>JAQAHW010000008.1:5000000-7500000 GCA_027580185.1 Tuta absoluta
ATCAGATACGAACAGCTGTTATCAGTCAAGTCAACCAACAACTGACAGTTTACTTATGTCGTGTACTTTTAGGTTATGTTGTGTAAAACAAAACTTTTGTATTTATCATTTAATTAAATGTAAAATATATTGTAAACGTATTTAAAGTTTGAGTCTGTAGACAAATTACAATGTGGTCAATTTTGGTAATAGTAGTTTTGTCGGTGATAGCGTATTTTATTACTGACGAGCTCATTCCAAAGCTGAAAGATTTGTTTATAAACGCCGGATTGTATGGGATCGACTTGTGCAAAAGTAGCAAAAACAAAATGTTAGTGTTATAAATTAAATACTTTTACCATATCATCATTAACTCACCATGCTTGGCAGGCAGGTTGGCAAACTCAGTGCAATGGTATACTGCCTGCTTACCTGGTTCTACCTCTTAGTCACCTCTACATGACCTACGACGGGTCCATAAAGGGTAGCAATATTCTTAGTAACCCTGTAGCGCACCACTTACATACAGATATTATTTTTTAATTTCAATTTATTTTGATGCAAGTAAACAGGAAGGCACAACCTAGACATACTCTTTCGTTTATTTCTTTTCAGTATAGAGGAAAAAGTCAATGTTGTCAAATGAAATCCCCAATTAGGAAAATTACTTCATCATTCTGAGTAAGGATAAGGATAAGGGCAGGCAGATGATGGTTTTAACTGTACAATAAACATTATTTTTATAATTTCAGTCCAGAAGCTATTGGTGTGGTCTCAGGATGTGTCTTCCTAGTAACCAGTTTCTTATTCATACCCATAGTGTTTGGGAATGGTTTGATGAACAGAGAACATTTTCCACATAATGAGGTAAGCAAGGTCGGAAATCAAAACAGATTTAAATAATTTACCTTTGCCATTTAATATTTCTTCCCTTTCAGTTTGCAGAGTTCCTAGCAGCATTGCTGTCCATCTGCTGCATGCTGCTGCTAGGGTTTGCTGATGATGTGCTGGATCTGAGGTGGAGGTACAAACTTCTGCTGCCCACCATAGCCTCATTGCCTCTGCTGGTGGTCTACTATGTCAACTTCAACTCTACAACCTTTATCATCCCTATACCATTCAGGCAGTGGCTCGGCACCTCTGTCAATATAGGTAGCTTAAATTTTAACATTATCTTTTCGTTTAATGTGTGTCCAATAAAGTAATTTCTTATCTTTATGTCTATTTTATAGGTTTCCTCTACTACATCTACATGGGTATGCTGGCTGTGTTCTGTACAAATGCCATCAATATCCTGGCTGGGATAAATGGGCTGGAAGTGGGCCAATCTGTGGTCATTGCCATCTCCATCATACTCTTTGATATCAATGAACTGAAAGGAGATCAGTACAAATACCACTTGTTTTCTCTGTACATCATGATACCATATCTGGCAACTGCTCTGGCTTTGATGAAGCACAATTGGTAAGTGAACAACCAATAGAGATCAGCTACTCTATCATTTTGCTTTCAATTCTGTGATACTTATGAGAAAATTCATACCTTTTATAAATGTATTTTTATATGCTTTTATATCTACTGGAAATCTATGAAACTGATGACTTGATTTCCGACTTACAGGTACCCATCAAAAGTCTTCATTGGAGACACATTTTGCTATGTGTCAGGAATGACCTTTGCAGTTGTGGGAATCCTTTGCCATTTTAGCAAAACTGTTCTGTTGTTTTTCATACCTCAGGTTATTAACTTTCTATATTCTGTACCACAATTGTTTCACATTATTCCATGTCCAAGACACAGACTTCCCAAATATAGTGCCGAGACTGGTTTGCTAATACCTAGTAGAACTGTTATAGCAAAGAAAGAAGTAAATATCTTGAGTGATTTAGTTCTCAAGGTGTTGACAATTTTGCATTTAGTTGATAGAACAGAAGATGATACTAGCATAACAATAAACAATATGACATTGATCAACCTATTCTTAATCAAGTTAGGCCCAATAACTGAAGTTAGATTGACTTGCAGTCTTTTACTTTTTCAAGTGTTTTGTTCTGGAGTAGCATTCCTAATTCGATATCCAATGGCTTCATATTTTTATGACACATGATGATATGGTGGTAAAGCTGATGATAATTAATACCTTAACATTAAATTTGTCTACTACTGATCCTAAGCAAGTTTCTATCTCAAGTTTTTTTTTTTTGGAGTTGCATATATTTGAACTGCTGTTTTGTTGATTGTGCTGGGGCTATGAGAGTTACTTTTATTTGATGATGTTTGTAAAGCTTATCAAATGAGATAATGGCTAATATACTAGCTACCACTTCCAGCTTTGCATTTAGAAATAAAAAGTAAATATACTTATACATTATCTATAACTATAAGTCTGTAATTAATGTTTAAATTAAGTTTATAGCAATACCTAGTTAGTATACCTACTATTTTTGTATATAATAAGTAAACAAAAAAATATTGTCAAATAAAGAGCTTTATTTTCGTTTATTTATAATTTGTATAAAACACTATCAAATGCAATTAGCAAAACAGACTAGCTTGGTACACTAAGGTTTATTCACAAAGAAAATTGCATAAGTCAGTGATTTCATAGGTCTTATCTTATTTAATTTTAATTAATAAAAATCCACCTCCGTTAAAATGCAGATTTGAAACAAAAAATATAGAACTGTTTATCTATTACCTACTACATAAATATCAAAATACATACCTTTCACATAATTTAATACAACTTTATACAATTATTAATTATAGAGCTACAACTTTTAAAAAATAGGATTTCTTACCACAAAAATACCAGTGAGAATACCTTTAAGTTTATGAACCTAAGTAACCTTTTATCGGTGTATTATTACTTTACAGAAAATTATTTTGAAAGCACCATTGTATTAAAAGTACAATCTGCGTGAAAATGTGCACAAGCTTTACTTGTAGGTAGCATCTTTGGCCTTATTTATCAAGTCAAAACAGTGTGTGATTAATTTATAATTGCTTATCTTGGTACAATATACTAATACTTTTAAAGTTTCCAATTACAATATTTAAAGGTACTTGAACCATGTACTTATACTTAATTTAGCCAAACATCATACAATATATTATCCTCAGAGTCATTGTCATTAATAATTCTAAGAGTTTTGAGTGTCTGCAAGTAGAAAGTTAATTCAGAGGTGACCACACCATGCTGAGGACTACCATTTGCAACTATATTCATTTTAACTAACTGCTCTCTAAGCTTGTCTTTAAAGTTATCATGTACTCGTTTGTAAATGGTCCGTATTTGTTCAATGGGTAAAATATCTATGAGAGCTTCATGCAGCTTAACTAAGTGCTTGGAAATGTTTCGGAATGTTTGGGATGGAACAGGTGGTTTAGCATCCCACCCAGTCAATTGTGAGCCTAACATATTACTAACTATGATGCAAATCTTGTTCTCTATTTCTTGTTTATGGCTTATTATATCACTCTCAATATTGATGAAACCATTCAGAGATAATTCTTTAGAATGAAGTTTTTCTAATAATTTTCTAATAAGAGGCAGCAGCCAGAGAATCACCTGAAGGGATCTAGATACTAGTGCCAAATTGGATGTTGAGATTGTCTTCAAGCCTGCACTCTGTATTGCACCGGCTCCCAGGACTAACTGGCAGCACCGGGAGTTGAACAGTCTCATTAGTTCCAACATACAATGTACTAAATACTGGACTATGACTGGTGACTGTTTTGTAGCATCACAATATTCCAGTAGAATTTTTATCAATAGTTGTACAGTTCCAACTACTGCATAGTTTTCTTTATTTATTACCAAGTATTTGCTATCTGGTTTACCAGATTCATATTTAATTATATCAGGTATTTCGCCCTTGTCACATATTAAGTTGATAGCACTTTGCAATTCATATGGAACCTCAGCAGTCTTCCATCGCTCTGCATTCAGAGTGGATGTAAGTTGGGATCTTCTATCAGTGTGCAAGCTCTGTATATTCTTCATTGCAAAACTTCTCAGTGCTAGCCTCAATGCATTGCTATTGTGGTTTGTTATCTTTTCACATTCATCTGAGTAGTTCTCTATTAACTCTGATAGTATAGATAACTGTGTTAAATCAGAGAAGACATAATCTTTGTCATTCTTAGTTACTATCAGATTGGCACATCTCTCATTGCAATAGTCACAAAGAGACACAATCATCTTCTTCAGTTTTTCTTCAATGGATGCTACTTCCTCTGTGGTCCATACCTCCTCACTTTCACTTCCAGTCACATCATCCATTTGACTGATTTCTACTATCAAATTATACAAAGCTGAAATTCTTTTGAACAGATTGATTAGATTGGGACCAACTTTTTGGAGGAATGTTATGCCTTCATTGCACAATAAACATGTGTTATCAGAATTTGCACCTCTCAACACAATTTCAGTGTTACCATCTCTTTCTGATATAATTTCAATAACACTTTGTTTAATTGTAGCTTGAATTGAGGTCATTGCTTCTACTTTGAAGGTATCTATAAAATCAAATTCTTTCAGCCGGAGTATCCCAGACACTATTGAGACTATCTTATCTCTCTCTGGTATGTCTGACTGATCTTTGGGTGGTCTGTTCAAGTCTGCCACAATAAACCTCTGAAATTCATTACTCAGCATCTTATGAATTAGTCTTTTCATTTCTGTCAGCTGTGGGGACAAGTGCCTAAATGCCTGTATGCCAGAAAGACGAGTAGATAATACTTTTTGTGTAGAACTTATAAGATCTAGAGCAGCTACATAATCAGATGTACTTAGTAGTAGTTGAATCATAGGTTGAGTTTGCTGCACTGTGCCCATTAGTTTCAATAATTCATGTACATTTCCCAGGTTCTGATTAATCCTTGTCAAGCTTACAAGATTTAGTGGCCCTTGTGTAAGGTTCTCTTTTACCTGTGTTATATTCTGCCTGGTTAGCTGAACTGTTCTTACAGCTTTAGCCATTTGCTCCATGATAGTGTCATGTGACAACATTGCATGAAAAAATGCATCAGACTTTTGAGCAACTTGTTTTGAAATTTTCATTTCAATAACATCAAGGTAAGTGCTTAATGTTTCCTGCAGAGATCTCAAGGCCACACTTGGTTCTTGAGAATCACAAAGACTTGGGAAAACTTTACTGAAGACATTAGGATCATAAAGTGGCAAAGACTGCTCATAAAATATTTCAGGCACCTCACATACATTTTCTACAACTGGTGTTTTTGCTTTTGCTGGTACATTTTCCTTTAATCTACAATGTCTACGATATCTTTTGGCTACCTTTTTACAGTATGATTCAAAATGAAGTAGTGTAATTTCAGGTAAGTATGGACTAGGGTATATATCTACTTTATCCACAAAATTATCGCCCCAGGTTTTAGTGAAAAAATTACTTTGTTTACCTCTGTTGGGGTCATTCAATACAGCTGGAAGATTTTGTGAAGATGAATAAAAATCCCAGTCTTCTTTAACATCCTTTTCATATAGATGATATTCTCTTATGTGATATTTGAAGCCGGCTTTGCGCAAATCACCAAACTGAAGGGCTGAACAAATTCCATTCGGGCCATACTGACACAGAATGATTGAGCCTTCTTTAATGCTGTGCTTGTCTTGAACATGCCTGGAAACAAAACAGCGGTATTTAGCGCACACTCGTTTAGGTTCATTAAAGTTAATTCGATTACAAGGAGTGTAAATAACCTTTCGAATTCCGTGGCAGTTGCGAACAGGAGGTTGGGGCAGTGGACGCAATTATGCCAGACTGGCGTCTTCTTACATGAATCGTAATTGCTCTCCATACCATTTTTGGTTCAGCCAACAGCAAATAATTAATGATATATTTTAGATAATATCATCTCAAACTGGATTTTTTGTCAAAATTCATGATAATACGAAAATGACAGCCACACGGCATCCATCTGTCAAAGTGGCACTGAAAGTGTCGCCATTTGTCAATTTCCATTGCTTTTTAAAGGTTTATTCACGGCACGATTTTCATCTACAGGGGCGCGTTCATGCTGTTTCTCCTAGTCGATATTTTCTCCGATGACAGGTCATAAAACCGCGTTTTAGCACGCCAGTCAGGGGAGAAACTACCATGCGCTCCAAAACGCGGTTTTACAAACTGTCAAAGTATAAAAGAACGACGAAAGATATATTATCCGGGGTCCATTGAACGCGCCCCTGGGGCTGAATAAATGTTTTATATTTTGCCACTGCCAAAACCCAGTTTGGAAACAAAGTGTCAAATAAAATTGTCTATGCTTATTTACCTTGCTTTGCTTGCACCACCGTGCCGTGCTATATCGTTCGTTAAACCGGATGATATCAATAAATTAAGTATAATCAAATTCAGAATAATTAGCGGCCTTATTTGGTACCTTCCTAGAGTGAAACGCAACAAATTTGAAGTCAAAGCAACGATAGAATCCAGGCGTAAAAAAGAGAAAAGTTTTCGTAAGTTTATCAAAGTTTTCAAATGTGTTTTCTATATCAATTTACATACCTTTGCAGCAATCTAAACATAATATCGACCGAAACGTTTTGGTGGACCCTTCGTTACATTAATTTAAAAATAAACACACTATAATACATTATAATTAAAGATTGTGGGTGGGCCTAAATCATCATAACATATCCATAAAAAAAAAATATTTCCTGTTTCTAATTTTTGTTTAACAAATATCTGCTTATATAAATAAATGATTTTAGTCTCATATTTTCAATAAAAATTGTTTTTTTAAATTTTCATATGACTTCTAGAATGGTAATCATGTATTTTTACAAAACAACACCACTGAGAACAGAACCAATGTAGTATGTTGGGTATTAATGTTGAAGAATCCTTTAGAACAAGGCTGGCAAACTGATTTTCCAGGTGAGCAGAATTTTTGAGTTTACTAGGGTGCTGGGCCATGATTTTCAAATACACAAAAAAAAACTGAAATCATCAATTTTTGTAACTTTTTGAGATATATGTCTTATTAATACCAGACATGGTAAATTTGGTATACAATAAAACATGATTACTTTGTAACAATAATTACAGCAACAACTTTTGTTTATGTCTAAATATAAAATGTTTGGAATAAATCTGTTTCACATACATATAACCCTTCAATCCTTCTTCCCTGGGATCTTTCCCAGTGTAAAAAGTTAACAATGAGATACCTCTCTCTCTTTTTATATGGGACACCGAGTCATCCAACGACCGAATGAACAATGAGATACCAGGTTATTGTTATTGATATGCACATAAAGCTGCCTAATGATACCCAGACTGTTTTTTCTATGTTAGTATCTGTATGTTAAATTTAATAAAAAATGGCAATAAAGGCTTATTTTTTTATTTTGTTTTATAGTATCTGTATATTATAAAGTTGGTTCTTTAGGGCAAAAATGGTCCATTTTCATGTTTCTATATCAATTCTACCAAATTTTGTATAATGTTAGCTTGATACTCAGATCAACATTTAAGATAGTCTTTACTTCAGAAAATCTCTCATTCTCACAGGAAAACACAGCAACTGGTGCGGCAAAACTAATACAAAAATTTCAATACAATTTACGGTCTACTATATTGAGTGTGGTGTCGTAAAAAGGTTTTTATAAAACTAAAATAAGGTTATTTTGATACAAAATCAGTCAAATGTTGCTCTATAGAGATATTATCTTTTAAACAGTTCATTTATTACTATGCACTTTTGCTTAGGGTCAGTATGTAAACCTTAAGGCTAATAAAAACAAAGATAAAACAACATGCATACATCAAATAGCTAACAAGTCACTTTCTTGTGTACAAAGTTGGGAGCAACAACTAGTATTTTATAAATTAAAACACTTCTATAGCATCTACAGCTGATACAGCTGTCTTTCTTTCTGAAATGCTAAAAAAACTTTTTTGTTGTCATAAAATTTAAGGATGAGTTTTGAGTAACCTTCTGTACATTTGTCTATTAGGGTTTCGTTTAACACATTTCTTTCCAGAAACAAAAGTTAAGAGTAACTTGTAAGGAAGAACATAGAAAGATGAAAGATTTTGACTGGGCCGATGGCGTAGCGGATACCGGAGTACCCCTGCCTGCTACGCCGAGGGTCGTGGGTTCGATCCCCACAAAACACAAATATTTGTTAAGTAATTTTCAGATATTTGTGTTTAGTCTGGGTTTTATATGTATTCTATGTATTTATTTACAAAAAAAAGTATATAAGTATTAATATCAGCTATCTAGTTCCCATAGTACAAGCTTTGCTTAGTTTGGGACTAGATGGCGCTGTGTTAATTGTCCAGGATATATTTAAATATATATTTTTTAAAGATTTAAAATCTTTAATTTTTTCTTAATTTCTCAATATTCAATGTTTATACAAAATAAGAGCTAGCTTAAAGTTACTTGTACCTTTAATCTATTTTGTTAAATAATAACAAACTTAATTTAATATCAGTTCAATTATATGCAATGCAGCTAGCCAATAAGTGACTGTATGATAGGGCTTCACTGTGCTAGTACCTACTCGACTTCCCCCCGGTCGCGACGTATTTACGTCCACACGCGGTAATAATGCGTTTATATTTGACGAATTTAATTCATTTTTCGTATAGTTTACAATAAACTAATGTTTGGTGACAAGTTTGCAGAGACTGTTAGTGTTAAATGTAATTTTAAAAGATAGTGATCTATATTTTCGTTTAAATACATGTTTTGAGGTAGGTCCAATCTATTTAATTTGTAATGCATTTTATCAATTGTATGTTTTTTAGTTAAACCAGATAATACATATCAAACTAAACTTGAATGTATGATTATTATTTTTCTGTTCCTGTATACTGTTGCTGATTTTATTCCTGTTCAATTGCCGATACAATGTATGTATTCTGTAAGTGCCGGCAGCTACAGATAAGAGTTATACCTATCAGCTGTCTTGAGTGTCAGAGATTAATTACACATTTTCAGTTGTTACTCGAGTGAACACTTTCGCTTACTAGAATGAAGATTTTTATCTTGTTTCATTATCATTAGTCACAAGTCAGTAAAAATACGCTACTTAACCACATTTCTAATGGCTACTTAAAAATTATTTTATAAGAAGAAGATTCCTTAAATTATTGTTGATCAATTGACCTGCTACATTCAAACGCTAATATAAATGTTGTTGTTTGATTCGCGCACCAATCAAGGACGCATCTCTCAAACAGGCCATTGGTCTTATAGATAACGAGACAAATAAGTTCATTCATTGCGTTATAATAAGCTACAAAACACTTAGGTACTTACCTACTATGCAAAATGTATGTAAATCATATTAATTATAATTTTGGAAATTTTGATGGATATGTAGCGGCGCGGCGGGGTATTCAACCTACACTAATATTTTAAAGAGGAAATACATACATACATAAATCACGCCTCTTTCCCGGAGGGGTAGGCAGAGACTACTTCCTTCCACTTACTACGATCCTGGCATACTTCTTTCGCCTCCTCCACATTCATCAATCTCTTCATGCATGCTCGTCGGTTTAGGGTACTCTTGACCTGACCTTTCTTTAGCACGTCCCCGATTTGATCGAGGTACGTTCGTCGAGGTCTTCCCCTTCCGACGTTCCCATCCACACTTGCCATATACACCTGTTTCGTTAATCTTCTTTCGTTCATCCTCTCTACATGACCAAACCATTTAAGCATACCCTTTTCTACACCAGTCACTACGTCTTCTTTTATACCACAACGTTCCCTTATCACGCTATTCCTTATCCTGTCACTCAATTTTACGTCAACCATACTTCTTAACGCTCTCATTTGTACTGCATTTATTCTACTTTCATGCTTTTTCTGCCATACCCAACTTTCACTCCCATACATAAGTGTCGGAACTAACACCCCTCTATGCACAGCCAGACGAGCCTTATCAGAGACTTTCTGGCTGTTCATAAAAGCGTGCAACGCTCCATTCACCATGTTGCCGGCATTCACCCTTCTTTCGATGTCACTTTCACACTTTCCATCTGATGTGAACATGGAGCCCAAATACACAAACTCTTTCACTTGTTCCACCCTCTCTTCTTCTATCATAATTTTACACTCTGTCATATTTTCCTCTTTCTCAAAAACCATTCCTTTCTTTTTCAAAGCCTCATTCATAATATTTACCATCTCCTGCAACCCTTCAGCCGACGACGCAAGGATAACTTGGTCGTCAGCATAGAGAAGACATTTGACGAGTAAACCATTCATTCTCAGACCACATTCACTCTCTTTCAAATCTTCCAAACAACTATCCATGAACAGATTGAACAGCCACGGTGACGCAACACATCCCTGTCTAACACCTTTCTCGATGTTAAAAAGTTCAGTGTACGCCCCGTTTATCCTGACACAAGCACTGGAATCCTTATATAAGGATTTCAGTGCTCGTATCAAGATACTGCTCACCCCATGCATGGATAGTGCCGACCACAATTCATTCCTCACCACTCTGTCATAGGCCTTTTCCAAATCTACGAACGCGCAATAGACTTTCTGGTTTTTGGCCAGGAATTTTTCAGCTATGCAGCGCAAGGAAAAGACCTGATCCGTACATCCCATCCCCTTACGAAATCCTGCCTGAGCATCCCATACTTTCTCAACCGTTTCTTTCATCACTCTTTCAATCAACACCTTTGCATACAGTTTGCCGACGACACTGAGGAGGCTTATACCGCGGTAATTTTTGCAGTCCAGCTGTGACCCTTTTCCTTTGTATAATGGCACTATTACAGCTTTGCACCAATCACTTGGCACTCGACCGCTTCTCCAACAAAGGTTAAAAAGGAGGTACAGCTGACTAGCCACAACGCCTTCGCCAGCCTTCAGCATTTCGACCGACACCCTATCATATCCTGCAGCTTTACCAGATTTCATACTTTTTAACGCTTTCACAATCTCATCCATTTCAATCTCACTTTCGTTCTCAATTTCATCCACTTCTGCAGTAGTTATTTCTTGCGCTAGATCTTCTTTCTCAAATAAGCTTTCAAAATATTCCTTCCATCTTTTCAACACACATTCCTCACCTTTTATTACACTACCATCCTGGCTTCGAATCCTACTCAACTCGGACGACGTGGTTTTATTTCGAGCTGTCCTTATGGATTTCCAGAAAACTTTCAAGTTGGAACGAAAGTTTTCCGATAGCCTCCTGTCAAATTCATCCTTATTCTTATCCTTCATTCTATCAACCGTCTTTTTAACTACATCCTTCACACTTTTATACTCCTTTCGTGCTTTCTCTACATCTTCATCCGTCGCTTTTAACATTCTTCGGTTAGCTTTAGTAGCTAACCAATCCAACCATGCTTTCTTCTTCTTCTGCACAACTTCTTGTACCTCTTTGGTCATCCACGCACTCCGTTGTGTTTTCCCTTTCATCCTTTTGGAAACTCCACACACTTCTATCGCGACATCCACAACACCTTTTTTAAATCCTTTCCATCCTTCTTCAATGTCAGACATCTCCTCTAGGTCATTAAATTTCTCTTTCAATCTTTTAATATACTCCTTTTTTACCTCTTTATCTTGCAAATTTTCTACTTTCACTCTTTCTAACGCACTACTCCGCTCAGTTACCCTGTGCCGCCACCGTTTGAAGAGACCACTTATTCGTGATAGCACCAGGAAGTGGTCTGTGTCAATACCAGCACCGCGGTACACTCGGGTGTCTACAACTTTACTCTTCAATCTTTCATCCACAATCACAAAATCAATTAAAGAAATCAGAAACAAATCAATTAAAGAGGAAAGACTTGATTATTTGTTTGAATTGAATAGACTCCGAAACTACTGGACCGATTTAATAAATTATTTTACCGTTAGAATCCTACATTATCCCTGATGAATATAGGCTGTATTAAAATGTTTTATATCCGTGGGAAAACGGTAAGCAGCGGGTGAAACCGCTGGGCAGGCCGCTAGTATTCTATAAATTGATGTATATTCTTGATATTCAATAGTAGCAGTAGCAGGTAATACGAACCATCTTGATTATCTTGATCTAAATCATATTATCCGCTTACCAGCCAGCTAGTTACGAACATTATAAGTACCTACACTGCGCTCTAAATATTATTTGTATCGGAAAAACTGACTCGTTACTTGAGGAGTTACAAGAAGTATAAAGTACTAACGTTCAAACCGCAGCCCTTGAGCTTAGAAGTAGGTATTAATTTTTTAAAGTCGTCAGTTAGTATCTGCTATTATTGGCTTAGCTTAGACTTAGAATAATCCGTATTGACTAGCACAGGTATGCAGCGCGAACTCAAACAATTTTACACCTATTAGGTGTCGCATTTCCTAAAAGTTAGCTTTCAAACTTGATCATATAGATAAAGATAACATTTACCTAAAGCAGGTTAGTACTACCTATAAGATAATATGTAATTAATGGAAATCTTTTATCTTTTAGATGACACAATTTGAGATGTAGTTTGTTGTTGCAGGTCAATGTGTGGGAATGGCGGAAGAAGACGCCTTGAAGGTGTATTGGGAGCATTTCTTCAAAGCAGAGACCGGCACTTATGAGGTTCGTTTTATTTTTACTAAGTAGGTATAATTTTACAATTATCATAAAAGCCGACTAATTAACTCGCGCACTTCGAGGGTCTGTCTAACTCTCAAGGGTTAAAGATGTCATGATTATGCAATATACGTTTACGTTTTATACGATTAAATAAAAGTTCCTGTTGTGCTCTTGAAGATTTTCTTTATCCAAGGCCAGGTGTAGTAAATAGATACGCTACGAACTATGAAAACTGGTTCCGCATGCACGCGTTATGTAAAGAAATTAATTACCTAATTTAGTTGTTCCGCAAGATTAACGGATAAGTATTACGTTAATAATACTCACAACATGCTCGTAATTTTAATCATAAAAAACAAGCGAAAATCTGATTAATAGAGGTATTGTCATAACTGCAAATCACACAATCATGTAAACGCGTGCGGTTAGCCAGTAATGTGTGGTAGGTACATGTATCACATATATATTATGGTATTTTGAGTAGGTACCTCCATTTTACAATTTAATACCTACTTGGGTGAAACAAGAAAACACAATAGTGCCTATACATTTTTATCTTAGTTTTATTTGCTTCATACAAAATATGAGTCTTCTATTTGTAAGACGTACTTATTACTTACTTAAAGAATTTTTATAGTATTGTATAACCGAACCAATGAACTCTATCATGCTTATCTACACTAATATTATAAAGAGGAAAGATTTGATTGTTTGTTTGTTTGTTTGTTTGCATCGAATAGGCTCCGAAACTACTGGTCCGATTTTAAAAATTCTTTTACCATTAGAATCCTACATTATTTCTGATGAACATAGGTTATATTTTATACGAGAAAAAAATAGGGATCCGCGTGAAAATTTCGATAGTGTAACCCAACGTGTGAAAAATGTACCAAAAAAATATATTATATCGCGTACGCTGTGGAAATTATTGACAATAGAGCAAAGTGATGTACTACAGTTTTATAGAGGACATCAATATCTATAATAATGTCCGCGATACCATATGTCTAACTATTACAGTTATGCCACAATAACTACTTTTTCATTTAAAAATGTACAAACTACGCCACATTATTCGTACCAGTGTAATGATTACATTTAGTCATTACTGTATTAAAGGGTGTAAGGGATAGCCCTCCGAATACTGATAGGGTATATGCAGACCATGAAACTGAACAACTTTCCCCTAGGAACATATTTCAGGAAACGTAAAAAAACTGACTTCGCATAGTGAATGCAGTCAGCTGATTGTGATTTTGTAAGGAATTTATTTTTTTTGGCGTTTCCTGACATTTGTTTCTTGGGGATAGTTGTCCAGTTTTATGTTTCATGCACCCTATATGTATTCGAAGGGCTGTCCCTTACACGATATAAAAAAGACGACAAAAAAAAATTAAATAATGCATACAAAAAATCTACACTAAAATAATACATACATACACATATCAAGCCTATTATCCCCTGCGGGGTAGGCAGAGCATAAACGGCCGCAAAAACGGACATTTACGCCACGTCTGACATATGTTTGAGGGTCATTCGGAAAATTATGTATCGCCATAGTGACAGGTTGTCAGCCCATCGCCTAAAATTGCAATACACACCCTCAAGTCCCTTAGTCGCCTCCTACGACTCCCACGGGAAAGAAATCGGGTGATGCTATTCTAAGAGGGTGTAAGGGATAGCCCTCCGAATACTGATAGGGTACATGCAGACCATGAAACTGAACAACTTTCCCCTGGGAACATATTTCAGGAAACGTAAAAAAAACTGACTTCCCATAGCGAATGCAGTCAGCTGATTGTGATTTTGTATGGAAGGTCATTTATTTGGCGTTTCCTGACATATGTTTCTAGGGGAAAGTTGTCCAGTTTTATGTTTCATCACAGAATATATAATAGTACTGTTTCATGCTCGGATATCAGTATTCGAAGGGCTGTCCTATACTCGGTATAAAAAAGACGACAAAAAACATTACACTAAAATAATACATACATACACATATCACGCCTATTATCCCTTGCGGGGTAGGCAGAGCGTAAACGACCGCAAAAACGGACATTTACGCCACGTCTGACATATGTTTAAGGGTCATTCGGAAAATTGTGTATCGCCATAGTGACAGGTTGTCAGCCCATCGCCTAAAATTGCAATACACACCCTCAAGTCCCTTAGTCGCCTCCTACGACTCCCACGGGAAAGAAATCGGGTACTGCTATTCTAAGCCGGCATCACACTAAAATAATAATAATATAGTCTACACTAATATTAGAAACTGTTTTTTTTAAATTGTTTGTTTGAATTGAATAGGCTCCTAAACTACTGGACCGATTTAAAACATTCTTTTACCGTTAATTGAAATTGAAATTCTTTATTCAATGTAGGATAGTATTGTCACTTATTGACGTCATGAACCGTCATTCTAAAAAAAATAATTGTATCACACATTTTTTTTTATTACAAATTTATTATGACCTAATAGAAAACCGGCTCGGGCGGGATAAAAATAAATGCACTGCCATGGGGCTGGCCAGGTTAATCACACGGCATGTAACTATACGCCACAACCATCTGAAAACGTTATTTGTTTCAAATTGAAGTCAAGATTTTTTGAATCCTACATTATCCCCGATGAACATAGGCTATATTAAACTGTCTTATTCCCGGGGGGAAATTGTTAGCAGCGGGTGAAACCGCTGGGCGGGCTGCTAGTATTAGATAACTTCGTTTCACGACAGGCAATGTATTTGATTCTAAATAGGAGGAACCTACGATTGCAGACCGCATACCAATTGGCATTTATTGTCGTATGATGTGAACTTCCGTCCTTCTAATGTCTTTCTTTCTGACGCAGCCGCAATGAGAGAGACGGTCGTTTATTCCGTAGAGTCATAATAGCCAATTTCATTTGTACCTTATAGTAGGGTTTGTTTTCAGAAATCGACGTGGTTGGACCTATTCTTGGCCGAGTTCATAATTAGAGTCAATGAAGGCGCCAACCCTAAAGAATTGATAAAATTTTGGTAAGTAGGATCACTTTAAATATTTTAAAGAAAATACAAATTCTAAAAGGTACCTACTCGTTACGGCTCGTTCAAGGGCTACGAAAACTTACACGTAACTTAAAGTTATTGGTTAGTGGGTTTTGTGTAACTACTTAGATCAGCCGCAGTCAACTTAATATTTTACAAAAAATTGACTATAATAGAAATGGATGAATGTTTTCGGATTGTTTTAAACCTTTATAAGGCCTTACGATGGGAAGAATGTTCCCACCTAAAATTGAACCTTTACTACCAATAGAAAAAATTTACATGCTTTGCCCGGTAAAGGGTTAATATTGTAACTATCCATCGACTTTTTTTTCTCATTGCGAAAAATACCCGTTCTGGAACATAATCTCGAAACAAGCGCAGCGAAAGTTCTGACGCTGGGTTTCATTTGCAGTCCAATAAGCGGGGTGGTGTCGCTGGTGGGATGCGAGCTGCTGTGCGGCATCCACCGAGTGACGTCATCCGTGAACGCGCGCTGCTCACCGCTACCACCCCTCGACACCTGCTCCAGAAACCTGGACGCCGCTACAGAAGGTACTTCTCCTTCCAGTTAATGAATCTAATTTTACCCTTTGGGCCGAGTGATTGTGGCATGTGGTGTGTTTGTTTTGTTGTTTTTATTACAACATCTTGCACTCGCATATCCGCCTGACGAGCGTGGTGAGTATGGAAAGTGGATTGTTATGCCTGTTAATGTAATGTAATCGCGTTTTCAGGCTCTTGATTTAGACCCTTTTGACCCCTGATATGCAAGGTTACCGAGGGCATGAGAGCAGATGCGCCGTCGCCGTGGGCCCCACAGTCGCAGTTTGTCTGCGTGCACATTTTCGATGAAGCACGATGGCATAATACATGCTTGTAAAAAACTAAGACTGAAAATTTTCCCTTTAATGCTCCTGTAATTTCACTGAAAATAAGAGCTTCTCCTCCCATCACTGTACGCAGACGGAGCTAAAAGCAGCATAGGTAAACCTATGTTTATCAACACTTCGGGGTTTGCCCGTAAAGTACACCGTTAGGCACCTTTCGCCAAGTTTTTACTCACTAAACTATTTGTTTCCATAGCAGAGCCGAAACCTGAAGACCCTCGCCTGCTGTCGTCGAGCGCATTGACCAGATCTACGGCGCTGTCTCACACCGACATCTTGCGCCAGTACTTGCTGCGCGCCGCGTGGAGATGCCTCGTGCTGCTCAAGGCGCTGGGGGTCGAGGTGAGCGCATTGACCAGATCTACGGCGCTGTCTCACACCGACATCTTGCGCCAGTACTTGCTGCGCGCCGCGTGGAGATGCCTCGTGCTGCTCAAGGCGCTGGGGGTCGAGGTGAGCGCATTGACCAGATCTACGGCGCTGTCTCACACCGACATCTTGCGCCAGTACTTGCTGCGCGCCGCGTGGAGATGCCTCGTGCTGCTTAAGGCGCTGGGGGTCGAGGTGAGCGCATTGACCAGATCTACGGCGCTGTCTCACACCGACATCTTGCGCCAGTACTTGCTGCGCGCCGCGTGGAGATGCCTCGTGCTGCTCAAGGCGCTGGGGGTCGAGGTGAGCGCATTGACCAGATCTACGGCGCTGTCTCACACCGACATCTTGCGCCAGTACTTGCTGCGCGCCGCGTGGAGATGCCTCGTGCTGCTCAAGGCGCTGGGGGTCGAGGTGAGCGCATTGACCAGATCTACGGCGCTGTCTCACACCGACATCTTGCGCCAGTACTTGCTGCGCGCCGCGTGGAGATGCCTCGTGCTGCTTAAGGCGCTGGGGGTCGAGGTGAGCGCATTGACCAGATCTACGGCGCTGTCTCACACCGACATCTTGCGCCAGTACTTGCTGCGCGCCGCGTGGAGATGCCTCGTGCTGCTCAAGGCGCTGGGGGTCGAGGTGAGCGCATTGACCAGATCTACGGCGCTGTCTCACACCGACATCTTGCGCCAGTACTTGCTGCGCGCCGCGTGGAGATGCCTCGTGCTGCTCAAGGCGCTGGGGGTCGAGGTGAGCGCATTGACCAGATCTACGGCGCTGTCTCACACCGACATCTTGCGCCAGTACTTGCTGCGCGCCGCGTGGAGATGCCTCGTGCTGCTCAAGGCGCTGGGGGTCGAGGTGAGCGCATTGACCAGATCTACGGCGCTGTCTCACACCGACATCTTGCGCCAGTACTTGCTGCGCGCCGCGTGGAGATGCCTCGTGCTGCTCAAGGCGCTGGGGGTCGAGGTGAGCGCATTGACCAGATCTACGGCGCTGTCTCACACCGACATCTTGCGCCAGTACTTGCTGCGCGCCGCGTGGAGATGCCTCGTGCTGCTCAAGGCGCTGGGGGTCGAGGTGAGCGCATTGACCAGATCTACGGCGCTGTCTCACACCGACATCTTGCGCCAGTACTTGCTGCGCGCCGCGTGGAGATGCCTCGTGCTGCTCAAGGCGCTGGGGGTCGAGGTGAGCGCATTGACCAGATCTACGGCGCTGTCTCACACCGACATCTTGCGCCAGTACTTGCTGCGCGCCGCGTGGAGATGCCTCGTGCTGCTCAAGGCGCTGGGGGTCGAGGTGAGCGCATTGACCAGATCTACGGCGCTGTCTCACACCGACATCTTGCGCCAGTACTTGCTGCGCGCCGCGTGGAGATGCCTCGTGCTGCTCAAGGCGCTGGGGGTCGAGGTGAGCGCATTGACCAGATCTACGGCGCTGTCTCACACCGACATCTTGCGCCAGTACTTGCTGCGCGCCGCGTGGAGATGCCTCGTGCTGCTCAAGGCGCTGGGGGTCGAGGTGAGCGCATTGACCAGATCTACGGCGCTGTCTCACACCGACATCTTGCGCCAGTACTTGCTGCGCGCCGCGTGGAGATGCCTCGTGCTGCTCAAGGCGCTGGGGGTCGAGGTGAGCGCATTGACCAGATCTACGGCGCTGTCTCACACCGACATCTTGCGCCAGTACTTGCTGCGCGCCGCGTGGAGATGCCTCGTGCTGCTCAAGGCGCTGGGGGTCGAGGTGAGCGCATTGACCAGATCGTTAATTTTGTTTATTTATTTTTTATTTCAACATGTTAACTTTTGACATAAATAATCACTCACTATGAACAAAATTTTTGCAACTTCAGTAATTTCTTCTAATTTAGTCACTCTGAAATTAAGTCAAACTATGATTTTACCATCCTGGTATTTTGCCACTTTACTCCAAAGTTCAGTGTTCCATTAAGTCTTTAAGCCAAATTGTCTTGAATTTATACAAAATTCTGTAGTTTTTTGCTATTGTATGTGTGGTGTAACGGGCAAAGTGGACGATAAACGACCCAGAGACAGAAGCCCGACTTGTTGGCCTGATCAGATCCGCACAACTATATATACCGCCGAAGATAGAACAAGACGACGTCAGATAATCCAGGAGAAAGTTATTCGACGAGGTCACGACTCTCAGCATTGAGGATAAACGACTCAAGGAGGAGGATATGTGTGGTCGTAATTAAATACCTCAGCCAAGATTTAATTGAAGCTTTATTTAAATTTAATGAGAAAGTACATTTCCACATCCGCAAGAGATAAACGGTTTTGCATTATCTAGATTGGGGTTAAAGTAATTTGCTGGGTGTCTCGCTTCGTTTACTCAATATCTCGGGTCGTAGGGTCCTTTGCGGCGGTATATAAGGAATCTGTAATCTGTAAGACCACACGGGTCGACATGCAAAAATAAGTTACCCGATAAGTGATTGGCGCGTTTGTCTTTAAAAAGTGACATACGTGAAGCGGCAACTCTACCTTCATTAACAGCTGTATTACAAAGCCCAATAATTAATGATTACAAATGCGGTGATGCTATTCTAAGCCAGCACCACACGGCCACGGCATGTGTGTAGGCGGCATTAAAACAGCTCGCTTCGCTTGGGTCATCTTTCCACCGGCTATCGCGGGGTCGAGACCAGTCAGTGACAAAACAACGTCAATTGTTTATCAATTAATGCATTATGTTTAGAGTTCTGAGAAACGCGTTGTTTTTAGTCAGCTTGTCAATGTCCTAGGTCTTATTTATGACGTAAGCGCTCGGTTCTAGCTCAGAGCAATGCACTTATTAGCTGGTTGTTTCCCTGATAAGTATTCCGGTCAATGAATGCTTTAATTTTTGTGCAGACGACATGGAAGATAGACTACGACAACGAGAGACAATCATCCTAAAAGTACCCGAGTCCTCAAGCTCTATGAGTTCTCATTCCTGAAAGGCTAAAATCTCTGTTTTTAGTTAGTGACTTATAACTAGAAATGATATTAGAGCAGTAATATCTGAGGCACCTTGGAAGCATGTGTAATTTACTACATGTTTCTGTGAGACAAAAATCTTTAATCTTATATCGTTCTTGAATAGGTAATGCTTCTGAATATTTTTCAAAACAAGAAAGTACCTGAAGTACAGTGGAGTGCCTTTCAGGAGTAATAACTTCTGGAGCAGGAGTTCAAAACTCGGGTACTTTAAGGTGGCCACAAACGTATCTATAAATCACGTAGTGTTGTAGTAGTTTTACTTCTCCATAGTCGAAAATCTTTGGTAAACAAAATCACAAAAAATATCGACAGCTACAGCACGGCACATAAAGACGTATATTTTCGTATAACTCGATAAATTAATGTAGTCAACTAGTCAGCTATCAACATACTTACAAAAAAGTAATACATCTTCACTATGCCTGGCATGGCAGTTGTCTTGACTACAATTTTAAACTATCGAACGACAACAACATTACAACATTTATAGCTTCGTATGTGGCCACTTTTGATAGTCTCCTAACAACCCGAAATCTATTTCTGAAATAAAAAAAGGTTTATTTCTAACATGTCGTCTATAATCAGAATCACTCATTAACTAGAACTTTTAATAACTTTAGGTCGATACAGAGACCGTAGCTGGTAAGTATACAAAACGTTTTCTGTAACGTCTTTGCAATATTTTGATGATTCATAATTAAATTTAAACCGAGTGTGAATGGGAACGTTGGAAGGGGAAGACCAAGACGCACGTACTTAGATCAGATCAGGGACGTTCTTAAGAAAGGTCAGGTCAAGAGTACCCTAAACCGACGAGCATGTATGAAAAGGTTGATGCATGTTGAAGAAGCGAAAGAGATGTGTCAGGATCGTAGCAAGTGGAAAGATGTAGTCTCTGCCTACCCCTATAGGAAAGAGGCGTGATTATATGTATGTATCTATGCAACTTCAATCAAGTTTTAGAGTCTATGCCTGCTTTACAGTTCATTGTTATTATCATTTGCTTGTTCTTAATTCGAGTTTAATTCATTCGGGGTTGAATGTACGCATTTTACAACTTGAATGCAAGTTTAGAGGTTCATTATTTATTGTGTAAACTAAGAAATTAGCTTAAACTTGTAATACAGGGATTATTCTTTATCTAGTTACATCAAAGTAGATATAAGTACTCTCTTACACACCACAACAGCCTTGAAATATGGTATACTTTACAGTGTTGACATTGAAACCGTACGTAGCGACCACGAATAAAACTACCTATTATGTAAAAAATACAGTATATTTGCAAAATTGGGACACTCAATCTTCATGGCAAATAAAAAATAAAACATCTCTTGTATCTAAAACTTTCGATCAGCTGGTTGGTCCAATTTCAGCATTTAGGTTTTCAGGCAATGCTATTTCTTAAAAGTAAGTATGTCGAATCTTAAAGTAAACCATTATTAATATGCATCATATAATCTATTATTTGCAATTACTTAAAATTAGATATATAACAGGCATATGCTTAAATTTTCCGGTAATTAGTAAATAATGGCTTGTTTTAATAGTCGATACGATTCGGCGTAAATTTAGCAATCGGTAATTTGAACAAGTTAATATTTGTCGTTTGTATGAACTTACTCTTTTCTGTTTGTACAAGAGCTATCAATGGGGGAAAGGGAAGATATAAAAATAAAATCTCATGTGTGCTTGGGGGGTCTGGACCTTCGAGCAACGCGGTATTCCGTCTCGACCGACCGAAGACCGCATTGATCGAAGGTCTGGACGAAATCTTACCACATATTTTATTTCGTTTTCGCTTGCTGAGGATAGGGATGAATGGCGTAAGCGTGTGTTTGATGGGCGTAAAACACACGATAATGCCTGGTTTTCTGGTCTCGCTAACAAAAAGCAAAAACGTCATCTAAACATGCATGTGCCAGTCTCAAATTCCACCTTCACTTGTAGAGCGTGCGGAAAACTATGCCGCTCCCGTATCGGCTTATACAGCCATGAAAAGTCTTGCCTCAGACACTGATTAAATCGTCTGTCACAGTCACAGACGTGTGAGGCCAATGATGAAGAAAAATATTTTGTAATAATACAAACAAACAATAATTTTGTATTTTTCATATTTCATCGGAAATTTTCTCATTCATAATGTTTTAAGTTTTTAATTAAATCTCTATTAAGTTGTATAAGTGCCATTTGCTAGTGTTAGCTATCTAAGGTTTGTGAATGGATTTAACTTAACCTAACCTTTACTGATACCTACGTTATAATGATATGATAGTGCAACTTTGTCGTTTGTATTTGTATTATGATGGGTCTAGAACGGACGTAAGTAGATAAATATTTACTAACAAAATTTTAGATTTCTTCTTGCAATATTCATGTTTACATTAGTTTCTTTATTAATTAGAATGGGTCCGTTTGTTGTCTTCTTAAAGAGTCGAAGGCTAAACTCAATTATTTCCGGCCAAAACTTTGATCATTTTGGATCGTCTTTCTGCGAGATTTTGTCAGGGCATGTAGGTAATTTTTGTGGAGAAATATATTTATTCATCCGTGGGTATATATATTTTTTTCTCTAGGGCATGTCATGCTGCCGGCAACTGTCCTCAGTGCTGGTGTGGGTGTGGGGCGAGCTGCGCGGGACGGGAGGGGAAGAGGGAGGCGGGGCTGCAGCAGGCAAGGCTGCCCCCCGCGCGCCCGCCTCCACCGCCACGCCCATCCATCAGCTGTTCTCTCACAAGTAAGTGTGACTGCAGCAGGTCGCGCTGCAACTGTGCTTATGCTCAGTGCTGGTTTGCGAGGGGGATAGTGAGCTGAAATTCAAGTCAAGTATTTTTTTAAAAAAAACTTCCTAATCGCAGCGCGATATATTACCTATTTTGACTAACTATTAAGGGTGGCGAATGCCGATAGAATCTACTAGAATGATGAACTGCTACCCACTGTCCAAGTATGTCCTAACTAAACAGTACTAGTTTGTCGACACGACAAATATCTACGGATATGAATACAAACTACAGCTTCAAATTCGAATAAGTCCCAAATAAATAAAAAGACCATAACATTGTACACATATTGCAAACAGAGCGCACGACATGATATGATAAGGGATCGGATATTTTTATACGAAACAGACATTTTATTTGCGTCTGTGTCTGGCCAAGTACTAAATTATCAGTATTGTAGGTACGGCAGGTTTTACATACACATGGGTAGAATGTCCTTGACATGAGATACAAGTAAAAATTTGCTGTTCACTTTTAACTGAAACTGTTATCTCTTGTTTACATAAATTATATACGAATGGTTACCGTCTTTTACAAAGTATCGTGTTTGTGCAAGTACTGTTATAAATTCGTATAAAAAAGGCTAAAAATTAACTGGATTTCTACTTTGGTTGATGTTGGGATCAAATTATTATACTAGGTAACCATAAGTTCACATCTACTTATCAGATTTTAACTTTTATCACTGAATAAAACAAATATCAAAATATATCAGCAGCGCGTCAACCTGGGGTATTCTGGGATTTTTCTTATAAACTGTATGAAAAAGCAGTTTTAGTTGATCCGTTAAATGGGTAGGTTGATCTGCTACTGAATTTAAAAGGTACTTCATTGTATTTTATTCCTTAGGATATGGACAAAACAGAAACTTGGCGGCGGCAGTCAAGGCTCCAAAACCAACTCCGCCGCTTCTTCGGAAAGAAGCTCCGCTGCTGGAAGGTACCCTCTTATTCTGATACAAGTAACGTAAACGAATTGCCTCGAAATTTCATACCCACCTAGGCAATAATCGAGCCTTTTACGTTAAGATTTATTATATTATGTGCCAGTACACTTTGTATAATATGTGAGTATGGTGTAAGTTTTTATAAAGTGCACATACTCTTAGAGTGAGAGTGTTTTGGAACTTAGAAACCAACACTTTAATTATACATTTGCAGTAGTTGCAAAGAGGTATCTCTTATAGTTGTAGTGATATCCTAAAAGTTGTATATTTAATGAGAAATACACGATGTTATCAGCTTACGGCTCCATTTCTATTACTTAGGTCGCGCCACACATTACAAGTCAGACAGGAGGTGGACAGCAAAACGAAAAGAAAGTTCGGGAAACACAGCGACTCCAGCGACACCGGAGACTCCAACGCGGATCTGCAAGTCCTCAACCGCTCGTTGGCAGTCAAAGTCAGCACCCCGCGCGACGACTTCGAGTACTTCGACTCCCCCGGGAAAACATCCAACGAATACCCCAACGACAAGCTATACTGCGACCCCTTCTACGTCCCGAAGAAACCGAAACCCAAAGCCGACGACTACATGACCGACAAACACAGAGAAATCATCAACACAGAAATGTCAGGCTTCGAGTTCACTCTCCTTATATTAGATTTGCTCCAAGAGTTGTGTAAGACGGAAAGTAGTCTGTCGGGGTCGGAGGGGTCGCAGGTGTCGGTGCAGTGCATCAACTTCTCGCTGCGGAACCTCTGCTCGCTGCAGTTCGGCTCGCTGCCCCAAGCCGTGCACTACTCCGCCGAACAAACCTCCAGGGTCAAACTGGCGTTGACCGAATTACTAATAGTCTCTCTAGATAAAGTACTCGTACATTCCGATCTGTGCGTCAAATTGATAAACAACGGAATCCTACCGATGCTGCTCAGAATACTAGAAGACATTATTTGCAAGTCTAGCAATAAATATAGCGCGAAAGACGACAAGGGTGTCAAACAGGAGAAACCTAATAAGACTGAAGCTGATAATTTGCTCAAATTCGTATTCGGCGTTTCGTATTCTATAACCGCGTTCTTCCATTGCCTTTTGATGCAATGCCGGTCGGTGGAGAAGCTCCGTGCTTTCACGGAGCAGTTCAAACTTTACGGAGAATGTTTGAAAGGAGGTCTGCTCAAAGAGTGTATAGAATTAATGGTGAGGATTCCGAGCGACGAGGAGGAAATCATCACGTTGGTGAAGAAGTTGATAGAATCATTAGGAAAGCTCATAACGGGGATGAAGCGCGTGCGGAGCGAGGTGATCCACTCGGCGGCGTGCCCGCGCTCCCGGCACAAGGCGTGCCGCGCGCGCGTGGCCGCCGGCATGCACCACCACCACGACATCCTCGGCGAGGCGGGCGAGCCGCGCGCCGGCCTGCCGCTAGCCTCCTCCTGCTGCATTTCAGTCTTGTACGGTACGCTCACCTCGTTAGTCACCGACGAGGAGGTGTCGGCGCAGTCCGTGCTAAGAAGTAAAATCCTCAGGACGATGTTGAACTGCGGCGTCTGCTGCTGCTTCTCCCCGGGATTCCTGATGGAGAGCATTGTCAGACTGATGCTGACTCACAACAGCGTCGCGACGCTGTCCCTTCAAGTGTTGGAGCACACCGTGTACGGGGAGTTGGGAGCGAGCATTCTGACTGCGAGAGTGACTGATCAATTGCCCTGCTCTATTTGCGAACCGAATGACGACAAACGAGACATGATTAGAAAATACTGTCCGCATGGAGTGAGCCCGGTCGATCGGAAGAGCATGTGGTCGTTTTTGATTCAATACAATTCGTTACTCCAATTGGATAATCACAACAACGTGCTCCATGCGAGCGTCAGTCACTTGCTGCGAGTGACGCCCAAGTGCCGTACGGAGATGAAATACGAGCTACTTTTCAGTGTCATTTATCCGACTTTTATAGTAGCGAAACATAGATACATATTGCGCATGGAAGAGGCCGCGTATTTCTTAACAGTATCGTGTCTGAACATTTTCGCAAGTCTATTAAATTCCGTGCCTTTTGCAGAACAATTTATACAGAAAGGTGGTCTAAGTTACGTCTTGGAATTGGTGTCCTTATCGGAGTTTTCAAATCAATGCTGTTCAATACTCGAAATCGCGATTATTGTTGAAATATTCAAGCTAATGAAAGATAATTCAGACATGACATATTACAGGGAAGTTAGCTCTCTATCATCAGTGCGAATGCTAATTAAATCATTATCCGAAACGACTGATAATTGTTATAAGATTTACAAAATAAAACTCTCCGAAGAGACATTTGGAGAACTATGTGACCTGACGAAAGAAAGAGAGGCATTAGCACTTCATGTGATCCCAGAAATATCTCGTCAAGATTCTTTATCTTCGAGGAAGTTGTCTATGCCAAAAGCGATCAAAACCAGTTTCGCCGCGAGCGAGAATGTTATCGAGGATACCGTGGAAAATTACTTAGATGTGCTGAAAAATGTGTGGACTTTTTGGAAGTCGTGCGCTGGCCTGTGTCTGTACAGTCCAATGTTCCGTCAGTACATCGTGTCGGAGAGCGTGTTCGTCGACAGCTACGCGATGCTGAAGGTGCTCCTGCACCAGCTGTGCAACAACGAGTGCAGCGCGCCCGAGATGAGGATCCTCATCAAGATCGTGGAGGCGCTGTTGACTGTCCAGTTTGCAGTCTCAGGTGAGATAAATTATAGATATATTACAGCCACAACAGTCCACTGCTGGGCATGGGCCTGCCCCTATCGGAGGGTAATTCCATACTCACCACGCTTGTCAGGCGGATTGGTGAGCGCAGTGGAAGATGTTACATTTGACAGGGAACGCTGCTGCCCATTCCTTGGATGGATTTACCCCTTCCCTTAGTTGCTTTTTACGACAATTGTGTGTTGTATTTAAGTAGTGGTTACCGGTTACTTATTTATTTTTACAGTCTCCTATCTAGTTCCTGCCTTGACCTACTGCAACAACACTAGGTTAGGCAGAACACCTACAATACTTTACAGTATTCCTAAACGGATTTTCCTATTTACACCCATTCCTTTACACTAACGACATTACACGCTCAGATTGTGTTACAATAATACAGGGTGATGTAAACTGATACGAGTAAGTTCAAGACCGCAATCATAAGGAAATCGTAGTAAACTAGTAAATCTTTAGCACCGAGCAAGATTGTATGTTAGATCCATGCGATAGAGCTATAATTCGTTCAGATTTACGATTAGCGAATGTTTTGTAACTATCCCGCGAATGTTTAGAAACATTTGCGTAATTTGTGGTGGACGGTAAGACGAGTTCAGTTTCACACACGATTTAGTTACAAATCAGAAGTAATGCGTTTTGATATGAATCGTGATAATTTGAACTGGGCTTCCGTTTTGGTTTAACATTTTCACTTATTTAATTATTTGGGTTATTTATGTTATACTAATTCAGTAGTTTTTTTGATAACCGAATGGCAGTATGATATAAGTACTACCTACTTAGGTAGCTGGGATAGATCATTGTTAAGTCGTAGATACTTGCCCGTTTTTTGCGTCTGAGTACTTTTGTTTATTCTGTGGTTACAGCGACTATTTTGTTTTTGTACAGATGTAACATCTGGCCGCACTAAAGAATCAAGTTGCGAGCTAGTCCGCAAGGCGCTGAGCGGCGTGAATGCTCTATCAGCCGGGGGAGGGGGCGGGCTGAAGGCGCTGTGCGAGGCTCTGATCCGGGTGTGCGTGGCGCGGCCCAGTCGCCACCACGCCATGCCCAGAGCGAGCCATGCTAAAGTGAGTACATCTGCAACTAGGTAGAGAGAGGTCCACCACGTGCTGAGTGGCGTGAATGCTCTATCGACCGGGGGAGGGGGCGAAGTGGCCCTAGTCGCCACCACCACAGTGAGCCATGCTAAACTGAGTACGTCTGCAACTAGGGGAATTTACTGCGAGCCGCAAGGTGCTGAATGTGTGAGAATTCGCCATGTAAACTAGGTGATTCACATTTACATCAAAACTCTTTAATAATTTCAACTTATGAAACCAACTACGAACTTTTTGCAACGAATTTGCTGCTATATTTACAGAGCGTTTACAGGAAAGCATCCCAAAAAGTCTTAGCCTGGATTTATATCCCTTAGTTACCTTTTACGACACCTAGGAGAAGATATGCGGTGATACTTGACCCACACAAATGCAATAAAACACATATTTTATTTATACTTCATCACAGAACTTCATCTAAACTCTAAATAAATAGATTAATTAATTACTGTTTAGCATCCTCTGGATATTGATGAACAGGTAAGATGTTTTTTATCTTA
Organism: Tuta absoluta; assembly: GCA_027580185.1. NCBI lineage: Eukaryota > Metazoa > Arthropoda > Insecta > Lepidoptera > Gelechiidae > Tuta > Tuta absoluta. Next base: position 5,027,922 of record JAQAHW010000008.1, read on the forward strand.
TTTGATGTACACTTTATGTACGTTAAGAATTTTTTTAATTCAAATTTTAATTAAAATAATGTAAATATACTAAGTTCCGTGCCGTGAAAGTTCCGTGTGATGCCGGCTTAGAATAGCATCACCCCATTTCTTTCCCGTGGGAGTTAGAGGCAAATGAGGGACTTCAGGGTGTGTATTGCAATTTTAGGCGATGGGCTGACAACTTATCACTATGGCGATAACAATTTTCCGAATGACCCTCAAATATATGTCAGACGTTGCGTAAATGTCCGTTTTTGCGGCCGTTTACGCTCTGCCTACCCCGCAAGGGATAATAGGCGTGATATATGTATGTATGTAAATATTCAAACAAAAACATGGTGTAAAAGACGATGTACCGAAAACTTTATACCACAAAAAGCACGATCATACCATAAAACTGAACATCTTTAGAGATTTATTGGAATTTTTCAAACAAAATACCCATTCAGCTGAGTGATTTACCTACTGTGGGAACTCTCACGCCTGCGAAATTTGCGGTACACCGTCCCTTAGACCCGTATGCATTAATACGGTATTAATCGAGAAACCTACCTCATTATTCATGTATTCATTTGCTATGATTGTATATCAAAATGACATATAATAATAAACGTATATATTTAAATCATGGCAAACAAAATAAGAAAAACATTAAACGTAAGTGCTATAAATCAAAGTTCTTTTGTAATAAAATATTGAAGTCTCATACTGAACGTACGCGGAAGATCTGTGCAGCATTTTGTTACTTAAAAATACTCAGTCAAAAGACCGGTTTTAGGCTCTCCACGCATTTTATAGATAAGCTAGTTTTAGGAGTCAGTCGGTAAGGAGGTGCGATTCGTAAAACATTAGTGATACAATTAAGGTGTTCGTCGCAGATTATGCCATAGCATCGGGCAGATCTTATTTTTTCGATATATCGTATGAAAAAATATCACTCCTTTTCTCTTTCTTTGCATAAGAACTACTCTCTGGAACCTAAAAACAAATCAACCTATATCTTCGACAGTTAAACTATTTCACAAAATATCAAATTGTATAAAAGGTTGTGTACATGACAATTTCATTCAACACTTATGTCATCTGTTTTTGAATCAAATTGAGCGGAACCCATATGATTTCTAATTAATGATGCGCTTAGATTTACCGCGTGCGGTGCGACCCTACGGAATCGAGATCCACCGGTACTTTCGCTTCTAGCGTCATTCGAGCCAGTCGGAATCTTAAACCAATTAGTATAACAGTAGGTCGATTTTTGGTGGTAACATTTAGTTTGTTTTACGTAGAATATTGGCCTAGATACATGTGCGTGGATGGACAATCCAAAGGATCATTAACATTAAACATTAATTAAATAGCGTAGACATTTTTGGAATCATTTTTATGAACTAGTTAATGTGTTGTGCAATAGTAAAGCTGTTACGCTTTTAGTGACTGTAATAGTGTTGTGATACTTATTTGTGACGTAAATAGTACTTAATCTTCTCAATGAACGGATCTACTCCCCGTCTATTGATGCCGACTGTAAGTCCTTAACCTTAAGTTGGATATAATGTCTATTGAAAAATAACTATCCGTAGATAATATTTTCGAGACCCTCAAATATTTTCGAAATAGCAATAACTTGCTCTAGGAACTTATTTTTACTTAATAAATAGAGCTGTGATTTTTTTCCTACACTGAAAAGTATTTACAGTAAGTTTTGTACCGACTGTGGAGTTGTAGAGCAGTAATGTCAAATATAGATATTACTATTGGATTACGTTCCACGTTCTTGTGGTTTACTATTCGCAATAGATGACTCTTACGAAACCACTAAACAAACTATCACTTTAACTCCATCTATATATTATATGATATTATGTCGATAAATTCTGAATAATAATTTTCTTGTATCGTATTTCTTTATGTTTCGTTGCTGTTAAGTTTTGTGTGCCACTGAAAGTTTGAGTTTCATGATAGAAATTCATCGTAACCCATATTGGGTTTGTTGTGTTGAAGATAGCAAGAGACACGAAAGTAGATCAATATGGTCGATGAATCAGAATCAGAAATCAGAAATCATTTATTGACAGTCCACTTTAAAACAATACAAATATAGCTTAGAGGACCACACTAGGCTAAGCCTGTGTCGTGGTCCTCCTATATGCTTCTGAAGATGTAAAAAAATGTTTTTTAAACAGTTGCCGCCTCTGGGCTGCGAGTCGGGGGCCAGCTCTGCCGGGGGCTCCTCCAGTGAAGACAGCTGCGAAGCGCCGTATGCCAGCGAGCACAGCGAGCCCTCCAGGCTAGACCCGGGCTATGAGGTAACACGCCATACAAGGCTTTCAATGAGATCAGATATATGTCGCGCCAACAACGACAGCCATCAAGAATTTGGATTATAATTGATACCGAAAGAGTTCGATTTTTTTTATGATTGTCTAACTTGATTTATTTTGCAGGCTGATGTTGAGATTGGTAACTTGGAACTGTTGACGTTGGAAAAATCGAGAAAGGTATCGGGATTGTCAGCTCTAAAGAACATATCAGGTAAAGATCTTCCGAGTTTCGATTTTTCTATATTGAAACATCAGAGTTCAGCTAAGTTAGAGAGAGGCAATGTGCGTAATTTTTTTATGTTTCTAGGATACGCCGTAGTAGAAGACGAGGATTTAGAATGTGCGGAATACAGCAAGCAGAGCGAGCTGGCGCATCCAGAACTATGCGTCATTGTCGTCGATGTACTTACGCAGCTCATACAGAAGTAAGTTTTTTTTTGTTTTGATAAGATTGTGTGGCTTTTCTTTACTGTGTTTTTTAATCATAGCTCACAATATAGGTATGCTAGAATTTAGATATGTGTTTATTCAATTAAATATTGAAATCTAGTTACAGGCGCGTGTTTAGCAGCCAACTGTTGTCTCTGTTGTTGATGATATATTTTTTTACCTCAGGAAATTTCTAGTGGTTTATAAATAAGGCGGCTGGTAGCGACTAGATGGCGAAAACGAGAGATCGTGCCTAATGTACCCGTACGCTGGGGGAAGCTACGTCTAGCAGTGGATTGCAATAGGCTGATGTATATGAATGATTCAGAATTAGTCTAATTGCACACTATTATTAGTATTTGGGACAATGCCCTTTACCTTACACTTCATACTAACATTTATTTTATTATTTTATTTTATTTGCGACTATATAAGAACTTGCTTGTTAAAACAAATGTCTTTTTGTTGTGACTACTCAAAGGTTAATGCGATTATCGGTGCTCTTAGGTTCTTAGCAAGACGAGTTAATCACATTAGAGAGATAAGCCAAAATGTCGCAGGTACCTACTTTAATGCAGTTCCTCTTAATAAAAGTCAACATTGTATTTTAAAGTATGCTAATTTATCAATTTAGGTAAGTTACTTACTTGGGTATTTGTTAGGTTTGTTTTCGCACCAGCTTTACGAAAATAATGGTACAAGGTCAACGTGGGTGTAACGTTATTAATTCGTATAAAAGCCATGAATAGAGTATAATGTGGCCGGTTACAAAATCGCAAATAAATGGTACTTTTGACTCGGTAAAATAAAGTTGTCACATACATACATTACTCTTACCTACTGAGTCGATACTGACTGCGAGCGGCAGAATGCTTTTAAATGATAATGACTTAAGTAACGGAGATGTTGCAGCAAAATAGCATGAGAAGCAATGAAAAACGAACGGCGGCGACACACGCCACTTTCGAGTCTTCCAGCAAAAGTGTGCTAGATAAAGTTTCCAGTGAAATCATGGACAAGTCACTGACAGTTGTTGCATTGTTTAATGACCCTTGAATCGGAATACAGCTATATAAAAGGATTCCACCTTTCAGACTGCTAACGTCTCCAGAAGACTCGCCTACAGCGGGCATGCAGCGCGCGACGGCTGCCCTAGCGCGCGCGTGCTGCACGCGGCTGGCGGGCGCGCTGGCGAGCACGCGCTGCGCCCCGCACACGCTGCTCGCGCGGCTGCTGGCCCCGCACGCCGCCGCCGCCGCGCTGCTGCACATAGCCGACCCCAGCAAGCAAGGTACGGCTGCCCTAGCGCGCGCGTGCTGCACGCGGCTGGCGGGCGCGCTGGCGAGCACGCGCTGCGCCCCGCACACGCTGCTCGCGCGGCTGCTGGCCCCGCACGCCGCCGCCGCCGCGCTGCTGCACATAGCCGACCCCAGCAAGCAAGGTACGGCTGCCCTAGCGCGCGCGTGCTGCACGCGGCTGGCGGGCGCGCTGGCGAGCACGCGCTGCGCCCCGCACACGCTGCTCGCGCGGCTGCTGGCCCCGCACGCCGCCGCCGCCGCGCTGCTGCACATAGCCGACCCCAGCAAGCAAGGTACGGCTGCCCTAGCGCGCGCGTGCTGCACGCGGCTGGCGGGCGCGCTGGCGAGCACGCGCTGCGCCCCGCACACGCTGCTCGCGCGGCTGCTGGCCCCGCACGCCGCCGCCGCCGCGCTGCTGCACATAGCCGACCCCAGCAAGCAAGGTACGGCTGCCCTAGCGCGCGCGTGCTGCACGCGGCTGGCGGGCGCGCTGGCGAGCACGCGCTGCGCCCCGCACACGCTGCTCGCGCGGCTGCTGGCCCCGCACGCCGCCGCCGCCGCGCTGCTGCACATAGCCGACCCCAGCAAGCAAGGTACGGCTGCCCTAGCGCGCGCGTGCTGCACGCGGCTGGCGGGCGCGCTGGCGAGCACGCGCTGCGCCCCGCACACGCTGCTCGCGCGGCTGCTGGCCCCGCACGCCGCCGCCGCCGCGCTGCTGCACATAGCCGACCCCAGCAAGCAAGGTACGGCTGCCCTAGCGCGCGCGTGCTGCACGCGGCTGGCGGGCGCGCTGGCGAGCACGCGCTGCGCCCCGCACACGCTGCTCGCGCGGCTGCTGGCCCCGCACGCCGCCGCCGCCGCGCTGCTGCACATAGCCGACCCCAGCAAGCAAGGTACGGCTGCCCTAGCGCGCGCGTGCTGCACGCGGCTGGCGGGCGCGCTGGCGAGCACGCGCTGCGCCCCGCACACGCTGCTCGCGCGGCTGCACATAGCCGACCCCAGCAAGCAAGGTACGACAGCAGCTTCGACAAGTTCCAGTGCTGCTGGAGCGGGGACGACCAGCGCCTCATGACCGGCTCCTACGACGGCTTCTTCAGGTACCACACTGACACCTGTCACCGCGCCAAGCTGTGCAGCCTCTACGAGAACGATTGCATCTTCGACAAGTTCCAGTGCTGCTGGAGCGGGGACGTGTACAGTACATCAGCAGCATTACACACGACAAAAATAAAAAGTAGCAAATTCAAAATTAATTCTATTGACTCAGACAGGTACAGTCGAAATTCCGAAAGCAGCGTGACTCGACCGATCGTTAGAGGGTCATACTATGCCAGGTTAAATTGACATTAATTCAATCACGATAGAATAGTTACGAACGTCGTCATTTGTGTGCCGGTCGTAACCAACTTCGCTTTTATTTATCAGTACTTTTTATATGTTCCAGACCTCCAGCGCAGCATACTGGAGCTGATCCACGTAGTGGCATCCCAGAGCATTACCTCCACGGAACTAGCGGCTTTCCTTCGGTTGTTTACGGCTGAGAACCCGCCTCTAGGCGCCCTGCTGACGGCGCTGCAGAGGCTGGTGAACACGGCGGTGCCGGGGACGCCCGATTGCATACTCAGCTTCCCGGTGGACACTCAACACACAGGTATAGCGCGTAGTCTAAAAAAAATTGTTTTACTTTATTAGGAAAACTTACAGCTAAAAATAATAATAATTTTTACAGGGAAACGGTGAATAAAAACAAAGCCATTTACAAGTTTCCACCAGTAGAAAAATTCTAAATAGGCCTATGCCATTGAAATAAACAAAAAAACATAAAGTGTAACTTTAAATATTTTTTGCAACACAGTATTCTATTGTGTGCTATTCTATATTGGAAAACATAGAATAGCACACAACAGAAAAAAAAGTGCAAGATGATGTTAAAAGTACATAGTACTATATAAAGTTAAATATAAATAAGTAAGTAGGTAGGTACTACAATAAGCTTAGAATCGTCGTATCATCACAATAAAACAATTTTAAACGGACTTTAGGTGTGTTTATTTTTGATTTTACAATTCCTTAAAAATAAACCAGTATGTGTTCCGTATGTTGGAAAACATAGAATAGCATACAACAGAAAAAAGTGCAAGATGATGGTAAAATTACGTAGTACTATATATAGTTAAATATTAATAAGTAAGTAGGTACTACAATAAGCCAAAATAAGCTTAGAATCGTCGTATTATCACAATAAAACAATTTTAAAACGATTTAAGTTGTGTTTATTTTTTAGGATTTGTAAAATCCAAAATAATAATAAGCCAAAATAATTATTTAGCCAACTTAAATCGTTTTAAACAATTTTAAAACGATTTAAGTTGTGTTTATTTTGGATTTTACAAATCCTAAAAAATAAACACAACTTAAATCGTTTTAAAATTGTTTTATTGTGATAATACGACGATTCTAAGCTTATTTTGGCTTATTGTAGTACCTACTTACTTATTAATATTTAACTATATATAGTACTACGTAATTTTACCATCATCTTGCACTTCATTCAAAATAAACACAACTTTAATACGTTTAAAATTGTTATATTGTGATGAGTAATAGTTGTGCAAACTCAAGAAATTATTAAATACTCGTATCGTTTTAAAATGTATTATTCAATATTTCTATGCTATTTCCGTAACACCTTGCGTCGTATTATGTGTCGTCGTATGTTTCAGATTACAGTTACAGTGTGTCGGATGACTACGTGATGTTGAACAATACGTCTCAGAGCCAACAAGCAGAGAGCTTCGCCGCTAAGCTGCAGGAAGCGCACCGGCGGGCCGGTGAGTGCCTGAGTGCACACATTTATTTATTTATTACGTAAACTCAACGGCACATGTTTTATTATTACAATTTGCCTTAAAAACTACAACAGCCAATAACAGAGTTTAATATATTATATAAACATATTACGGGTAGGTAGACAAAAAAGTTAAATCATAAATCATTTATTTGCCAGAATACAGTTACATACAGATATGTCATTGTTACAGAAAAATAGCGCAGTGTATTCAGCTTGTGTAAAGCATGCAAATATTGTTGTAGTTATTATTACAATTAAATTATTACATTGATTTAAATAAGGTACTAAATATACTTAAATATCAAAAGTAACGGGAATTTATATTATTGTTTAATGTGTGTGGTGTGTGTGACACCACTCATGTGACAGACATCGGTCATGATGAACTTCACTTACTCTAACCCGTACTTAATAACACTTTTTCACATCATCAGCTTGAAAAGAACTACCTTGCCGCATAAAAACAGTGAAAATAGTCAATTATGCTCATAGGATGAGGCAAAGTTATTTGAATTTCGTAAATTACATTTTTATGACGGCGAGTACTGAAAATTTATTTCATTTTAAAGGCGTTTTGTTCGATTAAATATTAATTTTTGTAATTTTCTCAATAATAAGACATTCGTAATATTTCTGAAGCCCTCGAGAAATTTAATAAGCTCTAGAAAACCGGCTTAGGCGGGATAAAAAAATATTAAATAAAGGCACTGCCTCGGGGCTGGCCAGGTTAATCACACGACATGTAACTTTACGCCACCATCTGTAAACGACATTTGTTTCAAATTGAAGTCAAGATTTTCAGAGTGTGTTATTTACATGCGTATAATTAACCGGACCCCTGAACAGGAAAAACCTGCCCACAAGTTCAATTACTTGTAGCTTCTTTTCTATAGAAACTTGATTATTGTAGATAGTGTTCTGTAGCGTCGACTCTTCGCTGTAATATACTAGAACTAGATTTTCGCCTAGTGGTTTCGACCGCTGCCGCTCATTTTTCCGTGGTAATAGTTGTTTTTCCGCGGTAAAAAGTGGCCTAAGTGTTATTCCGGGTTATACACTTCTATATGTGTTCCAAATTTCAACCAAATCGGTCAAGCCGTTTAAGCGTGAAGAGGTAACAAACTACATACATACACACACACACAAACTCTCAGATTTATAATATAAGTACGGATGAGTGATGATGCGATTGGCCGAGTGTCGAGTGGCGTAAAGGAGGACATCCCAGGTAACACACTAGCTGATTAATTGTCGAATTTTTCACCTACTTTAGGTTAAAAGTGTAATTAAAGATGTATAGCGGTTCTGGCCGCTACTCAAAGCTGATAAGAAGCATTCAAAATATTTATAAATTCAATAGTCTGCATAAGACACTTCAAAAATATTTATATCAGCTTTTGGCTGTTTAAAGGATTATAATTACTTTTTATTAAAGTATTTTGCTGTTTAATGGTGAAAGACAATTCTTTTGTAACTCCAGCTGCATAGCATTGTGTCCGAAGGGTATTTTAACGTTAAAAGCTGTTAGTAAGCATTGAAGGAAACTTTTATACAGCTGTTGACGTACATGTGGTGTAATTTGGAACCACTATAGGGTATTTTGTTTAAAAGTGTGTAAAAATACTTATATCAGCTTGCAGCTGCTTAAAGGACGCCTAAGTAGAAAATAATAATTCCTTTAGCTGAAAACGCGTATGAAGTTGTACCTTTAAACAGCTTTGTTTGAGAAGTTTTTTAACGCCATTTTTCAGGTGTTTTGTAATTCTCAAAGAGTTATAGTGTATTTTTTTAATACAATTAAACAGTTTTTTATATCTGGATACACCACATTAAAACTCGTTGCTTTTATTGACACCCTATTACAGCTTTTTATCCAATTGTTAAAATGGTTGTTCAGACTGCAGATCCTGCTAACGTATCAAAATAAATAATAAAGTTAAAAAGGCCTTTATTCTACAATTTTTACATGACATATTATAAATCTAACTTATATTAGCACTTAATAACTTATTAATCAAATTTACCATTTGCTTTGCTAGAAATCCCGAATTGGCTGCGAACAATAGGTATTATAATACAATATAACGCTGAAGTCATTAGAACTGCATTATCCAATACCAACATACATTTAGAAGTATGAATAAAAGTCTCTTAAAGTAACATAAGAAGTCAATGGCTGATTAACGGTATTTTGGTCAGCCAAAAGAGTCACAAAATATTTTTTCAACGATATAAGCTGAACACTATATGGACGCCATATCTAGCCTAAAAAAATTAGATTTGTATTTTTATAAATAAAGTAGATTCTATGAAATCACATTTTCAAACATTAATTTAAACATCAACTGTAAAGAAAATAATTTCATAAGGGGAATGAATATAACTTAAGTTCAAACACGTAAATAATTATAGGTACTCTTTGTATTTCTAAACATTTTTAAGATTAAAATCTAATTATTTGAACGGCGCATGAAAATTTAGTTAGATAATTGGTATAAACTACACGATCAAGTAGCAATCGCATTATGAACGCACTATGATCACTTGCAATCACATATTCAGCATATGATAATATAATTTTACATTTAAAATGGAGTCTGCTTCGATAACGTCTAAGATGGATGTTCTTTTTTAATATTATTATTAAAAATAACAATTGTCAAAAAAGCTGAAATAAAATGTAAATACAACGTTGCAAAGGTAACAAGCTGTACAAGAGCTGAAGATGGGAGCCTTGTACAGAATTAAACATATCATAATACCATAATAAATCTCTTTTAAAGCCTATGACAAGTCTTATTTCAGCTTTTATCCAGCCTTTGTAATACCAAAGGCTGTATAATTTGGGGCCATTTTTTGAGTTCACAGCACTGCTAACACCTTATTAAGGGCAATCTCTACACCTATATACAGTTTTGCGTTTTCATGGCAGCTTTAATTAAGCGCTTGTGCAGCAATTTGTGCTACCTGGGATATATGAAGCTATCGGCGGAAACACTTCGATACCGCGTTTCAGAACTTTTTTGAAATAAATTGTTTCCCCCAGGTATAACGTCGCCGTGGTCGGTAGGCGCAGTGCGGTGCGGGGTGGAGGGCGCGGGCTGGGCGCCCTGGCTGCAGGGGTTCGGCTTGCTGCTGTGGGTGCGAGCCGCGCCCCCCACCCCTCCATCGCCCCCCTCGCCCCCGCCTGACTCCCCTGACGAGGACTGGTGTGAGTACAATAAAACTATTTTTCTCAAACATGCTAGGAAATGTGTTCATTTCTTTCAAAAAAAGAAACCGCTTCACATTGTTTGTCACGTCTCAGATCACGCCAGCAAAGTTGTATGGAAATCCTTTGCTGGTGTCCATTAAGACAAATTCGTTATACGCTAAACCCACATAATTTGATTTCAAAATTATCTCGATGACTCTCATAGAAACGGAACGTAATTTTGTATGAAACAGGTACCTAACTAAAGACGAGGCTGTATGATGTGAAGACCCTTGCCTGTCCAGAATTAAAAAAGCTAAGAATGAACTAAACATTTAGTATGGCTGAATATTACGTAATACTGTGCCTTACAGGCGAATTTATTTAAAAAATTACAAATGGTGGGAAAATTGTAAATTTTTATTTGTTTCGTTGTGTTGTGGTCGCTAGCTCACTTTTATAAGAAGTACAATGTTTCATTTCCTAGCCTTCTTTGAGAAAAGCACTATGTAAGCCTCGGGGAAAATTACTTTGCTTGACTTGTATAATTGAACCTTGGCGGTTTGGAAATATTTCAAAAAGTCTGTGGATGGCTCGACTGCAAAATGCAAGTTGTGCGACGCTGTTCGTAAAAAGTACAATGTTTACCAAAATTATATGAAACAAACAAAATCTCAATCTCGATCTCGAAATCTCGACCAATAATCCAACGAGATCTCGAGTTGGTCAATCTCGAACCCTGAGATCTCGAACGAGATCTCGAGTTGCCGATCTCGGCTCGAGATTGCATTCCCTAGTCATGGATGACTAAGGTGTTAGACGTCACTGCCATTATTATTAACCATTTATTGCAACATTACAAGAGCCGAATAAAGAGAATGACGACACAACATTCTTTAGAATGAATTATTATTGTTCTTTATTTGCAAAATTTTCAAACGCAGGCAGCATTTGAAATGCCAGTAACGCGTGGCACGGCTATTATTGTTGTGTACCAAATTTTTTTAAAACACTTCCCGTGTAAGGTATACAATTTTTGAAAACTTGCAAAAATTTCAAGCGCGGGCAGGATATGAACCTGCGACTTTCGCATTACTAGTGGCGACGCCTCTTCCATCTGGGCTACCGCAGCTCATTTCTTGCCCGCCAATTTTGCAAGTGTATTTTAATGCCAGTAACGCTTGGCATGGCTCCATCTACCGGGTTAGTTTTGCAACAAAATAACCTGCCCGCCCGCGCTTGAAAATTTTGCAAGTTTTCAAAAATTATTATTGTTCTGCCGCACTCAATTATTTTATTGTCTAGCATAAACTTGTGTAGCGTTTTTTAGATATCGTTTACAAACTCAAGAAAATATTATTGGTGTGAGTACATGATCATCATCGTCTGAGAAATAGGGCTCCTAGAATGCTTCCAAGGATCTCGATTTCAGGTCCGCAACCTTGACAAGGATATCACAGTCTCTGTTAACTTGGAACTTTTTTATTCGTTCTACAAGACTAATGGCTATTGAAAATTAAACGTAACCATGTCGATTTCTTGCAAAGCATGAACATGCGTATGAATCAGCTCGATATATGTCTATGGTGTGTACAAAAATCCTTAGCGATCCTTTTATGTTACGGTACATATACCTACGCCAACCCTTCAAGATTAGTTGGAACTCTATCAAACTAACTATCGATGATTTAGTTTTTTCCTGTTGTTTCTGACATTTAGTATTTGTATGCAGATTCAGCAGACGAATGGAATGAACCTGAGGAGCCGGAAGTAAAGAAGTCCCCTGTGAAAGAATCGAGCATTCGTTCAGTGGAGCTGTCCCACGTCATGTCCATTGGCACCGAGAGTCTCGTTCTAGAGATCTGGATGGATACTAATACCGGTGAGTTGGTCACCGTATTCTGTTACCTTTGTATATTTATGTGATAAAATGCATTGTGTAGGAACGTGAAACGTTGTTATAAGATCAATTATCAATATTATCTTATTAAGTACTAGCAGCCTGCCCAGCGGTTTAGGTTAGGTGTTAAGTAAATTGCAAATCAATTAATCTCCAAGGTTCGCTGACGATACGTCTCACACGTCCGGAACTGGGCGCTAACAAGGTAGTGAGCGAGGCGCGCGTGGGCGACGCCGCGCCTGCCCACAAGTGGGCGAGTCTCGCGCTCAACGTCACCGAGCGAGTGTACAAGCGCCGGATACACATACAGGTACACACAACATGCTTTATTACAGATCATTTTAGTGTTACCACATCAATAAATAGAAATATAAAGGAATAATCATACAACATCAAGAAATTGACAATATTAAGAAGCAGCTTCAATTCAAATCCAAAATAATGATTATTAGATTTTTTATTTAAGTCACGTATTTTTTCAATTTATTTGTATAAGCACGGTACAGCCGCTGCTCGTGGTTGTACTTGCGAGCTCAACGCTGCTGGTACAAACAACTCTGTACATATATATGCATGTACTTTATTATTTGTATCGAGCAGCGCCACCGTAATGGCGATATCAGAGCGCACGGACAAACCTTGAAAGGTTTTTATCTACACTTGTCTCATAATGTTCGAATTATGAATTCGAAAACAGATGCATAATGACCTACTTTATGCATTCTGCCTATAAAAACTAGGGTTTACTATAAATTACAGAAGCGTAATGACTTAATGACAAAACTCTTAATACGATAAAGTTGAGAAATGAAACGAAGTTTTTTTTTCCAATACTCAAATAGCTATCTTCCGCCTCACCTGACAGCTGTTGTTGTACGGTAATTTTTCGGATGTCGTTCAGTTGTTTTAATAGGTTTTTGTTCTGTTGTTGTTCAGATGTTGATTAGTTGTGGTTCAGATGTTATTCCGATGTTGTTCAGTTGTTGTTCAGTTGTTGTACAGATGTTGTTCAGATGTTGTTCAGTTGTTGTACAGATGTTATTCAGTTGTTGTTTCGATGTTGTTCAGATGTTGTTCAGTTGTTGTTCAGATGTTGTTCAGTTGTTGTTCAGATGTTGTTCAGATGTTGTTCAGTTGTTTAGTTAAGTTATTGTTAAGACTCCACATCTAAACAACTGCTAAAGTATAGATTTTTAAAAATTCATATCAAGCCATATTACGTTCTCGTATTGAATTTGTCCTTGTATCGGGCCTTGCAATGGCCGGTGCGTACGTTTAGAAAAGTGTTTCTGAGTTTTTTTGGAAAGTGTAGATAAAATAGTGTATGCAACTGCTATAATTAGGCATTAGAATGCTCGTGTCAAACTATTATCACACTCGGCTGCGCCTCGTGTGATAAACAGACACTCGCATTCTAATGACCCCCATGATACGACAGTTGCATAAACTACTATTGTGGCGTTTTATTGTAATTGTTTTTTTTTTTTTTTGTAAATGTTTAAATAAATAATAATAAACATTCAGATAATAATGTATAGTATTTTGATAGCGCATGATGTCTGTCTTACTTATTAGCCATCTCGTAAATGAAAATAAGGTATAGAAAAATATCCAGTCAGCCAAGGACCGCGGTAGCTCAGTTGGTAGAGCGATGGAACGGTAATATTTTCTTGAGTTTGCACAACTATTATTCATCACAATAAAACAATTTCAAAGGGATTTAAGTTGTGTTTTTTTTTCTACGTTACGGTGCCAACGGAACGGTATTCCACGGTCCCGGGTTTAAGCCCCGCCCCGGCCGCAGTCAATATTTTTCTAGCTTTTATTTTAATTGGTGACAATAAAATAGCACTGTGAGTGCAAAATAAACCATGGTACATTTCATTTGCCATTTCCAAAGATAGTTAGATTTTCTATTCATGTATCCCTCTCCCTGGACAACTTGACGCCCAGGTTGATTTGTGTACGAAACTTGTCAATTTAACGGTGTTATTCTTTCGGCTTAGGTCACGGTTCTCGTCAACGGATTGGAAATTGAGACAGTATCGTTACCGCTACAAGGTAAGTTTGTCATTACTTCTTTATCCTTTCATTTTCATATCCTTGCACACACAAATATCACGCCGTTACTCCCTTGCGGTTTAGGTAGAGCGTCAATGGTCGCAGAAAACGGACATTTACGCCACGTCTGACAAAAAATTGAGTATTATTCGGAAAATTGTGTATCGCCATAGTGACAGGTTGTCAGCCCATCGCCTAAAATTGCAATACACACCCTCGAGTCCTTAGTCGCCTCTTACGACTCCTACGGGATAGAAATATGGTGATGTTATTCTAAGCCGGCATCACACGACATTCTATTAAGACACATGTTTTTTCCACAGGTATCCTAGTACGCAAAGTGATGCCGACTCTGGTAGTGATTGGTCACTGCGCGCGCGGGGCGGTGACGGGCGCGTATCACCTGTCTCACTCGCACGTGTATCGCGCGCCCGTTCTCAATGTCTACACAGCATTGCATCTCACCGCGCATTCGCCTGACCACTCTTGTCAGGTCAGTCTTCTAATAACCTGTAAGCTATTCTCGGTATATAACCTAAAGATTATTTACCGAGAAGTAAATAACTGAAAGAGAAACATACAAGCACAGATGTTCATTATACTTCTTTTCACATTGTAAAGATTCCAACTATCATCTGTCTGCCCTTATCCCAATTTATTTGGGGTCGGCGCAACATGTTTTTTTCTTCCATTGATCTCTATCAGTTTTCAAACCTTCGTTTACACCCTTTTATCATCTTTTATACAATCCATTCAAACTTTTAAGGCCTTCCTCTTCTTCTGCATACATCTACATTTTAAGGATTCCAACATAAATTATTATTTCTCAAACATGCTAGGAAATGTGTTCATTTCTTTCAAAAAAAGAAACCGCGAAGTTTCACATTGTTTGTCACGTCTCAGATCACGCCAGCAAAGTTGTATGGAAATCCTTTGCTGGTGTCCATTAAGATAAATTCGTTATACGCTAAACCCACATAATTTGATTTCAAAATTATCTCGATGACTCTCATAGAAACGGAACGTAATTTTGTATGAAACAGGTAACTAAAGACGAGGCTGTATGATGTGAAGACCCTTGCCTGTCCAGAATTAAAAAGAAAAGAATGAACTAAACATTAAGTATGGCAGAATACTGTGCCTTACAGGCGAATTTATTTTAAAAAATTACAATTGGTGGGAAAATTGTAAATTTTTATTTGTTTCGTTGTGTTGTGGTCGCTAGCTAACTTTTATAAGAAGCGTAGCCTAGCCTTTTTTTGAGAAAAGCACTATGTAAGCTTCGGGGAAAATTACTTTGCTTGACTTGTATAATTGAAGTCCTCGCCTGCGGCTCGGACTTCAAACTATACTCGTCCAGCAAAGTCTTATTTTCCATACCTCGACAACAATGTACTATTTTTCTTTAAAGTCCCTCGCGATCTGATAAGTCCTTAAATATATTTCTTTGTCAGTCGCTCAACCACAGCAGTAAATTAGTAGTTGTTACATATCTATCGTTGCTTACTCTTTGATTGTTTTTCAGGTCCGTTGTGATACGCCAAACTATCCACTCATAATCACGCCAGAAGTTTTAGACTCTAATATTGACTGGGACCAGGTAAGTCTACGTTACTTAAAATTCGTATTTGCTATCAGCAGTACTTTAATAGTTGTCCATCACAGATCAGTGAGTCTCGCGTCTCGCTCGCACCGCGATCCTCTACTAGAGACGAAAGTAATAATAATACCGCGTGTCAAGCCTTGCCGAACGGTAAGCTTCTTCTTCTTTTCGCGTGGGACACCGAGTCGTCCAACGAGCCGATGAACCCTGTTAGAGTTTTTCAACCAACTACTACTAATAGTAGGCCTCTGACGTAGAGTAACGACCGCCGCCTATGTAATCATAAACAGCAACCGGCACCGACGGCTTAACGTGCCCTCCGAAGCACGGAACCATCTTTTTTTCGGATAATCAGGTGATTCAGCCTGCAATGTCCTAACCAGACCAGGAACAAGTTCACAAAGTGATAAACATATTTTTTTGTGAGTGCCCCACCGAGCATCGAACCCGGAAACTTTGCGTCACAGGCAGTCGCACTACCACTGCGCCACAACGGCCATCGAACGGTAAGCGACAGACGCATACTCGGTCATCAGTTCTAGTCCGCGTATTGGAAACTGAATTTATTAATTATAGTAATAAATTACGTCAAGTAAATTCTACTGCCTAATACAAAATATAAATCACGATGTGCCGCTACCGGGGAAACAGTGAGGCCAAAAAAAATTGTGAAAATTTTCTCTATTAGCGCGCGAGTATGACATTCCATGTTCTGTTTTCTATACAAATAACTCATACAGGCTGAAGGTGCTGCTGATAGTAAAATTATACCTGAGATTGATTTCTTGCATTTTTTTTCGGATTTAAGACAGACATGTTATTTTACGACAGGTGTACGACATATCCAGTAATACTCTGAGAGATCTACATGAGAATTTACTCTTGACATTCTCTGCTAGTTCGCCGAATATTATGAATCTCTATCACCAAACAGTTTCTTTACCTACAGGTAAGTTATATCTTTCGTTTGATTTTTGGGAATACAGTTTGATTATATTACAGCAATAAGCTGGAAATATAGGGTGGAATTTTACTAGTGTACAAGACGGGGCTGATAAGAGTCAATTATCCCCAAGGAACAGAGGTCGAAATATGAAAAAACATTTAGACCTCCCGTAAAAAATTGCCGATCAGCTGATTTGGCTAACTACAGAAGCTTCAATATTTTTGTCATATTTCGACCTATGTTCCTTGGGTAAAGTTGTTCCTTATAACCAGCATGTCCTCTGTTTTCAGCTTCGGTCACGTCACGAGTAAATTTTCACCTGATATATCTTTGGGTGAACCAAGTCCATATAACTTGCAGATGTTTTATCTCACGAGCGCCGGCCACCCATCCCATTACACAGTGTTTATGTGTGCCTCAACCAAACTTAACGCTCCCGAGCTTACTTGAGAAAAAATATTTGTAAATTAAGTAATTGTATCAGGCGTTACTTTGCGGAAGTCCATCTTGATTGAATTAGATAGAAAGGTATTTAGCTTCTTCCGCACTTTATTCGCCTATACAAAATGGGTTACCTGCCATATTGACGAAAGGTGCAATTCGTTTTTCGTAATTCGACTCGTGTTTCTAAGGAAAGTAGTTCAGTTTCTTTTTTATTTGCAACAGTATTCGCCGGGCGCGTAGCGACCACAGCAAGCCTGATGGGGTCTGCGACGAGCGCTAGCCACCCGCAGGGCGGCGCGTCCGTGCCCGAGGCGCTGTACGTGACGTGGGGCGGGCAGCCGCTCACCAGCACGCACCGCGGCGTCGCGCCCGCCCTCTACATGCTGCAGGGGCCGGCCGCCATCATGCCCCTGCTGCCGAGGGTACGCTGCTCCCACACACTCCTCCCCCAGCCACACGCAGGGCGGGCAGCCGCTCACCAGCACGCACCGCGGCGTCGCGCCCGCCCTCTACATGCTGCAGGGGCCGGCCGCCATCATGCCCCTGCTGCCGAGGGTACGCTGCTCCCACACACTCCTCCCCCAGCCACACGCAGGGCGGGCAGCCGCTCACCAGCACGCACCGCGGCGTCGCGCCCGCCCTCTACATGCTGCAGGGGCCGGCCGCCATCATGCCCCTGCTGCCGAGGGTACGCTGCTCCCACACACTCCTCCATCAACCACACGCAGGGCGGGCAGCCGCTCACCAGCACGCACCGCGGCGTCGCGCCCGCCCTCTACATGCTGCAGGGGCCGGCCGCCATCATGCCCCTGCTGCCGAGGGTACGCTGCTCCCACACACTCCTCCATCAACCACACGCAGGGCGGGCAGCCGCTCACCAGCACGCACCGCGGCGTCGCGCCCGCCCTCTACATGCTGCAGGGGCCGGCCGCCATCATGCCCCTGCTGCCGAGGGTACGCTGCTCCCACACACTCCTCCATCAACCACACGCAGGGCGGGCAGCCGCTCACCAGCACGCACCGCGGCGTCGCGCCCGCCCTCTACATGCTGCAGGGGCCGGCCGCCATCATGCCCCTGCTGCCGAGGGTACGCTGCTCCCACACACTCCTCCATCAACCACACGCAGGGCGGGCAGCCGCTCACCAGCACGCACCGCGGCGTCGCGCCCGCCCTCTACATGCTGCAGGGGCCGGCCGCCATCATGCCCCTGCTGCCGAGGGTACGCTGCTCCCACACACTCCTCCATCAACCACACGCAGGGCGGGCAGCCGCTCACCAGCACGCACCGCGGCGTCGCGCCCGCCCTCTACATGCTGCAGGGGCCGGCCGCCATCATGCCCCTGCTGCCGAGGGTACGCTGCTCCCACACACTCCTCCATCAACCACACGCAGGGCGGGCAGCCGCTCACCAGCACGCACCGCGGCGTCGCGCCCGCCCTCTACATGCTGCAGGGGCCGGCCGCCATCATGCCCCTGCTGCCGAGGGTACGCTGCTCCCACACACTCCTCCATCAACCACACGCAGGGCGGGCAGCCGCTCACCAGCACGCACCGCGGCGTCGCGCCCGCCCTCTACATGCTGCAGGGGCCGGCCGCCATCATGCCCCTGCTGCCGAGGGTACGCTGCTCCCACACACTCCTCCATCAACCACACGCAGGGCGGGCAGCCGCTCACCAGCACGCACCGCGGCGTCGCGCCCGCCCTCTACATGCTGCAGGGGCCGGCCGCCATCATGCCCCTGCTGCCGAGGGTACGCTGCTCTCACACACTCCTCCATCAACCACACACTGGGCAAATCATAAGCTTCCATTACAGACCATTTCTCTCCATATAATATCATCTCCTCAAATGTATCACTTTTATATTTAGAATCTTTGTTCTTTTAAACGCTGTTTTAATACAATCAAAGCTATCCAACCTTTTTAAGATGCTTCTTTCTCGAACTGTACTTAAATTATCCGACTCTGGTAGGGGCACCTCATTTAGGTTTCTAAAATAAGGCACATTTTCTACCTAATGAAGTACTCCAACATACGATAGCTCAGTCATTGGACAAGACCGGAGATGTGGGCTCAAATCCCACTGACCCGAAAACTTCTATTTCTATATTTTCATGTATGTTTTTGTTATTCCCAGGTGGTAGAACTAGAAGGCTCAGTAGAAGAGCAAGCCCAAGCGCTGGCCATAATTTTGCGAATATGTCGCGCGGACAACCGTCTCTACAGCATGTTCTACGACGGACACTCGCTGCAAATGCTGCACACTGTGCTCGCGTCCAATAAGTGTATCTGCTCGCATCACATGCTGAAAGTAAGAAAAGGAATTGTGAATTATAAAATCTAAAAATCGTAGATTATACTAATAAAAAGTGTCTGTTAACCAAAACAGTATTAAAAGAAATAGAGTCGATAGTGTTAGTTTGATGAAATCCTACTTCTGATATCGTATGTTTGATGTTTGTGAATTTATATACAAATGCAATATTTTGTGCGTAATTTTTCGTGATAAAATGAAGTCGAAATATCCAACGTCTTCCGACATTCGCTCTTCTCACTCCATCTCATTACGTTAAAGTTAATGTTTTTGTTCCTACTTCAATTCAATCATTTATTTGACTTGATGCAAGAATACAGTTTACAGCAGTTCTTAAATTAAAATAACACCGTGTATTCAGCCTGCATGCAGGCGCGCAAATTTTATAAATGCCAATATATTAGAAAAAAACACATTCAACAAGAAGTGTGCCAGTCCTAATACAGCTGGACGTCTGCAGGTTTTTCTCGATGAGGCTTGCAGCAGCACTATACTGTCCGTATCAGGCAATAGCCTGGTGATATCGGCTCGGTGTGACGCGGTGGTGCTGGAGCCAAGTCTACTACTACTGCTGATGCGCGCTTGGAGACAACTGCACACGGCACAGGTGGGTTTGTCTTTTCAACTTAAAAATACCCATGGTTAAAATGGGGTAGCGCTCTTTAAAGCTGGCATCAAACCCTCAATGTACTGAAAATTTTCAGTTCTTATTAATTGATGTATTATTTTAAAAGCTGTGAAAAAGTGCCATATAATTTGTTACGACTTCCAGACATTACATCGCCTAACATAACAAAGCGGAAACCCTTACAGACACAAAATAATTAAAAACCTTATTTTAGTTTCCTTATAACTATGTCAAATAAATGGGTATTTGGTTATGTTGACTAGGATCTAACATGGGAAATGGATGGCCCAGGCGGGCGGACGCAAGAGCGCGGGTCGCTGTGGGCGTTGACTTTATGCTGTTTGCAAGTGTTGGTGCGAGACGAACATCCTAGGCGCAGCTTCAACCAGTATCAGCTAACGCGCGCTCGGCTACTACAGGGACTACTGTCTGCTTGTAAGGTAAATGCGAGCGGTTTTTTAAGAACTTGGCCTGCACACTATTGTGCGCTTTGACAAAGTACTGATGTTCTATTGACCTTAATTCTGGTAGAGCGCCTCTTAAGCTGGCTTTTCCTGGAAGTGTCTGAAATTGCTCATAATTTGCTAAGAAAATATGTCAGAATAGAGAGCAATTTATGTAATAATTTTCAGTGTATTTTTAGCACATACTTTTTGGTACTTTCACAAATATTATAAACAAATTGATACATATTGTTTTTTTCTAGGTTTCATGTTTTCAAAAGATAGATAGATATATGAACACTTTATTTATTCCTCACGACGCATAATGTCCTAAATCCTAAAATATTCCTAAACTCTCAATGACCTAAACTCAACAGAAACAAAACAATACAGAAAACTTAAAATTGTAAGAATTAATTGCAGCGATTTCTTCCAGGGAACCTTGACATTAACTTGACAAAAGAGAGACAAATAGAAAAGATTTGCAAGTAGGTAGTTGCAGAAGCAGTAGATATCTTATTTTATTAAATTTTAGATAAGTCTTTATTGAATGATATTGTCACAGGAGCGCTTCCTGAACTCTGAATGCGGGCCGCTGGAGCCGGCAGCCAGCACCAGCCTGGTGCAGCTGGTGCGAGGACTGATGGGTTCCCCGCCGCAGCTGGAGCGCCTCGTCTTGCTGGCTGACTTCCTGCTGCTCATGCATCAGGTCTGGATTTGCTTTCAATTTGTATTCGTCACTACATGCATCAGGTCTGGACTTGTGTTCAATTTGTATTCGTCACTACATGCATCAGGTCTGGGTTTGTGTTCAATTTGTATTCGTCACTACATGCATCAGGTCTGGATTTGTGTTCAATTTGTATTCGTCACTACATGCATCAGGTCTGGACTTGTGTTCAATTTGTATTCGTCACTACATGCATCAGGTCTGGGTTTGTGTTCAATTTGTATTCGTCACTACATGCATCAGGTCTGGATTTGTGTTCAATTTGTATTCGTCACTACATGCATCAGGTCTGGACTTGTGTTCAATTTTTATTCGTCACTACATGCATCAGGTCTGGATTTGTGTTCAATTTGTATTCGTCACTACATGCATCAGGTCTGGACTTGTGTTCAATTTGCATTCGTAATTACGTTGCGATTGAGTTAAGACAATTGTCTCAATTCTATGTTACCGACTTAAATCTCTAACTAAAAATAGCAATTTCGATTTCTGATAAATAATTAGACAAGGATAGAAGATGATCACCTCTTAAATTGTCTATGTTTATCCGCATTTTACGCGGTATTTGTTGTTGTTGTGGCGATTAAAAATATGGTGGTTGAACTTATAAGGAAATCTGAGAAATGGCGCGGAAATCATAGGCTATTTAAGACATGACATGAGTAAAATAGTCTATGACGTTTACTATCTATTTTATTTTATAAGACTTAATTGCACAAACGTTAAAATGGTGGGCCTTATGCCTCGCAGTATTCTCTACCGGCCAACCATAGGGTAAACAGACAGGGTACCTACTATTATTTTCTAAACTTATTTAACCAAAATATTTCTTATAAGCAGGTTTAGTCAGTAACGTGGAATCGAGACAAATACATGCTAGCCGGCAGAAATAGAGAAAGTGTGGTGTTATCCTGTGCCGTGCGATGCCGGCTTAGAATAGCATCACCTCGTTTCTTTCCCGTGGGTGTTGTAAGAGGCGGCTAAAAGACTCGAGGGTTTTAAGTGTATTACAGTCTTACACATGCTAACTGTTGTTGATTACTATAGTGGTTGTCAGCATGCCGTATGTATCAACACGACTTTTCAGAAACGGCCCTCAAATATTTGTCATACTTGGCGATAGCAACCTTATCATTACAGATGTTAACGCACTGCCTTCCCGGCAAGGTATAAAGGTGTGATTTGCTTATGTTACCCCGCAGGCAAGCGACACGTTCGTGACGCACTCGCGCGCCAACTTCTACTTCCTGCTGGCCGCGGAGACCCAGGACTCCAGCGAGTTCCAGCTGCACTTCAAGCGCCGCCCCTCGCGCCGCGCCCGCGCCCGCGCCAACACCGCCACCAGCACCAGCGCCGGCACCAGGCGCAGCGAGGTCACACCCAGCTCCTCCAGCGTCACCTCCGATGATGTCATCAACAGTGATCATGTGGCGAAGGAAGAGGACCGTTTGGATCACAGCAGTGTAGACTCCACTAAACTTGTTAAAGGGATTATCAACATGCAGCTCAAGGAGGGCAGGTTGGTTTCTATTTTCCTATAAAGTCTATTAGTCAAGTGTATTCAGCACTAGCTTTTACCCGCGACTTCGTCCGCGTTAGATAGTTTTTTTAGAAACAGGTTCAGGTTTAGGTGGGCTCCTGATGGTACACCTGGTGGTCTACATAAGGTACTCCAGATCCTCAATATCCTTGTGAAAAGAAGCGGCCCATCATACTGAACAACTTTTGTTTTGGAACCATGCCTGTATTTCTAATAGTTTAGCTGGGCTCCTCGTGGTACACCTGGTGGTCTACATCTGTACTCCAGACCCTCGAATGGTGATAAAAAGTAGCCTATGTCCGTTCTCGGTATGCTAGCAATCTCTGTGCCAAGTTTCATGAAGATCGGTTCAACGGTTTGGCCGTGAAAGCGTAGCAGACAGACAGACAGACAGAGTTACTTTCGCATTTATAATATTAGTGTGGAAGTGTGGATTAGTGTGGATTTGCAGTGAAGTTACATCTAGCTCTTCTAATGTGACCTCGGGTGAAATGGTTAACGAAAATAGTGGGATAATGAAGGAGGAGGATCACAGCAGTGTAGACTCCACTAAACTTGTTAAAGGGATTATCAACATGCAGATCAAGGAGGGCAGGTTGGTTTCTAGTGTCCTATATAGTCTATTAGTCAAGTTAATCGGCATTTGCAGTAAATTCACACCTAGTTGTTCTAATGTGACCTCGGGTGATGTGGTTAACGAAATTAGTTGGATAATGAAGGAGAAGGAATGTCTGGATCACAGCTGTGTGGAATCCACTATACTTGTGAAGGGAATCATCAATATGCAAATCAAGGAGGGCAGGTATCATTAGCGTGATTAGCATTTTTCAGCACTTTAAGTGTCGCCCGGTTGCTGTCTATCAGCGGTCGCTACTCAACGAAAACGCTGAATGATCTTTCAGTTGTACATTCTTGACGGAGTGGTCGTGGTTGTTCCGATGGCGTACGAGGTAGGGGGTTGGTACGCGTACACGGTTAGTCTTCGTTATTGGTCTCTTTGTTGACTTATACTGCTTTCCTGGCAATGTCTTTCCATTTTCCCCGGTTTGCTGCGTTGCGAGAAAATTCTGCCAGGGTAGTGTGAGTCGATGATATAGTTAGGTCAGTCCATCGGATGGGTGATCGGCCTCTTGTTCTACTGCCCTGCACCACCAGTCTCTCAATCGAGTGCTCATTCCTGGATATTGCAGTAGGATATTGTGGGTTAATAAAATAATAATAAGATCTTCATCTTAATTTATATCAACGATATTGAAATATCTCAATATTGAAATAAATTGCCGTGTGATGCCGGCTTAGAATAGCATCACCCCATATCTTTCCCGTGGGAGTCGTAAGAGGCGACTAGGGGACTCGAGGGTGTTTATTGCAATTTAAGAGCGCCTTTTACCTCAAATGCCGTTTTTCAAAACGATATTACTCAATAGAAAAGAGTCATAAAATTTTGAAAAAAATATATATTGCAGTTGAGGATCTAACAGATAAAAATTCGATCTCAACTACACAATCAGATGAAATTCGCTCGATAGAATAAAATGCCAAAGTTGCCTCTATTCAAAATTTCATTACGATATTATGCTTAAAATATTAATCTTATTGAGATAATTTTTATACTACTCTTTAGATAAATCAATTATCTAGTAAAAATCGGCAAGTTCAATGTTGTAGTGCTACTTTATGAATTATGATGTCTAAATACCTACAAAAAGGCGAGGGGCGCGGCTCCGCGGGCTTCGCCAGTCGCGCGGTGGCGCTTACGGAGGCTGGACCTGTGCTGGTGCTCTGCTCGACGTGCGACGTGATTTGATTTTTCGATTTATTTGTTACCATTTAGTGCCACAGTATAATTAATGCAGTATAACAACGGAAAGAAAAAGTAAGGCCGGCTACTAGATATTCTAACTTTTTAAAAAGGGTCTTGTAATATTTGGATATTAACAACATCAACAACTACAACGGTCCACTGCTGGACATGGGCCTCCTGGTATTAGAGGGTGTTTTCCATGCTCACCGCACGCTTGGTAGGCGGGTTGGTGAGTGCAGTGGAATGTGTTGTATTATATGTAGCAGAGAAATATTGAAATCCCACCAGATGTCGAAATGATTGATTATTATTACATCTTATTACAAAATAATAATAATTTTATACTTAAATCCATCTACTGAAATTACGCCATCCAGGGCCAAACACAGGAAGTTCAACAAAATTCAAAACTCCGGTCACCCATAGTCCTTTATAAAAGACTTTTGCTGAAAAGTTCATGGGGCCAGATAGTCTGGACGAAGGACTCGATTTTGAGAAAAGTCGTCGTCACCTCATACGCGATAGCTAAAACACGTTCCGTTTGATTCATCATAATCTCCTAATGATGGATCAGACTGTTTTGGTACACTAGGTATCTGTGACGTCCGCGTAGATGGCGGCTTTACTATTTAGTTTTATGCAATAATACCGTTTGCCGTGTGATGCCGGCTTAGAATAGCATCACCCAATTTCTTTCCCGTGGGAGGCGACTAAGGGACTTGCGGGTGTGTATTGCAATTTTAGGCGATGGGCTGACAACCTGTCACTATGGCGATACACAATTTTCCGAATGACCCTCAAACATATTATGTCAGACGTGGCGTAAATGACCGTTTTTGCGGCCGTTTACGCTCTGCCTACCCCGCAAGGGATTATAGGCGTGATATGTGTATGTATGTATGTATACCGTTAGCCGTGTGATGCCGGCTTAAGGTGCTGTTCCGAACCAGCTTTTCCGACGGCCGATGGCACATGCCGCGTCTATCGGCCGTCGGCCGTCGGCCGCCGCGGCAGATGTCATTCCGAAGGCAGCGGCCGACGGCCGACAGCACATGTCAGAGTATAGTTTTCAGGACTTAGTTATTATGTTTTAGGTTATTATGGTTCATCGGGTTATGATGGTTCATAGGGTCGTTGGGTTCATCTTGTCGTTAAGGTTCATCATGTGGCCAGAGTTCATCGGCTTGCTAGGTTGGTCGGGTCATCATGGTTCATCGGGTTATTATTTTTCATACATACATACATACATAAATCACGCCTATATCCCTTACGGGGTAGGCAGAGCATTAACGGCCGTAAAACGGATATTAACACCACTCCTGACAAAAGTTTGAGGGTCAATCAGATAACTGTCTATCACTATAGTGACAGGTTGTCAGCCCATCGCCTAAAATTGCAATACACATCTAACCCTCGAGTCCCTTAGTCGTCTCTTACGACACCCATGGGTAAGAAATGGGGTGATGCTATTCTAAGCCGGCATCACACGGTATTATTTTTCATCGGGTTATTATGGTTCATAGGGTCGTTGGGTTCATCTTCTCGTTATGGTTCATCATGTGGCCAGAGTTCATCGGTTTGCTAGGTTGGTCGGGTCATCATGGTTCATCGGGTTATTATTTTTCATCGGGTTATTATGGTTCATCGGATCGTTGAGTTCATCTTGTCGTTAAGGTTCATCATGTGGCCAGAGTTCATCGGTTCACTAGCTTCATCGGCTTATCATGGTTCATCGGGTTATCATGGTTCATCTGGTCGTTAGGTTCATCTTGTCGTTAGGGTTCATCATGTGGCCAGAGTTCAACGGTTCGCTAGGTTCATCGGGTTGTTGGGTTCATCGAGTCCTTAGGGTTCATCGTGTCGTTAGGGTTCATCATGTGGCCAGAGTTCATCGGGTCGTTATTGTTCATCGAGTCGCCAGAGTTCATCGGTTCGCTAGGTTCATCGGGTTATCGTGGTTCATCGGGTTATCATGGTTCATAGGGTCGTTGGGTTCATCTTGTCGTTAGGGTTCATCATGTGGTCAGAGTTCATCGGTTCACTAGCTTCATTGGCTTATCATGGTTCATCCGGTTATCATGGTTCATCTGGTCGTTAGGTTCATCTTGTCGTTAGGGTTCATCATGTGGCCAGAGTTCAACGGTTCGCTAGGTTCATCGGGTTGTTGGGTTCATCGAGTCCTTAGGGTTCATCGTGTCGTTAGGGTTCATCATGTGGCCAGAGTTCATCGGGTCGTTATTGTTCATCGAGTCGCCAGAGTTCATCGGTTCGCTAGGTTCATCGGGTTATCGTGGTTCATCGGGTTATCATGGTTCATAGGGTCGTTGGGTTCATCTTGTCGTTAGGGTTCATCATGTGGCCAGAGTTTTAGCTTTAAATTAGCTTACTTATCTGTCCTTCCAATATCCTAACACACATAATAAAATAACTAACTAACCAACACAATGACCAACTTAGTTTGCCTACTGCATAATTTTATACTGTGGCGTTATCGCCCGCCGCGTAAGGTAAGCGGAGTTCAATTCAAAACGGCCCGCGCGTAAAGCAGAGGCGGGTCGCCTTGGCGCGTAAAATACCTAAAGCTCCCGAAGAACGCGCCCTTAAGGCGATAGACTGACAACCTGTCACTATAGCTATACAATATTCCGAATAACCCTCAAACATTTGTCAGACGTGGCGTAAATGACCGTTTTTTGCGGCTGTTTACGCTCTGCCTACCCCGCAAGGTATTATAGGCGTGATATGTGTATGTATGTATGTGTATATTGAAATAACACTTTTTCTTACCATTATTTTGAATTCACTGTCTGTATTTTTGAATTTTTAACCCACAGATTAACTATATGTATGTAGACTAGCTATGTTGACCCTTTTCAGTCTGACATTGTTTTTAACAATGTGTATTTATGCAAATAAATGATGATTATGATGATTACCCTCATGATGGTTATTGTTGTTACAGAAAGCACAACATTTCTTCTACTTCGGAGAACTCAGATGTAACGTTTGGTGAGTAATTCATAACTGCTCAGCTTATAGCACAGAAATCTTGTCTGAGTCACTGTAAGTGTTCAATGTTTAATGTTTTGTTTGATGCTATGATGTGCTTACGCTTGGTGTCGGTGCTCACTGCTTGCAGAGCGTTCCACCAGCATCGAGCACAAGGCTGACGAGCACACCGCACACACGCACACACGCGCGCGACCGCAGCTTACGGGGGAGGGGGTGGCGGGGGGCGGCGGGGAGGGAGGGCTGGAGGGCAGCGGCAAGGAGGATCTCAAGGAGTTTATTGTTGTAGATGCGGACGACGTCACCACCGCCACGGTCGATATGTACTCCAGCGGGATATTCCATCAGGTCCGTATTCATTTAGATATATTTCGTAATTACAAAATTCAGCAATATGTCCGTTTTGGTTACTAAACCCACTGTACGTCATGTAATTGAATCATTGTTTGAAAAATAACTTTTGTTGAAGGTTGAATATTATTCAAATCTAGCTATAACATTAATCTGTTATGTAATACAGCGTACAGTGAAAGCGGGCGCGGAGCCGGGCTGGTCCGCCTGCGAGGGACTGTTGCTACTTCTACGCGACACCATTGCGGTATTGCCCGACCACGCCTTAGCACAGGTATGCACAAAACATTACTTGAGTTCATGTTTTAATTGATAAATAGCAACTAAATAGCGACATACATTACGGCGTTTATTCGGCAATCTAACGCTTCGTTTTGTGACACCCCAGGCAGTCGCCGGCGCGATACAGGCCGAAGTCCTGATAGTGCTGGGCAACCACCGCAGCGGCCGCGTGCGCGCCGCGCTGGTGCGCGCCATGGCCGGCCTGGCTCGCCGCGCGCCCGCCGACCTCGCCAAGAAACTGCGCGCTAACAACTACTACGTGCACCTCGCCAACCAGATCTCCCTGTACCCCGCCACGTGGGAACTGGCCGCCGCCTGCGCCGCCTTGCTTACCAAATGCGACGTCCCCTTGGAGGACCAACTAGATGACGACATCTGGCTCGATATCAACGAAGAAGCCGTGTTGCGAAGTCCGCCGTTGTTAGCGCTTTTACCTGTGTGCTTAGATGACGTACCGCTGGCGCACAATATTACGTTGCTCATAAGAAGACTGATCGACAAAGCGTCTCTAAAGACGTTGAACGAGGTGTCCGTTGCAGAAGTCGTGATAAAAGCTATTCGTGGCATCGGGCAGCTCGGTAGCGCTGATTTTGAAGGCCGAGATCTGTTGCTGGACGATCTATTCGAGTTACTGAATCGACTCGCTGTAAAGGCGTCGAATTCCCAACACAACCTGCAAACGATAACTGAAATACATCACATGCTGACGTACGTTGAATGGAGCGGCGCGGCGAGAGGCGAAACAGCTGTGGTTCGGGTCGCGCGGGATGCTCAGCACTCCCTATACATGGCTCAATTGGACCATCTAGAAGATCGGTTGCATACGTCATATACGGCGCATACGAAATACGCAAACTATTTCACTACAGTGCTGTCGTCGGCGGTGTCTATAGGGGCAGAAGCAGTGTCACGAGCGGAACGAACTGAACTAGCTTCGAGACACCTGGCGACTGTAGTCCGGGCCGTCAGCTTCCTCTTGACGCAGTCGCCGAGACACTCTGCCGTAGAAGAGGCGCCGCTCGTTGAGAGATTGTTCGCTACATTGTTACCTGGTGAGTTTCATTCCATCTGGCAAAGTCAATTTCTCAGTTAGTTCAGATTTAAGTGGAAATTAACAAAAGTTTTCTGGGTTACGATTTTTTCATTTTTAGAAATCTCGCACTATCATATGCCGCGGGCAAGATTTCACAGTTTTGTTGTAAAACATAATCTTAGTTCCAGTCACAACTACCAGAACTACTTCTAGGGCCATACGATAAATTACTTGTGTTGACATCACATCACAAATTAACGATAAACAATACTCGAACTTACAGCTCTATAAGTCGCTGTCATGAGGTCCACTAGCGTGCATGTGTTATGTTCTTTATTGTGTGCCAAAATATTACAATAAATTTGAATAATAAACATAGTCACAAAGGTGAGCTTATCTCTATGAAGAGATCTCTTCCAGCCAACCTGCACAGTGGAATTAGAAAATAATATATAAGGGAATGACAAAACCGTGTACACATACAGGTAGGGACTTGCATATAATATACTATAAACAATACATATTTATTAATAAATATTTATTTAAATGTATACACATACATCAAGATTTTTTCGATAAATAGTGCTCTTGGTGTTGGGTATGCTGTATATTAAGTATGCCGAATAAATGATAAGAAGCGTCAACTTTGTTTGTATTGAATGTATTTCGTGTTGTGTGCAGCCGTAAGCGGCGCAGCGCCGACGCGGCCGAAGTGGTGGGTGGGCGGCGGCGCGGACTGGGTGTCGCCGCTGCAGGATCTGTTCTGCTGGGCCGCGTCGCCCGCGCCCGGCGTGCAGCCGCTGCAGGCCGGCCTGTTGCGCGCCTTGTACAGGGCGCCGCCGCCCGCCTTGCCGCTGCTGGCGCCGCCTGACCCGCCCGCAATGCGCAAGGTAAAGAAATTGGCTACTGGACTGACAGGTCTAATGAACTATGTACTTACGTTTCGAAACGACAATTTTCCTTTGAAAATATTGAAATATGACAACATATTTCACAATTTTGAATTGCGTCAAAACTCTAACAGTTATAGCATTGTTTTGTTTAACAATTCTAACTTTTAATTGGTAAAATTTAATTTATTGAAAAACATTGAATGAAATCTGTTTTATTTTTGGACAATAGTTATTTATAACTATACAAGTTTTGTATTTTATTAATGACCCAGTCAAGTATGGAGAGTAAACAAGCCTAGTACGCGAATAGCAAAGTAGACTTTCAGCACCGGCGGCAGGGTTGTTTGGTTTTACTTGATTTTTTCTGTTTCTGAATGTTCAAAGTATTTCTTATATCATATTTGAAATAATACAAATTAGTTACTAAAAAAATTCCTCTTCTGGACATGGGTTATGCCTGTATGCTTTTCATCTCTTTTTCAATAATCTTTGCAGGACTATGTGACTCATGGTGGTATTTACTATTATAATACTTGTTTCTGCAGCTTGCAGTGTATCTACTGACAATGCTGAAGCACATTCACGCGGAAGCGGAGGCGGGTACGCCGCCGGTCGAGCTGGCTATAACGGACTGGGCTCGCGGCTGGGCGGTGGGCACGCAAGCGGGCCTCGCCGAGCGCGTGCCCTCCGACACACTGATCGTTGAAGCCGAGAGATTGCTGGAGATCGATGAGGAGAGATGGGCCAAGATCGCTGCTAAACAGAGGCCGCAGGTCGCCAAGTGAGTACTTGTTGTAGATACTCGGGAACCGTCGGTCGAGCTGGTTATGACGCCACATTGATAATGGCAAGCGGGCGGCGCAGAGCGCTTGTTTTCCGGCACACTGATGATCGGGGCTGAAGATTGCTGGAGTTTGACGGGGAGGGCCAAACAGAAGCCGCAGGTCGCCAAGTAAGTACTAGTATAGCCAAACTTTGCTAGTTGCTACCGGGTAATAGCCTGCTCCTGTAGTGGGTACCGTCCCACTGCTCATTTAAATCAGCAAAGCTTCATCGCATGGTTTGAATTCTTACTCTTATTTTGGAATAACCATAGTATTCGTTACCAATAACTTATACAAAATGTCGCTTATACGTCGCTTCGAGACGAGTACCAAAAGATCAAAGATTTGGAAGTGTTAGTCGAGGCGCCGCCGGTAGCTCGGTAGATAGCAACCGTCCCAGTTTCAAGCCCAAAAAAATTTTCGATTTATCATTTTAATTTTATCTTAAATTAGTACCAACTTTTAATTTTCTTTTGTTATCAATAAACTAAGTTATTTTCCAAACTAGAGTGGTATACAGCAAGGACGGGCTCGCGCACAGACTGACCGAGGGCGCGATGTTGATCACCCGGCAAG
The DNA here is from genome assembly GCA_027580185.1 of Tuta absoluta. Taxonomy (NCBI): domain Eukaryota; kingdom Metazoa; phylum Arthropoda; class Insecta; order Lepidoptera; family Gelechiidae; genus Tuta; species Tuta absoluta. The sequence goes on from JAQAHW010000008.1 coordinate 5,059,417, forward strand.
TGGTGGACATACAGAACGGCGAGCGCAAGGCGTTCATGGAGCTACTGCGGCGGGCGCACTCCGACGCCGTCGCCTGCACGCAGCGCTGGGCCAGGGCAGTGGACGCGCTCACGCACGAGCAGGGTGAGCTGAGAATACTACACGAAATAGTAATTCACCAGATTCGTCTTATCTTTTTTTTCTTATGTACTTTGCTGTGTAAAGTGTCGCAGTTTTTTTAATAAATGTTTTTCTATTATATTCTATACTATCTTCGTAATATTCAATACAATAGAACAAAAGGTAACTAAAGAGCGAAAAGATAACATTCACTGGGGCATTTAAAAATTTATTGATTTTACAAATATAGAGTACAGGCAGAATCATCTGTGGTCAATCACTTACGGACCAGCGCGCGACTGGCGGGTGCGCACAATAAATGTGACAAAAATTGTTCGGAAACGAAAATATGCAGCAAATATTTGTACCAGACAATCTGTCTATCCTTGTCACACCTAGGCGAATTTCATATTTCCAGTCAATGACGCGTAATATCTACTGCACATTTTATGTCAAACAATTTTGTCGCATATCGTGCGCACCTCGACAAATAATTAAAATTAACTTAAAAAAAAAACTTTTAAAATGTTTATTTAATAGATTATTTTAAGCTAGGTGCTGCCCTCAACAGACAAAAATTCATAACTCGATGAAAAAGTAATTTATCAAAAATCCGCTGCAGGAGATTGAAGTATAGAAACTGTAATGATTATTTACAGAATGTCGCATTAGTAAAAAATGGTTGCCGTTAATTATCAAAACGACATTATGTGAATAAGCTTCAGTATCTGTACTTCAATCTCCTTCAGCGGATTTTGGCACCTAGCCTATGGAAGAAAGAAAAAAAATATTTATAAACTTAAGTAAGTGAGACATGTAGTAAAATAACTAAAACCATTTTAAAATAATTAGAGTCAAGAGCAAACCCATCATTAATAAAAAAAAAAAAATAATAATAATATAATTCATGATACCATAATTTTAAATGCAGTACCATTAAGTCTATGGGTTTATACCTGAAATAAAGGTTTTTTCTATTTTATTAAGAGGGTGCGAGCCGTTCTTCGCCAGATTTGTGCTGATCTTAAGATTTATTTTGGCTTTATTAAAAATAAAATATGTATTGCAGCGGTGTGGCACGACCCGCGCAGCTACCCGCAATCCTGGCAGCTCGACGCGACGGAGGGCGTCGGGCGCGTGCGCGTCAGGCTCAGGCGAGCACATCTTGACATACAGGACAAGTTCCTCTTGCCAAACAGCAGGGGCAAGCTGGGTAAGAATCGCCGCTTCAAACCAGAGACCTCTGATTATAGTAAAATAGACCATCTTTCTCAGTATTAAACTTTTTGTGCTACAGAGGCAATCAATCGTTCCCCACCGCTACGCAGCGTTGTAGGCTGCTACGCGGGGCTACGCGGCGGGCTCGTAGCGCGGCTACAGCTCAACGAGACCGTGTCATACATGACGCGCGTCACCTACGTCACCGTGTGCAGCGAGACAGAGGGGGAATTGCTGCTTAGTGACAGGTATAATATCTACCAATCACACTTTCCGCTACGCAGCGTCGTAGCGGCTACGTGAAGCTTCGCGGAAAGCTCGTAGCGCGGCTACAGCTAAACGAGACCATGTCATACATGACGCGCGTCACCTATGTCACCGTGTGCAGCGAGACAGAAGGATAATATCTACCAATCACGCCCCGTCGCTATACAGCGTCGTAGCAGCTACACGGAGAGCTCGTAGCGCGGCTACAGCTCACCGAGATCGTGTCTATCTCTGCCTTTTTTATGAGTTTGTATATTGATGGCAAAAGCGCAAAGCTACATTGGTTGTTATTTGCTATCAGGTGCATCCACTTCGTCCCCGAGGACTCTGAAGACGAAGCCACCCCTCCGAAGAAGGGCGCTCGGCCGATGAGCAAGTCCTCGGCGCAGAGCTGGCCGCTCGAGGCTGTTGTGCAAGTGGCCACCAGGCGGTGGTGCTTACAGGTGAGAGACATTAACATGTCGACTGCTGGAAACCTGCAACGTAGGTCGGCCTTACTATACCGACAGTGTGCCCGCAACTACCAAGCGGATGCGTAAGTATGTACAACTGTTGCAACTTGGATCAAACGCAAAGCGTCGCGCCTTCTACACTAATATTTTAACAAATATTGTTTTTTTTTGTTGTTGTAGGTGTGTGTTTATATGTAATCTTCTACTAATTATAAAAAAAAATTAAGCTATTATGAACCCTGATAAAATGTGACATAGGTTACATTTTATTGCGCAAAAACGCCTTATCTCTAGTTCAGCGGAAGACAATAATACTTTTACTATTTGTTACATTATTTATTTTAACGTGTGTCGAAACTACCAGATTAAATCAATTCGTCGTCTTTTTGTTTTTCTTGAAACAGGAAAGAGCGGCAGAATTATTCCTCAGTTCCGGTCACGCTCACCTGCTAGCTTTCACGGACTTTAACGAGAGAGCCGTGTTCCTAAAAGCTCTCGAAAGATGCCATCTGCCTGGAAGGTAACAACATCTACTTCTAAATCTTATAACCGTACGTTCTCATTATTATTTATTTTATGTTAAACCAATTTGTGTTAATACCCCTAGACAAGAGCCGGACACACTGACCGAGGCCATGACGCAGTGGCGGAACGGCGCCATCACTAACTGGGAGTACCTCATGCGCCTCAACGGACTCGCCGGGCGGACTTATAATGACCTCATGCAATATCCAGTGCTGCCCTTTATACTGGCAGACTATACTTCTAGAATACTTGACTTGGACAACCCTGCGAGCTTCAGGGATCTGTCTAAACCCATGGCTATTCAAAACAAGAACAGAGAACAGCACTATATTAACACTTATAATGTAAGTACTTTCAAGACTCTGCCGATTATACTTTGATAATACAACACTTACAGTTCGCGCGCGAGTTCATCAACATGGATTCGTAGCGAATGCGGCCGGAGCGACATACGCGCCACTTCGCCAGCACCACGACACGAGTGAGGCAATGAGGCTCATATATCACGATAAACATGAACTTGCGCGCGCACCTTAGTCAATTCTGCTAGCTTCAGCCCTTTCAAGGATCTTTCTAAATCTATGTCTATTCAAAACAAGAATTCAAATATGCATAGTGCTTCTACAAGTAGTGTACAGGGCAAAGCCATGGCGGCAGAGCCTGAACACTATAGGAACCTTGTGTGGTGGGGCTGCTGAGCTCTGGGTAGAGCTAGTGAGACGCCGAGGTGTTGGTTGAGTCTGATTTATTAGATTAAAGTATGCAGTTTTATATTAAAGTTAGACAATATACACATTGATACTGAAATCTATGTATTACATGCGTGTAAAATGCAAGCACAGCATATCTAGCAGTTTTGGCAATAATTAATAGTAAGCAAAGTCAATAACCGAATGTGACCTGCTAGATTGCTGACTAAGATGTGCGAGTTGGCTCGTACAAGTAGTGCTATACAAGTATGACGGCTTGCTTATATAATACTATAGTAAGATAATGCCCTCAATTCGGGATATAAATACTCCTTACTTGCCTTAAATTAGTGCTGTCACTTTCCGCCAAATAGGTTTAGGTAAGGATAGGAGATATCTAAGTCCTGTCATTTTTAAAGACGTAAATGGTTTTTTCGCCTTTCATACTCAATTTAATCGTCATTATTTTGATCGTCGCCTTATTTTGACAGATAACACGTATTTTGCATGTTATTGAGGTCAATTCGGGATTTATATTTTCCTTACTTGCCTTAAATTAGTGCTGTCACTTTCCGTCAAATAGGTTTAGAAAAGGATAGAAGATATCTAAGTCCTGTCATTTTTTAAAACGTCAAGGGTTTTTCGCCTTTCCTAGTCAATTTTGTCGCCATTGTTATGATCGTCGCCTTATTTTGACAGATAACACGTATTTTGCATGAAATTATAAGACATGACACGACTAAAATATCTCCTATCCTTTTCTAAACCTATTTAACGGAAAATGACAGCACTAATTTAAGGTAAGTAAGGAGAATGTACATCCCGAATTGTCAGTGGCCATTATAAGACATGACATGACTAAAATATCTCCTATCCTTTTCTAAAGTGACAGCACTAATTTAAGGTAGGATAAGAGAATTTATATCCCGAATTGAGGTCATTAAAGTGATGTTCTGACAGGACTTGAAGATGGCTCGCCGCGAGGGCTGCAGCCCGCTGCTGCGGCAAGCGCAGCCGCACCACTACGCGTCGCTCTACTCCAACTCGGGAGGCGTATTGCATTACCTGGTGCGCCTGCCGCCCTTCACGGAGCTCTTCCTCAACTACCAAGGTGAGTGAAGATGCGGCAAGCGCAGCCGCACCACTACGCGTCGCTCTACTCCAACTCGGGAGGCGTATTGCATTACCTGGTGCGCCTGCCGCCCTTCACGGAGCTCTTCCTCAACTACCAAGGTGAGTGCAGATGCGGCAAGCGCAGCCGCACCACTACGCGTCGCTCTACTCCAACTCGGGAGGCGTATTGCATTACCTGGTGCGCCTGCCGCCCTTCACGGAGCTCTTCCTCAACTACCAAGGTGAGTGAAGATGCGGCAAGCGCAGCCGCACCACTACGCGTCGCTCTACTCCAACTCGGGAGGCGTATTGCATTACCTGGTGCGCCTGCCGCCCTTCACGGAGCTCTTCCTCAACTACCAAGGTGAGTGAAGATGGCTCGCCGCGAGTGCTGCAGTTCGAGTCGGCTGTTTTTTCCCATACAACACGAAAACATTGATATACATTGCAGCGAGGCAATGGACATTTCTGTATTCTGTATTATATTGTAAAGTTTTTATGCTTTGTTTACTGAACACATCCTAGGTTTACGTTGCATTGTGTTGTTAAAGGCCTTGGCATAAGAATAGATAATAATACTGCGTATAGAAACGAAACTCCTTTGTCTGGGCCCCAAAAGCCGCGCTTTACATACCTACTTCCCCCCGCAGCCCGTAATGCCCCGCACTCTCCCGCGCTTTAAGTCGGGGCTGTCACGTGCCAATAATTTTATTCCAGACTAGCGGCCAGTCAAGCGGTTGCGACCGCTGCTAACAGTTTTCCCGTGGGAACAAAATATTTACCCGTTTTAAAGTCTTACCTTACCATTTTATTGTTAATATGTAGGTACAGAATTTTAAAATAGGTGCAAAACATACCTACGATACGAATGTGCTTATTTATCATTATCAGCTAACAATGACTTAGGCACCTAGGTAGTTTAAATTAGAAAATGGAAACTAGGTACCTACGTGAGTAAAAATAGGAGTACACACAACAATTACGTATAATAACGAATGGTAGGTACCTAGGTATTTACTGTAAAATCATCACTTACCTTGGCTCATCTTTAGGCAAATTAAAAAAACTTACTTTTGCAGCCATACACACCACAATAATTCGGCATTGCTAAATTTTTCACAAAAAATGAAAATTCGACCCGCACGATGAACGTTTCCGCGGCGAAGCGCACTCCCGACTGAATTGTTCTCTAAGAGACAGCCAGACGGATTGACCTTGAGCGCGTCTGGAGCGGGAGTGTCATCTCTATGTGATTTCTACTCTATGGCCTTGGTTAAAGTGTTAATACCTTTGTTGCAGATAACAACTTCGACATGCCGGACCGCACGTTCCATTCTCTCGCAACAACTTGGCGGCTCATCACCAACGACTCGCCAACCGACGTCAAGGAACTCATTCCGGAGCTGTTCTACCTGCCGGAACTGTTCCATAATAACGAAGGTAGGGTTACGAAACGGGGCGTCTTGGAAACGCAATGACCTAAAATTGACATTACAAATTCTTCATTAAATGTTCTTATTCAAATGAGTAAGCACGTCAAACTAAAACGGTATGCACAAAAATCTTTCGAATTAGTAGGTGACTGGCATAGACATGCTCGAAAGGCGTTTCAACTCTGTGGCCCCGCTGGCGTTATAAACATTAAAACAAAAACGAAATAAGATCATGTTTGCATTTAATTTATGTGCTGATTCGAGTATATCCCTTTTCGAGTCTCGGTTTTTCGGTTTTGCCGTATGATGCCGCCTTAGAATAGCATCACCCCATTTCTTACCCGTGGGAGTCGTAAGAGGCTACTAAGGGACTCGAGGGTATGTGCAATTTAAGGCGATGAGCTGACAACCTGTTATTATGGCGACCCTCAATTTTCAGAATGTCCCTCAAATATTTGTCAGACGTGGCGTAAATGACCGTTTTTGCGGCCATTTACGCTTTGCCTACCCCGCGAGGGATTATAGGCGTGATATATGTGTGTGTGTGTGTGTGTGTGTGTTTTTTTGAGAACCAGCTGAAAAAGATCAGTCGCCTAGGTAACAAAAGTTGTTTAAATATTTTGTCCCTTTCTCTACAGGTCTAAACCTAGGCGTGCGTCAATGCGGCGCGGGAGTGGACGACGTAGAGCTGCCGCCCTGGGCTCCGGACTCAAGACTCTTCACACTCATACACAGGCAGGCTTTAGAGGCGCCACATGTATCTGAAAACCTACCGTATTGGATCGACTTAGTGTTCGGATACAAACAAACAGGCCAGGCCGCCATAGACGCCATCAATGTGTTCCCTGCTTGTGTAAGTGTAGTACTTCTTATTCTGTTCACACTCATACACAGACAGGCCTTAGAGGCTCTGCAAGTTTACTAGATATTGATGAAAGCTACGCTCAATCAAAGCATTGCACTTTACAGATGTTCAAGCTTTTGAGATGGAGTAAAGTGTGATGTTTTTTCTTACATATGCGACATCTGGTAGACTGAATGCACTGATAAATAGAATGACTTGACCTTATACAATTGAAGCACAAGCTCTTTATGGAGTTAAGTTTTAACGCTGGACTAGTAAAAGAGTACGAAAGACGAATAGTATATTTGCTTGATGAGTCGGCAACTGTCGGTGTAGCAGTTGCTTACAATAAGCTATTATTGTAGAGAACGAAACTCATACACGAGTTGTCGTAAGATACTCATAAGACGGATGCCTCGTAGATATCACCAGTAGGCCATATGGACGCAGTTTCATTTCACAAGCTATGAGTTTGGAAAAAATTACGTCTTACCTCACCAGGAGCACGCCGTTTGAAAAACGGACTATAATTTTGAACTGGCTGCTAGGCCGCCGACATCGTAATTACCCAGGAATGCTGTTGTAATGTTCTATGCAAATTGTTGCAGACGTACTACGGGTTCGATCCTCTAGCCTTAGAAGACGAGGTTGACCGCACGGCGGCGGCGGCCATGGTGCGCACGTACGGCCAGGCGCCGCGACAGCTGCTCAAGACCCCGCACCCGCACCGCGCTCCCGACCTCACGCCTGCGCCCGGCAACCAGGTACATCAAGAAATCCTTAATTGCATAAATGTCATGGCTTTAGGTAAAAGTAACTAACTGAACTGAAGCACTCACTGAACACTTCAACTTAAGTCCGACTCCGATCGTAGTAACAGCTACTAGCGAACTGAATGTGAATACCAAATTTTAAAACACTTTCTTTACTGAACGTTCTATCTTTACCGATTGAATGTAGTCTAAGCGATGAAAACCCGCGATAAATTGAATACCAAATTTTAAAACACTTCCCGTGTTAGGTATACAATTTTTGAAAACTGCAAAATTTTCAAGCGCGGGCCGGATTTGAACCTGCGACTTTCGCATTACTAGTGGCGACGCCTCTTCCACCTGGGCTACCGCAACTCATTTCTTGCCCGCCAATTTTGCAAGTGTATTTTAAATACCAGTAACGCGTGGTTAATTTTGTAACTAATTTGCGAACTAAATGTATTCGAATGTTAGGCGTAAACACTACAAATATTTCTGATTTGAGAGGAATCGTTGGACTTAGTTCTATATTGTAACTTAGCAACGCCAATCTTAGCAGCGCCAATCTTAATTAGAACGAGAGAGAGGGTTTAGCAGTAGTTTTCGGAGTGTAACTAGGCCTGGGTTTTAATCTGTCTGGTCATTTGTTCCAGCTGTCAGTGTGGGCGGGCGTGGAGGGCGCGCGTTGGGGCCGCTACTGCGGGTCGCCAGCTCTGAGCCCCGCCGTGGTGGTAGCCAGGCGTGCGGTGCCTGGGGCGGGGGCGCTGCAGGCACTCGCCGCCCCGCGCGCCGTCGCCGCGCCCCCCGCCAGCAGCGCGCTGCAGGCCCTCACCGGTAAGAGAGACGGACCAGCTCTGAGCCCCGCCGTGGTGGTAGCCAGGCGTGCGGTGCCTGGGGCGGGGGCGCTGCAGGCACTCGCCGCCCCGCGCGCCGTCGCCGCGCCCCCCGCCAGCAGCGCGCTGCAGGCCCTCACCGGTAAGAGAGACGGACCAGCTCTGAGCCCCGCCGTGGTGGTAGCCAGGCGTGCGGTCCCTGGGGCGGGGGCGCTGCAGGCACTCGCCGCCCCGCGCGCCGTCGCCGCGCCCCCCGCCAGCAGCGCGCTGCAGGCCCTCACCGGTAAGAGAGACGGACCAGCTCTGAGCCCCGCCGTGGTGGTAGCCAGGCGTGCGGTCCCTGGGGCGGGGGCGCTGCAGGCACTCGCCGCCCCGCGCGCCGTCGCCGCGCCCCCCGCCAGCAGCGCGCTGCAGGCCCTCACCGGTAAGAGAGACGGACCAGCTCTGAGCCCCGCCGTGGTGGTAGCCAGGCGTGCGGTCCCTGGGGCGGGGGCGCTGCAGGCACTCGCCGCCCCGCGCGCCGTCGCCGCGCCCCCCGCCAGCAGCGCGCTGCAGGCCCTCACCGGTAAGAGAGACGGACCAGCTCTGAGCCCCGCCGTGGTGGTAGCCAGGCGTGCGGTCCCTGGGGCGGGGGCGCTGCAGGCACTCGCCGCCCCGCGCGCCGTCGCCGCGCCCCCCGCCAGCAGCGCGCTGCAGGCCCTCACCGGTAAGAGAGACGGACCAGCTCTGAGCCCCGCCGTGGTGGTAGCCAGGCGTGCGGTCCCTGGGGCGGGGGCGCTGCAGGCACTCGCCGCCCCGCGCGCCGTCGCCGCGCCCCCCGCCAGCAGCGCGCTGCAGGCCCTCACCGGTAAGAGAGACGGACCAGCTCTGAGCCCCGCCGTGGTGGTAGCCAGGCGTGCGGTCCCTGGGGCGGGGGCGCTGCAGGCACTCGCCGCCCCGCGCGCCGTCGCCGCGCCCCCCGCCAGCAGCGCGCTGCAGGCCCTCACCGGTAAGAGAGACGGACCAGCTCTGAGCCCCGCCGTGGTGGTAGCCAGGCGTGCGGTCCCTGGGGCGGGGGCGCTGCAGGCACTCGCCGCGCCCCCCGCCAGCAGCGCGCTGCAGGCCCTCACCGGTAAGAGAGACGGACCAGCTCTGAGCCCCGCCGTGGTGGTAGCCAGGCGTGCGGTCCCTGGGGCGGGGGCGCTGCAGGCACTCGCCGCGCCCCCCGCCAGCAGCGCGCTGCAGGCACTCGCCGGTAAGAGAGACGGACCAGCTCTGAGCCCCGCCGTGGTGGTAGCCAGGCGTGCGGTCCCTGGGGCGGGGGCGCTGCAGGCACTCGCCGCGCCCCCCGCCAGCAGCGCGCTGCAGGCCCTCACCGGTAAGAGAGACGGACCAGCTCTGAGCCCCGCCGTGGTGGTAGCCAGGCGTGCGGTGCCTGGGGCGGGGGCGCTGCAGGCACTCGCCGCGCCCCCCGCCAGCAGCGCGCTGCAGGCCCTCACCGGTAAGAGAGACGGACCAGCTCTGAGCCCCGCCGTGGTGGTAGCCAGGCGTGCGGTGCCTGGGGCGGGGGCGCTGCAGGCACTCGCCGCGCCCCCCGCCAGCAGCGCGCTGCAGGCCCTCACCGGTAAGAGAGACGGACCAGCTCTGAGCCCCGCCGTGGTGGTAGCCAGGCGTGCGGTGCCTGGGGCGGGGGCGCTGCAGGCACTCGCCGCCCCGCGCGCCGTCGCCGCGCCCCCCGCCAGCAGCGCGCTGCAGGCCCTCACCGGTAAGAGAGACGGACCAGCTCTGAGCCCCGCCGTGGTGGTAGCCAGGCGTGCGGTCCCTGGGGCGGGGGCGCTGCAGGCACTCGCCGCCCCCCGCCAGCAGCGCGCTGCAGGCCCTCACCGGTAAGAGAGACGGACCAGCTCTGAGCCCCGCCGTGGTGGTAGCCAGGCGTGCGGTGCCTGGGGCGGGGGCGCTGCAGGCACTCGCCGCCCCCCGCCAGCAGCGCGCTGCAGGCCCTCACCGGTAAGAGAGACGGACCAGCTCTGAGCCCCGCCGTGGTGGTAGCCAGGCGTGCGGTCCCTGGGGCGGGGGCGCTGCAGGCACTCGCCGCCCCGCGCGCCGTCGCCGCGCCCCCCGCCAGCAGCGCGCTGCAGGCCCTCACCGGTAAGAGAGACGGACCAGCTCTGAGCCCCGCCGTGGTGGTAGCCAGGCGTGCGGTCCCTGGGGCGGGGGCGCTGCAGGCACTCGCCGCGCCCCCCGCCAGCAGCGCGCTGCAGGCCCTCACCGGTAAGAGAGACGGACCAGCTCTGAGCCCCGCCGTGGTGGTAGCCAGGCGTGCGGTCCCTGGGGCGGGGGCGCTGCAGGCACTCGCCGCCCCGCGCGCCGTCGCCGCGCCCCCCGCCAGCAGCGCGCTGCAGGCCCTCACCGGTAAGAGAGACGGACCAGCTCTGAGCCCCGCCGTGGTGGTAGCCAGACGTGTGGTCCCTGGGGCGGGGGCGCTGCAGGCACTCGCCGCGCCCCCCGCCAGCAGCGCGCTGCAGGCCCTCACCGGTAAGAGAGACGGACCAGCTCTGAGCCCCGCCGTGGTGGTAGCCAGGCGTGCGGTCCCTGGGGCGGGGGCGCTGCAGGCACTCGCCGCCCCGCGCCCCCCGCCAGCAGCGCGCTGCAGGCCCTCACCGGTAAGAGAGACGGACCAGCTCTGAGCCCCGCCGTGGTGGTAGCCAGGCGTGCGGTCCCTGGGGCGGGGGCGCTGCAGGTACTCGCCGCGCCCCCCGCCAGCAGCGCGCTGCAGGCCCTCACCGGTAAGAGAGACGGACCAGCTCTGAGCCCCGCCGTGGTGGTAGCCAGGCGTGCGGTCCCTGGGGCGGGGGCGCTGCAGGCACTCGCCGCCCCGCGCGCCGTCGCCGCGCCCCCCGCCAGCAGCGCGCTGCAGGCCCTCACCGGTAAGAGAGACGGACCAGCTCTGAGCCCCGCCGTGGTGGTAGCCAGGCGTGCGGTCCCTGGGGCGGGGGCGCTGCAGGCACTCGCCGCGCCCCCCGCCAGCAGCGCGCTGCAGGCCCTCACCGGTAAGAGAGACGGACCAGCTCTGAGCCCCGCCGTGGTGGTAGCCAGGCGTGCGGTCCCTGGGGCGGGGGCGCTGCAGGCACTCGCCGCGCCCCCCGCCAGCAGCGCGCTGCAGGCACTCACCGGTAAGAGAGACGGACCAGCTCTGAGCCCCGCCGTGGTGGTAGCCAGGCGTGCGGTCCCTGGGGCGGGGGCGCTGCAGGCACTCGCCGCGCCCCCCGCCAGCAGCGCGCTGCAGGCACTCGCCGGTAAGAGAGACGGACCAGCTCTGAGCCCCGCCGTGGTGGTAGCCAGGCGTGTGGTCCCTGGGGCGGGGGCGCTGCAGGCACTCGCCGCGCCCCCCGCCAGCAGCGCGCTGCAGGCCCTCACCGGTAAGAGAGACGGACCAGCTCTGAGCCCCGCCGTGGTGGTAGCCAGGCGTGTGGTCCCTGGGGCGGGGGCGCTGCAGGCACTCGCCGCGCCCCCCGCCAGCAGCGCGCTGCAGGCCCTCACCGGTAAGAGAGACGGACCAGCTCTGAGCCCCGCCGTGGTGGTAGCCAGGCGTGCGGTCCCTGGGGCGGGGGCGCTGCAGGCACTCGCCGCGCCCCCCGCCAGCAGCGCGCTGCAGGCCCTCACCGGTAAGAGAGACGGACCAGCTCTGAGCCCCGCCGTGGTGGTAGCCAGGCGTGCGGTGCCTGGGGCGGGGGCGCTGCAGGCACTCGCCGCGCCCCCCGCCAGCAGCGCGCTGCAGGCACTCGCCGGTAAGAGAGACGGACCAGCTCTGAGCCCCGCCGTGGTGGTAGCCAGGCGTGCGGGCCCTGGGGCGGGGGCGCTGCAGGCACTCGCCGCCCCGCGCGCCGTCGCCGCGCCCCCCGCCAGCAGCGCGCTGCAGGCCCTCACCGGTAAGAGAGACGGACCAGCTCTGAGCCCCGCCGTGGTGGTAGCCAGGCGTGCGGTCCCTGGGGCGGGGGCGCTGCAGGCACTCGCCGCGCCCCCCGCCAGCAGCGCGCTGCAGGCCCTCACCGGTAAGAGAGACGGACCAGCTCTGAGCCCCGCCGTGGTGGTAGCCAGGCGTGTGGTCCCTGGGGCGGGGGCGCTGCAGGCACTCGCCGCGCCCCCCGCCAGCAGCGCGCTGCAGGCCCTCACCGGTAAGAGAGACGGACCAGCTCTGAGCCCCGCCGTGGTGGTAGCCAGGCGTGCGGTCCCTGGGGCGGGGGCGCTGCAGGCACTCGCCGCGCCCCCCGCCAGCAGCGCGCTGCAGGCACTCACCGGTAAGAGAGACGGACCAGCTCTGAGCCCCGCCGTGGTGGTAGCCAGGCGTGCGGTCCCTGGGGCGGGGGCGCTGCAGGCACTCGCCGCGCCCCCCGCCAGCAGCGCGCTGCAGGCACTCGCCGGTAAGAGAGACGGACCAGCTCTGAGCCCCGCCGTGGTGGTAGCCAGGCGTGCGGTCCCTGGGGCGGGGGCGCTGCAGGCACTCGCCGCCCCGCGCGCCGTCGCCGCGCCCCCCGCCAGCAGCGCGCTGCAGGCCCTCACCGGTAAGAGAGACGGACCAGCTCTGAGCCCCGCCGTGGTGGTAGCCAGGCGTGCGGTCCCTGGGGCGGGGGCGCTGCAGGCACTCGCCGCGCCCCCCGCCAGCAGCGCGCTGCAGGCCCTCACCGGTAAGAGAGACGGACCAGCTCTGAGCCCCGCCGTGGTGGTAGCCAGGCGTGTGGTCCCTGGGGCGGGGGCGCTGCAGGCACTCGCCGCGCCCCCCGCCAGCAGCGCGCTGCAGGCCCTCACCGGTAAGAGAGACGGACCAGCTCTGAGCCCCGCCGTGGTGGTAGCCAGGCGTGCGGTCCCTGGGGCGGGGGCGCTGCAGGCACTCGCCGCCCCGCGCGCCGTCGCCGCGCCCCCCGCCAGCAGCGCGCTGCAGGCCCTCACCGGTAAGAGAGACGGACCAGCTCTGAGCCCCGCCGTGGTGGTAGCCAGGCGTGTGGTCCCTGGGGCGGGGGCGCTGCAGGCACTCGCCGCCCCGCGCGCCGTCGCCGCGCCCCCCGCCAGCAGCGCGCTGCAGGCCCTCACCGGTAAGAGAGACGGACCAGCTCTGAGCCCCGCCGTGGTGGTAGCCAGGCGTGCGGTCCCTGGGGCGGGGGCGCTGCAGGCACTCGCCGCGCCCCCCGCCAGCAGCGCGCTGCAGGCCCTCACCGGTAAGAGAGACGGACCAGCTCTGAGCCCCGCCGTGGTGGTAGCCAGGCGTGCGGTCCCTGGGGCGGGGGCGCTGCAGGCACTCGCCGCCCCGCGCGCCGTCGCCGCGCCCCCCGCCAGCAGCGCGCTGCAGGCCCTCACCGGTAAGAGAGACGGACCAGCTCTGAGCCCCGCCGTGGTGGTAGCCAGGCGTGCGGTCCCTGGGGCGGGGGCGCTGCAGGCACTCGCCGCGCCCCCCGCCAGCAGCGCGCTGCAGGCCCTCACCGGTAAGAGAGACGGACCAGCTCTGAGCCCCGCCGTGGTGGTAGCCAGGCGTGCGGTCCCTGGGGCGGGGGCGCTGCAGGCACTCGCCGCGCCCCCCGCCAGCAGCGCGCTGCAGGCCCTCACCGGTAAGAGAGACGGACCAGCTCTGAGCCCCGCCGTGGTGGTAGCCAGGCGTGCGGTACCTGGGGCGGGGGCGCTGCAGGCACTCGCCGCCCCGCGCGCCGTCGCCGCGCCCCCCGCCAGCAGCGCGCTGCAGGCCCTCACCGGTAAGAGAGACGGACCAGCTCTGAGCCCCGCCGTGGTGGTAGCCAGTTAGCCAGGCGTGCGGTACCTGGGGCGGGGGCGCTGCAGGCACTCGCCGCGCCCCCCGCCAGCAGCGCGCTGCAGGCCCTCACCGGTAAGAGAGACGGACCAGCTCTGAGCCCCGCCGTGGTGGTAGCCAGGCGTGCGGTCCCTGGGGCGGGGGCGCTGCAGGCACTCGCCGCGCCCCCCGCCAGCAGCGCGCTGCAGGCCCTCACCGGTAAGAGAGACGGACCAGCTCTGAGCCCCGCCGTGGTGGTAGCCAGGCGTGCGGTACCTGGGGCGGGGGCGCTGCAGGCACTCGCCGCGCCCCCCGCCAGCAGCGCGCTGCAGGCCCTCACCGGTAAGAGAGACGGACCAGCTCTGAGCCCCGCCGTGGTGGTAGCCAGGCGTGTGGTCCCTGGGGCGGGGGCGCTGCAGGCACTCGCCGCGCCCCCCGCCAGCAGCGCGCTGCAGGCCCTCACCGGTAAGAGAGACGGACCAGCTCTGAGCCCCGCCGTGGTGGTAGCCAGGCGTGCGGTCCCTGGGGCGGGGGCGCTGCAGGCACTCGCCGCCCCGCGCGCCGTCGCCGCGCCCCCCGCCAGCAGCGCGCTGCAGGCCCTCACCGGTAAGAGAGACGGACCAGCTCTGAGCCCCGCCGTGGTGGTAGCCAGGCGTGCGGTCCCTGGGGCGGGGGCGCTGCAGGCACTCGCCGCGCCCCCCGCCAGCAGCGCGCTGCAGGCCCTCACCGGTAAGAGAGACGGACCAGCTCTGAGCCCCGCCGTGGTGGTAGCCAGGCGTGCGGTCCCTGGGGCGGGGGCGCTGCAGGCACTCGCCGCCCCGCGCGCCGTCGCCGCGCCCCCCGCCAGCAGCGCGCTGCAGGCCCTCACCGGTAAGAGAGACGGACCAGCTCTGAGCCCCGCCGTGGTGGTAGCCAGGCGTGCGGTCCCTGGGGCGGGGGCGCTGCAGGCACTCGCCGCGCCCCCCGCCAGCAGCGCGCTGCAGGCCCTCACCGGTAAGAGAGACGGACCAGCTCTGAGCCCCGCCGTGGTGGTAGCCAGGCGTGCGGTCCCTGGGGCGGGGGCGCTGCAGGCACTCGCCGCGCCCCCCGCCAGCAGCGCGCTGCAGGCCCTCACCGGTAAGAGAGACGGACCAGCTCTGAGCCCCGCCGTGGTGGTAGCCAGGCGTGCGGTCCCTGGGGCGGGGGCGCTGCAGGCACTCGCCGCGCCCCCCGCCAGCAGCGCGCTGCAGGCCCTCACCGGTAAGAGAGACGGACCAGCTCTGAGCCCCGCCGTGGTGGTAGCCAGGCGTGCGGTCCCTGGGGCGGGGGCGCTGCAGGCACTCGCCGCGCCCCCCGCCAGCAGCGCGCTGCAGGCCCTCACCGGTAAGAGAGACGGACCAGCTCTGAGCCCCGCCGTGGTGGTAGCCAGGCGTGCGGTCCCTGGGGCGGGGGCGCTGCAGGCACTCGCCGCGCCCCCCGCCAGCAGCGCGCTGCAGGCCCTCACCGGTAAGAGAGACGGACCAGCTCTGAGCCCCGCCGTGGTGGTAGCCAGGCGTGCGGTCCCTGGGGCGGGGGCGCTGCAGGCACTCGCCGCGCCCCCCGCCAGCAGCGCGCTGCAGGCCCTCACCGGTAAGAGAGACGGACCAGCTCTGAGCCCCGCCGTGGTGGTAGCCAGGCGTGCGGTCCCTGGGGCGGGGGCGCTGCAGGCACTCGCCGCGCCCCCCGCCAGCAGCGCGCTGCAGGCCCTCACCGGTAAGAGAGACGGACCAGCTCTGAGCCCCGCCGTGGTGGTAGCCAGGCGTGTGGTCCCTGGGGCGGGGGCGCTGCAGGCACTCGCCGCGCCCCCCGCCAGCAGCGCGCTGCAGGCCCTCACCGGTAAGGTGGAACGTTTTTCATACAAAAGTTAATTTAACTAATGCTTATAAAGGAGAGAAAAGTTTTTTTTATACTGTATATCCCGTGTTTATCTACATCTACATCTACACTAATATTATAAAGAGGAAAGATTTGATTGTTTGTTTGTTTGTTTGTTTGTTTGTTTGTTTGTTTGCATCGAATAGGCTCCGAAACTACTGGACCGATTTTAAAAATCCTTTCACCATTAGAATCCTTCATTATTCCTAATGAACATAGGCTATATTTTATACGCGAAAAAATAGGGATCCGCGTGAAAATTTCGATAATGTAACCCAACGTGTGAAAAATGTACCAAAAAAATATCTTATATCGCGTACGCTGTGGAAATTATTGACAATAGAGCAAAGTGATGTACTACAGTTTTATAGAGGACATCAATATCTATAATAATGTCTGCGATACCATATGTCTAACTATTACAGTTATGCCACAATAGCTACTTTTTCAATTAAAAAATATACCAACTACGCCACATTATTCGTACCAGTGTAATGATTACATTTAATCAAACATTACTGTATTTAAAGGGTGTCAGGGATAGCCCTCAGAACAATAATAGGGTACATGCAGACCATGAAACTAAACAACTTTCCCCTAGGAAAATATTTCAGGAAACGTAAAAAAACTGACTTCCCATAGTGAATGCAGACAGCTGATTGTGATTTTGTATGGAAGGTCATTTTTTTGGCTTTTCCTGACATATGTTTCTAGGGGAAAGTTGTCCAGTTTTATGTTTCATGCACCCTATCAGTATTCGAAGGGCTGTCCCTTACTCGGTATCAAAAGACGACAAAATCATTAAATATTGCATTAAAAAAATCTACACTAAAATAATACATACATACGCATATCACGCCTATTATCCCTTGCGGGGTAGGCAGAGCGTAAACGGCCACAAAAACGGACATTTACGCCACGACTGACATATGTTTGAGGGTCATTCGGAAAGTGTGTATCGCCATAGTGACAGGTTGTCAGCCCATCGCCCAAAATTGCAATACACACCCTCAAGTACCTTAGTCGCCTCCTACGAC
This sequence comes from Tuta absoluta, assembly GCA_027580185.1. Taxonomy (NCBI): domain Eukaryota; kingdom Metazoa; phylum Arthropoda; class Insecta; order Lepidoptera; family Gelechiidae; genus Tuta; species Tuta absoluta. Next base: position 5,076,327 of record JAQAHW010000008.1, read on the forward strand.
TCCCACGGGAAAGAAATCGGGTGATGCTATTCTAAGCCGGCATCACACTTAAATAATAACTATATAATCTACACTTATATTAGAAACAGGATTATATTTATTGTTTGTTTGAATTCAATAGGCTCCGAAACTACTGGGCCGATTTAAAAAATTCTTTTACCGTTAATTGAAATTCTTTATTCAATGTAGGATAGTATTATCACTTATTGACGTCATGAACCGTCATTCTAAAAAAAGAAATTTGTATCAAACTTTTTTTTTTATTACAATTTTGTTATGACCTAATAGAAAACCGGCTCGGGCGGGATAAAAAAAATAAAAATATAGGCACTGCCATGGGGCTGGCCAGGTTAATCACACGGCATGTAACTTTACGCCACCACCATCTGAAAACGATATTTGTTTCAAATTGAAGTCAAGATTTTTAGAATTCAACATTATCCCTGATGAACATAGGCTATATTAAACGTCTTATTCCCGGGGGGAAATTGTTAGCGGCGGGTGAAACCGCTGGGCGGGCTGCTAGTATAACATATTCGGAAAGTGATAAAAATAAATTTTCAAAACCGATTCGCCACTTTTCACCACTAGATGCTTCTGCTGCAAAAAATGAGTTTGATTTTACTGACGAAATGCTCTTTACCTTTTAACCACAATTTTCTTTGTACTAAGGTTTTACTACGCACTCACAGTGCTATATTATTTTCAAAATAAAAATATGAAATTGAGAAAAATGTTAGCGCTCGCCGAGACTTGAACCCGGGACCGTAAAGTCCCGTCCCACTGCTCTGCCAACTGTGTATCTAAAGAATATCTCTAAATGGCGCTGCGCATTTTTATGGTGCTGCTGATTTTTTACTGGCTTCGGTGGTGCATTTAGTTAGTAGCCGAAGCTTCCGATTGCTTTATGATCAGTGCACTACAATAGCTTAGCGGATAGTACGTCTGCCTGCGCCGCCGAGGGTCATGGGTTAGATGCTCACAAGGCACAGATATTTGTGCAGACAATTCGATTTTTTTTGTTCAGTCTGAATTTTTTTTATGTACAATATGTTTTTGTAAAAATAATAGTATAAAAGTATTAAAGTCAGTTATCTAGTTCCTAAATACTGGCCTTGCTTAATTTGGGGCTAGGTGGCGCTGTTCCCGCCCAGCAATAGTTACATATAAATTTATGTTTTGGTTGACAGGAGAAGCGATGACGACGACGCCGAGCGGCGCGTACGCGGGCGCGCTCGCGCTGGTCTCGTGGGGACACTCCGACCGCATCGTGCGGCTGAAGCGACGCCGCGACGCGCGACCGGACCTGCTGCTGCAGGTGCCTGCGCTAGACCAGGTACTGCCATCTACGACGATACTATAGGCTAATGAGAATAAAGCTATTCATTCATTGTGCTCGTTTTTGGAGGTTTACCTTACCATGCCACCTATAGTCTACATACTCACCACGCTTGACAGATCGACTGGCTAGCGCAGTGCAAGGTTTTCACAGAGAACGCTGCGGCTCATTCCCTGGATTCATCCCTTAATCGGTTTAATGAAGTATTCTTCTCGACGTCGGAGAGATGCCTTCAAGGCAGAGCAGGGCGTGAGATCGGCCGTCGCTCGCAAAAGCGGGTGGGTTACGGGGTTCGGGGCCGCGGTGAACGTGGGCACACTTTTGTCTTGTCTAGTTTATTTATTTTATTTTTACCTTATGTTTTTACGACACCCATGGATAAATATGCTATTCTACGGCAATAGGCATACACACACACACTTGGTCTGATCAGGTTATATCAAACCTTGATTTATATTGTATTTGTGTTGTAGATAACAAAAGTGACAACGTCCTGCATAAGCTCGGGCTGCCCCTCCCCCATCTTCATGGGTCACGTGTCTGGGCGCGTGCTGTGCACTCTGCTCCGCCACGACGCGCACGCCGCGGCGCACGCGCACGCGCATATGCCGCTGCGCGCGCACACGCGCCAGCTGCACGCGCACGACGCACCCATCACGGACATACACGTGAGCGTGCGCGCCGGCCTGCTGGCGACCGCCAGTGCGGACGGGAAGATCGTGCTCTGGGATTTGAACAAGTAAGAGTAACCAAGAGTAACTTTTTGTTGCTTCCCATATGACTTTCGTTGAGCTCAAATCTGAAAACTTTGGTCAAAAGCTTTGTTCCAGCCAATATTTCGTTTATTTTTTGTCGGAATGTACAGCGTAAAACCTTGCTTGAAACTGACTTTTGTAAAAATTGCTAACACCTGTAGGTTACCACGGTTATTAAAGTGCCTGGGGGGTCTATTTCCAGCAGTTGATGTTAAATCTATTGATCATGAAAATTTACTGTTTTATGAACAAATCAAGTATCACTATATATGCCGTCAGAACATTGATTTACAAGATAACCACGTGCCACAGTCATCTTCAATCCTAATATTGTATTCCCACAGTTTATCCTATATCCGCACGTTGCCCAACCGCGAATCTCTCCCGGTGTCCCTGGTCACCATCAGTGCGACTCTCTGCGACGTGGCCAGCGTGCACGACCCGCCCGCCACGGGGAGAACTCGGGTTGCCATGGAAACCAACGCCACGGATAACGATAGTGACAGTTACGAGAAAGACGAGACGTATAAGTACGAGAGCCTGATCAGAGTGCATACGGTCAATGCCAGGTTTGTTGGTAAGTCAGTGTATCATATTGTTATTGACACATATATACATACATACATACATAAATCACGCCTATATCCCTTACGGGGTAGGCAGAGCGTTTACGGCCGTAAAACGGATATTAACACCACATCTGACAAAAGTTTGAGGGTCAATTAGATAACTGTGTATCACTATAGTGACAGGTTGTCAGCCCATCGCCTAAAATTGCAATACACATCCCTCGAGTCCCTTATTGACACACCTACCCACATTTGTACTTACTTACAATTAAAAACTAGCACCCCGCAAACAGGTACAAATACAGATGCGGACGGGTTTAAATACAGATGCAGACAGGTACAAATACAGATGCAGACACGTACAAATACAGATGCAGACAGGTACAAATACAGATGCAGACACGTACAAATACAGATGCAGACAGTAACAAGTGCAGGAACAGCAGTAACTGATACAGGTTTAAATATTTACAGGCAGTGTAAAGATAGCGGACCGCGTGACAAGCATCTGCTACTCAGCGGCGCCTGAGGGTATCAGCGTGAATGTGATCGCGTGCGGGCTGCACACCGGCGCCGTCAGGCTGCACAGCTCCTGGGACCTGCGCCACGTCGCCTACATCCCGCCTGCCGACAAACCGCAGCCGCTACTCAGGTAACTATAACGCAGACAGGGTGGTTGAATGTTTCTTTAATTATTTAATAAATCATCAACAATTTATTGTACACAAAAAAATACACAGATTACAACGAGACAAGACACAACATACTTCTAAAAAAACGTACAGGAAACCTACACAAGTAAGACAACATATGCGAGACGCGTTTATGTCGTGCACTCAAGAATTTTGAGTTGCCAAATGAAATAAACTATATAATATATTCTTGAGTTTGCACAACTATTACTCATCACAATAAAACGTAGGAATTGTAAAATCCGAAATAAACACAACTTAAATCCGTTTAAAATTGTTTTAATGTGATGAAATAAACTAATTTGGCAAGGTTTTGCGCCAATGGCGTCTTTGCTACTCGCTCCTAATGTTTATCTAATTGTTTTTTAGTCTGACGTACAGCAGCGACTCGTCCCTGCTGTTCGGCTGCTACGCGGACGGGCTGGTGGTCGCGTGGGAGGGCGGCGCGCCCGCCCGCCCGCCGCCCGCGCGCATCCTGCCCGCGCACGCGCTCTTCTGACGCACGCACTGCTGTCTGCGCGCACCGGCCCACTAGGGGCGAACACGCTCAGTCATCACCATCATTGGCCTCGCACGTCTGTGACAGACGATTTAATCAGTGTCTGAGGCAAGACTTTTCATGGCTGTATAAGCCGATACGGGAGCGGCATAATTTTCCGCACGCTCTACAAGACTACGCTCAGTCAAGGCATTATGAAATATCTGTGTTATGTGAGGCCAATACCCGAGCCAATCCAATAAGAAATTAGGCTTGTATCCACGTCAATCGAGCTACTGTTTATAACGATATTTTGTATGAAAAACTGATGTTGTGATGTCACTAAACACTTTTTAGGATGGCGTCAGTTTAATCAATCTTATCATGCAGATTATGAAATACCATGAATGAGAACTATTCTACTTTTGGACGCTGATTTTAAACATCGAAGTCTCATATTACTTATTACCCTGGACACAACCCTACACCATGAAATTGAAAGATTTCTATGAGATGTCTTCAGTAGGTAATAGCTTTACACAAAGATTTAAGACAATATTGTCCCACTGGATAATAATCGCTTTCTCGTGTCTTTTGTAGACACAACGTACAACCTACTCACATCGTAGGTACTTTTTCGGAATTGTATTTTCGCATTCGTTAATAAATGCCTGCTGGGGCCTTCGTGAACGCAACGCGCGACCTACTCACGACATAGGTAAACTTTCACGGAATGACAAAAATAATAATACTACTTAAATGCATTTTAAATTATACTATTCGTTAATACTTCGTATGGATTGTATTTATTCTTGTTGAAGAAGATTGTATGTAAGATAATGATCAAATCGATTGTCTTCCGCTAATAAGGTAGCTCCGAGGTTTGTAAAAAGTAAATACAAATGAAATTAAATATTATAAAGGAAATAACGGCCAATGATAATGAATTTTATTCAAAGACGTACTGTGCCAAAAATATATTTTAATACAATGAACAAGTTATTAATTTAAAGGTAATGTTTCGCAAATTCTTGTAAATAATCATTACTTATTTATGTAAGAGAAATTATTTTTGTTAACATTCCGGAATATATTTAAGTTATAAAATGAATCAATATCTAAAAATGACCTTTGCCTAATATTATTAAAGTAATTATAGCTCTGTATATAATTAAGATATTGTTATTTTCAATAAATTACTTTTTTTAATAACTTTGTGTCTATCAATCGGGTTTTTCAAATGTATCATTGGGGTGGGGGGTGGATAGTACATGTGTTAGTACATGTGTTAGTACACGATACCCAAGCATTTGTTAAGCGCCAAAGCTACAAGTGAACCAGTTGAAATGAGGTGACCTGCTGAACTCTTGTACTTTTTTTCGTTTATTATCCATAAAAAAATTACATTGAGTCTTAAATGCTAAACCTCTACTGCAAATATGTGTACATCAATTTTAGGGACTTTAAACGTAGATATTTCAAGTTTTATCTTTATAAACTTTGGTAACATAATCCATTTGACATTTCATACTTGCGGTATTTTGAATTTAGGTAGAAAAACCACTAGGTATATAGATTTTAAAGATTCTGAACGTAGGTATTTTTACGTAGAGTATTTTAATTTTAGATATTCAAATACGCACCCATGTGTAGGGGCCAAGGACATTTTGTAGGGGCGTACTTCGGCTTAATTTAAGTTTACGCACTGAACAATCATTCCATCATTCAAAAATTATAAAATAAACCTCACGAAATGACATATTACGTATTTTGACAATGATTTGGCAGTGTCTATTTGATTTAAAAAAATCCAAACAAATTGTGTTTTGTATTTTTATTATTAAGATCATTGCACAGAGTACTTTATATTATATATTATTGTTATTAAGTAAATAGGATCAGATAATAAAATGTCTAGTAAAATGGCTGACACGGAAATCAAGTCTCTGATGACACTATCCTCCAAATCGGAGGGCAGCCTCCACAGCAAGGTGTGGCTGAACCCGCCGCTGCACGAGCGCTGCACCATGAACGACATGGAGAATATGCGCCAGGCCTTCCTGAGGGCCTACGCCGGCAAGATGTTCCCCGATACCTTCCGCGACACCTTACGCGAGTTGCTCAATGTGGAATACGACGACGAGGAATTCAACATATTGTTTTTGAAGGTAGGTAATCTATATCACAGTCTAATGTGGTGGAATGTTCATACAACCCATCAATATTTTCTTGATAGATAGATGAACACTTTATTGCTTACAACAGTTACAACATAAACAAAACAATACAGAAAACTTAACACTAAAAGTAAGCAAAGGCGGCCTTACCGCGATGTAGGTTTTTGCTTTGGCTTGTGGTTATACCTCCCTAACACAAGAATCCTGCCCGCTCTTGAAAGTTTTCAAAAATTGTGTACCTAACTCGGGAAGTGTTTTAAAATTTGGTATTCAATTAAATACGTCTTCTTACTATATCTAAATGAAATAGTGCATTGCTCTTGTCGATTGAGTAACCGCTAGTTGTCTCTATCTTCCGCCTTTTCCTTGAGCAGAACAGCAGCTAGTATTTAATAGGAATATTAAATACTACAATATTAGAAAAACACACATATCACGCCTATAATGCCTTGCGGGGTAGGCAGAGCGTAAACGGCCGCAAAATCTTATATTTACGCCACGTCTGACAAATGTTTAAGGCTCATTCGGAAAATTGTGTATTGCCATAGTGACAGGTTGTGAGCCCATAGCCTAAATTGCAATACACACCCTCGAGTTCCTTGGTCGCCTCTTACGACTCCCACGGAAAATAAATGGGGTTATGCTATTCTAAGCCGGCATCACACGGCAACCGGTAGCATACGGCAAAATATATTAGAAAAAATAAGCTTAAAAATCTCTGCAGATCAACGCGAGCCGCACTGGCGAGATTGACTGGGACGAGTTCGTGACGCACCTGCTGCTGGGCTACTTCACCAACGACCCCGAGCACCAGCGGGAGACCCTGGAGCCCCCGATCATCGGATTACCGCGCGTCATGCGCTCCAGGCACCGCCATCCCATCTCCAGGATCACTTTCTGTCCCGTCGTTGATAAGGTAGAGCTTGAGTGTTGAATCGTCCGAATAGCGTAGAGAGTTACGTAAGGCGTACTGATCAACAGACCAATTTCACGTTTGTGACAGCAATACAGAAATATTAATTTGTGTAACGAAGATAGACATACATATATCACGCCTTGCGGGGTAGGCAGAGCGTAAACGGCCGCAAAAAACGGTAATTTACGCCATGTCTGACAAACATTTGAGGGTCATTCGGAAAATTGTGTATCGCCATAGTGACAGGTTGTCAGCCCATCGCCTAAAATTGCAATACACACCCTCGAGTCCCTTCGTCGCCTTTAACGACACCCATGGGAAGGAAATGGGGTGATGCTTTTCTAAGCCGGCATCACACGGAGGATAGACTGCTGTCACAAAAGCCAAATTGGTCCGTTAAACGGTGGACCTACAAAAACTATATCTAATCCTTGGTTATTGCCTGTACCGAAACAACCTAAGAAAGAGCTTATAATTTTGCTAGAATTTTGTTTGCTTGTTATTTTCTAGCATCGCAGGACCGACTGGATGCTAGGCAACTACATAACGGCGAGCCGAGATGGTATGATCAACACTTGGTCGCTGGACATGCAGCTCCTGAGGACTGCCTACTCCTCCAGCCGTCAGTACTTTCATTATCAAGCAAATAATAAATAATACTTGTAGAATGCCAAGGTATCTAATCTGGTGTGATTTGTAGAGTCTTGGTTGGTCTCGAAGTTTAAAGTTCTTCCTGTGAATTAAAGGCGGAGTCGCTGTAGGTAAATGCCCGTTTCGCTAAAAGTCCCTGTAGCTGAATGTCCTTTTCGCTAAAAGTCCCTGTAACTGAATGTCCCTTTCGCTAAATGTCGCTGTAGCTGAATATCACCCTTTCGCTTTATGTATCTTTTTTAAGACATTACAAAGTATATCTTTAAATACGCCAAACCAGAAAATGAATGTTTCGTAAGGTATATTTTAATTAATTTATTATTTTACACTGATTTGCATACCAGTTATGAACTTGGTTGTTATGGTGGCAAATTAATGAATTTTATCTTTATCTCATCTCTACCAGCTCACCTAAAAGTCCGCACGACCTGGGTAACAGACCTGGTGTGCATGCCTGACGTGAGCATCATCGTGACGTCATCCACCGAGCGCGACCTGCGCTTCTACGACTGCACCGCGAAGACCTTCACGCTCAAGATCATCATTACCAGCTGGGAGTTTATGGCCAGTGTCTTATTAGCACTACATTACATATTATAAAATAGAGTCGCTTCCCTTAAATCTTAAATCGGTTAAAACATAGTGAACAGGCTTCTTCTGGGTGAGCTCGCTCCATCTTAGACTCTGTCTCTGTCCTATGACCTAGACTAGAGTCAAGAGCAAACCCATCATTAATAAAAATTAAAAATACATGCGATGATTCGTAGGCTTAGATATTTCAAACTACGCAACTGATTTTGATGCGATTCTCAAATAGATGAAGGGATTTACGAAGTTGTTTATATGCGTAACACAAGGCGAGAAAAAGTCTTATTTAGGGTAGCAGCTGGTGGCACCGCTGGGCGGGCTGCTGGTTTTTAATATTCAAGAATACTTGTTACGCGACAGCAGGCAAAGTCTACAAACCAGTCTAACCCAGTTCATATGGGCTAAAAACTATTTTCAGCAAAAGAAGAAAATACGAGGTGGTGTGGTCATGAGCCTCAGAGCTAAGTATTACTCACGCAGTTTGAGCTTGAGCACGTTATAGATATCTTGCGCACACACACGAACCAAAGAAACCGACTAGTAACTGATTTCGTAGTCTAAGAGTGCTGCGTATGAACGTCTCGATATATCCTTCAGATCTGCACGATGTACTACTACTTCCACAAGAACGAGAACGAGAACTCGATGCTGTTGTGCGGCGACGTCGGCGGAAACGTGCGCGTGCTTCTGTTCTCGCCCATACAGCGCGGCCCCTTCCAGAGCCAGGCCGCGCGCGCCTTTATACAGCTCAGACATATCGACTTACAAAAACGGGTATATTGACCTCTATATCTTGCCGGGGTAACATATTACAAGGCGGTAACATGCTATATAACTCTCACCCATACAACGCGGCCCCTTCCACAGCCAGATGTGAAACAACGGGATCACCTCTCCATTTTGCCTGAATTACTGATTTGTTCACTCCTTGAAAGCGATGTAGTAGATATCCCTTTTTGTTTCCGAAATGACTACAACGGATCTCGTTAAGATTTCAAACAGGAGATCAGACCTACACTTTATCGTTGTAGGCGTAAGTTTCTTGTGATTCCAGCCGCATATGCTGCCGCAAATGACGCTGGTGGAGTTCCAGCGCGTGCACAACGAGTGGGTCCGGCAGGTGTCGTTCTACGCGTCGCTGCATTGCGTCGTGTCCTGCGCCACCTGCCCCGACAGCCTGCTCATGTGCGACATCGCCGGCACCAAGACCTCCAACATGTTTCACGTTGAGAAGGTAACACAATGTTTAGAGCTATAACAAGTACAGGTTTGGTCAATACAGTAGCCAAGCCACCGCAACTTACGGACACCTGAACCTCCAGAGGTAGATAGCGCCTGCCCTACAACAGCGGCAGCAGTGTTTTGAACAGGTTGCTGGTGTTGAAGAACTTGTTCTCCAAAAAAGCAGGTTCTACCCTCACACGCCGGAAGAGCGATTTTAGCCACTGCTACTCGTTTTTCCTTGGGCATATGAGGTTTTCCCGCCGTTAAAGATACAATGTTATCCAGCCCTAGCTGCGAACGTTTGAGATTGTAATTTTCCCAGGGCATCCAATGTTTTGCGTTCGACGAAGAGGCGCACGTGTTGGTGACTGGCGGCCCCGACTGCACGGTCCGCCTGTGGAACCCCTTCGTGCCCACGAAGCCGACCCTGGTGCTGACCGGCCACCACGCCGGCATCATCGCGCTGGTGGTGCAGAACCAGGGAGCCACCATCTACTCGCTGTCTCGCGACAGGGTCATCAAAGTATGGGATGTGCCCGCGCAGTGTGTCATACAGGTTAGTGATAGTCTAGATGAGATAGTTCTCAGTGATAAGAAAGGGGTTGTGTGCTTATCTGATTTTGTTTTGGTGTGCTATAAAAAGTCTTGCTTGGAGTGCGATGGATATGGCGATTGCATACATACATACATCACGCCTATATCCCTTACGGGGTAGGCAGAGCGTTAACGGCCGTTCAACGGATATTAACACCACGTCTGAGAAAAGTTTGAGCGTCAATCAGATAACTGTGTATCACTTTAGTGAAAGGTTGTCAGCTCGTCGCCTAAAATTGCAATACACACCCTCGAGTCCCTTAGTCGCCTCTTACGACACCCATGGGAAAGAAATGGGGTGATGCTATTCTAAGCCGGCATCACACGTCATCGATGGCGATTGCGGTTTAGAATAGCATAATTTTTTTTCTAACCCTTGGTGTCGTAAAAGGCGAATTAGGCGACTGGGAATAAGCAGCAGCGTTACCTGTGAATACAACCCCTTGGACTGTGCTCGTCAACCCGCCTGCTGTGGATACGCCCACTCGAATTGAGTGAGGCTCATGTCCTGCAGTGACTGCAGTAGATGATGACTTGCTTAGGTAGCTACCTAATCTAACTGCAGAACTACATAGACATCCCGGCCTACCTCGGCGAGCGGACGCCCATCTCAGCCGTGTACAACCCGGCGACGCGCGACTTCATCCTGGGCGCGGTGATGATCGCGATGGTCATCCTCAACGAACAGCTCAACCCCAAGCACACGGACGGGTACACGCACGCGCGCGCCGTCTCCAAGATCCTCTACAACACGCTGTTCAAGGTCGTCGTCACCTGCGGCATGGACTCCATCATCATCAATTGGGATCCCAAGACTGGTGGGTCTACACTTCAGTGTTTACCGTTATTTAAACAGGTCAATAAATACACTAAAAGTGATTTTATGTAGCATCTTATAGAAATCATTTCTTTAGAAGGTAGTTTTACAATACAGTTTTGTAGACTCTTCAACAGATCCGCGTTAACCAGTTCTAACACGCTTGGCTACTTTCGAATTTAATGCGGAAACAAATTTACGCCTGGAAAACACGATGGAAAGCAACACACGGTATAATTTATTACCATATAGGCTGGCTATACCTTGTAAGGGTTAGGGTGTATTAAGCCAACGCGGTCTATGGGAGAGGCCTATACCTGGTAGAGGAGGTCTCTCTTGATGATGAATTGAACGCAGGCAAGCGCAACGTGATGATCCGCGACGCGCACACGAGGCTGCTGCACGGCGAGGAGATCCCGGTGGAGATCACGGCCGCCTGCTTCGACCCCGGACACCAGGCGCTGCTCACCGGCGCCAGAGATGGCACGCTCAAGGTATCTATTTACATTCACAGCCACTACAGTCCACTGCTGGACAAGAGTCTCCCCCTTTTGGGGGTATTGCCTAGTTGCATACTCACCACGCTTAGCAAGCGGATTAGCGAGCGCAGAGCAAGATATTGCATTCACAGGGAACGCTTTTGCCCATTTCCTAGTTGAATTTATCCCACAGTCGCTTTTTGCGACACCCACGTTTAGTATTAGGGTGATGCTATTCTAAGCTGTTTTGACACGAAGAGATTTCTAATGTTGATAAGAAAAAAGTGTTAGCTCTACCTTATACATAACCTCCTCTTCAAAGCGCTAACGGTTAACATCATGATGATCCTAGGCATCAGTATCTTTTAACTGATGTGGGTATTGATACTCTCTAAAGTTCCTAAGCTTACAAGAAATGTTCAACTCAAGCACAAATTCAGTTGTCATTGGTAGTTGAACGTGGCGACATATTTCGGATGTTTCGTCATGTCATGTTCTTTAACGCAGATATTAGAATAATATACATCACGTTTTGTGATTCAGATATGGAACTTCAACAACGGAGAATGCAAACGAAATATGCATGTCGGACGGAATCAAGAAATTACTGGTGTCTTTTGGATAGAGGGAAGGTACCTACTTTATAATTATAACGTATTTTTCTAAACCATGTAAAACGAATGCCCTCAAATACAGCGCAGGGATTTCAAGTGGATTGTGTTCTCTCCACCTTCTTTATTCCCTATGCCGATCCGATATAAAGACCTTATTTAAGTCGGTCGACTGATTATTTATTACGTAATAGACTGGGTCATTAATAAAATTCAAAACTTGTATGCTTAAAAATATTGTCCAAAAATATACTACCGACTTCATTCACCATTTCTCATATTATTTAATGTTAGAATTGTTAAGCAGAAAAAACATTAAAATGACGCAATCTCAAAATGAAATATGACGTCGTATTTAAATTTTAACATGCAAGATGTCGTTTCATACGATTTAAAAAGTAGCTTATTTTACCTGCTAGTCAAGTAGCCAATCAATAGTGATATTTGTGCAGGATCTTCTCAATCGGCTGGGACCGGTGCGTGACGGAGTTCCAGGACGAGGGCACGGCGGACGTGGGCAAGCCGTGGGAGACGCGTCACACCGACGACGTGATGGTGGCCGCCGCGCGCGCGCCGCTCACGCTCGCCACCGCCTCCTACAACTCCGAGCTCATCTTCTGGAAGCTGGAGACCGGCCAGCCCTACAGGTTACCTACAGTACCCTCGCTAGCGTCACAAGCCGTGGGAGACGCGTCACACCGACGACGTGATGGTGGCCGCCGCGCGCGCGCCGCTCACGCTCGCCACCGCCTCCTACAACTCCGAGCTCATCTTCTGGAAGCTGGAGACCGGCCAGCCCTACAGGTTACCTACAGTACCCTCGCTAGCGTCACAAGCCGTGGGAGACGCGTCACACCGACGACGTGATGGTGGCCGCCGCGCGCGCGCCGCTCACGCTCGCCACCGCCTCCTACAACTCCGAGCTCATCTTCTGGAAGCTGGAGACCGGCCAGCCCTACAGGTTACCTACAGTACCCTCGCTAGCGTCACAAGCCGTGGGAGACGCGTCACACCGACGACGTGATGGTGGCCGCCGCGCGCGCGCCGCTCACGCTCGCCACCGCCTCCTACAACTCCGAGCTCATCTTCTGGAAGCTGGAGACCGGCCAGCCCTACAGGTTACCTACAGTACCCTCGCTAGCGTCACAAGCCGTGGGAGACGCGTCACACCGACGACGTGATGGTGGCCGCCGCGCGCGCGCCGCTCACGCTCGCCACCGCCTCCTACAACTCCGAGCTCATCTTCTGGAAGCTGGAGACCGGCCAGCCCTACAGGTTACCTACAGTACCCTCGCTAGCGTCACAAGCCGTGGGAGACGCGTCACACCGACGACGTGATGGTGGCCGCCGCGCGCGCGCCGCTCACGCTCGCCACCGCCTCCTACAACTCCGAGCTCATCTTCTGGAAGCTGGAGACCGGCCAGCCCTACAGGTTACCTACAGTACCCTCGCTAGCGTCACAAGCCGTGGGAGACGCGTCACACCGACGACGTGATGGTGGCCGCCGCGCGCGCGCCGCTCACGCTCGCCACCGCCTCCTACAACTCCGAGCTCATCTTCTGGAAGCTGGAGACCGGCCAGCCCTACAGGTTACCTACAGTACCCTCGCTAGCGTCACAAGCCGTGGGAGACGCGTCACACCGACGACGTGATGGTGGCCGCCGCGCGCGCGCCGCTCACGCTCGCCACCGCCTCCTACAACTCCGAGCTCATCTTCTGGAAGCTGGAGACCGGCCAGCCCTACAGGTTACCTACAGTACCCTCGCTAGCGTCACAAGCCGTGGGAGACGCGTCACACCGACGACGTGATGGTGGCCGCCGCGCGCGCGCCGCTCACGCTCGCCACCGCCTCCTACAACTCCGAGCTCATCTTCTGGAAGCTGGAGACCGGCCAGCCCTACAGGTACACCTCACAGTATAGCATCAAAGCGACTGGGTTCTCCATCGTTTTTAGGGCAAGGTGTAAACAATAGACATTGTATTTCCAAGTTTACTCCGGAACGCAAAGCTTATCTCAACATGATTCTGAAATTTGAATGAGGAAGCTAGAAAACCTGAATGATCTGTTGTGCTTCAGGCGGTTCTCGTGCACTGAGCCGATGTTGCGCATCAAGATGGTGTACAGCAAGCGAGACATCAAGGGCGCGGGGCGTCGCCGCAAGTCCCCCGAGATGCAGGAGGTGGTCAAGCGGCACTCCACCATCCGCCGACCCAACTGCATGCAGGTAGGGAAGCGCCAAGTGTTGCATATGTATTTAAGGTCCCAGTTGCTGTCCATGATTATTTAGACGGCGGTCGTAAAACAACCATGTCAGAGGCCTACTACTTGTAGTAGGCGGTTGAAAATCTCTGACGCCAGGGTTCATCGGGTCGTTGGACGACTCTGTGTCCCACCGAAAAAGAAGAAGAAGAATTAAATTCAGTGCAAATATTTATAAGGTGGTTTCAACTCGTAAAACTGAACAACTTTCCCCAATAAGCATAGGTCAAAATAAGAGAAAAATGTAACCAAAGTGAGAATTTTTTTTACATTTTTGTATGGGAGGCCCAATTTCTTTTTTTCATATTTCGACCTTTGTTTGTTGGAAAAAGTTGTTCAGTTTTAAGAGGAAAACTCACCCTAGAGTATTTGCACTGAATTCAATGTTACGAAATCTCAAGACGGGCTGGTGATAAAGGACAACTTTCCCTAAGGAACATAGGTTGAAATAGGACAAATATAGGTATTTTGATAGAGTTAACTCATATCAAATATTAATAAAAAAAAGTTTGTATGGGAGGTAAAATTTTTTAATATTTCGACCTATGTTTCTTGGGGAAAGTTGTTCAGTTTCACGAGTAGAATCACCCTAAAAATATTTGCACTGAGGTTAATTATAGAACCTTGTCGAAGTCAGAAACTATTGTTACATGCATGAGGCTTTTTGCCATAGCTAAGGAAGTAAAAATATATTCTTGCGGGTACATTTTTCAGTTTCATGGTCTGAATGCATGCCATCAGTATTCGGAGGGCTATCCTTTACACCCTATATACAGTGCCAGCGCTTCGTCGTGATGATCATCTGCGACAACGTATCGTTAACTAGTACGACTACCATATGGTACTATAGGGTACTAGTTAAAGTATAGACTTGACCCAGTAGCTGCGCGGATTGCAAAGAAATATGAAGCGCGCGTCGCACACAGAATGCTGCTACGAGGCGACTACGCTTCTTGCACAAAGTAAACTAAACACGATACGTAATATTCGTCATAGAAGATTATCCAATCAGAAGTCAAGGCCTAAAACGCGGTTACGAACTTTTGTCGAAGACTTTGCATGAATACAAAATCCACGTCCTACCAGTTGGGCCGCGGTCCCCGAGCTGAACACCTTGCTGGAATTCCCCTTTTCCATCATGCAGCATGAAGCCTACTGGCTACCACATCTAATCACTCCTTACAAACCCGTATGCAGCACCTGCGCCCGAGCCTGATCGACTCTGTGTCGGCGATGGCGAAGGCGCACGCGCGGCGCTCCTCCCCCGCCGCCACGCCCGCGAGGGTCATGCACCTGCGCCAGCTCGCCATACACGCCATGATCTTCCTCGAAACCAGACCATACTCCAGCCAGGAAGGTCAGTATCGGCTCTGTGGTGTTAAATACAGGGTGTATGGGGACGGTGTACCGAAAACTTTGTAGGCGTTATCGGACCATGAAGCGAACAACTTACTATGGTGACTACGTTTTTTTTAGTTTCATGGTCTGATGATCCCTACAAAATTTTCACTACACCTTCCCTTACACCCCGTATAACTTGTTTTAGTTCATCTTTTGGTTCTAGTTTATGCCAGATGAAGTCGAGTCGAAGATGTATAGCGAGCTCACCTAGAATCCTAAAATCCCAAACATACCCATACGACGACGGAACACAACAGTCTGTTTGTCGCTAGGCTCTGATAGGAAGGTAGGCGCAAAACCAAGTGACCTCTTACGGAGGCATTTTGAAGCATAATGGAATCGTTCATTAGAATAAAAAAGCACCCTCCAGCTCTTCCAACAGTATTCTTCCATCCGTGGTCCGCTCGATGTTCTACACCAGGAGCATGTGACGGCACTAATGTTGGACACATCTTAGTAACTTGCTTCTTCTTCTGGCGTGTGGGACACCGTGTCGACGAATGACCCGATGAACCCTAATGTCACTCTTCTTCTTCAACCCGTTGCCACCCAATGCTGAATTTAGGTCTTCTCCAATGTTCTCCACTTCACGGTCACTTGTTTAGGGTTAATAATATTCATCATAGTTATCATGCACAGCGCCTCTCATGGTGGCCCTGGAGAACGGCAACGTGCAGGCGTGGTCGGACCACGCGGCGGGCGGGCTCAAGGGCTCGTTCACGGCCGTGCACACTCCCGGCGACTACGTGTCCGCCTTAGCCACGGACGTCGAGAACAAGTACCTCTTCACCGGCACCACTGTCGGGTACATCAAAGTGTGGCTCATGGAAAACTATCTGCGGACAGAAGAGGTGTATATCGTTGTTTTTCTGAAAAGTTAATTCCTCCTATGCTACACAAAGAATTTTGACGGGAGTTTTACACCGCAAGTACCTAATTTGGTTTGGTAAAGTAGTTACAGATTCTTTTTTACATCGTATCGCGGTAAGCTATGAATACATACTTACCTAAGTAACCTAAGTAATTCTTTTCCGTGTAAATTCCCTTTATCTTATAGCACGTTCAGACTATGCACCTGCTCCGGCTCCTGCTGCTGTCGCGAATATTGCTCGAAATACTTCCGCGGAAGTATTAACGCGAGTGAGTGTTCACACACTACTGCCATACACACTACTGTCATACTCTTATCGCACCAATAAGAGTGCGCGAGATATATTTGAAACGACATAAGTACGGTAAGTGCAGCTTCATGACGAGTAGCGTGAGTAACCTATTTACATATTCGCGCTGCTCACTTATCTTACTATTTCCCTGCCTATATTATCATTTTGTGAACGTGACATTACATATTACCATAGAGAAAAGCTTAATATTTCTGCTACCCCTCTCAGGTGCACGTGAACGTGCCCGCGCTACGCTTGGACTTCCCGTTCCTGTGGAAGGACCGCATCGAGGGGCGAGCCAAGCGAGCGGTGCGCGACCAGCCTTTACCCATGCTGCTAAACTCGTATCGCGGCCACATGCGCTGCGTCACCTGCTTGGCCTACATCGACGAGACGCGCACAGTGCTCAGGTGAGGGACGAGCCAAGCTAGCCCAGCCAGACCCAAGAATAGCAAGGAGACAACCAACTGAAGGATATTATTTAAATTGACTTAGTCTTCAAACGTTAACCTTTACAGCTAAATCAGTATCCTCCGATTGGAGGGTATTACATTAGCAGTTTGAGTGTCTAACCGCACGTGTGAGCTTGACTTTTACTAGCGACCGATACCGAAATCTCATGACAAAATAAACAACAAGGGCAAAATAACAAAATTGAAGTTTTCTAAAAACTTTATGGTGATAATGATAAGGAACAACTTTTCTACAACGAACAGGTCGAAACTTAAAAAAAGAAGTGTTCCGATAATTTTATTTTTCATATTTTGCCTATTACGTTCCTTGGGAAAAGTTGTTCCTTATTATCACCAGCCCGTCTTGAGTTTTCAGTCTCGGTCATTAGTAAAATTTCACCCAGTATATCCTGTAACGTAATGTATCCGCTGTATCGTCCCGCAGCGGCAGTTCGGACTACTCCGTGCGAATATGGCGCCTGTCGGGCGAGTACCTGCAGACGCTGGGCGGCATCGTGCCGTGGAACCTGGAGGTGACGCGTCTGCCGCCCGACGTGCGCAAGTGTGCCAGCTTCACCACCTTCAAGGTGAGCTACACTCCATCGACTTAGACCAACAGCCCTTATCAACAGTCATAGGCCTTCCCTTGGTCTCTAACTATCTAGCTAATTAGCCTATATTAGCCCTGGACATAGGCCTCATCATTAATGCGCCACTCTCTTTTCTGTCCTGTGCCACACGCATCCAACCTTTCCCTATAGCCGATATTATATCATCTGACCATCGGGCCGATGGCCTTCTGTATAATTAGCCACTTTCGTTTGGTTTCGTGATGTACGTATATTAATTTCTGATGCAGCCACATAGGTACATTGATTGCATTCTTTAGACACTGAGGAATGCTGCGTGAATACAGATGTTACATGTTTTAAAAGCTCTACTAATAGATCATGTAACTGGTAATTAATAAACTTTCACGATATAGGTCTTTGATTGTTCTTTCTTGTTTCTTGTTTTTCACTAGACGTTGGCAGGAATATCCCCATAACTAAAGGGTTGATTATTGCCATAAAGAAAAAAAGTAGCAACAGATAACGTCAGAAAATTTAAAATATCAATTTGACAAATTCAGATAAATTTCAATGTCCATAAAGTATAAAATAATCAAGAAAAAAAACAATACAATAAATATTGATAATTTATAAACATCAGTTCTTTGCCGTCAGGTCAGACACTATAGTCAGTAAGACATGTTTTTTACGTAGGTGGTCTTTAACTTTCGTACGGAGAAATCATTCAAAGTTGTAACTAAAGACTTGGATGCTTACATACCGGTCAACAATTTCTAACTAATAGGGGGACAGCAGCAAGAAGCTGAATTAAGCAATCATTTTAAAAGTACTAAATAAATGTCACCTCAGCGTAAAAAAATGCTGGTTTCCTCGTTCCACATGCTTTCCTCGTGTTCGTTTGTTACGCAGGTGTGGCGCGGCGGGTGGTACTCCCGCTACACGCCGGGGCAGGTGGAGCCCGACATCTACGCCGACGTCACCAACCTCGAGATGAGCAAGATCTACGGCAAGCCGGCCGAGGACCCCATCCTCGGAAAATACTTCAAGCTGCCCAAGCGCCCGGACCACCAGGATCCCATCAAACTCGATGACAGCTTACAAACGGTCTGTTCTTTACATGTTTTTGTTGTGCTGTGCTTGCACTGTTATCTAGAATGAAGGTCCAAGATGACACACATCGACTGAATGCATTATCCTTTGCAAACATATTGACTTGCTTTGCTCACCGAACTTGCATCTTGAATTGAGGCAGCTTCTTTGCCGATTGCTTTATCGCGCATTAGCCCGCGCCGTCCTAGACACGTCTTTTCGGAAGAGGTTAACGATATCACAGGAGCCGCCGCTGCAGCCATTGCGAGTAGATCACGCTTCACAAGCTCCTCAAGCAACCGACGCCTCCGGCGGGGGCGCGGAGGTCCCTCATTTGTTCCCCATTTTGGGAACTACCGGCACGTGCCGGGTAGATGGAGTCCAATCCGTTCTTCCCAGAACAACTCGTAAGCTAAGTTGTTGTTTGAGCAACCACAAAACTTATCCGTGTGAGCTCCTGCTCCCCACCATACAGTCAGGTGTAGATTTCATAGCCCCGGGGCTAAAATTGTAGAGTCCTGAACAAATAAAAACGCATTAGCCCGACAGATAATTTTTCCGCCCGCCAAGCTCATACACGATTAACGCGGAAGCGACGCTACCTACACATCTCGTTGATCTAATTGGCTTGCTTGATTGGCGATCAGATCAAGTTTCTCTCAGTGACTCAAAAAACCATTCCGTGCGTTGTAGATCCCGCTGTACGCGCACTTGCACATGGCGCGCACGGTGCCGGTGCGGCGGCCGGCCACGCCGCCCACGGTGCGCGACACGCGGCTCAAGAAGGAGCGCGAGCGGCAGGACGCCAAGAAGGCGCACTTCGCCAAGCAGCAGTCCAGCGCCACGCCCGGCTCGCAGCCCTCGCAGCTGTCCACGCACTCCATCAGCGACCGCCACTCGCCGCCCACGCACGCGCGCGCCCGACAAGACAGCTTCACCAAGTGACCGCTTCTAGCTGCTATATGCTATACATTGCTGCGTGCAGTCCTTTGGTCACAGTATGCTTTTACTCCAGGTTTTATTATGGATTCGGGTTCAGTAAATTACTGAATCCGAATCTATAATAAAACCTGGAGAATCGCGAATTATGCGAACAAGAGCGTTTCACATAAGACCCTCCGTCCATGTAATATTTGGTTTGCATTTGCTTGCAATCTTTGCAGATCAGAGTTACCTGGTGGCCTCCAAGGATTCTTGATTTACTAATTGATGCTACAACTAACGCTCCGTTAGCGGGCTGCAAGCGCGGGAGCCGGCGCGTTGACATTATAAGGGCCGCCGCAGACCAAACCGCCTTGCGTTTGCCTAGAAAGACAAATGTGCTCGAGCTATCGCTCGCAAAAACTGATCTTGCTCTGCGGCGGCCCTAATACGGCAAGGTGTCGTAGTGTTCGTCGGGTTGCCCCGTGTTGTCGGACCCGCCGACCCGCGTCACACAGCGCTGTTCTTGTAATTTGCCAAATCATGCAAGCGCGAGCAGCCCGCTCGACACAGCGGTGGCGCTTAGCTTTGATATTTGATATAATTTTGCTGTAATGCTTGAGCTTGTACTTTAATGTGTAAATAATTTTAATAATTGTGTTATTTAATTAATAAAAAACAAAACAATTCAAACAAATAAATTTATTGGAACTTGAAACAGTATCTATAGTCAGCATCACCGATAATTTATAAATCACAAATCTGAGAAAACAGTTGAAAAGTTATGTGAAGCATCTTTAAAAATTAGCATTGCTATCGCGAAAGAATATTTTGTAGAACCCAAAAGTTTCGCTTATATTTACATTCATATTTTATGTTTTTGATTTTATACATTTGTAAAGTATTCTTCAGCAAATAAAAAAAGTGATACGATCACACAAAAAAACCGAACAGTACGAGTCGGATTTGCCCACCGAGGGTTCCGTAACGTATGTGCACATCAAGCCTGGAACTGGTAGCAATTTTAGATTATTTACCCTTTGGCCCCCAAAATACCATTTATTTCTTTTACTTACTCATAACGAAACTACTTTAGTTATAGGCGGGAAATACCCTATGAATTTTTATTCCATTCCATAGAGTCCAAATACGGGGAGCATAAAGGTCCGTATCTCTTTAAATGTTTAAAGCGGCTGTAAACTTGAGAATATGTTTTTATTTAAAATCGATGTCGCCGCGCGTTTTTGAGAAAAAGGGCCTTGACCGACATGCAACGTGATTCTGTAAAGGCTCCGTTTTTTCCTTTTTCGTTACGAAACCCTACAAAAAGGCAAAACTACAGAAGAAAAAAAAGGGAATAAATGTAAAAAAAATATTTAGTATTGTGGACTTACTACAACTGTTACACATTAGAGGTAATTTTAAGAGGATTATTGCTATGATTGCGCGCGTCAGAGGCAATGGTCTAGTTGGCGTGGTCGCGCTTGGCGCTGGCGGCGGCGGCGGCGGACCCGGCGCCGCTCAGCACGATGTAGGGCGAGTGCGTCTCGCGCTGCTTCTCCTGCAGCATCTGCAGCGTGTTGAGCGGCGTGTCCGTCGAGCTCATCTTCTTCATCAACTAGACAAGACAAGTTCAAATGTCAAATATGCTTTGGGATCGCGGCACACTTGCGCCACTTATGCACTTGAAACCAACGAAAACCATGAACAAGGGTACGTGTACGTTCATCTAAGGCATAGAAAAAACGATTTCTATGGTACAATTGTACGCACCAACGCAATATTCTTGTTTATGGTTTTTGCAAATTTATGAATTCTGTCATTTTGCATCATTTGGCATTTTGACTTTTATGAATGACATTTTGATGTCAATAACAGGAGGAATATATAAAAAGACCTCGGCATCACTCTAGCTTGGACCAGAACTCCGCAGCTCCTGGCTGTTCATCAACTTTGACTCAACCACACAAGCCCCTAAATGTGCAGGCTCAGCCAACAGGCTTCAACCTGTAAACGGGGTGTAAGGGACAGCCCTCCGAATACTGATAGGGTGCATGCAGACCTAGACTGAACAACTTTCTCCTAGAAACATATGTCAGGAAACGACAAAAAAAAACCTCCCATATAAAATCACAATCAGCCGACTGCATTTACTATTAGAAGTCATTTTTTACGTTTCCTGACATATATTATGTAATTATGGGAAGTTGTTCAGTTTCATGGTCTTGATGCACCCTATCAGTATTCGGAGGACTGTCCCCTTACACCCTGTGTAACGTTTCAGGAAAGTTTTTGAATTGTCTATGTTGGATTAATTAATGCTTCTACCCCGGTACAGTATGTACCAGTGATTGTGGACTTTTACTTACTACCCTCACTTAAAGTTCAAACCTATGAAAATCATGATAATAGTGGGTATTATTAGAATACTCACACAGTAACGTTATTTAGATCATCTGTTAAGATGTTTAAGGCCTAATGATGATGATGATTAGAATAAAGGCTAAAAATAAAATTAGTGATATCTGTCACTCACCCCCTCCTGCACCTGCTTCTTGATGCGCTTCTCCTGCTTGTTCTTGCCGGGCCCCTTCCCGTGGAACTTGTGGCTGAGGTAGCGGAACGCCTCCTTGGGGCACAGTGGCCGCCCATCGTCGTCCACGTAGTCCAGCTTGATGTTCGGCCGGAAGCCCGGCTTCTCGCGGAAGTCCACGAGCGGGCCTCCGCCCCCGCCCCCGCCCCCGTGCCCGCGCTCGCGGCGACCGTACTTGTCGTCCTCGCCGCTAGTGATATTCAATTATTGCTTCATTAAGGTGCTATTCCGAACCGAGCGGCCGACGGCCGACAGCATATGCCGCGGCGGCCGACCTTGGCCGCCGCGGCACTACTGGTTCGTATGGATTTGTATAGGATACTATCCGAACCGAGCGGCCGACTGCACATTCCGCGGCGGCCGCTCGGTTCGGATAGTATCCCATACAAATCCATACGAATTTAGAGCAGTGCTTTCATTGCATCACAACTTATGGAAATGAGGGAGAAGTGGAAAATGAACGAAAAAGAAACATTTATGATTTGAAATACAACTATAGGCTGCTGCAGACTAATCGTACTTTTTTATAGAAATGCGGATACGAACCGTACCTAATTGAAATAAAGGTGCCATTGACTAGAAATAACAAACCACGCCGGTTGCCAAAGCCGTTTGTGATTCTAGCGAATGTCTATTTAAATTTCGATTGAATTCCTTTTACAATTTCTAGTGAAAAGTGTTCAAGCAAAAACGGCTCTTACTTTGCAGCGGCCCTAAATCTGTTGATGACGTCATTGATGGCTTACCCGTAGTTCTTGTCCTCAATGGAGTAGTTCCTGGCGGTGAGCAGGTGGTTGGGCACCCCGCGCGGCTGCGGCGTCGCGCCCGCGCGCTCCAGGTAGCCCTTGCTCAGAGCCAGCTGCAGCGCCCCGGCTACACCCCGACCTATGCACAAAACAAATATTCATCATCACGTCAGCCTAAAGCAGTCTACTGCTGGACGTAAGCCTCCTCCACGGTACACCATAAGCACAGTATAATTAATAGTACTAGCGTACAGTATGGTCACTCCCTGCCTCCCCCTACAAGCGCCGCCCACCCGCGCTCGGAGGACGCTCAGACACCGGCTAAGCAAGGACGCGACGACGAAGGTCATTTCATACTGCCGCACATTGCATTCCCGATTCGCGAACGCAAAATGGCGGCAACCCTGACATGTTGTCTCACACACACAAGCATGGTCCGCGTTCACCTACGCGAGCTTAGACTGTGTGCGTAGCAACGCATTTGATTCATACATTTGAGCGCCAGTGTCCGAGGTGTGCCATAAGGCACGATCTCCAGTTTTCACTGAATTTATGGCGGGTGCCAGAAAGTGATGCCAATAGGCAGAATGGAGGGTTCTAGGTGGTGTCGGGAAAAAGGTAGCTACCCTGCCTGGCCGGGTGTTGTAGCTTGGGGACAGACTGGTCCACCTGGATAGGCCGGGTGTTGTAGCTTGGGGACAGACTGGTCCACCTGGATAGGCCGGGTGTTGTAGCCTGGGGACAGACTGGTCCACCTGGATAGGCCGGGTGTTGTAGCTTGGGGACAGACTGGTCCACCTGGATAGGCCGGGTGTTGTAGCCTGGGGACAGACTGGTCCACCTGGATAGGCCGGGTGTTGTAGCTTGGGGACAGACTGGTCCACCTGGATAGGCCGGGTGTTGTAGCCTGGGGACAGACTGGTCCACCTGGATAGGCCGGGTGTTGTAGCCTGGGGACAGACTGGTCCACCTGGATAGGCCGGGTGTTGTAGCTTGGGGACAGACTGGTCCACCTGGATAGGCCGGGTGTTGTAGCCTGGGGACAGACTGGTCCACCTGGATAGGCCGGGTGTTGTAGCCTGGGGACAGACTGGTCCACCTGGATAGGCCGGGTGTTGTAGCTTGGGGACAGACTGGTCCACCTGGATAGGCCGGGTGTTGTAGCCTGGGGACAGACTGGTCCACCTGGATAGGCCGGGTGTTGTAGCCTGGGGACAGACTGATCCACCTGGATAGGCCGGGTGTTGTAGCCTGGGGACAGACTGGTCCACCTGGATAGGCCGGGTGTTGTAGCTTGGGGACAGACTGGTCCACCTGGATAGGCCGGGTGTTGTAGCTTGGGGACAGACTGGTCCACCTGGATAGGCCGGGTGTTGTAGCCTGGGGACAGACTGGTCCACCTGGATAGGCCGGGTGTTGTAGCCTGGGGACAGACTGGTCCACCTGGATAGGCCGGGTGTTGTAGCCTGGGGACAGACTGGTCCACCTGGATAGGCCGGGTGTTGTAGCTTGGGGACAGACTGGTCCACCTGGATAGGCCGGGTGTTGTAGCCTGGGGACAGACTGGTCCACCTGGATAGGCCGGGTGTTGTAGCCTGGGGACAGACTGGTCCACCTGGATAGGCCGGGTGTTGTAGCTTGGGGACAGACTGGTCCACCTGGATAGGCCGGGTGTTGTAGCCTGGGGACAGACTGGTCCACCTGGATAGGCCGGGTGTTGTAGCCTGGGGACAGACTGATCCACCTGGATAGGCCGGGTGTTGTAGCCTGGGGACAGACTGGTCCACCTGGATAGGCCGGGTGTTGTAGCTTGGGGACAGACTGGTCCACCTGGATAGGCCGGGTGTTGTAGCTTGGGGACAGACTGGTCCACCTGGATAGGCCGGGTGTTGTAGCCTGGGGACAGACTGGTCCACCTGGATAGGCCGGGTGTTGTAGCCTGGGGACAGACTGGTCCACCTGGATAGGCCGGGTGTTGTAGCCTGGGGACAGACTGGTCCACCTGGATAGGCCGGGTGTTGTAGCTTGGGGACAGACTGGTCCACCTGGATAGGCCGGGTGTTGTAGCCTGGGGACAGACTGGTCCACCTGGATAGAATTGGAAGTTGTATATATGCGTTGCGCGGTGAAACACTTCGATACCGCGTTTCAGGCTCTTTGTTTCTCTGCACATCTGTCACGTGGCACCATCTTGCAGATATGTTGGAACTTCTGTTGCGTCTTGCTTGCTCGTGAACCACTTTGAGTGAGCTTCTTGCAGTAGCTCCCAGAGGTCGCTTCAAATTTTATATGACCTTATGTGGCATAATATGATGATGCTACTGACCTAGCGCGGGCTCCGCGGCGAGACCCCCGGCGCCGGCGCGCGCGAGCAGGTCCGGGGGCGCCTCCGCCTCGATGTCGACGCGGCTCCAGGCGCCCGACGCGACCCCCGCCGCCCCCGCCTCGCCCCCCGCCTCCGCCTCCACGTCCATGTCGCGCTCGAAGTCCTGCAACATTCAACATTTTGAAGTATAACCCTTTAACGGGCAGAGCATGATCATTTTTTTCATTGGTTTTGAAATCTATTGCGGGTGGTTAAAGTTCAGGGGTAAAGTTCAGGTGGGAACATTCTTCTTAAGGGTTAAAAAGACATGCTTGTGTTGGTTGATTAACTGGGTGTATCGCGAGGTAAATATAAAGTTTTACTGGTACTTCAATCTACGCGCGACCACGGCTTATGTAACTTATCTGAAACGTTGGTATCCAGGTAAACGAGATACTTGCAATTGAGCATGCTGAGATGGTTGAATTCAAGAAAAAGCTCTCAATTTCAAGATTTATACTTTATCTACAATTGTCTCGATTCCACGTTACTGACTAAAACGGCTCATCAAAAATAGCACCGGCGCTTTACGTTGAATAAGTTTACAAAAGGATAGTTGATGTCATAAACTATTTAGTTATGTCATGTCTTAAATAAGTCTTTGATTTTCGCGCTATTTCGCAAATTTCCTAGTATGTTTAACCGAGAGTCGGCAGAAAATAAACGTCCACTCACAACCAGATGCAAGAGCTTGTTATGTTTATTTTTGCAAGTGCGACAATACACGTTACGTTGACAGAGCTTTGCAGAGTGAGTGCATTTTAAGCAATTAAAGCATATATTACACCAAGGCACTTATACAAAACTAACATTCACCTCCGCGTACTCACTCAGTCACTAACCGTAGGACCTTTACTATTGACTTTTATTCTGGCAAGTAAATGATTTACTTACTTATGAGAAATACCTCAAATACTTCACATTTCCCGCGCTAAATTGACCAACAAGCTGATATACTCACCACTTTGCGTTCAGAATTGTGAACGTGTGTCGACACTTAATTTACTAGTAACCGATAGCGAAAACTCAGGATGGCCTGGTAACAAGGAACATAGGTCGAAATATGAAAAAAACGTTTGACCTCCCATACAAAATGTACCAGCCGACAAATTTGTCTCGGAGGCAAAAAAATTACTTATTTCGACCTACGTTACGTGGAGAAAGTGGTTCTTTTATCTTCAATCAGTCCTGTTTTCGCTATCGGACACTAGTAAAATTTCACCCTATATGTAACTAGGGAAGGAGAAGAGGGAGGCCTTTGCCCAGCAGTGGGATGATGCAGGATACATAAGATAAGAAGTTGAACTCCTGCTACTGACCAGCATCTCCTGCTCGGCCTGGTCGCGGTTGCCGGCCAGCCCGTAGGTGGGGATGTCGCCGAGCGTGCGGCAGAACTCAGCCGTCGCGTCCAGCACCATCATGCCGTCCGTGGCTTGTTCCATCTCCTCTTCCTGGTCTTCCTCCTTCACGCGCTCCAATAGCTGTTCCACCTGCGTGGGTTATACAAGTGTTACAAACTGAATTTAGTAAGAAAATGAAAAATATTGCCGGATGCTTTTTTTTGCAATTCAATTCTAAGAACGTTACATACTTATGGGTCAAAAATAATGTACCTACAAAGCGTAATAAAAAAGGTAAAACAAGCCGAAAAGAGGTCAAGGTAAGGTATGAAACTGGAGAACTTTCCCCAAGGAGCATAGGTAAAAAGTGAAAATAAAATACATCCCATAGTAAATAAGCTAACCAGCTGATCGGCAATTTTGTATGGGAGGACCAATTTTTTAAATATTTCGTTCCATGTTCCAAGGGAAAAGTTCTTCAGATTCATACCGTACCTTGACCTCCTTTGGACTTGTTTCACCCTTTTTGTTACTCTCTGTAAAATGTATAAACTAAAGTCCGTAGTATGTATATGTATGTTTATATATTTATTCGTATATATATGTATGTTTATATATATATTTATTATACCTTCCTTTGTTATACAGGATTATTTTTTAGTCAGTGCGCAGCTTCAACATACGTAATGGTTATCAAATTTTAGAAAATATGTATTTATTTTTTACATCTGACTTAGAACAAAAAAATTGAAATAATCGCACTTAAACTTATCCTAGGATCGTACGTAAGTGTGGATCACCCTATTAGGTTCACTAGCTATCTTTCGGTTTGGCAACGTCGCGCGCGGCCCAGTTATACCTATCAGCTGACTGTGTTCTAGCTTCTACCTACAGCACAGGTCAATGACCAGTCCAGGTGAATTACCGCTATTGGTACCGGGGTGCGTGCGGGTGATGCCTACAACAATTAAGTACCTATCTCACAAGTACCTACACTTAAACTGCCTCCGTGGTGTAGTGATTTGTAAGTTGGTCTCTTGATTTGATGGTACCTGTTTCTAGTTTATGCGGAGAGACAAGATTATTTTGCTAATCACGTAGTTGGATTTTTCCTGGATTTTCTTTCAGTTAACAAGAATAACCAGAAAAGATTGATACCCATTTTAAAAGATCAACATTCAAAGGTTTTTCTAATATTCTTTAAAAATAACCAGTAAAGACTCTAATGGCAACTGGAGCCGTTGCTGATAGTACCTAAAAAGCCTACACAACCTGCATACAACAGAGGTTGTGATAGTTTGACAACGTCGCGATTAGTCAGCGCGTCTCAGCGCCAGACATAGTGGCGCCAACGGTTCAATTTTTAGAAGAAATCTGACGCCGGCGCCGACAAGGCCGGCCGACCGCCGGCGCCCGCGCCGCGCCGCCGCCGCCGGCACGGCGTGGCGGGAAATTCATCTGCACTGCTAGAAAGCTTTATGTACACTGATGATATGAGGTAGCTCGTATTGCGCGTGCCTGCCCTTCGATGATTTTAACCGAATTATCCTTAAAGTACAACTGCATTTAAAGTAAAGTAAACGGCAATTTTGTGCGCTTATGAGAGTGGAGCGAAAAATTCAGTAAAGTATGACAGTCAAAGTTGATTAGGCCACTAAAATGTTGCTACTACGTCAGTGTGAACTAACCTTGAGTGGTTATTTAGGAATAAAGATTAAAAACGGTCTACTCACACAGGGTGTGATTTGATCGGGCAATCATTAAAAAAATCGTATGGCCGGAACGCGGCTATCGCGCGCCAGCTACAGCTGAGCCTTTAAAAAGATGATTCCAATTTTCCCTTCATACTTTTACGGGCTAAGGACCGTCAAAATGAAAAGTTTACCTAGAACACTAGGTAGGCAGTAGGTAGCTAAGTACAATAGTCGTTTAATTAACAGTTACTTACCGTAAACTGCCCGTGATCCAACAGCCGCTGCATAACGTTGAGGAATGTTCTTCCACATTCGTCCACAACGCCAGCATTACGCAGTCGAGGTAAACTTTCGTCCGCGTACATTCATTGGGCTGCTCGGGTATTTTCCCCACTTAAAAAGTACGAACGCACCATTTCGTAAAACTCGCGAAACGTAAAATTCGACATCGCGAAATCAATTCGGGATCGGCGGGAAAAGTAGTGTCACACAGGTGCGCGCCCGCCCGCGACGGAATCAAAGCGAGAACTGAAACTGACTGAAGGGTGCGCTGCGCGAGCGCTGTTGCCATTTTCACGCACCCCCGATTGAAAAGTAGTGTGTCCATGATTTATTTTTTATGAGGGAGACAAAAATGAAAAAATAATAAAAATAAAACATATTTTTTTATTTGCCTAAAATGTCCTATTAACGATTCTGATATCATGGTATAAGTTTGCGCACTGACTAAAAAATAACCCTGTATATTTTAGATTGAAATTTAGATATATATTCTGTGCACGTCTTATCCGCATATCGTATAATACCATTACTCTTCCCTAGGTCTGCTGTAAGAAATTTCTTATTAGAGATAAGCAGTGCCTGTGATGTCTGTATTCTTTATGTGTTTTTCTCTTTAATGTTCATGTGTACAATAAATCGTAGATAAATAAATAAACTCGTTTGACCTTGGGCAGCGCTGGTCTGGTGTCGTCCTGCTGGCGCATGCGCCGCGCCCGGGCCAGCGCCAGCTGCAGCTCGCTGTCGGGCTCCACCTCCTCATCGTCCACTGCCAGTTCCACCTTCAGGAGTTCCGGCTTCACCTCTGCAAGGGATACCTTGCGTCAATATACAGGGTGTAAGGGACGGTGTACCGAAAACTTTGCAGGCATGATCAGACCATGAAACTGAACAACTTTTACTATGGAGGCTATGTTGGGAAACGAATTTTTTTTTCGAGTTTCAATAGAAAGTCAGTCAGCTGATCGGGAATTTTGTATGGGAGGTCGAAAAAAATTTATCGTTTACCAACATAGCTTCCATAGAAAAAGTTGTTTAGTTTCATGGTCTGATCATGCCTGCAAAGTTTTCGGTACACCGTCCCTTACACCCCGTATATATCATATATCACCCAGACGAAGCGTAAATACGGTTGTTATATCACCCTTTTTGACAAATATGAATCGTGTCCGGAGGGGGATAGGGCACTCACTGCATGTTGTGGACAGGATCTACACTCGGGGACTGAAAAACAGAGTGGAAGAATTCGATACATTCTCTGGAGGGGGTAAGAGTGGAGGCAATTTTCAACATATTTTTCCATTTAACTATGGGTGGAATTATCTTTCACCCATCGGTGAACACTGGCAAACGAAAGCTTAGTATCGTGGTTGAACTGACCGAGGAATAACAATAATGTATATGGAGTAGCCATGTTTAGTTCACTCGAGTGTTTCATACATAATACGATGGGTAATATCGTGCCGTTGCCGTGAGTGCCGGCTTAGAATAGCATCACCCCATTTCTTACACATGGGTGTCGTAAGAGCCGACTAAGGGACTCGAGGGATGTGTATTGGAACTTTAGGCGATGGGCTGACAACCTGTCACTATAATCATACATAGTTATCTGATTGACCCTTAAGCTTTTGTCAGACGTGGTGTTAATATCCGTTTTACGGCCGTTAACGCTCTGCCTGCCCCGTAAGGGATATAGGCGGGATTTGTGTGTGTGTGTGTATGTGTGTGTGTGTGTGTGTGTGTGTGTGTGTGTGTGTGTGTGTGTGTGTGTGTAATATCGTGTACCGGTATCGTCGGTGAGCAGCGGCGCGGAGCCCGCGTCGTAGTCGTCCACGTCGATCGGCTCTTCTTTTGCCTTCTTCCGAATTTTGCCCTGTTTTTAAACACATTTTTTTTTAATTTAAAAAGATATTATTACATTTTACTAGTCAAGAAATACTATACTATGCAAATATTCATTCTAATTTATAAATACTTGAAAAACCTTGTTCCACCAGCTCCCTTCTACCATCGGACATCCAGACGCACCGCCCGATACCATCCGTACCTGGTAGCCATTCCACCAATTCGGACTTAGCGCTTCCAGTCATCATTTATAATGCGCACTGCTAAAGAGTGGAATTTACTACCTGCGTCTGTGTTTCCAAAAGCATACAACCCTAATCTCTTCAAAGTAAGAGTGAACAGGCTTCTTCTGGGTGAGCTTGCTCCATCTTAGACTCTGTCTCTGTCCTATGACCTAGACTAGAGTCAAGAGCAAACCCATCGTAAAGGATACATACCCGTTTCTTAGTTTTCTTGAACTTGGTGTTGATCTCTGCCTCGTCCATGTACTCGGAGGCGATGCGCAGCGCGGGCAGCTGCAGGGACTCCAGCCGCCTCGCCACGCCGCCGCCGCCGCCCTGCGCGCGCTCTTGGCGCTGGACATAATAACCAACAGTAACTTAAGGGCCTGCCTCGAACTTATAAACGTCCCTTTCCCACTAATGGCAAATCAAGTGTGTGAGAACAGTGGGCGGAATCGCCATATTTAGACGATTTTTCAACACGATTAAAGAAATCTTATGATAATAACACATAATTTTTGCGAATAATGTGTTGTACATTACAAGATTCTTGTCGTAATTTTTTTTGATTACTTGTTTATTTGGCGAAAATTTTAATAAAAGAGTGAAAATTCGAGATTCCGCTCTGTTCTCACACACAGTTTTCTATTAGTGGGAAAACGAAGTTTAAAAGTTCGAGGTAGGCCCTTGAAAAACGAAAGAACCTAAACCTCTCAATACTAAAGCATCGCGTATGATAATGGCGTGCATTTTTAGTCGCCATTGCAGTCTGCTCGTGGTAGCTAAGTGCGGCATTTAATCAAATTTGTGAGAGCAAAAATGTCCCACTGCAAAATTTTGGTAACTTATATAATCCTCGATTAGACTCGTAGACTCACCATCATCTCCCGGAACCGCTTGGCTTCAATCGCAGCCTCGTCTCCAATGACGAACCCCTTGCTCTTCTCCGCCTTGTCCTTGTCTATTTCCTCGTCGTACTTGGAGAGCACGGGCTTCTGGTAGCCGAGCGCGGCCGCCTCCAGCTCCGCCTCGTCGTCGTAGGCCTGGTAGCCGGACCGCGCCTTGCGAGCGTCCAACACTTTCTACAAAAATATACATGGTGTAAAAGAATTAGCTAAGAATATTTTAAGGGGTGAACCAGTACGTGAAACTGAACAACTTTCCCCAAGGAACATAGATCAAAATATGAAAAAAAAATTGGCCCTCCCATACAAATTATCCCGGCCGGGTAACACACTAAGTATGGGAGGGTCAGATTATTTATTCATATTTCGACCTATGTTCCTTGGGGAAAGTTGTTCAGTTTCACGTACTGGTTCACCCCTTAAAATATTCTCAGCAAATTTTTTTACACCTTATATATAGTATTATTTTTTTATCTATTGAAAAAGGGCTGGTCTTTTATATAGCTACTGCCATCTGTGAAGATCTTTTACACAATCATATCACACAACGAGAGATATAAACCTGACGGTGATGGAAAGTCACTATTTGGACCCTTCATGGAGCCTACAACTGCTACTCTTCTTTCGTGTGGGACACAGAGTCGACAAATGACCCGATGAACCCTGGTGTCAGTTTTTAGTAATATGCTTCTGACATGGTTGAGTAACGACCGCCACCTAAGTAATCATAGACAGCAACCGGGATCGAAAGCTTAACGTGCCCTCTGAAGCACGTGACTATCTCTCTTTTTTGACAAACAGGTGGTTTACCCTACAATGTAAATGGACTGGAATACGAAATTGTAATACACACCCTCGAGTCCCTTAGTCGCCTCTTACGACTCCCACGGGAAGAAATGGGGTGATGCTATTCTAAGCCGGCATCACACTAACAGTTCGAAGTATAACACAGTGATAATACTGGCATCTTCTTCTTCTTTTCGTGTGGGACACCGAGTCGTCCAACGACCCGATTAACCCTGGTGTCAGAGATTTTCAACCGCCTACTACTAGTAGTAGGCCTCTGACATGGTTGTGTAACGACCGCCGTCTAAGTAATCATAGACAGCAACCGGGACCGACGGCTTAACGTGCCCTCCGAAGCACGGAACCATTTATTTTCGGACAATCAGTTGGTTCACCCTGCAATGTCCTAACCAGACTGGGAACAAATTCACAAAGTGATAAATATCAACTTTAGTGAGTGTCCCGCCGAGAATCGAACCCGGAACCTTTGCGTCGCAGGCAGTCGCACTACCACTGCGCCACATCGGTCGTCATAACAATGAGTAAAAACTAAAAGAATGAGGTGGCAGGTGTCGGTGTGTCGAGTGCGCACAATATGGGACAAAAATTGTTCAAACGAAAATGTTCAACACAAAATGTGCAGCAAATATTACGCGTCAATTGACGAGTGTCAACTAAGAGCAGGATACAAATATGAAACTCGCCTTAGTGTGACAAGGATAGATAGATTTTCTAGCACAATCCTTGTCATAACGCAAAATATTTGCTGCACATTTTGTGCCGCATATTTTCGTTTGAACAATTTTTGTCGCATATTGTGCGCACCCGGTGTGTCGGTTACCTTCTTGTACCGCTCGTCGTCCACCATGTTGACGTTGACGAGCACGTCCTCCGCGTCGTCCGCCAGCACGCCCTTGTCCGCCAGCGTCAGGATCGTCTCGCGCTCCTCGCCGATCTAAAGCCACAACAACACACGGATTCTTTATAGCATGTTCATATGGGCAGGGAAATAGTAAGGGAAGTGGGCAGCGAGAATGTGTGAACAGGTTACTCGCGCTGCCACTTCCCGTGCTCCCTCGATTGTCGGCGCCTCGTGCGAGAATCAAAGGAACGGCAGCACGAGCGCGAGTGGAATGTATTGCTATCCCGCTCACTCGTATTGGTGCGAGAAGAGTATAACGGCAGTGTGTGAACACTCACTCGCGACAAAACTCCCGCGGAAGTATTCATAAATACGGCAGATTCATGCGAAGTATCGTTTTAAAATGAACCACACTTGACTTTTATGCAAGAATTGAATTCTAGCAAGGTGATTTGGATATACTCTACTGTACATAGAACCACTGAACCATTGAAGGTCTTGCATTTCACTCTGTACTGCGTCAGATCAGGGATTCGATTATGAATATTCGTACACGATATAGAAACAGAATTGCTACTAATAGGAGCTTCTGCTAACTATGAGAAGAAGAGGTAAAAAAAATAATTATGGATCATTAGAAATTATTAAGAGGCCGTACATGAAATTGCGCTGGGCGAAAGAAGGTAATTTGTATTAGAACGCGTCATTGTGCAGCCGAGCGGCGGCGATATGCAGACCCGGCGGCGGACGGCAGCGTATAGTTCGATCAATCAGTTTTGATCCTATTTATAGTTTTTTGTGGCAATTGTATGAAAAAGTTTTAAATTATTGCGTACTTACTAAGAATTTTTAGAATTTGTGGACTGATTAATTACCGACTACTATTCAGGGGTGTTTGGGTGTGATTAATCTGTACTTACCTTTATGTATGTTTATCAGTCATGTTTTTATTGTTTTCAATTTGAATGGATAAGCCTGAGCGGTCAAAATATGACTTCTATATACACTTTAAATTGGAGCGTAGATCATGTGCATTACACTAGTTTTTATTTCACTTCAATACATGCAGTATTTCGCAAGTTATGACGAAGAGAAGTTTTACTCCAATTTTGAATTTACGAGATTACGAGCGCTAAGACTGTGACGTCACGGCTCGGGACAAGTTGCGACCGCAACACAGCGCGCTGCACGTTTCGGTGATTTTGTTTCGATTTTCTTCGTTCTTTTAAAGAAATACTTTATATGGTGTTTATGTGTATGTTATATAAGTGTAATGAGTAAAATGGAAGCAGGATTTGTAAAAGGTCAGTCGGACAATCTGCCAAAATTGATAGTTTGATGGTGGCCCAATATTTCATGATGAATAAAGATTTTACCGCTGCCGAAATTCGTGGACTAAAAATGAAAAGGTATGTAATATGTATGCATTACCTCAACTGAATCATGGTGGTTTTTTTTTTAATACCTACATACCTACTATGGGCGGTGATAAAAATACTTTCACTCGCGTGTTCATTACCATCCTGCCTGAAGTACCTACCCGTAAGGTTCCTAGTTGTACCTATTCCTCAACTCAATCAAAATGTGTGTGATAAAAAATACTAGATAAGGAACCTAGGTACCTACAGTTTGCGCTCGTTAAAACCTACCTATGGGTTTCCATGCGTTTCTACCTACTCGCCGTGGAACTGGCGGGTGCATGTGCGTCCATCCTGAAGTAGGTACCACGGCGGCGGCCTCCTTGACAAGGAGGCGCATACGCATACCTACTCTAGCTAACTGTTATACCTAAAGTGTGGGTCAAGGAGGCGCATGTCTACTCCACGTATCTACCTAAAGGTACCCCTTTTATTCACCTACACACACTCACCTGTACCGTTGCAAGTAGAGTAGGTACGACAAGGTGGTACCTACATAGGTAGGTACTTCAGCAATCAGGATGCCCAAGTAATCTGAGTACGTGAGTACGTCCATATGTAGGTAGGTATACTTTAACATTAGTTTCTGCCACCGGCGGCCGTCGAAGTTCTGCTTGGTAATCTTGGTAGTCTTCACAGCAGTAGTGCGCTACAGTTTTAGGGCCTAATGAATCAACTCTTTTCACATAAAAGAAGAGTTTATTTGGTGTTTTAACCGTGGAGTTTAAATATTGCGGCACAATACAGTATTTCCCTGGCATTTTATTTTATAATATTTAATTTGACTGCGCGACGACGTGCGAGCATAAGCGCGACTGCTGAATGACTCGAGCCGTGACGTCATCGGCTAGTCTGCGCCCGCCCGCGTTTTTAAATCCTTCGCCCGAAACTACACACTTTGAACTTTAATATCTCGGCTATTTTTTGAGATATGAAAAAGTAAAAACATAGTTTTTCTCGTAATTTTTTTGTAGATTTATTAGACATAAAAGTAAAACGCACCATGGTTGGTTATCCATTGTAATTATACTATAATAGTTTTCAAATTAGTTTTTTGGCATAAATAAAAAATCTTATGTATTTACTATTATATATTTATTTTAAAAACTTGTGCTCTCTTAGCACCATTGATCGATTTTTTCGCGTGTCGACGATTTCTGGAAGTAAGCAAGTGTAAAGAAATCATCATCCCTTTCAATGAATGCAGTTTTAATTTCATAATCAGGGCCAGTCCAGACACCAAACAGGCAGTATTTTTTTTTTGGTTATGTGTAACTGACCCTGTACTTGGTAATACCAATTGTGGTTTTTATTCAAGACTATTTTACATTCTTCTTTATCATTTTTATTAGTCATCTTTTTAGCGCTTTTATTTTATTTTTATATTGTTATGTTATGAGCTTCTAAATGGTCGCACTATAATTCCGCCTGTGATGCGTGATCTACTGTCCTCTACGCGCGCGAACGACACACATTCGTAATTTTGTATGTGTGCGTGAGTGTGACGCAGCAGGCTACACGTCCTTCTCCCAAGAGCGCGGCGCGCGGTCTGCCGAAACAGCATTTGCGCTCCCGTATATAATTGATAATTCCGAAGAACTTTAAAATATTCGATGAATTTCATAAAATACATATTTGCAATTTTTTTTATAGCAAATGTGTTAGCATGAATCTATTTTTCAATGTGTAAATTGAATTTTTTTAAAACGTGTTGTATTGTACGAGAAATCCGACGCTGTATACGTTTAAAATTTCTTCAAAGTAGGGCCATTTTACCGTAGTTTTTCTTTGAATTTTTGAATAAAATTGTTAAAAACTCCTCGGCCAATTTTTAGCACTTTTCATTGTCTTTATTGCTGTATACTTTATAAACCACTCCATATTTTAAAATTCATGTAAACAATAATGATACGAACGTCCGCATCGAAAACAATTTAAAACACGTCTCAGGTTATTAACTATAAAACAAACTGAACAATCAAAATCAATAATTTGTCTGGGCCAATTTTTAGATATTGAATTAACCTTCAATAAAACATATCATAACACATTGTTAGTTATTCTGTTTTTTTAAACTAGGTCCTACAGAATTCAAGAAACAAGACAAAATTACTCAAAAATATGTACGGCCTCTTAAGGCTATAATAGCAATTGGATTATTAGGATTTGTTGTTTGAGCTTCTCTGATATACTCTAATGAATAAACACAAACAAGGGCGCGCGGCGGGGCGACTTACCGCATCCAGATCGTGAGCGACGCGGAGACCCTTGAGAGCGCTGGCGCCGTAGCTGGTCTGCAGCTCCTCGGCGCGGTGCTGCGCCACCAGCGCGCCCACGCCGAACACGTCGTCCATCTCGTCCAGCATGGCGGCCTGCGACACACAACACACATCAACTACTTACTACTTAGAAATAAAGATAATTTTTTTTTTTTTTTTTTTTTATTAATGATTGGTTTGCTCTTGACTCTAGTCTGGGTCATAGGACAGAGACAGAGTCTAAGATAGAGCGAGCTCACCCAGAAGAAGCCTGTTAAGGCACTGGCACTCCCACACACCGACGGAACGCAGCAAGCTACTTGGCGCCAGACTTCGGTGGGATGGTGGTCGCGAGCCAGGCGGCCCCTTACGGAGCCTTCCACCGCTTAGTGGGATCGTTCAGCCGGACTTATCCACAGGCAAGCCTGTGTTGCCGTTGCCCGGGGTGGACCGCTAGGAGGTAGATCCCATACCACCCCAGAATTCCTTTTCACTCATTTTTTACTTTTAAAGATTTAATTGGATTTATTGTATTGATTTTTATATTAGTTATTTTAAATTTAACTAATCCATATTTACTAGGAGGTCCAGACAATTTTATTCCCTACACGCAGAGTTAGCTACAACCTAAAATGTCAAAGGCCGAGATAATACTTTTTGACTTTCATACATACATACATGAATCACGCCTATATCCCTTACGGAGTAGGCAGAGCGTCAACGGCCGTAAAACGGATATTAACATCAAGTCTGACAAAAGTTTGAGGGTCAATTAGATAACTGTGTATCACTATAGTGCAGGTTGTCAGCCCAACACCTAAATCTGCTATGC
Organism: Tuta absoluta; assembly: GCA_027580185.1. Lineage (NCBI taxonomy): Eukaryota > Metazoa > Arthropoda > Insecta > Lepidoptera > Gelechiidae > Tuta > Tuta absoluta. Next base: position 5,114,219 of record JAQAHW010000008.1, read on the forward strand.
ACATCTAACCCTCGAGTCCCTTAGTCGTCTTTTACGACACCCATGGGTAAGGAATGGGGTGATGCTATTCTAAGCCGGCATCACACGGCAGTTTGACTTTCAGGCTCCTTCGAAACAAAGAAATCAAGAATTTGGCATCACTTTAGAAATGCATCAGACTTTAGAATTGCATTAAAGCTACTTTAGAACGAGATAGCATCGTCCTAGCAAAGAAAGCATCAAGAGGCATTCGTCCAACAGTGAACATTATTATGCTGAAAAAAAGAAGTATCGCAAAAAGCTCCTAAGCTGAGAAGAAGCTATATGATCATAACGTATTGTACAGCGCTTTGCAACCCACATGCCAAGTGTGATATGGCGAATACCTGCTGTAGTGTGGGCGTTGGTCATAGAAATCAAATTGTAAAGCAAAAGTCAATTTATCAGAAACCTGCGCTATTTTCAAAGATAAACACGTATGTTACCCGTTTGGCGGCCTCCTGCTTCTGTTTGTGTATCTCTCGCGACTTCTTCACCCAGGCCATCGCGTCCTCATCATCAGAGCCTTCACCAAGGGTCTGCACTTGTAACCTGAGTACACAAATATATTATTAGTTTTTTCTTGTACTTCTGTAATATGCTCTGCCTAACCTGTAACGGATAAAGGGGTGATGTGTGTGTGTAGTTCTGTAATACGGCGCCCAGGCGGGCTGTCTGATAGAAAGTAACGTGACTAAGTTGGAATGACTGACATGCCAGTACACTTTCGCAAGTTATCACGTCCATAAACTGGAACGCAAAAATCTTTTTATTGATTATTCCAACGAAATTGTTTTGTAGAAAAACTTAATCTTCTTCGTAGAGACTTTTCAGCCGTTGTGGCACTGGGATGTGGTCGTGCAAAGGGTGCCGTGACCTAGCCACAGATCTACGCGGGAACATCTGGGCTATACCGGCTAGAGGTAACGTAATTATATCACGGAAAGAAGCAATGATGTGTGTGTTACTTTTGTTCAATTTTCCGTTTCTCCCTCCTCTCGTGGAGCTTCTGCTTGATCTTGTCAGTCTTGGCCTGGTGCGCGAGGTTGGCGGCCGGCTTGTGGTAGAACTCGCCCAGGTCGTCCTTGAACTTGCCGTCCTCCGCCGGCGCCTCCGACACCTGCTCCACACACACATAATAATAATAATAATTCTTTATTAATAATAATAAACTTAATTACAAATAGGTAACACGATACAAATAATTATGAGGCTTCTGTTTCCTAAACTAAGAATAATTATTCCTGTATCTTACTTAGGTAAACAGATAGCCGACATAACTATTATTTTAAATGAACTAATTATACTATACAATAAAAATATACTTAAATAGACTTTACAGTATAATATTCTAAACATTTTACTGTATTGCTTTTCAGACTCATATTCTCTAGTCAAACCAATGTAATGTAACAAAACATAATTCGGCATAACAACTATGCAATAATTACTGTAGATCTTGTATCTATTTGTTAACGTTAATTATTTTCGATAACTATAAGTTACATCAGCCTGTGAAAAATTTATGTATTTTATGTATGATAGATGAGGCAAAAAAATTCTAACTTTTTATTCAACAGGCTGGTGTTACTTTAAAGTAACAAAGTATCAAATAGATATTAATACAAGATCTACAGTAATTTTTGCATAGTTGTTATGCCGAATTATGTTTTGTTACTTTGTTAGTGTTGTTAGTACTTTTGAGTTGGTCACCAAATCCATTTTAAATCATAAAATAATTGAAATAAATATCTGAAGGAAAATTCATATAATTTTTCATAATAAAATGGTATAATGAGTGTACTAACCTCAAGCGGTTTGAGGCCGAGCTTAGCGCGCAGGCGGTTGGTCTCCTCGACGGAGAGGCTCTCCTGAGCGCCGCTCGGAGCCGGCGCCGACGCTGCTGGTGGAGAGCGCTCGCGTTCGCGGTCATAGCTGCCAGCGAAATACACTAACTCAGATAAGTCTATAAAAGATAGTAGTACATTTTTCACGCACGAAGAAGACAGAGACAGATAAGTAACGAGGCTTCAGGCATACACACGAGTTAGTAATCGTTCTTTCTTCCAAGTGAAAGATTATGCTTTATACTACACCTACAATAATGAAAATAGTAGTTTATGCAACTGTCATATAATTGAGGTCATTAGAATGCGAGTGTCTGTTTATCACACTCGGCTACGCTTCGTGTGATAATAGTTTGACACGAGCATTTTAAAACCTAATTATAGAAGTTGCATACAATATTTTATCTACACTCTCCAAAAACACCTCAGTTTAACACTTTTCCAAACGTCCGCAAGGTCAAATTCAATACAAGAACGTAAAATGGCTTGATATGAATTTTTGAAAATTCTGTACTTTAGCAGTTGTTCAGATGTTGTTCTATGCAAATAACTTAGCTAAACAACTGAACAACAACGGAACAACATCTGAACAACAACTGAAAAACATCTGAACAACATCGGTACAATAACTAAACAACATCTGAACAACAACAGAACAACATCTGAACAACCCAATAAAACAACTGAAGAACAACTGACAGGTGCGGCGGAATGGCGATTTGAGTATTGGCAAAAAAAACTTCGTTTCATTTCTCAACTTTATCGAAGTAACAGCCTTCTCATTAAGGCATTACGCGTCTGCATAAAGCAGGTCTTTATACAACTGTTTTCGAATTCATAATTCGAACATTATGAGACGAGTGTAGTAACAGTGCAATAAACCTTAATTAATTGCAAGCAAATTCGCGCGTTATGCCGCGTTCACACACGCGAGCTATGGGCAGGGAAATTTCAAGGGAAGTGGGCAGCGCGCGCATGTTACTCGCAATGCCATTGCCATTTCCCGTGCTCCCGCGAGTGTCGACTTTTTTTCGCGAGTCAGACGAACGGCAGGACGCGCGCGAGTTGGCTATCTCATTCACTCGTATTTCTGCGAGAAGAGTATGACGGCAGTATGTGAACACTCAAGTTGATACTTCCGCGGACGTATTTCGGGCAATATATGCCGCAGCGGCAGGAGCATGGTGTGAAGGTAGTAACAAAGCAAACCCCAATCCATTCAGCTATGTCTCGTGCTAAAATATTTGAGACACTTGGCGTTTTAAGAAAGTTTCGATAGTTGCATCTTTTACTCCCGAGAGGAGAAAGTGGTTTTAATGGATATTTTTTTCTCGCTAATTTGAAATGTAAAAGGTATAAAGACTTTCGACGTAGGTGTAGTGCAAATAATTTAAACACAATAAATCTGGCTGCTATTCGGGTAAGTAGGTCTCCAACTTGCAAAACAGTGATAGGAAAAAGAAAAGTAGCCAGTACCTGTACTCAGCATCCTCTCTCTCCCTGTGCCTGTGTCGTTTCTCTCTGTCTCTTTCCCGCTCCCGGTCGGCGGGCGGCGCGGGCGGCGCGGGTGGGGCGGGTGGCGGCGGCGGCAACTCGAGCGAGGAGCTGCGACTGTGCGACCGCTGCGCGCCGTTGTCCTTGTAAAGATGCGAGTCCACGGGTACTTCTTCAACTGCAACAATGCGTTGCTAGCTTTAGACTCTACCTACATCATCTTAGGGGCTAACTTAGGGTCTTTTTTGGGCCACGGGGATAAATAATTTTATTGCTATTCTTGTTATATAAAAACAATTACTCATCAGTCATCACAATAAAACAATTTTGAACGGATTTAAGCTGTGTTATGTGAAAACGAGCTCTGTGAAGAGCTCGAAATATAGGAATTGTAAAATGAAAAGTAAACACAACTTAAATCAATTTTTAAATGGTGATATACTTGTCTGTACTTTTTAAATTATGTGAATTTACTACACCATCAAAATGCTACAATATCTGTATTATAATAGGTATTAGGTATGTAATTTACCATGTTAAAATGCCGTGTGATGCCAGCTTAGAATAGCATCACCCCATTTCTTTCCCGTGGATGTCGTATGAAGCGACTAATGGACTCCAGGGTTACATGTATTATGCAATTTTAGGCAATGGGCTGACAACCTGTCACTATAGTGATACATAATTATCTGAATGACCCTCAAATCTTTGTCAGACGTGGCGTAAGAGACCTTTTTTTCGGTCGTGTAAGCTTTGCCTAGCTCGCAAGGGATATAGGCGTGATATATGTATGTATGTTTTATGTAATTTCCACAAAAAACCCATCTACAAACAGAAACAGCTGGTGAAACTACTGTTCAGGTATGTTGAGATACCTAATTGGCTTTTTTCTCTACTTTTTTGGTATTAGATTTAAATATTGTTTTAGACTTAAACCTACCAGCAGTTAAGTGTGTATACAAGTGACTTTGAATTATACTCCCGACATGGCTATCAAAAAGTTCAAAACCCATAAAAAAGACAACAATAGGAGGTATTGTTGGAGGATTGTCTTTGTTTTGATAAATTTCATCAAAATGGAACTCGATTTATGAAGGGCAATGTGTAGGGTGCGTCACTAACAAATTATAGAATACAATTTTCAATTTAAATATGCTTGATTAGTCAAGACACTTCTCAACTTTCTGTAATATAATACATAACATGGACCAATTACTTGGTCCATGTACATAATTAGATATTTAGTTAGGAGTTTTAAGAGAAACAAAATATTATTTGTTCTTTCTTATTTCTGCCTTATGAATGTTGATTGAAAATGTAAAACAAACCTTGACTCTTTTATCCTAACATAACAGTTTGTAATGTTTGGCCAGGCCATTATATTTATGGTGTAGACAACTTATAGTTTAACAAATATGTAGTGTATGGAATGTATTTTCCTATTTTAATTGGTTATGGTGTCAATTCTGGTGTATGCTTTTCTTAAATCATTTTAAGATCCTACTGTCTAATTATTTAATGAGCAAAATACAAGAGACTAGATCATGTTTCATTCTGAACTAAAAGCAAAGAAAAGATACTCCAAGAGTTACCATGCCGAAACGGCTGGTAATCGCTGATCTAGCGCCCACCGCTACGACACGAGCAACGCATTGACCGCACCGTCAGCAACCCAGTTTACGCTAATGCATTTTTATTTTAATTTATAATATTCAGTCTGTAATCAGCCTTCTTATTGTGAACATTAATTAAATACTTCTTTTTAAAAACGTATTTCCTGGACTCCACTATATAATTGGCGCAGTCTTAAAGGCAGTTAGAGAAGGCGTAGATAAAACAGGATACTTCAAACTCAGCGTCCTGCGCGGGAATCAAACTCTTCACGCATCTACGACCCCCTAGCTGGAAGAACCTACGGAGACCAGGTGGACGATCTTTGAGGGACTCCGGATAATTGGCATCCCTTCGGCTGTAGACGACTCCTTCAGGAGATGCAGAGGATACTCAAGTAAGTGCTCATTAGCTCTCAAGTTCCTTGCTCTATTTCCTGTCGTAATTCCTAGTTTTATTCTCTTCACGTGTGTCGGTCTTTATGCTAAAATCGCTATAGGCTCACAGTGCATTCGTTTAAATACTATTTTTATTTCTATAACTTTGTGTCGGTCTATTTATATGCTCAAATCGCTGTAGTGGCCAGTACACGCGTCCTAAGTAGGTAAATTACGTAAATTAGTTTTTGTTAAATAGTGAACTCGCTCGCGCGCGGTTACAATGCAGGTATCCGATTTCAAAACGTTCGCCGATTTAGTTCCGCGCTATGACGGGAAGCGAACACGGCTTAATGCATTTGTTAGACAAATTGATGGTTTATTGCGCCTTATTTCAATCGAAGGCTCAATGATAAATATGGTAGCTCATCTAATAATAAGTAGATTGGAAGGGCCGGCTTTAGACGCGATCGCGTTCGAGACAAACTTGAATTCGTGGGAGGATATAAAAGCCGCGTTGATTAGACGTCTAGGAGACCCGCGTAACGAAGTACAAGTAATGCAAGAATTGACGCGCACGCGCCGTAATAGGTCGGAAGATTCTGAATCATTTGGTAAACGACTGAGAGAATTACTTGACACTTTGTATTCGGTTGGGCAACATGAGGATAAAACTTACTATGAAAAAATGGTTATCGAACAATTTGTTAACCAACTAGACTTTCACGTTTCTATTGGAGTAAGGATTGCCTCACCAGATACATTGGAGTCTGCTATTTCAACAGCACGGCAGGAGGAGGCTAGACTCGCATGTAATCCACCACCTAGCACGTCAAATTCACAACCACAGCAAAAGGCAAAGGATTCGAATAGATCTAACTTACCATTTAAACCATTCTTGGGTCAAACTAATAACCAACCCTTTCAGCCTTTTGTAAATAACAATTTTGTACCGCAACGTAACATGAACCCCAGACCTTGGTCTCCAGACCAACGACAGCAGTACGTCCAGTCCGCGCTACCATGGAAAAACCAGCAGCAACAAGGTAATTCTGGAAAATTTAGGAACTCCAACAACTTTAGGAATCAGCGACCAAACATTCCAAACCAGCAAGTGAACCCGCCGCAAGTATCATCTGACGTTACTATGCGATCTGTAGGTAAGCCTCACGCACCGCAATTTGCCCAGGGCCTGTTCTATACACCGGATGAACAGTTTTACCAAGGTAATTTTTGTCAGCAGTCCTATTTAGACCAATATAATCCTGATTGCGGCAACGGAGAGTTCAACGAAGACTACGAGACTCCGAACCGTGAAGAATCTGAGGTAAGTACCCAGGATTTTACCAAGGACGAGGCTCACGAAGACCAGAGCTAGTTAAACTTAACCATCAAAATAGGGATGACCTTTCGTACATCGAGTTGCCAGAATACGGAGGTAAATTTTTAATAGATACGGGAGCCGCGAGATCCATGATATCTCCTGATGTTATCCAAGGTACTCCTTTAGAGATGCTTATAGAATACGAACCTTTTTTAGTAAAAACAGCTCACGGAATATCGCGACATGAATTTGTAGCCTATTTGCCCTTACCTCCCGCTTTTAATTGTGATATCATACACAAATTTCTTTTATTCGATTTTGACCCCAAATATAAAGGCCTAATAGGCTTAGATTTGCTTAGAGCTTGGAATATTGATCTTAAAAACAACCTATTACGTACCGGTTTAGCCGATATCCCAATTTACTTTGACTATCCAGATAAAAAGCTCAGTATTGAACCTCGATGCGAAAGGATAGTAAAGGTCAAGACACACTATTTAGACGGTCAGTATATACATGACGACCATGTATGGTCTCCAGGATTAAAATCACCAGCTGCAATTGTAAACGTAAAAAATGGAACTTTTAACACAATAATTACTAATTATAACGATGAGAAGAAAACTGTCTCAAATAACGTACTATTTCAGTTAGAACCCTATATTCAACAGTTCGACGGTAATAACCCGTGCAAATTAAATTCAATGAAAGTCACGGAGAATATAGATTCAATATTAAAAGATAATTTAAACAAAATCCGCTCCGATCATATGAACGAAGAAGAGAAACGAGAAATAACTCGTCTTTGTTTCAAATATAGAGATTTATTTTATTCAGACAAAATTCCATTGACGTTTACACATGCAGTCAAACACGAATTGCGACTCAAGGACAACTCACCTATTTTTGTTAGGAGTTATAGACAGCCTCCTAAGCAAAGAGAGGAAATCAAAAAGCAAGTCGATAGTTTACTAAAACAGGGTATTATACGGGAAAGTGTGTCACCATGGTCATGTCCTGTACACATTGTCCCAAAGAAAGCCGACGCGTCTGGCAAAGTAAAGTGGAGACTTGTTGTCGATTATAGACGGCTAAATGACCGGACTATCGAGGACAAGTACCCTCTGCCTAATATCAATGACATTTTAGATAGATTAGGCAGAGCGCAATATTTCACCACCTTAGATCTCGCGAGCGGCTATCACCAAGTAGAAATGCACCCTAATGACGTAGAGAAAACTGCTTTTTCTACCGAGAGAGGACACTATGAATTCTTGAGAATGCCGTTTGGTCTTAAAAACGCACCAAGTACGTTCCAAAGACTTATGGACCACATTTTAAGGGGTATCGAGAACGTCTTCACATATCTCGATGACGTCATTATAATCTCGACGTCACTACAAGAACACGTTCAAAAACTTAAGCAAGTGTTCGATCGATTCAAGTTACACAATTTGAAAATTCAACTTGATAAATCGGAGTTCCTTAAGAAGCAGGTTAGCTTCTTAGGACACGAACTGACTGACGAAGGCCTCAAGCCCAACAAAACCAAAATAAATGCTATTTTGCAGTTCCCTATCCCAAAAACCCAAAAAGAAATAAAATCCTTTTTAGGTTTAGTGGGATACTACAGGAAATTTATAAGGGATTTCGCCCGTTTAACAAAACCCCTAACAGCTTGCTTGAGAAAGAACGCTCATGTGGTCCATTCTCCTGAATTCGTTCAAGCATTCGAGAAATGTAAACAGTTACTCACTAACGACCCGATCTTGCAATTTCCAGATTTTGACAGACCTTTTATACTTACGACAGACGCAAGTGACGTCGCAATTGGGGCCGTACTATCCCAAGGCACCCTAGGCTCTGACAAGCCAGTAGCGTACGCATCTCGAACTCTATCTGAAACCGAAACTCGTTATTCAACTATTGAGAAAGAGATGCTGGCTATCATGTGGGCGGTTAAATATTTCCGGCCGTACTTGTATGGCAGAAAGTTTACCATCTATACTGACCACAGGCCGCTTACCTGGCTTCGGTCGATCAAGGACCCTGACTCGAAGTTAACGAGATGGGGCTTGAAATTAGCCGAATACAACTACGACGTTGTCTATAAAAAGGGCTCTTTAAATACTAACGCTGATGCCCTCTCAAGAGCTAAGATTTATCACAACAGCATTGAATCCCTAGCTGTAAACTTTGATGATAATGAGGACGATGACATCATCAATAGAATTTTTGACAATGTTCGTAGAGAAACAGAGGCTGAATCAACACCAGATCAGGATAACGATACCACTCTGACAAACGTCCCTGCTCCATCAGATAGTCCCCAAGGTAACCAGGCCCATTGTTCAACAACAGCATCTCAAAGTGTCCCTATATCTGAAGTAGAGTCCGATAGTATGAGTGTAGCGTCACTAGATCCTGACCAGTTAGTGTCAACAAACCATACACAGCCAGATAATGAGAACTCAGGTATTCCAATTTTACCAGATGCGATAGACAGACAGTTAAAACAATTTCACATTAAATCAACCCCAGGGTCTACTTACAGAGTAGAAGATAGGTCAACAAACTCCAGAGTCGTTATCAAAGATGTTTTCATACCAGTTAATAACACAGAACAGGAAATCGTTAAATTCCTTAAGGAACACACAATAGCTGACAGAAAGTTTCATTGTTATTTTTACGCAGAAGATCTGTACTTAGCATTTTCAAGAGTTTACACATCAATCTTCAACCATAGAGGTCCTAAATTATACAGATGTACATCACGAGTAACCATGGTCGAGAATAAATCCGAACAGCAGGAAATCATCAAAAAATATCACGAAGGTAAGACTTTACACCGTGGTATCCAGGAGACATACAAGCAAATTCAAAAGAATTATCACTGGTCTAACATGCTTCTCACCATACAAGGGTACGTAAACAAATGTGAAACATGTCTACAATCAAAATATGAAAGAAACCCTTTAAAACCTCCCCTTGCACTGACAGAAACTCCAACAAAGCCAATGGAAAATCTTTTCATGGACTTGTATTCAACAGGTGGTGCAACTTTCTTAACTATCATTGATAATTTTTCCAAATACGCTCAAGCTATCCCTCTGCCAGCTACTAGTAGCATACACATTGCTGACGCATTACTGAGTGTTTTTGCTACCATGGGACTACCTCTTAATATAACTACAGACTCTGACGTTAAATTCGATAATGAGGTGATTAAAGAAATATTTGCCTCACATAATATTCATATTCATTTTACAACCCCTTACAACCCCAACTCTAACTCCCCTGTAGAGCGTTTTCATTCAACTATAGCCGAGATAATTAGAATACAGCGTATGACCAACAAAGAGGACCCGATTCAAACTCTTATGAAATATGCTATAATAGCTTATAATAATGCAATACACTCAGCAACAAACTACACACCCCATGATTTGTTGTTTGGACACACAGCAACTAGGAACCCTTTAGAAATATATTATCCTAAGGAGTTCTACCAGGACTACGTTCTGAAGCACCGCTCAAATGCAGAGGCAGTCCAAGAGTGTGTGGCTGCACACATGTCAGCCAACAAGGAACAAGTAATTTCTAAAAGGAACCAGGATGCGGAGGAAGTTATGCTAAAGGTAGGTGAAACAGTTTTCAAGCAGGTGGCGAAGACAGCGCGGAATGACAAAACAAAACCAGTTTTCAAAGGTCCGTATAAAATTATTCATCTTCACCCTAATAACATTGCAGAGATAATAGGAAACCACCCTAACTCTAAGTCAATTAGAGTTCACTTCAAGCTCCTACGTAGACCTCATCTTGTTCCAGGACAGTCATCATCGTCACAGCCTTCGGGTACTTCGCATCAGCCACCGTGAATATTGACAATGTAGATAACCATAATGGTGTCCTGCTTCTAAAACAAGGGAAAGTCCTTAAACAAATCGATACCTTTAGCCTTGCTTGTGTTTATAACATAACTTACGTTCAAAGCACGACTTTAAAACTTATGGCATTATATGCGAGTACTAAAACAAGAGAAGCCCATCTGGCATCTGAAGACGCGCATAAAACTTATAAGGACCAGATAGATCATAAGTTTAGCATAATTCATAATAAAATAATTTTTCTTTCTCCTCGTACTAGAGTTAAGCGTGGGATAGTTAACGGATTAGGTTCTGTAGTAAAAGCACTTACGGGCAACTTAGATAATGATGACGCAATAAAATTTGAACATGAAATCTCCAATCTCAATAATAGAATTCTTAATCTACATAACTCTCAAACTTCTTCTATTAGTCTAGCACGAAAAACAGTTGAAGAATTTGGTAAACAAATAGCTAAAATTGACGATAATCAAAAGAAAATAAGTGCTATGTTGCTAAATACTACTACTAGATCTAATTTAGATTATAATCATTTACATTTCTTAGATATTTACGTTCAAATAGATTTTAGTTTACAGATAATTTTAGATAAGTTAATGCTTCTTGAAGATGCAATGACTTTCTCCCAATTAGGGGTAATGCATCCGAGCATAATGAGTCCTCAAAATTTAATTTACGAAATACTGCAAATCCAACAGAAATCTCTATTTAATCCCGTAGCTGAAGTTGTTATACATAATATTTACCAGATTGAGCGATCTATAGTTGTGAAAGCGTACAGTACCGAACACACTTTAACTTTTATCCTTGACATTCCTTCAGTGGAGTCTAATACCTATGATCTAATCCATCTTTATTCCATTCCAAATCACCAAAATTTTACTATCATTCCTAAATCCAAATACCTTATACTTGGGAGTGAAGAGTACGCTTACCTTGATGAGGACTGCCGAGCCATCACTGAAGACATCCAACTCTGCAAGCAGCTGACTACGAGGTCAATCACTGGTTCCGGGGACTGCATACTTTCTCTTATTCAACATGAACCTGCTAACTGTACTCACGCCAAGATGAATCTCAAAAGCGGAAAGATACAGAAGATAAACTCCAATAGCTGGCTGGTCATCATGAGGTCAGCAGAAATCGTTAAGACATCATGCAACGGGAAAACCACCTACAATAAGCTAACAGGTGTACACATCATCTCATTGACAGACCAATGTCAAGCTCACATCTTAAACAGCACTCTACAAACCCACAGCAAGACAATCTACAGTCAAGACATCATCCCGCTACCTAAAGAAGACAACATTACTCCGGATAAAGTTCACTATGAATTACAGTTAGAAGAAATATCCCTGGACAGCATCCATCAACTGATCAACAAAGCAGAAAACTTGAGAGATGACAGCATCCCTACCTACAATTGGAAACTCACCATGGCAACCCCCAGTTGGACTACCATACTCCTATACATCATTGGATTGTCATTTTTTCTTTGGAAGTTACATCAAAGATGCACTGGAAACAGGACCACGATGCAAGAAGCAACACCCACTGACGGCCCCACTGGAAGCTGCGTAGGCTGCTTCCATCTTAAGGAGGGAGGAGTTACCATGCCGAAACGGCTGGTAATCGCTGATCTAGCGCCCACCGCTACGACACGAGCAACGCATTGACCGCACCGTCAGCAACCCAGTTTACGCTAATGCATTTTTATTTTAATTTATAATATTCAGTCTGTAATCAGCCTTCTTATTGTGAACATTAATTAAATACTTCTTTTTAAAAACGTATTTCCTGGACTCCACTATATAATTCAAGTCTAGCAAAAAAACTACTTCAATTCATGTAAAGGGTAACTACATACTTCACCAAGTGTCAGAACATTGATTATATTAGTTTGATTGTAGTGCACAAAACATTGAAAGAGTCAACATTGTTGCCATAGGTTCAAATCCAGCTTATGTGTAATTTTTGGTTTATATTTTCTTTCATAGAATAGCACTATATCCACCAGAAAAAGTTTGTATAATATTACTATTTGTCCCTTTTATGTACATGCAAAAACACAGCTTTAGTTGTCATCTGGCCCTTTTACTCACATTCAAAATCAGGAGATGGCACTCTACTAACTTGGTCTGGCAAACAGACTATGTAAGAGTGATCTACACTAATATTATAAAGGGGAAAGATTTGATGATTTATTTTTTTGTTTGAATTGAATATAATAATTGCTCTGAAACTATTGGACAAATAAAAAAAATCTTTTACTGTTAGAGTCCTACATTATTCCTGATGAACATAGGTTATATTAAAATGTCTTATTCCTGCAGAGAAACTGTTAGCAGCAGGTGAATCCACTGGGCAGGTCGCTAGTTATTCATTATTAGATTGTCATTGGACGACTCAGTGTCCCACACAAAAAGAAGAATTAGATTGTAGGGAAATGTTGATGAGTTTGGTTTTTTTATATACTGCAGTGTTGTAATGAGTAGGCATGTACTTGGTTAGTTATTGTTGAGTGAGCGCTGATTCATAAAAGAAAGTTCTGATATAGTGTTGTGTAGACGCCAAGTCTCCTTGCAGTTCTCTCCGAATTCTCGAATACAATACCCACCTCGTCGTTGCTGCGGTGGCTACGCAGTGGCCTCGCGCCAATGCCACCGGGTCTGAAATAACGAGCAGAAAATGCCATTATCATGTCAAAGGGTGATTCCGCCACCGCCGGTCATGATCTTTTTCGCCAATACATCGCTCAGAAAAGTGCTTCATCATTTCTGTCTACTTGTTTCACAATAACGACGCAATGTTAGCGAACGTTTTTAGGTTATGCATTTATCAGATCATCACCAGCGGTTGGCGCCTTACGTCTAATAGTAGTAAATAACTACTAACCGTCAGGGGAGCGGTCCTTCTTTCGGTCCTTGTGCTTCTTGTGCCTTTTCCTCTCGCGTTCCTCGCCTTCCAAAGGCGAGCGAGACCTACTCCTGTGCTTCTTCTTTTTAGATTCCTTCTTATGCTTCTTAGAACCCATGGTAAGCTATAGTATTGAAACTTTTAAATTTAGTACCAATCAGTATAAATTTACTGTAATTACTATAAACATTAGCAAATAACACGTATTTCACATCACAAAACACATCATAGACTATACGACTATACACTATATTTACAGGTATAGATAAGCAACTCTGGTTTTCAGAACAAAAAAGTTTGAATCCTCAGAAGTTAGATGGCGTGCGTTGATTACTACTGAGCTCGCTAGATGGCAGTACTGAGTACATTCTGTATTCATGATTAAAATATTAAAAATTATTCCGTGTGTATGGAATAATTACTGAAGAAAATGCTTGACTGAATTACATTATAAATTATATTTTTACTAATTTAAAAAAATATATTTTTACTAATATTGAATAGTCAAAGCATTTCCTTCAGTAATTACTCCATACTTAATATTGAAATAAAAGTCACAATATAAACTTATCATTTTATTTGGTAATAAAGTCGAAATAAGTTCTTAAAATGAACGCCGTTCTGTTTTGCCTGCATGAAACAAAAGGAAAAATTATACCTACTACTAAACTGATTTTGTTTTTTTCTTTTTATTTCTAATTTCATAAGCTTGTTTTTTAATCAAATCGTTTTCGTCAAATTTATTGGTTCTTCCGTTTAATATTCGATTCACCCCATTGCACCAGCTATGAATCAACATATTTACAGCAAAATTTTTGATGAATTTTATTAAATCAGTTTTATGTTTTAAACAAGTAATCATTTTAAAATCACATGCAAAATCGATTGAAAAATTGATCTTCTGTTTTAATTTCTTTGATTCTGGGAATTTACGAAGGCATGCAGCAATAAGAGAGTAAATTTCATTCATCAATTGATTGAAGTTGTCACTGGGATGAAATAATGATTTTTTGGTGTAATCAATTTCATAATTAAAAGAATGAACATCGATTTCAGATCTAATCAAATCGTTACTGCAAATAATACAATCTTTAAAAATTTTTGTTTTTGACTTTTTGATAATTGCCCCAGTGACATATTTCTTAGATTCCACATGCACTAAAGAATCAGAATTTTTCATTTCATCTACGACATCCAATAAAGAATCAATCTCGCATGCATAATCACATTGTATTTCTTTTTGATTGTCATAAATAAAAGATTTTAATGACTGTATACAATTATCTTCATCAATTTCACAATTAGCATTTGGAGAATGGGGTGAGTTAAAATTATTGATAATCAACGTTTTAAAAGCACTCATGAACTGATTACAATTTGGATTAATGTTTCTAACCCCATTACTCCTGATACTGCTGAAAAAATTTTCTAATGGATCTTGATTAAAATTACGAGTAATCAGACTATGTACATCATAATTATTTTTTAAATCATGCCATAATTCCATAAAACATTTAATATTATGAATCCAATTCTTGATTGATGGAATAGATTCATTTTTTTTTATTTCTACACCATTTTTCTTCTCGACAGATTGAAATTTTATTGATTCTAAAATTGGCAGTAAATCAGACCATAATTGAAAGTGTTTTGAATTATTTTTCATACCTGATTTATATTCTTTTTTATCTTCTTTATAATTATGACCATTAAATGAATCAAATAATTTATCGAAAATCAACAAAAAATCAGCTGTGTCCGCGCATTCAGCCGGCAGGATGTTGTGCCCTGAAACAAACAGAAAGTGAACTTTAGGCATGCGTATCTCATCTAGGTTCTACGTAGATACTCAAATAAATTTAATTCTATCGGGACATGTGTAAAAACTGATATTTTTGGGATATCGTTGATCAACCTACCCGTTTAGAGATCAAATTTAGACTGGTATTTTGTAAATTTTATAAAAAAAAAACAGTATTGTTTGATCCTTTGAAGGGGTAGGTTGATGTGCTGCTGAGTGTTGTAGATAATAAAAACAATGATGATTCAAAAACTTCAAAATGTTTTACATAGAGGTTAAATTTAATTTGACTTTGAAAACTACAAGACTTTAGGTAATGTTCGTAGTACATTGCGTAGCCGGTGAGATTTCTTGGAGTATTATGGTAAGCGGGCTATGCAATGTACATCGAATTTACCTGTATAATTATAGCCAGTGGTTAAAAACAATAAGCACAAAAAAAGTTGAGGCAATAAATTGAACCTAATATAATATTTCATGCACTATCTAAGAACAGTAAACTTACTCGCTGCAAACCTCAGCGCCGACGACACCCGCTGGCTGAATACTTGGGCTGCATGCTTTACTTTCATTTTCGGAATTTTATCTTTTATGACGTGAAATTCAGTTAATTTATTTACAAATCTAATTTCATCATCTCCTACATCCAAATTTAACAGCAATTCTAAATGATTCCATTTTGCACATTTTGTAACACCATTTTGCATAAATAAAGCATTTTTAATCAACAAATTATTTCTTACTCCTTTTAAAAGATGAGGTGAATCGAATAACGGGTAAACTTTAATATTGTCCACTTCGAAAGCTTTTGATTTATATTCTTTACCTTCTTTTAAATATTTAATTCGCGTCTCTTCTTGCAATTCTTTAATTAAGCTAACGTTTGTTGCTGCCTGGTCGCAAACAGTGCAGATAACGGTTAACCCGGTTTCTCTCAGCTTCCGTATTGCCTCAATTATAATATTTTTTAAATCATATTTTTTTGTTGCACTTTTGCAGAAAGTAAAGGAAATCGGTTGTTTTGTTTTGCCTTTTATACCCTTAATCATTAAAACTAAAGCATGATCTGCTAAAACCTTTTTCCTTTTATCTTCCCCAAGATCTTCAAAACCAACAATTTCATCATTTTTTGAATCATATTGAAGCCCAGGAGATAAAGAAACTTCATCAAATAATAAATTTACAATCTTTTTCTCCTGGGGCATATTTTTTACTACATCTTTTAAATTATCGATGATGTGCTGATTAATACCAGGTTTAAAGTTAACTGCACTAAGGAGGTTGAGCAAGGTTCGCTTCGCAGGTAAAACAAACATTTTTCTTAATAGTCTATAAGATTTTGGACCTTGTTTATAAATAGATAGAGCCAAAATTTTCTCTTCATTTGTGAATCGACGGCCTCGAGCCTTTTTTTTGTTTTGTAGTTGCATGGTAGTGAATGTTTTTATAGAATTAGGCAGTTTTTCAACAAATTTTATGAATGATTTTGATGTGGACAATTTTTTGGCAGCAATTATTTCTTGTTTAAGATTTTTACATTTTTCCGTAATTTTTTCAATTTTTCCTTTCAATTTCATAACACTTTTTTGAGATACATCGCTATAGCAGGAGTGTTTTATGTTTCCTGAAACAAAAAGTATAATGAATAAAAATGCCTATTTTATGACAAAATTGATTTTCTATACATTTACAGAAATAAAAAATAACAATATGTGCCTAATATAAAGCTGCAAGTCTACGTAATAACAATGGTTAGACAACTACGAGCGTAAGAGTAATTTAGAGTGTAGTATTATGTAGTAAGTAGTAGTAGTATTATGACACCCGAATGGCTCGTGGAACGCCTCTCCAAAGAAAACATTATTTTGTGTGGATCGCTATTGGAACGCTGCGGTGGAATAGAAGCGCACCAAAATGACACACACACACACATATCACGCCTATAATCCCTTGCGGGGTAGGCAGAGCGTAAACGACCGCAAAATACAGACATTTACACCACGTCTGACAAATATTTGAGGGTTATTCGGAAAATTGTGTATCGCCATAGTGACAGGTTGTCAGTCCATCGCCTAAAACTGCAATACGCACCCTCGAGTCCCTTAGTCGCCTCTTACGACTCCCACGGGAAAGAAATGGGGTGACGTTATTCTAAGCCGGCATCACACGGCACAAAAATGACCGTGCTTAAAATTTGTGTCATTGCCATTGCCTTTCTAGCAGTAAAATATTTTATTATGGTAACAAGTCTCTAAAAATAAGAACTGCTAATTTTTTAAATAAAAACTAATTCTCTATTATACTTACTTATCGGTCTCAACGCTCTTTTTTTGTCATTTTCGGGTTCTTGCTTTTTCTTTATATTTTCGCGTTTACGCTTTTGTGCAATCTGCAGTGATTCTGATGCTGAAATTAATATAAGGACGTTTCATAAAACAACTATCTCACTGTAATTAGGTGGTACAGAAGAGATCATGTCTCCTTAAAGCGACAATAAAGGTATTTTTTATATATTTTTATTTATTAACAGCCGCAACTGTCTACTGCTGAACATGGGCCTCCACCTATTTGGGGTATTGCTATACTTACCACGCTGCTTGGCAAGTGTATTGGTGAACGCAGTGCAAGATATTGCATCGCATTCATAAGAAAGGCTGCTGCCCACTCCCTGGATGAATTTATCCCTTAGTCACTTTTACGACACCCAAGGGTAAAAAATGTGGTGATGCCACATGTATCCTTACCCGTATGTACATTTCAAGAAACTTACCTTGAATAGGTTTTGGTGATGATGACTCCTTTGTTATTTTAAAACTTGGTCCAGGGATGGCTTCAATGTTCTGAAGTGGTAGAGTCCCTAAAAGTTTAATAATAACTTATCATTTGCTAATTACGTATAAATTAATAGCCGTTTGATAGGCTGATGTGAAGTGATGTGTGTTTGAAACGTACTAACCTGAAACATTATCCTGACTTGGTGTCTTACTACTGGAGGATAATTGCAGAGACTGCTGCTGTGAGTGTGTTGGTTCTGACCCTGAAACTCCTGAAAGTTCAGTAAAAAGAATATTATTAAGTGAAGGTAGCATAATAATGTCATTTTAATTGTTCCTGCATCGTGTTTCGCATCTTATCACAATCAAAACCTAAAATATTTTTTCTGTGACTTAGCCCCATCGCCACCTCGCTCTGTCAAATATATGTCTATAAAACATATTTTATCAATTTACATAAATATTTTTTGTCTTACCAGAAAATGTATTTGGTGTCATTGATTCTGTTTCTATGACACTTGTTTCTAAACTTTGTAAAGACGGCATCAAAGTTAAATAATAAATACTTTAAAAAAAATGTACCTAGTAAAATTTTGAACAAGCTACCACCCAACGGATATGGCTGCGGCGGTGGCTGTTTTGCCGCATATAAATTAATGGCTAGTTGGTTTTATGGTAATTTTTTTAGTATGTGCAATACAGAATCATCAATCAATAAATCCTTTATGAGGACACCGTTTAGAAGCGATAAGCGATATGATATCAAAATTAGATTCTTAGATAAAATTGTACTAAGTCTATATCTGTTTTAAAAATGAACTAGTTGATTCTTAAGGACAAACCATCAATTAAACTGACCTAAATTTATTTCATTTTGCACATCATGTACTATCATTGATGATGGTTCAGAACATGGCATCGATGCCTTGGTCACATCACATTCTCAAGCCGCTCGTTTTTATTTTGGTTTAAGTGTACTGAAGAGAAAGTAAATTATAAAATGTTATATTTAATACAGGTTTTAAATAAACAGATGATACAAAAAGGGGTGAACCATCCCATGAAACTGAACTACTTTCCTCGAGAAACAGTTCCAAATATTTAAAAAAATCAGGACTTCACATACAAAAGGACTCGGTTACATATTTTGTATGGGCTTCCCATACAAAATTGCCCATCAGCTGATTTGAGTTACTATGGAAACTCAAAATATTTTTGACATATTTCAACCTATGTTCCTATAGAAATTTGTTTCACCAGCTCATCTTGAGATTTCGCTATGGGTCACTAGTAAAATGTCACTCTATTACATTTTGCAAGACTTAAAAATTAAAGATTAAGATGAAATGTTGCTATATCTGTGTGTCTTATTAAATAATTAATTTATACTATTAGACATACCATCAATCAAACTTACCTAAAACTATTTCGTTTTGCACATCATGCACTATTATCGATGGTGGTTCAAAGGATGGCATTGGTGGCTGGGTCACATTCTCAAGCCGCTCGTCTCCATTTTGGTTTGAATGTGCTGTAAAGAAAGTAATTTATTAAATGATATTTTTAAAACAGAGTATAAAATACTCATTTTAAAATGTATATTTTTCAACTTGCCATCAAAACTTTCTGATAGCCAAAGTGAGTCATGTCATGGTTATAAGAACTTGTCTGGTAATGAATGAAAGCCACTCTTATTTATTAGGTGTAGATATGTATAGCAGGTACCTAGTTTAATATCATATTGATAGACATGGTTTGTTTAAATAAAAAGTAATGCATATAGAGCTTACCAAGATTCAATGTAGGTATAGCATTCCGAGTCAAGTTGCGGCTGTGTTGGCAACGGTATTTGTCTTCAAAATGTCTGTAGCACAGCCGAACCGAATTAAAAATATAATTATCACCCTTGTTTTGTGTGTTCATTGAAAGGACTTCTTTCCATTTCAAAAACCTTTCTCTGTGGGGATATTCCCATCTGGGAAAGGTGTGTAGCGTACCTGAAAGAAAATAAAGAAGAATAAAGTATTTTGGAGATTCAAATTATTGATGTGATTTAATGATATTTTTAATGGTTATACACAGCTTCATGTAGTAATAAGGAGAACCAATTCGTTTGATCTGAGCAACTTGCAAATATTTTAGTGAATAGTGTGAAAATTTATGTAGCAGTTCGTAAAATAATGTAGCATATATGTACTTTACATTCACTTTATTGTTCTTTACATAGTTTTGGACTTACCATCGATAGAACAGCCAAAATAACATTTCAAACTAGATTTTTTCGGCATTCTTTTGTTATATTTCACGCAAAAGTCAAATCGTGAAATCAACAATGCCAGGGTCAAATTAGTTTTCAAATCCTTTGTTAGCGCCGGGTGTAGTCGTGTTAGGTTCCAATCGAGTCCGTAAATAATGCCTGGTCGTTTTAATTATCAGATGCCGTCGAGAAATTCAAAAACACAAGAAACTGGAGCAAAACTTTTCGAAGAAAACGTAGAAAACAAACATGGCGACAGACAACAAAATGGTTGCCATGTTGAGCAAACATTTTCACACAAATTAATTGTTTATTATTAAAATGCGTCACGTCGTGTCTCAGAATCAAAAACTTATTATATATATTTGACTTAATTCAACAAGATCTTTAGTATAATAATATAATTATCTGTAAAGATGAGACACCAACGTTTTGGTATTAAGACATACATTATGTAGAAAAACCACAAATGAATCCAATAATTTTCAAATGGTATCCCTGAAAAAAATGGAGGGTCTTTCATTCCGTTTCATGTTGTAAAATGGTTTTTAGGTAAAAAAAATACATTAAAAAGATAATATTTTTATTTTTGTGTTTAAATGTTGGATAATACAAAAACATTAATTATTACCTTTAAAATATTTCTTTCCATCATAATGGATACTTGTTCAAGTAGGTACGCCATCTAGCATACAATTTTGTTATTACGTAAGAAATAGTTTGCTGTGGCGTATTTCCTTTCACAATAGATGGCAGCACACATAAGGAAATTCGCATGTATGAGAATTGCACCCCCCAAACACATGACGCCATGTTTAATTTGTTTATTTTTTTTATATAGGGTCTCTGGCCCGGATACAAGTTCTTTTAGCTATCTTTGTGCTGCGCGCAGGGCCCAAGTAAGTAATCGTGTGATGAATAGGGGGCTTAACTATATCCACAAACTATATAGAGATATCTGGCATCCCGATCCCCATTCCCCAGTAAAAGGACTTTTCGGCGGGCTTTTAAAGTGAACAGGCGCGAAGTTTTATTTCGAGATAAATAATTAATATCTATTAGTTATTTCAGTTTATTTCGCTTAAAATATAAGATAAATTGTAAATATAGTTAGTTAGAGTGGTGGGCAATATGCCAGAGGGGGTCCAAGACCCCCCTCCTGGGGGAAGTTCTGGGAGAAAAAACCCTAGGATCACTGAACATATTCAGCAGAATGACGACTTTTTCAAGCCATACATCAAGCCGGGATATACTCGAATTTTCCCTACAAATACAGCAAGCGGGGAGTTTACCGTTTTTGTTGAAAAAAACAATGAAAAACTGGGCAACAGCAACCCACTGATGCTGGCCAGTATATTTAAATCCGAAGTAAAAGGAGTCATTAGTATTAAAAGAATTAACGCCACCAAGGTGGGAGTACTTTTTTCACAGGCTATAGAAGCAAATAACTTCCTAAAGAATACAGACTTTCTGACAAAACATTCCATGCGAGCATTTATACCAGCGAAGGCCGTTGAGAGCGTCGGAGTACTCCGGTATGTTCCAACTAGCATTTCAAACGAGGAATTATTCAAGAAACTGAGGTGCAACGTCGAGATAGTCGGAGTACGTCGATTTACCAAGAAGACCAATGGAGAAGTTAAGCCATTCACTTCGGTGAGTGTGACATTTCTTTCAAGCTCCTTACCTGACCGCGTTTATTTGGACATTTGTAGCATCAAAGTAACAGAGTATGTTGCTCCTTTGCTCCAATGTTATAAGTGTTTTAAATTTAATCATGGAGCAAAGTTCTGTAAAGGCACTCAAGTATGTTCAATTTGTGCTCTGGAGCACCACTTTTCCCAGTGCACTGTCAAGGGCGACGACACAAAAATAAAATGTATTAACTGTGGTGGGGCTCATCTGGCCATTGCAAGGCAATGCCCGGTTAAACAGGCCAAAATTGAAGAAAAGAGGAACAGATCAGCCTATGCAGCTGTTGTGGCCAACAATGCTCAACAAAATTTATTAAAAAATTATGATATAAACTTTCCAACGATAAAACCAAAAATTGCACCTAAGCCCATTGATAACAAAACAACAGTGCAGAAGCCGGCCGGTTCTTCCCCAAAATCTGGAACTCAAGTAGACACTGTACCCAAGAGTGATCAAGACTCCATCCCTATTGAGAAATTATTATCAGCAGTAATTAACAATGAATTTATTATGAATGGACTGATTGCCTCTCTGGTCACTCTAGGGAACAGTAATCAAAATTTGACCACAAAAAAAATTAAAGAGGTACTTATTAATAAGTTAGATCGTAATGGATAAGTCTTTTATTCGTATTTCACAATTTAACATTGAAGGTGCCATTAGCAAAAGACCCCTACTACTTGAGTATTTACATGAAAATGATATAGATGTATGTCTGTTGAATGAAACTTTGCTTAAGGAGAATTCGAGATTTGCTATACCAAATTACCATTTTCACTTTCAGCATGGTCTGAATGGTCATGGAGGTGTAGGTATTTTAGTTAAAGATACTTATAAATACTCAATTATTCATAATCCATTCTATGATTATTTACAGTCCATTGCTATAGTTCTTGCTACCAATATTGGAAATGTTACGGTTTTGTGTGCCTATGCTCCGCCCCCTAAACAAGGGAGATATTTTAGAGGAAGGAGATTCAAACAAATTCTAGATGATCTACCTAAACCTATGATCTTGACTGGTGACCTTAATGCTCATCATGTGGCTTTTGGCTGCCTCTCTACAAACTCTAGGGGCACTGAATTATACAATATTTTAGATGAGACTGATTTATGTATTCTCAACTCAGGCTCACCAACTACAGTAGGTAGAATAAACCATAATCAGTCAGCAATTGATATTTCTTGCGCATCTCCTACCATTGCTGCTCTATGTGACTGGAAGGTTCATAACGACCCCATGGGTAGCTACCATTATCCTACTATAGTTGATTTTTATACAATAATTGAGAAGTATGAGATAGGCAACCCAATAGAAAAATATTTATACAATAAAGCAGATTGGACCAAGTATAAATCACTTTCTCAACTAATGTTCGAAAAATTCGAATTATCAGAAGATCCACTTAAATCATATGATGAATATTGTGATATTCTAAATAAACTAAAGATTATTTGTATTCCTAAAATAACTAAAGACACTTCATATATTAAAAAGATTTCAGTTCCTTGGTGGGATGATGAATGTAAAGAAGCAGTTAAGAAGAGTAGAGATGCTTTAAATTTCTATAGAACTAACCCTGCAATAGATAATTACATTACATATAAAAGACTTGATGCAAAAAAGAAATTGATTATAAAAGAAAAGAAACATAGTAGTTGGCGAAGTTTATGTGAATCTTTTAATAGATATACTCCAGTCAGTCTCATTTGGAATTATATAAGAAAATTTAAACGCATTAAGATCACTAATAGGCCAAAGAATGATGAATGGATCCCCTCCTTTTTCGATAAGTATGCTCCTTTGACTTCACCTGTAACAGAAGTAGAAAACACAACATTAGAAATGATTTTCAATAAAAAAGGTGACAATACAGGTCATTTTCTCACTTTACCATTTTCATGGCAGGAATTTTCTATGACATTAAAAGCACGCAAAAAAGATTCTACCCCGGGTTTGGATGATATACCATACAAGCTTATTATTAATTTACATGATGATGCAAAGATAATTTTATTAAATATTTTTAATCAGCTATGGGAAAAAGGAATTATACCCCAGTCATGGAAGACTCAGTGTGTAATTCCTATATTAAAACCTGATAAACAAGTCAATGATAGTAATTCTTACAGGCCAATTTCTCTATCTTCTTGTGTAGGGAAGTTGTTTGAGGGCATGGTTAAAACAAGATTAGATTATTATATAGAATCAAATAAAATTCTACCTACCCAACAATTTGGCTTCCGTAAAGGACGCAGTTGTGCTGAAAGTTTTGTAACTTTGGTGGCAGATATTCGCAACTCCTTCTATGCCCACTCCTCAACAGTATGCGCCTTCCTTGATGTGCAGGGAGCTTTTGATAATGTTAACCCCTCAGTGCTTGCAGTTGTGTTGAGTGAAATAGGTGTACCTGGAAAAGTTTGTAAATGGATATTTGAATTTTTACATAATAGAACCATGTATATAAGGTTCAATAACCTATTGCATGGACCTAGACAAGTGTATAAAGGCACCATGCAGGGCGCCACAATCTCACCTCTTTTGTATAATCTTTACACTTGCCAGATTTGTAAATACCTAACTGTAAATAACATAAAGTTTCTTCAATTTGCTGATGATATTGTTGTATACACTGTACATAAAGATGTAAATATTGCAGTTAATAATTTAAACTTGGCCTTGACTCAATTACATGAATTTTACTCAAACAAACTACACTTAGACATTAGTCCTTTAAAAAGTAAAGCAATGATCTTTTCCAAAAAATCTGATCTTTGTTTAAATAATGTATTATATAATGGTGTGCAGCTGCCTTGGACACAGGAGCATAAATTTTTAGGTATTCATTTAGACAAAAAACTTAGTTTTCAAACACATATTAGTAATATAATAAAAAATGCATCAAGAGGGTTAAATATTCTTCATTCCTTGGCAGGCGTACACTGGGGTTCAGATCCACAAATTCTGTCCATGTTGTATAAAAGTATTGTTCGTAGTCATTTTGACTATAGTGCTTTGGCATACATGAATGCAAATTTGGCTACTTTAAAAAAGTTAGATGTGATACAAAACAAGGGTCTAAGAATAATAACTGGGGCCATGTGCTCAACTCCAGTTATAGCTATGGAAGCAGAAACTTGTATTGTTCCTTTAATTGTTAGACGTGTACAGATAGCTGAAAGGTTCTGTTTAAAAATTCTAACATCAGAAAATAAACTAGTTTTAAACAGTGTGGCTCCTGGACAATCATTTAATCTAACTATGGGCCCCTACCTTCAATCTAATTCACTCCTTTCAGGACATATCCCAGAGTTGTTGAGAGTAGCATGTCATATTAATAGTATTACTGTAAATATGTACAAAGATGAAAGGTGGCCCATATATAAAATTAGTTATAATTCTCTTGTAAATACTAAAATTCCCTTATGTAAACAAAAAGTAGATTCACAAAATGAATTACTCCAATACATAGAGAACAAAGATTATTACAGATTATATACAGATGGTTCAAAGACTGATAGTAAAGTAACATCAGCTTTTTATGATCCACAAGCTAGATTTTCAAAATGTTATACGCTGGACAGTAACTGCAGTATTTTTACAGCAGAATGTTATGCTATATATCAGGCTTTGTTATATGTTAGAAATGTTAGTGCATGTAATATTATTCTTTTTTCTGATTCTCTTAGTGCATTATCTGCATTAGAAAATAGGTCTTGTAAATATAATTTGTGTTACATAGTATATGATATATTAGCAATGGTCAATGAATTGGTCACTATGGGTAAAAGAATATTGATGAAATGGATACCTTCTCACTGTGGTATAACAGGCAATGAGGAGGCTGATAAAGCTGCTAGAGGCCCAGCAGATGAAGATCACTCAACTTCTATGAAGGTTCCGTACACCGACTTCTATGCACAAATTGCATCGTCAGGAAAAAAACTGTGGTTGGAAATCTGGAAGAAGACCACAGAAAGTAAAGCATCATGGTATGCAAGTCTCCAAGAGTGCCCGCCCGCCCAACCTTGGTGGAAAAAGATAAGAGTAGACTCCCGAAAACAGATTACTCAAATGAATCGCCTCAGATTTGGCCATTGTAGAACTCCTACTCACCTGAAAAGACTCCGCATTAAAGAGGACGACAAATGTCCACACTGCCATCAAGAGAAAGCTGATCTGGAACATTTAATTATGAATTGCAGTGCACTTAACCTACAAAGACTCATATTTATTGCAGAAATGACAGATTTAGAAGATAACAGAGATGTGCCCTCCACATTACAAGAAATTCTTTCGAATGTTAAATACTACAAACCGTTATATACTTTCATTTCAAATTCCATTGGTGACATCTAATAAAGGAAGTTTGGATTAGAAGAAGAAGAAATTGAAACATTTGCCTTCTTTTTGATGATTGGCTCATAAGGGCATGATCCCAGAGCCGTAAAAGGCTTTAAAAAAAAAAAAAAAATCCCCAGTAAAAAATAATAATGTCAAATTGTTTGTTTTGTTGTGGCGTCTTGTTATCTCGTGTCTCGATAAAAACAAGAAATTGATTTGAAATCGGTTTCGGTTTTGGTTTTTGTTTATTTTTAGATATAATTAGAGCAAAAGAAAACTACGTCAACATGAATTTGGAGCTTCTTGGTGAGAAACACAATAATTCCCTATTTTGTTTGTTTATTTATTATTTTATTTGTTTTTACAAAAGTTTCTTATGTTTACAGAGTCTTTTGGGCAAAACTATCCTGAGGTAAGCTTATGACAAACCGCACTCGTAAACTATCTGCACTATTTTCATTTTAAAACTAACCTACAAATATTTTCCCTTCTCTTAAAAAATGTATTTGGTATGGTTTGGAGGCACAGTAAAATTTTCTCTCGACAGAAAAAACCGTGGGAAAATGAACTCGACTAACATATCAAACAAAACAATTGTTTATGTTTAGGAATTCGACGGTACTCTAGACTCAATCTCTTTGGCGGCTACCTGCGCGTTCAACCGGCGCGGGACATTGCTGGCTGTGGGCTGCAACGATGGCAGGATCTTTATCTGGGACTTCCTCACCCGAGGCATTGCCAAATCCATATCAGCACATGTGTATCCAGTGTGTAGCTTGAGCTGGTCAAGAAATTGTAAAAAGGTATTCTTGTGTGCTGTTAAGACTTCTATTGATAATGTGTTATTATCATTGATCTACAACAACCCTAGATTACGCGAGTACGCTCAAAAGGTGGGCCGGTAAAGTAGTGCACAATTTGCTAGCGAGCACTCCTTTTTTCACAGTGCGTGGCTGGCCGCGAAACTGTTAACATGACCAAGTACGGGCTAACAAATAAGGCTGAATTAAATGAATATGGTGAGGTTCATTGTGATATTTTGAATCAGGCGGACGCAATGAATCTATAAATCGCTATGTATGACTGTATAGTTCAGTAGGTGACAAAATCTTAGCGTAATTTTGTATGAGGCGCTAAATCTAGGGTTGTTGTAGATCAATGGTTATTATTGTAGAAATAGGCATGTATTATTTATTGAACAGCATACTATTGTAGGTGCATATAGATGAATATCAATGGCCCCAAAACCAAAGAATGATTTCTCAGTCCCAAATTTTGTTTAAAAATTTGAAAAATACTGTGTGTTTATGTTATAATTGTTTGTTCTCTCAGCTATTATCAGCATCAACAGACCACAATGTGTGCATATGGGACATTCTATCTGGAGAATGTGAACAGCGCTACAGATTCCCCACACCAATATTGAGAGTACAGTTTGATCCGCGCAATGACAAGAGATTCCTAGTGTGTCCGATGAGACATGCTGCATTACTAGTGGATACAGATGGAGATCATAAGATATTGCCTATTGATGAGGATGTAAGTAACAGTTTTATTAGTTTTTCTATTACAAACATACATGCCGCTTATGGCTGGCTTTGCTACAGTAAGACTCAACTGTGATTTACTTAAGCATACTACATATTGTATGCTTGGTTTATAAAGACTGTATTAACCTTTACCAAAATTAACAAAATATGCAAAGGTTATAAACAAAAGTTTTTCATATAGTTAATTGAATATACTAATAAAAGTGTATTATTCCAGGGTGATATAAATGTAATAGCTTCCTTTGATCGACGCGGCGACTATGTCTACACGGGCAATGCTAAGGGAAAAATTCTGATCCTTGACTCACAGACACTTGCAGTGAAAGCCAGCTTTAAAATCACAGTTGGAACATCCAGTACTACCAGTATTAAGAGTATAGAATTTGCAAGGAGAGGAGAGTATGTACTTATCTAAGTATCAATAGTTTTTCTTGTCTTCCCTAAAAGATTATGACCAATTAAACATTTTTTGCAGCTGTTTCCTAGTCAACACATCAGACAGAGTAATAAGAGTGTATGATACAAAGCATGTGATCAAAAGTGGGATAAATGGAGAACCAGAGCCCATACAGAAACTACAGGATCTAGTCAACAAGTAAGTCAAGTTTCTGAATGCCCTAAATTCGGGATACATTGGCCACAATTCGGGATTTAAATTTTCCTTACTTGCCTTAAATTAGTGCTGTCACTTTCCGTCAAATAGGTTTAGAAAAGGATAGGAGATATTTTAGTCGTGTCATGTCTTATAATTTCATGCAAAATACGTGTTATCTGTCAAAATAAGGCGACAATCAAAACAATGGCGACTAAATTGACTAGGAAAGGCGAAAAAACCCTTGACGTTTTTAAGAATGACAGGACTTCGATATCTTCTATCCTTTTCTAAACCTATTTGACGGAAAGTGACAGCACTAATTTAAGGCAAGTAAGGAAAATTGAAATCCCGAATTCACCTCATTCTCTTAACTTATAAGTGCTGTCACTTTCCGTCAAATAGGTTTAGAAAAGGATAGGAGATAAGAGAGAAAACTTAGTCCTATCTTGTTTATAAATGTCAACAGGTTCTTTGCAATTTCTAGTACCTTTAGTCGCCATATTGTTTTCATCGTCGCCTCATTTTGACAGAAACACGTATTTTGCGTAAAATTATAAGACAAGACATGACTAAAATATCTCATATCCGTATCTGTAACGCGTCGCACGGCTCCATCTATTATGCAATTTAGACTACATTCAATCTGTAAAGATGGAATTAGTCCCCGGGTATTAGTTGCAAAAAACTAACCCGGTACGCCACGCGTTACTGGCTTTAAAATACACTTGCAAAAAAGGCGGTCAAGGAGCGAGCTGCGGTAGCCCAGATGGAAGAGGCGTCGTCACTAGTAATGACGAAAGTCGCAGGTTCAAATCCTGCCCGCGCTTGAAAATTTTGCAAGTTTTCAGAATAGTATACCTAACAAGTGTTTTAAAATTTGGTATTAAACCACCGTTTTTATTGAAATGGGATGTAAATATGTCATGTGATAATTAAAATGAATAATTGTGCTGTTGGGTATCGCTAAAAAGACTTGTATCCAGGCCAGATACCCTATAAAAAAAACTGGTGCCTAAAAAAGCCAGCGCAGAATGGAATGGATGCGTCGCATGGCGTGCATGCACGCACCGGTTGTAATGTATGAAGGTGTATGAGTGTGAGATATGCCAGACTAGGATATGTGCATGCGTGGCATTGCCTGACATGTTTCATACACCTTTATGCATTAAAACCGGTACGTGTCCAATTTGTGCCCGACATTACTATGTACAACATCACCCGACGACACCGTTAGTTCAACCGGCACAGCACGACAGTAGAATTAGAAACGGCTCGCACCCATTTAAGAAGCTGCCATAGGCTAGGTACCAAAATCCGTTGGAGGAGATTGAAGTACGGACATCTTCTTTTTTGTCGTAATCTTTATTACTGAAGGTCGTGTCCCTCATGAAAGTTCGTTAGGTACAAATACTGAAGTTCATTTCAGAATGTCGTATTACTTATGCAGGAAACAGACCGTGTTAATGTTAAGTTATTTCAGGTAGTCTCATTTAATGAAATTGTATAACCACAGAACCACATGGAAGAAGTGTTGTTTCTCCGGCGACGGCGAGTACATCTGCGCGGGCTCGGCGCGACAGCATGCTTTATACATCTGGGAGAAGTCCATCGGCAACATCGTCAAGATCCTGCACGGCACCAAGGGGGAGCTCCTGCTGGACGTGGTGTGGCATCCCATCAGGCCCATCATAGCTAGCATCAGTGCAGGTAAGCAGTTTTATTTAATTTTAACTAGTATTATAATTTAACTAGTATTAGTATTTCCTGTTCAGGGGGTCCGGTTAATTATACGCATGTAAATAACACGCTTTGAAAATCTTGACTTCAATTTGAAACAAATATCGTTTTCAGATGGTGATGGCGTAAATTCACATGCCGTGTGATTAACCTGGCCAGCCCTGATGCAGTGCCTTTATTTTTATATTTTTATCCCGCCCGAGCCGGTTTTCTATTAGGACATAGCAAAATTTTTATTAAAAAAATTAAATTGTGTTAGACAATTCTTTTTTTTACAATGACATCAATAAGTGATAATACTATCCTACATTGAATGGAGAATTTCTGGATAAATGTCACCATTCCTTTTCGACCAACTTTACCAAGTTCGACAAAAGAAACTCTAGTATCTGATGGTAAGAAGCTGTCTTCACAAATTGTAATTCCGATTTTCCTTGGGAATGCTTTTCTATATCAGGTTATGCAATTTTCTACGACTTTTCTGACACGTGATATATTCCAGGCGTAGTATCGATCTGGGCGCAGAACCAAGTGGAGAACTGGTCGGCCTTCGCGCCAGATTTTAAGGAGCTGGATGAGAATGTGGAGTACGAGGAGAGGGAGAGTGAGTTTGATGTGGAGGACGAGGACCGCTCCGTCGACCAGTCGCACGACCCCCGGGACATAGAGGATGTGGAAGTGAGCCATTTACACACACACACACACACACACATATCACGCCTATAATCCCTTGCGGGGTAGGCAGAGCGTAAACGGCCGCAAAAACGGTCATTTTAATTTGAGGGTCATTTGGAAAATTGTGTAGCGCCATAGTGACAGGTTGTCAGCCCACCGCCTAAAATTGCAATACACACCCTCGAGTCCCATTAGTCGCCTCTTACGACTCCCACGGGAAAGAAAGGGGGTGATGCTATTCTAAGCCGGCATCAAACGGCATTTACACTCTAGCTGAATATCTATTTCTTTCCCGTTGGAGTCGTAAGACTAAGGTACTTGAGGGTGTGTATTGCAATTTTAGGCGATGGGCTGACCTGTCACTATGGCGATACACATTTTTCGAAGTGACCCTCAAATATTTGTCAGACGTGACGTAAATGTCCGTTTTTTGCCACCGTTTACGCTCTGACTACTCCGTAAGGATTAAAGGCGTGATATGTATGTATACATGGTGTAAAAAAATTTGCTAAGAATATTTTAAGGGGTGAACTAGTACGTGAAACTGAACAACTTTCCCCAAGGAACATAGGTCCAAAATGTGAAAAAAATTATTGGCCCTCCCATACAAATTATCCCGGCCGGGTAACACACTAAGTATGGGAGGGTCAAATTATTTTTTCATATTTCGACCTATGTTCCTTGGGGAAAGTTGTTCAGTTTCACGTACTGGTTCACCCCTTGAAATATTCTTAGCAATTTTTTTTACACCTTATATATCTTTTTCAGTCCACTGCTGATCGTATATAGGCAGTAGGAGTAGAATATACAAAATAGGAAACGTATTAGAAAATAAAGAAATAGGATGATACACATGTCAATGCGTTGCTTGGATCACCAACCAAAGACTTTCAAATTCCACAAACATTTTGGTTGCTGCATCTTTTTACATGACTGCCCAACTAAAAAAGGAGTGTAATGTTTTAGGAGTTCATGTACGTATGTGTGTATATGTGTGCGATTCTTGTGCTGCAACCCGTTAACCACTAAACAGATTCGAATGGGCATTGTATCGGAAGAATCCTTACATTATCCCGAGTGTCATAGGCTAAGCTTTGTCTCAGAAAGCAGTCGTTTTTATTTTCTTTTTTAATTTTTATGTTTGTTTGTCAGGTGGACGTGACGTCGTGCGAACCGGTGGCGGCGTTCTGCAGCTCAGACGAGGAGGGAGAGGACGATAACGTGCTCTCTTTCCTGCCCATCGCGCCGGAGATCGAAGACCCAGAGGTAAGTCATCTGAGTATGCAGCAAACATATGCTCTACTCAAGCTGGTTGCGAAGAAAAAACGGGACGCCCTGCTCATTTATTTAGGAAATAAAACATGCGCTTTACAGTTAATCCAAAGCACCAACAGTTTTTAAAGACAAGAGCAAGGCATAACTACTTATATACCTACTTTATACAAAACTTTGCATAGTAAGTACTACTTACTAAGTAGTACTTATTATGCAAAGTTTTTGTTTGATTTTGTACTTATAAGGTACCACGGCTACTCCAAATGAACTAAATAAATTTTATTCCGAGTGAATACATAATAAAAAAAATTACTTATTCTCATAAAATAAGTCATTTTCTACTTGAACATATTCATGTTAAGAAAGAATATTGCTGAGGACAAAAATAATTCAGTTCTTTTGGAGTACCCCTGGTACCTTATGTGCTACAACCGACTGTACATAATCGAACAAATTCAACCAAAGATTTAAACAAAACACGAAAACAAAGCATCTACTTCGTATAATGATTGATGTCAATACTGTTAATTGAATGGGTACCTAATGATTGGTGGTGGTGCTTCATATGGTGGTGGCGTAAAGTTACACGCCGTGTGATTACCTTGGCCAGCCCCGAGGCAGTGCTTTTATTTTTATTTTTTTATCCCGCCCGAGCAGGTTTTCTATTGGGACATTTTTACAATGACGGATCATAAGTGATAATACTATCCTACATTGAATAAAGAATTTCAATTTCAAAAATTTAATTTTAATGTTAGATCATCATCATCATCAATGTTAGATACTTGCTCTATATCCTATATGTGTGATCCTGATCAGTGAAGTTGGTTCCACAAAAAGACATTATAATGTAACTGGCATAATCATTACACCGGTGGTGTAATAAATAACATTGTATTATTTCCCAAATCAGGATGGATGGGCGGCCACGCAGGAGACGGTCACTCCGACTGAAACCCCCGAGAAACTGGAGCCGGCCGCCAAGCGAGCCAAGAGCAAGACCTACGACATCACGCTCAAAATCGCACCGCCAGGTTAGAGTCAGCCCATCCCAATAAACCATATTTGACAGCTGTCAACTCCATACTATAAGAGATATCAACAAAGGAAAATGGATTTGATGTTTTTTTTAACCCTTGTTTTCTTTGACCTTGACTCTGGCGGAATCATCGTCTGAAGGCGATGGAAGCCAAAAATTAAAAAAAAGGAAAATGGACCCTCTGCCCATAGCATTAGCACGAACCTGACAGCTGTCAAATATGGCTTATTGGGATGGCCTTACCGTAGTATTTATCATATGGCCCATAGACATAGAATAAAAGCGGGAACACACTATTGAAACGCCACGCCACCCGATGCGTTTTAGGTCAATCAAATCTTATTATTTCTACGACTAGAATCGTACATACTGTAAACACGCATCGGGTGGCGTGGCTATTAGCAATAGTGATCGTTCAATAGACAACTGTAGGGTGCCATTGTAAGATTGTAAGGGATAGAAAATACGAGATATATTATATGAATCATTGGGGTGACCCTCTACACGTTGATTTTTAACCCGAATAGTATAAAAGTAATGAGAAACTACTTAGAACAAAGGGAATATTGTAGAACTACCAAGGTTTTCAAGTTTATTTTAACGTAAACGTTGTTTAGTCTTAAATCAAAAAGGATATACGCTTAGGTCTTTGGTCTTCATAACTTTTACAGTATTTTCCTTAAATGCACACATTCTTACAACATTTTATTAACACAGGACACCTAATAATATAAAAAAAAATTGCTAAAGTTTTTGTATTACTTACAAATGTAAAAACCCGGATAGCTGTACAAACCTAACCCGGCACGCAGTTAGGGACCAAAAACAAATCTCTGGGTCCTTTTCTTTTTATCCGCAACTCATATAATATGGCTATTCTTGTATGTGTAAGTGAAACAAAAATTGTCAACCAGTCTATAGATTTCTATTCTATTCTATTCTTTTTTTTAAATGGCCTCTGTCAGCAAAGGACAATTCTGCCAATGTCTAAGTTGGGGGATACACGTTACGGTATTTCGGTTCTGTCTACGATACGGTCATACGCTTGATTGACAGACGTTATATCGAATCTTGAAGAGAAACTCGTTTGTGTATACGTGTATACCCTTCAAAAAGTTAAACGAACGAAAACATATTGAGAGCAATGCCGGTGAACATAGAATTTTCTTTCCTTGTTGCAGAACCTTCCCTTTCATTCGGAGGTAAGAACAAGCAAGCAGCTGGAAGCAAAAAAGTTGCCGGCAGACCGCGGAAGTAGAATAAGTTATTTATTAATTTTAGGTAATTATAAATTAGGTATACTCATATAAATAAAATTATATTGAAGAAAACACTGGGCACTAACATTTTTATATTTATATGAAATACTTATTCACACCCTTCGAGTTGAATCGGATGCTAATGTCAAGCGTGGCATTGTGCGTCGAGGGGTAAGGTAGAAAAATAAAAACAAATCGCTTAGGAGAAAAACATTTACTTCGCAAAAAAATTCATCGATTGATCTTTTTGTTATAATTCGTATTGTATACTACTGTAAGTACTTATGTTTGTATAAATAAATCTCACTTAAACATAACCAAAATAATACATTTCGATTCGAGACCAAATAAGACTCAATATTATTATTATATCTGTCATAATATAATCTATTACATTACACTAATATTAATATCATACATAGTACAGACTATGTCACTAGGCATATATTCAGCCGTATAAATAAAATTATCTACGTTTATTATGTACAATTCTACAGCTACTGTGATTTTAAATAGAACAGAACCGGGTACCTCATACAAAGTTTGCCTGTTTCCCGCTCCACGGTCAAAAGTATGATTATCTGGTCTAGGATTAGCTCCTTGCCTTTGAATATTTGATACAATATATTATGAAAATAATCAGTTCAAATAATTTGATCCATAATAAGTCGATTATGTCCAAGTCAGTTTTGAAGCAATAATCGTAGTTTTGGAAGAAGAAGCAGTGAGAGCCGTGTGTCGGAAGGCTTCCTTTAAGAGCGTTCACGCGTCGGCGTCGTCTTCATGCTGGCTGGAGAAGTAGCTGACCAGCCCGCCGAACACGCTGCCCTCCGGGGGCGGCTGCGCAGGCCGAGGCGCGGGCGCGGCCGGGGCCACTTGCTCCTTGGGCGCGCAGGGCTCGTCAGGTTTATTCACATCATCGGCCGGCGCAGTCGGTGCAGGCGCGGTGGCAGGCGGGGACTCCTTCGGGGCGGGCGAGCGGCTGTCATCGGCCCGTTTCGGCTCTTTTTGTGGCTCGCTCGGCTCGGCGGGCGGTGGCGCTGGCGGAGCCGCGGGAGGCTCAGCTCGTGGCGCGGCTGGTTCTACGGGGGGAGCGGTCGGCGTCGTCGGTCTCATCGGGGATTCCTTTTGCGTCGTTTGTTCGCTCGGCCGGTCCTGCGGTCGATGCACCTCTTGATACGGGGCGTAGGGCTGCATAGGCGGGGCTGAGCGTGGCGGCAGGGCGTAGGGCGGTCGCAGCGGCGGGGGCAGGTAGTGGGGCGGGGGCCCGTAGGGACGCGAGTCTCCGGTCGGTAGCAGCCGGTGCAGTTGGTGTAAGGGAGTCATCTGCGGGTGGCGCAGCGGGTCGGGGGGCGGAGGCGCATAAGGCCCGTACGGCCCGTACTGCGGCGCGTATGGTCCTAACGGGTACCGCGGGCGGCGCTCCTTATTCTCCGTATGTTTGATCTTAGGGCGCGGAGCGTCAGGCGAGTTGGAGCGACTCGGAGAGCTTGGCGGCGAACGATACTCCGGTTCCGCCTTCACCTCGGCTTTGACCTTGACCGGTTGGTCGGCGGGCGCTTCGGGGGAGGGGGGCGCGGGGGAAGCGGGCGGGGGCGGTCGCAAGCCCGGATGGGGCATCACTCCGGGGGGCATCTGTCTCGGGCCGTACGGAGAGTTGTGCGGCATATGAAGGCCGGGAGGGGCGTAGCGCGGGTACCCGTACATGGGGTGATGTGGCGACCCGGGGGGCGGAGCCCCGGGAGACGCTCGCAGCATCGCGTGTGGCGATCCGGGCGGACCATGATTTGCTCCTGGTGGTCCATGGTTCGAGCCGGGCGGGCCATGATTTGCTCCTGAAGGATGGTTCGAGCCGGGAGGACCGTGATTGCCGTGTGCCATCGCAGGCATCGGGCTGGACGAGGGTCCGCCGGAGCCCGGCCGACTTTGTTGCATATGTGGAGTTCCGCGCCCGTTGGCTGTCAGCAGTCCGTGCAATGCGCCGGGTGTTCCATGTTGACCTACTCCAGGCCCGTGGCTTGATCCAGGTGGACCATGACTTGATCCAGGCGGTCCATGATTTGATCCAGGTGGCCCGTGCGGTCCAGGCGGTCCATGATTTGATCCAGGAGGTCCATGACTTGATCCGGGCGGCCCATGATCTCTAGGCGGCCCGTGACTTGATTCAGGTGGTCCGAGCGTTCCAGATGGTCCATGAATTGATCCGGGCGGCCCTTGGTTCGATCCAGGAGGTCCATGACTTGAGCCGGGTAGCCCATGCTCTCTTGATGGCCCGTGAGTTCCAGGGGGTCCATGAATTGATCCAGGCGGCCCATGACTTTGACTTGATCCAGGTGGTCCATGAATTGATCCGGGCGGCCCGTGCTCTCTAAGCGACCCGTGACTTGAACCAGGTGGCCCATGATTTGGTGCAGGTAGCCCGTGGTTTCCAGGCGGTCCATGTATTGATCCGGGCGGCCCTTGGTTAGATCCAGGTGGCCCATGATCTCGAGGTAGCCCATGACTTGATCCAGGAGGTCCGAGCGTTCCAGGAGGTCCATGATTTGGCCCGGGCGATGCGTGACCTGATCCAGGTTGGCCTTGAGGTGGTCCATGACTTGAACCAGGTGGCCCGTGTATTGATCCATGAGGTCCAAACGCGCCAGGTGGAACGTGAGCACCAGGTGGGATATTTCCTGACCCAGTTGGTCCATGGCTTGATACAGGTGGCCCATGAGTTGATCCAGGTGGTCCATGACTTGATCCAGGAGGACCTTGCGCACCAGGGGGTCCGTGATTTGGTCCGGGAGGGCCGTGACTTGAACCGGGTAGTCCATGACCTGATCCAGGCGGCCCATGAATTGATCCAGGTGGACCGTGATTTGATCCAGGCGGACCATGTGCGCCAGGGGGTCCCCGATTTGATCCAGGCGGTCCATGACTTGATCCAGGCGGTCCATGCATCGATCCAGGTGTTCCAGGGGGGCCCTGTACAGGGCCGCGTGGGCCGATCATAGATCCTGGAGGTCCATGAAGCGCGTGAGGAGGTCCGTGAGGGCCATGAGGGCTTTGAGAGGAGCCGGGAGGTCTCTGCATGCCTTGCAGACCGTGCGTCGACCCTGGAGGCCCTTGAGACCCCGGTGGCCCATGAGAGCCGGGCCTGCCATGATGCCCTGGGGGTCCATGTGGGCCTGGAGATCCTTGCGGCCCCGGTGGCCCCTGTAAACCGTGGGGTCCAGGTGAGCCATGAGTTCCTTGCATTCCATGAGGCGAAGGTCCTTGTGGCCCGTGCTGTTGCGGCATCCGCAGCAAGGTTCCTAGAGAACTATGCGAGGCCCCGGGCGGATACCCTCCCTGGTGGGGGGGTTGTCTCGGCCCGGGGGAGGGGGGGTAGGCGCGCAGGTGCGGGTAGTAGTGGGGGGGGTACTGCATGCCCCCGTGGCCGTACATCGGGGGGCGGCCACCGTACATCATCGGCCCTCTGCGAAAGATAAAACGATATTTTGTAATAAAATAGAATGTTGTGTTAGTGTTAAAGATGACGTGAAAAAGATACTTCAAGATTGTTCTTCCGTTGTTTTTTTTTTCAATTCATTCGGAAGGGTCGTTTTTATTAGACGTGTCCAGTCAGAGCGAGCAGCCCCGCCCGCGGCCTGCCTTGCTCGACAAACGCTCATGTGCGCACTGACAGCGCCATTTTGTTTTAGCTGAAAAATGGCTCGCGCTGTTCGGGCGAGCCTCGCTGTCATTTGATCCAAACGAACTTGCCTCTTGAACATTCTTCCCATCGGCTTATAAAGGGTTAAGGCAAAATATATCACTTTTAGTTGTACTCTGGACTGGAGTACAGTTGTCCTTGAAATTGATTGTCTTTCAGTAATAATGTTTTCCTACCTGTACTGGTGGTTGAGCATGTGCGGCATGCGCGTGATGATGCTGGGCTCCTCGCTGACCGGCTTGAAGGGCTGCGGCGACCCCGCCACGGACAGCGTGCCTTCTCTCAGGGCCGCGCTGGGGTCGCCGCCGCCGCCCCGCTCACCCCGCTCACCCCGCTCGCCTGTGAGCACGCCGCGCAGCTCCGCTCGAACCTTTCCCCAAGAAACAAACATTGTAAAACTACTTTTTAAAACTTTATTTTGTTTGAAACACTGACGTTGCGACGTCACTGTACATTATTTTAGGATGGCGTCAAAATATAAACTAACTATTTCTCAGTTTAAAATTATCTAGCATCTTTTAAAAAACGACGAACGATTACTGGCCTTATTACTTTCCGACAAATAGGTTTAGAAAAGGTGAGATATAAAATCTCTAAAAACGCAAAATATTGTCTGGTTTACATTATCTTAGTGTTAAGTCGAGTGCTTTAGTACAAGTTGAAAGGCAAGTTCTTTAGTGCTTTAGTGGTTTGCGAGTGAACGTTTACATTTCTTCCAGTAGAGTATCTATTCGACGCCACAATGAATGCGCAACGACGTCGCCGAACGCGCTATTCTACGTAAAATACTTAATGTAGTTATGGAACAAATAGAAGACGACATTTGCTTCTTTTATGGCAGTGTAAGCCGAATGCCTAGCCTGCTTGTTTTTGTACAAATTGTTTTTAACGTTCCATAGACATTCGTGAACGACATATTCAGACACAAATTTAGAGTGTATTGCATTGCATAGGTATATGAAATTAGGTCGATTGATTGTCCTACCTGATGATTATTATGACCAAATAGTTTAGCATAGCATATATGAAATGATGTGGTTGGTTTGCCTTACCTGCAGCCGGGGCGCGTATTCGTGCGGGTGTTGCGGGGGGTAGGCGCGCTCGGGGGGCGGCGCGCGCGTCATGTACCCGCCCCCGCCCATGCCGCCCACCGCCCCCACCATGCCACTCATGCCGCCCCCCATGCCCATTTCTGGCTTCTCCTTCTTTATCCTGCGAACACAATAGTAGTTTACGCAACTGTCACATAATGAGATGCATTCTAATGTAGATGGGGGCAAATTTGAGTATTGGCACAGATTAAATAAGTATTGGCACCAAACACTATGTTTCATTCTCCAATTTAATCGAAAGGTCTACAGCATCCTAAAGACGTAATGTTACAGCGTTTGAGAAGAAACTGTAACTTCTATAAGTAGAATGGATAAAGCAGGTCTTTTTATACAACTGTTCTCGAATTTGAATTGCAACGTACCAGATACACTCAGCCTACACACTGACTATTTAACAAATATATTTTTTATTTGAGCTCCAGCGTGAACGTCGTAAACGACCTCGGCTAAACTCAGCTGGTACATTTTGTACAGCAGGTCCATTTAAAAAAAAAAGGTGCATAGTACCTTAGGAGATTATTTTATCACCAACCCGCTCTTAGTTTTCGGTATCAGTCACTAGCCAAATTTCAACCTAAACAGGGTGTAAGGGACAGCCCCCCCTATAATACTGATAGGATGCACGCAGCCGATGAAACTTAGCAACTTCCCACAAGAAAACATTTCAGGAAATGTCATAAAGATTTGGATTTTCCATAGTAAATTCAGCCAGTTGATCGTGATTCTGTATGGGAGGTTGATAACTTTTTGTCGTTTTCCTAGGGAAAAGTTGTTCAGTATCACAGTCTGTGTGCACCCTACCAGTATTCGGAGGACTGTCATTTACACCCTGTATATTTTTTACTTATTTTGAAAGCTATTGTATTTTTGATTAAGTACATACGTTAGCCAGTATTTTTGACTAATGTACCATATCGACCGTCAACAAAGTAAAAAATAGATGAGCAAAAATGTAACCTTTTATTCTCCTGAGCGGCGAGCTTCGCCAAGCGTT
This sequence comes from Tuta absoluta, assembly GCA_027580185.1. Taxonomy (NCBI): domain Eukaryota; kingdom Metazoa; phylum Arthropoda; class Insecta; order Lepidoptera; family Gelechiidae; genus Tuta; species Tuta absoluta. The sequence goes on from JAQAHW010000008.1 coordinate 5,154,501, forward strand.
TCTCCTCGCGCTCCTTCGCCTTCTGTTCCTTGAGCTTCTCCTTCTCTTCTTTCTTCTGTATCCGCTCGAGGCGCTTGGCTTCCTTCTCCGCGAGCTTGGCTTCTCGCTCGGCGCGCTTCTTTTCACGTTCAGGCTGAACATGGAATATGTTTAACTTTAATTACGTTCATTCAAATTGGGGATTCGACCTTATTTTTTGTACAGAAGTACTCGGAAGTTCGAATAGTTTTGCATAATTTACATGACATTCAAAGAATAAATTATATACTATACTTACATCAAGTGGCTTGCTTGGAGTGCCATCAGGGTTGAGATCTGCAAAATGCATGTATAAAAGTTTTATCAGTGTTGACGTTGCGCATGTTTTACCCAAACAAAACACAAAAACTGTTTTCATCGGTCGCGGAAAACAGAAATATCTATGGCTACGCATCCGATGTCATTGTTATGTTCGAAAACAAAATAGCCGCAACAGACACGAATTAACATCAACCGTAACGTAAACAAACATATCCGCTTAGGTTATTATTCAAACCGTAGACAAGAATATGGAAAGGTACTGTGAGAATGGTACGATTCTTATCTACGGTTTGTATAGAAATGCGCGGCGATTCGTTTACGATCCGTTTTATTTATGTGCATGAATGATTAGAAGGTTCGAGCGTCATTTATACTATATATATATATATTTATACTATATATACGTCATTTATAATATAATAATATTTGATGAATTTACCTTTGATCTTGACACCGACGAGGCTGGCGGTGGCGCCGTCCCCCGCGCGCGCGCCGCGCCCCCGCCCGCCGCCGCGCGGGCCTCTGGGAAGCGAGTACAACTTGTGAGTATACAGGATATAAAAATATTCGCTGCAAATATTTTAAGGGGTGTACCAGCCCATGAACCTGAAAAACTGTACCGAAGGAAAACCTGGGATCTCCCATACAAAATTGACCCAGTCAGCTGGAACATTTTATATGGGAGGTCTAATTTTTTCTCATATTTCTACCTCCCTTGGGGAAAGTTATTCAGTTTCATCGGCTGGTTCACACCTTACAATATTTGCAATTAATATATTTACATCTTGTTTATAGTGTTTTTTTAACATCTGGGGGTTTAACTGAACAGGCGACGCAAGGTAAAAACATTGCGGCCTAGAAATGTTGTGAAATCTGTTATTTCTCGTAACCATGCTGGCGTTACTATTTCTGACCCATGGGCCTTATTCATTGGCCTGGCTATATTAAAATACGCTTAAATAAGCGCCACTACTAATATTTCCAAACTTTCAATCAAACTCAAATTATTACATATTAATATTTTTTCAAGGACGTATATTGTGACTCAGTGTCCCACACAAAAAGAAGAATCGATCTCCCCAGCAAAGATGGCTACCCAGATGTTCAACGTATTCTATCGATGATTTTGGTACATTTTTTTGTTGATCAAAACAACTGAACAACATCAGAACAACTGAACAGTAACAAGTGAACACCACCTGAACAATAATTTAGCTACAACATCTGATAGCAGCAAATTGGAATATTGGCACATCCACAGACCAATAAACTCCGTCGTGGTGACAGCAAATGAAGTTTCGGTGCTCTGTGGGCACTTCGTTTCATTTCTCCATTTTATAGAAAGGCTTACAACATCCTTATGACGTTATGTTACAGCGCTTGTAAAGAAAATGTTTGTATATAGGCAGAAAGCATAAAGCAGGTCTATAAACAACTTCCGAACATTATGAGACGGGTGTAGGTATAATTTTGAGACACGACTATTTATAAACTAGTTGTGTACATACCTGCTGCCCCGGCCGCCCCTACTGCCGCGACCGCGCAGTGGGCGGGCGCTGGCTGCCAGCCCGCCCGCGCCCTCTGCGCCGGAACTATTGGCACCAAGCTGCGCACCTGTAGGAAAACATGTTTATCTATTAAAATACTTTGTTGATTTGGGATAAAATTTGTCAATAGAAATTAAGACAGAAAAATAACAGTGGAACAGAGCAGTGGAACGGTACTCCACAGTCCCGGGTTCAAGTCCCGCGGGCGCTGAAATTTTTTCAATTTCTCATTTTCATTTAAGAAAGATAACAATTTACTTATAAAATTAGTTTATTACGACGACACGATTCAGAGACATACCTAAATGAGCTTGAAGCTTTTATCTTCGTCTTAGTAAGTTCATCTGACATAGTTTTCAGCAACACCACAACGCCAGCCAGTCTTCATGATCAGCTCATCTAGAGCCTTCTTCCGTTCTTCACAGGCTCGTTCAGTATCCTGACAAACAAGTGTTGAAATACTTACTTAAATGCGCTTCAAGCTCTTCCGTCTTCGTCTTGGTGAGTTCTTCTGACATTATCCTCAGCGGCACCACAGCACCATCAGTCTTCTTGATGAGCTCGTCTAGAACCTTCTTTTTTCATCACAGGATCATTCAGACTGCTCAGATATACAAACAAGTGTTGAAATACTTACTTAAATGCGCTTCGAGCTCTTCCGTCTTCGTCTTGGTGAGTTCTTCTGACATCTTCCTCAGCGGCACCACAGCGCCATCAGTCTTCTTGATCAGCTCATCTAATACCTTCTTTTTTCATCACAGGATCATTCAGACTGCTCAGATATGCAAACAAGTGTTGAAATACTTACTTAAATGCGCTTCGAGCTCTTCCGTCTTCGTCTTGGTGAGTTCTTCCGACATCTTCCTCAGCGGCACCACAGCACCATCAGTCTTCTTGATCAGCTCGTCTAGAGCCTTCTTCCGTTCTTCGCAGGATCGTTCGGACTCCTCGACCTTCTTCCGGCGACGTCGCTCAGCGTCGGAGTCGGAGTCCAACTCGGAGTCGTCGATCTTAAACTCGTCGGAGCTGTCGGGCATGTGCTTGCCGCTAGACTTGTGCATCTCCTGGGGAGGAAATGTTATCATGTAATAACGAATTCATAAACTTTGGTTATTCTGTGTGGTGCTTATGGCAACTCTACAGTTTTACCTGTGAAAAATAAAATAGGAGGGAAAAATTTCCTTATGCGACACTTGAAAAGGATAAAACCATGGATAAAATCTAAACGCGACGATCAGTTGTATTGCAATCATAGCGAACGATTCCTGACACGTTTTTCTGAATGCATCAAACCGTCAGGCGGCCGACCACTACGGTATTGTCTCGCTGGACTGACATGCTTGCCACATTAAAACTTGTCACCGCATTATAAATGTCGTAATGTTGTCGTTCGATAATTTAAAAACATAGTTCAAGAGAAATTCCATGACAGGTATAATAAAGATGTATTATTTTTGTCGTCGCCGTGTGATGCCGGCTTAGAATAGCACTACCCCATTTCTTTCCCACGGGTGTCGTAATAGGCGACAAAGGGACTTGAGGGTTTCATGTGTATTTCAATTTTAAGCGACAGGCTGACAACCTGTCACTAAACACTATTTTTCTTAAACAGTCCTCAAATATTTGTCGGACGACGTGGCGATAGCGACCGTATTTTTACAGCTTTTAACGCTCTGCCTACCCAGCAGGGGGGATAAAGTCGTGATATGTGTGTGTGTGTATTATTTTTGTGTATAACTTTATCGAGCCATAAGAAAATATAAGTCTTTATGTGCCGGGTTGTAGCTGTGGACTTTTTATTGTTATTTTGTTTACCAAAGATTTTCGACTTTCAAAAACTAACACAAAATAAAATAAAAATGAGTATCCTGGTCATTTTACACAGCGCCATCTAGCTCCAAACTAAACTAACTAGATAGCTGATATTAAAACTTTTTTTTGTAAATACATAATACATATAAAAACACCCAGACATAACACAAATATCTGAAAATGACTCAACAAATATTTGTGTCTTGTGGGGATCGAACCCACGACCCTCGGCGTAGCAGGCAGGGGTTCTATCCGCTACGCCATCGGCCCAGTCAAAATTCACTATGTAATTGCTAGCTAGGTCTGTGCACTGACATCCTCAGACTCTGTGTTGGGCATCTCGGTGTAGTTGATCTTCTTCTGTCGCGTGCGGTGCTTGGGCGACCAGTCGTTGCCGGCGTCGTCGCTGAGCCCCCCGTAGGTGACGCGCGCGCGGATCACGTTCCCGAGCGCGTCGTACTGCGTCAGCCCGCGAGCCGCCTTTGTTTTCTTGCCGGATGATGATGATTTCTTGTGTTTCTTCGTCTTCGGCCGTTTCGGTCTGGATAATAAATAATATTTTCTTGAGGTCGCACAACTATTAGTCCATCCGTAAATTACGTCATCTTTGTTTTCCGAATTTTGACCCCCTCCCTTATTATCATCCTACCGTCATAATTCTGTACACCCCCCCCCCCCCACCTGTCTTAATGATGTAAATATCTCATACAAGTGCAAAATATTCGACCAGACCCCCCCTAACTTCAAATGTAGTAATTTAAGGACGGCCCCTTACTCATCACAATAAAACAATTTTAAACGAATAACATACAATGTGTACGTTTCGAGCTCTTTACAACAGCGCCTAGAACCAGACCCAGTAGAACAAAAATAATTTAAATTGTAAATAACAACGTTTAACTCCTCAGTCATCCATGAAACGTAGGAATTGTAAAATCGAAAATAAACACAACTTAAATCCGTTTAAAATTGTTTTACTGTGATAATAAATAATAATAGTAAACTTTTATGTTGTTTATTCTAGAAATAGTGTATGTTTACGTAAAGGATATCGAATCGTCATTTCACCAGCTTCAACACCGCTAATGATCCTACGAAAGAGCTAGCTCCAAACACGAACTACTAAGACACGGTCAGCACATACTGCCTACATTCTTTCCTCGTCTGTCGTCATGAATGACGTATAAAGGTAATAAACAGTTGTGTGAAATTACAATAAAGGAAGTCCTTTTACAACTGCTACTTACTTGGATTTCTTAGCCCAATCCTTTTCGCCGGACTCGCTGGAGCTGTCGGCGAATACTTTCTTCTTTTTCTTCACTTCGGGCGAGCTCTCTGCTAGTTTGGGACGCTCTGGAATTGAGAAAAATCAATGGAAGACTTTAAGTTTATGATTAACAATGAAAACTGTTATTAAAAATGACATTGCATAATACCGACGTAATTTTAAACTAACAAACATATAAGTGGCGTATTAGCACGGACACGTAAAGTCGGCTTAGCATAGCACCACACAATTTATATTCTGCGGGTGTCCTGAGAAGCATCTAGGGAACCGTAGTCGCTCTGCCAACCCCACATGAGCAGGAGATGAGACTGTCGGTCAGCGTTACCTTTGGAGGCGGTTCTCGGCGGGCGGCGGATGGGCAGGTCGTCTGAGGAGTTGGTGGCGGAGGAGGTGGCGCGCTCCGCTGATGATGAGATGTCCTCCGACGTCGACTCCATGCTGCGGACATATTCAAATCAAATGTCAATTTCATCACCAAGCTGTGTAAATATGTCATCGATATTTAGCTGCGTATAGTGCCCAGCTGTCATTTTAATGTAATCTATATCTATACAACAACATTATAAGTTCCTATCAAATTAAGCGCAAATATTTTAGGGTGACTACTCGGTGGTACTACTCGTGAAACTGAACAACTTTCCCTTAGGTTTAAATATGAAGAAAAAAAATTACCTCCCATATAAAAAATATTAGAAAATGTGTCACTTTGTATGAACGGCACAATTATTTTTTCTTATACATTTATTGACAAAACACCCTAAAAATATTTTCACTGAATTGAATAGGACCTTATAGAATCTGAAAATTGAATCCATGACCTACGGTGAACTTAAGCACTGGATTATCATGTAAATTTTCAATGCAAAATCAATACTATCATACGTTCAATTTATGAAAAACATGTAAAGCTTTTAACATACCATGATTTTCCTCTAACACGTAAGCACATACAAATACATAAAAAATTATATAAAAGATATTCGTGAAGGTTTAAAATACAAACGAGTCATTTCGGTAACATGGAATTTTAGTTCATGATTCAGGCTAAGGTAAATACTACTTGTGAACTAACCCGTTGTCTTTGAAATCTTCGTCGGTTTCGTCGTCGTCCTCGGAGGGCACCTCGAGCGAGTTGAGCTTGCGCGGCTTGCGGCGTTGCTTCTTCTTCCGCTGCTTCTCTATCGGTTTCCCCTGCAAGCAATACGGTGTCATTTCACTCATCATGTCAGGTTAGAAACACGTAACTACACTTGACATATTTTATTTGTACATACATACATAAATCACGCCTATATATATCTCTTACGGGGTAGGCAGAGCGTTAACGGCCGTAAAACGGATATTAACACCACGCCTGACAAAAGTTTGAGGGTTAATCAGACAACTGTGTATCACTATAGCGACAGGTTGTCGGCCCATCGCTTAAAATTGCAATACACATCTAACCCTCGAGTCCCTTATTTCATTTGTAAACCTTAAAATCTTCCTATGATATTAATAAACAATTATAGCAACTATATGTCGTGTCACAACTCGCGCGGTTAAAATGAGCTGAAGTTTTAAAGTTTGAAAGAAGTAATTATAGCACAAGTTGTTAGTGAAATCACGCCAAATCTTTCGTGGCTCAACTCAGTTCACGATACAGATTTCTAATACTTTTATAAAATAATGGTTTACCTGTTCAATAGCCTCTCTCTCCTGCTCGCGCTTCTCTTCTTCAGCCGCCTCTATGATGGTGCTGATGTCCTTGCCGCGGCCCTGGTTGCCGGCAGAGGTAGTAGGCTCTACGTACTCCTCCTGAAATGACGCAACACGTTTCATGATCGGGATGGAACTACCTGCTGCCGCAGCTGGCAACGGCATTACACACCTGCCTGCCCTTGAAGTCATACTTTATAGAAAGCCATTTGAAACGAGCCGTTTTCAGTAGGAAATCAGAGAGGCAGCGCGTGACGTGGACTTAGACGTAGACTTAGTGTCATGCTAGCCAATAAAAACTTTATTGTAACACGATAAAGCTCATTCTCAATTTGTTACCGACGAAGGCCCGACATATGTGTGCCAGGCCTTCTAGGACGTTCAGTTTTGTCCTGGGTAATTAATAAAATACAAGACTTGGATGATTCCAATCAGTGTCTAAAAGTAAAATAGAATACATACAACGTTTCTCAAAATATGCAAAGTAAGATTTACTAAACTGATAAAAGGTAGTGTCATCACCTAAGATTTTTCGACAAAATATCATTTTGAATAGGAGTATAGACGAGTAGGACACAAGCCTATTCGATGGTGCAGATTTATCTGAAGGGTGGGTACCTTGATGGCGGAGGACATGAGGCGGTCGTACTCCTGCGCGCGCAGCGACACGGGCAGCTGCTTGCGCGCGCGCAGCCGGTACACGGCGCCCTGGGACGATGTTTAGCTGAAGGGTGCGTACCTTGATGGCGGAGGACATGAGGCGGTCGTACTCCTGCGCGCGCAGCGACACGGGCAGCTGCTTGCGCGCGCGCAGCCGGTACACGGCGCCCTGGGACGATGTTTAGCTGAAGGGTGCGTACCTTGATGGCGGAGGACATGAGGCGGTCGTACTCCTGCGCGCGCAGCGACACGGGCAGCTGCTTGCGCGCGCGCAGCCGGTACACGGCGCCCTGGGACGATGTTTAGCTGAAGGGTGCGTACCTTGATGGCGGAGGACATGAGGCGGTCGTACTCCTGCGCGCGCAGCGACACGGGCAGCTGCTTGCGCGCGCGCAGCCGGTACACGGCGCCCTGGGACGATGTTTAGCTGAAGGGTGCGTACCTTGATGGCGGAGGACATGAGGCGGTCGTACTCCTGCGCGCGCAGCGACACGGGCAGCTGCTTGCGCGCGCGCAGCCGGTACACGGCGCCCTGGGACGATGTTTAGCTGAAGGGTGCGTACCTTGATGGCGGAGGACATGAGGCGGTCGTACTCCTGCGCGCGCAGCGACACGGGCAGCTGCTTGCGCGCGCGCAGCCGGTACACGGCGCCCTGGGACGATGTTTAGCTGAAGGGTGCGTACCTTGATGGCGGAGGACATGAGGCGGTCGTACTCCTGCGCGCGCAGCGACACGGGCAGCTGCTTGCGCGCGCGCAGCCGGTACACGGCGCCCTGGGACGATGTTTAGCTGAAGGGTGCGTACCTTGATGGCGGAGGACATGAGGCGGTCGTACTCCTGCGCGCGCAGCGACACGGGCAGCTGCTTGCGCGCGCGCAGCCGGTACACGGCGCCCTGGGACGACGATGACGACCACGACGAGTTGCTGCCCGAATCTGTAACAGATTTGTTAAAGTCAGTTTCAGATATTTGTGTTTAGTCTGGGTGTTTCTATGTATATTATGTATTTGTAAAAAAGTATATAAGTAGTTATATCAGCTATCTAGTTCCCATAGAACAAGCTTTGCTTAGTTTGGGGCTAGACGGCGCTGTGTGAATGTCCAAGATATTTATTTATTTATACGACACTCGTATTCGTTCAGCAGCTCATCTCAGCTCGGACCAGTGCTAAACACGTCTTCGCAATATCACTTCAGGTTCTCTAGCATGCCCGACGCGAAGTTTTCATATATCACGCCTATATTCCTTTTAGGGTAGACAGAGCGTAGACGGCCGTAAAAAAGAACATACACGCCACGTCGGACAAACATTCAGACATACGTGGCATCTACCGGGTTAGTTTCGCAACTAACACTTTTATTTAGATTTAATGTTGCGATGAAAACCCGCGATAAATTGAATACCAAATTTTATAACTCAATTTTTTCATGTAAAGATGTGTAGTTCAAGGGTCGTACTTACCGGAGCCGGACTTGTCTCGCTCTTCATCGTCGTGTTTGCTATCTTCGCTCTCGCTCTTGGGCTTGGGCTCAGGTTCCTCCAATCGCTTGCGCTCCCGCTCGGCGCTCACCTCCTCGAACAACTTGTCGTATTTGATCAGCTCCGCTTCTAAAGACTCTATCAGCATCGCCTGGGAAACAAAATTACTTTTAAGACCCTACTTTCATAATTATAGATTTTGATACTACCTTGATATTTCGAAACGGAAGAAAGAACAATAAAATCAACGGGGAAATAAAGTAGATTTTACAACAAGTGCACAAAACGGACCATTTTCATCCGAGACTTTTAGCAGCCCGAGCCGAAGGCGAGGGCTGATAGTAATGTCGAGGTTAAAATGGTTTTATGGACGAGTTATAAACTCTGCTTTTCACTTTGATTGCGAGGAAATAAAACAATAGTATATTATATAAGTAACATTTATTTAATTAAAATTCAAAGTAAAATTTGTACAGTTTTGAATACTGAAAGAAATTGTTTTTTCCCGAGACTTTGGCGGTAGTATCTGTTGCACAACTCTCTGTGCATTAATTTCCATATACGCTTATACGGAGAGAGTCTTAAATCCTCTTCTTCACTGGTCATTTTTATCAATTTTAGCAAATTGAAGAAATTACGAAAAAACAAGAGCTGTTTCCCGCCGCTTTATTTTTTTAATCTTACGACATTGGCATTAGGCTTGGGCTGCAGACCTATACAGCCTACTATTTAAGCCGACATAGTGCTATTTCAATTTTTTCATACATATAAAATGAAATAGCACTATGTCGGGCCGATATCGGCGTTCGGGGCAGACGCCCTTTGGCTGTGTATGGCTCATTTTCTTTGCCTTCATTTATGAGTAGATACGTTCTTGCACTTGTGCATAAAATGCGATTTTGTGCAGCCTATATCCTGCACCAATAAGCTCTTTCAGAGCATGAGAAGTGAAAAAAAAGTTAAATGCCTTCTTTCTGGTTATACTTATACGCAGTGACCGTCAGGGAAAAAATACCTCTAATACCCTAGTACAATTATAAGTATATTGTGCCTCTGCGTTTATTTCTAGCACAAAATGTTAACGTACGGTATGGAAGCCAACGAAATTGCTCACACATTGAAAATGAAAAAATGAAAAAATATTTATTTGGTAAAATCAACAAAGTATTCATTAAACTAGAGGCCGAGTCTGTCCCAGTAAGTATATAAAGATATACCTGTATCGGACGTACACATTAACATTCCATCTGAGATATGACAGTAATATCCATGATATTTATTTCTTTTGTATATACTAAACAAAGAAACGAACTTTATAAAAAGTTCGAAGCTCTAGGAAGCAGTTGTACACTCACGTGGTTGCAGGGGGGACAGAACCAGTCCCCCTCCGGCACGAGGAACAGCACCGGCTTGAGGCAGGAGGCGTGGTAGCCGGCGTCGCAGCGGTCGCAGAGTAGAATCCACTCCGGTTGGTACTCACGTGGTTGCAGGGGGGACAGAACCAGTCCCCCTCCGGCACGAGGAACAGCACCGGCTTGAGGCAGGAGGCGTGGTAGCCGGCGTCGCAGCGGTCGCAGAGTAGAATCCACTCCGGTTGGTACTCACGTGGTTGCAGGGGGGACAGAACCAGTCCCCCTCCGGCACGAGGAACAGCACCGGCTTGAGGCAGGAGGCGTGGTAGCCGGCGTCGCAGCGGTCGCAGAGTAGAATCCACTCCGGTTGGTACTCACGTGGTTGCAGGGGGGACAGAACCAGTCCCCCTCCGGCACGAGGAACAGCACCGGCTTGAGGCAGGAGGCGTGGTAGCCGGCGTCGCAGCGGTCGCAGAGTAGAATCCACTCCGGTTGGTACTCACGTGGTTGCAGGGGGGACAGAACCAGTCCCCCTCCGGCACGAGGAACAGCACCGGCTTGAGGCAGGAGGCGTGGTAGCCGGCGTCGCAGCGGTCGCAGAGTAGAATCCACTCCGGTTGGTACTCACGTGGTTGCAGGGGGGACAGAACCAGTCCCCCTCCGGCACGAGGAACAGCACCGGCTTGAGGCAGGAGGCGTGGTAGCCGGCGTCGCAGCGGTCGCAGAGTAGAATCCACTCCGGTTGGTACTCACGTGGTTGCAGGGGGGACAGAACCAGTCCCCCTCCGGCACGAGGAACAGCACCGGCTTGAGGCAGGAGGCGTGGTAGCCGGCGTCGCAGCGGTCGCAGAGTAGAATCCACTCCGGTTGGTACTCACGTGGTTGCAGGGGGGACAGAACCAGTCCCCCTCCGGCACGAGGAACAGCACCGGCTTGAGGCAGGAGGCGTGGTAGCCGGCGTCGCAGCGGTCGCAGAGTAGAATCCACTCCGGTTGGTACTCACGTGGTTGCAGGGGGGACAGAACCAGTCCCCCTCCGGCACGAGGAACAGCACCGGCTTGAGGCAGGAGGCGTGGTAGCCGGCGTCGCAGCGGTCGCAGAGTAGAATCCACTCCGGTTGGTACTCACGTGGTTGCAGGGGGGACAGAACCAGTCCCCCTCCGGCACGAGGAACAGCACCGGCTTGAGGCAGGAGGCGTGGTAGCCGGCGTCGCAGCGGTCGCAGAGTAGAATCCACTCCGGTTGGTACTCACGTGGTTGCAGGGGGGACAGAACCAGTCCCCCTCCGGCACGAGGAACAGCACCGGCTTGAGGCAGGAGGCGTGGTAGCCGGCGTCGCAGCGGTCGCAGAGTAGAATCCACTCCGGTTGGTCGGCGCTGCCGCAGCTTTTGCAGTAACCGTCGTCTTTCTCTGTAGAAAACATCATTTTGAACACTAACGAACTTGTTTTCACAAATCAAATAAATAAAAAAACCCCGCTAATCATAAAGCTTTCTCTAGATAACAACGTTCAAAGTATATTCAGAACTGGACATTTATTTTAGGATGATAAGTGTTAAAGTTTATTCAATGGCCTATCGCCTCTTACGACACTCGCGGGAAAGAAATGGGGTGATGCTACCGATGCCGGCATCACAGGACTAAATTATTGTCTATGAGCGATGACATTTTCTTCTGTAAGTTAAACTGACCTTCTTGTAGCGTTCTGGCTCGCTTTAGTGGTTCAGTCGGCTCCCCGGTCTCCAGGTCCGACTCGGGAGAGAACTCGTGGTCGGATTTGTTGAAATCCACTGCAACAAATATATGAAATTAATGTTTTTATTCTTTACCAGTTTTTTTTTTTTGAGAAAGTTTTTACACCACAGGCACGCTAGTTATCAATTGCGTAAGTATCGCTGATTTGTCAATGATCCTGCTATGCTAACGATTAATTGCTGCTGAATGCTGATTTCAGAGCAACAATAGAGCGCTAGCGCTACTGGCCTGGCCTTTGAAAGTGTTATTCAAACATATATACATACATATCACGCCTATAATCCCTACGGGGTAAGCAGAGCGTAAACGGCTGTACAAAACACATTTACGCCACGTCTGACAAACATTTGAGGGTCATTTAGAATATTGTGTATTACTATAGTGACAGGTTGTCAGCCCATCGCCTAAATTTGCAATACACACCTTCGAGTCCCTCAGTGGTTTCTTACGACACCCACGGGAAAGAAAGGGAGTGATGCTATTCTAAGCTGGCATCACGGCCAGTGAAAGTGTTATATTTGACAGTAAACACGGGCTTTGCGACACCCTAGGATAAAAATAATGTTATTTTCTGGTCTCACAGTCTGGTTCGTGATCCCTGCGCTCGAAGTCGGGCTCGTCGGACTCCGAGTCGGGCTCGGGCCCGGTGGAGTCGGACGCGCGCCATTTCTTGGCTGCTTTCTTGCGCAGGCGCTTCTCCGACTCGCTGCTGCTGTGCGCGCTCGCCTTCCAGTCTTCTTCTTCGTCGTCTTTGTTCTGCGGCCACCAGAAAATTTGACATTTTAATGTGTATTTCATTTTGAGTTGACTCAAAATAAATTGGGATAAACGAGATAAGAACCAACGCTGCATCGAACGGGCCGCGCGCGGGCTTGTTTCGCCAAAATACTAGAGCAGCGCTACGTGACGCGAGTCGCCCAGCCCGCGCCGCGGGCGCGATCCGTCCGAACACGACGACTCCTCGCCGTATTATAGCTATTTAGGTACGATACGCCTTCTAAATTCGGACGGATAATAATGTCAAGACACGCCGGCTTGCCCAGCGGGCGGCCCGCCTAACGGAGCGTTGGCACTAATAAGTGCATCAATTTTATAAGGAAGTCTATATAACATGTTCTAACGAAAATTTGTGAGAGTACATCATGATCCAAAAACATTTGTTCAGAAAACATTACCCAAAATATTAAAAATAAAACTTCCCCCTTTCCGTTAATTTTTGTATATTTCTATAATTTATATCTTTAGTTTAGATTAAGTTTGATTATATGGGGTGTAAGGGACGGTGTACCGAAAACTTTGCAGGCATGATCAGGCCATGAAAATGAACAACTATTTCTATGGAAGATATGTTGGTAAACGAGAATAGCTGACTGACTTACTATGATACCTCGAAAAACATATTTCATTTCCCAACATGGACTTCATAATAAAAGTTGTTCAGTTTTATTTTCTGATCATGCCTGCAAATTTTTCGGTATACCGTCCCTTACACCCTGTATATATTTGTTTTTACGGCGAACTCACCTTCTTCTTGTGAATCTTCTTAAGCTCCCTCAAGGCCACTTCCTCCTGGTGCCGCCTCTGCGCCTCCTCGCGTATCTTGAGCTGCGCGATGCGACGCGACTGCCGCACAGGCGCCGCGTCCGACGCCTCCGAGTCCGACTTGCCAGATTTATCAGACTTGTCAGATTTGTCAGACTTATCGGACTTCTCGTCGGGTTTGGTCTTCTCTTTCTTGGTGGGTGTCTTCGGTTTGGGTTTTCGCTTCGGCGCTTTTTTGTTAGGTTTCTTGCCTGCTGTATTTTGTAAATGAAATATATTTATTTGTCACATTGTTAAATTAATAAATTTAGTGCAAAGATTTTCAGGGTGAGTTCTACACATGCAACTGAACCACTTTACATATTAACAATTCCAAAAAAATTGTTAATACAAACTAGAGACAGTTTGTATCTGCGTTTTTTTTTCATATTTCGAAAAAGGTTTGCGATGAAAAGTTGATTAGTTTCACATGTATTGCTCACCCTGAAAATATGTTTACTGAATTTAAAACGACCTTAGTTGTTTTGTACATATTACAATAATACATGTTTAATTGGATTGTCATACCTATGCTGTACAGTGTCTCCTCTTCAGACTCATCGCTAGAATGTTTTTCCTGCAGCTTAGCTTCCACCTTTTTCCTGAAATTATGATGATCTATTAGCATCCATGCTTAGTACGTTTGAATATAAATTTGCGTTGGTTTGTTAAAAAAAAGGCGTAATAATCATACCTAGATGACTTGCTCATTTTCTTGGGTTTAATCTTTTGCCGCTTCCCGATCGTGACTGGCTCGTCGTCGTCACTTTCGCTCTGAGATTCTGATTTGTTCTTATCACTAAGAGTAGCATCTATTAGAGACCTTTTTAAACTTTTACCCTTCACTCTACTTTTAACATCCTCTTTAGCATTGTCATTATCTTTGTCACTTTTGCTAACATCATTACATTTGGTTGGTAAACTTTTCCGTTTGAATTTACCTTTTTTAGCTTTGATCTTCTTTCTTTGAGTCATAGAATTATTACCTAAATTTTTCTCTTCCTTATTTTCAACTTTATGTACATCTCTATCTACAGAATCCTTGGAATGTGATACGGTATCACTTTCAGGAGTGGTTTCTAAGCGTATTTTTTTCGGAGGTAATGAATCTTCTATTTTTAATTCTTCATCAGGACTCTTTTCTTTATCATTAGCATCTTCTGTTTCATCGTGGTCCTCTGATGATAAACTGCTTTTCCTTTTTTCAATAATACTTGTTTTACTATCTGTGCCATTGTCTGTTTCAGATACTGATTTCGATAACGATTTTTTATCATTCAACTTGGCTTTTCTAGTCACTTCTGGCTTTTTCTTAACTTTGCTTTTACCTTTCTTCACATTGTTTTTACTTGGACTTTCACTATCTGTTGTTTTGTCATTAACACTGCTTTCTCTTTTTAAATCTCTTTCTACACTTTTTGAATTTGAATTAGAACTGTCGGATGGTGTACTTGATTTACGTACACAAGGCTTTTTAGTATCAGGCTTTAATACTTCAGAGTTGTCTGTTGACTGCTTTTTGAGACTACGTTTTGTTACAGCGGAAACTTTAGATTTTAATTTAGTGTTTTTTACAGAATTTGAATTTGATAAATCATGATTTTCTCCATTAACACAGTCATCATTGCCATTTTCCTCATCAGAATTTTCGACTTCTTTTTCTCTAGCTATCACTTCTGGATTTCCAGTATCATTATCAAAACCGCACCCTTCCCCGTAAAAAAACATGACTTCCTCTTCGATTTCTTCACCTATGATGTATGGACTTTCACAATCCGCGCCATTGCCTTCACCAGTAATAACCATTACTGGATCTTCTATGACTTCACTAACTTCTTCATTTTCTTCTGCAGTCTTTTTGTTCTTGGTTTCTTTATTGGATTCGGGGCTTGCTGGTTTTTCGGTAGTAACTTTTACAGTTTCCTCGATTGGCGTTGTTTCAGCTTCTTCAGTTAAAACTGATGGACTGCCTTGACTGGACATATCTTCGTTTTGTGTTTCTGATAAATCTTTTTCCGGACTTTTTGCATGCACTGGTTCATCTTCAATTTCAGGCTCGATATTTTTTTCAGGTGAGAGAATTGGAGATGCTCTTTTTGTTTCTGCTTCTGCAGTATCGGCTTCTTTTACTTCTACTGGTTTAAGAGAGTCTTTGTTGTCATCTGTATTGCTATCTTCAATTTGTTCATCTTCTTGTTTTTCCTCTATTGTTTCCTTTTCATCAGGAGGATCATTAGGTGGATCTGGTTTTTCAGGTTTATTTTCCTGAATAACTTTTTTCTCATCTTCATTATCAGATTCTGACTCTGGACTCAGAAATTCCTCTTCAATTTCTTCTTCTGCATTTACTTTTTTAGACTGTAAATAACAATAATTATAATGTTTGGTATGATATTTTCCAACAATGCTCTAAACATTGCCATGATATTTTCAAATATTCAAGCCTTACACATTGCATAATTTGAAGCATCATCATGTAGCCTCATTTTGTGATTTGACCCTATTGCATAAATTTTCCCTTACCTGCAATTCTGGTGGTACCTCAGCACTGTTAGAATCTTCATTAGTGTTGCTAACAGTTGATGGTCCAATTTTTTCCCCACTTTTCAGCTGAGATATTACTTTCACCAGTTCTTCTCGACTCCTAAAATAATATACATAAATGGTAAAATATTATAGAATATATTTTCCAAATTAAACCAACTTTCTAATGGGTTTCAGACTGAACCACAATCACAAACCTGGCTATGAGCTGCCATGTCTCCTCGTCGCGGTCTTCCCGGTACAGACACAGGTTGGCTTCCTGGTCCACTTGCAGCCAGTACACACATCCAGCGTTGTCCCGCCCGATGGGTTCAGGACGCAACTCACTACAAGGCACCGCATTCACTGCTGCCTTGAACTTTGGGTGGCATGTGAATTGGTACTCCAGGAGAAGCTGGTAGTATAAGTGGAAATATTTAGTATTCAATAAGCTACATTTGACAGTGTATTGCAATCCTAGAAATATGATCACCAGGAGCTAGATATCCCAAGTATTCATAATTGAAATCCCGCACATAATGGCCCTTTTATCATGTCAATCCCAAAATTGCTTTTTTCTAACCATGAATTTTCCAGTGAATTGGAGTGATTTGCCTGATCTTACCACTCCTTCAATGCTGATTTCTACTGTTTAGGAAACATGTACAAACTGGATTAAGCGAATTGGATTCGGTACAAGACTGAATGAGTATTTATTTAAACAGGCAGGCAGTTGAAATAACTGATGCATTTATGCTAGTTACCAAAACTACATTTTCAGAAATGTCATTCCACAATTACTGTGTGATGCCGGCTTAGAATATGCTGTTCGATACTGGCTTTGAATAGCATCACCCCATTTCTTTGCTGTGGGTATTGTAAGAGAGGATTAAGGGCCTTAAGGGTTACATGTGCATTCCAATTTAAGACAATGGGCTGACAACTAGTCACTATGGCAACACTCATTTTTCTGAATAAACCCCCAATGTTTGTCGGATGTTGCGTAAATTTTTGTTTATACCAACTTTTACACTCTGACTTCCCCGCATTGGATATAGGCGTGATATATGTAAAAAAGGATTGTAATTTTTTTATCGGCTACTTAAAACAGCCTAATAAGTACGATGAATCAAATTTACAGAAATTCGCAATAAAAAGCAGTTCAAAAGCTTAGTATCCACTGAATTCACAGACTGTCTTTACAAAAAATTTTGCACTTATTTTTTTTTTTATATACAATCTGGTAAAGTTTCAAATAAAAATATGTGTAGCAAATAACTTAATCACATAGGATGGATAATGTGCAAAGGCACACAATATGATTTGTTTTTGATATTTATAGTTGGCTCATACAAAATATACTTTTGTATCAGATTATGATCATATTACTTACTACTTAAATCTGAAATAAACAAGTATCCACATCACAACAATAGCCACAAAAGTCCATTGCTGGACAAGTATACTGAGAATTCACTCTTTTTGGTTATTGCGGTATAAGTCTACTCTTAGAACATGTAGATAAACAAACAGATTTGGATTAGGGATTATACTAGTCTGTTAACAACAAACACAGTTTTCAACAAATTTCTTTTTAGTTTCCTTGTTTTTACATATTTGTAGAGGTACAAATAGGTTAATATGACAATGATGACTGGTTAATCTCTGCTTTAAGTAGGCAAGCATTATTGAAGACCACCATTACTATGCAGCTCAATATTTGCTGATTAGCACTGCAGAGTCTATAAAATAGCGATAATTACCTTGAGAACCTTCAATTTCACTTGCGTGCTAGCTTTCTTGTATGAAAAACGCTCCATTTCCCAAGCCTCTTGGTGGTGTCCATGTTGATGACAAAACTTGATCAGGCATCTCTCCCACCGGTTGCTCTGCACGGACTTGAGCGCGCGCCGCAGCAGCCGCAGGTGAAGCTCCTTCAGAGGCTCCAACACTGCAACAGCAAGATACTCAGCATGTTTGTTTATGCTTCAACATGGCTTACCCAGCAATCGTACTTACCTTCTTCAGTATTTTCTATTAGTTCCTGCAATTTCGATATACTAGGCACCTCCAAGCCGTAAAGTTCACCGAACACTTTCAAAAATGAGATGGTAACAGCGAAATTAGGATCATTCGTACAAGAAATTTCACCGTCCGACGCCATCGTCAAAGCTTGCTAAGCTTTTTTATTACACATCTTTCTGTGGCCGAAACTATCGGCGTATTATTTTTATACTTAAAATTATTATAAAATTGTAAAACATGTACATCATTCACCAAAATACTATAATTTCTAAAGCAATAAACATCTTTCCTTATTTTCTACAATAAAATAAAACTCCACGGTTGACAGCCATCGCCCCATAGACAATTTATATAATTTTTAAATCATGCAAAGTTTGCAAGCATATGACATGAAGATGATCAGCCGACGGCTTTTTCCTGACCCGATTTCAAGTTAGGTACTCCATTATTTTCTTTTTCTTTAGGTCGTTTTGGTGGAGCTTTGTAGAGCGTGAGGTGTGGTGCATTTCCAACCGCTGCGCTGCTAACTGCTGCCAAATGCTGCTACTTCAGTGTGGCTTGACCTTAAAAAACTTTTGGTTTGTGTGCATGATTCAAGCATGATTCTTGAATAAGCTCAATAGATTAAATTCTCTGTCTACGAATAAACCTGAATACATCGAAAAACTGTAAAGTTAAAAACGATATATATAGTTTGCATAATATGTTTTACATACAATATTCTATATTATATTTTTTTATGATGAGCGAGTTAGACCATTGAATCACTATCAACATCACTAATATGTCACAAATATCCAAATATACGTATACACACAACCACGCAACTACACGCACACAGCGACAAGGCAAAAAAACTAGGAGTGAAAGAGTGTTTGATTTACCCATTTACTAGGAATAATTGAGTAATTAGTTTATTTTAAATTACTTTCTTTAGTTGCTTATCGTTATTTTAACCCAGACTAATCATGTCGTCCGTTTGCTGTGGAAGTAAGAAGCAGAAACTCAATAATTCCTACAACTCCAACATTGAGCGACCTCTGAATGGGTATTCGGAATCAGTGGCTATTCCTGATATGTGCTACTTCTGCTTCGACGTCTTGTACAGCCAACTCAACAGTATGGAGCCCCCACAGACGCCAAACTTCACGAATGATGCATAGTAAGTACTAGCAACTTTGTGGCTGTGTATCTTTGATGGGAGGTCAAAATGCTTTGTTCATGTACTCAAGTCTTTTGTCTCGAATCGGGTCGTTGTAGCTACCCAAACATTGTATGCGTCGTGTGCATATTTATGCTGTTAAAAAACCCAGTATGATTATTTTTTTGTCAAAGAAAGAACAGGTACTATAGCTTATTTTGTGTGTTCTCATCAATCTTTAATTTATGCAAACGAAAGTATTTTACGCGTTGTGTATAGATAGCAGGCACTGATGACACCCACACATAATTCATTCTTTTGTAACCTTATTGACCCACTACATTTTATCTAGTAATTTTGTAAAGATTTAATAAGTTCAGGAAGGTAGACAAGATATAAAAACAAATAGATAGTTTATCTTAACAAGAACAAAAATAATTTCATTGTGTTAAATTAATGTAAATAACTAGAGCTTATATAACAAGGATATTCAGGGTGTTATGGAAATAGCATAAAATGCACTTTTACACAAAATACCTAGTTCATCCTGAGCCACTTGGTATGGAAATCCGTGTTTTCTATACAGAAATCATTTTCTAAAACTCAGATATACACACATCACATCTTTTTCGCTTGCGGGATATGCGGAGTGTTAACAGAGGTAAAAACCAGTTGATTGAGAAAAAATTGCATAGCGCTATAGTGATATTATGCCATGAAGACCTTGAGTCCTTTAGTAACCTTTGATGTCACCCACACCTCCTAAAACTCATAAAACAAAAAGTAAATTCTATTTCCCTAACACCTTGTACATAGAGCACCAAAACCTCTTGCATTGTCACTCCACCTTGTACGTTGGCACCTTGTGGTTATTATATTTATATTAAGCTATTATTATAATTCTAATATGCCAATTGTGTCCAACTGCTGGGCAAAGGCCTCCCCTTCCTTCATACACCCATCTCTTTCCTGTGCAAGAGCCCACCAGTCTTCTTGGTAAGCATTGACACCATCTTTTATGGGGTATATGTATATTAAGCTTAAATTAATAATAAAAATATACTGTGTTTTAAGCTTGAACATAGAAAGTTTTAGCACATTGTTACCCATATCCATCGTAAGAAAGGTCATGTTTTTCTTGTGTCTGTATTTTTTATATATTGTTTCTGTAAATTCTTGGTAATACAGGGGAAGCCAAGTCTGCTCATACATACACCACTACAGAGCAAAGACTGCTACACAGGATTGCCACACTACTGTCTGATGCACACCCTGGTCAGTCACAAAAAGGAATAATTTCCATCTAGCTTATTTATACATATTAATAAGCTACATAAGAAAGCAATACACAAATAATACTGTACAAATAATATCTCAATTACTGAATTAGACATGATGAAAAGTGCTTATTATCCTGGCTGTTCTCTGCCTATCGCGCATGGGCTATAGGCGTGATTTCATATATTTTATAGCTTGGTTCTGTAAGGCGCATAGCACACTGCCAGAGTCGGGGCGGAGTCGAGGTGGCGGCGTGATATAACAGTCGAGGCGGAGGCGCGGAGCATCGTTATATGACGTCTATGCACCCGCTCTCGAAAACGGAATGATAAAATGGGGCGGCGCCGCGACGCTGACTCGACTCTGCCGCGTCGCCGCCTCGACCGCGCCGCAACCCCGGCAGTATGCGTTGACCTATTTGATTGTTTATAGGAGCCAGAGGCGGTGCGCCTCTTGAACGCTTCCGCCTCGACTCTTGAGTCTGTGTGCGACACGCCATAAAATGGCGCGGGGACGGGGCGGCGACGGCGGCGTGCCGCGCGCCCGCGCCTTGTCGCTGACTCTACTCTGCCGCGTCACCGCCTCGACTGCGTTACGACTTTGGCAGTATGCGTTGACCTATTTGATTGTTTATATGAGCCAGAGGCGGTGCGCCTCTTGAACGCTTCCGCCTCGACTCTTGAGTGTGTGTGCGACACGTCTAATAATTAACTTTAGAAAATAAATGTCAGTTACTTCATTCTCTTTATTCCATAAAAGAAACATCTTGTTTATATGTTAGGTACTTAATTTATAGCAGCCTGACCAGCGGTTTTACCCGCTGCTAACCGTTTTCCCGCGGGAATAAGACATCTTAATATAGCCTTTGTTCATCAGGGATCTTGTAAGATTCTAATGTTAAAAGATTTTTTAAAGTTCTCCACTCCAGTAGTTTTGGAGCCTATTGAATTCAAACAAAAATCAATTTTTTCCTCTAAATAGTAATATTATTATAAATACACAGATAAAAAAATATGGTCCTCACAAAGACTCTCGACTTGAGAGTCACTCTGGAAAAAGAAAATTGAATTCTTATCAGCTACTGTACACAATGAACTTCAATTCTATCTTTATATTAGTGTTATATTTCAGCCCCTTGTTTGTGACCTGGAAGATTGGAAAGGAGCACCGGCTTAGAGGCTGTATTGGAACCTTCAATGCCATGCATTTACATTCAGGTAAAAAACATTAATTTCAAAATTATTGTGTTAACCTAACCAGTTTCCGTGCATATCTAAGCCACAACCTTTCCAACAGGGTCTTGGTCTCTGAAGTCATTTAATATGCTCAGGATTGACAACCACTGGTTATATGATTGATAACAAAACAATACCCAGCAATATATTCCAAATGGTTTTGTGGGGGTTTATTTGAAATCTTGAGTCAGAGCAGTTCCTCACACATGATACTCACACTTATTTATACTCTGGATGTGTACATCGTAGTAGTTTAGTTTGAAGCCCCCATCAAATCTGAAAAAAAAGTTGTTCCCTAAAAAGGTGTTTCCTCTGATTGCAATGTTAATGTTGTGCTATACTGCAGGTCTCCGCGAATACGCCATAACGTCTGCATTAAAGGACTCTCGGTTCTCTCCGATAACGCGCGAGGAGGTCCCCCGCCTGACCGTGTCGGTGTCCATCCTGCAGCACTTCGAGGACGCGGAGCATTACCTCGACTGGAAGCTGGGCACCCATGGCATCCGCATCGAGTTCCTGTCCGAGAGGGGCTCCAAGCGCACCGCAACCTACTTACCTCAAGTCGCCACTGAACAAGGTTAATCCGGCGGCTTTCTCAAATTAGGTTCTATACAAAAATGCTTGTGTTTAAATGCTAATTTGGATTTATTCCATCCACCCAGTCACGATTTTTCGAAGTGGAACTAGTGAGACTTTATCCCAGAGGTTCCATGTCATTTTGCTACTAAATGCTCAAATTACATCCCAGGAGTTTACATCAAGTACCTTGCCTAAAATGTAGTAATGTTCAAAATTAAACGTATTCTTTGTGCATTTGATTGTTATAGTTCGTTATTTTCTTTCGTGATTTACAGGTTGGGACCAAATTCAAACAATCGACTCGTTGCTCAGAAAGGGCGGGTACAAGGCGGCCATCACAGCCGACCTGCGGCGGAGCATCAAGCTGACGCGCTACCAGTCCGAGGAGATCTCCGCCTCCTACAACGAGTACATCAGCCAGCGCTGCTAGCGAACAACCCCCCCACCGCCGCCGCCGGCGCCCTGCCCGCCCCCGCCCTGCGTCCCATACACGCGCTACGATAAGCAAGTATATCAGAGCTGGAATAGTGGGCGAAGTGGTTACGAATATTGTGTTAATTCTAGTTATAACATAGGTTATAAGTGTACGTTTAGTGTCCCGAATCACTCGCGAGGTGAGCCGTTTAGATCGGTCTGGAACGCGAATGTAAGTACGAGAAGTCAGAATTATGTTCAAAGTGATGCGAGCTCGAAAAGTGACAGATGTTTCGTTAAGATCGTTTAAGGTTAGTAAATAACACTGCCAACTATTGTACATTCCTTACGAAACACGAACGGTGCCATCTTAAAACAATGAATCTATCTTGATTGTACTTTAATGTTCCATCATCAGTGAATAAACTAGTGTAAAATTACTCGTGTGGTTATTTAGTTGCTAGTTTGCTTAGAGCGTCAATTTAATAACGCAATGTCCACACTTTGATCAGAATTTTGACTTTATTTTATGAAGTGACTTGCACAATCAATGGCAATACACCTTGTTACATACAGATGCACCTTATAAATAACGAACGTATTATAACCCGCACTAGGATTCCCTATACCCCCCGGCATGGGCAATTGAGCGTACATACAAACACGCACAGAATACTAACCGGAAAACAGATACTTCGATTATTCTTCCAAATGTCTAACTTATGTTTCAAAATATGATTGAAATATGCTATCTATAACCTTTAAAAAAACGATCTCGGTAACGGCTCCAGCCATTTTCATGAAATTTTGTAAGTAGATATTTTTACTAGCGAAAACACAAGACGGGCTGTTGATAAGAAATAACTTGGGCGATAAATCGATCTAGCTAGGTTAAATTTTCCACAAAATGCGTTTTACCAACAAAAAGGCTGAGCAATGCTCGGTCAAGCAGGTTCTACTATTAAATCTGGAAATTTCCTTAAGCATAGACAGACGCTTAGATAGAAACATCCAGAGATTGCATATATGTTAAATCTAGGGTTATATTGCCAATGATTGTACTATGATCACTAGTATAATATAGGATGCCCATGCTTCCATATTCTGATCTTGTAATGTTGACATCGTTTAGAGATCTCAAAGGATTTGTTCGATTCTTTCGAACTAAATTAGAAAGGGCTGCGCAAAGACATTAAGGCCAATAATTTTATTTAACAGGTTTTTTTACTTCATGGTCAGTGGTCTTAAATGTAAGTTAAGTACTTATAGCTATGTATCTATGTTTAGTGCAGTCCTGACAATGCTTACAACTTAGCAGAGACTGTTGTCTCAAAAGGAATCTTAGTATATTGGGTGTCGTCAAATGACAATATGATTGTTGTAATTTTAGATTCCTTTCATCTAAATAAGAAGATAATTATGACAAAATTTGTAAAAAAAAACATAAAAATGTGAAATAACAAAAAAATACAAATGGTAAATTTAGATTTTATTTGTTGTAGAGGGTAAGTATTATTTTAATCGGAATCGTTATGGTATGATGTTATTGGAAAATAAAAGAACTGGCACCAAGATAATTTAATCGGATATATTATTGTGTTGTATTGTTAGTGTTACTTTCCTGAATCGTATATTTCATTGCTTGCTGTTTCTTGTTTATTTTATTACATTAAACATAAATTAATGAAAATAAAACGTCCATCATTGATGTCAAAAGACTACCATTCTCCACTAAGACTCTCAAAAAAGGTATAAGTTGCAGTTCCCTGACTTTTTTTTTTCGTGTGGGACACCGAGTCGTCCACAGGCAGGCGTCGCAGGCAGTCACACTACCACTGCGCCACGTCGGCCGTCTATTAGTTCCCTGACAAACCTATACTTTAAAAGTTTCGATTTGAAATTAAAATAAATATATCTATATGATGGCTATATTGATGAATATTTTTTTATGTGACATGAATTTGCAGAGATATTTGGTGTAGAAGGCCGCCATCGCCCTATGTAGTGGAAAGCTAGACAAGACATGTTGTACAATAGATATTATTGTGATTATTATGCATGATTCATCATATTTTTGGTATAAAAAAAGAGTATTATGAAAATTATGATATTATCCGCTGGTATAATAAATACACACTCTTAAGAAGTAAAATACAAATTGTACTACGTATTTTCACCGATATGTGCTTCAACATTGGGTTCCAGTTTCCAGTTAAATAACTGTAATCAAAATAATTCTAACACTACGTTTGTGTATGAATATTAATTGCAGAATGAATGTAGCAATACATTATTTCATTAGTTAGACATGATTTGAACAACCTCATTCTGGTTTGGTCCTGATATGGGTTGTTGATTCGGTCAACTCAAACATTTTGATATTTTTTTCTGCTTCTCTAAGAAACTCAGAACTAAGTTTATTGAGCTATTTTGAAAATTAAAAGGTGCAACAGGGTATTTTAGAAATGCAAGATTCCACAACTAGGCAGATACAACACTAACTGAAATTTTGACAGATGATGACTTAAAAGAAAAATGAAAATATTGAATTTTAGTGAACCTGTTTATAGTATTATGTAACATGACTGTGTGATGTATACGTAAAGGTAATCTTTTGTACCATTTCATTGATTTATATCTTCTCATCTTCTCAGAGTTATTTGCCCTTAATCGTGTTTCTAAGGAAAGAAAAGTATCAGGAAATGTACAGAGGACTAAAAAAAGCCAGGACATCAGAATTGCCAAGAGTAACGTGTAATTTATATAGTTACATAGTTTTAAAAGAGCCCTAAACTGTATCTTTAATCTGATGCGTGGCTGTAGTGGTTGTAAAGTCTGATGTAGTTCTTTCGACGCTTTTAGAGTCCGTGCGGAAAGAGAATAGGCGTAGGCAAAACGTGAACTGTTTTTTTTTTCATAGATTACTATGACATTTCTCATACTGAGGCACACAGGCGCCCCCAAATCTCACGCCGGTTCTTTTTCTCACAGACTCTTGAAAGTAACAGAAGTAAAATTTGTAAGAGTTTGTTTGCCAGAATTAGACTGACCGACCGAGATCGAAACAAATCTACCGTCGTATTGTTCTTTTATTGCGATTAGCTATGTAATTTCTATTTCCGTATGATTTTCATGATCCTACTAATTCTCGAAATGTTTATGTAAATAAAGGGCAGTTGTATGTGTTCAGTCCTAGAGAACATTTTTCTCTGAAAGTTGTGTGCATAGTTTGTTGTCCGTTTTTGTAATTCATTAACTAATATTAATATAAATTTATTTGAATGATGAATGTGTATTTTTATTTAATAGTACATTGTTGTCGAGGTATGGAAAATAAGACTTTGCTGGACGAGTATAGTTTGAAGTCCGAGCCGCAGGCGAGGACTTCAATTATACAAGTCAAGCAAAGTAATTTTCCCCGAGGCTTACATGGTGCTTTTCTCAAAAAAAGGCTAGGAAATGAAAGATTGTACTTCTTATAAAAGTTTGCTAGCGACCACAACACAACGAAACAAATAAAAATTTACAATTTTCCCACCAATTGTATTTTTTTTAAATAAATTCGCCTGTAAGGCACAGTATTACGTAATATTCAGCCATACTAAATGTTTAGTTCATTCTTTTCTTTTTTAATTCTGGACAGGCAAGGGTCTTCACATCATACAGCCTCGTCTTTAGTTACCTGTTTCATACAAAATTACGTTCCGTTTCTATGAGAGTCATCGAGATAATTTTGAAATCAAATTATGTGGGTTTAGCGTATAACGAATTTATCTTAATGGACACCAGCAAAGGATTTCCATACAACTTTGCTGGCGTGATCTGAGACGTGACAAACAATGTGAAACTTCGCGGTTTCTTTTTTTGAAAGAAATAAACACATTTCCTAGCATGTTTGAGAAAAACATTTTGTTTATGTATTAAATATTCGACTTTACTGAAATTACGAGCGCCATCTATCGAAGATATTAGGCAGCTCCTAAGTCTCACTAGTTCTATGGAACCATTGGGATAGGGTGGTTATGTAGGTATCTTTTTAGGCTAACAAAACTAAACCAAAATTTATTCAATAACAATAATTTATTTACAAACTATGCCTATTATATTAATCACATAAAAGAAATCACTCATTTTAAGTAAAAGAAAACCTTCAATGTGCCAAGTCCTGCTCTGCTAAAAGTTTATTTTCTATTTCCACTAATTTTGATCTTAAAACAATATTGTTTTTCATTTCGAAGTATGTGAGAACTGAAACTGCAAACACATGAAATGCTGTTAGATAAGCGAGTGTGCTATTAAAAGGTCTAGTTATTTTCCTCAAGAAATTAAACATCCCTTTAGGGCCTTCTGCCAAGTTGGGTATTCTGTATGTGCTATATCTGTTAGCAAACTGCAACAAGAAAATACACAAATTAATCACGGGATATTTCCTTTAACTATGATACACAAAGAGTGGCTGCAATAATGGGGTTCCTTGCACCTATGGAACTCTTAATTATAAAGAGTGATACTAACCATGAGAGCTGAAGCAGGTCCAAGCACCATTGGGTATCCAACTCCAAGTGCCAATTGCAAGGCTGCCGACTTCACCTCATAGCACACTGGACAGACATCATTCTTCATTAATAACATCTGTGTTGATATCAGCTGCAAAAGAAAACATAAAAGCTCAACTATGGCTTTACCTTGTGGGGTAGGCAGATTATTAATAATCTGTGAGCATCATAACTATAAGTTAGAAAAATATCACTTGATTTTATTGATTGATATAACATGTGACTTACATGTCTATGAAACAGGGCAGTCATAAGCCCAGGCATAATTGAAATGGGTATGACAGAGGACAAGTACCCATATGGGCCAAGTTTCAGTTTGAATCTGTAGTGTCTGTTGATCAGCATGCCAGACATAGCACTTAAGCCTCCAAGGATGGCTGGCGTGTAACGCAGTGCCCAACTGAAATAGATAATAATTTGAAATAGATACTAAAGTATGCCAACAATTTTGGTAAATATGTTCTGTGTTTTTAGTGTCGCTTTAAATAAATATAAAAGTATTATAGGTATAGTATTAAAATACTTACTGAATAACCATAACCTAACTTTTTTGTCGCATTCGACGTCAAAATATAACTAATTTAATTATACTTATTTATTGACTGATTAAACCTGAATACAATGCTCTTACGTATCAGAAGTTGTCTCCCAATTGGTAACGATGTCCCAGACGTAGGAAGTAGCCTCCAATTCGTCCATAACCACCGCATCCTTAGGAACTTCTTTAGCTTTCATCAAAGCCATGTTGTTAGCTGTTTTATCACTTTTTTATAGAAATGAATAATATTCTGACAACATTTTATTTAATTATCTACTTAGAAACCATTAAAAAGGGTTTTGTTGAATGAATTTTGTTTCCGATTCACACATAACCTTAATTTGGTAGCTGTCAAAAACAGCTGTAAAAGTTTTTTTTACGGTCGGTATAGACGAGCGACGAGCTACTAAAAACACAGCAGACGTGCGATTCTATAATTTTAATATTTTACTGATCGTCGTTGTCGAGGCAAAGAATATTTTTTACACGGCCTCTGGCCTCGATTTTGACAGGGCACTTCCATAAAAGTTACGCTTAAGGGCCGCCGCAGACCAAACCGCCGTTTTTGCGAGCGGCAGCTCGAGCACTTTTCATAGAAATCCGAAAATCACCCGTACGTAATTGATATATGGGCGATATTGGCCGGTGACAGCTGCTAAAGTGCTCTGGCAGGTACGCGCGCCATTGTTCGCGCTGCATCTTGAGTGCGCTTGTGTCCGTCTGGCGATGACAGGTTGACAGCGATCATTTTTTGGTGTTGCCATCAAAGTAGAAATAAAAAGATACTGTTGTTTTTTTAAATAAAATATATTAATTACTAAAATGAGCTCATCCTTATGATCAACCTCATTAAAATCAAAACTTTCAGGACTTTTATTTCAATTGTTTTAATTATTCTAGCGGGGAAGACCCTTTTACATCTAAACTATTTAAATAAGTGTGTTCAATATGACTCTGCTGAAATGGAATATTTGTCATGATACAAATAATTATGGTGAGTAGGTATTCGTAGTTGGTATTATTTCCTGTCACTGGATGCATCCTAACCACCGAATTCAATTTTAATATGACGTAGTTGGCAACACTGTCTAGCGCAACAGCGGACGCGCACGCAGTTCTGCCGTCGGCTCGCGGATGCTCGCGGCAGCTCGAGCTGTCGCGCGTGTCCGCTTCTGCCGCAGAGGACAAATGTCACGAGACGTCAAGAGCCATAGCGAGCAAATGTCGCGCGGCAGCTGCTAGGTCTGCGGCGACCCTAACTCCTTCTATAATAGGTACGTACAGTATAATAAGGTAAAACCAACATATCCTCCATAGAAAAAGTTGTTCAGTTTCATGGTCTGATCATGTCCGCAAAGTTTTCGGTACACCGTCCCTTATATTATATCAGGTACCTACACGTGAAAAGGGGTCAGTTTCGTTCATTTAGCATGCATGATATCATAAAAGGTTTTATTGTTTAAATAATATAATCACATTTCGTTTTAAAATACAGACAAAAAAAAACAGGACTATTTATCTCTTATTTAATTTTTCTAACACATTTTTTTTATGTAAAATATTGTTCGTGCTTAGAAAAAATGCAATTAAATTGCTTTATTTTCATTATGACTAGTCGATATTACTAAAAACATTACTAAAAATAAGGCTATGGTAGCCTTTTTTTTAAAAAATAATTACTTAAAATATAAGTAACTAACTTAAATTCATTACATCTAACTCACATAACAAATAGTACAATAATCCCTGTCTGTACTTATAGATAAGCTTAGGCTTATTAAGGCTGCCCAAAAAAAAAAAAGGAGTGTAATGTTTTTAGACTTCATGTATGTATGTAGGTATATATGATTGCATCAGCTGGGCCTGAAGAACGAATCGTATAATTAATGGGGGTTTTTCTATTGACAGTTCTCTTGATAGTTCTGAAAGTCAAACCAGAGGGCGCTGTGCTAAACTGAAATTTTGACGTTTCAATATGGCTGGCGTCAGCCATAGTTTTGTCACAGGTTCCGTTTCACGTTGTGTTTTATTTATCTTAGTTTGATTTACTACATAATAAACTTTTCGCCTTGCTTTTATATTGAGTGTAACTAAACAAATAACCTAAAATAAATTGAGAACAATTTGATAAACACAAAATAAAGAATAATTTATCAAGTGGAACAGTTTTTGTGTAAAGAAATGTTATTTCAATTAAGCTTAGCGCCCTCTACATGACACTCGAGAATCCCTAGAAAATTTCCCATTCCTACGAATTATTCGCTTGTGTCACGCCCAGTGTTACTGCGGTACGCGCCCGTACCGTGGAGATCAAGTTACGCTGGTCGCGACGCCATCTAACTAGGCGAATAAGCTTTACATCAGGGTTATAATAATATAAAAATAATAATTCCTCATATACTTAATTTGTGTTTGCTGATAGAGTGATTTTGTTTTAAAACTGTGTGGAAAGTAGGTATTACATCAACATGATTATAACAACTTGCGTTCCTTGGAGAAAGTTATTCTGTTTTACGGACTGGTTCACCTTTTAAAAGGAACGCAGTAGGCACTTTTACTAAAACCTGTATGATACCGTAATGAAGCTATAGGTTCATTCACAGTCATATTTATTATTCATTATGTGCCCTACTTAGAAAATAACAATCTAGTTAGAAGATAGTAATGTAACAACTAGTATTACCAATTTTATTTATCCTTATCCTCAGTAAGCACATTTACGTTTAAAAATGTGTTGAGAAGCGATGGAATTAAATGATTTGAGGGTACAAAACCATACTTATAACAATGTTATGTTATGGAGTGGTTTGGCCTTTAGATTTTGGTGAATTCACAGCTAGTTATCATACACCTTCGAGCAACGACGGCCTTCCGCCGGGTCGGAACGAGACGGAAGACCGTGTTGCTCGAAGTCATACACTGATGACTCATGTCATTACATAATCTAATCATAATAGTAAATACTATTTACAATAATGTTTTCTAAAAAAGTTACTTTACTACTTAAATACAGTACATTTTTTCTTTATATTAAGTTTTTTGTTTTATACGGGGTGTAAGAGACAGCCCTCCGAATACTGATAAGGTGCATGCAGACCATGAAACTGAACAACTTTCACCCAGGAACATATGTCAGGAAACGACAAATAATATTCGACCTCCCATACAAAATTACGATCAGCTGACTGCATTTCCTATGGGTAGTCAATCAATTTTTGACGTTTCCTGAAATATTTTATCATAGGAAGTTGTTCAGTTATATGGTAGCAATGCACCTTATCAGTATTCGGAGGGCTGTCCCTTACACCCTGTATAAAGAACATTACTTCTAAATGTAGTTATTTTCTTGTTTTTAAAACATACTAGTTCTTTTTTACACATTCTGTAAAAAGACTTACTAAATCCTCACACTATTTGTCATTGTGTATAAACAGTCATATAATTTTTAATTAAACAGTCATATCATCAAAGATATTCTTGACGTGTTACACCTGTGCACTAAAGTCTCGTAGAGAATATAGTTCTGATGTTGTCCCGTGACCGCCACTGCCTACCCCACTTGTCGGACATGAGGCGCAAGAGGTAGTCGGGTATGAAGCACGCCACGACGAGGAGCAAGTTTAACATCCAGAATGAGAAGGACGAGAGGAGACGTAAGTACGTGCCCAGCACATCGCCGTCTACCTGACTGTAAAAACAATTTTGTCAATGTAAAGTACAATTTATACAATATTTTACAAACATAAGGCTTTACAAAGATTCTTTTTACTTCATAAAATATTTCATCGGAGGGATGCCTGTTTAGAATAACATTACGTAAACGTTACAACATATCATCTTCCGAGCGTCGTACTTTAAGGGCTTCAACATCCTGTTTTGACAGCAATTTATAATTGAAAAGATTCAACCTTCGATCAACGCAGCGGCACGGAAAACCGCGTTGCTCGAAGGTTTCAACAGCTCATCTTTTATCAAATAAAACCGCTTACATATTCATTGCCTTTCATGAATGTTATCCGATTTTATTTAATGAGTAGCTAGGTACTTACAGGTAAACAGCCGAGTAGAAAGTGTTGAAGGCGACGTATAAAAGGATGGAGAGGAGGATGGAGGCGATCAGTATGAAGGTTTGGTAGCGCGCCTGCAGCCACAGCTTCAGGTTCGTGACTACAACCATCATGTGGAACTGCACCGCGCCAAACATCCTGGAATTATAACAAGTTATTTAAATCCGAATGAAATAGTTCGCAGAATCCTACCGTCTGCGCCATGAACTACTTGCATCAGTAGTGAATAAAGTGCGAAACATGCCTTTTTTAAATTATTGTCTAAAAATATTACTCATTTAAAATGCTATCCTACATATGCAAAGTAAGAATTATTAAACGAAAAATATGTTTAAAAGATCTTATTTTGACGCCATTGTTAACAATGATAGTGACGTCATGATTATGGTAGATTCATACAATGTACCGTTTTAGAAAGTAGCTCAATTGACTAGAATGCAAGTTGCAAAAACTGTTGTCTATCTCTTGTTTTTTATTGTGTATAACATACCTTTACTATGTGTATAAAAGAAAGAAAATAATCACCCGGCATACCTTAGATATGCCCTAGATACATACCTATAAAGGAGACTCAAATACATAAATACCAAACAATTCAAGCCCCACATTCAGTGTTTTCTTGTGGGGCTTGCACAAGAAAACACTCATGTACATTCCTGCGACTTAGTACTTGAATTACTAAATATTTACAGCTGGCAGAGTTTTGAATCGACAACTTCTTCTTTTCATGTGGGATACCGAGTCGACTATCGACCGCCTTTCTTCAACCGCCTACTAGCACAAGTAGGCCTCTGACATGGTTGTGTAACGATCACCGTCTAAGTAATCATAGACAGCAACCGAAACCATTGGCTTGCCCTCCGAAGTACAGAACCTTCTATCTTACGGGCGGTTCAGTTTGCAACGTCCTAACCCGACCGGAAACAAATTAACAAAGTGATAATCAAATTTGTGAGTTGCATCACCGGGAATCGAACCCGGAACGTTTGCGCCACAGGCAGTCGCACTATCACTGCGTCACATCGGCCATCAGCGTCAATGTCAACGTCACAACTGATTGTTGCTAACACAAAAAAGGTAATTCATTTTTGTTCCAATCGGAGGCATCTTCATCTTCACGTACAATTTTAAGAAGATTATATTTAGATTATTCAAAGTAATTTACCAGAGGTCGAGGTTTTTTCCGTCGGTGCTGACGACGGAGCTTTGCACGAACAGCACCGTGAAGAAGAAGATGAGCAGCGAGTGGTACACGGACGAGCAGCACCACGCCACGAAGTGACGCCACCCCATCAGACGGTTCTTGCGGATCTCGCGGTACAGCGTGGGGTTCCTGAGGACAGGAAAATATGCTCACAATGTTCTACGGATAGTAGAAGCGAATTCGACTTCGAACGGCCTTCGACTTGAGGCTGGAAGTCAGCTCAGATAATTTATTTTTGGCTTATTTATTTATTGAACTTTATGCACAACAGTGTACATGGGCGGACTTAATGCCAGTGGCATTATCTACCAGTCTACCTTAGGGCATGTGGAAAGTACAGGCAGGTGCAAAAATAATAATAAATATCGAAATATACCAAAATAATACAGCTAAATAATACAATGATATTTACGTGATTTTCCATGGCTTACGTGAGGCAGAGATATTTGCTATGCATTCCCGATACCACTTCACTCTATGATTTTACGTATGCACTGCTTTTTTCTGCGACAAATTTTCTGCAATATTGTCTATGGTCTTGTCCATCATTTAGATACAAAATTTATTTCGCATCACATCTTAGGCACCAAAATCAATTAATACAGTACAAATAATACACAACATGAGCTGAAATGGCCGTAGGCACAGCACACTGCTGGTTTTAAGCTTACCCCTTGTAAAAAATGGGTGTTCTTAAATATTTCATTTTATAGAAAGTAAGAATAGTTAAGTAACAAAATTAAATCAAAGAGATATACATTTTAATAACAAATAGGTAACACATTTTGACATTTTGATGTCCCCGTTACGTATCACTTGTCTTAGATGTACAACGTTACTTTTAGAAACCCTGCATAAAATCACGCCGTTGCCCCTTGCGGGATTGGCAGAGCGTTCATGCCACAGGAGCAATAACCACATTTCAGAATTCATCGAAAGGTGTATTTAATGACAAGATAGTGGCGCCCGAAAATAGAAAAGGAGTGACAGGAGTAATGCCAATAGGCTGAATGGAGGGTTTCAGGTGGTGTCGGGAAAAGCGTAGCTACCCGCCTGGCCGGGTGTCGTGGCCAGGGGACCGTCTGGTCCACCTGGATAGAATTGGCAGGTGTGTAAATGCGTTGCGCGGTGAAACACTTCAATGTGAAATTCATAATACCGCGTTTCAGGCTCTTTGTTTCTCTGCACATCTGTCACGTGGTGCCATCTTGCAGATATGTTGGAACTTCTGTTGCGTCTCGCTTGCTCGTGAACCACTTTGAGTGAGCTTCTTGTCGTAGCTCCCAGAGGTCGCTACAAATCACTGCCAGAAATCATGCTTTGGCTTGGTTACCGTAAAGCAAACTGGTATGGT
Source organism: Tuta absoluta (assembly GCA_027580185.1). Classification (NCBI taxonomy): domain Eukaryota; kingdom Metazoa; phylum Arthropoda; class Insecta; order Lepidoptera; family Gelechiidae; genus Tuta; species Tuta absoluta. The sequence goes on from JAQAHW010000008.1 coordinate 5,188,889, forward strand.
ATTAGAAAAATCTGTCAAATTAAGTCAAAATCGGTACAATCAATTAACTTACTGGACCAGCAAGCTAGACGGCCACCGCTGCTCGGTGACGCTCAGTATGAAGCACGGTACAGACGTGAAGAAAAGGTTAAAGCAGGTTAAGTACATCGAGTCGAACATCGACTGCGTTGAGAAGTGGCTGTACGTCTGGAAGAACAGCTGCAACAACAAATCAATCATAAGCAATTTTTATATGTTTAGTTTCGGCATTACAACTAAAGCGTATCGTTCGCTGTTTTAGTAGAAATTTGAAAATGAACTCTATCTAAGAACCTTATCTTAAAATATTAATTTATTCAAACACTGTTATATGAACACATAAATATTCTCAATAAAAATATAAACCTAATGAAATATCTAACTTAGTATTCGTCACTTAACATTAACAATATACTTACAATAAAAAATAAAAACAATAGAAATCAAGTTTATTTGAGATAAATTTTGACTTTATTTGAAATTCGTTATGAGTTCTTTCCAAAACATAAAAATAACTCAGGTGCAAATAAGATCACTTTTACATTTTTATATGATCAGATTATGACAAATATCTTTTGAGTTATTTTACCTAAAAATAAGTAAAGCTATTTAACTAAAACATAAAATAAGAAATCAAAAACGTAAATAAATCTTACCATTAAATTGCCAAGCACTAAATTTTTATAGAAGAAGTAGTGTATTAACGTTGCTAATCGTTGGTAATACCAGTGTCCCATCACTAGCAACACTTTCTTTATACTTGAGAACTTTGTGAAAGCAAAATCAGCCGACCTAAAATAATTTTAAGCAAATTAAAATAAATAATACTTTAATAAGGGGGAAGTAGAACTTACATTATGATGTAAAAAGATTAATATTCCGGTTAATGAATGCTTGATTTGCCGTGTGATGCCGGCTTAGAATAGCGTCACCCCATTTCTTTCCCGTGGGAGTCGTAAGAGGCGATTAAGTGACTTGAGGGTGTGTATTGCAATTTTAGGCGATAGGCTGACAACTTGTCACTATGGCGATACACAATTTTTCGAGTGACCCTCAAATATATGTCAAACGAGGCGTAAATGTCCGTTTACGCTCTGCCTACCCCGCAAGGGATAATAGGCGTGATATGTGTATGTATGTGTGTGAATGCTTGAAATTCACCTAAGTATTTCTAAAATAAAAAAGGTTTGTCCCTTCCATGTCGTCTATTATCACTCATTAACTGGAATAGAACTTTAAGGGAATAGAAAAATTAGAAATAATTCTTGTTTTTTAACCTTCAAGCCATGTTTGGGATGAGTTAAATCAGACAAGCCTTATGCTTGTATCTTTCTATGTCGTTAGAGCCTAAGCACCGCGTTCAGTTGGAAAATACCAGTTCATCGAGGTTTCCGGAAGAACCATTCTGTACTGAAACTCAACTTCTGAACAGTATTTTGGGTAGTGGGCTAACAAAAAGTAATACTTAGTATTGTACTTTGAATGGGTATTATTTTTACATGACTGCCCAACCAAAAAAAGATTAATGTTTTTAAGAGTTCATGTATGTATGTATATATGTGCGATTCTTTAAAGAACTGCAAGTCGTTTACCACTGAACAGATTCGAATGGGAAATGTATCGGAAGAATCCTTGCATTATCCCGAGTGTCGAGGTTTTATCGCAGAAAGCAGTCGTGTTTTAATTATTTTAAGTTGATTAAGACGAATGTCATAGGCGAGGCTTTATCGCAGAATGCAGTCGTGTTTTAATTATTTTTAGTTGATTAAGATTATGCTTGTTATTTGTATAACCTGGCGGCCTGATGCCCCTCCCTGCCGAATATGCCGATGCCGACGTGGGCCTCCTGTATCATGGAGATGTCGTTGGCTCCGTCGCCCATGGCGGCTGTCACCGGGTGCTCGGGGCTATTTTTTATTATTTTTACTATCTGTAACGTAATGACAGAGTTGTACATATGTTAAGTTAATCATCTAGAAATGCTTCTTAAAGCTTAGCTTATACAATTAGCATTTCTAGATGATTACATAACATTTTTGCTTTGTTTTTATTCTTATGAGAAATATAATGATTGGAAATGTACAAAATTCTAACCAAACATCTTCTCAGAATGTCCAATTCTTGCAAAGTTGTGTTCGATACTTATGTTACCACGTTTTTTCTACAATTTGATACATTGCAACGTTATCTTATCATATTCGTAATTATTATTAATCTTTGAATATTATGGACCATTTGAGATTTAAACATTCTTATAGGCCACTAAATACATTGAGACTCACCTCAGCTTTCTGTATGGGCGATAATCTACAGCACAACACTGCGTTGCATTTTAACGAGATATCTACAAATATCGGTACGTATTTAGTGTCTAATATTTGGCTCATAGAAGGCCCGTCGACCACGAGCGTCATGTCTCTGTAGCTGGTCTCTCTGGCTATGCTATTGCACTCTGCTAAGTGAGCTTGTAAAGATTCCTCGTCGCAGACGTTGAGAATCGTCAACTGTCGATCGTTCTCTGACATGTGGTTGCAGGATTTGGCTACGTTGATTGCTGTTTCTACCTGTAAAGATTAGAATTTGTTGTACAGTGTGTTAGGAGAATACTGCACTCTTTTCTGAGGAAAAACTGACTATAAAAACTCTACTCTCTCCAACTAAAATCGGTCGCAGAAATTTTGGATAAGGCATTTAGTCCGACACATTTTAACCTTTAGAAAAAGTTATTTAGTTTTATAGGCTGGTTAAGCCCCTGAAAGGAATGCAGTATTTTTCCTGGTTAGTTGAATTTAATTTCATTGAATAAAAACGCTAAATGACGGATGGTGTGCCGCAAGGATTAATATTAGGGCCACCACTTTATCTACTCTTTTGTATATTTCAACTAGAAAAAGAGACAGACAATCAACAGTTATAGTTACCTACTAAAGTGACGTTTGTTTTCTATTGTGCCACAAACCTTGTCTCCAGTAAGGACCCATATCCTGATCCCGGCGCGCTTCAACGCAGCCAGAGTATCAGCCACATCGTCCTGCAGACAATCCTCGACTCCGGTGGCGCCGAGCAACGTGAGATTATTCTCTAACACCCTGTATTGTTGCGTCACTTGTTGCAGTGCTTCTGCACTTTTGCCGTCCAACTGATTTATTGCTGTGGATGAAATAATTAAGGCTCAACTAAAACAGAATGTGCAATGTTTTCAACACGTTCACGTTGTGCTAATTATAAGGATCATTAATGAACCATAAATAATACATGAAGTATCTGCCAATGAACATGATTAGACAAAAATAAAGAAACATTACTAGGTACTATTCAGTTTACTATGGAAGGATTTTCATTATATTCTCATGCCATGTTTCTTAATTTAATTTAATTGTTGCATATAGGGTGAAATTTTACTAGTGACCCATAGCGAAAACTTAAGATGGGCTGGTGATAAGGAACAGTCTAAATACAAAAATACTTGGACTTCCCATACAAAATTGCCGATCGGCTGATTTAAGTTACTATGGACAATCAATATAATTTTGTCCTATTTCCACCTATGTTTATTTTGTGAAAGTTTTTCTTATCATCAGCCCGTCTTGAGATTTCGCTATCGGTCACGAGTAAAATTTCAACCTATATTATCCATGACGTTACACAAGTTACACATGTAGGATACACCATGATTTAGGGATTCTCACACTGGCAGATTTGTAAAATCAACGCAACAGTGGATAGAACTTAGTTTGCGGATATGCTGATTTGTAAAATCAATGCAACAGTGGGTACAACTAAGTTTGCGGATATGCAGTTTTTATGGCCGTTTCGCCGTTTTTCTGTCACTCACCTCTTGTGATATTTTCATAGTCTTCGTCGGAAACCTGCCTGTAGGCCACAGCGAGGGTCCGGAGCCCCCTGTTCGCGAAGAAGTCTATGTCCCTCTCGATGGTGTCCACCATGGCCGCGTTCTTGCAAAGCGGAAACACTGCGCTCTCCGCACCTTTACAAAATAGCCATATCTGTAATAGAGGACTACACTTATTCATATGAGAAGGGGATGATTATGAGAGATACACGTTTTAATTTTTTTATTAAGTATGGGTTTGCTCTTGACTCTAGTCTAGGTCATAGTAAGAGACAGAGTCTAAGATGGAGCGAGCTCACCCAGAAGAAGCCTGTTCAGTCTTACTTTGAAGAGATTAGGGTTGTATGCGTTTGGAAACACAGACGCATATCTATGTCGTCTGGGACTTTTTAACATGTTGGATACTGAAAGAAAGCCTACAACGTGAGTGAAGCTTGCAGTATCGAATGAGCATGAGTAGAGATTAAAGTTACCAATTTTGCATAGCAGCTAACTGGTTGAAATCAGTAGATATTTAGTTAAAAGGAACATCTCAAATTTGGGCTTTTACGCACTTGCTTACCTTGCCATAAATTACATATTGTAGAATTATAAAGAATCGTAGCTAGCTATTAAAAAAACGACTGCGACTCGTGAAAAAGAATTTTCAAAGTTATATTTTCGTTCAAAATCCACGACCTGAATTTATTAAATTTGAATATACTCGTAGCTCATGTCACTCGCGCTGCAGAGAACGCCACATGTGTCCACTTCCGTCTAACCGTTTGGGCTGTAGCCCGTGAAAAAGAATTTACTTGTCCACATACAAATCTACATACATACTATCGAAAAACATTACCCTCCTTCTGAGGTAGTCGTGTAAAAAGAGAGTTAGCGTGACGCGGGTCGCCCAGCTCGCGCTGTTGTATTTTTCCAAATCTAGAGCGTGCAGCCGCTCGACGCAGCGTTGGCGCTAACTAATCATATATTTGATAGTGTCATAGCACGTTCACACCATGCACCTGCTCCTGCTCCTGCCGTTGTCACGAATATTGCTCTAAATACTCCCGCAGAAGTATCATCGCGAGTTCACACACTACCGTTATACTCTTTTCGCACCAATACGAGTAAGCGAGATAGCAATACATTCCACTAGCGCTCGTGCTTCCGTTCCTTTGACTCTCGCACGAGGCTTCGACTTCGGGAAGTGGCAGAGGCATGACGAGTAGCAGCGCGAGTAACCTGTTCACACATTCGCGCTGCCCATTTACTATTTTCCTGCTCATACAGGCAACGTGCGAACGTGATGTAAGACCCACCTTGCCGTCCTTGTCGCGCACAATGACGGACATCCGCTTCCTCTCCGACGTGAACTCGATGACCTGCAGCCGCTCGTACATCTCCGTGAACTCGCCAACCTTCACCAGCATGGTGTTCCCGTCCTCCCCGAGGAACGTGGCCCCCGCTCGTGCCGCCACCTCTACTAAAGCCTTCTCGTCGGGGCTGCTAGCCTGGTCATAGAAAGGGCGAGGTTGGATACAATTGTACTCCTGTCAAAAACCTTGGCCATATTTTTGAAGCTATAAGATTAAGATAGAAAAAGTCTCACAGTGAAGACAACTATCGTCAATTCTACTGTCGTCATTCTCGGCAAAAACAAGAACCATCAGAAATTTAATTATGCTATACTTCAGAATCAAGAGAAAAGTCTTTAATATTACGTGGTAAAAAAAACTAGCAAAGTAGGTTGATGATGCAGAAATAAAGAGTTTTTGGTAATTACAATTTAAGTATATTCATAAGCAGTGTACCTGATATTCAATGTGGCATTTATTCTCCTGCATAATGTTATTGAGGGTCTCTCCATCAATGGTGACCGTGGTGGTGCCATTAGGAGCGGATTTCTTGGTCTTCTTCTTGAAGAAGCTCTTCAACTGGAAGTTGGCTGACAACCTCGCGCTGAGTTTCCTCATTTCCTCGCTAGAGATCTGCACCGAGTGGCACAGGGCGAGGATCGTGAAGAAAAATTTGATGTCTGTCTGAAATAGAAAGTGATCGGTAGAGTATGCAGCGCGGCAAGAAGTAAGGCTGCAGTTTGGTAATTGGTAGGTATGTTTCAAACTTGTGTAGACACAACTAAATTGGCCCAAAATATTAAAGATATACTTTAATAGAAATATAATAAGTGAAATAGCAAAAAAAGATTTTTAAAACAAGCTTTTATTTATTTGAGTGCACATTGGAGCCTGGCTACCATGTATTTGAAGAGTGGTTGGGAAGACGATTCCAACAAGCCCAAACTCGATAGGGGTACATAACTATGTTGAGATGAAACTTCATCTCTGAGATGATATAACCACCTTCCGGCTACATCATCATATTAGCTTTTTGACATCATAATATTGCATTGTCACCCAATTTACATGTCTATGAAATTTTTTTGATCAATTGGAAGTCGTTAAGTGCCGCAAATTTTGCTTCCAAGATTTGACCCGTACAAACTAACGAACACGGCAAGTCAAAAAAAAGCTTGTAAAAATGTTATCAAACTATGTTTCCAAACTCGCATATTTAAATGATCAATGTCTACATGATCGTTCGGGGGCTACATATCATACAGCCTCTAATCCCTTTCCTAATAAACCTCTCCCTTGAAGGAGCAGGTCTTGAAGACCATTAGGTTTTTGGTCCATGAATGATACTGTGATGGAAAGACACTGACCTGACCGATGTCTACAGGATCGTTCGGGGGCTACATATCATACAGCCTCTAATCCCTTTCCTAATAAACCTCTCCCTTGACGGAGCAGGTCTTGAAGACCATTAGGTTCTTGGTCCATGAATGATACAGTGATGGAAAGACACTGACCTGACCGATGTCTACAGGATCGTGCAAACGCTCCATATCGTACAGCCTGCCATCCCTCTCCTCATACACCACTCCTTTCACGGAGCAGGTCTTGAAGACCATGAGGTTCTTGGTGAGGGTGCCGGTCTTGTCTGAGAAGAGCACCTCCACTTGGCCCAGCTCCTCGTTCAGATCTGACGTGTTGGCTAGGGCTGGTCGCCCGGTCTCCTCGCAACATAACTCTTGGTCCCAGCCGATGAATAATGCGCCTGGTGGAAAGATTATTCAAGGTAATAAATAAAAATGCAATTAGATGCCGGCATAGAACAGTTTTACACTTTGTGTTGTGATTTCTTGATGGAACTCCATAGTATTCTAGGTAATAAGACACTTTTTTACACTAGTTCCACTATATATTAAATTAAAATGCTTTAAAGCATAGAATAGCTTTACCCCATTTCTTTCCTACCTTGAAAGAGTCGACTGAGGAACTCTTATAGAATTCACAGGAGACACTGATGTCTACTTTCAGAATTTAACCCTTGATCGCCTTTTACGGCACCTTCATCAATGAGACACAGAATAATACTATTCTTTTAATTTATTTGTTTGTTTATTCATTCATTTGCAGTCCACTGCTGGACGTTGTACGCCATTAAGAACAACAAATAAATCCCAGGTATAATGAAAATTATTTCAATTTAAACTCACCAACAAATTTATAAAGCTCGATTGTCACGTACAAAGACATCGGTATTATGTAGTAGTACAAGAGCAGGAACGAAAATAGGTCTTGCATGAGGCTTGAGAACGGCGCGGGCTGCGGCGTGCCCGGGCCTAAGTACACCTCGTGGCCGGGCCCGCTGCGCTCTATGATGATTTTGAACGCGAGAGACACACACATCTCTAAGATAAGCAGGAATATGAAGCAAACTAAAAAGCCGTTGATAGCCAACTCGCAGGAAGAAAACTTGTTGCCGCTGTATTTTGAGTTGAGTGCCAGTTTCGTTTCTTCACCTGAAAGTAAATTGAATATACCTCTATACATCCTTCTTTTATTAACGGATTTAACTGGTGTCGTACCGAACATAACTTGAACTAATAATAGCTCAGTTGATAAAAGCGCTACGCCACAGTCAAAGATCGCAAATCGTGGTCGTGGATTCTAATTCAAACCCACTGGTGTGTGAAATTTTTGATTACGTAAGTATTTTCATACACATACATTTTTGAGACAAGAAATTTGTAAAAGAATGTGACCATATTTTAGTTAATATAACCGGGACTATCGCGACATTTTGAGGTAAGTAAATATAATCGAGTTACCTGGATCCTGCTGAGTTACATCAGTAAAATGTGTTCAAAATTAACGTTTTTGCTGTGTTACATCAGTAAAATGTGTTCAAATCGAACGTTTTTGCTGTAATACATCAGCAAAATATGTTCCAAGACTTCAAGTGGAACGTTTTTGCTGTGTTACATCAGTAAAATGTGTTCAAGACTTCAAGTGGAACGTTTTTGCTGTGTTACATCAGTAAAATGTGTTCAAGACTTCAAGTGGAACGTTTTTGCTGTGTTACATCAGTAAAATATGTTCAAGTGGAACGTTTTTGCTATGTTACATCAGTAAAATGTGTTCAAGTAATCGAGAGTACCTAATACCTAAAAAGTTATAAGAATCTTACCAGTATAGACAGCGCACCCTATCGCCCACTCAGTGTTTTTGACCCTGGAACCCCTCAGCATGAGGTTGTCAGTGGTGACCGCTAAGCTGCTGTGTCCCGGGATCTCAATGCGACCGTAGAACGTGTACAGATCTGCTTCCGGGTGCGGCACTTCTATTTTCATGCCTTGTGGAAGGATATCTAAGAGGAAAATATGTTTGTAAAATGAATATCCTTGGATAAATAAATAATAAATATCCGTGAACCAGACACACAACGTCATCTAGCCCAAAACTAAGCAAAGCATGTACTATGGGAACTAGACAACTGATATAAATACTTATACAGGCTGTAAGAAAAAGTTTTCCGAATACTGATTTTTTTATGGAAAGTTGTTCAGTTTGGTGGTCTGAATGAACCCTTCATTCAGACCACCAAACTGAACAACTTCCCATAAAAAATATTTCAGGCAACGTAAATTTTTTTTTACTTCCCATAATAAATTCAGGCAGCTGATTCTGATTTTGTACGGGAGGGCATTTTTTTTGTCGTATCCTAACATAATATGTTTCTAGGGGAAAGTTGTTCAGTGTTATGGGCTGTAGGTATGCACCACTGTCCCTTACTCCCCGTATATTTTTCTGTCTTGAGTCTTTCCGTCCAGGATGGCGAGGCGGTGTTGACAAAATACATCCTAGCAGCACCAGTAAGCGTAAGTGCGGCGACTACCTCAAAGTTTAGAGATTGGTCTCTTCGTTCGGGTTGGCGGAACGAAGCAAATGCTCCCCAAATGCAAATCCCCTGCTCCTCAGCTGAACACAGCTGCACCAGAAGGTTATAAGTCACTTAAACTTCAAATAGTTCTTACCCGGTGAATATCCGACCAAAGGCGGCGGTACTCTCAAAGTCTTCAGATTGGTCTCCCCGTCCAGGTTGGCGGTGGTGACGAAACACTTCCCCTGCTCCCCAGCCGAACAGAGAAGCACCAGGTCGGCTGGGACAGCCACGCCTCGCTTCACACGGACTAAGGTGCCTGGGGCTATCGTGGAGTTTTTCACTTCTTTCACTACGCCTTTGTAGACTATTTCCACTGTGGACAGAATGCATTAATGGAATACTAGACAACTCTTTTCAAATGTAAAAAAACACATTTATTTCAGACAAAGCACATACATTAATTACCACATTTAAAGAAATGAAAATGCCGTGTGATGCCGGCTTAGAATAGCATCACCCCATTTCTTGCCTGTGGGAGTCGTAAGAGGCGACTAAGGTACTGGGTGTGTATTGCAATTTTAGGCGATGGGCTGACAACCTGTCACTATGGTGGTACACAAGTTTCCGGATGACCCTCAAATGTTCGTCAGACGTAGCGTTAATGTCCGTTTTATGCGGCCGTTTATGCTCTGCTTACCCCGCAAGGGATTATGGGCGTGATGTGTGTATGTGTGTGTGTGTTTAACAAAAAACAGCACATTTACATTTCATCAAATTTCTTAAAAGTGAAATTATACGAATTTTTTAAATACTTCACTAATACTTTATTAAAATAGTTATCCAATTATTAAAATAAATTTTCATGTCAGTCCTCGCATTCCCAATGCAATTATTAATGTCAATTGTTGTTAATAAATAGGGGGTAGGTTGTATTGTCATGGCCTAACAAAAAGTGATAAGTTTATTTTATATAAGGCGATGAGCCGGCATACAGTTGCATACACCTTTGTAACATTGGTGTGGTGAGTCCCACCGTTCAGCCAATGTGCGCGGAATGCTGTTATTTTTGACAGGATAGCTTCTCATTGGTAGTCTGTATTTGTTCCACATCGCCTGTGGCCTATGTGCTTATACGAGAGTGCCTACTTAGATCTTCCTTTTAAGCTGAGTGTTACGAAAACTATGCGAGTTACCGAATGTATAGGTCTAAATCATTCAGATATTACTTATGTAGCCCGTCTGTACCTGACCCTTGTTCTTTTCTTGTCTTTTTCTTTAACGGTAAGAGAATCATCAGTTAAAGTAGGTATTTAGTTTACTAACTGTCTATGTTAACTAGATTAGGCCTTGTTTTGTTATCATCAGGGGCGTGTGCCTGTGCGTAGGACATACCGTTTATCGTATGTTTATCACAGGTACTTATATTTTTTGCCGAAACAACTGATTCTAATCATCACTCAATAAGTCAAAAGTGTAGGTATCTACTTGCTCGCTCATAAATGATTCCGTTGTTAACTAAGGGCCAGCGCAAAGCTAGTAGTATATCAACTTTTATTTCAATCATGGTACAATTTTTACGACTGGGTAATTTCGAATAAAAGTTGCTTCTAGATGTACGCACGCCTTAAGTACCAGAGTTTGTGTAGTTTCTAATAACTACGTGCGACGACGGATCAGAAATATTTTATAATATTAATATGATGATCGATTATCGTTTACTGTGGCCATGAATGATCGGTGAGAATGTCACCATCTGTAGGTAGGTAGGTACAGTTGCCAGTAGCTGAACTTGATTTAAATGCAAAACTCAAAACTGCTTCGCGCATAAAAATAAATAAATTTGAAATACTAATGAATGAATTTAGCAGGCATAGAAATCGCATTTTCTATATGCCATGGGCAGACGGCTACATATCGATATAGGCAGGATATGAATTTTGATTGGATGATATTGTTATCATGCTAATAAATAAGGAGGGTATGGTATGAGTCAGCAAAATGTCAAAATGTGAAGGTAAAAGTGTAATTTGATATTATGACTGTATACATTGATAATCAAGTATACAGGGGTAAGCTTGAAACCAGCAGTGTGCTGTGCCGTATTGGCTATTGCACTGTATTTATTGATCGTGTACCTAATAATGTGATGCTAAATAAATATATTTGTAACAGACATTTTCATGTACCTAGATAAGTTTAGTTTTTTTTATTAGTGCAATAATTCATGGTTATATTGATTTTTGTAATAGGTTTCTTTGTCCTTCTACCCTTACATTAAAAGTCAAAGAACAAATGCATTATTTATTCTGTTTGTTGTCTTGTAAATTCGTTTATTATTTTCAAATGTATTGTAGACTGGTAATACAATTCGCTCCACTATCGATAACAGCCCTACTGATAAATTGATAAGAAGAATATTTATCAGGTTTCGTTGGAATGTAAACCGGAAATCAATATAATAATAGAAAAAGTGGCAAGTGTTATGGATTCATCATCATTGTATTTGTGATTTAGAATGATATACAGGATGTAAGGGACAGCCTTCCGAATACTGATAATGTGCATTCAGATTATGTATCTGAACAACTTTCCACAAAAAAAAAACAGGAAACGTCAAAAAAACTTAGACCTCCCATACTAAATGCAGTCAGCTGATCGTGCGTGATTTTGTATGGGAGGTCGAAATTTTATTTGTCGTTTCCTGACATAATATGTTCCTAAGAGAAAGTTGTTCAGTTTCATGGTCCGCATGCACCCTATCAGTATTCGAAGGGTAGAATAAGATGCTGTCCCTTACATCCCGTGTTCCTACTATATCGCTACTGACCCCGAATTTGACCTATTATACCTTGCCCTAGCAGTAAGCAAAATGCAGTTGTTTCTGTACTCCTTAGCGATTGTTTCCATCATCAAGTTATTCTTTTTCGTGTAGGACAACGAGTCGTCCAACAAACCGATGAACGCTGATGTCAGAGCTTTTCGACCACCCACTACGAGTAGTAGGCCTCTGACTTGGCTGTGTAACAACCGCCGTCTAAGTAATTATAGAATGCTACCGGGAACGACGGTTTAACGTGCCCTCCGAAGGACAGGCGGACCTTTTCTTTAAGATAAACAGGTGGTTCAGTCGCAATATCCCAACCAGACTAGGAACTTTACAAAGTTATAAATATCAACTTTATGAGAATCGAACCCGGAACCTATGCGTGGCAGGCAGTTGCACTACCACTGCACCGCATCGTTCGTTGATCATAATCAAGTACAGTTTTTATACTAACTCAAAATTACATAACATTAATCAAAGCACCACCTTTATGAATAGAAGTAAAAGGAACACAAGAGTTGGGGTGGCAAGATATAATAAATCATTGGAATAATTTATGTTCAGTTCATCGATTCAATGTAAGATGAAGATAAACAATTTGACATGTCTGATGTCTTCTTTCGCAAGAAATAAGTCTCTTTACCATGCTGATCACAGCCCGGTTTTATGCTGTCACTGGGCTGTTAATACGAGTATGTTGTTTAGGCTAACTAAATACCAACCTATTTGATTGTTGACTTTGTTGTCGTTTTTATGCCGCAGCCAGTCTTCGTATCCTTGTTTCATAGCCGTCACAAGTACCATGAAGCTCAGTGGTGCTATGCTTGTGTATGGCGAAACTGGACTATCTGTAAATAAGGAACCTTCATTTATTTGGCCTTATTGTTACCGAGACGTTCTACTTTGCGTTTCATACTGCCGATAGTGAAAGCCAAATATACGAAAGAGCGAAGGTTGGGACACGGATGAGCAACTGTCTGATCGAGCTTGGTGGAAAAGATTAAGAGGAGTCATTGAATGAAAGCTTAATAGAGAACGGAGCGGAATCCTACAGTTTAAACGACGGGCAACCGGAGCGATAATGCCGGAGGCGGAAAACAGCAGATTTCGAACTTTCCGGTTCATAAGATAAAGATTCACTCACCTATAACGACGGCGATAAAGGTGACCAACAGGAAGTAGAGTTTAGCAAACCTCCAAAATCCTCGTTGATAATTACAGGCGGTGGCATGAATATGAGGAATGTGTACTTGGACATCTTGATCTTGTACTTTACTAGTGCGGAGGCGTACCCGAGCCAACTGTGACATTCCGTATCAACGACTCACTCACCTATAACGACGGCGATAACGGTCACCAACAGGAAGTAGAAGTTGGCGACCCTCCGGAACTGCTCGGCAAGGTTTTTAGGCACCAAAAAGAGAAACGTGTACTTGCACATCTTGATCTTGTACTTTACTAGTACGGGGACGCACCTGAGCCAACTGTGACATTCCGTATCAACGACCCACTCACCTATAACGACCGCGATAACGGTCACCAACAGGAAGTAGAAGTTGGCGACCCTCCGAAAATGCTCGGAGCGATTTTTGGGCACGAATATGAGGAATGTGTAATTGGACAACTTTATCTTGTACTTTACTAGTACGGGGACGCACCTGAGCCAACTGTGACATTCCGTATCAACGACTCACTCACCTATAACGACGGCGATAACAAATGTCAACAGGAAGTCGAGTTTAGCAACCCTTCGGAAATGCTCGAAGTGATTTTTTGGCACGCATATGAGGAATGTGTAATTGGACAACTGTATCTTGTACCCAAGTCAACTGTGACATTCCGTATCAATGACTCACTTACCTATAACGACGGCGATAACGGTCACCAACAGGAAGTAGAAGTTGGCGACCCACCGGAACTGCTCGGCGAGGTTCTTAGGCACAAACATGAGGAACGTGTACTTGGACATCTTGATCTTGTACTTTACTAGTAAGGGACGCACCCGAGCCAACTGTGACATTCCGTATCAACGACTCACTCACCTATAACGACGGCGATAACGGTCACCAACAGGAAGTAGAAGTTGGCGACCCTCCGGAAATGCTCGGAGCGATTTTTGGGCACGAATGTGAGGAATGTGTAATTGGACATCTTGATCTTTTACTTTACTAGTGCGGGGACGCACCCAAGCCAACTGTGACATTCCGTATCAACGGCCCACTCACCTATAACGACGGCGATAACGGTCACCAACAGGAAGTAGAAGTTGGCGACCCTCCGGAACTGCTCGGCGAGGTTCTTGGGCACGAACATGAGGAACGTGTACTTGGAGGTCTTGATCTTGTTGTGTTTCTTGCGGTCGTTGTCGTCCACCAGGCCGACCTCGATGAGTCGCGTCTCTGATGCTGACGCTACCTTGTTGCCCTATTGATAGAATTAATAATATTTAAAATAAGAGTGTGAGTCTACCTTCGTCTTAAACCAAACGCTTACACATAGGGAAAAACCTACTATATAAGGGTAAGTAAAGTAGCATTTTCGTCCAAAATATGTCCACATCTGTGAATATACATAATAATAGTATGCAGTTAGTATAGGAAATGTTTCGACTTAGAACATTTTCCAACGCCTAGCTGCACTATAAATAACAATTGGTTGTCTGTGTTGTAATAGTTAAGTCGCTCATGGATGCAGTTTAATGCAGGTATGTGATGTAGTCGAGTTTGGACTTACGCAATCTAAGCTTTACACAATTGGCGCCCAACTTGGGACTATTGCTTTTACAGGTTTGACAGTTCATTTTCTATGCATGGACAAGATAAGGAGGAGGTTCTGCAATCTGCATTCTATACAAAGATTTATAGATCTTTGTGCGTGCAACATAAAAGTCACTGGTAGAAACTCGAGACAAAGAGTTGACTGTTTCCAGGAAGGAGGTACACGAGAAGGAGAATATAGGTATGAAAAGTCACATTTCCGGTCAGAAAGAAATAATCAGGATATCTGTATTTATCTGGACGCACGCAGCAGTCGCATAGGCCCTAACACATGTCTTTTACATACCATAAGTAAATAATTGTAAAATTATATACAGCTTTACTCCAATAATCACTTTAAAAACAGCGTTATAGCGATGACTTGCACCATCTACGTATCAGATAGAGAGTCGATTCTATCCATAATCTACACATAATAATTATTTTGAACTTGAATTCATACCACATCACACATAACTACAAACAGCATGCATTAAAATTTAAGAAGCCTGAAAATTCGAGTAAGTAATTAAGCATTTATGCTATACGTTAATTAGTATATGCAGATACTAATTAACTTGACTAAATTAACCTTAGACCCTAAAACCTTAACCGCAGTCAATACCACGTACAGTATAAAGATTTAAAATTAACTTTATATGTCTCTTATTGATGATGATTTTATGGGGGAAGCCTACGTCCAGAAGTGGACTGCTATATAGGCTGATGTGATGTGACTTCTCTATGTAATCCTGTTTTACAACTTTTTTGTCGCGAGAATCGACGCTAGTTATTGCTATAATATTGACAGTATGATTGTTATCTAATTTATGATTATTTGTAGTACAGTAAAGTTTGTATACTTATTTGTTCAAACTAAAAGATAGATAACACTTGTGCTAAGTGTGTTTGGTAAAAACTGTGTTATTGTTATTTGTTTATTAACAACAACAACTAATTTGTACCATACCACGGCGTCGGTTATATCTACAGATCTCATCACGAAAGGACGAAACAGTTTTCAGCAGTCTTCAGATTAGCAGCGGTTTAAACAAATCGGTCAGGAGTGTACCGGCTCTACCACATTATTTAAAATTAGCGGCCGCTGTTTACCGTTTTCCCGCTGGAATAAGACATTTTAATGCTTATGTCCACCAGGGATAATGTAGGATTCTAATGGTAAAAGATTATTTTAAATCAGTCCAGTAGTTTCGGGGTCTATTTAATTCAAACAATCAAATATTTATTCTTTATTATATTAGTGTAGATTTTAAGTATTAGACCGGGTCTATCGCGATAGTATTTAGGTAAATATTAGTTAGACCCGGTCTAATACTTAAAATGAGTGAAAGTGATCGCGAGTGCTTAAAAAGTTATATTAGTGTAGATGTTTATTTTCCTATTATAATAATTTGGTAGAGACGTCGCATCGATTTTGAATTGCTGCTTATTTGAAGACTGCAGAAAACAGTTACGTCCCTTGGAGATGCAACCAAGACAGTTATAATTTATCGTGTGGAACACTGAGTTGAGGAATGACCCTCTTTACCCTGGTGAGTGTTTTTAAACCGCCATTCAGGGAGGCAGGTTGGAAGCCGCTGTTGTCAAATTTCTATTTAAAAGCACTCGGTAGACAGGCACATAATAAGTATGATTATTGGCTTAGCATTTAATAAATGGATTAAACTATTTATGACGGTATCTCATAATCTAATCTTCTATACGATAGCGAATAAATACTGTACGTCAGTCCTTAAATAGGTACCTACCTACTACGTGGCTGAAGGGATTTTCAGAATTCGGTATATCAACAAAATATTCTTGTCCAAAGAAATATATTACTAGTTTTACTTTTACGATTCCATTTTCATGTACAATCACTATCGAGACTATTATTATTTTAGAATGGAAAAGACCATTGTCTTCGGTATTTCGGTGCTCATCGTTTCAGCTTTAATGTAATAATTTGTTTACCTGTTCTTTTTCTTCTTCTAATTTTCGTGTGGGACACCGAGTTGGCGAACGTTCCAATGAAACCTGGTGTCAGGATTTTTCAACCGCCTACTATTACTAGTAGGCGTCTAACATGGTTGTGTAACGACCGCCCTCTGAGTAATTTTATAGACAACAACCTCCGAAGCACGTAACCATCTTTCTTACATTTTTGTTTTGTTTTTGGGTACAGCCCCCTCTGAAGGGAGTTTATTTATGAGGCAATATCTTGTTCGTAGTAATAACAACTATTTTTCTTTAACTTGCTATTGGTGTTCCGAGAAGGTCCTCTCTATTTGATACGGATGACCTTTTTGGCGCACATAATAGGTGTTTTTTCCGTACATAATTATGAGGGTAGTTACTAATAAAAAATATATAAAGTAATTTTAAATTATCATGGGATTGACTGCACTATTTACATGTATGATGAGACAGGTGGTTCAGCCTGCAATGTCCTAACCCGATTGGAAACAAATTAACAAAGTGATAGATAATCTAAATTTTGTGAGTGCACAATCGGGAATCGAACTCCGCGCCACATCGGTCGTCACATGTTAAAGGAAAAATTTGTGATTATTTTTTGTTTTCAATTTAAATAGGTAACTTGCTTAGAACTAGGTGCGAAAAACCTGTTACGAAGATTTTTTATTTCATTAAATTTAGTGATTTTAGCCTCGGCTTAGAAACTATATGCAAGATAAATCTCCATGGGTGTAATTTAGATGTATAAAGTAAATATTTTATTAGACGAAACAGGTAGATTAATCTACTGCAACTTTTTATTATTATTACATATAATAATATTTTTTTGCATGTAGCCATTTTTGGGCTATACATATAAATAATTTGTTATTTCCAAAATTGGCTAGGGTAGCTTAGGGCTTAGAAAGATTGTAATTTAGAGTAGGAGCTCTTCTGGGCAGGTTTTTTGGGGGGGGTTTTCCTGTTCAGGGGGTCCGGTTAATTATACGCATGTAAATAACGCGCTTTGAAAATTTTGACTTCAATTTGAAACAAATGTCGTTTACATTATGGTGGTGGCGTAAAGTTACATGCCGTGTAATTAACCTGGCAAGCCCCGAGGCAGAGCTTTTATCTGTATTTTTTATCCTGCTCGAGCCGGTTTTATATTAGGACAATACAAAATTGTTATAAAAAAATTGTGTTTTGCAATTATTATTTTTTACAATAACGGATCATGACGTCAATAAGTGATAATACTATCCTACATTAAATAAAGTAATTTCATTTTAATTTTTCATTTTCAAACAAGGGCTCACCCGGAGAGATGAGGAGCAAGGGCTCATCCGGACGCGGAGAGGTGGAGAGCATAAGGGCTTACCCAGAGAGCAAGCTCAACATTGTAAAAAAAAGGCTCACCCGGACGGAGGGCAGCCGAAGTTTTCACGACGGAATAAAGTCTTGCTTCCATGGAAATACGGTATGAAATTGTTGGGTGTGCACTGTGCATCTACTCTAGTTTATAATGTTGTCTGTCGAATCAGGGTCCACGCTTAGGTAGGTAAGGTATGTACCTAATAAAACTACAAACAAACTATGAGGAATTGAACGTCCACGTTCATCTTTTCCAAGAAGCAAGCATGACATTACCTGACCTAGGTAGGTATGAAATTGCATTGCAAGGCTGAGAAAATGACCGCTTGATGTCAAGGCTTATTTTTCTTCAGTCGCAAAACTTGATCGATAGTTCGGCACATCTTTTGTAGACACGTGTCGTTAGTAGGTAAGATACGTAGGTAGATAGGTAATACTCATAATTTTTTTAAATATTCATAAAAATATGTAAGTATACAGGTATGATAGAGTTAGTAGTGTGCAAATCTATAAAGATGAATTGATTGATTTGTATGAAAACGTATTAAGTTGCATGGGTAACCACAGGAAAAGGTATTCTATTAATTGATTATAGAAAACGTTGGGGCTGTTAGAACAAAAAAGTAAGACGCGCGTTGTACATGTGTTCAAAAATATATAGTCAGGGCTAGGTTTTTTAAATGTTTATACGTACAACGAAATACCATAATCAAGTTATCCTTCCTTTATAGTGAGTGCATCATAAATAATAATTCCACCAATATAAACATTCTAGTTGAATTAGATATTTAACTACATTTTATACACCTATGAACCTTAACCCAGCACTATAACATAGGTTATCGTAAAACTGTACAATAAAACTTAAAGTTATAGCCATTTATACTTAGTTTCCTGGTCGTTAATATTACTTAGATTTTCTTAAAATTTCCTGCGTCAATATTCCTCGGGGTAATCCAGCCCATACATCACAGAACAAGTTTCCCTAAGGAACCTAAGTCAAAGTCAATTAAAAAAGGTAAATTAAAAAAGGACATCCTACATAAAAAAATTGTCTACCATGTCGTTGGGATGTTCAAAAATGTACCACTTACAACAAGATGTTATTTCATTCGTACGTTCGCTCCTTGAAATATTTTCATTTTTTTTACTATCTATACATAGGTACGTGTATGGAAAGTTACATACTGAAACAAAGCAAAATCCTAATACAGTACCACAAATTATGAATTAAAATGGTATGTAGGTATCTACGTACCAGATACCGCAACCACCGTATCAAACAAAATAAAACATTTTTCAATTTCATATTACATTTTGCACAACACTTTCCAACGTCTGAATTATACAGTCAGCCTTACAGACTGAGGTGAAATTATGACTAAAAGGCATGTCACCATCGTCACAGCATAAATAATAGTACCTACTAGCGATCGTCGTATTATTGAACCCCGCTAACAACTACATACCAAACTTATATTCTACGTATTCGTGAGGCGTTCCAAAGTTATTAAAATCTTAAAAAGATATTTGAAGGTGGTTAAAGTAATTTAATCAAATTGTAATTGGCGCAATTTACAGGCTATTATAGAAAGTTATATTTTGTTATTTTTTTTTTATTAGTAAATCATAGTCAGAGTCAATTTGTCTAGACGTACCTCCTTAGTTAGTATATGTTATGATCATCAATCAAATGATCGGGACCATTTAGGTAAAAATTATTAGAAAATTATATTTATTGGGTGATATACATTAATTGTTAAATAAGTAATACTCTAATAGTAATAAATTGGGCGTATCCCATCGATACGATAAGAAAAAGAAGTAATAAATAAGAGAAATATGTTATTTAAAATTGTAATTTTAGTATGGATTACACTAAGTATACTTTTTCCTTTATCGTTGGGTATAATAATTATTTGTAGTGCTCGACCAGGCCAGGAAGTAATTAGGTATCTATGTAAAACTTTGATGTGAACCTATAAAGGCAAAATAACGAAAAAATACTGTGGAATAGCATCATATTAGTATTGAAAGTTAAAACCATTTCAATAGGTAGGTACTTACAAACGTCATTTATGTTTTTATAAACAGGATGTAAAAATATTAGCTGCAAATATTTTAAGGGGTGAACCAATCCATGAAACTAAACAACTTTCCCAAAGAGCATAGGCCCAATAATGAAAAAAAATTGGACCTACCATACAAATTGACCCGGTCGGCTGAAACATTTTGTACCTAAGTATTTGAGGACCAATTTTTTTTAGTGATCAGTTTCATGGTTAGATCATGTCTGAAAAGTTTTCGGCACACACGTCGTCCTTTACAGCTGTATATAGCTTGCAGGTATGCTATTTCTGTCTACTGCTTTATGAGTATTTTTTTGTGTATTTCAATATTTTATTGCATATATTATCACGAATTCCCACGATTTCTTCAGGCCTATCGTCAGATTGTGACTTTTTGGGATATTTACTTGGAAAGAATATATTTTTCTAATAGTCCACACATCTCTGAGTAGGTACCAAAAACAACACAGGTAACAGAGGAATCACCATAAAAATAAGATACCATTGTTTGGTCGACTACCCTTTTAGTTTTAAGGTTTGTAAAAAAACATTAAAAAAACATACCCTCTTCATACCGGACATCACTCTCTAGAAAAACTTAGTCATTTGCATAAAGAAAAACACTTATCAGTTCGCAATGAGTGAAAGACTTTCATTGTCAGGGTTGAGTCTGCAGACCTTGCAATGGTGGAATGCGGTGGAATTGCAGCACTTGGCCGTTCTTTTCTGTCGTGGGAAGGCATTCAGCTGGACACGATTAAACCGTCATTACGCCAGAGGACTATCATTTTGCGCATGCTAAATTAGAGATCCTTCCACAAGCACCTCAGAATTGTCATGTCCATTATTTTAACCGGACTCCATAACAAGGAGGTTCTTACATGCAAGCGCAGTACAAGATTTTGCATTCACAGGGAACGCTGCTGCCCATTTCCTGAATTAATGTATGCATCGTATAGTCGCTTTTTACGGAACCCACGGGTATTATTGGGGTGGCTATTGTTAGCCAGCATCAAGCGGCAGAAGGTTCTTAATAATTTATCAAATTCGTTGCATTTTTGTGTTAATGTTCTTCTATTATTTACTCAAAAACGCCTGGAAAAATTTTAGTTTTTAAGGTATTCTACCCATAGTCAATATTGAAATTGAAATAAAATTGAAATTGAAATATTACAGTCTCCTGGAGAAATGGAGTGAACTCTTCAAATTCCGTTATTACTACCAATGTTCCGTGTGATGCCGGCTTAGAATTGCATCACCCCATTTCTTTCCCGCGGCTGTCGTAAGAGGCGACTATGTGTAAGGCGGATAACCTGGCCCTCAAATATTTGTCAGCCGTGGCGATAGCGACCGTATGTTTACGGCTTTTAACGCTTTGCCTACCCCGCAAGGCATAAAGGGGTGATATGTGTTTGTAGGTACCTATATTGCATAGGCACAGTATTAAAGATGAAGTCACTACGAAAGGTTTTTCTCTTGTAATATTATTATTTGACTAAATAACTGAAAAATACTGATTTACATGCTCTGGTAGTAAGACAAATGTCCATTACGCTAATAAGCTGTTTGCTGAAGCAGCATTTCTTAAACCTCAGTTCATTAACCGCTCCTTTTTTTAAAAAAAGGCATTTCTGCAGCTCTACAAATAAGCTGAGCCCTCTGAATTCCGCATAACGATCCTGGTTCCAATGTATCATGCTAAACAACTTTTATGTTTAATTTGGCTTCTGGTGCTCCTTATTAGATACTCCAGACCCTCGAGTGCTGACAAAAATAAGCCTAGTATGTATTTCTTAACGTATCATAATATACGTTTATTACGACACTTTTTAAAACGTATCAGCTACTCAAAGATAGCGGCAGTGGTAAATATCTTCTGATTTACTTTCATTCCCGTGGGATTGAGAAATTTTCACGGGGTATTAAGTAGCAAAATATGTTCTTCCTCAATGTATTAACTATGTTTATTCCATATGAATAAAATGCGTCGCGCATCAGAAATCAACTTAAAGCATATCGTGAATTTTTACGAAGACTTGTCACGGAAATTGTTGCACACAAGTTCAAGTTTAAAAATTCTTCAACTTTCAACTATTTTCAGGATTCCGTACCTCAAAAGGAGAAAAACGGAAGCCTTATAGGTCTTTTTTGTCCGTTCGTCCGTTTGTCCGTCTGTCACGAATCAGGATCACGAGACCCTTTATCCCGGCAACGCAACTTACTACAGGGCCTTGTAACAGCAAATCCTTTGAGTGAGAAGTTGAGAACAGAGCGGAATCGCCACGTTTTGACGATTTTTCATTCTTTTGAAAATTTCGCGCCCAATAAACAAGTAAACAAAAATCTGTACGACCAAAATCTAGTAATGTATAAGACGTATAGTATTCGCAAAAAATATATCTATCGAGCAAACATTCTTTGATCCTGTTTTCCTGCGACCAGAATCTAGACATATAATGAAAAGTAATTATTGACGAAAAGGTGTATATCGTATGTGCCAACAAAATTGTGTGCATTCAAAAATACCCATGTTTTTAACGGAGCGGCCTTTAAGAAATCAAAATTCATATGGTAGGTACATCCTGTAGAGCGAGATCTATAAAATTTGACAAGTAGAAGTAGCTTCGTTTTGAACAAAGTACAAATTTAGGAAAATATCCAAATACATGTATTTTTTAATATGGCTTTTGAGGCGGTCGAAAAAGTTTATTTTAATTGAGGAGAGTAGTTCAAATGGTGTATCATATGAAAGGGTTTGATGTGCATGTTACGGAACCCTCGGTGAACGAGGCCGCACTTGGGCGGTTTTTTATCATACATTTTCCTGGGTTATTTTTTACTGTTTATGAAGAAAACGAAATACACGAAAGATATTTCAATCACTTTTGACTGGTTCAATGCCCAGAACATTAGAAAAATTAAAAAAATATTACTCGTAACATTCACTACCGAACTTCTGTCCTAATTAAGCATATGTTTAAAAAAAAAAAGCAATAATTAGATCATTATTTAGATTTAATGCGGGGCCTGCAAGTGGAGCCGCACGAATAGTACGAGCATATGACGAGCATCGAGCATGCTTACAAAATAATATTTATCATTTATCATTTATTTAATAGTAAGAAATTTACATTGTCAGAAGTATAAATATAAATAGGTATTATGTACCAAGAGGCCGGATAATAATAAATGTTTCGTTACTTTTCGTCCATATCAGGCTTTTTATGTTGCATATAATCCGATCCCTAATTGGTATAAGTATAAGTACCCATACATTATTATTCTGTGAATAAGTGTAGTGTATCTTTTGTTTAGGATAGGAGGAGGAGGTCACATAAGTTAGTGCAGAGGCTCTAAGTCGTTTTTACAACTCACAAGTAAGTAGTTATGGGGTGATGCTATCCTAAGACAGCATTATCTGCACACCTGCTAATTTCTTGGTAAAGGTCGATGATACCTAACTGTGTATGATAGATAACTTATCACTAGAAAATACACACCCGAAACGATTACAAGACTCCTTTTATGACATCATCGTTAATTATCCTTATAAGGTAGGGCACCCGCTTACTTGTACCTTAGTAGTTATTTGTAACTATTTAATGATTCATGTGTAACTATTTAGTGATTATCCGCGTGATACCGGCCTAGAATAGCATCACCCCATTTCTTATGGGGTGTCATTAATTGGTGTCGTAAGAGGCGACTACGGGACTCGAGGGTTAGATGTGTATTGCAATTTTAGGCGATGAGCTGACAACCTGTCGCTATAGTAATACACATAAATCTTATTGACCCTCAAACTTTTGTCAGACGTGGTTTTGATATCCGTTTTACGGCCGTTAACGCTCTGCCTACCCCGTAAGGGATATAGGCGTGATTAATGTATGTACGTTATGATTGATGATGGTGATTTAAATAGCAAAGCACCTATTATTAGAGCTATTAGTTATTCATGCAATAGATACAGCACATCATACTTTCCTACTTGAAAGATCATTCAAACTACTTTAAGTCTTGTATTGTGATTCTGATTATCAATCCATTCAAAATTTCAAGTAACTGATATGAAGTTATCTATCATACTTATTCTTTACTACATACTTAAGACAATAGCTTATACGTTCGTTACCCTTTTCTGTTTATTTATAAGTAATTTAGCTGTTGGAGCTCAGGGTGACTTGTACTATAGCTGCACTCCAGTGCCTCAGATTTTAGCACCCTCTTTAGACGTTGCTCAGTAGGACCTACGCTATTATGTGTTATTGACTTGACTACTTATCTTAATGAATTCAGCTTAATTAATAAATATGATGAGCTACTTAGGTATATCAGTTTGGTGTAAAGTTTTATGATATTTGTATGGTATTGAAAAATAACTTAATGAATTTTAGCCCTAATCGGACGCCACATCTCTTTTGATTTTGGACTTTACCTATAGTAGGGGGTGTAGGGCAGTTTATTTCAAAATTAGGATTACCTACTTTCGGACGGTTTTTCCGTTCAATGGTGGGCTTGGTTAAGGAGAAGCATGTGGCACCTTCTGGATATCATGTTGCTATACCTAAACGACATTACATCAGTGCCACTTGTGGGCGCGCTAAAATTTGGAATGTCACAAGCCGTGAGGTTAGCCTGGCTGGCCTTGAGGCCATTATTGTCGAAAGCCTTTATTTATTTATTTTCATCTGCACAGCCGTATCCTCGAAATGCGAGCTTTGTTACTTTAGAATGTATCGACGCAGGTGACTTTCAATATTTATTCCATGGAATCTACTTTAAAGGATAAATATTGTATATAGAGTGGAAATGGGAGTGGCGATAGGCTGGAGTGGAAAAGGCCAGCTACCCGACTGAGGCCGTATTCCGCAGAATTACGCGCTATTTAGAAAGCGATTCAGTTTTGTATCGGTCGATAGAGTGTCGGTTTTGGCCAGTTATCTACTAAAACAAATACCTAATCAGAGTGTGTCAGACAGGAGTGAGTAGAGCATGACAAACAAACCCTAATCGGATGAATAAGGCCAATCCAGCAGTGAACTGTAGTGGCTGTTGTGTTATTGTTAATGATGATTTGTTATAATGCCATTAGTTCGTCGCTGGAATTCTAATGGGCAATACTAATAGAATCATTCTACCACTTTGACGTTCTGTTATTTTGAAATTCTGCCACTCTCATGTTAGAAGACCAAAAACGTTCCATCGAAAAGCCACGCTTGGATCTAAAGTTATAAGATCAAATGTTCTTTCGACGTCAAGTTTTTTTTTTTGTTTTTTTTTTTGTTTGGGACACCGAGTCGTCCAACGACTCGATGAACCCTGGTGTCAAGAGTTTTTCAACCGCCTACTACAACTAGTAGGCCTCTGACAGTTTTCACGTCAAGTGAAACGGCCATGTTCATTTCAATATCCCGTACGGAACTCGACACGACGTCTAACTAAAATACTTATTTATTAAAATCGTTATTTAAAAACGGATGACGTTACGCCTATCTATAAATAAACTGATTGATAATTAATCGTACGATGTTTTGTGTCACTTCGTAAAAGGAGAATTATTATAAAAGGATTCGATAATACTTACACAAAAACAGCATATTAATCGCAAACACGACTGTAGAGAATCACACAAACGCTGCGTACAACTGAAAATTATACGATTGCAGCGTCTCATTTTACACTTAGCACATTTTTGAGAAATTAAGCAGTTGGCACATGTGTGACCCTGTCCTATTGTAAATACGACAATGGCAGTCCGGCGATACCGGTATCTTATCATCAGCGCCTATCGTTCGATATCGTCAATACAATGCGATAGGTAAACCTAGACCTTACCGCGGATTTCGAAATTGCGATAGTCACAAAATTCTGCGTAAGCCCTCACGATTTTTTGAAGGAGATAACAAATTAATTTTAATTATACACTATAATCCTAAATCCCAGTACAAAAAAAAACATAATCAAAACAAAAGATTTATACCAGTTGTGGATATCTAATAATAGGAATTATTACACTTTTAATATTTGTTTATTCTCAGTCTCTCATCAAAAAAATTATTTACTGGGTTAAACCTCCGGGTGAATATATGTTAAACCGTAACAAATGTGAGCAAGTACCCCATGAAACAACTTTTTTCCATGATAAGAGTTAGCTAACTACATTACTGCTGATATAATTTTTCGAGAAGATAACTGAATAACTTAAAAAAACAGAAAAGCTACAAAAAAATATCTCTGATTACATAGTAGGTGCCTATACCAGGATAGTAATGTAATTAATAGTTACCTGACTCAAAAACTACCATGATGATGATATAACAAGTAACATAATGTAATTGTAAATTTACTCACCTTATTTTTGTCTGGAACTTCTCAATTGCTCAATTCTTCAATTCTTTCTAAGTTCTTCACACATTATGGTGATGTCAGGAATTATAGATTGGGTGGCTTAGGTAAATTGATTAAGATATT
Organism: Tuta absoluta; assembly: GCA_027580185.1. NCBI lineage: Eukaryota > Metazoa > Arthropoda > Insecta > Lepidoptera > Gelechiidae > Tuta > Tuta absoluta. The sequence continues at coordinate 5,215,418 of JAQAHW010000008.1, forward strand.
CATTTTTATCAAATCCCAGTAATTCCTATAAAAGATTGTATAATTTTTGTTTGAACAATCTGTACTAAGTAGTGGTTCTGTATTTATGAGAATATTAATTTTATTTTCTTGATACTGAATTTTTTAGTCCATATTCTAGAGGCAAATTGAGTATAATCAGTGGAGTGATAAGGCTTAAAAATGTTACAATGATGTTGTTAGAGTTTTCTTTAAAAGTTGATAGTAATGTTTCTGTTTGACAAGGATGCATTATAAAGTATGGTTTGAAGAATATTGGGTGTTCTTGTTGAGTTATTACAGAGTAAAAATCCTTCTGATTGATTCTGAAACAAGAAATAGGTAATTAGGTATTTTAAAATTAGTTTGCGCATGTTCACTGCAGTGGGTGGATGTGGGCTGAGGATGATGATGATGATGTTCACATACATCGGCTTTTTAGACTGTTCAGTGTCAGGCAGGTCCTGTTGTAACTGGCTCGCTTGTCTGTACGAAAGTGCACAAACCGCACAGAGCCTTGGCATGTGTGAACGCACTCATTACTAGTTTGAGGTTTCTTTCATAAAACTTGTATCTATTTATACGGATATCCTAACTTTTATGAATGAAATAAATAAATACATAATTTTGGGTGACTGAACTCTGTCCAAGAAAGTACTTACTTGCAAAACGATTGTCTCCTTATATCCTCTAAAGTTAGCAGGACTCCTGATGAATTCCAAATATTGAAACTAAAAGCAGGCACACCATAACTAAGGTTATAGAAGATTACATACTCTGCTTTTGTTATACAGTCGTCCAAAGTTATAAAGGTTTCTTTCTGGATGTAAATCTTGTATAGTTCGGTTAAGTTTTCGAAAAGTTTCCAACCGTCGTTTATTCGGTCTGATATTTTGACAAACTCACGAGCTGCTTTCACAAATTCTTCTACACTTAGCAAATTTGAATCCATTATAGGATAAGTCTCTATTCGTTTTTTATTCTGGAATTATTATTATTTTAATAATATAATCGTGATTTTCCAGTCTTCTATGTTTTGATGTGGTTTTGATTGACTTCAACAACCTGAAACACACTTCAAGACTTCAAGTCATTAAAAGTTCTATTTCATCTCATTAAAGTCGACATTCGAAAAACCTTGAAACTGACGTTTCTCAGCTGTGTGAATGACCAAGGTATGAACTATGTATAATGTTCGAATACACTAACATTACACATACACACATCACGCCTATAATCCCTTGCGGGGTAGGCAGAGCGTAAACTAAAATTTACACCACGTCTGACAAACATTTGAGCGTCATTCGCAAAATTGTGTATTGCCATAGTGAAAGGTTGTCAGCCCATCGCCTAAAATTGCAATACACACCCTCGAGTTCCTTAGTCGCCTCTTACGACACCCACGGGAAAGATATGGGGTGATGCTATTCTAAGCCGGCATCACACGGCAACTACACTAACATTATTTTCTATAAATCGACTATTACTTTTACATGGCCACCCTGAGTATGTGTCTTGTCTTGTTGCTTGTCGTCTCGTCTTGTCTGTCTTGTCTTGTCAGGTTGTCAGTTGTCATCGAGGAGCTGCGACGTGGTGGACGCGCATTGTTTTCAAAAGTTGCTTTACGCTAAATTATTAAATTAAAACATGAATTACTTGAAGAACAACTGGTTCAGCGAGTCCTGTGCTATGTGGCCGGGTGGCACATTTTCTTTTGAAGTGAAGGAGGTGCTTCATTCAGAGAAGTCGGAGTATCAAGAAATCCACGTCTTTGATACGACAAGTTTCGGCAAAGTGCTCGTGTTGGACGGCATCATACAATGCACTGAGAAAGACGAGTTCTCATACCAGGTATGTTTGTTGAATGTCCTAATGTGCATGCCCAATAACTCCCAAAACTTAAAAAACAATTTAAGTATCAAAGTGCATTACAAGGAAAAAAATATTCTAACATATTGGGAAACCCGCATCATAGAATCAAGGAAATGGTCAGAGAATAGTTTTCGAAATTACTTGTAAAGAACAGTAACCATTTTGCAGGATTCTGTAACTATGGCGATGTTTTACTTCCTATGTTATGTTAATTCAGAATGTATATTTTTTTAGGAGATGATATCATTTCTGCCATTATGCTGCCACAAGAATCCTGAGAAGGTGCTTATAGTTGGTGGAGGTGATGGTGGTGTGGCCCGGGAGGTGGCGAAGCACCCCAAAGTCAAGCAAATAGTCCAGGTAAAATTTGAACAAAGTTGTATGAATATTGAAATCAGGCGTACCTTTATCAAGCGCTTAATTTTCAAACCCAATGTCTGAATAACACAATTGAATCAACTTCCCACTGCAAATGGTAACCGTTTCATTTGCTTCAAGTTTAAACCCACGTTTTAAACTTTCCAAGACTAGAGCAAAGTACAACCCAAGCAAGCAAACTTGATAAATCTATAACCAACAAGTTTCACTCTTTAACATGCAAAACAGTCAATTCATTACCAAAGTTGTGTGTATAATTGTCCAGAGTCAGTTACTATCATGGAATTCATGGAGGAATTCATTATCTACCATACAGACACACAATGGATTAAATATATATATATACAATTGATAGAGTAGGTACCTGTCTGTAATAATTTATGATTACAAATGAAGTTTTTTTTTATAATTTTGTACATGTTTAATTTCACATGTAGGTAAATAAATATTCAAGATCATCAATTTACAAGTACAATTTGATATCAGTTGTGTAATTTTAGTTCCTGGTATCATAATTATGGCCACATAGGCAGATCAACTATGTAATTGCTTATCATTATCATTTTAGTTTGTGTTATTTTAAAACAAAACTGTATATTTGACTACATGAATTCTTAAGGAAAATCGAAAATGTATATATATTCTTTATTGTGCATTAACAATACAATAATATTTGTTTAAAAAAATAGTTCACAAAGGCGAGCTTATCTCTATAAAGAGATCTCTTCCAGCCAACCTGTTAAACTAAGTACGAAATAAATGCAATGCAATCAAAACAATTTATGTTTTGATTGCATTTACCTGTGCCTTTTTCCTGTTGTTTTGCAAAATACAGAAAATTTATGCATATATACTGCTGTTTGCCATATCTTCCATGTTACAATTTTGATGAATAAAATAAAAGGGCCTTGCAACATCACTGTCTGTCTTATCAACCTCTTATCATAATAGTTAAGAGCAACCTTATCCAATAATTAACTAACTTGACCTTTGGATGTTATAATATAATTTAAGGTCTTAAAATAATGCTTCTTATCACCCTGTCTGATGTGTCTTACTTAATTATTAATACAATTAGGTAATGAGTTGGTAGTGATATTAGTCAAATGAATGAATTATTAACTAATGATACCAAATGGATTTCTCGCAAGAAAACGTTGTAAATTAATTTATTATTTCTGAAATAAGATTTGTCTCATTCAAAAGAACGAGAATTGAACATTATGCGCTGTGAGGTAAAAAGCGCATTTAAGTCTGGATACATTTGAATTAACCAATTTTATCATCTTCATCAATCAGGTGGAGATCGACGCGAAAGTTATTGAAGTATCAAAAAAGTACTTACCATTTATGGCCGTCGGCTTCGACAGCCCGAAGCTGACGTTGCATGTCGGCGACGGCTTTGAGTTCATGAAGAACCACAGCAGCGAGTTCGACGTCATCATCACCGACAGCAGTGACCCTGTGGGGCCTGCAGTCTCTTTATTTCAGGTGAGGGTTACCATACAAATGCCTGGCTTCGCTTGTGTCAAAGCATTACTTACCAAACGTGGCCGTTGACACAGCGATTATAAAATATTCCAGTGAGTTGCGATTCCTATGAACAGTACCATGCCGCAGTATGGTGGAGATTCTGGGATTTACAAGTCACTGAGTATGAAACTGAATAACGGTCTTTCAAGCTAATCAATTTCAAAAACTTTTAGTTACGGTCAATGATGCGAGCTCTTGCGTGACGATAGGTACTATGTATAAACAAAATATTATCTCTTTTCAGGAAAACTACTTTGCTCTAATGAAGAGTGCTTTAAGAGCTGGCGGCATCGTCTGCTCGCAAGCTGGCACTATTTGGAACGATATTGAGCTTGTCAACAACACTTTAAAGTGAGTACCTACTTATTTATGCGAAATCGATTCAAAAAGTAAATTATAATTATAAGGAAATGGTTGGTGCTGTGTGATGCTGGCTAAGAATAGCATCACCCCATTTCTTTCCGGTGGGAGTCGTAAGAGGCGACTAAGGGATTTAAGGGTGTGTATTGCAATTTTAGACGATGGGCTGACAACCTGTCACTATGGCGATACACAATTTAACGAATGACCCTCAAATGTGTGTCAGACGTGGCGTAAATGTCCGGTTTTTGCGGCCGTTTACGCTCTGCCTAACCCGCAAGGGATTATAGGCGTGTTATGTGTAGTAAATAGTCAGTGCGGGTTCGTACTTCGAACATGGGAAATTTGTTCAATGTCATAGGTTGGTGCACGCACATCTTGAATTTATTTTAGTTATATTTTCACAGCTTCCAAAGTAATGGACAATCTAACTGAATAATATTTTGTTGCAGGTTCTGCAGGAACCAATTCCCGGCGGCCGCTTACGCGTACACGTCGGTGCCTACGTACCCCTCCGGCCAGATCGGGTTCGTGATCGGCTCGCTCGACAAAGATACCAAGTTCGATTCCCCGCAACTCACCTTCACACGCGACGACGAGAAGCACATGAATCTCAGGTATTTTCACATATCACGCCTTTAATCCCTTGCAGGGTAGGCAGAGCGTAAACGGCCGCAAAAACGGACATGTAAGTACGCCACGTCTGACATACATTTGAGGGTCATACGGAAGATTGTGTATCGCCATAGTGACAGGTTGTCAGCCCATCGCCTTATAATACAATACACACCCTCAAGTCCTTTAGTCGCCTCTTACGACGCCCACGGGAAAGAAACGGGGTGACGCTATTCTAAGTCGGCATCACACGGCACTCTCATTTGTAAAAAAATCCTTTTACCTGATGTGACACTACCTTGCCGTAAGAAATCACTATATACTTAGTATAAAGTAAAGTCGCTTTGCGCGTCTGTTCCTATGTCTGTTTATATGTATGCTTAAATCTTCATAACCACCTTATGGATCTGGATGTTTTTTTAAAGATAGTGATTCAAGAGAAAGGTCTGTTTCCCGTGGGAAATCGGTTAACATCGGCTGAAACCGCTGGGCGGGCCGCTAGTAGAAAATAAAACAATTCGGCGCGTCGGCGAAGAATTGTATCAAATGGCAACCCAAAGGCCCCAAACCCTTATTGCGGACGAATATTTAGGTTTCTTATAATATTATATAATTTATTTAAATTTTAAAAATCTTCAGGTACTACAACAGCGACGTCCACAAGGCTGCCTTCGTACTGCCAACTTTCGTCAAATATAGACTCGCCTAATTATATTTTACAATGAGCGTGTACTTAACAGTGCATATAAATAAATTAAGCTCCTTCCAAAATAAGACTGCCTCCAACGGGCATAATAATAATAATTATACTTACTTATTAATTGTTGGACTCCACTATACAATTAGATTTAAGTGTTATTCGAATTTGATTTTATTTTTTTAATCTCATATTGTTTTAAATAATACCTACCAAACGCATTCCTTTGTTGACATTTCAATATTTTATAGAATAAGAATGTTACGAATGAACTGAACAATAATTAACATTAACATTGTAAGAGTTATGGGACCTAAGTAGTCTATAAAAGAGTAATTGATATAGATGTGCCTTTATTTTTGCTTATACAATGATGTGATAAAAATCGAAAGAACATATTTTTGTACAATTTTTGTATGCTGTTTTTATGTATGGGTAGAGAAAATATAAATATGTTTTTTTATAAAATATTTGTTTATATTGATATCCTTTTCATTTTGTTTCATATCACTTTTATTTAGGTAAATTATCAAAAGTTAGTTTCAAATTAATTTTATTCTAAAACTGAAAATTCCCTGGACTTAGGCTCGATACAGGTAGAGCGACCGCGCAACCTCGACTCAGCCGCTTTTCGCCAGTTTCTATGAAACTGTATGCAACGATTCATGTGCGGCGACGCGCGCGCGCTGCCGACTGTCGACTCGGTCGCCGCGCCTCGCCGCCATTGCAAGTTTCTATGCACTCAGTAGCAACGGTTCATGTGGAGCGGACGCGTCGCTGCGCGGAATAGTGTGACAATATGTTCGATACCGAACTCTTCATTAGTTTAATCGAAGAGAGAATGAATGAAAGTATAGTACCTACATCTGTACATACATACCTACATAAGTATTAATTTACTTGTAAATTATTTGTTTGAAGTGGAATTTTATTTTAGATTAACGAAATCCTTTTATTATAATATACCTACCTAATTAACTTAGAAAATTACAACAAAATGTTTAAAATGGTATCAAAATCGGTCGTAATTTGTATAAACAATAAAAACAAACAAATTATCAATAGCAAAATACATGTATTTTATTTATCTAACATCTCATATGTAGTCCCACATTTGTCCTGAACTTGTCCCGAAACTGTGGAGAACGCGCGTGCGGCGGACGGCGGCGCGGGCGCTCCACATAAATCGTTCTGCGGCCCGGTCGCGGCCGCCAAAATTTGCTGCCGGGTCGCTGCTGCGCGGCCGCTTCACCTGTATAGACCCTTACCTCAAATTACCGCTATCACCTATCGGCCATTCGATTTAGAGAAGGATAGGAGATATTTAAGTTCTGTCATGTTAAAAAATCACAATAGGTTCTTAGCCATTTCTAGTCAATTCAGTCGTCATTGGCCTCAATTCGGGATAAGAATGACAGGACTTATCTCTTATCCTTCTCTAAACCTATTTGATGGAAAGTGACAGCGCTAATAGAAGGTAAGAAGATAAAATTAAGGCAATTGTTATCATCGTCGCGTGTCATTGTGACAAATAAGGCGTACTCTGAGTCAAATTATAAGACATGACATGATTTAAGTTGAGTCTGTGCGGAAAAGAACCGACGCGAGTTTTGGGGGCGCCTCTGTGTCTTAGTATGACACATGTCATAGCAACCTATGAAAAAAATTTAGGTCACTTTTTGCCCATACCTTTTCTCTTTCCGCACAGCCTCTATCTCTTATCCTTTTCTAAATCTATTTGACGGAAAGTGACAGCGCTAATTTAAGGTAAGTTAATTTATTTCCCGAATTTAGGCCATTAGTGTTCCGTAGCGGGGAAAAACCGCAAAAGCACTAAATCATGCAACTTCTGATTTGGACTCGAATGGAAGGTCCGCGCATTTTTAGGTGTGCGCTGGATGACAAAACACGGGAGCACAAATAAAAAACTCATTAATTTATCATAAAATATATTTCATTCGCTGGTCTGTCCTTTCGTATATTCCGTGGCCTTGCGCGCGGCGGTATCTTTGGTGTTTTTCTTAGTGTGCCCTTCTTCTATGGCCTGGTGGATGGCGGTGAACACGGCCCCTGATTTTACCTTCTTCAATATTCTTCTGTCGTGGAACGGGTGCATGTGCTGTCCTATCCTGTGAAACATAAGTGTTCAAATAAGTAACTGTGTGTGTAGGTATTATTGTTAACTATTTTGAGCCAGACATGTCCCACTGCAGGGCAAAGGCCTTCCTCTGTTTTTCCATTTTTCCCTATCCTGGGCCACCTCCAGTTTTGGGCGTGGGCGTGTAACTAGTCTTTCCACCTTTTTCTTGGACGACCACGTGCCCGTTTTGCGTTGGGAGGGACCCAAGTAGTTGTTATCTTTGCCCATAGTGCAGCAGGCATTCTGACAACATGTCCAGCCCAATCCCACTTGAGATGTGCTGCCTTCTGACCTACGTCGACTATTTGAGTACGGGAACGCAGAGGTTAATACCTCTGCATATTTAATTTTATACTTTAATATTAATTTATATTTATAATAATTTAATGTACATCGATTAGGTATGCTAGCCGGGCAGCGCACTTTATTGCTCAAATGTGACGGTTCCAGCTAAAAATCAGCGCTGCAGCTTTAAGCTACAGCATATGCTGAGCTGGACTCCATTTCAGTCTCAGTCATAAGTAAGTAAAAACACTTTATTGCACATTCAAAACACAAATAAATAACAGGAAAACTGTAAAAAAACTAAAAATGCGCAATACGGCCTTATCGCTGAAAGCGATCTCTACCAGACAACCTTTGGGTGGAGGAGAAATCAAGGGGAAGAAGAGAGTAAGTGCATAAAATAAAGGTAAGATTAGACAGTGTACATTAATAAATATACTAAATCATACCATACCTACCATATTATAATATACTACAAAAGATAAATAAATAAATATATAAATAGATAAATAAATACAGATTATAATACATACATACATAAGTGTATGCTATTGTACTCCCTGTTTAAACTTGATTGTAACTGAATAAATATTTTTGTTTCTTTTCTTTCTTTCTGAAATAAAAAGAGAGAATAGAACAGAGAGCGTGCATAAGTATTTAGTTTGCCCGAACGATGAGTGTACAAACTTTTTTGGGTGTGTACTTGAAACTGAACAACTTCTTTTGGTAACTTTTATATTTCCCCTTCGTACCGTAGGCACTACTGAGTGGCACTACCGGTAGAGTATTTCTAGCGCCAAAAGTATGAAAGAACAAATATTTGTTTTTATTATTGGATTAAAGTTACTAAGAACAGTTGCTTGATTTATGTGTAGGTTACGGCTAAAAAGTCTGTAAAGTCAGTGAGCGGCCAGACTGACCACACTGTATTAATTGAGTAAAAGTACTGAATAAATTTCCAAAGACTCACCTATTTGTGACAACGTTGTCGTTGGTGACGACCAGCGCGGGGCACCTGCATTGTGCCAAATAGTCGACGCAGCGCCACTGCCGCGTGCCGCAGCGCTTGGTGTGCTTCAAATAGTAGACGAAACGGTTCAAGATCAGTTGCAAAGAGCCTTGGGTGGATATTGTGTATTGCAGCGCTCCACAGTCTGTAAAATAATCCATACTAATTAATATTCCAATCTCTTCAAAGTAAGAGTGAACAGGCTTCTTCTGGATGAGCTCGCTCCATCTTAGACTCTGTCTCTGTCCTATGACCTAGACTAGAGTCAAGAGCAAACCCATCATTCATAAAAAAAATATAAATCTGAGAGTTTGTGTGTGTGTGCTTGTTACCTCTTTACGCTCAAACGGCTTGACCGATTTGGATGAATTTTGGAACACAGGTAGAGTATAAACTGGATTAACACATAGGCCACTTTTTATCGCACGAAAACAAGTATTACTACGGGAAAATGAGTGGCAGTGGGTGAAACCGCTGGGTGGAAATAAACTCATGAAGATGCACCCAGGGGCGATAAATCAATCTAAAAATCTTTTACCTAGGTTTCATTTACCAACAAACAATACTGAGCACAGCTCTGTATACCAAGTTCCTAATGACTGGCCCGATGGCGTAGCGTATTTTACCCATGCCTGCTATGCTGAGGGTCATGGGTTCGATCCCCAGAGGACTCAAAATTTGTTAAGTAGTTTTCAGATATTTGTGAAAAACGTATTTTTTCGTAATCGGGATCATTTAGTATGGGTAATATTCTATTCTATGAATAATATGTATTTATTTACAAAAAAAGTAAGTCTTAATATCTGCTATCTAGTTCCCACAGTACAAGCTTTGCTTAGTATAAGGCTAGATGGGGCTGTGTGAATTGTACAGGGTATTTATTTTATTTTAAGTTTGGTATTTCTTCTGGTACTGAAACAGATAAAATTTACACCCTCGACAAACACTTGTGGGTCATTAAGAAAATTGTGTATCGCCGAAGTTACAGGTTGTCAGTCTGCGTTTTGGATAACACAGTTATAATAAGAATAAAAAACACTACTTACCAATCTTTTTACCTGCTTTAGCTATTAACTCATTGCTGGTAATGGCCACAGATGTAGGTTCAGTTTTTATTTTTCCCTCAAAACTATCTTTGCCTACAGATTTTTGTATTATTATATTCTGTGAGGAAATGTCTTGTGAGATGTCAGTTTGCATGTCTTCTTCTTCCTGCTGTATGGTTTCATCAAAAGTGTGCTCGTCCAAAATTTCTTCGTCTAATGTTTCATCTTCAATTGCTTCTGTAATATCTGCATCCCTAAAAATTTGCAAGAGTGACTAAGGTTTCTTCTGTATTCTTTTTCCTCAGGATTAACCTTGCCAGCCCTGAGGTAGTGCCTTTAAAGTTTATTTATTTATTTATTTATTTAACTGTTTATTGCACACAAGATAAGACACAGGACACTTACAATTAAGAAAAACAACACGACAGGTACTACTTATTTCTAAAAAGAAATCTCTTCCAGCAGTCCTACGGTAGAGAGACAGCATAAGGTGAGGCTGATAGATCGTGCACAATGTAATAATAAAAATATAATATAATAAAAATAAGTTTACCTAATATACTAATATATATATATATATATATATATATATATATATATATATATATATATATATATATTAGTATATTAGGTATAATATATATATATATATATATATATATATATATTAGTATATTAGGTAAACTTATTTTTATTATATTATATTTTTATTATTACATTGTGCACGATCTATCAGCCTCACCTTATGCTGTCTCTCTACCGTAGGACTGCTGGAAGAGATTTCTTTTTAGAAAAATATAATATAATAAAAATAAGTTTACCTAATATACTAATATATATATATATATATATATATATATATATATATAACTAACACAATAACATATATATATATTACAACAAATACAATAAATATACAGTTTTATCCGGTCAATACAAAATTTTGATAAAACAAAGATAATTGTGTCATAGTTAATACTTGCGATTGTTGGCGCTTGGTGAAACTCCATGTTTAATTAATTTTGACAAAAAACACTTGTACTCGTTTCACAGTTTTATTGCGGGGTAATCCGACCGGTTTCGCTCACATGAGCATTTTCAAGGATTTTACAAAACACAAATCATTATTCAAGAAAGAACATCACATCCACTAAATTATAATTATTTACATACTTGTTTGTTGTATCTGTGTGATAAAAAAAAAATTTTTTTGCTGATTTTCAAAATCCTTGAAAATGCTCATGTGAGCGAAACCGGTCGGGCTACCCCGCAATAAAACTGTGAAACGAGTACAAGTGTTTTTTGTCAAAATTAATTTGATAATTGTGTATTTTTTTTTTTACATTTGTCGGATGATGGAGTCAGTAAGTGATAGTAGGTACTATCCTACATTGAATAAAATTAACCTCATTTCAATATCCGCTTGCAATTAAAATCAACTTTTCGCAAGGTTGCATTGGCAAAAAAGCTACAGCAGTAACACTTATAATTTTGATAAAATTACCAATACTTACTGGATATTACTTGATGGATTTCCATACATCATGTATTTTTCTCCATCTTTATCGGATACTTCAAAGAAACAACATTCATCTAAGTCTTGATCTTTCACATCTTCTTTTTCAAAAATAATCTGTGGCGGTGGTGGTCTTGCTGGTCTAGACATGAAGCTAGTTGATGATTGGTCAAAATTCTAAAAAATAATTAAAACACTTTTACCCTAGAGATACTCTCTGTACAATAGGCATTGCTACATAATTACCTGCTTAGAAACAGAATTAAAGTAAGGCCATCCCAATAAGCCATAATTGATGATGATGATGATCCTTCCGACCGATTTCGGCCATGGCGACCACTTCAACTTCTAATCAAAGAGGCTTTGATGCGCTCGGAGATGGCTACTATAGGCAATTTTTTCTAAGAAGTCTCGTGCGCAATGCGGGCAGGTGAGCTTGCCGTTCACGTAATTGTTGTTAACGGGCCTACTTCCATGAAGTGAGGTGAAAACGAGCTACGAGAATGCATTTTATGCATAATCTAAGGCACATCACTGTCAACAAAATTTTGTTTTTTAATCTTCAAGATATGAGGAATACGCCAGGGCAGCGCAAAATCTCATTTTATATTTAATTACGGAGAAATTAAAATTTGAAGTTACCTCTATTTTTTTGTGATGAAGCGTGGCGTAAGAGATTTCCTCCACCAGTGCTATTCGAACTGTATTGATCTTAGTATGATTATTAATGGCAATTTCACGTTGAACCCGCCCGGGCGGTTATTTTTTGACAAAAAGTCTTAGTTATTATGAAATTTAGCAAAACACTTACTGTTTCCGGCTGATTTCCTTGGGAATAAAAGGCACAGAACACTTATACTCCTGGCGGATAAAAGGTTTTTGTTTTGATGTGTTTCCTCTGCTGTCAAAACTGACGTGGAATTGATCATAGATAAACGGAATATGATGCAGACGCGACACACACTACATTTGTTCGATATTTTGACCGTGAAAAATTATTGTAGCTAGAATTTTGCCGTAAAATATATCAACTATCTACAACAACGGCATTCTATCCGCTATGGATAATTTTGCCAATGTCAATACTACGTTGATTGATACATCGAACGAAACGCAAAATATGAACCGATTAGACGTAGGTATTAAATTTTTTTTTACGATCAAATAATAGGATGACGTGGTTGTTAGTGCAGATTAGTATGAAGTAGTAAGGTTCGATTTATATGCAACACTAGACGGCGGCACGGCGGCACAAAAGCAGTTTTTTAACCGCGGCGGAAATTTTTAATTGTAAATATGGAGCGCTGCGCATACGGTCACCACCAACCACAGTTTTAGGATAAATTATAAGAAAGCAAGGATAATAATTATGTACATGTACTTACGTACATACATACATACAAATATCACGCCCATATCTCTTGCAACTTGCGTACCTAGTATACAAAAGTATTATTTATGTTGTAAAAGATTTTTGTCAGATTTCAGTTCAAGAGTGGGATCAATTGATTCGGAAGGTTTTTAGTGTTATGGGGTAGAAGGGTTCTAGAGTGGCACTGGGTCAAGATGTTCATGCTAGGGTAACACTGGGTTGAAAGGTTCTAGACTTATACCTAGCTGGAAAGTCCTAGAGTGTCACAGAACAAAATGCCAATACTAATGTTAAAATTTCGGGAAGGTCGAGAGTATCATTATATTAAAGGTTGTGGTCACCCTGGTTCGTTGGTAACACCGAAATATACCAAACATTGTATAGGGCTATAAATCCCTTTTCTAAAAATACCAATTTCAAGACCAAAAATTACAGGATTATCCAGATAGGAATGGATTAAAAACCTTAGTCAAAAAAACAATTAGAAGCACCTTCGATATTAAAATTTTCTTAGTTACTTTAATAGATATCACCAAAATGTATGATAATTTTTAACTATGAAGCAATTCAACTGGTGTCGGTGATTAAAGGAAAAAGATTGTTAAAGGTGTTCGAAGGTTTGAAAATAAGGCATGCGGCTCTGTGTATGGATGGTCAACAAATATTGTTCAAAACCTAATGAACGGTGCGAGAATGCGACCGCTATATATTATCATATCATAATATCATACTCGAATATACAATGGCCGTCGCTAATTGGTTTTTGCTATTTATATATTGAACTTACATTTAAGTATACTGATTTATGCAATAAACGTTTAAAATTTAAATTTGACAGTATTAGTTGCGCTTAAGGTGCACGCAATGACGAAAATGATAAAGAAATATCCAAAAAAAGTTTCTTAATGTCGAAGTTCGCTAAAAAATTTACAATACCAGGATGGACAAAAACGAAACAAAAATATGTTCGCGCAAAGTGCGTAACATGATATTGGCCACTTGCATTTTTAAACCTGAACTAATAAGTTGGCTTTATTTAGTTTAATGACTTTGCTTCTTCTGTAATAACGTTAAACTAAAAAGTTGTAAATATGATTTGAGATGTTATGAAGATAAGTGTTTTGTGAACTGATTAAGCCCTTATTTTTAGATGAATTCTTTTCATGTACTGAAAGTGTAAGAATAACAAACAAACAGACAGTACAGTTTATAGAGTTCATAATTAATATGGATACTATGCGTTCAGCTAAGTCTTGGCGAATGGTTCAGCTTATTTCAAAATATGGTCCTTATAATATAATGTAGGTTAATATTCCTTCCAAGTTATAATATCAACTTTGTGAGTAGTCCACCGAGAATCGAACCCGGAACCTTTGCGCCGCAGGCAGTCGCACTACCATTGGTCGTCAAACTCGTCAAGTATTGTATCAGTACCAGTTAGACTAACATTATATGAAATGGTGACACCTCTATAATATACTCTTTGACATGATTTCCGAATTTCATTTGAATTTCGTTCCTTCCGGCGAAGTAGGACTCTTAATGGCTGCAGGTGGACGGTCTTTCAACTCATCGCGCTCAGCGTCGAGGTCTGCTTTGCGCTGCTCTTCAAACTCGCGTATTCGCCTTTTTACCATCCCGCGCCATAATTATATAACACCTGTCATTTCCACATTAAAAAAGAAGTCAACAAATGAAACTGGACCCTCGGCAATAGTTTAGCGCGAATCTGACAGCTGTCGAATATGACTTATTGGAATCCCCTTACTCTAGGAAAATTAGGAAAAAATATTGCCTTGTACAGTTTATTTCAAGAAAATTTAATGACCAAATAGTACACATACCATATCCTCTAATCCTTTTATATGGAGCTCTTTCCCAGCTTCAACAAGTTCTGATAAGCTTTCCACTGGCACAAGGACCTCCCCTGTGTAAATATACTCCAGTATTGCCGACAGTGTTGAGTAGGATATTTTCTAGAATATATACATATGAGCTATATTTATTTTTATTTTAAGTAAGTAAAAATCTAGTTGAACATAAAAAAAATGTTTAATTGTAACTTGACATGTGCTTTTATATTAAAGAACACTTTAATGTACATTCAAAACACAAATACATAATAACTTAAATTAAAAATGTGCAAAGCTGGCATTATCGCTGAAAGCGATCTCTACCAGACAACCTTTGGGTGAGAGAAATCAAATTGAAGATGGGAGCCAATGTTATATGCCATGAGGTTAAACTTGCGTGCCCTGCCTGAGTCAATGTTTTATTATTATATTCCACTTTTTTAAAGTTAGGTCTTAGATTTTAATGTAAAGAACTTGATATCCTAACTAACTAAATGCACTTATACTTCTTTTATTTATAAATATGGTTCTCTATCTACATAAACTATCATCAAAAGTGCTAATTTAAATAAAGCAAAATGTAGTTCTTACTTAATATTCTTTACATGAGAAACACTTACATTCAGAAATATGACTGGATGAGGACATTGGGCTGATGACATCAGATCCTTTATGTATGGGCTTGCTAAAGCCATAATGACCTGATGTACTTTAACATGATGTCCGTCTGCTGCCAGGGTCATGTCAACGAACTCTCCATTCTATGGATGCAATGGGAGTGAAGTGAGTGAGAGTATATGTCTCAGGGTGTAATTAATTATTGGGTCGGAGTTCACCCTTCAGGGCATTAAATTTTTTGCCTTTTTTTGTCGTAGATGTAGATGGCACAATACAAGCACATTTCGTCCCTGACACTTTTGGGCTATAATGCATCTAGGTCGAGATATAAGCCCTTGATGTTAGCAAGGAAAAATGACTGTTGCCATTTTGATAAACCTGGGAATAACACAGCCTAGGTTTGTTCTAGCCCACAATTACCAGGGACAATAAGTGTTTGTATTGGGCCCCACAAGAAAAATTAACAAAAATATTAAATATTTTACTTTTCCTCAACATTTCATAGGATATACTCTATCATAAGCATATACTCTAACACCCCTGAAAAGTAAATTCTCTGACAGGATTTTAAAATCATTTCATAGTATAAAGTAAAGATGCTTCCCGCATCTGTCCCTATGTCTGTATGTATGCTTAAATCTTCATAACCACCTAAAGGATCAGGATGAGGTTTTTTCTAAAGACAGAGTGATTCAAGAGGAAGGTTTACATACATACATACATGTATCACGCCTATAATCCCTTTCAAGGTAGGCAGAGCGTAAACAGCCGCAAAAAACGGACATTTACACCACATCTGACAAATATGAGGGTCATTTGGAAAATTGTGTATCGCCATAGTGACAGGCCGTCAGCCCATCGCCTAAAATTACAATACACACCGTCGAGTTCCTTAGTCGCCTCTTACAACTCCCACGGGAAAGAAATGGGGTGATGCTATTTTAAGCCGGCATTACACGGCAATGATGCTATTCTAAGCCGGCATTACACGGCAAAGGCAGAGGAAGGTTTTTATGTATTATTTATGTCGGGTTAGCAGCGAGTGAAACCCGCTAGTATCCAATAATTGATTCCATGTAGTGTAGACTGTGTGTTGAGTATAACCTTGATCACACATGCTATTTCAACAACAGTATTTGCCTATATTTCAGGCAATTATTAATTTTGAATTATTTCGAATTCTTCATTAAAAATTTGTGGATTATTTATCATAAAATATAGTATGTTTTCGAACATAGAGTGAGAACTGGTTTGTTTACCTGTTGCAAAGAGCTTAGCCCAGTACAGATATTAGACCTGTGCGCACTCCACGAAAGAGAAAATTGAGATTGAGCCATGATTTATACGTAATTAAAGTCAGAATTAGTTCATTTTATCCATGAAATGTCTAATGAAACACTGAATTATCGATAAAATCACAAACAAAGCGCCGCTCCGCATCGAATGTTTGACAGCGGTGGTGCCAGATAGCTTCACAGATTTCAGAAGGATTAAAGAGAGATGGTTTTTGTCGAAAGGAGATACTTTTTAAAATAAAACCTTCTTGGTACAACTTGGTTTAAATAATACTAAATTAAAAACTCATCATGAGACACTAATGAATGAAATGGCGATGAAATGTTCATCGCCAAAAGAAATAAAGAACTGTTTATTTTGAGTGTCTGGCAATGCTAATAGACAATGACATTTACTTTTTTTACCATGTGTTGCTAGTGTTAAAAATAATAATGAAACGAACATACCCCTTATTGCCAATTCTTGTAACGAAAACTATGGCAGTTTGACGTAACAAGCTGAAGATGCATTACATTGCGAAGTTCAGCCCAGCTAAAGACCATAGTAGTAGTTTACACAACGCAATGTATTACTTTCCGTTTTAAAGTGAGCATGCAAAGTTCTTTGAGTTGAGTTGACATTCTTGCTTTGCTTTTTAATTGTTGTCTATGACTATTAGCGGTGGTTTGCTTTGCTTCGCTTGTTTGCTAACGAGAAAATCAAAATTATATTCAATATTGTGGTTAGTTATTGAGAATTTTATCCAAAACAGTTGAGTGTATGCGATGGCGCAATTTTCTCTTTCATGGGAGTCGCATAAAAGTAATATATGTAGTGGTTTGAGTACATTACAACAGGTGCGTAATTTTTTAGCTTTAACGTCGTATTTTTTACCTTATTTCGATGTAAATGTATAATTATTCCCTAAATTATTTGATGAGTACACATTTGTTGTTAAATAAGTGGTCGTAATATCGCACTCTCTTTAAATAACGTCCATTTCCCAAACATAACCTTAAATTTTATTTGTAAATATGTTATACAGAATGGAGAGTTTGTGGACATGACTCTGGCAGCTGACGGGCACCACGTGAAGGTCCACCGGATGGTGATGTCTCTCGTGAGTCCATATCTCAAGGAGCTCCTCAACTCTGCACCATGTCAACATCCAGTTATATTCTTGAATGTAAGCAAACAAAAAAAAAATTGACCAAATAACCTCTAACAGAACTGCTTTCGTACATTTTTTGATGTCTAGAATATGAATTTATTCTATATTGTGGGACACCCAAGCGATTAACAACCTATTTTATGAAACTACAGCCAACAACGAAACACTTCATGAACTTTATTAACCTCCCCGCTCGTCAAAGCACACATGTGTACATTAATGGCCGCCTACCGTTCGCTCGTCGAAGCACACATGTGTGCTTTAAGTATGGTGTCAAGTTTTTCGCGCGTTTTCGGTCCGTCAAAAATGATTCATAGACGAAACTTAACTTTTTTGGTGAATGAAACGTGCATAGAACTGTTCAGAATAAAATTTTCATTATACTAGCAACACAAAGTGTAAAGCGTTAGAAAAAAAAAAGTAAAATAACAAACTGTCAAAGTTGATCAACCGCTTTTGCCCGTCGGAAATTTTTGGTGGATGATGTTTTTGGTGCTTTTCATATGAAAAAAATATGTATGTATAGACTAATGGAGAAATGTATAATTGCATCACATATTTATTACAGATTGTGCTAAAATAATTGAACTTTATCGGTACATCATATATTTTTCGTAATTATATTATATATTGCAACGTCAGCAAAATTTCTAGACATGCAACTTCCAGGCCCAGAAAATAAAAAACAAAACAACATAAACATGCCGAAAATGTGTAAATAAACCGGTAATATATTTCCGCACTAGTATTTAGTAGTGGCTTGAATGTAAACCGTAAAAATTTTAAATAATTTATATTTTTGCAACCCTACTCCTTGCGAAATTAGTCGCCATTTTTGTTTGCGAAATTTGACACCAGCGAACGGTAGCTGGGAAATGTCAGTTGTAAGTCTGAGAGGGTTAAATTAATCAAAAGTGACATTATCAATTGTCTAAAATGCTTATGTTGACCTTATTCTGATTTTCAGAAAATTTCCTACACTACACTGTGTGCCATACTGGAGTATGTTTACACAGGAGAGGTGATGGTTGGCAAAGACAGCTTGACAGAGCTTATTGATGCTGGCAAAGAGCTGCATATTCGGGGGCTGGAGGACATGGTTTGTATCTATTATCTACAGCCAAAATAGCCAGCTTATTGAATACTATGTTTTTATTTTTATTTCAAAAAGTTTAACTGTCAAGAACAAGAACATGCATAACCAATGTTTTGAATTTCATAATTCAACATACAAACATCTCACCTATAAGCCCTTATGTTACCTTTACACTGTGTCTGACTAACATTTGAGGGATAGTCAGAAAATAGTGCAACACCATAGTGACAGGTTGTCATCCCATCGCCTAAAATTGAAAAATGTATGTGTAACCCTTGAGTCCCTTAGTCGCCTCTCACAACATGTTGCCTCACTGCATAAATTATGGTTGTGTGATTTGGGTTAAGAATAGCATTACACCATTTCTTTCCTGTGGATGTCTTAAGAGGAGTCTAAGCGATTCGAGTGCTTCATGTATGTTAAAATTTTATTGGACAGGCTGACAACCTCTCTCTATTTGTCAGACATAATAATAGCAACCATATTTTCCGGCTGTTAACGCTATGCCTACCGGTGTGATATGTGTTTGTATGATTGTATGTATAATTTACGCATTTTAGTTCATAATTTAAACTGAACCTTTTGTGTTCCATTGTTGGCTGCAGTTATGAACACCTATAATTAACTTTCCTCCCTGCTTTAGTCACTACATGTACAAGCAGTTTCACTTTAAGTGTTACTGCAGCAACTATATTAAAATGCTGATATCACTTTGAAAGATGTTGTCCAGTTTTTAACCTAAAAATTCTTTTATTTTTAGAAAATAGAGATCCCCTCACAAGCCCAGTATTCTCAGTCCATGCAAGCACAGAACAATGAAGGCCAACCTTTGGCCGATACTGGGTATTTCAGTAAAAGTAGAACACCAGATATACCAAAATCAACAAGAAACAGAAATAGTAAATCGGATAACATGCAAGATATTACAGAGTAAGTCTATATTTCAAATCAAATAAAAAGTCTTATTGGGTATCCATCAACACAGCCTTGAAACATGCTGAAGACAGACACATGGAGGAAAATTTTAAATAAATTAAAAGAAGAGAGTTGTGGGACCCTAGTTGCCAACCACGACTGGGTGTTGAGGAAGTGGAAACACTAGTTGTGTACCACGGATGTATGTCGAGGAAGTGGAGACACTAGTTGCGTACCACGAGTGAGGAGGCGAAATGAGAGAAGGGTTTGGTTGGGGCTTGGGCAGTCGAATGCCAGTTTATTCAAGTTCTCACCGCTATTTATACAAATGTGAACTTAATATAATAGTCAGTTGAGGGTGTTCTGTTTATCATTATTAAGAGGATACCCACAAGCTAGATTAATAGACAACTGTGGGTAGACCAAATATGAAGATTGTGGGGACACCCACAGAGTCTTTGCAGGCACGACCTTCGGCAATGAAGAAACTAAAAAGAAGAATGTGTAACGAATTTACTTGCTAGCAAAGGAATTCCATTCAATTTTGCTGGCGCGATCAGAGACGTGACACACAATACCCTCAATTCAGGATATAAATTCTCCTTACTTGCCTTAAATTAGTGCTGTCACTTTCCGTCAAATAGGTGTAGAAAAGGATAGGAGGTAAGTCCTGTCATTTTTAAAAACGTCAATGGTTTTTTCGCCTTTTCTAGTCAATTTGGTCGCCATTGTTTTGACCGTCGCCTTATTTTGACAGATAACACGTATTTTGCATGAAATTGTAAGACATGACACGGCTAAAATATCTCCTATCCTTTTCTAAACCTGTTTGACGGAAAGTGACAGCACTAATTTAAGGTAAGATAAGAGAATTTATATCCCGAATTGAGGCCTGTGAAACTTCGCGGATTCCTTTTTCGAAATAAATTAACATATTTTCTAGCATGTTTAACAAAAAGAGGTTTTACTCCCGCTCTGTCTGTTTTCCTGACTTACGTGTCAAAGGTTGTTAACAATATGTCACTTTCAGAATCCACATCCCGGACCGCGGCGACGAGGGCGGCGACATGCCGCACATGGAGGACGACCACCACGACAACTACGACGACTTCATCATGAACGAGTGCGCCATCGAGACCACATCCAACAAGAGCAGCACCAAGGAAACCAAAAGTTTAGGTGAGCAGGCAAATAAGCCTACACTGTCTGGGAGTGCCGTGTGATGCCGGCTTAGAATAGGATCACCCCATTTCTTTCCCTTGGGAGTCGTAAGAGGCGACTAAGGGACTCGAGGGTGTGTATTGCAGTTTTAGGCGATGGGCTGACAACCTGTCACTATGGCGATACACAATTTTCAGAATGAACCTGAACTATTTGTCAGACGTGGCGTAAATAAGCGTTTTTTGCGGCCGTTTACGCTCTGATAAAGGCGTGATATTTGTATGTATGTATGTCTAAAAGTTTTTCAATAGACGGCCGATGTGGCGCAGTGGTATTGAGACTGCCTGCGACGCAAAGGTTACGGGTTCGAAACCTGGTGGGGCACTCACAAAGTTGATATTATCACTTTGTGAATTTGTTTCCAGTCTGGTTAGGACATTGCAGGCTGAACCACCTAATTGTCTGAAAGACGGTTCCGTGCTTCGAAGGCATGTTAAGCCGTCGGTCCCAGTTGCTGTCTATGATTACTTAGACGGCGGTCGTTACACAACCATGTCAGAGGCCTACTTCTAGTAGCAGGCGGTTGAAAAATTCTGACACCAGGGTTCGTCGTGTCGTCGGACGACTCGGTATCCCACACGATAAGAGAAAGAGAAGATCCCTTGCGGGGTAGGCAGGGTGTTAATGGCCGTAAACATACGGTCGCAATCGTCACGTCTGACAAATATTAGGTATACCGCGTGCCGCAGCTATACAGAGGGACGCAGCTAAGGGAAACACAAAGTTAGACGCGCGTTGAACTCGTGTTTAACTTCTTGCAGTAAGATCCAAAGATTCCCCAAGCGCACTTAATTCTTCAAATCTATATTTGTATTCCAGAAACGCAAATCCAGTACACGATATCGAACCAAGGCGCGCTTCAGATGATTCTCAACCGCTACATGTACTACCTGCGGTACACGTCGCGCAAGGAGCAGCACGGCCATCGCTCGTGGAAGTGCATCAACTACACCAAAAAGGGCACCAGCTGCCCGGCCACAGTCATCACTAGGGACGATGTTGTCATCAAACGGTCAGTACAATTACATACACATGTCACGTCGCGCAAGGAGCAGCACGGACATCGCTCGTGGAAGTGCATCAACTACACCAAGAAGGGCACCAGCTGCCCGGCCACAGTCTTCTTCTTAGCGTGTCGATGGCAGACACTACACCGTCGCGGCCCAGAACTTGGCTACGTTGACAGCGCTGACAGACGCTGTCATAAGATCGTCCTGCGTGCAGGTGCTAGGGCACGCAGGACACGATGTTAGGTGGTTCATTGTTTGAACTGCACCACACAAACAACCTACATCGGAACCCTCCAAGAAGCCCCACTTGGTCATGTTTTCCTTACTCCGGCCGGTCTGAGTCCGAAGTCTATTTAAAGATTTCCAAACCGACCATGGCAAATTATGGCCAGGCGGCAAGCTCTCAGCAATCGGGACGAAAGGATCTGGTAGGGTCACCCCCTCCTGCCAAAGGTTGCACCTCGCTTGTTCGGGGTCTGTGCAAAGAGGAGTGACGCACTTAACAAAGCCATTACGGCTTTTCAGCCGTTGTGTCACTGGGATGTGGTCGTGCAAAGGATGCCGTGCATCTGACTCCATCTTTGCTCTTTCAAAGGAGCTAGCCACAGATCTACGAACAACTGGAGGCGCTATTCCGGCTAGTGGGTACAGTTGGCTAACCGGGGTCGGTTTCAGGCAACCAGTTATGATCCGGCAAGTCTCATTTAAGGCTGTATCCACCAGCTTTGCATGAGCTGAACGGCTCCATACAGGACATGCATACTCGCCTGCAGAAAAGGATAACGCCAGCCCAGTAGTCCGCAGAACATGAGGTGTTGCTCCCCATCCAGTAGAAGTAAGGCGCTTTAATAGATTGTTCCGAGTGTGCACCTTCTTTTTTATGTTACCCGGCCACAGTCATCACTAGAGACGATGTTGTCATCAAACGGTCAGTATAATTACATACACATTTCACGCATTTAATCCCTTGCGGGGTAGGCAGAGCGAAAACGGACATTTACGCTACGTCTGAATTTTTTTTTAGGGTTATTCGGAAAATTGTGTATCGCTATAGATTGTTAGCCCATCGTCTAAAATTGCAGCAATTATTTGCAATACACACCCTCGAGTCCCTTAGTGTTACGACTCCCACGGGTAAGAAATGGGGGTGGTGCTATTATAAGCCGGCATCACACGGCACTATAATTATATTGTATAATACCTAACACGTTAAGTGTTTTAAAATTTAGTACTCAATATATCGCAGGTTTTCCATTTCATTTCACATTCAATCTGTAAAGAATGAATGCTGGGTATTACTTGCAAAACTAACCCGGTAGATGGAGCCGTGCCACGTGTTACTGGCATTAAGATACACCTGCATAATTTGCGGGCAAGGGACGAGCTGCGGTAGCCCAGATGAAAGAGGCGTCGCCACTAGTGATGGCGTAGTAGCATAAAAGACACCAGTTTCGATCTTGAACTCAGTTCCCAAAATTTTGACGCACGCACATGTATCTTTGTGCGAACCATAGACAAGAATACTAACTGCTCGGTTCTTGTCTATGGTTTGCATGAAAATAAATCTACAACAAAAATTACTAGAAGAAAGCCAAACACAAACTTTAAATAAAAGCGTACAGACGACAAACGTAATTAGCCAAACAATTTTATATATCAGGTGGGAATAATCATTGCCAAGGAGAGAGAGAGAGAGGGCCTTACCACAAAATAGTTATAAAATGTGTTGAACGTGTGTTTAAATATACAAATTGACATCGGCACAAAGTATTAACCTTTTCACCGCCACAGACGGGTATAGCCGACAACCCGCGACTTGCCGTCAGCGCCACGGTCGGGTACAGCCGACAAAACGTCGTTAAAGTTTATGTTCATAAACTAGCATTTTAAAACCGTATCTATCTTTTATTTTTTCGCATATTGCATTTATTGTACCCTCTACTTTGATTTATGAACTTTTGCGCTTAGATATTTATTAGATTTGTAGTATAAATAAGAAAAATACTGATTACGTTTTGAAGCTGTCAGAAGTACCATTCGCACACGCCATAGTCGGCCCCACACGACTGGAAGTGTTGTTCCTTACTAGTACAAATGTGAAATATCGATACATCTATAATATATTTAGGGAATATACTATGCCTAGATATTTGTCAAGTTTGTCATAACAATAACATTTTCTTATTACTTTAATGTATATTGAAAATATTCCCGACATCGATTTGTAGAAATACGCCAAGTATTAGACATTATTTTCTTTGTTTGATTGAGTATCGACAAACCGGTTTCGTCGACTCGTGCACAGCGATAATTGCTTGACCATTGTGAGTGCACTGTACGCCGTAGTCGGGTAAAGACGACACGCTCTGACGTCATTGCAGTAGTGACATAAAAATAGTGATGGGAAAATGAGTGCCCACGAGCTTAGTTCAGCAGAACTTCTACAGATTTTAGAAAGCGTAGAGGATGACGTTGATCTGTCGTTTGAACCTGGATAACTCGAATTAGAAGATTTAGAGGTAAGTAATTACCTAATAATCATAAATAATAACAAATAAATTAGGAGCGTTTGGGAGGGTTTCATGTGAACTTAATTAAACGGGTCAAATTGTGATACAAGATTATTATTAGATAATAAGAGATAAGATAATTATTTATTTAATAAACGTATAAGTAACTATCCATCTATCTATCTAATTAGCCTATATTAGCCCACTGTTGGATATAGGCCTCTTCTTTATAAGTAACTATGAAATGCTAATAAATAACCGCTAATATAAGTACAATACCTTACGAAGGGCGTTGTAAATAGTAAATAGAAACAAACCGAAGAAATAATCAAATAAACTGGGTAGGAATAGAAAAAAAATGTTCAAGTATCAAAAATCTTAAAATAATAGATATGTCGGTTTCCCATTTGCCTGAGATACTGGAATTCATATTCTTAGTTTAGGAAATGGTTAAGCCACAGAATTATTTCATATAAGTGTACCTATTTGTAATTAAGTTTATTAAATAAATAATTATCTAATCTCTTATTATCTAATAATAATCTTGTATCACAATTTGACCCGTTAAATTAAGTTCACATGAAATTTGTGCCATTCAAAATCGTTTTAAAAGAAAACAAATAGGCACAATAAAGTATTAAAATAAATACCAGCATAAATCCTATGATGTTCTAATTTTTTTTAGCGATATTCTATATTACATCCTTATTTGTCCTAAGATTTTGAGAATATAGAAATGCCACCGAAGCCACAGTTGTCTACAACCGACAACGCGATATAGAGAGACGCGTAATAGAGATGCGCCAGTGCTGATCGAAAACTGAACTAAAAATGAACTTGTTGAATATGCCTAGTGTTGTTTACGAGGCCACCACTACTACCACTATCCTATATTATTCTTTTGATCTATATGAAATCAGAACTGAAAAGTAGGGGGCAAAATAATGGTTTTAGATTAATTAAAACTCGGTTTAAAAAGTGAAGATTTATTATCGATATGAACTGTTGGACATCTCTATTTTATTGAGTATTTCTTTACCAAGAAATTGGTGTGGCGCTGGTTGCAATTTTTTACTCGAATGGCTTGGCGGCGAAAAGGTTAATAAAAAAAAACTCCATGCAAAGAATAACTACTTATGCCTTCAACGCAAATCTACCTTTTTTCTGGAAGGCCCACAATGTCCTCAATTCTCCTTACTTGCCTTAAATTAGTGCTGTCACTTTCCGTCAAATAGGTTTTGAAAAGGATAAAAGATATCTAAGTCCTGTCATTTTTAAAAACGTCAATGGTATTTTCGCCTTTTCTAGTAAATTTAGTCGCCATTGTTTTTTGATTGTCGCCTTATTTTGACAGGTAACACGTATATCTCATGAAATTATAAGACATGACACGACTAAAATATCTCCTATCCTTTCTAAACCTATTTGACGGAAAGTGACAGCACTAATTTAAGGTAAGACAAGAGAATTTATATCTGGAATTGAGGCCAATATTAAGATATTCGTTTGTTTTTGTCTAGTTTCGGCGCGCACAACCACCCGTTCCACGACAAGCAGATCCTGAAGAAGGTGCGAGACAACGCCGTGTTCAGCGCCATCAACGAGGCAGAGCTCAAGGGGAACGCCAAGAAAGTGGTGCGTATATAAGGTCCTATTAAATTCAGTGCAAATATTTGTAGGGTGAGTTCGTCTTGTGAAACTTAACAACTTTTCTCAGTAGGATTTTATCGAAATATGAAAAAAAAATTGGACCTCCCATACAAAAAGGTGCACAAAATATTTCAGTTTGTATGGGAGGTCCAATTTCATTTTCAATATTTTGAATAAATGTTACTAAGGAAAGTTACTCAGTTTCACGAGTAGAACACAACCCCAAAATATTTGCACTGAATTTAATAGGACCTTATAGTGCCAATGGGGACACTTACTCGGCAAACGATCAAGCCTGCTGACAGTTTAATCTGGCTTTTTATTTTAAATCGGATACATACGTACAGATATCACACCTATAATCGCTTGAGGGTTAGGCAGAGCATAAACGGCCGCAAAAAACGAGCATGTACGCCACGTTAGACAAATATTTCAGGGTGATTCGGAAAATTGTGTATCGCCATAGTGATTTGAGCCCATCGCCTAAAATTATAATACACACCCTCGAGTCCCTTAGTGGTCTCTTACGACTCCCATGGGAAAGCAGCTGACCAAGTCAATTTATATCGGAAATACATTTAAAAAAAGCTAGTTTTGTTCCTTGGAGAATGTTGTATAGTGGTGTATAGTAACCCTGTATATTATTTATTATGTTCAGAATAAAATAACTGCGTGTTACAGAATAACAAATAAAGCTGAAAGGGTGTGAAAAGGTCCCTTGTAAGGAGACTAAGTATTAACAAAAAAAATTGCTGTTAGTTTCGTTTTTGATAATAAAATAAATAAAAATGTATATCAAATTACACAAAATTTTATCGTTGCATCGCAGCACTATTTTGTCAATTTCAAATTCAACTGAAGTTGCCAACACGGCGTAGCGAGATTCGGTATACTTCGATATTTCATTAGTGTCATCAGTTCAATAAACTGAAGATAACCAGCAATGTATGCTAAATTGAAATTTGTTGAAAGGAAAGTGTAGTACTGGCCATCAATATTAAGAGTATTATTATTTTTGGGTTATTCTGAACATACATACACACATCACGCCTATATCCCTTGCGGGGTAGGCAGAGCGCAAACGGCCGCAAAACCATAGTATAAAGAAGGGGGGAAGTAGGCCAACTCCGGCCCAATCCGCGCTATAATTACCTACTCTCTCAGGGTTGTCACTTTCAACAAAATTTCAATTCAGTGTCTAGGATTTGGCAAGCGTGGAGAAGTTGTTGTTTTGATCCAACCAAGGTGTCGTCAGTTTTACCTAACCATACGATGATGAAACCTATTTAATGAAAGAAAGAATCTTGTTTGGGAAACATGAGACAATGAGTGGCATCTGGTTGCACGACCAGCAGACGTGCGGGGCGGAGTTGGTTGAGCATGTCATCTCTGTAAAATATAACTAATTCAATGATGATTGATCATTCATTGATCAATGATCGCTCTTTGCTTTTGCACGCGGTATCCTTTGTTTGGGAGGCGGCATCCTTTGACAAATGCCGGAACGCGCGATCGCATCTGAGCGAACGGACTTTACCAAGTTAATTTAGGTAAATGGCTTAAAACTCTGACAACAGAGTACATGGGGTCGTTTACGGCTCGGTGCCCCTTCACACGACAAGAAAGGATTTATAATACCTAATGTGAGCAACCGGCAGACTCAACTTGCAGATTAAAAGCACCTATACCTACTAGGAAGAACACCAATAATTACACCATATAGACAACAAAATACAACTAATAAATCTCATCATCGAGTTTAACATTGTGAAATTTATTTATAATAATAAAACAAGTTAATTACTTAGGTACCTATCCTAGTCAGTAGGTAATTTGAAGACACAAATCAGGAATCGATAAATAATTTATACACAGCAATACTTTCTTTTGCTACAATCAACCATTTTACAAATTGTGGTTTCACGGTCGGTACTAGTAAGCGTGACGCGTGACTCATCGTGCGGTGTCGACTAGCGGCCCCGACGAAGCGCAGTGCGAAACCACCCGAGATGTCTCCGTGTGTGCGTGCGACGACGCATAGATACTATCGCGCACACAAACAAGCCGCGCGCGGTGCGTTTGTATGAAGATAACGTACTTCCTTGTTTATACTATGGCAAAACGGACATTTACGCCACGTCTGACAAATATTTGAGGGTCATTCGAAAAATTGAGCATCGCCATAGGGACAGGTTGTCAGCAGCCCATCGCCTAATATTGCAATACACACCCTCGAGTCCCTTAGTCGCCTCTTACGACTCCCAAGGGTAAGAAATGGGGTGATGCTATTCTAAGCCGGCATCACACGGCAGATTTATTACGACGACCGGGTTATTCTGTAGCAGCTTGTATATCAAATGCTCTCTCACTCAACGTCATACCGATGTGGCGCAGTGGTAGTGCGACTGCCTGCGACGCAAAGGTTCCGGATTCGATTCTCGGTGGGACACTCATAAAAGTTGATATTTATCACTTTGTGAATTTGTTCCCGGTCTGGTTAGGACATTGCAGGGTGAACCAACTGATTGTCCGAAAAGAAATGGTTCCGTGCTTCGGAGGGCACGTTAAGCCGTCGGTCCCGGTTGCTGTCTATGATTACTTAGACGGCGGTCGTAACACAACCATGTCAGAGGCCTATTAGTGGTAGTAGGCGGTTGAAAAACTCTGACACCAGGGTTCATCGGGTCGTTGGACGACTCGGTGTCCCACACGAAAAGAGAGAAGACTCAACGTCATGCTTATAATTTGTTCCAGGAACACGGCAGGGAGCCCGCCAAGCCTAACCACGGCGACACGACCGACGCGGAGTGAACTGCGCGAGACGTTGCCGGGGACGCAACGGCCCGAACTGATTCTACTTGATTTCGTAAGGCTGTACTAGACCTTGCTGAACCCAATCGTGTAAAAATAAACAATGTAAGGACTGTGTATTTTAGTGAATAAAGTTTAAGAGACTATCGGAATTTAAATAAATAAATTTATAAGATTCTACAACATGCCAATTCTTGGAGATTTTCTTCAAGTATTAACTGCATGAAATACTACTGAGGATCTCGTGTGTTAAGTACAGCAAATTGAGTAAATTACATTATGTATCTTGAGTTTTTTCACGAATAATAAATAGTAACGGATACAAATTTGCGAGAAAATTTTGTATCATATATGTGTATAATATTGCAATAAGGTTATGAAATAAAAATGTTATTTTATGTGCAAACATTT
This sequence comes from Tuta absoluta, assembly GCA_027580185.1. Lineage (NCBI taxonomy): Eukaryota > Metazoa > Arthropoda > Insecta > Lepidoptera > Gelechiidae > Tuta > Tuta absoluta. The sequence continues at coordinate 5,244,779 of JAQAHW010000008.1, forward strand.
ATTTTTCATTTTGCCTCATCCGAACCAGGGCCGATAAATTTACTGTATCCTTAGCACCTGCGCTGCGTCGAGCGGGCTAGTTTCGGCAAAATACTAGAGCAGCGCTGTGTGACGCGGGTCGCCCAGACCACGCCGCGCACGCGCGACTCGTCCAAACACGACGACGACACCTCGCCGTATTATAGCTACTTAGGCACGATGCGCCTTCTTAATTCGGATGGATAATACTGTGAAGACGCGCCGGCGCAGCCTGCTTAAGCTTGCGCCGAGCGAAATCCGACCGTCCAGTGGCGCCCTCCCATGCTTTTACCAAATTTTTCTAAATCTGTAACAAATATCAAAAATCTAAAACGGACAAATTGTTGTCCTATACGTTAAGTTTATGCCGAAAATCAACAATGAGCAACAATTGTGTTCTAAATTTTAAATAAAACGGAAAATGGTGGTGGCGGAAAACGGTTTTTGGTGATTTCAAAGACGCATAACAATGTAAAGCTTATTGTTGTATCTTAAAATAAACTTGTCGTAAAGGACAACAATTTGTCCGTCTTAGATTTTGAATGCTTGTTCTAGATTTTATGAAATTATTATAAAACAGGTGAGGGCGCCACTGGACGGTCGGCGCCGCCTTAACGGAGCGACTTGATATTATTATCCGTCCAAATTAAGAGGTGTAAAGTATTATTATTTATTCTTATGGTGTAGTCATGTTCGGATGGGTTGCACTAACCGCATCCGCGCCGCGTGTGCGGACCCGCGTTACACAGTGCTGCTCTTGTATATTGCCGAATCTAGCCCGCGCTCGGTTGGAGCTAAATTTATTACCTTGCATGGCTTGTTGAGAAACCCCCACGCGTTTATCGCCATCTATTGGCGTAAAAAAGCATTATTTTTTTTAATCTGTCAAAAATACCTTATTCATGCACCGCTGGGCTCCGCTCCACCTTAGTGAAGACGCACCCTTACTCAAAACCTGAAAACGGCTTAGAGAAATGAAATCCGTTGATATTTTGCATTATAGTAATTTATTTGATAGAAACACCTTTCTGAGTCAACGTATTATCTTCATAGGTCTCAAGAACATCAGCCAAATGCTCGTTGTCTCTGGGCTTCTTGAATTGCCGCCGTTTCTGTAAAAGAGGTAACTGAAATAAGCAAAACGTCGTTATGACGCCGCGCCAGCACGTAGACAGTACAATATGTACAGTCAGCATCACACTGGGTTAGACAGTTCTTTGGACCGTTCTTATACAGCGCGGATAATACTTCGAGTGTCTAACTAACCGGACGTGAGTTTGACCATAGACCAATGAATACTAGGTTTGACTGTACACGTAACACTCATCGTCACTTTAAAATTTGCCAAAAGTAAAGCGACAAGAAATCCCATTAAGGCGAGTGTACCCATGAACGACCGACAGTGGCGCCACTTGACAAAAATAATATTTTCTCTTCATACAAACAATCTATCAGAATATCCGTTGCCCAAGTTTTTAGTATTATCCTTAAGTTTAAAAACTACAAACTCAATGAAATATTCGCTGTAATTAAAGTTATGGCAATTAATACCAAAAGTGGCCGTTTTTAGGTACTTTTTTTCATAACTTTAATCGCCGTTGACGGCAACACTGTGAACGACCTCGACAGTGGCGCCACTTCACAAAAAAAATATTTTCTCTTTATACAATGCATAAGTTTTTAGTATTATCCTAAAGTAGCGAGCAGTATATCTCTTTGTAAAAATGCCTAATACTAGGAAACAAATGGCAGCTATAGATGACTCTACTTTAAAAGTAAGATAGGAGGTATAGTATACTGCTTGGTGTTATTGCAAAGTAGGTCGCGTTTTAAAATCACGTCAGCACACCGAGGCCTCTTCACGTGACCTTCTGTCTAGTGCACTTTAAGAACGTGCTTTGAAATCAGCCTATAATCTGTAAGTACCAAAATTTTTTGCAAAGTAAATGAAACCAGGTGTTTTAGTAAGTTTCTACGAACTGCCGTGTGATGCCGGCTTAGAATAGCATCACTCCATTTCTTTTCCGTGGGAGTCGTAAGAGGCGACTAAGGGACTCGAGGGTGTGTATAGCAATCTTAGGCGATGGGCTGACAACCTGTCACTATGGCGATACACAATTTTCCGAATAACCCTCAAATATTTGTCAGACGTGGCGTAAATAACCGTCTTTTGCGGCCGTTTACGCTCTGCCTACCCCGCAAGGGATTATAGGCGTGATATGTGTATGTCTACGAACTACAGATTTGAATATTTTTGAATGATTTCTGATCAACGAAACATACAAAAAACAGCAATAGTTGTTATTTTATGCTGTTAAATACCATCAAAAGAAAAGAATTAAAACATATTCATTAAGAAAATATTTTATACTACTTAAAACGTAAACACTAACGTAAACCGTACTTATTACGAAACACCTGCTCGAGCCAATTTTACGAGGCTAAACTAGAAAGGTTGGTGCTTTCGAACCGTGTTTCGAAATGTCACCTGTATTATACATTACATTTAAATTTGGTCGTGTGACTGATATGTCAATTTTTACCAGGTAGATACTTAATCTGTCCACATACAGCCAATCTGTCAATTCTGAACAATTGACGAACGGGAAAGTCAGTCAATTAGCGATGTGGCGGGATTAGTTTTGAATGTGGAAATTAAACGGCGGGCTATCGAAAAAGTCGCCGCGGTCTACCTCTTGGCCACCCCTGATCTACAGCATCTACACGTACAGACTATAGTAAAAACCACAAACCTGCGAGACTTTCTTCCGTTTGGGCATGATGGGCTTCCTCGGGCCGTGGTCCTGCATGGACTTGATGCCCTGCTTCTCCAGGTACTCCTCGACCTTGGCGTCGTCCATCGCGTCCACGGCCGTCGCGCGCCACAGCTTCACGAACTCATCGTCTACCTACGCCATCGACATCATATAAGTTGTCAAACACTGAAGTTCAGGCTGGGTTAGGGTACGTTCAATCGACCATAAATAATATATGTATAAATTTTTAATTTTGTTACCATATGTTTAGTTTTACAGTGCATAGGCTAAGCTGTAATGCTGTAAAATTTATTTCAATAAATAAATAAATAAATCTTTCGTAGCTCTTTTATACTAAGTAAAAAGTTCTTGCGTCGTCCATAAATATACCGTTCAGCGACGTCAATAGTATAAAAGAGCTACGAAAGATATATTATTTATGGTCGATTGAACGTACCCTTAGACAGTTTGGAATTTCGACTATGCCGCGTGCATAGGGCTTACATAGGCGTTTTAAACTTTACCACCCCCACTTGAAGTTCAAAATCTTTTGAATCAAAAGTTGCTCAGTTTCATGGGCTGGTTCACTCACACTCACACCATCAGCATTTTTTCACACCCTATATACATACATACACATATCACGCCTATAATCCCTTGCGGGGTAGGCAGAGCGTAAACAGCCGCAAAAAACAGCTAATTACACCACGTCTGACAAATGTTTGAGGGTCATTCAGAAAATTGTATATCGCATCGCCCTTTATTAATGTTTAATTTTACGTACTTCTAATGTAGCAGTCTTATCATTGTAGAACAGTATTTTCTTTTTATCTGTAGGCCGTGTAATGTATAATATTTCTTGAGCTAGGTTCTTTAGTGCTTTTTCACAGTGGGGCAATGATTCCTGGACATCCTCTAATAGAATTCCACCTAGGCCTTTCAGGTCTTGCTGCTTTAGTAATCTGGAAGGGAAAAGGGCCTATTAGGGCTACATATTGCCTTTGTATGACTTTGACATATAATTAAGCGCCAACGCTGCGTTTTCACGGGCTGGACGACCCGCGACACGCAGCGCTGCTCTTGTACTTTGCCGAATCTAGCCCGCGCGTGCAGCCCTGTCGACGCAGCGTTGGCGCATTAAAATAAGATCAATAGAAAATCACCTATAAACTATTGCCCAAATTAAAAGGAATCATTGAAATTGGTCTAGTAATTTTTGAGATATACTTACAAGAACAATTATACATACAAATACACAATATATCACACTCAGGGGATCAGGCACAGAAAAAATTATAGTATTAGATCAGGTGTCTTTTTATATGATTATTGCAAAATATTTTACATATGGGAAAAATGTTATAATATACCAATTTCATTATGGGTCAAATTGCTAAAAAGTTAAATTACCTTAATAAAGATTTTCTGTCCTTAATTTTATACACAGGCTTAAAAATATATTTGCCATCTGGGGTACACTCTATTTTTGGGTTGTTTTGTAGAGCCTCTGTTTGCAACCACTAAAAAAAGTAACATTTTAGTTACAGAAATTAAAACTTTAGAAAAAATAAGAATCTGTAAACAGCCGTATTAACTTTACAGCCCGCACTTATAATTTACAATTTCTGAATAAAATAAAGCCACAATATAAATTATTTTACACACCTGTTTGACTTTATTCCCTACATCGAGCTGGTTAGTTTCATCAAGAACCTCATCCAGTGTCAATGGATGGTCATCTCCGTCCTGGTGACGAGCCCTCATGTGCCTCACAATACGAGCTAGGACACCAAATCTGTATGATGAGCTGCCTGCCATTGTTTTATACCTAAAAAAAGAAAAAATATTCTTTTATATAACTTAGATGTAATCAGCTACTTTATTCATTAAAACTATCCAGTTATATTTTTATAATTTTGAAGTAAATTGCTGAAGCATGATGATTTATTTTCAACTGCTATTTAGTTGTAAATAAGACTGTTACAAAACTAAAACTTATAAATTTTGTGTAAATTTTTGGGAAATTGTGTAACCACATAAATCCGTATGACATAAATTGATTAGCAAAACTTACCTTACTTAAAAGATATGGCTGAATAAAAAAAGCACCTAGCTACGACCTCATTATACTTAAAATTTTGAAAGAACTACCTTACCTTTTTAATTCAATCGTAAATAGGCTTTGTGCACCCTGAATGGAAAGTATCACAAGTAATCATGATCCCTAAACCTGGGAAACACTTGTACACACAGCTAGCTATAGGCCTATAAGCCTGCTAACCCTAGCCAAACTTCTAGAAACTCATAATGTGATTCAACTGAACCCAGTGATTGATGAAAGAAAGCTGATCCCATTTCACCAATTTGGATTCAGAAACAAACATATCACAATTGAACAAGTCCGCAGGATAACCAACAAAATACAAAAACCTTTTGAAAACAAAGAGTATTCCTTGATATAGCCCAAGCTTTTGACAGAGTTTGGCATGAGGGCCTACTCAGTAAACTAAAAGAAGTCTTACCATTAAAACTTCTTCTACTTTTTCATACTAAGGTCTTACCTACAAAGTTCTTCTTTGTGAAGGAAGGAAATGCTGTCACATCTCTCAACCAAAATAGACGCAGGTGTCCCTCAAGGCAGCATGCTTGGACCCATACTCTACTTACTCTACACAGCTGACTTACTTACTATGCAATAAACATGTGACTCTTGGCACATTTGCAGATGACACAGCAATCATTTCTGCACATGATAACCCAGTCATAGCATCAAAATTACTCCAAACCAGTTACAATGAAATATCCACCTGGCTTAAACAATGGCAGATAAAATAAGCTAATGAGCGTAAATCAGTTCATGTCACTTTTACACTTCGAAAAAATTACTGTGCACCTGTCAAACTAAATGGAGTTGAAATACCACAAGACCAAAGTGCTAAATATCTGGGCATGCATCTAGACAGAAGGCTAACATGGCACAAACATATCCACATGAAAAGACTTCAGCTTGGGCTAAAACTGAGGCAAATACACTGGGCATTGGGCTAATGGGTTAAAAGTCATAAGTATAACTGGACAACAAACTTGTACTAAACAAATGTACCCTAAAACCTATTTGGGACTATGGTATCCAATTACAGGCAGTGCTGCTAACTCAAACCTAGAAATACTTTAAAGATACTGCGAAAAATAACTGGAGCCCCATGGTTTGTGACCAATGAAATGCTATATAACGACCTAAATATAAGAAATGTGAAGGAGGAAGTCAAAACCACCATCGAAAAATATCACATAAAGCTTATTCATCATCCAAATTAACTGGCAACAGATCTGATGATCCCAAAGTCGGGCAAACCCACACTAAAGTGTAACAGGCCATGTGATCACTAGCTTGGGAACATCAAAGGAAGTTTGCAAGACACAATCCAACTCTCCACACAAGTTGCTAAATGTCATAAAAAAAAGATGTGACAATATTTATAATATTTGTTTCATCTTAGGTACATGCAAAAAAAATTACTAAGAAAGTTAACAGAGTTTATTGTTTCAGTTAACAGATCTTCTGCAGCAACTTAAGACAATTGTGAGAGCCAATTCTATTCTATTCTACAACCGAAGCCAAACTTGACACTATCTTGCAACAAGCCAAAATTCTAAAAATATTAGTTCAATAGGCAGCTGAAAACATCTAGACACCAGATAATATAATCAGATTGGTTGCTGTCTTAGTGTCCTACACAACAACGGAGAAACTGGCCAAGCTGTTTCTCATGAGATTATAATGGACATGGTGGCAACTCATTTTGTGAACTTATTGAGTATATTAATGTTTGATATGCAGTATAATTTGTTGTCAAAAAATTTAGTCAATATGCGACAAACACCCTGGTTGCTTTAGTGCTACAACAATTCAACATTAAGATTATTTCACAAACTTACGTGTTAGCATCAAGCTTAGGCCCAGCATTCGCTGAACTTGATGATTTGGATTTTTTCTTGCTATCATCTTTGTATTGAGAGTCATCTTTATCTCTTTTCTTCTTTTCTATGCTGGAAATCAATATACATACTATTAGTTTGTATATAAAGTCATTGACAAGTAAGTATAAAAGTGTGTCATATATATATATATATTACTATTCAGCTTTATGTTTGTTTCGCAACTGCGATGCGTATGGCGTTGATTGAACAATAAAAAACCAATAAACTTGCCTCCAAAGAAAGTACTTCTCACCAATGCAATGTATGAATAAACCAGTCAATAAAGAGTGGTCTCTAGTGTTGGTTCTTAAAAATCGACTCTCTGACCTAAGCAAGTGTTATAGCGGGGAGCACTTACCGCCCTCCCACTTCCAATCTAGCTTAGTCAGTTATCAAGTCGCTCTAGTTGATGGTGTGTGTAAAAATACGTACCTCGGAGTAGCAAGTGCCTTTTTCTTAAAAGCCTCCCGCTCCCTTAACAAAGCTGGATCCATTATTACTGAAAGTTACCAGAGCAGAATCCTACAAAAGTAAGAACACGCTGTTTATTTACCAACTAGCAGCCCGCCCAGCGGTTTCACCCGCCGCTAACAATTTCCCCCCGGGAATAAGACAGTTTAATATAGCCTATGTGCATCATTGTTCATGGGATAATGTAGGATTCTAAAAATCTTGACTTCAATTTGAAACAAATATCGTTTTCAGATGGTAGTGGCGTAAAGTTACATGCCCTGTTAGTTAACCTGGCCAGCCCAATGGCAGTGCAGTTTTTATTTATTTTTATCCCACCCGAGCCGGTTTTCTATTAGGTCATAACAAAATTGTAATAAAAAAAAAGAAAATTGTGTGATACAAATTTTTTTTTTTTAGAATGACGGTTCATGACGTCAATAAGTGATAATACTATCCTACATTGAATAAAGAATTTCAATTTTAATTAACGGTAAAAGAATTTATTAAGTCGGTCCAGTAGTTTCGGAGCCTATTCAATTCAAACAAACAATAAAAAAATCCTGTTTCTAATATTAGTGTAGATTATATTATTATTATTTTAGTGTGATGCCGGCTTAGAATAGCATCACCCGTTTTCTTTCCCGTGGGAGTCGTAGAAGGCGACTAAGGGACTTGAGGGTGTGTATTGCAATTTTAGGCACTGGGCTGACAACCTGTCACTATGGCGATACACAATTTTCCGAATGACCCTCAAACATGTGTCAGACGTGGCGTAAATGTCCGTTTTTGCGGCCGTTTACGCTCTGACTACCCCGCAAGGGATAATAGGCGTAATATGTGTATGTATGTATTATTTTAGTGTAGATTTTTTGTAATGCATTATTTAATGTTTTTTATCGTCTTTTTTTATACCGAATACTGATAGGGTGCATGAAACATACAACTGGACCACTTTCCCCTAGAAACATATGTCAGGGAACGCCAAAAAAATGACCTTCCATACAAAATCACAATCAGCTGACAGCATTCACTATGGGAAGTCAGTTTTTTTTTACGTTTCCTGAAATATGTTCCTAGGGGAAAGTTGTCCAGTTTCATGGTCTGCATGTACCCTATCAGTATTCGGAGGGCTATCCCTGACACCCTTAAATACAGTGATGATTAAATGTAATCATTACACTGGTACGAATAATGTGGCGTAGTTTGTACATTTTTAAATGAAAAAGTAGTTATTGTGGCATAACTGTAATAGTTAGACATATGGTATCGCGGACATTATTATAGATATTGATGTCGTCTATAAAACTTTAGTACATCACTTTGCTCTATTGTCAATAATTTCCACAGCGCACGCGATATAAGATATTTTTTTGGTACATTTTTCACACGTTGGGTTACATAATCGAAATTTTCACGCGGATCCCTATTTTTTTCTCGTATAAAATATAGCCTATGTTCATCAGGAATAATGTAGAATTCTAATGGTAAAAGAATTTTTAAAATCGGTCCAGTAGTTTCGGAGCCTATTCGATGCAAACAAACAAACAAACAAACAAACAATCAAATCTTTCCTCTTTATAATATTAGTGTAGATAAAAAGACTTGAAGAGACACTTCAACAGTCAACCACAGATTTCATAAAGTATCAGCTCTTCGTTTCGTTTGACATGACTGACATTTTAAGGTTTGGTGTTGACAATTTTTATTAAATCTACCAAAAGGTAGAAATTTGAAACCAATCAAACCACATGAGTACGCCACCGCCGCCATGGCTGTACCTTCGCTAAAATCAAAAAGAATCTAATAGATGGCTAAAATCATAATGGTCATACATATCATACGAAATGATCCAGCCGTGGAATAGTACTGAACAACTTTCCACGCAATTTTTTTTCATTATATTTATTTAACCAGGGCCCTATATAATAAAGCTGACAATCCGACATTATTGTCAAAAGCCTACAAATTTGTCGCATTGTCATGGTAAACTCGTTTAATAAAAATGACAAGTATGTATTGACAAATTGTCGCTTTTGTAAATGCGTTTAATAAAACTCTACAATTATCAAAAACCATGGTCGACATGACATGATGAAACATGCTCGTCAATAATATCCGACAATTCGACAAATATGTCAATATGTCGTGACAATTATCCGTTTAATGAAGCAGAATCGACAAGTTTTTTACGACAATTTGTCACCTGTCACCTGTCGCGCAAAAAGTTTTATTAAACAGAAAATTGACAAATTGTCACGATAATCCGACATATTTGTAAATTTTCCACCATGTCAATTTTGTCACCTGTAAGTATTATTGAACAGAAACTTGTCAAATTGTCGGAATTGTCAACCATGACATAATTGTTGCATATACAGTTTTATTAAATAGGCCCCTTGTCATAGATTCATAATAAGTTAGACGTTGTTAAACGTATTGAAAGAGCCACGGTCTAGGGTTGCTTACTTCGAGAAACTACTTACGCCATCTAGCGTGACAATTTGTAAATTTTCAGTTTAATTAAACTTTTGGCGCGACAGGTGGCATGTGACAAATTGTCGTAAAAAACTTGTCGATTCCGGATAATTGTCGCGACATATTGACATATTTGTCGAATTGTCGGATAATATTGACAGGTGCCCTTACCCTGTGTCGCGCAATCAATTAAAGTTTATAAAGCTTGATTTTTTACAAATATGATGCTTACGTCTAGCAGCGAGAGTAGTGATGAAAAATACATAGGACAAATACAACCGTGGTGTCAAATATCTAGTGCTCTCAGTTCGTCAGCTATTTCCTTCCACTTATTAATTTACTCGCGTGTCCACTTGTTCACTGAACTTGCCAAACAGTAAATCTTTATTTTCAAATATCAGCCCCAAAGTGGTCATTTTAAGTGTTCATGTCCGTAATTGAAAAGTATCAAAAAACACCGACAAAACAAGAATTATGGTCACAAAAACCTTATTCGAATAAACATTAACATACATACATACATATATCACGCCTCTATCCCTTGCGGGGTAGGCAGAGTGCAAACGGCCGCAAAAAACGGACATTTATGCCACGTCTGACAAACGTTTGAGGGTCATTCGGAAAATTGTGTATAGCCATAGTGACAGGTTGTCAGCCCATCGCCTAAAAATGCAATACACACCCTCGAGTCCCATCGTCGCCTCTTACGACTCCCACGGGAAAGAAATGGGGTGATGCTATTCTAAGCCGGCATCACACGGCAAAATAAACATTAAAATTGTGAAAATTATTTTAGTGTGCCCTCACACGATTCCATAAACTAAATATTTGTCAATTTTGTCAGTAGCCGACAAATTTGTCACGATTATGCGACAATTGTCACGGAGCTCAACCATGGTTTTTGATAATTGTAGAGTTTTATTAAACGCATTTACAATAGCGACAATTTGTCAATACTTTACCTGTCGATTTGTGACATAATTGTAATTTTTATTAAACGAGTTTACCATGACAATGCGACAAATTTGTAGGTTTTTGACAATTATGTCGGATTGTCAGCTTTATTATACAGGGCCCTGGAGTTAAATTAAGTACTGCAAAATCCTTGTATCCAAATCAATCACATCGTGCCATGTATTATCATTGTACAGGTACAGGTCCACATTTACAGGCGGAAATCTGCCTGTAACGCACTTGTAGTTACAATTTACAGGTTACAGGCGTTTTATGAAGACACTTGTAAAGCTACCACTGTCAGTGCCGCTCCAAAATCTCGACTACAGGTAAATTTTACAAGTCGATGTACAACACTATCGATTCATTCATTTCATTCACTCAAATTCAACGTCAATGTTATAGCACAGATTAAATAATGTGAAAATAAGTAAACACTTAGCTAAATATATAAGACATTACACTGAAAATTATTATTTTAATAAAAAGGAAATTATAAAAATGAAATCAACAATATTTCTAATTAAAATTATATTATTGATAGAGTACGTTAAAATAGTACTAAATGTGAATTAATAATAATGATCCACAATTGACGATAAACTTTTGCTTTATTTAACGCCTCGAGCAAAATAATTTGGCAAAGAACGCATTTTGAGTACTTTTGAACATGTTGAATAGATTTTTATGCAGAAATCTTGCACTTGTAAAATAATTACCTAGGTCAGACGACCTGTAAAATTATTCACAAGTTGTAAGTTTTTACAGTTGTAGTTTACAAGTCTTTTGATGAACACCTGTAAAAACTTGCTCGATTGTGTTTTTAAAAGCAAAATCTACATTATGGTTTGTCGATGGAAATCTACAGGTGCCTGTAGCTGTGACTTGTAAAATTGTAGACCTGTAGCTTCAAAAAACGCCTGTAGTTGTAATTTTCATCAGTGTTGCTATTTAAATATTAATTTTGGCGCGATGTTGCCACTTTTTCGCCTGTAGAATTGTAGTTGTTCAATGATAGCACAGGCCAATTTATGCAGTTATGTATAACGTCACAAATGAACATACATACATATATCATGCCCATAATCCCTTGTAGGATAGGAAGAGCGTAAACGGCCGTAATGAAACTTAACAGCATCGCTGGTAATATACAGACATTTACGCCACGTCTGACAAACATATTTGGAGTGTCATATATTCAGAAAATTCTGTATTAGTTTTACCGTGGTTTCACCATACAGAGTGTCAGCCCATCGAATCCCATAGTCTAGCTAGTCTACATACATAAATACTTCATCTGTGCCTTAGTCGGCTCTAACGACACACACGGGAAAGATATGGGGTGATGCTGTTCTAAGTCGGGATCATACGGCACTACATTTTTAATGTACATAAATACTTTAAAATCATATAGCTGTTTCTTTTTTCAATTACAAATATTACAATGTAGTAGTTGTTGTTACCTATGTGAACTGAAGTGATGCTGATGTTATGACTGCTTTTCTGCCTTCATAACGATTGATACATAAAAAACAATACGTGTTTGAAAAATTATGAAAAATTGGGTGTTCATGAATTATGTTTACGTACAGTTTTAACGAGTAGGTATTTTAAAGAAATATCTCTTTAAAATACGGTTCAAATAGAACAAAGCAAATATCCGTTCAAATGAAATGAAGGAATCATTTTTAATAATAAAATATTTATTGGTGTCCTATTTGGAATATTTGGTGTGCAATCAGTATATTTTGTCCATATTTTAACAAAATAATCATGATTCAGTGTGTCATGGTAAGAAAACAGTTAGTTTTATAATATTTTGAGTCATTAAATGACCGCAAAATTATAACTGCTGTCGTAGAAGTATTTAAAAAATGTGTGACGCCATTTTAAAACATGGCTTGTGTTGTGTGACTATACTTATGAACAAATGCAAGGGACCATCAAAAAAGTATATATTCTTTTTACGGATTGCAAATGTTCAATTGGTAAAAATATACTCCAGAGAGACTCATAATCATAATAATAGCACTAGAATCGTCGTATCCTCAGAATGCTTTTATTGTTAAAGTCAAGATTTGAAAAGTTACAATATTATCAGCAGATAATTTTTAATAAATGTACCTATACGTTATAACATTGTTCATAACATAACATAGCGTCAACTGAGATATTTCTATCTGGATAACTTCTGCACGACACACACTATCGCATATTATACTTTTCTTTCTGCTTACCATATCATTGTCTCGTTCAACAACAGTTATTTTGTGAGACATTTGAATCTTAATGTGTGTGACAACGACCGCAAAACAAGTTTTTAGCCACTTCGATTGGAATTGCACAGGAGGTGTATTTTTGAAACCGTTGGGAGTCTGTGATAAGTAGTTTACGAATAACCATCCATCGTATTTGTATTATACATTCAACTAACATGATAACTGTTGAAATAAAGAAATTATAATTTTTTTAGTGTCAGCTGGGGATTGAACCCAGGACCTTAAATAAGCAAAGGCACCGGTAGGTCAAGACGGTACAGTACACCACAAGTCCCGGGCTCAATCCCCGGCCGTCACCAACATGTGTCAATTTCTTATTTGCATTTATGAAAATAATATAGCACTGTGAGTGGCAACTGCTAAGTGCATGTTACAAACATACATATAATAACGCCTATATCCCTTGCGGGGTAGGCAGAGCTTAAACGGCTGTAAAAATTGACATTTGTCCCACGACTAACAACTCTGATGTCTGGCAAGTGTCATTCCGAAAATTGTGTATTACCATAGTGGCAGATTGTCAGCCCATCGCCTAAAATTGCAATACACATTTAAACCTCAAATCCCTTAGTCACTTCTCATGATCATGACACCCAAAATTATTGGGTTGTTTTTGCGAAATGTACGACGGGCCTTAGTCAGTTGCTTTGACGCCATGTCTGCTTTAAAGCGAATTATTTTGATGAAATCTCTGTTGAATGGTAGATTTTTTTCGGTTAAGTAGCTGATCGAGCTGATTTATGTAGTTTGTACCATAAATGCAACTGCCAATAGTCCGTCGTACATTCCGCAAAAACAAAGGTCCCAATAATTTTATAACTACTTACTTAATAATTTTCGATCCATAGTTCTATGAAATAGTATGTTGGAAATAACTTCCTCTTTTAGTAAGAGCAACTTTCCAGGGAATGTATGGAATTACAGTTCACCCTAAATAATAAGACTGTAAACAGGCAGACTGTGATTGGCAAATAAGTATTTTAGTTTAATGATAACTAGGTAAACTTAATAAGTTTCACACATAAAGTTCTGATTTAATTCACTTACACCCTTTAATATACTAACGTTTGTTAATAAATGGATTCGAGGAGTATTAACTACGTGTAAGGTTGATATGAAATCTGAAGTCTGATGCTTCAAAAATATGTCTCCAGCGAGACCGTGGCCATCGTATCTGCGTTCGACAACTCGTTTTCATATGTCGCTGTACTGTTGATGCTATCGGTGTCCAATATTGTTTTATCTCAAATATCTGTTAATATCGGTATGTACTTTTGCATTTTTTTTCAATTTCTATTTAGTAAAGTAAATATAAATTATTTAACACACACTTAAATTTACAATCGTAAAATTTTATCAGTGTGTTGGGATTTTCCTTTAATTTTGTTAAGACATCATCATCATCAGCCTATTACAGTCCACTGCGACTATTGAGTATTCTTTGGATATTATAGCAAGTCAAAGAACAAACAGTGTACCTTACCTTACCTTACCTTATGAAGATTTGCCATCCGGTTTCATATTATCAAGGAATAAATTGTTTATATACCTCTTCCACCGACTGTTCCTATGCTACCTTTAGGTTGTTCCTTTTGAAATAAGTCTAATGGCCAAGAACAAGTCGAATACGATAAAACCTAATGTTTTGCAGTAATTACCCACCTTACAATGTGACGCAATTAAACCAACTTTGGAATAAACTATAAAGTTTAATAACGTGTTAGCCGACAGAGTAACTAATTTTTTTTGTGTCAAGATTTTTTATTTGGAGGGAAAATTACTTCAGAAGTCTGCTAATAATATACATGCCTGCTAAATATATTTCAATAAGTACTGTCATCAGTTCGTCATAATAATTAAATAAGATAGTTTAGTAGTTCAGAACCAACAAAATACGTAAATAAAAATACAAAGACAAAACTAGATTTTATTAACTTTTGGATTATTATATTTTGTGGTTGGAGTTATTTTTAATAATAAAATTTATCACCAAGTTTATTAAGGCAGTACCCGTGGGCAGTACCCGTTCCAAAAAGTAAGTCCCTTTTTAACCGACTACAAAAAAGGAGAAGGTTCCCAATTCGTCGTAGGTAAGTGCGGTCACATTATGCCGGATGGTGGAGGAGAGAGTGGCGAAGCATCTTTTATTCTGAGTAAGAGGAGGGCAAGCGGAAGGCGGACTACTCCTCAGTTAAAAAGATGTTCAAAAGCGCCACATGAGACGATGCAACATTGAGTCCACTCAGCGCGAGATGATAAAAAGGCAAATCCGCGAGTTCGAAGAGCAGCGTAAAGCAGACCTCGATACTTAGTTACTGCTGAAGGAGCTGAAGGCCCGTCCACCCGCAGTCATTTACTACAATTAGTTGTTTGGCAAACTCACCTGCCCTCAATGCGCACGAGAGTTAGCAGCAAAAATTGGCTATAGTAGCCATCTCCGAGCGCATCAGCGACGCTCTGAACAGGAGTTTTCTAAAAAATTTGAAGTGGCCAAAATCGGTCGGAAGAATCATCATCCCAGTTACAGGGTAGCTCAGTTCCGTTACGGCAATGAAACCCAAATAGTTTAATGCCAATAAATAACACTCAAAATGCAGTCATAAATAAGGCTTAGGCTTTATAATATACCTAATAAACAAACGTTTTAGGAACAAACAAACCAATATTACTATCGATTAGATTAGGAATGTTATATGTTGCTTATCAGATTATGAACAATGATGAGATGATACTTGACTCTTTTGTACGATTAAATTATTGTCAGTGTATTTCTAAAATAATTTGGCTTAAGTTCAGTTTAACTTTACAATCAGCATCACAGTTCACAGATCATCAGCATTTGGGATGGATCTGGTGGATCTGGTACATATAGGTTATTTGTTAGCCTACTACTTATCTACTCATCTCGTCACATCATCCTTTTATAACCTTATTATTAAAAATCTAAGTATTAAAAGTAAATTAGAATGTTATTTATTAGATAGGAAGTAGTATTGGTAATCAAAGTAGGAAAAAAACGATTATTTATAAAAATAAGAACTATTCGTTGACCATTTCCATTCTAATTTATTGGTATTAATCCGATTGTAATTAGGTACAATTAATACTATGTATTCTTATTTTTAGATCACTATGCGGTTGCATGGTATGGTTTTACTATTATTAGCAACGAGTTGTTGGTAAGTTCAAAACAATTTATTACTTTAGTTTAGTACATAACAAAAGGTAGGATTTACATGTGTTTAAATCTTTTTTTTAGCTCCGTTTTCGGAGAGCAGACATCAAAATCACCGTGGAGATGGATTTGCATTGAAGGAAAATGCGAGAAAGTAGCTAACGATCTAAAGAGAAAAGAGCCAGCTCTAAGCTTGGAATCATGCAAAATGTTTTGCAATGATTACGGTAATAATAATAAATATTCCCCATAGCTCTAGTAATCCGAGCCTTACCTGCAATAGTCCTTGCATAGGGGGTGCTGGCTCTGGGTTTACCTCTATAGTGCAGAGCCTGCAGACAAAGCGAGTATTGCCTTGATGTACACAACACATTTGTTTCTTCACAGTTTGGTTCTCTTGTTGACCGAGTCCCTGTGGACACGAGATTCGAGAACATACCAACATAAATGTAATAAACAGCAAAAAATCGCGCAATTAAAAATAAATAAACTGACTGTAAAGATTTTTTGATAGGCATTTGTACGTTATTTTCAGGTCTTCTTTGGCCAAGTCCAACTGGGGTGTCAGACCTTGGCAATTTTTTGTCAAAAGTAAACATTGATAAGATGAATATCCATATTGTAAAAGAAGGAAATACCGATGACCTGATGCAAGCAGCTGGCCAGGTAAGTACATAGTTACTAATTTCTTATTTCATGAATTTGTCTTTAAATCAATAACAATATTTATCAAACAATAACGATTTTATATTTTATATACTTATAACATTTCAGCGATTCAAGAATATTATCAGTATGAATATCCCTAAAGATGGCAAATCTCCACTCACAGGAAAATCTTTGGACGTGTATTTGGTGAACGAAAACCCTCATTACAGAGGTAAAAAATATTTGAATGCATTGCTACTTACACTACTCAACTTAAGATTTGCTACAACTTTATATGAGTTTTCTAAATAGATAATATTTATTTTTACAGAGTTTTCATTGGATATGGATGAGAGTTACGGATTAAAGGTGCAACCTCTATCAAATGACAAACTCAATGCCACTATAACCGCCAACACTTTCTTTGGGGTTCGTCATGGATTGGAAACTTTATCGCAAGTCATATTTTTTGATGATATTTCGGAGCACTTGCTGGTAAGTTTACAGGAACAGCTTAATTTAACGGTGGCTTTCATGATTCCACTCATAATTAACGAGCAAAATAAAATTCTTCCAAGACTTTGTGTGTCAATTTATAAGCTCGTGTGAAAACGCACCATACTTATTTAATAACTAGCGGCCCGCCCAGCGGTTTCACCCGCTGCTAACTAATTTCCCACGGGAAACAGACCTTCTCACGACATAAATCATACATAAAAACCTTCCTCTTGATACACTTTATCTTTCAAATAAAACTTCATTCAGATCCGGTAAGTGGTTTGAAGATTTAAGCCTACAAACAAACAATCAGACAGGGACAGACGTGAGCACCGAAAATTAAATGCAAATACCTCATCGTTTTTGAAAAAACATAACGATAGTGCGTTTGAAAAACAAACAGTGACATCTATGTTTGTATTATGGAACTAAAATATTATTAAACTACTGACGCTAGAGAGATAAAACTTGATCATGAAGTTTTTTATGTAATAAGCATTTATTATAGATAAAATTCCGGTTTTTTTAATCCCCCAAGGGATGAAAAGGGGGTTAAAAGGTTGTATGAAAGTTCGTTGTCTTAAGTGTGATCCGTTTCAAAATTTGTGATTAGACTTATGACTTAAAATAATTATACA
The DNA here is from genome assembly GCA_027580185.1 of Tuta absoluta. Classification (NCBI taxonomy): domain Eukaryota; kingdom Metazoa; phylum Arthropoda; class Insecta; order Lepidoptera; family Gelechiidae; genus Tuta; species Tuta absoluta. Next base: position 5,262,654 of record JAQAHW010000008.1, read on the forward strand.
CTTGTTTCAGCATATTTGAAATTATAACCCTGAATAGGGTCAAAAGGGGGTTAAAATTTTGTATGAAAGTTAGTTTTTTTAAATGAATGTGATCTGTTTGAAAATTTGTGATTAGACTAATAACTTAAAATAATTAAACACGTGTTTCAGCATTTTTGAAATTTTTACCTTTAAATGGGTGAAAAGGGGGTTAAAAGTTTGTATGGAAGTTTTTTATCTTAAATGTGATCTGTTTCAAAATTTCTGATTACACTCATAACTTAAAATAATTAAATACGTGTTTCAGCATTTTTGAAATTTTAATCCTTAAAGGTGTCAAAAGGAGGTCAAAAGTTTACTACCAGTTGGGCTACCCGTTTTCCCATGGGAATATGACAATTTCCCGGAATAAATTATACTTATAAACCTTCCTCTCAAGTTACTCTATCTAATAAAAAAAACCGCATCAAAATCCGTTGGGTAATTCTAAAGATATAAGGAGACACCAAACGGGAAGCGACTTTATTTTATACTATGTAGTGATAATAATACATAAAATTTCAAAGAATTTTTTTACGAAGATCGGATATTATAAGAATTAACAACCAGTTTGACTTCGTTAAGCTAGCATGCTTTGTAGCTATAGGAACCTGTGTAGTATAATAGGGTCTAAATTATGTTTTTGTTATTTATCCAAAACTTAATTAATATGCAATGTAAGGTTTAAGAGCGCCTTTTACCTCAAATGCCGTTTTTCAAAACGATATTACTCAATAGAAAAGAGTCATAAAATTTTGAAAAAAATATATATTGCAGTTGAGGATCTAACAGATAAAAATTCGATCTCAACTACACAATCAGATGAAATTCGCTCGATAGAATAAAATGCCAAAGTTGCCTCTATTCAAAATTTCATAACGATATTATGCTTAAAATATTAATCTTATTGAGATAATTTTTATACTACTCTTTAGATAAATCAATTATCTAGTAAAAATCGGCAAGTTCAATGTTGTAGTGCTACTTTATGAATTATGATGTCTAAATACCTACAAAAAGGCGAGGGGTACGGCTCCGCGGGCTTCGTCAGTCGCGCGGTGGCGCTTACGGAGGCTGGACCTGTGCTGGTGCTCTGCTCGACGTGCGACGTGATTTGATTTTTCGATTTATTTGTTACCATTTAGTGCCACAGTATAATTAATGCAGTATAACAACGGAAAGAAAAAGTAAGGCCGGCTACTAGATATTCTAACTTTTTAAAAAGGGTCTTGTAATATTTGGATATTAACAACATCAACAACTACAACGGTCTACTGCTGGACATGGGCCTCCTGGTATTAGAGGGTGTTTTCCATGCTCACCGCACGCTTGGTAGGCGGGTTGGTGAGTGCAGTGGAATGTGTTGTATTATATGTAGCAGAGAAATATTGAAATCCCACCAGATGTCGAAATGATTGATTATTATTACATCTTATTACAAAATAATAATAATTTTATACTTAAATCCATCTACTGAAATTACGCCATCCAGGGCCAAACACAGGAAGTTCAACAAAATTCAAAACTCCGGTCACCCATAGTCCTTTATAAAAGACTTAGGCTGAAAAGTTCTTGGGGCCAGATAGTCTGGACGAAGGACTCGATTTTGAGAAAAGTCGTCGTCACCTCATACGCGATAGCTAAAACACGTTCCGTTTGATTCATCATAATCTCCTAATGATGGATCAGACTGTTTTGGTACACTAGGTATCTGTGACGTCCGCGTAGATGGCGGCTTTACTATTTAGTTTTATGCAATAATACCGTTTGCCGTGTGATGCCGGCTTAGAATAGCATCACTCCATTTCTTTCCCGTGGGAGACGTGAGAGGCGACTAAGGGATTCGAGGGTGTATATTGCAATTTTAGGCGTTGGGCTGACAACCTGTCACTATGGCGATACACAATTTTCCGAATGACCCTCAAATGCGTAAGTGTCCGTTTTTTTGCGGCTGTTTACGCTCTGCCTACCCCGCAAGGGATTATAGGCGTGATATGTGTATGTATGTATGTATACCGTTAGCCGTGTGATGCCGGCTTAAGGTGCTGTTCCGAACCACCTTTTCCGATGGCACATGCCGCGTCTATCGGCCGTCGGCCGCCGCGGCAGATGTCAGAGTATAGTTTTCAGGACTTAGTTATTATGTTTATTAGGTTATTATGGTTCATCGGGTTATGATGGTTCATAGGGTCGTTGGGTTCATCTTGTCGTTAAGATTCATCATGTGGCCAGAGTTCATCGGCTTGCTAGGTTGGTCGGGTCATCATGGTTCATCGGGTTATTATTTTTCATACATACATACCTACATACATAAATCACGCCTATATCCCTTACGGGGTAGGCAGAGCATTAACGGCCGTAAAACGGATATTAACACCACTTCTGACAAAAGTTTGAGGGTCAATCAGATAACTGTGTATCACTATAGTGACAGGTTGTCAGCCCATCGCCTAAAATTGCAATACACATCTAACCCTCGAGTCCCTTAGTCGTCTCTTACGACACCCATGGGTAAGAAATGGGGTGATGCTATTCTAAGCCGGGTTCATAGGGTCGTTGGGTTCATCTTGTCGTTAGGGTTCATCATGTGGCCAGAGTTTTAGCTTTAAATTAGCTTACTTAACTGTCCTTCCAATATCCTAACACACATAATAAAATAACTAACTAACCAACACAATGACCAACTTAGTTTGCCTACTGCATAATTTTATACTGTGGCGTTATCGCCCGCCGCGTAAGGTCAGCGGAGTTCAATTCAAAACGGCCCGCGCGTAAAGCAGAGGCGGGTCGCCACGGCGCGTAAAATACCTAAAGCTCCCGAAGAACGCGCCCTTAAGGTCGTATTCAGTAATTTTACATGAAATTTGAATAATATAAATAAATTAGGCATTATCAAGATTTACTTTGAGACCTTTGAATAGAAAAATCTACCTGTGTATACTTATACCTAGAGAACCATGAACTTATATTTTTAAAAGCTTTTATTTAACTTGCAGTGTATGTAAGTAAGTAAGTAACAATGTTTGTTCGGTGCAAATCTTGCAAGTTTAATTTGAACCACTTCTCGGTATCCGATTGAGTTGAAATTTTGCATGTTGGTCCAGAACCGATGACAATGCATGTTAATCTTAATTTGACCTGATGCTGCTGCCAGGATCGGCTCCGTACGAGAGATCTGCTCAGCGGTTTATAGCTGGGACACAAAATTTTGTATACGAATTCGTTTATTATAGGCAGTTGGTAGGCCCACCATGAATTAGACGCTACATCCAGGGTTGTCTTCGAACTATGGAACTCCTCAATATTCAACTGCTGGGACTTGCAATTTTGTATACGAATTCGTTTATTATACCTAGGCAGTTGGTAGGCCTACCATGAATTAGACGCTACATCCAGGGTTGTCTTCGAACTATGGAACTCCTCAATATTCAACTGCTGGGACTTGCAATTTTGTATACGAATTCGTTTATTATAGGCAGTTGGTAGGCCCACCATGAATTAGACGCTACATCCAGGGTTGTCTTCGGACTATGGAACTCCTCAATATTCAACTGCTGGGACTTGCAATTTTGTATACGAATTCGTTTATTATAGGCAGTTGGTAGGCCCACCATGAATTAGACGCTACATCCAGGGTTGTCTTCGAACTATGGAACTCCTCAATATTCAACTGCTGGGACTTGCAATTTTGTATACGAATTCGTTTATTATAGGCAGTTGGTAGGCCCACCATGAATCAGACGCTACATGCAGGGTTGTCTTCGAACTATGGAACTCCTCAATATTCAACTGCTGGGACTTGCAATTTTGTATACGAATTCGTTCATGATAGGCAGTTGGTAGGCCCACCATGAATTAGGGTCACGTCAATAGAAGGCCTCCTGATAGAAAAATTAGACTGTTCGAAATTAACTGGGACTCGGCCATGTAATAATGACGCCATCAATGAAATGAAAAGACTAAGACATATTACAAGCTAATTCTTCTATTAGGGATGCCGGAGGAGTAGGTACCAACCTACTTCTATAGAATATAAAAGAGATAATTATACTTTATCCTAATGTTAGTTTTCTCCGTGCCTTAAGTTTTTCTATTGAAGGTCTCTCCGTTTTATAGAAAGACTTTCGTATTGATCAATAACTATCGTAACATAAACTAAAAAATATAAAATAAAATTATGTAAAAAAAACTTTTAAAACAAGCTTTTATTTAAGTGCTCTGAAAAGATGAAAATAAAATTTTGAATGACACTAACCACATTCATTTATGACTTTACAGAAATGAAAATATAATAAAAGCTTGTCGCGAAACTTTCAATTTGTGATTGAAATTTTGTAATAAGGTACGCACCTAACTGTAATTAGGTAGTTTCTTCTAGGCATCGCGACAAGCTTTTATTATATTTTCATTTCTGTAAAGTCATAAATGAATGTGGTTAGTGTCATTCAAAATTTTATTTTCATCTTTTCAGAGCACTTAAATAAAAGCTTGTTTTAAAAGTTTTTTTTACATAATTTTATTTTCTTTTCAGATGGTAAGAGATGTTTCGATTTCTGATAAACCAGCTTATCCATACAGAGGAATCCTTCTCGACACATCAAGAAACTATTTTTCAGTCCAGTCTATCAAGAAAACTATAGGTGAGATAATTTAAAATATAAGATAAGTTAATAAATCTGATCATCTTTTTATGAGACCAACGTAAATAGATTGCAATATAAGCGGATTATTTTGTACATGAGATTAAATACTAAAATATTTAAACTAAAATCTTTCGAAATACAAAACATTATAACTTACGTATAATACAGGTACGAGGTAAACTTTTTAAAATTTTAAGTTGTAACCAACTAATATTTTTGTTTTTACAGATGCAATGGCTGCCGTGAAACTAAATACATTCCATTGGCATATCACAGACAGCCACAGTTTTCCCTTCGTTTCAGAACGTAGGCCTAATCTTTCAAGACTTGGTGCTTATTCTCCTAAAAAGGTAGACAACAGTGCGTTTTGTTAGTTTTACAAAATTTTCTTGTCTATAAACTTTTTCACTTATATGTAACTTATAAATATATATATTATTTAAACTTGCAAAATTTTCAAGCGCTTTTGAACCTGCGACTTTCGCATTACTAGTGGCGATGCCTGTTCCATCTTTTAAATTTATTTATATACACGGTCGTGTCAAAAAGGTAAAGGTTTCATACATTTCCCAATTAGTACTAAATTTCTCTGGCTACCTATCGATCGTAAATGTCGATGCAATGCAGATAGTAATCTTAAGAAAAAAATCGTTGAAGAAATCGTTTCACACTGAACTTATATTTAAAGGTATACACGAAGCAAGCTATTCGCGATATTGTAACGTATGGTTTGGAAAGAGGAGTACGTGTGCTGCCTGAGTTCGATGCTCCGGCCCATGTTGGCGAGGGATGGCAGGACACAGATCTTACAGTTTGTTTTAATGTAAGTGCTTATTTATTTAAAATGTTTATTTTATATGTGTGCCAAAATGAACTTTTATTTATTTTGTCTGAGTAACTTATTTTAATTTTAAAGGCTGTTCCATGGACTTCATATTGTGTAGAACCTCCCTGTGGTCAGTTCAACCCAATCAAGGAGGAACTCTATGAATATTTGGAAGATATTTACAAAGATATGGCAGGTAATATATGATATTAAAGCACAAAATATAGTTGCTCTACATTTGGTTGTAAAATCTAAATTAAAATATTTTTGTCTATCGTTTTTACAGATGTATTTTCAACGACTGACATGTTCCACATGGGTGGTGACGAAGTCAGTGAAATGTGCTGGAATAGCTCATTAGAGATACAAGAGTATATGAAGCAAAATAAATGGAGCTTAGATAAGGGTGGCTTCTTGAAACTATGGGATCTCTTCCAAAAGAAAGCCGAAATGAAAGCTTACGCGGTATTTTTTTCAATAACACACATTCTTTCTTTTAGAGAATCCACATCTACATCAGCCTATTGTAGAGAATGTTAAGTAGTAATTTACCTTATTTTTATATTGATCAAATGTTTTTGATTTCTAGGCATTTGGAAAGAAGCTGCCGCTTATACTATGGACAAGTACATTGACAGAGTTTTCACACATTGATGAACATCTGAATAAAGATGATTACATAATTCAGGTGAATATTAATAAGCATAGCATATAGCAGTGCTAGCTTGTGTACTTGTACAAATAAATTTACAATTAGCTCTGCCGGCAACTGAATTCTTAACGTATGTAACGTAAATTTTCAAATAATTATATGGACTTTTGTCACGTGGTTTTGCTGATTGATGTCACCAAGGGTAGATGAAATTATAAATATAAACGTAAATTGTAGAGTACCTACCTATACGGTATTATCTAAATAACTTATTGCTTTTTAGGTATGGACCACTGGTGTTGATCCCCAAATTTATGGCTTACTGAAGAAAGGATACAGACTAATTTTATCAAATTATGACGCATTGTACTTTGATTGTGGTTATGGAGCATGGGTTGGCACAGGTAAATACATATCAATTTTCCCATATTATATTTTAATCTTAATGAGTTTTACAAGTGGTTGCAAAGAAACAACAATGTTTTGATATCTTTTCTAGGTAACAACTGGTGCTCACCTTATATTGGATGGCAAAAGGTTTACGAAAATAAACCTGAAATCATGGCCTTTGGGTATTCAGATCAAATTTTAGGTAAGTTAGTAAATCATAACATAAATTATGAGATTGGTTAATGAGACTTGAGGCTTAATCCAAAACTGAATTTGAGAAAAACGTAATAATATAATTTATGTATTACGCTGGCCTACAAAAAAAGTTTTACATAAAAAACTATTTTTGTAATCATAATATTAACGTATGACCTCACGCACAGGTGCCGAAGCAGCGTTGTGGTCAGAGCAAGCCGACGAGGCCTCGCTTGACGGAAGACTGTGGCCCAGAGCTGCTGCTATGGCAGAAAGACTATGGTCAGACCCATCCACGTCTTGGAATCAAGCTCAGGAAAGAATTTTACATATCCGGTAACCATTTTATGAATAAAATACATCTTAGCAATTACGTTCATGTTCATGTCGAATCTACTGTTCTTGCCTAAGTGTCGTAAGTAAATAAAATCCTTAACAGCCAGTTTCTTATTTTTATTTACAGAGAACGTCTGATTCGAATGGGGATTCAAGCAGAAGTTATTCAACCTGAATGGTGTTACCAAAACGAAGGATACTGCAAGACATGAAATAGTTTTAAACCTCGTATTAAAATTCTTCATCATCGTTGTATTTTACAAAATTTTGTCTAAACCTGGCCAACACTATCATGTTATTACAAAACCTTTAGAAATTATTATGAAAAAGCCACAATGTACTGTGTATGTATGTATGACCTTATAAAATAAAATTATTTTGATTTTTATTAGATATTTTTTATAAGTTGTTTGTGAGTTGTCACACCTTTACTTACACGCCCAGTTGAATCTGTAATAAATCTAGCAGTAGCGTTTGGTACCTACTGCTGCGTTGAACATATTTAATTATGAAGGTTGCAATTGCTAAAACTTATATTTCATTTTTTTTAAATGAGTGACGATTGGCTGTTAGACGTGCTACGACGTACATTTTAAAAGTTGGTTATTTTGATCGGCTGGATAATTTTTTAAAAGGAACGCAGTAGGTCCCTTTTTTAATATCTTCTATCTAACAGACGTAACGTTTACATGCAATAATTTAATAGAATTAACGCCATTTCAATATGTACTCCTCAAACAGTGATAAGAAAAACTGGACGTGCTTAAATACGAAATGTGGATAGTTATCGCAGATATGGAGTAAGTTAGTAGGAAAGTAACCTAATTTTTTAATATGTATCCTTATTATGCAATTTGATATGCTGCTTCGTATATAAAAGCCAAAACATAAACGTAGTATCTATCATTCATCATAAAAAAAAACGGACGGTACCATCAAAATGCTAGCAAAAACTGTTTTAATACTTTTTGGTCAAGTTCTTCTTATGAAGGTAATTTTACTTGTATATTTGCCCTTCATTGTTTTTTGTATTCATTTTAATATTATTTAGTTAATTATTTCAATATTAAAATTAAATTAATATTTTCAGACTGTAATTTCACAATGTGTACGTGAACCAGCCTGCGCATGTGGACCGAACAATTACGCTGCCAACACTCTTAGCAATTTTGGAATAACTGACAACTACGTCAACTTTCCGTTGCCTGCCGGATTTCCGTTGCCAACACAACCAATTGGTATATCCGTAACAGCAGACAATTTGGTCATTGATGGTTGCTTGAGCGCAGTGGGTAGTTTACCGTTTCTAAGTTCTGTTCTGCTTGACGGCGCGGTACCTAGCCAAGGTCAAGTTGAAGCCAACTTCGCATGTGGTGATGGTCCGTTTCTAGCACCTGCACCTGTTGGTGTAGTACCTAACTACAATGGGGCTCTGGGAGTGCCTGCAATAAATTTTAACGGGCTTGGAGGATGTGCTTGTTATTAAACATAATTTAAATGTTTTTCAGTACCTATAATGTTTGTCTCTGTTTTGATGCTTTTAATAGTTGCATCAGTTGTTAGATATTTAAAATAAAAATATTTATGAAATACCTAGTTTTTGTTTCTTATTTAATGTGGCGCAGTGGTAGTGGTCCCGGTAGCTGTCTATAATTACTTATACGGCGTCGTTACACAACCATGTCAGAGGCCTACTAGTAGTAGTAGGCGGTTTATAAACTTTGACACCAGGGTTCACCGGGTTGATCGTCGACTCAGTGTTAGTACAAGAAAAGAAAAAGAAGATTTACGGAATACTCACTGTTTTATTAACCGACGTAGATGACGTGGGTTTGTTCATATTTAAGAGTGTTACTGAGGCGATGTCGTTATTTGAATAGCATAAAGGGAATATTTTTTATCTCTAAACACCAAATTTTGGGACTTTTGCTTGGGACTAAGTAGTTTTTTCTTTGTTGCAAATAACCTATGTCGGAGTTTATTGATTACATAAAACAAATCTTTCTATTGATAATGTTAGTGTAGATATTCGTAATCCACAATATTTCAAATTTCTAACAAGACTCTTATTATATTTTTAATAGATAGTTTATCATTAAATAAAGGGCAAGTTCTTTTTATTTTATTTTGTTTCATAATCAGAGATTCTTTTTAAAAAGTGATAGTTTAGTTCCAACAACTAGGCTGCTGAACCTTTATTTAAAAAAAAACTGATTGATATTGACAGATGAACATCAGATGAATAAATGAAGTTTTCTCCACTGTTTTTTTTTCTACTATAAGCAAAGGATTTTTTCATCTTTGGAAGTTTTTACAAGTTTTCAAAATATTTCAGAAACGATTGCATTAAAAATTATGAAAATATGCATCCCAAACACTCTAAATGATATATATATCTTTTGTATCTATCGTAAAATGAAATGTTGTTTAGTTAAGATTATATTATGCACTCACAGTGCTATTCATTTATGAATAGATACAAAGGATGTTTAAACATAAATTAATTACACAAAATTAAATAATAATATAGAAATATTCTAATTGCTGCAATTAAATTCACATTTTATCAGTTAACATAAGCCTAGCCATTAAAGATTTTCCAATAAGTTAATGTGACGACCGATGTCCCAGGTAGCACAAATTGCTGCACAAGCGCTTAATTAAAGCTGCCATGAAAACGCAAAACTGTATAAAGGTGTAGAGATTGCCCTTCATAAAGTGTTAGCAGTGCTGTGAACTCAAAAAATGGCCCCAAATTATACAGCCTTTGGTATTACAAAGGCTGGATAAAAGCTGAAATAAGACTTGTCATAGGCTTTAAAAGAGATTTATTATGGTATTATGATATGTTTAATTCTGTACAAGGCTCCCATCTTCAGCTCTTGTACAGCTTGTTACCTTTGCAACGTTGTATTTACATTTTATTTCAGCTTTTTTGACAATTGTTATTTTTAATAATAATATTAAAAAAGAACATCCATCTTAGACGTTATCGAAGCAGACTCCATTTTAAATGTAAAATTATATTATCATATGCTTGCTTGTGATTGCAAGTGATCATAGTGCGTTCATAATGCGAGTGCTACTTGATCGTGTAGTTAATACCAATTATCTAACTAAATTTTCATGCGCCGTTCAAATAATTAGATTTTAATCTTAAAAATGTTTAGAAATACAAAGAGTACCTATAATTTTTTACGTCTTTGAACTTAAGTTATATTCATCCCTCTTATGAAATTATTTTCTTTACAGTTGATGTTTAAATTAATGTTTGAAAATGTGATTTCATAGAATCTACTTTATTTATAAAAATACAAATCTAATTATTTTTAGGCTAGATATGGCTTCCATATAGTGTTCAGCTTATATCGTTGAAAAAATATTTTGTGACTCTTTTGGCTGACCAAAATACCGTTAATCAGCCATTGACTTCTTATGTTACTTTAAGAGACTTTTATTCATACTTCTAGTTGTATGTTGGTATTGGATAATGCAGTTCTAATGACTTCAGCGTTATATTGTATTATAATACCTATTGTTCGCAGCCAATTCGGGATTTCTAGCAAAAGGAAAAGGGTAAATTTGATTTAAGACCAGTCAATAAGTTATTAAGTGCTAATATAAGTTAGATTTATAATATGTCATGTAAAAATTGTAAAATAAAGGCCTTTTTAACTATATTATTTATTTTGATACGTTAGCAGGATCTGCAGTCTGAACAACCATTTTAACAATTTTGGATTAAAAAAGCTGTAATAGGGTGTCAATAAAAGCAACGAGTTTTAATGTGGTGTATCCAGATATAAAAAACTGTTTAATTGTATTAAAAAAAAACACTATAACTCTTTGAGAATTACAAAGCACCTGAAAAATGGCGTTAAAAAACTTCTCAAACAAAGCTGTTTAAAGGTACAACTTCATACGCGTTTTCAGCTAAAGGAATTATTATTTTCTACTTAGGCGTCCTTTAAGCAGCTGCAAGCTGATATAAGTATTTTTTACACACCTTTAAACAAAATACCCTACAGTGGTTCCAAATTACACCAAATGTACGTCAACAGCTGTATAAAAGTTTCCTTCAATGCTTACTTACAGCTTTTAACATTAAAATACCCTTCAGACACAATGCTATGCAGCTGGTGTTACAAAAGAATTATCTTTCACCATTAAACAGCAAAATACTTTAATAAAAAGTAATTATAATCCTTTAAACAGCCAAAAGCTGATATAAATATTTTTGAAGTGTCTTATGCAGACTATTGAATTTATAAATATTTTGAATGCTTCTTATCAGCTTTGAGTAGCGGCCAGAACCGCTATACATCTTTAATTACACTTTTAACCTCAAGTAGGTGAAAAATTCGACAATTAATCAGCTAGTGTGTTACCTGGGGTGGCGCAGTGGTAGTGCGACTGCCTGCGACACAAAGGTTCCGAGTTCGATTCTCGGTGGGACACTCACAAAAGTTGATATTTATCTCTTTGTGAATTTGTTCCCGGTCTGGTTAGGACGTTGCAGGGTGAACCAACTGATTGTCCGAAAAGAAATGGTTCCGTGCTTCGGAGGGCACGTTAAGCCGTCGGTCCCGGTTGCTGTCTATGATTACTTAGACGGCGGTCGTAACACAACCATGTCAGAGGCCTACTAGTGATAGTAGGCGGTTGAAAAACTCTGACACCAGGGTTCATCGGGTCGTTGGATGACTCGGTGTCCCACACGAAAAGAGAAGAATAAGTTAATTTAATTTCATATATTTTTTGGACAGCAAAACTGGGGTACGTTCAAGCAGCCGTCTTTCGTTGCTCTTTCGTCGCTCTTTTATACTTTGACAGTTCGAAAAACCGCGTTTTGGTGTTGGAGCGCATGGTAGGAAATTTCTCCTGACTGGCGTGCGCAGAAACGCAGTTTTATGACCTGTCATCGGAGAAAATACCGACTAGGAGAAACAGCATGAACGCGCCCTTGTAAAGGACTTAGTCTTCGGGTTTGAACCGGATTGTGGTAGGAATTTCATACCTAAAACTGACAACACAGCATTTTAAACGTCACTTCAATCGTTTTGCCTGTCACCCACTTTTATTTACTTTTGAGAAATTATTTAGAAATTCTTGCATATTTCAAGGAATTACAAGAAATAATCATGAATTGTTTCGACAACGTTACTATGCCGTCCTGTGTGTGGTTCGAGAGTGGCGATAAGCGCAATATTTTATCCTCAATCGCCTCGGGGCTCCTGGTTTGTATACGATTTGGCATTGCTGATTCATTACTCACTATTCGTATTTTCCTTCAAGAGTATACCTACTCTGACCAAGATTTTAATTCTACACTCTAAAGTTTTGTACATGGAAAACATGTTTTTCTTGAATATGATCTAGAGTTTTGACACATAGGCCAACATAATCTGTCTGGTAGTTTGTATTGTAGTTTCCATTTTTGTATTGCAGTCTTTGTGTGCTAAAATCAGAGTTGGTCAATTTTAATAGGTATTTCTTATTGCTTTCCTGGCACCAAATAAAATAAGGTCAATTGTTCAACCTTTTTTGTATTATTATTGTATTTTAATACAGTAGCCGCCCTTGAGCATAACATTTTTAGAATTCTAATATTAAGTGTTCCACTGATTTTTGACAAATTTGACTTGTGTTTTCAATATTCTAAGAGCACTGAGCTAAATATAGCTCCTTCATTTAAATTGTGTTGTTATGTTGTAACTTGACCATCATGCATGCATTTAATTATGGGTGCATACTGGTACACTTGCATGTTATGCTTATCATGACACTATCCATGTTAATAAACTAAACTGACTGTAGTTCAAAAGAACCTGATTATAATGTGGTGCTCTGTTTTCAGTTTTTTACAGGATGGTGGTTCATCATAGACTCATCTGTAGTGAACGGAGATCTGATGCCCCCTGCACATCTTTGCGGTGTATTCGCCACCCTGTCACTCATCATGGTTAATTCTGTATCTAATGCTCAGGTATAACAGATTCTTGGTTTTGAGGTATTAATTAAGTATTTTATTACATAGTAGCAGTTCTTGAGGGAACCATCAATATACAATATTGATTATGCACAACCCAATTTAGCAGGACAATGTTTTGTACAACATGTTTATGTACACCACAGTCACTAGATAGTTTAGAAAATGAGTGGCAGTAGGTAAATTGCTGGGAGGTTATCTAGTAGTGAATAAAGTGATGTGCTAATGTTGGTTGTAATCAATTTCTTGATTCATTATTTGAACATGACATGTAAGATAGCCTGCAGGAGGGGAAGGGGGTGGGGGGGTTGGTTCCCCTAATAAGGGAGTTGCCTCCCATATTAAAAATAAAACTTTTTGACATGAATCCAACAGTAGGTTAGGTTACATTAGAGAGGTGGCCACCTGGAGCGAACAAAGGGAGCAACCAAGCGGAGATAAAGCATATAAAATAGTATAAACAATATTGATTAAGTTATACAAGTATGTAAAACTATCGATTAAGTCACATCACTATTAGCAGATTTTAAATGATGATCATGATGTCATTGATGATTGTGTTGTGTTTGCGCGGGGTGTTCATTGTTAGTACAGGGATGTGTTTTTTTTACATTGTTTTGATTCTAATGCCACTGTCATGCAAGCTTGGGTTATACATAACTCTGTTGGCCTTGAATATGCTGTGCAGAACACTGTCGTGCGTTAAATTGACTCAGTCTAGAAGCACCAATTGAATCATGCCTACACAGACTATTGTGTAGTAAGTTGTACAAAGATGTTACTTTTTAAGGGATAAAATAATATTATGAGTAAACATCTCTTATGTTCATGCTAACATATAATTTACTAGATTTCCGCCCAGCGGCTTTACCCGCTGCCACTCAATTTCCCGTGGTAATAGTGGTTTTCCCGCGGTAAAAAGTGGCCTATGTATTATTCCGGGTTTTACTCTACCTTTGTTCCAAATTTCATCCAAATCGGTCGAACCGTTTGAGACACACACACAAACTCTCAGATTTATAACATTATAGTACGAATTATCTAAGATCATCATTATTAACATCAGGTGTCTTCAATCTTCAATCTAATCTAAGAAGATTAAATTGAAGGTTATTAACCTTTCAATGATTAGTGCAATAACCTATACCTTGTGCATTTTAAACTTGAGAATAGCTCATTGACCTGTTAAACAAACCGACCCGTCACATCATGATATCCGTCAGTTTGTATGAGCTTAAATATAATATTAATTGTGATAACATTTGTAGGTCCGCGGGGAGACATACACAGGAGGGTGCATGGGCCCGCGCGGCGCCCGGCTGTGGCTGTTTCTTGGCTTCGTGGTGGGTTTCGCGTCGCTCATCGCGGCCTGCTGGGTGCTCTTCGCTAACTTCGTCAGCTCCACCAAGTCGGATGCAGCTGGTAATTGTTTTTGACGTTTTTGTATGTTGCCAACACCCCTTAAATTTCGCTTGGTATCGCCCACACACATATTTTTACTTTACGACTTTACTTTACTCATACACACATCAATTGTTAAACATTATATTATAACTCAACCAAGCCAAATTGACTAACGTGTTGGGCCTGTCGAAATTTCCTAGTGTTTTATTCGCGGCCGCATGCGTTGCTTTTTAGATCCCCTTACGTTTTATTTTCATCTGACATAAAAAGTTAGATTTCGTATCACAACCGTAGAAATCAGAACACTAACATCCTTCACTTTGTGGGTTATTCCAGGCGCTCACAAGACCTGGACGGGAGTGAGCCTGTTCCTCCAAAACGCCTTCATCTTCGCCGCATCTCTCGTGTTCAAGTTCGGACGGACTGAAGACCTCTGGGGTTAAATTATTGTAAGTCCTTTATTACCATGATAAGATAAATACAATAATTATGTAGTATGTATACCTGGCTGTTGATGATGGATGATGACGACAACTTTGTTATAGAGAGAGATTAAATGCTAAATATATGCCGAAGAAATTAAAAATCTATGTTTACGTAACATATGTAACATCATATAACATTTGGGTAGTTTACATCCGGTTTATTTATTTGTTAATACTTATCAAATTGTTAAAAATATCATTCCTCTGTCTTTGGTCCAAAGTTTTTCTTGTCACGTACAAGTATGTAAAGTCATGTATTCAGTTAAATGTTGTTTCATAATTACATCATAAATAATGCAACAGCTACGAATATATAAAAGTCGAATCCGTTCCATAATGGAACAAATAAATGTGTCTAATTAGTGACAATGAGTGATTGGTCAAAATCAGATTGTATTAATTTTTACACATTGTAATCATTTTCCCAGAAGTATGGCAATAGTTTTTAGGTAAATATTGATTTACCTGAAAACTATCGCGATACATCCGGTTAAATAGTCAAAATTTGTGAAAGTAATCGCAAGTGTTTTAACAGTTATTTATGCACTTATTTTTATCAATAATTATATTTCATTCGTGCATTTCGTCACCTTGCGATATAATAAAGAAATATTTCAATATTGCAATGATAATGATGGAGTAAGACCTGATTTTTGTAATGCCTATAATTATAAACATATTTTCATTAATTATTAGGTTAATTTAGCAGTCACAAAGGTATTTAAAGCAGTCTTTGAACATTTGAATGACCGATATCTTCAGTCAGACACGGACTACGGACAGTTGCTATCGACACTTACATTCCGCGTGACTTTCAGTGCGTGTGGGAATTGTCTAGTTTTCTCAGTGAAGTACCAACATGGTGTAGGTTTATGCGGCATACTTGTTTTTGATTTGGTAGAGAGTTTAGCCCTCTGCGTTTCGTCTGGTTAAGACAGCCTTCTTCACGGAGGTCGATAGAAACAAGTCAGTCGCGTAAACCATGAGTAATACTTGTTCGTTTAATAATAAACAGATATAATTTCAAAATCCGTGTCGGAAACTGTAGATAAGTTTATCGTTTAGTGTGTAGAAATCTGTAGAAACTGATAATATTATGAACGTAATCATTTTGCGAAGTTGATGTAATTTTGAAAGGATAAGTATAAAGAAAGTTTATATTATGTTAATAAATATTTATATTAATTTTTAGTTTCAATAAATTAGATACTTGAAGTACAGTTATGATCTTAAATTCTTAGAACTTTTGTTTTTATGTGTATGAGGTTATAAAAAATGCTTACGTTGATATGTATAAAGACTGTACAAATACGGAATCTTCATAAAATTAAGAATTGCTATATAGACGTGAGTTAATCTTAAACAATAAAAATGGTAACATATAATAATAATAGTTATTAATTCCTCACCTATATTATCCTATTTTAATAAAAACATTAATGATAACTTGATAAGGCTTTACAGTTACCACCAAAAAGTGGTTTCAAACATAACCTATAATTATTGTCTATAATATAAAATAAAAATGCAAGTAGGTAAATTATATAGTTAGTTCTAAATGCGTCTAGACATTAGGATTTTTATTAGCTAATGCAACAATCACTTCAAAAGTAGTGAGTGCGTATTGCCATTCTGAAATAAGAATTTTGTTGAAAATTCCACGAAATTTGAATACAACCTATCGCTTAAGGGCAAATCTACGTTATGCGCATCTTGTTGCTTAGTGGCCCAGCTTAAGCTGTATATTGAGTGAATAGACAGAAGTCCGGCGTTACTTGACATCCATGGCGCATGGGTTTCTCCGCTCTATAGCCAGCTTAAGGTGAGTTACTACGCATCGCGATCAGCCTGGCTAAAATGCACGTCACGACATAATTTTCTCACTGCATTATCTTGCGCATTGCTTACCTGTAAATAACTCTTTTTCTTTAATTCAAAGCAATGTTATCCTGGCACGTGATGACAAATTACGTTGAAGCGCACATGTTAGACTAACAAAACAGGCAGCTCTAATACGTATTGTACTCAAAGCTCTTCTCTCCCGGCACGCAAGTCCGGCTGCCCCTTCCATCCGGCAAGCAGAGCTGGGCACCTTCGCAGTTCCCGTTCCGGTACTGGCATACGTTGGCCGATGATGGACACTGGTCCGGAGCCACCGCTACGCCGTACAGCCTTTGGGCAGATGTTGATATCGGCAGCTGACTCTTCTGCTGGGTTATAGTTTCTATGGACTCGATTTTCAGCCTGGAAGAATAATGATTAAACAATTACCAAGGTAAGAGAGAATGTTGCGACGTTATGAGGCAACAGTAGTTTTTGATTTCTATATCTTCTTGTACTTACGATTTCCAATCACTCCAGTAGAAGGTGCTTCCACTAATAGCCAATCCGAAGGGATACGTGCATTTTTCAGCGATGGTTTCTCTCTCCAGGGTGTCTATTCCAACACACTTGATGCTAAACGTGCCAGCGTCAGCGTAGCAGAGGCGGTCCCTGGACCAGTCAATGGCGAGCGAGTTTGGCAACTTCACGTCAGTTTGGTCTAGGAAAACCCCGCGCTCTGTCCCGTCCATGTTAGCCCATTCGATCTTGGGAGAGACGCGGTTCCAGTCCGACCAGAAGATTTTACTGAAAGAAACAATTTCGAGGATTGAGTTAGAATTCAAATGAGAAAGCGGAAAATGTATATACAATCGAACTGCAGCATGCTTACCCTCTTCGTGGATGGACTACAATTCCTCTAGGATTTGTAATGCCATCCTTTGCAAAAAGGACTTTCCTGATTTTTGTTTCCAAATTAGCGACTTCAATAGTCAATTTCCTGGAATCGGTCCAGAAAATGTTCCGCGCTGACCAGTCTACTGACACTCCTTCTGGAGATTTCACGTCTGTGGGAAACATACAAGATTTGTAGAGTTTTGTCATTACGAAAAGTTAAATTAGTAGGGATGTTTCCTCACTCTAAAAAGATTAAGCAGTGGGCGGTTTATCAGCAGTTCAGTAAGGGATTTTAATTACCGTTTGACAAGAATGATTCGAATCCGGATCCGTCGTAAGCTGCTCTCCTAATAGCATTCCCCACAACGTCTCCCCAGTAGATCCTGCCTGTTTCACAGTCCGTGTCGATGCCTACTGCGACCTGGTATATAGCGCTGTTGATCGGAGTTGCGAAGTCCCTTGGACCGGCTCTGAAGGGGACCCGATAGACCGAAGTGCCGTCAGTCGCTACTAAAAAGTTTCCAGCCAGTCTTGGATTCAGTTCGCAGAAACTTCCGTTGCCGTTGTAACCTGTGTTACACTCGCACAAGAATCCATTGTTCCGTTTCAAACACGAGGCGTGTTCGTCGCACATGTAAGGGTTGTTGCGACAGTTTACTTCGAGGACACAGTTGTAGCCATCACCTACGTATCCTTCATTACATATACACAGGTAAGAATATTCTGTGGGTGTGCAAACGGCATTGGGATGACAGTCATTTAGTACTTCGCATGTATCGGTTTTTTTGATGCACTGATCGATGCCTTCGCCTTCGTAACCTTGATCACAGTGACAGTAGCTAATGCCAATTAAATCATCAAAGAGGCACGAGGCATGTTCGGCGCAGACTGCTCCATTGCACAGCTTGCTATCAGGCACGCAAGCGTCGTTTTCGTCTTTTCTGTATCCGGAGACGCATTGGCACACGTAGTTTCCGCCTGCATCGGCCCGGCAGTCTGCGTGGTATTCGCAATCTGAGTTACTAGTGCAAATGAGATTGGGACTGCAGGAGTAGCCGTCTCCATGGTAACCGGTGTCGCAGACGCACATGTATTCTCCGGCAGCGTTGATCGCGCAGTGCGCATTGACGCCACAAGTCAAGCCGGCGCAAGAGCCCGTTTGCTCTATGCACTCATAAGCATCACCCACGTAACCTTCAGGACAAACACAATGTCCCGGAGATCCAGCCGCGTCGTCGGGCGTGAAATAACAGATTGCATTTGGTGGGCAGTCTGAGTCTGATTCACATTTTACTGAAACAAAGATAAACCAATTAATAATTACCTGACTACCTCTGAGCGAGGGTAATGATTTTCGAGAGTATGTATGTACTCGTATGTATTTGGACAAGTAAATTGTTTTATACGTTCTACAGCGCAAACGGATGTTGACATATGAGGTGTCGTTAGATTTGTCTAATCAATTCAAATTTAATTCATAAATCGAGCTGCAGTCGGTTTTTTTTTTAATTAGCTTGTTTTAATAATCAATCTTAAAATACCAATACGTTACGTAGGTATAGGTACTGAAATCGATTATAAAGAATTCTTACTTGAATCGTTGTACTCTGCACTTGCATCTGGAGGTCTGTAATCGTCAGGAGGCCTGTAGGAGTCCCTTCTGCATAGTTCAATTCCTCTGTCATCTTGAAAACTTGAGTAACCAGAAGGGCAAGTACACGTATCATACTCATCGCAGTGGGGCAGTACCATAGCGTCGGATTCCAGTTCAGTTGTACTAGTTGTGCTTGGTGTCGACATGGGATAAGGTTCAGGATTTTGAACAGTTAGTGGGTTAGGCTCTGGAGTAGGTTTTGGATTGAATGGGTTGTATTGATTTGGGCTTGGGCTCCAAGGTGATGGGTATGGGTTATATGGAGGGGAAGGTTGAAGGTTAGACGGTGTGGGATTTGGATAATATGGTGATGGATTGGGCTCGTAGGGCGATGGAGGTTGATATGGGTTATATGGAGGGGAAGGTTGAAGGTTAGACGGTATGGGATTTGGATAATATGGTGATGGATTGGGCTCGTAGGGCGATGGAGGTTGATATGGAGTTGGGGTTGGTTCGTAAGGTGAAGGGTTGGGACTATACGGTGGCGAGCTAAGATTATGTTGTGTCGGATCTGGGTTTTGTGACGATGGATACGGGTTATACGGTGAAGGCGATTGCTGCGGAGCGCTTCCTGGTGGTAAACGGCTGATTTCAGTGCAGTATCTTCCGTCACCAGTATAACCCTCCCTGCATTGGCATCTTTGACCTTTAGCGGCGTAATCATAATAACATAATGCGTCTGGTGAGCAAACGTCACAAGGGTTCTGTTCGGGTGTGTTTTCCCAGCATGTCTGCCCATCGCCTGTGTAACCAGGGTTGCATATACACATTGGTGCGGCTCCGTATTGTTCCACGCATTGTGCATTTGGGTCACAATTCTTGCTGCGACAGAGTGATATTCGATTACAGCTGATACCGTTTCCTTCGTAGCCTGACCGACATCTGCACTGGAATCCTCCATCGTGGTTATAGCAATCGGCGTTATTGTCGCAGTTGTGGGTGCCTGCTTGACATTCGTCTATATCCACGCAAGTCGGTACATTATTGATGTTAATGGTTGAGAATCCAGTTTGGCAGACGCAACTAAATGAGTCACCTTTAACTACACAAGAGCTGTGGGGACCGCAGGTGCTTCGACCTTCTTTACAAGGGTCTTCTTGACCTAATGGTACAATTTTGTTGCTCATTCCGTATCTAACAATATTTTGTTTAGTTTCGAAGCCTAAATAATTCTTATTGACTTTGAGTGTTAACGGTATGTTGTCTTCTTCTGAAGGTGGGGCAAAACGACAAGGATTGTATGTGATTGTTTGCGTTATTCTTTGCTCATATGTTTCCCCTGTTACTTTGTTAATAAAAACGCGAGTTGCTTCCGAGCGTATGAAACCCGAATCTATAGTGTACTGTTCTTCATACTCTGATATATCTAATTTTATTCCGCTCAATATCACTGGAAGTGTTCCTCTAACATCAGTGTCTAATGCGATCTGGTCGAATACATCGTGACCCAAATACTCTTGATTTATTGTGACTCTATCACCAGTCGCAGGGAAAAATATGTCTGCAGTATGGTTAAATAAACCTCCGGTTAATTGGTAACCATTCCTAGCCACTCCCGAGGGTTTAGCAAACAGCCAACCGACGACTCCTCCAAGAACATTGAGAAGTTGTAAACTGGAACCTAAGGAAGGTGGTCCATTTGACAGGGCTGTATATGCGCGCCCATCGGCAACTACAACGTATGCTTGGATGTCGACGTCATTCAAGGGAATGTCGTTGATTAGTCCATTAAGTTTTCCGTGAACTCTTATTGGGACGTCGTCTTTGATGCAGGATTTTCCGTTGCCGTAGAATCCATCGTGACATTGGCAGCAGATACCAGCCTGGTAGTCGACGCATCTGGCCTGCATGTGGCAGACGCTGGGACCGCTCTGAGCACAGGTCTTAGATTCCTCTTCGACTTCGACCTCGTATTGGTCGTATTGGTCAGGAACAGCGATGTTTCCATCTTGGGGGACGTTTCCAACGCGGAATACATATTTGCCAGGTTCGTGCGTGTTGGACCACCTGACACATAATAAAAAAATATTAATTTTACACTCATACTAAGTAAGTAGGTACTTAATTATTTCTTGATTTTCCATAGAAAGGCAACGTCGGATTAGTATGGAATTAAGAGGTATATATTATTTTGCTTTGTTATATTATTCCAATTTCAAATATATAACTTCGATCGATGTAACACTAAAAAAGACGGCATAATCAGACATTTGCTTTTACTTACGAAACTATATTTCTGACTTGGTGGGTTCCAGAGCCTCTCAAAGTCAGAATACGTCCATCCTCGGCTACAAACCCAGCTTGTGCCTTTGCGTCGGGTAAGCTTGATTGGAATGCTTCTCTTTGTATCCATTGAATCTCTCCTTCGGGGTATAGAAATTCTACGAAACTTTCATTTCCATTGTTGATTATTGCAGCCTGAAAACTGTTCTTGCGGTCAGCACGGGGTCCGTTGTACGTTACGTCTAGCCAGGTGGCGATGAACACGCTTGTCGGTTTGAAGTCGTAGTACTCATGGAAGTTGTTCTGTACACTTTCCTCTGCCTTGGAAAGCACGTGTGGTTCATCAGTTTCTCTGTAGTACACTGCGCCAGTTATGGAAGTGTCTACGTTGCTGTAGAAAGGCGCTATTGAGGGGTATGGCAGAGGGAATTCGGAGTTCAGGAATGATGAGATGTCGGCCCTGAAGGACAGCACTCCATAATTGTTGACCTGAAACAAACATTTGAATTTCAGGTCCAATATAATCTAGCATTTATTTTGAGGTAAAATTAACTACACAGATTGACGTCTAAGTAGAATTTATATGTACCTACATGTACTGTAAGTAGGTGATCATATAACATTGACACTGCTTAGACGAGTACGTACTTACTACGGTATACAGTCTTCTAAAGCCGATACTTGTAGTTTTAGGTCTACCGACTTATCTTAATTATGATAGGCTTGTGTTTAAATGCCTACCAGAAATGCACTTATCTTACTTCCAAAATATTGTAAAAATAAAGCTATTTTTCTTTTTATAACATTCTATAAAAATACATAAACACCTTTAAAGTCAATTTGAGACCAAATTTTGTAAATTGTCGCTAAAGAGATGTTACCAATATTTAATTTTGTTACTTAAATTTTATTTATCTATGCTGAGGCAAAAAAAAAAAGGTCGACTGCAAATTTTTTTTTCATACCAAATATAATATTGACTACACCAAACACAAGTTACTTATTTAATACAATATACATTTAATTATTATATTTTAATGTACTTAAATAATTACTTTGTTATCAATTATTGCACCACATAATAGCTAAGTTATATACAATGAAACGAACCATTGGTGGATGGTACCAGAGGTAGAAGGAAACCACAAAGGCAGTATACTCATCTTCAGGCATGTCTGAATGCGATATAAGCCATGCTTTTAGTTCTCCTAAGCTAATGGTAGACGGTCCGTACTTTTTTTTACGAATTATGGCTAGGCAATTTTTCAGTTGCGTTTTAGATGGCACATTTATTCCTTATTTTTTTGCTAAGGCATTCATAATTGCCTTTGGTTTCAGTTTGAGTTCAAACAGTTTATCTATTTCATTACGGGCTTCCTCGGACATACCACGTGCCGCGAGGGATTCCGACGAACTATGATCGTGATTCTCTTCCGTTCGATATAATACCACTTCGTCTGATGCGGCATCGAAAAACAAATGAAATGAGGGGCGGGTTGCGGGGTAAAGTAATTATACGTGATCTGTGAGTGATAAAGGTAAACAATTGTAATCTTAGCTTGGCCATAATATATTTTGGATTTAGGTTAGATAATGTGATTACAATAAAGCAAATTTGAACTGTATATTTTGGTGTCAATGTTACTGTTTTAGTGAAACAATATTTGGTGAGCATTCATCCATTTTGGCAATCAAAAAGAATATTTGTACACAACATAATGTCCTTGTACACAACGTACAATTATTTTGACGTGTGTATACTTGTTTTGGAGCTTAACACGTTTTACTTTGGGAAACTAAGTTTAAAATGAGTTTAATTTATATGGAGTTAATTTATTTTACTTGGTATTAAGTTTTGGAAAAAAAAACTATTTTGGTGAGCTTTTAAATTGTACCCATTATGATATGATGATAGTAAGAAAAATGAATATGACCCAAATGTTTCAAAACAACATAGCAATTGTATTCTTATTCTTATCTTAATTGTGTTGCTTGTAGTTTTGGCATGATCATTCTATCCTCTTATCTTTACTAGGTACTTATAATAATTCGAAATTTTATATTGAAAGTCGGATGTACCTATAGCCGGAAACAGTCGTTTACTGATAAGTATAGGACGAAAGGTCAGCCTTGGTCGAAAAAGCGCAAATATTTGCAGTATGCAGTCACTGACCGACGTTATCGCCGCACGACATACCCCTACAGCAGCACTTCCCGTCGGACCGATTGACGATTTGCAATGTCTATCTACTGGGTGCTGATTTCGGATTGCAATAGTAGGTATTGCACTTTTGAGTATTTCGTTATCTCTCTTGACGTGTTGGCCAGCGCGTTGGAACTATCTGTTATGGACAATCATATCGTCCAGGTTTGCAAATGTCCTGACCGAACTGGGAACAATTTCACAAAACGATATATTGACAAGACAAATATAATTTGTTAGTTAAGGCCCTGATTCACCTGAAAAGTTTGTCGCTTTCATTCGCGCTGCGCCAGAGAGAAACCGACACTTATTTGCCCTGAAATTTTCTCGAGATTTTACGGTTTTTAGACATAGAAACTAGAGAAATACCGTAAGAATTTAGGTAATCGTACTAGAAAAAGAATATATCTCATTAAAAGCATATATTTTTTGGTTATACTTGTCATTATAATACTATTGCAAAAATGTTTCAAATAAAGGTAACTTTACTTTTTTTTCTATCGAGTAAAGTTTGTCCAATTGTGTAACTGATAAGTTTATGTTATCTGTTAGAATCAATAAATCAATAAATCATTTATTTCTGTGAGACACATGTTACAATATATGGTGGTAAATAAATTAAAAGACCAATGCGCTCCGCCTGATGGCGTACAGATTTACACGTACATATTACATTTAAATTATATAAGAACACAAAATTATTAATATATATAGGAACCTTATAAATTTGTTTGACATGTAACTATACATGTCAAACAAATTTATAAGGTTCATACAATATAACATTATTATAATTATTTATCAATTCATGCTGTCACATCCTAATTACTACTTAATTTTTTGTCAAGAAATTCTTTCACGGAGTAGAATGTCATTTCATGTAGGAAATTTAATAGTTTGCGCTTAAAGGAAAAAATGTCTGGTGAGTCACGTATGCTTTTTGGCAATCCATTGTATATTCTAGGGGCCATTGCCAGTACACTTTTTTGACATTGAGTAGTTTTGCAGCCTATCTGTTGAACCTTATCGCAACGTCGAATTCTATTCATCCTTGGGTATAGTTCACCATGTTTCTTAACATAGGGGAGAGTTGGCTATATTGTACCTGCAGATTAATCGTACCACCTACCTATTTTCTTCCAAATCACGTTTTTATTTAATCCAGCAACACTAAATAGTCGTTAGCAACACTCAGGAAGCCATGACAGTTTTTGACGGCGCTGCGTAGGGATGGTTCATTGTAATTAAATAATTAGGATTTCTATTGGTGCTGATAGTGTTTTTTGGCTGAAGAATCTAAGGATTAACAAAAAAAACGGTAAGCTTTTTGAATGTTGCTATTTCATCACATTTAAGCTTGGTTATTTCCCTTTTATTCTGCATTAATGAACCTGCGCAATTATGTGAGGTTATAAAATGATAAATTGTTTTTGCAAAAAATGGATTGTTTTCTAAATTGTACCGATCCGTAGTTTTTTTAATCGTACTGGTACAATTTAGCTACTTTAGGAAAATGTTGCTATAAAAACTATTAAATTTATTAATATACGGTAAATTTTGATGAATAACAAATTATTTATTGCTTTTAATAAGTGAAGAAATGCCTAAAGATTAGTTAGAATTTTGATATTTCGTAAGTTTTTGATATTATTGCAGATGAGTGAAAAGAAAACGAAAAGAAAATATTACAATTGGTCCCAAGAAGATTTAAGGCAAGCGTTGAGGACATCAAACAACAAAACGTTGGATCTCAAATCAGAGGACAATGATTGATTTGTTTAAAATTTCTAAACAAATAAATATGTACAAAAATCACTTTGTTTTATTTTCGGTGTTTGTATAGAAATTCTCAAAGTACGATTTAGAGACCTCGCGGTACGATTAAACGTACCCGTCTCTAAATCGTACCGATAGCTACTTTTAAAAAAAAGATCTCTTGTGAGAAAAGTACTCACTTAATTTAAAAAACATTTCCGGTATAATTAAGCCAATTAACTTAACTTCATTACAAACAGACAAACATTAAGATAACCCTTACAGTTTTCTCACAAATCTCGATAGAAGTTAGGGGGGACAATATAGCCAACTTTCCCCTATAAAGCAATTTCAAAGATGTACATTGACGGCAGCGTTAACAGTTTAAGCTCTTTAAAATACGGTTTACAGCTTGTGAACCTTTTTAATCCACACATTGACCGAATACATCTTTTTTGTGCTTTAAACACTCTATCCCAGTTTACAGCATTCCCCCAAAATATAATCCCATATCTCAATCTTGACGCGACACAACCATGATATGCTGTAAGTAAAGCATGTTTATTTACTTTTTTAGCCAGCATATAGAGTGCATAAGAGAGTTGTGATATTTTCTTACTTATAAAATCTATATGACTCTGCCATCTTAAGTCGTTGTCTATATGCAGACCAAGAAATTTTGTTGATGTAGTTTCTGTTATAGTTGAGTTACCAATCATAATATTATTACATAAATTAGTATTAGTTCGGTCCAATCTATTAAAATACATCATATTTGTCTTTCCAAAATTTAAAATTAAATTATTATATTGCAACCAATTAATTAAAGATGTCAAACTAGATTCTATGTCATTTTTGTGTGAAAATAATATTGTACAATCATCAGCAAATAATATCATAGAGCTACCAATCGACTTTGTAATGTCATTAATATAAATTATAAAGAGGAGTGGCCCGAGAACACTTCCTTGAGGAACTCCTTGTGTTACGGTTTGTAGAGTTGAACAATATTCAATTTCAGTTTTTGTTTTTTCACATAATCCATCAATCTTAACCATTTGCAACCTGTTTGTTAGATACGATTTCAGCAACTCTAGCGTATTTCCCCTTAAACCA
Organism: Tuta absoluta; assembly: GCA_027580185.1. Taxonomy (NCBI): domain Eukaryota; kingdom Metazoa; phylum Arthropoda; class Insecta; order Lepidoptera; family Gelechiidae; genus Tuta; species Tuta absoluta. The sequence continues at coordinate 5,289,261 of JAQAHW010000008.1, forward strand.
TATTTCTCTAGTTTATATAGTAGTATGTTGTGCTCTACATTATCAAATGCTTTTGACATGTCCATGTAGAGCGCTGAAATAAATTGATTTTTGTCTAGTCTAGAGTGAACAGTACTGAGAAATTGATAGATAGCCATGTCAATAGATTTGCTTTTCCTAAAGCCATATTGCTCTTTAGCTAATATGTTGTTACCCTCTAAGAAGTTACATAAGCGGCTGTATATAACCCTCTCAAACACCTTTGATAACACAGGAATAAGAGCTATAGGCCTGTAGTTCTCTATGCAGGCTTTATCGTTTTTCTTATGGAGAGGTTTAATAACGGAAGTTTTTAGTTCTTCGGGGAAAACCCCTTGTTCAATGCATAGATTAATAATGTATGATATGACTGTGACAATTTGTGACCGCACAAACTTCAGTACTTTAGTAGAAACACCATCAAAACCTGTGCTTCCTGTGTTCTTTAAAGTGCCTATTATATTACCTATTTCTCCGGTATCTGTTGGTCTCATAAAAAGTGAATTTGGAAAATTATTTATACAAGTCTGCATGAACTCTTTGTTTATATTTGACATATTATTATCTGCTATATAAAACCGATTAAAAACTTCTGCAATATCTTGGGGATTTTGTACAACCTGATCTTTTAACATAATGTGTGATATATTATCTCTTGGATAGTTTTGTCTCCTATTGTTAATCACATTCCATGTTGCCTTTGATTTATTCGGGGCATTCTCTATGTAGCAAATATTTTGTGCACGTTGTGTTTGTTTTATAATTTTATTGTATCTAATATTAAACATCTTAAACTCTTTTTTATCATCTTTTCTCTTTGTCTGTCTGTATGTCCATAGTAACGAACGTTTACGCTTACTACATTTCTTGATACCTCTTGATAACCATTTTGGACGTTGTTCTACATTCTTTCTTTTGCGAATTACAGGGAAACATAAGTTGTAGAACATGATAAACAAATCATAAAATGAAGTGAATGCATCGCTTGCTGAGGAGGCTTCATATGTCTCAATAAAAGATAATTTATCGAGACATTCTCTAAATTTTAATAAATTATTTTCTCGATAGTCCCTTTTCATACAGTACCAGTGACTTATATTACAAGATTTTTTCACTGGACAATTCAATATTTGCGCTGTATGGTCCGATACTCCTAGCTCTATTACCTCACTTTTTGCACCTTTGATATTGTGTATAATATTATCAATACCTGTTCCACTGCTGGGCCGTGTAATTTCCCGTATTGCTAGTTTTAAGTTATAATTTAATAAGATCTGTTCAAACTCTATGCTGTATTTATTTTTCTTTAGTACATCTAAATTAAAATCACCGCATAACATAATTTTTTTATTATTGTTTTTTACATATAAATTTAATATTTCCTCCAACCATTCAAAAAATATTTCATAGTAGTCTGAAACATTTTTATTTTTTGGGACTCTATAAATTGAAACAATAATCAATCTATGTGCTATTAATTCAATACCACAGCATTCTATCACAGAAGGCTTGCTCAATTTTAAAACGGAATCTAGTACTACATACTTTAAGTCATTTCTAACTAAAATGCAGGATCCTCCTTTTCTGCAATGACGTGTAAAACAAGTAGTCAATCTGTAATTGGGAATGCTAAGGTAACCAGTATCTTCTGCGGTCATATTATGTTCGGTAAAACATAAAACGTCTATTTTTTTACCAAGTTCTTTTAAGTCATCCAAACAAACAATGAGATCGTCAGATTTTGTAATCAGCCCAGCTATGTTTTGGTGCATAACGTAAATATTACTGTACATCTGCCAGTTATTCACGAAAAAACGTTTTTTCGTCATTGTTTGTTACGTTTTTATCCAATTGATCATTTTCCGAATCATCAAAACTTCGTTTAGTAAAACTATTCAACTCATAATATTCCGCAATCTCTAGTATTAGGTTATTAATGTCCGAAAATATTACTGCGTAGCCACGATTATTAATTAAACCCTTAGGGCTAGAAAACATTTCTTTCGAGAAAACTAAATGTTTATTACTGTCTAGTACATACGCATACTTATGGGCAACATTATCAGAATACAACATGTGATTGAACACTTCGACTCGAGAGTTAAATAAGTTCGTATTTGTAGAGCATCTGTAAGTAGGTGTGCATATAATAACATTAGTGTGTTGCACATTTTGTATTGTATTTCTTATATTATTAACAAATTCTGAATAATCCTTCGTAGAGTAAAAGTCTGAATTCTCCACAAGTATCACACAATAATCATCTAACGTGTAATATAACTTATTATCCAAACCTTCCAAAAGTTTCTGTAAGCCAGCTTCAGGGTAGATGTAGTGTAGCACTTGTGAGTTTCCCAGCTTATTTTCTGGTATCTGTAGAATTTTATTCCTATTGTTACTGCTTATTAAACATATCCTTCTATTAGATAACTTCGTTTCATAACTAATTTCTCGGCTACCGTTGTTTTCACGAGTTGTATCATGACTACAGTTGAGGGCATAGCCGTATTTTTTTGTAGATACTTTTATATTCAGGTCGTCAAAACTCTGATTCTGCAATCTTTCTTGCATTGATGTAGAGCATAAAGAGCTGGCTTTATTACTCTTTTTAAACAATAACCGAGGGTTCACTTTTATTTCACTTCTAAACTTACTGGTTTTTGTGCTTGACACACTAGATATACATATTTGTTTGAGCTGCTTGATAGTACTTTTGGATTTATCTAGTTTTTCCTTCAATTTATAGTTTTCACTAAGCAAAGACTGTATTTCTTCATCAGCAATCAATAACTCTTGTTTTAACTTTAGAAGAGCCTCGACTATAAATTTTTTCAGAATTTGATGGCTGTAATTGTTTAAATAAAACTGGTTTAAAATCTTGCTCGCGCTTTATCCCCGCCTTAAAAGTCGCATCAGGGACTTCCGCCGGATCACAAGGACATATATTATAAGAGATCTGTGCACAAGACCGCTGTTAGACTACGGAGGCATTTCGTTGAAAAAATACCAGATGGTACCTCCTTAGTTACATTGTAAATTGATGTATCTGGGCTACACGTGTAAGGAAAACTCGAATTTACTAAATAAATGTTGTAGGTAGCTATGTTTTTCAAGAATGGGCCCCAAATTGTACTATCAAATAGATCATTAGATAGTATAATTAATGTAGGTAAAGAAACTTGAAAGTAGTTGATGGAGTTTAGATTCATTTGCAATTCGTTGCTTTTATAATAGGTCACCGTACCTACTTGCGAGAAATTGTACCTACAGGAATGTTGTCAAGTACCTATGTCGTACATTTTTACGCGTGATTTTGACCAACTCTTAGGTACTTTTAATTAAGTTGGGTAGTTAGAGTTTTTCTCGGGTAGCAATGTGCAGTGCAATGTGTTTATTTTTACGAACGAAAACGTATAGTCAAACTATATAATTGGTTGAAATGATGATATTTTCTTCGTAGCTTAGCTTAGCGTAACTTCACCTAAAATTGATTTTGCAAGTAATTTGGGTTAATATGTAGAACAGTACAGGATATGGGTGCACTAAAGTTATAATCATTTCGAAAATATGAGGTACATCGTTTCCTATTTATTTTTAGTTACAAGTAAAGAGTTTGCCACAAATAGAAAGTTATTCAACTCCAATTCAAGGGTCCTTTCTGGTTCCCGGTCATAGTACTGGAGAGAGATGTTATGGAGCTCCGAAACTATCGGATATCCGATTAAAAAGTTTAGCCGTAACCACAACCGAATACGATATAAAAGATTCGAATAATTCCGGAAAATATGAATATGTACTTGTTTTTGACACAAGCCGCGTTTGTTTTTTTATTCTGTTGTTTAGTTATAACCAGATAGCAATTTTACTTTAACGAATACTTAGTGAGATAAACTGTAAGGAAAGTTGTGTTTAGGCAGGCCTGTGTCACTCCGCGTGTAGGTATTGAAAACATACCTCCAGGCGCCGGCCACTGCGAAAGGGCTAATCTAGCGGGCTGCCGCAAGCGAAAGAAGTCACACGCGTGCGCTATTTGTTCAACTTTCTCGTCAATTTTTTGCAAGATGGACAGACGAAAAAAAGCAAAGAAATACTCTTGATTTGATTACATTATGTTCCTTTTTGAAATGAATTTAATTCGAAACAAACCCTTTCTTTTTTTGTTGAACAAAGTACCTACTATTCCAAAATCCTAAAAGTAAGTATTTAAAATTAAATAAAAAGGTTTAGTCGTTTCATTCGAGTTGCATTTCATCTGTCGTACGTATTCATTTACGAACTTAGACTAAGAGCCCAACGCAGAATATTTATATGTGATACGTCTATGGAATTCTTTTCAACTTAAAGAAAGTTTGCGAATCCATATTGTGAATTTCTTGCTTGGAAATTTAATAAATAATTTTAAATATAAAATAATATTTTGCAATATTGCAGTTAAATTGTAGGTGCAAGATAAAAAATATATTGTGCTAGTTTCGGTGAGCACTATTCACACTCAGCACATATTTAGGTACTAGCTGATACCCGCGGGTTCGCGCGCGTCTTAGTTTTTATTTTTTATACTGATATCGGTTTTTAACTGAATAATAATTTTAATCGATTTAGGTGTTTTCACAAAATTTCAAGAAATGCAACCAGCGCCAGGACTTGTTATTACATACAATATACATACATATATAGGCAGAGCGTAAACGACCGCTAAAAACGGACATTTACGCCACGTCTGACAAACATTTTAGGGTCATTCAGAAAATTGTGAATCGCCATAGTGACAGGTTGTCAGCTCATCGCCTAAAATTGTTCGTCGTCGCCTTTTACAACACCCACGGGAAAAAAATTAGTATACATTATAATATTATTATTATTAGTATACATTTTATTATTATTATGTTGGTATTCTTTTCGGATCTCGGGCCCACGGGGACCCGGTCCTTTGAGGCATGTGTGGGGCCAAAGCCAACAGCACAGAGGCCTTTTTTATACCAAATAATGTGTACATCAAGCGGATACTTGCTCTGTCTGCACTATAGAAGTACTCGTACACCCAGAGCCAGCACCCGCCTGATGCAAGGACTATTGCAGGTTTATTACTTCATTGAATTAAATTTTCGGCAATAATCGTATAGCATATACAATTATGCTGCTCGGTCTTAGACTACATGAACGTAGGTACTCGTCGCTGCCTGCTGCGTGCCCGCCAAAAGTAGGAGTAAACGCTCGTGTTGTGCGCTAGATGGCGTAAGTAGTTTCTCGAAGTAAGCAACTCTAGACCGCGGCTCATATTCCCTCAAAAAAATATTTGGCAGGTATGTCAAATGAAGACGTGGTCGACTGGAACGCGAGCTAAATTAAATCATATTGTCTATCAGATTGAGTACATATTTCTTTGAAAACCATTGCGAAGTAAAGCTTCTGTAACGCTAGTTACTAGTTATTATATCCGATATTATTAAATATAATGCATAACGTTAGAAGCCCCCCCCCCATAACAGCTAATGCGTTCGTGTTGCTAGATTAATCTATGTTAGCGCAATGCGTAATAATTGTCCACTTAGTTCAATTAAACAGAATGTCTCGATGTATGTAAATACTCAGGTCAACGAACTCCACGAGGAAGACTGTTCAAAACTGACAATTGAGAAACGTATTGTATTCTCATTTATCATAAAAATATTTCGCCAAACTTTTAAAAATCTGTGGTGAATGTTCCAGGTTTTTGCGTAATATCGTATTAAACCTATCAGATATTATTTTTCCAAACAAATTTTGTTAATATATGCTTATATATTTTATGGCCTGTGCGTTAGGGATTGCGACTTGGATTGGATAGCTTCAATTTTACAATCTGTTATCTAGTACTCATTGATTGGCATACATCTAGTTTTTATTGATTACTAGGTCCATTGTGATTTGATTACCTATAGGTACAACGCTTTCTGGTGACAGATCTCGCTGACAGTCTCCTTTCGTAGAGTCTAATATCTTAGTATAACATGTAGCATACATAGATATACAATACAAATACCTGTAATTGATATGTATGAGTTTAACCTAAATGTAGAGATAATTAGCTTTGCACCTAATACGATTATTCATATTGATTCCCAAAATTGACTCCGTGAAAGATATATATTTATTTCAGTAAATGTATTTTTCTTCTACGCATTTTGCTACGAGTTTCGTAGCAATATTCTGGTTTGATAAAAACAATTGATTTGACAAAGATTGTGGTTAATTATTTATATTCGAACGAACAGAATGTTTGCAATAGTGCAAACGTACTTATTCTTAGAATATTACCCACTCGGAGAAAAGTTTATCATTAGGGGCACCACCACTTATCCTGTTCGTACTTACTAATGTCCAATTCGGAGAAATCATTACGTTATTATTTGAGATGTAATTTAAACAATAGGTCTGTATGTATGTAATGTATTTTCCACGCTATTGGACTAGAAGTGATAAAAGCTCTTGGGCTTATGGTCGTCTCTCAACTACTGTAGGGAGACAAATATAAAATAAAAACTCTACGAACATGGACCTTTTGACTATTTGTAATATTTCTATATAGCTAAAATCTACTCTAAATATTCTAAAGTAGTTTTCTTATGACTCAGACTAACACCGAAGCAGTCTCTTAATTCACACAAGTTGGTTAGAGACCAGCGTTGTAACTGGCCAAAAAATATAACTAAATCAGCATCAAGCAAAGTTTAGAAAACTTACAAAAATGCTTTCATAGGGCTCTCCGTAGAAGATGACGGGCACCCTCAGTCGGATCTCCGGTGAGGGTATCTCCTGTCCCTTGGGAAGCCGCTGGTCCAGCCCCTGGCCGTGGGGGTAGAACTGGTCGCGCGTGATCGCGCTGGCGCACGCGGCAAGCGCGACGATGAGCGCGCACGTCCACATACTTGCGCGCGAGTTTGGAGACTACTGTCTGCTGCGTGCTAGGGGTGCGCGCCGGGCTAAGCTTTTCAACTGTTACGTCGCTGTGACGTACCGAGTAATGCTTCTTGTTCTTGTGGGATTGGGGTGATCGAAAGTGCTTCAGTGCGGTCAACTGTTTGGTTTCTTAAGTGTAGAGCAGATAGTTTTTGCGTTTGTTCTATTCGCAGATATTTATCCTCTTCGAGGATACAGAAGAGATAAGGAAAGAGGAATTTGCACTACTTCAATATCGTACACGATGGAGTTAGAGCTGTTTTACTACTAGGGTTGGGTCTAAAAGCTTGCCTTGATACTAAGTTACTTGGTATTAGCGTCATTTGCCACATGACATGACTTAGATAAAAATTGCTGCACAGTACCGTTTATTATGTTTGTAAGTTAAGATGCGGAAAATTATGCCGCTCCCGTATCGGCTTATACAGCCATGAAAAGTCTTGCCTCAGACACTGATTAAATCGTCTGTCACAGACGTGTGAGGCCAATGATGATGATGATGATGATGAAGTTAAGATTGATTATGTTTAATATAATTTGCGGAGTTAGATTGATTTATTAGACTAAGGTAGACCTTAAAGTTCAAATTATGGAAGGCCTCGGTTGTTTTAAGTTTACGCATTTTACCGACTCTATTTAGTGTATTTTCTGTAAGTATGTATTCCACAGCTCCAATTTACAATTTTGTTTCTTATCTTCAGTATCTGTGATAGTAAAATACCATCAGTATCCCATCCCTAGTGACCCATTAGTGGATCGTATTAACTAAGTTAGTAGCAATAAAGTGTCCAAAATAAACGGGAGTTGGTCAACTGTGGCTGTGGCGATGTTTTTGATGTTTTTCTGCAGTTGTCTTCAAAACAAACGCCATTAAAATAGCTGCAACTAATAGGCGTGACACATTCAAAGAATTTATATTTAAGTAACAGATAATAGGTCAAATAAAAATATCGCTAATTAGATGTTTGTGGAAGCTCTAAAACGTTTGTTAGGAACTGTTAAACGTATTTTAGTGTATAATTTGAATGTTTTTTTTATTTAGGGTTGAAGTGTCATTAAAGAAGTGGTGTGTGTGGTAAGAGAGAAGTAGTTTCTAGTGTTATTTGGCTCTGTACCTAATCTTCATAAAACCATGCCATTTTCATGTGGTCCTGGATCAGAAAAGCTCTTTTAGTATTTCCTCGTTTATTTTTATATGCCGACTAAGAGACTCGTATTATATGTGTTACAATTTTTGGGAATAGGCTGACAATCTTTAAGTATTTAAGGACCGTTCCAGAAAAAATGTGTATTACTATAGAATATTCCAAAATATACTATCCTTAAATACTTGATATAGCGACCATTTTTTACGCTCTGCCTACCATGCAAGGGATAAAGGCGTAATGTGTGTGTGTTTTTTAATATGTATTATTTTGAGTTTGTAATATTTGGTTTTAGTAAGTACTTAGGTACATTTATTTATATATAATTTTTGGTTTCTATGTTCATTTGTATTTTCGAATTCTCTTAGACGTACGAGGCTCATAATATTATTTGTTACAAGCACTTGTCCTCAGGAACTTTGTTATCGGTTTAATTGAATGTGTGTTTATTTGCCGTGTGATGCCGGCTTAGAATAGCATCACCCCATTTCTTACCGATGGGTGTCGTAAGAGGCGACTAAGGGACTCGAGGGTGTGTATTGCAATTTTAGGCGACGGGCTGACAACCTGTCACTATAGTGATACACAGTTATCTGATTGACCCTCAAACTTTTGTCAGACGTGGTGTTAATATCCGTTGGACGGCCGTTAACGCTCTGCCTACCCCGTAAGGGATATAGGCGTGATTTATGTATGTGTATGTATGTATGTGTTTATTTGTTACAATGTGCATTTATGCATAAATGAAACCAAGTGTACAATTATCATGTTCAATATCAGCTGTTTAGCTTCATTCACTTTGCCTACCTACCTACTTATTGAACTAGGTACTGAAGATAGAAATAAGTATTCAATTGATGATGACGTTTTACTTACACTTTTCATTAAATAACGGACTTTATACTTTAAAGTCACTTTCCATTTTTCTTTGGTAGTTCTTGTCGGTCTTCTGATAAAAAACATCATGGACTTTTCTTTAATGACGTTTTTATCGGTTTCCTGATAAAAGTCAACTTGTAAGTCTCCTGATAAAAGTAATTTTGGACTTTTCTTTCACTAAGTTTTTTCGTTTTCCTGATCAAAGTCGATTTGTATTTTTAATAGCTAAAGTGCTTGTAAATATCACCATTAAAGTAATTTTGGACTTTACTGTAGTTGTTGTAAGTCTCCTGTCAAAAATAATTGTGGACTTTTCTTTGATAGAGTTCTTTTCGATTTCCTTCAAAAATTAAAAATACTTTTCCGTGCAAAAGTTTTTATAAATCTCTTAATAAAAGTCACCTTGAACTTTTTTTTACTAAAATTCTTGTATTATTATATTATGTACTATTTTATCTACAGTCTACAAAAAAAAACTAAAAAATCAACGATACTTAAATTTTTCCGCGCCAGTAATTGCGACATTCGATACGAGGTCAAATTCAATACAAGAATGTAATATGGCTTGATGAGAATTGTTATTTTTTTTTATAATCCTGCTGATGTTCAGTTGTTGTTCAGCTGCTGGTCAATTGTTGTTGCTCAGCTATTCAGTAACAAGTGAACAAAAGCTGAAGAACATTAACTTTACAACAACTGAGCCACAGCTGAACAACAATTAAACAACTGCTGAACAACAATTGACCAACATCAGAACAACAACCGGCCAACAGCTGAACAAAAAAACAACTGAACAACATCAGAACAACTACCGGCCAACAGCTGAATGACAACAACTGAACAATAACAACTGAACACGAACCAAACAATAACCGAACCAAACTGAACAACAAGCATATAACAATATCTGAGAGGTGTGGCGAAAGAAGGCGGCAAAGAACATTAACTTATATAGGCAGAATGTATAAGGCAACTGTTTTCGGATTTGTTATCTGTCTGACCAAAGTCATTTTGTATTTTTCTTTTGTGATTCCTTCTTCATGTATTTTCTTATAAAAACCATTTGTGATTATTTTGGTTGAGCTATTTCTTGTTAACTATCGAAACACGGTACATCTACCTTGTATTAAATTGTGTGAGATGCATTCTATTTCAATTGCAGTGTTAATAGGCGATAAGAGCCGTCAGTATATCACAATCAACTGTTAAATAGGTCTAGTTGAGATATGTGGGCTCAACAAAAACAGTTTGTCTTGTTCCTAATAGGTCATCGGCATAAGACTGTGTAGTTTGCTTACGTACCTACTATGCAGCTGGTCCAATTTATTGATAAATTATGTATTTATTAACGATAATGTTCACTACAATGTGTTCTAATTCCGACCAGTACGAGTAAGTAGGTATATAGGTACCATTGCTCGCTGAGGGCAACATTTGAACATGTAGTAAGTACAATGGTTTATTTTGCACTTACAGTGCTGTACAGAGTGTAAGCGACAGCCCTCTGAATACTTAAAAGAGTGCATCAAGATTCCAGACCATGGAACTGAACAAGAAGAAGATAAGAGAAGATATTTCAGGAAACGTATTTTTTTTACTTTCCATATTAATTGCAGTCAGCTGATCGTGATTCTTGTATTGGAGGTAGATTTTTTCCTGACATATGTTCTAAAAGGAAAGTTGTTCAGTTTCATGGTCTGCATGCACCCTATCAGTATTCGGAGGGCAGTCCCTTACATCCCGTATTATTTTCATAAATAATGTGAAACGTAACTCCATAAATTCCGGGTTCAATTCCTGGCCGACGCCAACATGTTTAATTTTTTTTATTTCAATTTATAAAATGTAGAACAATATCCAGGTAAGTATTTTGTACGGTTTGATAGAGTCGGTATCGTCTAACATATTATGGCTTTACAAATTATGGGTTCGTAGGTACTTTGTCTTGTGGTATACTACTGTTTATATGAGATTGAAAAAAAAAATGTTACGCCTTTTAGGCTAAGTTACGAAACTCTAGTAATTTACTAAAAATTAAGGATTGCATGCGGTTTAGGTCCTACCTGACAATTTCAGGTGTTTACAAACTCTATAAAATATACTTTAAAGAGTTCTTAAAAATACCAAATAAATATATGTTATAACTTAGTTCAAGTTCTTCAATAATTGATTTGTGCCGTTCGCGGATTGAGAACGCCATTGCGTTCAAAAGATCTCTGTTATTATTGTAAGAATTGTGGGTATTCGTTAATTACTTCGGAATTGACGTTGGTGCTGAACTGGTCTGTGAATCGTGCCAATGGGAAATTTTCTAGGGATTCTCGAGAATCATGTAGAGGGCGCTGAGCTTAGTTGAAATTACGTGTCTTTACACAAAAATCTGTACCAGATTTTTTTTTTAGGTTTAAAGACATTTATTTCTCATAAGAGACAAAATACAGTCACTTACATGAGAAAAAATCCAAAAATTATTGTACAAAATATCACTAGTTTTGTTCACACTCGCACTAGATACGTAAGTCCATGCACTTATTGAAACTATTATTCATTTATATATTTAACTACTGACTAACTCTCTGAGTAGATGAAATATTTTATTAACTTATCATTTAAAAATGAATGTTTTTTTTAGTATAAGCTGCCAGTCTCGCCTTAAACATATTGGACATTTCTAAAGTAACTTATTGTATAGTTTTATCCCATCGTGGGTTATCATTCTTTTGCCAATATTGGTGCGCACTTTGTGCGATACAAGTAAACTGGCCCGACGAGATGAGCGTGTAGTTGTGTGTTTGACTTGTGTGAAGTTGATTGAAGTATGAATGGATTTGTGAACGATTCTACGAATTAGCATGCATGTATGATAAAAGTATAGTTGTTTGATAGTCATAATTTTAGTTTCTTGATAAACTTTATTAGTTGATGTCAGGTAAGGGTAATGAAATAACATTTTGACTAATTTGTTTTGAATACGTTGTAGTTCTGATAGTTTTGTCTTCGAAGCAGTGCCCCATATTTCGATAAGATATGTTAGATGGGACTTTACCAATGAGTTATAAATGGACATTCTTATTTTTCGTGGTAAGCAGCGTACAATGCTGCGAAGTGATCCCATTAATGAACTTAGTTTTTTCTTTAGGTGGTCTATGTGAATATTCCAAGATAGCCTGTTGTCCAGCCGTAAGCCAAGGTATTTTTCAGACTGCTTCTCTTGGATTTCAATGTTATTTATTGTTATAGGTTTATGGGGAGGTATGTGTTTGTTTTTCGCTTTAAAAATCATGTAGCAAGTCTTCGAGATGTTTATAGTTAAAAGATTTTTCTGAAGCCATATGTAAACAGTGTCAAGATCTTTCTGAACTAGGCTAATGATTTCAGTTATGGAATTGCCGTAGTAAAAAAGGCAAGTATCGTCAGCATAGAGCGTAATGTGTCCATGTAAATCAAGCTCGTTTTTTGTGTATTCAATTGTTCTAAATTTCTTATTGATCATTTGTTCGTTAACATGAATGACACTCAATATAATAGCAAGACGACAAATTAATTATGTACCAAATCAAATTAACAGAATTAATTTGTAACGAACACAGCGTGAAATGGAACCTATGACTAAACTATGGCTGCCGCCAGCCATATTGAAACGTCAAAATTTCAGTTTAGCACAGCGCCCTCAGGTTTGACATTCAGAACTTTCAAGAGAACTGTCAACAGAGAAACTCCCATTGCTGGAATGTGTCAAAATATTAGCAGGTAAACTGTAAGTAATCACCATACATCTAGGGTAGAAAGCCCACTGTCTGTGGTGTTGGCTATATACACGCCACACTAACATGCATGCTAAAGGCGTTCGAAAACATATGGCTAATATTCTCTTAAAAAAAAACTTATTAATTAACCTACCTACCATTCTACAATTAATTTTACCCCTTAGACTAGCTTTTTACAGCATCATGTCGGCAAATTAAGCTCCAACGTCCAGAAACTATTAACAAGGATGTATAGTCTGCGGCAGACGACGAAAAACCCGAGCAAACCGCTTATTGCGCGGGAAATGATGAAAAATGGTCAGTTCAGAAGTGAAAGCCCCTACTATGGTAACTAAGTACACCTCCAAAGCTACACCGACTATCGCGAAACTCTAGTCGTTGATCAATCGAATACTTATAAAAAATTGAGTCGCCGATTTTATAACAAATTACTTAATTGAAAGTATTTTTGAATTGAATTGAATTGAATTATTATACACACACACACACACACATACACAAATCACGCCTATATCCCTTACGGGGTAGGCAGAGCATTAACGGCCGTAAAACGGACATTAAACCACTTTTAATAAAAGTTCGAGGGTTAATCAGATAACTGTGCATCACTATAGTGACAGGTAGTCAGCCCATCGCCTAAAATTGTAATACACACACTCCAGTCCCTCAGTCGCCTCTTACGCCACCCATGGATAAGAAATGGGGTGACGCTATTCTAAGCCGACATCACACGGCTTATTATTATACTAATTTCATAAGTCTCACTTGTGTTTAAACAATTTAATAGATATACCTGAGGGATACAACATTAAGTAGTGCTCAGCTTTCTTCTTACCTACTTATTACTTGGCAATCACAGATACGGGCAAGCGTAGGTTTGTGATCTGTCGTTCTCCAGATGCTGCCCATTCTAAACGGCCGACACGTAGAGGCCCTCTAACAATCAAATATAAGTAGGTATAAGTACTTGGATTGAAACTAGGAACAACTATGCATATCTTTATGCATTCTGCATTTAGTTCTTAATTTGAACAATTCATAGTAAGAGTTTCGTATAGTAAGTAAGAGCTAGAGGCTTATGACGTCACAAGCGCGGTCTAAATCTGACGTAGTCGTGGTCACTTTGACGGAAAATCCTGTGAGAGCCTCCACTCCACTGAACTGGCTACAACGCTAATGTTTTAAAACAAAATTTAGTGTTTTCTTCTTTTTTTATTCATCTAACATGCTCCTTGAGGTGCCTATTTTTATATTTAGCGATCTCTATGTTATTTTTAATTTAGAACCTCTCTGCTACTATTAATTTTTTAAGGCTTGCACAGACACTAGTCAAAATCAAAAGTAGTCAAATACGTGTTTCGTAAATTTATGTTTGTGAATAAAGTAAAAATTCGTAGTATGAATGTCAAAAAATACTAATAATGTGATAAAATAATATTTTTCTTACAAATACTTACCGCCTTGCCTAGCACAAAAAGTCTCAAAGTTACTATAAGCATAAGAATAGATAATAAATGCTATAAGTATGAGAGTGGTAAACTGTATTATTTTAAGATTTCAATGCAAAAAAGCTGCTTTCAAATCGTTCAAATTGTAAAAACGGCTCCATTCTTCTTTGAAAACAAAAACTTTTCATCCATTTGAACTCGTCTGCCCAAATATTATTTATCATTCAAGTTTTACCTGCCACCTACCTACCTATTTGCTAAAATTAATTGAAATAGTGATGTCCTTTCTACTTACGAATAAGTAATGATTCACTGAAACAGAATGTCTTCTAACTATGTGAATTTTAAATAAGCCGTGAATAATTATGTAAGTTTATTACATTTCGAACAATAGACAGTAGTTTTCGCAAAAAATCTGATAATTTACAATTATAACAAGTAAATTGATAATGATAAGTAACAATTTCCAGCGATGTGTTATGTGTATCTCGTCCGTCAGAATTTAAGAAAGGGTTTATGATTTTGAAAACACAGAATATCCTGTCAATGTAATCGCATCCTTATTTTAATAAAGTACTCGACTCACCTACTCAATGAGTGCTTAGTCTAGTTATCTACGCATTTTTCTTTGTTTTGCCGCTTCTTACACGCTTATGAACCACCAATGATGATTATTGATTCTTAATTAAAGAAGAAACCTCCGCGCGGCGCAATGGTCGAAGACATGTAACGTCGATTTGTATGTATGTAATAGAAACTGAAAACATTGGTTTTTCTTGTCTTAAAAAGTCAGCTTTTGATAAAATATATAGGTTCATATCTAAATTTATGACTTAAGTCACTCAAGATCTTGTTTTAATAAAAATAATTGGTTTTTCTTGTCTTAAAAAGTCATCTTTTGATAAAATATATAAGTTCATATCTAAATTTATGACTTAAGTCACTCAAGATCTTGTTTTAATAAAAATAATTGGTTTTTCTTGTCTTAAAAAGTCATCTTTTGATAAAATATATAAGTTCATATCTAAATTTATGACTTAAGTCACTCAAGATCTTGTTTTAATAAAAATAATTGGTTTTTCTTGTCTTAAAAAGTCATCTTTTGATAAAATATATAAGTTCATATCTAAATTTATGACTTAAGTCACTCAAGATCTTGTTTTAATAAAAATAATTAGTTTTTCTTGTCTTAAAAAGTCATCTTTTGATAAAATATATAAGTTCATATCTAAATTTATGACTTAAGTCACTCAAGATCTTGTTTTAATAAAAATAATTGGTTTTTCTTGTCTTAAAAAGTCAGCTTTTGATAAAATATATAAAGGTAGGTTCATATCTAAATTTATGACTTAAGTCACTAAAGATCTTGTTTTAATAAAAATAATCTAGCTAGACTAACTTATTCGTACATCCCTCGATAGTTTTCCGCGCGTTTTTCGTTTCGTCGCCGGCGCTGTTCCGGCGTCGCGTCGGTCGGCCGGCGAATGATTTGCCGCTTCCGCGAAGGACGCGCGGTAACGATACGCTTTGTGCGGTCTTTGTCCGAAGCCCGACTGAACGGCCCCTTATTTATTACGTCTACAAGAAAATTTATAAATTTGCTAGCTCGCCGCGATTTGCAAGGTGCTTTTCAAGCATTTTTATATGGAATTTATTTGTTTATTTTTGTATAGTCAATTCTGTTTGCACGAAAACTAACATTAATGCATTTTATACCAGGAAATACTTACAGGAAGGGACGGAGCACGGAAACTATATCCCCTCAAAGAAAACATATGCTTTTACTGAGAAGTCGGTGAGATATGGGCACTAATCAACGAAGTGCCATTGCCGGCACTCCGGAACACGGTACGCAACTCGTAAGTCATAAAACACAAATCGCATTAGCAAAGGGTTGGGCTACAAAATGTGCCGCTGTTTGACGCGCTACTGTAGCAGGGTTGAGATTGGCCCAAGTCTAATGCTAAGGCGGAATTTCATGGACTTGATACACAAGCATTACACAACACTGAGTCTATCTACTTGTAGGAGTATATATATGAGTGATCATTGATGACATCAAATCGCATCTGCAAAATATTGGGCTACAAAATGTGCCGAAGCTAGACGCGAGCAGTGTTTAGATTGGCCTAAGTCTAATGCTGAAGTGGAATTTCATTAATTTCACACAAGACTAAATGCATCAACCAACCTGTAGGCGTGTTTGTATGATAGAGTGATCATTAATGACATCAAATCTCATTAGCAAAGGGATGGGCTACAAAATGTGCAGCAGTTAGACGCGCTTCTGTGGCAGAGTAGATTGGCCAAAGTATGATTCTGAAGCGTAATTTCATGTATTTGATACATACATACATACATACATAAATCACGCCTATATCCCTTACGGTGTAGGCAGAGCGTTAACGGCCGTTCAACGGATATTAAATTAACACCACGCCTGACAAAAGTTTGAGGGTCAATAAGATAACTGTGTATCACCATAGTGACAGGTTGTCAGCCCGTCGCCTAAAATTGCAATACACACCCTCGAGTCCCTTAGTCGCCTAGTATTTGATAGATTTATCTTAGTATTTGATACATAAGACTATTAGTCTATTACCTTGTAGGCATGTAGGTATGATAGAGAGATCAGGAATTCGACCGAATTTCTAATTCTGCCATATAACTGCGACACATACTTACAAACATACATCAGCCTATTGCAGTGCACTGCTGGACGTATGCCTCTCCCGTGGTACTCTAAAGGGCACGATCTCTTGTTTTGCCATACAGTCCCTACTAGCCGCTTTTTTTGACTGGAGGGCGTCCAACTCTACGCTTGCAGAGGCGTGGCGGCGAGTGGAGAGCCCGCTTACTCCAGCATCGGAGTTCTACGACAGACCATTCCTACTTCAGTTTGCTACTCTTCCAGTCTTTGTCCATTACTTTAGTCTTATGGCGGTTAGTCTCATTTCGGACTTTATTCATCATAGAGATTCCGAGCATGACAGCGTGCCATAGCTATCTGAGCGACATGCAGCCGATGGGCCAGTTTTACTGTCAGGGGCCACGTCTCGGCTCCGTACCGTAGGTCATGACTGGTAAGACGCAATGAAAGAACACCTTGATCTTAAGGCATTGTGGCAAGGGTGATGCCCAGCTGCACTCTTCTGGTAATTTCTGCCTCAAAGTTATCTACTTCTGGACAACTTCAAGGGCTACAGCTTCGACGGAGACAAGCATCGCTGCAAGGTCTCCAAAACAGCCAAGATTTTGATTGAGTCGAAGGCTTTTTTGTAGTCCACAAAGGCCAGTGTTTGGTTATATTCTTGACATGTGTATAACCTGCCGTACAGTATAGATGTGGTCCACGGTGCAGAAGCCTTTACGCAACCCGGCCTATTCTGGTGGCTGGAAGGTTTCAAATCTTAGTAGCGTCAAAGCTTATTGACTCAGAGGTGTGATCGGCCTATAGTATTTATGACGTGGCTAGGCCTTTTTTTAAATTTATTATGCTTGTTGTAATTTTATGTTCTTTTGTGCAACACAGAGCATTTTATCTTATCTTTATTAAAGTGTCTCCATCTCTCATACAATTTTTGGAACCCGTCAGTTTTTATCATAAAATTCGGCTCAATCGTTGCTAAAATTCCGATTCGCCTTGATCTTCTCCCAAACACCAAACAATAAGTGGCCGGTCGTAAACGGTTTACGACCCACTGCTAGCGGTTGAGATTAAAATCATGCATTTATTTTATTCGTCATTATTTCAGAATTGCCCGTCTCATCGCCCGAAGGATTGCTATGAATGAATAGTCTCGGAGCTATGTGTCTGGCATGGCAGGAGTTAGGTATGCCAAAGCCCAAATGACCCAACTCATTCATAAACAACGTGCATTTCGCGCGTCATCATTTAGGTACTTCTTATTCTTTTAAGCCATCCCCAACCAAAGATTTGGTGTAGTATTAAGACGATGCAAAAATGCACTAACAGAAAATAAAATATACTATCTTATTAAAAAGGTAATCACTTAATCGTCGTTTTACTTATACGGTACAGTAACTTGGTTGGAATGAATTCACAGAGGTCACGGGCTTAAGTCGTCAGGGAATTTCACATTATATTTAAATCTATTTCCAATTAACATGCAGTTTGACTACTTAGTAAGTAGGAAAATTATTCTACTTGGAATACTGATTATTGTCTTTCGTCGCGGATATTCTAAAATTAAGTTATTGTATCTGAAGTTGAAATCACTTAGCACCAAGTAGTAGTTTGACTAGAATAAACTATCTACACGTCAAGAATCAGAGTTTTTAAAAACTAATAAATAATGATTGAAATCGGTCCAGCAGTTTTTGAGGTAAGTACTAGGTAGGTACTATACTAGGAGAAACATGCACACGTAAGGTGTAATTGTTTTTTACAAAATACGAACATACTTACTCACAATAATATTCTTATATGACGTTATCTTTTACTAATCATACGTGACGGGAGCAAAATGGGTGTAAAGATATTTATTTCTCAAAGAACATAATACAGTTCACTTAAAAAGAGAAACACTTAAAATTATAGGTTATTAAAAATAAATTAATGACATGCAGTTCTTATAATTATAACCATGTGCGTTGTTTGATTTATTGAAGATTTCAAATAGTTACCTACTGTTAATATAATAATATATTTTCTTTTATTCTTATTGTTTTTAATTTTGCTTTAGGTGTTGTTTTAGTTTATTTTTGAAAACACTTATCGAGTCCAACTCTTTAATATTAGGTGGTAGGTTATTAAAGAGTTGGATCCCTTCGTACATAAGACTTCGTTTACCATATTCTGTTCTAGGTGGTCTTTGCTGAAGGTTATTTTTGGACCTTAAATTGTGTTTGCATATCCTTTTATTTATTTTTATATTTGTATGTATATCTTTTCTAAGCATTTTTTTTATTAAGAGACAGGTTTTGAAGGAGTATGTTTGGTTGATATTGAATAACTTTGTTTTATTGTATACAGTTTCTGTGGGTGTGTCATACTTAAGGTTAAAGAGAACTTTTATGACCTTGTTTTGAGATCTTTGAAGAGGCTCCAGATTTGAGTTAGCAGCAGTACCCCAAACTTCTATCAGATATTCTAGATTTGATTTGACAAGTCCATTGTAAATAAGCATTCTTAGTTTGTACGGTACATAGCGAATCATTTTGCGTAATGCGCCCGTTAATGTAATAATAATAAACCCCAGAATTCATTAATTTGATTATTTATGAAAATTTACACTGGAGGTTGGTAGGTTTCTGGCCAAAAAAGATCTTAAATTATCGTTAAAAACAAAACATATCGCTTTTTCCTGTTTTAAGTGTTATCTGAGGCGGTTGTTCACCTCTTGTATTGAGATAAATTCGTACAAAATGAAAACATGAAGGTCAAACTTACAAATGACGATGCCCCTTCAATCTATACTGTCACGGTCGCTGTCTGTACTTGCAAATATATGCAAAAAACTATAATAGGAGGCCTTAATAAACGCAATAGAACTTAAAAAAACAATTTAACATACTGTTTATCTGTTTCTCCGTATGTTTGTGTACTCTAGTCTCCGTAACTACAAGACGCATTTGAATGACACTGTTTGTAGGATTTATTCTGTGGTATAACTAACTATCTGTGACTGGATTTGTAAAGTAGAATAAGTGATATCTCTTCTCTTATCGTGTAGGACACCGAGTCGTCCAACGACATGAGCAGCGGTTAGACGATCAGTGGAAAATTTTCGCATGCGATCTTGTTTTAAAAATTTGATCCTAGTCCCAAACCAGTTCTTTCCTATTGGATTTATACGCTGCCACTCATTGTTCCGTGGTAATAGTTGTTTTCCCGCGGTAAAGTGGCCTATGTGTTATTCCGGGTTATACTCTTCCAAATTTCATCCAAATCGGTCAAGCCGTTTGAGCGTGAAGAGGTAACAAACATACATACACACACAAACTCTCAGATTTATAATATAAGTACGGATTTCACAATTCAAACTAAGGAGGTACTACCTTATATTTATTATTAAAACTTTCAAATATTTTTATAACAACAACCTAAATATCTCAAACATTCGAAGAAACATTTACTAGCAAAAAAAAACTTTACAATTACTTTATCTAAATTAGTCGGCGACTGGTAACTCCAGATTGCGCGACAACTTACATTACAGTAGGTAGGGTAGGTATATCGAATTTCATTCTATATGCCTGGTTAATTAATGGCAAAGACATAATTTTAGTGTTGCTAAAGTCCCGGACAACACCCTCGGCTAGGAATTCGCAATATTTGCCCTGAGCTGATGAATTGATGAACTCGTCCTAAGCAAACATAACAAAGCGGGGAAAAAACTCCCAACACACCCGACCCGATATACAGTATGTTATTTATATGCCTGGTAAATAAATACGTCGGATAAAAAGAAAAGTAACATAATTTTTTTATTGAAATTAACTTACAGTTGATCAAGAACTCCTACCCAGTAAACGTGGTTTCGAGTCCCGCTTGTATGGAAATTATTGGTTTGCAATAGTACACTACCTAATTTACACATTATTGAACAACCCTAGCTAGCTAAGAAGGAGGTTCCGTTTTTTTTCTTACCGTGCCTTTTTTAGCGGTGGACTTAGGATCCAGGTATTACGAGCATTTTAAAAAATCCGGTCGATACATTCGAGTGTCATAAACTTTCGGTAATCCTTAAGTTACTTCCTAGCCTTGCCATAGACTCCCTCTCAATTTCGTGCAGCTTATTAATCGTGGACACAAAAGCAAAACACCATTTATATGAGGATAAATTTTCCAAAGCGCTCATTGGGTGTTTGCTGAAGTTTACCTGACCCACATTTCTGGACCTCGGAACCTGTCCAATGTTTTATTTCGTTGGCACTTTATTTACGCTCTATACACACGAAGGTAGGTATTACTTATTTACTTCCCCTTCATTAGCACTATTGTTCCATTTCTTAGTTCCTGTTGGCTCATGATCATGACAGCCATTATGAACTTCATTTAAATTGTGATACAGTTCATTTACTTGTTGCTACAAAAACGGCGTGCGTCTTAATGGTATGACGCTCTACGTATATAGACTGAAATTTTACTAGTGACCGATAGCGAAAACTCAAGACGGCCTGGTGATAAGAAACAACATGCATAGGTAAAAAAAGGACCTCCCTTATACAAAATATCCGATCAGCTGATTTGAGTTACTAAGGAAACACAAAAACATATTTTTGCCATATTTCAACCTATGTTCCTTGGGGGAAGTTGATTCTTACCTACAGACCATTTTGCGCTATAGGTCACTAGTAAAATCCCTCACCCTATGTAAATCACCTATAGTCTATAGTTATTTCTGTGTATTTCAACTTCAAGCCGTGAGAGTTTGTAATGAGATGACAGCTCCTGTAAAGTGGTCGTAAACAGTTTACGACGTCGTCACGAGTGCTGAAGCCGAGGCGAGCGAAGCGAGCACACAATGGACTTGATTCTAAATCATCATCATGGGGTGCTATAAGAAATTGAAAAAATGTGAGCGACTTGAACCCGGGATCTTGGGGTACCATCCAGTTGGGCGCCCCGAATGACACTCGCCAATTTTTCAATCTCTTGGTACTCGTCTCGAAGCGACGTACAAGCGACATCTAGTATTAGTTGTTATGGTTAGTCCACAATAAGAGTAAGAATTCAAACCATGCGATGAAACTTCGCTTATTTAAATTTATTTCTTATTTTAATTTATGAAAATAATAAAGCACTGTGAGTGCATAATAAAACCATAGTACATAGGGTGCTTCAAATTTATATTCTAAAAACCATCATGAAATGATAACTTAAAAATCAGCCAAGTGTAAACAAGTCGCACGAAGAGTTGCTCTCCGTTTGTTTTATTGCCATCCATCATTTTTTGCTAATTTTAGTAGTTACCTATTTGTTGTCATAGCGGCAACATAAATACGGCATTTATGTACAAATTTCAAGTTTCTCTTCTTACTATCACCGTTTACGTTTACATGACAGCCTGGTGTAATCGGACAGACAGACAAACTTACGGACAGACGGACCGGACGGCGAAGTCTCAGTAATATGGTCCCGTCCCGCATTACCAGCAATGGGCCGAAAAATTGTAATTTTGGCACACAATTAACAAACAACATACATTCAATCTGTAATGATTTGAATAGTCGCTAGGATTCGTTTCTAACTATTCCTGGCATCTAGCATTATCATCTGGAGCCATGCCACGCATACACTTGCTTAATTTCACCTAAAGCAAAAGAGCCGCGGAGGCGCAGTTGGTTTGAGGCGTCTCTGGTACTGATAGCGAAAGTTATGTGATAGAACAGGTTCAAATCCTGCCTGGGGTAGAACATTTTGTAAGTTTTAAAAATTGTGAACCCAACCCGTTGAAATGTTTTAAATTTAGTAACCAGCTCTTGGCTGCTTGAATTGGGTCCAATGATTTACAACAGGGCACTACGAGTACCTACTACGTATCTTGTTCAAGTGTGTAGCGACCTCTGGGAGCTACTGCAAGAAGCTCACTCAAAGTGGTTCACGAGCAAGAAAGACGCAACAGAAGTTCCAACATAGCTGCAAGATGGCGCCACGTGACAGAACAAAGAGCCTGAAACGCGGTATCGAAGTGTTTCACCGCGCAACGCATATATACAACTTCCAATTCTATCCAGGTTGACCATTCGGTCCCCTGGCCACAACACCCGGCCAGGCGGGTAGCTACCCTTTTCCCGACTCCACCTGGAACCCTCCATTTTGCCTATTGGCATCACTCCTGTCACCCGCCATATTGGTGACCCCTACCTTGGACTTCGCAGCCTTCGACCACGCACCAACCACTACAGCATGCAGCCAACTACTACGTCATCAGCACCTACCGCAGTCACAGCATGGCAGCTTCACTGGTCTTCCATCATCGTCTCGACTCACCGTAGACGTCCCGACTCACCGTGGACATTGGAACCAGCACTGCTTCGCCACGCCTGACTGCATCATCACGCTACATGACGTCATCAACCCCACTTCGCTCGCTGACGGTATCGACCTCCGGTCTTGAGGGGGAGTACTGTAGCGACCTCTGGGAGCTACTGCAAGAAGCTCACTCAAAGTGGTTCACGAGCAAGCAAGACGCAACAGAAGTTCCAACATAGCTGCAAGATGGCGCCACGTGACAGAACAAAGAGCCTGAAACGCGGTATCGAAGTGTTTCACCGCGCAACGCATATATACAACTTCCAATTCTATCCAGGTGGACCAGTCGGTCCCCTGGCCACAACACCCGGCCAGGCGGGTAGCTACCCTTTTCCCGACTCCACCTGGAACCCTCCATTCTGCCTATTGACATCACTCCTGTCACCCGCCATAAGTGCCTTTTAAGAAAAGTGCGTTTGTTGTTTGATCAAAGACCAAAGTCTCAAATGACTATCGCAAAACAAGAATTCTGTTAGATTTCTGAACCTATCAGCGGCTACCTATGCCAATCATATATACAGTTCGCACCGCGAAAGTATTCTCTCAGAGAATAAAAAATGCAGGTACTTCATGTTAAATGCCACAGTGGAAAGTTATAATTACTATTGAATAGGTATCTGTTTTAGTCTGGTACGGCTTGCATAATTCGAGGGCATAACTTACAAAAATTCACAAGTCGCTTATTTTTTGTAATCGTATAAAAAATTAAGAAACTTGTGAATTTTTGTAAGTTATGCCCTCAAATTTTTATGTTATGTATGTCAGTAAAGCACATGTTAAATATTGTGTTTTTTTACGCTTGCGTTAATTTTTGATCCAATGTATAGTATAGTAGCCCATTTATTAATTATAGATTTTACATTTAAGTGTCTATAATTAAATAAATAAAAAAAAATTGTATTGTCTTCGTGTCAATTTTACGCAGTGTAAAATCCCAGTTCGAGTCTTATTTATCCACTGGAAACGAAAGTATGACACAAAATAATAAATTGGCCTATCGGCCAATGCTCTAGAAACTATAAGCCAAATTTAACCGACTTTAGTATTTTAGAAACATGACAAGCGAGCCATACTGGGCTTTTTACACGACTCCCCAACCAAAAAAAGGAGTGTAATGTTTTAGTTATAAGAGTTTATGTATGTATGTAAGTATTTATATATGTGCGATTCTTTAAAGGACTGAAGATCGTTAACCACTAAACGGATTCGAATGGGATTTGTATCGGAAGAATCCTTACATTATCCCGAGTGTCATAGGCTGGACTTTATCTCAGAAAGAAGTCGTATTTTTATTTTTTTAATTTATCATGCTTATTTGCAGTGCTGTGTTACCGTGTGTGTACCTGTCGCTGTCGTAAAAGGATGATCCCAGGCATTTTGACGCATAAGGTCCCGCTCGCAAAACGTCCCTGTGCTTGTTACTGATGCCGTTCTCATAAGGTCCCCTTCGCAAAACGTCCCCCTCTCGGAATGTCTCCCTCTCGAAACGTCCCCATCTCAAAACGACCCATTCGCAAAAAGTCCCGAGCTTTACTAATACTTCCATGAACAACTTTTTTACCCGGCCTACGGCGGGTTACTCCCAACTGCTACCGAATGCATTAATGTCCTTAAATTTAAAGAAGTGGCGCCAAGAGATTTGCTTTTCTTCCACACTGCGGCGTTAAAATGCCGATAACATCCACTTAAATTAACTTGTGGGAAAACTTTAACAATAGCATTTAGCTGTGCTAGTTCAAAGTCACATTTAAAATTTTGAATGGTTATTCCTAATTTTGTTTTAATAATTTCAAAAAGTCGCGTATAATGCATTTCTGTTTTTCCAGCCAAAACAGCAAATATTACTGGCACAACATCAGTACACTTTGCGTTTGATGCTATATCCAAGTGAATAGTGTATACTTGATAATAGGGAGTAGGAGCAGTATGAAATGTGCCATCTCCATAATACTGTCCATGTCCATGTTTAAATCGTGTCATAAAATTACGAGCAATAATACTGCTAAATACTATAACTTCACCGTCGTTCTCATCATCACGTATGAGAAAGTTTTTGGCTAATGGGTTCGGTATATAAACCTCACTGCAATGTTCAAAAGCCGTTTTGTTTGTTTCCAAAAAACGTTTACGGGCTCTGTGGTCCTCGCATATATCCTTTTTAGTCTTATTAAGGGCGAGAAAGATGTCATTTTTTACTTGACTTGATTCACATGAATGATCAGATGGTGAAGTGAAGCGGTTCGAAGTATACAATTTTCTTTTTTATTCACTGTGATGGATGCATTACATGTTCTATCCATGCATCGCCATTGTGTACTTCCACTTTTGTTTTTTCTGTTGAAATTATATCTAAATCCATCTGACAATACAGTTTTTTTTCCTTTTTGTGTCAAAGAAAACTCAAAATTATGTATGAAATCACTCATTGCAGAAAACAGTACAAATAGATAAGTGCAAATTGTTCAAAACAAAATTTTACCACAATGCAATGAACATGCAATGAACCAAGATTACTCAATATGATATGTGATAGCCGGAAGAAAAACAAAATAAATTCGTGACACACTGACAGAAGAACAATTTTATCAAACAAAGAATAAATTTCAAATATCTTTCAAGTACATTTCATTAAAACCTCTTTACTGAAGTGGCCAGTGATTAAATAGATTGTATACTAAACGGATAAAGAATTACCTAGTGTTACCTAGAGTGTTTCCACATTTTGCCGTGTGGTGTCGGCTTTGAATAGCATCACCCCATTTCTGCCCGTGGGTGTAGTAAAAGGCGACTAAGGGATGAATCCAGGAAAACAGGGTTCCCTGTGAATACAGAACCTAACACTGCGCTCGCCAACCCGCGTACCAAGCGTGGTGAGTATGGCAATTACCCCCTAATTGAGGGAGGGCCATGTCCAGCAGTGGATTGATCTGGCAGTTGAAGTTGAAGTTTCCACATTATACTACCCTATATCCGC
The DNA here is from genome assembly GCA_027580185.1 of Tuta absoluta. Lineage (NCBI taxonomy): Eukaryota > Metazoa > Arthropoda > Insecta > Lepidoptera > Gelechiidae > Tuta > Tuta absoluta. The sequence continues at coordinate 5,315,432 of JAQAHW010000008.1, forward strand.
CGCCGATTTGATATGGGGGCAATACAAGTGAAATGTAGATCGATATCGGAGCGGACAACGGGTACTACGGGACGTTATGAGATGGGGACGTTCTGAGAGGGGAACATTTTAAGAAAGTGACTTTTTGAGAAAGGGCCTTTATGAGAAAGGGACTTTTTGAGAAAGGGACTTTTTGAGAAAGGGACCTTTTGAGAAAAGTGAAAAGGGACGTTTTGCGTCAAAATGATCCCAGGGACTGCAACATGTTGCTAAATGCGCGCCAATCCGCCTGCAAAGCGTAATGAATGAGTATGGCAAAAAGAAGGAGGCTCATGTCCAGCAGTGGGCTTTATATTGATTTTGAGTCTGTGGGACTCCATTTCCAACGTGCCGGGCTCTATATTGAGTACTATTCGGTACATCTCTCCGTCATTTCCGTCATCTGAGACAGTTCATTTTGGGTTACATACATACATGCATACATACATATATCACGCCTATGAACCCTTGCGGGGTAGGCAGAGCGTAAACGTCCATTTTTAGACATATATTTGAGGGTCATTCGGAAAATTGTGTATCGCTAAAGTGACAGGTTGTCACCCATCGCCTAAAATTGCAATACCCACCCTCAAGTCCCTTATAAGGGACTATAGTCGCCTCTTACGACTCCCACGGGAAAGAATTGGGGTGATGCTATTCCAAGCCGGCATCACACGGCATGCCGTGTAAATTTTGGGTTACAAGGTCTCCCCAGTTTAGAAAACAAACAATAAAGGTAGTAAGCAAGGGTCATCGCCGTTAAGACTATAGTCTATACGGCTCTTAAGGTGGGTCAGCCCGCCAGTTCAACTTAATGTTACGACAACCTTTTCTATTACATCCGTCTTAGATTTAATCCGCACACTTGAGGCAAGTACATATACTTTTAACATCTGTTTAGGTTTCGGAAGGGGGTTGTTTGACGAACATTGAGTTACTGCGCTTCTACCAGAGTTTTCTGGTTAGATTTTCGGCTGGGGCAGATATTTGAATATCACACATCACACATAGCTTATTTATAGGATTGCCAGTATTGGGTTGCTATGGATACAAAAAAGCACCCAGATCCAAAAAAATATTTGAATTCAGTACTAAATACAGGGAATCTTAGTGGGGGTTTGAGTATTTATGGTGTATTCATCATAGTCTTAAAAGCTTGATAGATAAGCTGATCTTCGAAAGATGGCTCTTCGCTATATGGGCCAAGAATATCAAGGCTTTCTTTTCGTCCTTAGTGTCTACAGTTTCTGTATACCATTACATTACTACAAAATGTTAATGTCAAATTTCTAAACCTTCCAATAAACATGATAATCAAATAAAAATTGAGATAATGAAAACGTACGATAGGCATTAAAGCGTGCATGAACATTTCAAATTAAATTTCTCATTGATTTGGTGGCATACATTTTTTTTATCAAGCGTATCCCTATATAGAACACTTTAAGAAAATATCTGAGGTAGGGATGGAAAGTATAATAGCCAATGTTAGTTTATCTAAGTACCTCTGTATGTTGATTTTATTTTGAATAAAATTTATTCAAAATAAGAGATTTTTCGAAAAGAACTAGTCGGAAAAGGATTTCATCATTCATATTTGAGTTAACCTTTAGGGTAAGATTCAGCCATTCATAGTTTCGTACTACTATTATGACAAAAAGTTATATTTTGAGATAGGAAAGTAAGATAGGCTAAAAGCAATGTACGGTTATGCTTCTTAAAGCTCGTACTCAAATTCACACTTATCCTTTGCATCTGCCATCTTTGAACAAACTATCTCCACAGAGGGTTCATATTTCCTTTATTGTTGAAAGCTGCAGGGCCCCCGATCTGTTAGTTTGAAGGGCCCTCAGTGTAAGGGCCCTCTGTAACCCCCGCGTCGGATGCACGACTTACTTACTGCTTAACATTTTAACTGCTTCTTGGGTTGAAGGCTCCTTGCTAGCTACTATGTATTCAAATGGGCCCATAATTTGGCTAAATGATGGCTGGAAAATCAAACTACTCGATTGTTTCGGTCCAGTACTCGATATTATCAAACTACAGGCTACAATTTTACAGGTGAAATTCAATGTTCATTGCGCAGTTGGTTAGCCATTATGATACCAGGAATATGAACCGGCTACGCAATGTACGAAGAATTTCACCTGTAGATATGTAGCCTGTAGTTTTGTAACATAGGCACCAGGTATCAATGGCGGATTGTTGGTAGACTTTGGGTAAAATGTTTTTTTTTTGTGAAGATTAACCTAAACTCACCGTGAGTAGTTTCTGATTTGCGAGTCCTTAATTATGTTTATTTATTTACAACTTAGGTATATTTTCATAAAAGAAAATAAAAAATTGAAATAATATAGCCCTGTGCATTGTGCATTATAAAACATAGTATTAGATATATTTCCTGGAAATATAATTTTGAAAATAGTTTGTATAAAAGTAAACACCATTAAATTTATTACCTTTTAGATAATAAGTTAATGCTTCCATAAAATAATTATTTACTAAGTAGGTTACATATACTTACATTAGTAGATCAGCACTAGATCATACTTACCTAATGATCTGATCATTTCTGACATCAGTCATTAACAGATGATCTTCTGTCACGTGGGGTAATGGGTTAAATTACTGTCAGGGGACATTAAGACCCGGTATAGTTAGAGGGGTGGACTGGTCCAACTCGGGTCATCGTGACCGCAAATTTTGAGGCTAATTTTATTTGCATTGTCCCACAGAGCAAGGGAAATGTTGAGAAGTAATTCTACGCATAACATGAATGAAACCATCAAAAACTTACTCGTTTACGCCCCAAAAGATGTCCTACGAATCCATGAGTGACGTCTGGTCTCTCTCTCTTTTCGTGTGGGACACCGAGTCATCCAACGACACGATGAACCCTGGTATGAAAGTTTTTCAACCGCCTACTACTAGGAGTAGGCCTCTGACATGGTTGTGTTACGACCGTCGTCTTAGTAATCATGAACATCAAACGGGACCGACGGCTTAACGTGCCCTCCGAAGCACGGAACCATTTTTTTTTCGGTCAATCAGGTAGTTCACCCTGCAATGTCCTAACCAGACCGAGAACAAATTCACAAAGTGATTAATATTAAGTTTTGTGAGTGTCCTACCGAGAATCGAACCCAAAACCCATGCGTCGCAGGCAGTCGCACTACCACTGCGCCACATTGGACGTCTGATGCTACACGATGACAGTTTTTTCGAGGCGAGTACATTGGCAAGGCAAGAAATTTTGATCCAAAATATAACACAAAATTCAAAATAGGTAATACATGCTTAAATTAAGGTAGACCATACATCAAGACAGGGTGACGTTATAGCGCAATTACACCGAAACTCTTCACCTAATGTGCTGCAGGATATCTCCAAGACCCTACAGTAGGATGTAATAGGTATCAACGTCAACGGCGAATATAGCACCCGTCTCCTCTTTGCTGACGACATAGTCGTTAAAGCCGAATCGCTGAAGAACATGCGAATGCTGTACAGTTTAAATGCGGCCTCAAGACGTGTTGGACTTGGGATTAACTTGGACGATGGAGCGTAGCGATGGGCGCCCTCTGGCCCGATGGACCGATGACACAAAGACGGCGGCTGGTAGCTTAGCTACTTGATGACGAAAACGGGATACGTCCAGCAGTGGACTGAGGATCTTTTTTCTTTTTTTGTGGGAGTCACCGAGTCGTCTAACGACCCGACCCTAAAGGTTGGTGTGAGAATATACAACAGGTTCATATAGATAAAACTCATTCTTTTCTCTTCGTAGACGTGCGAAAACCTAACAAAATGTTATTGAATTGTCCTAAACCAACTGTTGGCGAAAATTAACCATAATTTCATTATATTCAAGTAACTGGATCTTTGGCACAAAGGCTACTCTGCTTCCAACATAGTTCAAAATATATTTTCAATTTTACCGTGCAAAAAGGGTGACTATTATTTTAGTGATGGTTAGCTTTGCCGACATAGGCACATGAAAGTGACAAGACTTATGCTCAATTTTGTTTGATAAGTTATTAAAAAGACGAGAACTTATATAGGGTGTTTACTAGTGCCTCATAGCGAAAACTCAAGACGGGACAGTAACTCTAATCAGCTGATCGGCAATTGTGTAAGAATTTTATTTTGACCTTTGTTCCTTGGGGAAAGTTGTTCCATAACCCCAGCCCGTCTTAAGATTTCGCTATCCCACTAATAAAATTTCACCCTATATTTTGCGTCTCGACTTTACTTACTTGTTGTTTCCAGATCAATGCGACTATTTATTAGCATTAATTACGTATTAATTAGTCAATTTGATTTATTATATAACCTGAACACTACATTCGATCCTGCATGCTTTGAAATTGGTACTTTACTTATACACTAGACATCGCTGCGGGCAAATGAAAATTAACCCGATATAACCGGGAGTATCTCAAAACCTCATCACCTGTCTCGCTCGCACACACAATTTTGAATACGTAGTGAAAGGGACGGAATTAATAAAATTCCTCTTCCAGGGAAAATGGAAGGATTTCAGAGTAATTGGAAATACCTTGACGTGTATAGCTCCAGAGAGCCTGCGAAAGTTTACGTATGATTGTTTTACCCGTTTGCTATATTGTTTTTGAGTTAAGACATGAAATTGAGCGAGCTAGTATGGAACAAAACATCTGCAACGGTTTTGTATATCTAAGTAAAGAATTATCAAATCTTACAAAATTTAATGCATCGACTGCTCAAAGGAGAGCTGGTTGCGAAACGGTTTCAAATCTTCTCTTGGCATTGGATAGTTCTGATAGTTTTCTTAAAAATTTTGATACTGTCAACAAACCCAAAACGATTTTTTACTTATGACCATTTTTATGCTTCCAAAACTAGGCACTAAAATTCATTAGACTTACCGCGGCCATGACTAAAATACCTTTGCATGGAGCGTCTGAGGTTTGTTGGGGCTCGATATTTTAATAGTGGTCGGGCCTTTTGTACGAAGTCTTAATCAGATTGGGCCCAGACTCGATCCGCATTTACTATTGAATCTTCAAGATTGAATTTAATAGAACTATTCTCTGAATAATAGTCGTTGATATTGTGGGACCATTTAAAAATGCTTGGGTAAGAATGTGGATAAAAGTGAATGAATTTTCTATAACAAGGTATCTTAGGAGGTACTTATTTCAATAGAGCTTGATTTTCAATTAAGTGTATACGTAATTATCAATTTATATTTTATAAAGAATGTAAAAATATAAGCTACAGATATTTTAAGGCCTAACCTAACCAGCCCATGAAACTGATAATTTTTTCTCAAGGCTATAAGGTCAAAATATGAAAAAAATTGGACGTGCCATACAAAATGTTCTAGCCGATCGAGTCAATCTGTATGGGAGGCCTTTTTTCATATTTCGATCTATGTTCCTTGGAGAAAGTTGTTTAGTTTCAGGTTTTGGTTCAAATCTTATGTAACAGAAAGAATCGTTAACTACCAAGGTATTTTTTTCCCATAAAGTGTCTGAAAAAGCTTGTCACGAGAGACTATTCTTATAAAAAAACTAAATTTTCTAATGATTATGTAATTATTGCAGTGGTGAAATATGAACATAACATCAAACAGGTAGAAACTACCCCCAAAACTTTCGAATAAATATCTTGGTCACGTCAAAGGCACTTTCCTAGCTAATTAATACAGGGTATAATCCCCGTATCTGGGCCCAAAGGAGCCCTTTGCCCAGCAAGACGGCTCTGGTCCTCCCGTGTAATAATTATTAGTGTGCCCTTGGGGGAAGGGCTGTTTCAGTTGGATTGTACAGGCGTTTCTTTCGTGCGTGACTGTACTGACTATTGTTGTTTAGATAAGCCGTTTTGAAAGTTTGGCAAATGATCCTGTTTTTTTCGGATAAAGGATTATTACTATCACTAGCAGGATGAATTCTAAATGCAGTTTAGGATAATTTTTTATTCAATAAACTTATATAAATAGGTACACTGATACAAAATAAATATGAGGCTTACCTACTTCATGAACCAAGAATTTGGATTCCTACCACATCAATAACATTATTTTTTTATATAAAAAAAAGATTGTTCAGTAAAACATGCACACAGTACAATTGAATTTCACACCTAAACTAGGAATATCGTGTATTATGGGTATCAGTTCGGCTTTGATACAATAAAATTTAAATAAACGGAAATTATCAATTTTTGCAATCTAAAAAAACGCACATTAAATACAATTCGTAAGTTGAAGTAATTATGAAATAATTATGTAGTAAGCGCATTTTTAAGGGCGTTGATATAAAGACGAAGGCACGTGTTTTTGCAACCTTTTTTGTGGTTCTCTAATTTTGGGGTATGATTATTTTGTAAGTACCTAACTAGTAAGCTAGTATAAGTAAATTAGGTTACTACCTACCTTATTAGTAAGTAGTTGCCTACCTCTTTACTGACTTCAAAGTGAGATTCACTTCCTCGCGTAACCAATCTTATTACTCATTCAAATCTCAAATAACTTATTCAAAGGTAGAGACAGCTAGGAAATTTCGAGCGTTCAAGTTAATTTTGCACCGTATACATACCCAACTAAAGGTATGTTCACACCGGCCGAAAATCTCGGCACTGGCGCATAAAGGCACATTAACACTAACGCTACCTGAGTGTTCCTAATTGACATTTGGACGACTGTCGCGACAGTTGTGAAAAGGCCTTATTCCGGTAGAGGATACACTGTTGAGAATGTCGCGTAGAATAGATTTACTGAGTAATTATTAAAATAACTCAAGATATTCAAATTTTTCTTTGAATATGGTGTCACCCTGTGGCCAAAAAACTAGTTTGAGCATAGAACCTACAGGACCAAACAATAACATTATTAAGACTGACATGGTATTTTTGAGCAGAATAAGGATGCCGCTAACACGATGCGCTTTCCATTTCCAGATCGATTGCAACGCAGGTTATATTCTATATTTATCACCCCATCAAAAAGAAAAAACCATCCACTATCGAATTTAAATATAGAGAATATAAATATAATAATATAGGAAAGTCCTTCTATTTCTGTATTCAATAAGCGAGTAACAGAAAACTGTTTTCCTCAACATCCTTGATATATATTTATGTAAGTATGTTTATGTATTTATATGGTATTCATGTAAGTATTATTAATCATTTTGTGTAATATTTTAATTTGTGTTTATGTGTTAAGATAACTTTATTGTGTTTGTTGTCAAAATTAGTTAATTGTTTATTAAGTTTAAGTAATTTCTTAGTGCCTATTTACTCCAAAAATGTTAATCTCTCTCACAACACATGGGTTGGCTGGAAAAGATCTCTTATTTAGAGATAATCTTGCCTTTGCGACAAATGTATATTTATTATTGTCTGAGTATGTTATGCAATGAAGAATATTATATAAATATAAAACTTAAGCACTTCTTTTACACCAACAACCGTTTTCATTTTAAACTATGATCTGCCTGTGTTATTTATTGCTAAATATTAGATTTTATATAAGTAGAGATGTGACGGCTTCCGCAAAATAACTTTGATGTCATGTTCAAACAATCAAAAGTTCTGCGGCTTTGCAGAACTTCAAGTAACACAAAACCCATTTCGGGGATCAGGTTATTTTAGATAGTGTTATTCTTCTTCGTGTCACTGATCTTAACCAGATGTTAAATTAAATTTTGTTGGTCCCTTTAAATAAGTAAGCAGGTTCTCCCACTTCTAGTCCATCGCTCCGTTTTTTTAACGCACCGTAACGCATGCGTCTGTCAAACGAAAGGAAATTACGAAAAACGTAGGAATTGTAAAATCCAAAATAAACACAACTTAAATCCGTTTAAAATTGTTTTATTGTGAGGAAATTACGATTTCTAACTTAGCCCCTTACAAATACGGCTACGGTGCGTTTACTGTGAGATTTTATTCTTTCGTGTTGGACACCGAGTCATCCCGAGACCCGATGAACTCTGGTTTCAGAGTTTTTCAACCTACTACTAATAGTAGGCCTCTGACATGGTTGTGTCTAAGTAATCATAATCGCCATCGATATATCTAATATACAAGTGTGTTACGGTTTCGATGCTTAGGTGCCTGTTACCTCCTATGTAGGTATAGCAGGGCGTCAAATCTGGGTTGCTCACGAAATGTCAGTGACGAGATATAGCACGAGATATGGAAGTTTCTGGCTCAACGACGAAAAAACGCGCTAACATAGAAATACATTGAACATTTTGTACTGAACAAATTAACAAAATGCTTCATAACAATCAATGTATACTAAATTATATTTTTGCAAATGTGTGAGTGATGGAAATCGTAAGTCAAAAAATGCAAATAGTTCATTCAAATTCGAATGAAATATCGGAATACGGACCCAAATATCTGTCAAAATAGGATAGCTTTCCATACCTATTTTATGTCAAATAAGAGATATAGCTTTTTGACATAAAATAACAAATCACAACGTAAACAACACAGAATATTTTATAATTATTTGTTTTTTTGGACTTTTCGAAGATATTGGAATGTTTTAGGTGTTTTTCAGTGTGTGTTTCAAGCTTCTGGTGGGAACAAACCTTAGGATGTATAGCACAAGCAGCCAATATGGACCCAATTGATCCATCCCAAATACCTTGCCTGCTTTGCCCTAATACTTCGAACAAAACTTACGAAAAGCCATGGTCTGGCCATCCTACTGCCTGGCCTGGCCACACTGGACGTATACACCGCCCCCCTGCTCAAGATGATATCAATAGCACCTACAGCGAATTCACAGTCCCAATCCAGCACAGCTCTTTCCTGCAGCTTCCTCACTCTTTGACGACCTCGCACATCTCAAGGCTATCGTCCCTGTGTTTAAGCACATATCAAGAGGTGCTTGATGTTTAGCTGCTGAAAAACGAAGCTCTAAAATAGAGAAATGCATGCCTTTCGCATACACATCATTCAGTGTGCTAGACTAAGTGGTTATTTAACCACCAATGTGAAGCACAACGTAGACAGTGCTCCTCTCTGCTTGGAGGCCTCGTCAATCCAGTTTTTCAAAGACGTTTTTCAGTGTAAAAAAGAAATGAAACTAAAATGTATGACGGAGATTTGAGAGGAGCGGTCAGAATCCTTACGTCGGACTACGAAGTGGCTCCAGCAGATTCATTCAGACAAGCAGCCACCTACGACCAATTACGATCCCAGACAAGCCAAACCCCACCGCGCTTCACCTTGCTGTGTCCCCCTGATGATGTGATAACCCATCTATGGTCATTTCACTTTGTCTCTGCAGCTGGCCTAGATGAAATGTGCCCTCAGTACCTATGGAGCTCACTATAAATTGAAGGCACGGCGACAGTGTCTCTGGGCCAAGTATAGAGAATATTTAAAGCATAGCAATTGTAAACATGCTTAATTTATTAAATTCACATAAAATAGATGCATTGTAGTTTGTATATTAGAAAATTCTAAGTAGCTTGTTCCTTGTTACACAATCCTAAGACCTAAACTGAGTTTATGCTTTAAGATCGATTTCTGCCTCTAAAACAGTCGTGTTTTTGTAATCATATTTTTTACTTTACATCACATACATACATTTAAAATTATATTACACATCATCACATCGCATCAGCCTACGGCAGCATTCCACTGCTGGGCATAGGCCTCCCCCAGGGTACGCCATAAGGCACGATTTCCCGTTTTTCCTTTGAGTCGCTTCTTTTTCCTCTTTTCGTGTGGGACATCGAGTCGTCCAACGACCCAATGAACGAGTCGCTACCAGCCGCCGTCTTTTTTTCGATACATCTGGACGGAGGGTGTCCAACGCTACGCTTGCCAAGGCGTTGCCTCAACTCGAGAAACCGCTTGCTTAAAATTAATTTTAATATTTTTTTATTTATTTAACCTCGCAGTGTTAGTGCTACATACATCCGGTGTTGGTGCTACCTAAAACAAGTGGCATTTACAAAAAGTGTACTCGATGATTTCCTCCACCAGAGGTTCTAGTCTAGTGGTATCATCAAACTGGGGTTGCCTATGTGTATCTATTACGGTGGCAACATGTGGAAGTTAAAGTAAAACAAATCGAATTTCAAATTAGTTAATTGTATTTGATAAATTTTCCTAGAATATAACTTTTCAAAAGGATCAATAGTTTAACTTGATATCTTAAAGTGCGGCTGATAACACCTTTCCATCTAATAGAAATCATAACTAGTCAATGTATGAAAATCCAGTTTTGGCTGAGAGTTTTTATCGCATCTGATGTGTTCTTCTTGCTCGGCGTGCACTACAATTTTTGCAATGAAACTTTCGGACGAATTACGCTGGCAAATTGTGTGAAAATCGCAACAGTTTGCACCACTATAGGATTTCCTGGAGACAGCTGCCCTGCAATGAAAACATAAAGTAGTTAATATCTGGTAAACATAAGTTTACCATCAAACAAGTGAACCAATATTCCGCCGGAATTTTAGGCAAAATCTGGGATTTAATGAGCCAACACACACAATCACTCCTCCTCAACATTGTAGGAACTAAAATTGTGAGTGATCATCATCAAAGTAAAAAGATATATCGCTCCTACCAGGTTTTTTTCTAATCGAAGATGGTAATGCTGGAATGTTGTGCATTGGGAAAGCTTCAAGGCTTCACTAAGAGCCCTTATGATGCCTTGTTACAGTTTATTCGCCAATATACGTTTATTTAGGCAAAAGAAACACGTAAATTTTTATTTCACGTTTGTTATTGTAGACTATGTTAACGTCAATAGGTAAAATGACAACTGAATAAACGACAGCAACGACATTTTGTGATTCTTTGACATGACATGATTTTACCAAAAAGAATTTGGTAAAATAGTTCCGTTTACGGTTGTTTCTAACTTTTAATAATAAAAATGTATATCTTTTCAAGGTACCATCACGCTTCATATTATTATTATTCTAATATAGTAATTCCGCTAAGTAAAATATAGGTATGGCGATACTCAATTTTCAAATGTTCGTCAGACGTGGCGTAAATGTCTGTTTTACGGCCGTTTACGCTCTGCATACCCCACAAGGGATTATAGGCGTAATATATGTATGTATGTAAAGCAACCGACTGTCAAACGTTACAATATAGAACTGTGATAGTCAACATTCACACAAATCATGTCAATTCCTTCCGGGGGAGGCAGAGCGTTAAGGACCGTAAAAAATGCCCGTTCATCATCACGTCTGCTAAATACTTTGTTTTTTTTCAGAAAATTGTGTAGAGATGTAGATAAATTGTTGGTCCATAGCCTCTAATTGTTAGACGTAGTAGCTAGGAACGTGAAGCCAGTCCCTTGGTCACCTCTTACGTATCTACTGAATAGTATGAGTTCTTACGTTTGTATAGTGGATTTTTCCTATTAAGAAGTTTATATGTACCAAACCGCAATATTTTTAACTAATCTAGTACTACGCTCTCTAAAAACGATGATAATTTATTGAATTATAATTATTCTTTCAAAGAGAACATACCAATTAAAGACTCATTCTGTTTTTACTTATAATCCTTAATAAAGATATAAATCTACTGCTTAGAACTCCTTTGGGTTTCATTTTCAGATTTTAAGTATCTAGAATAAAATTTCTTCTTCGTGTTCAGTTCTATATAATTATTTGACAAAATTTTGTAAAGGCCACAGCACTCCTAGTTGCCGTATTCAGATCCTCCCTGCTATTTTTTGAGATGGGGCTCCACAGAAACAATTGGTCTGCGTTTTATCCATGAAGCCTCATTTGCCGTGTTCACCCTGCAGTGGCGTACTTGACCGATGGTGTGATGAACCCCACAGGAGCCGGCCAACGGGGGTACCACAATTGGTTCCTGGCTTGCGGCGCATTGTCTGTAGCAGATGTATTCCTCATAAGCTTTTTCGGCTTTTCAAACGAGCGCGAGACATTGAATGTAGTTGTCCAGTGGGTGTCGTGTGTCTGTTTCTTGCTTCTGTTACTCCAATGCACAAGCTACTTCTCACCGGACGTCTGGTGGCGCTATGTCTGCTTAAGGATACAGCATATTCAGAGGAATAGGTTTGATGTTCTAGAATAAATAAAGTATCGTAAATCGTAATAGTAACAAACACAGACATTATGCCACTAAACTTTAAAAAATTCGCAAAGATTTCTGGGAACTGCAACGAATGCATAAATAAACCTAGCATAATAGGAGCGATTTTATTAGCGACTGAAAATAGTAAAAATCGTAGTAGGGCTAAAGTATTTGTTAGTACCTTAACCAAATGCATTTGTACAGTTTATCATCTTCTTCTGCAAAAAATACATTATGATGTCTTCTCGGGCCGGCTGGAACATTAGCTAGCCCAAAGCTAGCGGGTTTTTCCAGAAAAAAACAGGCATTCACTCGATTCTTCTTTATTATTATCATTTGTGAAAATTACTTTCCTTTTGTTTGTTTTGGTATTTTGTTTACATTCAACATATTGAATGACCGGAATGAACGATATTTGAAACATTAGGCTGAAATGTTTTCTGTTTCTTCTGTTGCCATAAAAACTGAAGGGGATGGAGTAACCAATTTGGTTCAGATACTGGCCAGAATCTCAGAATAGGGCCATATCTCGTTTTTGACATTATCAGCTGATTTTGATTGATATTTAGCCGCTCGCATGTGCGGTTTATAGCTTACAATATGATCCTACATTGCTGGCTCTAAAGAAACCCAGTGTGATTTTGGTATCAAAATCCGTAATGTATAAGGCCAAAAGCGTAACCGAAGCCAGAACCGCTATATCTCGTTCGATATATGGCCTCAGATTTGGCCCCCTGGGCTACATAGTGCACAGGTACGCAGGGTTTGTTTGTTTTACGAGCTCAGCGATTGCAGTGATCCGTCATAAAAGCGGCCCGGGTCGTCAAGCTATTTATAATTACCCCACATTGTCCTACAGGGACCATGGCTGTGAATATAAACACGTTTCCCTGTTTTACTATCGTGTTTTCGTGTGTCGTATTATAGAGGTAGTTAGTAACATTATTCATCTTTAATGTAGGTACTTACTACATAAGCGTTTTTTTTTAAATTTATTAATTTTACTCTCGATTTGTTTATGCAACTACTTGCAAATCTTTTTTTGTCTTTATTTCAATGTAGAGATCATCTTACTTTAAGTCTTAACTTTTCTGTATTGTTTTATTTCTGTTGTGTATGTTGTAAGCAATAAAATGTTCATCTATCTATTATTACTATTTATTACATACATACATAAATACATAGGTACATACATCACGCCTATATCCCTTACGGGGTAGGCAGAGCGTTAACGGCCGTAAAACGGATATTAACACCACGTCTGACAAAAGTTTGAGGGTCAATCAGTTAACTGTGTATCACTATAGTGACAGGTTCTCAGCCCATTGCCTAAAATTGCAATACACATCTAACCCTCGAGTCCTTAATCGCCTCTTACGACACCAATGGGTGTGAAATGGGGTGATGCTATTCTAAGCGAGCATCACACGGCATCACACTATTATTTGTAGAAATAATCCTTGCATCGAAATAAAAGATGAAAATCATTTTGTATAACCAAATGCACCAGCATTTGGTGGTTTTTCTAGATACTTAGAACCACCTACATACTATGAAAGTTGCAAGCAATGGGTACAACGCAAGTACAAACTCCCATAATCATTGATAAGATCACATAAGCACATACTTATAAATGTTATGAAGTCCTTAACTTGTTTGTTTTCATATAATGGATTTATTTAATTTTGATTCTTCTTCAAATTTAAGAGTCAAACTCTTGTCGGTGGAGTAACTTTTGATTATCTAGCTATAAATCAAGTATCAGCTGTAAAATGTAGTTACATTTTGATGCTACTGTAAAAAGCAGAGGAAGTCACGTAACGACTCAATAACGCTACAACTTTAAATAAAACCGCAATGAAACCGAGATAAAATTAAAACGAGAGGACACTAGCAATTCTCGACAAGAAATGGAGCAGCCGTATTATTTCAGGCATTAGGGAACACGACACAGTAGGAAGAAGATGAATGGAATTGTGACTCAAACCAGTCATGTTTCTGAATGGGAGGTTTCTGTTGACAGTTCTGTTGATAGTTCTGAATTCCAAACCAGAGGGCGTTGTGCTAAAAAAAATATTGACGTCTCAATATGGCGGGCGGCAGCCATAGTTTTGACACAGGTTCCGTTTTACGTTGTGTTCGTTAGTAATTAATTCTGTTCGTTTGATTTTCTACAAAATAAACTTGTCGTCTTGCTATTATATTATGTGTCATTCATGTTAATAAACAAAAAAAACAATAATCAATTTAGATCAATTCAGTAAACACAAATTAAAGAATGATTTATAGAGTGGTACAGATTTCGTGTAAAGAAACGTTATTTCAATTAAGCTCAGCCCTCTACATGACACTCGAAAACCCCTAAAAAAAAATCCAGTGCCCATGCACTTCTTGATTTGCCCATCTGACCACGCTCATTTTAACCACCCATTTTGCAAAACGGCAAAAAAATATTAAGATTTTTTTAAACAGTGCCTAGTATCAAACGCCAAAAAATTATTATGAGTAAAATAATTTAACACTCTCTAAACGCGCGTCTTACTTTTTTACACGATGAATTTATATTAGACTTATGTCAAAGATTTTAGACGCAGATTATTTTTAAAACTTGGCTTTGCTGTGCAAATTGAACAGAACCTATTAATTATACTATGTCACAAATTTATTAAAGTTTTCAAAGTTTGAAATGTTTACTGTTACTGAATGTCCACAACCGGAACCGATAAGCTGAGATTGTCCTTTACTGTGCCGGGGATATTTCCCGGGGCAATTTACGACGGTATAGTGGGGTGGGGTTGCCATCTTCAATATTAAAGATTTCATTAAATCATGCTGGCAATAAAACAGTTTGATACCGCATTTATGGGGAAGGAGTCCGGTGACCAAGTTAATGACGTGGACATTTGGCCCTCGGGGGCTGGTGCAGAAATGAAAGACGGAGCGGTGGGCCTACGAAAACTGTTAAGCGTAGCGTGTAGCGTGGCTGAACCAAAGGGCTGAACTGAAAATAAAACATAATATGTAACTTCTGCAGGAAGTTCAGAATTTAATTTTTTTTATATGTCTGTTTGTGCAGGTAAGTTGTACATCCCTACTATTACCGTATAAATATTGCCAAAATGAATGAGTTAACTTCACTTAGAACCTATCTTTGTGTTTGATGCATACCTAATAGTAAAGCATTGGACTTAGTTATGTTAACTATTCCTACACAATGCCCTCAATTCGGTATATAAATTTTCTTAACTTACCTTAAGTTAGTGCTGTCACTTTCCGTCAAATAGGTTTAGAAAGAGATAGGAGATATCCCACCGATAGGTTTAGAAAGTGATAGGAGATATCCCGCCGATATAGTCGCCATTGCTTTCATCGTCGTTTTATTTTGACAGATAGCACGTATTTTGCGTCAAATTATATGACATGGCATGACTAAAATAGCTGCGTTGCAGCCAATGACAGTGTTGACAGTTTTTCATCTTTGCCGCTTATGACTCTAACCACTGTCATATAAGTTACAACTTGGGATAAATCAGTAAAATCTTCTATTTCGGATGTAAAGTTTACTCGTTAAAATACCCTTAAAGCTTTGTAATAAAGTCTATATTGCGTTGGTAACTGCGCCGGCCCGAAATGGTCAGTCCTTAATGACTTGTGACATTTTGAAATACGGCTTGTCCCGTAGTTAAGATGATGTATGTTGAGAGCTTAAACTTGTAATCTAAATCACACTTTGGAACGTATGTGGCAAGTTGCATAGCGGCATAAGACCCGCATATCATAAGCTGCATGTGTCTTGGCTATCTTAATGTTTAACGATAAGGGCGTTCATGAAGAAGTTTCCTTCAATAGACACAAGATTGCTTTGACTTTAGAATGGAGACGTTATAAATATCTATGTACTTCAATACCGTTGTAGGTTTAAGCGACTTACTTGTTATTGGTAGAAAGTATAGCGTTACGTTACGGCTGCTTAACAGTGTTCGGTTATCAGTTATCACAGTTGATGGCAGGCGTATGTGATCTTTCGACCTCCGTGAAGATGGCTGCCTTAAGCAGCTGAAGCGTAGAGGGCTAAACTCTCTACCAAAGCCAAAGTAAGTCGCGTAAACCTACATCTTGAGTGATACCTGTTCGTTTAATAATATTTCAGTACCTATACAAAACCAGATACTTAAAAAACACAAGATGCCCAATAAACACATCTTGGTTGTCCTTTAAGTTATTAAAAATAATCAGTATTTACCTTAGATGTATCCTTTAAATGAATAGGCAGCTGAGGTCGATTCCCCATTTTAGTAGTCCGCTGAAAACCTTTAAAAATTGGGTGAGCTAAGTCCATTAAACGAAAGAGTCTCATTCTAATTCTGGCCGTCACTCAGGGCGCGTAAAAGGTGAAATTTCATTAAGGATCGGGTAACAAGGTTGCCCCAATTCCATACTTTAGAGTCGCTGCTGTGTTGTGCTCTGTACAATACAGATTGTAGTTGTAGGTTTGATCTTAATCATGAAGGTGCTTACCTCATCATGCCTTTGGAGCCATCAGCAGCACTTCGAAATATCTATTTCAAAGGATCAACTCGTACTACTGACTTTAAAATAACTAAGTATGAGAATAAGAATTATAATAATTTATTTGCAAGAATAAGGTAGGCGTGATATGTGTATGTATTTAATAAGGTATATAAAACGAGAGTGACGGACATAGTCTGGAAGTGTAGCAAACTAATGATGATTTAAAGAAGGCGGCTGGTAGCGATTGGCTGGCGAAAACAGGAGATCGTGCTGGAGGAGGCCTACGTCTAACTATAATGGGCTGATGTATGAATGTATGGTATATAAAAAGGTCTTAAATCTAAAGCGTCTAACAATGTCAAAATGTCAATGTAATAAGGTATAACTAAGTATAAATTATCCAACCCTATAAACGGGTAACTTAAGTTGATGCTAAAGAACATGTGATTGTGAATATTTCCAGTACCTCATCACGAAACATCATTTCACACTCCATAGAAAATATTTTGTGTGAACTTTAGTTCTAAAACCTCTGTTTTAGCGGCAATATTTTCTCTTATGTTTTGTCTTGTCCCGGTACGTCAGCATAAATAATAGTAGTTTATGCAACTGTCATATAATGACTAATTATATGCAGTTGCATACACTATTTTATCTACACTCTAAAAAATTTACTCAGTTGAACACTTTTCCAAACGTCCGCACCGGCGATTGCAAGGCCCGATACATGGTCAAATTCAATACGAGAACGTAATATGGCTTGATATGAATTTTTGAAGATTCTTTACTAACAGTTGTTTAGATGTCGAGTCTCAACAGCAAATAACTAAACAACTGAACAACACTGAACAACAACTGAACAACACTGAACAACAACTGAACAACAACGGAACATCATCTGAACAACAACTTATCAACATCTGAACAACATCTCAACAACAACAGAACAAAAACCTATTAAAACAACTGAACAACATCCGAAAAATTACCGTACAACAACAACTGTCAGGTGCGGCGGAAGATAGCGATTTGAGTATTGGAAAAAAAAACTTCGTTTCATTTCTCAACTTTCTCGTATTAAGAGTTTTCTCATTAAGTCATTACGCTTCTGTAATTTATAGTAAACCCTAGTTTTTATAGGCAGAATGCATAAAGTAGGTCATTATGCATCTGTTTTCGAATTCATAATTCGAACATTATGAGACGAGTGTAGATAAAATAAATTTAAATCTTCGTACATTAAGATTACGTGTCGCAATAAGCTTGTTAAATGCCAAGTTCCATACTTTTTGTAAAAAATACGGTATAAAATACTTTTTTTTAAATATATTATTTTATCAATGTATCCATCTAGCTGTGTACCTAGGACTTATAAATATAACATACTAGCAGCCCGCCCAGCGGTTTCACCCGCCGCTAACAATTTCCCCCGGGAATAAGACAGTTTAATATATATAGCCTATGTTCATCAGGGATAATGTAGGATTCTAAAAATCTTGACTTCAATTTGAAACAAATATCGTTTTCAGATGGTGGTGGCGTAAAGTTACATACCGTGTGATTAACCTGGCCAGCCCCATGGCAGTGCTTATATTTTTATTTTTTTTATCCCGCCCGAGCCGGTTTTCTATTAAGTCATAACAAAATTGTAATAAAAAAAAGAAAATTGTGTGATACAAATTTCTTTTTTTAGAATGACGGTTCATGACGTCAATAAGTGATAATACTATCCTACATTAAATAAAAAAATTCAATTTCAATTAACGGTAAAAGATTTTTTTTAATCGGTCCAGTAGTTTCGGAGCCTATTCAATTCAAACAAACAATAAATAAATCCGGTTTCTCATATTAGTGTAGATTATATAATTATTATTTTAGTGTAATGCCGGCTAAGAATAGCATCACCCGATTTCTTTCCCGTGGGAGTCGTAGGAGGCGACTAAGGGACTTGAGGGTGTGTATTGCAATTTTAGGCGATGGGCTGACAACCTGTCACTATGGCGATATACAATTTTCCGAATGATCCTCAAACATATGTCAGACGTGGCGTAAATGTCCGTTTTTGCAGCCGTTTACGTTCTGCCTACCCCGCAAGGGATAATAGGCGTGATATGTGTATGTATGTATTATTTTAGTGTAGATTTTTTTAATGCATTATTTAATGTTTTTTGTCGTCTTGATAACTGTAATAGTTAGACATATGGGATCGCGGACATTATTATAGATATTGATGTCCTCTATAAAACTGTAGTACATCACTTTGCTCTATTGTTAATAATTTCCACAGCGTACGTGATATAAGATATTTTTTTGGTACATTTTTCACACGTTGGGTTACATTGTCGAAATTTTCACGCGGATCCCTATTTTTTTCTCATATAAAATATAGCCTATGTTCATCAGGAATAATGTAGGATTCTAATGGTGAAAGAATTTTTAAAATCGGGCCAGTAGTTTCGGAGCCTATTCGATGCAAACAAACAAACAAACAATCAAATCTTTCCTCTTTATAATATTAGTGTAGACATATATCACGTCTATATCCTTTGCGAGGTTAGCAGCGCAAACAACCGTAACATTGCTCATTAACGCCACGTAAGCTAAAATATTAAGGAGATTTCAGAAAAATGTGTATCGCCATTGTAACAGGATGTCAGCCCATCGCCTAAAATTACAATACACATGTAATCTTCGAGTCCCTTAGTCGCCACTTACGACACTGACACACCACTGGAAAAGAAATGGCGTGATGTTTTTCTAAGCCATTATAACACAGCACTAAATAAACTAACATGCACCTAAATTATACAAAATATTATCTTACATTACATTATAGAGACTAGGGGTACTAACATTTTATGCATTACACATTCATAATTATGTACAGTCTATCGAATAAGTACATGTATTACATACATTAACAGCCACGACAGTTCAATGCTGGACATGGGCCTCCCCCTATTGGAGGGTATTGCCATACTCACCACGCTTAGCAAGCGGATTGGCGAGCGCAGTGCAAGATATCAGATAGTCACTTTTTACGACACCCACGGGTTGCATTGAGGTGATGCTATTCTAAGCCACTATCACACGGCAACCCGTTTAAATACCAACTGAATGCGAAAACAACCTCCTAAAACCGACATCTGGCGTACTCTACTAACAAATCTAATTTGTCTGTCCATCCATCGACACGTTCGGCTTTTTGACAGAGGATTTTTGAAGCACTCTCCATCGGCTTTCACGCACGCTTGCCGAAGTTTTTCAGCGCATACGTGACTTTGCTGGCATGCCAGTTGCCAGCCGGTGGGAATGAGAAATTCTGGCGATTTACGGATTTGCTCGTAGTACCTACCTACCTACACATGTAGATTGTATAGGTACGCTGTGGTAAAGTGACTTTTACTGTTACGCGTTAATTTTGAAACAAGGATTTATAAATAATAATTCAAAAGGATTATACATGGTGTAAAAAAATTAGCTAAGAATATTTTAAGGGGTGAACCAGTCCGTGAAACTGAACAACTTTCCCCAAGGAACATAGGTCGAAATATGAAAAAAAAATTGGCCCTCCCATACAAATTATCCCGGCCGGGTGGGTAACACACTAAGTATAAGAGGGTCAAAATATTTTTTCATATTTTGACCTATGTTCCTTGGAGAAAGTTGTTCAGTTTCACGTACTGGTTCACCCCTTAATATATTCTTAGCTAATTTTTTTACACCATGTATTTGAGTGGAGCGAAAATTTGGACCGTATCGAATTTGGATTGATAAAAAACTTTGTTGACGTCACAAATTTAACACACTGATAAAGATAAAAGTTCCTTCCCTTCCTCAATATTGAAATAAAATAATTTTGTAAGTAGGTATTGATGTACCTAATTGAATTTAGTTTAATTTAATGGAAACAGACAAAAATAATTATTAGCTTGTTCATTTTTCTCGTTATTTTTTTAAAGATCCCGGCTCTGGTACGTACACACAATAATCTCTCCATTTTAGTCGCCGTGACCCACTTTTTCTGACGTCAAAAAGGCAACGCATTTGTAGTCATTTATTATTTAGGTAAATGGGAGCAGATTAATGTATTTACTGTTCCATTGTTCCGGATTAAAAACATCGGTAAAGAGTTTTTTTACTTCACATGTGTTGCTGATTTCGTAACTTATGCATTTTGAACATTATTT
Organism: Tuta absoluta; assembly: GCA_027580185.1. Classification (NCBI taxonomy): domain Eukaryota; kingdom Metazoa; phylum Arthropoda; class Insecta; order Lepidoptera; family Gelechiidae; genus Tuta; species Tuta absoluta. Next base: position 5,336,230 of record JAQAHW010000008.1, read on the forward strand.
TCTTCACACGACCATATCACACATCAGCCTGTAGCACAGGAATCTTTTCTATTTTAAAATTATTTTGGACAGTCTTTTAGATAATTTTTTGTCTTGACTGCATCACAAACTTAAACATCTTTGAGTATCGCTACATACCGTAGCAGAACGCTACGCTTACTACGCCGTAGCACAGGCTGTAGCCTCCTACAACCTAATATGGCTCTAACGTGCTAGGTAGGTACATCACGCTCACGACCCAAATCAACATCACCTTCCGACTAAACAGACTTGATAATGAGGGACATAGGTACTACTTAATTATTTGGTTACAAAATGTCCTTTCGTAGTAATTTTATAATATATTTTTTGCAGAGGTGTATGATTTCAGAGGTTCATGATAGTTCTGTGATGTCTTTATTTTTTACTGTTGTATTACCACACCGAGCAAGGGCGTGATTGAATGATGGTGGGTTTCAAACCTGTATCCTTAACGACTACACCAAAGAGGCGGCTGAAAATTACCCCTTAACTGCGTTAACAATCGATGGGGCATTACCGCTGATTGTGAAAAACGCGGGCTGGCAGACTGCCTAATTGTCCGGCTTTCGGTAATTACTGCGACGCGACACTGAAGTTATATCATCCTGTGTATTTCCACGGTAAAAAATACGAGCAGTAAGTTCCAATGAGGCCGCGACGCTATGCAAACAGGTGAATATTATGTCAGACTGCCTAATTATCCGGCTTTTGGTAATTACTGCGACGTGCGACACTGAATCTATGCTTATTTCCACAGTAAACAATACGAGCAGATGAGTCAAAACATGCCGATACCGACCGAGATGCTATTCGGGAGAGTGTGGGACACCGAGTCGTCCAACGACCAAAGAACCCTGGTGTCAGAGTTTGTCAACCGCCTACTACTAGTAGTAGGCCTCTGACATGGTTGTGTAACGACCGCCGTCTAAGTAATCATAGACAGCAACCGGGACCGATGGCTTAACGTGCCCTCCGAAGTACGGAACCATTTCTTTTTCAGACAATCGGGTGGTTCACCCTGCAATGTCCTAACCAGACCGGGAACAAATTCACAAAGTGATAAATATCAACTTTGTAAGTGTCCCACCGAGAATCGAACCCGGAACCTTTGAGTCGCATGCAGTCGCACTACCACTGCGCCACATCGGCCGGCCGTATTCGACGATGCCAAGCCAGGTAATGTACTAAGGTAGGGCTGAAGCACGGCGTCGCATCGAAGCTGCCAATTGTACTGTAACTTGTAGGACACGCGTATCCAGACGAGCTCTAAACAAACAGATATATTATTGTCCTCAGTTAAAATATATAAAAAAGAAGTCATTATCTACTAGCACATATTCGCTTTGAATAAAAATATTGCATTAGACAAAATAACTTTGTTCTTTCAGAGTACTTCTGGATACCACTTATTGGCTATGACCATACCATACACATAATTCAACCGCATTGTATCTATGTGTAAATAGAATATAATATAATATATAGTCCTTTTTTCATAATTATGGTAAATAATTAGCGATGATGTTGTAGGTGCTCTACCTTTTGTTAGGACTGAAAAAAGATATCATTTCAAAATATCGATTTTCTCCGGTTCACATAATTCCCGAGTGCCTAAGTAGCGAAGTGTAGGTAGGTATAGCTAACAGTAAAATAGGAGTACAACTTATACGTTTTTTTAGATTGAATATTTCTTTATTTACAGGACGTCTTACTGCTGCTCTTTTATTATTACTGTGGCGTTGATGGTCTTTTATTGCATAGTGTCATTCATACAACTGTTAGAATCGGTAAATGGCTAACATTTTGTTAGCATTGAGAACTGCACTTACGACGAACTACAAACAGCCAATGATTCTATAGTTTCGAAATTTTAAACAGTATGAAATAGAACAAATCTCGTGGAAAATCTTTGTTGTCTTATTCAAACAATTTACAATCCCGCGACTGAACCACGGCAGGTGTGTTACTTTTGAACCAACCATACAAAATTTGTAAGCCAGCTGATTAATTTCATAAATTCAGGGAGACAAGTTTTATTTTATTTTAACACTAGCTGTTGCCCGCGACTTCGTACGCATGGTGTAGTGACTTGTGAGTTAGTGAAGTTGATGTATGCATATTGTTTAATATTAATATCATGTTTGTATAAAGTTTTTTCTCTTTAAGATGACGTGCAATGAATAGGTACTGGTTAACTTGTTTTTCGGTTAGGTACTTGGTTTTGATACTATGGACATCAGCTATAAAACATCATTATAAACTACTTTGGTAGTTTTACCATCGGGTGCTTAAACGTACAAATTTTCAGGAGAACTGACTCAAGAGCAAGCGACATATAGCTGCCCGTGTGATAAACAGGGAATCGTAAGACCTACGCCTGCGGCTTTCAGCGTCTGTCCTTGCGATTTGTTTACAGTCATTGCAAAGAAAAACGCTGACGGGAAACTGAATGCCCTGAAATTGAAATAAAAAGTTGTTGGGAATGAGTGGTATACGCGCCACAACCAGTGAAAATATCCGCCTCGAATACATTCATCTTTAAGCTTAAGATCTTCAGTCTGGTTCCATTGCACAGCTTTGGCGGAGTGAGATTGCAAAGAAGCATGAAAGGAACACCAAGTTAAAGTAATATTTGGTGTGCAGAATGACCATTCGCACTCAAGGAGTTTAGGAATTCTATTAGGTAGTTAGTGGCTTTGTCTTGATTCATAACAGTGGTAATTGACGCGTATACCACCATATCCCCAGTGATTTGTGACATAATGGTATGGTTTATTGAAGCAGTCTGATCATTTTTGGGTGCAAAAATAGCTCTTCCACGTAGCTACGAATCTTTCTTTTGAAGGAAGGAAGGCTCGCCATACACAGAAGAAATGATTCTCTTTAGACCAGAAACTATTTGGCAAAGCGTTTCAGGCAGACTTACTTGACCGTTATCCTCTGGTAAAGTACCTCTGCCGAGTTTTAATAGAGCTTGTGAAAACTCTTCAGCCCGTGGATTACCTCCGAGACGGGTTCGCATGATCACCGTCATGGTCAGCTTGTGAATTTGTGGCCAAAGAGCCGATGATTTTAGTGAGGCATTCACCTCATCAGCCCTGGTACCTCGAGTAACAACTGGAAGTGTTTGGCGAAAGTCACTGGAAAAAAGAACAGTGATATGGCCCATGGCCCTATTATCTCTGCGTATGTCTTTCAAAGTCCTATCCATAGCTTCTACCGTTTTTTTGTTGGCCATCGTACACTCGTCACATAACTACCAGACAACAATATCACAAAACCTTTGCCTTGTAACTTTTACGTGATACAGCACATATTGGAGTATCGTTTGTGTCCAAATCGGTTGGTATTTTGAAAGTTGTATGCGCCGTTTTCTCTCCTGGAAGCAGTGTGGCAGCGATACTTGAAGATACTACAGCAAGTGCAATCCTACCTTGCCTTCTGATCTCTGCAAAAATGTTTAAGGCGAGTGTAACCGTGAACGACCTCGATAGTGGCGCCACTTCACAAAAAAAGATTTATCTTTAAAGAAACAATCTATCAGAATATCCGTTGCCCAAGTTTATACTTACATACGTATATCACGCCTATTATCTCTTGCAGGGTAGGCAGAGCGTAAATGTCTGACATATATTTGATGGTCATTCGGAAAATTGTGTATCGCCATGGTGACAGGTTGTCAGCCCATCGCCCATGTGAAAGTCCCTTAGTCACCACTTACGACTCCCACGGAAAAGAAATGGGGTGATGCTATTGCAAGCCGGCATCACACGGCATAGTTTACAATACAAAATTATTATTTTTTTAGAAAGTCAGTGGCTTTGTTATATAATTTTGGAGAAAACATTTCATTAGCGGGTTTCACAAAACTAACAGCGACATCTATGAAGTAATTTTAAACAAATTTTACTCTAACATTTTTGATTCTAACTAATGAAGGTATTTATATTTTTTTAGGTTCCGTACATCAAAAAGAAACGTACAAAAAAACGGAACCCTTATACGATCAGTTTGTTGTCCGTCTGTCCGTCCATCCATCTCGTAAGACGCTTTATCTCGGGAATGCGCAGAGATATCGAGTTAAAATAAAAACTATATTGGTAAATAGGTTTTAGGCTGCAATATGGAACCCTCATAGGTTCACTCACTTTGTTGTCCATTTGTCTGTCTTTCAAGACTCACTATCTCGGTTACACGTAGAGATGTCGAGTTAAAATTAAAAGTATTATAACCTTTAACTCAGGCCAACGGCCTCTTGTAGTGGTAAAAAAAATAACTAATTTTATAAATAAAATCATAATTTGTCTTCGCAATAAAACAATTTTCAACGGATTTAAGTTGTGTTTATTTTGAATTTCACAATTCCTACGTTTCCACAATAAACACAACTTAATTCCGTTTAAAATTGTTTTATTGTGATGAGTAATAGTTGTGCAAACTCAAGAAAATATCACAATTCATCTGTCTTCCATCACATACCTTGACCATGACCAAAGGTCAAAGTAAAAGTCCGAAACATTTCTGTAATAGTTAGAACGGCCCGCATATATGTCAGACAAGGCGATAGCGATAAAATACTTACGGCCGTTGACGCTCAACCTACCCCGCAAGGATTAAATGTGTGATTGTTTGTTTTTTGTTTGGTTAGGTCGTTTCACGGGGTCGTTTAGATGGTCAGATCGTATGTCAGTCAATACGTGGTCAATACCGCGTTTTACAAAACTAACAGCGACATCTATATTATTTTTTAGGAAAAAAATTCGGAACTCGCTTTGCGGAACCAGTTACTGTTTTTTACCATGGGAATGAAAGATTGTTTCGAGGTAAAAAGTACCCTAAATGTTGACCCGGGTAATAAGCTACCACAGTATAAAATTTTGTAGAAATCTGTGCAGTAGTTTTTACGTGAAAGAATAACAAACATACCGACAGACAAACAGACAAACAGACAAAAATCAATTTTACTTCTGTTTTGATGTCTGTATCTTGAACACAATTAGAAGCAAAAACCCTTTTTTGAATCTATTTCATGTACAGAATTGGTTTCGTTTCTGTTTTATTATATGTATAGATTAGTTTCATGTAGAAAGTTGTTTAGCTTTCTGAGCTCATTCGTTTTTTTAAACATGTATATAAATAGTTTCTGTCGTGTACAGCGTTATCTAATTTATACTCTGTAAAAAATCTAGACGCAAAGCATCGAAATTATTTTTGCAGTGTAAGAAGTTTTAAAACAGTTTATGATTTTAGGTCTTTCAGTTTTTTCAATAGCTGGCTCTCAAGCACGGACGTTAAATATTAAAATATGAACTACATCTGCGGACCTATTCTGTAAAGAAAAAGTTATCGGCTCACTTTTTTAACTCCGGACAACAACTATTTTCTACCGCGATTCAACTTGCGTAGATTTTTTCTATAAATAGAAGAAATATAACAATTCACGCGGACAATCTTTGATGTCACATAACAACTTAATTCTGCCCATCAGTAGCAGAATGGTACATTCAAAAAGTTAATATTAATGCATTTAAGGTTTTTATAGAGTAGAGAACGAGTATTTCCCGCGTATTTATTTCATTGGGTACTTATAATTATAACAAAAAATAATTTATAACACAGTAAATACTAAAAAACTCTTACCAGAATAGTTCATCCTAGGTAAGAAGGCGGAGATTTCATTAAGGCGCAGGCGGTCCTCCGATGGCTATTAAACATTTTACAGCTTTATTTGCTCACCGATCGCTGATGAAACATCGTAAAAACATCTTTTAAAAAAACTGAGGCGTAGGGAAAAAGTATGTTGCAGTTTATTTTAAGGATGTTCGACTACTTGGAATCAAGTGCATGGTAGATATGTGTGGTACTTACACTTTACACATACATACATACATACACACATCATGCCTATAACCCCTTGTATGGTAGGCAGAGCATAAAAGGCTATAAACGGACATTTACGCCACGTCTGAAAAATATTTGAGGGTCATTCGGAAAATTGTGTATCGCCATAGTGACAGATTGTCAGCCCATCACCTAAAATAGCAATACACACCCTCAAGTTCCTTAGTCGCCTCTTACGACGCTCACGGGAAAGAAATGGGGTGATGCTATTCTAACCCGGCATCACACGGCACACTTACACGTTATGTTGTTAATTTTTACCGAAATCCATGTTAATTTATCGGGCAGTTATTTAAAACAATAGCCAGGTGATGATGTTCGAAAGCGGTTTGCATTAAGTTTAACTTCAAATTAAACAAATATTAATAGTAAATGGCACGAGTTTAAAAATGTTTTATTAATGAGTGGTGAAGTGTATGGTAATAAATGATATTCAAATTCAGTTATTATAATACTGCAACAGGAAATAGTGCAGCTAAGTCCTTAATCTGGCTGAGCAATAGGACATGGGCTTCGCCCCGTCCCGCTATTGGTAAGTGTATTACCATTGCCATATACTCACCACGCTTGGCAGGCCGATTGGCGAGCGCAGTGCAAGGTGAGATAGATGTTCACAAAGAACGCAGCTGCCCATTCCCCGGATTGATTATCTCTATCGTATTCTGTCTCTCAATAGGGGGAGACCCATGTCCAGCCGTGGACTGTTTTGCCTGTGGTAATAGTAGTAGCTGACGTACCCACTGGTTCACATTTTTAAGTTAACTTCCTTTTTTAAATACTGTTAAGTTTAAATTCTCTCACAAGACATGGGTTGGCTGGAAGAGATCTCTTCTTCAGAGATAAGCTCGCCTTAGCGACAAAAATTGTATTTTTTTTTCTGTGTATTCACAAAAGTGAAATAAAGAATATTATTACTATGGAAAACCACCACGAAATATATTGCACTTAAAGCTATTTGCATACCGTTACAGAATTACAACAATATTCACATGTCGGTAATTACATTCCAATTTCCGCATAAACTTGTTAACGGAATTAACGCAGCTTTCGTTACCGTTGTAAATATTTTGTTTGTTGCGTATTTTGTTTGTAAATTTTACCACGATGATTATACGGGGTGTAAGGGACAGCCCTCCTAATACGGATAGGGTGCATGCAGCCCATGAAACTGAACAACTTTTCCTTAAAACACATGTCAGGAAAAAACAAAAATAAATTGACTGCATTTACAGGAGGTCATAGAAATTTTGACGTTTCCTATTTTTTTTAATGATATGTTGTTCAGTTTCGTGGTCTTAATGCACCCTATTAGTATTCTGACGGCTGTCCCTCACGCCCTGTATAATAAAATTTCTTATAAGTTTGGTAGGTAGGTACAGTCAAGTTCACGTCTGGTTAGACACACGAACCGCCAATGTAAGTCTTATTCTTATTATATGCACTCGGATTCGGCATAAGAACGGCTCAACTTCCAACCTGTCTAACCCAGATTGATCTTGACTGTACTTGTTTGCCTACAAAAAATATGATAATATTGTTATCATTGACATGCTACAACGTTGTCGCAACGTTACAAACGAAATACACATGCATACTTAAGAATTTCAGTTTGTTTGAGTATGACATCGAAGATTTTCTGTGCAAATTGTAATAAGTACACAATAAAAGGCATCAAGATAATACTGATTCTACATGCAATTGTTAAAATCAGTCAGTTCAATGTGTCCATATCTATACAGTGTGTTAGGAAAAGTACTGCGTTCCTGTCTAGGAATGAACCAGCCCATGAAACTGAAAAACATTCCCCAAGAAACATAGGTCGAAATATGAAAAAATAATTTAGACCTCCCTTACAATCAGTTTTGGTCAGCTGCTACATTTTGTATTGGAGGTCTTATTATTTTTTCATATTGCAACCTATGTTACTTGGGAAAAGTAGGTATTTCAGTTTCATTAGCTGGTTCATTCCTTGAAAGGAACGCAGTACTTTTTCTAACAGCCTGTATTTAAATAAAAACGGTAATTATATTATGTTTAACTGCGCAAAAACACATTTTTACTAGTTTATATGGACCCCTAACTGGATGGGTAGAGGTTCCGATGTTTACTTCGTTATGGTACTGTAAAACCATACATTTGCCCAAACTCAGTCTCAGAAACTATTAAGATCGGTGCAAAATTACAATATAGTATCTTAGAATTATGAAAGTCGAGTAAATATTGAGGGTGTTATTGAGGTGGACAATGTTCTAGGCCGGCATCACACGGCCTACGTACGGTACCTACCTACGCAATATATCAAGGAGTAGTTTAACTTCATACTAACACTCGGATTGCGCACTCACACATGCGCATGCCCGACCGATCTATACGTACACGACTGCTTCATAGAATCTCGTGCCGCTCGTGTCTTGTGAAAACAAATACCTACAAATCAAACTATACATTAATTGATATCAGTGTTTTTTTTCTTACTGTAACTTAGCATTATGGAAGTTACGTGTCGGGTTCGACAAACCAATTTGTTGACATCCCTGCTAATGTAGGTAGTTTCTAGTGCTACCTATAAATTATAGAGTTCAATGCCTCAATATTCGCACTAAAACTCTGTTACCCCAATCTCCTATCCAGCTTAACTAAATTGTTCGTTTAGTGAACCAAGAAAGGAGCGTCAGAACAACTGCCACTTTACCGAAATCTGAGCTGACTCGCAAGATGCTGACGGTACTTCACGTGACAGAAGTGCGAACCATGAAGGAGAACAATCATGTTACTGGCAGATATAGAGAACAATATTTTTGATAAAATGACTAGCCTCAATTCGGGATATAAACTCTTTTAACTTACCTTAATTTAGTGCTGTCACTTCTCTTCAAATAGTTTTAGAAAAGGATAGAAGATATCTTAGTCATGTTATGTTATCAATCAATAAGGCGATGATGAAAAGACGTTGCGAAGAATTGACTAGAAATTGCGAAGAACCCATTATAATTTTTAAACATGAGATAGGACTGTGATATCTTCTATCCTTTTCTAAACCTATTTGATGGAATGTGACAGCACTGATATATGGTAAGATAAGAGAATTTACATCCCGAATTGAGGGCAGTACCTAGTTTGCGTTATACAGTTGCTCATAGGGTTGATATTTGACACTTTGTGTGATCGTTCCATACTTGGTTAAGGCATGCAGGCTATACGACATAATTTTACTTCAGTCCTTCAGCTAGCCGTCGCGGTCCCGGTTGCTGTTTATGATTACTTAGATATCAGTAATTTCATAACAAAACTACGTCAGTGGCGTATACTTGTTGTAGGCGGTTAACAAACTCTGACACGAGGGATCATCGCGCTGTACGTTGACTGGGTAAGTAATTGGACACATATTATTGATCGAACTTTGACGGTGAGTGTTTTTATTATCTATCATTCAATCGGTTGTTAATAAAATGCCTATTTTCCCGCCCTACCCGCAACAGCATTGCGCGATAAAGCGGTGTGCACATTACGCGTTTATCCCGAGCCTGGAGTGCATTATGTGGTTGCGGAAATCCCTCGCACGCTGTCTTCGGCGCTACTAGTATACCTAGTAGAGTTTGGTGGTATACCGTGCAGTAGTTGACTGCTACTGTGATTTGTATTTACTTCATATTTCTATTGAAAAAGTGAAGCACCTGTTTATGTCCATTTCTTCCTTGCAATAGTTGCAACTTCATTGGTGTGTCAGTGTTTAGCGTTACTAAAACTCGACCCCGGCCACACGGAGTGCTATTATTGACCCGATGGCAAATATTGGCACTGCAGCCAAAATATCTGATATTTTTTACATATAGTTAGGGGAGATCGGGGATTTTTTTACCGGGCGTAAGTATTAACAAGCCAACTACCGCTAAACTATTCGTGAACGAACAAAGTTCATACGATTTCAAACGTCACTGAGTGATCTCCTACACGTTGCAACTGAGTACATGGATTTTGGCATATAAATTTGAATTTAAGTATCAACCATTTTTTATATATTTCAGACAGGATTATTAATTTAAATAAAAGACAGCATTTACTTTAAAGGTGATGTATTTCAACTTTCATGATATTGTGTTAATACTATGTGTTTTAAAAAGGGTATTGAAAATTTTCTTACAGGGCAAGTATCAACAAATCACACGGGGTGAGTATTAACAGTGCTGGTACTTACCTCGATTATATTCTATGTAACCCACACAGAGACACGTTATGCGTAAAGCAAAAATAAGTTACTAAACTTACATAATAAAAATATAAGCTGGTATCGAAATGAATAGCATTCTGCCTGAGAATGCACTTCTTTAAAAATGAGCTTAAATTATGAATTTATTACGTCTATTAGATTATTTTATAATATCATATATACTGTTAATTATTTTTTTGGTTTTGTACCTACTAATATTAATTAAAAAATATTATTATATTTATACTAAATTAAGGATGTTAATATTTGCCCCAGGCTCAAAGTCCTGTTTACCAACGAACCTGTTTTTTGTAAATCTGTATTTTTAAACAAATTACATGAGGTATAAAAATTAGAAAAAGATTATGAACGCTTCTTACAGCTAAAAATACGATCCTTACCTACAATCCTATATTCAAGTAATTGACAGAAATTCTAAATCTGTTAATACACACCTCGAGCTGTTAGTACATGCCCCGGTTTCCCCTTCCTAGGTATTAATAAAACCTATGTCTGAAGACCCCCGGTGACTCCTAAATAAATGAGGGCTGAGGTACTGTAGTTTAAGAACAAAATAAACCAGTCACCTAGAGTCGTTCCAATGCCGAGTTCCAATGGCACCACTCTAGCTAGTACTCGTATTTACATAATAAAACAAGGGGACAAAAAGTGAGCGCAGCCCCAGACGAACGCATTTAGAAAAGCCTTCTTCAACTCGTCTGTATTCCATCGGTGTAAAGTTTCGCCAATAGAGTTTAGTTACCGAACTACCATCTAAAAGAGAGCGGTTCAACTATTTTCTCCATTTTGCTATGTTATGTAGCTCTCTTTGGGTTTCGAGGCGGGAAATTACCTTAGTAAGCATAAGGAATGGTCTTCAATATTAGTTTTTTACAGTCAGAAAAAAAAACAAGCAATAATGTATATTTTGTACATTTCTACCTTCTGATATTTTCAGAAACTTATACCTATAGTTGAAGAGCGCAAATTCTCTTACGTGGCATGGGTTTACTGAGCCCATGAAACTGGACTACACATTTATATGTTCAACTTTTAGTCGACCCACGACGTTGTACATTTCCTAACATCCTGCAAGCTATTCTACCTATAATTAAGACTAGTTTCGAGTCCTGTATAGCCGTAGCAATGGGATGGGCAATCCCGAAGTGGCTTCTGCCTAGAATCCTGGAGCCTCCCAGCGGCTTCGAATTATTGAGCACACTTTAGATAACAACCAATGAATCTGAAGTGCAGTTGGTTGTGCCAACTGACAGCACAGTGGGTATAAGATCTGGCTTGGAGCCCTATTTCAGATTCATTCGCCATGGGTCCAAACTGTTTCTACGGTTATTGTTCGTCCATGAAATCTTTTACTGTGGTTCCTATTTCGTATCTTATTCGTACAATAAAGTGTGATTGTATTGTTTTGTTTTAATCTAGAATGAACGATTTTGTTTAGGCAATCTTATTTAATTTCTTATTCACGGCTGGCGGAGACAAAACTTTTTTTTCGTCCCTTCAGATTTTTCGTATTTATTGTTTTGTACCTTACTGAACTTACAGGTAGTACTAGCAGCATATCAAGACGTTACCCATATATGGGATCAACATATTCTGTTTATACATATATCACACTTATATTGCACTTATGTTGCAGGTAGGCAGAGCGTAAACGGCCATTGAAAGAAACATTTTTAGCTTATATATTTTAGTTAATTAACCTGGTCTATCGCGATAGTGTATATTTACCTCAAAACTATCTTGGTATACCCGGATAATTACCTTAAATGTGTGAAAGTAATCGCAAGTGCTTACTCACGGACTGCTTACCTAATAAGGTAATAAGTAGAAAAAAACTATATAATTTTTTTTACAGTAAAAGAGAAGACGAAATTAACTTATAGCTACCCACATTTACCCATATAAGTATATTTAGTTTATGTTGATCCTTATAGGTTAGCTCAAGGTGTTGCTGATAGTACCTATCTACAGGTACCTACATCTGCGTCACAAGACAGCTGCAGTCCCTTTCCCCTCAATCTTGTGCAGCGATTTTTTATACATTAACCTTTTTCCTTTACTTATTTTGCTTTTATTTTGCTACGACGAAGAAACTGTACCTTCAGGTACTTTAAGCTCGACTGTGGTTTAAAAAGGTTTTTCTATAAGTAGCTTACTTAAAATGGTCGCCGTGTTTGTATAAAACGAGCAAGGTGTTAGAAAAATAAAGTTTTACCACGAAAGGTATGGATTTACCTACTACGAAACTAAACACCTTTGTTATACATACATACACACACACATCACGGATATAATCCCTTGCGGGGAAGGCAGAGCGTAAACGGCCGCAAAAAACGGAGATTTACACCACGTCTGTTAAATATTTGAGGGTCATTCGGAAAATTGTGTATCGCCATAGTGACAGGTTGTCAGTCCATCGCCTAAAACACACCCTCGAGTCCCTTAGTCGCATCTTACGACTCCCACGTTAAAGAAATTGGGTGATGCTATTCTAAGCCGGCACTCACACGGCACGGCACCTTTGTTATACCACAACAAAATGCAAGAATTGTTCACCAATTAAAAAACAACATTTATTCGCCAATTTTATTGAAAAAGTGGTTTCGATGAACTGTTTTTTTTACTTCTACTTCTAGCTGTTTCCATCGATTCTGTATTAAAATACATCTACCCTCTTTTTACCCGGTTAACAGAAATCCTTTAAAACTGCGCAGGCTGGGTCCCAGGGGTGGTTGATTTAGATAACGGCCCTCTTAAACTCAAGGGGAGAACACACAAACTTACAGAAATAAAACAAAATAATTATAATTATAAACAAAAAAAAAATAAAAAAATATACAGAACAATAAAAAACATTACAATAAAACGCAAAGTTTAGAAAAAATATATATTTATATCTAAGAGACCAACATTAGTTTCTGAGGAAAGCCATTGGGTATAATTATGTTGATCTCTTGTCTTCGAAAATAAGCTTCTGATAGTACAATCCGTGACAATAGCAAGGGTAGTGATAATCTTATCTCTAGGTGACACATGTAATGTCAAGTTAGAGCTGGCTAGACTAAAAATTAAAGTATAGCAGGACAAGGAAAAATTATTCATTCATTTGCCGTGTGAAGCCGGCTTAGCATCACCCCATTTCTTTCCCGTGGGAGTCGTAAGAGGCGACTAAGGGACACGAGGGTGTGTATTGTAGTTTTATGCGATGGGCTGACAACCTGTCACTATGGCGATACACAGTTTTCCGAATGACCCTCAAATATTTGTCAGACGTGGCGTAAATGTCCGTTTTTTGCGGCTGTTTGCGCTCTGCCTACCCCAGGGATTAACGCGTGATATTATTATGTGTGTGTGTATCATTAAGTACAAGATTAGGTCTCAACTCACCTATGTATAAGTAGCCTACCTACCTAGTTGCAGAACTATCAGAATATTAGTTTTGTATGAAAGTGACAACTAACATTCGTAACGCGACTGAAAACTTACAATTACAATTATGTCAATCATTTAGGGTGTAAAAAAACTGCAAAAATTTTAAGGGGTGAACCAGCCCATGAAACCGAACAACATTTTTCCAAGGAACATGGTAGAAATCCTACTAATATTATAAATGCGAAAGTCTATATGTTTGTTTGTTTCTTTTTTTTGATACTTCCACACGCAAAAACTACCGAACCGATTTTGATGAAATTTGGCACACATATAGAAGGTAACGTGGATCGACACGTTATCTACGTAGGATAGTTTATATTTTATTTAATTTATCTAATATGAAATATAAATTGGACTTCCCCTATAAAATGTTTCAGCTGACCGGGTAAATTTGTATGGAAGGTACGAATTCATTTTTATATTTCGAACTATGCTCCTCGGGGAAAGTTGTTCAGTTTCATGGGCTAGTTCACCTCTTAAAATAATTGAAGCTAATATTTTTTTTCCTGTATGACGAAAGTATGTCCCAGCCCTTAAATAGTGCAGTGTGCACAAGAGTGGAGTCAGCACTCGGCAGCGGGTACACATGTGACGTCGAACCCAACTCACATTTGAATATAACGAGAAAGTGAATTCTCCGATCCTAGAAGTGCTGACGAGGACGATAGGTTAAATTGAAATGGAAAAATACTCACAGGTAAAATGAACACAGATGAGAATACTTAGTGAGTTTCAGATTAATTATTAGAAAAACTCAGGGAGGTGGAGCTACATAAATTAATACGGTTTCCTTTTTTCTCTTCAGAAACAATTTATTTTTATACATAGGGTGAAATTTTACTTGTGGCCCATAGCGAAAGCTAAGGACGAACTGGTGATAAGGAACAACTTTTCCTTAGGAATATCGGTAGAAATAAGTCAATTTTTTTGGGTCTCCTCTCCGTAGTAATTCAAATCAGCAGATGAGCAATTTTGTATGGGAGGTCCAAATATTTCCTCCTATTCCGACCGACTATGTTTCTTTGGGAAAGTTATTTGTTATCACCAGCCCGTGTTGAGTTTTTACTATCTGTCAAATTAGTAAAATTCCACCCTATATTTAGAATTAGAAACTCTTGGCGGTTTTTTTTCAATTTTATCAGGAAAGGAAAAAGAAAAGAAGGAAAATTTCTACAAAAAAGATTGTAAAAAGAAACGAACAATCTCGTATCAGAAAATGTTCCAATTGTACCCAACTGAGAATTAATAAAGATTTTTACAAAGTAACTTGATCCGTTAATCAACCCTAAGTTTTACCGCCGTATCCTCAAAGAAATGAATCTGTCCCAAGAAAGCAAAATCGATAGTCAAATCAGTGATAACACGGTATCCTAAACTTTTACCGTTTATTTTCCCGTCCCCTCGGCCCTTATCGGCCGATCTACAAATCCAATTTCCGAAAATAGGGATCGATCCGACAAATCATTTGAGCGACTCTATTATTCTATACTAGCTTTGGGCCCGCGGTTTTATCCGGAAACAGTCGCCTACTGTCATGTCGGCGACTAGTATGTGGGAGCACTTATGTGTAATGATATTAAGCAGCCGATTTCATAAAGCGCACTTTTAGTTTATTTTATCAAACTTGGTAGTGGAAATCCAATTGAATAGTTAGAAGGAGTATACGAGTAGGTACGGTCGGATTCATAAGTGGAGTCATAGTTAGACCACTTGACCGATTGCAATACGGGTTATTATCCTCTGTACTTACTTTACTAACTTACGCACACACGTAAGATTATCGACTGTAAGTAGAAAAGTCCACCTTAAGGCGTAGCATTAAAACTTAAACAGATTACCACCTATAAGCGACATCTATGTAATCTTTGAAATAATTACTCGGTGATAGCCTATTCGCCACCACATCACCACAAAGTATACATCACACTGGTTTGTCTAAAACCGTATTATAGCTATCCTTATTCGTTCACTTGTAGTAAAGCAATAGATTACATATCTTTATTTCGTCGTATTGATCACAAGCTACCGTAGCTTGGCGGTAATAGTTCTTACCTTCTAATCAGAACGGAACCGGGTTCCCATCCGATCTCTGTATGTTGATTAATGTTTTTTAAATGTTTTTACCATATTTTCTCCAGTAATAATTATTTTATATAATATTGTTCTATATATTCATCTATGTATTATATCTATAAATGTTTATTGTAAATTATGTATCAAAATATTATATCTAAAAACATAAACCTATAATATTGTAATAAAACAAAAAGTAAGGTAAGAAATTATTTTATTGGTAGGTATGGTATCACTTTATGTAAATAACATAATGACATGAATGAGAACTTTTGGTAACCATAAGATACGAGTATGTAAAACTACATAAAATACTTGCTGTCGTAATACTTAGTTAATAGTTTTGTTTGAATGATAAAACACAATATTATGTAAAATGATATTAAGTGTTCATTAGCTGAAACATCGATAGGTAATTATTTATAAGATTATTTAGAAGAATGATCCAAATCTTGGATTGAATCTTTCAATAAAGTTATTTAAGTAATAATTTCGTTAGTAATTATTTTATTGTTCTATGTTTAACGATGATGCACTTTCCTCGGAAGTAAAAGTAATTGTAATAACAATAAATCAGTTATTTGCCTACATCTCAAGGTTTAAGCTTAAGTACTCGTTTTCGTAATGAAAAGATATTGAAGCAAGGCCTTAAGATAACTGACTAATAATTATCAATCTTATATAAATATAAATCGATGTTTTAGCATAATTTAATTGCTAATGTAATGCTCCACAAATACCTACTGCAATAGTAGGCGGGTAAGCAGGTAAACAGAGGTTGAGTGAGCAATGATTTATCAGGCCCGCTTCGGCATACATTGCTGATTATTTTGTGTATATTCATATATTATAATGAAATACACAAGATAATCAGCAATGTATGCTAAATCGGGTCTGATTGGAATCTTAAGTAAAAATTGCCGCTTACATAATTAGTATTTGGTGTTACCTCCGCTGTTTTCAACAACACTTAATAAACACTTAATAGACTCGATCAAATAAGTGCATATATCTGTTCCTCTGGTACTCTCCCACACTCCCAGGCAGTGAGCCTCTAAAGCTTCTGTAGTTCTTTCACTGCGCATGTCCCACCTTTGCACCATTAAACCCCATAAATTCTCTATGGGATTTAAGTCCGGAGATTTTGCTGGCCAACGAATAACTTGGATATCTGGGTGCTGGCTAAACCAATTATACACCACGGCAGCTCGATGCACTGGACAATATATCCTGGACAAATGCAAAACGAGGAACTTCACTAGCAGGATAAACAGTTAAACATTTCGCACCGTCGTCGGTAGCATGCTTTCCTGTAGCATATCAACATAATTAGCGGCAGTTGCACGCCCTCTTTCTTGTGCTACTAATTTGCCTGGACCAGCGGCAGAACCATTTTCTTCATATTGTTACACCATCATCCTCCGCTGTGAATCATTAATAAGACGAGTCGAGTTTTTACGCTACCTTCCTCTTCAAAACGTGTAACCCAACGTTTAACAGTCTTCCACTAAAACAAAGTAGCATTATTAATAAAAAAGTTTATACTAATCGGTTCACAGCTACCAACATACTATGAGTCAAAGTTTTTAATATTTAAAATACAATTGTAATGAAATAAAACTATACTTACGGCCAGACCAGTCTGATTAGCAATTTGAGTTAAATTAAATCCAATATCATGCAGCGCCACAGATAATTGCAGCGCAACAATACGCTGCTTATCCTGCAAACTGATAATAGTATGCATTTCGAAGAAATAAACACTGAAGTTTAATAAATAAACTTAGGTTAAAAAAAATCACTTAGCACACGCACTTTCTCGCAAACGATCTAGCAACAACTAAAATGTAATTCAAAATTAACTAAATTTTGCTTCATTTGATAAAATAAAAACTAGAACGAAGAAAGCGGGATTCGATCCATTGTCTCCACAATAACGGTCAAGAATTTGCTTGACCGCGCTACTGACCACGCTACCGAAGCTAATGATTCATCAAGTGAAATAGTCAATACTACTCAGCCTATTATACAATGGTAGTTCGTCAAATAATAGTATGTTATACGTCATTTGTGTCATTGTGTGAGTGTCGCCGCGGGTGCGAGCGACTTGTTTTCTTAGGTTTGTGTTAACTATGACTCCACTTTAGAACGCGACCGTACCTATGAAATTGGCAAGAATTTGTTTTTAATTTGCTATCATATATGAAAACTTACATGCAGTCTCATCTTATTTATCCACCAGGATCCCACTGCTGGGCAAAGGCCTTCCTCCCCTTCTTCTACAGATCTCGATCCTGTGCCTCTGCATGCCAATCTTTGAAAAACCCGTCTAGTTCGTCTCGCCATCTACGTCTAGGCCTCCCGCGACAACGTCTTTCGACTCTTGGTTTCCATTTGGTAGTAGTCTTAGCCCATAGATCGTTAGGCATGCGGCAGATTTCACCATCAATCCCACTTAAACTTTGCGGATTATAGGCTACAACGGTAATTTGAGGCTTGGAACGAAGCATAGTATTTCCACATGCAAGTAAGATAGAAAAATATTCAGTTTCTTCAAGGGTTAACCAATTGATGGAGCCGAATGCAAATTCTTTATTTTACCTCCTTATCTCAATGTAACATTAAAGCTTATATCAATTTTAAATATTTTCTGGTGCCTTGAGGAAAGTTGCTCAGTTTGCGATTAACCCCTTAAAATATGAACTTTTCCTAACATCTTATAGACTACCTTTGTCTGAAACCAAAAGTAAGATAAGACTATGACGGGGTTCAATGTATCCTTTTAAAGTAGGTTGTACCCGCGGCCGCGTCAAATAGAAAGAAAACGGACGCTCACCTTTTTATAGGGTAACCATAACTTGTATGCCGTGTGGTGCCGGATTAAACTAACATCGTCTTACTTCTACCTGTGGTTATGGTTATATGCGAAGCATAAATAAAGGATTTTTTGTAAATACAATCCTTTTGACTCGCCATTCCGCCTGCCAAACATGTTACATCCAACTTCCTATTGGTAGGGAATAATTTACCTAAAAGTGAGAGGCCCATGTCCTGCAAAGGATTGTTGAGACTCTTTATATTGATGATAAATTGAAAGAATATCCCAACGTTTATATAGGTACATTTGCACTTTACTGTCGTGTACCTACCGTTATGCCCTGTGATACCCTCTTAGAGACAAACCGATTCTCGGTTTAATGGTGCCAAGATGATTAAATAATATTGTTATTTGGTGTGAATATAAATAAATAAATAAAATAGCATCACTCCAGTACAATCCGTTGTTTTTATAATTCATCCAAGGAGTGGGCAGCAGCGTTCTCTGTGAAAGCAATATCTTGTACTGCGCTTACTATTCTGCTTGGTAAACGAAGGGAGTATAGCAATACACCCTAATTGGGAGAGGCCTATGTTTAACAGAGGACTGTTACAGTTACAGCTGCAAATGTATGCAACTTAATTACTTGTGAAATTATCTATTACCTGTGTCAAAATGCTGGTCACTGTTTACATTTAGCCCTTGGACCGGAGCGTGGACCTATCTCGTGATCTCATCGTATCTCGCTACTCGAGTTGCGTGCCCTACACCCTACGAGCTACACCTTACGTCCTACGCCGACCGCTCGTTCAGAACAGTTTCATGTTTCAGCTTCTCTATATCATATATTCAGCCTAGAGCGACTTGGCTAATTATTTCACAACGATGCGTCAAAATGTAAAAATATAATCGAAGATCGTTCAAAAATGGCGCTTAAAATTACCTCCAAAATAGAACCGTTGTTCTACCGCCATCTAAATTATTTGTCTAACGTAACGTCCCGGTTCCACAGAATTGTGAAATCCAAAATAAACACAACTTAAATCCATTTAAAATTGTTTTATTGCGATGAGAACCTACTTACTTATGCAGTAATAATTCATTTCAATATCTTAAATAAGGACAAGCAAAACTGCGTTGCGTAGAGTTCAGTCGCGGAATTTCAGATTGTATGACATACACAAATCTTTGATGTCATATTTGTTCTATTAGACCATAACTGTTATCCTGACAGGTCATTGACACACAACTGAAACGATTTTTATTTAACATTAGATGAAACTATTTTAAAAACATGTTTTTTATTAAAACAGCAAAATGGTCTATTTCGCTAAGCCTACGCTATTATCGCTATTCACTATTTACGCAGTATGCTATCTAAAAACATTTCAGTGCCAACGCGCTGAAACCCCAGACTCCAACCAAGACATAGATTACCCCCCGGATTACCCTTACCCCCAGATTACCCCACTAAACAATGCCATCTGTTCCTGGAGTAATGCACCCTTCGATTCCCTATAAAATCGTTTACAGACGTGACCCGAATCGAAATGCCATTGCATAGCATAGGTAGTTTTAATAGATCCATGCTTTTGAAGAACCCAAATGAAAATTTTACTGTCATTTCATAGTTTTAATAGCTGGCTACGAGGTTATTGCGATAGTTTCAAATAAAGTATTAAGTTTAATATCTTGAAGTTTCGAACATAGTTTCGGTTTACGGTTACGGCTAGTCTTAATCTTCTGCTTCTGAAAGTATAATGAAAACTCTTTGTTCATTTTGTGTTAATGGGAAATTTTCTAGCCAATCTTCAAGTACACATTCATGTTAATTAGATCGTTAGATGATATGTGTGATTTAAATGTCAAAATTTCCGCTTAACACAACGTCATCTGGTGTGAATATAACTTTTTAAGCACTCGCGATCACTTTCACTCATTTTAAGTATTAGACCGGGTCTATTACCAATAGGTATTAACCTAAATACTATCGCGATAGACCCGGTCTAATACTTAAAATCTGGTGTGAAATTATAAATCTAATCGAGGACTGTCGGAAAGAAAAGTCCCTGTTATAGAAAAACCTTAGTTCTTTCTTAAATCGCGTCTTGAAGCCGAAAACTTGTTTGCTTGTCTTACAGAAGATTATAGTATTAACACCTTGGTTGTTACAAAGTTCTCTAAATATTAAATTGACATAGCTAAAAATCATAATTTAATAGTACATGTGACTCAACCTACAAGAGACAAAACTTGTATTGACCATATAATTAGCAATTTTCACAATGCCTCTGTAGAACTTCATAATCTACATCTATCTGATCATAATACAGCACAAATGCTGCATGTGCCTGTGGCAGAGAAGACTACGTCTCTCATGGAATACTATAAATACGTAAAAGATTATAGTCAAGACAACTTGAGAAAATTCCGTGATTGCTTAAAACAATTGTCGTTTAAAGATCTACTTAAAATGAATTATGTAAATAAGGCAATGCAAGACTTTCATTTTATATTAACTGCACTCTATAATCTGTACTTTCCGCTCAAAAAAATTAAGATTTCAAACAAATATTGTAAGCCTAAATGGATCACTAAAGGTCTTATAAAAAGTTGTAGGACAAAAAGAATGCTACGCTTTCAATATTACACAGAGAAATCCAATACAAAAAAAGTCAGAAAAAAGAGACATTATAGGAAGTAATCTTATCTTTTGCGCCAATGTTTTGGCCTATCTAGAAAAATTTATAATGACAAATTAATGACGAACTCAAAAAACAAGGGTAGGACATCTTGGAATATTATTAAAAAAGATACAAATAATATTAAAAGTGAAAACCTAATAAAGGAAATAATAACTGAAAATAAAAAAATTGATGATCCGATTACAATTGCAAATTGCTTTAATGACTTTTTAATAAATTCAACAACAACAAATATAAATAAGCGCATAAACACAAACAACAATTTAATAGCTAATAGTATATACATCGAACCGCTAACTCCAGACGAAATGAGGACAATCGTAAGATCGCTAAGGAACACAAACGCTACAGGTTATGACAATATATCAACTAAAGTAATAAAATTCTGCACTGAAGAACTACTTCAGCCACTGACACACCTTGTGAATTTATCGTTCGAAAATGGACTATTTCCAGATTTACTTAAAAAGTCTATTGTAATACCATTACACAAAAAAGGACCCATAACTTTAATTGAAAACTACCGTCCCATAACTTTAGTTCCGATATTACCCAAAATATTCGAAAAAGCTATGAAGTTAAGACTGCTAAACTTTCTTATCAAACTTAAAGTCATTAAACAGGAACAATTTGGTTTCCAGCCTCATAAGTCCACAACATTGGCAATGTTTCATCTTGTTCGTGAAATAGTTCAGCATATTAATGCTAACAAAAGAATCACAACAGTATTTTTCGATATGACGCGTGCATTCGATTTTGTATCACGTGAGCTCTTGCTGTTAAAATTAGAAAATTTAGGTATAAGAGGCCTTGCATTACAGTGGCTGACCTCTTATCTATGAAATAGAGAACAAGCTGTAGAAGTTAAGAGCTTAGATGAAAGGGGTGGTATAGTTTTTAATAAATCAAACTTTAGAGTTAATGAATGCGGAGTACCACAAGGCAGCGTTCTTGGTCCGTTATTGTTCTTACTTTACATTAATGACCTCCCTGACGTAACAATACATAAGTGTATTTTGTTTGCGGATGATGTGTCTGTGATCGTACCTTGCAATAATGACATTTCTACTTATGAATTAGACATAAATAACACAATAACATCTATAATTGACTGGCTTAGGATAAATAATTTAACTGTAAATTTTTTTTTTTTTTTTTTTTTTATGTAGCCTGTTCTGTGTCCAATAAAACAAATTATATGCAATTAGGAACCCATAGACAGAATAAACTGACACTTAATATTGCTTATAATAACAATCAGATAAAAGAAGTGGATAAAACTAAATTTTTGGGTGTTACAATAGATAGGCACCTCGAGTGGAAAAATCAAGTAGAGAATGTAAGAGGTAAGCTACATCAATATGTTTATGTCCTTAATAGATTGCGTAATACATCTGCAATACAGACAACACTTGTTGCATATCATGGGTATGTGGCTTCCGTGCTTAGATATGGTTTGCTTCTTTGGGGAAACTCCACCAATATACAACAGTTGTTTATAGCTCAGAAGAAGTGTATACGGGCTATATGTGGTAAAAAACCTCGCGAATCTTGTGTGCCATTATTTAAAGAATTAGGTATTTTACCTTTACCCTGCATGTATATCTTTGAGGTAGCGACATTTGTCAAATTCAATATGAATCTATTTAAAAGAACTGCTGATAAACATAATCAAAATGTAAGAAACCCAAATAAGTTACTTTATAGTAGTACGCCACGGTTAACAATGATTCAAAAGTAGTGCTGCTCAATGTGTGTCCAAGTTTATAATGCTTTGCCTGAGAATATCAAAAACATGCCAAACAATTTATTCAAACGAAAACTAATGACATGGTTAAGAGGAAATAACTTTTATAGCATTAATGACATTGTAAAACATTTTATAGCATTAATGACATTGTAAAACATAAAATTTGACATTTATTACCTAGTTAATTTAGTTATGATCTGAATTGTATTGTATTAAAATAATTTATTGATTTGACATTTGAGAATTATAATATTACTTACTTACTGCGGTGGCACAGTGACCCAAATATTATGTCTTTTAAAATAATTTATGGTACTGACTTTCTTTATTATGTTAAAGTTGAGACTAATTAATTTATAATTTAAATATTTGCATGCCATCTGTGGTAAAATATGAGGTACAACTGTTTATTTTATAAGTTCTGCATTTTATGTAATCATCCATGTTTTAAGCAAAAAAAATTCTGATTTCTGATTTCTGAAAGATGTTTTCAATAATTCTGAGTTCTGCTTTTTAAAACCACTGCCTTAAAAAAAGTTAAATTTTTGTTCAAAGAGTTTGTTTAAAAAAATAATATAAATCTGATATTACATATGCTTGACTATTTATATTACATTTTATTTTCACTAATCATTACCTAATTTGTATTAACTGTCATTCGCAATGCGCTAGACCAGCTAAAGAATAAAAAAAAAATGCACGAGTCATCAACATACCCATGAATATTAAACCTTTTAGTACCGGCCGTTTTATTATGACGACTAATTAAAAAAACGCCGCAGCTCCCTAACTTTGGCACATTAAAAACGGAAATACTGTAGCTTGGTTCCTAGGGGTACTACCGTAACACAATAGCTGCTGATATCTGGTAAGATTTATTAAATAAATTCTTTCTAAGTTAGTAATAGCATCGATGCTGATAAGACACTTCCAACATCTTACACTTCCTAGTAAAAAAAAACTTTTCTGTGTCTTGACAGAAAATGTGGAGTGTATTTTGTTTCCTCGATTCTATTTCACCTTATTTGACGAATCACATGTCAAAATCAGCCAATGACTGAATGTATGAGATTTCCTGTCATTCTTTTCTTATTTTTCACCTTTGACTCAAGTAGCGAAGAATATCCTGTTAGAGCCGAGAACACAATCATCTCTTGTCTTGTCTAGCCCACATCATCTTACTGCTGGACAAAGGCCTCCCTCTTCTCTTTCCATCCATCTTCTTGTGAGAACTTGTTCAACTCGTCGTACCACCTACGACGGGGTCTCCAAAACGTTAATGATTTTGCTCACATTTTCTGGCATGCGGCATACGTGGGTGGCCCAGTCCCACTTTAGGTTGGCTACTGTTCGGGCTACGTCAGATATTTTGTGTTCTAGAGCGCAGTAAGGTATTCCTGATCCGATCAATCGATTTAAGGCTGATCATACTATGCTTCATAGCTCGCTGGCCACTTTTGAGGCTGGACCTTTGTGCCTCAGTTAATGAACAAGCCTGAGTAGCCTAGGTGAGGATTGAATGCAAATGTCCATGAATTTTACTTAAGCGAGAGTGGTAAATCGCTTTTCATTGTTCTTTCATGGGCCAATATCTTTTCCAGACGTGTTAGCTGCTTCGATGAACTTCTTTATCTTCTTCTTGTAGGAGACAATTTTCTCTAACTCTCATCTCATTCATTTATTTTATTCTTCACATTTTGGAGACACTAACAGTTAGTACCCACTGGGCAGTTACCGTGTTAAAGCAGTACAATATCATCGGTGGTACCTAAGGGTAGCGTAAAGTTGACTTTGTTTCTGTTTAATTGCACCCCTCTGGCGAAAGTTTAAAAGTTCATTAGCTTTAATTTTAACTGCTTGGATGGGGTCGGTTAAAAAAAACAGGCATTTCGCCTAGTTTCTTTTTATACAGAATCAGCGTAAAATCAAATTGTATTTTTGTTTGCCAGTGATTGACACAAAAAATATCTTCTTCTTGTCTTATGGGATACCGAGTTGACGTACGACCCGATGAATTTTCAACGGTAGGAAAAACGATGCGACAAATAAAATTAAGCTAGGTAAAGGGAATCTTAATTAATTAACAAAATATTCGAAACAGAATGAATTCGTTTCGGCAACGAGCTTAGGGGAAATTAAAAATATTAAATACGTCGTCTGGGAGCTGCAGATAAAACATTTCAATACGATTTGCATATTAATTGGAATTTTGCACACGGGAAAAAGAAACATTAAATTAAAAGAAACAGAGAGGTTATTTGATTGGTGGAATTTACTTTAGGTAGGCATAGCTGGAGACTATACCACTTCAGAGAGCAGTAGCTATGAGTTTTCTATCAGTTCGTATTCCTTGGGTTACTTCACTAACCCAATCATTTGACAGAATCCATAGATGCCTGGACTAGACTAAAAAATACTATATATATCTCATCAGTTGGCAAAACGAGACGGCTAAATATCGATGAAAAATACCTTAATATAGGTACAGCCAAGCTCACGTGCAGTTAGACACTAAAACTGCCAATGTTGTAAGTCTTATGCGCGGGGCATAAGAACGGTCCAAAGTCCAAGGCGGCTTCTCACTTGTCGCCGCGTCGTTCCGTTTTAAGAACGCAACGTAACGCATGTGTCTGTCAGACGAAAGGAAATTGAGAATTTCAATCTTATTCCTATATAAATACTGGTACGGTGGGTTTTACGGTGCGTAACGGAGGCGCCTGTCAAGGCGATTGACACACGCATTTACATGAATTGTTTCAAATAGTTACATTATACATACAGTCATTTATGAAGTTATGTTGGTACATGACAAAACTTTACATAGCATTTTACGAAAAGCAATAAATAAGTTTTAAGGTTTGGTAGTGGAGTACAATTGAGTACATTTTATGTGTATCAACTTATGCTTGGAATTTAGATACGTTATTTTTCATGCAAAATGTGAAGGTTTTATTCTTCTGAATATTGAGTACCTAGTGGCGTTTGTGTTATTCTTCCCTTGTATGTTCCAAGACAAACAACACAGCGGAGTAGAGTCTCACTCTTCTCTTCTTTCGTGGGAGACCGGATATAACTGAAGAACGAAACTAGATATGCCATAGAGTAAAGTATGTGCGGAAAGAGAGTAGGCGTAGGTAAAGCTATTAGGTTGGTACAAGATTTCTCGTACAAAGGCACAGAGACGCCCTCAATTTCCACGCTTCTTTCCGCACTCTTTAAAAACAGTGTGATTCCACGCGATGACAGATCTCTCTTAGGATGACAGCGTTGCAGCAGCGCGATCTCTTTTTTGCCGCATACTCTACCTACGCCATTAAAAAATATTTGCGCAATATCAAGACTGTCTTCGGTCGAACGTGTGAAACACTACTTACCTACAGAAGGACGGCGCCACGTCGCCATCAGCCGTCGACACCAGTCAACAAGTCAACGACAGTCGCCGACATATGGTACACGATCTGAAGCCTTTTTCATGTCAACCAAAGCTATCATGGTCACTGCAAGTGTTCAGTTAGTTGTAGAAGAAAAGAAAGGCGCGGTGCGAAGCCGTGTAGGTAATCCGAGAGGGAGTTTTCCCTGAGATCTCTTACATTGAACTAGCTATTATAGTCACGAGATCCAAGATCTAATCAGCATGAAAAGCTTATGTCTTGCGGCACATCTCGAAGGGGAGGCACCAGATGTCGCATGGGTGACAATAAATTTTATCGCCTCTCTGTGCGTATTCTCCACGCGAAACTACTCCTCGGTACAGCTGGGTTAGTCCAGTCAATGAAGGGACTATGACTGGCTTGACGCAAAATAAAAACACTCACTTCAAAATGACTCTGCATTATGAACACAAAATAAGTTTCACTTCATGCTTCTCCATAGGTCTGTAGATAAGATACGTCAATTATTAAGGATGTAAAAAATGCTGAATATATTTCTATTATTATCATGAAAGTGACCGACTTTTTTTAAAGAATAACTGAAAATATTAACAAATATATTATCCATAAAAATACTGTGGCTATTTGTACGGGAGGCCGTAATAGTTTTTCATAGATGTACGTTAACCTATTTTTGTTATAGAATAGAACGTTGTTCAGTTTCACGGGACCCTTTGAAATATTTTTGCCATTTTTCATACAACCTTCTTTGATTGGAGTATCGCTAGGATTTGGAACATAAACGCAACCCCATTTTATTTAAATTGTAACTCGCAACTTTTTATAGACATGCGCTTTTTATGATAGCACTCTGAGGAAGGATAATGTTACATGTAGATACCTCGTTATCTATATGTCGACTTTTTAATATAAAAAAAGAACATTTTTAATATAACAAAAGTTAAGATTTAACATTGGATTTACCTACTTTTAGTTAGTTACTGAAAAATCTAAAATAAAGGCATGTTAAATTTAAATAAGGAATATGTATGTGTATTTTTTCTTTAACAATAATTGATTTTTAAAATTTAATTTTATGGAAGTGCATGCAGTGTCAAAGATCAACGTGCCTCCGAAGCCACGAGGTAATTTTTTTATCACCTTACTTTCAAATAGCAATATGCCTATGTGATTTCCGACACAAATGTTTTTGTAAATGGAATAAATAAATATGAAATACTTATTGGCTTTTTTTACTGCATCCTTATTGTCTTCAATAAAAAACAAAAAAGGTTGCCTATAAAATGTTACGTAGAGAAGGCTTTGCAGTAAAAACGTTTCAGATTGTAAAATTTACAGTAAATCATCCTGATTTTGGAGTTTATGATTGTTTCATGGAGATAACAGCCGTTAATGAGTTATTACTTATTTGATACATACATACATATATCATGTCTTTACTAATAGAAACGAATGTATGACTTAACAAATGGACATGGACAAAAAACACTACTAGATGTCGCTTGTACGTCGCTTCGAGACGAGTACTAAGAGATTGAAAAATTGGCAAGTGGCAGTCGGGGCGCCGGTAGCTCAGTTGTAATTTTTTCAATTTCTTATTTTCACTTAAAACTTGTTGTTCGATCAAATAAAGTGTTTTTTTCATTTAACTAAGATAACACTTTTGAAGATCTATCCAGTGATTGTTTTCTTTTACTAAAGTAGGTACTTAGGTGTAGCAAACAAACTACTTGATGCACTCGTTCGTATTAAAACAAATGCTTGAGTGAATCAAACAATGTTCCTTGCGGCCGTCTGCGCTCTGCCTGCCTACTTATTACTTTACATGTCTTATTAAATACCGTCCTTTTTCATGAAACTACCTTTTTAACTTCAAAAGGAGGTAATTATGCAACCCATACGGGTTACGTACTTATGTAATACTAGCGGCCCGCCCAGCGGTTTCACCCGCTGCTAACTGATTTCCCACGGGAAACAGACCTTCTCCCGACATGAATCATACATAAAAACCTTTCTCTTGAATCACTCTTTCTTTTAAAAAAACTTCATCCAGATCCGTTAAGTGGTTTTGAAGATTTAAGCATACAAACAAACAAACAGACAGGGACAGATGAGGGAAGCGACTTAACTTTAAATTTCGTTTTTTTTAAATCCCCCAAGGGATGAAAAGGGGGTTAAAAATTTGTATGAAAGTTCGTTGTCTTAAGTGTGATCCGTTTCAAAATAAATGATTAGACTTATGACTTAAAATAATTAAACACGTGTTTCAGCATATTTGAAATTTTAACACGTAATAGGGTCAAACGTAGGTTTAAAGTTTGTATGAAAGTTCGTTTTTTTAAATAAATGTGATCTGTTTCAAAATTTGTGATTAGACTAATAACTTAAAATAATTAAACACGTGTTTCAGCATTTTTGAAATTTTAACCTTTAAATGGGTGAAAAGGGGGTTAAAAATTTGTATGAAAGTTTTTTATCTTAAATGTGATCTGTTTCAAAATTTCTGATTAGACTCTTAACTTAAAATAATTAAACACGTGTTTCAGCATTTTTGAAATTTTAATCCTTAAAGGTGTCAAAAGGGGGTCAAAAGTTTACTACCAGTTGGGCTACCCGTTTTCCCATGGGAATGTGACAATTTCCCGGAATAAATTATACTTATAAACCTTCCTCTCAGGTTACTCTATCGAATAAAAAAAACCGCATCAAAATCCGTTGGGTAATTCTAAAGATATAAGGAGACACCAAACGGGAAGCGACTTTATTTTATATTATGTAGTGATGATAGTGATTCTCAGTTTTTTTATTAATGGTGGGTTCTCTTTTGATTGTAGTTTCGAAACATATAAGAAGGCTCTCGATGATTCTCTTTTCAAAAGTATCAACTTACACTCAAATACATTAAAATCGGTTCAGTAATTTTCACGATATGGGTTACTAAGTTATGTGAAGTTGGTATATCGCCGCCTAAACGCCTCCCAATTTCTAACGTTCATTCTCATTCCAGACTATGAGCTAGCGAAACTGCAGTCAAATTTAGCATCGGCACGGCGGTAGAAGGCTTCTGTTGACAGTATCTTCACTCGGGCGCTATCAGCGATGTTCGATATACACTCGATTACCGCTCTTGTAATGCATCATCAATAACGTAAGATTTGCATTGTAATACATCATAAACGAAATAAGAAAGAAAGGTATTGAACATTCGGTGGTGCCAGCTGAGGCGCTGATAACTCATTTGATAAAGCAGTGGGTCAGTACCCTACGTTCCCGGGTTTAAGTCCCGGCCGCCGCTTCAATTTTTTCAAATTCTTATTTTATTTATAAGAATAATAATAGCACTGTAATTGCATTAAACATAGGGAGGCTCGTGTCCAGCAGTGGATTGTTATATGGCTTTTGAAGAAGAAGAAGTGAATAAAATCCCATTACTTTGATAGTGTTATACATCGTCATCGAGTGTTTGGCTTTGTATGATTGTGGACCAATCGCCCCAATTTTTGTGAGTAGCTAATATCGGTCCATTGTATGAAGTGTCCTAAGTAGCTCTCGGTACGTCCGTACTATGCAACATTCTATGATCCATAGGTAGAGGCACTTTCACGTCAGCTTGCAAAACAACAGTGCTTTTTTTCTTCTCTAAGAAGTTTTCGTATAAGATTTCTAAGTACATACCTGCTGTTTTTTTTTTGTTAAAGCATGTGATTGTAGCCTTAAAATCACAGCTACTCATTTTGCAGCATGCCTCCCTCCGACCCAGAATCCCACTCTTGTTGTCACGCAGCAATGGAGCGAGTAGTGTTGAAAGCGCAAGTTGAAACTGCACCAGTGAGGATAGGGCCATTAAGCGCGTCTGAAACGGGACATGGCGGGACAATCGATAGGTCCCGCATAAAATATGTCCCGGCGCGGCCTTAAATAACTTCACTACGGCACACGTACGGGGACAACCAGGGAATTGAAGTGGGTATATGGTAATGACGTCGTTGCGGTAAGATGAATAGTTTATTGGGCTATTGATCCCATTATTGCGTCTGTGAAGATATGATGTGAAGCAACAATCGTTCTATCAGCGTCTTCCATCTTTAATGGCCGGAAACGATTAAAGATTTATGCTAAAAAAATGACATCAAAGATCTTATGTCGTAGCGTAATTAACGCCTGTTATCCCTTGCGGTGTAGGCAGAACGTAAACGGCCGCGAAACATGGACATTTACGCCACGTTTGATAAATACTCGAGGTTCATTCGGAAAATTGAGTATCGATATAGTGACAGGTTGTCAGCCCATCGCCTGTAATAGCAATACTCACTCTTAAGTACCTTAGTCGCCTCTAACAACTCCCACTGGAAAGAATTGGGGTGATGCTATGCTTATCAGCAGCACATCAATCTACTCCTTTAAGCGATCATCTTACACTGGTTTATCATACAGTTACTAAGAATAATCAGTATAAGTTGATCCCTTACATGGGTAGGTTAATGTGCTGCTGATTACCTAGGTAAATTTTGCCACAGGCCATTCTCCCACTTGTCGTCCGTCGCTGCGTATTTCAAACGCACTTTAACGCATGCGTCTGTCAGCCGAAAGGTAATTGTGAATTCCAATCTTATTGTCACGAATACGGCTAGGGTTCGATTACGGTACGTTTACGGATGAATCTGTCAATCCGCTTGACAGACGCATCCGTTACGCAACAAAACGCCCCGTAAACACACCCTAGCCGTATTTGCATGGGAACAAGATCGGAGTGCGCAATTTCCTTTTGTCTGAAAAACGCATACGTTACGATGCGTTAAAATTACGCAGTGACGGAAGACAAGTGGGAGTATCGCCTAAGGTACAGCTACAAGATACATACATATATATTATACACATATCACGCCTTTTATCCCTTGCGGAGTAGGCAGAGCGTAAACGGCTGCAAAAAAGGACATTTACGCCACGTCTGACATATATTTGAGGGGAAAATTGTGTACTACCTATCGTTATAGTGACAGGTTGTCAGCCCATCGCCTGAAATTGCAATACACACCCTCAAGTCCCTTAGTCCCACGGGAAAGAAAAGGGGCGATGCTATTCTAAGCCGGCATCACACGGTAACAGCTACAGGATACAGCCTTAAAGTTTCCAGAATACGACAATAGTGAACCCTGTCTCTGTATTCTATTATTATTTATACCACAGATTATTCGGATTATTGGTATATCAGAGGTTTAAATACAAATCTAATGAGATTTTATGTTCATACATAATACGACATTATAAGATTATAATTTCCTATGATTCCTTTGCAGAATATCTTGTAGAATACACACTTCTCTGTTATTAGTGTCGTTACAATGTGATTACATCAATAAAACATTGTAATCCTACTAAAGTAAGGATTGCAGTAAAAAGATGTGCACTCTAAAGTGGTACCAATATTGCCAAACTCACCTCATTCTCATCTCACTTTTGTGTGTAACTAACAGCGTAATATAATAAATTTATTGTTATCAAATAAAGAAACATAGTGTGGTTAGCCATCGGTTGGTACCATCCTGCAGGCTCGTGAAATGAATCTCACGGGGCACACAAAAACCACCTAGATGTTGTTAAAATTTGTTTGTTTGCTAGTCGGTAAGAATATTGTGCACTATAAATTGATTCAGTATTTCGTGCTTCAATGTTTAAAGTTCAAAGCACGAAAGGCACGAAGAACATACATAATGGTGTATGACGCCAGCATACATTTCAGGCGCAGGAATAAGACTTGAGGCTGTTATAACATTTTGAAATCAGCCATGATGAATGCGTTGTTAGTTAGAATGAAAACCAAATTTTAAAACACGGGAGCGTTAAGTAGATATTATTTTTTGAAAAACATACAAAATTTTCAAGCGCGGGCAGGATTTGCACCTGCGACGTTCGCCATTACTAGTGGCGACGCTTCTTCCATCTGGGCTACAACGGCTCGTCTCTTGTATGCCAATTTTGCAATTGTATCTTAATGCCAGTAACGTATATATAGAAGAAGCGTCGCCACTAGTAATGGCGAAAATCGCAAGTTCTGCTCGCGCTTTAAATTTTCACAAGTTTTGCAAAAAAAAAAAAACGCTTAAATATTGTATTATTATGTTTTTGTAAGTTTATTTTTATTCTAATATTTTTCTTTTGTTTCTTTTATAGAGAATAGTTATGTCGGCTATCTGTTTACCTGAAATACAGGAATTCATATTCTGAATTCAGGAAATTGGTAAGCCTCTGTACTTATTTAAGTCGTGTGATGCCGGCATAGAATAACATCACCCCATTTCTTTCCCGTGGGTGTCGTAAGAGGCGAATAAGGGATTTCCAGGGTTTCATGTGTATCATTAGTTTATGCAACAGTGACAATCTGTAACTATAGAGATACATAATTTACTGAAACGGCCCTCAAATATTTGACAGACGTGGCGATTGTGATCGTATTTTTACGGCCGTTATCGCTCTGTCTACCCCGCAAGGCTAAAAAGCATGATATGTGTGTGCCAATGTATGTATGTTTTTTCTCGTAGTAGCGCCACAGATCGTATTCCCTATGCTCACGATACATGGCTAATTTGACTCATCCAGATAAATTGCCGACTAACGCCTACGGATAGTTTAAAGCACTGCCAACGTTGGCGTCTCCTATTCTCTACAATGTTGTGTAGGCGCTTCTAATCTCATGCATTCGTAACTCAGTATAAATGTAAACAAGGAATACTTACCATTTAATTACACCTTCCAGACTATCTTGTCCCTTTGCAGTGTTTATACTGTTTATACATATTTGTGTGTTATTTTTCAACTACATAGATCAACAAGCATAATAACAAAAAATAATTCGACATCTTTCTGAGATAAAGCCTAGCCTATGACTCTCATCCCGTTCAAATCTGTTAAGTAATTAACGAGTTTCAGCCCTTTAAAGAATCGCACATAAAAACATACATACATGAACTCTTAAAACATTACACTCCTTTTTTGGTCACACTTTTGACCCGGGTCAACTGAGATGCGACTCCATGAATGTCGCAGAGGTGTGAAAATTCTGATTTCCATATTTTATGTAAGTAGAGGTATGTCTCCGTCTGTCCGTGTTTGCTTATTGCCTCCCATCTCAGCCCCGCTGGAGGCAGGCTGTATGTAGTGTAAACATTGCCGAGTGCGTGCCAGCCGGAGAGGCAAGATCTCAAATCCTGAGAAATCGCAGCGGATTCGAGCGCTTTTCGACACGTCTTCGCCTCGCGATGTAAGATGTAAGCGAAGAGGTCGCGAATCTACTTACATACATCGACTCTATGTAGTAGAGTCACATGCTTACCTGCTAAGTTTCTATATATACTATATTATTTTGTCTTTACGATACACAATTTTCCCAATGACCCTCAAATATTTGTCAGACGTGGCGTAAATGTCCGTTTTATGCAGCTGTTTACGCCCTGCCCACCCCGCAAGGGGTGATAGTGTTTGTATGTATGTGTTATTTTGTCTTTATCAATGTATCTTTCTTTTGAAATTCAATCATTGCATGCTTACACTAGGTATTTTGTATTTCGAAAATTATTATAGAATACATATTTCTTTTCATCAAACTAATGAATGCCGACACTGTGCTTTTCGTGGATGCTTTACTAAAATGGTCTGAGTGGTATCTTTCGATCTCTGTCTAAGATAAAGGCTAATCCTAGTTCAGGCTAAATCGTAATATTTAAGTACTTTTAAGTAACTTAACTTTATAATATGTGCCATGTGATGCCGGCTTCGAATAACATCACCCCATTTCCTTCCCGTGGGAGTCGTAAGCGGCGACTAAAGGACTCGAGGGTGTGAATTGCAATTTTAAGCGATGGGCTGACAACCTGTCACTATAGGGATACACAATTTTCCGAATGACCCTCAAATATTTGTCAGACGTGGCGTTAATATCCGTTTTTTTGGCCGTATACGCTCTGCTTACCCCGCAAGGGATAATAGGCGTGATAATGTGTGTGTGTGTATTGTATGTAAATAGGTACTGACGTTAAGCTTTTTAATAAAATATTCTTATTCTATTCCTAATTATTCTTACCTTACAGAGTGGCCGTATGTTGAAATACCGTTTTACATTGACCGTGATTCAAAACGAGATGCCGTATACTCGGCTGGAAATAGCTTGTTACTTAAACCACGCCCCGTGACGCGGATAATGCAGATTGATTCGGCTCAACTGCAGAAGACAAATTCGATTTGCGCCCGCGGCTTGAGGAGATTTGACGCGGTGAAAAATATTGGCGGTTTCGCACCTCACGCTTTATAACGTGGTAAGGTTAGGTAGGATCTCACACTATACAGCCACATTACACGCATTGATGCGTCTATGTGGTTTAGGAACACATCTAATGGCAATGACTGCAACGTCTTACAA
This sequence comes from Tuta absoluta, assembly GCA_027580185.1. Classification (NCBI taxonomy): domain Eukaryota; kingdom Metazoa; phylum Arthropoda; class Insecta; order Lepidoptera; family Gelechiidae; genus Tuta; species Tuta absoluta. The sequence goes on from JAQAHW010000008.1 coordinate 5,370,963, forward strand.
TGCACTCGGCAAATCTGGCGAGATACCAGGCCTGCTGTATTTGGACAGCCAAGCTCAGGCTTTCCCCCCATTTCCTTCCTATGGGAGTCGTAAGAGGCGACAAAGGAGCTCGAGGTTTTGTATTGCAATTTTAGGCGATGGGCTGACAACCTGTCACCACGGCGATACAAAATTTTCCGAATGCCACTCATATTTGTCAGAAGTGAAGTAAATGTCCGTTTTTTGCCATCGTTTATGCTCTGCCTAACCCGCAAGGGATAATAGACGTGATATGTGTATGTATGAAAGTAGCTCAGGCTGGGTTAGATAGTTTGGACTGGGGACAGTTATTATGCCGCGCGCATAAGACTTACATTGGCAGTTTGAGTGTCCAACCGCACGTGAGCTTGACCGTACGAGTAGTTGCGTGTGGCATTGGTATCGTTTACTAATCTTTCTTACATAAAGGAATTCTTTATCCAAATTAACAATACATTTTTATGCCGCACGCCGCAAACACAATTCGAGATCGTGTGAGATCTTCCTGACGTATCGTCTGAGCGCTTTGCTTGTCAGATTTTATTTATACCGCGAATTTATGTGGTAGAAAGATGACAGTTTAAACTCTGATATAGAATTTTTCCAGATGCGTTTGATTTTGCACGTGGAGAAATAGTTTTGTGTTTTTATAATTCTCTACAATCCTTCAGATCATTTGACTGTTCGATCAGAAGCCAACGCTTCGGTACTTAGGATTTTATTAGTCTCTGCATTGCTTAATAATAATTGACAGACTTCGCGATTCATGCACAAAAAATGCATGGCAAAGCATACTGTGTACGCACGCCAAGTCGTCTATTTATTCAAGCCACGTCGCCTTGCTCGTTCGTTGGGAACAGGACTTGGCGCGCCGCCCCGTGCGCGCCGTTATTGCCTTTTAAAGACGGCCTTAAGAAACGGCCGTTTAGTTCCCCAAATGTAGCGGAATTGCCCAACGTTTTTCAGTGATTTCTTTTGGGGAGGTACGCATTTCAGTCTATTAAAGTGTTTAGAGGTTTAAAATGAACGTTTCGAAATGAGTTCTTATTTTGATTTTTCGAGCCGAAATCAGTAGAAGTTTTGATGCACAGTTTTAGAGCAGGTATATGTAATGTTTACAATAATTCCAATTTTTGGTAAGAAAGCCTAATTTTAGCCTCGCCACCGGACTCACCGCTCACTGGCACCGCTCGTTGTGCTTCAGCTTAACCTCATATTTTTTTATAGACCTAATACCGCTTTTTCGTAAAAACCGCATCTTCAATCTGAAAACAACACATTGTTTTTTTTTATCAAAAAATTTTTCGTGTACCTACTTTGATTTCTATTTTGATGAAACGGAGTTTTGACATATAAATTTCACGTCAAACCTCAGTTTGCAGCTAAGAGCAGCATATGCATCTAGCTGTCAAAATAAAATAATAACCCATTCCGAAGAGATGGTTATTTCCTTGGTTCCTACTCTCGGCATTTACCCACACAAACTATTATACCTTCCCGCTGTTTATGTTGTTATTTTTCTTCAGCCAAGATTGAAATACAATTCGGCCCCTCCCCACCGGCTGGTTTTGTTATTATTTCCGTTTCCCATACATGTCACGTGCTACGTTTCAGATCTAACACCGTAAACGTAACACCCGGTATAACCCACCCTATGGTCGTACGGTGTAGGTTGACATTCTGTTAGTTCAGATAAAGCATCGAAGAGGAGCAAAAAATTGTCCTTGCTGGACAGAAAATAACCGTCATACCTTAAAACAGAACTAATCTTATGTACTTAGTAAGATATTGGTATTGGTTGGTATTGATTGAAGTGAAAATAAATTAAATAGTAAAAAACATCTACATATTATAATTATTGCATTATTTTATTCTAAGAAGTAGAAATTGTAAATAAAGTATATTTCTACATTAAAAATGAAGAAATGAAAAACTTAAATAAAACGTTTTTCATTCGTATCGTATCGATTTTGTTAAGTATATTTGTGTTATATGTTAGTGCACCTCTAATTATCTACCCTTTTTATGACAATCCCTGCTTGTAACATAAGTCATATAATACTGAATGAAAAATATTGATTCCTTCAATGGGTACCCGAAGGCTGTTTAATAGTAGTACCAACCTGCATTATAACATTATATTTATACTTACTCCTATATCCTGTCTTAGCTGCTGAAATATCGTCTGCAAGTTCAGATATGTCACGTCTGGTCCGGCGGTTAGTCGTGTCACGTACCGGGTTCGATTCCCGGCGAGGACACGTCTTTTGTTTCTGCCATTATTTTTATCCAACGCTACGTGGCAATAAGTAGATGTGGCTTTATTAAATGCCGGGATGTTGTTCACTTCGTTATGTTGTCAGGGGATGTAGCTTAATTTGAACGAACAGACAGATATCATGGTGGAACAAGAATTCAAGCAGCACTTAGTATGATATTTTTAACGGCCAAATATTCAAGTTAAAATATGAATTCTAAAAGGTATGTTAAAGATATTTGATCTATATCCTATTTTGCTAGAACTATCTAATATTATCCAACTTGGAATGATACATCCTTAAATTAGAATATATTATATGTGATATACGTTTACTGGTGATGGTGGCGTAAAGGTACATGCCGTGTGATTTACTTTTTTTAAATTTTTTATTTTACCCGAGCCGGTTTTCTATCAGAACAATACGAATTTTTATATAAAGAAGAAATTTGTGTTATATACATTTCTTTATTTTCACAATTACGGATCAAGACGTCAACATTAAATAAAGTTTAATTTAATTTAATTTAATTTGAATCAAGAAAGACACATTTAGCTGGTTCCATTATGTACCTAACTATTCATAAGTTTGAATACGTACTACGAGTATGCAGTTGCATCTGTCTATAATTACCACGTTCGGTGCTCTATGATACTTTAGAAGGTTAGGTATTTATTGATTTTTGATCATACAAAAACTGACATCCTCTAGGCACGTCTATATTTATTCGTAAATTGCTTGCATGTTTTTTTTACTCGAAGACGAAACCCTACCCTATTTCCAATTCCAATAATTGCACCTGATAAAAATATTGCGGAATAGCTTCCCTCCTCCAATTTCCGCGGCATTTAAACGTAAAAAAAGAAATCTTTTTAGCACTCGATAAGCGTTATGGGCTAAGCAGCTGCCACTCTCGCAAATTATTAGGAGATTTCTTGAAAAAAGTTGTCACCCCGAGAAAAGAGGGTAAGCGTCTTATTTGATAGCCTGATTTTCGTGGGGCGCACCAAGAATGTTAAATTACTGTAGAAATGAAAGATAATAGTCCCCCCTCTCCTTCTTTGCCATTCTGAGAGGGGAAAGTTACAACGTTTTACATGGGGGAAAAAAGTTTTATATCCCAAAAGATTTTGAAATTCTACCCCAAGGGCGTTCAAGTTCCTTATTTATTCATGGTTTTTGCTGAAGCGCTTGATACACTTTTACGTCTATGCAGATGATTTTATTATGGCAGTAATAAAAAATCTGCCTTTAACTTTAAAATAATAATGGAATAAGAAATAAGTTAAATGATAAAGACTTCAAAAGGATAAAAATAACATTACACTTCAGTTGAATCGAACAATTTATTTGTAAACTAATACGAACGCATAGTAAAATTTAGGATATATATTTATATTAATCGTACAATATAACAAAACATTGACAGTGTAAAAGCATTAACTTAGTTCACCAACATTCCATAAAGCCATAATGATTGCAATTAAGTAAGTGATTCAGAAAATTCTAGAACATTCCTCTTCAATCAAAACCGTTAAATAAGCTAAGTTGAATAATATATCAAAACTGCGGCTGCAGGATCATAAACAGGCAAAAAAGCCACGTTAAACATATAAATAATAACCTTAACTAGACGAGTAATGTCCTAGAACGATCTTATAATCTTTGTATGTACAGACAGTATTGCAGTTCGAACAATAGTGAATGTTAATGCAATATAAAGTTATAAAACATGGCCAATGACACAACAGTCTTAATCTTAAACGAGTCATTACTATAATAGAAAACATTTTTATTCCAATCACTCTCATAGGTAAACATTAACAATTTTATCGTTTTGATTGGAAAATCTTTCACTTATTGATGTTGTAGCTAACATGAAGCTGACATTGGTGATAGGAATAAAGTTATTTATTAACATGGTACAGATGTTAGAACCAGTGGAGATACGTATAGAAAATATGGCAAACTCTTCGATATGAAGGAGTTACAGGTTCGGGAAGACAGAGGAAGACTCTTGATCTTGATTTGAATATTTACAAATTCTTGTATAAAAGCTACAAGAAAAGAAACATTTCAGCCAAGTTCATGAATATAAAAGTACAAAAGTGAGCGGATGATAATTATTACACTAACACGGTTAGTCAAGTGGTATCTATTCGTTGCATCTGTATTTACATAGTCACAATATCTAAACGATGTTCCACTAATATTAAAAATAGACCTCAGAGCACAGAGAAGCTTTTAGGTATAGAAAAATACAGTAGTAACCTCATCGAATAGTGCGAAGCCCTTACAATTATGAATATGTCTAGAGTACAAAAGCAGTCTCCAGAATAAATTCGGTAACGTAGCTTAATGATATAACTAGGTATTTAGGATTTAAAACACATAAACTACAAGGTGTCTACCTCGTAATAGTTCACGTTAGAAATCGCTAATTTCTGGGTCTGTATCTGCATATTTGCAAGTGAAAGGATTTCGTAGCCAAGAGCAGAATGATCTATCGCTGTGTTGTTTGTATTTGGCTGTCGTATGTTTTTTGGCGTGTGCACGAGCGACTGCCGCTCGTCTAGTTGGGTAAGAGTCCAGAGAAGATGCATCTGAATCTCTAGGAACTGAGTCATATCCAGATTCAGCACGTCGTGAAGTCGCAGCTGGACTATGTTTTCCAGTCCGCGGAGTTGATTCATGACCGCTGTCGTATCCGTCCGGTTTAGAGCTAGCGGCAACTCTTGCAACGGTCTTGTCTCCTTTCTCACATTTGTCAGATCGTGGTTCAGTTGTCACAACTGGAGGAGTTACTTCTAAATGCAAATTTGATTTTAATTCTTTGAAACTAGAAATTGGGTTACTATTTACTGGAATTTTCCTTTCTTCTCGTAAATTCGGGTCCGATGCACCATCTGGGTGCCTCAAACAAGCTATTCTAGCATCAGATATATCGTTTCCCCGATACCTTTCAAATGGGCCATATTCATCATTGTTCGCCGTGTCTAAATCATGATATGCACATTCACCCACAGCGCTGCCAGGTCTCGACATAGTTCGTTTACAGCTATCACATATTTTTTCGCCGGGCCTGTAAGCTGGTTCACTATAAACTGAACCATCACCATGAAATTCCTCAGTATCTCTAACATTGGACAGCGATAATGATTGAAACTGAGGTGCGATTCTAGACATTGGAACCTCGTTGCTATCTAACCGGCGTGAACTATAAATATCCGCAAGACCTATTAATTCTTCTAACCTCGATCGTGATGTTGGTAAACCTTTATGTGGGTTTATTTCACCCAGCTCACAGTTAAAATTGTCTATATAAAACCCCATTGTCTGTCTTAGATATGCTTCATTCCTTATTTGTCTTTCTACTTCGCTGTACAAAGATAAGGTGTCAGTAAATGTGGACGCCACTGTCAAATTTTCTTGACTGAGTATTCTTAGTGGATGATCTTCAGAATCTTCTTGATCCATTTCTGGCAAGGGATGGTCATACCCCATACAGAAAGCAATATCTTCTTCAGTGACCTGGAGACAAGAGTCTTGCATAGGAACTAGTTCTAATGGTTCTTCAACTTCAATGATTTCTAGGATTTCATCTTCTTCTTCAATTTGACCTTTGCTCATACCATGCATGTTTATATCTCTACTGTGGTTAGAGATAATTTCATCATCCATCCGTAAGCGTTCCTTGTATTTGCTATCTAAACTCTCCATTGAAACTTCTCGACTACTTAAACTACTAGGTTGTATGAGAGGCAGAGCTGGAGGTATTTCAGCTAGTTCTTCACTGTCATCATCTTCGTCAACTTCAGTCTTTATATTTCTCGTGGATTCTTTTATTTTCTTAGGTGTAGCATATTGATCTGAAGTGGGTGGTGCTATAATTTCTTCCTCAATCGACATTCCCTTTGAACCAGCCTTCAATCCAGTTCTGATTGTACTTTCCTCTACGTGTGCACGTTTTGTGGCATCCTTAATGATTGCTTCTACTCTATGACTTTCTTGTGAGTCTGTTGGCTTTTGACCAGAATCTTTGTGACTGGACTGAGACTTATGACTTGGTGAATTATGCCTTGATTTATGTATTTGTGATGTTTGGTTTTCCACCCATTTCCTGATCATATTTTTCTTATGGTTATCCATATACCCATAGCCAATGTTTTCATTGCCTGGAGTATTCAGGATGCCAATTTGCAAAGGCATTGCATTCGGTGGCATGGGTACGGCATCAAAAGGAGGAGGCATTTTATTTTCTTGCATAGGTCCGTCAATCCAAGTTTCACGCTTACATTGAGGATCTTTGATGATGTGTCTTGCTTCAACTAATTTAGATTTTGATATTCTTGGCCCGTCGATCCACTGCTCATCACTTTTGTCTTCAGGCTGTTTCGGACACGATTTCTTTATAGGTGTCGATTTGGATGTTACTGAATGTACCGGTGAAGATTTTGGAGTGTTTCCAGATGCATGAAGAACAGTTTTCATAGGTGACGATTTAGGAGATGAATGTAGTTTATGCACAGGGCTTCGTTCTTCAACTACTTTTGATAAAGATGATTTATGTTTATGTTCTGCTGCGGATCCTCTAAGCGCTTTACTTAAGACACATCTATTGTCACCTGAATTTATATGTGGTATGTACACAGGAGGATGTTCTCCATCTGTAGCGTCGTCTAAAGGACCGACGTAAATTACTGTATCAGCAGATAAATCACTACTTGATGGATCGGGTTCGCTGCTGCTTGGCTTAGAGGCGTCTTCACCTGAACTACCTCCAGATCCTGCATTATTGTTGGAAGAATATTTTACTTTTCTTCGCCGTAGCCTATGAATCCTCGAAGCTAATTGCAAAGTCGTCAAAGTATCAGTGTAGTTTTGAACGGTAGGAGATACATGGACGATCATGGCTGTATGGCAGGTGAGTGAACCCAAACATTCCTTTAACACATGTGTAAGATTGTGATCGCGGTATGGTAAATGTCTTTGACCATTGAATATAGCAAGTAATATGTTTCCTAAACCAGATAAAGGTATCCCTCCATTAGTTTTTCCTCGTTCGGAGTTTCCCAGATCGATCAAGTGCAAGCGACTTCGCCCTCCAGCAACTGCAAAGAAACAAATGCATTGAATTACATACAAATAAATAAGGTTGTATATCAAACATTGCTTTGTCCTATGCACTAATTAACTTACCAGCTCCTTTCCCTCCAACACTATATTGGTATACATGTAGAGTGTACAGTAGATGACTATCTTTGCCCTCCTCCCTGGTTCCCCTGGTTGCCAAAGCAGCGTCCAAGTAAAAAGCAGCTTTCTCTGCACTATGTACTCTCAACTCCGACTGGTTCTGAAGGTGTGTTCCAAAGAGAGGGTCGTCTCGGAGGTAAACGCCGGGAGATTGTTCCGTGTCTGTAAAAATATATTTTTCTTAGAATGTTCCCTTCTGCTATGTTGGTAACAAAATATTTGGGCAGCGGTCTGAGTTCCTAAAGGATAAGAGTATAAATTGTAGGACTTTACCATTATGGTACGGCGCCAATAGATCCCGGATCTGGTTTGTATTGGTACAAAGCTCTACTGCAGACACTCTGACGGAGAATCTGGTGCCGCATTTGTGCCTTTGCTCTTGGATGCCTCGGAACAACCATGCTATAGCACAGGGCACGGCTCCGAGAGACGTTGGCTGGTCTGGTCGCCCTAACATTGTGTAGGATTTTCCTGGAAAAAGCAAAAAAAAAATAAGCATATAATTTCAAGAATCACGCAATATATAATATCTCGCTCTTTTATGACTGTTTAAGCTGCATTTCGACACGATAATAGGATCGACCACCGATTAACTTATCTATAATGTTATAAATGCTACTGGGCTAAGTTATTTAGGTGGGCTAAGTTCTTTCCAAATCATACTCGTTTTTATGAAATAAAAACGGTAGAATTCAGTAAACATACCATATCCTTTCCTACATTAGTTTTTTCCTCCATTACTACATTCATATTCTCATAAAATACTGCAAGTAGGTATATCATGTAAGAAGTCGTGAATACTTTCATTTTGTTTTTTCTTCCCAAATTAACTACTTTAACTTTACTTTGCAAGCTCAAAACTCGAAAGTTTCATTTAGTTCAAAAAGTAGGTACCTGCCTTAATTCAGTGTATTTTTGGAATAATGAAAACATAATCTTGTTCCATATTGTTTAGTGGTGGAATTATCTCGATACCGAGTTGAGATAACAGGATTAACAAGATTTTGTTCAATAAAAGCAGAACTCATAATCCCTTGGAGCTGGGTTGAGTTATTTCTGAAGAGAACAAAGTATGGTAGTGCAATACTTGTTGTTGGTACCTTCTGGATAGTTTTAAGCATCACTAAATATTTGGATAAGGCCAAAAATTCCGCATAACATACATCTATTCACACTTTGAACATGATTCGTTTTAAAGATCGGTATCGCTTTTCCAAGGTTCTAACTTTGATGAACTGGTTCGTGATAACATTATCTCAGTGATTGTGTTCAAAGTGAATTTCCAGGCGTTTCACGACGAGTTTCTTGGAGCTATTTGCTCTGGGTCTCACCTCGGCGGCGTATTTATCAAACTTTCAATTAAAGCGCCTCGCTCTTTCCCATTTCGATGCAAATACGCGAGTGGTGGAGAAAAGTTACGCCACTTTAAAGTGACTTGATAAATAGTCGGGCAACTTGTGGTTTCGCGCGAGTGCGAGTAGTGTTTCACTCGCAAGGAAGCTGGTTTATGTGGGATTTTGTTTAAGATGTTGGCTTAGTTATTTTGATGGGTTAGAGTTGGTTGGTCTAGAACAGGTACGTTGCGTATTTTTTTTAACTTTGATATAATGTTGAGGTAGAAGCTGAGTAGTTGAATAGTTGAAATAAAAATATGGAGATTAATCGTCCTGCGAAACGTTGCACATGCGGATAAAGTAACCATAAGATCGTGATTAGTCTAAACAAAATGCGTGTTCTATAATATTTTCTAGGTATTTACAATTTGCAATCTAGTTCTTGCCAGTGACACTAACTTTCTCCTTCTGCTGTTTTCTTGGCCATATTTTTTTGTGTTATATAACTTTGAATCTCAATTTACGGCTTTTACCAGGACCGGTGATGTAAACAATTATGTTATTTAGTACACACGAAGTGGTCTAAACCTGCACAGCCAGACAACGCCATCTTTTAACGACAAATTGAATTCATTGAATACCATTATAGACACATTAAAACACACACATTGACTGGCGCGCACACACACTAGAATTTAAGACGCGCAGTTTGATGACTAATAATAATTTAAACCTTAATTTCGCTGCTTGCATCACAGCAGTCGTAGCTCAATGGTTAACATAGCGGACTTTGGAAACGTGTAGCTAAGGATCGAGTCGTGGTTGGTCACAGGTCTAGGCCTGTTTTTTTTTATATAGGTTATACTTACTATTTTTTAATGATTATTTTGCTGTTGCTGATAAATTTTTATACTTATCTGTGTAGTATAGTGTGTGATATCGAATAAATATAGTAGTTTTGAGGATATAAGGTAAAATGAATAAAACTACCATAATATTTATCAGTTAGGTATTTATTTTGGTTTTTAACTATTCAATGATATTGGGTTGGGTTGCATAATGTTTGTTAATGTGCAACAATAAATAGGTATGTCAAAGTGAATAAACATGTTATAAATGAGATAACGAGGTAGCCTCATTCCTGCATTTATTGTAACAATAACATCACTTAACATATTTTTATTGGTAACACATTAAGCCTAAACCAAACCAGGGGATCAATTCATTTACATTCTTCGTTAGATTGTGTAAACAAAGTTAAATAATTATGCAGAATAATTAGGTATTAAGTGACAGGTTAACTTGGTATTTTGATTGTTTGAGAGCTTGAACAGTTTCAGAAATTAACTAAGCAGTAAGTATCGAATAAAATAAATCTTCTGCAAAATTCCCAACCCAATTATTAATATCTACCTATTTAAATATTTCAATTTAATAATAATTTAATTTTAATTTAAACGGCTTGGCATGCTAGCTACCATGTTCGAACACATTGGTTTACCACGCATGGACTCCCAGGTGAACATGGCTAAGTCGCGTAAATTTTTCTTGGTCCTGACTTCAGATGGGTCCTTACATGGTCCTTACAGTTTGTAATGTCACTCCGAACTCCGTTGCTGTTGAGCGAGTTGACAAGAATGGGGTATTAGCATGCTTGGCAACTATCCCTCGGTGACGCGCTGATGCATCCGTGAACATCACGGCCTTACGACCTTTCCGGGCAGGCAGGATGTCGCCGGTATCGGCGTAACGTAACCCACAGCGTAACAGTTCTTTTCTGTAAGAAAAATACCTAGTCAATCTACAAGTATTTAATGTAGGTAAATGCCAATAATAATAAATAGGAAACTAAGTAAGTAAATATAATAAGCAATCTAATACCTATTTAAACATTATAAATAATGAACGTATGGCAGGTAGTATGTAGTAGGTATCTTTATCTAGAAACTTAATGTTTGGATAATATGAACGACCTGACCTGAAGCATTTGCGCTAATTTTGTAAAATAAAAATATTTAACTTACATTTAATTGAAGACGTCGAGAAATTTCATAATACTAAGATTATCTTCATATAGCACTATGATCTTTGCTCTAAGCACTGTATGTAGACAAAGGAGCATACTATAGGTAGACATAATTACGATAAAACGATAGCAAACAACAACACAAAGAAACATCGAAAGCTAACGGTTAGATACGTAGGCAGGCAGTAGTCGATACAGATCAGATGACTGTGCTTATTACTTACCGTCTAATAGTTATAATGATTATGTGCAATACCCACAAACATCATTCATTCAAAATAACAAATGGGCCGTTAACTAAAAATTATCTTACATATAAAAAACAAAAACATAAAACAATACACATGGGGGGCGGGATCGACCCAGTGTCCTACCATAATTTTAACTCGCTCTAAATCCAGACGCATACTATCTCGGCTATGCCAGCTGTGACGAGTGCATCGAATTTTTAAACCACTTAACTACTTACCTATGACGTGCTACCGACCCTTGCTATAATTTGTAAAGTGCGAATATGATGTATGCGGCTGCGCATGATATGCGTGCGCGTAAAACAGGTTCTCTGAGTTCTGCCGGCTCAGAGGTATTTGATTTTTATTATAGATGGCGTTATTCGTAGTTTTAGTTAGACCTGTGCAGCCTATTCATTTGCGCACTGTACTTAGTTTGATTCAACCATGTCAGAGGCCTACTACTAGTAGTAGGCGGTTCTAGTTCATCGGGTCGTTGGACGACTCGGTGACCACCACGAAAAGAAGAAGATTAAGTATAAAAGAAACAAACCCAGGCCTGCATGTCCGAAGCAGAAGAGGCAGCCGTCGGTTCCGTTGATCACTGCGTGGATCACGTCCGTTAGCGCGCTTGCGCAGATCTCCGTCTGGAACAATAGAGTACAACTTTGATTCAATCAAAAGTGAAAGCACATTTTAATGTTAGAATTGTAGTGTTCGTGCATCAACACGTAAAACTGCGTTCTAATTGTCATGTGTATTTACATAAATACATACATCACGCCTTAATCCCTTGTGGAGTAAGTAGAACGTTAACGGCAGTAAAATACAGTCGCTATCGCCACCTCTGACGAATATTTGAGGACTATTTCAGAAAAGTCGTATAGTGACAGGTTGTAAGCCTGTTGTCCAAAATGTTTATACACATCACACCCACACTCCCTAAGTCGCCTCTTAAAACACCCACGGCATTGTATATTTGACCTACTTGTTTCCATGCCTATTCAAATTTTGGTGGGACCTGCCCCTAAGTAATCACTCAAAACAACAGTTATAATCCGTGAAAAACTCGCACTTTGCCGTCGAAAAAGGGTCGGTCGTCCCACCTTGAATTATTTAGGCAAATCCTGCACTTAGCTCTTGTTTACCTGCCGGAGCCGGCTGAGCCCATCTCTGCCTCCAAACCCCAGATAATTAAAAGGACTTAAGGGTTTTACGGTGTTGCCGTGAGGTTTCTATTAAAATTTCGGCAGCAGTGTCTCTGTCTACATTAGCAGCACTTTACTGTAGTTCAAATTATAAAATCTTGCTGAGTTTTGTGTATTAAAAAGTTTAGTTAAAGGCCCTTTCAGACTGCGTATTGGCAATACATGGAATATTAGAGCGATTCGTCTGATTACCATGAGTTTGACGCGAGAAGTTTTTTGTCAAAATGTTGGTGAAAACTGTTGGCAGCAGCTTATGTCAGTTTCAATACTGTAAGCTGTTACATTTTATTTAATTTATGTTCTGATTTAAATGGAATAAGTCCAAAAAACAGATTGGTACCTTTACCGGAATACGAATTCCCTTCCAAAATGAAGTCAAGTTCATAAGTGTGCTACATTTTAATTGAGTCAAGTGCAAATTTTAACGACTACGTTCATAATAATATTTATTGTTTCAAAAGGGATTTTGAAACCCTCCAGCTCTTATTTATGTGCTGAAGTAGGTTCCTTCCTGCATTTAGAGAACTGCAGATAATTAAAAGGACTTAAGGTGGCGGCGTTAAGATTAGTCCGGCTAGAGATCCCATGATTTTTAAATAATTTAATTTAAGGCGAGACTTATAATCTTTTTTTAAATCTGCACTCTGTTGTTTGGTTATTCAACATATTTTGTTATAATGTGATGCTGCGTATTTTTAACGCATCCTAAGATAAGATAAGATTATTCATTGTATAAATTTCACATCAAATTACAATGAAATAAGCCGTGTGATGTCGGCTTAGAATAGCATCACCCAATTTCTTTCCCGTAAGAGTTGTAAGAGGCGACTGAGGGACTTGAGGGTGAATATTGCAATAGGCGATGGGCTGACAAGCATCGCAGCGTAGCCGTATTTGTGTGAGAATAAGATTGGAATTCGAAAAAATTGTCCTTTCATCTGACAGACGCGTGCGTTACGGTGCGTTAAAAATACGCCGCGATTGATGACAAGTGGGAGAACCGCCTTTCTCTTTTGTTTAAAAGAGAGAGCCAGAGACAAACAAATAGCCAAGTAAACTGTCAGCAAATATATATTTCAGCGATTTTTTTATATTCCTACACCTGCTTTGACCATTCCCACATGCCCTGAGATAGACTAGGAGATAACGCCTTTGGCGTTTTTTCCGCCCGTGTACATTTTTGTGCATTATGTTAAAAAAAGAGCAATATAGTGTTTTTGTTTGTGTCTATGTCTGTTGGGTTTGAAACCATCAGAATAATAATAATTATTTGTTAGTCAATACTTTATTAACAAGCTAGATACATAATTAATTTGTGAAATAAAATGCTACCTTTAACTTATCATTTTATTGTCCTTTAATGTAGGTATAAATTTACAAAATTTTCAAGCGCGGGCAGGAGAAAAATTTATTTATTGTATACCTAACACGGGAAGTGTTTTGAAAATTTAGTATTCAATTTATTTTCCTGTTTCATCGATAAAAAAGCAGCTCATTACTTACCTATTCCCTGAAACTATAAAGTACAGATGGCGACTTCAGTAAGACTCATCATTACCACTACTTATAATGGGTCTACTCTACTTCTCTCTTTTCGTGTGGAACACCGAGTAGTCCAACGACCCGATGAACCCTGTTGTCTACTTATAAGATTTATTATTTTCAGTAAGTTCAGTCCTGAATTATTTATAAGTTATGTCACCCTACTGTAAGCATTCGTTTACCCAGAAATATTGATATTGTTCTGAATGAAAATTTTAATGACCTCTCTAGGCCTTTAATTGAAAATGCTTAGTTCCTTTAAATGGCGCGAGGGGTCGCAGTTAATCAACTTTTTATCGCTCTGAGTAATTTTTTTATTGTGGTGAAATTATTTTTGTGTAGTGTTTCGTGGCTTTTAACAATTTTCTTTATTTACTAACTACTGGAAATAAATTAAATAAATATAACAAAATCTCATTATAGTAAAAAAAATATAAAGAATATAACGCTCGATTTCGAAGTTTAACTTGCTCAATTAATTTTGATATATACCCAAAATAATATTCGTCATTAATTTTATTCAACTACAGAATACATGTGAAAGCACAACATTATATTGCCGAAAATACGTATTTGAGTTAATTTCGAACCGAAATGTTGCAAAGTTCGGAAAAGCCCGAAAGCAACCAAAATCCTGTTTCCAAAATGGTATTTATTGCAATACGTACAAATTGCGGGCTAATGCACGTGCACTAGATACAGGGGATTACATTGTATTAATGGTACCCTGAATGCATGTTCGTTCGTATTGTGTTTTGTCGTATAATTTACGCTATCTGGTTGAGCAAGGGCTTAGAGTTTCGGTAGCGCAGAAAGAGGTGCTATTTACATGATGTACCTATTCAAGAGAACTTAAACTAGTGACTTAAGCCATGTGATGCCGGCTTAGAATAGCATCATCCCATTTCGTTTCCGTGGTAAGAGGCGACTAAGAGATTTGAGGGTGTGTATTGCAATTTTAGGCGATGGGCTGACAACCAGTCACTATGGCGATACACAATTTTCCGAATGACCCTCAAATATATGTCAGACGTGGCGTAAATTTCCGTTTTTGCGGGATAATAGGCGTGATATGTGTGTGTGTAAACTAGTTATACTTAAAGAACTGTATGAAAAACCAAAATAAATTTATTTTGCTACCATTTAATGAGCAATTTGAGGGTCTCGAGGTGCTGCTAAAAGGACAAAAAAAAAACATGCTAAATACTAGTGATTGATCCCACATCCCAAACCGAGAACCTTAGACTAAGCTAAGAAATAATTCAGCGGCTTAAAAATAACGCTTGACATGACGGTGAGGTGAGATCGGGTCCAAGTACCTATGTATAATTATAGTATCATCTTTGATTTATGTATAGGAGACACAGAGAGAAAGTACTTGAAGCGCTTATTTATAGCTATAGGTACAATACATAACAGGAGACAATGTCCAGAGATAACTCAGCTGCCAGTCTGACAGGGCTTAGACAGGCTTACCAACGTCAACCTGTGACTATATTGTCATTGTCATACTAGGATTAGGGTAGTCCATTTAGCAATGGAGTTAGAGTTTGACAATATCAGTGGTTTGCAGCTAATACCGCTGCCTATACAATTGGCAGTAATATCAGCAGCAATTACACTTGCCTATGTAAGGGATAATTTTTTTTGGTGTAAGAAACCTGCAAATTTTGCAAGGGGTGAATCCCATAAAACTGAAAAACATACCCCAAAGTACAGGTTGTAATATGGCAAATTTTGGACCACACAAAACGATTCGGTCACGGACACATTTTGTATGGGAGGTCAAAATTTATTTAACAAAGTGAAAATAATAGCTAATAATTCGGCACGAAAATATCTTGTCTGAATCGAGAGCAATGTCTAACAGTATTTTATTTATTTCGTTTTACTATAAACTTTGCTATGTCATAGGTACCTAGCACGCACCTGCGACTGAACAACTACCAACTCTGTACTCTGTACAGTCACACAATATTAGATACATGAAAATTTTCGCCTGTTTTTATGGCGTGAGTAAAATATTCTTCTTGTCGATATAAGCCGTGTGGCCAAATGTCCCGATGACCACAGCAGTTCTGGGAGCTCTTTGATTGCCTACCTTTATTTATTTCCGGTATCTAGAATGTAGGCGTGAAACTTTTAGCTACGACCGAACACTGCCAACTCCGCTGCGCCACCCGTCGACGAGCAACGGAACAACTACTCACTATTACATGAAACTTTCCACCAGTTCTCGTGGTGTAAGTCATGAAAATGTTGAACCTACCCCTAGTCGGCAACATACAGGGTTATTTTTTATTCACCCCGGAAATTTTGCAGGGTGATTCTACTCATGATTCTGAACAACTTTCATTATGGGGCCACCTGCGAAAGCGCGAAAAAAAAAAACTGCTGCTT
This sequence comes from Tuta absoluta, assembly GCA_027580185.1. Lineage (NCBI taxonomy): Eukaryota > Metazoa > Arthropoda > Insecta > Lepidoptera > Gelechiidae > Tuta > Tuta absoluta. The sequence continues at coordinate 5,387,232 of JAQAHW010000008.1, forward strand.
CATAGAAAAATTCATACCTACTCGAACAAAATGTATGGAACAGCTGGATATTTTTTCGCGATTTCGCAGTTGACCCCATAATAAAAGTTGTTCAGAATCATGAGTAGAATCGCCATGTAAAATTTCAGGGTTGAATAAAAAATAACCCTGTATAGTGGAACTAAAAAAACACCAATAATAAAATACTAGCTCCCACTAAGATGACGGCCGATATGGCGCTGTGGTAGTGCGACTGCCTGCGACGCAAAGGTTCCGGGTTCGATTCTCGGTGGGGCACTCACAAAGTTGATATTTATCACTTTGTGAACTAGTTCCCAGACTTATTTGGACATTGCAGGCTAAACCACCTGATTGTCCTAAAATAAATATGGTTCCGTGTTTCGGAGGGCACGTTAAGCCGTCGGTCCCGGTCGCTGTCTATAATTACTTAGATTGCGATCGATACACACCCATATCAGAAGCCTATTCTTAGTAGTAGGCGGTTGAAAAATTCTGACACCAGGGTTTCATCGAGTCGTTGGACTATTCGCTGTCCCACACGAAAGAGAATGAGAGAGACTAAGGTGACCAGCGTCGGGTTGTTATAAAAAGCCAAAAAGTATCCGGTACTCCCTCCACCAGAAACAGCTGCACTACCTAATATACCATCATAACTAATTAAGTCATTTTATTCAAATTATTCAGATTATTGAAGACACATACTAAAATATCTTATAACTTAAACCTCAAAAAGAAAGCGTTCGTCTCAGCTGAAAATCGTCCCAGAATTTCATGCACCAAAAATGCCGAGCGCTTGAATTCTCATGCTTTTCTCATGTTTAAATAGTTAAGCACCAACTCCTACCACCGAATTCCATCTCCTGTGAATATTCTAAAAGTGCAGCCGTGGCTAAAATGTCGTAGTCATTTTGAAAGAATGCAACGGCGGTAAGGCGACAGGCATAGTTGGTGTATGTAATATTATTAGCATCTTTTCTTTTTTTATATTCAACTTCGCTATGAAGGAATTTCAATTCTTCTATTCAATTTCGCTATTTCATTTTTTATAGTTTCTGAAAACTTGCAACATTTTTAATCGCGGGCAGGATATTTGCAAGTTTACTAAAATTGTTTACCTAACACGGGAAGTGTTTTAAAAAAATTGTATTCTATTTCTATAGTGCGGTATAAGTAATTTTAACATATACCTAGTAGTTTTAACTAAAAAGATTCTCGGGTACGTAATTGCAATGCACTTTTTAAGCATTTTTTGGACTGCAACCGTGTTTTGTTGTTTCTAAGAAACAACACGACTAAAAAATATGTTATGGAAAGAAAAAGACAAGTCAGTCTTAAGCGCTTATTTTTCATACTATACGTACTAATACATAATATATATATATATATATATATATATATATATGTTTCGAGATCTGACTTTGTATTTAAACAACACATTGTTACCTGTGGATCGTCTTGCGAGAAGATGGCGTCGAAGGCGAACATCTTGGGCGCGGCGACTCCAACCTTCCTGTCCTCAGGAGCTGATGCGGCAGCAGGCGCGCTCTCACACAGACTGACTTGCTTCTTGCGCTTATCCAGGGAAAACGTCTGCGTGCCCGATGTAAATGGTCCTTCGCCTGTAGCACCCACGCGTAGCATCACTTTGACCTGGGGAAGAAGAAATACATGATGTTGATAATATTGATTATATTTAGACGTTGTCAACATGTAATGATGGGGAAGCTACCTTGACAATCATTCTATAACATGTAATCGAATTAGAGAATGTACGGTTTATTTGAAAACTCGGACTCAGTAAATCACACGATCCAGAAATAATCTTGAACGTAATTCGAGTAATGTTGGTCACAAACTAAATTCAAATTCGGTAGCTGTTAAAACAAATGACATAATAAGGTTAATTTGAATTAAAAGTTGCGAAACAAAAGAATTTTCATAACCACAATATTTACAATACACACAAATAACTGTTGTACGGCTACTGAAATGTTTAAATGAACCAACTAAACATTTCATGTTGAATAACCGAAATATGCCAACAATATCAAAACGTTTTCAACAAAACACGCAAAATCTGTGTTAAACGAAGCGTGCCGGCTCTGAAGCAAATCTACTCTCCGCTTGACAATGCAGCCTTTGTAGCTTTAGGTAGCTTGTCACATTTTCAGCACTGAATGGCTTTCTTACGTGAACATCTCAAATTGTATACAGGATTTTGAGCAGGAAATGTTTTCAGATATGATCAAGTTTCTCATACATTACGTTACGTTCGTTCACATGACTTTTCTTTAATTATTCTAACATTTAGATTTGTCAATTTGCCTGCCGCACGAGAGATGCGTGAATTGGAAAGTCAAATTGGACTGAAATGTAACAGTTAAACTACAAGTTGGCCGAGTTTCAAATAGCCAGCTAAACTTTAGTTTTGTAATATGAGCGAATGTGAATGGGTCCAGTTTTATGCTGATATGACGCGGTTTTGGCTTGTTTACCTTTACAGTGTATAAATATAAATTGGATACCAACATTGTATTAATTATATTTTTAGCTATATTTTGATTTGAATTTGAATGGTGAATAGATAAAGATCTTTGATTTCACCTTCACAAAACTTTTTTGAGAAGAGGTCATCATGCAATCATCATAATATTTAATTAAATCTAAAGGTGCACATACTGAATACATCTGAAGGTAGGTAAGTTGCCTCTTAGTCTATTAATTGTGCGCATTTTCACTAAGAGACGTGTAATAATATCAAACGGAAGGGTAAGAGGACAAACCCGCGGGCATGCTGAGATATAATGGGCAACTTATGATATATTGCGGATGTTTATTGTCTCAAAGGCCCTCTGACCTTTGCCCTACAATCCCTATGTCACAAACGCGTCGTATACAGGATAATCGTTGAATGTTTGCATTCCAGTGCCCAACTAGTAATACAATAAATGGATGAAACTAGAACTATGCTCCAAATACTTCATTGGTTTACAATCGTAGTTTCTAACAACTAATATAACTTTGCAATAAAAAAACGGCACATATCCAAAACAAATATGCGCCAATTTATTTGGTGCAATATTTTTGAACCGGAGAAATATGCCACACTCGTACCGCGTATCTATAAAGAAACGCGGAAGCCCCAATGTTTGGTTTAAATCTGGGGCCCCCTTCTGATAATTTTCACCTGAGCAGTCCCCCGTCTGGAGGGCCCGGGGCCCCCCTCCGAATTTATGCCCTCAGAGATAGGATCTCGTAAGAATACGGGGCAACGTTTAGTTACAGAGTGATTCATACTGGAAAGTGCACGTAGAAAGTAGTCAAGAGCATGTCAGGTATGCTAAAATATAGAATTCGGTAACTAGGTAAATCAAAAACGCTTTTATAAAAGATGAAACCTCTGTCCGTTTGTTGCACCGAGTTTGTTTTTTGTTAACAAATACATTGAGGGCCTTACAACAAAACGATAGACATGGGGTCAAAACGCTTCAAATTTTATTGTAGTAAGGCCCTAAAAGAATAAAAATATTCGTAGGCACGTTACAAGTTATTCAGCGGTGTGTGTATCTATTCTGATGCTGTAAGAATTTAAAGATAAAGATAATTTTATTTGTAAAACTTACATTGTCGGTGAAGTGGATGAATAAATAAAGCATAGAGTACCTTATATTTATGTGTGACCTAAGTGTGTGACATATTCATGACGCTTCCATTTCTCTTATATCCGACCTCATAAGTATCGAGGGGCAAAAGTGTCGCTTACAATATTACGATGTTAACCACACCGGCAGATTTACATAATTCATTCCGAGCTATCGGGGAGGGTGGGGCAAAACGGAACGTATGCTTTGATTTAATATCAAACGTTAATTGGGCCCTTAAGTCTTAAGGCTCTGCGGGGTCGCGCAGCAGCTTATCGTCTTTGATAATAATCGTTAGTGGCGTGTAGGAGCTTGCTATATGTTGTTTGGATTTAGTTCTAAGGAGGAATATAATGCAAATGTTACTGAGTAGGAGACTGCTTTGCAGTTTGATTTTTTCGATAGTTTCGCAGTCTCACAACAATGGCGTTTAGGCGCAGTAGGTTAAAAATGTGGCATGCCAGTTTCTAGGTAAATTGGAAGTGGTGGTTCATATTTTAAAAACACTGTAACACGCAAAAGATTAAGAACATCGTATTAACTGCAACCAGCAAAACTTAAAAGAAGAAAATCTTTTTACTCTAATTTACAGTATGACGAATTTCACAGGACGCACAAAATTTCACAGGGCGCCCTGAAATAGGCCCCTACTGAAAACTTGGTATGACACAGTTACAACATGCATAATTCATCTGGCGCTACCCGCTTACCCCGCGGCGGCGTCGCTCGTTCGTAACTACCACTTTCTACCGCTCCCGTGCTTTTGTGCTGCTTTTGTTTACGCCTTCGGGACCGTGTAATAAGTCGTGATATACCGCACGACTTTACGCCGCCGACGACTTTACGAAACTTTAACCGATATTTTGTCTCTTTTATTTTTATGTGTGACTTAAATGTAATTTATTTTGCAAATGCTCTTCAAATACCTTATAGTTCTCTACGTTAAAAATAATCTTTAAATTGTTATGTGAGGCGGTTCTCTCACTAAGATGGAGAGACGGACGTATTATTGACGCATCCACCTGTCAGACGAAAGGAAGTTTCGACTTCGCACACAAAAAACGGATATACCATGACACACTGTTACGCTGCGATTTGACCAAGGTGTTTGACAGATGCATACGTCAGTCCGTCATAGCGCATAAAAAGCTATCTTACTATGACAATGAAACTCTGTAGGTTAGTAATTAGAGTTTTCTGACGCGCTCTTTGCATCTTTTTATTACTATTTAAAATAACCTTTATTGCCGCAAATTCATTCAACTGTTTAACGTAATTTCATTTCCATAGATATACACTTAGCTTAGCTCAAACAATGTAGAGATATTGAGTTATTATCCATTCCTCATCGCGGCTTCCTTCCACCATGAAATGAGCAATAGAAGTATACCTGGAAACTTGTACGGAAGATGATACACCCATTTCCGTGATCTGTTCGCAAAGTTGTTATATGTGATTTCCTTCATCAATTTGCTTACTTTAATTGTAAATGTTGAATATTATAGATAGGAAGAAAAACGATAATTTATTTTAACACGTTCTTAGGCGGTTCCGATCTTATTCCCATACAAATACGGCGATGTTGCGTTGACGGATGCGTCTGTGAAACAACGGATACAGATGCACTAAAAATACGCAGCAATGGACGTCAAGTGATTCTCTCCTTGCGCTCGGCTAGTGTCTGAATAACGCTGATACTTACGAAACTAGCAAGATTTATGTTGATACTAGCGGCCTGCCCAGCGATTTCACCCGCTGTTAACCGTTTTCCCGCTGGAAAAAGAAATTATTATATAGCCTATGTTCATCAGGGATAATGTAGGATCCTAATGGCAAAATAATTTTTCAAATCTGTTTAATCGTTTTGGAGCATATTCAATTCAAACAAACAAACAATAAATTTTTTCCTCTTTATTATATTAGTGTCGAAAAACAATTCTACTTTCCATTTGTGGGTTACGAAACGTATTCCACGACTAGCTATTAAAGTGGTATGCACATTGTATCTCTTTCACTCTCACGTGTCTAAGCTAAGCTCGGATCGGATTAAAAAAATACATTAAATTGCAATTTGCTGTCGTCTGGTGCTGGCTGCGATATGGTGACGTCATTCAAGCTTTGCGGATTTTCGCGTCAGACCGATACGCCAGTGAATGGGGCCCGGAATTATCTCAACAAACAGTTTTTTTAATGGATCATTCTGTATTGAAGGGATTGCAGGGGTTGTGTTTTTAGGTGCAATTGCAGATAGATGAAAGTGCTTAGTTAAGGGGTTAATCAATTAACAACAACGTTTTATTTCTCGTTTCACACTACATGCCAACATAATTTTAGGAATTCTCTTCCCGAAATACTTAACGAAAATAGTATTGTAGTATCTATTATTTTCGATCTATCATTCTTAATTGGTTTAATTACACATCATCTTAGACATTACTGCGGAAATTGTGTAAATAGAATTGCCACAAGATTTCTTAAATAAGATAAAACGAGATAATTTAAATCCCTGTCACGGCCCACCAAATGAGTTTTGTTGTTTACGACAGAGAAAAAAAAGAAAGATGTCATCTCTGACAAGACGAGATGAGGCCCTTACTTCCTTAATGTTGCCAGAAAAAAGAAAAAACGTTTTAGCTACGAACTGTTTTCGGTAGTTCTGCAGGCGCTCAAAGAATAAATATGTAAGAAAAAATTTAAAGAGATTATGTCATAGTAAGGACAGCACAGTTTTTGTAAGTATGAAAAAGCTGGCAACACATTTGTTACGATTTTACCAGTTTAAAAAAAAGTTTTCTTTCTACTCACATGTTTTTTTTCTATCAATGTTTTAATTTAATGAAACCACTATTTACATAGTTTAGCAGGTGTAGATACTGGTAATTACAAAATGATGCTTAACAATGGTAATTCAGTATGCTGTTATTTTACTTTAGTGTGTATGTTTTTTTGCCGAGTGGTGCCATAACATATCATCAACTCATATCTACCCGTGGGTGTCGTATAAATCGTCTAAGGGATCATCCAGGGAATTGGCTGCTGCGTTCCATGTACTGCGCTTGTCAATCCGCGTGAGTATGGCAATTACCCTCCATAAGGGGGGAGGCCCATGTCCAGCAGTGGACTGTGAAGGCTGTTATGGTAGTATAGTGTATTTTTGCATGGATTGAATCTGGCAACACTAAGTGGTCCGTCGACAACAAGATTTGTTTTACCCTCGTCTCTCGGTGGCTGTTTGTCATTTTAGATGTAGATGTAAGTCTTGCATGTAAATTCACCTGAGTTTCATTTAAGATGTTTAGTAATAAGGCTCTATTTAATACTAACAAAGACGTAGAAAATACATGTTTAAACCAAAGTATGAGTTTGTTGTTATTGATGACCAAGTTTTTTTCAGATTGTTTGAATTCGACATCAAAGATTTAATCCTAAGTCAAATAATTATGACAATTTGACATCGCAATGGAAAGTCTCTATTAGAAAATTCTTGATATTTTATCTTGAAAAACCTTCAACTGTATCTAGCTATGTATGTACTGTACAGCCCAATCAACTTATCCATCCAAGTTATACTGGTATTTCATACAATTATTACTGATGACCGGTACAAAATGGGCCGCTTGAAGAGGTAGGTTGATGTGTTGCAGATAGTACTAACACTACGTAGGCTCCCTCGTAGTTTTACCATTGACTTAAATAACCTTTTATTCACACTTTTGAATATCTTTATGCAGTTATGCCATAACCATAACACAAAATGAATTTCCTCGTAACAATAACACTGAAGTCGGCTTCACTCCACCACGTGCTCATAACAGGGTGTATGATGCGATTTTTAATACTCGCTCGTAAATCTGCCCCTAGGGTCATAAATACGGGATATTGCATTATGCCATACCCTGCCAGTCCCGGTATGCCACCCATTCTCACTTCGTAACTTTACTTTGTTTAAGGTGACACCTTCTTTTAATACTTATTGGGGTTGCGTAAGCTTATTGGAATTCCAATTTCTGCTTAGTACAGACAAACCATTATCGACATAATCTGAGATGGAGTGTTTCTTTAGGTCCATTTTATATGAAGGTCCATTAGGTGTTTATTATCAATATCTCAATGCTGTCACTGTTTATCTCAAAGCGACGTGGACAGTAGCTTAAAATTATTACAATTGGTAGCTCTCCGCTTAATTCACATTATTCATTATAGAAATAGTTCCACCGCCTTAGGTTGATAATTTGTCCCTGCTGCAGTCAAAATTTTTTTTTTTTTATTTACATAAGTATCTCTATTGAAATGTGGATTTCTGGAAGGATACAGAAACTTAGAACTCAACATGATGTATTTAGCACGAATATGAAATTTCTGAAACTGTTTAAAGTTTAGCTAAATGTGAAAATTAGTTTAAAAGAACATCAAATTCACGTTGATGTAAAACACCATTTGGTAAGGTAAAACCGTAGAGCGGTCGATAAAGTCCGTTGAAAGCAGAACCCTTTCATCATAAACGGCACTCGCCCTCATGAAACATTCTTTTACATATATAAACCGAGATTTTATAAGCCTTAAACTTTCCCTCCACATTTTTCGTGAGATTTACGGCAAGGTAAACAGAATTCAGGCTTCGAAAGGCGAACCGATAAATCGGAAAACGCTGCCTTTGGCCGATAAACCGTCATCTTTTAGATGAATTTTGTAAACCCGATTTTGGCATAAAGCACTTTACGGCGGGCCCTTCCTGATTGATTGGACAAATCGTAAGCAAAGTTTGTTTATGATAAGAAGGCTTGGCGATCATCATCATTTACATGCTAGTAAGGTTTTTTCAGTGTTATAGCGGTTACAGCTGTAACGACTGTAGAACCTGCATGCTTCAAACCTATTAAACGGTCAAGTTCTTTTTACGAAACAGTTTGCTTGTTTCAAAAGCAAATATTACGTAAGAAATTGAAAACTTTAGTAATTTCCACTGCTATTCAATACAAGTAAATATGAATTCAAAAATTAACTATTTTTTTCACAGCATGGTAAGAATGCCTTGTAATCTCCCTCCTTCTGTTCTAGGTTTATTTTTTATCCTCCTACAGTCTTTGATTCCTGCCTCACTTCAATTTATCCTCCTCCATAAAAGCATGCGCATATCCTGAAAAGTTCTAAACAGGCGTCGAATTCGACAAAGAACCGGGAAGATTATGGTAATTCCCTTGTGAGCCGAGTGATTACACCGGCCCATTGGCGCTTGGCCTCCTTTCATCGGAAGGCGCCATTGCGCACGCTGATTGGGAGCGAACGAAAATTGTCGCCTCGTGGAAGCTTAGTATTTACGAGATTTCAGATTGGGTATTACGCTATCGGCAATATTTTAAGGCATTCTTATTCAAGACACGCTAATGTGATATATTAGCATCAGTTGTGTGGAAGCGAATTAAATTCCCTAAAATATGATCATTAATTATCTCGAGGTTTGAATAAGTAGATATTCTCGAGCAGCAAATAAAATACCAAGTCGCCCAACATAATAAAAGTCGGAGGCACTAAGAGTTAGGGCAGGTGCTCTACGAAATGCATCGATCATGTGAGTTCATGTCATCAGAGTGCTGTGGTGGAAAATTAAACCCGAACTATGGATATGTTCCCATATGGTGCTTCTAACTTGCGCCGATCGGTTTTCATTGCTTGCTTCTACTCTAAATCATTGATAAAACGTGGAGCCAAAGTAGTAATGAATGTTAAATATAGAGTTGTACGCACTGAAGTGGAAATATAGAAGCAGGTGATAAGTCCTGAGCTGGGATTTCCTGAGCGGTGTTTGTTCAGTCAACTACCGAAAGAAAACTTTCCCTGTTCAATTTTAAATCATTTCTATGTAAGAAGTGAGAAGATCAGCAGCATCACTAGTTCAATCTATGCAGGTTATTCTTAAATAAAATAAGAAATGGAAAAGTATTGGCAGCGGCCGGGGCTAGAACCCGGGACCGCGGGGAACCAGCCCATTGCTATACTAACTGAGCTACTGGCGCCTCGACAGCCAAGCACTGCCAAATCTTCAATCTTTTTAGACTCGTTTTGAAGCGACGTGCGGCTTTTATTACTGTATGAAAAACTTGTATTAGAATGTGGTATGAACCTGTTAATGGGCATCTCATGGGAGTTCTGCTGCTGACAGTTCGTGTTGGTTTTCTTAATAAATGCTATAAGACCTTATTGTTATTTTTACGCCTTTAAGGGTCGGCTTCGGAGTCGCGCCGTGCGAAGTTTAGGTTTTTAGCGCTACTCTCACAACGATCGAACTTCGCGCGCCGCACACGCACACATGTACGGATGCACAGTGGTTTGGATCAGCGGACTTCGACTCGCCAACTAAATTGTAACTTTGGATTTCGTTACCATATAAAATTATTGTCTGCTAAATTGATTACTAAATAATAATAAAATATTAAATAAAACTTCTGGGGTAACTTTAACATTTTATTATTTAAATAAAATTGATTACATCCAAAAGGACCGTGTTCACTAATATCCTGCAGTTGTTTGTAAAGAAAGTCGACGTCCACCAATCTGCGACCGACAAGCAGTTCATCTACATCAGGCTGCACTTCTGGTTCGATTACTAGTGCCGGAGATACTTCATGATTCTGCAATAAATATAAGATACTAATAAAATAAAATGCAGACAGACACACACACATCCATTCACTTACACACACGTGCATTCAGAGACCATGTATTTTTACGGTAAGTGTAGGTACTTACTTCTTGATCATTTAAATCACATTGATCAACATTTTCAATTGCGCCAAGAACCACCCTGAAACAAAAAAGTACATGATACTCGTAAATTATATTTTAAGGTGTAAAAAATATTTGGTAATATTTCAAGGGGTAAAACCAGCCCATGAAATTTATCGCCAAAACATATCTGAAAACGGTTGTAAGTAAGCCCTTGTCCATTTGCCTACCCCCTAAGGGATACAGGCGTAATTTTTTCTCAAGTTGATATAAGTACCGTATGAAAAAAAGATTCAGCGCGAAAAGACATCGAAAAAGGTTGTAAGTTAGCCCTTGTCCATTTGCCTACCCCGTAAGGGAAACATACGCGATTTTTTTCTAAAGTTGATATGAGTAAAGTGCGTTCGATGCTACCCCCAGATTATGGAGTTGACTTACCGTTTGCGTTTTTTTCTCCAATGCACATTTTTTCTACAGGCGTATGTACTTTTGTTCTTAGTACTCATTTTAATCTGTAGGTCTTAGGTACAAAAATAACAATTAGAAATACGTAGGGACAAAAATTTCTCACTATCAAATTCATTGCTTATTCACATACAATAATAAAAGAAATATACTTACTTACTCGTGAAAAAAACGTGAACACTGTGCATTGATTTTGTGTAAGTATACGGTTCGATCGCGATCTCTGGATGCGGCGTAAAGCGACGTGCTCTCTCCCTGGAGGTGCGTGGCTTACTGAAGGGCGCGAGCGCTCGCACTTGTATTTGAAGGTAGCGCAATGCTCCATAGTAATTCGTATGAAGATTTTGAGCGAAAAAATTGTGTTGGTTTGTGATTTTTTAACGTAAAATAGGTTTGTATTTATTAAAAAATGACGATTGTATCGGCTTCCTTATAGTTTTAACTTTATTATTTAATAAAATTAATTTAATAATTTTTGTTAATTACGACTCAGTTGTTACAGTACGGGAGTGCGATTTACACGTTTTTAGTGATATTCCGATTTTTTTTCTCAGTTATTCATAAGCTTTAACTTAAATTTGAATGTTTCATCGGCATGTACCTTTCATTGGCTAGTTGTGTGATTTTTTTCAAGACTATGGAGCTTCGTTTTCTGTATAGTTCTATTACAGTCCCGACCCTCGATTGCCTATAGCTGACCCTTAAACCATCTATAAACCTAGTAAGATGTTACTTTCGCAATCAAAAAAGGAATCCAATCCTAGCCGAAGATAATCTCTTCAAGTTGCAAATGGAAGCAAAAGGGGGTGGTTTATCGCCCGTTTATCACCTGCATCTAGGGTTGCCGTCTCTATGTCATGGAGGTCTTAAGGAACACGTGCAATATGATTAATGAAAACTGAACGATAAAATTTTCTTATAAACATTTGGAAAATCTATTAAATTAGCAATTTCCTACAAGACAACTTTTTCAAGGTAAAATCCTTTAAGCTGAATCTGTGAAAAGCTTTGGGCCGATTCCTAGAAAGACTAGGTCTGGCCAAGGCAGGAAAAGCTGGACACTGCTATTGCTCCGGTCAACGCAAGCATTGAACCCTGAAATAGTCCGGTTGAATAAAGACGTCTGGCAACGTTACCTGCACCGTGTCTACTTTATAAGTTCCTGCACAGTAAATAAGGAGCCGTCTCATTATTCCGGTTTAATTTTATGCATGAACGCGCTCGCGTCTCGAACGGTGCAGTCTCTGAACCGTGGCCCAATTTCGAATATCGCGGTATTTTTGGTGTCACAGCTTTCGCTGAAATGGTAAATGATGTGAAGATTTTGGAGCACATAGTTTAATTTTTCTTGTCTTCTTAACGCGCGGGGTTTTTCGGTGAAATAAGTATAACCCATCGACATGAAAAGCCGCCGCCCAAGACAAAGTCAATGCATTTCTGTAGTTAGTATAATTCCGTCGCAACTTTTTTGTATTTATTTTGGTGGCGTTGGTTCCAGAAAAAAGGGTAATGATGTGGCTATTTAATTGTGATGTATTTTGTGCACTGAATTCAAGTTGTCTTGTGTAATCACCGCACGGGGTTACTATGGTCCGATGAAATCGGAATACCGATTTCACATTGGCCGATGTCGCTACAGACAAAAAAGTCAGTTTTCAAATTGAATGAAATGCTTTAAAAAAGAACTTATTTACGGCCTCCTGAATTTAAAATGAAATATTTCTATTGTTAGCATTTTTTCCAATACTTCGATTTCTCATCCGTTTCGCTTTCCCTATGAGTTGAGTCACACCGGGGGGCATTCGCAAATGGGACAAAACTTATTTCCCCTTCGTTTATGGGATATCTCAAACGGTTCTGCGGTATGGGGAGAAGTTCCATCTTCGAACAACCATCTGTAATTTATTGATTGTAACTTTGTAATAAGGGTGTGTGTATAAATGTATGATAACGTCTGTTCAGCATTTGATACTAACTTGAGGTTATGGTTTTCAGAGCTCTGGTTTTTTATTTCATTGCAGAAGTGATGGCCTAAATTCGGGTTATTACCTTAAATTCAGGCCAAAATAAAGCCATGATGTTAACAATAGTGACTAAATTAACTAGAAATAGCAAAGAACCCACTCTAGTGATACACAATTTTTCTGAGACGGCCCACAAATATTGTCAGGCGTGGCGATGGCGACCGTCTTTTTACGGAATAAAGGTCTGATATGTGTATGTATCTATTTTGCACAACCGCCGAAGTATACTTCAGTAGCCCCTGTTTCCCCCCGGCTACAAATAAAAAAAAAACATTGACGTCACTACCATTCTCACAGTGAATAATCGTTCAAACGTCAATTTGCTCCATGGAATTGAGTGGCGAGCTGTCAAAACAGTTTTCAATTTCAATTAGACAGGCTCGGCGGGCAATGGCGCGTGCGATTCCCAGCTGGGCTGCTAAGCCGGCTACTGGCGGCTGACGGCGGCTACTGGGCCGGCTTGTGACGTGGATACTGTCGCTAAAGTACGCCCACCCCATAAAGACATATTTGACAGCTGTCATATTCGTGCTAATGCTATGGCAGAGGGTTCATTTTCCTTTGTTGACATCTCTTTTAGTATGGAACTGACAGCTGTCAAATATGGCTTATTGGGATGGCCTTACTCTAGTAACATAAATTAGGGAGGCGGTGCACGTGGCTAACTAGTTATAAACTAATAATAAAAATGGCGTAAGGCAATTCTTAACGCACCGCATGGTTTCGCTTTGTTTTGCCGTAGACGGCTTTTTAACTAAAAGAGTTTACGAAATCTCACCAAAAGCCGAATATCATGGATATCATCAAATTGCGTCTATCACAGACTGTCATCTGTATGGTGGCTGTCGAGAATCGCAATATCATTCAGTAAGTGTGCGATTTGCTTACTGAAAAATGGCGTAAAAAGAGAGTCTACCTACAAAGTCCACAAGGTTCAGTTGAGTTTCTAGAATAGCACGTAACGCAACAACCGTAAACGCACCGTGGCCGTATTTGTGTGGGAATAAGATCGGAATTATTTTGATAGGCGCATGTGTTACGGTGCTTAAAAATACGCAGCGATCAACAACAAGTTGGTGAACCGCTTTAAATATTTTCTAAAAATTGTAACAAAAGTTGTTAAAATTGATAGGTCTACGAAAGGTTTTGATTTATTTCCGTAACACAATTAGCTTGCTTAATTAATTATTTAGAACAATCAGAGAGTCGCAGCTAGCTATGCTACGACATGCCTTGAATATTTTAAAGTTTTATTATATTTTAAACAGGATTTTACTAAGATACACGTATTTTTGAATTGTCATTTATCATTTTTGGGTGGAGTTTCATTTTATTTAACACGGGTTATAATGTCTGAACTCATAGCACGAAGCATAAGGTGAAATTGCTACGGCGTAGCGCGTAGCAAAACTGCTACGCGATGAACAGCCTAATAGCACACCGTAACCAATAGGTTCTAGTATACAGTTTGTAAAAATATTAGCTGAATAACATTCCTCAAGGAACAGCGAATTACAGTTCAGCCAATCGGGTCAATTTGAAAGGGAGGCTCAAATTATTTTTCATAATAAAATTCAACCTGTTTCTTCGGGAAAGTTGTTCAGTCCATCGGCTGTTTCACCACTTAAAATATTTGTATTTAATGATATGTTTTTCTTCCACCTGTATATTACAACAAACAGACTAAAGATTAAGTGGGTCATAGAGTCGACGAATAACCCACTTAATAGTTTGTGTACTTTTGGGCAATAAGTAGAATTCAAAACATACTTGGTAGATCATCTACCCTCAGGTTGTTCGTCGATTCAATAACCCTCTTAGAAATTCGATGAATATCGGATCGTACATAAATTTAACCTACTCAAAAATTTGAAGCATGTCATGAACTCGCAAAAATAACTATCAACACAAAATTTTGCAAATGAAAATGACAGTTGTCTAAAACGAGCTCGTTGCGCTGTTGAATGGGAGAGTCAGAAGTGTGCTTATGGTCCAACCACACAAAACGATTCAATAACCACATCTCATACACACTTCACAACTAAACTACACCTGTGTTGCCACAACAAGTGAACATTGTAAAATCATAACACATCGCATTTACGAACAATCACCTTGGATCCATCCGTTGCACTCCAAAAATTTACACGTGCTACTACTGAGCTGCAAGTAATCACGTAGATACCAATTTTGTTAAATAAGTGTGTACAAAGAAATGCTATTGATCTTGCTTGGAACAGTGTAATATGTGACTGAGAAATATAAGCATATTTAAAAAAAATTAAGTGCATTCCTCTTATCGTGTGTGGCACCGAACCGACAAACGACCCAATAAAACGTGGTGTAATTATTTCAAACCTCTTGCTGCTACTGCTCCTATGGTTGGTGAAAAAGTTCTAGAAAACTTCATTCACCTCTTTTTCAAACTAACCTAAACTGAACGGTTACGTTATGATTAGCCTCAGTTTAAGAAGGGGACAATTAAAATTTTCCTGAATTTAAAACACACCAACAATAGTAGGCTTCTGACATGGTGCATTGTGGAAATACCCTTCATTACCCAACGTCTACATAGTTGCGTACCTTGCAGGAACCGCGTATAATTAATTCTGAACTAATCACCGCATCGTGATTTCCGAGACAAGAGTGAACGTCTTAGCTGTCTTTGTTAACCGAGCGCGCGTGTACAGAGTAGGTTATCAGAAGATAGAATTTAATTAATTTTATTATGTGACTATCAAAGTCTGGGCATTGCTCTAAAATGAAAGATTTTGCTACAACTTTCAGATTTAAAATAATAAATTGGGACCATTTTTGTACAGCACTGTCTATAAAATTGTTGAAGTGATATCTAATTCATTTAAGAACATCAAATCTAGTACTGTTAATATTTTCTTACAGCTGAAATGAATTGAGCAAACCTTATTAGTACACAAAGCAAATATTAGTACCCAGGCAAACAATATTTTCATTTGTATAAATTTTATGCGTCCATAGGTTTATTCTGTCTGTACACAGACCAAGTTACCTGTTACGAACCGTGCAAGATCACTTAACGTCTGCATCTAGTGATAAATTATCAGTGACGGTGATTGGAGCAAATGGGAACGCGCTAGAACATTAACTAAATAATTATAAAATTATTTGCAGTGTAGGAATTTAGCAAATACAAATTTCTAAACAGTGAATTCTAAATTGTGAAAACGCAAAAAAGAAAGGGACCAAATTTAAAAATATCGATTTCCAACCCCTAAATGAAATTTGTTCTCAATATAGTCGAGAGCCTAAGAATTCAATCTTATGCATATTCGAAAGAAACAATTAAAACACAAGAAATCTACACTAATATTATAAAGAGGAAAGATTTGATTGTTTGTTTGTTTGTTTGTTTGTTTGTTTGTTTGCATCGAATAGGCTCCGAAACTACTGGCCCGATTTTAAAAATTCTTTCACCATTAGAATCCTACATTATTCCTGATGAACATAGGCTATATTTTATACGAGAAAAAAATAGGGATCCGCGTGAAAATTTCGATTAAGTAACCCAACGTGTGAAAAATGTACTAAAAAAATATCTTATATCGCGTACGCTGTGGAAATGATTGACAATAGAGCAAAGTGATGTACTACAGTTTTATAGAGGACATCAATATCTATAATAATGTCAGCGATACCATATGTCTAACTATTACAGTTATGCCACAATAACTACTTATTCATTTAAAAATGTACAAATGTACCAAAAAAATATCTTATATCGCGTACGCTGTGGAAATTATTGACAATAGAGCAAAGTGATGTAGTACAGTTTTATAGAGGACATCAATATCTATAATAATATTTGCAATACCATATGTCTAACTATTACAATTATGCCAAAATAACTACTTTTTCATTTAAAAATGTACAAACTACGCCAAATTATTCGTACCAGTGTAATGATTACATATAATCATTAAAGGGTGTCAGGGATAGCCCTCCGAATACTGATAGGGTACATGCAGACCATGAAACTGAACAACTTTCCCCTAGGAACATATTTCAGTAAACGTAAAAAAACTAAGAAGTATGATTGGAGTGAAATTGAGTGACAGGATAAGGAATAGTGTGATTAGAGAACGTTGCGGTATTAAAGAAGACGTAGTGACTGGTATAGAAAAAGGAATGCTGAGATGAATTGGTCACATTGAGAGAATGAATGAAAGAAGATTAACGAAACAGGTATATATGGCGAGTGTGGATGGGAACGTTGGAAGGGGAAGACCAAGACGCACGTAGTTGGATCAGATCGGGGACGTCCTAAAGAAAGGTCAGGTCAAGAGTACCCTAAACCGACGAGCATGTATGAACAGATTGATGCATGTTGAAGAGTAAGAGGTATGTCAGGATCATAGCAAGTGGAAAAATGTAGTCTCTGCCTACCCCTATGGGAAAGAGGCGTGATTATATGTATGTATGTAAAAAAACTGACTTCCCATAGTGGATGCAGTCAGCTGATTGTGATTTTGTATTTTGTATTTTTTTTGGCGTTTCCTGACATATGTTTCTAGGGGAAAGTTGTCCAGTTTTATGTTTCATGCACCTATCAGTATTCGAAAGGCTGGACCATACTCGGTTTAAAAAAAGACGACAAAAAACATTAAATAATGCATTAAAAAATCTACACTAAAGTAATACATACATACAATATCACGCCAATTATCCTAAACGGCCGCAAAAACGGACATTTACGCCACGTCTGACATATGTTTGAGGGTCATTCTGAAAAATGTGTATCGCCATAGTGACAGGTTGTCAGCCCATCGCCTAAAATTGCAATACACACCCTCAAGTCCCTTAGTCGCCTCCTACGACTCCCACGGGAAAGAAATCGGGTGATGCTATTCTAAGCCGTCATCATACTTAAATAATAATAATATAATCAACACTATAGCGATAGTATTTAGGTAAATATTAGTAATTTACATGTGTCCCTCCGATAGACCCGGTCTAATACTTAAAATGAGTGAAAGTGATCGCGAGTGCTTAAAAAGTTATAATCTACACTAATATTAGAAACAGTTTTTTTTTAATTGTTTGTTTGAATTTAATAGGCTCCGAAACTACTGAACGATTTCAAAAATTCTTTTACCGTTAATTGAAATTGAAATTCTTTATTCAATGTAGGATAGTATTATCATTTATTGACGTCATGAACCGTCATTCTAAAAAAAGAAATTTGTAACACATAATTATTTTTTTACAATTTTGTTATGACCTAATAGAAAACCGGCTCATGCGGGATAAAAAAAATAAAAATATAGGCACTGTCATGGGGCTGGCCAGGTTAATCACACGGCATGTAACTTTACGCCACCACCATCTGAAAACGATATTTGTTTCAAATTAAAGTCAAGATTTTTAGAATCCTACATTATCCCTGACGAACATAGGCTATATTAAACTGTCTTATTCCCGGGGGGAAATTGTTAGCGGCGGGTGAAACCGCTGGGCGGGCTGCTAGTAATCTATAAAACCATCATATTTTCAGCGCTGAATTTCAGGACGTAAAAGATTTTTTATTAAAACAAGTTTGACAAGTGAATGCAACACTTACTTTTCCTGACTCTGGGAATAATTGTGGATAATCAAATCAAGAAAATATACGCTAGGGTAAGCCATAATACTTAATTTTCTCGTAAACATTTATTCTTGTCGCATCGGACAATACGTTGACGAGTGACCCGATGAACGCTTATGAACTCAAGGAATCAAATCAATAACATTTTAAACGGCATTTAGACTCTTAGTATATATTTTTTTAAATGATGCGATTTAAAATGTAGCAAAGTTACATAATCTATCTGTGTGAGAAATACTTAATAACAGTTTGTTTGTCTACAGCTACATAGTAAGCACAAATTCAAGTAAAATCTTTATAGTCATCTCTTTGTAGGCAAATGAGTTTAAAACCTGCAGTAGAAAAAGTGCAAAGTTTACGAGTGAGCGAATCCTAGGTACTTTAAATACCGCAAATGACCCCATAAAAGCTGAAATAAAAACTACATTTTACTAAATTATCCTATCCAGCCTCTACCTGCAAAGGTTGGAAATACGCAGTTTTATTCGTTTTAGACAAGGTTTAAGTATAATGCGGGTAAAAAAAATACTTGTCTATTTAATTTATTCCTTATTAGAACTTATGAACGGTGTCTTTAAAAAAATCTCAGTATAAGTAACAAAGCACAAGGTTGAAATAGAGTCCACATGACTCTTGGATGCAAATATGCGAGGCATCAGTCTTACGAGTGTCCTGCGACTACACCTTGTCGTGTGAGTTTCGTCCACAAGATGTTACTTTTTATTTATGAGCTGGTTGACCCCTTGATATATTTGCACTTTAAATAACTGTTTGTTTTACCCACGCTTAAAGTAATAATAAATCCCCAAACTGGGTACAGAATAGTACAAGAAAGAAACGGACTACTGACGCAGCTGATGGCCTTAACACACACGAGTTAGTAATGGTACTTTCTTTCAAGTGATAGATGGTGCTTTATACTACACCTACGAGAGTAAAAATATTGTAACAGTTCAATAAACCTGAAATAAATGCAACGAAAAATCCAAAACATATTCGCGCGTTAGCGTTTGCAAACGCAATAAGCCCATTCAGCCAAACCTTCCAATCTGTCTGCTAAAATATTAGAGACACGTTCCGTTATACGAAAGTTTTGATAGTTGCACTCCGAGAGGAGAAAGTGATTTGCACGGGTAATTCATTTCCGCTAATTTGAAACGTGAACAATGACTCATTTTCCTGTCTAGGTTTTTTTTTATCTTTATTTAAGGAGTTTTGTCAAAATATGACAATGTCACTCCATTGTGCAACACATCTTTCTATATAGGTGTAGTATAAAGAAATTATTATCTCAGTATATAAGTAGTACCAACATAAGTAATAAGTACATTCCCGCTGTGCTGTTTAAAAGCAAAATCAGATTCAAACCACAGCGATCGACAAAACTGCAAGTATCGAGTTCTAATTTTAAATAACTAGCGAAGTAAGGCAAGTTGCGACAAGTTGGGCCATGTCGGGCCAAGTTGGGCAAGTTACTGCAAATTGGATTACTGGCACGGAGGCCACTTTGACACGTCGGTGCATGTTTTGATGTTGTCAGGGTAACGAGGTTAGAATGGACACAGGACACAGGCACAGGCAGGACAGTGGCCAGTTTCGGAAATTGATACGTAAAGTGAATGAACATTCTGTTTCACAGAAAGTGCTTTTTTTAGACGTATGTTGACAAGATACGGGAGTACGTGGTGTAATCGAACCACCCCATAAAAAATGATATAAGTACGCAAACGTTTTCAGTCGCAACTTTCTCTTGCTTTGTAAGGTTGACTTTAAATTATTGTTAAGAACGGTTTTCTCACAACGATTCAAGTATTAAAAACAACCGAAAAATCCTTAAAACATTAATTGTAATGTATAAATATCTACATTAAATAATTTATTAAGTATTTCATTGTAAACAAGGGCGCCAACAACAACCAGTCATGGCAAATTAAAATTCACAATTGGTTTTGACTTATAAGTATCTACTCATTACTAAGAATTAAAAATTAAATTTACAATAACAAAATATGTCCGCGACATGCATCGTCAAAATACTTTAAATAAATTGACAAATTAAAAACTTACTCACTAACTTATAAATTAAACACTTCTTCCAACGCGCCGCATTTAACTTTCTAAGAGTTTCTACAATATAATTTAAAAATACAACTTAACAGAGTCACATAATTTTTAAAACACGTAAATTGAACGAGCATAGACACAAAAAGAAAACAAAAGTTAGAAGAAAATGAAAGGGTCGGTAAGTGGTCATTCAGCGAATAACAGACCAAGATTACAGCAATGATTGAGCTAAAGCGTTTTCAACACGCAACTCAAACATTTACACTATGGAGTAATGATATCCTTATACATATACCTCCATTTATAATACATGAAAAGTAAGGTAAATCAAAATTTATAAGTTTTTAAACTTCTCATTTATTTCTAAAAACAAAATAATATTAGCACAATAATACTACATCTGCCTGCGAAGGTAAGTATACTTTAATAAATGAAAATAAGAAATTGAAAAAATGTCAGCGCCCGCCGGGACTTGAACCCGGGACCGTGGAGTACCGTTCCACTGCTCTGCCAACTGAGCTACCGGCGCCCCGACGTAAGCCGACGAAATCTTCAACCTGTTGGTACTCGTCTCGAAGCGACGACAAGCGACATCTAGTATAAGTTATTTGAAACGAATACTATGGTCAGTCCACTTAAGAGTGAAATTCGAACCATACGATGAAGCTTTGCTTAATTAAATGTACTATGGTTTTTTTTTATTTTTATTTTGCACTCACAGTGCTATATTACCTTCATAAATGAAAATAAGAAATTGAAAAAATGACAGCGCCCACCGGGACTTGAACCCGGGACCGTGGAGTACCGTTCCACTGCTCTGCCAACTGAGCTACCGGCGCCCCGACGTAAGCCGACGAAATCTTCAACCTCTTGGTACTCGTCTCGAAGCGACGACAAGCGACATCTAGTATAAGTTATTTGAAACGAATACTATGGTCAGTCCACTTAAGAGTGAAATTCGAACCATACGATGAAGCTTTGCTTAATTAAATGTACTATGGTTTTTTTTTTTATTTTGCACTCACAGTGCTATATTACTTTCATAAATGAAAATAAGAAATTGAAAAAATGACAGCGCCCGCCGGGACTTGAATTTAACTTTATTTTACGGGACTTGGACTGACATTTTTTCAATTTCTTATTTTCATTTATGAAAGTAATATAGCACTGTGAGTGCAAAATAAAAAAAAAAAAAAAAAAAAAACCATAGTACAAGTATACTTTAGTTTAGTCTTTTGTCATAGATTTTTGGATTGTTTGATTACTTACGATATTAAGGATTTTTCGCGTATATTGTCATAGGTACATAACTCATGCAATCTATGGGGCTGAACGAACAAGTAGAAATAACGTACCAAATAGTTGGCTAAGTAAGAAGTAGATGGAAAAGGCAATTGGAATAGATCCAAACATCTAATTACTCCTACTTTATGGTGCTATAATGACGCATGAAACAATGTTTAAATATTAAACGGTGGCAGACAACATAACAACATATCTAGCGCTAGTAAATCACCCGTTTTCAGCCCATAAATTTGCATGTTGATGCGATTTGTCTAGTTTGTTTATTGTGAAGCTATTGCATTCGGTTTGCTGCATGTTCAGATAATTTTGTAACACTTTCTACTACATAGTTACTTATCAATTTATTCAGGTAAATGAAATGAATACAGAGGGTCTACTAATAAACTAATGCATAGAATGTCTTATACGCATTTCGTTTAATACCATTGCTCTTCCCTAGGTCTGCTGTAAGAAATGTCTCATTAGAAATAAGCAGTGCCTGTTGTGTTTATATTCTTTATGTGTTTGTCTCTTTACTGTTCCTGTGTACAATAAATCGTAAAATAAATATATAAATGGAAAAGCAAAACTTAACTAAATCAAATGTATAAATAATTAACCTAAAACTAAACTATGAAGAGGTTCTCCAGTGCCCCCTCATGGGCTGGTCCACAGTTAATTTTTTTTTTTTTTTTTTTTTTTCTCTTTTTTCCGCAACATGGCAATCTGTTTCGAAAACAATGAGCCACTTGTTTGAACGAATTCTATTCTTCCTGTGTTGTTGTTTAATTTTTAGAGACAATCCATAGATCCATCTCTGAAACCCCTGTCAAATCTATGGGCTAGGTTTGATATACTGTGTCTTTTCAATCTGGAGAAGCATATACTGCCTGTCCCCTTCAGATTTGTGGCTAGTTGGTTTACATGTTGAGATAATCTGTTCTGGTATTTTGTACTGTAATGTGCTATTTCCTGCTTAACAGTATTAATACCTAGGTCCATTTGTATGTATTTGTTGCTGATGTATGGTGGTATGTTAAATATTAGTCTTAACACTTTGTTTTGGAATCTTTCCAGAATCTCTAGGTTACTGTTGCTTGCTGTACCCCACAATTGGATACCATAAGTCCATATTGGCTTTAAGATAGCTTTATATATTAATAATTTGCTGTTTTGGTTCAGTTTAGATTTTTTGCCTATGAGCCAAAGCATGGTTCTCAATTTTGTGTCAAGCTGTTTACGTTTTGTCCATATATGTTTACGCCACGTTAGTCGTCTATCTAGGTGCAAACCAAGGTACTTGGCGTGATCAGCTTGGGGGACGTCATCATTGTTCAATTTGACTGATGGACATGTTTCATGTCTTAATGTAAATGTTACATGTGTTGACTTGCTTTGATTCGCTTTTATTCTCCAGAGATGAAACCACTGCTCTACTTCCTGTAGGTGGCTTTGCAGATTTTTGGAAGCTGTGACAGGGTTCGCGTTTGACGATAGTATAGCTGTGTCATCCGCATAAGTTGCTGTTGTGGTATTTTCGCTTGTTGGCAGGTCAGCAGTGTATATGAGGTAAAGGATTGGCCCCAGAATACTGCCCTGTGGTACTCCTGATTTGATCTCGTGTAGATCTGAGTTTGCATTGTTGTATCTTACTTCAAAACATCTTTTGGCAAGATACGATTTTATGATGGGGAAGAACGAATGAGGCAATGTGTTTTTAACTTTATATAGTAGACCTTCATGCCATACTTTATCAAAGGCCTGTGCGATGTCTATGAAGACTGCTGAGCAGTAGTGCTTGTTTTCAAAGGCTCTGTTGATGTTGTCTACGAGGCGATGAACTTGCTCAACGGTTCCATGCTTCTCTCTAAATCCAAATTGATGTTTTGGTATGACATTTTGCAGGTGAGTTTTCAGTCTGTTTAAGAGAATTCTTTCAAACAGTTTGCCCAGTACTGGTAGAAGACTAATAGGTCTGTAAGAAGATGTTTCTGTAGGAGGTTTGCCGGGTTTGTGTATCATTACTATCTGAGCAATTTTCCACTGGCTCGGGAAGCATTCCAGTCTAAGGCACGCATTAAATATTGCAGTAATCAACATGACTCCTTTTCTTGGCAATTTTTTCAATAATGTTGCATCTATCAAGTCGTATCCCGGGGATTTACCTTCTTGTAGTTGTTTGATTTCTTTTACTAACTCTTGAGGGCTTACGCTTTTCAGTGGCTGGCACATCTGTATCGGAGACTCGAGGTATTTGTAAATCTCAGTGTCATGTTCCATTCTCGTGCTGCTTAGTGGTTGGAACACAGTGTGCAGATGTTTTGCAAATGCTGTGGCTTTTTCCATATCTGATCTGGCCCATTTACCAGTGTGGTTTTTGATAGGTGGAATGTGCTCTTTGGGTCCTTGTACTTTTCTGGTTGCCTTCCATAGAGAGTAGTTGGTATCTAATGTAGGTGTTAAGTTTTCGATGTATGTCTGCATATTCTGGTTGGTCAAGTTATTTATTAATGTTTTTAGATCTTCTGATGCCTTGTTGAATATTTTTTTATCGCTGGGATATCTAGTGTTATGCCACTGTTTTCTAAGGTTTCGTCTTTCAATCACTTTGTCTTTTATAAGCTTTGGATAAGAATGGGGTTTTATTTGTTTATTCTTTTTTACCATGGTTGACTTATCAGCTGATATGTGGATGAGTCTGTTGAGATCTTCTATAGCCATCTCAATGTCTTCTATAGATTTGAGTCTTATATTAAGGTTAGCATTTGTCTCAATTATATTTTGGAAGCTCTCCCAGTCTGTGTTTTTAAAGTATAATCTGGCTGTAGGTTCTGTCATTGGCATTTTACTGCTCATGTTGAGTATTACAGGAGTATGATCGGATGACAAGTCTATGCATAGTTCAACTTTCATTTTGTGAGGTGGAATGCCTTTGGAAATGTAAAAGTCTAGGAGATCTGGCACCTTGTCCCGATCAGTCGGCCAGTAAGTTGGTTTTCCATGTGAGATTGTCTGTAGCTTTAGGTCTTCAATAGTTTTAAATAATTGTCTCCCTCTAGGTGTTATTAGTCTTGACCCCCAGATCACATGCTTGGAATTCCAGTCACCACCACAAATGTACCTTGGTCCGAGTAAGGAGAAGTATTCCTTAAATTCATCTGAGGATATTTTATGTCTAGGTGGGCAGTATATTGCTGATATAGCCGTTTCAATGTTATTATCTTGTAAGATTACTGTAGTTGATTGAATTTTTGCATTGCAGAGGTTATCTATTGGAAAGTGTTTTATGTTTTGTCTGATTAACAGCGCCGAGCCACCATGTCCTTTTCCAGATGGGTGGTTGGTTGTGTGGATGATATAATTTTTGATGTTGATAAATGTTTTTTCTGTCAGTCTTGTTTCGGATATCATAGCGATGTCTATTTTTTCATTGTTTAGAAATAATTCAAGCTCTTGGGTACGATCTCTTAAGCCGTTGGCGTTCCATGTGACTATTCTTAGGTTGAGGATCATTTTGAGGCCGCAATTACCTTTCCGATCAGCTGGACCATACAATCCATCATGTTGTCCATCATGGTTTTCATGATTGTTTCAAATCTTTCAAACATTATGTTGAGCATGCCAAAGAATGCTATATCTTCAGAATCTTTAACGTTTTTATAATTAGCATTGTTTTTTGTTTTAAATTCATTTTCTTTGTTTTTTGTTATGTTTGCATATGTGTCAGTCATATTTGTAGGCATGGTTGAGTTTTCTTGAATTTGGTCTCTGGCTGAGTTTTGGTAGGTAGGTTTTGTGTTCCTTGTTGAGATTGACGGTTTCTTGTAGATACGTTCCTTATACTGCTTGTATTTTAGGCAGCCTTTATAACTTGCTGGATGTTTTTCCGAGCAATTAGCACATGTAGCTTCCGTCTGAGGGCTCTTGGTGCATGATGCAGTTGGGTGTTCATCTCCACATTTGACACATCTGAAGGGTCGGTAGCATTGATTCTTGGAGTGCCCGAAGCGTTGGCACCTTTTGCACTGTAGTACTTCTTTCTTTTTATATGGAGCTTCAAAAGATACCACTGTATAATTAAGTCGTTTGATGTTGAAAATTTCCTTGTTATTTTCTTTAGGTTCAAGGTCCACGTAGAAAAGGGGTAGTGGCTCTTTAGTTTTTCTGTGACGTGCATTAACTACTTGTCGTACATCATGTCCATGTTCTTTAAGCTCATTTGATATGACAGAAGTTTCTTCTGAGGAATGCAAGC
Organism: Tuta absoluta; assembly: GCA_027580185.1. Classification (NCBI taxonomy): domain Eukaryota; kingdom Metazoa; phylum Arthropoda; class Insecta; order Lepidoptera; family Gelechiidae; genus Tuta; species Tuta absoluta. Next base: position 5,413,308 of record JAQAHW010000008.1, read on the forward strand.
CGCGTAAAACAACTCTGTATGGTCTCTCACTCTTTAGTGCATATGTGTAGTGACTAATATTGTCTTCTACAAACTTTTCCCGGATGGTTTTGTAAGTTTCAATATTTGTTGGCATGATTTTCACTATGTGGCCTGATCTGAGTGTAGTTATGGTGAATAGGTTTCCCTCAACGAGTGGTTGTAGTTTGTTCCTAAGAACTGATATATCATTTACTCCTGTCACAAAGATAGGTTCAGGTTTTGGTATCGGTTTCGCTATAGGCTCTTCATTATGTTGGTCTTCTGCTTGTTCAGTGTTGTTCAAAACTTCAAACTGATTGTGTGTAGGAATATTGATAGTGTGGTCGTTTTTAGCTACTTTATTTATATTTTTCGAGTTAGGGCTTGGACTCATTCTCTTCCTTTTCGTTGAGGGGATATGGTCGCTTTGCCAAGGCTGGACGCCTTTATGCAGGTTGGCTGAGTCATCGCTAATTGACCCTTTGTTTTGCTGTTGTTTTGGTGTACCCTGGAACATGCTTTTGTGGAATACTTGTTGTACGAGGATTTTATTCCCCGTGGCGATGGGGTTTCCCTCATTTTGGGGAGTTGCTTCCATATCTGGCAACACCAAAGGCATCAGGTGTTAGGTCACTGCTGTAGAATTTGGTTTTGACAACATAATATATTTTATGATTTGAAGGTAGATGCACAAAACTTGGACGATCAGGGATGGTTTTCTAATCGTATTTTGCACTTAATTCTATGTTATTCACTGAGATAACACAACTTGGTGTGCACTGGGATGTTATTAGCACAATTACCACTTCCGCCGAAACGAACGACAACTGTATCGCGAGATTTTTGATCGATTATCGGAGCGCGCTACGCACGCATCGGTTGGTTGACAGCTACCACAGTTAATAACTTCAGTTAATTTACTTAAAAGATGCACATGGTATAAGTTGTCTTTCTTTATGCAGTGTAATTAGGCGGTTCTGACAAGTGTTGGAAAAGATGCCTACTTACAAGTTTTCATTACATTAGCCATGTTCTGCGAAATGGAAAATCTAATGTCGAACGAACTGATATTTTAGTAAGCGTTGTACACAAAAGATAAACTTTCTCTTAGAAAATAAAAGAAAATTTAACAAAACTTATTAAAAAGTTACCAAAAGGCGCTGCTTCCGTGCGCGCGTACCAGGAATTCATAAACGGGAAGCTACAGCGCCCAAGGCAGCCTTAACTTACTACCAGTACCAGCGAAACTTCCAAGTTGGCCCACACGTCGACGCATATTTTCCGAGCCGGATGATTGTAGATCCGAAAGTTGGCGAAATACGACACTCGCGTGAATATTAATACCAGGAGTTGAGCAAGATATCGGATTATGGTAAGTTACATTCATTGGTTTTATTGTCGTGTCGGTAAGTCTCTATACAATGGGCGATGACTAGCTTAGCATGGTTATGTGTTACATAATCACGTATGTTTATCTGGTAGAAACAAAAAGACATGTAAGCAGGCTCTGTTAGACTTTCATGTCTGTTATACTGCATATACGTTTAACTTTAGTTGAAGACAATTTATGCCGTATACAAAGATCCCATTAATATTCAAGTAGGTACAAAATCAGCAAGATACAGCATGATATGTACTAGAGCAGCATAACGCTCGAAGCTACATTAACTGATTCCCAGTACAAAACTGCAAAGTTGCTCCGTACTTTAGAGCATGTACCCATGTGCTCAACTCACATGATTCCAACCAGATTCGGAACTTCATGCAATAAGTAAACTAGAGTGAACTGTAAGTACTTCCATGCAGAGTTTTAGTACTATGTTGTAACGTAGTAAAACTTAGGTTCTAGAGTTACTTTGCGGCGAAAAATTTCAGTTTATTGATACTCCTGTGGGGTATTTTGTTACCAGAAGTTTTTGCGATCTATCTTTACCACATATAAGTTAACAAACTAGGTAAAAAAGGCTAGCAGACAATTCAGTGATAGGTTGGTAATGTACCCTGCACTAACATGATAACAAATGCCTTGATTTCAGTTCATAAAGATGAAGCTGCAAATGAGAAAATGGAACGAAACTGAGATGGATTATGAAAGCACTAACCAATACTGTTTGCAAATTGCATTTACCAGCAAAACACTAGTAAACGGACCCTTCGAGAAGCATTAAACTAATAATTAACTTTTGAACAGTTGAAATAGAAAGTTGTTCAAAGTTGTTCAATTTGTGGCGCGAGAGTGGAAGAGTGTCGCTTGGTAGCGCTTAGTCACGGCAGCTCTCTCAAAACTTGCGTTGCGTTCGTTAGGGAAACTGTCGAGTAGGTGGCAGTCAAATTTACATAGACGATGTTTTTATGGGTACTACAAATTATGTTAAAATGAAGTGGAACTTAATTACTTTTTCAATGTAAAAGTTATTATTATAAATTTCTTATACAATTTTACTTAACGAATTGTTTTTGTTCGTAATAAACGTTAGTTTATTATGTTTTTTGGATGGACGCGACGACTGATGCGAAAAGTACTTCTACGCTTTCAGGCACACCGCTGACCTAGTTGCGAAGCTGATGTTATTTTTGTATGACATACTCGTACTATGGCACCTTTTACAATCGCCGCCAAGCTCAAATCATGTCACTGTTTCGGCGACACCAAACCTCCGCAAAGCATAGTGTAAGGATCCATACAATTACATACATAACTTACATTGGCGTGTCTGCCAGCAGCTTTATGGGTCCGATTTAGAAAAACTTTTTATTTATACACAGGAACAGTAAAGAGACAAATATATAAAGAATACAGACACAAAAGGCACCGCTCATCTCTAATAAGAAATTTCTGTCAGCAGACCTGGGGAACTAATCAAGTAGGTATTCCAAGAGACTTTATGCCTGACATCCCGACAATCCCTAAAATCGTATTCGCTGTGAGCCAGCTTCCACAGATCGTTATCAACATGATTTCAGCAAACGCAGTCCCTTCTGCAAATCCCCTAACGACGCGTTGTCTGAACTTTTTGCACAGCGCCCTTCGAGCACCATTCACCTGTAATGAGGCACTTTCCTCTCCCCGTTTAAATGTTTTCGCCTTTTCGAAGTCGGAATGCCATTCCTAATTTAGAATTTAAATTTAAAGTTTAAAAAAATACAGTTTAAATTTTTTTGAACTTTCTCTTTGATGCAGTCAAGTACCAAAGACCTATTTTGTTATTATTATAACGTTGAAATTTAGATTTAGCAATACAGCAAGCACATAATTTGGTCATTTCATTTGTTCTGAATCACCTCACGTCTCAAGACATCTGATTGAACAATTTTACAAAGATGGCTTAAGTTTAGAAAACTATACCTTTGTTGCCCCAGCGTCTTTTCCAATAATATTGTTCCAAAACAACAAACAAACTTTTAGCAGCAAGTGTTTCTTTCTATGTTACAAGAATTATTTGCACCAACTTGCCACTCGGAAGTCGCGAACTTGCCACAAAAATGTCCGACTACGTGACGGAAGTTTGGCGACGGCTGAATTAGGTGACGGGTTGCCGCCTTGCCAGGGCCGGCCATGTTCAGAGTCGTAGCGTGAAATTGCTTGTAGGTGCGTATCAGTTATATATATATTGTTTTATAATATAATGTATAGTTAGTAATAAAAAAAAAAATTGACTTTATAAGTTTTAGACACTTTGGTAATAATGTCTTGTTATTGTTCTTTTTTGCTATCGACATATTGAATTTTTGTATGTATTATTATTTATTGTTTGTAATACTAATTTTAAATAATTGATTGATTTCCTCGCTTAATATATTTCAAACACATATGTATTTTGTTTTTGAATTATTGAAGTTGGATCTTAAATCTTAAATCATGAAATAAATTTTAAGAATAGGATATATTCGTTTTGTCCTTAAAATTATTAACATTATTTAAAAAAAGTACATATGTAGTCTCCCAAATTGAAACACCAAATCACCATCTATTTGATATTCATAAAGTAGGTATCATATTTTATTTATTGAACTTTATGCACAAAAATGTACACGGGCGGACTTAACGTTATCTCCCAGTCTACCTTAGACCTTAGGGCATATGGAAAGGGTCAAGGTAGGTGCATTAAACAAATAAAAGAAAATGAATGAAATGCTTGATTGAATATATTACTCAGTAATATGTACATACGTGTAATAACACTATATAATAAATACTGCACATATACGTTTGTCATATACAAATAAACATAATGTATCTATACTACACTAATACATAAATATACTTGTATGTATATTATACCCTTCAACAAATCACTTAAATTATATTGTTTATTTATGAATCTTTTTAATCGTCGTTTAGGTATTGTTGGAATATTATCAAAGATTTTCGGAGCAATTTGGTCATATTTATCATTCGTAAAATATTTTAAAGTATACGCAATTGAGTTTTGACCCCTGAGACATTCCCTTTGGGTCAGTAGTACCACAGCCGATATAGCGCAGTTGTAGTGCGACTGCCTGCGACGCAGGGGTTCCAGGTACGATTCCCGGTGGGGCACTAACAAAGTTGATATTATCATTTTGTGTCTTTGTTTCTAGTCTAGTAGGCTAAATCACTTGATTGTCCGTAAGCCGTGGATCCCGGTTGGTGTCTATAATTATTTAGACGACGGTCGTTACACAACCATGTCAAAGGCCTACTACTAAAACTAGTAGTAGTAGGTGGGTAAAAAACTCTGACACCATGGTTCATTGGGTCGTTTGGCGACTTTGGGTCCCACACGAAAAGAAAGAAGTAGTACCTACCACCGATTTGTTCCGTTGATTGTACTAGTGTCACAGATTTATGTCACTTGTAAAATGAAGTTTTGTGCTAGCTGGCACCGTGTGAAATGTCCAAGATATATATTATTAATATTAAAAACCAGACTGGTTGCCATTTAAGAAAAAGAAAAAATCAAATTTGAATCATAGTTTTAAATCCCGATAGAAAAAATGTCTACCAAAATACAGATCCTGTCTCTTAGACTAATAACTGGAAACATCTAGTTGCATTAGCGAAGTTACTTTCACAAAGCACATGTGGCGGGGGACCCTTAAGCGAATTGTCTTCAACTATTCTACTACAAATGTTGCTTCTATGAGTACTTGTGTTTACTACAAGACTCTCACTTTTGTAGCTCGCGCAGCTGTTGTTGTTGTTCAAGAGTAGCTCGTATTATGGTGACTGTGTTTACAAGATTACATCAAAGGACACAAGAAATTGGATTGCAACAGCAAAACTTACATTACTGACTTAATAGAAGAAGGGTTTAACCCTTCGTATAATCACAATTGTTATGTGAACTTTAAGCTCAAGTAGTAAGATTCAAAATCACTGGTACACATGCTCATGTAAATGAGATGATGGAAAGATTGAGGTGGTCACATGAACACGGTCGGGCATGGTGAATTATAGGAGGAATAAATATTTATGGATCAGATAGAATTTCGATAGGTATCTAATGACACAAATATTAAAAACATAACATTTACATAATTGTTAACACATTTAGGACTTCTTAGTTTTTAGATTTTGAAGAAGACAAAACAACATTAAAACAACACAAAACGCGGTACCATTAGGCCTCACACGCACTCGCTGCCACATAAGGGCCTTTACACACGTGCGCAAGATTTACGCGGAAACTTACGCAGTTAATAAGTTCGGTCGTATATCGCGACAATTCTCGCTGATGTGCCGGCCGCCGGATAAGTTGTTGTGACGCGAATGTGAAGTGTACTGATGGAGGGAAAAGCGGTAGGAAGTAAAAGACGTTTTTTTTAAACTTGCAAAATTTTCAAGCGCGGGCAAGACAAGTTTGCAAAAATTGCATACCTAACACATGAAATGTTTTAAAAATTTGGTATTCAATAATTGGCTTATTAATTATTGGCATTAAAATAAATTTAAGGTTTTTAAGTGGCAAAGCCAAGAGTTCTTTTTCTTAACCCAGTTGATTTATGCGTTCATTTTAACTATAAAATAGTAAACTTAAACTACAGACGGACTGCTCTATATAGTTGACACGACCCGCTTAATGCTATCATTCTTCTTTCTTTTCGTGTGGGACACCGAATCGTCCAATGACACAATGCTATCATTGAGTAAAGATCTTTTTGAGAAGGTTCAGGCCCAAAGAGATAAGAGCGCGTCAAGATATCCGTCTATTTCTAAATTGTTTTCTTCAAACGCAATCTCTAAAAAAGACAAACGCTTTCGTTCATCTCTGGTTCGACTGCAATTCAAATGCAAATAATTCACAAGCACCCGACCACAGCTTTAACGTTACAGCAGTTAGTTATCAGAGGTTACCGACTATGACCGTCTGATCCCGAGAGCATAGTAAACTCCGTCTATACTGGTCGACTCAGTCCCGTTTTGCCACAGTCCCAATTCACCATCAAAAATGTCTTCGATACAAAGAGTCGCTATTCATTACACTTACTAAATAATTTAGATGTAATGTATTTTAATTTCTATGTTTCAGTTTGTTGCTATACTTTATAATTATTAGGTACCTATCACGTCAAATTTAACATGACCAAATTTAAATGTAATAAATAATACAAGGGAAAAGAAAGTACTGACCTTTATAATTAAGCCGCTTAATATTGGATCGAGTAATTGTTTTACAGTACACCGCTTTGTATTTCCTCAAAACAATATAATTTATTTTATTTATTTTCTCTTGGTATTATTCAACGGCGCTAATAACATAAGAAATACTTCTGTTTTTGCATGTTTTGTTAAGAAGAAATAAGTCCGCTTTATTGAAAATATATAAAACTCTGTACATCGAAACTTCGGCATTGAAAAGAAAACCCTGCCGAATAAAGTATAGTATGTTTGAATGAGATGTCTAGTTGTACTTTAGATGCCATAAATAGACTGTGGCGGACCAGGCCTAGGTTATTTTTTTAATGCTAGAGCTCTGTGTCAAATCGGGGCACGCTTTGTTGTGTGTGGCAAATTGGGTCTGACTCCACTTGTGCGCTCGCTTGTACCGAATTAACAAAAGCAAATGCTTTATGTTCTGGGACTGGTTTATTGTTGTTATACGGCAGTTATAGTGTTAAAGTGCTGCGGACCGATGGACCGACTGGAGTGCAGTTTAAACAAATTGTGGAAGTTTGTGAAGGATGGAGTCGGTTGACAAATTGTCACGTCTGGAAATGTGACGTAGTTGTGACGTATCTTACTAGATATGGGTCCTAAGGGCACCATTATGTAAAAGATGTGTGACTGTAGAACCATGGATATGTAGCTGTCCCGCGCATGACCAGCAAATATAAAATTTCTAAGTATAGAACGAAGATACTATAGAAGTAGTTTGTATATGTAGGTACATATCATGTCGAATTTGACAGATCAGTTATGCGACCAAATATTAGTGTAATGCATAATACAGGTGATCATACGAATAGATCGGCTTTTTTCGTTAGCCGCATTATATGTTGTGTTGTTATGTAATGTTTTAAATGAAAGTAATAAAGATAATATGATGAAAGTAATATGATGATAATTTGTATATTGGCTTGAGCAGGTGTTTTATAAATGATTGCTTACTTTTTGAGAGCATAAATTACTGAATCAAAAAATATTTGTTTTTATTTCTTTTCTTTGGATTATATTTGACAGCATTAAGTTACAACAACTACTATTTTGTATGTTTCATAATAAATCATAACAACATTGGAAAAAAAAAACTCTATGGTACGTAGAAACTTGAAAAAAAAGCACCAGCTTTCATATGTTTACAAAAAGATAAGTACCTGAACTTACAGACTTACATATATATCAGCAATACTTTTAAAACTTTTTTTATTCTGGTATTTTCTAAATGATTAAAAACTGTTTTGTTCGTTTAAATCGATAACTCGTGGTGATAGATATTGATAGTACTGGCAAATAAAGCTGAAATTAATTATGTTTTCACGTAATAGACAAGTAGCTAAGTAAATCAAACTTCAAACATAAGGAGTTATAACTTAAGCCGAGTATTTATTGAAAAACGCCGCCGTTATTCGCCGTTTTAGGCACTTTTTACGTTAATTTTAATTTCAGCAAATATTTCATTGAATTTGCAGGTTCTAATTTTACTTAAGGATAATACTAAAAACAGCAACGGACATCCTGATAGATTCCATCCATTTGTGAAGTGGCGCCACTGTCGAGGCTGTTCACGACTGCACTCGCCTCGATCTTAGTAGATTAAGCTTCAAGGCGATTTTAACGGGTTTATTATTAATTACTCCTTAGTAAAAATTGTATTTACAAAAACTTTGATGGTTAGCCTGCCATTTGAAGTAGGCCCGTTTTATGTTTGGTGTTTTCCGTGTGTCTACGCTACGGCGTAGAGAGCGTAGCACTATGCTACGCGCTACGGCTCGTTCATTATTAGATTTTACTATGATTCAGATTCAGATTCAGACGTTTATTTGCCAAGAAAATGGTACAGTACTGCAGATGACAGGCTTAAAATTAGAGTTCTACATTTTCAGTCACGTAAATCGTAACATGCAAATATTAAATAATACAATATGTCATACAATATTAAAATAATTATCAATTACAATGTCATAAACAAATACACAAACACACAATTAAATACCAACAAAATTAAAATTTAGAATTTAAATATTCACTTAAACTATAAAACCTCCTCTCAAGTAACAGGTTATAAAAAATAATTTTAAATTTGTTAAGTGGAAGTTCTTTTATATTATTGGGAATTTTGTTGAAAATAGATACTGACATGTAATTGCAGTTATTTTTAAATCCCACTGACTTAGGACGATCTCCATGTTCAATTCGGTTGTAATACCTGGTGCTCCTAGAAGGGTACAGGTCAATTGTAGTTCTGTAAAGGTGACTATTCTGCTTTTCGAATACCGACATCTCGTATACATACAAACAAGGGAAAGGCAGAATTCTCAACTTCTCAAACAGAGGCTTGCAAGAGTCAGTCGGTGCCGCTCCACAGATTGCACGGACACATTTTTTTTGCGCAATAAACACTTTTTTAATACTTGTACCATTACCCCAAATAATAACGCCGTACCTAAGAATCGACTCAACATATGCATAGTAAGCTGTCATAGCAGCATGTCGAGAGGCAACTTTCTGTATTTTATATAAAGCATATACAAATCTATTAATTTTCTTACATACTATATTAGAGTGAACTTTCCATTTCAATTCTTTATCTAAATTAATTCCAAGAAATGTCACGTTCTCAGCCTCATTTATGATTTGTCCACTATAATTAATATATAAAATTTGTTTAGTCCGATTATTATCAAAATGTATGTAACTAGTTTTATTAATATTAACTTTTAAATTATTATATGTTAGCCATTCAATGACGGATGAAACAGTGTAATTGATGTCTGTCTCATGGCTCACGTAATTATTACCAGAAACAATTATGGAAATATCATCTGCGAACAAATTACATTTATGACGGGTGATTTGTGGAAGGTCGTTTATATATAGAAGAAATAGCAATGGCCCTAAAACATTTCCCTGTGGCACCCCAAATTTGTTTACTACATATTCAGAACAAAAGGATTGGATTTCGTCATCTTTATTAACTTTAGTGATCTCAACACACTGATATCGATTATGAAGATATGACTGAATCCAGCTCAGTGCGGGACCTCTTATACCGTATGATTCTAATTTTTGTAAAAGTAATTTATATGATACAAAGTCAAAAGCTTTAGACATGTCGAAGAATAGGCAAGTAACGATATTACCTGCATTTTTATTTTGTAATATCCCAGAAACAAGATTGTAAGCTGCCATAGTGGTTGACTTCCCTTTTTGAAACCCAAACTGTTCTTCTCTTAGAATTTTGTATTTGTCTAGGAACTTTGTAAGTTTTGTATGCATGGCTCTTTCAAATATTTTTGAGAAGATTGGTATCAGGGTGATTGGTCGGTAGTTACTTATGTCAGTCCTATCTCCCTTTTTGTGTAATGGTTTCACAATTGACTTTTTAAGCAGTTCCGGAAAACAACCAGTTTCAAATGATAAATTGATAAGAAAGGTTATGACGCTATGAACAGTATTATATAGTATGCATATAAATATGTGTGCGTGCATGTTTGTTACCTCTTCACTCTCAAATGGCTTGACAGATTTAGTTGAAATTTAGTACACGGATAGAGTATAACCTGAAATAACACATATCTGCTTTAACCGCCCAAAAACGTACCAATCCTACGGTAAAATCACAAAACAGCTGCAGGTGAAATCGTGGGGCAGAAATCTTGTAAATTATAATATGTAAATTCTTAGAAAAATCAACTAAACTAAAAAGTAATAAGTTTTTCAGTGAATTGCAAAATAATAATTTAGCTGCTTCATTTTAATTTATTCATACAATTAACTAGACAAGTTTAAACAGAAAATATTTGCAACAGAAAATATTTTCTCATGAAGACATATCTAAACAAGATAATAAATAAGTTTTACTAAATATCTGATGATGTATGGTGATTAAAAGGGGCTTACCACAAAAAATAGACGCGTGTTTAAAAAACATCTTCATACCAAAAAACCCTAGACACATGTTCAGCGCGCGTCTTACTTTTTTATGTTAAGGCCTCTAAAGTTTTCTGTTACCTAGCTATCTATGCAGAATGCACTGTTAACAATGTAAATGTTTCTCTATGAGCTCTACCTAGTACAGAGTAAATAAGTATAAAGCAAACTCAGGTGTTAAACAAACACGGTTCCAAGGAGCATTACACACTATTAGCCTTATTAAAACGGCGGACACGGCAACACCATAACTATGTTTTATTCAAATTTATTGCCAGAGCCTTAATAAAGTGAGTCTCTGTGGAGCAGGGGTCAGGCATGGGAGTGCGAAGTTTGTGATGAGGCAACTAGTTACATATTTGTCTTCATGGTTTGTGTTATGATCATTTCAGCCGAATTTTAAAAAGAGAAGGTTTTCAATTAATCGTGAGTTTCTTGTTTTTTTTTTGTTACAAAAAAAGTTTGACGTGGTTTTAGCTTTTTGAGAGCGTCAATTGTATAGAAAATTATTTTATACACTGCCTAAAAGTGTGTGTAAATTTTTGTAATAACATGGTTAATGTTTGTTCGCCAATTTAACGACTACTTAAAGATACCTGGACCTCATTGTTTGTTGTTTTTTTGAAAGGGTATACTTCCCATGTAATCCCATAATCATCAAGTCAGGATCTAATGATGGAATCCTGGAGAAATCTAGGAAACTACACAGTGCATCATAAAAGTGGACCGAATGAATATCCTACAATGGGCAGCAGTAAAATATGGAATATGAGCTCTCCTTACAGAGCTAACCACGGAATACAAAACACGAGTTTGTAATAATTTAAAATTGCTTATTTGAGGCAATTCATTCAATAATCGGTATAAAATGGATGAGATACCAACAAAATATAATACATAAAATATTTGCAAAATAGATGCCGTGTGGGGCTGGCTTAGAATAGCATCACCCCATCGTATTCACATCGTACGGGACAATTAAGGGACTTGAGGGTTACATGTGCCTAACTATACATGTACCTATTGCATTTTTAGGCAATTGGCTGACAACCTGTCACTATGGTGATACATAACTATCTACCCCGCAAGGGATAAAGGCGTGACATATGTATGTATGATAGTATGTCAATATTTAGTAATCACCAAAATCGATTGGTTAAGAAAAATATTTTTACTGTTCTCAAAAATTTACCCGAATTAATTTTTGGGAGCAGATGGGACAACCAACTACGAAGCATGAAACATGGCACACCGCACAAACTTTTTTCTCACATTCAGGGCGCTGTGAACTTGCGGCGAGAGTTCACACTGCGAAACTAATAAATGTGCAGTTGCCACCATGCCACGCCGGCGCTAGACTGGATTCTACGTTGCTTGCTAAAATGGCGTTATCGGGAGATCTTGCCAGCGTATCCTGGGGGAGGCCTGCGTCCATGTGTGATGTGACTGATTGGCTAACTTAAGATATCACTGTCACTTTAACTAGGTTCTGAAAAGGTAAGAGATAGGCTATAAAATTGTCTTTTTAATCTTGTCAAATACTGCGTTAAATACGTAGAACTATGGAACATTTTTGCCATGATTATGTCCTATCTCTTGCAAAACGTATAACTGTAACTGCAAGCGACAGTGCTATTTTAAGCTAGCTAGTTAGCTGTAACGTGGAATCAAGTCCACTATGCAGTTATAAGGGCATATGCACACACTTGGGCTAGGCGTTCTGTGTTAATCCGAACTGGCGATGAGTTCTACAAGTTGGTGATTATGAAACTTGGAGCAGTTTGTAAAGGTCATGCAAAATTAAACTGTCATTCAAGAGACATTGAATTATAACAGCCATCTGCTTACAGCCATTCTAATTTTTCTCGAATTATTCATCTCATATACAAGAAAATGTATACCTACTGGGCCATAGGTTCAAATCTCGCTAGCGTGAAAGTTTTATTTTCTTTATATTATTGTAGGTATGTTCCTTATCACTAGCCCATTTTAGGTTTTCAGTATTGGTCAACAGTGGTATTTCATGCTTTTCACGCACACTCAGACCCACGATCTGAAGGCCCTGATTCACCTGGAAAGACTGTCCCTTTCATTTGCGCTGCACCAGAGAGAAACACACACTCAATTTGCGCTTGATGTTAAATTTTTAAGATATTTTACGGTTTTTCCGACAAAGAAACTTGAGAAATACCGTTAGAATGTCAAATTTAGGTATTCGTACTAGAAAAGGTATGTATGTATCTAAATTATAGCACATTTCTTCTTGTAATAACTTTAAAACTGTAGACATAATATTGAAAACATGTTTCAAACAGATGTGACTTTGTTTTTCTTTCTATTGAGTAAATTTTTGTAAATTGTGTAACTGATAGATATACTCGTATGTTGTCTGTTAGATCATTTTACAGAATTTGATGGCTTCAATTGTCTAAATAAAACTGGTTTAATAATGTTGCTCGAGCTATATCCATCACCTATAGGTACTGCGTTTATAGGCAACGTGGTTGCATTTGTCGAGGCATGTGGCGCGAATGGGCAATATCGTTGCTCGCGCATCGACGCCACAGTTATTCATTGTTTTATTGCCTTCTTGTTGTTTCAAATTAAACTTTTAATGGAAGTTTTACAACTTGAGAATAAATATACCTTCTTAGGTTTAGCGTATATATTTTTCTGAAGTATTAGCTTTAGGTAAGTCAATCTTTGTTGATGTTGAGTGATACTGTATCACTCAACATCGACAAAGATTGACTAACCTAAAGCTAATACTGCAGAAAAATGATACACAGTTATCTGATTGACCCTCAACCTTTTGTCAGATATGGTGTATGGACATCCGTTTTACTCTGCCTACCCCGTAAGGGATATAGGCGTGATTTATGTATGAATGTAAGTAAATTTTTTATTCTTAATACTTATGTGTCTACCTACTTTTATGCACTTCAATAAACTCAAGGTTTTTAGGTAGCTTTTGTCACGCCTAAAACTTGACCTCATTTTCGAATGTTTTATCTGCCAAAATGCACAATCATATATTTATTTGATTTGTGTTTTGATCATGATAAAATTATAAGTAAACTGTTATATGTGCACGTATTATCCGTATATCCTTAATCTACTCACGCTTCTTTAGGTCTGCTGGAAGAAATTTCTTTAGAAATAAGCAGTACCTGTTGTACCATTTTTCCATATGTTCTATGTTTTTGTATTTTCTTGTGTACAATAAATTGTTAAATAAAATAGTAATAGTCAATTACGTAAATATCAAAGCCTAGAATGCTGCCCAGCGGTTTCTACTTACACTGCTCGTTTTCCCTTGGTAAAAAGCAGTTCTAATTACAACATCTCTACCTACCTTTTTTAATCTTCTTCTGTCGTGTGGGACAAAAGTTTAAAAGAACCATTACAATATAGGTACAAGAAAGTAGTATAGGTTAAGTATAAACAGCAAAATACAGGGTTATTTTTTATTCACCCCGGAAATTTTACCTACTCATGATTCTGAACAACTTTTATAATGGTGTCACCTGCAAAATCCCGAAAAAAAAACAGCTGCTACATAGAAAAATTCATACCTACTCGAACAAAATGTATGGAACAGCTGGATTTTTTTTCGCGATTTCGCAGGTGACCCCATAATAAAAGTTGTTCAGAATCATGAGTAGAATCACCCTGTATAATTTCCGGGGTGAATAAAAAATAACCCTGTATAGGTAAATGTGAAAATTGCGTAATGCCATAACACGACAATGCGAGATAAAAGTGCATTACCGGCAGACGCGGCCCAGCCTTCAGCCTGCGGGCTGATATCGATCAGGCCGGGTAATTGCACGCCTTTTCTTGTCGACGGCTATCAGCAAGCCCGTTTAGAATACACTATTTATGTGCTCTCTGTTTTGCTAGTTGAGAGGAACACCATGTGCAACGACCCTTGAAATTTCTGTATTTTTTTTTCGAGCCTGACGTAGTTGTATAGCGACTTTATCTCCATCCTGGCTTTTCTTATACATATATACATATTACGCCTATAATCCCTTGCGGAGTAAGCAAAGCGCAAACAGCCGCAAAAAACGGACATTAACGCCACGTCTGACAAATGTTTGAGGGTCATTCGGAAATTGTGTATCGCCTTAGTGACAGGTTGTCAGCCCATCGTCTAAAATTGCAATACAATACAATATCGACTCCCTTAGTCGCCTCTTAAGACTCCCACGGGAAAGAAACGGGGTGATGCTATTCTAAACCGGCATCACACGGCTTTTCTTGTCGACGACTATCGGCAGCAGCATTGAAAATAGACTACCTTTTGAGTTTTGAACGAGATCACCGATCCAAGAAATACAACAAAGGGTTTCTGGATAGTGATTGATAGTGAATAACGATCAGAGTTTTCCGAAAGTGTCAAAAGCATAAGTTGGCAAATTCTGGTGATTCGAAAGAACTTGAAACCTGTTTTTGAGGCTACAGATTTGGTGCTGTTACCTGAAACAAAAATTAAAAATTTGTCAATTTAATGCAAAAGATGTGACGGTTTCTTTGCTAGGAATAAATACGTAAACGTATTACAATTTTAGGCAATGGACTGGTAACCGGACACTATTGTAATACACTATTTACAGAAAGTACCGTCAAATCAATTAGTCTGTCGATCGTTTTAACAGCCGTTTATGTTTTGTCTACTCCGCAAGGGATATACGCGAGATGTGTGTATACTCTGTTCTTATATTAATATTGTTCGGAATGAATTGTGCTAGCTTCCAACCTCGACTGGATTCCGTCCCGCGTGCATTTATTTTAATACTTTTTTCGGGTCAGCACGAATATGTAGAGAATTTTCCGGGTATGGTCCTAGTTACTGAATTTCGAGCGTTTTCATAAAACGCGTTTCTTTTTTATTACGTTTTTCACAGGAAACACCGTAACTTTGTGCATTTACAAAATGGTTCAAAAGTGCGTATATCGATTGTTGTACTGGCTGTCATACAATAATCTTGTAAAATATCAGAACAATGATAAAATAATTAAGTTAATAGTTAACGAGTTAATAGTTAAATTAAGGGTTTAAAAACGAAGTCTAATCTTTTACAAGATTGTTTGTTTGAACAACCGCACAAAATTCTCCGGATGAGCTTTTGCTCCCCACCAATCAGCCAGGTGTAGGTTTTGAAGCCTCGGGGCTAAAATCGAAGAGTCCATTCTTAAAATTAATCAAGATTGTTGGTAATTACACTGGAAGATTCTTGTTTCAAATACATTTTATTCTTTTCATACTTAGGCCGTGTTATGCACGTCTCGCTGACAACGTGGTTCACAATAGGCTCGTTGCTGTTCACATTTTTATTTGACCTGTTTTTTGTCCTATTCTTTCTTTTGTAAATATAACTCAGCATTCTGTTGGTGGTTGAGCTCAATGGGATTGTGAATTTAAATTTCTGTGATGCGGTTTCTTTGGTCATAATTAGAAACGTTTGCAAGTTATACCTATTAATATCTAGCCCATCTTGTAAAGCATAAGATATTGGGCTGTGTATGGCTCTACTAGGTTTAATGAAAGCCTATGAGTAAGTACTGAAACCTTTAGAAGCAAAAATATTGAAATAACGAGCTAAAAGCCACAAAAATCTGATTGAATTAGCAACAATGTACAATTTCTTGCATGTTTACTTATTATAATGCAACGGTTAGCAAATTTAATTTTAATGAAGCACACAATTTTAGTCATATTAAGGATCGTAAAACACTTTTTTATCACCAAACTCCGTGTGTTTTCACTATTATAGTAGAATTCTATTCACCCTCACAGTTCTAAGAAAAACGGTAAGTGATTTTTTCGCAAAGCGTGCTTAGACGCACTTACGTTGTTTTTATCGTGAACTACTGCCGATTCGCGTTTTAGAATATTGTATATCAAGTTATTTAAGATTATTGTAATGCTTATTACACTGTGACTTTGTATTTATTAGGCTAATTGAAATAATAGCGGGTTGTCACGGAACGCATTTGTCCCTTGATTCTTTAACAATAGAAGACTTGAGATACGAAAAAAATGCATTTGTCAAGCCTAATTTATTTTAAAACCTTCTATTGCCTCGGACTTGTTTTTGTCCTTAAATTATCTATTATTAGCGCGAAATATATTCTTTATCCCGTGGCCACGGGGGTAGCCACTGTTCCCAACGGTCATACCCATATCCACCAGGAAAAGTTGGCCACCCCTAGATTCGTACGCGTTCTATTTATAAATCATTATTTTAATATTCTATAATACAATATCAATTACGTGAAAAATCAATTTGTTTACTTAATTATCAATATAAACCGGCAGCCCCCTTGGATAACAGGTGGCCTACGGGAATAGAGGAAATTCGTGATTTTTAAGAAAGAAACGATAGACATCTATAGTCTCGTTGGTATTATTTTACCAACTGCACCGTTGTGCACAGTTGCGTCATTCATTACAGCGTCATCACCTGCTTCGTAGTCGGTGTTTTTGGCCTAACATTCTTGGGGTTCAAAATGGTTTCCAAATGTGGTGGTTAATGGGTCAGGGTTTCCGTAATGATCGTGTTTTGTGGCCGTTTTGTCATCACCGCTGTCACCCGGTCCTACTGTGGACCGGTTCTAACCGGTTATATTGCAACTATGACGGTAATGTTATGCGGTAATTTCAAAGGTCTGCCTATAATGGTGTTTTGTGACTGACGACTGATTTTAGTGCATGTAGCTCATACTAAAGTTTAGATTTGAGGCTGTCATTATTTAAACGGTAAACTAAGGAATGAGAGCCGGAGCCTTAGAGGCATATTTTTCGGCCTTTAAAGTTCAGCGCTAACTCTTGTTCATCAAACAATAGCGGATTATTGTCCAAAAATGGCAAATAAAAGGGAAGATTTTATTTCAGTTATTTTGTGTTCTTGTTTAAGATTCCAAATAAATACAACACAATACCCATTTTTTAATAGTAATTTTTATTCTGTCGAGTTATGATGATATGTGTTATGAATGCTATACTACTAAGATTGTAGATAAAGGTAACATTGAAATACTTTATTTTTCATCCAGGTAATAACTTTAAATAAACCTACATAATTACCATAAAAATACCATATGGCCATAAAAAACAGATAAGCATTAGTTTTTATTGTATCACATTTCTTCTAGGTGTATAAAGTAGACGAAATGAAAAAACACAGGGTATTTTTTCATTCCGTGCTGTGAGCCAATAATAATAAAGAGAGTGGGTTTTTTATCACAACAACATTGATATAAGGTTTTAAATTAATGCAAGGTACAAACTATGATGTCGTCATGACGTGTAGTCATATAATTTTGAGGTTACTAGACTTATATTTCGAACTTAAAAGTATTGCACTTAACTAAGTAGCTGCCAGGATATTTTTTTTGTTAAAAAACAGTGAATTACAGTAAAATTTCAATATTTGGTAAAGTAAGGCCGAGTATAAGATCAAGCTTTTAATTGGCTCGAAAGTAGCAAACAGTTGCTATTACCGACAGTTTTAGCTTGCACCACAACAGCTCATTCACGAATGCGGGGAACTAATTAATTCAGCCAGCATTACCGGTAATAACCTTATCAAATGTCGATGCGGTAGTTACGCCTAGATTGTTATTGTGGATTCATGGAATATTAGGTACCTGTGAGGAATTTTCATGGGGCAGTCATAAGTGCTGTTAAAATAATGGCTGTGAATGTACTTTCATATTTGTTACTGAGTTTATTAGTATCGTATACCTAAATTACCTACTAGAAACCAACATTTTTTTTGTACGTGTGCTAGTGGCTGTACGAGCTGCAAATTCTAAGCCACGTAGTTAGTAAGATTTTCGCTACGACGTGACTGAAGATGATAATAAATTTGTGGAAAATGAGAGCTAAAGGTTTATCAGTCTGATAAACATCTGAGCGTGAACAAAAATCATAAAACATTCATCGTGAGCTCTTGCTCCCCGAAAAAGTCAGGTTTTAAAGTACCGAAGTTAAAATCATTGAGTCCATTACAAAAAAGCGCAAAGCATATGAATTATTAAGAAACTAAATTATACACTCTCGGAGTGAAATAAAAATTACCTATACCTTAAAACAGAACGATTATTTCCTTTGCCACATAAGTTGATAAATTAAATTACTCAATACAACAAAAGCATGTGAAACAATTGCATATTTGGGAAGGCTATTTATACTCTATTTCAGACCACTGTGGGGTTGAGTGGTGGTCGAGTAGAATTTGTGTGACCAATTAGAACTACATTCGAGTTTAATGAAGTGGTTCATTGACCCGAATTAGATAATTGGGGTAAGTTGCTCCTTGTTTAGATTTAATTGCTGATAAGTCCAAATATAGGGGGTAAATGGGCAATAGAGATATTAGGGAAAGGGTTTATCAAATAGCGTTAAAAGTAAATGGCTATATTTTTTTTAAGTATAGATCCATATCTAGGTATATACAGGGTGTAAGGGACAGCCCTCCAAAACTAATAGGGTGCATTCAGACCATAAAACTGAACAATGTCCCGTGAATAAATATTTCAGGAAACGATTTTTTTATTACATTCCGTCGTAAATGCACTCAACTGATTGTGATTTTGTATGGGAGGTAATTTTTTTTTTCGTTTCCTGATTTCCTGACATATGTTTCTAAGGGAAAGTTGTTCAGTTTCATGGTCTGAATACACCCTTCCTTTAGGGAGGGAAAAATATTTTATTTACAAAAAAAACCACGGTAACAGTATTGTTATTTATTCACATTGTTTCTGTATTATGATTGGCATGAGCGTACAAAAATCTCCAGTAATATTCGCGGCATGCCAAATATATATCAATATTTTTATTGGAACGCTGAACCAATAATATATATTAAAACAAAACCGTTTGCCTTTTCCATATCGGGATTCAGATAAACAATACAGACAAGAAAAATCACATATTCGTTATTTATTCAAATGTGAAAATATGTGGAATAACAGAACTCGGCAGCCATTTTTATTAAACACGACTTTATTACGACATATCAAACAATAACAACGGAAATTTAATTCCATTTCTATTGACTCAGGAAATGGATAAAGCGGGACCATAGACTGATTATGTTTTATACCCAACATACAATGCTTATAATACAAATGTTAGGTTTTCTTAACTGAAACACAATTTAGAAAATATGTTTCAGTTCATGCAAATACAGCCGATGTGGCACAAAGTTTCTGGGTTCGATGCCCGGTGGGGCACTTACAAAGTTGATATTATCACTTTGTGAATTTGATCCCAGTTTCACTAGGACATTGCAGGCATCGTCATAATCATTTTATACACGATATTAAGCCACCTTATTCTTAGGTAAGAAGGTTTTTATTTGATAAAACTTAACGATGAACTGTAAAGTGAGTAGATCTTACTTGTAGGTCTAAGTATAAATACGTTTGGTGGAACAGGATCAATCAAAGAATTAGAAAATAAAAACAAAAGAAGCATCGGGAAAGCGTTGTCTGATCTCATCGCGATAAGGATTGCTGAATCTCAAATGCCTGGAATTGCAGCCAAAGTAAGCATTGTTTGTAATAATAATAACAAAATAAATAGGGATTTGATTTCGAAATGGATTGTTTGAATATGACGTCAAAGATCTAACGTGCAAGTTATCATATTTGGACGACACGGCTGTAGTCCCGACGTATAATGAAACTATTAAGTTAGATTTTTTTTTAAATAAACGGCTTCAAAGCCATAGCACGTTAGATATTATTTTTTAAAAGCATGAATTATGTAAGTCAAAGGCAGTCAGGTTAAATAATGATTACGTTTTAAGATGTTAATATTGATCATTTCTACCTTGGAAATCTCTAGTTTCATAGCTTATTTCCGTAGAATGAGAAAAGCGATAATTTGTATGAAAACAAGCGAGTTGGTTAGCCGGCGGCGAGACTCCGCCGCACTTTGGAACAAAAATGTGTTTTAGACTGTACGTTCTATGTATTTGCGAACATCCATTTTGCTTATGCTTGCTAATTCGCGTTCAATGGAGTTACGCTTTTGCTACGTACAGCGTAGACTTATGCTACGATGTTTTCGTAGAGTTGTTCGTAGCTAATAAATATGTACTCGTAGTAGCTCGCCACGCCTGGCAAGTCATTCAGTTGCCGCAGTCTATGTGCAATACTTGTATTTCTTTATATTTATGAGAGAATTAGTCACTGTAAAATGCGGTTTTATCCTATAAGTAGGTAGGGTATCCCATTGTAAATTTTACTGTAAGACTTTTAGTTCTCAGTAAAAATATAAGATAAACGAATGCTTAAATCTATATATACACTTATTTTATACATTTATTTATTTATTTATTGAATACAATATTTCATTTTAAACATTATAGTTCACCACATGCAATATAAAAGAACAAAAATAATTTCAAGCTATTACAAACAGCACGATGGTAAGCAGTAACAGCCCTTAAAGACCAGAGCCTGTGTTAGGGCTGGTTACGTAACTTTATTGCGACGTATTTTATGCGGGGAGAAATTGTGCTTCACAAAGTACATAATAAATGTGAGGCAATAAAAAAAAACATGCATAATTTATTAAAAATGTTTAAAACTATTAAAAATATTTTGAATTAAAAAGTAAATTAATTAATGGGAATAAAAGGAACTAGATATATTTAAATTTTGTTGTATAACTGATTGAATTCATTATATTTTAATGCAAGTAGATGTAGTTTAATTTTATTATTGAGATTATTGTAACTACTCTTAGGATTATGTTGCTTGTCATTTTGTATTGTGCGGTCAATTTCCCTTAGTTCATCACTAAGCATGACACTATAAATTTTTGGCGCAATGTAGATCACATGCTTTTTTGCTGCTTCAACGGAAGTCACAGGTACCCTAAACTTTCTGTTAGTAGTTTTCCTGAGGTTTCGCTCTAAAGTATAGGGATGAAACTTATCAGTATTTTTAGCCAAGTACACTGTTGCCTGCCATACAAACATATAACACTTAACAGTCTTTTTTGGCAATTCGTAAAAGATGTAATATGATTTTTGAACGTAAGTCACTTGCAGTGGCGACCAGCACCCTACGGCTGCGCTACCCGAGCCAGATCCAATGTGAGCGTAATGAAATGATTCTTCCACCATATTTGTTTCATTTCACACGTAACTACATAAAATATCTTTTACTCGACTGAACTTACTTGGACACTGTCAAAGATATCGTGTTTAAGGTTAATAGTATGTAAGAAAGGATTGCACAAAAATTGACTGTTTTGAAAGTAATACCAGCATCAACCAACAAAACAGGGGGGTTGAGGTAGCTTTGCCCCCTTCAGAGAAAAAGAAAAGTAAACAACTATTTTGGAAGTTATACCAGCATCAACCAATGACACGAAGGGGTTGAGGATAGCTTGCGCTTGCACTTCTCAGAAAAACTATAAAAAATTATTGAATTGTTTTTTAAAATTAAACCAAAGTAACTTCATATAAAATTTACGCCGCGCGAATATAGTCGCGGGCAGCAGCCAGTTCGTGTATAAATACCCCACAATAAGGAGGGCCGATGTCCAGCAGTGGACTGTTGTGGCTGTTATTGTCTATTTGACCTTTATTTTCCCATGTTCAGGCACAAAGCAAAGGGTAGCTAAACCAGGAATTAATTCACTTTATTTGAATAGTTCGTACGGAAATAGGTAAACATAGTTAATGTTTAAACAGTCCGCTTCAAAGGTTTATTTGCTATGTTTAAATGCGTATAATAATGAGGTTTAAAGGAAAAGAATAATGTACTAAGTGGTTTTTTTTTATTTTTATTAATGATGGGTTTGCTCTTGACTCTAGTCTAGGTCATAGGACAGAGACAGAGTCTAAGATGGAGAGAGCTCACCCAGAAGAAGCCTGTTAAGGCACTGGCACTCCCACACACTGACGGAACGCAGCAAGCTACTTGGCGCCAGACTTCGGTGGGATGGTGGTCGCGAGCCAGGCGGCTCCTTACGGAGCCTTCCACCGCGCACGTGGGATCGTTCAGCCGGACTTATCCACAGGCAAGCCTGTGTTGCCGTTGCCCGGGGTGGACCGCTAGGAGGTAGATCCCATACCACCCCACTGACTCAGTCAGTGCTCGGAACTCGACTGTCGAACATCTCCTGATGATGCTCCGTGGAGGGGCGAAACACGTGTAGAGTGTAAAACGGTGGAAGTAGTGCGAGTAAAGTGCATCGCTTGTGCATTTGCATTAACTTGCGGTCGTACGCGTGGTGCATTCAACTAGCTGCATTACTAGCCATCATAAGTGCGGAAGAAGCTAAATACCTTTCTATCTAATTCAATTTATTCAATGAAAAAGACTTATGTAAAGTAAAAATTATATTAAAATCCTACGCTAGATCGTTCCCGATGTTGGTAGGAACTGTTAGTAAAATATACATTAAACAACGAATAAGGCCACAAATATTATATTAAATATATTTTTCATATAACATACAATTTATATTCCAAGCTTGTTCCAAAATATTACTCGCTAGTTACCGTTACGTCGCTAGTTGCACGACCCCTGGCCAGCAGCCAAACCTAGATAATTTGATAAAAAATGTACACCACCCCTTATTGTTCAACTTTACGAGCTTTTAGCTTTATTTTACGTGAACTTAGTAGTATTTTACTCGACTGCTTAATGTAAAGTGGTACGTTTTATACAGTCTGATTCTTGTAAATGTGCACTGTACAATGGATGTGAAACTAATAGACAATTTAAATTTTTCTTCTTTTCGTGTGGGACATGAGGCGATGCCATGAACTTGTAATCGTCCCTTTTCCACTAACGGAAAATCATGAGTGTGAGAACAGAGCGTAATTGTCATGTTTAGAAAATTGTACGCTCTTTTGGAAATATCTCGCCAAATTAACAAGTAATCTAAAAAATGTACGACAAGAATGTAGTAATAACAAGATGTAACGTATTCGCAAAAAAGAAAGTGTTATGTTCATAAAATTGCTATACACCACGCAAAAAAGTGTAAAAATAGACCGATTTTTGAAAAATAAATCTATCGAGCAAACTTTCTTTAATCGTGTTTTCCTGCGACCGGAATCTAGATGATACATATAGATTGCAAAATAATTATACATAAGGTGTTTATCGTTTTTGCCAACGGTGCTTGCATCCAAAAATACCCATTTCTCTCACGGAGCCCTTGCTAATTTGTTCATTTTTATTATTAAACGAACAAGTATCACTCATGATGTAGGTTTACGCAACATAGTTGTTCATGATTAGGTTGAGAGATAAGCCTTTTACGTTACGGCTGGTTAAGACAGCCTTCTTCACGGAGGTCGACAGATCACATACGCACGCCCGTCAGCTGTGATTTCCGAACTGATCCGCGAAAACCTACAATAACACAAATTTGTTCAGTTTCGCGTATAGGTAACACCTAGAAAGTAACAGTTTTAAGCAAGCTCTCTTTAGCTTGGTGGTTTCAGCTAATGGAACAGAATTAATAATAATGTTCATTGACATACTCATGGACATTGTATCCTATTCCCAGAGGACACACTAAGTTGATGAGATTGCTTAGAGATTGGTTAAGACCCCTAGAGAAACACGGCATTCCGTAAAGACAATGCCAGCATATCATTGCAAAACAAATAATTAGATAGCACGGGCTATTTTTTAGTAGGTTCAATCATCATCAATTCATCATCATCGCACACTACAATTGACAACAGTCGCCGACCAATTTAAGTCTAAAATGACGTTGACGTTGGTCACCGTTTGCGACTGTTGGCTGCAATTGCCAACACAGTAGATTATGTGTAGTGTATAGGAGCCCCTTTTTAATATTATTTTTAATATATAATATAAATTTTTATTCTAAACTTATTTTTTAAATTAATCCCAAGGAAAATTGCGTTAAAAAACAACGGTTAGCAATCTTTGCAAAAGAATCAGATTATGAGTTGCAGGAAGTTGTTCCAGGAGTAATTGAGGTACAGTTAATTTAATATTTGCTGAAGAGTTAGCGGCTAAGAGGGTAATTGGATAAACGTACGAGGTATTTTACTGCTCTCGAGAAAAAGGAGTTTGTTATTGTTGTATGACCAACGTGCAGATGCACTTTAATCTAGTTTAGTTTTCATACTAGTGCCGTGTGATGCCAGCTTAAAATGGCATCATCCCATTTCTTTCCCGTGGGAATCGTAAGAGGCGACTAAGGGACTCGTATTGCTATTGTAGGCGATGGGCTGACAACCTGTCCCTGTGGCGATACACAATTATCCGAATGACCCTCAAATATTTGTCAGACATGGATTAAATGTCCGTATCTTGCGGCCGTTTACGCTCTGCCTACCCTGCAAGGGATTGTAGGCGTGATATGTTTATGTATGTATGTAGTTTTCATACTTAGTTTTACAGGTATGTTGAAAGTGATCTTTTGAAAGACATAAGCTCACCATTGTGAACTACTTTTGAACCAAAATTATTGTATTGTTTATGCACAATATATAGAGTAGAATATTATATAATATACATATAAAAAGTACTGAGTTGTTTTTCGAACTTTGATGGTTCAAGTTCAGGCTGGGTTAGACAGTTTGGATTTTGGGCTGTTCCTATGCGCATAAGACTTACATTGGCGGTTTGAGTGTCTAACCGCACGTGCGCTTGACCGTACACTCTTAGTCCGAGTAACCGCATCCGGCTGTCCAGATTGAGTGGCCAGAGTGCGGTTGCTGTTCGGTCTTTTAGGTACTTCATAAAAACGCATACAAACCAGTCATCATAGTGCGCTGTCAAATTTGGACAGCAGCATGCGGTTGCTACTGCTCTTCGGACTAAGATTGTACCCGTAAGGGACTAAAATATTATAATGACGTTGTGTCGACGTAAGTACGACCGGACGAATCTTGAGTGTAGGTATCAGAGTTTTTAAATTATCATGTTTTGCGAATATTACACATACGCACATGTTATACGGGTAAAATAATTCATAACCTCCTCTTTTGAAGTCGGTTACAACTATTAAAAACTACGCTCTTTATCTTCCGTATTAGACTTAAACTAGATAACGAGATTGCTTTGTATTTATAACCAAGCGCTCATGTAACTAGTTACAGAGTTAGTTCAGGTGTTCTCGCTAATCTAATTTGTATGGAGCGGGATAAAATTGAAATTTGCCGGCTTTAGGCCCCGGTTTGGTTCGTTAGCGGTGAATTAATTTTGGAATAATTTGTGGGGCTATTTAGGTATTCTATAGGGGATTTATTTTCAAACCTACGTTCAAAAAGTTATCGGACCTAGTCCAATAACTCGCTGTACATTTCTGTAACTGATATACAGGAGATCACCTCTATACCCACGTGAAAACTAATCCATCTAATTTTGAACTAGGTAATCAACTAAACTATTTATTACCATTATCAACCAACAAACCATCAATCAATTAATGGCCGTCTGTGTCGACCTGTACTTACAATGTTTACACTAAATACTATTTCATTCGTTGTGGATTATATCTATAGGTATGTATATTTATGAGATTCTTTATTTCTATTTTTTTAAAATTTTCTATAATAATTATTTATTGTTAAGTTCTTTTATTAATTAGTTGTTGTTGGCGAAGCAGATGTTAATTTGTGTAATCTCTTTTATTGGCAAACACACTGTATTACTTTCAATGTATAATCAAATGTAAAAGCTGTGAGATTTCCTGTAATAAATAAAAAATACCTGTGCCTACCTTACTTTACTTCCTTTTTCCCGAATTTCTGCTTCTGGGCAATTGCAATAACGCAAATATGAATAAATTCCTTTTCGTTCGGGATCCCGGGATGGGATCGAAATACTCGCAGCACCCAAAAGTATTGTGATCCGAAATATTTATGTTTATTACTACTGACCCACACTCTTCTATCGTGGGATTATCCAAAAATAAGGTAGGATAATAACCTAACTAAAGAACTATTGAAGGACCATCGGTTTTATCCATCCCCACTAATTTCATGAATTTGACAGTATCTTTGTCTGTCTGCTACGCTTTACAACTACTGGAGCGATTTTGAAGAAATTAGGTAGAAACATAAATAAGACGGTAAGAAAGAAAAAAGGGTAGGAAGGAAAATAGCCAAAAAACACCGCAAAAACCACCCAAACAGCCACTAAGCTCAATATATTAAGTATTTTACTTACCTATGCGAAGGTTAGGCTAGCTGAACTGCAGAAATACTTTTTCCTATTTCTTTTAGATGAAGATATTCACAATTTGTAACACGGCCAAAATGATTTGCCGCCTTTCCCCAGTCTTTTGCTAGAAACGATGAAAATAGCCTCAATCGTAAATAGGATTCTGAGAATAGATCTAGACAGGCCAATCTGGAATTCAATAAAAGCTATGAAACGGAACCCTTTCCGAATACATTGTTTTATTCAGTAGCGCGGCGCTGGTTACTGCCGAGCGCTAAAAATTGATACCAGTATGTGGTTCAGAATGCTAACGGAAGTAACGTCTTCTGCTTGAAGTTTTGCCTGTTTAAAATACCTTTTGCATGTTCACATAGAATTTACGTCGTTGTAGAGAAATATTAACCCAATTCAAATTACCAAAACATTTTCGTGAGCTTGCACAACTATTACCCATCACATCACAATAAAACAATTTGAAACGTAAACGTAATTGTAAAATTCAAAATAAACACAACTTAAATCCGTTTTTTTTTACTGTGATCGATTTACTATTGTAAAACGCGCTTTTGTAACGCGGATACTAACCTTCTAAAACGACTTGTAAATAAAATGTTATTAAACCCAATGCAAGTACCTTTAAACTTTTTAGTTACAATTACTTGACCATTTTAACCGCCTAAATACCCTGAAAATAAAAGCCTTATCTTTTCAAGGGTCCAGAAAAATAAAAACAAAAACCTCAATTTTATTACACACGCCAGCTTAAAGAACAACAGTAACAGCTCCAAATTGATATGTTCCCCGGCTCCCCCTGCTTCCTCGGCAACGTGCACATCAAAGCAAAAGAACTAGGTTTGTAGTCCGTATCAATAACGGACCCTCCTGTATATAAATCATCTATACTTGTGAGGGATGCTGCGGCGGCTTGGTGCAAGTCACAGGTGTGAGACCTTTGGGATCTTGTCTTGTTAGGGTTGAATGAGCATTTTATTTCACAGGTGTGATATTAGCCGCGTGATGCCGACTTAGAATAGCATCGTCCCATCTCTTTCCCGCGGGTGTCGTAAGAGGTTATTTTTCTTACGAGCCTCATATATTTGTCAGATCGGACGTGAAGGTATTTTACGACCGTTAACCCTCTGCCAACACCGCAGGGTAAAAAGGCGTGATATGTGTATGAATATGATATTTGTGTGATATTATACCTACTGGTTGCAAGTGTTGGTACACAGAAATTTTTGAACACATGGTTGAATGCGTGGTAAACTCTGACGACAGGGTTCATAGGGTCATTCGGGTCATTAGTCGACTCGATATCCCGCACTAAAGAAGAAGATGGTAGAATCAGTCATCTTAGTGTGTATTTTAATGGGAGGTTGAATGTTCTGTCGTTTCCAAAGAAAAAAGAAAATTGTTCAGATTTATCAGACCACAATCATCACTTTCATTTTAGCCTGAGTATATAGGCCTCTCCTTTTTCTCGCCATTTGCGCCGCATCACAATACAGTCATTTTAAATAAAAGATTGGAAACAACTATGTTACATTGTAGAAAATTGATGAAAACAACAATAAAATGAAAATGATTTTATTGTTCTTGCTATAAGTTTCTTACTTGCACTGAAGAAAATAAAAAGGGTCCAATAATCAATAAGGAGTTTAATCCCGCGGGCACTGAGCAGCTAGTATCTACCACTGGACCAACAAATTAATGGAAGAGTGTCAAACCACACCAGCGGTATTGTCCGCGACGTAATAATCCGCTCTGAAACGCTGTTATTGTGAGTCTACCCAGGTATATGAGGTACTTGCAAACTGATCCATCTTGTCAGGTTTGGTGCTGGTGGCGTACGACAGTGAACGTCGGTAGCAAAACGCTGAAATATAATTTACGCCTGCCTGTGAGAAAAATCTTACCAAGTCGACACGAGCTAAACAGACCATCGTTTTTAGATAAATCTATTCAATTTTCCTGTATCCTGACGGTCGAGAAAGCAGTCTGCTCGCGACCAGAGTTGATGCAACTGAGATGAAACATCGGGATTCAGGTTAATTGTATAAATTTACCTAATAGCACAATCAAACTATGCTCCTGCTCCTGCGTCGCGAATATTGCTCAATATATTTCCGCCGAAGTATCAACGCGAGCGTGTTCACACACTGCTGTCATACTCTTCTCGTGCTACTACGAGTGCGCGCGATAGCAATACATTCCACTCGCGATCAAGCTGCAGTTCTTTTGCCTTGCGCAATAAAAGCTGACATTCGAGGGAGCACGGGAAGTGGCAGAGGCATGACGAGCGGCAGCGCAAGTAACCTGTTTACATACTCGCGCTGCCCAATTCTCTTACTATTTCAGTGCCCATATTGGCATTGTGTTAACTTGCTAGAAAACTTGTGAACCCAAAATACGTGAAATCGCGAAAGCATACAAATTTATATTGCGTTATATTGTGGAAAGCTCCTAGGTTTGGCTCGACCCCGGGTACGGAGTGATAGAGGGAGGCGACAGAGGATGATTATCTAGGCTATTGTCATTAGTCTCCAAGTGAAAGATGCATTTCTAGTCCTGACCTACTTACCTACTTGCTCGCTTGGTTTGGACAATATAAGTTAAACTGATTGACCCATAATTACATTACAGTACAGTTTAGAGTCCTGTAAGGTTGCCTTGGAATACGCCACAAGTTTTTTACTATACGTCGGTCTATATTTATGTATGCGCGAGGGTCTTTTATCTTGTCCCTGACAAATATTTACGTGGACGAGGGCATCACCTCCTGGCGCTGCCTACCGCACGCACTGTGGCTCACCGCCAGTCTCCTCTACTGCGAGGACTAGGTTTATGGAGGGATTTACTCCAAACTGTACCACATCTGGATCTCTTCGCGGATAAGTGGTCAGAAGTGAACAAAGAATGTTTATTTTTTTGTGAGAATCTTTAATTTTGTTAATACTTATTTTAATTCTAGTTTAGTCAAACTAAGTAATATTGTAGGATAAGATGTTGTTTGTATTGTAAGATGTTTTATGATTTGATCTCATTAGTTTTAAGCATGATTTCATTTACCCCGTATAGTAATTAGGTTTATCCTGTAAAACTATATTATTGTAACTGATTAAATAAATAAATAAATAAAATCTAATAAATATTTTCTAGAGAACGTTTAATAATGTTGTAAGATTTGAAAAGAAAATAACATCATATACCCTAGACTATGCCATAGGCTACAAAATATATCAACGAACATAGATCTTCCCAAACGCGAAAAAAGAGTTTTGGTGCATCAAAACAATCTCGTGCGTTATTGGAGCCTAATGTTATTGCGGACCCATGGGATACTACATCTTACATCACAAACCGTCGAGTCTATCCTTACCACATCCTTACTTATAATATAAATCAGAGAGTTTGTGTGTGTGTATGTATGTATGTTTGTTACCACTTCTTGCTCAAATGGCTTGAGCGATACGGATAAAATTTTGAACACAGGTAGAGTATAACCCGGAATAACACATAGGCCTCTTTTTTGCGATTTTGAATAGAACAGTGATCGGCTTGCCGAAAAGTTTCTAGCCGGCCGTTTAAGTTGTAATTTTGTATTGTTGTGGTGTTGCTAATGGTACCATCTATGTATTGAATAGAGAATAAAAACGTTTGATACTACGCTTATACATGCCTGTTACTTCAAGTGGAATGAGCGACAGTACCTAAAGCTTTGGATCTTATAATGACAATGACATGAACTTAAATAAATACTTCAAGGATGTAAGCTTCATAATTCTGTATGAATTTCATATGAAGTCTCCGTAACAGTTAGTCTGGTCGACTGCGCTTCTGAAGAATCATTCACTCGTAAAGCGCTTTGTAGGGCAACTGTAGTTACGAGTATCTATGGCATGGCAGCTGACAGATGCAATGTTCAGAAAATGTTCTCTTCAATGTGATAAGGGTACTTAATTTTCAAATGGATAGGGAATAAGTAACTTGAAAAAGAATGCTTTTTGACTAAACATACAGTATGGTTAAAAGAATACTTAGTAGGGACTAGCTGTATGCAAGACAGATACAAGAACGCGGAAAACCACAAAAATTGAGTAAAAACTTAGCTCATGAAACTTAACAACTTTTGCACCAACACTTTTGGAAAATCGATTATAATTAATGCTAAATCCGAAACGTTACATGTCTTAATAAGGACCTTCCTACTTAGACAACTGATTTTTTAGCCTGATATTGCGCAGATATGTGGGTACTTGATTTTTTACATGCAAATATAGTTTTCATGTACAAATAAGATTTCACATGAATAAAATAAATGTTATACGCAGTAGGCAAATAAGTACCAGGTGTTTGTAAAGACAGTAGCCTTCTCTGTAAACAAGAAGTCAGGATTAGTGTTAGTTCGTCCCAGTGGAGTTTAAACACGTCTGCTCTGTCTAGGTCTTGTCTGGCTGGCTTAATACGTACTATATGATACAAAGGGCTTTCTAAGATGTATCATAATAATTTGAAATGCTGTTTGGTAGTTATTCTAGAATTAGAATTTTTTGTAGCTGTTTTAAAATTGAAAGTAACTTGCACGCCGTTAAGGTCTTGCCTTAACATTGCCACTGTTTTTGATCCCTTGTCGAAATGACCGTCAAACAATAAAGGAACATGAAATTTAGCTATAACTTAGACATTTTCTAGGCTGCAAGAACAGCACACTTAAGTATCCGACAGTATTGTGGTTTGTAACAGCATCTATAGGTACAAATGACACCTGTGACGGCTGCATTTTTGATGCGCCAATGTGTGCCATGACATCCGGATTTCGTATAGATTTAGTCATTTACTCTCGTCTGACAGCCGGCTCAAGACAAAAACATGCGTGAAAACCGCCTAGCTGCTATCCGAAAGACTGAAATATAGCTTTATTTTGCACTATAAAGTTGCGCTCAGGCAAGCCATTATTTGTGTGGTTACTAGGCCAAAAGTCTAGGGCTCGGTGAGAACGAGCAGTTAATTCTACTAAATAACACAATGTTTCCTTATCACGTAAGACCAGCGCTGCAAAGCCACTTTTTACACTACATAGGAATCCTCCTTTACACTCAGGGTTTGGTGTAAAGCGGGAGAGGTAGCGAGTGTAAAATGTTTTATAAAGTCTAAGATTGTGTTGTGTATCGGCGGGGTAAACACAAATCTGACATGTCAGCTGTGCCCCTTTTTCATTCATTAAGTCATTAAAATGCCATTGAATGTCAATTGTCACTATAATTCCACTGTGATTTTCTATGCTTCAAATTGTAGGCAGAATTTGACACAGACAGGCCATTGACACACAATTGAAATGATTTTCATTTAGCAGACTTATGGTTATGATCGTTTTGTTGGATTGTTCCACTTTGGTATTACAATTAGGGGCTTATTCGTTAATTGTCAATGTTGTAGTTATATCAAATTGGTGTGCACTACCAAAAGTGTAGTCGTTGATTTTTTGTATGAAATATGACAAAACAACTCGCATGGAAAACTGCTTTATCAAACACCGAAACTGCCGCTTAGATAAAAGGTAAAATCAAATTTCAACCATTTTCTCGACTGAAAAAATATTACTTATGGCTGCTCGTGGAGCAACGTTTTCAATTCCCGCTTGTTCTTGTACCACAACATAATCTGCATAGGCTTCTTGAATTGCAAATTTCATACAGTTTCCTTGAACACTTGGCCTGATAATTTTTTACATTGTTTGTTTCTGTTTGGATCCAATGCGACACTGTTACTAGAGCTCATGTTTGTAGTTTTATCTTTTGTTGTGGTAGTTGGATTGGTTGCTTGTTTGAATTATAAAAAACTCAAGTTACCTAAACTAACCGTTTTTTGTAACGCGTTTCCAATAGGTGCTACGATTTTTTGTTCCTATCGAGGCAACACTGAGCGCGAGCGGTATATACCCAGCTTGCTGACAGGCGGCCGTAGGCGACGAGATGCGACGCGACACTGCAATATCAAGCTGCAGCGAGCAGCTCAACGACGCCTGATCTGACATTGCAGCGAGCAGCTCAACGACGCCTGATCTGACATTGCAGCAAACAGCTCAACGATGACTGATCTGACATTGCAGCGAACAGCTCAACGACGCCTGATCTGACATTGCAGCAAACAGCTCAACGATGACTGATCTGACATTGCAGCGAGCAGCTCAACGACGTGTGATCTGACATTGCAGCGAGCAGCTCAACGACGCCTGATCTGACATTGCAGCGAGCAGCTCAACGACGCCTGATCTGACATTGCAGCGAGCAGCTCAACGACGCCTGATCTGACATTGCAGCGAGCAGCTCAACGACGCCTGATCTGACATTGCAGATCTGAAATTACAGCGAACAGCTCAACGACGCCTGATCTGACATTGCAGCGAGCAGCTCAACGACGCCTGATCTGACATTGCAGCGAGCAGCTCAACGACGCCTGATCTGACATTGCAGCGAGAAGCTCAACGACGCCTGATCTGACATTGCAGCGAGCAGCTCAACGACGTGTGATCTGACATTGCAGCGAGCAGCTCAACGACGTGTGATCTGACATTGCAGCGAGCAGCTCAACGACGCCTGACCTGACATTGCAGCGAGCAGCTCAACGACGTGTGATCTGACATTGCAGCGAGCAGCTCAACGACGCCTGATCTGACATTGCAGCGAGCAGCTCAACGATGACTGATCTGACATTGCAGCAAACAGCTCAACGACGCCTGATCTGACATTGCAGCGAGCAGCTCAACGACGCCTGATCTGACATTGCAGCGAGCAGCTCAACGACGCCTGATCTGACATTGCAGCAAACAGCTCAACGACGCCTGAGCTGACATTGTAGCGAGCAGCTCAACGACGCCTGATCTGACATTGCAGCAAACAGCTCAACGACGCCTGATCTGACATTGCAGCTAGCAGCTCAACGACGCCTGATCTGACATTGCAGCGAGCAGCTCAACGACGCCTGATCTGACATTGCAGCTAGCAGCTCAACGACGCCTGATCTGACATTGCAGCGTCGCGTCGCATCTCCTCTCGTCTCGTATCTGTGAGAACTGACCCTTAAATCTTCGAAGAGACGCTATGTAATTGCACGCGTAAATAACGAAATAAACGAGTTACGCCGAGACTTATCTTGTTTATACTTGACGATATTTACTGGAGTAACATTATAGTTAGTACCTAAGCTTACGTAGGTATACTACCATGCTGGCCACGTGGTAATGTCATAAGGCGCCGCTAACGAGGCAAGGGAGCGACCAGACGCAAACTCACTCAGACAGACAAACGTGGGCATGTCTTTACTCATGCGTTTTAAACTTGTTATATTTTGTTCTACATGTATTGCTTGAAAATTTACACAATGACGCCTACTTCATTTTATATTAAACGCGTCAAACTAAGGCCAGCAAATTATAATACGAATGCCAAAAAGTTTTGAAAACGCGAGGTGACAACGCATCAGTGCAGTAGCAATCGACATGAAGGTACTAAGTTACGCTAGACTGCTGATTTCGACTGTGTTTGGATAGCATTAGACAGCTAGTATGGTTTCGCTTGTAGCTTTCATATTTACATAGAATCACTGCTGCAACTAATTTTGTCTCCTGCCAGCTAGAAATCTATTGAAACTTCATAGCTTTTTACTAAGTTGTAAGCATATAATTACAGTAATTACGTACTAGTCAACTGACTGCCACACCGCAATCAACAAAGCTTTTGTAAATAATCATTTTACTGCGTTGAATAATTTCAGTTGCTTGGGTCGCTTCAGAAACTATTTTAGTCTCTGTATTGACATGGAAAACATGTAGTGTAGGTGTACTACACTTTTTGACTCAAGGGAAATACCAGAACTACCTAATCTTGTGTAAAATATAATGCAGTTTCTCGCTGGTCGTACAGTGCAAGTCCGTACAATGCAATATTAATTCAGGCGCGTCCAAATTCATAAGTAAGTCGGCCGGGTCCTCTGCGCTGGGACTAACTTCATTACAGCTCAAATCGTCCGCTGAAAGTCTGACAAGAATTTCAAACTACTGTAATAGTCAATTATTGAAACTTGCAGTTCAAAATACAGTTAGATACTTGTTTATAGTAGATTTTACACAGAAGTTGTTTTCTAGGAAGACGTTGAAATTTTCAATTGGATCAATTTCAGTGGTCAACAATGAATGGGATTTTTCTTTGAGTATATTTAGTTGAGTATCTCATAGTTTTATTCAAAATCGAAAAGAAATTATTCATAAAAATGTACATTGTATGTGGGCTCGGATATTTCAAATAAACGCAGTTTCCAAAACAATTGGTTTTTATTTTCTTCTTATTAGAATATTAGTAGAATTTTACAAAATTGACACCGCGCACACGTTCGTCCGTCCCCGTCGTATATCTCTCTCCCTCTCACCCATACGATCCCTTTCACGCAGCATTCACACGTTCCTTTCATCCCCACATTCGGCCATCCTGCAGTTAGTCTGACCTCAGACAACCAACGGAGTAACATAAGTACTTAAATAACTAGTAGCATAAGTAACCATAAGAAAAAATGTATAAGTCACATAAGAGCATGACAAAGATAAGATTGGCCTATAACCTAAATGTAAAAGATGTAAGTCAGCATGCAGGGTTGCAGTTAATAACCTAAGTATTCAGTAGGTATACAACAAAGTAAATAAGTTATCAAGTAGTTAAGGAAACAATCAGGTTGTAACAACAGTATTGTGTGTAAGTACGTCTTACTCGTAAAATACAGTATTAGTTGTACACTCTTGGCATCATTCACTATGGAACACATCACTAAGACGTCCTACGAGCGTAAACCAAGTAAGTACAAGGTAAGTTAAGTATTTACCAAATGTTGAATCACTAGGTATACTTCAGACATAAACCTAATATGTAAGTAGGTACAGATAGGTATACACTCTTGGCATCATTCATAAGAGAACACATCACTTAGGATGTCCTACGAGCAAACCTCAATGTAAGAAATAAGTAGCTAAAATAACAAAGTAGTTAGAGTGTGAACTTGAATATAAAACCACAAATACAATACACCCAATAATAGAGGTACCTTTAGCATAGTTATAATACATAACTAAATGTAAAAAAGAACATAAATACACTTATGACCTAAAAACATGTGACAGGCCTTAGACCCTAAAATATAGGAAGTTCAATGAAATCATCACATAAGTGGAAACATCAACACTATGGCCATGGATCATAATTAGAAGAAGTTTTATTTTTTTCTTTTAATATGGTTTGAAATCAAACATGACAATGAATAGTTACCTTACTCACTGTTAGAGTCATTGGAAGCTGGCCAGGGCTTCATGGAGTCTGCAGCAGAGCTAGTCTTAATAGGGCCTTCCTTCATACTGTCTAGTTTCTCCACCTCATATCGGTCTTTTCCCTTGACATTGGTAATTCTGTAGGGACCCAGGAATTTAGGTTTAATCTTCATGCCTACACCAAACTGTGTTCTTCTGATTGCCACAACATCTCCTACAGCATACTCGTGACTGTTTTTCCTGCCTTTATTGAATTGTTTGGAATTTTCTTGCTGTATTTTCAATATCTGTTGTTTTGCTTGTACACGAGATTTTTCTCTATCTTCCATGTAAATATCAATGGCTTCCTGCTGTAACAAGTTATAGAGCTCAATATCTTCTTTGTTTCTCATCTTCGTTCCGGTAAGCAGCTCATATGGTGAGGTATTGATACTCCTTTGATGAGTACTATTCAGAGATCTTTGCACTCGACTCACATACTTGTACCAATGGGTAGGGTTTTCAATACACAATTTCGTCAGGATTGAAATTATGGTTCGATGCATTCTTTCTACTTGCCCATTTCCTCGTGGTATGCCAGTAGTAATTTTTACATGCTGAATTCCTTCTTTGTGGCAGTATTCTTCAAATTCTGTACTAGTGAAAGCAGAGCCTCGATCTGTTATGAATCTGGCTGGGTTTCCAAAGTGTTGCTGCAGGATTCTTATCTTGTCTAAAGTTTCCCTGCTGGTTGTGCTCTTAGTGGGGAATATCCAAGTGAATTTAGTGAAACCGTCTACCACAGTCAAGATATAGTTATATAGCTTCTTAGTCTCAGTCATTGGCCCGAGGTGGTCCAGATGCAGGGTATGAAGAGGGGCATCCTCTTTACTTATAGGATTTAGAAATCCTTCTTGTTTGCCTGCTTTCTTGTTGGCCAATAAGCATGGCACACATGTCAGTAGATACTCTTCAATCTTTTTTTCTATATGTGGTATATAATAATCTTTGTCTATGATGTGCAGCATTTTATTTTTGGCAAAATGTCCGTTGTCGTGTGCTCTTTTGAGGATCTCACTCTCTAATGCTTTGGGAATGACTAGCTTCTTTTCTAACCCTTTATACAGCATTCCATTATCCAGCGAGTAATCTTCATAAGCAGTGTGCTGTAAAACTTCTTTTATAGCCTTCAGACCACTATCATTCTCTTGAGCATATTTTATTCCATCACGAAGATCAGAGAAAGTGACAGCGACAAAGGGATATCTGCTCAAAGCGTCAACATGACGCATTTTGCTTCCTTCTCTATGCTCAACTTCGAAGTCATAGTCTTGCAGTAGGATGACCCATCTTGCCACTCTTGTGGACATTGCCAGATCTTTTTTCCTCAGAGTCATTTCGAAAGCTTTACAATCTGTGACTAACCGAAAGTGAATTCCAAATAGATAATGTCTGAACTTCTTAACACCTTCAATAATCGCCAGCGCTTCCAGTTCATAGCTGGTGTATCGGCTCTCCGTATCACTGGTCTTTCTGCTTAGGTAATGAACTGGATGAAGCTCACCATCCTCTGTACATCGTTGCATCAATATGGCCGAGTAAGCAATACTGGAGGCATCTGTGTGGAGTTCTGTTGGTAACCGTGAATCAAAAATCTTGAGCACTGGAGCTGATGCCAACTTTTCCTTGAGAGTGTTGAAACTATCTCTGTGTATATTTTCAAAGCAAAACTTTTCATCTTTTTTCAGTAGATCTGTCAATGGCTTAGCAATCAAGGCAAAATTCTCAATGAACTTTCTGAAGTATGAGCATAGCCCAACAAAGCTCTGAAGCTGTTTAGTGTCTTTGGGCTCTGGGTATCGTAAGACTGCATCAGTTTTCCCTGGAGCTGGTTTTATCTCTCCATTCTCAATTACATGTCCCAAATATTCAACCCTCCGCACCATCAGTTGACTTTTCTTCCAATTAATATCCAGGCCATATTCTGCTGCTCTTCTCAGCACTTCCTCTAGTCTTTCAGTGGCTTCTCGTTCAGTTTCACCTGGAATCAACAAGTCATCGATGAATATAATTACACTACCTTTCATGATGAGGTCTCGAAATATTATGTTAATAAATCGGGTGAAAACTTTTGGACAGATGGCAATCCCAAACGGAGCTCTCAAAAATTCATACTGCCCTGTAGGTGTCACAAAGGAAGTATATGGAATAGAGTCTTCATGCACTTTTAGATGGAAATAGCCATTTTTCAAATCAAGTGCACTAAAGAACTTTGCCTTCTGACACTTGTCAATATGATCTTCTATGAGAGGAAGTGGGTACTGGTCTTTGATCATCTTTTCGTTTAGCTTACGGTAGTCCACACAGATTCTTAGACTACCATCCTTCTTCCTAACTAGCACCAATGGACTGGAATATTCAGAGGTACTTACACGTATGATCCCATCAGCCAACCACTGCTTTATCTGATCTTCTACCTCTTCCTGCTCCTTCAATGCAAGACGTCGTGGTCGCTGGGACACCGGTACGTCATCTCTTAAGTGAATTTGAAGCTCAATTGGTGCCTCCTTAGTCTTCTCTGGTTTGTACGACACCATCATCTCCTTCACCTTTTGGCGAGTTTGTTCATCTATCTCGCAACCTATAATATCAAGATTAGACACAAAACATGTAAGATTTCTCAACCATTTTTCATTCGAACGCAACAACACTACATTTCCATGATCCATAACCATAAGCGTTTGATAAAGTAATTCATTGCCGACTATCATGTGAAACGGCATCACATTATTAGGAACAACGTGAATCTTAATGTCTTTATAAGTCTCCCTATCGATAGATAGATCTGTTGAAATCAGTCCCAGCGCACGAACTTTTCCCGAACCAAGTCCAGACAATACTACACTTGAAGGTTCATAATCCGGCAATACGACGTCATGTAAACAATGCACGGCTATCAAATTAACGTCACTTCCAGAGTCAACAAGCGCACGAACGTTCTTACCGTAAATTTGCACATTTTTCATAGGTTTTTGGCCTATGTTTTCTTGTATTTTCCCTATATTCACGTTCATTGTTGTCGTCAACTCGGCTGATTCGCCATCTTGATAATAGCTGTCATGCTCGTCATGTTGGCCATCCTGACCGTGCGTTTCGGTGTTGCTATTTGTTTGAACGCAATCGGTACAATCACAGTAAAATGCGTTCGGTCGACGTCCGATGCCCGCCGAAGCAGAGTTGGAGCGCGGCCGAGTCACAGCGCTGCCAACATGACGACGTTGACTTACATCCGCGCCGACGACTACGCCGTTTCCTCCATGATGGCTGCTACCCTCGCCGCCGCCATAGCCGCCACATTGGGATGACACATGTCCAAACAAATTGCATCGAAAACACTTCAGTCCCTTGTGTTTATGAGGGCAAGACGCTGAAATATGCGAATTCCCGCCACAGTTGAAACACTTCCTTATTTCGTCTCGAACTGGCGCACTAGACCGCTTATCAGTACTTCTTACCGCCACCCTCATCTTTTCCTTCAATGTTTCATAAATTTTAAGCTTTTCTTTTAAATCACTATATGTCGTTACACCGTAAAGCATCATTTTGTTTGTCTCGATATCCACAATCCCATCCACAATATATTGAATTGCGACATAGTCCGCCATTTTACCACGTTTACCGAGCTCTTTCATAACTAGCATGTAATCGAGGCAACTTTCATCCTTGCTTTTTTTCCTGGAGCTCATTAACTCGTGAATAGCTTTCGCATCGACCGAGTCCGCGAACTCCCTGCCAAGCGCCGTCTTCAGCTCCAACCATGACTTATGTGGCCTTTCAGCACGTAACCACAGAGCCGCCGTACCAGTAAGCGCTCGCCGTGCCACCAGTAGCTGCTGAAGCGGCGACCACGAGTATATTTCAGCATGATCCTCTACGTCCTGTATCCACCGGCTCACTGAGTGTGTTTTGTCCTGGCCGCTGAATTTTGGCAACAAATCGGCACTCATTCGCAGCACTCCCGCTTTGCCACCACAATCTCCATCGTCCTCCGGATCACCTTGCCTGCTTTTCGGCATTGTTGTAACACCTGTCGTCGTTTGTTTTATTCGTCGTAATCACGTCGTAGTATTTGCAAAACCCAATG
The DNA here is from genome assembly GCA_027580185.1 of Tuta absoluta. Taxonomy (NCBI): domain Eukaryota; kingdom Metazoa; phylum Arthropoda; class Insecta; order Lepidoptera; family Gelechiidae; genus Tuta; species Tuta absoluta. Next base: position 5,453,505 of record JAQAHW010000008.1, read on the forward strand.
CAAATCGTCGTTGGCGTCGTTCGTCGTATAACCTCAAACTGCACGCGGCGAAGTGACGTCTTCGTATCTTCTTGAATTTTGAATATTTCCGAATATCCCGGACGGGCCCCCAGATTGTGGGCTCGGATATTTCAAATAAACGCAGTTTCCAAAACAATTGGTTTTTATTTTCTTCTTATTAGAATATTAGTAGAATTTTACAAAATTGACACCGCGCACACGTTCGTCCGTCCCCGTCGTATATCTCTCTCCCTCTCACCCATACGATCCCTTTCACGCAGCATTCACACGTTCCTTTCATCCCCACATGTATATGGGTCGAAACCCTCCCTTTTTTAAGGTGGTTAAAATTTTGGAGGAAAAAGTTGAGTTAAATTATCACTGCATTCGAGATTGTTCAGACCATTCCCGTAAAATGTAACCTAACAAACCTAAGTTCACGGATAGCATAGCCTATATTATAACTAAATTTATACTGTAGTTTAGGCTGATTTTATCGTAAGCCTTAGTACGAATATATTAAGCAGTTTATTGTGGCTACAAGAACGCAAAATGGCCTACATAGGCAACACTTTTCAGGGCTGCTCCTTATAATTTATATTGCATACATACATACATACATAAATCACGCCTTTATCCCTTACGGGGTAGGCAGAGCGTTAACGGCCGTAAATGGATATTAATACCACGTCTGGCAAAAGTTTGAGGGTCAGATCAATCAATCAGATAACCGTGTATCACTTTAGTGACAGGTTGTCAGCCCTTCGCCTAAAATTGCAATACACATCCAACCCTCGAGTCTCTTAGTCGCCTCTTACGACACCCATGGGTAAGTAATGGGGTGATGCTATTCTATACCGGCATCACACGGGATACCACAACCGTTTTATGCATGCCCTAATTGGAAACGCATTACTGTGTACACTTAATGACTTTAAGACGAAGCAAATATAAAAAGCGATGTATTAAAAATGTCGTCTGGAGTAGTAAGAAAGCAAGTCACGCCCCAGACGGGGCGGGGTAAAAACTGCTGCGTGGCCTTTGGAATTTCATTTAGGATGCCTGTGCTCTAATGTTTCGTGGTTTTTCCGATATTGCTTCCTCTTTCTTTAAACTTATTACTATCTACTTGTAGTAAACAGGGTACTTACAGTATATAGATACGTATTCTAAAGTCTTTTTAATGTAATTTAACTAATATAAAGTGGGTATGTGCTTAAACATCTATGCATATATTTAATGCCGTGTGATGCTGGCTTAGAATATCATCACCTCATTTATTTCCCGTGAGAGTCGTAAGAGGCAAATAAGGGACTCGAGGTTGTGTATTCAAATTTTAGGCGATGGGCTTACAACCTGTCACTATGGCGATACACAATTTTCCAAATGACCCTCAAATTTACGCTGTGCCTTCCCCGGAAGGGATTATACGCGTGTTAGGTGTATGTATTTATATTTACCTTCATCAAACGTTATCCATTATTAATTATACCCTACACATCAATCACAAACTGCCTCCAAGCATATTCCTTCCCAATTAACCCTTCGCAACATCTTAAGGCCCCGTCACACTCCACCCTTACCATAAGCCCTATCCTACCTACAATATGCTCAGAGGTGCTACCGTTTATATGCTATTAGTAAAAAGAAAACTTAAGCCACTAAGCACTGTTGCCCTTACTCCGCTTTAGGGCCCTGTAACAGTGTACCAGCAGCAGCCCTTTCCTACCTTCAATACGCTACTAAATGCTCAGAGGTGCTACCGCAACGATATAAAAAATGCGTGGTAAATTTTGTCGCGAATTATAGACGAAACTTACGAAGAGATTTACTTTTGTCGATTTAAAATGAGTAGAAATATTTTTGTCGGTGATATTAATATATGCCCTAAATTTTGATTTTGATCGTGTAGCTGCTAGTCGTAGCTATATTGCATTTATTGCCCACCCTGCACTATTTGACCATAAGAACGTGGTCAGAACAAGGAATCCTAATAAACAATTAAAAAATTTAAATTTCTAAACTAAGTATTCGTCTAACTTTTGAAGCTACAATATTAACATTTGTTCAAGATTTTTGAGCTTTGTTCACATTTTAATAAAGCAATAAGTGAGGGTAGGTATTTCGATACTGTCACGACGCTGCTATCTTTACATGATTGCTGCGTAATGAGTAGTTTCCGCGACCACCGGTGGTGCAACCCGCTCGAAACGTAGAGGTAAATATCCACACGTTTACCTAGTAATCATTTCGCGCGGAAACCCGATAAAACCACTGTTTAGTTGATAACTGTTTTTTTATTATTTTGCAAGTGTTTTATCTTTCTCAGGTGGCGCAACTAAACATCAGGTAGCGCCAAAGACCGGACACGCTAATTGGAGCAGCTAATGAGGGCAGATGACCTCGCCTTAATGAGCTGACCCTTAACAGAGCACGCTTTAACGATACAGATCGGAAGAAAGGAAGATAAAATAAATTATAGTAACTAGTAGGTAAATGTTAACAAGTATTGAATTTTTGTATTTGGTTTATTTAAGCGATATACAAGGTTTCAATATAATTCGAATATATTAAAACTTTTATTACGTTTTAGAGGCCCAATCCCGACAACACGTAAAACAGTGCTTGTTATCCAAAGTTGGCTTGATATCTGAAGTCAGGTTTGTCACAAAAATTTTCGTCAATCATAGGGAGTAACTTCAATTAAGTATACATCGGGAAGAAATATAACTAATTTGAAACTAACTAAGCTTAAAAATAAACATAAAAATAACATAATATGTAAGGTACACTTAGGTAATTGCGACATACATTTCTAGGAGATGACTAGAGGTCGGTTAATTATTCAAAGTTATTTTATATTTACTGTCATTACTGTTTCACCTCTTTGTACTCCATAAAATTATGTCAGTACTTATTACGAGTATATATTCGACTATACAGAATTCGATTAGGTACCTATTAATTTGTACATTTTAAGTTATCCATCTCTAAATTTTCTTTCTCTCTTTCTAAATTAATTACATTTTCGTCCATCGCCTTTTGGGATCGTGAACCGTGAAGCAAAAAGAATCGACTCTCACGACTGTAGCGTGGGAAAGAGATTTGTTGTAAGAATGGTTTAGAAGTGAATTAACAAATAATATGTATTTTATTAATAATCCTCAATCTTTTGATATTTCAATGAAACATTTGTTAACAGCGGTTAAAGATTATCATGAAGATGCAAATATTTTTTTTTTTCATTTTTGTGACACATTCGTATAGGTCGTAAATCCAACAGTAAGGCAGCCAGAAACAAATGTTATCTAACTTCAATCCATTGTATTAAATCATTAGCCTGGTCAATTAAAAATGATTTCTATTGAATTTAAATTGGAAAATTGCAATTCAAGTAGAGTTTCGTTTATAAGCTACTATAACACTTAAATTAAAGGGAAACTTAATTACATGCATAAACCGGAACCAGTGATATGCATCCCCTACTCTCCTAATGTTATTTTTATTTAAGCATCTAACGTTATATGAAATGTCGTCCATTGTTCTAATATTGCCACAAAATCAATCAAATCCAAAATTGTTAAAGAGGTACTTTGCGACTTTGCCAACGGTAGTTTTCTTGACGCCGAGCTTGCGAAGCAACGCGGTTGGTGGCGGACATGGTGGTGTAATACTAACACTTAATAACTCAGAGTAGTCCAGCTTTATTATTTAGCTAGGTTCATGGGCTCACCTTGCCAACGCCAGTAGGTTCTTTGACGCCGAGCCTGCGGAGCAACGCGGGCGGTGGCGGTGGCGGAGTGCGATGTAACGCTGCCGCAAAACCGCTCAGAGCTGGTGAGTCCTCTTCGCGCCGTCTGCGCTCACGGTGTGGAGAGCCGCTGCTGCATTTTGTTGTTGACGTCCTGTAACAAGAGGAACCAGTTAAGGCAAGGTTGTTCATTGAAACCTTGCAACTGAAGAGGGAAAATCATTGGCACAACAACTTTGGTATATTTTTTTTTAATTTTTAATGTATGATGGGTTTGCTCTTGACTCTAGTCTAGGTCATAGGACAGAGACAGAGTCTAAGATAGAGCGAGCTCACCCAGAAGAAGCCTGGTAAGGCACTGGCACTCCCACACACTGACGGAACGCAGCAAGCTACTTGGCGCCAGACTTCGGTGGGGTGGTGGTCAAGCCGAGCCAGGCGGCCCCTTACGGAGCCATTCAACGCTTAGTGGGATCGTTCAGCCGGACTTGTCCACAGGCAAGCCTGTGTTGCCGTTGCCCGCTAGGAGGTAGATCCCATACCACCCCAAAAATATGAAAATGCAATAGAAGGGAAAATCCACGGAAAGAGATGAGGATAAGACAGGAAGTTTATGCAATAGGAGAGTTAAAACAAAAAAGGAAATCACTCAACTGGATGGAGTTGAGGTCTTAAAATCATGATGATTTTATAGCTAATAATTACGCCAGCATAAAAGTAAAGTATGTTTCTGTCAATCACATTCAAATTGGGTTATACGTAATTACGAGCTAAAGAATTTTGGAACAAAACATTTCCCGCTGAAATCGTAAATCGAACCAGGCAAATGCAACATTCATGTACAGCCTCAGGGCCTGCATCATTACATTCTGTTTCAACCTACTTATATCTGTATTTCTATTTCTGAACGAGACCATTACTCGGGATCAGGAGCTCGCCGCCGGCATTTGAAAGATTCCCAGCCTAGATCCTTCGCTAATGTGATATGCTATTGTGTCTATCCGTAGAAAATCGAGGTAATGTAAAGTGCACTCATAGCATAGTAGAAAAGGTTTGTATTTGTTACGACCGAGTCACAAGAAATTATGAGGACAAATACGACAACTTCATATTGCATTACTGTCACAATTTACTTCATGTTATGCTATTTCTCTACCTTTGGGAGAGTTCTCGCGTTAGAATTAAGTATAACCAATATGGGGTCTGTAATTAACACGAGTTGACAATCATAATAAAATGTAAAAAAACAATTGTCAAATAAGTATGACGCTTTGAGACGTGTAAAGTCTTTAGGTACCTGCTATATCTACAACGCCAGCACCCAAGTAAATATGGAATATATACGCCATTACCACAGATCAAAGCCGTTTTAAAAGATTCTAAACCTAGATCTGCAGCTAATGCGATTTGAAGTATCGCCTGTCGAGCATCCTCTAAGCTTTTCTATTGAACAGTATTCTTATAAACTCGTATATCATAGTTAGATGCCTACTGTTTCCTAAAGAATGATATATTTATTGGCCGCAAATTTTCTTCTTGCTATGGAATGGATATCTTTACACCTGCTGTTGTAAAATGTTTGTGGAAAAGAATTTGTTATCACTTAAACCTTTTTGACAAATTTAAAAAATCACTGGCTGTCTGAATCCACTAACTCAATTTCAGATTGTTATTAGGTACTTTAGTTTAGACCCAAACCGTGACAGAACCTAAGCATAACAGAAAAGTCTCTCAGAACAGCTACATATAGATGGCATCACTACTATGTTTCGATTTCTATTGTAAACCAGTCAGTCACACTACCTAGAAGATAAATGTAACCGACACCATTTCTAATTGAAAAGCGAACAGAAAACATTTATCGCGGAAACCCCTAGCGACCTAAAGTCGAAGTCGAAATAAATGAACGTTACGTGACGCCTTGAGTGACCTTTTTACATTTTTCAAAAATTCGCCTCGCGCGCGTCAATATGGAGGGGGGTTGTATTCGCCCTGAGGGGGCCCTGGCGGGAGCCCTGGCTCCACACGCTGATGGATGGCGCTTACGTGACGGCTGACGACACCGCCCAAGGCAAAAAGGGAAGGATTGAGGTGAAATCATTGCGAGCGTGGGGGAGTAGTTTGTGTTGAAATTGAGTCATATTTACTTGTGGTATGTGCTTTTAGGTCGGCTAGCTCATTATTTAAGAGTAAATGTAAAAAATCGGTTAAGTTCGACAAAAAGTCGGGTAATTCGGATTCGCGCACTTTTAAATATCAATTTTCCTATATTTTTAGCATTTGCTTTATATCGGCAACAAAAATACGGCATCTGTATCTATCACGGTTTTATGATAAACAGCCTGGGTCCCGTTTTAGGTACTAAACCCTAAAAACAATAGAAGTTCATTTTAATTATCGTGTTTCCACACGACTCGCTCAATCGACAAATGACTCAACAAAAATAAATTACCTTATTTCCTATCTAATCTGAGATCATACTTTTAAGTTTGAAGCAGAATTTTATTTTGTGCTCGTAGTTAACTAATTGACAACATAACTGTAGGTGAAAAGAAATAGTTTGCGCAGCATAAACTACAAGTTTTAGCGGCTTTTTACTAATACGACTTTTTTACACACATGACCCCCGATGATTGTTCCTGATTCCATCCCTGGCAGTCCCGTATTTTATTTTAATGCCGCGACGTAACTTCAGTCCCCAGAGAGGCTTAAAATTGAAAATTCTCCCGGTGTATTGGAAAGAGAGTCGCATTCCTAAAAGATGATGGTGTCACAACTTGCCATTGATATGCGTCGCCCGTTTTGTTTTGGCGTCATGCGGAATAATATACCTGAATGATTTATAGCTTCTGGAGTACTGCCAAACCTCATTATTAAAAATCATAAAGTATTTTAAGAAATGAATATCCTGGACATTTCACACTGCGCTAGCTATCCCTAAACTAAGCAAAGCTTGTACTATGGGGATTAGATAGCTGACATTATACATTCATACTTCTTTTTCTAAATAAATGCATACAAAGAAAAAGACAAATATTTTAAAAATATAATACTTGTGCTGTGTGAAACTAACGACCCTTGGGGTGGGAGGCAGGGGTACTATCCACTCCACCATCGGGCCAGTCCTGCTACAGTGTAACCGGTCAATGTCTATATAAATCTTGGGATGTGAATTACAAGCTATTCATACAAAATATTTAGAAAAATTAAAAAATAATTGGTATGCCAATACTAAAAGAAGTAGGAGAGATAGTTATTATAAAAAACGGAATAAGTTATTAAGAGGAGTAGATCACGTTTTACGTCTAGAACACGTCGTAATAGTAGTTTATGCAACTGTCGTATAATGGGGGTCATTAGAATGCGAGTGTCTGTTTATCACACGAGGCGCAGCCGAGTGTGATAATAGTTTGACACGAGCATTCTAATGCCTAATTATAGCAGTTGCATAAACTATTTTATCTACACTCTCCAAAAAAACTCAGAAACACTTTTCTTAACGTACGCACCGGCCATTGCAAGGCCCGATACAAGGACAAATTCAATACGAGAACGTAATATGGCTTGATATGAATTTTCAAAAATCTATACTTTAGCAGTTGTTTAGATGTGGAGTCTTAACAATTACTTAACTAAACAACTGAACAACATCTGAACAACATCTGAACAACAACTGAACAACATCTGAACAACAACTGAACAACATCTTAACAACATCGAAACAACAACTGAACATCATCTGTACAACAACTGAACAACATCTGGACAACATCTGTACAACAACTGAACAACATCGGAATAAAATCTGAACCACAACTAATCAACATCTGAACAACAACAGAACAAAAACCTATTAAAACAACAGAACAACATCCGAAAAATTACCGTACAACAACAACTGTCAGGTGCGGCGGAAGATAGCGATTTGAGTATTGGAAAAAAAAACTTCGTTTCATTTCTCAACTTTATCGTATTAAGAGTTTTGTCATTAAGTCATTACGCTTCTGTAATTTATAGTAAACCCTAGTTTTTATAGGCAGAATGCATAAAGTAGGTCATTATGCATCTGTTTTCGAATTCATAATTCGAACATTATGAGACGAGTGTATATAAAAGTTTTTACAATCTTCGACCGGACCTACTGTATATTATAAAAGGAATTAGTAGGTATAGCAGCGGCTAGAGATTTAAGACATTACTGTATAGGAGAGTGCTGGCTGGGTGCTCTCGTAAGCAATGCTGCGGTCTTCCTAATCTTAGTTGAACTCGGTTCAGTCTGAGAGGCTTAACTTGTAGGACTATCAGGTGCAATGTAGCTTTACAACTTTGATGGGCTTTTGTTTCTTATGGGATTGTATTAACGATTGTCCAGTTTTATAGTTTCTTTTGGGAATATTTGTTTGAAAAGTTTATCTAGTTTGCTACAAAAAACGTAGAACTTTAATCAGTACCGTAAAATATTCGATGAAGCATGTATTTAAACATACCTACGTAGTACTTTATATTTCAGTTCGTTTTCCGCGTAAGTTATCTTACCTCAAACAATCTAAAAAATAATCCAATGTTCTATTCACATAATGAGAACTTGAAAACCGAAAGTAGCAAGTTCGAACCCTGTCTGTTTTGAATTTTAGAACACAAGTAGGTATGTATGTCTAAACCTATTTGGCGAAAAGTGACATTCGAGGTATGTTAAGATAATTAAGTGTGATATTTCCCTTTGCTCTGAGGACCTTTGACAACCATATTTGCAAAACAAACAACCCTATAGTCCTCTGCAAATGCAGTTGCATGTAAAAACAATGTCCCTGAGCATTTTCCCTCGCATACCTTCCTACCCGCCTTCCTGGCGTGCCCCAGTCGCGTGCTGCCATCCCTATACCTCATGGTGGTTACAACTATTAACATTCTTCCATGGGAATGCTTAGATAATACCTGCTTTTGGCATAGGGCTAGCAAACACGTTACGAAGTCTTCAGGCTTTAGCTCTTGAATGGAAATAGTGACAGAATTTCCAATTTGAGTATAGTATTACTATTTGCGTGTTAATGTCATATTAATATTCGTTCATCCATCGTTTTACCATATAGTGTATTTTATTCAGTCTAATTCATGATACAATTTGAAAATCCACTATGAAATTTTTTTCTTCACAGATACAGATGGACCGGGTTCTAAGACATTTTCTTTCCAGCTCTTTATTATATTAGGTAAAGGTGGAACAATATTTGAAGTTAAAAATAATAGTTACCTATAGACAGAACCTTAAGATTCGCCTTATTTCTTTTAAACGTAAGGTACTTGACCCAAATAAGGCCAAGTCCTATTGGTCATATTTCCCGCCATATTAATTGAAATGCCCGCCTAACTTAAAGTGACACGTATCTATTCACAGCCTAACGGCCCTGCAACTTCGTTTTTATACTCCTTTAAGTTTTCTTTGTGCGACCCTTCGTGTCTCTTATGGGCTGATAAGGGTCAATAAGGGTCGAAATTGGTCAAATGGATGGGAATTGATTGGTCGAGTTGGTTCCTGTCACGGAATAGCGTATCAAGACATTAGACATTCTTTTCAGGAATTATTAACCGATTTCGGTCGTGATTTTGGCGGAATGGTTGTTGCGTGGCTAGAACTTAAAATTCCCTTGTTATTACAAAAAAAGTTAGTCATGGTTTAAACTGTTTGACAACGTCAAATCGTATTGAAAACTATAAGGAATAGTAAGTCAATAAATATAAAAAATACTTGGGATGCATTAAGGATCATTATAATAAAGTGCCGTGTGATGCCGGCTTAGAGTAGCATCACCCCATTTCTTTCCCGTGGGAGTCGTAAGAGGCGACTAAGGGACTCGAGGGTGTGTATTGCAATTTTAGGCGATGGGCTGACAACCTGTCACTATAGTGATACACAATTTTCCGAATGACCCTCAAACATTTGTCAGACGTGGTGTAAATGGCCTTTTTTGCGGCTGTTTACGCTCTGCCTACCCTGCAAGGGATAATAGGCGTGATATGTGTATGTGTGTGTATAATAAAGTCTATTGGTAGTTCTGTTTGTTTTTATAGACCCCACAAGGCTAGCAGTTAGCACCTATTATTACAAAGCGCAGGAAAAGATATCATATCTACAAGATTACGAGTACTTATTATAAAATATCTTTCTACGCCTTTATATCAAAATATTACGGTATCAATGTTTTGTATGATTTTGATAGTTGTTAGATATTTTACCTCGAACAATGCGTCTTGGAAAGGCACTCTTTATAACAAAGTAACATGGAATCCCGAACAGGAAGAGGTTTACGTAGCTATACCGTTGATTTCACGGGCTGGCGGCCACGATGAAAACAATCCCGAAAGGTCTGGCTGACATTTGATAGAATGTTTCTTGAAGCATGAGCAAGCCTTCACAATTTGACCGTCTTGTTATTCTGTACATTTTTGTATCGGAATATCGGATTTGCGAGGGGATTTGATGATGCCAAACATATTGCTCTTTCGATGTTATTATACAAGGAGAATTTTTTGAAAAAGACTGCTAGCGTACAGTGTACGAGTACTCTGTGCAAATATATGCAATATAGAGGGAAAACAGTATTTTGTAACTTTGAACCTTTAGATGAAGGTGCAAAAGTGTTGACTATTCAATGTGCCATAAAATCCTAACACTAGACAATATATTTTAATAAACGCATCGAACTACAATAGTTTGCCATACTTTTTTCCAAAGAATGAATTTGAATATGCCGGGTTTCCATCGGGTTACTTATCATCAGCTTGTTACATAAAAAATAACAAAGGTTGAGATTTTAAGATCAACGTCAAGCGAGTAAAACCCCAGTCAATATTTCTATGTGTTCTTCCCACACTCACACACGATATTTTCAGGGCATTGTCAACATACGTAACGCAAATACGAGGAAAAGAACAAAAAATGTCCACGTAACAACAAACACAAAGGCAAATCAAATACAACTCTTTTATCCATCCTTACAAATGGAGGTTTTTTCTAGCAACTCTTTGTACTAGGATACGGTATTTTTTACACGTTCGTTCCACAGTCACAGTAAAATTAAGGACCAGCAATCTATGTTCCAGTCTACTACTACTGCACACTATTGCTTCTACTTTTCCTTGTTGAGCCAAGTCTTCCACCTCAACGCCATGTCATCCATCTGAATATTTGAATGTTCACAACTGCATTTCCGAAACCGTATAATTAACATTAGGAAATCGCCTTAATTAACTTAATTAATTTTATACTTAAGTGAGACATCACTAGTAGAACTGTTATTTTTGTTGCGCGTTATCGCGATGTATTCAGACCAGTCGGTCAGTTCAGAGAATGAGTGTGATTAAAATAGTGAGTCCGATCTGCTATAAAAATAATAATAATATCTATTTATTGCCTATGTATTGACTTATCCTATGCCTATATGTTTACCTTTCTAATGATTGCAAACATTTACATAACTTTTTATTATAATATCTTCTTTTGCACGTTGTCACTCCAGCAACTCCTCCGCAAGACTGCCTCTCCGCCCCATTCCATGCCGGTGAGAAAACCGTTGGAGGGGTTTAGGTAAATCCGATCAACCAATGACAGACTTGCCTCATAAGTTCGTAATTTCGCCGGGTGGTGGCGCCACCATCAAACGTCAAACGCGTAACAGATATTTCAACGACTGTTATAAATGATATCCGTTACTGTTATTTATAACAATTATAAAAATAACGATAACGTATCATGTTATAATTATTAACTGTCACAGGTTGATGTGTTTACAAATATAGTTCTGTTAATTTTCAAACGTCAAATTAAATAAATAACAGTAAGAAATCACAAGAATCATGACATTCGGCCATCGGACATCGTGCAGACTCCGGCGCACGAAAACAAAGAAGATAGAGGTACAAGAAAGGTAAGCAAGAATATATTTTTTTTTTGCAAAATTATTTCATAATAATAAAAGAAGGATTTGTAGTCTTGTTATTTTTATTTAAATATACATAAGTATAATTAAATTATTATTCTCATTGATCTACTATCAATCTTACATCTTCATTATAAATCTATCAATTTATAATTTATCAATCATACATAAATAAAATAATCATGACATTTGGCCTGTATATTTTGTACATTATTTGAGTCTTGATGATATTTACAACTATAATTCTTTATAAATATTTACTTAAATAATATTTGCTACATTACCATGATAATCTATTCATTACATTCTGAATCAGTTTCCGAGCTACTATCGTCACTCATTACATTAAGTGCGCTCACGTTAACCCAAGGTCTCATGCGGTCAGCTGCCACAACTGTACAATATTTTTTTGTCTTACTCAAGCCTGGAATATTAGCAATTTGGTATCTATCATTACCTAATACTTTAGTCACTTTGTAAGGACCGATAAACTTGGGTAAAAGTTTCTTGCTTTGCCCTGGATTTTCGCTAAATGAAACTTTAGTGATTTTTACTAAGTCATTAACTGTGTATTTAACTGCAGGTTTCGTTTTTGAGTCAAACAATTCCTTTATTTTCTTTTGGTTCTTATCAATAGTATTTTTCACCTCCTGTCTCACTTCGCTCATGTCTTTGTCATTAACCGTGTCTTCTAAGAGCCCTCTAAACATGCTATCGGAATCTCCTTTCAATCTTATACCAAACAATAATTCTGAAGGTGTTTTTCCTGTTGTGGCGTTAACCGTATTGTTAATGCCAAACTGAACTTTTGGGACAGCTAAATCCCAATCCTTCTCGTTTTTATTAAAATTCTGTGTTGCCAGAGCTTTTAAAATGGTTTGGTTGAAGCGTTCTACTTGACCATTAGCCCTCGGACAAGAAACAGCATTAAGCACATGCTTAATGTTTCTATCAGCACAAAATTGTTTAAATTGTCCTGACGTAAAAGCAGAACCTCTATCTGAAACTATCCTTTCAGGTGATCCAAAATCTTGAAATATGTTCTCTAAAACCTTGATAGCTGAACTGCTTTTAGTGTCTTTGACTGGTCTTACAAAAACATATTTTGTAAAGCCATCAACGACAGTCAAAATATAAGCGTTGCGTTGTTTGGTCCGAACAAAGGGACCGAGATGGTCAATATGTATTGTTTGGAAAGGCACGCTTAATTTCTCAATGGGGTAAATGTGTCCTTGCTTTGCGGCATTACTGTCCTTATTGAATGCACACTCTAGGCAAGCACCTACATATTTCTTCACGAAACGTGTCATTTTTGGGAACCAGTATTGGCTCTGTATGCGTTCGAGTGTTTTCTTTACGCCAAAATGTCCCAGTTCGTCGTGGTTCAGGCGACAAATCTGCCATCTTGCCCCCTTTGGTATAACTAGCCGTAAATTGTTATTGTCCCCCTCAATTTTTCGATACAACACGTTATTCTTATAAACATAATGTTTTTTAATATCTTTTTGTTCTTCATCAAGATCAGGTTTAAGTACTTTAACAATTTGATTTACTTCGGGATCGCCTAATTGCAAGGTCACAAGCCAATCATTTTGCTGAATATGTAAAACTGACATGACATTCTCAGGAGCACAATCATCATTTGGACTCTCGGTTGGATTACGGCTTAAAGCATCGACGTGAGCCATGCGATCACCAGGGCGGTACTCGATTTCGTAATCATACTCCTCCATCTGTAGTAACCACCGAGCTATTCTTGGCATGAGATCTTTTTTACTAAGCGTTAAACGCAAAGCTTTGCAGTCAGTAAATATTTTAAATGATGTTCCTAGTAAATACGTTCTAAATTTCCGCAAAGAACATACCACCGCCAAAGTCTCCAATTCATATGAGTGGTAAACCTTTTCTTCTGGGGACGTTTGCCGACTAAAATATGCGACAGGCTTAAGTTCGTTAGAATTCTCTTGCCACTGCATAAGTATTCCTCCGATTCCCTGTGAACTAGCATCTGTGTGTAATTCTGTCCTATATGTTGGATTATAAAGCGCCAACACTGGGCGACTGCAAAGAACCTCTTTTAATGTAGAGAATGCCTTAGCTTGATAATCCGTCCAACTCCAATCCACACCTTTTTTCAGAAGACTTGTCAATGGTCGTGCAATTTCACCAAATCCCTTCACAAATTTTCTGAAATAACTGGCTAGTCCGAGAAATTGCCTTGTTTCATGAATGTTTTTAGGTGTTGGAAACTGTTCAATAGCAACTGTCTTGCATTTACTTGGCTTAATACCTTCAGAGGAAACTTCATATCCAAGGTAGTCTATCGAAGTGGAAAAAAAATGGCACTTCGTAAGTTTTAGGGTTAGTCCGTAATCTCTAATCAACTTGAGAACCTGCTCAAGTTTTTCAAAACCCTCAGTTAAGGACTTTGTCGGAATAAGTAAATCATCCATGTAGGCTAATACCGATTCGTATCGACTGGAACCTAACATCTTGTTTACTAACTTTTGAAACACCGCAGGCGCATTTGCTAGTCCGAACGGCATGCGGTTGAACTCGTATTGGCCGTCCGGAGTAACAAATGCAGTAAGGTGTTTGCTATTCTCAGAAAGTGGAACTTGATAATAGCCTGACGCCATATCTAAAGTTGTAAAAAACTTGTTCCCGCTTAGATTAGCCACCTGATCATCAATAATTGGAAGCGGATACCTGTTTTTTATCGTTTTAGCATTCAATGCCCTAAAATCTATACAAAGGCGCTGTTCGCCAGTTTTCTTTCTCACCATCAGTATCGGACTTGCATAGTCCGAGCTTGACTCCCTGATTATTTCATTATCTAAAAGTTCAGAAATAAGTTCTCTGACCTTTGCCCTTTCCGAATGAGAAAGTCTATATGGTCTATAAACGATAGGTTTTTCATCTCTTAACTCGATCTTCATTTCAAATTCTTTAGGAGCGCAACCAATTTCATTTAGGGAAGTAGCGAAACAATCGCGATAATTTTGTAGTAACTCATATAACGCTTCAAAAGTTTCTTTATTGATATTAGCTCCTACCTGAATGTCATCGCGATTTAAGGGAGGCAAATTTCTATTTACACTTTTTTGAATCTGTCTGACATCGACCATATCGACTTCCTTAAACGGAAGTGCTCGACTAACTGTAGTTTCTTTCTTTAAAGTGAATGGAGCGCCAGATGCATTTGATACCAATATGTTTCCTTTACCATCTTTGAAAGTGTAAGCGCCTTGTAATATACTGTACTCTTTCCCAGGAACTGGTCTTCGTTGTGCTTCCACATAAACGTCACCCGTATAAGAATCATTGCAGTGCACAGTAATGACATGTATTCCTTTCAAAAGGACGTCATCACTGTTGAGCAATTTAATAGTATGAAATTCAGTGTCTGTATCGGGGCATGACTTATTAAAAAAAAGTAATTTAGTATTGTCTTTAAAAACTTGAACATGGGGCAGCTCTGTTAAATTTTGACCAAGCAAAATTGCAACTTTTAAGTATTTATCAGGGACTACATGGACAACAATTTTAGCTTCTACTTCATCAATGCGAGCATCAACTTGAGATTTGTAAAGTGGTGAAACATAAGAGTTACCAAACCCACGAATAATAGGTAAATCAGAGAAGTTTCTATCTAATCCTAATATTTCGGCTTCAGTGTATTTAATAAGGGAGCAGTCACTACCAAAATCAATGTAAGCATTCAATGATTTATTATTAATTTCAACATCCTTAATAAATTTTTGATTAGAATCAGACGTATCAATATTTAGCACATGTTTTTCCTTCTTTAAAGTATCTCGATTACCTGAAGAGGAAGATCGACAGTTTTGATCATCATGTCCAACTTTCTTACAAATATTACATTTTTTTATGTTCTTTGGACAGTTAACAAATCGATGTCCCTCTTCATTACAATTAAAACATATCAATGTATTTATTTGCTTTTCCTTCTTCAACTGGAAACACTTGTTAGATGTATGTCCCTCAATACCACAATGGTAACAACGAATCTTCCGGAACATTTTACTTTCCATTCCTTCTGTATAACCGCGCTTCTTTTGTGTAAGAGAAAACACCTTGTTTTCTGGTTGCTGAATGACGAAAAATTGAAGCAAGTCTTCTGGGTCCAAACATTTCAGAGCTTGTGCACTGTTTCTCATGGACTGATCAGTTATGCCATGGATAAGGCAATCTACAGCCTTTTTCCCTGTGATTCCACATCTGTTTAATAGCATCAATTTATCATAGAAATATGTACGCAAGCTCTCATCTGCTTTGGTTTTTCTTGCAAACATTTCCTCTAACATAAGCGCGAAGTTATCATCAATTGGGAACGCACGACGAAGCTTCACCTGCCAGTCGCTCCATGCGAAGTCCAAGCTTGGCAATGAGTAAAACCACCTTTTGGCTGTACCAGCCAGCTTTTGTGTCGCAAAGTGTGAAGTTTGCCTGTCGTCCCAATTATAAATTCGAGCGTATTCGTTCACTTTGTGTAGCCATATTTCTACATTCTGACCCTTATTTTCCGGGTCAAATTCTGGTAAAGCATTCAGCATTTGATGTGAACTAAAATGCGGCTGCTTGTTTTTGCTATTAAGAGCTTCAATTAGATCATTAACATTCACACTATTACTTGATCGGCTTGATCCACGTCTGGACTTTTTGCGCTTAGGGCCAATTACATCATCTTCTTGCAAAGTGCCTTGTCGTTTCCTTGAAGTCGGTTGTTCATTAAAGTTCGGTGTTTCTTCCCGATGAACTTCAGCCACAATTACTTCCTCATTGGCACGCAGGTTCTGAGTCCGTTTTCGATAAATCACCGGAGGTACATCATCGGTAGAACTGTCGCTTGATGTACTCGACGTACTCATAATTCGGTTTCTCTTTAAGACAACACGGAGTCCACCACTAGATGCATTTGATTCAGTCATAATCTAAAAAAGAAAAATTTCTGATTAGAAGTCTTCCGACGACTAATAGTATGTATTTTTTTATCGAGAAAAATAAACTATATTTTACACAATATCAACAAAATATTTCTAACTAAATCTACGTTAGTCTAAATCTCCATCAATCTACACAAAACGCCTTCAAACACTTTCTATCTGCATCAATCTACATCAATCAATATATAAATTTTATCACCATCAATCAACTTCAATCGCAGTCAATCTACATCATGCACGGTCAATTGCTGTCAATCAACTTCAATTATCATCAATCGGCATCAATCATCTTCAATTACTATAAATTTACTTCATCAATCATAACAATGAACTATCTCTTTAACAACCACTCTCATCTTTGGTTAAACTTTTAATTCAATAGACATTCTTTACATCTTATACGCCATTTCTCTTACATATGCATTTGAGGATGCACTATTGTGCCATTCCTCTTACACTAAAAGCATTTGGACGCACTCTCGCGTCTAAATAATTTGATAACGCACTCTCACGTCTGAATCATTTTAAAATTCACTCTCAATTCCTAATATATATATTTTGCATCAAATCAAACTAAAACCATTCATGCATTCACGTCACACTCTTGAACGCACTCTCACATCAAATACTTTTAAACGCACTCTCACGTCAAACACTTTTGAACGCACTCTCACGTCAAACACTTTTGAACGCACTCTCACGTCAGACATTTTTAAACGCACTCTCACGCCAAACACCTTTGAACGCACTCTCACGTCAAACACTTTTGAACGCACTCTCACGTCAAACATTTTTAAACGCACTCTCACGTCAACGATTTTGAACGCACTCTCACGTCAAACACTTTTAAACGCACTCTCACGTAAAACACCTATGAACGCACTCTCACGTTTTTCTATAAATTTTGTCTAAGGAACATTATCAAAACAAAACCAAAATCACTACAACCCTCTCTAATTCTGAATCACTCTTGAATGTGTTGTCACGCCTATCACGTGCAAGAATATTTTTATCACGATATTTTTTTTTTTTGTTGTTGTTAAGGTACCCTCAAACATATAAATCAATATCGTATTTTAGGTACGTAAGCAATACCACGACAAAATAATAAATATGTATCAATGCAAAATTTGGTTCATCTTAACTGTCAAAACACAACCAACAAAGCTTTTAAAGTGACGCGTTTTCTGCGTAAAGTTCATACCATTTAAGTTTATCACGGTTACGTAATTAAAAAATTACTAAAAGTGTAGGAAAAGGATAAGAAAAACACATAGAAAATAGAATCTACTCACACAAGATTTGAAAACAACCAAAAGTAAATTCTTACCTTTTTTATCTGTTCAGATCAGGATGTCCGTCCAACATGCGGGCGGAATCGTTTTTTTTTTAACACTTCTGATATATTATAATATCTTCTTTTGCACGTTGTCACTCCAGCAACTCCTCCGCAAGACTGCCTCTCCGCCCCATTCCATGCCGGTGAGAAAACCGTTGGAGGGGTTTAGGTAAATCCGATCAACCAATGACAGACTTGCCTCATAAGTTCGTAATTTCGCCGGGTGGTGGCGCCACCATCAAACGTCAAACGCGTAACAGATATTTCAACGACTGTTATAAATGATATCCGTTACTGTTATTTATAACAATTATAAAAATAACGATAACGTATCATGTTATAATTATTAACTGTCACAGGTTGATGTGTTTACAAATATAGTTCTGTTAATTTTCAAACGTCAAATTAAATAAATAACAGTAAGAAATCACAAGAATCATGACATTTTCTATGCCATCACTTCGCCATCGCTTCATTGTCAATATCTGCGTACCTGTTGAAATAGTTTATCTTCTATAAAATTCACAGCCACGACAGTCTAATGCTGGTCATAGACCTACTGCCATATATATGGCCTTAATGATATACTTACCACGCTTGGCAAGTGGTTTGGCGAGCGCAGTGCAAAATATTGCTTTCATAGGGAACGCTGAATTTCCTGGATGAATTTATTAATTTAATGGGGTCATGCTATTCTAAGCCAGCATCACACGGTTACCCCTCACGGCGGCTCACATTTACCTTTCATACTGCTATTTATCTTTACTGTTTATCTAAGGGGCTTTTTGAACGTACTACACAGGTTCTAACAAGGTAAAGCCCCGTCCACACGTGCGTGAAAAACTTCGCGTGTCTTTGTACTCTAATTACTACCAACAATTAATACCCGTAAAGCCTTGGACTCAACATTTTTAATTCATTACCTTTTAATGGCGACCAAATAGCGGTATAAACGTTTTATTCACCCCGTGATTTGAATTATTATTTTGTTTTTGTGTTAGGGTGTCTTGAAATGTGAGTTATGGGTGATACTCGGCAGTAGAAAATTAAGTTCAATTACTTCAGGTAGAATTACTGTTTTTTTTTCAAGATGGGTTTGCTCTTGACCCTAGTCTAGGTCATAGGACAGAGACAGCGTCTAAGATGGAGCGAGCTCACCCAGAAGAAGCCTGTTCACTCTTACTTTGAAAATGGCAATGTGTTTTTGGGGAAAGTATTGGCGCCTACAAACCAATGTACTTGTTTCTCCTGAAAATAAGTGGGTTCTATTAGAAACCAGTATGTACATTATAGAAAACTAAATGTCCTATCACACAACAACAAGAAACAAGTTCATTCATAAAAGTAGTACGCAATATAACTATGTACACAAACAATGAACATGCGATGCTAAATTGACTAGACGAGAATTTCCAACCCTCGATTTGAACATTTCAACACGACAAGAGAAACCACTCAAACCCAACAAGAAAATAGACAATTCTTCAAACAATACAATCCCTGAAAATTTCCTAACAGCTCTTTTGAAACACGGAACGAACGGTATTAAAACTACTCCTGAATTTTATTTCCCGAGCACGCAACGCGAAAGTTTTGAATTCAAACATTTCTGGTTCTACACCTTTTATTTGAGGGTAGACAGTTTTTTCCTCATCGACAAACGCCAAAAACTCTACTAAAATCGAAAATGGTAACCTCAAACTTTTTCTGAGTGTAATACAGAAGAGAATGGAATTTATGCAGCGATGAGAAAATTTACAAAGTAATTTTTTTTGTCTGGCAATAACTGTCGAAGTTCTATTTTTTTATAAAATTAATTCTACAATAGGTACTGATTGAATTTAATGAGTTTATTGCATTTTTTGTAGCAAGTAAGGTATCTTCTCTGACTCACATAAAAGAAAGTGACGCGATGAAATAGCATATCAAAGATATTCTGTCCTAGCTGATAGCTTAGTTCAGTTTTTATGAAGGAATAATTTTAGATTTTGGTGAATCCACGATAAAAAACCATCACAAGTTCTTTTAACACGTTTTTATTAGGTTGTCATTTTTCATTTTATCAAATTCACGTGTAAACGTTTATGTCATATTTCAGCGGTTTTCCCTTTTCGCTCATCATTCGAAGCTGCAAGTAGTTGTACCCGAGCCCTCCAGACACCACTTCGACGGTTGCCCCCGAGTTCATCTTGTCGAATACCAATAAACCCTAAAAATTAAATACAAATGTGTGTTACACTGGGTATTGTTGCCTTCAATATGCATAGTTACAAATAATAATGATAAATGAAATGATAATAAAAAGGTGCCATCATCTTTAGTAGGCAAAATATTCACTGCTGGATATGGATTTTTGGTATTTGACACCACGTTTGGCAGACGGGTTAGCAAGCACAGTATAAGATGTATTTGACTTGAGCGGTTACATACATACATATCACGTCTATTACCCCTTACAGGGTACGCAGAACGTAAACAGCCACAAAAAACGGTAATTTTTGCCACCTCCGATTAATTGTGTAACGCCATATTGCGAGTTGTCAACCCATCCCCTAAAATTTCAATACACACCCTCGAGTCCCTAAGTCGCTTCTTACTACTCCCTCGGGAAAGAAATTGGGTGATGCCATTCTAAGTCGGTATCACACGGCAAACAAGCGAATGCAGAGCGGTTACAAATATTATCTCAATAGTATTCATGACGATATAATTGATTTTGGAATGTCCGATTAATCGGTACAGTTGCATGGAGCAAATATCAACAATGAAATAAATAATTATGGTTACTAAACTTACTGCAATATATTGGTCTCGCTGGAGATTATCAAACGGCAATGTATAGTTGTAGAACTCAACTCTATTTTGAGATTTTCTCGCACCGTACTTGAGTTCTTTATGCATCACCAAATTCCTCATCACATTAGACCCAGCGAACATGTGGAGACTTTCCACCATCACCATCACAGAAGTCACCAAGAATAATATGAATAATTTCATTTTGACAGAACACAATGCTATGTCTTCGAAACCAGAATGTAAATGGCCCTACGTTAACCATCACCTCATATACTATCTTAATGGCACTATTAATTTCATAAATGGTTAAATAATTTCATAACAATAAGAGATAATAAGAAAGTAATGGAAGCGATATACGTTTTCTTATTAATAAATAAGTCAAACTTATTTATTTATTTACCGTTTATTGTACACAAACACATTATAAGAGACAAACATACAAAGAATAACGACACAATAAGACAACTTATTTCTACTAAGAATTTTTTTCCAGCTGACTTACGTAAAGTGAGACTTGACTAATATTGAGATATGCTTGATAAATAAAATGATGCTCCCTTTGTTAAAGATACTGATGTAATATGAATTTATCAAACCGGTTTCAGTCAAAACTCCCTGATCATTGCATGATGCGTTAATTTCCAATACCGCCGTGAGGAAGCTGACACAAAAGGTAATAATAATAATAAAACGTTAATTATTCAAAGGACACAACAACATAAATACATGATGGTTACAAAGTTAAGTGTTATCACAGATTCAAAAAAACAAAAAGAACAAACTAACTAAAAATTATAACTAAATTAAACAGTGATTGTTGCAGCATCCGCCAACAATTGGACCAGCATTATGGCTTACTAACCAGGGACGGCGCAGCGCTGGTTTTCAGTAGGCCCTTGATGAGTGAGGTACGGACGATTGTGTAATATAGAACAAGTACTAACTATTGGGTAAAAGACTAGAACTAGGCGTAACCTACAACATGTCGTTCTTTAACTGTAGGCAAACCAGATAACTCGCGGGACGCCCGCGGGGCAAGAAGTAGGTGGGAGCGGAGGAATTGACTGTCTTTACTCTCTGATAGTGCCGTGTGATGCCGGCTTGGAATAGCTTCACCCCATTTCTTTTCCGTGGGAGTCGTAAGAATCGACCAAGGGACTTGAGGCTGTGTTTTGCAATTTTAGGCGATGTGCTGACAATCTGTCAATTTGGCGTTACACCATTTTACACATTGGTGAATGACTATCAAATATTGGTCAGACGAGGAGTAAATGTTCGTTTTTTGTAACCTTTTACGCTCTGCCTATAATAATGGAATATAGTCGTGATATGTGTATGTACCTATGTACACTCAGTAGGTATTTTGTTTTGCTTTGGAGTAATATATCTCAAGATGGATTTTGAAATAACTAATTACGTGTGTATCAATACCCGCCTACCTATTTCTTGGCCCGCGGGCGTCTCGCGAGGTATCTGGTTTGCCTATAGTTTCTAGATAAGTTTTACCAGAAAACTGTAGGATTGCAGAGAAGTTGTCGCGTATTTTGCAACTACCTTCAGGTTCAGGCTTGGAGAAACCTGAGCAGCGGAAACGTTTACCGATCGTTCCACTCTACTTACCCTGAAATGCACTTTTCAGCTGCTTTATAAGTATTATCAGCGTTAGTTAGGTTGTCTCTCCGCGTGCTTCACGATGTTGTGGAGGCAAATCGTTCGGCACGTGTGTGAATCACATTTCGAGTTTAAAGATATATTTATATAATTATTAGGGTTATAAACTTTACAAGCATGATCAGACCATGAAACTGAACAACTTTTTCCGTGTTTCCATGTTGATGAACGACTGACTTTCTATTAAAAATAAAAAAAAGTTTCGTTTCTGAACCAAGGCTCCATAGTAGAATTTCTTCAGTTTCTTAGTCAGATCATACATGTAATATTTTCAGTACAGCGCTCTTTACACCCTGTATATATTTAGAATACGCAGAGCAGGTGTCGCGTATTTTCAAACTACGTTCACGAAAGAGCAGGGAGCAACCTGAGCAGCGGAAGCGTTTACTGATCGTTTCACTCTACTTGCACTGAAATGCACGTTTCAGCTGCATTGTGAACATTTGTGCCATTATTGCGAATGGCGCGGGTGTTGAGTGTCATTTTATTGTCTAAATAATTTTGGATGAAATGTGTAGTTATAAAGAGGTGCTATCACACTGTATTTTGGTAAGGCTATCATGCAACTATGTTAGAATACTTTGGCTGCACACAGTTAGTAGACATAATATAGTAGATATGGTAGACATAATATAATAAAAACTGCATAATATAACAAAAATGGCATTAAGATAAACTACTTGCATAATTTTCACAGTCGCGGTAGCTCAGTCGGTAAAGGCGTCGGTAGTACTCATAACAAAAATCACAAGTTTGAACCCTGCCTGCGGTGCAATTTTGCAACTTATATACCCAAAAACACGTTGAATATGTTTTAAAATTTAGTGCACATATTCATGTCATAACTTCCTTATTCTAATTTATTGCAACTTGTAAACTATCTCATTTTTTGTATGATTAGTGTAGTGGTATTCCCAAACAAGGATAATGTTACAACAAATATATATGTATACATAAGAACAAATGAAATAGGAAGAATACCCAACTAAAATCCTCAAAGAAAGTATTCATAAATCGCCCAACAAATCGCTCAACGAATCGGTCTTGTCGGTACTAATCCCCGACAAAACAAAACATATCCTTTTTGCCAAACTTTCACATCAGACAACAATGCACGCATCGTAAGCCGACCATCGTTTAGGGCTTTTGCAGATCATAAAAGTCCCGAGTTATAGGAGGTAGCGGGAGTATCAACACCAGGGCTCTGATTCTCTTATCTTTTGCCATTGTAATGCCATCGACACTCCTCTGTTATTCTATTAATACTGTGATTTTCTATACTTCAAACTGTTAGCGGAACACGAAACAGCCTAACCCATCAAACTGACACTCTATTGAATTGAGACGCTTTTCAAATAGACGAATACGGCCATTAATTTGTGACAAAATGCATGACTGCAGAATTGTTGTTACACGTTTAGCCATGCATGTAAATGCTAAAGTAACAGTCCGTCGCAGGTTCAAATCCTGCCTTCGCTTGAAAATTTTGCAAGTTTAAAAAAGAACGTTTATTTTTGTCCCATACCTACTCTTGTACGGCCAAGCCACTAAATATTTCAGTACAAAAAATTGCCATTTTATGCTACTTACTTTTTGTCAGCTACTGAATAACTGAAGGTCTGGGTACCTGATATGGGACTTATCCACAATTCAGCTTAATTATACGAGATACGAAAGAGCTTCTAACCAGAAGACATCAATGTGATAGGCCGATTTTACTCCCAGATAAGTACACTGTCTTCAAAAGTTTCTACTCTAATGATATGTCAATGAAAATGTAGCAACACAATCGTTGTAATTTTTTCACGATAATACCTAATGAAAAATTGTCATATCTTCTATAAACTCGGCCACGCACCAACGCCATGATCTGTCTAATGAAGAGTTTAGTACACAAAGGGCTCTTTTTTTTATTAACGCTCCGCGGACCGCACTCTCCATGGTATATTAATATCGCGTGATGGGGAGACAGGCGACTTTATCGTGTTGGGTTTTGACTTTTTTGTAGACACAATAATACACAAAATATAAATATAGGTATAGTGATACAAAACATTTTCATGGGTCTGTTTTGTAAGCGACTAAGGGTTGAATTCATCCAAGGCGGGCAGTATCGTTACCTGTGAATGCAACATCTTGCATTGCGCTCCCCAATCCACCTAATAAGCGCAATCCCCCGATTGGGGCAGGCTTGTCGTGCAGTACTTTGATAATGATGACACATTTTATACTTTTTAAGTCCAATTAATGTATCTCTTTACCGTATAAAACTTACTTAATCAAATCCACTCACGAGTCACCATATCCGTAGAATATATACACATCTTTATACACCTAGTAGTCTACATGATGTTAACAATATTTTACATACAATATTCATACGAGGGATGTTATGCACGGGAATGTGCCACGCTGTATAGCAGCTGTATAACTGTGGTATAACAGCCACATGATGCCGTATTTACATCCATTTGTGTAATGCCTTTGTAGTGCTCTCTCAAATGTGGAATAAGGAATTGTTTTCATTAATTTTGAATTGTGGGCAGCGCACCTTCGTTTCCGGTTACTAGAGAGTAAATAAAATAAGTATATGAGCGAATTTTTGTCGTTTATTGGATTGACAACCGTATTGAACTTATTTTTCGAGGTATCAATTATATTAGCTTCGTTCGACGAATGGATAATTGTACCAAACGTATTAAATCTGTTTTTTTCTAGTTAGCTACTAGGTATGAAATTGCGAATTGAACAATTGTGGGTACCTATATTATGTTAAACTTTAACCTATATCCGAGATCATACCCAAAACAAACATAAGTAAAGCACTCACTAACCTATAAATTATGACAATATGTTATATTTTCTCAGTGTAAAACTAGTAGTAGTAGGCGGTTGAAAAAACTCTGACACCAGGGTTCATCGGGTCGTTGGACGACTCGGTGTCCCACACGAAAAGAAAGAGTGTAAAACTGCTATTTATTGCATTTTAATCTGCAATCTCCCGCAGAAGGAAGCTGTAAAAAGTTCCCTGCAACCCTTCTCGCTGTCAAAAGGGTGATAATTCATCCTCCCAATCTTTTCCTCTCGACTTTTTATCCTTTGACATTTATAAAATAGGAATCGTAAGGCATATGGGGGCTGCAAAGCCTGGTTACCCCATAAAGTGGAATTTCCACGTGTTTTACGGCTTAGAATTGGAGTTACGATGTTTTGCCGGTACGCCTCTTTTATTTAGGTACAATTTAGGAGTCCGAACGTGTGCGTGAATTATGTTGTACTTTTTTGGAGGGAAATTATTGTGTTGAATGGGGAGAACACGTGTTTTTAACGTTTTCTTTTTTTAAATTGATTTCTTATTTATACGGTTACGTTGAGTAAATGAGTATTATTTTGATAGAAGAGAACAGAATACTTTACGTTTTGATTATCATAGAGCATGCTATTAATTGATACTGTAGTCGAGTTAGTCATCCTAAAAAGTAGAGTACCCATAGGAAATCTACTCCTAGATATATCTACACACAAACAAAAATGAACTCATACTTCAAAATTGTATTTGCAAATAAAACGAACCGAAATCATAGTTCACAATTGTATCTTTTGCTCCAAACTAAAACCAGCTTTCACCTCTAATACCCGTCCTGCGCCACATCTCGACAGTTTTTCACTTGGAAGTCGCGCAGGTCGACGTCCACCACGTTTCTCCAGCGAAACCTGGGATGGGACTCCCCAAAAATGTTGGCCAACCTACGCTCAGGCACACGCTACACGGTTGCACGCTTTGCGCTATACGCTATCTTTTCTAGTTTTATCTTCAAAAACACATAGGTAATGAAAAGCGACAAAGCCTCACACAGAGAATCCATAAAGATCATTATAACTCGTTCAAAATATCTGCGACACGTGTCTCATGCCTGGGACACTAAACAGTCAAAACCAATAAATATACCTTATGGTTTGATTCCTATTCCCAACGCCAAAAGAGTCAGAATCGCTTGAGTATGAACAAACTTGAGGACGCGACAGTGCTGTACGGAATATATTACAGCGAACAGGAAACGAATACAAATACGAATAAAAATAAATGCAGGAGGAATACCAGTGAGGAAATGAGAAAAACCATATTCTTATACAAGCGGGACCGAAGGGCTGAGTGTGGCTGTTTTTGGGGGATCATGGTATGTACTATTGGAACTCGAATATTCTGTCAGCGAGTATAAATGGATCTGAATCGATTGAAAGATGTTTTGCAGTAAGTATACTTTATCATAGTTAAAGTATTTTTATTTTTAATTAGCTGAAACTAAATCACCAGTGGCTATTTTCACTTTAGAACGGCGTAGGACAGATATCTGACAATATAAAGCAAGAGATGACGAAGCAACTCAAAGCTCTCTATCGGTATCTATAAAGAGAGTGCATCTGTGTTTAGTGGCGCAATAACAAACCGACCACCCATACAAAATTCCAGATCAGCTGACTGACTTTCTATGGACACTCGTTTATTTTTTTTCGTTTTCTCGCATATTGTCTTTGGTAATAGGCTCCCGGTATAATTGGCATATATTTCACTAGTCTATAATGATACTGCTGACAATGTCCACGAGACAAAAATCGTTTACAATATTCTATTAGTAATGAAATAAAATTAATTTTGTATTATGTAAAAAAAAAATGGTGGCACTGCCTCGGGGCTGGCCAGGTTAATCACCACTACGACATTTGCTTCAAATTAAAATCATGATTTTTAAAAGGTATTATTTACATGCGTATAATTATAGTAGGGGTGTTACTACAATCCTTTGCCGAGCACAATCGGTTGCGAGCTCTGCCTTCTGTCAGATTGCGGCTCCGACGCCGCCGGGATTAACTAACGTGGTTAGTAGCTGACAGCTACATACCTACACCTACTACTCATGCCAGAAGGAACTTGGGGAAACAATCATTTAATGCTATTATGAAGAAGAATCATAATGCTGCGTTGTATGACTGTAAAAGTCGATTTACTCTTCGACAAGTTACCGTTTTGTAACAAGTAACAAAAGTACGTTATTGTTATTTAAACGAGTATTATCATGTTACTTTTAGGTAAATTTATGCGCATTACCTGGATCCTAACGTTTTAACCTCTTTGTGGAACGTCACTATTATCCCAGAGTGCAGCTGGAGGCAATAGAAATCAAAGAACCCCAATACTCTCAATCGGAAAGATGGATTTAAATTATCTGCAACATGGAGTCCATTAATTGACAAAATAGGAACGCGCGATTTACCATCGATCAAACCGATTGTCGGACAAAGTGAGTGTTGTGTGTCAGTCTAGTGTATAATGTTTCGAATAACGAAAATTATAAAGACACAATGTGAGTAGCAGAAGATCAAGGCGCCCACCGCCCAGATGACAACAACTCGCTGGTACCTGGCTGGTCTACCCGCGACCGCAGCTGATGTAACTCATTTGAAATAGTAAAGCTCATACATTTACCTAAAAAAAAATGCGACGAGACTCGTTTACATAACCATAATGTGTTAAAATACTCGCGAGCTGATCGATATTTCTTTCATTCACGTTAGAAACATACATTAGTCTGTTCGGAAAGAGAATAGGCGTGGAAATTGAGGGCACCTCTGTTCCTCAGTTCGAAGAATATCATAGCAACCTATGAAATATGATTAGTTCTGGGGTGGTATGGGATCTACCTCCTAGCGGTCCACCCCGGGCTACGGCAACACAGGCTTGCCTGTGGATAAGTCAAGCTGAACGATCCCACTAAGCGGTGGAAGGCTCCGTAAAGGGCGGGGCACACCGGCTCCGTATCCAGCTCTCGTCCGTAGTCACGCACGAACTGATGACGTTGTAATGTATGGGACTGTATGAGATACGGCACACCGCTTGCGTGCAGCACGGAACGGATACGCAACGCAAGCGGTGTGCCGTATCTCATAATAATCCTATACATTACAACGTCATCAGTTCGTGCGTGACTACGGACGAGAGCTGGATACGGAACCGGTGTGCCCCGCCCTTAAGGGGCCGCCTGGCTCGCGACCACCATCCCACCGAAGTCTGGCGCCAAGTAGATTGCTGCGTTCCGTCAGTGTGTGGGAGTGCCAGTGCCTTAACAGGCTTCTTCTGGGTGAGCTCTTTCCATCTTAGACTCTGTCTCTGTCCTATGACCTAGACTAGAGTCAAGAGCAAACCCATCATTAATAAAAAAAAACACTTTTTGCCCACGCCTATTCTCCTTCCACACAGACTCTACTTGTCGAAGAGTTTTTTTTGACACAAGACAGATACATACGAAACATACGTATTACAAGATAGTCTTAATGCTAAAGAAGTTTTGTCTACCAGGAAACTGAATGTTGGGTACTAATTAATTCATTTATTAACTGTTGCCATCAATATGCAGAACTAGTTGTTTAACGTTCTCCTCAGTGTCTATGAGATTAGTCAGATGACATTAGTTCATTGAAGCATCGTGTCGAATAAATTATTCGGAATACTAATTGAGCGGTACTTGTCATATTTTGTTACGACATTATTAGTAGCACTAGTACCTATGATACATATTACATATATGCAGCGGCGATTATTAAAAATGTATGCATATGAGATTAATGTTAAATTTATGGGTTGCTTTGATACCACGGGTTGGTATTATATTATTAAAGTACCCCCCTATTCAAGGGCACCCTGACACCGGAGTTTATCGGGTCCTTTGTCGACTCGGTGTCCCACACGAAAAAGGAAGAAGAAGAAGGGATCAGAATAAAGATACAAGGTCTCCCAGAATATAGACACTGGCTCTCCATACAAGTATTAAGAACTACTAGTATAAGTTGGTTCCATAAATAGGGAGGTTGAGGCGCTGTTTTCGTTGAACTATTACGTGATGCCTGCATGCATATCGCAGCAGATATCCAAATCAGTAGTCAACCCTAACACCTTATCTACTGAAAAATGTTACCTCAACTGCCTCGCTGCCGTTTTTATTTCTATGCAAATTTACATAATGATATTTTTGTCGCGTGAAGATTTACTGCGGTCCCTGGGGCGACAGAGGGCGCTCTGCGGTTCTGTGATTGCGAACAGCGAAACGTAGCTTTCTGGGGAACTGATGTACTCGTAGTGAAAGCAGGGCCCGAAGTTTGCTATATGAAATCCGCTTTCGTTGTATGTAGATAGCGTGTCAGTGGCATGGTTTCGGGCGCTTCGTATTCTGCTATCAGTTTCAAGTAAATAATATTACATATATACAAACATTACATACATACATAAACATATCACGCCTATAATCCCTTGCGGGGTAGGCAAAGCGTAAAAGGCCGCAATAAACGGCAACATTTACGCCACGTCTGACAAATATTTGAGGGTCATTCGGAAAGTTATGTATCGCCATAATGACTGGTTGTCAGCCCATTGCCTAATATTGCTTTACACACCCGCGAGTCCCATAGTCACCTCTTACGACTCCCACTCCCTCGGACTCCCATTTAGGTGACGCTATTCTAAGCCGGAATCACACGGCAAAATATCACGGTGACAATAAAATAACAGTATAGTGTCACTGGTGTGATATGCCAAGTTTCATATCATCACGCCTTCGATAAAAGATTAAGATAGGTGGCTCTCTCCTAAATATAGTCACGTAGTTAAATAGTATATAAGCTATAAGTTGTAAGTAATAAAGGGGTTCAGTTGACTAGTGTAAAGTGGTTTTAATTCGCCCACATCACCTGTTCCAGAGTCGTCAGTTGCCAAGTTATCAAACTGGCATTGGAAGGAAAGAAAAGAAAATCTGGGCCCAGGTTGGAAGATGCGCGGAGCAAGTCCTATACACACGGACTTTACATAATCCACAACATTTCATTTTCCGTTACATACTAAAAATATTTATATGGTTTAGAGTGTTTGGGATGCTTAATAAGATATACATATTTTCATAATTTTTAATGCAGTCGTTTCTGAAATATTTTGAAAATATGTGAAAACTTCCAAAGTTAGGATTACCCTGAAAATATCCTTTGCTTAAAGTAAGAAAAAAGATTTAGGCAGCATGGTCTTGGACCTTCCCCTGTCCTGCCTGTGGAGAAAACTACATTCATTCATCTGTCATCAGTTGTTTTTTTAATAAACGTCATATATGTGGTAGGCAAATGAATTTTGTTTTCAGCAGCTTAGTTGTTGGAGCTAAACTAAGTCACTTTTTTAAATTTAAAATCTCTGATTATGAAACAAAATAAAATAAAAAGTACTTGCCTTCTATTTAATGATGCGATAAACTATCAATAAAAAATATAAAAACGTCTTATTAGAAATTTGAAATGTTGTGGATTATTTTCGCTTATTAGTCTTTTTCGTGTTCGTGTCGTGTGCGATATCGAGTTGATCGACGAAGCCTTGTTTCAGAGTTGCTGACGTGGTTGAATGTTTATGGTACTGTGATCAATTAAGTACGTACCGGACAAGGACACAATCACTTTAAAGGTATATCTTGAATGAAATGACATATTTACACACAATGTAGTCAAGTCACTTTTGCTACAAGCCAAGTAGTAGTAAAACAGGTAGTTTTTAACAGCATATTTTGGATTATTTATATTACACGGTTTTTTTTTCAATTTAAATTTCAATTGTTAATTCTCTACCGCGGGAAAGATTTGAACCTTCAAAACGTGGTGGAAGACGACTTCTGCCACGATTCTTTTGATGGAAAGAATACTCATAAGTACGTAAAGAACTATCATTTTAAATTAATGAATTAAACAAAGAAAATAACGAGCACCTGCGTAAACACTGCCTATATTTCAGGAATGCAAATCCGCGAAACTGATTTTCATTAAAAAATCTCAGTGAAGACATAAACATTGCCAGCCACCTGAAGTTGAAGATTTAGCTCTCGCCGGTTTTCCTTAGAGAGCTTGACTGGAAAATCTATTTCGAGTTGTGAATACTAAGTTACAGGGATGCCGATGTGAACTTTGCTGCATCTTTGATCTATAGTTCTGTGAACCCAAAACTTACTCTTCCATTTTTTAAGAACGACTTAATTTTTACACTCGTGTCAAATAACGGCATTGCCAAGATAAGGTTAGTCTAAACAGACATAAATGTCAGACAGACCCCCAAAGTATTGCTAGGTAATTAATAAAATAACTGTTGAAAATGTTATTAACAGTGCTAACGAGGCATGAAACATAATTCAGTGGAATACTGGCCGCAGAAACCACAAAATTCATAAAAACCAATCAACTACTTCGTAAAACCATCTGCGCTGAAAATGGCTACCGCAAATATGGCATGAAGCGTCATATTATTTTTATGGGTTATGGGGTATGTTCACACCGACATATAGGTGTTACCCTACGTTCTCACTATACCTATATTGGCTGGGAAATAGTAAGGGATGAGGGCAGCGCGAGCGTGTTAACAGGTTACTCACGCTGTTACTCGTCATGCCGCTGTGTGTCGGCCCTCGATTGTCGGCTTTTTGTGCGCGAGTCAAAGGAACGGCAGCACGAGCGCGAGTGGAATGTATTGCTATCTTGCTTACTCGTATTGATGCGAGAAAAGTATGACGGCAGTGTGTGAACACTTACTCGTGTTGATACATCCGTGAAAGTATTTCAGGCAATATTCGCGGCAGCAGCATGAGCAGGAGCGTGGTGTGAACGTAGCATTAGGTTTACTTTTGTTTTTTTTTTTCCAGATATTAGAATCTAGAGCAAACTTGCCCGAAGGCCTGCAGGCGATTGAATTTCCAGTCCCACTCACAATCACTATCACTACATAGTATAAAATAAAGTCGCTTCCCGTTTGGTGTCTCCTTATATCTTAAGAATTACCCAACGGATTTTGATGCGGTTTTTTTTATTAGATAGAGTAACTTAAGAGGAAGGTTTATAAGTATAATTTATTCTGGGAAATTGTCACGTTCCCATGGGAAAACGGGTAGCCCAACTGGTAGTAAACTTTTGACCCCCTTTTGACACCTTTAAGGATTAAAATTTCAAAAATGGTGAAACACGTATTTAATTATTTTGAGTTATGAGTCTAACCAGAAATTTTGAAACAGATCACATTTAAGATAAAAAACTTTCATACAAACTTTTAACCCCCTTTTCACCCATTTAAAGGTTAAAATTTCAAAAATGCTGAAACACGTGTTTAATTATTTTAAGTTATTAGTCTAATTACAAATTTTGAAACAGATCACATTCATTTAATAAAACGAACTTTCATACAAACTTTAAACCCCCGTTTGACCCTATTAAGGGTTAAAATTTTAAACATACACGTGTTTAATTATTTTAAGTCATAAGTCTAATCACAAATTTTTAAACGGATCACACTTAACGGGCCTACTTCCATGAAGTGAGGTGAAAACGAGCTACGAGAATGCATTTTATACATATTCTAAGGAACATCACTGTCAACAAAATTTTGTTTTTTATTCTTCAAGATATGAGGAATAAGCCAGGGCAGCGCAAAATCTCATTTTATATTTAATAACGGAGAAATTAAAATTTGAAGTTACCTCTATTTTTCAGTGATGAAGCGTAGCGTAAGAGATTTCTTCCGCCAGTGCTAATCGAACTGTATTGATCTTAGTATGATTATTAATGGCAATTTCACGTTGAACCCGCCCGGGCGGCTATTTTTTGACAAAACAACTTAGTTATTAAGAAATTTAGCAAAACACTTACTGTTTCCGGCTGCTTTCCTTGGGAGTAAAAGGTTTTTGTTTTGATGTGTTTCCTCTGCTGTCAAAACTGACGTGGAATTGATCATAGATAAACGGAATATGATGCAGACGCGACACACTGTACATTTGTTCGATATTTTGACCGTGAAAAATTATTGTAGCTAGAATTTTGCCGTAAAATATATCAACTATCTACAACAACGGCATTCTATCCGCTATGGATAATTTTGCCAATGTCAATACTACGTTGATTGGTACATCGAACAAAACGCAAAATATGAACCGATTAGACGTAGGTATTAAAAATATTTTTACGATCAAATAATAGGATGACGTGGTTGTTAGTGCAGATTAGTATGAAGTAGTAAGGTTCGATTTATAGGTATGCAACACTAGACGGCCACACGGCGGCACAAAAGCAGTTTTTTAACCGCGGCGGAAATTTTTAAATGTATATGTATATGGAGCGCTGCGCATACGGTCACCACCAACCACAGTTTTAGGACAAATTATAAGAAAGCAAGTATTAGTACATTGTTGTCGAGGTATGGAAAATAAGACTTTGCTGGACGAGTATAGTTTGAATTCAATTATACAAGTCAAGCAAAGTAATTTTCCCCGAGGCTTACAGAGTGCTTTTCTCAAAAAAAGGCTAGGAAATGAAAGATTGTACTTCTTATAAAAGTTAGCTATAGTGACCACAACACAACGAAACAAATAAAAATTTACAATTTTCCCACCAATTGTAATTTTTTAAAATAAATTCGCCTGTAAGGCACAGTATTACGTAATATTCTGCCATACTTGTTGTTGTTGTTGCCATGTTTAGTTCATTCTTTTCTTTTTAATTCTGGACAGGCAAGGGTCTTCACATCATACAGCCTCGTCTTTAGTTACCTGTTTCATACCAAATTACGTTCCGTTTCTATGAGAGTCATCGAGATAATTTTGAAATCAAATTATGTGGGTTTAGCGTATAACGAATTTATCTTCATGGACACCAGCAAAGGATTTCCATACAACTTTGCTGGCGTGATCTGAGACGTGACAAACAGTGTGAAACTTCGCGGTTTCTTTTTTTGAAAGAAATGAACACATTTACTAGCATGTTTGAGAAAAATAATTATGTACATGTACTTACGTACATACATACATACTCATTTCACGCCCATATCTCTTGAAACTTGCGTACCTAGTTTACAAAAGTATTATTTATGTAGTAAAAGATTTTTGTCAGATTTCAGTTCAAGAGTGGGATCAATTGATTCGGAAGGTTTTTAGTGTTATGGGGTAGAAAGGTTCTAGAGTGGCACTGGGTCAAGATCTTCATGCTAGGGTAACACTGGGTTG
Source organism: Tuta absoluta (assembly GCA_027580185.1). Lineage (NCBI taxonomy): Eukaryota > Metazoa > Arthropoda > Insecta > Lepidoptera > Gelechiidae > Tuta > Tuta absoluta. Next base: position 5,488,028 of record JAQAHW010000008.1, read on the forward strand.
AAAGGTTCTAGACTTATACCTAGCTGGAAAGTCCTAGAGTGTCACCGAACAAAATGCCAATACTAATGTAAAAATAAATTTCCAGGTAGGTACTTATCATTTCGGGAAGGTCGAGGGTATCATTATATTAAAGGTTGTGGTCACCCTGGTTCGTTGGTAACACCGAAATATTCCAAACATTGTATAGGGCTATAAATCCCTTTTCTAAAAATACCAATTTCAAGACCAAAAATTATAGGATTATCCAGATGGGAATGGATTAAAAACCTTAGTCAAACAAACAATTAGAAGCACCTTCGATTTTAATTTTTCTTAGTTACTTTAATAGATACCACCAAAATGTATGATAATTTTTAACTATGAAGCAATTCAACTGGTGTCGGTGATTAACACGTTCACAGCGGCGCTATTTTGTAAGGACTTTCAGACAGTGCGGATGAGGCCTTTCTGGGCCAACGTTGAACTTCTTTTCAGTGCGTATGAGACCTTTTCGGCCTCAGAAAGTTGGTTTTTAAAAAAAACCTCTTATACAGGTCAACAATGATTCTATGTTATTGATTTTTGACGTGTGTAAACTTAGATATATACTTCGTTGAATTCTAGCTTCGCCAGCGTTTTCGACATTTCGTTTTTGAATAAATAAATGAATAAAATATGTCATCTATTCTGCCTCATAACGCACTGAAAGAAAGTTTGGTTTGTATATCGACTAGTGATGGGAACAAAAGAAAGTTGCAAGTTACGATAATCATAATATTTTTATTTGAAGAAAAATTAAATGCTTAATCAAAATGTTTTTCATTGAAACAGGGCAAACAAAGAGATTTTTCACACTGGCCGCAAAAAGTAATATTTTTTTAATATAAGAAAAAATGAGAAAATTTTAGAAAAATTATATGCTTAATCAAAATGTTTTTCATTGAAACAGGGCAAACAAAGAGCTTTTTCACACTGGCCGCAAAAAGTTTTTATTTTTTTAGTCTTTCTTGCAGCTTGACTTGCACCTAAAAATAAATGTGATACGAGCGGGCTAGTGGTAGCGAAACGCGGCGTACTCCCTTATCGAAAGTTAGCGCGTCACTAAAAGAAGACGACCGGCGCCCGCGCTGCCCTTGCCCCGCTCCGTGCGTCTGTGAGGCCTACAATTCATGAGGCAATTAAAACCTCAATCCGCACTGAACGTGAATAATTTACCTTCAGTGCGTATGAGACCTTTTCAACCTCATTAACAAATAAATGTGCCACTAACATAGACTACACGAGAGAAGCAAAAATGTATATTTGTCTCTGTCACACCTAAAGAAATACCAATGGAGCAGCTCCCCGCACAGAGTGAGATCGCGCGATTTTGTGCGCCGCAACAGGAAGAAGACACGCATGTGGCTTTTTCTACCTCATAACGCAACGAACGTGTTAAAGGAAAAAGATTGTAAAAGGTGTTCGAAGGTATGAAATTTTTAAGGCATGCGGCTCTGTGTTTGTCTGATGGTCAACAAATATTGTTCAAAAACTAATGAACGGTGCGAGAATGCGACCGCTATTTTATATCTTATCATATCATAATATCATACTCGAATATATAATGGCCGTCGCTAATTGGTTTTTGCTATTTATATTTTGAACTTACATCTATGTATACTGATTTATGCAATAAACGTTTAAAATTGAAATTGAAATTTAACAGTATTAGTTGCGCTTAAGGTGCACGCAATGACGAAAATGACAAAGAAATATCCAAAAAAAGTTTCTTAATGTCGAAGTTCGCAAAAAAATTTACAATACCAGGATGGACAAAAACGAAACAAAAATATGTTCGCGCAAAGTGCGTAACATGATACTGGCCACTTGCATTTTTAAACCTGAACTAATAAGTTGGCTTTATTTAGTTTAATGACTTTGCTTCTTCTGAAATAACGTAAAACTAAAAAGTTGTAAATATGATTTGAGATGTTATGAAGATAAGTGTTTTGTGAACTGATTAAGCCCTTATTTTTAGACCAATTCTTTTCATGTACTGAAAGTGGAAGAATAACAAACAAACATACAGTACAGTTTATACAGTTCATAATTAATATGGATACTATGCGTTCAGCTAAGTCTTGGCGAATGGTTCAGCTTATTCCAAAATATGGTCCTTATGATATAATGTAGGTTAATATTCCTTCCAAGTTATAATATCAACTTTGTGAGTAGTCCACCGAGAATCGAACCCGGAACCTTAGCGCCGCAGGCAGTCGCACTATCATTAGTCGTCAAGTATTGTATCAGTACCAGTTAGACTAACATTATATGAAATGGTGACACCTCTATAATATACTCTTTGACATGACTTCCGAATTTCATTTGAATTTCGTTCCTTCCGGCGAAGTAGGACTCTTAAGACAACGATCTTTCATACAAACTTTGAACCCTCTTTTTATCCCTTGGGGGACTAAAAAAAACGGAATTTAAAGTAAAGTCGCTTCTTACGTCTGTCCCTGTCTGTTTGTTTGTTTGTATGCTTAAATCTTCAAAACCACTTAACGGATCTGGATGAAGTGTTTTTAAAAGATAGAGTGTTCCAAGAGGAAGGTTTTTATGTATGTATGTACCTATGTATAATTTATGTCGGGAGAAGGTCTGTTTCCCGTGGGAAATCAGTTAGCAGCGGGTGAAACCGCTGGGCGGGCCGCTAGTAAAAAATAAAAAGGAGTACCTATAACTCCACGGTCAAACTTATCTTTAATAAAGACGTAGAATCCAATATATTATTTGAGTATCGTAGTATCTGCTCTATACGACATGTCTTCAGTCGTCCATCATTAAATAAAATACTAAACCAAACATGCTACTTTCATATGCACCTATACGACTGCACATTTTATATGCATATGATGCGCATAATAACCAGCGACATATGCATGCGTAAAACATGCGTGAAACGAACTGTGAAAACATATTTCTGCAACGATGATTAAAAGAAGTGTTGTGTATGATGGCATGGGGTTTTCGCAGGAGGGAAATATTGGTGCGGGAAATGATTTTGTCACAGAATAAATTTGCGTACAGTGTTATTTTAAAAATGTAAAACATTTTACAGGAAGTTCATTTGTTTTCGCTGGATGGAGAGACAACGTTTACAGCCACGAGACGTCCCCTACTGAATATTGGTCTCCCAAAGGCCCACCGCGGTTTTAGGGCGACTGCATCCAAACTATGTCCATTTAGTCTCAGTACTCCAACAAACATACATAAATCACCCCCTTTATTCTTTGCGGGGTAGGCAGAGCGTTAACGGGCGTTATCGCCACGTCCGACAAATATTTGAGGGCCGTTTCAGAAAAATCGTGTATCATTATAGTGACAGGTTGTCAGCCTGTCGCCTAAAACTCCGGAGATTAGACCGGTTAAACCGACTATTGGTTCTTTTTAAGTTGCTGATAACTTAAAAAGTTTCTCTTGAACGGCAATGAATTTGTTCAGAGTAGTGTCATAATATCACCTACCTACCTGTACTATTTTAAATGACTTTAATCCATAACTGAATTGAATCCTGAATCTGAATGCCGTGTCGTATCTGTACAAACAGACGGACCATTTGCATTTCCATTAGAGCAGCGTGTTTGGACGCGCTATGGTGCAATACATTAGATCACGCACACCGGTACTCACCGTTTGTGGATTTTGAAACGTAACGTAAGTTCTGAAAAATTTTGCGATCCGCCTGAATTTTTCTGCACTTATACATTTTAGGCAAAGGTCTCATCACTTTTCTCATTCTATCGGGGTGGCACTTGCTCGACTTGCAATTTTAGACGATTAGCTGACAACGAGTCACTATGGCGATAGTAAATTTTCCGAATGACCATCAAATATTTGTCAGACGTGGAATAAATGTTCGTGTTTTTCAGCTCTTTACGCTCTGCCAAGGGAATTATAGCCGTGGTATTGGTACGTATGTAAGATAAAACATTTTGAAAGCCGAGGTCCACTAGTAAAATCTCTTGACTGTTGATGGTTGAAGATGATGATGTATAACGACACATTTTCATAAACGCTATCCTATTTTACTTACTTAAAATAACTAAGATCTATTTGTATGATCACAATGATGTAATTTGGTACTGTGGCGGCTCGAGTGCATGTGTTCTATTAAAGGTGTTGGCTATGGTGTATAATTTGTAGCGGCAAGGTGTCAATAAAGCTCACAGTTTTTAAATCTATTTGATACCTTCCAACAAGGAATTTTTAGATTTTTATTTATTTATAATCGGGATCTCGGAAACGGCTTCAACGATTTTCAATAAAATGGGTATGTAGGCGGTCTCAGGGGCAATAAATTGATCTAGCTTGGCTTTGTTTTCCAAAAAACGCGTTTTACTAAGAATATCTGGCAGTTATCTATCTAGTTCTTTATTATATCTGTTTATGCAGTCTTACCTTAATTAAATCTGTTTATGCAGCTTCGTCGGTGCACGTAACATTTTACACTGAAACTGTGTTGCATTTGCATTCTCATTAGAAACGCATGTTTGCCGCTCGCGACAGTGTTTGTCAAATACTCAGCTGTGCAGATCACACGGTATTTGCCGTGCACTGCTGGGTGCTGGTCCATTTACCAACTACCTTTCTATTGACCTGTTCAAAGGTGGCGCCACGGTTTGTGGTTTGTCAAATTCTCCACTAAGCACTACTGGGTGCTGGTCCAACGGAGTGGGTTCAACACGAACTTTTCATTGATACATTCTAAGGTATTCTGCAGTTTCTAGTTTGTCAAATACTACAGATCTGCAGATCACACGGTACCTATTTGCCGTGCACTGCTGAGCGCTGGTCCGAGGTTAATTTTTTAGATATTTGTGTGTTAGTCTGGGTGTTTTCTATGCATGTATGTATTTATCTAAAAAAAAGTATATAAGTAATAATATCAGCTATTTAGTTCCCATAGTACAAGCTATGCTTAGTTTAGGGCTAGATGGCGCTGTGTGAAATGGAAAAGGATATTTATTATTTTATTATTCTGTTAAAATGTGTCCCGCAGTTTGTGGTTAGTCTAATACGCCGCTGATCACCCTAGAACGTTGCAGTTGTCCGTCAAGAGATAGAATTTCTACCAAATGTGGAGCTTCTTTGAAGATTTTCAATCGACTTCTGCTTAAGCTATAGTCGTAAATCCAGTTGCTGTTTTTTGACTGTATTCAAAAGTGCTTATCCTTTAACAAGCCGAAAAAGATGCTTAATAGACACTTCTTACGTTTTTACCTATGTTAGTATTTCATTGAAAATGTTTACAATTCTTCCAATAACCATTGAAACGCTCCTTTAAAACGCCCTGAGGGTGAAAAGACAAAGTGCAGAGCTTAGAAAACAAACACGGGCACGATTTGTCGCGATTACCCCACTAGTTAATCAAGATTAGCTAACAAATGAATTAATGCGCATTGTGACAAACACGCCCATTTTAATGCTTCAATTTGAAATAGTTCAAATTAATTTAAAGGTAACTTAGTAGACCTTTTAGTTGTTTTTTTAACAACCGTCATAGTCATTTATGACAAGTTGATACCGCCCCATGGGGACATGCCAAACAGCTGTATTGATGCATCACTCAATGTAATGAGGGGAATAAAATTTACCAACCTATTTATAAACAGGAACGTATTGTTTTGCTTTTATTTGCTTATGGAATGAATCGCGTTTAGTTCCTAAGCAATAAAAATAAAACTGTCTCCCTATCTTTACTACTTCTATAAACTGCAAAGCAACTAGCGCAGAATTAGCATACCAATTTTCTGTGTGGTCTAATTGTCTATGCTTTGTGCTCGCAAACCAGACATCAGAGGTTCAATTCCTGACTAGGGATAACTTTGTTGATTCTTGTGATAATGTGTTTAGCACATTTTTTATGGTTCTGTTCTCATAACAACCAGCCGTAGCACTTATCACACACGCAAACGAGCTAGTGTATTTGTTATGAGTACGGTTTTACAGAATCTGACACCAAAATGTAAACATTTCATAGCAAATTAACAGTACTGCAATAAGGTTGCAATATGGCAGTTGTATTTAACCCGTCGTGCAAACAAAGCTACCTGCGGCAGCTATTCGTTGGTCAGTTATCGTACAGGTGGTACCTATAGTTGCCTGTTATCAGCATTTTCAGGCTCCCGAATGGCCTCTGACTTGACTTTATGAACGTGTGCTACAATTCTAACCGTAACCAACGGAATAACGGGCATTTCGACAATGGGAAATATCCAAACTGTTAGATTTTCGATGAAACTCACCAGCTTTCAGTAAATCCTGATATGAAGCAACGTACTGAAAACGAATAAGAACATTTCGTAAAGCATTATTTGCAACGCTATTTTCTTCATAAAACAAGTTTACAGGGCATTCACCCCTATAATGAACGTATCACAAAAAGTTGTCTTTTAAACGTTTTTCCATACACATTAGTGATGGTAGATCGCACATAATTGAACGCGTGCGAGTGACGCACTGTCTGACTGAAATATGCCAGCAGTCTTCAGCTGGCATTCAATTGTAGTACCATTTTAATGGAAATAAACTTCTATCATACCGCTTAATTTGTGCAGAATATTGTATGACGCAGACATCGGCATTGATTGAAGAGCCATCAATTTACTTCGTTTTTTTGTGAGTTTTGAGTATAACTAAGTATTTCGTGCGAGTTGGCTTTCAAATCTAATATCATGACTTGGGGGTTGATAGTTAAGAGCCTGCCCAACCTCCTCTTTTAAAAATCATGCTATTACATAAAAAAAAACCCTTTAGTGCTGTTTGGCACACACATGTATATATAAAACAGGCTGACAATCTGTCACTATGGTGATACACAATTTTCTGAATAACCCTCAATCATTTGTCAGACGTGGCATAAATGTCCGTTTTTTGCGGCCGTTTACGCTCTGCCTACCCCGCAAGGGATTATAGGCGTGATATGTGTATGCGTATGTATATATAAAACCTTACCACATTTTAACACAGCACAAGCAACATTTTCAAATCTTCAAAGTGATTTGACGTCAGCATTTTATTGAAGATTGTTTGTTTAGTCAGATAGACTCAGCTGTCTTAAAATGTTCACAATTATTACTCAGGCTTAATGTTCGCATGATGAGACATCCTGCAACCTTGGGCCTCATTTCTCCCGAGTCTTGTTACTGAGGCATGCGTGGTGCAAAGAAAATGAAAACATACAGTATTAACATTCTGAAAAGCCACGTTATTACTAACAGTTTTTTATTTTGAAACTGGTTTACTTTTGAAGTGCTAGTATATGAAACACTCAACACGTAGCATACCATAAAAAAAATCTTAATGAACTGTAAAAATGCAGTGATAAAGTAAACCTGGAAATCCATCTCTAGACAGGTTGCGAACGCAGGTTGGCCGCTGTAGAGAAATCATGGCGAAGTGGGGCTTCATCGACAAAACGCAAGAGCTCTGCGACTGTGGAGCCCCATCGCAATCTATGGCGCACCTAACATCATGCCCTCTTTTGCCAGTCTCTTGCAGCAAAGACGATCTGAACTTGGCTAATGAGAATGCCATTGCGGTCGCCAAATACTGGCAGTCCAAAATATGACTATGATCCATTGACACGATGAAGAAGAAGTCATAAAGTAATTCTTTTTAGGACTAGACTCTGCAATTTTAGCATTGGGATTTTTCTTGTGCACTCATGTAGGGGGCCGCCGAGAGCAGATTTTATCTGAGCAGTTGAACGTATAGAGGACCTGCCTCGCGCTCGTGTTCTCTCGACTTTGCCTTGTACTACAAGGCGTTCAATGAAGGTGTCATATCGCCGCGAGACGTGCCTAAGGAAGGTGAGAATGCGACTTTGGACGGTGGATGTCAGCCGCTGCTTGATTTTGAGTTGCTGGAGGGTGAAAACGTTCGTTCTGAACTCTGTCCACGACACTCTAAGCATCATTCTCCAGCACCTCATCTCGAGGGCGTCTATTTTCTTCTTTTCTACTTCGCGTAAGATCCACGTCTCTGCTGCGTAAAGGAATATTGGGAACATAAGCGCTCTAACGAGTCAGACTTCAGTAGTATTAGTGACGTCATGACTCTTCTTCGGCTTTGAAATCTACACCTGACTATGTCACCGATTAAATCATGATTTGAAGACCTGTGTGGAGTTTCATACTCGCTCTACTCCGCTACCGCTTTACTCTTATGTTTTATAACAACATGCGTCTTTCAAGATTTTCATTTGTCTCGAATCGGCTCGAAACGTTGACTGCTATTGCAAATGCCTTATTAAATGTGACAGACAATATCGCTGCTTTATATTTTTACTCTTTTTGTTTTCTTTGTGTCGAAGCGGAAAATCTGACACGAAAACAATGCATGTTTGTAATAAAAGGGTTTTGACAGCCGTCAATATCAAATGCCGGATATTGAAACACACATTATAAATATCTACAATTAAATGAACCTGCTGAGATAATCAAATAGTTTTTTCCCCGTATTAATTTTGATGATGATTTTGACGTCTTTTAAAAATAGTGATTTCCACTAAGTTAGTTTCATGCTTGTTTATTTATGCTTGCACTATCAGCAGCAAATCTACCTACCACCGCTTTAAGATATCAACCTCTATTGGTTTTTCTAATAAACTGTATTAAACCTGTTTCGTTAGATTCCTTGAAAAAGTAGGGTAATGAAGTGGTACATACAAAAGAAGCTGCTTAGTTTTAGCTTTCTGATTAGGTACAGAGGTTGGAGCCGCCCCCTGTGAGATGTGGCTGAGGTTTCTCCTGGTAAGTCCTCGTACATTTGAATGGGCTCATACCTTTATGGTTCTTTTTGAAACCCCACGGCAGAAAGTTCGCTAAAACCAAAACTCTTGGCCTTATCAGAAATCAGTTCATTAAAATGTTCCATTATTTAATTTGTTTTACGAGCATCAAACGACTCATGTGCCTGACCACTATACTGGAACACTCTGAAGTACGGAGGAAGCGATGACGTGATACGAATGGCGCACATTAAGTCCTTTCCCCCATTTTACACTCATTAGGGATTTCTTCACGAATTCCTCACAAAGATATAGAAAAACTGGATGTGGTAAATTATCTTGTTTATACTTATGTGCGAAGTAGAGCTGTTTGGTTTCCTGAATTGTTTTGTTACCTGAAATAGAAAAATAAGAGATTAGTTGTGCAAAAATATTATGTTGCCTATGAGCAGATATTTGTGATACTGTTGCAAGTTTAAATAATATTGCACGTAGTTTAAAAACTGTAAAAAACGCTTTCAATTATTGTTGTATTGCTAAGTATTGATATAATGAACGCTTAATTCAATTTTATTAAGTTTAAATCCATTCCGCGATAGTTCATCCTTGCAGTAAATTATTTTAATTCGAATAATCTTTTCTTTCTCCGTATTATAAAGGATGTATAATTAAGTTATAAGAAGGATTGGAATCTTTATGGCTGATGAAGTGATGAGAGTGATGTCTGAGCGAGATCAAGCTGTGCGAATTTAAGAAATCGCCAATAGGTTTCGCCACATGTATCTTTAATTTATAGAGCAAAGTTTTGGGCACAACAGCTGTAATGAAGGGTTCACTGCCATTGACCCGTAAAGAAAAAAAAGAAGAAGGGCAAAGTTGACAATTTTATTGAACCCTCGTGCCATACTTTGGGTGTCATATCTAGTCAATGTATATCTCAGAAGCATCTTTTCTCTTGACACGCAACATTAGCAAGACGCCACATTGGTTTCCGTTGTGCGATGTTGAATTCGGTTAGTCGTGCTACATTGCCTCGGCCCACCAATGTTGCGTTTGGTTATAAATATTACTGTCTCCAAAATAAAACTTTGGGGTGCATTTTGTTTAAGACAAAGAAGGTTCTTTTAACAAATTTAGAATGTTTCAAGTACATTATATAAAAGGAATAGAGATAAAATTATTTTCTTCATCTTAAAAAATGGTGCTACTTTGTCACGGTATGTATTGAAATTTGAGCCTTAGCGCGTCAACAAACTGTTCTAATAATTATTGTGTGTAATTTATTACAAGGCCTATCTTAAGTTCTTAACAATTTTTTTAAACCATTTCATTCTTTAAATCCACGAATTATTCTTTATTTTTCAAAAACAGGGGATAATCTCCTTATCCGATTACTCGACTTGTCGACCCAATTTTGGTAATCCGACCCCCTATGACCCCTCAGGTTTGGGGTTCTGGGACCCCCCGCTAATGTCGTGTTAGGGGGTAATTAATATTATAGCAGACACTATTTTATTTCATTACTTATGCGACACAGCCAGCAGTTTATTTTGTCTAAGTTACAAGTTTGGTTGATGTGAAGTTAGAATGGGGGTACAGTTGAAGTAAAAAGTGCATGAAAACAAAGGCTAAACAATTACTACGAAAAACGGATTTAAGAAAAATGTACTTGCAATTTCATTCTAGGGTACCTACCGTTTAGTCGTGGAATTTTACAATATTATAAGAGATATGACAACGTGCGCGGATAAAGTTTAATGTCATATTTGAACAATTAAAATGCTCGTAAAAAATTATAAAAAACGAGAATCCATTAAAAGTCAGTCAGCTGATCAAGATTTTTTTCTCGTATACCATCATAACCCACAAAAATAATCAGTTTAATGGTTTGATCATGCTTGCAAAGTTTTCGGTACACCGTCCCTTATATCCCTTAGAAGAAAAACATGGTTATTTTCTCTTTTTGCGGTTTCAAGACTAAAGGAATTTGTCGTCACCTGTACCCGCCAGCCCTCTACCAGCTACACACGAGGAGACCTGTAATGCGTGCATATTCGGCGACAATGCCACTAAAATTAACTGCATAAATCTAGCGAATTGAGATTTATGTTTGTTTGTTTGTTCCGTACTGTACCGAGACTCGCTCGAGCTGCTTTCGGGACGGCGTGTATTGTTCAGCTAATTAACGTTTATTTGGCATGCTATGAGGTGGAACTTGTTGTTATTTACATTTGTGAATATTTTATGGCTCACCTGTACGAGAACTGCGATTCGTGTACTACTGAAAGCTAGATAGGGAGTGCTAGCAATCTAATTCAGGTGCATACTTAAAAAGTTCTTGGGATAGTTGGAATATTTTTTTTTTAATATTTAATCTAATATATATTTCAAAAGGTTTTATGCGTGATGCACTGAGAAATATAACAACCCTTAGCTTATATGTTATTTTATATCAAAAAACTTTAACATTATAAAATACAACTGTTGTAACATTATTCGCTTTAGATATTTAAGGTACGGAAATTATTTTAAGAGCAGTAAACGGCGAAAATATTTTTGCCATTTACTTAAAACGGGTTAAGACGGGTTTTAATTAAAAATGTCATCAGCCAAATCGACGCACAGAAACGTACAGTCCATTGTCGACTTTTTAAAGATTAATAACGAGGGACACAAAGATGGAGACATTAAACCTTGCCGAGCACATCCGAAGATAAAATGAACAAGAAATAAAGATAGAAGAAATTGCAGCTGCGAAAATAGCGGAAGCCGTAAAAAGCCAAAGCGAAGCACTAAAACACAAAGAGATGAACCGAGTTCTAAAACATAGATACGAGTAGCTGCATCTAAAGATGGCCGACATAAATCAAGAACAGTATTGTGCACGGTTCACTATTGTTTGAAATCGATGATCCAAAAAAGATATAAATAAAGGCACTGCTTTGGGTCTGGCCAGGTTAACCACACGGCGTGTAGTAACTTTACACTTCTGCTACCAGAAAACAAAATTTGTTTTAAATTCAAGTCATGATTTTCACGAGGTGTTATTTATTTGCGTATAATAAATTGTATAACTGTCCTCAGCTTTTTAGTCCTAATAACTATCGATTGTCCTAATGCTCTATCATCCTAATGTTAATGGTCCTTATATTTATTTTCCTAACTTATTTCATTCAAGTATATTGTGTCCTAACTTTTATAGTTCTAATAATCTACAGTACTTAAGTTTGAAATCCTAATGAAACCTTAAATTGACAACAAACAAAGTGCCTAGTTGAAATCACGATTCTCTACGCGTATTAGGGTCAGCTTCATATTTACAATTGTTTATTCAATTTTGGCATCCCGCATTTTCACTTTTATCTCTAGACGCGTTTTCAGACTTCGTGATGACTTGAGTATGCCGATTCTCGTACATTTGTGGGCCATGTGCAGCGGGAATCTCCTTGCTATCCAAGTGGAGTGCGCGACATGGCTGCAACGTATTGCTGCGCCGTGGTTAAACTTTATCTGGTTCTAAAACCACTTCATGGGCTACATGAGTGACGTTCACTCCAGCCGCGGTGCGACTGGAACACGACAAAAAATTAACAATGGGTCGAGTCAGTGGCGCTAATGGCGTTAACGGTCAAAACAATTGATTCTTGGATACTTAAAAAACAAAAAAATGCAAAGGTGGTAAAGGGTAAAAGCTGATACTAACCTACATATCAAAACAAACTAGCAGACAGGGAATGGAGTGCGAAAAATGGACACGAAAATTTTACTTTCAAATTGTCATTTAACGAATTTCAATAGCTTGAAAGTGGTTGCCCATATAATTAACAAAGACAACAACAAAAAATTTCAGTAGTATCACTTTACAGAAATACAAACCAAATATTTTCAACTCATAAGTTTGCAAAACAAACACTTACTAATAATTAAGACTACTGATACGAGGATCAAAATAAGGAGCTTTAAAGTTTAGGTACATCAACATTAGGATATGGCTAACAAAAATTAGGACAAACAATATGTAAGGATAATCAATATTTTGATAAATCAAATGTTTGGACAATCGAATTTTAGGACAATCATGCTAGGGCAATCGACTTGACTATGAACTACAAAAAGGACGCATAGTGCACCTAATGAAGAAAATACTCACGTTTATAATCATAATTAACGTTTAACATCTGCTGTTGGAAAAAGACCTTCCCTTCGCTTCCACATAAACCGCAATTTTGGCTCAAATGCAACAAAAATATTTTAAAACTCACATTATAGTGGAGGAGGTAGTAAAGTTATAGCATAACAAATATTTTTGAAAATAAGTTGTGTTACCTACCAGCCACTAACTAATCGCTATTCTCGTAGCTCCCGACTAAAGGCAGCCAGTAATTTAAAAATGCTCGAAATTTTTCAAAAGGACGTCTTTCTTGCCGACGCCGGCTGAGGGGTTAGGGAGTACGCACCTGGGATAACTTCCCTCCGCCCCATGAATACAAAGCAACCAGCGACTCGAGATCAGGCGGATCAGCTACTTCCCACAACTGACTTCGTGGTCTGAGCGTTTTCTCTAGCGATCCGAAGGTCCCTGGTTCAATTTCTGGTGTAAGTGTTCTCCACACAAACTCTGCGCTTGAGAAGAGTTCCCACTTTGGTTAGGACATTGCAAGTTGAATTCATTCCATAAGGAGATCAATCCTAGCTTCGGAGGCCACACTAAGCTACGGTCAGTCTCAGTTCCTCTATAATTACTTAAATGACGGTCGTTATACTACACAGAGCATTGAAACGTCATGTTGTCGTTCTTTTCTTTATGATAAACCAGCACGCCAGACGCCTGATTTGATTTAAAAAAGTCTGATGTCAGAATACTTCGGGGAGTTGATTAACTTGCGTTACCAAACATCGAGAAAAATAAAGCTCCTTGGTATTCTAGTATCTTGTGTGCTATGGGTTGGAGTTGATATCGTGTTATTTCGCTTAAAAACGCGCCATGAGTATAATTTCTCTGAACCCGTTACTCCAACTGAATATTCATTTATTTATTAAGGAATGTTAACACTTCCATCTCAATGTATTTTTGAAATAGCAAAATACACACACAAAAACATAGACATGTATCAGCAACAATCGCAACTACACAACCACAACCGAAGCAAAAACAACTGTCAACGGTCAGTTGTCAACTGGCAACTGTCTTGCCAAGTCAACTAAAACTACCCATCAATAATGGGTCCAAAAAATAAATACTGAGTATGTGTCCTCTACGCTTCCTGGACACTTTAATCAAACTGTGTAAACCCTGGATTCGATTCCTTGTAAATTTCTCAGGTGGTTCTCAATCTTAGACTCACAAGTTGCTGGTAGTTAGTTCGGTAAATTTAGTCCCAAGCCTGGAATACTAAATTGGTCAACTCCCGAAACTACTTTAAGTTGACTAGTTGGAGTTTCGAAAATCTAGTTGTTTTAACAAAGTTACTCTATACTTAGGCAATTAATTGTGTATTTGGACGATGTTGTAGTATATTAATATATTGAAATCAGTTCTTTGTACGCGAAACTTTACAAATTTAAACTTAATTTTTTTTATTAAAAATAATCTTGACGAATTGAAATTCCCAAAAGAGACATCGAGCTTTTTTCCAGAGTCAAGAGTTTGAAACAAAATTAAAATTCCATGATTTGCTTGGTAACAAGTAGAGTGAGCTCAAATCATCGGTTCCCTTCGGCTGATTGCATTATGTAAATTGCAGCTCCTCCCCTCTCTTGTGTCATTTATACTCACAAAGAGTTATAGAGCTGCAGAATGACAACTTATGTCGTATTAACCTAGCCTATTCAAAATTATTAGTATTCCATAGAACTTTGTCGTCCAAATATCGTGCATTCCAAATATTTAAAATGTTTGTACCTTGACCTAAATAAATCATAACTTTTTTGTGGTTGAAATGTCTTATTATTTTTGAAAACTTTCAAAAATTGTATACCTTGGAAAGTGTTTTAAAATTTAGTATTCAATGTCTTATTAAAATCGATCCATTTTTCATTTATATTATTTTTGAGAGTTCGTTTAACGTATGATCTTTTTTCTTTTTCTTTATCTCAATATTTGCTTTTATTTTTGTATCATTCTCAAAATCTTTATGTCTTTGTAACCACCGTTTCCTTAAACAGATATCCTGTAAGACGTCTCACCACCCTCGTATTGGGGACATCGCAAGATTAGCGTAAAGTATGTTTCTATTTAAAATTCCTCCTTTGCCCGAGCGCCGGTCTGCGTTTGACAGACGATAAGCTTGGAACGGAAGATCCTATCTTTTCCTTTATTCCACTGAAAGGTTTTGTACCTTGTTCTTGATTAGAATTGTCTATTTGTTTATTTTCTGTTTTATTATCAATCAACTATCTTACTTGTTTATTGCAAAATGTACATCGCATCGCAAGTTGCAGTTGACGTTTCTTTTAACCTAACCTACACTTTCTCTAATATTTCCCCTCCATCGTCAAAAATTTCGAATACTTACTCTCTTGCAAATAAATTCGTCAAAAACTGCCTCCGGATAACTCGGGTCTCCGGGTCGCATTTTAACTAACCCCGCTACGTTCGCGACGTTCTACGTCTATCGGCATTCATGAATGCTAATTTTGCGGTATTACGATTCCGAAACTTCGCCTCAGACGGAGTAGTGTTTGGAGGTACGCAGCCCGAGATTTTGGGTTCACTGGGAATCCAGTAGTTGCATTTCATGAATACGCTTCTATTGATGACGTCAAGGATTAGATTTACACTGGCGGTTTACTTAACCGCTGAATTGTGTAAGGTTTATAATATTTATTTAAATTAAAAATTACTTATTATAAATTATTTTAAGTTATTTTGCCAGTTTTCTCTTGCAATTGTTCTTTAATGTAATTTATTTAAAATGGCAACACTATTATGAGCCAATGAGAATCGTTGTACAGTCATTGTACCAATGAGCGTCAAGTATAGTTTTTGACCAATGAGCGAGTGTTTGTGAAGGGTAAAAGAATGTGGAGGGAGTTTGGCTGACGGAGATGGAATTGCAAGAGGAGTCAGGCAGTCGGTTCTGGGGCTTGGTAGCGATAAGACGTGGAATTTGTGAAGTGAAAATAAATGTTATAAAGTGATTGGAGTTTTACTGAAACTGAAGTTTACTACAGTTCAGAAGCGGCAACAACCCACGAATTGGAAATATAAGGTGATGTACTTTTATAACTTTATAATAGGCATGATTTGATAAATATATATTTATATATCATCTGACAATAGTTGCTTTATAGTGTTATTTTTAGTCACATAATATTATCAAGACTGAATATCAAAAAAGGATGGGATTTGGTCAGTACGGGGTCTGGGCTACTCTCAGATCGTGCTGGCTCAACTTTGACAAGAAATTATGCTTGTATATGGTTAGGGCTACACTCTGGTTGTATAAGTATAATTTTCATGACTAAAGATGTTTAGGATAGCACTTTTGTAATAATTGATCAGTATTTAGAGCTTCGCTAAGCACCACACTATACAAATTTAGACGGTGCGCAATCGGGCTACTTTTGATTATGCTGGCGAAGTTTTTATCCTATGGATGGTCCTCGTATTTGGCTGGAGCTACTCCACGGTAATATGAGCACAATTATATGCGCAGGTGTAATTTATAATAAAACAAAAGGATTTTAAATTATTTATTAATATAAGTTGTACATTGTTTATTTTTTATTTTAACATTATTGCTTATGCTATTATGCTAGGTACGAATATAATTTGATCTTTTCTTTCTGCAAGTTTCAGGTGTGATGGATAAGAGGGACGATGGGCGTTGTTTGGAGACCCCATCGCGTGGTCGAAGTCAGCATGCTTCGCGAAGCCGCAGCCGACGAGGCAGCCGCAGCCGCCGAGGCAGTCGCAGCCGTAGTCCAAGCCACCGCGACACGTTGGCGATTGCCCAGGAGCTTCAACTTGCGAGGGATCTAGTGAAGCGTAAAGAACGGGAGCTATTGCAACATAACGAACTTGAACGCAGTAGTCGACGCTCAACAAGTGACGGACGTCGGATAAAGGATGCCGAAGACGGTCAAGCTGCAGAAAGGAGAAGAAGCCAAGCCTTGCAGGATGCCGACAACAGAAGAGAACAACGCCGGGGCAGTTTGCAGGGAAATGACAGGTCACGTAGTCCTTTATTTTCTAGCAAAGAAGTAACCAAAATTATTGAAATGGTGAGACATGGTCATGACTCACAGCCGTCACAGAACACAAATTCATTTAATAAAAGCATTGACTATAAAAACATACTTCCTAATTTCGATCCTTCAGTCAAAAGTCAACGCATAGACGTGTGGCTTAAAAAAGTCAATGAATGTGCAAGTGTGTACGGCTGGGATGACAAGACCACGTCTCATTTTGCAATGCAAAAGCTCCAAGGGTTGGCCAAAGTGTGGTATGAGAGTCTTGACTCCATTCTTTTTACATGGAATGAATGGCAAACCAAATTACTCAACGCATTCCCATATGAACAAAACTATGGCCAACGCTTGGAAGACATGCTAAAACGCAAAAGTAAATTTAGTGAGCCGATAGAAAACTACTTCTATGAAAAGTTAGCACTCATCAACCAATGCGATATAACTGGCAAGCGAGCAGTCGATTGCATCATTCACGGATTATCGGACAGAACGATGAAGTCTAGTGCTTTGGCTTTGCGTTGTTCTCAACCTGAACAACTGTTAGAGTTCTTGATGAGTAGTAAGGATACAAATCCTTCGTTTTCGAATCAAGCTGCTTTTTCCAGAAATAAAAATACCACTGAGACTTCAACATTCGGTTCAGGTTCAAAATTTGTTAGGAGAAATAATACACAGGGGTTTCACTGTTTTAATTGCAAGGCAAAGGATCATGGTTTCTCGGAATGTCCAAAACCACTATTGAAATGTGAAAAATGCACACGAATTGGACATACAGCTGTCAATTGTACGAAACCCCCGGAAAATGGAACGTCCAAACAAGATGCTGTACCAAAGACAATGTGTATCTCGAATTCCAATCCTAATGCAAAATTTTATAAAGACGACGCTTCCATAAACGGACGTCCTTATAAAGCGCAGATAGATTTTGGAAGCGAGGTTACACTCATAAGAGAAACTGTTGCAAAGGAGCTAGGTAAAACACATAACAATATTCCGACATCCATGAAAGGTTTCGGAAAAAGAATTGTAAAATCCTTGGGCAGTGTTAGCTTGGATGTGACAGTAGATGGAGTAAAGGGCTCAGTGCTTTGTATAGTCGTTAATGATCATTTTCTAGAGAGACCTATACTGGTTGGCCAATCATGGACGGAACAGCCTCATATAGTTTACCTCAAAAAATATAATGATCTGCAGTTTTTGGATATAAGCCCAGAGCTTCCACCAACTGAAGATATTCCCGAGAACGAACAGCCGCTAAGAGTCAGATTTGCGGGCCAAGTTGTGTTACAAGGAGCAGGAAGTATTCGAGCCATAACAGAGCCAAAAATAAATGGTGATGTGTTGCTCGAAACCAAAGTTGTAGGAAAGCCACTGGACCAGTATCTAGTTTGTGGAGGCGTTTATCCCGTCAAAGACGGTAACTTGAATGTTATGATAGTTCCATGTTTAAGCTTGTGCACATTAAATCAAAACGCCATTTTTTGTAGGGGTGAGCAGATAAAAAAAGTCAACAGGATTGCCATGGCCAGGGATCGTTTTAGGTTAAGGTACAGGGTTAAGCTACCGGTATAATAACGGTACCGGTATACTTTTTAAAGGTAGACGGATAAAGGTTATGATAAAGGTTATGGTACCGGTAAAAATTACGGTACCATTATTTTATACCTGTAGCGTTATAAATTTATTTAACCTTTATTTAACCGGTATTAATTTTGATATCGAAAAATGGTGTGCTCGCGATGTATTTAGCGACGTTGTCAGACCTAAGTTCCACGCGGTTTTAACGTTTCCTTTGTTTCTCGCTTGTTTTTGTTTGTTGTTCGCTTTCACTTTGGGCGTTGGCCCCACGTGCTTCGCTTGTCACAGTGAACCGATGTTTCATGTGCTGTTTGGCAGGTGTCACTGATACCTGTCGGTCGATTGTGACATGGGGCTGTCACTCACCCCCCCCCGACATATCTCGTCCCCCTTAAACATCCCGGTCTTATTTTTTTTGGCATAACGGGGTTGCCCCCCACCCCGTCCCCCCTCTACCAAAATTTTCGATCGGCTATAACTTTTGAACCGCTTGTCAGATTTCGACCGGGTTTTCACCTAAACTCTTAAAAAAAAAAGCCGTGCGTCGAACCCCTCCCCCTTGCCCCCCCGAACCCTTGCCTAATTATTGACCCCTAAGTTCTTGGTAATGGCTGGTCCGTGTTGCACCGCGTTTTCTTCAACGGCTGTGCCAAAACAAGAAGAACTCATTTCGTGCATCACAAACCACCGTGCCCCCCCCTTCTTGCTGCCGCGTCCCAAAATACCCCTTTTTGGGACCAAACTTTAGAAGCGTATTTCTCGGCATCGTAGAGGCCTGCAGACCAACGGTTTACATCCCAGTTTTGAACAGGATACCCAGTCATATATTGCCGCCTCAAATCGCCCTCCTCCCCATAAATTTTTCAATTTTCAACTTTTCCGGATTTTATGCGCACGAAAAGCGTGCAGGGTTGTTAATCAGCACCTAGTACGACTAAGCTATCGGTCTAGCGCCTCGGCACGGACCGCTTAGCCATGTCAGATGACGAGGATGCTGAAAGCAGGGCCATAACAGAGGTTTTGGCCCAGAAGGAGGCTGAGCTGTAGTTGCTGCAGAAGATGGCTGCAAGGAACCCGTCTTCTTACAAATATCTCGGTACCCGAAAAAACTACGGTGCTAACGGCTATGAGTGGTGGAACCCTGCGCTAGACCGCGTGCGTAGGGGAGTCGCAGCAGCGCGCCGTAACTGGCAGAGTGCAAGAAAGCGACGCAGCCCTAATCATGGAGCATTTACTAACCATTCTTCGGGCTAAAAGAGGTCAGTACAAAAATGCAATGAAGCTCCCTGAAATCAACCATTTTCGCTCGGTGGCGGATTTTGGGAACGAAGACAATTGGGAGTTAGCATATTAGGCGGACTCCGGAAGGTCGCGTCCACCCATGAATGTGCTCCATTGTGTAGACCTTGTTCAGGTCTACATCACTACTGCGGACGGAACAATGTCTGGCTGGATTATTGACGGCACGCTGCCCGGATGACTACCCCTCTAGGGACACGGCCTATGATCGCGTGATCTGCGTCACCGCCGCGTGTGCTCCATCAAGTGACGACTCCAGATCGTCAAATTTCAAGACGCTCGAGAACATCATCAAGGAACTCCCGAACACTGCACCTGGTTGGTACAGACGCCCGACAGTCCATACAGCCCGAATCATCAAGCACGCCTAGAGGGTTAGTAGCAGTGAGATGCTGCTCATGTACACGCGCTTGAAGGTTGGTTCTTCCCAGACGCACGGAAGGTCAGTCAACTTCTTGTTTTTCCCAAAGTAAACGGCAAGCCCCCATCTGATCAGAAAGCCTATAGACCCAATAAAGTTTAAAAACGTTTGTAATATTTAGTTGGGAAAGGTCAAATCTGTTAACCACTTCGCTCAGGTCGAATTTTGCAACTTGCTGTTACGAGCGGAGTAGTTAAGTATTATGTTGTCATTATTTGATGAGGTTGAGGTAAGCCAGGGTCAAATGGTAACTCCGAATTATCGCATGTGTTGTATAGAGCAATGAATTTCCCTTCTAAAGATCCCTTTTTGAAGACCAAAAATTACAGGATTTTTCAGATGGATTTGGATTTAAAAACCTTAATCGAAGAGGCAATCCTTAAATAGTGCTCTTCATTTTAAAATTCTCTCAGTCAAGGTAAAAGGTATCACCGAAATATACCATATTAGTTCAATAATGCAGTTATTTACCTGATGCAAGTGATTTTTAATTTTGTGGGAGGGGGGAAAGGGTATAGAAAGGCGGAGGTGTTTATTTGGGGAACGAGCGCAACAGGGAGAACGGTGAGCAACGTGGGAGTAATGAAAGTAAAAAATATGTATGAAATTTTCGATCATTTTAAGGTCAAGGTCAACCTAAGGTCAAAAAAATTAAGAAATTAATAAGTTTACGGGTTTTAAAGGGGTTTTGAAAATCTTGTTATTTTTTCGCTGCGACGTACCGTTTTCAAAATACTTGCACTTGCCTTTATTTTGTTGTTTATTTTACTACCACCTAGTATTAAAAATCGGCTGTATGATGCCGGTTTAGAATAGAATTACCTCATTCCTTTCTCACGGGTGTCATAAGAGGTGACTTAGGGACTGTATTACAATTTTAGTGACAGACTGACAACCTGTCACTATTGTGATACACGTTTTTTTCTGAAACGGCACACAAATATTTGTCAGACGTGGCGATAGCGACCGTATTTTACAGCCGTTAAAACTGCCCAAAGGATAAAGGCGTGATATGTGTATGTATGTAGTATTGAAAATGCCAATTTATGTGATATTATTAATATCCTCAGTCCAGTACATTCATTATAATTATAGCCTACGCTCAATACCATACCAAACATACTAAAAGGTTTGACATTTTAAGTAAAGATGCACAGCGGCTCACAGCGCCGGCACGCGCGGCGCGGTCGTGGCTGCTGCCGCCTCAGCCGCTTGGAAATTTCGACCGCGCCGCGCGTTACATAATTCGTTGCATACATTTCCTTGTAAACTCGCGACCCTTAATAGTGGCACCGATTTAAATCGGATTTGGCACAAACATAGGTTCGACAGTAAGCAAGGACATGACAATTTTTTGACGCGAAAATATTATCAAACTACACATTTCATGTATAGTATGGTATTTTCGGTGATACATGAATGAGAAAATTTCAAAATCAAGAGGACTTTAAAGGCTTGCCTGTTCGACTAAGTTTTTAAACCCATTTCCATCTGCATAATCTTGGAATTTTTGGTCCTCAAATAGGGATCCTTAGAAGGGGAATTCATTGCCCTGTACAACATATGCTATATTTCGAAGTTACCATTTGACCCTGGCTTACCTTAACCTCATCAAATTATGACGACATAATATTAAATAGATTCAACCTTTCCCAATTAACTATTACAAACGATTTTTAATTTTAGTGACATTCATTTGGTGGCACTTCAGTCAAAATAGAATCATTCAATTTACAGCCAATCTAAATCTAGTGCCACTTTAGAACCTTAGAAACCTGAGCCTCAAATGATCCAACTTATTTACTACTAGATTTTACCCGCGACTTCGTCCGCGTTTGATAGTTTTTTTAGGTTGAAGTTCAGAAGAAGTATGTGTATTCATAGTAAGTGTGACAATGATATTAGAACAGTTCTTATCTCTACTGTTTAAAGATGACTTGCTTGCTTCTGTTGTTAAAGGGACAATTCAAAATTTGCTATCCGGCCTGAGAGATCAATACTTATTACCATTGAATACAAAAGTCAGTAGATAACAGAGTACTTACTCCAGAGGTACTTGCTCCAGATTCTCAATGTCCTTGTGAAAAGAAGCGGCCCATCATACTGAACAACTTTTGTTTTGGAACGATGCCTGTATCTCTAAAAGTTTAGCTGGGCTCCTGGTGGTACACCTGGTGGTCTACATAAGGTACACACGAAGTGGTCTAAACCTGCACAGCCAGACAACGCCATCTTTTAACGACAAATTGAATTCATTGAATACCATTATAGGCACATTAAAACACACACATTGACTGGCGCGCACACACACTAGAATTTAAGACGCGCAGTTTGATGACTAATAATAATTTAAACCTTAATTTCGCTGCTTGCATCACAGCAGTCGTAGCTCAATGGTTAACATAGCGGACTTTGGAAACGTGTAGCTAAGGATCGAGTCGTGGTTGGTCACAGGTCTAGGCCTGTTTTTTTTTATATAGGTTATACTTACTATTTTTTAATGATTATTTTGCTGTTGCTGATAAATTTTTATACTTATCTGTGTAGTATAGTGTGTGATATCGAATAAATATAGTAGTTTTGAGGATATAAGGTAAAATGAATAAAACTACCATAATATTTATCAGTTAGGTATTTATTTTGGTTTTTAACTATTCAATGATATTGGGTTGGGTTGCATAATGTTTGTTAATGTGCAAC
The DNA here is from genome assembly GCA_027580185.1 of Tuta absoluta. NCBI lineage: Eukaryota > Metazoa > Arthropoda > Insecta > Lepidoptera > Gelechiidae > Tuta > Tuta absoluta. The sequence goes on from JAQAHW010000008.1 coordinate 5,510,971, forward strand.
AATAAATAGGTATGTCAAAGTGAATAAACATGTTATAAATGAGATAACGAGGTAGCCTCATTCCTGCATTTATTGTAACAATAACATCACTTAACATATTTTTTATTGGTAACACATTAAGCCTAAACTGAACCAGGGGATCAATTCATTTACATTCTTCGTTAGATTGTGTAAACAAAGTTAAATAATTATGCAGAATAATTAGGTATTAAGTGACAGGTTAACTTGGTATTTTGATTGTTTGAGAGCTTGAACAGTTTCAGAAATTAACTAAGCAGTAAGTATCGAATAAAATAAATCTTCTGCAAAATTCCCAACCCAATATATTAATATCTACCTATTTAAATATTTCAATTTAATAATAATTTAATTATAATTTAAACGGCTTGGCATGCTAGCTACCATGTTCGAACACATTGGTTTACCACGCATGGACTCCCAGGTGAACATGGCTAAGTCGCGTAAATTTTTCTTGACCCCATAAATTTTCTATGGGATTTAAATCCGGACTCTTTGACGGCCAGTTAATAACAGTCACGTCGTGCTGGGTTCGCAACCAATCCTGGACGATACGGGCTTTATGCACAGAGCAATTATCATGCACAAAATAAATGTACTGATTTGGGTAAGCAATACGCACTGTAGGCATCATTACGTCCTGCAATATTTCCACATAACTCTCGCTAATGAACCTTCCTTCTATTTCAACTAGTTTTCTAGGTCCCATAGAAGACACCACAGTCCCACTCATTATATTTGGGAGAATGTGAATTGGTCTGTAACGCTTGCCTCTCCAGCGCCATAAAATCTTGCGTCCAATCTGTATCCGATTTAAAAGCTTTTTCATCAGTGAATATTACTACATTATTCTCCCAATCATAGTTTCTATAAATATATGCAAATCGGACTCGTCTCGTGCTTGTTGATGAGCAGCTGACAGCAAATTTTTTGAGCTGGCTGATAACAACTTATACCAGCTGCGTGTAAATGGGTCCTTACAGTTTGTAATGTCACTCCGAACTCCGTTGCTGTTGAGCGAGTTGACAAGAATGGGGTATTAGCATGCTTGGCAACTATCCCTCGGTGACGCGCTGATGCATCCGTGAACATCACGGCCTTACGACCTTTCCGGGCAGGCAGGATGTCACCGGTATCGGCGTAACGTAACCCACAGCGTAACAGTTCTTTTCTGTAAGAAAAATACCTAGTCAATCTACAAGTATTTAATGTAGGTAAATGCCAATAATAATAAATAGGAAACTAAGTAAGTAAATATAATAAGCAATCTAATACCTATTTAAACATTTTAAATAATGAACGTATGGCAGGTAGTATGTAGTAGGTATCTTTATCTAGAAACTTAATGTTTGGATAATATGAACGACCTGACCTGAAGCATTTGCGCTAATTTTGTAAAATAAAAATATTTAACTTACATTTAATTGAAGACGTCGAGAAATTTCATAATACTAAGATTATCTTCATATAGCACTATGATCTTTGCTCTAAGCACTGTATGTAGACAAAGGAGCATACTATAGGTAGACATAATTACGATAAAACGATAGCAAACAACAACACAAAGAAACATCGAAAGCTAACGGTTAGATACGTAGGCAGTAGTCGATACAGATCAGATGACTGTGCTTATTACTTACCGTCTAATAGTTATAATGATTATGTGCAATACCCACAAACATCATTCATTCAAAATAACAAATGGGCCGTTAACTAAAAATTATCTTACATATAAAAAACAAAACATAAAACAATACACATGGGGAGCGGGATCGACCCAGTGTCCTACCATAATTTTAACTCGCTCTAAAACCAGACGCATATTATCTCGGCTATGCCAGCTGTGACGAGTGCATCGAATTTTTAAACCACTTAACTACTTACCTATGACGTCCTACCGACCCTTGCTATAATTTGTAAAGTGCGAATATGATGTATGCGGCTGCGCATGATATGCGTGCGCGTAAAACAGGTTCTCTGAGTTCTGCCGGCTCAGAGGTATTTGATTTTTATTATAGATGGCGTTATTCGTAGTTTTAGTTAGACCTGTGCAGCCTATTCATTTGCGCACTGTACTCCAGATCCCCAATGTCCTTGTGAAAAGAAGCGGCCCATCATACTGAACAACCTTGTTATGGAACCATGCCTGTATCTCTAATAGTTTAGCTGGGCTCCTGGTGGTACACCTGGTGGTCTACATAAGGTACTCCAGATCCCCAATGTCCTTGTGAAAAGAAGCGGCCCATCATACTGAACAACTTTTGTTTTCGAACCATTTCTGTATCTCCAATAGTTTAGGTGGGCTGCTGATGGTAGACCTGGTGGTCTACATAGGGTACTCCAGATCCTCAATGTCCTTGTGAAAAGAAGCGGCCCATCATACTGAACAACTTTTGTTTTGGGACGATGCCTGTATCTGTAATAGTTTAGCTGGGCTCCTGATGGTACACCTGGTGGTCTACATAAGGTACTCCAGAGCCCCAATGTCCTTGTGAAAAGAATCGGCCCATCATACTGAACAACTTTTGTTTTGTCACCATTTCTGTACCTCCAATAGTTTAGGTGGGCTGCTGATGGTAGACCTGGTGGTCTACATAGGATACTCCAGATCCTCAATGTCCTTGTAAAAAGAAGCGGCCCATCATACTGATTTTTTTTTGTTTCGGAACCATTTTTGTATCTCTAATAGTTTACGTGGGCTCCTGATGGTACACCTGGTGGTATACATAAGGTACTCCAGATCCTCAATGTCCTTGTGAAAAGAAGCGGCCCATCATACTAAACAACTTTTGTTTTGGAACCATGCCTGTATGTCCAATAGTTTAGCTGGGCTCCTGATGGTACACCTGGTGGTCTACATAAGGTACTCCAGCGCCCCAATGTCCTTGTGAAAAGAATCGGCCCATCATACTGAACAACTTTTGTTTTGTAACCATTTCTGTACCTCCAATAGTTTAGGTGGGCTGCTGATGGTAGACCTGGTGGTCTACATTCAGTTTCAGTTTCAGTTTATTTCATAAATTAAAATTTACATGTGAAATGTTAGGTAAATTATACATTAATAAATTTAAATTAATTATGATTTTTAGGTAATCATATGACTACATCATTTGTTTTTGTCTTGGTTAACAATTTGTCGGACACCCACATAAAACTCATTAACGTTATAACACGCAGTACACATAGGGTACTCCAGATCCTCAATGTCCTTGTGAAAAGAAGCGGCCCATCATACTGAACAATTTTTGTTTCGGAACCATTTTTGTATCTCTAATAGTTTACGTGGGCTCCTGATGGTACACCTGGTGGTCTACATAAGGTACTCCAGATCCTCAATGTCCTTGTGAAAAGAAGCGGCCCATCATACTAAACAATTTTTGTTTTGGAACCATGCCTGTATGTTCAATAGTTTAGCTGGGCTCCTGATGGTACACCTGGTGGTCTACATTAGGTACTCCAGAGCCCCAATGTCCTAGTGAAAAGAAGCCGCCCATCATACTGAACAACTTTTGTTTTCGAACCATTTCTGTATCTCCAATAGTTTAGGTGGGCTGCTGATGGTAGACCTGGTGGTCTACATAGGGTACTCCAGATCCTCAATGTCCTTGTGAAAAGAAGCGGCCCATCATACTGAACAATTTTTGTTTTGGAACCATGCCTGTATCTCTAATAGTTTAGCTGGGCTTCTGGTGGTACACCTGGTGGTCTACATCTTTACTCCAGACCCTCGAATGGTGATAAAAAGTAGCCTTTGTCCGTTCTCGGTATGCTAGCAATCTCTGTGCCAAGTTTCATGAAAATCATGAATCGTAGCAGACATACAGACAGACAGACAGACAGACAGACAGAGTTACTTTCGCATTTATAATAATTAGTGTGGATTTGATCTGACCGAAAATCAGACGAGAATAACATGTACGTTGATCGATGACAAGTTATGATGCACACGACCGTACGCACGCTTAATTAAAGTAGTACAACCCGTACGATACGAACACGACGACTTCTTGCCCTACCAAGCTACCTAGGCACGATGCGCCTTTTTAATTCAAAAAGGTTAGAAGAATGGCGGCTCTGTCAAGTCAACACGCGCGGGCAATTTGCTTGATGCGGCATTCACCCTTCCACCGCATGCACGGAACGGCAACGCAGCGTAGGCTACGGTGGCCGAATTGTCGGAGATGACCTTGCAAAACCCTTTTGATAGCGGTTTTGGTACCATAAAAATACCGGTACCGGTAAATTTGCGGTAGCAACAAATTTCCGGTTCCGGAACTTTATGGTATCGTAATATTTCGGTATGACGTCATACCGTTTACCGATTCAACCGAAAAAATATCGGTTATACGATCCCTGGCCATGGCTACACCGGGAGTATTGCAAACAAATAATACAAAAACAGATAATGTTTTTGATAAAAATCTAATTCAGATAGGGGAAGCGGCATCTGAAATAGATAAAACAAGGCTTTTTGAATTGTTAAACCGTTACAAAAATTGTTTTGCTACAAACCTACAAAATCTTGGTTGCACTAATTTGACTGAAATGAACATCGAACTTAACAGTCAACGACCCGTCGTGTATCGACCGTATAGGTTGTCACACAATGAAAGAGATAAAGTACGTCAAATGCTTGGTGAGATGGTGGAAACAGGGATCGTAAGGGAGTCCACATCCGAGTATGCTAGTCCCATCATACTGGTGCGGAAGAAAGATGGAACTATACGACTCTGTGTTGACTTTCGGATGTTAAATTCTATAACTGTTAAGGAAAGGTTCCCAATGCCTATCATCGAGGATGAGATAGCCCGGTTGTCAGGTCAAGCATGGTTTAATACCTTGGATTTAATGTCCGGATACTACCAAGTACCCATTGCTGAAGGCAGTAAACACTTAACGGCGTTTGTCACTCCAGACGGCCAATACGAATTTAATCGTATGCCGTTTGGACTGGCAAACGCACCGGCAGTGTTTCAACGAATGATGAACAAGGTACTTGGCCCGGCACGATTTGATAAAGCGACCGTGTACATCGACGATCTTTTGGTTTTCGGTAGAACATCAAAGGAATGCTTGGATAGGTTAGAAGATGTATTCGGTCTGCTAGCTAAGGCTAACCTTACTTTGAATCTCTCCAAGTGCAGTTTCTTGCAAAATCAAATTGACTATTTGGGATATGAGATAGGTGCAAATGGAATACAACCTGGCAGAGCTAAGATTCAAAGTGTACTGAATTTCCCACGTCCTGAAAACGTCCACACCGTACGCCAGTTTCTTGGTTTGGTAAGCTATTTTCGCAAATTTATTAGAGGATTTGCCTTATTAGCATACCCCTTGACCAAGCTACTTAAAAAGGATATGGTGTGGGAATGGTCTTGTGAGCAAGAGCAGGCGTTCCAGACCTTGAAGCAGAAGCTGGTCGAAAGACCAGTACTGGCTATTTTTGATCCCGAAGCAGACCTGGAGCTGCATACAGATGCGAGTCGAATCGGCGTAGGCGGTATTTTACTACAGTGTTCCAAAGGCAGCCATTCTTTGCAGCCAATAGCCTACTACAGCAAACAAACGTCACCCGAGGAAAAAAACTTTCACGCTTACGAACTGGAGACGTTGGCAGTGATATCCTCGCTAAAGAAATTTAGGGTTTACCTATTAGGGAAAACTTTCAAAATCATATCGGACTGCAGTGCATTACGCTCCACTTTTCAAAAACGGGATTTGATTCCACGTATTGCCCGTTGGTGGCTATTGCTGCAAGAATTTGACTGCTCGGTGGAATACAGGGCCGGAACAAAGATGTCACATGTTGACGCCTTATCGCGAAACCCGATTGAGGACTGCAAAATACAAACAGATCAAGAGTGCCCTGCGGTAATGAGAATTACCGACGATGATTGGTTACTCACGTTACAGTTAGGTGATCCCGAGTTAGAGAGAATTCGCAAAATTCTTTCTAGTAACTTAAATGAAAAGGGACTCCAATATATACAAGATAACTTCACTGTTCGTGACAACAAACTATATAGATTCCTTAAGGGAGACAAAAATGAGGTGCGCTGGGTGGTGCCTAAAGGGGCACGGTGGCAGGTTTGTAAAATGTGCCACGACGATGTGGGACATCTAGGCATGGAGAAAACATTAGACCGGATCAAGCGTAACTATTGGTTCTCTAAGATGACTCGTTTTGTCAAGAAATACGTCGCAGCATGCGTTGAATGCGCGTATGCAAAGAGAACTGGTAGAACCGCAGAGGGCTTACTCCATCCCATCGAGAAGGTGGCTATCCCCTTCCAGACTTTACATATAGATCATGTCGGACCATTCGTGAAATCGAAAAGAGGCCATACTCACATTTTGGTGGTCATCGACGGTTTCACGAAATTCGTGTTTATAAAATCTGTAAGAAACACTAACACACAGAACGTAATAAACGTTCTTAATGAAATATTTTATACCTTTAGGACACCTGATCGTATAATCAGTGATCGAGGCAGCTGCTTTACGTCACACGCATTTAAAAGATTTTGCTTGGACAAAGGTATCAAGCACGTTTTAAATGCAGTGGCAAGCCCTCAATCCAACGGACAGGTTGAACGGTACAACCGTACAATTCTTGATTGTCTTACCGCGGAAAATATTAATCATAATGAAAAAGAATGGGACTGTAAATTAGGAAAGATCCAGTGGGGACTCAACAACACAATTCAAAAATCTACAGGCAGAACACCATCTGAAGTGATGTTTGGCACAAAGATGAACAGCGAAGTAAATCCTGTTTTTAATGAGATAACCAATGTGACCCGGGAAAACACTGATTTGATTTCAATTCGCAATGAAGTAAAAGAAAGAATTGATGTAAACCAATGTAAACAAAATGAAAATTACGATCAAGGGCGAAAACCAGCCCGAATCTACAGTAAAAGAGATTTAGTGAAAGTCTGTAAAACATCATTTAAAAACGATGGAAACAGCACAAAATTGATGCCTTCATATGAAGGTCCATATAAAGTTATCAAAGTTTTGGGAAATGACCGTTACAAGCTGGCTCCGGTACCAGGTTTCGAAGCTATGAAAAACAGAAGAAATACAGTTGTAGCTGCGTCACGCTTACAACCTTGGATACATATAGCAGCTTTGGAAGTAAATGACGATCAGCATGAAGTCAACGTGTCCGTGAGTGATGTAAGCGATGATGATAGCGTTGATTGATATGTGGTTGTTATTGTAACCTATTTAATGTATGTATATTCTGTTTTTTTTCTTCTTTATATTATGTTACTTAATATGTACTTACAAATTTCTTTTCTCTTGTTACAGATCAAGAATGACACTGGACTGGCTCTTGACTTGATCTGTAACCGGAGCTTGATTTAATTTAAACTTTAATTAATTTATCTTTTTATGGTATCATTGCGACGTTTGAGCTATTTGAAACCGCTCTAAATGATCGAGCTATTAGGATCGCTCGAAACGTTCGAGCTGTTAGGATCGCTTGAAAAGTTCGAGCTGTTAGGATCGCTTGAAACGTTCGAGCTATTAGGATCGCTCGAAACGTTCGAGCTGATAGGATCGCCCGATACGTTCGAGCTGTTAGTGTTGTTTGAAAAGTTTAACTTTACACAATACATTAAAATATTTCGTTATTATTTTCTTTCGCTATGATGTTTTGAGAAAAAGAGATTATGAAGTTGTAAAATTGTAAAACGAAGTACACAATACTATAAGATTTATAGAACTTTATTACCGAATGTAAGGTTATCACCTGATGTCGTGTATGGGGACATACACGTCGTCAGGATGGTCGAATGTAAGGTTTATAATATTTATTTAAATTAAAAATTACTTATTATAAATTATTTTAAGTTATTTTGCCAGTTTTCTCTTGCAATTGTTCTTTAATGTAATTTATTTAAAATGGCAACACTATTATGAGCCAATGAGAATCGTTGTACAGTCATTGTACCAATGAGCGTCAAGTATAGTTTTTGACCAATGAGCGAGTGTTTGTGAAGGGTAAAAGAATGTGGAGGGAGTTTGGCTGACGGAGATGGAATTGCAAGAGGAGTCAGGCAGTCGGTTCTGGGGCTTGGTAGCGATAAGACGTGGAATTTGTGAAGTGAAAATAAATGTTATAAAGTGATTGGAGTTTTACTGAAACTGAAGTTTACTACAATTGGGATGCGATGAATAATTGACCAGTCGTATTGGTTGTTGTATTGACTGATTAAATAATGGGCCTGAATTCACGCCTCTGCAAATATTTACATTCGCATCAGACGTGAATGGACATTTTGGCGCGTTCAATAAATTTGCAATTCGTCTGTTCATTTTCACTTTCTAAATTAGTTTTATTAGTCAATACATTATCGTAAGGGCCAGTTACCAGTTAGCATTGAAAACAAATATTTGATTATTTACTGAAATCATGTTAGGTACTTGCAACAAAATATTTTAAAACTACTTACTGAATAAAATGCATTAAACCAGCGAAACACTGCCAAACCAAGCCGACATAATTGTGCCCCAAGAGTCCAAAAAGCTGGAATATAAATAAATCATTCGGAAAAAGAGGCTGTCTGTCAAAATGAAAAGGTAAAAAATTGCGTCTGTCTGCCTGCGAAAGGCCGCAGTATCAATCATCGTTGAGATTGGATCACGTCTGAAACGGACCCCGCACATAGATCTATACCGAGTCACAGAACGAGTGTCCCGCAAAAAGTGATGAAAACTATGGATGGTGGTAACACGAACTAAAAATTGCAAATGCTTGACGTTTTAGGTAGTAGCAAACCTTGGAGCAAACTTTAAAAAAATATTGCAACCGATAAAACTGTAGAGATAAAAGCTTCTTGATCTGTTGTTTTAGATAACTTTATTTTTCTTGAAGCCACATTGCGGTTGCTAAGGAAGTCTAAGTTCTGGATTTGACTCACTCAAAATTAAACATCCTGTATATTACCCTGCAATGCAATTTGACGGAATAGCCACCTCTATGTTTGAGTTTCGAATGGTATTTGGTTAGAATTATTATTGGATGTGACACTTCTTTTATAGTAAGCTATTTTTCTTTCCGTGTGATGTGCTGATGGAGGTTTGATTGTCATTTTAGGTGTGGAAGGTCCACGCAGAAGCGATAACCAACGTTTTTGTCTCTTTGGTTTACTTATCAGAAATAATCCACAATGTATGTTGATGAATGTAATGTTTATCTGTCCTTTTAATAATTATAATAATACGTTTTTTTTTATTAAAAAAGCAGAGAAATAAGAGGACTACAATAAACATTAATAATAAAATTGTTTATTTCAGGCTATTATTGCAATATCCCATTTTAGCTTATTGTGAGACTGTAACAAAAACGATAACAAAACAATTTTTTATATCCAAAGTAAGCAGCAACACTCAAAATGAATTCCCGGCAAACATTACTCCCCTAAAGAAGTCCCAATACATTTGCAATAACGAGTATAAATCACCTAAATTCAATATAAACCGTCCGTACGGCTAAACGGCAGTATCTAAACAAGGCAGGTGTTCCGGTCCCGCACAAATGGACCTCTGAGACCTGCATACAGATGCTGACCCACATATCTCCGGAGGTCCGTAAGAAAACAAAGAAGATGGCCGCGTATTTCAAAAATGCGGGTGATGTAATGATCGCTTAGTGATGAGCGAGTTTCTGGGTGAGCTCCTGCTCCCTACCATACAGTCAGGTGTAGATTTAAATAGAACCAAAAAACAAAACTAAAAGGAAGAGCGAGTTTTGTAGCTTTATTTGTATACGGGGTGTAAGGGACAGCCCTCCGAATACCGAGAAGGTGCATACAGACTATGAAACTGAAGAATTTTCCCTTAGGAATATATGTCAGGAAACGAAAAAATATAAATTACCTCCCATACAAAATTATAATATAATAATTTATTGGATGTTGTTCAGTTTCATGGTCTGAGTGCACCCTATAAGTTTTCGGAGGGCTGTTCTTTACACCTTGTGTAACTAACGTCACGTGAGCTATACGACTGCCTTTTCTATCTTTTAGGTTAAAGCTTTCTGTATTGTTTTATGTTTTTCTTGTATTATCGTAAGCAATAAAGAGTTCATTTATCTAACTACCTACGTGCTAACTTTGGACAACACGACGTTGCAGCATGCGTTAGTATCGTATATCACGTCAAGTTTGAATGATTTTTACATACATACATATATCACACCTATAACCCTTGAGGAGTAGGCAGTTTTTTTAATTTAAAATAAAGCTGTCGAACAACTAAGACCTGCTACAACAACTTAAAGTCAAAAGCTTATTGAAACCTTGATATTTGTTACTAAAACTTAAAAAAAAAACCCTTATTTTTAATGTTAATGAAACTATAGTATGGTTTCTATAAACAAATGCGAGTCACGTGATCCTGAGTCTGCTAAATTATTCATTCAATTAACGATTATGGATATGCAAACAAGTTTATGCAAAGTGATCTAGATTTCAGTCAATGACAATTAGACTGATTAAACAACGTCGATTCGTCGTATCATAGCAATAAACCTGAATGGAATGATTAATTAAATTTTGAAGCTTATTCCCATCGTAAAGGTATAGGTAGAAGTAGAATCGAACAAAGGAAATGAAAAACGTACATAAAATTAATAAAAGCATTTTTAATAGATAATTTTCTTATTGATAGTTAAAAAAACCGTTTTGTATTCCAAGAACTCTGTAGATGACGTTGAACTGACAACGTTACTAGATGCCAAAAGGCATGAAAAACAAAAGTACTTAATTGTTTTTTTTTAAATCTATCAGCGTTTTTTACGCTTTACTAATAATTAATGTTTTGTTTTATTTGAACGTTGTTTTTGTTGTGGTTTTAGATAATAATATAAAGGGAAATCCATGAAAGTGAATATTTTTGTGATGCGAATGATGTAACAATAATAAGTTACGTTTCGTTTTACGAACTCATACATCCAATTGAAATTAATCGAAAAATTATGTGACGTTCCGTTCTTTACATTATCGTATTAAATACAGCGCCATCTTACCCGTGACAAGGGAAGAGTATAACAATGAATAAACAGAAAACTAGCTATTGTAAAATTTTCAAGCGCGGGGAAGATTTGAACTTGCGTCAAGCATTCTTTGATAATGGTTTCCATCACACCAATCATTACAGAATCTTAAGCTCAAGAAGCAATGAAACTTACTGGAATGGGATATGTCCAACGAATAAGACAGGAAACGAAGATCCCCAACCATTGTAGCGTAAAAACAAAAACAATAACCAGGAAACCAAAGTATTGCACCCCCGATCATTTGGAGACGAGAAACTGCAGAGTTCCATTCGCGAAACATAAAACAATCACGGATTTTATTGAACGCCACTTTAGATTTAACAACTTGAACGATTTCATAGTAGAAGATATTAAATTAAAGATTTCGAATTATATACACGGGTTTGCATTTGGTAACTGCTAAAGGATTGTTTATGTTTTTACCTTGTTTTGAAATGAAGACTTATTTTAATTTTATCAAACTCACTCATGGTTAGTTTAGATTGGGTATATAGTGGAGGCATAGGTATACCTACCTGGCTAGACATAAGCAGGTAGGTAGGAATAGATTACTCCCAGCTTGCATGATTCATATTAGCAACAAAACCTTTGCGACGAAATTCAACCACGCTAAAATACTTGTTTTGAACAATATATATACAACAATAAAAGCTTCCAGCACGTCCTTTTCGTTTCGGAAGGCACCTAATATATTCCTGTAACGATTTTTTTCAGAGTGTTCCTAATAAACATTCCGGGTGTTTGTCATTCATGTCGCGAGCATCTTGTAGCACGTGTGGAGTATAACATTTTCGGGATCCTGGGATAAAAAAATCTCCATTTGCATAGTATTGTCACACTGACTTATATGTTGTTAAACTACTAGTAAAAGTCTGTTATAGATAATGTATAGACTTTCTTTCAGAATTTTAGGATAAAAACTTAAATAATGAGAGTATCAGAGATAAATTTCCGTTATCATCACCATCAATTAGTCATCTATATCTATCTATTCTTATAATAAAGCTAAAGAAGGAAGAAAGTCTGTATCGAAAATGTTCGTTAAACTTTATTTTTGGAATACTGAAAATTAATACAGTACACGTTTCAACTGTTTTTAGAATCTAAGTCTGTTTTTCTGTGTACATATTAGGATGTAGTATATATTATGTGAAAGCATCACGCAAAAACGACTGAACGGATTTGATGCAAATTTTACCACTATGGCGGGAATATTACCGGCCATGTTGTCGCTGCCGTGTGATGCCAACATCACCTCATTTCTTTCTTACGGGTGTCATAACACGTGAGTCGAGGGTTTCATGTGTGTTAGAATTTTAGGCGACAGGCTGACAACCTGTCACTATAATGACATACAAATATATGTCAGACGTGGCGATAGCGACCGTATTTTTAGGGCCGTTAACGCTCTGACTACCCCACAAGAGATAAAGGTGTGATATACATATGTATGTAATGCAACCTGAAATAGGATGGTTGGAACTACACTTAAGATAAGTTAATTTGCACCTGATTAACAAGTAGTAGACTAACAGATTTTGCTGTAATTTGGTTTGGTGATAGCTGAATGTCTTAGTCAACATATAAAGTTACTTTAATCTGCACGTATCTGGAGGATCTGGAGTACCTAATGTGGAACACCAGGAGACCCGCTAAACTATAATATGACCTACAAAATAATGACTCCATAGCAAAAGCGGTTCAACATGCGAGAAACTAGCTCCACAAAAAATTACAGTAATATTAAGTTAGCGAAACAAATTTCGCGGGCACCCAGGTGACAGCATATATACGTATATAGTTTACTCACAGAATTTGAAATAAGTAACATAACATATCATAGTATTAGGTATACTATGATATGTTATTTGGGGTAAATTTTACAATGTTTTTTTTTATTTTTTAACATTAAACAATAAGAAAATCTTCAACTAAACAGCTATAAACATGGCCCGAAGTCTGCTAAATTAAAATTCGTAGTAAGTGTTTCGTATTCTGCTAACAGTTTGAAATATAGAATATCACAAATAAAATGACAGTTGAGTGTCGCTGGCAATAAGGGTATACAAAAAAAGAGGTGTGTTGCGATTTTAAAAGATATATCCAAGGAACGCATTGCCATACGTATAAAGTTCTATTGCAATTATGCCAAACATAAACAGACGATTTTCAGTAACTGAAATATAATGATATATGGTTTTGTGGCAAAGCAAAGCAAGCCTGTACAGCCAGCACTACCTTTAGTCTGCAACAGAAATCACTCCAATCAATCACTCTGTGGGCACTGGATAGTGCGATAGTGATGAAATACCCGGCTAAGGTAGATTGATACGTAACTAGTTGTAGTTATTGTACGGTGCTAGGTGTTAGGCATTTCGTTCCATACCTATGCATTTTTGGAAAGAAAAAGCTCTCTCTCTCACTCTCTCTCTCTCTCTCTTCTCTTTTCGTGTGGGATACCGAGTCGTGCAATGACACGATGAACCCTGGTGTCAGAGTTTTTAACCGCCTGCTACTAGTAGTAGGCTTCTGTCATGGATGTGTAAAGACCATCTTCCATCTGAGACCGACAGTATCAACTTTGTGAGTGAATCGAACCCGGTACCTTTGCTTGCGTCACAGACCGAAAAAATTGTTCAGTATGATGCCCTAAACAAGAAGTTCAATTTTATGGATTTCCTCAGAAACACAGTGTAAAGTGTAGTTTTTGATACTATCAATTAGAGAGGTTACCGATTGTAAAGTTGCCTGTTTATAAAAAAAATACCATTTTGATATCACGCAAACAAAAACAGTGAACAAGTACTTGCAATTAAATAAAGATGGCTGAAAGCATTGTTATGTAAATTTTTTCATGAAGCGTGTAGTGAACGCTTCTTCTGTTAATAAAAGACTCTACTACGGTTACAAATTGTAACACAAATAACGGCTTGGAACAACTACTCGTACAAACTGGGCCGTTAATAATAACTAGGGTGTTATTTCGGGCATCATAAAACAGATATTGTGCGTGACATTGCTAACATTGTAGAGACATTAAATTTTACTCCCGCTGTACTAAATTAGATAGCTATTTTGATGAAGGGCAAGTACGAGAAGAGTGTGTACCCAATTAGGGCTTCTACTAATGGATGCAACAAATCAAAGTAAGTACTATTAGCTTTCTTTTTTACGTGATGAGTAAAGGGTACATGAACAAGGATATGTATTAGTCACCTCACATCACAACTAAGTACAAAGTCAAAATATTGTGTGTTTTTATTATAAGTATCATGGTATTGTGTAGGTACCAAATTAAAGAACAACTCTTTTTTTCAGACCGTCTACTAGGTGACTAAGTAGTAGGCTTTTGACATGGCTGAGTAACGACCACTATCTAAGTATTATAGGGATTGATGGTTTAACATGCCCTTCAAACCACAGAATTCATTTTCTCACAGGTTATCAAGTGAATCAGTCTTCAATGTCCTAACCAAACTAGTAATCACACAAAGTGAAGTGTGTAATACAGGGTGTAAGGGACGGTGTACCAAAAACTTTGCAGGCATGATCAGACCATGAAACTGAACAACTTTTACTATGGAGCCTATGTTGGGAAACGAAATATTTTTTTCGAGTTTCCATAGAAAGTCGGTCAGCTGATCGGTAATTTTGTATGGGAGGTCGAAAAAAAATTCTCGTTCACCAACATTAGCTTCCATAGAAAAAGTTGTTCAGTTTCATGGTCTGGTCATGCCTGCAAAGTTTTCGGTACACCGTCCCTTACACCCTGTATAGATCTTTCTTATTAAATTTAGTGGCAAATTGAAAATTAAATGAAGCAAACTGAATTGTCGTTCGGGATAGCATCTTGCGGATAAGACGACAGAACACAACGACGGATTGCGGAAATTCTCAGTAACCGACGAACCGAGGACCTTAGCCACGGCTATTAGACAACTCCGAGATTGCGGATAATTCACTACGTTTAGTATTGTCGACTGTCTTCATACCCATCTCATACCATACTACCTAGGCACGGTCGGTTGTAGCACAACAGGTACCAGGGGTTCTCCAAAAGAACTGAATTATTTTTATCCCCAGTTGATACATAATAAAAATTTTAGCATATTCTCATTTAAGAAGTCATTTTCTACTGATACATATTCATGTAAAAAAAATTGCTTGGGACAAAAATAATGCAGTTCTTTTGGAGAACCTCTGGTGCCTTATGTGCTACAACCGACTGTACACACTGTTTTATTGTTTTGTCTGTTTTTGCCTTGTGTGTCACCACACATTGGAGTCTGGAGCCAGCTTGTGGTGTTCAATCTTTGTGTGAGAACGACAGTCAGTGTTTGGGCCTTCAGTTCTTGCTTTCACATCAACGTTGTCCCTATTTAGATTGTGATTACTTTACAAACAATTCAAAAGACAAACTTATTCATACAACATTTCAAAATATAAAACTTACTGACTAGAGTATTATTTTTTATTATTGATAAGTCATATTACTGACCACCGCTAAAGTAAAATCAAATACGTGAACGCGTAAAATAGGTATCACTTTCCTCGTCAATCTCAAACTTTTCAACTAAAAATTCCTCCCTTCGCTTTAAATCATGCACAATAAAGTCTCCCCCCTCTTTCCATACCCCCTTCCCCGTCACCTCGTATATCATCCCCGCCGATAATCACGTCATAACTTACCGATCGGCAAAGTTAGTTTTGCGGCCAGCGAAATCGACCGAATGCAGGTTTTGAATTTCAAATTTGAGTTTGGAAAGTCAGTATAGTCTAATAAATACACAGCTCTTTTAAACTTTTCATAGGAAAAAGCATCAAATATTATAATAATTAAACTAGATACAATAAATTATTAAACATACTGTACGAGTTAAGTAGGTAGGCTTAGCTCAAAATTTTCTTTTCAACCGCAAGCTCAACTCTGCCGTTTTGCCAGTAGTGAAATGCACCTCTCCATGCACCGCTAATATTAAAATAGGATAATGTCCTTGTGATCAGTTTAAAATAAAAATTTATGTCCCATCCTTGGTCTAATGCACAGATTTATAGACGGCTTAGGGTCATACTCAGATTAGATTTACGATTTTGGATAACATATTGCTTGCTTCACCAAAGCTAAAGATATATGGTTCAGGTTTTTATATATCGCTAATTGTGGCTGAAAATCTTAAAAAAATATAAATATAAAGTTTTCAGTAGGAATTCAACTGCATGACAGCACAGGTGAATTGCATAAAAATATAAATTAAGTACCTAGATAAGTGGAGCAATTCTAATAAATGACGTTCTGGAATTAAACTAGTGCCTAGCTAAAAATAACTATAAATCAGAGAGTGAGTTGCACATTATCATTTCAAAACAAACCGCAAAATTGAAATGACAATCCGACATTTCCATCATTTTATCAGAGACGCCATCATCAGTCTCACATAAAACAAATAAATGGCTTTATTTGTAACAATTTCAGGAACCAATGCGTCATTTTAAAGTAATTTATCTGTTATCATGGCCAATATATCATCAGAGGACAATATTAAAAACTGTATTATGAACATATTACCGACGAAATGGGATCGTTTAATGTGACGGGGAATTTGCAATTTGCGCCTAGTTATCTGTGAGAGGCATATTAAATACTTACGAATATGAATATTATGTCTGGTTTTAGTCATGCTTTTTGTATAAATAATTTTAAAAGATCAAGAAGTTACATTACACTTTATTCGTCATATTAAATTGACGTTCTGGTTCAGATAGTAAATGAAAATATTAGGGTATATATATTTTGCCTATATCACCTACATTACTATATTATGTAGAGTGACGAAAAAGTGTTCAAAGTTCTTTCAAAGTACAATGTTCTTTTACTGAACAGTAATCTTAAGCTTATAAAGAAACCTTTGGATCCCTTACTAGGAAAATGTTGTACCACGAATCTCCGAGTGATATCAAATAACTTTTGTGCCTTTGATTAGCGAACCTATTATCAGTTTCGCACTAGTCCGATGTTGTTGTACAGTAATTTTTCGTTTATTGTTCGGTAGTTGTTCAGTTGTTTTAATAGGTTGTTGTTCAGATGTTGTACAGTCGTAGTTCAGTTATTGTTCCGATGTTGTGCAGATGTTGTTTAGATGTTGTTCAGTTGTTGACTCTACACCTGAACAACTGTTGAAGTACTTAAGAATATTTTTTTCTAAAATTCATACGAATTTTGCCTTGTATTGGATCTTGCTATCGCCGGTGTAGACGTTTGGAAAAGTGTATTATTAAGTTTTTTTTTGTAAAGTGTAGATAAAATAGTGTATGCAGCTGTTTATAATAAGACATTAGAATACTCGTATCAGACTTTTCTCACAGACACTCGCATATTAATGCCTCCTATTATATGGCAGTTGCATTAACTAACAGTTAAACAAATTATCTATAATGAATCGTGTTTTTTTAATGATAATAAAGAAAATAAAACGCAACTTGAAAAAAAAGCAAATACGATCTAACAACTTACACTTCAATGAACCGTCTACCAACTGAATGATATGGACAATAAACGTAAACAAAACAGTAAAGTGCAACATGAAACAGTTGGCGTAGCAGAAGGTATGAAAGATAACATACATTTTTCAGTTTCAGCAGTAACAAACGAGCGGTGATGGGCTGCTGCAGTCATTGTATTGATTTTACATCCGGACGTGGAAGCGGAGTTGGTACTAAGTGTTCACGATTGTCTGTGGTGGCTCAACTTTAGCTGGTTATAGAACAAATAATAAAGAAAACACTGCAACTTGACCTTCAGCGTGTAAAGCTAAAGTAACGGTTGTCTCAAGATATATCTTTAATTATTACCAGTGTATGCTGATTTAGCAGTTTGAAAGTTATAACAATAAAATGACACATGCATTTTTTAAAAATTCTTTATTAATGATTTTGTAAAAATGACTTATAACAAATAAATGTAGTTTGAATTGTCGAAGCAAATAAAACTCAAAGCTACAAAAGC
Organism: Tuta absoluta; assembly: GCA_027580185.1. Lineage (NCBI taxonomy): Eukaryota > Metazoa > Arthropoda > Insecta > Lepidoptera > Gelechiidae > Tuta > Tuta absoluta. The sequence continues at coordinate 5,529,063 of JAQAHW010000008.1, forward strand.
ACTTATCACACAATAAGAGGGACCAATAGTAAGGGCAAACGCTGACCGAACATTCAATGTCCGCCTCCTATTTGCTGCATTTAACACCGACAATAGCTAAAAAGAGGCTTTGTTTGTCTGTCCGACCGTCCGGGCTCGAGTCCTGACTCTGGACTCGAGTCTGGATGAAATCGGACTGGTCGACGTGGTTTTTCCAGACGAAAGTTCGCTGATTGGCCATTCTGTACTGAGCTTTCGGTTATATTTAGAATCGCTCTATTGATTTTGAACAGTGAACAAATGGTTTTATATTCTTGAGAATAGGAGATAGAACAACGCTATGACTATTTCATATAGTTATTAAGTTCACAAAAAAAAAATCCTTTAATAACAAATTTTCTAGATAAGACAGAAAATCTCATACATTCTAAAATAATCATTAAAAACTAATTAGTTACAGCACTTTATCAAACAAATGACAAATGATGAGTCAATCACTTGTCATCAAATATCGAATAACGGTTTAGTATCTATTTACATATTTTTGTTTTTTTTTTTTATCAGAGGTTACTCAGAGGCGATAAGTTCGAACGCTGGTTCGGCAGATAAATTAATTTGAATGGCAGGCCTACAATTCATATCCCCGCTCCCAACTATTTTGAATTTTTCCATTTTTATTAGATTATCAATTACAAAACAAGGTCTAACAGATATATGCGCCAATTTGGAACAGTTCAGTTTCAGATGAAGAGCTGGAGGCCCTTTATGATGATGTGTCGAAAACCATACACTGTACTACTAAGACCCACTTTAGATTTATCATGGGGGATTTGAACGCGAAAGTGGGGCAGGAGCGCGGCGAATCAGGCTTGGTACCACATGGCTATGAGACCAGAAACCAGAGAGTCCAAATGCTGGTCAACTTCCTCAGCGGGGAAGGGCTATTCTGTATAAACACCTTCTTTCAGAGAAATCCCCAACGGTAGTGGTCCTGGAAGAACCCTGACAGGACAAAGAACGGTATTGACTTTATCAAAAAGGATAAAAATCACACATTTAGGGATGCCTCAGTGATCATAAGTTCAATACCGGAAGCGATCACCGACTTGTTAGAGGCACTCTAAATATCAACTTTAAGCCGCCGAAGCCTCATGGCGAGGCCAGTTCTCTGTCTCAATCTACCCCAAACCTGACATGATGAGTTCCAACTCATAACAATACGATTCGCTGCCCTGGCTTGATAATATTTTTTTTAAAGTAGCCTTATTATTTAACGCAACTGAGCGCAATAATACGCATTAATACGTAACATCTCCACCATTTTTTTTACTGAGTCTACTACATTTTGCGATTCCACAGCTTCAAGTGCAACGCCGATTAGTTTTTTGGCCTTATCTACCTCTATTATTTAGTTGGTAGTCCGACAGTTATACACCTAGTAAGTATTCTTTAGTAGTAGTAGTACTTACCTTGGCAGCTCCTTGGCCGGACTGGACTGCGTTTCCTGGTGACTGAATGACGCCATCTTGACACTTATTTGACTGCTCCACTACTCATTCTACCTTTCTCACTAACGTGTCAGTTCATAGCACTATCCTCTGTGTTCTTTACAGTTCATATTTTGGTTCATTTAGAAACGTCATTATTCTGAAATTAAAGGAATTTGACATCACTAAAAGCATTATAAATGAACCAAGTAAAAAACTTAGTAACTATAATAAAAAATAACAAACTGAAGTATTGTTAAAAGTTTGACTAAGTGTTGTAATAGTACGTTGAACTAGGCCGTTGCGCAAATGAATAAAATATTGTTATAGTAAGGTTCTGATTTTCTTTATATGGATTTTATAGCAATTTAATCCGATTATTTACGACGATTCTTATAGAACTATACAGCTATTTTATTATTATTTATTATATTTACTCAATACATTTTATATCGCTTTCAAATGTGGTTGTTCAGCAATAAAACCTTCTTTACGTACAATAACAAAAAGGATTACTTATTAATAAAGTCTCGAGTATTTCGGGTACTGTTTTAAGTGTATTTTGATAGGTACCAATAAAGTAGTATTGGAAGTAAAATCATGTTAAAGCCCTCAAGCTAAACGATTTTCGACACTAAGAGAGAGTTATTACGGACTTTGATGAAGGACTTTAAGTTGATTAAGGGTATTTCGGATTTATGAGACAAGTAAGTGCTGGAACCTTCGCATTGAGCAATTAAATTCTGAGTATTTGGAGCAATAATAACTAATACTTGCTTTGAACAGTAAAAGCTAGATTTTATCGAACTCTACTCCTGTATTCGCGACAAGTTCAGATAATTACGTATAATGAAAATTTAACTTTATCATTTAATGAAAACAATAATGTAATAAAATACAATAGATAATAACAAAAACCCATGAAATAATGTATTTCTAAAACGAATAAGAACTTATTTTATCTTGCTTGCTTCTTCTTCTTTTTTTCGAGGGGGACACCGAGTCGTCCAACTAAGGGTAAAACCCACAAAAACCTAATTATATATTATTTTGATGTCATAATCATAAATATGGCATACCTAAGATTTCCTTCAAAACGTTATATTATGAACATTGGAAACGTATCATGTACTCACTATTTTGATAAATAAAAAAAAGCTTCTAGATAAGTATCAAGAGGTTGAAAGTTTGGAATGGTTCGGTCGGGACGCTGGTAGCTTAATGGCCGAGCGGTGGGACGGTCCTCCAAAGCTCCCGGGCTCCATTCCCGTCCGACGCTGACATTTTTTCAATTTCTTATTTTCATTTATGTAAGTATGAATATTGGAAAAAAAATTATATAAAGCTACACCTAGATGTAAATTTGAATATGACGTATTAAAAAGTATTGTACGTGTACGACTGTACGTGTATTAATAATGAAGTTTGGTAGATATATTATTCGGCAGTAACCAAGCATTCAAGCGTACGAGGTAATGAGCCGTCTCACTGAAGGTGCTGCCCAATGGTGCGATTCAAAATATAAGTATTACTTTTATAGTCACTGGGGCATAATAAAGCTTTTTATTTTGAGTACATACACGAAACTAATTCAATATGACTTAGCTATTGCAGATGGAACCAAAACAGTATTGGTCTATTGTTTTATATAAACTATAATTATAAACTCGTACGAATAATTTTATTTTTTAAATAAAGAATTTGCATTTATTATATATTTTGAATTGGATAAATATGTAAAACCTAAGCTTTGTCAAACGAAGAAACGGGTTAATCGAACTTAGTTTTCATCTTGGTGGGAAAAGCTCTAAATGTTTAAATGAGCTCAACCGTGAAGCCTCTCAAAAGACACATGAGCGATGATTTTTGATCAGGAATCCCTAGAATTTTACATTGTCCTTAGTACTTGCTAATCTCAGATTCTCAGCTGTCCGTTATCTAGAGGTGCATTTAATAATTAAAAAAAATACAAGTTGACTATCAAAAAATTTCATGATCACTGTAAGATATTAAAATTTTTACTATATTTATTAAAAATTATCTTTGTCGCGTTGACGTTCACTACCTACTTTATGTTGCAAATTCTGTTGCGAGCTTCTCTCTAAGGCTTGTTCAAAAGAAGACGATGAATACTTATCAATTTTAACTAAGCCCTTTTCGCGCTTTTTACGGTTTTGTGCCTCAAGAGAAAAAAAAACAGACCCTTTATAACATCACTTTGTTGTCTGTCCGGCTGTCCATTCGTCCGTCCGTCACGACCTTTTATCTTGGGTAAATATATCGAGTTGATATTAAAACTACTATGGACTATCTATGGCAGCTTGTAAAAATCAAACTCCTGATCTAACGTATAAAAAGATTCAGCTGTTAATACTGAAAAAACACGTGTTTTTTCTCGAGTGAAACAAAATTCATAGGGTACTCCCAGTACAAAATTGCTTTGTTTTGAAGTTTTAGGGAAAAACTGTTTTTTTAAGTTTTCATAATTTTTTTTAGGGTGCCGAAAATGATAAAAAAATTATAATTAATATAAGCCATAAGCCCTTTCATATGATACCCCATTTGAACAACTATCAAATGGGGTATCATATGAAAGGGCTTATGGCTTGATGTGCATGTTAGGGTACCCTACGTGGGAGAGTCCAACTCGCACTTAGCCGTTTTTAAAGCAAATGCACTTTTGTAAAAAGTAATGAACGATTTTCTAGACTTTTAAGTGTATTAAAACAGTCAAAGGGCATAAATTAACAGAGTTTTGTGAAGCCGTTAAAAATGTATGGGCAGTCGCTGCGAACCTTATTGTCGGCAAAGTTGACGCCTGACAAGAAATAACTAAGTAATAAGCAAGGGTTTTATGTGGCTAAAATATATAAAAAAGGTAAAATATTTTAATTAATATACATGAGGCAGACTGCGGGGGAGGCCTTTGCCCAGCTGTGGGATCTGAAAGGCTAATTAAAATAATAATAATAACATGTGGGAAAAATCGTTTCAGTCTATAGGCAATTGAGAACTTCGGTAATAGCATTAAGGGGCTCATTTGAATATAAAAGAGTATTTATCGTAATAGATAAATTGTAACAATTAAAATTTATTGAAGCAATTAAACACGATCATAGAATAACCCTTGAGACGTTTAAATAATGAGGAGGTCAGTAGGGCTTAAGTTGACAAATCTGTAGTGACCCACAGTACCTACCCTTACAGGGACTAACAATCCTAGTCAACCCTACTTACCTATAGAGATAGAAAATAATTAGGAATGAGCGTATAAAAATGGAGATGTGCGGGTGAAGAAGAATGCAGAAGATAAAATGGACCGAAAAAGTCACAAACGAAGAGGTACTAAAACAGGTAAAGGAAAAAAGGAAGATATTATCAACATTCGAAGACAGAAGAGGCAAAATGGTCGGTCACCTAATACGCCACGACGATTTTATAAAGATTACAATAGAAGGGGAAGATTGAAGGAAAACGAGGAAGAGGAAGACCACGGAGAAGTTATTAGGATCAATTAAGAGAAGGCAGGTGTGACAACTTACAGAGATCTAAAGGATGAATGATGATGAAAGATGTCCACAGAAGAGACGATTGGCGATCATTACACCGACAATAGTGAAACTTTTAAATCATCATTATCATAAAAATGACAACATCAATAAAAATATAGAATAAGAAACGACGTGCAAGAAATTTACTTTACTTGTGCTTGCGTTGCGTAGGTTTAGTCCAGTAATGTATAACATTGAATTGTCACAAAAACTCTTGTCACGAGAATGTAACGCACGCTTGCTATTACATATTTTGCGTGCACATATACAGTGCCGTGGGAGGAGAAAAGGCCAGGGAATGTATCAAATTACCTTTCAGCCTGTATAAAATTACTCACATTTTATATTTAAGTACTTTTGAAGTGAATGAAAAGCGTCATTTAATTTCTTGACAATACTTATCAATGAGCTGAATACTTAGCACGTAGCTCAACGAATCGGTTCAAGGCACCTCTCTACTGCTTATCATTCCGAATGACACCCAAGTTCGTCTTTCGGGCCAAGTTTAATTAATTTATGAATTAAAGGAAAATGGCCGCCTATCAAAATTTTAGCAGCGCCCATCTGTCAGCCTTTGCACCGTGTAGCCGGCATATTAATTTTGTGTTAATTCGACCCAGAATGGATGATAAGTTTAATGAAGGATTTCGTGTTAATGTGCGAGGAATTGTATTTTTTACATTAAAGATAGCACTTAACCACTAGTCGTGTGATGCCAACTTAAAGTAGCATCAGCCCAATTCTACCCGTGGGTGTCGATAAAAGCGATTAAGTGATCGATTCGTTTAGGTAATGGGCAGCAGCCTGCCCTGTGATTGTAACATCTTGCACTGCGCTTGCCAATCCGCCTGCCAAGCATTATCCCCCAACAAGGGTAGGCCCATTACCAGCGGTGGACTATTGTGGCTGTTAAGTATTATTTGTGTATGTATGTAGGTATTTGTATGTAGCACTAAAAGAATTGCTTAGCTTTGTAACATTAACAGATTTTTGAATCGCTTGGTTTTGGATATTAAATTGAAAATGTAGCTATATAAATGAAAGGATTACTTATTACTAAATAACTTACAAATAAAGATAAGTCAAGGTTTCCTAAGTGCGTCTCAGTTCTTATTTTGATAAGAAATTTGTCTTTCTTTACTTGAATTGCAGGTGTAATTTATTTTATCAAGCATTTTTATATGAAAAAATTACCCTTACAACTATGTCCACCTCAAAATTTATATTTATTTTTAATTAAGTTTATTTTTACATTCAGTTTAGTAAAACCCTCAGATTTTGACGAGCTACGGCTTCATTCATCTTAGTTAATTTAATACCTTTCAACAAAACAATAACACAGTCAATAAAACGACCGACCACTTTTGCTATCGTTTGGGGTAACAAAATACAAAACTAGTAAAACTAATTAATAGTAGGGTAACTATGTAAATCGCGTAATAAACTAGCGGACTGGCATCGAGCTTAGGTAATACATACGGTCCACAAGTTCGGCCATCTTCGCGTGCCTATCGATCGTCGCTTATTATTGAGCAACGCAAGAGTCGAAATTTCAGCTATTCTTTGTAAATGGCTCAAAACAGTAACATACGCGTTTTATCTTTTGCCAGAATTTGGTTACGGCCACAGCAGTCTCTGACGCCACGTTCTAATTTTTCCTTCTGTAGGTGTTGGGCAACAGAGGACATTTTCTTCTTCTTTTTGTGGGACAGCAAATTTATATCAATTTATTTAAAAGACATTAATTATTCATAAAAGTAGATATTTTATCGCCATGAAACGAAAGGATATAAGTATTAATAAAATTAAATGCATTTATTGAGGTTTAACTGATTAAAATATTATTTTTTCATCACGTTTTATTCCGTGATCCAAGCCATGAAATTCGTACTGGCCAGTTCGATATTGAAATTAAAATCGTAAGGATAATTTATTTGATTTTAGATACCGATTCGAAATGACACCCAATGCCAAGTAAAATAAATAGTTTAAGTTTTATAAAGCTTTAAAGACAGTTCCATTTTCAAATTCCACAAATACCTAGCGTCAAACCATCCACGGTAAATCGTACTTACCGCAAAGGTTTTGTGTCAGATATGTCCTACTTACAATGCTTGAGATACATATGTAAAAACCATTAGTAATGTATCTGTATGACTCGTACTTGTCAAACTACACAACCCGTATCACACGGGCTCAGAACGCGATTGTCGGACAACACACGCTAATGAAATTTATAATCCATAAACCGGGAAGTTGTTTTATAAAGTGTAATAATCGTAAAGCTGCGCCTGTCCCCGGCAACGCTACATACTGCTTGGAAAAACAGTGAATATTTTTTGAGTACCTATAATGTATCTTCATTTCATCTTGATTTTGAATAAAACAATATTCAATAAAATTGGCAAAGGGCACACCCAGCAAAGCCTAAGATATAATATTTTATAATTTGTTATTCTTAATTACTTAATACTAACAGAAACATGACATCACGACGGTTAATTTTGCACTTACAGTGCTATATTAATTCATAAAAGTATTTTTTTTGGATTTGTTAGCGGCGGCCGGGGCTTGAACCCGGGACCAGGGAAAACTTCTACTAGATGTCGCTTGTGCGTCGCTTCGAGACGAGTATCAAGAGTTTGAAAATTTGGCAGTGAATGTCGGCGCGCCGGTAGCTCAGTTGGTAGAGCAGTAGGCCGGTACCCTACGAGCCCGGGTGCTAGCAAGCTAGCTAGCAATATAAATAACATCCTGAGACGAAATAGTCCTTTTTTAGAACTTGTGTCATTTCTATAGCCATGTTTAGAAATGCTAGTATGTAGCGTAAGCTAAAACTTGAATGCTTTTTAATTACCTGTTGTTGTTTGTTTGAATGCGTTTAATAAAGTGAGTTTATTATTCAATGTTTACGAGTATGAGAGTTTCATTAAATTGTTGCCAATTAAATTAATAATAATGTATAGTGAATAATAGCTTGGGATTGTGGGAAACGACAATAATATTTTTTTTTAAATAATTGTAAACACACATACCTACAAAAAGAGTTTTTTAACCGCCTTCTACTAGTAGGCCTCTGACATGGTTGTGTAACCGTCTAAGCTACCATAGACAGTAACCGGGACCGAAGGTTTCACGTGTCGTCCGAAGCACGGAACCATCTTTCTTACGGACCATCAGGTTGTTCAGCCTGCAATGTCCTAACCAGACTGGAAACAAATTCACAAAGTGATAATATCAACTTTGTGAGTGCCCTAGCGGGAATCAGACCCGGAATTTTTGCGTTGTAGGCTGTCGCACTACCATTGCGCCACATCGGCATTCTACTAACTATATATTTCAACTAAAATCCTTATGCTGATCTATTCCTCGATTAGCTACTCAGCTATAGAGTTCTTTAAACATTCCACTCGGGGCGGACGATGGACCGATAATGCCTATATAAGTGCTCCCCGGTATAATCTGTCTGCTGATCGGGTGGAGACATAAGTGTACCTACTAGTTTTATTAACTACCTGTCACTATGGCGATACACAATTTTCAAGATGGCTCTCAAATGTTTGTCAGACGTGGCGTAAATGTCCGTTTTAAAAGCTGTTTACGCTCTACCTACCCCGCAAGGATTTTTGGCGTAATGTATGTATGTAGTACTAGCAAAGGTTAACTTCATAGGTGTAAATAAAAATAAGGATATGTTTATATAGACATAATGTCGAAATTCGAGAATTTGTGTCTGCCAACAAACTGCTCTGCAGTTTAGCATTGCCAGTTTGTGCGAAAAAATAAATGATGTATTATTTTATTATTGACATTGTTGCAAAAACAGTCGTACTAAATGGAGTTAAAGTCACACATTGACGTAATTCGAAGCCACTAATTAATTTCATCAATATAGTAATGGCTAGTCAAATAATATACTTACTAGATAAATTTAAACACATGAAATAATATGACTTTGACGTAACTTAATTTTTAGATTCCTAAAATTCAATCGATTTTAAAAAGTTCGTCAATATCACTACCATCCTTGATACATGATCAATTCGATAATAACGGTCAACATGAATGCATTTCTTAATTTGAAAACAAGAATTTAAAAATAAATCTTTTGTCTGAAATTTATCGTTATAGGTATAAGTACCTATAGCTTTGAAGCACCTCATTGAAAGCTAGATAGAAAGGGTTCCGTAGACTGATAATTTTCTAATATCGATGAGACCCCTCTCCGTTTTAATCTGTCTGCGATCAGAGTCAGGCGTAGACATAGACACAGCCTAGGTACGTATAAACACTAACATAGGTAATAAGCACGAGGGACTAAAGTAAGCTGTAAGGCATTAAGCGTAAGTTTCCAGTAGGTAGGTAACTTGGGTAAGGTTGAACTACCACTGCGCCACATTGGCCGGTTTCTACTTTATACTAACTATATATTTAACTAATGCTTATTAAGCATAAGAGTTTCCAGTAGGTGAGTAATAAAAAAGAGAATAACAAAAATAGAGTTTGCATTTTCTACTTTAATTGTGTATATTAAAATATGGCTCCAATTTCATAATATCTGAAGTTCGAAGTGTACCAGTAATTTTTAATACATAGTTTAGTCACGGAATTTTATATTGAATGACAATTAATGACATATTTATGACATGAGCGGGAATTTTTTGTCATAATCATTAATTTGAATCATTATTCCGCGACTATGTAATGCGCAAGGGTGTTCTGAATGGTTCTGATTCGACACTAAAAATAAAGCAATAGGTTTTTTCGCTTTGAGGAATTGTTTCTAAGTGATGGATAGTTGATAGAACAGCTGATAAAGTTACAAAAATGTAAGTCCAAACTCGAATAAAAAGTATTGAATATTCTTAATTAAAACATCAAAGCGTGGCCTATGTAGCTGCCGGCATAAAATTGTTCAAGCCCGGAAACAAACATTATTCAAGTGAAAATTACTTGTTTGTTTGTTCGCTTAACTACACGGCGGGGTAGGTACAACAATTGTTTGAAAATTAAACATTACCTACTAGAAGTTAGAAAGCAGGAACGTAAGGAACTTCAAAGAAAAACATAAAAACTTCGGATTTTCCAGTTTTGCATTTTATTTCAGTTCAGTGCAGTGTTTACGGCTTCAAGTCAGATGTTCTCAAACTTCAAGAATATATTTTATAAAAATGAAAAAAAAAACTTTTAATCATGTATGGCAAGAGTGAACACAACAAGAGAGTCTGAATTTTGCACACTTTGTTAAATTTGACGTTGAACCAAACCAAACGACGAACCAAAGACGGATCGAGGCCAGCATTACCTTTGACCAGGACGCATTATGTGGACGAAAAAGTCCTTTTACTTTTATTAGATTACGCTAATTTAGTTTGTCGGTTTTTATTTAGCCTTAGGATTTGAAAATAGTTTTCTCTACTTTTATGTCATCTCCTTAGATTGTTAGGTATGTTTAAGTTGCTTACCTATTTGAAGTTCCTATTTTACTTAAAGATCATATTGCAAGTTATGAATGTACCTACTACTTAGTGTAAAATGTATTGAGCAAATAAATTTGTGGTTACTACTAAATATGTTAATTTTGCACCAGAATGTTTTTTGAGAACCACTGTTTGACATCGGTGTTTCGCAGAAACTTGCGCACTCACAGTAATTGCACGTTGTTGGGTAAAAATGCGTTTAAGGGCCAATTTACCCCTAAAACGGGGGTGGAGAGGTGTTGGGGCGTCACCATTGGTCAATCATTTAATGTATCTCAGCCCACGTGCGATTTTGGAAGAGGGTTTTTAGTCAGATTGAATGGTTCTGGGTTCAAGTCTTTATTTTTACTGTGCGAGAAATAAAATAAAGAGCGGAAAATTTGTGTTTGTGCATGGCGCTTAAGCGTTTTTAAAGGTTACAGTTATTCAGCATTTTTTACCCCAGTTTAGAAAGAAGAAGAAGGAAAATAATTTACTTAAAATCTTTTACTTAAAAAAATCGTTCTTATTTGATTTACGTAATATTTAAAATGAAATTGCAAGCAACCTTCGCAGTGATAATTCTACGAAAAATAAGGTTAGTAATTAATAATTCATTCAGTAATTAATAATCCATAATAACCCATAATAAAATTCAGACAAACCTTTCAAACATTATCCTAATCTAATCACTACAATATAAAGTCACTACAGTTCACTTAACACGAATACGACAATATACACAGGATACGAAAAACGCGTGCGGCCCCAGCGTCGTAGAGCCGTGCGTCTCCCCCGACTGCCGGCGCGTCACTGAACACTGAAAGTTCACTGTTCAGCTTCCCTGTATGATTGTAGCCTGTAGCAGTGTGGCTGTCTAGGGCAGTGCATCGCGCCCCCGCATTTACTACAGTTCGCGCCACGAAAAAAACACTAAAATAGCACATTGACATCAACAGCCACGACCGTCCACAGCCTGCCCCTGTATTGCCATATTCACCACTCTTGGCAGGTGGATTGGTGCACAGTGCTGCCCATTACCTAGATGATCATCCCTTAGTCGATTTTTACGACATCCATGGGTAAAGATGGCGTGATGCTGTTACACACGGAAAGTGACAAAAGTAAATAGCACATATTATATTTAGTCTTTTCTTTTACCATAAATAAAATATTTTTATTTAGATTCCTATGCAGCGTCCTAATATAATGCAATCATATTGTATCTTAGGTCAAGTAAACAAGAAAGAAAGATATCGTTTGGCCAACAGAGCTGCACTTGAGGGACTCTTTTCGTGGCACGGACTCTACGCTTCTGACCACCTGGTAGCGGCGAGTGGAAGCGTATAGTTTTCGTAAAAAGGGGTTGAATTGAAAATTTAAATAAGGAGCTAAAGGAAGCTCGGGAAATCTTTGAAGCTGAATCTTGAAACAAGAAGCAGTTGACCTAAGGCGGTTTTCCCACTTTTCGTACGTTGCTGCGTATTTTTAAGGGTATACCTACTCAATTAATATAATTAGGTATACGGTCGCTGTCTATGATTACTTAGACGGTGGTCGTTACACAACCATGACAGAGGCCTACTACTAGTAGTATGCGATTGAAACACTCTGACATCAATGGATGACTCGGTATCCCATACGAAAATAAGACGATTAGGTATTACTTGGCTAGGATTTAGCTACACATTTTCATAACAAATTCATGGTAAGGGAAACCAAACTACAATTATCTACTTAGGTACAGTACTTACGTATTTGTTTGAATTTGTAAACAAAACAGCCTAGAAAATTTCGATATTGGTATTTTTTATAAGTATGAATCACTAATTATGCTTTTTCCAAGAAGCTTAGTATTTCATGGCTATAAAAATAAAACGCAACCTTTCTCTAATTACACAATTACTTTAGCACAGATTTCAGAGCGCCATTAGGCCCCGTGACGGAATTTGGACAAACAATTTCCTTTCTAATTAAAGGGCAGGAGAGACACTCATTTGCAATCCTTTATCGGGCTCCTTTCAACTCCTTTTCGATGTAAAAACTTCTTTGAGGGTGTTGGATTGAAATAGGATACGGGGTCTTGGCCTGATTTGCTTCGTTGTCTGTAGTTAGTTGTACATTTTGCTGCGCTAAGCTATGGTAGTAATTATAAACTTGGCGACGCCGTGACGCACACGTTCTTGTATCTACATGTAAATGCGAAACTAAAGGGAACTTAACGACAAATAAAAGTTTTCGTTTTATTTAATGTTTTTTTGTTTGTGACCATTTCTGGTAAAGAGTAGGTACGTATTTATAATCACAATAAATAACTATTAATTAGAATAACTTCTTTGATTCTGGTTCAAAATTTAGCAGGCATAATGCAGCAGAGCTGCGTCCTTTTCCGTACTTTAAAAAATGCGTGACTTCTTCACAGAATTTTCAAGTTCATACAAAAAATATTACAGCTTAGTGAATCTTATATCCTTCCTATCACAGCTTTCTATCATTATAATATGACAGGTATAGTATATCAAATTATTTTGTTTCATCTCAGAACAGTGAAATCATAAATCTCCACCCCAGTCTGAAGGAGCTTTAGTAATCCGTGCACCGGTCAATTAACTGGCCCCGGTATCGTTGGGCCAACACGGGACCAACGCGGGGCCAACAGGCGCCAGCGGTATGATAGGACCTGACAGCAGGATTATAGAGATTGAGCCTCGTGCTATCGGTGACGTCCATGTTACTATAGTAAGGTGATCCTAGAGCTTTGTGTTGAAAAGCAATAAGTGAGCCATGACATTCAAAAACGTCAGTAGTTGAAAAATTAGTTTTTATATTATAAAATCAATTTAATTATCAAATCTTAGAATTTTTGACATTTATAGTATTATTTCTTGCTCCCCTGCCTGCTTCACCTTACATGAGTTGTCTCCCGATTACCAAAAAGCACGTTACCAACATACTTAATTGTGGCCTAAGCTTGCCGCTATAAGAAACAATGATCCTAATAATTATAATTCATTAAAACAAAAGCCCTTTACGTTCCCACGAATTAAATAGTATCAAATTACTAGGGCGGGAGCATACGGAGGAAATGCACCCTTCATATTATGAACCAACTTTTATTTGCCGTTGGCAACTCAAGATCTCATAGCAATAAGCACCTTGTGCCTTTAGACATAAGAGTTGAAAGTGACTTTAGAGGTATAATAATGGACATAAAAATCTGTTACAAGGAGTTTAGGAATGACGTGCTTGCATTACTGAGGTCACGTCCCAGAGGTACTTTGGAAAGGGATAGAGAGGGGAAGGGAATAAAACGGGTCAGTGGACAGGTAAATATTATAAGGCAAACAAATTCAGCTCACTTTAATGCACCATTGATATTTATATTAAGGGAAGGGGCCGGGAACGAAAATACTACCCTGTAGGAATATTTTGTAACAAAACTTACAAAATGATTAAATTTTGCGCAAAATATGTCCTTATCTTAAGGTACTCGCCAAATCGAGTTGTGGTAAATCTTACCATCATTTGAAAGCATGAAAGCCTATGTTAAAATTATTTCTATGCACATGATTAATTCCTTTGAGTGTATTGAACCAGGTAGTAATCCTCCAATTGTATTCATACGTCAATACGTTACCATTAGTTACCACAGATCCATTACCATAGATCAGAAACCGAACAATTGACGTGAACTCCAACAGGCCAACAAACAGTATACAATGTCCCGGCAGAGTTGGCAGAGTTAGCAGATAGTGGACCTAACAAAGCTCAGAGAGAGACCATTGAGTCTGAGACTAAGGCTAATTGGTCTGACAATGGAGCGATAGCCCCTTGGCTAACCTTTGGAAATATGACAACCGGTAGATCTACGTGAGTAGTGTTAGAAATTGGAAAATTGGAATTTGTAACAGGTAAAATGTTATTATCGAATGAATAAATATTTTGAAGCATAGAATTTTAAAGGTTTTTAGTAACATTTGCGAAAGATCACGAAACTTGGCACACAACAAAAATATGGCCAATTCCAATGAAATACACATAGGTATTTATCCCAATATGACATTCTTAATCATAATCTTCTTGAATGCGATGTGAAAAAAACATGCATTTGCATAAATTATATTTCTATGGGCCGCTTTTATTAGGTAAGGGTTTTATATTTTTAAGATGGATAGTAGAAATAAAGTTTTTATATTTTATATATAAAACAAATACATTTTCGGACACAACAACGTTGAGCAGCAGGTGTGCAGTTCAACAAGATTGCAAGTTGAACTAAACGCATAATACTTGCCGCATGCGATGGCTGTTGGCAAACTTTCATACGATTGTTAGACTAGCTGTAAGTAGTTTCCTTATGGTTTGAATGTTATGGTCGTGTAATATTGCAGAATGGAGCCAAATGAGGCATGAATCATGAATATCGCTTTAAATTCTGTTTTGTGGCAGATTTATGGTCGTTCTTTTAATGATAAATCAAACGAAGAAATAAGTTTCGTTCTGGTTGCAGTTTTCTAATGTTGATATATGATTTAAAATCAAATTGTAATCAACTTTCTGAAAGTTGCATGAAAGAAGCAAATTTAATTTATGAATTGTTTTATGATTTTCACACAACACAACGACTATCCACATGTTAAATACCAATAAGTTTTCTTAAAAATTTCGCTTTCCACGCCAGCTCCGCACAAAAATCGCACATCGAAGGATCCCAGCTGAAATAAACGATTTACAATAACTCCACAAAAAGAACGAAGGTGAAGACAAAATATTCCCAAAAGACAATAAACATCGGTGAACAAAACCGTCGAATTCCGCACCAGCAGTCAGAAGCCAGGGGTTCTGCCAACTGAACCGGGGGTAATTTGAAATTACCTTGCATTACGTCTGTTCGCAGACTTTTGGCACCCACTTTAATATGAAATTGGTATAAGAATGGGGGAAGTCAGTTTTATTGATTCGGGACTCTGGTCGTGTGTTCAAACGGTTTGTGTTATGATGATCTTTATTTTACTGGGGAGTATCTGCTGGTATTCAAGGAGAATATTGTGGAGTAAGTAGATAAGTACGATTACATTTTATTTACTGTTATTTTTCCTTGCTTTTTGGGACATAATGTGGTCTTTTAATTATATTGTAACGCTTGAACTGAAGATGCACTAGTATTATTTTAAATGGTCCTTCAAACCTTATTAGAAAGTTGTTCTTATATTAGCTTCTGATACAGATAAGCTATTCGGATCACAAGTTAATCAACTAGTCTTCAATATCACTATTATTAATGTTTACGCGTTGTCGTTAGCGTATAGATGGGTCCATTATCAGGTCGCCATCTAGATTAGCTTGGCGAGTATTTACGGCTTAGATTGTGTAGCTGGCATGGAAGCCAATGATCGTAGTGTGCAGACCAAACGGAGTCTTAGGAAATCAATATTGAGGTTGACTTGAATATAATTATATTAATACTAGCTGTTACTTACGGCGTTGCCCGCATACAATAAAAGCTATATTATGTGTTCTATATGTGTGCCTAATTTCATTCAGTCAATCGGTTCAGTAATTTTTGCGTGTTTTTGTTTGTTTATTTGTTTGCAAACAAATATACAAACTTTGGCATTTATAATATTAATAGGATTGTACACTAAATCAGGTAGCTATTACGGTGCTTATAAAATCATTTTCCAACTTGCAATACTTTGGTATAGCTTAACCATTTAAAACCATTTAAACTTTGACTACACATACTAATCATTATTTTGAGTTACGAGTATTTTGTAAGAGCGCATCATGAAATATATATTATTATAATAATTAAACAAGGGATATTCACACCTTGTAAATTTTAATTAAAAATATAATCAAAAACAATGTTTAACCCAATTAAGTTTCCCGTTTCATCAAATATTTAAGTATTTGTCAGGAGTAAGGTAACTTATCCTAATAGTGAAATATTTTTTGAAATAGGGCAGTGAATTAAGTAGTTTCAAAATGTATTAATTTATTAGATAGGCATTTATACGAAAAATATTTCAGAGTAATAATTTAGAAGTGTAGAGAATATAGTAGGTGCTACTCGCAATAATTAACATAGGTATGTGCCTAAAGTCAACACGTGTTTCGCTTATATGACAAAGAAAATTCGTTTACAGCAGAAGGGATTAAAACCACAGTAATTAAAGAAGCTTGGAGTTATAAATACTAGTGCCATTCAGTTTACGGCAACATAACTGCGGTTGAATAGCCAACGGCGAGACCGCAGGCATAGCTGCGAGCTCAATCAAGCACGCAGTCGCGGCTTTGTGTAGCCGAGCTACGAGTTGAGCCGCCTCGAGTGCAAATAGCCTCGCGTTCTAATTTCAAAATGTTCGCGCCTCCTTTGCTGGCTGAACGGTCATTTCAGCTAGTATACACATATCATATCACGCCTATAATCCCTTGCGGGGTAGGCAGAGCGTAAACAGCCGCAAAAAACGGCCATTTACACCACATCTGACAAATGTTTGAGGGTCATTCGGAAAATTGTGTATCGCTATAGTGACAGGTTGTCAGCCCATCGCCTAAAATTGCAATACACACCCTCGAGTCCCTTAGTCGCCTCTTACGACTCCCCCGGGAAAGAAATGGGGTGATGCTATTCTAAGCCGGCATCACACGGTAATTCTAAGCCGGCATCACACGGTAGTATATTCAGCAGCAGGTAGTATACTTCAGCTAGTATATTTCGTTCGAAATAAGTTGTAAACACATTATTCCATTTTTGAAATGGTTTTAGATACCTCAGGAAATAAGTTTTTCATGGAAATGTGATGTACATTAATAAAAGGAATAAATGTGGATAAGGAATAAATGTGGATATCAAAATATTACAGGAAAACTGTTTATAAAACTGCATAAATTAATGTTGTAAAAATAACACAAATAACAGTGCCAAAGCAATTTTTATAACAAACAGCCAACCAAGCAAACTAGGACACAATAAAAGAACAAGAGCAGCACAAAGTACCAGGACTCCAGGAAACAATAAATGAATTCCCACTTCTTTGAGTTGTTGTAATCCAATAAGGATCGATGGGGTCAATCGAGTTGAACGAGAAGAGTCACAGTAAAATATAAGATTGAGAGGGTCTACCATCCTACTGAACTTGCTGCCAGCACATTCGACGACACGGTATCCCACACGAAAAAAAAAACGACATGTTGTGATTTAATAAAATCTCGTGTGGTTTTTGTGACTGGGTGTAAGCGAAGTTTTCCGGGCGTGCGTTTCTTGCAGCTTGAGTCACAGCTAAAGCCAATAAAGAAACTGAAAGGCTAGCATGTTTCTCACTTTATACTTACAGCCTAATATAGTATTTTATCACAATAAAACAATTTTAAACGGATTTAAGTTGTGTTAATTTTGTTTATATTCGTTTAAAATTGTTTTATTGTGATGAGTAATAGTTGTGCAAACTATTTTAATAACAAGCGGAGCAACTGCTAATCTTCATTCAAAAGTGAGTTAGTAGATCTACAAACTCTGTAGTCTATTGCGAATACTAGATAAATAGTATACATACTTCTCATTTAAGACGTGCCACAACCTTGAAGACTTCCTTTATTTCTACTGTGACATAGCTTTAGCCAACCTTGTAACCTACTGTGTAAACAAAAACTCGGTTTGCGCCAGCCAAGTTTTCATAGGTAAAGTCTTTTAATTTTATTTCTCAGAAACTTGGTCATCGTGAATGATTACTAGAAATGCTATTTTTGCCGCAAAAATAAAAGACAGTAAATACGTAATATAACAGTTCTACCTAGGTAACGGTATAACAATATATTTTACGAAATAAAGAGTACCTATTTCATAGAAAATCTATATGTACAAAGATCGGGGTGCAAAAAGAAATGTAACAAGAAGGATTATCCGGGTGAGACAGTGTCAGCGTGGGCCACTGGTGGACCGGGCCTGGCGAGGCGAGCGGAGCCGCGGGGCGCGCTAACTGATGGGGACTTAGCAGGAATCTCTTAATTTATAGCTTTAGTGCGTACGCGGCGCAAGGTATAAGAGCATTGAGTGGGGCCGGGCGGGCCTGGCGAGGCGAGCGGGGCCTCGATTAGTGATGAGGACTAAGCAGGACTCACCTAAACGTGCCTAAATTATAGCAACAGTGTGTATGCGGCGCATGGTATCGTATAGATGCATTATTTGTTTGTAGTGTATAGGCATGAATTCAAAAAGAATCAACTCAACAACGAATTCAAATCAACAAGTTTTTCCTTTTTATTTTCGAATGATATTATTTTTTTTATTTGTACCAGCAAAAGTGTACATCTTAAAGTATACAATTGTTTGTGATATGATAACCAAGAAACCTATAGATGGCTAACATTTGTAGACATCAACAACATATTACGCAGGTTTCCCAACATTTATAAACATCTAGATGTATATGTCGCAGGTTTCTAAATCCTCATACTTTCAACAGCACTACAATTAAAGATTCGTTAATACTGGTTTTTCATGCAGCTGTTAAATAAAAGGAACCAGCATAAATTAATCTTACTTTAGCTACAACAGTTCTATGACGCCGTCTCTCTTGACTTGCACGCATTAAAATGTTATCTACCGGCTCATAGTGGGCGAAATAATCAGATTTGTCCATTTGCTCGCCGTAACAAACGTCCTGCTTCGATTAACCGGATTGCTTTCTGCTACCACGATTATTTCTTACTTCCACGACTAAAAGCCGAAAAAAATTAAGCTTAGGGGAGGAATATTTATGTGGTCTTTACTTAGAAGGAAGTGGGGGCGATAATTTTGCTGGAGTTCAAAGACTTTGTTGTGATTTTGTATGTATGAGCCCGAAGCAACTTAAATTGGTACCTACTTGGTATTACATGAATACATTTAAAAATGTGTAGTTCGTTTGATTTTAAGCTTTTGATTACCGCTTTGATTATTATTGGACTCTTGTCCTTTTATGAAACAACTAATCCAAAAACGATAAAGTGATGCTTTTTAATTGTAAATTGAGGTTCAGAACTGTGCAGTAAGTAACAGTATGGAATAGAACTACCATGACCACGTACCGCAATTGTATTTATTCCGCGCCTAATTTAGCCTTCAAACAGTGTAGTCGAATCCCGGCATTACAGGGCGGGCAGTTATCGTGAATGCCGGGACATTTGTAACAGCCGGGATTATCGTTTGCCCTGGGCAAAAACAGGGACCCTGTATCCCGTTGGTGCGACTGCCACCATCCGTCGGCAAACATAAATTTTCGACAATGATTCATGGCGTGGCGCGGCGCTCGGGCGAAAGTTTTTGCGCACTCGATTAATTGTGACCAGGGATGTGAAAAAAATATCGATCATTAGTAAAAAGATAATATGAATTCGCATAAATTAGCTATACGTTTATATTCCCTGGACTTAAAAAAACATAAAATATGTAATTTTTGACAGCTTTGTGATATAAATTATGTAGGACATATACAGAGTCGAATATTCTACATAACGGCAACTATTTTACAGAGTGTTTTCTAAGAAACGACCAACTTTTCCAAATGAACATTCCCATTATTTAATATTTGTTTTCTGGCAAAGAAATGTTTCCTTACTTACTTTTAAAAAATTGGACTTGCCATACAAACCATACCAGCCAACGGAGTCAGTTTGTATGGGAGGTCCAATTTCTTAAAATATTTTTACCTATGTTCCAGGCGGAAAGTTGTTCAGTTTCATGGGTTATTTCGCCCCGTAATATATTTGCTCCTGGGCCACTCATTGTTTTGACTTGAATTTGAAGGTAAGTACTTAGTTTTTGTTAAAGTAAACTTAGGTAGGCGTAGGTAAGCACTTAAACGTAGTTTAAACTTTCGCGATCACACATAATAACTCAATATACTGAAACGGGGTATTTTTGTTGAATTATGTGATATTTCGACCCAGTTGCTTGGGCCATGATCACGGAACAACAGAGTTGTATTGTTTGAAGAGCCTGATTATTAATAAATAAATAAGCATTTTTTCATTTTAAAATTAGGTACTTATAACTGATAGCTTAAAAAACCTAATTACGATTATTGAAAAATCGATTTGTGACCCATCCCTAATTCTCTATACCCCACTTTTGGGGGCGATGCGTCAGGTGTCTCTTCCTTTAAAAGGTCTGCAAATAAAGTGAAAATCTCTGTTATAGAGATAATTATCTGTGCGCTTTCAGTGAGTAGATACTGGACAAAACTTTTAACAACCATAAAAAGAGCTACAATACGAAATGAAAATTCAAAATGTAAAATGTACAACTTCCAGTGCAATCGGGTAGTTTTTATAAATGAATGAGTGCAGTCAAAAATTATAAATAATATTATTCTAGCTTTACAGATAACCACTATAGTTTGGTAGAGTAAAAGAGCGGCATGTAAAAAGGCAACAATGACAAAATTTCTATTGGCAACAAATATCAACAATTTCTAAAAATTTCTTCCGCAACCATCTGTGTTTATTTAACACACCGAGCATCCTTGAACATTTGAGATACCACTTTAAAGGTTTTAGAAAACTTGCAAAATCTTCTACCGCAAGCAGGATGTGAATCTGCTACTTTCGCTATCAGTACTCACTAGCGACGCCTCTTCCATCTGGGCTACCGTGGCACAATCATTGCCCGCAAAGTAATGCAAGTGTATCTTAATGCCAATACCGTGAGCCGTGGCAATTTAAAGGTTGTTGCACTAAAACCAAAGCATACCCCCTGGCTAAGGTTGGAAGCTGTTTAAACATCACAACGGGGACGTCTTCATTGTCTGAAGAGTCTTGGTGTGCGACGCGTCGCCAACAGTTTTGTGTGGGCCAAAGTTTAGGAGAAATTAAACTGAAAAATCTAAGGTCGTCTGCAGATGCCCACTCGTCAGACTATTTGAGGGGTGAAAATAGAGCGCACAGCTATCTATAAAGCAACGCACCAAAACATACCCGACAAAAAATTACCTACACGAAGATTGACGAGGTCTGATGGTCTTCCTTAAATAGGTATGAAGACGAAAGAATACCAAAATGTAGTGCGATAGTTTCTTAAACTGTCATTTTAGTACCTACTTGATTTTGATTTAAACATGCGGAAAGAAAGGTAACTAACAATATATTCATAATTTTTGATTTAAATTTTTTACAATTATCTTAAACTAGTCTAAAATATGTCGCTACATTTCTTGTGAATTAAACTCTACAGCACCGCGCTATCGAGGTCTAAATTGCAAATTTAATACAGCCATTTGCATTTGAAAGGAGCTATGTAGAGTCGTTTTTGTGCTTAGTGATTTGTACCGTTTATCTAAAACTCTTTATCTAGGTATGCTGCTTTAGTGTATTTTCTAGTGTCATCTTCTGTTTATATAGGGTGAAATCACATGTGACCGATAGCGAAATCTCAAGACGGGGGCTGGTGATAAGGAATACTTTTCCCCCAAGGAACATAGGACGAAATATGAAAAAAATATTTGAGTTTCCTAATAATTTAAATAATATTTTTTTCGTATTTTGACCTATGTTCCTTGGGGAAAGTTGTTCTTTATCATCAGCCTGTCTTGAAATTTCGCTATCGGTCACTACTAAAATTTCACCCTATGTTTGAAAGACACCCCTTTCCGTTTGAATAATCTACTTCTTTATTATTAATTCTGATGAAAACAAGAGGCCTTAATTTATTTTCAAGTGCTTTAACAAATTAATGACATGAAAATGTAGAATCACAAATTCAACTCCAACAGACATCGACACAAACTTTTCAAAGTTTGTTATTATAATTTCTAACTAGATTGGTAAAATTAGCGACGTCCATTCGAGTCAATGTGTAACGTCACAGGCGGCATAAAGAAAATGTCAGGAATAGCTTATAGGTAGGTAGGTAGATAAGATAAAGGGGTAACAGAATAGACAACTATATTAAAGCTCATATTAAGCCAGTTTTCTTTGCAATAACTTCTGAAGATATTAGCATGTAGTTGAAGTGCCTGTGAAATATGAAAAGTGCATGTGAATTTAAGAAAATTGCTTGTCTAGACAATAATGTTGTCTACTTTGCCAGCGAATTATGTACTTTAGTAGCGCAGATTATAATGCGATGAAATTTCTTTTAGACTAGGTACTTATCCAAAACTTTCTTTCGCTTTTCTAACTTTGAAATTTGCTATGAACAGAAGATTTTTTAATGAAACATACACATACATAACACACGTCAGACCTTTATCCCTTGCGGGGAAAGCACAGCGTTGCCGGCCTTAAAATGTGGTCACTACCGCCACGTTTGACAAATATTTGAGGGCCGTTTCAGAAAAATAGTGTATCACCATAGTCGCCTCTTGCGACACCCGCGGCAATGAAATGGTTTGATGCTATTCTAAGCCGGCATCACACGGCACAAAGAATTTAGATAATTATTTTTTTGCAAGGACTTCTTTATTTGTAGTTTAAGAATTTTCGAAATAATCTATAATAAATATAGAGGTAGGTACACTGATCTGCTAATTACCTGCATCTATGCTCTCTTCGTCTTCAAATTTAAGAGTTAATCTCTTGTCGGTGGATTAACAACAATAATTCCTTTTTTTGGAAAAGTTTTGTGCGGTAATCTCACCCACTTGCCTTCTGCACCGCAGTTCAACAAACGGAGACCACATTACCTGCGGATTGCTTGTTGATGTTTGGTCAGAAGCTCTTCTAGATCCCATTTCTTCGGCTTTCTGCTACTGCTAGTATCGCTGTTGCCCGACACTAGGGGAATGCTTATTGGATGGCGGCATTGATTCGCTATGTCACAGATACATCATTGGAGTTATTTGGCATTTTATAGGTAAACCACAAGACTTATCCCACCACCTCCTTCAATCTCTGCCGCTTCTTTGTCGGGGACTGCTTATTCAGAATATAATCAGCTGCCCACCATATTTGATGGCCGTCACTATCCGCCACCTGTGACTCCGTTGGTAGCCTATAGCTCAGCCCGAATCTTTCAAGTAAAAACAAACGTCACGCCCGATGCTTCGTAAATTATTCTACTATCAATATGATGTAGACGTTATTATAGTGTACAATAAAGTTCACATGAATAAAGGAGGGGCGTCGTGGAGCCCGGAACCGATACGCTTGACTGATATGTTACAAACTTGCATGAAGTATTAATATGACTCATCGTTAAAAAAACTTAATTAGAATATAAAAAAAAACAGAGAAGTTCTTGCTGTTGGTCATTACTTAGACGGAGGTCGTTACACTACCATGTCAGAAGCCTACTAGTGGTAGTAGGTGGTTGAAAACCTCTTGACACCAGGGTTCATCGGATCGTTCGTCATATCGGTGTCCCACGCGAAAAGAAGACGAGACATTCTTTACAATTTGTCAAAATAGATGGGTAGGTATACTTTAATTCAACTTTAACAGCCACAAAGTCCACTGCCATTGCCATAATGCCGTGGCACGGGTAAGTATAATACTAATATACTAATACTAATATAAGTACTAATATTTATTAATAACTAATTAACTAATATAATATTATAAATTCGAAAGTTACTCTGTCTGTCTGTTATCTTTTCACGAATAAACCACTGAAACGATTTAGGTATATAAAATTTGGCATAAGCAAGCACAGGAACCTAAGAAAGGACATAGGCTACTATTTACCACAGGAAAATCTATAAACAAAGTAAATCATAGGAAACATAGCGCATAACGCCGAAGAAAATCATCAGACGAGGAATCGTTGCGTGGATTGCTTTGCTTTTTGTGTCAGGCACCTTTTTTACAACTAAACATACGATATAAACCACTCTTTTACTTATGCAACCGCTTCCAATCATACAATTTTTTTTCAAACGCGCACGTTGTTATACTAGCTATGTAAAAGCTAGTTTTGACATGAATTTATGAAGGGAATTTATGTATAACAAATATTAGGTGGTTAGGTATAATTCTGACGCTATTTATTTACTAAGCACTACCTCGGCAATATATTATTTCCTCCGTAAGCCATCATCCTAAATTAGCTATAAATGCCATGTTTACAGCTCATTATCGTTTTCAAACGGGTCTGAAGTAAACGACTGCATTATCAGGACATCGTGAGGTTATACCACCTTTTATTAAATCATAAATTTCACACCTTGAACACCTTTACGGCTCAGCGTGGTCCGAGAGGCGTTTGCACAGATTCAAACTTGGATGAAAGTAAATTATAGATGTACTAGAAGTACCTACTAGTTGGTGGGATTTGAGATTATCCATTAAAATAACACAGACTACATTTAAGAAATGTATACCAATTTTTAAAAACGTATTTTATATTGCCTTGTGCCGGCTTAGAATAGCATTTCCGCATTTCTTTCCAGTGGGATTCGTAAGAGGCGACTGAGAGACTCGAGGCTTGATGCCGATTTAGAATAGCATCACGAAATTTCTTTCCCGTGGGAGTCGTATGAGGCGACTTAGGGACTTGAGAGCGTGTATAGCAATTTTAGGCGATGGGCTGACAATCTGTCACTATGGCGATACACAGTTTTCCGAATGACCCTCAAATATATGTCAGACGTGACGTATTAGTGTCGGTTTTTGCGGCCCTTTACGCTCTGCCTATCCCATAAGGGATTAAAGGCGTGATATTGTTTGTGTGTGTCTCATCATGCCATGAAATTAAACCGTACGCTTATAAATAGATTTTAGAATTAGCTCTATTGACCTCCAGATCTACCTTTTTTAATCAATTGTAAAAACAATTTTTGTTCAAATAATGTTAGATTAGTTAATTCAATTTTTTTAAATTTCATAATTTTGTATATCGTATTATCGGTAAGTAAAGATATAAAAAGCGTTTTAACAGCTTTTTTACGTTGTGGTGAAATTGTAAACATTAACCTGGTATCAACGAATTTACGATGTTTAAAGTACGTGTTTGGCGAGTGCTTGATAAAGAAATTAAACGAACAAATATTATTTCACGATAACTTTAAAAGTTGGAGAGTGCCAGCAGTAAAATGACAGTCATAAATTCATAGACAGACTCTTAACATAAGTGAATGAGTGTGAGGTTGGTGTGAATTTCTTGACTTGATGTTATAATTTTACCTCAGGGGTGTGACATTATACGATTGCTTGTCACTTTAACTGTTAGTCAAAGTCTTTGATATCATATTTGTAAGTATTCTAGGGTCAAGAACATTTCCGTGATATAACAATAACATTATGAAGAGACTTGTCCTCAGGTCTTCTAAGTGAAAATTGTTTTAGTTGTATGTAGTTAGCGTGTCAGTGGCATGGTTTTGGTGTTATTGTGTTTTGTATTCTGCTGACAGTTTGAAGTATAGAATAGTATGGTGACAATAAAATGGCAGTTGCGTGTCTTTGACATTGCAAGGATAAAAAAAGGTAATCTGGACTCTGGAAGAATTAGTAACTGGAGGATATTGAACAAAGCATTTTCATCAGTACAATTTACTTACTAAATTCTACGTTCTCTCTAAAAGCCCAAAATTTCCTAAGAAACATACTTATTCAATCCATCCGTCCTTCCATACACAAAAAAGGAAGTGTAAGTTTGTTTACGTTCTCCTTTGTGAGATAAAAGCGCCGGGTTGTTCTTGTAACTAACGCGCTTTGAACGCGAGTATACCTAACACGATAATACTATGGCTAGGGCTGGGAAATATCCGAAAAAAAACTTTAGATATTATAACTACTTTACTTACTTACTCTTCTGGCTCAGGAAACCTCAGTGGGTTTGGTGGGAGGTACTATTTGTGAATACAATTACTATTGTAATGTCAAAGTCTATTCTATTGACACAGGGACAACAATGGCGATGGCCGACGTGTTTTGTAGAAAATGTAAAATTATACAAAAATATAATGAGCCCGTGATTTCTGAGTTTCTATCCATACGAACCTTCCCTAAATATTTTATAATTACTGAACTTACAAATGTACCAAGATATTTTTAAAAGCAACCTCTTTTTACTTACCATCGTAGTGAATACTCGGGTCGTCTCGTGTTAATTCTTTTTAGCCCCAGCCGAGTAAAGTTTCCTTACCTGCAAATATAATTAAAAAACATTTTTAATTATTTAAGGTATTTCAGAAATACTAAATATTCATCGTACCACATGAAATTGTGGCTGTAAAAAAACCGTAATATTATCCGGTGCGTGTGCGATTCACCTAAAAGAGAGTGTATTATGACCCTCTGATACTATATGATGATAATCATAAAAGTTAATTTTTACCAACTTCAGAAGGAATAAAGTGTGGAAATTATTCACAGTTAACTAAGCCACAGACGAAATAGTGTGGTGACTAAAATTTTATTGTAGCACGCATCTTATCGTAGCTGATTGCTAGGTACTGAAGACAGGTCTTTTATTAGCTAATGAATTAAGTTGCAATCTCTCTTCGGTTTGTATTCAAGTTTCGTAAAAACCTAAGTAAGCCCATCACTAAATCCAGCACAGTGTAATAACTTATTTATGTGTTCGTTTTGTTGATTGTTTTGGTATTTCATAACGTGAAAGGGAAGGGTATTGTTGTACGGAGTGGAGTAAAGTGTGATCACCATTGTTGTCAGACAGACAAACAAGTTTATTCTGAAATAAACTTGGAACAATTGCGCGGAAAGCTAGGATGTTTTTGAATCAAATGTTGGATTTGGTAATTTTTACGTGGGTAAGTATGTGCCTTATTGCCGGGGGTTAATTAACCGTCCTTCTTCTTCTTATCGTATCAATGGGATACGCCCAATGCAGATTGTACAAAATCTATTGCAGCGATTGCCAATGCATGGCAGATAGGCTCGGGCTCAACCGTTAATAAGATATAAAGAAATATTTAATTTTTTTATTATGCACCCCTGACATGTTTGAAACACTGCATGTCCTAATCGCAGAATTTTAGCAAGTTATATCGTACGGAATTCTTTTACTGTTCATTGTTGTTTATTGTTTATTAAATATTGACAATTCAACGATCGATACGTAGCCTCCTCAATGAACAACTGGAATGCAATACTATTTCTATGTGATCATCTTAGGATGTTCCTAAACACAACGCATGAAAGCCTGACTGGCCCGATAGCGTAGCGGATTGTAGCCCTGCCTGCTACGCCGAGGGTCGTGGGTTCGATCCCCACAAAACACAAATATCTGTCAAGTCAATTTTTAGATATTCGTTTTTAGTCTGGGTGTTTTCTATGTATTATAAGTATGTATTTTGAAAAATATATATACGTATATAAGTATTAATATCAGCTATCTAGTTCCCATAGTACAAGCTTTGCTTAGTCAGGAGCTAAAATTTTCCAGTATTTGTTTTTATAAAACTGATCTTTTTGTAAAAATAAAAATCCTAAACGTCAGCTTTAAAATAACCGTTTGAATAAAATAAACTGTTCCAACTTCCTCTATTAATTCAAGGAGCACCGTGAACAACTTTAATTATCAAATGGCGTGATAAGGACACCCGATTCAAGTTGTTTGTGTTTTAAATTGTCGTAAAAGTAGCAATAGAAGTATTTTAAGAATGCAGGTAGTTATAATTCTAACTGAAGTAATGTCGCAACTAAAAGGTGAGCAATTTCCAGTGTTTTTTTTTTTTATTAATGATGGGTTTGCTCTTGACTCTAGTCTAGGTCATAGAACAGAGACAGAGTCTAAGATGGAGCGAGCTCACCCAGAAGAAGCCTGTTCACTCTTACTTTGAAGAGATTAGGGTTGTATGCTTTTGGAAACACAGACGCAGGTAGTAAATTCCACTCTTTAGCAGTGCGCATTATAAATGATGACTGGAAGCGCTTAGTCCGAATTGGTGGAATGGCTACCAGGTACGGATGGTATCCGGCGGTGCGTCTGGATGTCCGATGGTAGAAGGGAGCTGGTGGAACAAGGTCGTGAAGCTTTTGAGCACACTCTCCGAAGTACAATCTATAAAATACCGACAAGCAGGCAACCTTGCGGCGATGTGCCAGGCTATGTAGCTTGGTGTCCACCAGTTTTATGTCGCCTATGAGCCTCTTGGCCCTGCAGTGTCCAAAGAAAAGAGGTAACATAACTGGATTCAAAGATATGATACGACATTTCTTACCTTAAAATGGTATCATTGTCACAATTTACCCTGTGACGTAACTTTTGATCCCAAATAAAATTACTACTTACAAAAATAACAGTCCATAAACCTGATTGACAATCATTTCTCAATCTACAGCGTGTTGAAAAATGTGTTTTTAATAATGACAAATGTGGTGTCGATATCAACAGGCAACAGGCGGCTGAGTGGCCACACTGCCCGCATTTCTGTCACGATCAATTTTCGATGGCCCAATTACTTTTCTATGGTGACACATACGGACAATGCGTTTGAGAAGCACTATTATGATAGGGGTCAAAAACGAATGATTATGAAAACTCCATTCTTCCGTGGTAGTAATGCAACGCAAAGAATAATTTCTGAAAATAATTAAATTGTGTTAGTTTTATGTTCATATATCTTATAAATAAATGTTCGTTATGAATTTACTACAAAACACGAATAACAACATTTTAAACAGTTAACACAATGGTTGTAATTGTAAGACATGTTACTGGGCTAAATGCTCTCAATAAGGAAATGTGGAAAGATCTAGAAAACTCTTGTAGTGAGAGTTTCTCGTTGTTAGTTTATCACCGAGGTGAATAATCGCAGCTTAACAACAATAGGAAATTGTATGGCCAATCTTCGAGTGTAAAAAGATGGCGCTGAGCTAAGTGGAAATAGATTGAATACCAAATTTTAAAACACTTCCCGTGTTAGATATACAATTTTTTTCAGTAAATTTTTGGGAATAGATTTTTCCACGGAGATGTATGTTTGTCTGTATGAGTATCAATGTAACTAAAATATCTAAAGCTTTGCTTAACACAATGCTCTGGTTTAATGAAATTATAAAATGGGGCGAGAACTATCAGGTAGAAAAATCCCATACGCAAATTATTTACCAAAAAAGCCGCCTGTGTGTATAAACAACTCATTACTGAGACCGATGGACACGTGATAAATAATTTGGGGTGACCGCTGAGGCTTCCCGATACCAGATAGCTACCGACGCTACCGTCACCCGATGAGGAGTCAATTCATTTGCCGCACGCCGTAGCGGTATCGACTCGGTTTTGATACGGAAAAGGTTAATGGGATTCGTCACACGGCAATAACGGTATTCAAGGATTGCGTTTTTTATGACATACTTAATATCTGGGTTATTTTATTAAACAACTACACAGACAACAGACAGTGAAACAGATTCAAGTCCCATAAATGAAGAATCTTGGCGTTCTATACCTCTATATTACTCGTCCTTGTGAATTTACGATTTATGAGACAAAGTGCGCCTCTACGGACATGGCCTGTTTTTGCACTAGCGCATATTTATAAGGCAGCACCTAGCTTAAGGAGGCGTCTTAAGGTCGTAGACTGTATCAATTTGTTCTTAGTTTTTTTCCATTTCGTATTTTTATGCAATTAAGTAGGTAATACCATTCTTTTTCAAATGTAAGAGTCAAACTCTTGTCAGTAAAGAAACTTCTTCCCTCTTCTCTGCTAGTGACTTGAAATCCTGATACGACACAACATTCACTTTTTTCTTTACCTGGGTAAAGAAGGTGCGTCTAGGTTACCTCTGCGTCTCTTTCCTTGTACTTTGCCTTCAATAATGTTCTTAATAAAGTTGTCGTGTCGTAGCAAGTGACCAATCATCTTCCCTATTCTATTTTCTATGGTCTTCTGGAGACAACGTCCTTCCGCAACCAGAGCCAGCACGTCTACGTTTGTCTTCTTCTCTGTCCAATATGTAATACCATATATAGGTTAATTACCATAACTGCTTAGGAAATATTTCTTAGAGTCGATTCGGTCTCTCTCTCTCTTTTCGTGTGGGGACACTGAGTCGTCCACCGACCCGATGAACCCTGGTGTCAGCGTTTTTTAACCGCCTACCATTAGAAGTAGGCCTCTGATATGGTAGTGTGACGACCGCCATCTAAGTAATCATAGACAGCAACCGGAACCGACGGCTTAACGTGCCCTCCGAAGCACGGAAATCCGATTCGGTGACCCACTCGAAAAAAAAACTAGTACTGTTGATTAGATTTAATTTTGGCCTCAACTCCCGAGGCAATTACCTCCTAATTGATTTGCTGCACACACATAGCATTACATCAATAAGATACAATCAAAATATCCAACAAATTGTTTTGATGTGGCTTCTTAATTGACAAACTAGCAGGCTGCTCGGCGATTTTACCATTTGCTACTCGTACTCCTAAAAGAATAAGGCGTTTTACTGCAATAAACAGTATCAGAATGAATTTCACGGATAGTGGAAATTTTCGCAAAGTAATCAATAATAGACAAAGACACTCGAGACCAAAGAGCAAGGAACCTAACTGGTATACTTTTTGTTGAAAATATTGATAAAATCTCATTTTGGTGGCAAGATATGAAACGCTTAAATTTCTGAAAACTTACAAAAATATTTTTCTTCAACCATCCTCTAAGAGTATATAACTTTACCACAGATAACTTTTCGTTTCTATTTTATGTTCTATCGATTGGCACATTTTTACCCCTTGCCACCAAAATTAGTTTGTCATCAGGAAGTGTAGGTATACCAGGCCTCACAATAAAATGTCCCATGCTCTTTGCCTCGACTTGTCTCACCTCGAAAGAGAATAAAACACAATAATTTCGAATACGTTTACTTGGCTAGTAGAAGTTATTACCCTGCCACATCAAAAAAGATGAAACTAGCCGTGTATCTAAATAAAACTCTACACGCCAATAAGGACTTTCGTAAAATAAGTAAACATGTACAAAAGAAAAACTCCCTTAGGTACAAATGTAATATTGAAGCATACTTCCTTATACTTGAAGAACCTCGAGGGATCGCCATTATGAAATTAGTTATAGTTTTCTCCCAGGGACTTTGCTGGACAATTCCATCATCCTATACAGGGCTGCCAGACGGACAAAACGATTCTACTACCTTATAGGCCATTAAGAGAGAATATTTTGCCATACATGTCTAAAGCCATTAGCTTTTAAGCATAGTTTTAGCTGGGCGAATAGGAATTCTCATATGTCGCCGTTCAACTACTACATAAAAATAGGATGATGCTAGCTTGACAATTATTCACAAAATCTACCGGTATTCCAATTCTCACAATAGTTATTTGCTAACTAAACTCGCAAGAATCAATCGAAGGCTACCAATAATTTTTAGGAACCGGAACCCTTTTTCTTATTTGGCTGGACCATCATGCATAATGTCCGACCCGTTCCGTCTTTTTGAGATGTCTGGCAACCTTTATCCTACGTAAAAGGCGTAGGTATTAGTTTGACGTTAATTTGACGTTTGACGGAAGTTTCCAAGTTTTTTTTGCTCAGGCTGGACTGAAAGTCGATTTCGTTTCGATTGACAA
Organism: Tuta absoluta; assembly: GCA_027580185.1. Lineage (NCBI taxonomy): Eukaryota > Metazoa > Arthropoda > Insecta > Lepidoptera > Gelechiidae > Tuta > Tuta absoluta. Next base: position 5,561,011 of record JAQAHW010000008.1, read on the forward strand.
ACGTTTATGGATCTAGGCTTCAAGAGAATTATTGGTTTTTCAAGAACGTTCTCGTTTCTCCAATGAATGAACTATGAGGTTGGATTATTTATAAGACAACTTTCGTTTTTAAGCTTTTGGGACAGGCAGAGTAAAGTTTGACGTAAACGTTGACTTTAGGGATAATGATAGATCGGCAAAACCTTTTCAATTTAAAACAATATCTTTATACACTTCCCGTGTTAGGTGTACCATTTTAGAAAACCCGGAATCCAATAAATGGATCCATTCGCCGCGATATTGGCAACAGAGACACCTGCATAATTTCTCGGTCAAAAGATGAGCCGCGGTACCTAGATAGTAGGAGCGTTGCTACTAGTGATAGCGAAAGTAACTGTGTAAAATTTGCTAGTTTTCTAAAATTGCGTACCTCACACAAGAAGTGATTCAAATTTGTTTGCGTTTGTTTTCATAAATTTAGTATGTAATTTTTGGGAATATGTAGAAGTCACTGGGGTTCGTTCGAGGGATGGTCTGATAATTCAATATTTTCACGTTCCACAAACATTTATGTTTTGTGGATCACATTATCATTGCGGAGGATGATGCGGCGGTAGCAGTTGCTTTTACGAGTTCCGAGACGACTTCTGGCAATCATTATGGATATACCACTATGCAATAACCGTTCTTTAGCCCTCAAGAAGAATAGTCGCATCATGGCTAGCTTTGATGACAAACGTGGCCACCATTTCCTTGATAACGCTTCGTGATCAAACAACTTGTCTTTATTTTATTTTGATTGTGACTGATTCTTTGATTCGGGTTCGTAGGCATATAACGTCACCTGATACTATGTTGTGCACAGCATTTGAAGATTCTTCGTTGAATCGCTCAAAAAATCTGGTGCACCAATCAACGCGAGCCGATTTTATCTCTTCAGACGAGGTGTCCACCGGGAAAACCATACTTTCACACCTAATTCTGCATGCAATATTATTTGTATTTAACTCGTACCAATACTCAAAGACGTCTGAATTTCACGATTTTTCGCATGTCGATCTTCTTTAATCAACTTACGGGCAGCATCAACGTTTCCTGAGAGGTACAGTCCAGCTCACATGCGTTAAGTAAGACACTCAAACTGCCGCCAATATAAGTCTTATGCGCGCCGCGCGCCACGGCATAAGAAAGGTCCAAAGGCCGAACTGTCTAACCCAGCCTGATCTTGACTGTACCTACTTTCAAGTCTCCCTCTTAAGTTTTTCAAATTCGATTAGTATAATATAGGTACAGGTCAAACCCATGAATAAGAAATATCTTTCACTTTAACATTTCGAAAATACCCTCCATTTCTCACCCATAAAACTCAATTCGATATGTCCCCTTCAAAACACTTTAATCAAAATCTAAAACGCAATGTGTTTGGAAAAGTCTCATTGAAAAATTGGCGCTTGTCGCCCACCCCTTGGGTCCATTTTGACCCCAGAGTTCATTCTGATACCCAGCTGAATATTGCGTTACAACACACGGATTTTTTAAATACATTGCGCGTTTCTAAAATAATGATTTTTAACAAAAAGTTTTAAAAGATTTGTCAGTTAGTGGAATTTACTAAGGCTTTTTTACAAACGAGTATTTAGTCAAAATATTGCCTCTTTGTTAAAAATAAAACACTAAAAACAGTCGCATCACCGTCGGTTTCTCAAGGAAAACGAAGCGCTTTCAAATGTATGAATGTCATGTTCACCATAACATGTGTATTGCATATTTCTCTAAATGCCATCATATTTTACAAACTTTCATTCAGAATCTCAAATGTGCCAAACGGCGTCTTTTTTTGACGTGACGTGTCATACAGCTTACCTACAGTTTAGTTAGAAGATGCGAAGGAAAAATCAGCAATGAACATCAAATAATCCGGCCAAAACCCGATTCGAGCATTGAATCAGTCACACTACCTCCTTTAAAATGCTAAATCATCAGTCTAGGGAACAGTCCTCCATTTGCGAAATGGCTAGCCGCCTATTAAATCTCGATTTTTCACATCAGAATGTTCTGTCCCCTTCTGAGGGTGTGAGGGTTCAAAAGTTTTGAGTCTACGAGATTTCTTGAAGGGTGACAAGTGGTAAGGAGTAATGTGAGGAAACCGAAATAGGCATTGCTTTGGTTTGATATATTTGTAGAGTTAGATTTGTTGCAGCTAGCATTTTTTTATGTAAGATACAATTGAAAATTATATATTACGAAACGAAAAAGTAAAATTAAAGTAATTGTACCACTTTTGACCTTAGTCCCCCAACTTCTGTTTTAACGCATCCATTTTCCGCTAACATCCTCTGGTTCACCAGCAGGTCCCCGAGGTGACACACTCGTCCTTAATAATTAACAAGGATTGATGACATCCCCCAGGATCACCGAGTTTAGCCCTGACATACGCATTTGCAGGTGCTTTAACTGAAGAGTTGCGAAACATGGTACGCTTTTGTGTGAAGTAATTTAATTTAATTTAAAAGGCAGAAGCCATTTCTTCTTTGACGTACCTATTTATTTCATTCGAAACCGTTCTGCTAAAATTAAAGTAAAATTACTTACTGTAAAATATCGTTTTACTGAAAAAAAAGATGGAACACCTTCATCTCCACCAAAACTTCTGCTAGAACTAAAATTAACAATTTGTACACGTGCTGCTGTAAATAGCTTAAAAATGATTAAAGTAAACAATGTCGCCTGACAGATATCTCTTTTTGTAAAATACTTAGTAGAGGGCGATACTGAGAACGATAAGAGGGCACAACGAGACACTGGCAGGTTGGTGTAAGAGACGAGAAATCGAGAAATAGTTGGTACGGAAGTCCTAATCGGGTTAAGTTTTTCTGCGACAAAAATATTAATAAAATTTACCACGCCCTTTTATAAAGGTTTGCTAACACTGACATTAGGTATATAAGATGTCAAATATTGACTGCAAATATAAGGGATGAACCAGTCCATGAAACTGAACGACTTTTTCCAAGGAACATAGGTTGAAATATGAAAAATATTGGGCCTCTAAAAAAATTTGACGCACTCGGCTGAAACATTTTGTAGGTATATGAGAGCCAAGTTTTTTAAATATTTTGACCTATGTTCTTTGGAGAAAGTTGTGAAGTTTTATTGGCTGCGGTTCACCCCTTAAAATATGTGCAGCTAATATCTAATCTAATCTAAAATAATAATAAATCCTGAATATTATATATTTACTGGTATACAAAAATATATACAGAAAATAAATATGGCAGTGATATTTTTTATTCCTTAGATTGATTAATAGTATATAGTAATAATAGATTTATATAACCTAACAGTGTCACACAAATATTCTAGTCTAAACATCTGCAACTAAACTAAGTTCATCTTTAAACCAGTCTCCTATATCTTGGATCACCAGTCGCCGACCCTCGCGTCACCTGGTGGCAGGCGACGAATAATTTATTACATTTCTTAAAAGCCATTACCTAGTGACACCGCGTCGGGCTCTCACCCCACAATTAGCAGGAGTTTTATGCCTTTCCAATGTCTGCCCTGATGGAAGCGAGTTAGCAAAACTAACGAGAAAAAATGAATAATTCGTGAAGTGAAGTACATTTTAATTTAATTGACCTAAGTACGGAGCTTACGTTCTAATGTAAAAATGCCTTCGATTATATAAATAAACACGGACACTGAAAAGTAAGCCCACAAGGACATACATTGAATTTCTTGTAATAATTACGCACTGCATTATTTCAATAATTATTAATTGATTTGAGTTTAGGCTTACACAAAATTTTGAACAAAAATGTACAGAAAATGAAGAATCACAGAAAAATATTCGTTTAGAAAAAGGAGCATTAATTTAAAAGCAACTCCCTAATGAACGTTACTTTAACATGTTTTACCCTCTTCATTACTGAAGTAACTTTGCTCCCAAAAGCGTACTAAACGACCCATCGGTTTCTGAAACACAAACAGGATCACAAACGTAAGTAAGTATTTTTAGAATCCACTGCGCCGTTGTCTCCATCGTTAGTAGCTAGTTCCTTTTTCAACTGATCAATGGATTCTCCAAAACCATGTAAGTCGTCTATCGGAGAGTATCAATGTTAGAGTAAAAGGGCCTATTTCCTTTTACAAAAGATTTACGTGGCGTCTAAGACGATTCTTCTCTTACGTGGAAGAACGTAAAAAAAAACGTTTTAAACGCCGCCATTTTATTTACGATCACTTCTCAGGAGTGGTGCGTAACCAAGTTAAGTGTGACGTGAACTGTTTCCCTGTTACGTGAAAAATGGAGGAATTTAGGGGGGTGACTGTGTGCGTCAGATTGAATGAAGTGACTCCTTCATATTTGTGGAACTTAAAAAAATACTAACTTCGTCAACATAACTAATCATAATGAAAGGATACTACTAAATACTGATTGAAGAAACAGTATTCATTTACATTTTCATAGGAAACTGGCTCATAAAATTCAAACGGCTACTGTTAGGTAGCTCAGTTGACATCTGCCAAGCGTTTCTGCAATATGATTTCTTAGATACTTGTTTTGCTAATAAAGAACAGACTAACAGTACCGCACTGTCTTCTAATATTACAAATTTATTGTCTACTTTTGCGAAATCACTGCTTTAATTTTAGCTGCTTTGCGGTAGGTCGTGACAAAATTTGTACTTCATTACAGAAATACATTTTGTTAAGGTCTTTGATGTAGGTACTTAACTGTACAAATGAGCACTCTGAAAGCAGGTGTCTGTTTTGTTAGTTATTGACAAACAGGTGGTATAATAAGCTTAAAATCTGGCCAAATTAATATTGCTAACTATAGTTACCTACTTGAAATCTAATCTTGCGACAGTATCTACTGAAGTTTACATTTGGTTATGTACGGTCATTCAAATCCATAAATTGCTGATTCTAACTACTCAAATGGAAAACAGAAGCAAGACGCTTATACTAATTTTATTTGTTTACTGAAATTTATGCACAAAACAGTATACATGGATGGATCTAATGCTTCTGTCATTATCTACTTGTCTACCTTAGGGCATGTCGAAAGTACAAGCAGGTTACATAATAATAATAGTAAAAGTAGTAGCCTAAATATAATATAGTTAAATACAATGATATTTTACAAATAAATATATTACATATTATACTATAAGTAATAAACTACATAACGTATACCTTGTTCTTAGACATCTTGAACAATAAAACTAAACAAAGAAAAAATATTTCAGGCAGATAGAATTTGATGAAACAAAGGCTCAAAATGTGGCAAAAACCTACCACAAGTAATCTACCTACTTTATAGATTGGTCTACTAATCAGTGGGCGTGATATAAAGAAAAAACTTTGATGATTTAATTTACCTGAAGACTCAATATTGACCACTTCCCTACCCGGAAGTTGAGGATAAAGTATTTGTCAATAGATTGTGGCGCCACCTACTAGGGGAAGGCCCGGGATTTTAATTGGGTGTTACGAGAACAAACTATGATATTGCGAACTGAAAAATTACAATCAGAATCAACCTGTGCAATGTATACAACATTGCACACTTTGCACAGGTTAGGTCAAGGGATAGACTTTTTGAACAAAATAATGACAACGCATTTTATTATACTCTTTGATACGTTACGTTTTATGAGCGATAACTCTGCACTGTAAATTCCAATTCCAATAACTGATTTATCTTAAGTACCAGTTTTATTGCATCAAGTACCAAATCGAGCTAGGTAGGTAAAGCTGTTACCCGGTACCGTTGCAGACCACTATTGCAAGATTAACTCCAGCAGACGATACCCAGATCGGGAGCGTGTTAATTGCAGCGCCGATCAGATCCGTTCAAGAGATTAACAAATTACTCCTCGCCGAGCAAATTGACGGTGATATGGATCAGCCAGTGCTTATCCCCTGTATGTGGAGACGATGATGGAAACATGTTAGGTGTGTGGCAGGCATTGTGTGTTACTTAAATCGGCTGTATATAGAGACAAAATGTTTTTTTCGCAGGTATCTCAGCCAAGCTTGACCATCATATTTTCTATGTGAAAAGCTGTTCCTTATCAGTCATCACTTCTCGCCTGTGTTTAAATTATTTAACAGCGACTTTTGAGGTCTACTCAGTGAAGTGAGTTGTTTTAGTAAAGCTCAAATGGATTGCACCTAAATGGTAGATATCTATATATCATCTTCTTTAAATAAAGCTTGAGTATCACAATTGTACGTAATATGCATTCAACTACTGCCTTTTTTGTCTATCCTTTGCTTCGAACAATGCCATTCACACCTGGATTGCAGTTCACAATGCTCATTAAGGAATCGCCTCCAGATCTTTGCAAGTGACGCGTGCGTTTCCTTACAATTTGCTTATTTTAAAATCATCAACGTTTTTGATCTTTATTTCAAAGCAGTAAAGTCGTCCTGCTTTTGTGTTTGTAGTGGTTCAGGTGAGCAAGACTTAATTGCTTTTTTTCTTCCTAATGAGGCACATGTGGTCGACAATGACATTCATTGTGTCAACGGTTTTTTTTATCCCGTTAATTTGTCTTTTCAATTCGTTCGTTGAAGCGGATATGTGTGAATGAGCTTTAATAAAACCAAAGAATCGTATGTTTAATTAAACATTTAAGAACAAAGAAACTGAGGAAACAAAGGCAACAGCTAACAGTTTTATATAATTTTTACACATACAGTAAAATTTACTCAGAGAAAGGTGTGAAACTAGCGGCGAATAGAAAAAGATATATCGAAGGAATGACATAAGAAATCTAAATATAAAGCCTTTCAAACCCAAACATCTTTTTGAATTTTAATCTTTCATTGATCTTCTTTTCGTTTGGTAGTGTAACCTATAGCGTAGTTGTGCGTTTGGCTGCACTACATTATTTTAATCATTCAAAACTTCCGTTTTAAAACAATTTCCTGACTAATACAATTCTTAAGTCGAATTGCACAAACGTATATTTTAGTAGCGGAATTTTTTATTGTTTGCATGTGACGTCAAAAATTTTCCGTTAAAGTACTCACACCTCGTAAAATCTATCCAAGGTACAACTCTCAGTGAAGTCTTAGCCGAAGTTTGAAAGTACAGTGGCGGTGTTAGAGGGCTGCTCGTTAAGTAATCAAATTTGTTTGGCGCTAACGAGACCGGTCAGACAGTCGCCCGTCTGTGCCGTGAGGTGACTGCTAATACTGCATCCACATGCAGGACCGATAGGGCACAACACCGAGGATCGATGGTCACATAGTCAAACGCAAAGTACCTGCGTAATCCAATAGTATTTTAGGTAGTATTGGATATGACAACGCACGCGGAAACGTGACGATGTCATATTCAAACAACCTGAAATTCTTTGACGTATTGCGTTGCGAAGTTTGTCAACATCATCTGCATCTTCATCATCATTGTCTGACATGAATCCTACAGTAAAACTTTATAAACTTAGTTTAAAATGTGTCTTACAGTAATAAACCATGTCACAATTTTACTGAATCGTTTAACCTATAATTACAACTGGCTGGATGAAGTGAGGTAAATGCAAAGGTATTGAATTGTATCAATAGGATAAGGATCTTGCTATAAACTATTAAGAATGAATGTTTAAATCTGTTATTTTGAAATTACAAAATAAACTTAGGTAAGTTTATTATGTAATTTCAAAATAACAGATTTAAACAAAGTTAATATATAGAGATTTAAAACGTACGTATAAAACTCCACTTTAAAAAGCGTTTGTAACAGAAAAACACCTGACGCAGTGTAATCAAGCGACATTGTTTTAAAAATCTGTATTTGTCGTTGCAACATTTTTACTGATTCTGTGTGTGCTGACCCATCACACAACGACTTGTGTTTTGTGTGCATACATTTTTTTAAGATCTATAGATTTAGAACTCTGAATAATACATTTAGAACTTATAACCTAATACTGTACTATAGAGTACTCGAGAAAAAAAATTACAATCAATTGTTGATTAACAGTTAAACTACCTGGTGAACAGAAGAAGTGAAGTAGTAAAATGTTCCTTAATAGTAATTCCTACTAAACTTTATCTTCCTAAGAAGTAAATTTAAAACAATACTATTTCTACTATGGTTGTAATTTTGTCAACCGTTCCGATTCCCTGAGAGGGCGAAAAAAATTAAAGTTTCGCAACCAGCCAGTGAGTGCAAACAGCCGGCGGGCGGGTAAGGTCCGGCTCTGAACAACACCGCCCCGTGTGAATGCAGCGGTTGGCACAACACTGCGCGATACTGGCGTCGCTTCAGCGAGATTAGCAAAATTAAGCATGGCGTCCATGACACTTGTAAATTACCTACTCATGATCAAGAATAAAAACGTTTGGTAAGTGGAGTGTGCAAACGGGTAAGGTCCGGCTCTGAACAACAGCGCTGTATAAATACAGCAAATGGCACAATGCAACGCGATACTGGCGTCGCTTTAGCGAGACTAGCAAAATTCAGCATGGCGTCCATGACTAGTGTAAATTACCTACACATGATCAAGAATAAAAGCGTTTGGTAAGTGGAGTGTGCAAACGGGTAAGGTCCGGCTCTGAACAACACCGCCCCGTGAACAGCGGTTGGCATAACACTGCGCTATGCTTACGTCGCTTCAGCGAGACTAGCGAAATTAAGCATGGCGTCTGTAACACTTATAAATTACCTACTCATGATCATGAATAAAAACGTTTGGTAACTGGAGTGTGCAACAAGGTAAGGTACGGCTCTGAACAACACCGCCCGTGTGAATGCAGCCTGGCACAACACTGCGCAATACTGGCGTTGCTTCATCGAGAAAAAAAAGAGATTTTTCCAAAATAGTTAGTAGCTAGGTAAGCATTTTTGAATATGTCGGAAATTGAAAGAAAGCTAAGATTATGAGGTAAAGCGCGTTTGCTTTTGGTCCCTTAAGGAAGACAATAGGAAAAAGACGTTTTGGTTTTGTTTCGTCTCGACTTACACCTCTTGCTTCGTTCAAATTAAATGAAACGCTGAAATTACAATGGCCTAAAATTATGAGTATCAGTCGAATCGATTAGTCAAGTAGATACCTAATTTATTTCGTGGGTGGTATTACTTATAATTTATGTAGATTTTTATAAGTTCTACTATGATGACATCTAAAAATATTTCGTTTCATGAGCTAGCCGAGGGTGCGCACCACCAAAAACCATGGCCTGAAACACGAAAACTCGATAAATTTTAAAGTGCCTCATGGCTCACGCCCGCAGCGTAGAGCTGCCAAAATAGTCGCCATTCTGCCTACCTTCATTAAAATTGTGGACGGTTCGTGAATTTCAGCCATTTGAATTGAATTAATGAAATGCGTCAATGAGTCTAGTGATAAGAATAGAGTGACGGGTTGCCGGTTGGAGGCACACGTTTTTTTTTCCGCAGAATATCACTTACTTTTGCGATGTACTTTTTCTGTCGAACCTAAACTGAAAAACTTGGCTATGTTAGGAAAGTTTTTCAGGTTTGGTTTATCTATGTTAGGTAAGTTTTTCAGGTTAGGTGTTATTGCGCAAACGCTACAAAAAATTATTCAATTGTGTCAAAGTTGTGATATATTGGTGCTTTTTATAATTTATAAGCAAAAATGAAAGAGCAAGAAATCACAAAATAATAAGTCGACTTCATTCTGAAAAACTGTAAATACTTGCAACTTATTTACTAACTGTTTATTGTACACAAAATATGACATAAGACACACATACTAAAAATAACGAGAAATTTCTTCCACGTAAAGTGACCTTATCTACATACATTTCTCTCAAAATTTTTACTAAGAAATTTCTTCTAACTGGCCTACGTAAAGTGACATTATCTCCATACATTTCGCTCCTATTTTTTTTATCTATCACGGGTTCCATAACAGGCTTGTATTATTTCTTGTTAATGAGGTGTACGTAGTGGGTGTGCGTTCTGTTTTCCGTCTGTTTCCAATTAAAAAGCGATAATTTGATGAAATGAAAGAAGTTCTTCAGTCTTATGATTTATAGCGTCGTTAATCTTTTGTGTGCGTCGGTAGTCATTTTATTATTCCTTTTTGATTTGGTTGAGTTATAATGGTAACAACGACTGCAACAATGTTACAATGAAATAAAACAATACAGGCTGAGATCAGACGTATAGAACGTTCGTGGACTTTAAACAGATTTGAATCTTTATAAGTAAATACCTACTTAAATACATACATTCATAAATCACGCATATCCTTACGGGGTAGGCAGAGCGTTATCGGCCGTAAAACGTTCGTGGACTTTAAACAGATTTGAATCTTTATAGGTAAATACCTACTTAAATACATACATTCATAAATCACGCATATCCTTACGGGGTAGGCAGAGCGTTATCGGCCGTAAAACGGATATTAACACCACGTCTGACAAAAGTTTGAGGGTCAATCAGATAACTGTGTATCACTCTATAGTGACAGGTTGTCAGCCCAACGCCTAAAATTGCAATACACATCTGACCCTCGAGTCCCTTAGTCACCTCTTACGACATCCATGGGTAACAAATGGGGTGATGCTATTCTAAGCCGGCATCACACGGCATCTTACTTAAATGAATAGTGTAAAAATGAACAAGAGCAGAAAAACAAGAGAAAACGTAGTCCATAATAATACCTTTTAAACTCCAATTTCTCATTTCACTAAACTACATCCGGGGGAAATTTAGGTCACAGTACATAATTGTGTTTAGGTCCCAAGGATTAGTGAGATGTATATTATGGGATCCTGGGACCATAGATCACAACAATAACTATTACAAATAAAAAAACTATTATGCAAAGCTATAACGAGTGTAATTAATTACGCATAGTATTGAAGTAGCAGCTACCATTCAAACATAAACACATAACAACAATAGGTACAAGATTCAACCTTATTAGCAGACACATAACGACAGCTAACAAGTGAACAACGTAAATAAACTAACTGACCGTAGAATAGAACAAGGTGGAATGCATGTTACGGGGGGGCCCGTACAAAAATTGCACACATTTGTCAAAGTCCCCCGCGCGGAAATGCTGCATAAATAAGGTCCGGTTGAAAAAATGTGCACGACCACTACTATTGACACTCGATATCGATAAGTTTCCACTGCCGAGACAACTGGGCAACTGGCAAGCGCAATGATAATGACATTCGCATTTTATGTGACTAATGGCAAACAATGCAGTGCATTTGCGCTAGGAACCACAAGTTCCAAAAATATTCCAGCTATGAGAATGATTTTGACTGAAAAAACTTGTAGAAAAAATAAAATATTGCTGATGTCTATTTGGCACATGAAGCGTCGCGGATTTAAATGAAATAGGAAGTAGTGCCTGCTGCGCACATAATGCTGACTTCTCTGGAAGCATCTACTGATGACACCCGCCCTGCCAGCACAATGTGAGCATGATATGTCACACTCGTCATAGAAGGCTAACCAATCAGAAGCCAAGGCCTAAAATGCGGCCTTACGTAGTTTGTCGAAAACGTATAGTTTTAGCCATAGTTTTCATGTAAGATTAATAGCTAGCATGTAAATAGGGACTAGACAGTATAAATCAGACCTCCAACCATCTTTTGTCTCACTTACCGTCCGCATCAGTACTCATATTACTAACTAAGTAAGTAGATTTTCAAAAGATCTCTTATCTTTAAACGTCTACTAATCTTACCGCAGGTGAGAGGACTCTTCTTTAGTACGAAGTTACTAAAACAATAAACTTCGCAATCGCACGTGAAACGTTGGAAATTACCTTTCCAAAGGCAATACACGCTTTCAGTCTGGATTGTTCCATAACTTATGCGATTGTTTCTATTTTTATCAAAACTACTTTACAACTTCATTGCGGCACAAAAGCAAATGTCACCCGTAGCTGTCATTGTTGTCAAGTTGTCAACACACTTGGCTGTGCTGTGACTGTGGTCGCGTGACATCGTTCCCTTATTGCTAGTGAGCCCTATTCGTAAGCAGAGAGTTTTGTACCTCTATAGCCATGGCATGTTGCATAGTAGAGCGAACACTACATTCTGTTCTAAATTTAAGGCTGATAGTATTATTATATTTATACGATGTTTTTAAGTAAGAATATTTAAAGAAATCACTTATTTCTACTCGCGAAACTTTGATGGCGGTTGTATACCATATAATATAGAAGCCGAGTAGTTAATAACTTTTTTGTAAACGTTATCAATACCTTATTTTCATTTTGCTCAATTGAGAGCCTTGACCATTTCACACACTTGTCACCCGTCGTTCCATTTTATTACACAATTTAACGCGTGCGTCTGTCAGACTGAAGGAAATTGCTTATTCCAATCTTAGTTCCATACAAATACGGCTACGGTGGATTTACGGTGCCTTTAGCTCAGTCGAGATTACATGGTAGGGGCAATGATCTATTGCACATTTTACGAAATAGGCTATAAAATTTGGCGCTAACCGGACTACGCTGACTGTCTGGTATTTGAGTAATAATATTTATTTATAGCAATTATTTAAATATCATTTCGTAAAAGATTTCATCACTTTCAAATTGCTGATACCCAATACATGAATAACATCGAATATTAAAGGAACTTCAATCAAGGTATTACTGATGTACTATTATTAGCCGAGGGATACATCAATGGATCAGAATATAGAGTCAGTAATGAAAGTAAGTTCCATTCAAATTTATAGAACCGAAAAAAAACATAAAGTAATTTACATAAAAGGTAGACTAGACACCACTTTTGCAGTAATTTATTTCTAACAGAGGGTACCTAACAAGAAGGGATACAGGATGTTACGAAAAATCTGAATTATTCACAGCTGGAACAACATTGTGGTTGTAGTTGTTGATTACATTATAGTCATTCGAAAACAATGAGATTACATCTTAATCATTTTAATATTCACAATTTTAATAATTTCATGATCGTTCATCATTTGTAAGAAAATTATATATAAGTAAGTAATATACAATCAACTCCTTTTGAGACAATTGTGCTTGAAAGTTTTAGGGCTGAAGCTCTATGATAAATATAATCTTCATGTAGTTCAATCACATAGTTTCTAGTTTTCTGTGGAATATGAAGTGAAAAATCATTTTGTTTTGAAAATTCTAGTTTCTATCACATTAAAAAAAACGGAAATTAAGAGACTGATTTTATATTATGTAGGTGTGCTGCGACAGTAAAATTGGAGAAAAAAAACGAGTTTAAAATTACAATTATTATTTTTATTTGTTTTTTACACCCTGTGGGTGAATGTGTAGGGATTGAAATGAAGACAGCAGAAACAGGAAGGGAGAATGAAAAATAGCTCAAAATTGCTTTGCAAAAGAAAATGTATTGCCGAGATGTCCGGTGCAATTTGAGAAAAAACAACCGGAAGGAAAAAAGAAAACAGGAAATAGTGTTATTTCATTGCTCGTTGGAAATAATGGATGCATACCAAAATAATTGACACTTATTTAAAAGTATTTGAGTATATTAAGCAAAGAAAATAAATTGAAAAAAGTTTATGTATTGAAATACCACCTATTATGTTAGGGTTGAACGGAAATAAGTAACCTTTTGATGTCATGCAAATTCCTAAAATAAAATTTGTAAACCTCGCGTATATTTTAGCCAGTGACGTCTGAACAATATAAAAATCATTTTGAGTAATGTTAATATATTTACCTATGACAAATAGTACATTGGACAATGAAACATCAAAAGCTAAAACAACAAAAAAACATCCATTTCCCATAGGAAATAGGCAGGTTGACGACAGACATGGCAGCGTGGCAGGCCAGTGTAGGGTTTGCAAATTAATTAAATGTCGACACGTATATCCGCGGGGCGCGTGCTAGTCGCGTGATAAATCAATCACCGAGACAAGCAGTTCATTTGTCCACTCGAATTCGGTCCCTGACCAGTAAATGTAAGAATTAACGCCTGCCGATGATTTCTCTGTATTAACTGATGAACTGAATACGGCAAATGTTATTCAAATAATTGTTATCAATTAAATGAAAACTCGATATATCAACAGAAAATTCGAAACAAATTGTTCATAAAATTTGTTTGTATTTAAATTTGCTTTTATAGGAGGGAGTAAAACGAAGGGTTTAAGAAGCAGAATCGAGGTTGAAGTACTCTTGAAATTGAACAACTTTCGCTATGGAATATGGCTCAAAGTTTAAAAATTAATTGGGCCTCCCATTTAAAATTGCCGGTCAGCTGGTAAATTTACAATAAGAGATCCCATTTTTATTAAAAATTGCGATCTAGCTCCTTACGGAAAGTTATATTCAGTTTCATCAGTACCGTTCGATTCTCGGTGGGGCAATCACAAAATTGACATTTATCACTTTGTAAATTTGTTTCCAGTCTGGTTAGGATATTGCAGGCTGAACCGGAGGGCACGTTAAGCCGTCGGTCCCGGTTGCTGTCTATGATTACTTATCCGGCGGTCGTTACACAACCATGTCATACTAGTAGTAGGCAGTTGAAAAACTATCGATTCCAGGGTTCATCGGGTCCTTGGATGACTCGGTGTCCCACACTTGTTATACCTTTTTTGTAACTCCTTGTATATCTGCCTAATAGAAAATATGTCTACCAAGAATACTTACATACATGAACAACTACAACAGTCCACTGCTGGACATGAGCTTCTCCATATTGGGGGGTATTGCCATACTCACCAGTGTGAAGTTGCATTCACAGGGGACGCTGCTGCCCATTCCCTGGATGATTATCACTTAGTCGATTTTTACGACACCCACGAATACAATTGGGGTGATGCTATTCGAAGCTGACGCCACACGGCAAGAATGTCATGACATAATTTATCCGTACTTCAAGCAAAAGTTGTCATTAGTTAATATATTAGAATTAGATAGGTACAAAAATGTACAACTTCGGCTTTCGGCTTGATATACCCTTCTTGTTACTTCCTATATAATAAATGTCGATCTGCATGTTTTACAGTTTCGTGTTACCAATGATGCTAAGTAAGTAGGTACTCACCAAACAAATGGACTAATAGAACTTCAAAAACCGTTGTTATTACTTGCCAAATTGATGCAAATAACGAAAACCTGTAGCGTCCCACCCAAATACATCCAACTGTAACATTACTGCGTTAATAACAATGAATGTAACACGAGGGAATAACGTTATAACGGTTGTTATTCAATATGGTTATCGCTGCATAACGGTTATTTTTGGCTATTTAGCGCGTTATCATCACAATTTCGGCAACTGGTCTCGTTCTTAATGCGTTTAAGGAGCTGGACGTAATATTATTGTTTTTATTGTTATGACTCTATGGGATGAGAATTGGGATGATATTGAAACAGGTGCAAATTATTTTTGATTAATTTTATTTTATATGCTGGTGTTGAAGATTCTGAGACTTTTGATTCAGCGTCAAATATTTTGGTTTGCATCTAGCCTTTTCAACGACTTATAAAATAACACTATTTCCGTTTTTGTTTTTTACTTCCGGTTGTTTTTTTTTTCAAATTGCACCGGGCATCTCAGCCATACTTTTGCATAGTTATTTTGAGGTATTTTTATCATTCTCCAAACAGTATTAAATTAAAGTGACTTTTATACTCCAAATGATAGCAAGTATATTTCGACTTATCTCAACTGACGTGGATGATAAAATTGATATCGAAATAGTTCCAAATATTTAAACGCTTTCTCACAACTTTAATTAATGCTTTTTTATGTGTAGCAACAACTCCTTTAAATTTTACATAAAAACATGTTAATAAATGTAAGTAGATTTTGAGAATATAAATACATTTCAGATACTAAAATTATAATTGCAAGATATGATAAAACGGTTGTACGTGTGATGCATTGTAACCCGTTTATAGAAAACCTTAACCAAAAAAAACGTAGGTACTTAACTACTACGAAAAGTATAAAATGATGGATTTTCCAATAACATAAAGTGCATAGAAACAGCACTGAATGAATGATCTTGAAACCGATAAAAGAGGCGACAGTCAACTGTGAAGAACTGGAACGGTAGAAAAAGAAACTTTAATCATTGCCATCCAGACTTGAACAAACCTCGAAAAGTATAAGCGATAAGTTAAGGGACAGACTTAGTAACATCCATGGCCCGAAGCCTGTTATAGATCGTTTCAATGGTGTGACAATGGCCTGTCAGCGTGAGACTTTTGGACATTTCGCATTCTGCTAACAGTTTTTTTGGGGTGGTATGGGATCTACCTCCTAGTGGTCCACCCCGGGCAACGGCAACACAGGCTTGCCTGTGGATAAGTCCGGCTGAACGATCCCACTAAGCGGTGGAAGGCTCCGAAGGGGCCGCCTGGCTCGCGACCACCATCCCACCGAAGTCTGGCGCCAAGTAGTTTGCTGCGTTCCGTCAGTGTGTGGGAGTGCCAGTGCCTTAACAGGCTTCTTCTGCGTAAGCTCGCTCCATCTTAGACTCTGTCTATGTCCTATGACCTAGACTAGAGTCAAGAGCAAACCCATCATTAATATTTAAAAAAATATATATTTTGAAGTATAGCAAATCACAGTGGCATTTAAATGACAGTGGAGTTTGCATGCAAGGGTAAAAAAGTAAGGGAATTCGGGCCCTGATATCTACTTGGAGCAACGCGGCTTTTCTTTCGAGCTTGACGAAAGACCGTGTTTCTCTGAGAATCAATACTATAAAAGATAAGTCTGCCTAAAGATGAAAGTATGGCGATTCTCCTACTTGTCGCCCGTCGCTGCGTATTATTAACGCACCGTAACGCATGCGTCTCACAGACGAAGAAAAATGCGAGTTCCGATCTTATACATACATAAATCCCGTCTATATCCCTTACGGGGCAGGCAGAGCGTCAACGGCCGTAAAACGGATATTAACACCATATCTGACAAAAGTTTGACGGTCAATCAGATAACTGTGAATCTTATTTCTGTACAAATACGGCTACGGTGCCTTACGGATGCGTCTGTTAAGTCATTTGACGCATCCGTTAGCAACGATGGACGACAAGTAAGAGAACCGGCTAACTCCTGGTCTAAAACTAAAACCTGTTTTGTACGGGAACAATTATGTAGGTACGCTTACGTGATATTTTTTTGAGTTTGCACAACTAATACTCATCACAATAAAATAATTTTAAACGTATTTACTTGCTTACGCTTACATACATTTACGATAAATGATTAGTGATGCCGGCTTATAATAGCATCACCCCAATTCAATCCATGGGTGTCGTAAAAAGCGACTAAGTGATAATCATCCAGGGAATGAGCAGCAGCGTTCGCTGTGAACGCATCATCTTGCACTGCGCTCGCCAATCCGCTTTCCCAGCGTGGTCAGTATAACAATAACACCCGCTATGATGAGGCCCATGTCCAGCAGTGGACTGTTGTGGCTGTTAATATATGTATGTCATGTTGCTCAAGTTAAATAAGCGATGGCACGAATACTACAAAAACCTGCTGAATGAAGAATTCCCGAGAAAACAAATCACTGAAGAATTATTAGTCTACGGACCTGCAAATGAAATTACTGCAGCAGAGGTACGAAAGGCTATTGCCAAAATGAAAAATAACAAAGCCAGTGGACCGGATGAAATACCCGCTGAAGTATGGAAACTACTGAAAGCTGATGGAGTAGCGTGGCTCACTGAACTCTTCAATAACATCTTAGCGAACGATCGTATGCCCGATGCTTGGAGAAGAAGCACACTAGTGCCTTTCTATAAAAATAAAGGCGATGTCCGTGATTGTGGAAATTTCCGAGGCATAAAACTCACATCACACACCCTGAAGATCTGGGAAAGAGTATTAAATGAGCGGCTTCTCAAATATATTACCCTCACTGAAAACCAGTTTGGGTTTACGGCTGGAAAAGGAACCACAGACGCAATACACGCAGTGAGAACAGTAGTTGAAAAAGCCCGTGACAACAAGCAAAATTTATGGATGGTCTTTATAGACCTCGAGAAAGCATTTGACCGAGTACCAAGGTCCCTTATCTGGCGGGCTTTAAGAGCTCATGATGTACCGGAATGCTATGTTAGGCTTATCAAAGATATGTATCACGATGTCCAAACCAGCGTAAGGAGTCCGGCAGGACTGTCTGAGAGCTTCGGCGTCAAAGTTGGTGTTCATCAAGGCAGCGCTTTAAGCCCGCTTCTATTCAACACCGTCATGAATTATTTAACAGCAAAAATTCAAAAGCCAACACCGTGGAACCTACTGTATGCCGATGATGTAGTTCTGATCACCGACAATATCGAAGACATGCAAATAAATCTAGAGCAGTGGAGAGAGTCGCTAGAAGCAAATGGTCTGCGTATCAGCCGCTCTAAAACAGAATTCATGTTCTGTAACTTTGATCCCGCTCGGCCCTGCCATGAAGATGTCAAGCTAGACGGCACACCACTGCCCAAGGTTACCCGCTTTAAATACCTCGGCTCTGTTGTCTCTGCAGATGGCACATTAGACGCAGACATAGTGAACAGAACAACAGCAGCGTGGAACAAATGGCGTACACTCACTGGTGTACTGTGTGACACAAAAATGCCGATAAAAACAAAAGGCAAAGTTTACAAAACTGCTGTAAGACCGGCACTGCTCTACGGCAGTGAGGTATGGGCGTCAAAGAAGGTCCACGAGCAGAAGATCCACACTACTGAAATGCGTATGCTGAGATGGTCGGGGGGAGTCACACTTAAGGATAAAGTTCGTAACGAGCACATCAGAGGGAGTTTTAAAGTCGCACCGATAACCGACAAAATTAAAGAATCCAGATTGAGATGGTACGGTCATGTGATTCGAAGACCCCAGGATCATGTGGTGAAAAAGTGCCTTTCCATTGCAACTAAAAAACGAGGTAGAGGAAGGCCCCAAACATCATGGCTGACGAATGTCCAAAAGGACATGAAAACACTCGGCCTTTCTGAAGACGATGCTTACCAGCGGACAAATTGGCGCCTCAGGATCAGGAAAGCCGACCCCGCGTAACGGGATAAGGCGAGGATGAAGAAGAAGAAGATGTTGCTCAAGTTAAATGTCAGCATTCGCACGTTCATCTTGAACTGCCTTTTGAAGAGATTTTGTCAAAATTATTATTAAAACCTTTGATTTGCGATTTTAAAAATTTCAAATGTGGGTCACACTAACAGGACGATGCGATTCAATAAAATCATTAAATATTACGTCATAATATGACGTCGCGTTTTCCAAACAACCTTAGTATATCCTGTCATGATAAATAACCCAAGAATTCCCCTTAACTTTGCAGCCAATACTATCGAAAGCATTCGAGAGAACAAGATCCTCTTTCTAATGTGCTGTGCTGTTGTTTTAATTACAAAGAGGCAAGATACCGGGTTCAATTCTCGGCCAGAGTAAATCATAATTGAATTCACAATCTTCTTTAGTGTTATTGGTGTTGCTGAGTTGTGGGTTTGGTCCATGTACAGTATTCGACGGTTTTTCGATTCAAAAGAGTATTTAATAACTATATTAAGTAATTTGCTAAGGTCCAGCGGAATTGAAGTAGATTTTATGCTACTTTGCCAGCTATAAAGCTCTTTTTAGGTACCTACACACGCGCGGAGCGTATTTACGTCAAATGTAGGGTGAATTTTTACTAGTGACCGATAGCAAAATCTGTGGACATGCACCAGCAATGGCAATGGCAATTACCACCAGGTAATGAACAATTTTCTCCAAGAAATATGGGTTTAAAATATGCCAAAAATATATTGAGTTTCCAAACTCAACTACCTAACTCAAATCAGCTGATCGGCAATTTTGTAGGGGTCATATATAATTTTTAATTTTTCAACCTATTGTTCCTTGGCGAAAGTTGTTCGTCAGCTTGTCTTTTATTTTCAGTAACGAATAGTAACATTTCACCTTATACCCATAGGTCGTGTGGTATACTTCGTGAATGCCATAACCAAATCTGTCTCTACGAAATATACAATTTGCCGTATGCATGCGTCAATGCGTATTTACGTAAATACTTACAAGACCAAAACACAACGTACCTAAATGAATCGCCACAATGTACTAGATTTCCGCCTAGCGGTTTTACCCGCTACCACTCATTTTCCCATAGTAATAGTTGTATTCCCGAGGTAAAAAGTAGCTTATGTATTATTCCGGGTTATATTCTACTTGTGTTCCAAATTTCATCCAAATCGGTCAAGCCGTTTGAGCGTGAAGAGGTAACAAACATACATACATATATACACACAAACTCTCAGATTTATAATATTAGTACGTATATGAAATCAAACTTCTGGCTGCATTAACAATTTACGAATTAATAAGGATCTTATAGACTGGGAATAACTACTAATATTTTGTCAACTTGATTATTTTCATTTCCGTAAAAGTTACTTCAAGGCAGTTTTTCTGGTCCGATCAATATGAAATTCTTCAACTTGGACCTCAGGCTTATCGAACTGTAGAGGTACTTGAGACGCCACGATCCCATTACTAATGTTCAGTTCTATTGTTTCCGAGACACTGGACTTTTAGCGTTGAGAAAAATAGACCAAGATAAAGCCTAGGGGTAATGAAAAGTTAGAAGCTTTAAGAGATTAAATGTGCGGAAACTAGCAAAGGTTTTTGGCTTTGTATTCTATAGTGATTTTTTAGTACCTGTAATGTCTTATCGAAATGTATCAACATAAGTATTTTTCCAATTAAAACTGCAAGGATATCTTTACGACAAAAGTTATGTCACTTTAAAAATTTAACGAGTATCTTGACATCATCAAGTATGAACATTTTGCGACCACACTCTGATCTTTAGGACGATAATAAGCAGCGCTCCAGTTTTTAAATACGTCATAAACTAACTTTCCCATTTCCATATTGCACTTTTAAAAGTGAGCATTCTTGAAAACATGTTCCGATATTGACTTTCTGAACAGCAAAAGTAGGTTTGCAGTTCGAATGATGAAGATGCTCTTTATTGCCATTGTAAAAGTGTGCGTCTTGAAAAATGGTCCATATTGCTTTAGTATTATAGTTGCTGGTGGAATTTGAATGCGAAAAAGCATGTAAAAGTAAATTGGTGACCTGCTAGCAAGTTCTAAGTGCATCGCTGTCCTTGCAAGCTTTACTCCTCTGCGAAGATGGCAGGGCTTAACATTTCCTGGTAAAATGCTTTCCTGGTACCTACTTTCTTGGCGACTTTACCGGGAAAAAAACCGACTTTGTTCCACAATGTTGCCTTGATTTGCTTGGGCTTGTAAATAATAAGTACAAAGTACACTTACATACTTGCTTACTTGCAGTTTTAAGTTTTCTGTATTATTTGGTTCTTCTTGTGTTTGTTGTTAGCAATACAGTATTCATCTATCTACATTAAAAAGATAAATTGTTGTTTTTGTTGTTTGTTTGTGTGTATGTAATGATTATCTAAGACAGTTCTCCCACTATGACGGGCGGACGTATTATTCACGCATTCGTCTGTCAGACGATAGGGAATTTAACATTCGTCTTTTTTCTCCGTAGAAAGGACCACGGAAAGACTGGTAAAACTGGCAAAGAGATTTTAGATACTTATTCAATTAACTTTT
This sequence comes from Tuta absoluta, assembly GCA_027580185.1. Taxonomy (NCBI): domain Eukaryota; kingdom Metazoa; phylum Arthropoda; class Insecta; order Lepidoptera; family Gelechiidae; genus Tuta; species Tuta absoluta. The sequence goes on from JAQAHW010000008.1 coordinate 5,582,580, forward strand.
GTTGTGGATTACCAAACAGATAACCAATTTATCATAATCAACACTTACTGACAATTCACACAATTCAGTTGCTCCCCTCGATTGTCAATTACCTGAAAGCAAAATAAATAAATAAAAGCGACGTGTATTTAGGAACCGCTCAATGATTGTAGCATGTAGGACAAATGAAGCTTGAAGTCCAACCTAATGAGGATCCTATCCCTCATACGATATGGATCATAATAGCCTAAAATTTCAGCCGACTGTATTATGGTCATCGGTACAAATTCGCATTCTGGTTAATCAGGTCACCAGAGCGGGTCATTTAATTATGAAAGAGATTAAATTTTCCGGCCGAGAGAGCTATGGCTTTCATATGCAAATCGTTGTTGTTTGTGACAATGAATTTGAGAATCCGCTCCATAGGTCCACCATACTTTCAGGAGTATTTTTGTCTACAAAAATTGAGTAGACACTTTTGTTAAACTGAATTGGAATATTTTAGAACTTTTAAAGAACACATTATGTTACTAATATTTTAACTAAGAGAAATCTGAGGAATTATTAAAATCAGGTTAGAAACTCTGATTCTGTTTTTAAGTAACATGTTTATAACTTCAAGGATTTTCTTTTACAACACTTTTCGCTCCTTGAGCTTCAAAAGAAACTGAAAAACGCGGATTAAAACTTTGTTTACTTGCAAATTTATAATTTTTTTCTTATTACGGGAAAAAACATGAAGAAACAGTTCAAGTGAAAACTTTCGTTAAAGTTCACCCTGCTAAAGTGTTCTAGAACATTCTAGACGGATCGAAACTTTGTCCTAACTCGTTTACGGTGTTGAAAAACAATTGTGACGGAAAGTGTCCAGTAGTTTTAGTTCTGTACTGAGTAGTTCCGGCTGTGTATTTAGAAGATATTACCACGGGTTCTCAAAAACATTGAGACAAGTTGCGGCAGGAAATACAGAGTGGTAGAGATTTAGCTTTACTAACAGAGTGCCTTAAAAAAACAGTAAAATAATAGATCTTTTCTTATTTCAAAACGAATATTTCTGAGGTCAAAGTAAATATACAATTTTTTTTAACAGAAAGCATGTACCTACTCGTACTACCTACTTCGAGTTTACAAAATGGTGTCGCACATCTACCTGTCGCAAAATTTACTTATGTATGACAATTTGCGCGAAAAGTATTGCTGTCATATTCAAACTACATTCAAACAATAGGAAGTCCCGCGACCGAATATAACTTAACAGGCTTTTTCTGGGTGAGCTCACTCCATCTTAGACTCTGTCTCTGTCCTATGACCTAGACTAGAGTCAAGAGCAAACCCATCATTAATAAAAAAAATGTACAGTTTGAACAACGGTAGAGGCAATGATGTTTCTAGTAAAGTGCACTCCACGAGGAGCGAAATGAAAGTTCGGTGCCAGGTTTAGTTTATTTCTCTCTACTCGCCGACGATTTGATTTATTGTTTTTCGTACTGCTTGTTTGAAATTCGCTTCCGATTTTCGATTGCTTTCACTGGAATATATATTGCTGTTAAATACTTTTTTACAGTTTGCTTTGTGTTCATTGGCTGTTACAAGTATTATAAATGTTAGCAAACAAATTTCTGTAAGGTATTCTTTGGCGAATGGAGGTATATGTCTGTCACTTATCTGAAAAACTTTGTTTCTACTAGCAATAACCTATGCCCGTTGCTGATCACATCAAAATTAACTGGATATTACTTGTCAACAGAATTATCTACGATGTACCCCAATATAGCAATAAATTGCCCCAATGTGAAATGCCATAGGGTACTTGGAGGGCACTTCACAGTATCGGTAATTCTAGTCTCAGTACTTGTCTTTGTGTTCTAGACAGTCAGAATTAACACCCTTTGATAGATGACCGACTATTGATAGACAGCTTTAGCAATATAAAGGATGATTTATACAGTTTGAACTATACACTCGCAATTTGAATAACAGCATTTATTAGACTGTAACAATCTCAATAGATTAGGAAACAGGAAACCAAGTTTTTTTATTTTATTTTATCTTCTGTAGATTTTTTAATAAAATGTGTCATTAATTTTCATAACGAATAGCTTTGAGTTTAGAACATCCTATAAGAATCCGTATGAACCAAAATAAATTGCCAGAATCTATAATCATAATTTTCCTCTAATAAATCACCTATGGATTGTACTTGGCATTTTGCTTCCGATAATCCATAAATAAACAGCAATACATCTTTCGTTTAAAAAGTGGCGTTATCCTTCTCGCTTTTGAAGCAAACATCATAACAAAATGGGACAAAGAACCAGTTCTAAAAGACCTTCGAAATACTTAATGTCACCCCGCCGAAGTACAGATAAAAAGGGATAAGAGAGGTGCGGTAGATCAGGTTAAAGTGGATACGTATGTAACCATAAATACTCAGAGATGCATCGACAAATTTATGTTTGCGTTCGAGGGAAGTGCATTTGCTTATAAAGGAGATGGCTAGGAGATGGTATTAGCTGAACTTAATGGTGGTAAAATGTAACGCGATGCATGTTTCGGTAGCTTTTAAATAGACGTTGAAAGAAGACGACGGACAGCTATCAAGAAGCACTAATAGGCGTAGCGTACGCCAGAAATAATTAACAAAATGTGGTCTGCGAGGCAAGATCTTGTTCTTGTGTTTGGTGTATTTTGAGCGCTCATTATTTTGAATTAATTACAAAGAGGATATGTCTCAAAAGACGTAAGTACAGAAACAAAGCTGTTTCCTCTGTTCAAAATTATACACAATACAATTGAGCATTGTTAAGTAGCAAATAATAATGGTATTCGCTGTAGATATTTGTAATCCAATGGCATTTAAATTGTGTGTAGTTAGGTATTGTTTTTAATTGGGCCCAAGACTATGTATTTAAATGTAGATAGTAAGTATGGAATATAACAACTTCCGCGGAAAAGTTATAGTGTTCAAGCAATTATAGCTCTGCGACTGCACCATTAAGTGACGCATCACGCGGGTGAGTTCGGTTAGACCCTAAGGAATTCCAACATTTCAAGAATTTAACGGTATTTAATAATAGAAGGTGTCAGACTTCACGCCAAGTGTCAGGAAGACATAATATTATACAATCCCTGCACAGTATTGTGGGCACATCTCCTGTCATAGTCACGGATTGGAACACGTTGGAAGTGACGAAGATGAGGAAAGTTATCTAATATCATGTCAGATCAAGCGGGAAGAGATACAAATAGCTGTTGTTTAAATTGCTGTGAAATAGGTTCGTGCCATTTGATGAAAATTATATGGAAGTTACATGTTAAACATTTGCCTACAGTTATACTTATAACGTTAGTCCATAACTTGGTAAAGTGTAATTAAAGACTTATATTAATGATATAATGACATAATGATGACTTACGCGGAAAATCTTTTATGTCAACATCAAAAACTCAAGATTCTATGACTGAACTATACGCATTACCTATTTTGTAACTTTAACTTTCCTCCCGCTACAACATATTGAATCTTCAAAGTTTAATAGACAATTTGTTTGGTCCATAATAATGGACTTGAAGTAAATATTATTATATGTACCTACTCACTGACGGACGGCAGCTGTCTAATTTTATTGTTTATGATAACAGTCGATAGACGTTACACCAAGCATGTTAGAGGCCTTTACAGAGGCCTTACTAGTAACAGTAAGCAGTTAAAAAAAATTACACGAGAATTTATCAGGTCGCTCGGCGACTCGGTGTCCTACACGACAGAAGAAGACGAAAATGAATTTTGGTTTAGTTTACACCTTTAACTTTGATAGTATGTGAACAGAACCAACAACACGATACCCTATTTAAGTTTAAAACAGCCACAGATTGTATTATCTGTTTCCCTCAGGTAATCAAGTGAGCCACTTAATAAACTATGTACAAAGGCAAGTGCAACCACAAGTAGAGCAAGCATAGCGTACCTCGTGTGACAGAGGCGATCTGCTTGCGTGCTTGGGCATTTAAGTAGTGTAGAATTTTATTATTAGCATTAAATTCTTATTTTTTATTATTATAAATATGTTGATGTGATAAACGATGATAGAAATTACTCATTTTGCATACTAGTTCTTTTTTAAATATAAAGTGTGAAAGGGACGGTGTACCTACAGAAAACTTTGCAGGCATGATCGATCAGACCATTGGACTAAACAACTTTTACTGTAGGTAGAGCCTATGTTGAGAAACGATATTTTTTTGAGTTTGAATAAATAGCCTCCATAGAAAAAGTTGTTCAGTTTCAAGGTCTGATCACTCCTGCAAAGTTTTCGGTACACTTCCCTTACACCCCGTATATTAGGTATAAACTAGGTACAGTCAAGCTCACGTCCAGTTAGACACTCGAATAGCTAATGTACTCTTAATGTAAGTCTTATGCGCGCAGCATAAGAACGGTCCAAACTGTCTAACCCAGCTTAAGATTGACTGTACCTACCTATCTCATTTCCAGATGCTTCATGCAGTGAATCAGTTCTATTTACGTTCAATATTTTTTATTCATTGTCTAGTTTTTTCAGCACGCTCTGTCACCAGGGATATTCAAAGCCCGATATTATTAAACTATAGGCTACAAATTTTATAGGTGAAATTCGAATGTTTATTGCGTATTCGGTCAGCTATTTGATATCAGATATGTTAACCGGCTACGCAATGTACTAAGAATTTCTGTAGACTTGTAGCCTGTAGTTAAATAAGAATAACCTGTCGTTTCATAACATATAGCACAGGTCGTTCATCGATTTAGCGAAGATTATGTTCTACTAGTTTTGATGTTAAAATCTAAAGAGCTAGACTAGCCGTAAGATACTTCCATGACCAAAAAATTACAAAAACACCATTTGTACGAAACAGGCGCCCTGTTTATTTTTTTATTTTCTCATGTCGGCGCGTCGTAATCGTATGCTTGTTTATTTTATGACTTTTGGTCGGGTGTAAAAAACAAAGTAAAACACGTAAAACACACTAAAAAGTGCGTTTGAGTTGCAGCTTTTTGTTTTACGACGTTTTGGGTACCGTTCATTTCCGGTATTTAAAAAGTCAATATATTGCAACAATGTGGTTTCACACTTTTTTATTCGTTTCTGTTTCCCAAAAAGAGTGTTAAAAACGCTCGGCTGACACTTTGTGTGACAAAGTATCGGTAATAAAATACCAGTTGGTTAAGTAGGTAGGTGATACATACATCAATTAGATATAAGTACATGCCTATAAGTAAGTATAGTAACTACCTGGGTATCAACTTTTCTAAAATAAAGATTATTTGAATGTTTGCATGTAAATATTTAACTATCTGCTTGTTATAAAGGTACTAGTGGTTGATAACCGATACCTAACTTTGCCTTTTAAAGTTTTATACTTAACTATCACCATAGACTATCACTAAGTATTCTATGTATATTGGGATAAAATTTCAAATAGGTACGACATCAAGCAGGTAGGTTTATTTTTTAAGGAAGAGCAATTTCCTTAAACCGTGACCACTACCGCCATCTACATTATTCCCCTCGCACGTGTTTCTTCCTCGTTTCCGGAGCGCCGTTTGGAGACTCCTGCAGGAACCTCTTGATTCCTACATTTGCCACCAGAGCGCGCTACAAACATGCACTTCCGAACAAACCTAAAACTGATAAAAGTACATTGAAACTTAGAAGAAGAATTTAATAAGTTGTGAAAAGTTGAAAGATACGAATAAGTATTGTAACTTGGTGTACTATCGGTCTACAACGTTATTTTCCAAGTGGAATGGCGTTTGAAGTATTGGAAAACTATTTCCAAGATTCTATTTTTAGATTGGAAATCTTTGTTAGATATCTACAATACCGCAAAATATCTGAAAATATTAAAAACACTATTTTTGACAAACAACTTGTTTTGAAGTAGGCAAGTTACTTAACTTATTTTCTTACTGATACAGGTAGATAGGTAGGTATGATTTTTGAAAACATTATAAAGCAAAACACACAAAACAAATTTTAATGAGAGTTGCATAAACTGCTTGCCCAGATGAGGCACCTATTGCGTGATTGCGAACTCACGTATAACATTCGATAATACAACATCATTTTTTTATGGCCGCTGAATTTTTCCGGCAAACCTATAAACACCAGTAAGTGATAATACTATCCTACATTGAATAAAGTTATTTCATTTTAATTTTTCATTTCAATAATAATATCAATTTAAAAAATACGTAGCTGTAAGCTTTACGCGACCAACTTTTTTAATCAGCACAGCACTCATAAAAGAATCGTTGTAGCGTAAACTATATTGCGTACTCATAAACTCGTGACCTATTTTTTTCTTAATTCTTGATAATATCAAAGAACTTATTTCTTGACAAATTAAACTTTACGTTTGGCGAAACAAATCGCGCTATCATTTTCATACAAGCTCGAATAAAATTATACAGATTTGAAGTGGTTGGATACTTATCCAGTTTTTTAAAACTTGCAAAATTACAAGCCTAAATCCTGCCCACGATTAAAAATACTGTAAGTAAAAAAAAAAAGTTCTTAATCTTTTTTTTTACTCTCACAACATTTAGATCCTTTAGTCGCTGAGTGCCTAAACCGCAGTCTTCCAATATGATTTATTAGAAACGTAGCTCAATCCAAGGTAAATACCACCAATAAAGCTATAATACTCCGGAGTCCGCAACCATCTGCAGCTCAGTGTTTATGACAGCACGAACTCAAATATAGGCGACCACCGGGTAGATTTCCAAATTCAGGGTTCCGTAAAATTGGAACCCAAATTTCTTTAGGCTTCAAGAGGGCGATCTAGAGTTGGAATTATACAAATTATGTTACTTACAAAATTCAATTCGTATAAAATATATGTTCTTGATCGATAACAAATTGATATTCACGACACAGCTTGACGGTTGACGAATGACGCAATGCCGCTTTGATGTTTGTGACAGTATAGACCGATATTAACCTGATTGCTTGTTCTGCATTAATTTATGTATGCAAAGTAAGGTACGTTCTTTTGTTATGGCACGCGTATGTCATCTTTTAATATTCGCATCGCATCACTTCTGATTGGTTTACGACTCATAAAGACGTTGACATAGGCACGTCGTTTTGACGCTATCAGTTAACAGTACTTCTGGAGTGCCGTTTCTTAATAAATTGATTGGTATGGTAAAAGTAGGTTTACATTGAACTGCACAGTCTATCTGCCCACGCTAAATTCGCAACAAATACCTAATTTGTCTCACGTTTGTCTAGTTTGCGGTATTCCCGTCACGGCAACAACGCCAGTATCATGAGTGACGGTAATTTAGACACATTGCTGATTTGACGCTTGTAAAAGTACTATATAACGTCATTGTCAATCAATAAACGACAACACTGTGCCGCAATATAATACAGTCACAGAACACTTTTTCTTTTGTTATAAAACGCGCTTGTCCAGTTTTTAGTAATAACGTCACAGATTGTACATAATGACGCGAGTGGCGTGAGTGACGTTAAGTAGACGTACCTCACTATGACGCCTTCAACAGTACCTTGCTGACGTCTTAGTTACATAAAAAATTACAAGGTGTTACACATTTAACTTTTATTCCAAAATGAGTTTGTCTATTTTTTGGTATTTGCGTCACAGAGGGATCGTAGCAATGGAACTGACGTGAGTGATGGTAAGATAGACGCACCGCCGCTTTGTCGCTTGCAACAGTACCGTTACGCTCTGATAGTCACTCAGTAAATTTCAGTATACTATAGAACACGTTTAACTTTTTTTTCAAAACACGCTTGTTCATTTTTTGGTATTTGCGTCACAGAGCGGTCGTAACGACGGGAGTGACGTGAGTGACGATAAGATATACGCAATGCCGCTATGACACCTTTACTTGTACAGTACCTTACTGACGTTATAGTCACTTGAAAATTACAGTATGCTACATATTTAACTATTGTTTCAACAGGCGATTGTGCATTTTTTGGTAATCGCGTCACAGAGCGATCGTAGCAATCAAACTGACGTGAGTGACGGTAAGATAGACGCACTGCCGCTTTGACAATTGCAACAGTACCGTTGTGATGTGATAGTCACTCAGTACATTTCAGTATACTACTGAACACAATCAAGTTTTGTTTCAACACGCGCTTGTCCATTTTTTGGTATTCGCGTCACAGAACGGTCGTAACGGCGGGAGTGACGTGAGTGACGGTAAGGTAGACGCACCGCCGCCGCCGCTTTGACGCTTGTAACAGTACCAGTGACGTGAATGTTAATCGCTACTCCGCACTCGTGTTAGGCGGCTTGTTTGAGTTATAAAGTAGCTTTTGTTAGCTTTCGGGGCGAATTTAATTAACAATATTTTTATTGATAAGTCATAATACCAATGTCTGATACAATATAAAAACAATATTGCAATATAATAATATCACACTTTTAAATATGACTTTATAGTAGACTGTATAGTACACTTAAAAATACTCGTAACCTCTACAATTTAACCTTTTATTCGTTAATATTATTTAATTGATTAAATTGGTTTGAATTTAACCTCAACAGGAAAATGAAATAGGTTATCTACTACGAAATTTAAAATTTTGCACTGTAGTCGAGTTCATTTGTAAGAATTCACTTAACGTTGGCAAAGCGAAAGAGCCAGATTTCGGGAAAACGTATAACATAATGATGAGTAAAATACCTAGAATTACGCTACACACGGGCTTCAACAATGAATAAACTAGGGCCCCGGCGGCGACGTTGTTCTGTTCTGTAACTAATTTTTAATGTGATTGGCGGACAGCCTCCTTCGGCGCAAGAGGCACTAAATCATTTATGCATCTTTTTCTGATAAATACGGAGATAAAGATTAGAGAGCAAAAACTTGAAGGTAGGAAGGTAACTCATGATAAACAAATAAAATCTAACTGGTTAACACCTAGCGTAACCAATATTGTTATGTTTTTTCATAGGTTTTGAACTTTAAATACTGTAGGGTCGTAAGTTTCAAAATAAGTGGTAAACACGCTGAACGAGAGTAGATGAGACCTTAAATTGGGCCAAAGATTATTACTATATTTTTTATCAGTTAAACCTTCGACTTCGATTTTAGGATAAAATAAGTTGAATCGGCAATTGACTTATACTTACCTATGTATTTTGTTGTATATTTGCTGTGGATTGGCATAGATTTTATTACTCACTTATTTATTTTATTTCCTGATGCTGTTTTTACTCGCCAAACGCTATGGTCGTGTGTCTCACCTATTTCGCGCCAGCAACTTATTACTTCACTGCATTTAGGAATTCCCTTTGCTGTCAAAGTCGGGGAAAATATTGAAATAACTCTGACAACTCTACAATTTCCATTGTTGCTTCCAGCCCTACCGCTAGACCTTTGAAATACTTCTAAAGTTCATACCGGAAAAGTGGGATAGCTGGAATTTTGAGGTGCAAGGTTGGGAATTTTTACACGTCTGCATAGTTCAAAAGTTCCTTCATGCCGATTCTCTCTCTTGTCGTCCGTCGTTCCGTTTTTTTAACGCAACGTAGCGCATGCGACTGTCAGACGAGAGGAAATTGCAAATTCCAATATTTTTACAAACAAATACGACCAAACGACTTGACTAACGCTCCCCTTACGCACCATAAACCCAAAGTAGCCGCATTTGTATGCGAGATTGGAATTCGCAATTTCCTTTCGTCTGACAGACGCATGCGTTACGTTGCGTTTTAAAATCGGAACGATGGACGACAGAAGTTAACCGCCTTAATAAAATATTTCATGATTTTTAATAAGGTATTATTCGCAGTTCTCTGAAATATTTCATACTTGATTCGTTAATTTAATGTCAAGTGATGTGAAGTGAGTGATAAAATTTAAATTTAATAGCTTAAATACATTTTCAGAGATAGAAGTAAAAGATCTTTGACGAGTTTATGTGGCTTTGAAATAAGAAAATATTTACACAAATCGTTTATAAATGAAAAATAGGGAACTGAAAATTTTTGCGTCGTTGGCCGGAGCTTGAACCCGAGTTCCGTTCCACCTCTCTACTAACGGAGCTACCGGCGTCTCGACCGAACACTTCCAAATTTTCAACGTCTTGATATTCGTCTCAAAGCGACGTATAGTCTCATTAATGTAAACCACTGTAAGTACAAAATATAGTTTTCGTAATTTTTTGGCATTATAGGCATTTTGGGATCAAACACGTGTGTTGATAGTTGATACCTACTTCATTAAGTCGACTGGCATGTTCACTCATTTATTTTCAATTTTTATCCAGCAAATTATTGCTTAAGTTACGTCAGGTATAAAAATAAAAATCGAGATCACAATGTTAAAGTAGACAAATGCAAAATTATTACAATAGGTACAATCTGTCCAGTGTCTAGCCACTTGCTCAGACAAAGTGTAGAATTTTAATGTATCCCCGTCTGGCATTTTCTAATTTTGAAGTGAGTTTTACTATAGAATGATAAATGAGCCTACAAAGCAGTTATGAATCTGAAAGCAGCAGTGTCGTTAAAGCCTTAAATTTTTCACCTAGATAGTACAATATTCATACTAAGTTTTAGAAAGGTACCAGTAAAGAGTGCTGTCGGCCTTATGATTGCAAAAGAAATAGCATGTCAGCAACTACAGCGACATTTTTTACTGTACCTTAATCATCAATTTATAGATGATTTATAGTATGAAATTAAATCGTTTTCCCCGTTTCTTTCAATCTATTATGGACACTGGCTGACACTGCTAACTCCTTCAGGTCGAATTTTGCAACAATAGATTTGTATTGTACTTCAAGCACACATGTGTGCTATTACGAGCGGATTAGTAACACGTAACAAATTTTGATGCCGATTTTTCAACAGATGATTTTACAGCAGTGTTTACATCAATGGTTGACACAATATATAGAGTGAAATTATACTTGTGAACGATAGCAAAAATTTAGTACAAAATAATGAAATAGAGGTAAATAATATAATGACCGCTTTGCGGCCGTTTACGCTCTGTCTACCCCGCAAGGAATAATAGCCGTGATATGTGTATGTATGTGTATGTTCCTTGGAGAAAGTTGTTCCGCTTATCACCAGCCCGTCCTTAGTTTTCGCTATCGGTCACTAGTAAAATTTCTCCCTATACGGCAGGAAAACATCGTATTTCTACGGAAAAACGGAAACCAGCGGGTAAAATCGCTGAGTGGGCCGCTAGCTTAGTATCACTCATAATCATGCTGAAACTTTAGATTACAGCGTGGCAGACGTGACCAAAACCTTTATCAAAGTCTAGATCTCGTCAACTTGTTGGAAAAGCGTTGAAGCTTCCAACTTTGGATTGTTACTTATTCTGAGCTTTAATTTAGGTACAAATCTAATTTGACAGGTAACGAATTTGGGGATACGAAGTACATTCTTGAATAACAGACAGTTGCTCTACGAAAATCCCGCCTTGGATCATACGTTAATTGTCTAGGCTTTTCAGACGGGATTTTCGTAGAGCAACTGTCTGTTATTCAAGAATGTACTTCGTATCCCCAAATTCGTTACCTGTCAAATTGCGCCTACGCCTTGAATCATACGTTAATTGTCTAGGGTTTTCAGACGTCAGGAGACTACTAGTGAAGAAATCCGCAACTGTTACAAACACACAGTCTGAGAGCGGAAGGGCTAATTAATTAAGAATCCTTTGCCTACAATTTTTACAGACGATTGGCCACAAAATAGAGAATCGCGCCGCCGCCAATACTTACTTTGTGATGAGGCGCAGTGGTAGTGTGACTGCCTGCGACGCAAAGCTTCGGGTTCGATTCCCGGTGGGGCACTCAGAAAGTTGATATTTATCACATTGTGTATTTTTTCCTAGGCATCGGTCGTTACACAACCATGTCAGAGGCCTACTATTAGTAATGGGCGGTTGAAAAACTCTGACACCAGGTTTCATCGCAAGAGCGGAAGGGCTCTCAGACTGTGTGTTTGTAACAGTTGCGGATTTCTTCACTAGTAGTCTCCTGACGTCTGAAAACCCTAGACAATTAACGTATGATCCAAGGCGGGATTTCCGTAATATATGATAATGCCAATTTTTACATGCAGGGTGAGAACTACGATTACAATGTGTCAGTTATAATTACCATGAGTTTGACGCGGCTCCTAAAAATATTCATGAATGTTGGCACGACACGCAGTGTACTAACAAATAATCTGATTAAAAATATAGCTTCCATGAAGCTCACGACACGATGAAACCTGGTGTCAGAGTTTTTCAACTTTCTGAGTGCCCCACCGGGAATCGAACCCGAAGCTTTGCGTCGCAGGCAGTCACACTAACACTGCGCCACATCACAAAGTAAGTATTGGCGGCGGCGCGATTCTCTATTTTGTGGCCAATCGTCTGTTAAAATAGTAGGCAAAGGATTCTTAATTAATTATTCCAAGCTGCAGAGCACTTCTGCGGGAAGTTTAGTCACGTATTGTTAGATTGTATGACATATGACAACTTACGCAGAAAATCTTTGATGTCATATTTCAGAAATCCAAAATTTCGCGAGTCAGCTATAAGTAGGTGCTTTCCTACTCTCATTTCAGATATTTCAAAACGGTAACGAACATTCACACCCGCCCCGAATTTTCTCTAGTATTAGACCACATCGCAGCCACAAACCACGCGTAGTCAGCATCTAACCTTAAAGCGAGTGTAGCCGTCAACGACCGCGACAGTGGCGCTACTTCACAAAAAAAAGTTTTCTCTTTATACAAACAATCTATCAGAATGTCCGAAGCCCAAGTTTTTAGTATTATCTTTATGTAAAATTAGAACCTGCAAACTCAATAAAATAATCGCTGCAATTAAAGGTATAGAAAAAAGTGCCTAAAACGGTCACTTTTGGCAATAATTGCCATAACTTTAATTGCAGCGAATATTTTATTGAGCTTGCAGATTTTAATTTCACATTAGGATAATACTAAAACTTGGGCATCGGACATTCTGATAGATAGTTTGTATAAAGAGAAAACTTATTTTTTATGAAGTGGCGCCACCGGCTCGATCGTTGACAGCTAACCTCGCCTTAATTGTCAGCCGAGGGGTAAATAAGACAAAGGAAATAATTATTAGACTGATAGCCAGCATTCCTTTAGACAATAGGGAACTATTGTCAGTCTAATTCAATGGGTATCGCCATGGGCGGGGAAAATGAGATCAGGATGAGGGTAAGTAGAGGAGTTATGGATAAGAAGCATGATGGCCAAATTTTTAAAAACTTCCCGTGTTAGGTATACTATTTTAGAAACTTGCAAAATTTTCTACCGCAGGCAGGATTTGAACCTGCGACTTTAACTATCACCGCAGCTCGTCTTTTGACCGCGAATTATGCAAGTATATTTTTGATGCCAATAACGCGTGGCTCCATCTCCCACGTTAGTTTTGCAACGAATGCCCAGCGACTAATTTATTCTTTACATATTGAGTTTGGTCTAAGCGATGAAAACCTGCGATAAATTAAATACCAAATTTTTAAAACACTTCCCCTGTTAGGTATCATCATCATCATCATTGGCCTCACACGTCTGTGACAGACGATTTAATCAGTGTCTGAGGCAAGACTTTTCATGGCTGTATAAGCCGATACGGGAGCGGCATAATTTTCCGCACGCTATTACTTTTAGGAAACTTGCAAAATTTTTTACCGCGTCGCCATAGTGATGGCGAAAGTCGCAGGTTCAAATCCTGCGAGCGGTAGTAAATTTTGCAAATTTTGAAAAAAAATATAAGAAGTATATTGAATTGAAAAAAGATTTACCGAAAGCCCGTAGAACTGTTTCTCCCGCTGCTGCTACCCGCTTTCCCGTGGCAATCGAGCAATTTCCGGTAGTAAAAAGTGACTTATGCTACTCATGAGTAACCGTAGTAGCATTCTAATTGTAAAAGAGTTTTAAATCGGCTACATACTCGAAGTGTCAGGGTTTATATAGGATTTATATGTCATAAAATAGCTAATGTAAGGACATACTTAACATTAGCAATTTGACATACACATATCGCGCCTATTATCCCTTGCGGGGTTAGCAGAGCGTAAACGGCGACATTTGAGGGTCATTAGGAAAGTCGTGTATTGTCATGGTGACAGGTTGTCAGCCCATCGCCTAAAATTGCAATTTGACTATGAGAGATAAATAATGGTGACCTACAAAATTGTACGTTCATTCCTTAAAGCCCAGAATAAATTGCTAAGAACACCCCTGTGTTGGTAATTTTGTGTGGGAGTCTCGTATGGCCTCGGAAAAATTCATGAAGGAACTCGCTCATGCCAGAGGAGCAGTTTTGTGGCATGTTTATATTCGTGGGAACCTCCTGAATTGTGTGTACTCAGGGTACAAGAATGTTTTGGAAGGAAAAGCTTAAGAATTTCGTTAATGTACGTTATATGGCTACCTAAAAGAAGAAGTAAGTAATCTCCCAAAAGTGTGTATAATTATAAACAACAAACCAGTTTTTATATACATTTATAAGCTTTACCTCATGTGTTCTACTAGGTAATTCTAAACTGACAATATATACATTCTACACCCTATAATGACGGCCGATGTGGGGCAGTGGTAGTGCGACTGCCTGCGACGCAAAGGTCCCGGGTTCGATTCTCGGTGGGGTACTCACAAAGATGATACTTTTCACTTTGAGAATTTGTTCCCAGTCTGGTTAGGACATTGCAGACTGAACCACCCGATTGTCCGTTAGAAAGATGCTACCATGTTTCGGAAGGCACGTTAAGCTGTCGGTCCCGGTTGCTGACTATGATTACTTAGACAGCGGTCGTTACACAACCATGTCAGAGGCCTACCGCTAATAGTAGGCGGTTGAAAAACTCTGGCACCAGGGTTCATACGGTCGTTGGACGTCTCGGTGTCCCACACGAAAAAGAAGACAACCTATAAGAATCATATGCGGTTCTCCCACTTGTCGTCCGTCGCTGCGTATTTTTAACGCACTGTAACGCATGCGTCTGTCGAACGAGAGGAAAATTGAAAATCCCAATCCTTTTTCGGATACAAATACGGCTACGGTGAGTTACGGTATGTCAAACCTTGGCAGACGTATCCGTGTACGCACCATGATAATTCGATTGTAATTCGCAATTTATTTACGGCTGACAGACGCATTTGTAACCGTTCGTCAAAAAGACGCAGCGATGGACGACTAGTGAAAGAACCGCCATCTTAAAGTGCTTACCTACTCCAAAGTTCTACGTATAGGCTCAATCATTGGCTCAATTTGCATTAAATTTACTAGTACATCCACTGGTTATTCATTGTAGATAATCAGATAATCTTCATTAAGTAAATCCCTTTTAAGGGCAACTCGAGTCGAGGCGCTGCTGCATCAACTACTTTCTACTGGTTGTCCTGTAACTCATTTCGCCCTACTAACCCGAAAACTAGAAAAAATAAAAAGTAGACGGAAAACAATAATCCAACCACTTTATCAACTGGTGAAAACCGAACCACAAAACTTTAGATCTGAGACGATAAACTAAGTAGCTGAAACGAAACGCGCACGCAACCTAAAAGAAAATAAACATTTTTTTTCTGTGTATTGTTTACCATAGAAATTATTAAACGGCAGAGAAAGAAAAGAAGTGTTTAACAAAAAGAGAAGAATAGGTAAAATCAAAGATAGATTAAAGGAAGATCCATCCAGGGAATAGGCTGCAGCGTTTTCTGTGAATAAAATGTTTTTTACTTTGCTCAGCAATCCACCTTTTAACTGTGGTGATTATGGCAAATAAAGTAATTATTTGAGTTCTTAAATTTAATTTTAAAGATGCATAATACATGCATGATCAGTGGCAAACAGTCTACATACACATATCACGTCTTTATATCTTCAGGGGTAGGCAGAGCGTTACCGGCCGTAAAAATACAGTCGTTATCGCCACGTCTGACAAATATTTGAGGACCGTTTTAGAAAAATCATGTATCACTATAGTAATAAGTGGCCAGCCTGTCGCCTAGAATTGTAATACACATGAAAACCTCGAGTCTCTTAGTCGCCTTACGTTACTTACGACACCCACGGGAATAAAATGGGGTGATGCTATTTTAAGCCGGCATCACACCAAAAAAGCATTGTCGCGGAATTTCACATAGTTTCATACTAGGTAAGTCATTTGTGCCAAAGCATCACAGATTTTCCGCTAAGTTGTAATATGTCATGAACTTTTCGCAGAAATGATTTTCAAAATCCCTGTTAAAGATTGTTTCATAAACTTTTCGCCATCAACTAATGTAGTTCAGATGTAAATATAAGAAGAAAATAATTATTTGGAAACTTTCGTTTAAATATCGACCACATTTTGCAAAAGAGTAAATTGAAGAAACTTTAGCGCCGGTTTCTAGTTAAAATTCACCCTTTCTGTGACGCCAATACTTACTTTGTGCTTTTTGTGATGTGGGGCTCTTGATAGGTTACAATATGTTAGTCCAAACTAAGCGTGGTTAGCTATGTCAATCAGTTTCCACATTCTTCTTCTTCTTCTTCTTCTACCCGTTGCCACGCATTGAAATAAACTAAAATAGAATAACACACAAAGCCCCTAACGAAAATGAAAATATTTGACTTTTATACGAAACTAGTTACTTCCGTTTAAAATGCCATTATTAAGGTAGTAAATTGACGATAAGAAAGGCACACATAGTTAATAATGTATTTATAGTTCTCACAACATTTACCCAAAAACGTTAAACAAACGCACGTTGACTTATCTCGTTCAAACAACGTATTGCTACTGCTACGCAATATACAGGGGTAAAAAAAAAATAAACACTACTGGTGGCTAGCTAGCCTACTACGCCAAGGGTCGTGGATTCGATTCCCACACAGCAAAAGTATTTGTAAGTTACTTTTCAAATAGTTGTGTTGAGTCTGGTTTTTACTAAGTATTGTTTGTATTTTTTTACAAAAAAATGATGTATTTATGTATAACTATTTATGCATAAATATTACCCGCGGCGTTGCCCGAAAATAAAAACTATCCTATGTGTTATTCCATGTTATCTTCTATATGTGTGCCAAATTTCATTAAAATCGGTTTTTAGTAATTGTTGTGTGAAGAAGTAACAAACAAACAAACATACAAACTTTCGCATTTTTATTATTAGTAGGAAGTAGGATGTCAGCTATCTTGTTCCCATAGTACAAGGTTTGCTTAGTTTAGGGCTAGATGGCGCTGTGTGAAATATCTAAGATATTTATTTATTTAATTTATTTCAAGGAACAACAGTGCTGTTAGATTTTTAATATCAGGCTTGGCCTCATTCGGATATATTATTCCGCATGACGCCAAAACAAAACGGTATTTATTTATTTGTAGTACGTACGTTCAACGTACCCATCAAACTTCACTGAAAAAAAGATAAGGAAGGAATCTGCCCTGTTATAGGAAGAACATCAAATGATATACCTACTGCAGTGCTCATAATAATACGCAAAAATATAGTCAAATTGAGACACAGAATGATTTTTGAAGTTTTTCGTTACGTTTCAGCAACTGTTTTCATGCAACCTGTATAAAAGCTCCACAAAAACTCGCGTTGCTGTCGTCATAATTTTATATGGCTCATTAACAATATGCGTTATCGTTGTTTAGTATTTTAATGGCACTTTAAATAGGGGTGGTCCTCAGGTATTATAATATGGAACACTCGGCCTATTGTTCATAGTTGCTTTATCGTGAGGTGTCAAGTAGAAAGAGGGTATTATAGTTTACGGTTGTTTTATGTTTAAAACAAAATATTATAAGCCAATCCACACAATGGGGACTTTTATATCTGACAATTCTCGAGCTCTTTTTATAATGTCATAGTAGATTGCGATGTACTAAGTTGATATTTTGTGATTTGAATCTTAATTACATTGCTTCAATTTACATACGTTTCAATGGACATAGCGCCATCTAAGAACACCTTAAGCTAGAAAAATTCCCATATTGATGTATAATGTTTGAGTATGACATCAAAGATCTTCCGCGCAATTAGTCATATTCATATTGCATATAACTCGCGCGGATAAAGAAAAGATCTTTTTATGGTGCTGATTACCAGTGTGCGAAAAGGAAAGCATGAACGCCTGGTATATGCAAATGCAAGAGCCTCAGCGCGATAGAGCATGACAATCGGCAGCCATTTACACACCCTTTCTTTATCGCGCACCTTATACAATCCTGTCAAAATTCTACAATTGAAGTAACGCAGGTGATAATATTAATCGAACACATAGGTACATTATGTCACTCAGAGAGCTGTGCAAGGGTCAATGCTCGGTTACTCGGTATCAATGGATAAAATCCGGTATGAGATTATACGCAAAAATAACAAAGTAACGAAGAAAGTGTAGCAAACTGAAGGATGGGCGCATCTGTTGTAGCTCTGAAACACGATAGAGTAAGCAGGTTCTTGAGTGGAGGCCACGCCTCGGCAAGTGTAGCGTTGGATGACCTCCGGCCAGATGGACGGATGACTTAAAAAAGCGACTGGATGGCGACAACGAGAGATCGTGCCCTATAGCATTGTTTGTACTTCAACCTCGAACTCAATGTAATAATGGTCCGCTTTCTGTCTCAACCAGCGAGCTATTTTGTTAACCCATTTTTTCGATGTGGTTACTTACATTATTTAGTGTCAGAAACATTACAGTATATTTTTCAACAAAATTGCCGACATTTGAGTTACACCGCTTTCACACGCGTCGGTCAATCGGGTCCCATGTTTCACGGGTAGGTCTAATGTATGTCAGCACGCGAAAGCCGGTGCTTAAAATTAATAAAATTAGTTCTAGTGTGCGAGTAAGTACGCACATTTATATTCGGAATAAGGGTGTCCAGGGAGTTGGATTTATTTAGACATTTCTGGGGTTCGAATGCGTTTCGACATAAACAGCTTTTTTATAACTACGCGACTGTTGAATCGTATATCTTAAAGTAGGTATCAACAACCAACTTACCTCCTCATTAAATGAATTAATCTATAGATACTATGATTTCTTATCAACTTAAACTAGTAAAGAAATTGACCCTTTAAATCAATAATTCCTTAAATTGATATAAAGTGTTTCTGATATCATATTTGTAGGACCTACTTATTCCGTGCTTCGGAGAGCACGTTAAGCCGTCGGTCCCGGTTGCTGTCTATAATTACTTAGACGGCGGTCGTAACACAACCATGTCAAAGGCCTACTAGTGGTAGTAGGCGGTTGAAAAACTCTGACACCAGGGTTCATCGGGTCGTTGAACGATTCGGTGTCTCACACGAAAAGAGAGAGAAAGAGGACTTACTAATATAGTAAAATTAATTCAATTCCAATGGGTTATGTGTGTACAAACAAAATAAGTTCAAAAACGTTTTATTTACTTATTTAGAATCGCCACCTGGAATGTAAACGGGTTGGCAGCCAACAAAGCCGAAATCGAGCTAGTAATAATAAATAACAAACTGGATGTGCTACTAGTATCTGAGACACATCTAACAGACAGCAGGTCCTTTTGTCTGCGTGGGTTTTCATGCTATTTTACAAACCATCCAAATATGAAACCACATGGTGGGACTGCCATTATTATTAAAAACAAAATTAAGCACCATGAACTACCTAACTTTAGAAAATAATATTTGCAAGCCACTTCAGTGCAGATAGAGGATTGTGAGAGAACACTTGTGTTGTCTTCAGTATATTGCCCACCGAAACACTCTATCAAATACGAAATGTTCTCAGAATTTTTCAAGACTCTTGGCGATAAGTTCATATCTGGTGGAGACTGGAATGCAAAAAATTCCTACTGGGGCTCAAGAATTACATTAACTAGAGGAAGAGAACTCAAAAAATGCATTGACGCACAAAAATTACAAACACTCTCCACAGGAAAACCTACATACTGGCCAACAGATCTAAAGAGAATTCCTGATCTTCTAGACTTTTTCGTTACGAAGGGCATCAGTTCGTCATACTGTAACGAACCCCACTTAATCGGCTATGGGTTATCGAATGGATGATGGAGCTTGTTCAAGTTCTAACACTTGAAGGAGTATCAGACCTCAAACAATGTCCCAAAACAATATAAATAAATGGCTCGTGATGTAAATTATTAGCATGATCGTCTAGTTAGTTGGTAGGACCCATTACGTTGTGTTTAATGTAGAAAATAAGTAACCCGAACAGTTCTTTAAGAAGGTACATGGATTTCTTGACATGAGTAAAGGTTGGACAGGATCGGGAAAGGTATATGAGAGCCGAAGGGCTCCGCCCCGCCCTTCTTAGTGATTCGCCTCCTGCTGCATGTACAAACATTCAGAATTGATGTCCTTGTATTCCAAGCTGTCCCCGCACAAGTATCAATTATGCAAAGACAACCTAGAGCCGACATCAATACTGAATCCTGCACACATTTTGAACCCCCTGAAAGTAGGATGGTGGGTTTTGACACCCAGGGTTAAACAGATTGCACCAACAGACAGGTGCTGTGATGTACTAGACACCACGGAGAAGTATTTAGGAATCTAATAGATTCAGATGTTCATAGAACAACATATTTAATATAAATTTGTATTAGTATAGCCAATCTCATGACCAGCCGAATTGACACCATTGTGTCTGGTTGATGAAGTAAGTATGATAAGTTAGGTTATCAGTCAAATGACATGATTCCAACTAGTATCTTGTAGTATTTCAGTAGTGGTCCTTAGACCAACGTTCAGATATAATCTGCACAAGACATTTGTCTACAATTAATATGATCCATACGGAGGTTAGTTAGGGAATGCAGTTTATGCTAGACCCTTTAGTACTTATGAGCTTCATATCGCGAGCCAGATGAGTGTTTGGGAAAGCTATTAGCAAATCCCATAGTAGAGAAAGGCTATTGCAAAAATGAATCTCATAATAACCGCCTGTGGTCAAATAATTGGTCTTAGATCATAATGCTGGTACAGAAATATTGAACGTAAAGTATATGGTATGGTTTGATGCTGGAAGATAGAAGCTGTCACATGACATCTGATGACAATCATTTATCTTTAGGTAAGTATTCTGTATTCACAGATCCACATTGGCATCATTCCGCCAGTCATGATAGGTTTCTCGAACAAAGTATGTAGATGTAATAAAATTAAACATCTGAACCCATTTCAGGGTAGGATATTAGGATGAGAGTATATTATCTACCCACCATAATAATCTGATGAAAGTACTACTATAAAATAGCAAGTACAATTTATAAGTAGATATTTAATCCACTGATGAACACCGCCATTCTCATTATAGAGATGTAAGTAATTTGATTGCAAAGCAAATCAAATTATTGGTAAGTATAAGTAAATAATGTTGTTCACTGCTGGACAAATTCCAGTTATGTATGAAACACAGGAACATAGGAATAAATTCCATAGTCGCTGTCTAATTCCAAGCTAAACTCCCGCAGTGGAAGCGATTTACACAGGTAAATTTCTAGTAAAATACCAGGAGTTCAACTGAAGGCAGACAATGGCCGCGTTACGCAGCGCTAAATAGCATACGCTGCACAATATAGCAGCGCATACTATGAATTAAACGTGAACCTAAATCTATTTAACTTAATTAACTAAGTTGAGTGAAATTGGCAAATGATGTGTTCTGACCTTTACATAACTCAATTCTGTAGTAAATACCGTCTGCCGATCTGGCGTTACGTCACACGTATAAGCACTAGATTATAAGTAAGTACCTCCAAATTATATCACCCCACGAATTCCGCAATTCGTACTAAGGAGTCACAATGATAATGGTACAACAAATATGACTAAAGGGAACACACCATTAACACGAAGAAACAGTTTTATACTAAAACAACTAGGTTTAACACTTACAGTCAACGTGCCGGCGCAAATGCATAAAATACCCAACGGAGACAGGAAGTTCAGGGAATGGATCAAATAGGGATTCCGTTGGTACTTACAGGGCTGGGTGGAAAAGATATCGACACCCAGCATTCCACTACAGCCTTGGCGCGTTATTCACTTCAAACCACTCACAGCTTCTGTTCGTATTCCACTTTGATATTAGTCATTACGCGTGACCCAACCCGAATTTGGGCCGTACAAACGCGGGCCAATATGGCCACCTGATGCCTATTCAACGCGACGCTCACGTGGAAGACGTCGAGACATCCAACAATCACTAAGCCCGGCATTCCAGTACAACCCAGGAGAAACGCAATAATACGATGCATCAACACGCGCGATCTCAAATTGAATCGTCCATTACACGCGGCATCACAAAACGCGTGGCGGGAAATCCGCACAATACGCGATACCCTCCCGTCCGAACGGTTTTGAGTGACTGATAGTGCGGTGCAGAAATCACCGCTTGGCGCCTACCAGGCGGCCCGCGCGCACGCCGCCACCCTCGCCCCGCGAGCGAGAAAGGGACAACATATGCCCAGAGCGATGCGTGCGAAATCGCGGCGCATTCATAGACCGTCATTAATACCTAACTTACCCCAGCATAGCAACGCTAAATTAAACATTCACCCGCCCTAGGCCGAATCCCTTAGGCCTATTCACTACTGGGGAGACGAGATAGCGTTGCTATTGCTCGCTTAAGAACTGAATCCCCTACCTGAACTGTCGCGACTCGAGGAGTGCCATCACTACCTGGGAACAAGTTGAGAATGCGCCCTCTGCGCCATCGCAGTGGCGGCAGGTTAGCATCCTTAACCAGAACGAGATCTCCGATGCGAGGGGGTTCAGTTCTGTCCGTCCACTTAAGGCGTTGCTGCAGAATGTGCAAATACTCAAGCGACCATCGCTTCCAAAAATTCTGAGACATTTGCTGCAGCAACTCATAACGCGTCAAACGATTGCTACTGACCTCTGTGTAGGGGTATTCTGGCAAGGCGTTAAGTGGTCGGCCAATTAAGAAATGCCCTGGTGTCAGGGCCTCCAGATCATTCGGATCTGAGCTAAGCGGACACAAAGGACGTGAATTGAGAACGGCCTCAATTTTACAAAACACGGTCGCTAGCTCCTCAAAGGTTAATATCGTTAAACATATAACGCGCATCAAATGCGTCTTAGCGGACTTTACAACCGCTTCAAATATACCACCCCAGTGGGGGCATCCTGGTGGATCGAACACCCAGTTAATGCCCTGACGGGAGAGGCTCGTGCCGATAGCTTCCTCGTTTTCCGATAAAAACGTTATAATTTCTTTCATACATCGATCAGCGCCCTTAAAGTTGGTACCACAGTCCGACCTGGTCAGCGCTGGTCGCCCTCTTCGCGACACAAATCTATCTAAAGCTGCTAAGAAAGCCTCCGTAGTGAGGTCGGCCACGAGTTCCAAGTGGACGGCCTTGGTTGCTAGGCACACAAACACGCACAAATACGCCTTGATTGACTTCGCGTTGCGAAGGCGTGATGCCTTTACCATAAAAGGCCCCGCAAAGTCCGTTCCCACACCCGCAAACGTCCAGGCTTCCGTCACCCGGTCCGGTGGGAGGTCTCCCATCTGAGGTTGCATTGTGGCTGCCTTCAACCGATAGCAAGGCAAGCACCGAAACACAATGCTCCGTACCGTACGTCGTCCAGACAAGATCCAAAACTCGCGCTGCAGAATAGCCAAAAGTGCATTGCAGCCCGCATGCGAGTTTTTCTGGTGACGATCCCTAACTATAAGTTCTACCAAAGGTCCCTTCTTTGGGAGTAACAGCGGATGCCGTGCTGAAAAGGGCAGGTTAGCGTTCCGAAGTCTACCTCCAACCCGGAGCATTCCATGCTCGTCCACGAACGGGTTGAGGCGCACAAGACCTCCCTTCAGCTTTCCACGGCCATCCCTGAGCAGCCTGGCCTCTTCCTCAAAATGTTCCGCCTGGACGACCCTAACCAATAAACTTAGAGCCGCATTCCGCTCCGCAGGCGAGAGGACAGGTGCCAAGTTCCGTTCTGCTTGAGGTTTTCTACAGTTGTTCACGAACCGTTTGATCCAACCTGTCACCCCTAGAAGTTTGTCGAGGGAGCTGTATCGTTCCAGCAAGAAAGCCGCACTAGGCTTAGGTACGATCTGCCCTACGTTCACTCGCAAACCTCGATCAGGTGGCCCAAGCGGCGACCCGCACTCATTGTATGGCCATCTCTCAGGTGACTCAGTCAGCCACTGAGGTCCCCACCACAGTGAGTGACCTACCAAATCAGGGGCCCTACATCCCCGTGAGGCGCAGTCCGCTGGGTTCTGTTCTCCCGGTACGTGTCTCCATACCAACGGAGTTTCCGATCCTTTAATCTGTGACACCCGATTTGCCACGAAAACCTCAAGAGTATGTACCGACGTCTGTAACCAGCACAGAACTATCCTACTGTCGGTCCATGCGTACACCGTTTCATCCAAAGTGATGGTACCGCGTAGATTACTAGCGACATAATGTAGCAAGCGCGTGAGAAGCGCTGCTCCCGCCAATTCCAACTTTGGAATGGTCCATCTTGTCCTAACCGGAGCCACCTTAATCTTGGCCATAACTAGACGCACGTCTACAGTTCCCGTTGAACTGACTGTCCGCAAATAGACAGCTGCCGCGTACCCTCGCTCCGAGGCATCACAAAACCCATGTAGGGTAGCCTTACATCCCACCGATGGGAGCAACTTGCGAGGTATGGCGATGCGTACGATCCCTGGTAAGGTGGTCACAAACTTGGTCCAATCATTCAACAGCTCTCCGGAGAGCTGGTCGTCCCAACCCAAGTTTGCTATCCACAACCTTTGCAAGAAGCACTTCGCCATGAACGTCACCGGTGCGATCCACCCGTTAGGATCGAAAGTTCTGGCGATCGTCGATAATACCGAACGCTTCGTCCAAGTCTTCTGCAAAAGGTCTGGCTCGATCTGATACGTAAAGACATCATGCGTTGGCCTATATTGCACCCCTAGGATGCTCAACGTATTTGGATTGTCCGGGTTCTCGAAAAGGTGCGGGTCCTGCTGGAACTCACCTGGCAACCCGGCCAGGAGCTCTGGACAGCTGGACAGCCATTTCCGCAACTCATAACCTCCTGATTCCATGATCGCGATCAGCTCGTCTCGTAGTAGCAGTGCTTGTTGCACGCTATCTGCACCCGTGCAGATGTCATCCACGTAGACGTCGCGATCCAGTACTGCTGCGGCTCGAGGGAATCTTACCCTTTCCTGTGCGGCCAACTCTCGCAGCGTGCGTACTGCCAAAAACGGACTTGGCTTCAGACCATACGTTACCGTGTTAAGCTCATAAGTGACCATCGGCTCGTCAGGGCTCTCACGCCACAAAATCAGCTGGTACCGACGGTCATCCGGGTGTATAATTGTTTGGCGAAACATCATTTTGACGTCTGCGACGAACGCTACTTGGTGCAACCGAAAATCTGTGAGGATGTCCACAATGTCCCGGTTCAACTTGGGACCCGAGTGCAGACACTGGTTCACAGACACACCATTCGATGTAGGAGCAGAACCGTCAAACACTACCCGTATCTTCGCCTCCGGTGACTTCAAAACAGCCAGGTGTGGTATGTAGTAATGCTCGACACACCTCCAATCTATGCTGGACACCGACATGTGGGCTAACTCTAGGTACTCCCTCATGAATTCGATATACTTCTGCCGAAGTGCTGCATCTCGCTTCATCTTTCTCTCCATAGCCAGTAGTCTCCGTTCCGCGATCTGTCGCGAACTACCTAAGGAGGGGCGGTTTGGGAGAAATGGCAGCCTGGTAACAAACCTACCTGACGAACTTCGTGCAGTGTTGTACTGATAGAACAGCTCGCACTCGTCATCCTCTGGCTTCCGTCTATCCGCTGTGGGTGGCTCCTCAGACTCCCAAAACCTCTGCAGCACCTCCGACAACACACTACCATAGAGAACCGTATCGCCCTCTGGTAGGTCCTGAGGTCTCCAAACTGGGCCAAAAATAACATACCCCCCTGTGGTATCAACGGCCACTAAACCAGTTTGCTGAAGTACCCGTTTTCTGCCACACCAGAATCTCCCGAGGACGTCTGACCCGAGGAGAACGTCCACCGTACCAGGAGTATCAAATTCAGGATCAGCTAACTCTAAGCCTGTGGTTAACCCTCGTACCGTTGACGGTAACCGAACCTGAGGAAGTTTCCCTACCACTTCATCCAGCACCACTGCTGAGGCATGATAGCTGACCCCTGTACCTGTATTACCTAATGTGAACTCGAAGTTCACCTGACCCCGAACGTCAGGCACATCTACACCTCCAATACCTACAGCCCCATCCGTTGTGGGCCTTATATTTAAGCGTAGCCTACTCACCAGCTTACTAGACACAATACAACCCTGAGCCCCTGTATCTAACAAGGCTCTTACCTGTATGCTGCGGCCACCGTATCCCCATACCCAAATCATTGCCGTAGGCAACAATACCGTAATTGGCCGGGGGGCCGAAGCTGGCGTGTAGGCGGCGATTACCTAGCAGGAATCTAAGCGCGGAGTGTCCGCGTCCTGCGGGGGGGTCCCCTCTCTCCGTACACCTTCGAGTGGGTCCCACTCCTGCTGATAGGGACCTCTGGTCCTGTACGCCATGGCTGGCAGCCTAGAGTAACCCTGCGGCAGGCGCGCGTACCGTGGATGCGCCTGTAGCCGCGGGTGCTCAGCCAAGGGGAGAGGCATGCGTGGGTCATGGGAACTCACCATGTTGTTCAGACCCGCCGAGTACTGCATGTACTGGCCCTGGTGTTGGCACCCGCCCGTAGCATCACGTACTTGTGATGGGTGCCCCTGACCTTGGACCTGTGACCACCTACCCTGTTCCGGCACCTGCTGCCGAGGTGGTGACTGTCTCGCGCGTGGTGAAGGGGGCATCACCTGCTGATGTCCCTGGCCTCGTCCCTGAAACCCTGGTGGAAGAGGACTCCTCCTTGGAGGGGGTGGGGAGCGTTGCTCCCGTCTAGGTAGGGCAGACTCCGTCCGCTGACCCGCGTCAGCTCTGCCTCCGTAATCTCCGCTGCGGTTCATGCATAGGAGCTGATGGTGGGCACCCTGGCAGTACCTGCAGTTGGTGCTTGATGGGCACTCTCGCACCTGATGCGGCCCCATACACCTAAAGCACCAACGCCGTTGCTGCACCACACCACGACGTTTCTGCACCCGCTGTGCAGCGAACTCCTCACACGCAGTCACCTGATGCCCCGCCTCTCTGCAGTAGGCACACCTCGATTCCAAATTAGCGACATTGTATCGCCTGGGTGGCCTACTCTTACCGTCTCGCGCCTGTGCACCCGGCCGTTCCGGGCGGCGAGCGGCCGCAGACTCCGCGTGAGGCGACTCTCCAAATTGGGCATCTACCCGCCTGCACTCGGCCTCGAGGAAGGACTTGAGCTCCTCGAAGGTCGGGAGGTAATCAGATGTCTTACCTCCGTGCGACTGTTCAAAACGAGCGGCCATGTCGCTCGGCAGGCGGCGCAACAACGTGTGGACCAGGATATAATCATAGCCTGACACCGGCATCCCCTGTCTCTCAAGAGCGTTCACTGCAACGCAGACAGGGTTGAGCACCTTGGCCCTGAGGTCCGTCCCTCGTGTGATGGTCGGCACGGTGAGCCACTGTTCCAGGAGTTGGTCAATTATGAGACGTTTGTTGCTGTATCTCTCGATCAGCAAACCGCGAGCCGTCTCGTAACTTGCATCATCGACTGGTAGATGCTTTACCAGCTCATGGGGCTCACCTTGCAGCTTGGCCATCAATTGTGCCATTTTATATGCCGGCTGCAAGTCAGTGCGGTTATGAATCACACTGTCAAACAGATCCTGGAATCGGGTCCAATCCGTGTAGTCCCCGTGGAAGACCGGAATCGCCACAGCCGGCAGGGGCACTTGCACCCCCGGTCCCCGCGGACCATGGGGTGGGTCCGGCTCCCCAGCTCTACGCCTGGTGATCACAGCAGCCGCCTGCTGGATCTCCTGCCCCATCTCCATGCACTGGGTCACATTCGTCCGGACCGTAAGTTTGACCTCCTCATCAGGCGTCCCATCAAATAACTCCTCGCATCCAGTGAGGCAATCCAACACCTCCGCGACCCGTTCGTCAATCCGTTGCGCACAAGCGATGAGCGCGTCCTCTCGGTCCCCGCGACCGACCATCGCCTGCTTAGTCGCGAACCAAATTAGGTGCGTTCTAATTTTTGCCTGAAGCTGTGTAATTGTGGGAGCCATGGTACCAACCCAAAGTAACACCGAACCTTACAATAAAAAAAATAATAGACAATCGGCCCTGATCCTACCGTTAGGATATCCGCACAGGGTAAACACAACGATAATAACAAGCAATTCACTAATTGATTGGCCCTGATCCTACCGATAGGATATTCTACACAGGGCACACACTACAATCACAATAAATATATTTTCTTTATGTAGGTAGATTAAAAATCTTATACTAAAATAATCTTAAATCTAGTGGTTTTCTGAACCACGCTCTGCTACCAAAAATTGTCTAATTCCAAGCTAAACTCCCGCAGTGGAAGCGATTTACACAGGTAAATTTCTAGTAAAATACCAGGAGTTCAACTGAAGGCAGACAATGGCCGCGTTACGCAGCGCTACATAGCATACGCTGCACAATATAGCAGCGCATACTATGAATTAAACGTGAACCTAAATCTATTTAACTTAATTAACTAAGTTGAGTGAAATTGGCAAATGATGTGTTCTGACCTTTACATAACTCAATTCTGTAGTAAATACCGTCTGCCGATCTGGCGTTACGTCACACGTATAAGCACTAGATTATAAGTAAGTACCTCCAAATTATATCACCCCACGAATTCCGCAATTCGTACTAAGGAGTCACAATGATAATGGTACAACAAATATGACTAAAGGGAACACACCATTAACACGAAGAAACAGTTTTATACTAAAACAACTAGGTTTAACACTTACAGTCAACGTGCCGGCGCAAATGCATAAAATACCCAACGGAGAAAGGAAGTTCAGGGAATGGATCAAATAGGGATTCCGTTGGTACTTACAGGGCTGGGTGGAAAAGATATCGACACCCAGCATTCCACTACAGCCTTGGCGCGTTATTCACTTCAAACCACTCACAGCTTCTGTTCGTATTCCACTTTGATATTAGTCATTACGCGTGACCCAACCCGAATTTGGGCCGTACAAACGCGGGCCAATATGGCCACCTGATGCCTATTCAACGCGACGCTCACGTGGAAGACGTCGAGACATCCAACAATCACTAAGCCTGGCATTCCAGTACAACCCAGGAGAAACGCAATAATACGATGCATCAACACGCGCGATCTCAAATTGAATCGTCCATTACACGCGGCATCACAAAACGCGTGGCGGGAAATCCGCACAATACGCGATACCCTCCCGTCCGAACGGTTTTGAGTGACTGATAGTGCGGTGCAGAAATCACCGCTTGGCGCCTACCAGGCGGCCCGCGCGCACGCCGCCACCCTCGCCCCGCGAGCGAGAAAGGGACAACATATGCCCAGAGCGATGCGTGCGAAATCGCGGCGCATTCATAGACCGTCATTAATACCTAACTTACCCCAGCATAGCAACGCTAAATTAAACAGTCGCCTTAGCAACAAAAGGCTTCTTTATAAGTAGATATTTAATCCACTGATGGACACTGCCATTCTCAATACTGAGATATAAATAATTTGTTTGCAAAGCAAATCAAATTATTGGTAAGTATGTTGTTTCACTGCTGGACAAATTCCAATTATGTATGAAACACAGGAACATATAAATAAATTCCATAGTCACCTTAGCAACAAAAGGTTTTCCATGATAAATAGTTTCTGTTGAAACAAAGTACAGACAAAACTTAGGAAATAACTAGTCCAATCTGATACTTTTATGGTGTGGTAGATAAATAGAGATAGGATGGAATCAGTAAAAGGATTTCCTACCTAACCCCTACTAAATATTATAAATCATTAACAAAACCTAACCGCTTGGCAATAATTTAGTGCCTAATTTGTAATGTTTTCTTACTATCAATCTAACAAGAATTAGGATGGCAAAACTACACTTATCTGGGTTTAGGTAGATAGTAGGCCAGCCCACAGCACTCCAAGGTCATCCACTCAACTCGCAGTCAGCTGATATCCACAGAAGACACACGAACACAGCTCCAAACATGTATCTCCACACTCCAACACACAGCAGCCACTTTCCAGAGCAGAGGCGCAGCGACCACGGGACAAGATCCATCTTCAACATGAAGTGGTGTGACACCAATCCAGCAGCACCTCAGGGTCAGGACTTTCACACTGCACTCCTCTTTTTCTTCCACTTTTACTACTTTTCTTCTTAGATCTGCATACTTCACCGATTAAAATCAGACTTCCCCTTTCGCCGACACACCTGGCCTTATATATCCCTCAAAACGGAAGGTCCAGATACAATTTTCTCGAAAAGTCTAAATCTAGCATAATCCAGCTCCATTTGAGGCACAACCGCTTGTTCCACTACTCGACACCAGGTGGAGCTAACGAACTGGAACGATCTAGACTATTCGATCTTCGATCCATATTAGATTTATTTGATTGTGGGTTCCGTACAAAATAAAATTATTTAATTTTTTTTTCAAATATCGTCATAACGCTAAATTGATATTATGAAAATCATAGAATCTAGTTTTCTTTAATAAACTCAGACTTTGTTATTACCAAGATTGTTCTAGTATGAGTGTTTCCCATTTATCACGGATATTTTAGTAGGTTATTTTACGTTCAACTAATATTCAATGCTATAATATTTTTAAAGTTAATTGGCGAATATGTTGAACAGACAGCCTTTTGTAATGTTTATCTTTATCTTCTTCCTCTATTCATGCGAGACACCGAATTGTACTTGTATATTACTTAGATTTGTTAGTAACCCATGTTTCTCACCCATTATATTATAATAATGTAAACGTTTTCCTAAAAGGAAAAACCCGTGTCCAACAGTACTCTGATTTTCAGATAATGTAAAATGTTTACTTATTATTTAAAGGTTTTTATATTCCACCCTTAAACGGATCCCTAAATAGTAAACATATCTTAGTTTAGCTACTCAACACCAGGCGTCACTTCTGTCGCAATTAGAATATTCTCGAAACATAATTTATTTAAATTATTTTTCCTACACATAACCTAAACCAGTTTATAAATAAAAGAAAATTATTTAATTATAAATAAATGAAATTATTTCAGACATAAAATGCGTAATAAACACCTAAATTGTGCCTTTAACATTTGAAATTATATTTTACTTTGAGAGCCATCTCTTGCCAATCTGATGAACCTTTTAGATTGATGCCATCTATCGACATTGTACTGAACTACTAGCGAATCTGATCGAACGTATTGAATTGATTCTCATATATTGAATTTAGTTCTCTACTAGATGTCGCTACTTCAAACGTATTTTCAAGAGGCCAGGGTAGTATTTATTACAATTCGCCCCCAAATTTTTATGAGATTTAATTATTAAATCGAAGAAAAATTTTAAACAATTTCCAATTTAATTTCCCGCCCCCAAAACTTTAAAATCCTCTAATCGTCAAACATTTATGAAAACCAATTCGAGTCGCCCCCATGAGTTTTAAGTTTATTTATTTCCCAATAACCACCCCCACAGATCTGGACATTTCAATCATCTAATAAATCTCGTCCTGAGTATGCCTGAACCAAATGTTACTATCCTGACCTACGACACCAAGACCCTTTTACGCTAGCGTAACGAAAAGTCTTGATACCCTGTTGGTACCCGCAATGAACGCCAAATACAACAAAATTAAAGCAAAGTTAAGAAAATATGCCTACGCCTTTTTCTTAAGCACTTACATTTATTACGCCAAACGCTGCTGTATAATACGCTTACTAGATCTATTACGCCAAAATTTAAACTGGGCCAAATGCAAGCAAGAGACTTGAACAGTAATTCCATTCAATCTGCATGTGTCAATCAAAAGAGAAACCTTATAAAGATTGCATTCATTTATTCCTGCATACCCTGACTGTTCTTTTAGAAAAAATATTTATGCAGAAGTTGTTCAAATAATGTAGACATTTTTTTTTAAAATGATAATAAAAGAATTGAATTTAAGTGTTTAAACCAAATCGATATATAGTCTGTTGTGTGTAGGTTGAGTTGCAGATAGGTTAACCGACACTAAGTATCAGCAACCTATTGCAACCTCCGTGTTGAGTCTGTAAGAGGTACATGTTCAGGACAGTACATCTCTGCACCACCCCTTTAGTATCATTTGCCTGCAGCGCGACCATAAGCAACGAATCAGCAGAAAGTTAGGCTTGATGCTGAACCAACAAGCCGACCCTTCACCGATTATCTGCCACAGTAACGTCAGAGTAGTGAATGGTTTGGCTTAAATCAGATCTTAACCCAAGGTAGTTAAGACCTCAATCAGAATGGATTATGTTAATTAAGATAAGTTAATCAAATACTTGCCCTACTCACATCCATGACATGATAAAGTCAGCAAAA
Source organism: Tuta absoluta (assembly GCA_027580185.1). Taxonomy (NCBI): domain Eukaryota; kingdom Metazoa; phylum Arthropoda; class Insecta; order Lepidoptera; family Gelechiidae; genus Tuta; species Tuta absoluta. Next base: position 5,615,107 of record JAQAHW010000008.1, read on the forward strand.
GTAATGTAAGAGAAATGGTTCTGATCAAATCGTGAAATATGTAGTGTGTATCGGCCAACTTGACCAAATTTGTGAAGTCTGTAAAGGTACTTTGTAAGTATTATGCTTGCAGAAATACCTCGAACAGAGATACAACGTAGCACAGATTGATATTGTGCTAACAACCTATCCCACAGTCAGATCACTGCAGAAGTAAATACAGAGTGTTGTGAAATGATTTGATCCTGAACCTTTTATGAAAAGACATAATAATACTAGCATGAATTTCAGAAAAGAACAAAACCATATCAAGCATGGATGGAGACAAAAGTTTAGGATATACAAAAAGGTGCAAACCTCGAAAGTTAGTAAACTAGTCAGAGTTCCAGAAAACAAAATTTACATTCTAATCATATGAAATAATTCATGACATACACAAATTGAACAGGACATTTTAAATTTACGCCATGATATTCAAATTGATATCCTAAAATTACATTTAGCTCAGGCACACTTTATAATTGTGTAGATGAAACTTCGCCCCCAGACTACTAAACTCTTAGACAAGGTTGTTAAATTATTATTTTTTCAAATTTTTAAGATTCTCGCCCCCACAATCTTTAAGTCTAGAAATAAAAGTATCCTCCAAGAATGGCTATCCTGCCACAAACAACTAGAATGTCTACTACTACTAAAACAGCCACAATATCCCACTGCTGGACAAGCACAACAGAGGCACGCTACCATCACACTTCTTCCATTCCACTTCACACACCAAAACCACATTCAAATAACTCTCTGCACATTCAAAAATTGAATATACTTCCCTATTCCCAACTCACATAACCCACACTTCAACTACATACAATGACTAGCACACTACAGGTTAAACTAACAAGTGTTAAAATAGAATCCAGTTGAAACTGTAACCCTAATCCAAAAACTGGTGAGGTCACACTGTTTAAGAACCTGTAAAAATAGTGAACAACAATTAGGTTTATAAATACCTTAACATTTTTAAACATAAAATTTATATGCGTCCATAAGAATATCCCTGCCATATACTTTAAACTTCCATAATATCATTCGACCCATGTGAATATTTTAGTTTTGTTATGATGTGTTTAAACACCTACACCTTATGTTGTAAAAGAAAATGAAATTTATTTACCTAAACATACCTCCTACTGTTAATGAGTCTATACCTACTTAGCAGTCTTGTATTTACTTGGTTATCATTATTATTATTTATTATTTTTCTTATATCACTAAATTGGTTTTATTCAGGTTGTATTGAGTTAAGAAATAATTTTAGATGGTGATGGTGAATTGAATATTGAAACATTTATGAATCCAAAATTTGGCCTGATTCATTAAAATAATAAATGTTCAAAACTTAGATGAATAGTGTTGATAATGAAAAACAAAATAATTTTACTGCAGCTTATAACTAAAATTATATGATTTTAAAATTAAAATGTTTAAATCAAATCCAAATGTTTTTTGTAGTGTGTTATTGATTGCAGATATGTTTACCGACACAAAGTGTTTGAAACATATTGCAATCTCTTGTAAGTCTGTAGAAGGGCCGTGTAAGGAGGTCACGCTCGTGGTCTCCCTTTGAATAGATGCTTGCAAAGCTATCATCAATAGTGAGCCAGCAGAAAATATCCTCGTTGCTGCTACAACTAGAACATCCTCCAGCCGACTATCTACAAATAAGAGCCCAGAGTGGTGATTTGATTTGACTTAAACAGATCTTAACTCAAAGTAGTTAAGATATCTTAATAAAAAATAAGGTTAAAATGATAGTTAAAATAATTTCCTTAAGTAGCCCTATTCGCATCCATAACATGATATGGTTATTAAAATTTTAATAAAATTTAAACCCAGCCTCGGTCAAATCGTGTCATTTGTAGTATGTGGTAGACCATTCCGGCCCTTTTATGTACAGTCTGTAAAAGGTAAATGTTCAGAAATACGTATCTCTACGCATTTCCTTTAGTGTTCTTGCGGGCAGCATCACCTTGTACAATGATGAACAAAGTTAGAATAACTTGCCATTGTGCGTAACAAATCATGCCATAATATCATCATTGCAAAAGTAATACAGAGTGGTGTAATGATTTGACCATAGCCGAACAAAAATAACACACTTAAGGTAATAGTTTCTATCTTTAAATCAATCATGTATGGATGGATATAATATGATAAAAAAAAAATGCATTGATCTAATTTAAATGTATTGATAAACACTTGAATCAAGCCCAAATTTAAGATTCCAAGAGAATTTAGGAGTAACAATTAACTACTTTTGTAATCAACATTGGTACCAGATAACTGTATAATCTGATTCTTGGTCTAAATACAACACCTTTTATATTTAAAAGTGAGCAAACAAACACTTTTAAAGTTTGAACCAAGCAACTTTTCTTAGTAAATTTTGCCAACTTATCTACTTTAAAACAGAGCTTAAAGGTTACCTGAATCTTTTAGATGATGCGTAATATTCGAAGAAATAATCCTTTTATACTGAAAAGTTGTAAAACTACCGAAAACACACTTTTAACACAATCAAAACATGAACACATGTTTTCACCCGAAAACTTTAGCTTCAACACTTTATTTGACACGCATTCTTAATAAAACATTACTAACCACTAAATAAATTACTTGAGAATAGTTTTTAAACCTAATTTCATACGAAAACATGAGAAAATAACAATTTTATTTTCATTCATTCAAAAACGCCGCTATGAATGTCAATTTCATTCTAGTGCTGAGCATCACTGATTAAAAGTCGATATTTATTCGATAACGGAATAAAAGTTTAGTAATCATTTGTTAACTTTCAGATATAAAACATTGACAAAACCTCCCACGAAATCAATTAAATAGATGTTTTAATTTAAAATTATATCAATATTTTACTTATTGTATTAATATTGAAGTTTTCTGTTATAAGTTCCGAGTCGATACCTTAATTTTAATGCAAACGGCATTTTGCTGACCTGAAAACTTGACGTCATACCAACCAATCAGCAAAATCCAACATGGCTGGCAGTGGAAACAGGTATAAATCTATCACAAGTTCCGTTCCGTATCTCGTTGTGCTAGTAACCATTCAACTACTGATAGTCTACTTCGCCACGCAACAAATCTACCGTCCCGCCACCATTCTAAAATTAATGAAATTTAGATAAATTCAATAAACACAAAATTATATTAATAATGTATAAAGTGGTACGGATCTTTGTGTAAAGTAGCGCAACTGCATAACTGCATAACTGCATATTTACATAACAATCAACCCACCTAATATCGACTATCGATTATCAACCCATGAATAGTTGCACATCCCTACTATCTGTCAAAATACGAAGTGCGTTCAAAACAAGGCTATTTAATTTCCGCAGTGATATTATTTGTATCATTTTATCATGAAATAAAATTGAAATAACATAAAATTTAGCATAAAATGAACTAAATTATTGTTAATCTTGTACGAGGAATGCTTATTTTAAAACCTTAGTTTATTAAAAGATGAATAAGAACTCGTTTGAAATTTGACGTTTCTGTAAAGCGCAAAAGGGCTTTTATCTTATGAACGCATACAACACAACAAAGATCAATAAGAAAAATCATTGGAAAAAGATCTGAATTCGGCAAGATATTATATTACGGATGCCTAACTGTATGAAAATAATCGCCCCCATAACTTTACAGTGTATAAATGTATTAGAAAGTGGAACCCGTGACTCTCCGTTACCGCCCGACACCGTCCAACCAAATACTCAAGAAATCCATGTTTGAGACCTCCCATCCGTTCTCAAGACCCTAGGATTTTTGTATCCTACGGTCAACGGCACCAAATGTAACGAACCCCACTTAATCGGCTATGGGTTATCGAATGGATGATGGAGCTTGTTCAAGTTCTAACACTTGAAGGAGTATCAGACCTCAAACAATGTCCCAAAACAATATAAATAAATGGCTCGTGATGTAAATTATTAGCATGATCGTCTAGTTAGTTGGTAGGACCCATTACGTTGTGTTTAATGTAGAAAATAAGTAACCCGAACAGTTCTTTAAGAAGGTACATGGATTTCTTGACATGAGTAAAGGTTGGACAGGATCGGGAAAGGTATATGAGAGCCGAAGGGCTCCGCCCCGCCCTTCTTAGTGATTCGCCTCCTGCTGCATGTACAAACATTCAGAATTGATGTCCTTGTATTCCAAGCTGTCCCCGCACAAGTATCAATTATGCAAAGACAACCTAGAGCCGACATCAATACTGAATCCTGCACACATTTTGAACCCCCTGAAAGTAGGATGGTGGGTTTTGACACCCAGGGTTAAACAGATTGCACCAACAGACAGGTGCTGTGATGTACTAGACACCACGGAGAAGTATTTAGGAATCTAATAGATTCAGATGTTCATAGAACAACATATTTAATATAAATTTGTATTAGTATAGCCAATCTCATGACCAGCCGAATTGACACCATTGTGTCTGGTTGATGAAGTAAGTATGATAAGTTAGGTTATCAGTCAAATGACATGATTCCAACTAGTATCTTGTAGTATTTCAGTAGTGGTCCTTAGACCAACGTTCAGATATAATCTGCACAAGACATTTGTCTACAATTAATATGATCCATACGGAGGTTAGTTAGGGAATGCAGTTTATGCTAGACCCTTTAGTACTTATGAGCTTCATATCGCGAGCCAGATGAGTGTTTGGGAAAGCTATTAGCAAATCCCATAGTAGAGAAAGGCTATTGCAAAAATGAATCTCATAATAACCGCCTGTGGTCAAATAATTGGTCTTAGATCATAATGCTGGTACAGAAATATTGAACGTAAAGTATATGGTATGGTTTGATGCTGGAAGATAGAAGCTGTCACATGACATCTGATGACAATCATTTATCTTTAGGTAAGTATTCTGTATTCACAGATCCACATTGGCATCATTCCGCCAGTCATGAAAGGTTTCTCGAACAAAGTATGTAGATGTAATAAAATTAAACATCTGAACCCATTTCAGGGTAGGATATAAGGATGAGAGTATATTATCTACCCACCATAATAATCTGATGAAAGTACTACTATAAAATAGCAAGTACAATTTATAAGTAGATATTTAATCCACTGATGAACACCGCCATTCTCATTATAGAGATGTAAGTAATTTGATTGCAAAGCAAATCAAATTATTGGTAAGTATAAGTAAATAATGTTGTTCACTGCTGGACAAATTCCAGTTATGTATGAAACACAGGAACATAGGAATAAATTCCATAGTCGCCTTAGCAACAAAAGGCTTCTTTATAAGTAGATATTTAATCCACTGATGGACACTGCCATTCTCAATACTGAGATATAAATAATTTGTTTGCAAAGCAAATCAAATTATTGGTAAGTATGTTGTTTCACTGCTGGACAAATTCCAATTATGTATGAAACACAGGAACATATAAATAAATTCCATAGTCACCTTAGCAACAAAAGGTTTTCCATGATAAATAGTTTCTGTTAAAACAAAGTACAGACAAAACTTAGGAAATAACTAGTCCAATCTGATACTTATATGGTGTGGTAGATAAATAGAGATAGGATGGAATCAGTAAAAGGATTTCCTACCTAACCCCTACTAAATATTATAAATCATTAACAAAACCTAACCGCTTGGCAATAATTTAGTGCCTAATTTGTAATGTTTTCTTACTATCAATCTAACAAGAATTAGGATGGCAAAACTACACTTATCTGGGTTTAGGTAGATAGTAGGCCAGCCCACAGCACTCCAAGGTCATCCACTCAACTCGCAGTCAGCTGATATCCACAGAAGACACACGAACACAGCTCCAAACATGTATCTCCACACTCCAACACACAGCAGCCACTTTCCAGAGCAGAGGCGCAGCGACCACGGGACAAGATCCATCTTCAACATGAAGTGGTGTGACACCAATCCAGCAGCACCTCAGGGTCAGGACTTTCACACTGCACTCCTCTTTTTCTTCCACTTTTACTACTTTTCTTCTTAGATCTGCATACTTCACCGATTAAAATCAGACTTCCCCTTTCGCCGACACACCTGGCCTTATATATCCCTCAAAACGGAAGGTCCAGATACAATTTTCTCGAAAAGTCTAAATCTAGCATAATCCAGCTCCATTTGAGGCACAACCGCTTGTTCCACTACTCAACACCAGGTGGAGCTAACGAACTGGAACGATCTAGACTATTCGATCTTCGATCCATATTAGATTTATTTGATTGTGGGTTCCGTACAAAATAAAATTATTTAATTTTTTTTTCAAATATCGTCATAACGCTAAATTGATATTATGAAAATCATAGAATCTAGTTTTCTTTAATAAACTCAGACTTTGTTATTACCAAGATTGTTCTAGTATGAGTGTTTCCCATTTATCACGGATATTTTAGTAGGTTATTTTACGTTCAACTAATATTCAATGCTATAATATTTTTAAAGTTAATTGGCGAATATGTTGAACAGACAGCCTTTTGTAATGTTTATCTTTATCTTCTTCCTCTATTCATGCGAGACACCGAATTGTACTTGTATATTACTTAGATTTGTTAGTAACCCATGTTTCTCACCCATTATATTATAATAATGTAAACGTTTTCCTAAAAGGAAAAACCCGTGTCCAACAGTACTCTGATTTTCAGATAATGTAAAATGTTTACTTATTATTTAAAGGTTTTTATATTCCACCCTTAAACGGATCCCTAAATAGTAAACATATCTTAGTTTAGCTACTCAACACCAGGCGTCACTTCTGTCGCAATTAGAATATTCTCGAAACATAATTTATTTAAATTATTTTTCCTACACATAACCTAAACCAGTTTATAAATAAAAGAAAATTATTTAATTATAAATAAATGAAATTATTTCAGACATAAAATGCGTAATAAACACCTAAATTGTGCCTTTAACATTTGAAATTATATTTTACTTTGAGAGCCATCTCTTGCCAATCTGATGAACCTTTTAGATTGATGCCATCTATCGACATTGTACTGAACTACTAGCGAATCTGATCGAACGTATTGAATTGATTCTCATATATTGAATTTAGTTCTCTACTAGATGTCGCTACTTCAAACGTATTTTTCAAGAGGCCAGGGTAGTATTTATTACAATACTGTAAAGTAGATCCATGTGTCGACGGCAGTTCTGACCATACACCTGTCATTTTAACTTGGAGCATGCTTGTTATAGAAAACGAAACACCCTGCTACCTCTACAATCGCTACACTGACTGGAATTGTTTTACGGAAACTATCGAAACAAATGTAATTCTAAAAATAAGACTGAAAAATACAGAAGATGTAGATAGTGCACTTACGGAGGCAACGAATTCAATACAAGAGACGCTTTGGAAAACTACACCAACATCTGAGCATAAAATCCCACACTCTAACTGCACTCTTGAACTAAGAAATAAAATTGAAGAGAAACGACGCCTTAGACGACAATGGCAGACAAGCAGGCATCCTACTGACAGATCGCACTACAATAAAGCCAAACACATGTTAAAAGATTACTTACAACAATTGGATGATCAAACACTACAAGACAAGCTAGAGAGGGCTACCACTAGAAACGATGAACACTCTATCTGGAAACTAACGAAAGGTCGTAAGCGGCCAACAAAGTATGTACCGCCATTAAGAAAGCCAGATAATACGTGGGCTAGAAGTAAAACAGAAAAGGCTGAACTCTACGCTGACTTCCTAGAAGCAGTTTTCAAACCACATGAGTCATCAAATGACGAATCTGAAATAGATGAATACTTAACAAGTGACCAACAAATGTCTTTGCCTCTAAAATCGACTAGCCCTCGAGAAGTTCATAGATTAATTGGAGCTTTAGAAAACAATAAAGCTCCAGGATACGACCTAATAACAAGTGAAATACTAAAGCGACTACCAAGAAAAGCCATTGTACTACTGACAATACTACTTAATGCAATGCTTCGACTGCAATACTTCCCTACATCTTGGAAAGTGTCTCAAATTATTTTTATCCATAAATGTGGAAAACCTCAGAGCAAAGTGTCTTCATATCGACCAATAAGTCTGCTACCTATCCTCTCAAAACTGTTCGAAAAGATCATATTACAGCGTATCAAGCCACTTCTTGAAGATGATAAAGTGATTCCAGATCACCAGTTTGGCTTCCGATCTTGCCATTCTACTATAGAGCAAGTCCACAGAGTAGTTCACAAAGCACGCCAATCGATGGAAAGACGCGAGTATTGTTCAGCAGTCTTCTTAGATATTCAGCAGGCCTTTGATCGTGTCTGGCACAAGGGTCTCCTATTCAAACTAAAAAAACTTCTTCCCAACTCCGTATATATGCTGCTAAGATCCTACTTGGAAGAACGACTATTTTGTGTCAAGTTTGAGGATGAATACTCTTCAATTCGCAAGTGCCTTGCTGGTGTACCCCAAGGCTCTGTGCTCGGACCAATCCTTTACACAATATTTACATCAGATATCCCGGAGACTGATGGTGTCTTGATAGCAACATATGCTGATGATACTGCATGCTTAAGCAGCCACTGCGATCCAAATGTTGCATCTGCTAATCTACAAAATCAGCTTAACAAACTAGACAACTGGCTCAACAGGTGGCGAATACAAGTGAGTGTATCTAAATCTGTTCACATAACTTTTGCTTTAAGGAGAGGAAACTGCCCACCTGTTAACCTCAAGAACGAACCACTTCCACATAAAGACTGCATAAAGTACCTTGGATGCCACTTAGACCGACGGCTTACTTAGAAAGCTCACATCACAGCAAAACGAGATGAACTTCGCCTCAGATACCACAACCTCAACTGGCTCTTGGAACGATCATCTAAACTATCACTTGCAAACAAGCTTCTTATATACAAGACAACATTAAAGCCAATCTGGACCTACGCCATCGAGCTATGGGGAAGTGCTAGCACATCAAATGTGGAAATACTGCAGCTCTTTCAAAACAAAGTTTTGCGGACTATCAGCAATGCACCCTGGTTTACAAGAAACGATAAAATACATAATTACCTGGAAATAACTACAATCAAACAAGAGATCAGCAAATACAAAGAAAACTATAAATCAAGGCTATCAAACCATGTTAATATCCTGGCCACTGAGCTCCTTAAAACTGACAATGATGTAAATAGGTTAAAAAGAGGGAATATCCTACACTGAAAATGAGAAGCTAAATTGTTGCTGAACAATTTCTTCACACGTCCTACAACCAGCACCGTAAAATCTGATAAAGGCTATTAAGTTGATGGCAGATAGAAAACAGGATGGAAAAAAAAAAACTTATTTAGACATAAAAGTAGTACCCAAAGGCACATTTTTATAAAGAAGAAAGGACTAGGCTTGAGTCCATATTTTGGTGTAAAGATATGGAATTCCTACTCGGGACGGACGTTTTGACACAAATGCTCTGCTTAAATAGGTTATGCCTATTAATAAAATGAAGTTTTACTGAAAAAACCTTTTTGTTCTACATAATGGCAGTGTATGTTTATATGTAGGATAGCTGCAGGCGTTTTAATATTTCATTTATTTATTTACCGTTTATTGTACACAAAAACATTACAAGAGAAACACATACAAATAATAACGACACAACAGGACATCTTATTTCTACTAAGAAATTTCTTCCAGCTGACCTACGTAAAGTGAGACTTTATTAGACAGGCGAATTAAGCGTGCACAATAGAATACTTATAATAAGATAAAATAAACCTACACATGAATAGATTAAATATACCTAAATAAACTTACAATCAAAAATATACCTACATTTAAATAAATTGTAGTTGTTCTATAATTCTCTTTAGAATATATTGTGATCAAAAGAGATTACCTTGATCTTTAATGATTATGAAGCACTTAATTGAATTTGAAATAGTTTTATTATACTCGAGTGTCTTAAAGCGTAATTGACAGCTAGTGTGGCAAAAATAAAACTGCCTTATTTAATGATCCACATATTACCTTTGGTGGATCTTCCACTTTTCGTCCGTTGCTTGACAAACGCATCCGTAAAAGCACTGTAGCCGTATTTGGCAATTTCGTTTCGTCTGACAGACGTATGCTTTACGGTGCGTTAAAAATACGCGATGGGCAACAAGTGGGAGAACCGCCTATATGCAAACAAATACTTCCTCTAATGGTACCCAAAAAAAACTTGCTTATAAAACGGTATGATAAAAAAAACACTTGAAGGAAAAGGCAATACTTTTTCCACAATAAAAAGTCAAGCGTCGATAGCACCTATCGAGTAACTGAACATACATTTTTATCAATAACACAGGCCCTTAATATTGCAAGGGCGTTCCACATTGAAGATATCCTGAATATTTTACTAAGGGAGGTAAAGAGGCTGACAAAGAAATGCGAGTTAGATCGCAGCCTAAATAAACTGTGGACGGTACCATGGAATTCTTTCTCGAATGAATGTCGTCTGAGTAGGATGTTGTATGAAAAAAAGTTAAATGATTACTGTCTCTAGTGTTTGCTCTTTTGTTATTTTTTTAGGGGAGGTGTCAATATGGCTTTGGAAGCAGTAAATTTTCCTTCCTATAATCAGTCATATACGCACTCTTTTCGGCTATCAGAAGCCCACGGTGCCAATTGACTCTGGCACAGTATCATCATGCTCATAGTTGGTCAATATTTCAGTCTTAAGCTTTAGCTTATTTTAATAAAGTTAATTAAAACATCACACAAACTGACCTGTCCCATCATGATTTGCGTCAGTTTGTAAGAAGGGTCAATGAAATTTACCCCAAGTTTAAAACAAACAAGCTAATATTGTATCGAGGGGATTCCCTACTCGTATGTAAATACCAAAATTTTTACACAGACAAGTTCAAATCCTACCCGCGAAATTCTCGTATGTGCTCGTCTTATGCTACGTTCACAGAATGCACCTGCTCATGTTCCTGCCGCTGCCGCGAATATTGTTCGAAATACTTCCGCGGAAGTATCAACACGAGTGAGTCTTCACACACTGGCTACCGTTCCTTGACTCGCGCTCGAAAATCTGACACTCGATGGGGCACGGGAAGTGGCAGCGGCATGACGAGTAGCAGTGCGAGTAATTTGTTTACATGCTCGCACTGCCCACTTTCTCATTTAGGCAAAGTGTTGTTAGATTTTGGTTCTAGGGTTTTTTATAGGCGTGACCGAGGGTTTTATTATCCCATTTCTTTTGTTTTAAAACTGTCATGTAAAATGTGGAAATAGTTCGTATTCGTATCCTCTCCTCCCCATTGGTCTCAATTAAAGTATTATTCATTGTGCCAGCATTTTATTATAATACACATACACATATCACGCCTATAATCCCTTGCGGGGTAGGCAGAGCATAAATGGCCGCATAAAACGGACATTTACGCCACGTCTGACAAATATTGAGGGTCATCCGGAAATTATTATAATATCTTAACAAATATTATGGTTTCATAGTAGGGACCCCAATACCTCCCCGACGACCTAGCGGGGTCCATGCCCGGGGCCCCACATTATATATTAAATACACTCAAAGGCCTCCAGTAGTTAGATAATTGTTCTTTTGCAATTCCATTTTGGAAGTAAGGTTTGGGAAAAGAGGTCACTTGGAAATCGAGGTTGCGATTTGGATTGAGTGAGAACTTTTGTCAATTTTATTGCTCAAAATATTTGTGGTGCCTGATTTAAATAGCATAACCAGACTTCTACCTGTAAGTGTTATAAAAGATGGTACGGGCAGCAACGTTCCTTTTACATACAGTATTTTGTACTCCACTCGCCATTCCGCCTGCCAAGCGTGATAATTATAGCAAACCATCCCATTTTACTGAAAACTCTGGGATAAATTCATCCAGGCAATAGGCAAAAGAATTCCCCATAATGCAACATATTGCACTGCCCTCGCCAACCCGCTCACCAAGCGTGGTGCATATGGTAATACCCTCCAACAAGGGGAGACACCTGTCCAGTAGTGGACTGTTTTGGCTATCAATGCTAATCCAGCTTCACTTGAAGAGTACTATTAATTATACTGTGCTTGAAGTAGTAACAAAGTAATTTTAATTTATCCGCCATTTTTGGATGGGAAATGAAAGGAGCATGTAATCGATCATGTCTCTTATCAGTGTATTTTGTTCCAAAAACTTGAAAGATTCTGAAAGATCAAGAAATTCAAAAAGATTTCAAGAAGCAAATCAAATGAATTTACAGGCATCTTCTTTTGTAAGTGTCGGCCTGGAAGTAAAATTTAATGAATTAAAAAATTAAGAGGATCTTTTGAATTTTAATTTAGACCCTGGGGTGACTTAATAATTGTACTGTATTATACATTTTGCATTTAATTTAATGTTAACTCCGCGTCAGATATTATCACCTTAAAGTTTTATAGCTGTACCCGCTGTTCCTATTTACGGGAGGATTTTTTCTTGGTATGGAAACTGTTTAAGCAAATGATACAAAATCTAAATTAAGAACACTTTTCTGAAAACTATTGTACCATATTCTTCTTCTTCTTTTTTTTCTCTGAGTCGAATGACCCGATAAACCCTGGCGTCAGAGTTTTTCAACCGCCTACTAGTAGGCCTCTGGCATGGTTGTGTATCGACCGCCGTCTTAGTCATCATAGACAGCAACCTGGACCGACGTACTTACTTGCTCTCTGAAGCACGGAACCATCTTTCTCACGGACAATCAGATGGTTCAGCCTGCAATGTCCTAACCAGACTGGAAACAAATTCACAAAATGATAACATCAACTTTGTTAGTGCTCTACAGGGAATCGAAATCGAAACCTTTGCGCCGCAGGCTTTCTCTACCACTGCGGCATAATTAATTTATAAAATACCTAAGTATCTTGATTTTAAGCCTCTTATAAAATAACTAGATAATTATATAGGTGGTGACTAATTAGCTCGTTGGCTGAAAGAAATAGCAGCTATTCAGTGGAAATCCTTCAGACTACTCCGACGGCTGAGAGCCACTTAGAAATTACTAATTTACCGTCGACACCTTCATTACATAGCCTGGCACATCGCCGCAAGGTTGCCTGCTTGTCGGTTTTTTATAGATTGTACTTCGGAGAGTGTGCTCAAGAGCTTCACGACCTTGTTCCACCAGCTCCCTTCTACCATCGGACATCCAGACGCACCGCCGGATACCATCCGTACCTGGTAGCCATTCCACCAATTCGGACTAAGCGCTTCCAGTCATCATTTATAATGCGCACTGCTAAAGAGTGGAACTCACTTCCTGCGTCTGTGTTTCCAAAAGCATACAACCCTAATCTCTTCAAAGTAAGAGTGAACAGGCTTCTTCTGGGTGAGCTCGCTCCATCTTAGACTCTGTCTCTGTCCTATGACCTAGACTAGAGTCAAGAGCAAACCCATCATTAATAAAAAAAAAAAAAAAATAATAAAATTAAAAAATATGAACAGACTGAGAAATTTCACAGTGACACGACAATTTCATGTAAGTTACAGGGGGCTAGATGGCGCTGTGTGAATTGTCCCGAATATTTATTTATATATATTTATGTCAAGCCTTGATTTAAAACTGGATAAGATTTAAATAATTACCTGCATTTCTATATTTTTGACAAGAATTTGTGGCGTTTTATGCTTTTAAGCTCAGGCCGGGACTTGAACCCAGTTCCATGGTGTACTGCCCCACTGCTACCTATACCAACCAAGCGCACGAGCAAATGAGCCCCACGGTCCCGGGTTTAAGTCCCGGACGCTGCCAAAAATTTAAAGAAATATATACGGGGTGTGTTTTTTTGTTTCCTGACAAATTCTCCTAGGGGAAAGTTGTTCACTTTCATGGTCTGCATGCACCCTATAAGTATTCGGAGGGCTGTCAGGTATACAGGGTGTAAGCTACATCCCGCCAAATACTGATACATTCAGACCATGAAACTGAACAACTTTCCCCTAGGATTTTATTACAGTGAACGTTTCAAAAGTCAGCAGTTTTCTACATTTATATCTATATTTCAGTATTCGGAGGGAAGTCCCTTAAACCCTGTATGCACTACGGACGTTATGATATTACACACTTACACATTATACGCCTTTATCCCTTGCGGGTAAAGCAGAACGTTAACGGTCGTAAAATACGGTTAAATATTTTAGGACTGTTTCAGAAAAATCGTGTATCAGAATAGTGACAGGGTGTCAGCCTGTGTCACCTAAAATTGTAATACACATGAAACCCTCGAGCTCCTTAGTCGCCTCTTACGACACGCACTGCAAAGAAATGGGGTGATGCTATTCTAAGTCGGCATCACACAGCACCGGCAACTTTGAAATCACATTAATCAGGCTTTATCCACTTGTGTGCTGACGTAGGTATGTGTACTCGAAAATTGAAAAGCGTCGGATCGTGCACTGATGAAAGCAAACTAGAAACAAACAGCGTAAGATAGTGAACTAGTAATGCATTGGAATACATCCCCAACTTGGTAGCGCTCATGTGATCCATCCACAGCGAGATATGAGGCAAGTCTGCGACAACTCTGCTCGGGTCTTCTCTAATACTGCTGGAGTGATGGTACCATGGTTTCTCGAATTTAATTTTGATTACTCGTACTCTTAGCATTGTTTAAATGCAAGCAGTGATTTTCCGGAAATTCATCAGTGGATCATATCCGAATACACCGGACTGATCTTAAAAATCTTTTACCGCTAAAGAACTACATTATCCTTCAGTAAAATAGGCCAACCATTACCACGAGCAAAAACGCTAGAAAGAGCATAGCAACACAATTTGTAGTGATGCAATAGCAACCAAGTAGGATCCAGGGTATTAAAGCAAACAAATGTCATGCTGCTATAGGACTGTACAGCAACAATCATCTAAGTAGATAAATGCTTTGGCCAATGATGATGATGAAGCAAACAAAGAATTGAAAGTAATCGCGAATGCTTAAAAATAATGGTCTATTCTGATCCCCCAGGAAACCTTCTACTCAACACCAATAGGTGTAGATATCCCGTTAGAAGTAATCACAACATTTTGTCAGAATTCATATCTCCTTTGAATGCCACTAGTACGGGTACGGTGCTCTTGAATGAAGGACAAGTTAGTTCCTCGTATTTGACTAATTCCCCGTGAGGCGGGCACGGATTCAACCTTCATTGCCATAGTAGAAATTTAAAAGTAGTATTCGTTATTACAATAAATTGAAATGATCCCGGACCACGAATTATGAAAAACTGGTATAAATCAAACTGGATGAAAATTACAGATTCTTGTCATCTGAACGAACTTATATCGTAAAAAACTCTTAAGTGGACTCAAAAACTCAAATAATATTTTACCATACCTTTTAAAGTAGTAGTCAAAGTCAAGCAAAGGACTAATCAGCAACTAGACCGCTAGTTTTTTTATTATATTGACTATAAAATCTTCTTCTTCTTTTCGAGTGGGACACCAACGACAACGATGTAATAAAGGTACTACTTATACAGTCATTAGCTAATGCTTATTTACTAGCTCGCGCGCTAATAACAGAGAAAAATTTATAGCTGTATTTCAGTTTAGTTTATTTGTTTGGAGATAATTATTTCAAGGACACTTCCTTGATATCATACTGAACATCTTTCCTACTATGATTTCTACTGCCACTCTATTCCTTCTCCGCTGCAAGTACTCCAACACGGCTTACAAATGTAATAAATGGCTTGCATAAATTTAATAAGGTAAATGCGGCCTTTGTATTTAAGGTGTTGATAGGACCAATAATTTATGATGCAATTAAAGTATCTGAGTTAGGACCTGAAAACTTTCTTCAGGTAACTAGGCCTATTTATATAATGTAGACATTAGTTTGTTACAGCTAGCGTAAATTTTATAAAGACATTTTGACGCTTAGCTCAAAACCTTCCGCACCATTAGGCATCAAAATATTATCACACATACTTCGATTTTGTGAACACTTCATGCAGGATGTGAAAGAGGCGGATTTTGATTTCACCTGTTTGAATATAACGTAAAAGATTTTTCGTCCGACTTGACAAGTACTGGGCTATTTAATACAGCAAAAGTAAAATAAATTCATCAATTGAGCTTCCTCCACGCATCTAGTCCGAAAAGCATAGTAATCTCAGATTTATCAAGTAGACAAGTAACCATAGTACTAAGTTTAAGGTTCTTATTCTTAAGCCAGCTTAAAGCTTGCTATAGAAATAGATAGTCAGCTAAAAGCTTTACCATTACTTTTGACTTCGTCGGGTAATAACTGTAGCAAAATAACTTTTCTTCGTTTAGAATAATAAACCATATACATACACGGTAAATTTAAATTCACTTAGCAATAACTTTACTTTGAAAGCGGAGAGCAATTAAATTGAGAGCAATTAGACTGAGAAATAAATTACTGCTGGGTTTTATTTCGCTATTCTAAGCTCGTGAATGCAACTTTAGTAAACTGCACATAAACACACGTCACGTCTTTATCCTAAGGTAGAGAGAACATAAACACGATAATTAGTTATCGCCACTTCTAGAAAACACTTATCTACTTGATTTAAATATGCGCCTTGATTCAAATGCGTTTTGTGAGGATTTAATTCAGTTTAGTATTTATTTTCAGGAAAGTTTCTATTGAAAATTTAAAAAGATTTAAAATTATTTGTTTTACAGTAAGTTCTTGAAAGTTTCATTCTTGATTAAAAATACAATAAGTTTGTAGATTTTATTGTACGTAGCAATGCGCTACGAGGTTTTACCTACAACAACGGCTTAATAGTATTACAGCTTAGAAAGGTAGGTTGGCAGGATAATTTGTTCTTCTATCTAATGCGACAATATTCTTTTTGGTTCTTTTATGATAAGTTTTAAAGGACTACAAACGTAAGCATTTCCCTCGAAAAACTATTTTCAAATGCAGCCTGCAAAACGCAATATTTTTGTTGAATTACTTGATATAATATTTACCTCTATATTACGAGGCAAAGAATATTTTAGATACAAAATATAGCTTAATGTATTTATAGGCACATGTACAAAATTGTTACCAGAATACATGGTATGCAGATATGAAAAACCACGCGCTCGCTTTGCATGTAAAATGCGAAAAATTCAGGATACGTTTTCAATATAACCTACTCGTATTTTCAAAACATGACAAACAACGTATGTTTAAAAGTATTATTGCTATTAAAAAAATCTAGAGAAGCAACCAAAATAATAAATATGGACGATTCACACAGCGTCATCTAGCCTAAAACTAAGCAAAGCTTGTACTATGGGAACTAAATAGCTGATAATAGTACTTATATACTTTTTTGTAAATAAATACATATAACGGCGCATGCCGTCTCTTTGCTGTTTTTGAAGAGAATCGTCGAGACAATCCTGATGACGTTGGAGATACGTCAATACATATAATACATAGAAACACCTAGACTTAACGGGCCTACTTCCATGAAGTGAGGTGAAAACGAGCTACGAGAATGCATTTTATACATAATCTAAGGCACATCACTGTCAACAAAATTTTGTTTTTTAATCTTCAAGATATGAGGAATAAGCCAGGGCAGCGCAAAATCTCATTTTATATTTAATAACGGAGAAATTAAAATTTGAAGTTACCTCTATTTTTCAGTGATGAAGCGTGGCGTAAGAGATTTCTTCCGCCAGTGCTAATCGAACTGTATTGATCTTAGTATGATTATTAATGGCAATTTCACGTTGAACCCGCCCGGGCGGCTATTTTTTGACAAAACAACTTAGTTATTAAGAAATTTAGCAAAACACTTACTGTTTCCGGCTGCTGCACCAACCACAGTTTTAGGACAAATTATAAGAAAGCAAGTATTAGTACATTGTTGTCGAGGTATGGAAAGTAAGACTTTGCTGGACGAGTATAGTTTGTAGTTTGTAGTTACAAGTCAAGCAAAGTAATTTTCCCCGAGGCTTACATAGTGCTTTTCTCAAAAAAAGGCTAAGAAATGAAAGATTGTACTTCTTATAAAAGTTAGCTAGCGACCACAACACAACGAAACAAATAAAAATATACAATTTTCCCACCAATAGTAATTTTTTAAAATAAATTCGCTTGTAAGGCACAGTATTACGTAATATTCTGCCATACTAAATGTTTAGTTCATTCTTTTCTTTTTTAATTCTGGACAGGCAAGGGTCTTCACATCATACAGCCTCGTCTTTAGTTACCTGTTTCATACAAAATTACGTTTCGTTTCTATGAGAGTCATCGAGATAATTTTGAAATCGAATTATGTGGGTTTAGCGTATAACGAATTTATCTTAATGGACGCCAGCAAAGGATTTCCATACAACTTTGCTCGCGTGATCTGAGACGTGACAAACAATGTGAAACTTCGCGGTTTCTTTTTTTGAAAGAAATGAACACATTTCCTAGCATGTTTGAAAAAAATAATTATGTACATGTACTTACGTACATACATACATACACATATCACGCCCATATCTCTTGAAACTTGCGTACCTAGTATACAAAAGTATTATTTATGTAGTAAAAGATTTTTGTCAGATTTCAGTTCAAGAGTGGGATCAATTGATTCGGAAGGTTTTTAGTGTTATGGGGTAGAAAGGTTCTAGAGTGGCACTGGGTCAAGATGTTCATGCTAGGGTAACACTGGGTTGAAAGGTTCTAGACTTATACCTAGCTGGAAAGTCCTAGAGTGTCACCGAACAAAATGCCAATACTAATGTTAAAATTAATTTCCAGGTAGGTACTTATCATTTCGGAAAGGTCGAGGGTATCATTATATTAAAGGTTGTGGTCACCCTGGTTCGTTGGTAACACCGAAATATACCAAACATTGTATAGGGCTATAAATCCCTTTTCTAAAAATACCAATTTCAAGACCAAAAATTATAGGATTATCCAGATAAGAATGGATTAAAAAACCTTCACCACCTTCGATTTTAATTTTTCTTAGTTACTTTAATAGATACCACCAAAATGTATGATAATTTTTAACTATGAAGCAATTCAACTGGTGTCGGTGATTAAAGGAAAAAGATTGTAAAAGGTGTTCGAAGGTATGAAATTTTTAAGGCATGCGGCTCTGTGTTTGTCTGATGGTCACCAAATATTGTTCAAAAACTAATGAACGGTGCGAGAATGCGACCGCTATTTTATATATTATCATATCATAATATCATACTCGAATATATAATGGCCGTTGCTAATTGGTTTTTGCTATTTATTTATATTTTTGCTATTTATTTATATATATTTTATTTGTTAGATCCTCGAAAATAACACGTACTTTTGAACTTACATCTATGTATACTGATTTATGCAATAAACGTTTAAAATTGAAATTAAAATTTAACAGTATTAGTTGCGCTTAAGGTGCACGCAATGACGAAAATGACAAAGAAATATCCAAAAAAAGTGTCTTAATGTCGAAAATCGCAAAAAATTTACAATACCAGGATGGACAAAAACGAAACAAAAATGTTCGCGCAAAGTGCGTAACATGATACTGACCACTTGCATTTTTAAACCTGAACTAATAAGTTGGCTTTATTTAGTTTAATGACTTTGTTTCTTCTGAAATAACGTAAAACTAAAAAGTTGTAAATATGATTTGAGATGTTATGAAGATATAAGTGTTTTGTGAACTGATTAAGCCCTTATTTTTAGACCAATTCTTTTCATGTACTGAAAGTGGAAGAATAACAAACAAACATACAGTACAGTTTGCACTATCCCGCTTCCAATGTCGCACTCTCTTTTTCACCCTAAGGTTGCCTGGTAGAGAATGCTACCTAGCATTAAGGCCGCCTGGTTGTACTGTTTCTTTATTTGTGTTTATCTATTTTTGTATTATTTATTTAATGTGCAATAAAGAATTTTGTTATGTTATGTTATGTTATGTTACAGTTTATACAGTTCATAATTAATATGGATACTATGCGTTCAGCTAAGTCTTGGCGAATGGTTCAGCTTATTCCAAAATATGGTCCTTATGATATAATGTAGGTTAATATTCCTTCCAAGTTATAATATCAACTTTGTGAGTAGTCCACCGAGATCGAACCCGGAACCTTAGCGCCGCAGGCAGTCGCACTACCATTAGTCGTCAAGTATTGTATCAGTACCATTATATGAAATGGTGACACCTCTATAATATACTCTTTGACATGACTTCCGAATTTCATTTGAATTTCGTTCCTTCCGTCGAAGTACAAGCCTTAACACAAATATCTGATAATGACTTATCAATTATTTGTGTCTTGGGGGTATCGAACCCACGACCTTCAGCGTAGCAGGCAGGAGTACTAGCCGCTACGCCTACGAGACAGTCAAATAGTAAAGATGATTTCTATAAACATATTGAATGAATTGAAAATACAGAAGAGACGTCTATAATACATTTGCATTATTGCCAAGTGCCATCCATAATTATATAAGTCTTTAAAGATTTTTTATATTTTATTTGCGAATACAATTATATACAATAAATAAATAAAACCTATAAATTATAATACATTTATTAATAAACTTACTGACAAACACGGTAATAAGTAAGCTAAGCTTATAAAGACAGGTGAACAGCTGTTAACCGGGAATAAGCCTTGCGCGGCATCCGCAGGTGAGGCGGTTCTCCCACTTGTCGTCTGTCGCTGCGTATTTAACGCATGCGTCTGTCAGACGAAAGGAAATAGCCAATCTCAATGGTATTCTTATACAAATGCGCCGTGTGATGCCAGCTTAGAATAGCATCACCCCATTTCTTACCCATGGGTGTCGTAAGAGCCGACTAAGGTACTCGAGGGATGTGTATTGCAATTTTAGGCGATGGGCTGACAACCTGTCGTCACTATAGTGATACACAGTTAGCTGATTGACCCTCAAGCTTTTGTCAGACGTGGTGATAATATCCGTTTTACGGCCGTTAACGCTCTGCCTACCCCGTAAGGGATATAGGCGTGATTTATTTATGCGGTGCGTTTGCGTCTGTAGAGTTCGCATCGAAAACGCGCACCGTAGCCGGATTTGTATGAGAATAAGATCGGAATTCGCAATTTCCTTTTGTCTAACAGACGCATGCGTTACTGTGCGTTAAAGATACGCAACGACAGATGACAAGTAGGAGAACCGAGTGAAAACAAAGATGTTCTGCTCGCGTGCCTGCATAAATGTATCTCGCGCTCACATCGCATAAATAAGCGAGCGCTTTTGCTCGAGGTTCCGTTTCAGAAAACCTTTGGGCACAGTAGGATGGAGGATTTTTTAAGAGGCGGGTTTTAATATGAATATTAATATATCTGATCATTTCATTCATTAATTTTTATTCTATATTTTAAATTTCTTAACGAAAGTTGTGAAAATCGTCGATTTTGTATTGTTTAAGTAGTGGAAATGGAAACTTTGCTTTGCTGGCAACTTTGTTATTTATGTTTCTACTGTCATCATGTATAAGTGTTTGTTGCTTAATGATAATAAAATAAAATGATGCTATCAGTTGTACTTAATAGCGTGTGAAAACAAAGATGTTCTGCTCTCGTGCCTACATAAATGTATCTCGCGCTCACATCGCATAAATAAGCGAGCGCTTTTGCTCGAGGTTCCGTTTCAGCAAACCTTTGGGCACAGTAGGATGAAGTTTTTTTTTTGAGGCGGGTTTGTAATATGACGCTGTCAGTTGTACTTCATAGCATGTGGAACTAAAGCTGATTCTACTCGAATGCCTGTAAAATAAAGTTTAAAATTTTACAAGTGATCGATCGAAAACTCAAAACAAGTAACATCTTTCCCCAAAAAAACACACAGATATAGATAATTGTGTATCACTTTAGTGACAGGTTGTCAGCGCATCGCCTAAAATTATAATACACATCTAATCCTCGAGTCCCTTAGTCGCCTCTTACGACACCCATGAAAAGAGGTGATGCCATTCTAAGCCGGCATCACACGGCATTATATAATTTAACTGTTAAAATAAGTTTATCTTCTCGTTCGTGCATAGTAAATAATTGCGGCTTCTTTTTTACTTTCTGTAAAAAAAGAAACATTTTAAACATTAAATTTCTGCATCCGGTATGTCTCCAGCATGTTGTGCAAGACGAGAAGTGCTCAGTAAAGCAGCTAATTTAGTCAAATACTCGTCTCCTGCTAGACAACTTCAGACTCGGAGTGCACGGTTATGAGGACTGTCATTTTGTTTACACTCACTTAAAATAGTTCTGTTACGTGGATTTTTCGATTCCATAATAGTCCCTTGGCGTTAGTTTTTAAATGGTCTTTGTAATATCAAGATATAAAAATTAATAAAGTAGTCAAAATTCAACCAACTTCTAATAAATATATAAAATTAAAAAGAAATTTCTTTATTTCGGACTTTTGCATCTATAGTTTAAATTTAAATTAAGTTCATAGCTAGGGGTTAGGAAAACATAGCTTCAACTAGTATAATTAACATTTATAATTTATAATTTGAGACTTTACAGGTTTACATCTAGAGAAACGATTAAATATTTAAAAAAACTACTCCGCTCGTAACAGCACACATGTGTACTTGAAGTACAATACAAATCTATTGTTGCAAAATTCGACCTAAGCGAAGTGGTTAAAAAAAACAAGTTTACTTGTTACAAAAAAAGTCATGCATCGAAATAACAAGTAGGTAAGTAATTAAGCAAGTACACAGAGTCTAAAAATTTAAAAAGACGAAGGTTGTCGCAAGATTTTTTCTAGGCACCATTTCTTTTTATCTGTGTGCCATCTGCTCAGTTTGAAGCAAGAGCTAATCTAGGTGAAGCCGCAGGGCACCATCTAGCTGCTGCCTCAGTTTTGCCTTAAAAGAACGTTTACATTTTTTGTACGTGGTTTTGTAGTCTGTGGAGGCAAACAGTTTATTTTCAGTACAATACTGGTCCAAGAAATCTTTCTTGGAAACAATTATAAATTTCTGAAAAAATTGTGATATATATTTTAATAAGAAAAACTATTTAAATAATAATGAAATTTTGACTACAGACAATTATTTTAAATAATATTTGCCGCTTAGAATAGTATCACCTATTCTGTCCCGTGAGTATCGTAAAAGGTGATTAGGGGACTCAAGGCTTACATGCGTGTATTGCAATTTTAGGCCATGTCACTCTGGTGATACACAATTATCTGAATGACCCTAAAATGTTATTCAGACGTGGCGTAAATGTCCGTTTTTTACGGCCGTTTACGCTAAGCCTGCCCCGCAAGCGATATAGGCGCGATGTATGTATGTATAGTTCGAAAGCAATTCCCTACAATGCACACCAAAAATACTCTGGTGGTTCAGCGAAGCACAATGCCAGCATATTGGAGCGCTGTGCGCTAGGAACATTGAATCGCTACATAATTTAGACCACCAGAGAGTTCTGCTGCCGCTCGCTTATTTATAATATAATTTAGCACTACCTATTCACTCTCGGAATTGGAATATTAGCTGTAGCTACTGCATTTTTGCTTGTTTTCGCGCGAGGCTAATTTGTTATGTAGGTTAGGTATGTATTAAGGCGAAGTTAGTCGTGAACTGCCTCGACAGTGTCACCACTTTTCATAGGCAGAATATGGCTATATGGCAGACATTAAACAAAAAACATTAAAATCCTTCAAAGATCACGAGCCGACATTTGCTAAACAAACAAGACGCATCATTAGAAAGTCTGAATCCGTCTCGTGGGAACCAGCACCCGATCAGGCTATAGCCAAGTATAGTTCGAGGTCTGATCCCTATCGCCTGCGCACAATAGGCGATTAGGAGCGATAGGACGCGATACCAAGATCCTATCATGCTGCCCGTGTAAGCTCTTCACTAGGGACGTGGTGCAAGGAACAAGCGATTGCAAGAAATAAAATAAAACTTCGATGTTTGAAGTTTTTGGAACTAAAGTACATTTTTTTTAGATTATATGAAACTAAAGATACACACGAGTGCAGTATGTTGGTTTCTGTATTGATATGTAACAAAGCATAGGGCAAAGATCGGATAACTATCAAGCTCTAAAGTCGAGATCTATCAGCTTTTTTAAGTCTCTTCAAGTTTAGCCTCGGGACTTTGAAACTTACACCTGACTGAGGAAATTTCATCTGCAAAATGGTAGCATAATTAAGTATTTACGATTGTTTTGATATGGCAAAACAGTTGTATGTCAAAGTTATCATACAAATCCATAATAATATAATAATAATTCTATCGTAAGTGAACTTTACGCGTATGAGTTCCGACCACGGAGGTTCCGTCCCATGATTTGGTATACATACAATTACTGATCGTACATTTGTTAGGTCTAGGGTGTCATTCACTGAATACTTTTAAATTAAGTTGATTTAGAAAAAATGGGTGGCTTAGACTTATGCGGAATTTGGGTACGAAAATTGCATTGCACAAATTACGTAGGTAAGTACATAATTTTTGCAATGCACTCATCTTATTTTTTGTCAGTTACTAGGTATTAAGAAAAATCGGTTAAATTACGATCGCGTTCTCTTATAACTTTGCACCAAACACCAACAGGCTTGACTTGCCAGCCTCCTCTGCCTTCAAGCGAAAAATCCTTCATTGTTCCCGACAAATCACGTGCAGGGTAATGTACAAACAGAGTAATGCATCGGCCAGGGTAATGTATTTTAAGGTACAAGTTGCCCGAACGCAGCAGCTGCAGACGACAGCCTACTGGTTTGTATGGATTTGTATGAAATACGTTTAGAATAAGGTATTTTTTTACAGATAAAAAAAAAAACGCTTCTCTACGCTAAAAGATGGCGTTAAACAACTAGGAGTTTCTTAACTAGTCACACAAGGTAATGAAATTGTCGTTCTAGTAGTAATGAACTGTTTTCTTCCTCGTAACCTTGCTGGCGTTCCTTTTTCGGACCGTAGTCCTTATTAATTGCTGGCAATATCAAAATACGTTGAAATAAGCGCCACTGGCACCGCAAATATTATTTCCGAACTTTCAATCAAAGTCCAATTATAACTTCTTATTTTCAGAGACGTTCATTAGGTCTTTGGACGACTCGGTGTCCTACACGAAAAGAATAAGAATCAAGTTTGATTCTTATTCCATTAAATATGTCCCCCAGATGTTTAACGCCATCTATCAATGATGTTTAGTGCCTTATTAAGACACAATGCATTTGACACTACTAGACAAACGCAGTTCAGTATTAGGGACTAATGTAAATTGAATGTTGATTCAGTGTTATACAAGGGCTGCATTCTGCTACACCATTGTTTCGACAATGTCATCGATGTCCACCACGACGACATTTTGTCGTCTGCTTTTTCCTTTGATCTAGCTGACTCTGGCGACTTTTTATATGCGTTTGACCCATACGTGAACAGTATCCTACTTAGCGATGAAAAAAAGTGTACGTCGCCTCAAGACGAGTATCAAGAGGTTGAAAATTTGGAGTGTTCTGTCGGGACGCCGGTAGCTCAGTGGCAGAGCGGTGGGACGGTACTCCACAGGTCCCAGGGTCAACCCCCGGCCGTTGCTAACATTTTTTAAATTTCTTATTAAATAATTATGAAAAAGTAGTCCGCTGCTGTCGTCCACTCCCAGTGTACACCTTAACCCCAGAGTAATGCATAAACGTCTGCCAGAAATATCGCATCGATCTATACGAACTTGACCTGGCTACAGTTAGCCGCTTCTTGAATAATAGACGCCAGCTCGCTATTTATGATGTTTGGGAGTAAGTTATTAACGGCGGTGTAGCTTCTCTGGAGTCTGTGGTCGTGTAGGGTATAACGCTGGCTTATTAACTATAAAATATCGGATATCGCTTTTATACGCGACCGGTTTATTTATATTATAACTAGTATATAACGCCTTCTGTGGTTTCACCTGCCTTGGTTATGATATCTCATTCTCATTTACCCGCAGGTTCTTTTTTTCTGCGGTCCACGTCATCAAGTATTGTAATTATAGCAATTTTTTGGGGTAGTCTTGTGTTTATCTCTCTAATCAAAAAGTATATACAAAGCTGCAATTTGTTTATATACAGGGGGTATATAATCTTAATTATAATGGAATCAGATAGGGTTCAATATTACCGAACACTCACTTTCACGTGAATTATTTTTGGTTACTAAGTGAAGTTGCTCAAACTTTTAAAATACCGTGACCTATGTTTCGACACTATCAAAGGTATTTTTTTATTTATTTATTAAACATTTACAAAAAAGAGAAACAACAATTACAATAGAACGCAACAACCTAATAACTAATAAGTAACCAAGTTTTAAAGAAGGCAGCTAAGTGACTGGCCCTATGGCGAAGCGGATTGTACCCCTGCCTTCAATACCTACAGATACAAATATTTGTTAGGTCCATAGTGTGTAGTCTGGGTGTCATCTATGTATACATACATACATACATACATAAATCACGCCTATATCCCTTACGGGGTAGGCAGAGCGTTAACGGCCGTAAAACGGATATTAACACCACGTCTGACAAAAGCTTGAGGGTCAATCAGATAACTGTGTATCACTATAGTGACAGGTTGTCAGCCCATCGCCTAAAATTGCAATACACATCCCTCGAGTCCCTTAGTCGGCTCTTACGACACCCATGGGTAGGAATTGGGGTGATGCTATTCTAAGCCGGCAATCACACGGCGCATCATGTATAATAGGTATTTATTTACAAAATAGTTCCCATAGTACAAGCTTTGCTTAGTTTGGGGCTAGATGGCGTTGTGTGAATTGTCCAGATAATACTTTATTTATAAATAATGTATGAATCCTTTGAGAATCGTAACCCGTTCTGATATCGGGGCTATCGCGCCTCCTCCAACCGATTACCTGCGCCTGCGCCGGTCGCGTCGGTGAAATCGCAAATTGACACGTTGATTACACCTATTTATCAATCGATTCTCTCACCCGGTATTTTAAGTGTACCTTGTCCAGTTTATTATGGAAATATACCTTCATTTTATGACCCAAAATGCTGTCAAATAAATACAGTATTTAGCCATAAGTTGAAAGCAGCAATTTGTGTAAGACTTCGAAAGGACAAGAATTTATTGTGGTGATAATTTGCATTGCCATCATTTTAGTAAACTGTTTCTACGGCAAATGTGTGATTCGTCAATTCTGTACCTAAGCGTTCATGGAGATAGCTACCATAGTTACAGGGGCTTGACAGCTTAAACGAAGCGTAACAAGCAATTAAACTTACATCTACAAAATATTCTTGATATGTATCTACAGCTGTTTGGTTTTTTACAATACAAACATATCTCTCGCGGGGTGGGCAGAGCGTAAACGCCCGTAATAACAGAATAGGTAATTCAGAAGTTTCTGTATCACCTAAGTTATCACCCCATCGCCTAAAATTGCAATACACATCTAACCCTTGATTCCCTGCGTCGCCTCTTACGACACAAACGGATAGGAAACGGGGTGATGTCATTCTACGCCAGCATCACACGGCTGACGATCTTTTTTATCTTAGAGAAAATAGTCTCACAAAAATACCTTCGATAAATTCCGTTAATTATCTATCACCTGCAGTAGCTAGTGTAACATCTTGTTCTGCAGAAAAGCAGCGGGGATATTAACGAGCCGCGAACTGTTTTTGCTGCGACAGATGTTTGCCAGCTAGCACACGATAAATCTACAAATTGGCTGGCGGTAGGGCGACCACATTTTTTAAAAGATTTTTTTCCCGTGTGATGCCGACTTAGAATAGCATCACCCGATTTCTTTCCCATGGGAGTCGTAAGAGGCGACTAAGGGACTCGAAGGTGTGAATTAAAATTTGAGGCGCTGGGCTGACAATCCGTCACTATGGCGTCACACAATTTTCCCAATGACCCTCAAATATTTGTCAGACGTGGCGTAAATATAGGCGTGATATGTGTATGTATTTTTTTATTGTTATAAGCATACCTAAACCACAGGTTCACAAACAGCTTACAGTGTTGAGCCTCATACCTGTAATCAAAATGTTTTTCGTTATTGATTTGTAGCAAAATATAATGTTTTATCTTATTTTCTAACCTTATTATTACAAAAAATTAGACAGGATAATTAAGTAGTTTGACAACGTCAAATCGTATGGAAAAAATATTTTAACATAGTTTATACGCTCGCCTAACTTTCTTCTTATAACACCGAAAATGTCCACTCGATGCGTGTTGAACTAGGAATGACCTTGGACAAGACCAAGCTCAAGTTTAATCAACACATCATCGCTGCAAAAGTCCCACGAAACCTCAAAATCACAGTCACCCTACTCGCGGGTCTATGGTTTTTTGTTCATTGGCGATATTTTACGGGCACGTTTCGTTTATACGTGTTTTGATTAATACGTCTGTGATCGTACAGTGTTTATTGTTTTTACCCCCGATTTTGAGTTACGGTACCAATAACGGGGGTGCCTGGTGCAACAATCACTTTTGGACTGACTCAATCGAGAATAACTACAATTGAGATATCTGTTGTTTTTTGTGTATGACAGATACTCAGCAAGTGTAGTGTTTGACGCCATTCAATTAGATGGACCGATTACCTTATGGGTCATTCTCATAATGACACGGAATTTTCTCACTTCCATGTCATTTTTCAAATTTAGTTTTTTTGGATAATTAAATATACGTTATCAAAGTTTTTCTCATTACAAACACTAGACTGAAATTGCCCGGTTCTTGGACCACTAGTTTCAGAGTTATTTGATGTCCACTATTTGCGGACATGGAAATGAGAGAATTCCGTGGCAATTTTTATTTTATTTGATATTAAAATAAATAAAAATGTTTTTTAATATTTATGTAGTCAGTAATGTTTGCTAGTGCTTAAAGAACGTATTTTAGTAAAAATAATTAATATATTACTATTATAAATATAAAAAAACGGAGGGCCACTATTTTTTGTCATGGAAATGAGATGTCCACTCCCTGATTTGTAGGAAATATAAAGAAAATAAACTTTATTTACTTAGTTAAATATTTATTTAGCATCCCACAAACATGATGGTGTGGATACTGATAACGTTTACATAGTGACCGACTGCAGAATGCAACAAACAGTTTTATAACACTTTGTATTAAAGTAACTTGTGGCCAAGATTGAAAAGAAAACCAACATAATATTAATATAGGCTCGCCCGACTGGGAAGCAGTTTGAAGTGGTCATCAACTGGTTATGCGCGCTTTATACTAGTTTAAAGTGCGTTGCGGTTTCGGTAGCCCTGGTCTTGGCACGCACATATATACATGTAGGAGTTTTGCTTCTAAGCGGTAGCCATTATTATGTATTCTTTTCTATAAGAGACATTCTATAGAAAAAAGTGGTAAGCATGATGGACTGCTTTTATTGGCGTACAGATATCGCGGGTTTGCAGTACCTGGTATAGAACCACTTTTTTCTATAGAATATCTCATATAGAAAAGAATACATAATAATGGCTACCGCTTAGAAGCAAAACTCCTACATGTATATATGTGCGTGCCAAAACTAGGGCTACCGAAACCACAACGCACTCTAAACTAGTATAAAGCGCGCGTAATCAGTTGATGACCACTTCAGACTGCTTCTAAGTCGGGCGAACGCGGGGCGGTGAAATATCAGAGAGCGGGTGGGAGTGCCGCGTCATAGCGGTATCTTGTTTAAAATGTAACAAATGTCACTCGCGCTGATGCGCTGCGAATCACATGACATCCCACATGTCAATAACCATCTAGCCGTTTGGGCTGTAACCCACGAAAACGAAATTGCATGTCCACATACATACATACATAATATAATACATAAACACATACATAATACATACATACATACAGACAGACTCCCGAAAAACTCTAACTCTCCTTCTAAGACATTCGGTAGAAAGACGTATAAAATTAACTACAAAAGCTTTCATTTTATAAAAATAGGTAAAAATGAAAAATACCCGTACTTCCACATATTTAAGATTAAAACTGGCATTGAATTAGTTTAAGAATAAATATTTATATTTTAAAAACTTTGTCCAACTGTGGACTGCAAAATTTTAATCAATCTCTCATTTCCATGTCACTTTCTCATTTCCATGTCATCTCGAACCATGGAAAGACATGGAAATGAGGACATGGAAATGAGAACGAAAGCTTATTTTGCAGTTTAATAAAAACCTATTCGTTAAAATTTAATACAGTACCGCCTCTTATTTTAAGCATATCAAAGGTATTCCTCAGAAAAAATATCGATAATACCAAATAACTGGTAATCGACTAGCATGGAAATGAGGTCGGTACTGGACAAAGTCGTAAATGTGAGAAACTTACCCTCGCCATCGAAGATATAGCGGCGAGTTGAGCCTGCGTCCCCCACGACGTTGTCGGCGGTACTAGTTGCTACGAATTCGTGAGTAAAATCGACAGATAGCTTTTACCGTCATGAATATATGAGTGAGAGAGTAGCGCGAGGTGATTGTGGGCTGATTCAGGGCTTCAACGCAAAAATCCGTGTTTATAAAAAAGTTTCTGCCGTTGTGGAAACTAAAAACATGCTAAAAGATAGAAAATATAATTGTTTAAAAGATAAGAAAGCTTAACACGACATAGACTTGTAATTTTAGGATCTATAACAGTCTATTTAGCGCAAGGTAGCAAAGAACCATGCCATGGACGTGAGAGAATGCATGTTTGACAGGAAATTTACAAAAAACTGACCACATATTTGATGAATTAAATGTTTGACCATATGTGAGAAGTGCTGAAGTATTTTGAAGTAAAATTTTATAACGCTCGTCCCAGGGGAAGCAGCACTTTTTAAGCGGAACGTACGAAAAACGCGGTCGATGAGAACAACCCTTATAAGGGCGGCTTGTAGTAACTAGATGGCA
This sequence comes from Tuta absoluta, assembly GCA_027580185.1. Classification (NCBI taxonomy): domain Eukaryota; kingdom Metazoa; phylum Arthropoda; class Insecta; order Lepidoptera; family Gelechiidae; genus Tuta; species Tuta absoluta. Next base: position 5,645,980 of record JAQAHW010000008.1, read on the forward strand.
AAAACGGGAGAAATTGCCTTATGGCGTACCCTGCTGGGGAAGATTTCGTATAGCATTAGACTGATGTGACGTAATGTCAGAACAATCAACAACTAAAACATTTAAAAAATAACAAAAATAATATGTAGGAAGTACCATTCACTTATGAAATCCTATCACGCAGTGAAGATGTTTGAAGGTATGTATTTCTCGCAAGTCAGTAGGTAATAATTAAACACTTTAGTTCAAATTGCTATGATAATGTACCAAGTACGGACGACTGACGGCGCGTTGGTGCAGTGCTGTTGGTAGAACTTGAAACTAATTGACATCAAATTTACTACATAGTATGAAATAAATTGGCTTCCCGTGTCCCAGTAGTGGCCCGAGCGGTTGTTGTGTGTTTTGATCCTAAAAACTACGCAACGAATTTTGATACAGTTTTTCAATTGATAGTGATTCTAAGGTAAGGTTTCACGTACTATTTACCGTGGAAAAAAGATTGATTCCTACAGGAAAATGGGAGCAGTGGGTGGGTGTGTAGGCCGCTAGTAAATAGATCAAGAAAAACAAACTAATATTTATTTAAAGTTTAAACTCTATGCAAGCTTTGTTGCATTGCAAGCTAACACGTATTTTATTATTATTTAAAATAAACAATAGAAAATTATAAATAACGTAGTTTCCCTTATCTTCAAAATAAAACTTTAATGAAGCGAACAAGTTTAAAATAAAGCAGACCATTACTGTGACATTATTATTTCTCTTCTCTCCCAGAGCAAAAGTTCTTCAAAAACTTTGCCGCGTATATCTTGAAGCTTTTATTAAGCATTATTGCACAAACTTATATCGCTGGTAACCAACACGGAAAATAATGTCGTCGCAAGTTTACATGCTCAATAAACTTAGCTGGAGTCAAAAAGTCCGGATTTCCTACGTTCGCGGGCATAATAAAAGTTACGAACTACTTTCAGATGGACGAATGTAAGGGTCTGAACAGACGGGGTTTCTAAGTGATTTTTTTCTCAAGTTTTATTTAGTTGTTAATATTATAGGTATTACATTAAATGTTTTGCAATTATCAATGATTATAAAGTGTCTAACTATGAATTTTATATGATTTGCTTGCCTTCTAAATTACTAAAGTAAAGGTCACTCACCAAATACCTACCTATATTTATTGCTAGAATATTGTTTTAAACTTAAAACAGACATGGCTGGTTTATGCAGGAAAGTAATCGTCCAATGAATCGTAGCTTAGAAAGGTATGGTAGCAAGCACTTTTCACAAAATATAAGAGATAGGTATTGCGAAAAGACCGCACACAAAATGTGTTAACGTTTGTACGTTTTTATGTTTTTGACTGCTAGGCGATCGATATTTATTGCAAAATACTAAACGGTTGTCTCAGGTAGTCTACTGCTTTTTTTACTGGAACCTATGATTTTAGCCCCGGGGCTATTAAAACCTACTCCTGACTGTATGGCGGGGAGCAGGAGCTCACCCGGAGAAGTTTTGTGGTTGTTCAAATAATTGACAACTCATGCCACATTGAAGGAATCCTTATCGGCCGACAGATGACAACATATGTATAGATAGAAGCATATGTTGCGTCTGTTGGTTTAAACCCGGTTTGAAATTGAAATATCTATATATCTTTTTTACATGTACAAGTCGGTTGTAGCACATAAGGTACCAGGGGTACTCCAAAAGAACAGTTATTTTTTATCTCCAGTTAATACATAATAAATATTTAAACTTTTTCTCATAAAAGAAGTAATTTTCTACTTATACATATTGATGTCAAGAAATAAATATTACTACATACATACATAAATATATCACGCCTATAATCCCTTACGAGGTAGGCAGAGCGTAAACGGCTGTAAAAAACGGACATTTACGCCACTTCTGACAAACATTTGAGGGTAATTTAAAATATTGTGTATCACCATAGTGACAGCTTGTCAGCCCATCGCCTAAATTAGCAATACACACCCTCAAGTCCCTTAGTCGCCTCTTACGAAACCCACGGGAAAGAAATTGGGTGATGCCATTCTAAGCCAGCATCACACGGCAAATAAATAAATATTACTGGCGACAGAAATAACTCAGTTCTTTTGGAGTACCCCTGGTACTATATGTGCTACAACCGACTGTATCTAAGATAAAACAATTATTATGATATTGTAACATCTCATGTAAGGTTCGCTAATCAAACGGTAAAAAATTATAGTACTCAGATTACATGGATACAGGATTTTTCAGGTCTGTCCAAAATATTTTTTTGTAATAAGCTTAAGATTACTGTTATATAAATCAACTTCAAGGTTTTAAACTTTGAGTCAATATATAAAATTTATGGTCACTGTCTCTGAGGAGGTATATACTTATCTAAAATTAAATGAGCGCCCTAATTCAAAACTTTTTATGTAATTAAATAGGTATACCAACTGGTAGTTAAAAGCTAATTGTCTACAGATAATCAGCACTGTAAGCAGTAGATACCTACAAGTATTAATCAATTTGCTTTATACTTAAAATTAATTTATGAGTATGAGGTATGTTTTTTTTTCAGTCCATGTGCACGGAGACTTACGCGCGGACAACATACGGAAAGGGAAAACTTAACAATAAATCAGAAAAAGGTCGAATATGCTTCACTTGGGGATTGAAAATATATTTTTTGAAGGAACAGCCGAAGAAAGGGACTCCTTGCGGGATCCTGTTGCATGTATAAGATAGCGCAGTCATATTTTGATAGTCGAAAATGTACGATAATATCATGGTTATATTTTTATTTCGTAAGGTCAATAGATTTTTTTGTAGTATCGAATTTTCGAGTGAGAGATTTTACACTCTTCAAAATACACTTGTTGGAATTTGGATACTGTTGTCATACTGCGACCAAAGGTTTGAATATGAGCCTATCAAGTGATTTATTTGCTCTGTTACGAGTACTTAGGAGTATTGCCGTATGATGCCGGCTTAGAATAGCATTTCTACCCCGTGAGAGTCGTAAGAGGCGACTAAGGGACTCGAGGGTGTGTATTGCAATTTTAGGCGATGGGCTGACAACGTGTCACTATGGCGATACACAATTTTCGGAATAAATGCCCCTTAAATATTTGTCAGACGTGGCGTACATTTCCGTTTTTGCGGCCGTTTAGCATTGCCTACCCCGCAATGGCTTATGGGCGATATATGTATGTATGTATGTACTACTTAGGAAGTTATTAAAATCTGTCAAGAGATTTTACTTTTACTAAGCAGCTGCAGCAAACAATCTATTTTACTTCAAATCCATATTTATTCAGTCAGCGTATGCTTTATAATTATCCCAATAAACCCTGCTATCGATTTAGCACGAAAATAGTTTGAGGCAAGTATTTGAATTAAAATAATATATTAATCTCGAGCGTGGGTGTTGTTTGCGTGTGAGCAAGTTAATATAGTAATATGTCGGAGATTGATAAAACTCTGGTGGGTATTGGCTGAAATTATTTGACAGTTCGCGTTTTGTTATTATTTCTTCCGTTTGAATACTATTTGATTCTTGCAGAAACGAAACGCAAAATCGCTGGCAACACTCAAATAGGCGAATGCGCTTTATTTGCGCGCAGTTAGCTATCGACTGTAAGATAGACTGGAGTGACATTAGAGGCGTTGTAGTACGTTCTCACAATTCATTGTTAGCTGCGTTCGTGATGGAGAAACGGAACTCAAATGGGCTATGGAGTAAACAACTTTGACAGTTCCGGTTGGTCTGTCGTTCGATGTGGTCGTTTTGAAGTTAGGTTTTGAATCTGGTAAAATCTTTGGAATCTTGGAGCGTTTGGAGAAACTGTGGTCATCTAGCGATGGCGGAGCCCTAGATTCGTATTGCCAGTGGAATATTTGTGGAGATCATGAAGTGTGTGTTGGTTATTGTCGTATTTCCCCGAGGTTGGTGAAATGCAGAGATTGTACGAGGTTGGTGACAGTTGCTGCTGTGGTCTCTTTGTAATCCTGCAAGTCTGTGGATTTCAATAGTGTTCGGTGTTGAAGGTTAGTGTCAATCGGTATCTTTGGTGTTGTGAAGACACGTTGATGTTGATCAGCGTGTGTCTTAAGATTCTTAGGTTGGTTTGGTAGACAGGTCGGTTGTAGTACGGTTACACCGTGCCTGACGATGACCTGCCAGGTCGAAACAGCCTCACCGTGGGAATTGACTGCGTAATGGTATCGACGTTGTGGCTTATCATTTCAGTAGCTGGAGATAGCATTTGACGATGCAGTATTCTACAGGGTTCGATGATTATACGCCCACGACGTGTTGTTCTGTATCCTGACGTAAGGTTATACTTCCTCAGTGTTATTTCATATCCTGACGTAAGTTTGATTATGATGTGATTTTTAGTATCATTCAGACTTGCTGGTTGATTAGTTTTGAGGTTTATTCTTTATTGTTTTCTACAGCGGACCCTATGTAGTGTCATCCTGATTTATCGGCATCCTGATGTTCACGGCACGTGCATGCCTGTACGTGTCCAGGCCTCTCTATTTACATTGTCTTCCTTCTTCATTTCTCTTTTCTTCTTTTTTGACATCGACATCAGAAGTGCGATAGTGAACCATTATTCGGACGGGCGTTAGAAGTATTCTAGTGACACGATAGTGAACTATTATTCGGACGTGCGTTAGTGATATTCTAATGAGATGTTGGACTACTATTTGGACGTGTGTAGGAAGTATTCTACTGGGATAGTGAGCCATTATTTGGACTAGCGTTAGAGGTTTTTTTAATGAGACGGTGGACCACTGTTTTGTCGGTTATGATTGTGAGTTAGGGAGTTTTCTCATGAGATGGTGTACTTTTATTGGAACAGTTGTGAGGAGTATTCTAGTGTGATAGTGTACCATTATTTAAGGCGGTCGTGAGAGGTATTCTAGAGTGACAAGTAAAGATTGTACATTGCTGAAAATATTTTAAGATGTGAACCTATCTATAAATATAGCATATCATATTATTATAACACTTGAAATAAGTTTGCACGTAAAAGTCATAGTGGCGTGTAGTGCCATCTACATTGTGGGCAAATAGTTAGCCCAAAATTTGAAATCGTGCCTAAATTATAATAACAAAAACGTGAAAAAACTAGAAATTCAATGTCAAAGCCCGGGTTTGAAACAGAGCCTTGCGTTATGGTTGAATATTTCACCTACAACTAAAGTGACGGAAAAGTGAATCTGCTTCTATGGGTTAAACACCGTATTGCTGACTAAATGAACTTAGTGATTGCTTTATAATCGGGACACGCTTATCAACCGCAAAGTTGACTACCGACCGTTATTAATATAAAACAAATTCACGTCGTGTGCGGACAAAGTCGCGGGCACCAGTTAGTTAGGTATTCATATTTCTTGATGACAATACTTTAGTTTCCAGCCAATCAATGTTCACTAAATCACATTCGGCATTTTTATACTCATATACTTACTTGGTGTGATGCCGGCTTAGAATAGCATCACCCTATTTCTTTCCTATGGGAGTCGTAAGAGGCGATTAAGGGACTCGAGGCCCATCGTCTAAAATTGTAATACACACATTACAATTTTAGACGATGGGCTGACAGCCTGTCACTATGGCGATACACAGTTTTCTCCCAATGACCCTCAAATGTTTGTCAGACTCTGCGTGAATGTCCGGTCTGCCTACCCTGCAAGGGATTAAAGGCGTGATATGTGTATGTAGGTATGTATGTATGTATACTTACTTGGTTTGCATATAAACATCGGCAGTGAGAGTGTTAAAGGTGTAATGTTAATTCCATTACCGTGCGGGATTTGACTCTTTGTTGTTCTCAAGTTTAATGGCAACTTGAAAGGATTTCCAAGAGGCTTATAAATTAAATGTGTTAAACAGCTTTTCTCTTGGAAAGTAGAAAAGTCAGGGTTTTGCGAGGCTCTTATAAATGTGTGTGTGTGTGTGTATGAAGTTAAATAATATATTATTTTATTTTGAAAGGAAAATCAACAGCGCACACTAAAATATACTTAAAAAGTATTGAACCAACAGCAAATTTATAGGTTTCAACAGATAAACAACAAAGTAAGTTTTTCAAAAAAAGAACACTTAGAATAACCATTAAATACCAATAAAATACAACACCATTAATCACACATACCGAAACAGATGATACTCTAAATTACTCTAAACAAGAATTACAGGATATTGCATTTTTTATTTGAGTAAAGTCTTTAGAAGTACGCATCACAACACTTGTAGCTGTAGTTGCTTTTATAATTATTATAAAAGCAACTACAGCAAATAAAAAAATTAGTCTATTGATGTGAGTGTCGAAGAGTGAGGCTCTTATGAATGTGTGTGTGTGTATGAATTTACAAAATATATTTTATTTTGTTAAGGAAACCTCAGCGCACACGAAAATATACTTAAAAAGTATTGAACCAACAGCCAATTTAAAGGTTTCCACAGATATGTGATATAATATGTGATCTAATTCGTTTGCAAAATAGTAGTTTTTGTCACAAGCCCGTGTTCAGTTTACAGAATCAGTCACTAGGTACTGATAAAATTTCACCTCACATCACGACTCTCCTTATTACTCAAAGTTTCTTCTGGTTTTTAATCAAAACTCTTACGACCAGCACTTCATCACGACGTCTCGACTTTAAGTAATACCATTTTTCCATTCCTTATAAATCAGGGGAAAATCGCTAAGTTGAAATATGTACCTAAGTTGAAGCGTTAATGGCTTTTACTCTGCCGAGTCATTTTTTAATCTATTGTCTTTAAAAACACATAAGCAAAAAGTTGTTGTAATTAAACGTCTTTGATAGTAGAATAATGTATGGTAATAAGGTGCCGTGTGATGCCGGCTAAGAATAGCATCACCCCATTTCTTTCCCGTGGGAGTCGTAAGAGGCGACTAAGGGACTCGAGGGTGTGTATTGCTATTTTAGGCGATGGGCTGACAACTTGTCACTATGGCGATACACAATTTTCCGAATGACCCTCAAATATTTATCAGACGTGGCGTAATGTCTGTTTTGAGGCCGTTTACGCTCTGCCTACCCCGCAAGTGATTATAAGCGTGATATGTATGTATGTATAAATAAGGCATCTTTTCATGATTTCAGATTACATATTCGATTATAATATAACACAAAGCTTAAAGGTACAAGTAATTAAGAAAAACCGTTGAAACTGAATGTTATACATCCTTGTTCATTATTTATTTAGATATTTCTAACTTATTTTAAGGTAAGTATAACATTTTTTAATCGCAATTTTTATTTATTTTTTGTTATTTTATTACTTACATATAAGTTTTATAAATTATTCATCTACAAGTTATGTTTACCCTAGTCTAAGATTTATATCGAATATTAATAAAGTACTTTTCATTTTTCAATTAAAATTTGACAATGTTTTCTCTTAAAAATAATTTAAAAAATCCTTTCCAAACACGTATACCTGTTTAGTATCTACCTTAAGATTCAGCTAAAAAGAAATAAATTTAATCCGTTGATGAATACGTTCTCCAGTGCATGTTTCGATAAAGAAAATTCAAGACATTTTTCTATTTTTTATTCACGCTGGCCATCAAAAAATTTGTATTCTGCTTTGCTACTTGAAACTTGTTTGGCGAAATAGATGCATGCTTCGTAAGTTTTTCCGTATCGAAATGGATCACGTTTGGTATTTTATCTTAAAAACTATAATTTTTTATTTTAAAGATACAGTTTGAGATGAAAATTTAAGTTTTTGTCCTAAGGCGGGGGATGGGCGGGGGCATATAGCACGAGCAAGATTTTTAAACCAGTTTTATTTGTATATTAGGACGGAACAAACGTTTTCGTTTCCACATACATACATACATACATACATACATACATACATACAGGTCAAAATCATAACCCTCTTTTTTGCTTTGCCGTAGTCGGGTAAAAACAATAAAAGCCAAAAAAAATATTCTCGAGCATCTAACAGGTAACATATACCTATCAGTTACACAATTTGACAAACTTTACTCGATAGAAAAAAAAACAACTTAACCTCTATTTGTTTTTTTTATAATATGTCTAGAGTTTTAAAAATATATGCTAAATTTGACATTCTAACGGTATTTATCTAGTTTCTTTGTCGGAAAACTGTACATATTCGCGAAAATTTGACCGCAAAATGAGTGTCTGTTTCTCTCTGGCGCAGCGCGAATGAAAGAGACAAACTTTACAGGTGAATCAGGGCCCTAAATAAAATAGTATAAGAGACTAACTAACTATACAAAGAGTTTGTGTAAGGTTTCGTTCAATTTTAATAGTTGGTTACTCACACACAGATTATCTTATATTGGTTATTTTTAATAATTGTATGACTAATCAATGTAAGTTGGTCCCTTGGGTAGGCTTAGGATGGTAGCAAGGAATGAAAAATGTGACGATGGAAAAAATACGCTGGAATAAGAATAATCTATTTTGACGTTCACTCTTTGCCCCATACGCTATAAGTAATAGATGTACATCCATACATTATGCTTTATGGTTTACCATTCGTCATATATCCCTCAAACATCAAAGGTACCGCCAGTAATGAAAGTACTTACTCGTAAAATTAAAAAAGTATTTCGAAAATGTTACGCCGCGCCACAAGTCTACCCCTAACAATGTTCATGGGGTTGCCATGCGAAAAATATATTACATTTTCATTTGCCAAGTACCTTAGTATATTTGCTTTGTGAGCCCACTAGGTACGTAGAGTTTTACAATTTGGTAGGTAAAATCTCGTGGTTGGATAAAAGCTATTGAAATAAGCTTAAACAAATTACAATTTGCCAAGTAAACCGTACGTTATTTGAACTCATCTACCGTATAAGAAATTATTTAGTAGTACACTCTGTAAATTTTTTGCTGTCAACTTGATAATCATTATATTATGCACATACATACATATATCACGTCTTTATACCTTGCGGGATAGACAGCGCGTTAACGGCCGTAAATCGCTTTCGCCACGTCTCTCAAATATTTCTAAGCCGTTTTAGAAAGATCGTGTATCACTATTGTGACAGGATGTCAGCCTGTCGCCTAGTTGCCTCTTACAATACTCGCAGGAAAGATATGATGCTATTCTAAGCCGGTATCACACGGCGAATAAATAATCTTTATAGTTGCGAAATTTCCCACTTCTATCTTCTTCTTCTTCTTTTCGAGTGGGACACCGAGTCGTCTGACGAAATATAACAATATGTCCGGAAAATATATGATGTCATATTCGTACAAATTGACATTTCGCGTCTTATTCAAAGTTATTTTGTTACAGAGCGTGCAGGCGAAAAAATTATATTTTGTATTTCAAAGAGGCCGACATAATATGTGACAAAGTTTTGAAGATAAAGGAGCTATAGGTAGGTTATTAGTCTTACCCTACTCCTATTAGTAGTAGTAGGAGATTTAAAAATCTCTGACACTGTCGCTCATCGTCTTAAATTATCAGTAAATGACAGGTAAAAAAGTTCTAACCATTCGAGTCGAGGTCATTTTAAGGGTTCGATATATTATAAACCGTACCGTTAAACGTTTTTTTGTACCTAATGTTAAAAAGATTACCTACCAACTGTTTCCCATTATTCAATTATTCTACAGGTGTACTACCACTTCCGTTTACTCCCCTAAAAAAACAGCATACCAAACTGGCACAGTCATCCACTCTACAAAGCCGTAGCAAAGAGGCCCAATGTTCCAGAATACGGACCCGTAATAGAATAGCGCTTACAGTCAATCAAAATACCTGTTACTTTAAGTTTGTTAATAAATTGAATACTTTTTAACGCGACGACGCATGCACAATTTTTTCAATTTCTTATTTTTATTTATGAATATAATATACTTGTTTATGTAAGTTTGTTCAATTTTTCGTTTATATCTCTAAGTCTACAAACGACCTCGAGCCGCCGTCTAGTTAACTAGTAGGCCTCTGACATGGTTATTTAACGGCCGCCATCTAAGAATTTATACTCAGTAAGATAACTGAACGTGTCCTTCGACTCAAACGACTTTCCTCACAGACAATCAGATAGTTTTTACCAGCAATATGCTAATATATGTAAAGATCAAATTAATATTTTCGCATTTGAGCAACGGCTATCTGTTACTACAATGTAACCTAAGGGAGTACCTGTTACTTATACTTGGTAACGAATATAACTCACACATCCCTAATAAACTTCCCAAAGTAGGTTTGGTTAAGTTGGCTGTTCCAATAAAACTTGTTCGGGTAATCTCTGTTGCCCAGGATCTTGGAGAAAATATTTTTTTTACAGGAAACCCAAAACAGAGTGCTGCTATGAAGAAGTTCGTCATATTCCCAAACACAACAAGTTACCTAGGTTATACATGTTGAAAGTTTACTAGTGACCGATAGCGAAAACTCAGGACGGGCTGGTGATAAGGAACAACTTTCCCCAAGAAACACAGGTCGAATACCTATGAAAAACATTGGTCGTGATCGACATACAAATTGACTTGGTCAGCTGGTACATTTTGTATGGGGGGTCAATTTTTCTTTCGCTATTAGTCCTATGTTTCTTGGAAAAAGTTGTTCCTTATCACCAGCCCGTTCTGAGTTTTCGCTTTCAGTCACTATAGGCAAACCAGATAACTCGTGGGACTCGATTATTAGTTGTTTGGTTGTGTCATTGTTAGTCCGGTTCTCTTCACTCTCTGTAGGTATTTTATTTTGCAATGGAGTAATATATCTCCAATCGGACTTCACACTAGAAAGAAATGGGGTGATGCTGAGTAAGGCTACTGATATCATCTCTGTAGAATAATCCCGATGATTTCCTAGATTGACACGCTCTGTCAGCAAGTATGCCTACATTGTGCCGTCAGTCAGTTCCAGGTTGAATAGCCTTAATTAATCGATTCGGAACCGTTCAACTGTTTACCTTAATTCAATTGGTGCATTCAATCGGACCACCACTGTCATGTAGATTGGCGGAGAAAGTTAGATACCTTTCGGGAAACAGCAAATTTTACACAAATATTTAACTCAAAACACTAAAACGGGGTGGCATGGGCCATATTCACCCGCAAAACATCAGTTTTTCCGGGGTCTATGCAACTGGGCCGAAATTACGGACAATTCAACAAAATCGAGTAGTGCGGTATCCCGGTACTAGTGTTTTGAGTCATTATTATGTGACCACGAAAGTAAAAATAGCATACATACATACATACATATATCACGCCTATTATCCCTTGCGGGGTAGGCAGAGCGTAAACGGCCGCAAAAACGGACATTTACTTACGCCACGTCTGACATATATTTGAGGGTCATTCGGAAAATTGTGTATCGCCATAGTGATAGGTTGTCAGCCCATCGCCTAAATTGCCTTGCAATACACACCCTCAAGTCCCTCAGTTGCCTCTTACAACTCCCACGGGAAAGAAATGGGGTGATGCTATTCTAAGCCGGCATCACACAGCATAAAGTAAAAATAGTTTATTACAAAAAGTATAATAAAATGCGCAATTTTGTTATGTGTGGCCGCTGGCATAATGCATACCTGTCTGTGCATTATAGGTACCTTTTTTAATGCATGCAGTTTTTTAAATGTATTTTAACCTACCCCAAGACTTTGGTTATGAATCAAGGAACATAATATATTCAAATATTTGTGTTAAATTTGCTATTTCCCGAGAGGTATCTCTAAATATCTCCGCCAATCATCATGACGCAGCAGCATTTTCTGTGAATGCAACATTTTAAATCTCTTGTTAATCCAAAATTCCGCGTCGAAATTAATCATTATAGTACATAACATCGGTGGTGCTGACCTTAAGTTATTTTTAAAACTAGCATCCCCTTTTTTATCGTTTTTCAATATATATAAAATTATTTGTTTATCAAGTTTTGTTTGTATACTGGTAAGTGATGACTAAAAATAAATAGGTTGCTTTGGGCAAAGGACAGAGGAGGGTCTGCAACAAAATAGATAATCCGCCTAAGGTCTGACAAAGTAATTAAAAAAGTTTAATTGAAAAGGTCCCGGGTTTTAGAGTCCAATTTAATTAAAACGAAACTGCTACATCATTGACAGATTATACGTAGGAGATAAGTACATGTAAAATAGATTTGCTTTTTTGACCTACTTCCGTTATATACATACCTACTTCTAAAGGTTGGCGCACATAAACGTAACGTTTAAGGTATCAGCTCTTTTACTTACGACGAGATTGGAACGAATCAATGTTCGTCTAACATTTTCTTAGAGATTCCACAGGATAGAGTTTTTCTAGAGCAACCACCACTCTGAAGCGGTATCTGGGGCGAAACGCCTTTTTGGATGACCCCTGAACGCTTTTGTTTCACTCCTCTATAAATTTTCTACATGACCGAGCCAATAAAGTTGGTTAGCCGTGGTCTCATCGATTGTATTTTTCTTCAAATTTAAGAGTCAAACTCTATAATAGGTGGAGTAACTTCCAATTTTCGGTCCTCCCTGCTAGGGACTTGACCTCATGATACCCGACATTGAGTTTTTTCTCTATCTGGGAAAGGTAGATGCATCTAGGTCTACCTCTGCCTCTCTTTCCTTATACTTTGCCTTCAATAGCACACCAGTATAAAATTAAACGAAGAAGAATAAAACATGTTTTATAATATTCTATTCATTCATAACAACACAAGCTGATAGACGGGAATCATAGCTATAGCATTACCAGTCGTAAAACAGTCAATCTGTCGCTATGGGATTGACCCCATAAAGCTACAAGAACGGCGTTCACCATAATGTCTATGGCATGTCTATAGCGTGGTAATATAGTAAGATTATTGGCCAATTAGTGACAATAGTCATTGTATGGTATATCGGGGCGTAACTAAATGGTTTTATTACATGAGACTTGAATGTAGGTAGGTATCAGCAGCATGTAGTTACTCATATTAGAGATGATTGGCCCTGCTGGTTTATATTAGCATCACCCCATTTCTTACACATGGGTGTCGTAAGCGACGACTAAGGGAGTTCAAGGTTTTTATGTGTAAAAAAATTTTAGGCGACAGGCCAACAACCTCTTACTATATACACGTCTACGTGATACACGTCTTTTCTAAAACGTCTCTAAAGTATTTGTCAGACGTGGCGATAGCGACCGTATTATACGGCTGGTAACGCTCTGCTAGCCTCGCAAGAGATTAAAGCGTGATATGTGTGTATTAGAGACCAAGATGTACTGGTATTCCATACACTTGTTTAAAACAGAGAGCCCTACGAAAATAAAAATAGACGCGCGTTAAACTCGTGTGAAAATGAAAATCTACAAAAAAAAAACACTAGACACTTGTATGACACGCGTCAAACTAATTTGGAGTAAGGCCCAAACAGAATAGATTAATGTCTTAAAATTATTTAGTTGAGGTAGGTACCCTAGCTGTGACATTGTGAAGAACTGGGAAACTTATTAATTAATCAGGAAAAACATAGGTATGTTACAATTATCAAGCATTTTTCACAATAAACTTATCTTATGATGACTGATGGGTAATGTAACGACAAAAAAAATGCAATTCTAAGCAGGTATTCTAGCCCAGTATGGTTAGCTTTTCATGTTTCAAAAATATTAAAGTTTTTGGCTCATAGTGTTTGGACCATTCGCTGAACCCAATTTATTATTTTGTGTCATTTTAGGTGTATGACAACATACTTTCATTTGCAGTGAATAAAATCGACTTAAACTGGGTTTTTACATCGTATTCACTGTCACTTAAATAGTACTGGTATATTTAATTATTTAAATTTGATTAAAAACACTTAAAAATATAATTTAATAAATGAGCTACCATATATTGAATCGAAAGTTTTTGCAAGCGTCAATGTCATATGTGCTATACAGACACACATAACACAATCATGCAAAAAGACGCGAAAAACGTGACTGCTTTCTGAGATAAAGTCTAGCCTATGACGCTCGGGATAATGTAAGGATTCTTCCGATACAATTCCCATTCGAATCTGTTCAGTGGTTAACGAGTTGCAGCACTTTAAAGACTCATACATACACAAATGAACTATAAAAACATAACACTCCTTTTTTGGCACGGCACTTGGGCAGTCATAAAAAATGAGCGACTTGTTGTAAAATATGCCCTCAAAAAATGCCAGCCGTATCGGACTAGGTATTCAATATTTTGAAACTTCACTGCAAAGTTATTTTCAAATTAATAACGAAATAAATAATCAATCATTGAAAATTTTTACAATTATATTTACTGCTTTCGTAAATATGTCAGTAAACACATTACACGAGCTTTAAATGAATTATTATGAATGTTAACCTTCGTACCTTTAATATATTTTATATGCATAATAATGTTCACCTTTACACCTTAAAGCTCGTTTTACAGATACTATAAAATTATGCATAATATCGATAAATTACTATCAACAAAAACTCCGATTAATAAAAAGTGACACGTCTTCAAAGGCCCTCTACTTTATTAACCTTCCTTTATGAATATAATTTGACAGTCACTTTCATAAATTCGAAAGGTATTTTGTAAAAAATTATCACCCAAAATATGTGTGAGGAGAACCGCTATGCTAACAAAATAAATGGAATTAACTTGACTTCCTGACAGTTTCTTCTATTTATAATAATTCTTGTTTTTTTACCACAATACGAATAAGGGCCTCGTTAGTTTAATTAGATGAAGGTGTACCAAGAATTGTTCTACTTTAACAGTACTTTACGTATGTATTGTAAAAACACGTAAAAATAAAATGATAATTATTATTTCTCTTAAGTCTATGAAATCCATGTATTCATGTTTGTTCCATCCTTTGAACAGTTCCATCATGGAATAGAATACGCAAATTAAAAAAAAAAACACTATTTCTGGAATAATTACAGGCATATGTCAATGTCAGTAATGTTAGATGACATGGAACTTGGATGGATCACGGACTATGTGTCGTGATAATTTCAATAAAGGCCTTCTTCCGCTCAAGGCAAGCAGTCATGCGCAGGAGTGCATAAATCGAGACACCAGCTTGATTGCCGGCGATTTACGATAATACGACTTTTGCAATAAATAAAACCGTCTTTAGCCGGTAATGATCCTAAATCTGAAAGCATTATTCCATGGTTTACGAAGTTTATAAATAACGGCTTTTAAATTCGGAAGGATTGAATATTGTTTTAGAATAAGATAGCACCTCAAATTACCTATATTACGGATTAACTGACACCGGATATTTTTGGTTAGGTTATGGAAATCCAGTATAGTGCTAGTAGGAGGCGGTTAAAACTCTCGATACCAGGGTTCATCGGGTCGTTGGACGACTCGTTGTCCCACACGGAAAGAATAAGTATAATGCTGATCTAATAAATGGTTACCTTGATTGCTGATGATAACCTACTCGTTGTACTATTTTTTGAGCGAAAGTTTCTTTAATCCCGAAATTATTTAACAAAGGCATTTCAAAGGTACTTGGTTTTTTTATGTAGTTGAAACTTATTAATAGAAGTAATAATAACAGCGCTTTATATTGTAACTGCTCGTTAATCAAAAATGCCTCTAACTAAACTTGCATAAAACATTATCGGTTAATTATCAAGAACTATCGGGACCTAGGTTACAAGCTAACACGCAAAAAGCTAATTTGCGTCTAAACTGAGAGGTTGAGAGAACTTAATGGCAAAAAAACTAATTAGTCACAAACTCAAGAATCTTGATAAGAAATTGAAATTAATGAGTTTGTGAAGAACTATCACTCATTATTTCCTTGGGAAAGTCCCACAGATGAAGAAAGAATAAAGCCATTGACTGCACTCCCAGTATTAACTGTGCAAAATTTTTGTCTTGAGTTAGAACATTCTTTCTCATAGGATGTCTGTGTTTGTGACTTTGTCGTATGCATTACTTTGAGTAATAGCAACGTTTTTGCTAATAAAGCTTATAAATAGAAGTTTTCGGGTTCCGTACCTCAAAAGAAACAAAACGGAAGCTTTATATTATTATCTGTCCGTCAGTCGTCTGTCCCGACTCTTTATCTAGAAAACGAGTTGAGATATGGAGTTAAAATAAAAACAATAATTTCGATTATAAGACTCAAGTCTACGGCCGCTTGTAGCTGTAAAAATCGATCTCCAAACCTAACTGAGAAAAAGATAAGGCCTTTTCATCTTTGGATCTATTAAATTTGGCAAGAAGCTTCACTTTGATAAGTTTTGGAATAAAACCTCTTTTTTAAATTAGTGTGTTTTAAGGAAGCCCAGAAAGAACAAAGTTATATTGCATCTTACGGAACCCTTGGTGGGGGAGCCCGATTTGCACTTTGGCCGGTTTACTTACCGTTATTTTTTTAATTTTACATAATTATGTACCTTCGTAAACGTCTCTTAAACCTTCTCTATATTGTATTTTATTTAAGAGTTCACTATTGATAAAAAAAAAATTAACTTAAAAACGAAAATGATTCAGTCGGAAAAGTTTATCTTAATTACATACTTCTCCAAAACATGTTTATCCCTCGAGCCACAAACATGACCCGACAAGCCCGGGAGCCCTTAAAGGAGGAGCTTTTAATGAAAGTCTTCATATCTATTAAAGAGCAGGAAAAAGCGGCTGACCTAAATTTCCCACAAATTCGTCCCAAACATATCAACTCGCGTTATTCCCGGGGACGTTTTCAATATAGCGCCCGAACGTCTGCCTTCATTAAACTTTCTTAATTCTGTAGGAAAACCTTTGAAAGAACTCTGATGTGAAGGCATAGCTACCTCTGAACTTCCAGGGCCTTCATTCAAAGCTATTGTTGGAGATAAAAAGCATTGAAATTGGAAACCAGGATAGTAGGTGAACGATACTCCGGATGTTTGGGAATTGACAGATGATACTCAATAGGAAAGAAAATAGAATTGAAAGTGCCAAGAGATAAGAAGTGATGTATAATAATACATCACTTCTTATCTATCTGTTTCTTCTAATTTGTTGGAAATGATAACAAAATCGTTACTCAAGAGTTAAATATGAATAGTGTAAAAGCCGAAAAATATTCTCGGAAAAATGGAGCCTTGCTACTGCTAAAGTTATGCAGTTGCGTCATACTTTTTATATCAAGCATTCTTCTTCTTTTCGTGTAGGACACCAAGTCATCCAACGACCCGAGGAACCCTGGTGTCAGAGTTTTTCAACCGCCTACTACTAGTAGTAGGCCTCTGACATGGTATTGTAACGATTGCCATCTAAGTAACCATAGGCAGCAACCGGGAACGACGGCTTAACATGCCCTCCGAAGCACGGAACCATCTTTCTTTTCGGACAATTAGTTGGTTCAGCCTGCAATGTCATAACCAGACTGGGAACAAATTCACAAAGTGATAAATATCAACTTTGTGAGTGATTCACCGAGAATCGAACCCGTAACCTTTGTGTCGCAGGCAGTTGCACTACCACTGCGCCACACCGGCCGTCAAGCATTACAAAAATATTTATTATTCCAATTTTTACGATAGGTACAAGTACATTCCGCACTTCGATATTACATATTGGTAGGTGTTATGTCAATGCGTTATTTATAACAAATATCTGGATTTATTACAGACTGCTTTCCAGAATGTATAATTCTTTTTAATAAACTTTTTAATAAATAATTTCTTTAGGTTTGGCGATGCGATACAGCCAGACTTATGGGAATTCCAGCTCATGTATGTATAGGTGTAAATGTAAATCCCTTAGTTGCGTATAATTATTATTGTTATTTGGTGGATTTTTATACCTAAAGCATTTGGGTAATCTGTGGCTCTTTTATATTATGTAAATGCTATATTAAATATTAAACCTTGTATTAGAAATATAATACGTAAAGTACCATCATGGCGGGCTGGAAAGCTGGTCTAGGAATAAATAATGGTTGTTTATTAGTCAAAGTGCATTGTAGCGCCATTTCGTGACTAAGGTCTCAAGAGTAAAGAGGTGTCAAGTTTTTGCTTTTAACGTATATTAAGCGTGATACGGTACCTCAAGTCGACTGCACTGAGGAAAATAAATAACAGAATGTTGGAATATTTTGACGTAAGAGAATTAATAATTTGTGTCACAAACGAGTGGCACTCAGTTAAGCATAGTCGACCATGACATCACATTTATTCCGCCCAAGTTGTCATATAATTAATTAAACATATTGTAATACTGACTTGCATGCACATCTTATTTCATTCGTAAATTAATTATTTTGGAAATTTAAAGAGTCTAAAGGATCATCTCAATTACTGAGGTTTGTATTATTTCAATAGCGTGAGAAAAATCATTATAAAGTGTTACGGTAACCGCATTGGTACATCCTCAATACAGAATAAAAATGCATATTAAGGCGGTTTTCCCACTGTCGTCCGTTGCTCCGTTTTTTTAACGTACCGTTACGCATCTGTCTGTCAGACGAAAGGAAATTGCGAAATCCGATCTTATTCCATACAAATACAGCTAAGGTGCGTTTACGGATGTGTCTGTTAAACGACTTGTAAATTTTCTTTCGTCTGATTGTTCGATAACAAACGCAGCGATGAACGACACGTGGGAGAACCGTCTAAAGCTCAGAACAGAACCACAGGTAAAACAAAGTCATAACTCGGTATAACTAAATCCAATCATACACGCTAGCACGTCAAAACGGTGTAAACTGACAGGTACTCTCAGACTGTATCATGTTGTCCCCGTTAAAAAAGTAAAAAAAAACGAAAACAAACAGCGACCCGACGGCAAAAATAAAAAACTTAGAATTGGCCTAGGGAAACCCAGTAGGTAGGTAGATACATATAAAAAATATTGGTGCCCTCGATTATCAGGCTTGGATCCTGGGTCGGCCCAACATGTATTATACATAAAATTATTTGCAAAAGGATTAAGCTTTGAGTTAGTTTTTCGACCAGCTGCCTCGCCTGCCTGAAGCCAACCATCTTTGGGAATGCTATCGTGGGTGGATTCATCCTCTCCATGTGGTTGAGCAAGGTCAGCAGATATTGCTCGCCATTTACGCAACAACATGAGTAGACTGGTCTACTAGGTCTACTAGGTTGGGTGGCAGTTGGTATTTCTAGCCGCTACCACACGGCATCCCCAACATCAATTTGATGTCAGAAATGTCAGATAGATATCAATCTAAAATATTGACAAAAAACTGTGTAGCTTAGCACTCATAAAAAAATGCAAATGTAGACTGCTAAAATGACGAGTCCTTCTTTTTTGCCTTTGCCAGAGTCGGGTAAAATGGAAACAATACTGTAAAAAAACACGTTTTGTTCAGGTAGCCAGTCGATCACCAGTATTTTGTTGGAATCCTATTATTACGAGTACTGGCTATGTGATAACAATGTGACGGTGACAGAAACTGAGACATTGATAATGATTTGGTATGAGAAAAATTTAAACTCGAAAAAACTCATCTGATGAGCAAAAACTAAGAAAATATTATGCACTATACCTATGAATTGCATCGCACTCTATATGATTTGCCATACCTAGTTCAGTCATGGAATTTCAGGTTGTCAAAATAAATGGAAAATGTAGACGAGAACCAATAAGTTCAAAACATGGCACAGAAATACTCAAATAATTAATTTTACCGGTTCAAACCGTATTCAAACATCCCCCGAGCAGTCCAGTCTCCTTAATCTGACTTATTACCGGTGAATCTATATTAATACCAACGTAAAATACCTATATGAGCGTAACCCCTGTGTTCATATCTCTTTGGTGTACCTTTATGAGTGTACGTGTCCCCTCTAATACGCCTTTGACAGGAGGGGAGTGCAGACCAATTTAGTCAATGCGGTAATGGCAGTTTACACCAGTTGCATAATCAAATTGTGATTATACAATACAGCTGTCAATGTCAATCGCATGAATTGGATTTGGAGATAAAGACCAAGAAGTAATAAAATAAATACTAGTTTATCAATTTGACAGGTTGAAAGCGAAACTATTGCGTGCAATTGCTGGGGCAGATGTGATTCAACTTTATCAAAATAGTTTTACACCTCGCTAGTTACTACTTCATGATATAGGTAGATATATTCAAATCCCTCTGTAGCAAAATTATATATAATTTTTTGATATATCTAATTATGATGAATGATAAGATAATAAAAAAAATCTTGTACCAAAAATTTATTCTATGTTATGCTAGTTTACGTCAACGGTCATCATTCATTACATTGGTCATAACAAAAGGGTTTGAAACTTCTAAGAACCTAGATCTAAATGATTGCACTGCGATCATCGCAGGATTTTAATACACTATTTTTCAAAATCCCTTGGGCAAGTTATTTCATACGTAAGTCCAGTATTAAAACTTCATACGCGAACCACGTTACATTATTAATCACGCACCTTTCCTTTAACAGTAAAGAGGATTACAATAAGCTATAGCCAGGTATGGACCAGCCCATGTACAAGCCTGCACGCAATTATGTGGTACTTATTAGTGAATAATTGAAGACTGGCGCTCTATCAGATGGGAATAGGAAGACTGTAAAAGAAGGCCTAAAGGTATGGAATGATGGCCTTTTTGGATGGGATTTTGCGAGTGGTTTAGCAATGCATTGTAGCGAAAATTATGGTTATGTAATTTGCAATAAAGTACCGCTTTGGGAGGAATTTGTAATGTTTCGTGGAGATTGAGGGATACCAACAGTTTTACACCTGTAGTTGAGTCTAAACATAATTTTGCCCATGAATTGGAAGAATGTTTTTAATCATATGCTGGTTTATTAACTCAACAGTAAAATTACTTCACCGACAAGAGTTTGACTCTTAAATTTGAAGAAGAAGTAAAATTAAAAGAAATTCAATATTCAGTATTAAACAAATAAAAACTTATTAGAGGAAATTGATAATAAACAGTTACCTACATATCCAAGAAACAAATGAAAACATAGTCAGATACAAATAAGAAAATCGGATTCGTATAACACTTGACATTTAAATAAAAAATGTGTTTTTAAAAGATCACTTTTCATTCTCACCTTAATATTTAAGTTTATTGGACATTCTATCTTACAAATATGGCCAAAACATTTATTTCAACTTTTAACGTGTAAAAATTGCATTCAAAGTCAACGATTTTATTCAGTTACCTAAGTATATTAAACTGTAATTGGACGAAGGTGTGAAGCAACGCGTTGATGTCAAGAGTAAATTAGTAATGGAGTTTTTCGGCGAATTGAACTTATATCAACACGCATTTAATTATAAATTGATGATCGTGTACCTTGTACACAACATTACATTACAAACTTCATGATAGGCCCATAGCTCCATAGGCCCAATTTAAATCAACTAATCTCTGGCATAAATTCAAGTTACAGCTAAACTCGTAATTATTTGCGGTAGAAAGTTGTTCCTTAATAGGTAGTTACTACTATTTTTGTATATTTTATATAATTAATTTCTTTACGTTGTTTTTTACATCGTATATTTTAAGTTGAGCTTTTGAGTTCAATTTACTTCAAACAAAACTTATTGTAAACAAAATTACTAGAATGCGTCCTTTTTATAAAAGTCAAAATCATTAACAGCATCATCGTATAATGCAAATTCACTGGAACTCACTAACAGTTTCAATTTCATTTTAATATCTTTGCGATTTAAATTTTCAATTCACGAATACACTAGCCAGGGCTTATTCACGTTGGGAAACTTTATTAATATTCATTTTCTAGTTTGAATCCGGAAAACCGACAACGACTCTATTTATTCCATTTTCAGCCTATTCGTACATAGCAGCTAATTGCATTTGCATAAATGTATACAAATCTGTACACTGTAATTAGTACTTTGGGACATACCTCGGTAGATGTTACATATTTTCAAGTTTTCTACCGTCAGAGCGCGTAGATCAGAAGTTGTAGTCTAAATAACTTTTCATTATTAAATAAACAAGTATCACTCATGATGTAGGTTTACGCAACTTGCTTGCTATTTACGTGCAGAAGGCTGTTTCTTCTTCTTCTTTTCGAGTAAGACACCGAGTCGATTAACAACCCGATGAACTTTAGTGTCAGAGTTGTTTCAACCGGGCTAAAACTCTCCCTTTTTAAATTATTATTGTTCTCATTATTTCGTCGATCTGTGTAAATATACTCTTCAACTTAGAGATCACTTTAGTGCTTTATCTATGTAGATTAGGTTTTTGTTTTGGTAACTTACCTTATAACCGCTTGTGGATGTCCAGGATGTCCAGGCCTTTCCTTTCTCCTTTTACGACACTCACTTTCATTTTTTACACTGTTCTCACTATATCTGCTCCCACTTCCATAGTTTTCTCGAATGGTATGGTATCTTGGTTGATAACTCTCAAGTTGCGAGTACAGACGCGCGCGTGGCGCGGGCGATGGTCCACGAGCCGACATAGAGTCCCCACGTCCGTACTCCGTGGCGATCGCTGCCACACTGACTTGATGTATACCGTGTATCCTCTCAGCCAACCCTGGCCTTCGGATTCCTTTTTCAAAATTTTCGTCGACAAACGCAACTCGTGGCGGTTTTGGTTGCATTAGGCTGATCTTTTTCTTTTTCGCGGTCGATGCCACGTAGAAGAAGTAGCCATTGCGGTCCATTTTAGGTGCGGCTGCTTTTACCTGAAACAAAAGTTTTTCGGTCATTAAACTCTGTTGTTTTTGTTTGTTAGGAGCTTTTTATGCCTTACATGTAGACCAAAGTGGGAATGTGGTATTGTTAAAACCTTTATAAAAAGAACGTATACAATCTGAGTGCATACGAAGGTTGAAACACTCCGTGACATTATAAGAAGATATGTGATAGTTATAGGTACTAAGATTAAAAAAAAAACCCTGGCAATGATACCAAGAGCACGCAATTTCACAAGCAGTCTGCTTTTCTTTTTTCTGTCTACATTATGAAAATTCCAAGTGATACGATACTCGTTTCCCAGTCAGCTCTAAGCAAGCTCTTTTTCTGTTTTTCTTCAGAGATTAGTTGGCTGTAAAGGATCTTCTTGAAAATTCGCTTTAACTCGGTTTTCTTCATTACTGCTTTTATTGTACTTGTGGAATGCTGCAGTTTTTAGTTATTTGCGGCATCTCTTAAGGCAAATGTTTTATGTAAAGTAATCACATATATCTCATATATATGAACGTCAAAGGTAACTGTATTTACATTATGTCTCGTAAGTATATTATCTCCATCTCAAAACGAGTCTGAAAAAATTACGCGACGGAATTTGGAAGTATATGAATATAGCATTAAAAAGGTATTTTTGCAAATGTGTTCTCAACTTCAAGACTCAAGTTGTAACTAATAAAATATCATCAAATTCTTTAAAAAAGAAACCAGCTTTATAATTTTTATTGTAAAACAAAAAATTTATTCCCGTAACTGATATTATGTTAATATTAAACAATCATCTTCATGCGATGTCAACGATACGAGTATATTAATACAATATCACTTCGTTCCGTTTATAAAGCCACATATTTTATTCTTCTCCAATATTTTCCAAATTGTATTTTACGTCAAAGCTCCACAGATTTTCCTCTCTATATTTCTTAACATCATGACTGCAACCGTTTGAATATCTTTCCCGTCAAAACAATACTGGCTTTTATCGAAAACGTTTCAAAGTTTCGTATTTGTAAATGATAGCGAAATGCTCGTTTTGAGTTACGGGTTTATTTTGTTAGTATCTGTTAATAAAATAATTACACACTTCTTTGGCATTCCGTTAAAGATTTGATAAATATATGTCTAGTTGGGAAATTCTTACAGTTAAATAATAATTTCAATATCTAGGTTTT
This sequence comes from Tuta absoluta, assembly GCA_027580185.1. Lineage (NCBI taxonomy): Eukaryota > Metazoa > Arthropoda > Insecta > Lepidoptera > Gelechiidae > Tuta > Tuta absoluta. Next base: position 5,669,782 of record JAQAHW010000008.1, read on the forward strand.
CTATCTCTATTGCCTACAACAATAAGTAATACTTTATAAACTCATCACAATAAATACATTTTAACGGATTTAAGTTGTATTTATATTGGATTTTGCAATCCTCTTTACATACACCTCAACTTGTAGACTACTGCTTATTCCAACCATTTATGCTGTTGTTACCTTCATAATAAACCGTGCAAGTGCCTTAAGTTTCTTTATTAAACCTGAAAATAAACGGTGGTTCCCCAAAAGACAAAACCAAAATCAGCTTCCAAACTTTCACATATCCACCTATCTACCAGTAGTGACTAGGCTATTATACGTTCTTGTAGCAAACTAACGACTATATCCATTACTGTGTCGACGTCCATTAGACGCTGTCGGTCATAAATCCAAAGCGCAATGTAAGTATATGATGAGCCGCTTCTGATTTACCTTTGCCCGTACGAGATGTCACTTGAATAGCAAAACGATTGGGAGACACTGTTCTTCCGGAGGAAAAATTTATTTTATGATTTTCATTATACTTAATTTGTTTAACAATATGTTTTGGTTCTGTTTAGTACTTATCACCTTTTTTTAATTTTTAATAATAATGATATTCGAGTGAATGGTTTGAAAAATTAGTATATGGGGTAAAATTTTACTAGTGATATCGAAAACTTATGACGGGCTTGTGATAAGGCACAACTTTTGCCCAGCCTATATAAACTCAGCCTTAGCTCCAAAATTTTCAAGATTACTATTACAATAGTAATTTACAACCCTATTTTTACAAAGCTTCTACTTACGTTGAAAACAATGACATGGCATAATAAATAGTAATGGCCCCATTTGAATCCTTGAGGTACTTCGCAAATTTGAACATTTTCAAATTGCTTCCCCTTAGTTCGTCAAACTAGCAGGTCGTGTGGTCGTTCCTGCTGACAACTCGCGACGATGTTATCGCGCCTTCGCCCGCGGCGTCTTTCTGAATGCTAACTGGCCGCTCAATGCTGGCAAAGGCTTTATCCGGGACATCTGTGTACGGAGGACCCACTTTGATACCCGCCTGCACCCTGCAGGTATTTTTCTCTGCGATTTAGATTGCCGTCTGTGTTTAAAGTTTGACGAAGAGCATTAAGGACTTTGATATAGACATAGTAGTGGGGTGTGCCATTATTCTTATCACTTAACATTAACTTTCAACAGTTCCTTTCCTTTCCTTGTCATCCCGGATTAAAAAATCTTTGTTTCATAATTTGACTCTTCTTTCGTTTTCATGAGAAAGAAATAAAATGTAAGAAATTGAAAATAAACATACAGACGTTACATAAACAGTATGTGATTGGTTTAGTCTGGTGGACAAATATCCTGGACAGTGTAGCAAACAACGTCCAAGCAATCCCCAGAAGAGGGACCGGAGACTTGTTCGAGAGGCAAAGCATTCTAGTATGCAGCTTTGTTCTTCTTGTCTATTCAAATATTTATTTTTTAGAATGTGAACGGTCCCTAGATAGAAAATTTTATTTCCAGAAAACATTTTACTTCCGAAACAATAGTAAAATTTTCTTTTTTTTTCTCTGAGGGAGGCCATTCCCACTTAACTCCCCGTTTTGTTGGTAGATGCTGGTTTACTTCCAAAACAACATAGCCGTCTTCAGCAATCCTTCTTGACAATACTATTTTCATCATTAACACGAGATCACTTAAGTGAACACGGATTATACTCACTGTTATTTTGTTGTTCACTTAAATGATTTAGTTATGTCTCACTTAAGTTTAAATAGTATAATTAACACGAGATCTATGAAAGGGTTCAATTTAGTTCGGTTTAGTGAAAGATCTTTTGGGTACGAAGAGCACAACTGCCGGTCGCGACGCAAGCGACTCACGATCAAATTTACTGCAGTTTTGTTATTTTTCTTCCTTTATACTTTTTGTTTTAATATATATTTTTTGTTTATTTCTTAACTACATTTATGAAATGCACATAAAATAGTAAGCTTTATAATATAGTTAGCTTTGTATTGAATGAAATATTTGTGGTTATCTGCAAGGTATCGACACACATATTAACACACATATCACGCCTATAATTCCTTGCAGGGTAGGCAGAGCCCAAACGGCCGCATAAAACGTATAAATTGAAGCGTGATTTTTTTCTATCCTACATGTAACACCAGCGTATAGAAGCAAAAAGTTTTACATAAATCGATTCAACGATTTGTGCCTGAATCGCGTGCAACAGACATACAATGCAATAAAGACAGTTTTTTTTTGGAAATCATTACTTCCAAAGAACACCTAGACGTTTTCTTATTTATTTTCAATGAATAGAATTGACCTTCGTTACTGTTTTATTATATGAATGTATGCATTGTATGTGTCGCAGTAAGATAGATAAAGCCGTAATATAGTTATATCCCTAGAGATATAACTATGTACCGTAACATAGTTATACGAAAGCGATTCATTACTATCTCGCTAGGAATATAGTTATAAACCGGGCCAAGTTTAGTGATATACTTATATTACTCGATTAAGTTTAGTGAAATACTTTTCGGAGTGTGCAGCGCAGGCGGCGCGCCGCCTCCCCCGCGCTGAGAGTGGAATAACGTCATGTGATGAAGATTACGGATCGCAGCTATTATGCTATTTAAGCAACTGCGAAAAAATCATTCAAGACCAGAGACAAAGCTGCCGAAAACTTAAGAAAAGCCGCACAAAAAATGAAAACCTACTCATCACAGAAATTTCCTGTCATTGACGTGGGATCTTCAGTTCTTATAGAGATACCAAAGATAGATCGTGGACCATTGGATCAAAAAAATGTATTAAGAAAGTTTTAGAAAAGCGAAATGAAATTTATTAAATTGGAACATCAGTTGGTATCCTAAAAGATTGGTTACCCAGAAATGCAATACAGCTTTGCAACATTACTTTGAATAATCCTATACCAAATGAAAACTTGTCACTGAGAGAAATATGCAAAAAATTATCGCGCTTTGGTGGCCAAGGTTATTCAAATTGTTCCTGTAAAAAAATGAATATACATGTTCTACTAAAAGATGTGCCTGTAAGAAGCATTCAGTGCTATGTTATTCTAGATGTCATGATTCTTTTTCTTGTCTGAACAAAAATTTAAAATACTTTCAAAGAAACTAAGATCTCAACTTAGTTGATAAAAAATGAACATATCTCAAAACTGTTGATTAGCTTTAGATTTTAATGTTTGATTAGTTTTAAATGTATTGTTTATGTTTAAATTCAAAAAATTATGATCGTTTTAATTATAATTGAAATAACTTTAATACGTGTTAATGTCAGAGAGTATTGTAACTAACTGCAGGATACATAAAGTTGATTTTTTAATCAAGATAAAAACGATATAATATGGTTGTATTTGATTATATATAGTAGATTTCTATTTCACTTAGCCCAATCAAGTAATCTATTTATAAAACTGAACTAAATCTAGTAATATAAGTATATCACTAAACTTGGACCGTTTTCTAACTATATTCCTAGCGAGATAGTAATGAATCGCTTTCGTATAACTATGTTACGGTATTACGGCTTTATCTATCTTACTGCGACATATGTATATGTGTATGTAGAGATAGATATATATGTGTTGTCAAAAAACTGGCACTATAAACACTAGCTGAGAGCTAAGAAAACAAATTTGATAATAAAATAACGTCCAAACTACAGAGTCCAATTGTGAAATTTTACATTGTATAAAAGCGAGCGGTCATATATTTTACGATGAATTAATTTATTGAAGGAATAAAATATAGCTGTTATGCACAACATAGTCAAACACTTAAAAAACTAAATAAAATACATATCTTAACCAACAGGAAAACGAAAATCCTCTCTTAGAATTTTGGAAACGCTCAAACACGGATATGTACTCACAGATTACGGCCAAAACAATGCATCTGTCTCAAATCAAAATTTCTGAGAGCGTTTGTGTCCCCGAGGTCCCCTTGTTTCCGGAGCACTCCTGTGTCAATATTTGGAACTACTGAGACACGAATCTTCAAACAATTCTAAGACAAAGACGCTTTGATTCACTCATAATTGGCATGCAGGTGCTCTCCTACTTGAAAGATTTCAAAACTTTGTGAAATTTCTAAGATGTAACTAGATAATTGCTTGATAAGTTTATATATTTTTATGCTTGTTACGATTATTTGCTGTTCCGTGATCATGGGTCATGGAAATGGGCCGAAATATCGGGAAATCCTCTTTTTAGTGTTTCGAGTCATTACCTATGTGTAACCGCGAAAGTTTAAACAGTTTATTTGTATCGACTTCTCGATTTTATAAAATCTTAAGGTTGAATCAAACACTTTTTTATGAATAACTAATTTGTACGTTAAATTAGCAACAACTGGATGCACTTCAGCTCGTCTCCTTGTTCGTTGTATGTTAATGCGCATCTTGCGTAATTCCTCCCTGACGTAGAGAAAACTGACAACATTCAGAAGTGTAGTATAAAACACAAACTTAAGGTTACCACGTTCTGTCTGAGTTCTCAACTTCTTAGTTTGTAGATTGATGTAATAGACAAAATATCGGATCATCTCTAGTTCGAATGCTTTCAAGCGCCTTCTCGAAAAGCCGCTAAGGATAGATGGTGACTTTTTGAAATCAAGTTTTTGAATTCGGTGTTTCAGTCTTAAATGTTTGATACCGCCCATTATTTTGCCACATCGAACATTGGCCTCAATTCGAGATAACCATTCTCGTAACTTACCTTAAATAAGCGCTGTCAGTTTCCTCTAACATATGGAAGTCTTGTCATTTTTTATGATTTGACGAAAATGCGCGTTATCTGTCAAAATAAGGCGACAATTGAAACAACAAAGACTAAATTTACTAGAAATGGCGGAGAACCCAGTATCATTATACACATGGCAGTAATTAAAATATCTCACATGCTTTTCTAAGCCTATTTGATGAAAAGTGACAGCGCTACTTTGAGGTCTTTGAGGTCAGGTAATAGAATTGTTATCCCGAATTGAGGCCATTATTGCTTATTAGACAGTTCTGACTTACTATCGCTTGATAAGGCAATGAAAATTGTTTACTTCTTGGCATAATCAATATTATATAACGTGAACTTGTTTGAATACACCCTGTTTCTCTTCGCCCCTCAGGCAATGAGCCGAGATGCAATGTTCTGATGTAGATGTATTGCGTTAATGATGTAAGTATACTAGGTGGGTAAACTTGTTGGTATATATGTCGCAGTAACAGGGCAAAATCATGAATTCATCCGAATTCCTACAAATATTATGACCAAAACCCAAAGATGGCAAAATCGTGATTTCATTCTACCATTGTCCTAAACAGATGCAGATTCAGATTTCGGCCAAATTTGTAGAACTTTGCCCCGATTCCTAAAGTTATTTAGGAAGATGGATAAACGAACATCAAAAGATTTTTATTTTATATGAAAAATATGATGATAATGCAGACGATTGCTCACCTAGATAATGCCCATTCACTCTTGCCTTGATTTTTGAAATTGACTGTCGTCATCACTATTTTTGTATTTACTTTATAGTTAACAATAACTTACAAAGGAAATAAATGATTAAATAAAATTTTACATAGATTGAAACAAAAAGCCGTATGATGTCGGCTTAGCATAGCATCACCCCATTTCTAATTTCCTAACTAAGGGAATAGAGGGTTAAATGTGTATTGCAATTTTGGGCGATGGGCTGACAACCTGTCACTATAGTGATAAAAAATACTGAATAGCCCTCAAATATTTTTCAGAAGTGGCTTAGTAACCGTTTTTTACGCCCGTTTACCTAAACCCTACTACCTACCCCGCGAGGGATATCGGCGTGATATATGTATGTATGTGAAATAAAAATATATAATAATAAAAATAATAAGTGAAATAAAAGTGAACTCACAAATAGTCATGATGACATTTGATATAATACAGTAAATTATTTCTAAATTTCTAAAAACTATACTATTGTTTTCCAATTTATAAACAGACTCTAGCAGACGTGATGTATTTTTGCTTCAAAGAGGTATTTTTGTTTCAAACTTTGTGAAATTTTATTGAATCATAAATTTACTTTAAAAGTTTTCTTTGTTTTTCAGTCAACCCAAAAATAGTTATGACGACACTTAATTAGAAAAATACCTATTGAACCTCGTTTTGCTATCTTCCTGTACAACTTTAGGAATTTGGCCTTTCGTATTCCTAGATCTGTTTAGGACAATGGCAGAATAAAGTCACGACTTTGCTATATCCCGGCTTTTGTCCAAATTTCTAGTAATTCATCTGAATTCCCGGTTTAGTCATTTCACTGTAACATTATTATAGGTAGATTATTATTTGAGCTTTATAAGGATTGAAATGTTTCTCTTTCTTTGGTTATCACATTAAGATAATTCCTTTGTATTCCTCACAAAACTCCGTTGGAATTATGAAAGTCTTGCATAAAAATGTTCCTTTTGATGTTTATTAAAAAACATGGCAGGCATTTTTATTACAACATGCGCAAATTTGATTTTTCTTATTTATCTGTGGTACCCACAAAGTATTTGAGAGCAATGCAAATACTTAAATAATGTTAGTCAAGAATAATGAGAAATCCAATACCATTATTCAATTCTATAATATTAACAGAAAATATTACCTAGGTATCTAACTTTGCCGTGTGATGCCGGCTTAGAATAGCATCACCCCATTTCTTTTCCGTGTGAGTCGTAAAAGGCGACTAAGGGACTCGAGGGTGTGAATTGTAGTTTTAGGCGATGGGCTGGCAACCTGTCACTATGGCTATACACAATTTTCCGAATGACCCTCAAATATTTGTCAGACGTGGCGTAAATGTCCGTTTTATGCGGACGTTTACGCTCTGCCTACACCACAAGGGATTATAGATGGATATGTGTATGTATCTAACTATAAGGCCGTTTTCCCACTTGTCGTCCGTCGTTGCGTATTTAAAACGCACCGTAAAGCATGCGTCTGTCAGACGAAGGGAAATAGCAAATTCCAATCTTATTACTATACAAATACAGCTGCGGTGCTTTTACGCTGCGTTAAAAATGCGCAGCGACGGGCGACAGGTGGGAGACACGTCATAATTTTAACAGAGTTTGATGACCATATCATATTAAAATGACATACATGATATGAATATGAACGTCAATAAAATTTGTTTGACATTGCGATTTAATGAGTTGATTGAACCAATATACAGTCACTACATACCTAACAGCTTGACTCGTTTAATGAGGTATCATGGATTTAAGCAATGAAGCAGCTTGAACAAGCCACTAAGTTTAAAATATCCATTCGATTTTTTAGCTTGAGCTAATTCAGGCACAGTGCAGACAAGCTGGACAAATTTGGCCCGCGCTTAATTGACCGCTAGTCAAATGTGCTCAGGCTAGGTGCAGGAAATTTCAGCCAGCCAGTTTATGTTTGTGAGGAATTAGCCTCCATAGTTTACCGTTGCATCTCTACGCAACAGAACGCAAGGCATTGTTCCCTTATCTCATTTTCAAATTTTCATACATTTGCTGAAAATATCCAATCATTCTTATCAAGTACCTGGTATTTTTATTGCGGTTTTACATGATGTTATATCTAAAGAAAGAAGAAAAGGAGAGCCGAACCAGCCCGAGCTCATTCGGGACAAAACTCTCTTTCTGAATCAGCGTAGATGATAAGGTATACTTACTCACCAAGACAAACTAAAATCGCGCGGCGCATGCATGCTACCTATGGCTCATTGGTAAAGAAAAGTAGAATTGTTCATTGGTAAAAATCTACAATGAGTCAATACTTCTATTTTGATAGCTGTATAAAAAATATAAATAGTACCATTACATGGCGTTGAACATTTCGGGGCATCTTTACTAGTGAGTTGGATTCTTCTTCTTTTCGTGTGTGATACCGAGTTGTCCAACGACCCAATGAACATCCTTGAAAAGTTATGAATATGAATAAATAGTTTTTATTGGAGTTTGACGGCGCTAGTGGTGCTAATGTGAGTGTATTTTGATATCGCTAACAATGAATAAGGATAATGGGTCCGAAAAAGAAACGTTAAGAAGTTTACAAGGAAAAAAACAGTTCACTACATACTAGAACAATAATTTTATTACCTTGCGTGGCCAGATAAAAACTCCCAGATATTAAACGCCATCTGTTGGCGTAAAAAAGCGCAACTCTTTTTAGTCTGTTTAAAAACACCTACCTTCCAAATATTTTATAGATATACATACATACATACATAGATCACGCCTATATCCCTTACGGGGTAGGCAGAGCGCTAAAGTCCGTAAAACGGATATTAACACCACGTCTGACAAAAGTTTGAGGGTCAATCAGACAACTGTGTATCACTATAGTGACAGGTTGTCAGCCTATCGCCTAAAATTTGCAATACACATAACCCTCAAATCCCTTAGTCGCCTCTTACGACACCCATGGGTAAGAAATAGGGTGATGCTAATCTAAACCGGCATCACACGGCCGATTTATAGATATATAGATATGACTCTGTTTTTCCATGAATATAGCGGAATTGAACGTGGTTCCCGCTTTCAGTATTACTGATTTTAGTAGTCTGTCTGTACTACCATACGTACTGTAAAATTTCACCGAAAAGCCTATCAGCTTAACATAAACACTGCAAGGGGACGTCAGACTGAATTGATTGATCGGAACCTCTCGTATTTCAAAATTTTACCACGGATGAAATATTTTGAGGGGAAGTACCTGGTAGGTACCGCTGCAAATGATGGTATATGATATATACACATGAGGTCCAGTTGATAATTTTATGAAGAAAGAAGAAGAAGAAAATTGACATGTATACAATGGTCGCCTTAGTGTGGCTTGGAGTAAGCTAAAAATGATTGATTTTACAAATATGTGGCAATATCGTAAATTCATATTAAAATGGCGATGAAATCGCATTAGCCGTCATTTCTTGCGACATAGACTTTTATACATATTTGGATTGGTTCAGCGAGATTTTTGTTGGGTTTGGCGACGATCTGAGCACTTTTGTCGCTTAATACTACCACATTTTCAGTGTCTATTTATCATTTTGCCATGAACAAAATAAGTCATAAAATAGGATATTCTGCAACAACAACAAATAATCTCGAAAGTTTAACTACGGCTTACTTTTTAAGCCTTTTTTTCGCAAAACAAAATTGTGTGCAATGCATTCATTAGAAAGTGGAGAAAAACATACCCAAGAAAATCCATGTTAAATTGAAACAACATTTTGATACCTACTTACTTTATAATCCATTTTTTTAATTATCATCTTCGTTGCAAGAAATATAACAATTTGCTCCGTTATTTAGTAAGTTATGAAATATGGGTGCAGTAGGGAATGCTTAGATAATAATATAAAAATAATAAAAGTTAAAACTCTATCGGATGCACTTAAAATCGGAATGCTATCATCATAACTTTAAGAATGGCGTATCATCGTAAAGAATGGTAGCAGCCTGCGATTGTAGCCTTCTGACTTGGTCATAAACGAGACCTAGCCCGACTCAAAATGGAGAAGAAGGGACATACTATAGAATGATAAAATAATCCAGCTACAGTATGTTTGTCTCTGTTTCAAATGAGTTTTAATATTGATGAATTTGAACACAAGTTTCATACTTCTACACAGAAATAATAATTTCTGAAGTTATACAGAGTACTTTTGGCCGCAAAACACATACTTAGCAGCCTCTCTGGTCAAACAATGGTATTCCGGCATATTTACTTACTTAAAAAATGAGTAAGTAGCGGCAAAAGGTAAGATTTTTGGTTAGATTTTCTGTTTGCTAGCGATGATTTTGCCTACTGTCGCGTCTGAATTTTAAACCTCTGTACCTAAGGCGACACGCGATGGTAGGCAGACATTAATTTAATCATCGTTATCCCTCACCACGCCGTAAAACTAACTCGTAAAATAGCACTTTCCCGAGATATGGATTTTTCATACTCCGCTTTTCATGTCCGTGCTGCGTAATAAAAGAAATCACTTAAAAAAGTGCAATGGGTGACGGCAGAGGGTGCCTTTCTTACGCTAGTGAACACAAGGCTATAAAAGTTGATAAACAATTTTATATTTTTTTACTATATCAGTTGTGATTGATTACCCTCACATCTTTTATCGTAAGTAGTAAAACCTATTAGCAAATCACTACTAGCTACCCAGGGACATCTGCAGCACATCAACCAACCCATTTACGAGGTCAAGTAATAATAGTTCTCCCAACAGTTATTCACAGTATATGGAAGGCCCTTAAATAGGAAAGGTAATATGCTCCTGATGTACTAATTACATTAAAGACTTTCGTTTTGAACGATGGCTACCAGTCAAATTTAAATTTCATATAATTTACAAAATATGTCATTAAGCGTCACAAACTCGGAATGAAACATTGTATACATGAAATCAAAGATTTTAAGATACATACATACATACATACATACACATATCACGCCTATTATCCCTTGCGGGGTAGGCAGAGCGTAAACAGCCGCAAAAAAGGCCATTTACACCACGTCTGACAAATGTTTGAGGGTCATTCGGAAAATTGTGTATCACTATAGTGACAGGTTGTCAGCCCATCGCCTAAAATTGCAATACACACCCTCGAGTCCCTTAGTCGCCTCTTACGACTCCCACGGGAAAGAAATGGGGTGATGCTACTCTAAGCCGGCATCACACGGCAATTTTAAGATATTTAGCAAAGAAAACATTATTTTGATAAAATTACGTTTATGATGACAAATAGATATACACTTACACGAGATATATGCCAAGTTTCCACTACCCAGTTGGATTCAGATTAGTCGTCATCCTCTGTGGTCGTATGTCACTATAATTTCAAGGGTGGAAACAACAGGGCTGTGCAGTGAACATAGAATAAAATCTGAACCACCAGGGGTCTCAAATCTGAGGTTGTCGACGGAAGATTAATACTTACTTCCTTTTGTGTTTGTCCCTTACAAATAACGGGGGGAACCTGCCAAAGATCGCCCTTGAGAGGTATTGCATGTAGATGCAGTATTGGGGATTATTGGGACATTATTTTCTGCAATCTGTATTGGGAGATGTTTTTGATAGAATGCCTACTCAAAACATAACAAATCACGAAATGTAGAAAATTAAAAAATATTAAATGTTTGCCGCAATAATTATGTCCTGCAACATTAGGCGAAGCCTGTCATCTGATGTTGTAAAATCACGACTGTTTCTTTACGGAAGAGATTGGGCGTTAAGATACTATGGCATTATTGTTACAATTGATTTATGTAGTGTCAGAAATTTTCAGCAGCACCTTAAACAATTAAAAAGCGTTATATTTAATAACTAGGAAGACGAGGTGGATGCTGATATTGACTGAGATGGTCTGGTCAATTTAAAAAAAAAGCGGAAAATGTAGAGGTAAATAAGCCACTACTTAATGGGCGTTTTTTTTGTAAGAAGTGTAGTTAAAGCTCTTTTACTTCTTTTATTTTATCAGTTTAGTGTAGGGAATCTTATGAAACTACCCAAATCATAAAAGTATCCTATCAGCAATAGTACTAATTGTAGTTAAACGGTTAAAAGATTTTAGGTCTTTATTCGTATAAAAATATATACGTTTTTGAAATTACTACAAATTACAAAACAAAATGTAGGTAATAAGTTTATTTCTACCAATATTTTGCAACCAAACCTCTCAGTCCGCTTTATTTCCTTTGCTAATAAGCTGAAATTGGAAAAAGCCTCCAATCAAACTTATCAAAATAAAACTTATGAGTTCAACCCATGTATGAATATTCACTGGCCTGATGGCGTAGTGGATAGTAACCCTGCCTGCTACGCCGAGATTCGTGGGTTTGATTCCCACACAGCACAAGTATTTGTAAAATAATTTTCAATTTTTTTTGTTGAGTCTGGGTGTTTTCTATGTATTTATTTCCAAAATAAAAGTGTTGTTGTATTATATCACCTATCTTGTTCCCATTGTACAAGCTTTACTTAGTTTGAGGCTAGATGGCGCTGTGAGAAATGTCCAAATGTTTGTTATTTTTTATGTTTATGTCCATATTTTCTTGGGGAACTACCTAGGAAGTATGCCCATCTTTTCTTTTCTTCCACACCATTCTACCATTTCTACCTTCTTACTCCACACTTTGGCATGCCATTTTATGTTTATTTTTCCAAAGCAAAGGCATTTTCCGTATCAAGACGGCCGTTGTAGCATGCGACGTTTTGAAATGAGAAGGGTTTCAAGTATTTTATTAAATAAGAAAACAAATATTGGGAAATACAAAAGTCAAAATGTTACAATGTCTTCTCTAGTGTTAATTTATGTACAAAATACAGTAGGTATATTATAGTACATCGAAAATTATTATCTACTTAACATTCTAATTGTAGTTAGTAGAGAGGGTATGTACCTAGCAGGTACTTAGTAGTAAGTTGTCGACTTGCCGAGCACTCAAGTGTCTAACCGCGTATCTTGCACGTTACTTTACTCATTAACTCGAGATGCAGGTAGCTAATTGAAAGTAAGCGAGTAACCAGATGAAATGTATCAATCTATCTTGTATCTACTTCTCTAAAACATTTTGCGTGATAAATTATTTTGGTTGTCATAAAAAACGTGTACTTAGTCAGCTTCTAAACTAAAATAGAACTACTTTGCACGGTATTGCTCACTACATATCTAATGGAAATATTATTTATTACAAGTGACTTATCGCTAACTCATCCACGAGTTGTCGAATCGTCAAGACTCTCGTGAGATTGATGCGTCGCAGATTTACAATAGTAATCCATTAAACTTTTGAGTAACATTAAACTTCGCATAAAACAAAATTAAATTAAATAACATTTGTTTGTCTTATCATTTAATACCACGAAAATCATTCCACAGGAAAACTTTTGAAACTATCGGATGTATAGTAAACTAAATTAAGAAGAACCTCAACATTTGGCTTAGATTTTTTCTATTTACTTTTTATATTAATTCCCTTCAATCCTTTTCATCCCGTTATCCATAAATCCGGTAAATATTACTATTTCTCTGGTCACTGTTTTCACATCCCCTGATTTATGATACGACAATTCGAGAACTGCATCGTCATGACTAAGGGCGACTCTTTCTCTTTCTATCCACTTAAAAATGTTTTAGGAAAACTGCGATAGAAGATGGTGATTAGTAAGAGAGCACATTGCAATAATTCATTCGTTAGACATCCTTACAAACTTAGGATTACAAAAACCGGTGTAATATTTATAACATATTTAAAATAAGCATAGAATGTTAATGTTATGCGAGTAAAAATCATAAATGAAACGAGCCTGATAATCATAGATATGAGTACACAAAGTATAAATGACAAGTTTGAAGAATGAAGAACCTGCTGAACCTTCTCAAGTACTGCGCTGTCACTTCAGAATCAGAATCTTCAGTAACTGTCTCTGTTAAGCTAAGAGCTGTCACAAATCAACGTCGGGGCCACATGGCGAATTATAATTGGCAGGGCAATCAGCAAGACAAATTCTAATTAATTAGATGTCGCAAGTTAAACACTTGCGAATGCTGAATAAATATGGGGGTGATTATGATTAAAGGGGAGCGGGGTTAAACAATCTTCCTTCCAAACAAGTTCGATGTATTAAATTTAAAATGTGGTACATTGGTAAAGGAAACTCATAAAAAATACAAGTTTTACATACATAAATCACGTCTATTTCTCTTTCGGGGTAGGCAGAGCGTTAACGTCCGTAATACGGATATTAACACCACGTCTGACAAAAGTTTGAGGGTCAACCAGATTACTGTGTATCACGATAGTATAGCTAATTTGAGAAAGCTTTCCTTTTGATACCACTTTGAAATTAACTCAGAATTTGAACCTGCAACTTTCGCTATCAGTATCAATTCCTCTGGTATTGTTTAGTATATAGCACAGACTTCAAAAATTGGCACAACATTTATTACATATCTGTCACGTATCACTTCTTCTTCTTCTTCTTTTCGTGTGGTACACCGAATCGTGTAACTTGAAAAGTCTATTCATTTTGTCAAAATTTACCTACCCTATTTTTGGTTGTTTTCCTTCAAATCTGCTTGTATTTTTGTATATGTGATACAACACTGGATTATGTGAGTTTTCATTAGAAACACAAAGCTTTCTCATAATCTGCAAAAGCAATGTCTGAAATCGTCGAACAACAAACTTACCTACTACCTCATCAATATTTTTGTAACGACTCAAGAAATTAGAAGCAAATATGAAAGGAGGGGCGAGGCTGCTCGGAAACTTTGACGACGAAGATCAAGTTACGAATGCAGGTAGTTTAATAAAACAAACAAATAGTTGCAAATGATCTTAATGTTGATAGCGTAACTATGTATTACTAGAATTGAGATAGTAGTCACGGCGCTGCTAGACTTAATATAAAGGAGAAATCTCCTGAATGCATATTCTGTCTAACGGGTTAAGTTGTTTTATGTTATTTTTTGAGGCCTTTAAAGATAAACAATAACTTAAAAAAAAATCGTCATTTTAAATACACTACATGTTTTGGTACCTATTTAAAATTTTACTCAACAAAATTTTTACAATGGGGCATCGGATTGTCAGTTACCCACCTTATCAAGTAAATATATGAATGGTACCTTCTACACCTAATGGAACTTGCATTATTCTTTGATTACTCAATAGTGTGGAGCAAAAGCATCCAAAACTGCACCCTAATTGATTGACGAACACAGAATAGTTAGCAGTTGGTTCGGGAGAGTGCTAGTAACATTATTTGGTTCATTTTCCTCCATTACTGCACTATAGGTAGGTACAAAGAGCATGTAACCACTTACGTTCTAGGTAGGTATATGATAGACTACATAGGCTTGGAGTTTACCAGCGTTTAGTACTGTTGTGAAATTTTAGGTTGTTTCAAAGATTTTATCTATACTACTATGCTTTAAAAACTGCAACAGTCCACTGCCTAAGGCCTTTCCCTATCATGCTTGGCAAGCGATTGGTGACCGTAGGGCAAGGTGATGTATTTACAGAGAATGATGCTGCCCATTCGCTGGATTCATCCCTTAGTCAGTTTTTATAACACCCACGGGTAGATACGAAGGATGCTATTCTCAGCCGGCGTCACACGGCAAATGTTATGCAATGTCACGGCATGAGCTATCATTGAACTAACAATTCATGCAATCGAAAATAATGGTAAAAAATAATAATATGTGTACCACCGACACACATAAATTACAAAGTACAAAAAATAAGCGAATTTGGAATTTTTGACAGCTATGCACTCAAATAATGCCAGCCATACTAGTCTAATATGACATGACTAATTAGGTGGCATCATATTCCAATCCTAGGCCGTTGCTCTAAGGGAAAATCTGAATTTAACGAATAAACAAGGATGAAATAGTATGAGTAGCTTTGTTGTCTATGAGCATGATATTTTTAAATCCGGATTAGTGACCGCTTCTCAGACAAGAAAAGCCAGGATTTTTATAAAACTCCCGACCGCACTACCTTTTACTTGAAGTGCTTCTGTGACCACAACTGTGGTACTGTGGTAAAATTATGTCTACGGTATTTATTTACTAGAAAATATGATATTTACAAGATGCTTTTTTTGTACATCAGTTGCACTACCCTTGAAAAGGCGTGTTATATGTATAAAAAAAATGAAGCGACTATTTAAGACGAATGCGACGCAAGTAAAGAATCACATCTCGATTTTGAATACTATGCATAAGTAACTAAATAATAGTTAATACATAGAATGTTCTTCATTAGTAGATATTTCTTAAAGCAGTCGTTTATCAAATCGTTTGAGATCCCAGTTTCCTGGAAGGGCCGAAGGGCGGAGGGTGACTAAAGGAACTTTAACTCGATAACCTCCCCTACTGTTTCGAGACGGTATGAGACGTACCTACATGATTTTACGTACAGAAATGGATATCTTACACTCTGTACGATGGTGTTTAAAATCTTTTGGTATTGTGTGTTTTAAAAGGAAACTGAGGAAAGAATCTAGGCTAGAGCAGCGTTTCGAACGCCGACCCTCCTGCTAAGCGTGATACCTAATCGCAAGTATGGCAATGCCTCCCGAATGCTGCCGATAGAAGAAGAATCATGTCTAGCAATGGATTGTTGTCGGTGTTGATGATCATGATATTATAAAGCTTAGGTACCTATAACATTTTTGGAGGCATATTGAAACTTGCAGCAAAACAGCAGAAGCAGGGTGCTGAATAGAGTAAAAGGATATCATCCATTGCGTAAAATAACAAAATTTTACATTTTATTTCATTTGACATATGGCGTTTCTACTTGTTCGCCTGGGGCATATTTCGTGGCACAAACTCTAGGTGACGTATCTTCACACACCAACTATTGCGTCTTATCTCGAGGTCTCCCCTTCGAGGGGTAGAAGATTTATCTATCAATCTGCTAAACGTGTTTTAACTGGACAAATTGAAAAATTATGTGTAGACGTCTCGGCCTGTGGCGAGGGGAGCGAAAGTAAATTAAAACTTGTTAGCCGTGTTGATTGTTTTATTCTGGAGATTTGTTTAAATCTATCATTGCAGTGTTGCTAATCGTTAATAAGAGAAGGATTTTCAATCGCCTGATGCTTCTTTGGACGGTATTAAAGACCAAGTGAGCTCACCTAAAAGGCAAGATATTTATTCCTAAAATCATAAATATCTACTAATCTGAGTGGCATTTACTCCTGACAACATTAATCTACCCACTATCTTGATACTCCTGAGCGTGTCAGTTGTCTTGAGTCAGTTGTATTTAATTTTTAACAACACGTGCAGGGTTTTCGGCCGATTTCGTTGATTCATAATACCTAACACCAATGACAACCCAAACTTCAAGTTGAAGTTATTTTCACTTTTGAATAACTTGGGCCACAGATAATACTATAATACTAGCTTCGGCTAACCTAAACATATAAAAAGCCCTACAAAAAATATGACTCAACATTTTGAATGGTTGATTTAAAAAAAATAAATTACATATCTAAAATTCTCATATATTCGTTATATAGCATTGCATTGAGTACATAGAGATAATACAATAATGACTTTTTATATTCAATGATTTTGAATAATATACCGCATTTATTTTAATGTCTGTCGGAAATACTCCAAGGCACCTTACCTTTAAAACTATAATAAGCAATAAAACCTAAAATCACGCATTCTAAAAGGCCATCAAACCTAAAGCCATTGCCATTATTGTCGTGTTCGTCCATATATCGCATTTATTGTATTTATTTAACGCCGGCCCTTTAGAAGGGTCCAATTAATTTATCAATTATACAGGTTTATAAAGATTTTGACGAACCTGTATTAGATGTGAGGGACAATCGAACTGGCGCGATTGTATTGACTTTAGGGCTCAAAAATATACAACTGAAATCAGCTGAGAGATAAGCTATAATATTGATGCGTACTCTTTACCATCACCTAAAGGAATAGAAAAAAACGATATGATTAATAAATATAGCAATAAAGGATGACTATAGAAAACCGTGTGATGCCGGCTAAGAATAGCATCACCCTTACCTATATAGCTCGTGGGATCGTGAATAGCGACTGTGGTATAAATTTATCAAGAGAATGGGTAGCAGCGTTCCCTGTGAATACAATTTCTTGCACTGCGCTCGCCAATCGCCTGCTAAGCGTGGTGTGTATGGCAATACCCCCAATAGGGGAAGGCCCTTGTCTAGCAGTAGACTATCGTGGCTGTTAATGAATGAAATGAATTGATCAATGATAGAAAACCCACGAAGTTTATATTTGTATAAATCGTTCCTAGTTTAGTTAGGCCACTGCAGACTGTACCACCTGATTGTCCGCAAAAAAGATGGTTGAGTGCTTTAGAGGCCACCCGGTGTCTGTTAATGAACACTTAAATGGCGATTGTCATACAACCTTGTAAGAGGCCTACTAGTTACCTAGGGTTGTTCATCGACTTGGTGTCCCGCACGTTATGAATGACGTAAACGAACGGAAATGGTTTATGCAATTAGTCGACTGATATGCTTTGGTGGTTATGTCTCAACCACCATCCCCTTACATCGAGGGTAATTGACAAAAATAAAAACGAAAACATGGGGGAAATGGCCGTGATGGAAGACCTGCCTTTTTCCAAATTTTTATGCATCGCAAAACATTTCCCAATGTTGGTTTTAGGTGGATATGCTTTTGAAATCAAAAATATGTAGCAAATAAGAGTGGGGCTTATTTGGATGACTTTACAAAATAATTAAAAGTTAAAAACTTATAAGTACGTAGTTTAATATCTACTTCTAAAATCTCTCTTTCTTTCGTGTGGGACATCGAGTCTACGAACAATCTGATGAACTCTGGTGTCAGAGTTTTTCAACCGCCTACTACTACAAGTAGGCCTCTGACTTGGCAGAAAAAGAAATGCCTAAAAATAACTTTGTATTATTAAAGCGAGGGCGCTATTTTGTATCACAAGCGGAACGAGTAAAATTTAAGTAGGATTCTGAGTGAAGCGAGGGATTTTTAAGTACGTCGCTCGAGAATATACAACTTCTGGGTCCGCGTGATACATATTATTTTTTCATCCCTTGCTATGAGAAAAACAATAAATACTCACCTACTTAGTCCCTTGAAAATTACTGATACAGTGCTGTTATCCATTAATTCTCGATTACCCAGTTGGTCTCTAAATTGGAGCACTACGACGGTTGAATCAAACTACGAAAATCAAAATCAAGTGTGGGTGTACGCCGCCGCATGCGCTGTCTTTTCAGTGGTGGCATTCTTTGAAAAGAATCGGTTCGCGCTTGGGCGGTACGATACAAAAGGCGACCGTTTCTAACCAAATAGAATTTATTAAGTGGAGTCGAAAATATATATTTTTTGGAATTGTTACTTTTTTCCATTACCAACTGGCTTCTCTTTTTTATACTGGTCTCTATAATTTTAGCCTCGGGGCCTTTAAATATACACCTGACTGGTTTATGGGGAGCAAGAGCTCACCCAGAGAACCTACCCCAGACGACTTCTGTAATCGAAACAAAAATGTTTATTAAAGGGCGGGGCACACCGGCTCCGTATCCGTTCCGTATCCAGCTCTCGTCCGTAGTCACGCACGAACTTATGACGTTGTAATGTATGGGACTGTATGAGATACGGCACACCACACTCCGTGCAGCACGGAACGGATACGCAACGCAAGCGGTGTGCCGTATCTCATACAGTCCCATACATTACAACTTCATAAGTTCGTGCGTGACTACGGACGAGAGCTGGATACGGAACGGATATGGAGCCGGTGTGCCCCGCCCTTAAAAGAGGAATATCCACAGTGGTTCTATGTTTCCACTATCATAATCGGCGGCACCTGTCGCGCGGGAAACGCACGCGGCTCCGTCACTGTCACACGGCGCTGAAAGAAATCGCTCGGTTGGGTTGGTTGCATATTCAGTATTAAAATAATATTGTACGCGTAATAATTAAAGTGTAAACCGTTTTGGTACTTACTCAAATATGGAATTGACTCAGTTCCCTCCCTAGGCTTTTACGGGATCCAGCCTCACGATTATGAGACCTCAAGGGTATTCCCATATAAAAAAAGTCTGAGCAGGTATCTTATCGTTAGACAAATGCAAAAACCATCGAGTCTAGCGGATGAAATGCTTGTTCCTTTTTCTAAGACACCTTTCTAATAACTTTGTATTTTTCTTACGAATTATTTACTCATTTCCTTTTATGATTTGGTAATTAAATGTAATGCCAATAATTTAGCCTTCAGATATGCCATATTTTTGTCATGTTATACATTTAACGTCAATTTAAAATTATCTCCCTTAGCGCTGCCAGTTGCTGTTTGTAAAAATATGTCGTCACGTGTAACAACTTTGACATCTGTTGTCAACATAAAGTATATATAAATTCATGAACGTGCAACACCACAGAACAATAAACACGGCATCATATAAACAAAACGAACGAACCACAGACGGTCACAATCAACCGTCCAATTATACGCACAATCCGCAGCCCTCTTTAAAACCAATTAATATTCCATTGATTCGCCGTGACAAGTAGGGTTGCTACATTATTTTCACCTCATTTGCATGGAAAGTAGGTGTGGCGAAATGGTATGATGTATGAGGTAATGCGTCCATTAACTGACCAAAAATTGCATATAAAAACGCATGCTATTTATTGGCCGAAATTTAGTTCTTTCGAAAAGTATTTGTAAGTATGAGTGTTGTCTGCAAAATGTGGTTGTCTGTGACGCATTTAATACAAAAAAGAACCAAGTGCTAGCTAGACATGCGCATATCAATCCCTTTCATGTGATACGCCAATTGAACTACTAACCTTAACTTTAAAATGTTGTACTTTTTTGGTCCCCTGAAAAATAAATTTATATATTTTCATTCTTATTCCTAAACGAAACTTGTTTTTCAAAACGATGTTTATAGCCAAATTTCATAGTTCTAGGTCTACGGAAAGTACCCTTTGCAGGATTTTAATTCCCTTGAGAGGGTCAAAAACATGCGCTTTTTGCAGCATAAACGACCATATCTTTTTTAACATTATGTAAGAAGCTTCATTTGACATCTAGAAGCGGTTGTAGATTTGAGTATGTAGTTTTATTTATAAAACACAGTATATTTACACTTCGCAGACGGACGGACGAACGGACTACAAGGTGATCCTAAAGGTTTACAATATTTTGGTTTTGTTTGACAGCCTTTATTGTAGCCCTAAGCCCAGTAGATAATCCAGTCGCTGATGTTAGGGATATTGAAGCACCTGTGGTCAACTTAATTTGACCGATTTATCTTTATAAACCTGGAGATTACTATAGCGATCGCGTTCTCGTATTTCGTTGTCCATCTGTCTGCCTGTCAAAGAAAATTAATATCTGTCCCAATGTATCTACTTCACTGTGTGACGTGATTACAAGAGTGTTGGAATGTCCACAGTAGTAAAAAATAAAAGACTTTAAAAACAACACACCATGGTTTGAAAAGGTCTCACATTTTTTTTTTGTAGAGTGCTAGTAGGTGTAGGTGGTCTACTACGATGGAGACTATCACTAGACCATGTTTTTTAATAAGGAAAAGAAAAGAATTAGAATCAGATACCTTGCTGAAAAGATGCACATTTTTTATTTCAAGAGATATTCATACAGAAATAGATTATGAAATTATCCTACTAAGAAGGAAAGCACCATTTTCAGGATTATGTAAGAAATAATCCAAAATCACAAATGTTGTACTGAATGTAGGTAGCGATGAAATACGCTGAATCGGTGAGAAAGAGTTCCTGAATGTTGACCGGCAAATTTGCAATTAATTCAGTAAAAGTTGCTTGCACTTGGGGATCTGAAAAAAATGCATTTTATTTATTGATTTACAACTTTACTAACCATTCCCTACACAATTTGGTCGATCTATAACTTCGCGACCACAATACATAAAATTGTGTTGAAATTAAATGTCAAAATGTTTGTTTTCTTTAACAAAGTTTTCCCTAAGTTCCATGTGGAAAGTTTTTCTATTTAATGAAATATTTTCAGATATTATTTATAGATCATGTATTGAAATTTGAGTAATACCATCGCTCTCAGCAGCTGTAGGCGATATGAAAAATCGCGACGTGGCGTCGTTGGAAAACGTCGTGCATTCAGCGTCCTGCAACTGCAAGTCGTTTATCTTCGGAATGATCGCCGTTATGGTTAGATTTTCTGAAAAATAAACACTTTGTTTTCGAAACTTTCTCTAGCAGGAACTATTTATGTTTCCAAAACAAAAACGCAATTAGATACCGTGAATACCAAGGATACCAAGGATATATGTATAGTAAAGTGCGATTATTACCTTAAATAACGACAGCTAAAACGGTTCACTGATGAATCTCCACGCATGGCAGGCAGATTGGATAGCGCAGCAGTCCAAGATATCACATTCACAGGGAATCTCGCTGAACTTTCGCTGGATTTTGATTCCTTAGTTGCCTTTTACGACACTATTGATTTGAAATTAGGTGATGCTACACCAATTTGCTGTCACAGTGATATGGTATTTTGATTGACTCGCTTATTCAATAGGAATAATGTGCAGCAGTTTCCTTACCATAAATGACCACAGCATCTGCCAGAGTAACGATAGGCTCCTTTGCCCTGCGATGTATCTTATAGTATGAGTTGTTGTTCATTTGTGTCATGTTTCTGAACTCCACTGCAATAACCAGGTTGTCAGTCTCCCGATTTATACTGCAAAGTCCAAGTATAAAAGCATCTTTTATTTATCTAAATGTATTGAAATGTATCTTTATGTTAGGCTAATTAATAACCAATATTTCACTTCTTTAAGCATTATTGAAGAAAATTTATATTTTTTTTTTAATGAGTCTTTACTGTTAATTAATGTATACTAGTTATACTTACTAAAACTCTTCAACTCGACCATTTAAACCACGTATTTCTTGGTTGGTTACTGCAACAGTCAGGTTTACTCTTGGAACGTAGAGGTTGCTTTGGGGCCTAGAAATATTAATTAAAAATCAAATTTGTGAACCAAAAAAATCAAGTTCATATTGTGAAAAGTGTTTTTTTACCGGTTTATGGGATCTGGAACCGGTCCAAAAGACTTTTTGCAGTGCGCATGCTTTTGGAAAAAAACACGGATGCAGTTCAAGTCATATGTTGGACATGGACGCTCGATCTTTGCAGAGTCATCTAGTTATAAATACATAATAATATTAGTTAGTTTAAAATAATAAGTGTGTAAGTAAAAACACTTTATAGCACTAAAATAACTTAAATAAAAATAACAGGAAGGTTCAAAGCTATTATGCGCAAAAGGCGGCCATTTCGCTAAAAACCATCTCTTCCAGACAACCTTTGGGTGGAGGAGAAAGTATAGAAAAACAGGCAGTGCGAGAGTAATCTATAGAAAATAACACACACACACACATATCACGCCTTCAATCGTAGGCAGAGCGTAAATGGCCGCAAAAAACTGACAAATATTTAAAGGTCAGTTGCAAAATTGTGTATCGCCATAGTGACAGGTTGTCAACCTATCGCCTGAAATTGCATAACACACCCTCAAATCCCTTAGTATTCCCAAGGGAATAAAATGGTGATGCTATTCTAAGCTAATATAATGCGAGAGTAATATGTAATAAGTTAAAAAAAGGTGATATGTTTATGGCAAACTTTTGGAAGACCAGGCCTCGGAAACTGGCTATCTCTTGTTAGTTTATTTTACCATACAGAAATTTTTAAACTTACCAGGGTTGCCAACATACTGCTCATCAACACAAAAAACACTATTAAACAAATATAAACATATGATAAATGTCAATGACTTAACCATTTTGATTTCTTTGGGTACTATATTCAACTACAATGTAAAGTCAGATTTCGTTTCTTATATAAACTTCGTGTGCTAAATTGATTAATCTTACAATTCTTGCAGATAATTGCATAGATTTGATTACCTACATATTTGGAGCAGATTAAGTATATTTATCGATTGATATGATACTGCACGCAATGTTATAAAGGATGCTTAGAGGATCCTCAGAGGTTCAGAAGGCATCAAAGGTTTGATGTAACCTTTACGCGTTTTGAAGAGAAAATCTGTAGAGTTGTCACATATTTATGACATTTATATTTGTTCATATCTCCGTGGGCTATGAATCTCTTCCTTCTTTTACATTTTGGCAAAAATTTTAGGAGAATAATACTTTTAGAACCTACTTATAGTTTTTCCTAGTCCAAGAAATAATTAAAGGTAGTTTTTTCATCTTTGTAGAATTTATGTACCTAATCTTTTATTTTCGTTTGTTTTTTTTTCAGGAATTTGGCTGTATTCCTAAATCTCTTTGATTTGGTCGATGGCAGAATGAAGTCACATTTTTGGCATATATCGG
This sequence comes from Tuta absoluta, assembly GCA_027580185.1. NCBI lineage: Eukaryota > Metazoa > Arthropoda > Insecta > Lepidoptera > Gelechiidae > Tuta > Tuta absoluta. The sequence goes on from JAQAHW010000008.1 coordinate 5,693,740, forward strand.
CTTTTATTTTCGTATTTCTGCCTTATAACTGCGACATATTTACCGAACGTTGTAACGACAAGAATTACAATTTAGGTTTCTACTGAAACAGTCGTTAAGTTGTTTTGTGATGTGAAGTGACAGATACCTATAGTTTTGGTATCAAACTTAATTGTTATATTTTCTGTGACATTTTTTTTCGCACTAATGAAACAAAGCTGAATTCTTTTCAGATTATTATTTGATGTCATTAACTTTTCCTAATGCAACTGATGATATAATACGCTCATTAAATACAAAACAAAATATAGTTTAATTATGTTAGAAATAGTCCAAAATCACAAATGTTGTACTGAATGTAAGTAGCGATGTAGTACGCTGAATTGGTAAGGTTAATTTCTTGGATGTTGTTTGACAGATTTAAGGCGAATTCAGCAAAAGCTGCTTGTACATCTGGATCTGAAACATTTAAAATAATTGTTACTAGCCAGGTTGTAAGTAGAATACCAAATTTTACAAACATTTTCCGAGTTAGATATAAATTTTTAGAAAACTTGCAAAAATTTCCTGCTCGCGGTCGACATTTTTTCAGGAGGTATAATACAATAGGTATTCGAAATGCCAGAATCACGTGGAAGTCGGTATTCTTTGCCGTGGGTGAGCCGAATACTTGTAGGTACAAAAAGTAAGTAGGTAACAAATCAAAGACATAATATTTGATAGGCAGTAAGTACCTCAAAACGACCAAAATAGATTTTTCACAATAAAAATCTTCTGCTAGCCAATACACAGTATCGCTGACTTTTTGAAAATCTTGCAAAATTGTCTACCGCGGGCAGGATTAGAACCTGCGACTTTCGCTATCACTCTTAGCAACGCCTCTTCCATCTGGGCTACCGTGGCTCATCCATTGCCCCCGAAGTATATCTTAATGCCAATAACTGATGATGAACGAGTGGCATGGTGGTAGTATCACTGACACAAAGGTTGATCGGTCATCCATAGAAATACATACCATCGCTCTGCGCTGCTGTAGGTGATAAAACAAACCGAGGCAAGGCGGCTTCAGAATACGTCGTGCATTCAGCGTCCTGCAACTGCAGGTCATTTATCTTCGGAATTACGGCGGTTATCACTTGGTTCTCTAAAAAATTTAACATTTGCTTCAATGTATAGCAGAGCAAAACCTCCGTTATATCCATTCATTTTACAGTCCAATACGTTATTCCCAGAACAACTCCACAAACGTACCGCACGGCGAGACCGAGTTATATAGTCAAGTGTAGGCATAGGCGTCCCGGCGACTATAACCATAATATCCAGCAATATAAGAGAAACAAGTCGACATGACTGATTGATTGATTCCCAGACAAACTTAACAGGAAAGTTACCGTGCTGGATCTACTCTGACCTCGTCGTGGTTAAAATGACATCTTACCAAAAACGACAAAAGCTTCCGCGAATGTAACAACAGGCTCTTTCGCTCTGCGATGTATCTTAAAGTATTGTTGGTTTCTTTGTGTAATGTTTCCGAACTTGACAGTGATGACCAAGTTATCTGTTTCTCGATTTATACTGAAATAAATATAAGTTAACCACTTCACTCAGGTCGAATTTTGCAACAATAGATTTGTATTGTACTTCAATTGATTTTATATAATCACGTTACTTCATTCCAATAACGTCATTGTTTATATTTTTCTAAGGGCTTTTTATGAATCAACTGCTTGTTTCTGGCTTAATCTTATTGCACCTATTTATCGAAAACCAGTGAAGCTTTTAAAAATAATGAATAATTTTATCTTCCATCTTATCTCCAAGTATTTTCAGTGTTTTTATTATTATTATACCTATTTCTTTAACTTACTAAAATTCCTCAACCCGGCCAGCATTCAATCCCCTATTCTCTTGGTTTGGTGAATTACTTGTAATGTTTATTCTTGGGAGGTAGATGTTTTCTTGAGCTCTGAAAATTAAGTATTTTTTAACAAACCAAATTAAAAAATACCAGCTCAGTTGTCTTCGTTACATGATTGTATATAATAAATTAAAAAAAAAAACATTACCGGGTGATTGGATCTGGAACAGGACCAAATTGAATCTTGCAATGCGCATGATTTTGGAAAAAAACACGGATGCAGTTCAAATCGTACGCCGGACAGGGACGCTGGATCTTTGCTGTCTCATCTAAGAGTTGTTGATCAATTATAGTTTATTCCTGCCTTGTTTCTTAAATAAGCAAAAGAAAGAGACAAGACCATTCATTTATCCAAAATCCATAATTTAACTTAGGGCTGATCCCGCTAAAGATTACGATTCAAATATGACTAATCGGTATCAGATGTCAAGGCGTTCGTACGTGTTGGTGGGGTAGGACCTTGGAGAATATTATTTTGTGAATTCTTTTTCTCATAATTATGGTTGGTCGGATGTCGGTAACGGTTGCTGTCTTTGATTATCTAGCTAGACGGCTATTTAGAATATTGAGTAGCTGGTTCCCGCGAACTCTTTTTCTCGACATATTGGTGAAATTTGCAACAAATCCGTTCAGTCATTTTTGCGTGATGCTTTTACATACAAACAAACAGGCACAAAAATTCTAAAACCTATTGGAATTCAGTTTGTTATCAATTTGAAGTAGATATACCCAAATATATATATATATTTTTAATATCTTCTGTGTACAGATTTTCCGCTATGTTCTGCTTTATTATATAAAAATATAGATAGATAGGTAGATATAAAAAAGCTTACCAGGATTGCCAACGTACTGATTATATGCACAACACGCAGTATTAAATAAAAATAAAAGTATTAGAAGCGTTAATGGATTATTGTCCATTTTTATGTCTTTGTGTTTAAAATGCTACTACATTGTGAATCGTAATGGCAATGCTTAAATAGAGGTATCGTGTGTTAAACTAATCGTTGTAACCTGTAATCTATCTTATTATGATTTTAAAGTATGCGAAGATTTAATCGCACAATGTGGAGCAAATGCAGCAACATCTATTGATCGCTGCTTCTTGATAGTAGTCAAACAGCAAATAGTTACACTTCAACTCAAATATAAATGTCAAATCCAACCCTTATGCTAAAAATCAAAAAAGTGAAAGCAGTTTGATTGTGTAAACAGCATGAGACCTAATCCTAAACCAAATTTTTAAAATACTTGTTACGTGTTAAGTTTTCAATTTTAGAAAACTTGCAGAATTTTTTGCCGCGGGAAGGATCTGAGCCACAGTAGCCCAGATGGAAGCGGCGTCGCCACTAGTGATGGCGAAAGTAGCAGGTTAACCACTTGTCTGTCACGTACCGGGAGCCGGACAACAATTTTGAACCTTAACTACCCACAATAAAATTCAAAACCAATGAAATTGTTATAGTATGAGGCGACAGACGAGTTGATAAAATTATGCTTGCGTGAGAAAAAAAAATCAAATTTTCCTAAACAGAATTGTCCGTGTCGTACAAATTACATAATACCGCTCGCCGTCTCTCTCATGTGTGATATTGGGTTAACTAGAAATGACATTAAAGATGTACAATTTGTCATTACTTTTATGCAACTTAAAAGATCAATGTACAATATTAAAATACTTCACTACAATTTTTAAGTAGCTAACATAATAAGCAAAAGTACCGCTCACCTTAAAATATGCTACTAGAAAAGAAAACCCTCCAATAATAATGAGTTCGAAGTAAAATGAATTGAACTGTTTCTGATATCCCGATTGAATCTATAGATATAATATGTAAATGGATAAACCAGTCTACGACACTAAACTTCTTGCTCCGAAGGACATCAAAATATGAATACTAATTTAGGCCCTCCCATACAATTTAATTAACCGTTAAACGCATTAATTGCATGAAATCTACTTGTGTTCTTCTTCATTATAAGCAATAATTTTATGTTATTAATAAACAGCCTACATAATTATTAAATTAACCCTCACCTTATTTTGGAAGTAAGTTAAACGTCGAGTATGCAACGCTTAGGAAGTTGGATCTATAAGTGAAACTTTACTAGCGACCGATAGTGAGAACTCAAGACGGGCTGGTGAAAGGAAACAAAGTTCTTCCTTATCACCCGTCCGCTTTGAGATATCGCCATCGATCAGTAGTGAAATTTCACCTTTTATAGGGTAATCACTATACACCCATTTTAATTTAACCCAATTTTTGTTTTCTTCATACTTACTTTCTAGTGCACCCGCCTCTTTTTCTCTCTTTTACCGCCTCTTTTACCCTCTGACGCAAAGGTTCCGGGTTCGATTCTCGGTGGGACACTCACAAAATTGATATTTATCACTTTGTGAATTTGTTCCCGGTCTGGTTAGGTCATTGCAGGGTAACCACCTGATTGTCCGAAAAGAAATGGTTCCGTGCTTTGGAGGGCACGTTAAGCCGTCGGTCCCGGTCGCTGTCTATGATTAATTAGACGGCGGTCGTTACACAACCATGTCCGAGGCCTACTACTAGTAGGCGGTTAAAAAACTCTGACACCAGGGTTCATCGGGTCGTTGGACGACTCGGTGTCCCACACGAAAAGAGAGACCCTCTGATTGGCCGGTAGAGACCGCCGCGTGGCATTTTTTACGATGTGCAATAAAGTATAAAAATTAAATAAAAAATAGCGAAATCTCAAGACGGGCTGGGGATAGAAACAACTTTTCCCAAGGAATACAGGTCGACATACAAAAAAAATATTTGGGATTTCATTCAAAAGTGCCGTTTAGTCCGTCATAAGATTTCGCTATCTTAACGGTCACTAGTTAAATTTCACCCTCTGCTAAACGCTTCTTGGGGTTTGAAGTTATTCAGTCAAAATAAATTTACTATATTATTGTTGTGTTCTATTATTATAACATTATTCACTATTATTAAGCAAGGATATATTATTATCGATAATAAGTAGGTAATTAATAACTTATCTACTAGTTATGATGCATGCAAAAACTATACTTACGAAAACAGTAGCTTAGCAGATTTTACGCATTACGTTTGTGTTTAACTGAGAAAATGAATAATTATCATTATCTTATCGTTGTATTCAGTTTTATTTATTATCCTAATTGTGTGTATGGCGAATATTATGTTGGAAATCCAGGTACTTAAAGGTTTTAATCGTCTAAAATACAAAAGAAAATATTTGCACAAAAAAAAACACTTTAAAAATCAGTTTGATAAGTGTTATATTTTTTTGTCATAGCTAGGTAATCAATTATTTCTAGAAAATAAAAATCACGATTTTAGGGGATTCCTGAGAGTAACTAGCGCCCCATCACTTAAAAATGCATTACTTGATTGATTCGTAATAATGATCGAAAATCCAATTCTGTCCAATAAAAATAGAATATAATAAAGGCGACAAAAACAAACTTAATTGTCAGGGTTTTATGACACCGTTTAAATATGAAAATTTTGTAAAGTGTATGAATTCACGAAAAAAGTTTGGGTACTTAAGTAGGTATGATGATCTTTCCGACCGATTTCGGCCATGGCGACCACTTCAACTCCTAATCAAAGAGGCGTTGATGCGCTCGGAGATGGCTACTATAGCCAATTTTTGCTATGAAGTCTCGTGCGCAATGCGGGCAGGTGAGTTTGCCGTTCACATAATTGTAGTTAATGGCTGCAGGTGGACGGTCTTTCAGCTCATCGCGCTTAGCGTCGAGGTCTGCTTTGCGCTGCTCCTCAAACTCGCGTATTCGCCTTTTTACCATCCCGCGCCATTCTGGGCGCTGTGCTGCCAGACCCTCCCATTGAGTGGGCTCGATGTTGCAACGTTTCATGTGGCGCTTTTGAACATCTTTATATCTGAGGAGTTGTCCACCCTGCTTTCGCTTGCCCTCCTCTAGTTCAGAATAAAAGATGCGCTTCGCCACTCTCTCCTCCGCCATCCGGGATACGTGACCGCACCATCGAAGTTGCCGACGCATTAGATAGGCTTCAATGCCACCGACATTGGCTCGTCTCAGAACTTCGGTGTTACGCACTCGGTCGGACCATCTGATCTTCATGATGGTGCGAAGGCATTTAAGGTGGAAACGATCCAGAGTACGTATGTGGTGGCGGTAGACACACCAGGTCTCGGAGGAGTACAGAAGGTTTGGCAGCACAATCGCCATGTAGACAGATATTTTTGTGGCTAACTTTAGGTCGTGCGAGCAGAAAACCTTGGAACGCAGCTTTCCAAATGCTGCAGCTGCAGCACTGATTCGGCTGTTGATCTCGGCATCAAGGTCACACTTAGATGTTACAGTGTTCCCAAGATAACGGAACTTATCAACTTGTTTCAGCATATCCTCACCAAGCTTAATGGCCAGTGTCTCGCGACCATGTGTGTCTAGAGACATTACTTCCGTCTTTTTGACACTGATCTTCAGGCCGAATTTGCAGCATGCTTGGTGAAAAACGGACATCAGCTGTTGCAAGCCGTCTGGGGATTCCGCAAGAAAGCACAAGTCATCAGCATACATGATCTCTGTAATCAGTGCATACGAAACCTTAGTGCGCGCCCTAAGTCTAGCCAAGTTGAAAAGACTGCCATCTGTGCGGAATCGGATGCGGACTCCTTCGGATACAGTATTCAAGACCTCCTTGACTACTACTGCAAAGTATAAGGCGAACAGTGTAGGCGCTAGAACACACCCTTGTTTCACCCCACAGGTGACGGGGAAGAAATCGGACTGTTCACCATCTACAGAGACACAGCACTGCATATTGTCATGCAGGAGTCTTAGAAGTCGAACAAACTTATCCGTGCACCCTAGTTTTTCCAGCACCATCCAGAGAGCTTCGCGAGGCACACTGTCGAATGCTTTCTCCAAGTCAACAAAGCAGAGGTACAACTGACGCCCTTGTTCTCTGCTTTTTTCCTGCAGTTGACGCACTGAGAAAATAGCTTCACATGTGCCTCGGTCAGGTCGGAAGCCAAACTGGGTTTCGGGCAGAATCTTTTCGGACAGGTCTTTCAGGCGGTTCAATAAAACTCTTGCAAAAGCCTTTCCAGGGACCGACAGTAATGAAATACCACGATACGAGTTGCAGTCGGAACGGTCACCCTTGTTCTTGTAGAGAGCACTTATGCGAGAAACTTTGAAATCATCCGGGACTCGCTCCTCTTCCCACATTTGAACAAATAGCTTCCATACCGACGTGTGCAGCTCCATACCACCGTACTTCAGTAGCCCACCCGGTATAAGGTCAATGCCGACCGCCCGCTTATTGTGCTGCTGTCTGATGGCAGTAACAACCTCATCGTACGACAGGGGCTTGTCCAGCTCAGTGTTTAATGGGAGTTGAGGCAGTAAACTGATATGATGCAGATCAGCTGAACGATCTACGTTAAGCAAGTTTTTGAAGTGTTCAGCCCAACGTTTAAGTACATCCTCCTTGCTAGTCAGGAGTTGCATTCCGTCTAAAGACCTCAAAGGCACTTTTGCTCGGTAGGACGCACCAATCAGTTTATGCACTTCACAGTAAAACTCCCCAAGCTGGTTAGTATCGGCAAGCCACTGCATTTGACAAGCTTTGTCCCGCCACCACTTGTCTTTTAACTGTCGAGACAGCCTTCGTAATTCCTGGTCACTGTCTTTGACCACCGCAACACTTCCACCTCTTCTATTGTGCTGTCGCAGGAGCTCTCGATGTTTGTCGAATGCTGCTTGTAGAACCTCGCCATTGTCATCGAACCAATCCTCGCTATGTCGGTCTTTCGCACCCAAAGTAGCAGAAGCGGCTTCCATGAGATGACATGACAAAGTTTTCCAAGCAGCACCGACATCACTAGTCTCATTAGTTGGTGACAGCTTTTCTGTTAAGGCTTCAGCATATTTCACCCTGACCTCGCGATCTTTAAGCCTATCCACGTTTAGACCCGCCGGCTTTTTCACTATGGATCTACGAGGTCGACGGAGGCGGAGTCGTAGTTTGGTGACAACAAGTCTATGGTCAGTCCAACAGTGAGCACCGCGCATGACACGGGTGATTTGGACTTGACTGATGTCTCTTTGCCGCATTATAGCATAATCGATCAGATGCCAGTGTTTGGATCGCGGGTGCATCCACGTCGTCTTGTGCTTAGCGGCAAGTCTGAACATGGTGTTCGATATCGCAAGGTCGTATTGAGCACAAAGACTAAGTAGTAACTGACCATTGCTGTTCATGTTACCAACTCCGTGTCGCCCCAGAACTCCAGGCCAAGCCTCATAGTCCCGACCAACTCTGGCATTGAAATCGCCAAGCAATAAGATCTGCTCTCTGGCGTTTATGCTGTCAAGGCATTGAGATACTTCCTCGTGGAATTTGTCCTTAATGTCATCAGACTTGTCAAGCGTTGGAGCATAGACACTGATGACATTAAGGTAGTTGTCTTTGTCCAGATGAAGGCGCAGCGTGGTATTGCGGTCCGAGATGTGTACAGGACATTCTTGTAGTCGCTTTAATAAATGATTTTTGATGGCAAAGCCTACCCCTGAACGTCGAGGTTCGGATGCAGAGGTACCTGTTGGGGCCTAGGGTGCCTAACATCGAAAGTAAACTCGTACTACAAATTTCAGTAGTTTTATTTTCTCGATAAAATTATACAAATCAAAATTGAACAACTGGAGTGCGATGTATGCCAAAGGAGAAAAATGAGAGAGGGTCGCAGTTAGAGCGCGAGCCTTATATATGACCGTCGCGGGGGGCGGCTGAGGCGGAGGGTGGTTCTTCCACAGTATGCGTGCTAGGGGCGCGAACATCCTCCCCCCCGTTGGAAGCTTCCGCTTGCAACAGGCAAATCTTGGAAAGCGCACGCCGTACGATGCCCCTGGCTGTCTGTATGTCTGCAACTCTTGGGATGCCGTCTGCACCGGGGAAGAGCCGTGCCACACGACCCATGCGCCACTGGAGAGGTGATGTGTTGTCCTCTTTGAGAAGCACCATGTCACCAGGTTGTAAGTCTCTGCAACGAATACGCCATTTGATTCTCTGTTGCAGTTCAGATATGTACTCTGACTGCCAGCGCCGCCAGAAGTGTTGTCTAGCTTGTTCAATCCGCTGGTAGCGATCCAGGCGCAGAGGGTTTTTGTCTTCTAGCGGCGGCGTTGGCAGCGAGGTTAGCGGTCTGCCTATGAGAAAGTGTCCCGGGGTTAAAGGGGTAAAATCATGAGGTGAGGTAGAGAGGGGACACAGGGGTCGGCTATTTAGGATAGCCTCTACTTGTGTGAATATCGTCGACAATTCCTCGAATGTAAAATGTCTGTCACCTAATATTCTTTTTAAATGGTACTTTGCTGCCTTAATGCCTGCCTCTGCTAGACCATTAAAGTTGGGAGCATAAACTGGACAGAATCTGAATTCTATATTTTCGTTACTTGCATTCTCGACAATAAAATCTGAATTTTGTGTTAAAAAAGTACTTAACTCGTTTGATACTGCCACGAAATTTCTGCCATTATCGCAGAAAATTTGCCGGGGCTTGCCTCTGCGAGAAGTGAACCTTTGCAATGTCAACATGAAAGCTTTACCAGACAACTCACTCACCGCCTCGAGGTGGACGCACTTTGACCTGAAACATATGAATAGACAAAGATATGCCTTTGTTATGCGGCATCCTCTCGTTTTTCTGTCGGTGATCATAAAGGGGCCTCCAAAGTCAGCTGAAACAGTGGCGAACGGAACATCAGGCGACAAACGCTCCACGGGTAGATTACCCATGATATTTTGCAGAGGTCGAGCACTCATACGACGACATTTGACGCAACTGCGAGCAGTGCGCCGAGCTAGGTCTCTGCCACCAACTGGCCAGAAGCGATCTCGAATTGAAGCTAGTAGGAGTTGTGGTCCAGCATGCAGTAATCTGTTATGTTCTTGAGCGAATAAAAGCCTCGTGAAGTGGTGTTTTGCATGTAAAAGAATTGGATGTTTCTTATCATAATCATACTCAGATGCCGAAATCCGGCCCCCTACCCTTAAGACATTTTGGGAGCTCAAGTAAGGACTGAGTGAAGCAATGAGTGATTTAGGTTTGAGTTGTGCTTGCCTTTTTAGGGTGTTTATTTCTTGTGAAAATGAGTCTCGTTGTGACAGCTTGACTAGATGAGTGAATGCGGTATCTAGCTCTAGCACTTGCAAAGGACCAGAATTACGACTTTGGGAATTTTTACAGTTGTGAATAAAACGGCACACATAAGCCGTGACTCGTTGTAAAAAAGTCAACTTGGAATATCTTGTCATGTCTATGCATGGAGTTATTGGTTCTGTGGTAACCGTGATGTGAACTTTTAGCTCTGGAAGTGGGTCAATTTTACTAGAATTGAGAGAAGGCCACTGCGCTTCAGGTTGGGTAAGAAATTGAGGACCATGCCACCAAAGAGAAAAATCTTGAATTTGATGTGGATCTATACCACGGGAAGCAATGTCCGCTGGATTTAGCGCAGTGGGAACATGCCGGAACGATGAACTTTCTGTTAGTTCATTGATTTGACTAACCCTATTGCAAACCCATAGTTTGAGTCTAGAGGGTTCAGTAGCAAGCCAGCCCAATACGATGCTAGAGTCGGACCAGAAGTAAGTACCACTTATCTGTCTTCGCAGAGCATCTCTGACAGAACGCACGAGACGGGCGGCCAGCAGCGCGCCGCTCAACTCCAAACGCGGGATGGTGAGTGTTTGCTTGGATGGCGCAACTCTAGCCTTAGCACAGAAGAGGCGGACGGCTACATTACCAGCTTGATTGACTGACTTGACGTAAACGCATGCAGAATATGCAGCTTGGGAGGCGTCGCTGAAAGCGTGAAGCTCCACTGAAACAGGAAAATCTCCTATTACATTTCTTGGAATGGATATTTCATTGATAGATTCTAGGTTATCTATAAAACGTCTCCATGACTTTTGGACATCAGCGGGCACGACAGAATCCCAATCTACCTTTTGGGTCCAAAGTCTTTGCATGAGAATCTTTGGCTTTATTGTAACCGGACTAAGAATGCCCAGGGGATCAAAGATTTGAAATGTCTGGGAAAGTATAGATCGCTTGGTCACACTAGTATTATCTTGAGCTTGTATGGAAATGGGAAATTGTAAGGTATCTATGTTTGGATTCCAGTTTAGGCCGAGAGTGTGACATGATTGACTTAAAGCGAGATTAGACTCACATTTTTCAGCAATACTATCTACCAATGCCTTAGAGTTAGTTCTGAACTTCCGCAAGACAAAACAACCAGCAACCAGTGCCTTGGATACAGAATCCTGAATTTGAAATAAACTGGACTCGCTCTCGCATCCTGTAATCAAGTCATCGACATAAAAATCGTTCTGCAAAATTGTTTTGACGTGCGGTTCTTGACATTCTTCGCCCAACTGCCAAAGGCATCTTGTACTGAGATAACTAGCACTTGCAAACCCATAGGTGACTGTGTTTAATCTATAAGTTTTTAATGACTCAGATGGATCTGTGCGCCACAGTATTAATTGAAGGTCACGATCTAACTCGTTTACTTGAATTTGACGATACATTTTCTCGATATCGCCTGTCAGCACATATTTGTACTGCCTGAATCGAACTAGAATATTGAATAGCGAATCTTGAATGTTAGGACCGATCATTTGAATGTCATTGATTGATAGCCCTGACCTTGTGCGATGAGATGCGTCGTAAACTACGCGACATTTAGTAGACTCTGAATGTTCTCGTAGTACAGGGTGGTGTGGAACAAAATATGAATTTTCAGGTATTGATACGCTGGACTCAGACATGTGACCTAAGTCCTCGTACTCTTTCATGAAAGCGCAATACAACTCTTTCAAAGCTGGTTGACGCTTGAATCGTTTTTCAAGATTGAGAAAGCGCTGTTTAGCGACAAAATAAGAATTACCTAGGCAGTCAGGGGTGTCTATCAATGGAAGTCGAACAGAGAACCTACCATCTTTGAGACGAATGGTGTGTGTCATGAAGTGTTTCTCACATGGATTGTCTGAGTCTACCCGTGCTTGTGTAGGCTCCTGCTTTACTGGCAGTTCCTCGAGCTCCCAGAACTTGCTCATCTTGTGGTCCAAACGCTCGATAGCTGAAAGGTTACAGTTAATTTTCATTTTAGAATGTGCTTCTGTATTTATATTGAAGCGTGGTGAACCGGGAATGATCCATCCCAATTTAGAGCTATGCAGGGTAGGTAGGCCTTTACCTAAGGGAAGTTGCTGAGGATTTAGTAGATCCCAGAACAAATCAAGACCTATTATCATATCTACCTTGCCTGGTGTGTGAAAATTAGGATCTGCTAAGGTAATATCACTTGGAATCTGTATGTTTTTTACATTCAGATAATACTTTGGTATTAAATCTGTGAGCTCGGGCAATGCTAAGCAGGACATCATGACACTGAACGGACTGCATCTAGACTCTAAGGTTAGTGTACATGATTCTGGAACTATATCCTTGAGAACTATGTTGCCGATACCTACTATGGTAGTAGATTCGAGCCGATGTGAAACTAATTGAAGTCGTTCCTTCAAACTGGTAGTGATGAGTGAAGATGTGCTTCCACAGTCCAAGGCTGCCCTGACTGTTTCAGCTCGCCTTGTTACTGGATTTATGACATTTACTAGTGCTGTGGACAGATTACCTTGATTATTGGAATCTATAGACAAACTTGTACTAGAAAGAGCCACTTGATGGGAGCTGCTGGTGCTTGTGTTACTTGTGGTGTTTTCTGTGTTACTAGCGTGTGCAGTAAGCGATTGTGTGTCTTCTGTGTGTAGCATTGTATTATGACGTAATTGACAGACTCTACAGCTACTTAACTTGCATGTACTTGCATTGTGACTGCCGCTCCTGAGACAGTTGAGACAGAGACCCAGGGCTGTCACCTGCTTGATTCGCTCGTGGACATTCTTGGACGTGAAAGAAGGACAGTCATAAATCCTATGCTTCCCACTGCATATGAAACAGCCTTGATTCCCTTGGCTAAGCTGCTTATCTACTTGACTGGAGTGTTGGTTCGCTTGATTGAACTGTCTATTCACTTGGCTGGATTGTTTAACTGGAATGGCTGTAAAAACATTGAACGTTTTAGGCTTCTGGAATTTATTTGTATTAATAGTGCTTGGATTATTGTGGTTTGATGCTGAGGAAGAGTGAGCCTTGTCTTGGCGAAGTCTATTAACAGATTCTAGAACATCTGCACGACCCTTGAGAAAGTCATAAAACTCGTCTAAAGTGGGCATCTCACTGCTAGCAAGGCCATTGCGATGCTCTTCCCATTTTAAACTTGTACTTGAATCTAGCTTGGAGGACATTATGTGAATAATTAATGTGTCCCATTCAGAAGTGGGTTGCCCCAGGTTTTGTAACGCACGTAAATTCTTGGTTACATGGTTCACTAGAAACCTGAGTGACTTGTCTGATTCCCTAGTCATAGGATCAATTTTGAATAAGGAGTTTAAATGATTAGTTATTAACTGGCGCTTGTTATTGTACCTCTTGCAAAGTAAAGACCAGGCTTCAGCGTAATTCTTGTCAGAAATTTCGAGGTTAGAAATAACTCGAGCTGCCTCCCCCTCAAGGTAAGAGCACAAATAGTGAAACTTGTGAATTGGCTTTATTTTTTCATTTTTATGCACGAGTGAATCGAAAGTATCGTGAAAATTGAGCCACTTGAAATACGTACCATCAAAATTAGGTATTTTAATTACTGGGAGGCGGAAGCCTACATCATTATTTCCACAATTATGAGAGGCGCAATTGTGCTCTTGCTTCACGCCTGCATTTTCTGAATTGCTTGGTTTAGGCTGGGGATTCGTACCCAACAGTATCTCAGCGCATGCTATATTCTCGTGAAATCTTGTCTCAAAATTATCACGTATTTCCAACTCCTCGTCTAACTTATCCGCGTTTAAAATCTCAATACGACACTGCAAGTCGTCAAAATCACTAAACAATTTATTGAAACCTTTTAATTGAGAATATAATTTGCAATATTCGTGGGCTGACAAGCCATCTTCGGTTTTGATTGAGTTTAGATAGCCATTAAACTTGGTTATCCTACCTTTAATAGACTTGCGTTTGGCAATAAGTTCATCCATACCCGCAGGGTTAGACATTTTCGAGGCACTTAACTATTTCACTAGCTAAAAAACTACTTTGTAACTAGATTTCTATAATTGTGAGATTTTAAATTGTACAACACGTTGAAAACACGTCTATTCTAATTGAATGAAACGCAAAGTGAGGGTGGAATCTATCTCTCGATGCGGCAACCGTTACCATTACCTGCACGCTTCGCACGCGCACACCTTGCGCTTGCGCTATTTCACTCGCACGAATTGGAATGTTAGGTTAAGCCTTAAACTTGAATAGATGGTCTAGTTAGTTATTTGACCTACTTATTATAAATTTGTAGGTAATAGAAAGAAATGGAACTAAGTTTACGTTAGGTATGACTACGCTAGCTTAATATGAATGCTAAGTAATATTTTACTTGTATGCTTGAATAAATGTTAGTAAAGAATGAAAATCTTAGAAATAAAATGAAACTAATAAGCAATGGCAAAACTCGTACCGTCCGCTGGTAATACGCAGGCTCCGTAATCTAATATAGGTACCTACAACACTTATAAATACACTTACTAGTATACTTGATGCTAGCTAGCGGGCAAAGTGAGTTGCGTTTGCTTGCCGTGAGACCTGAGTTGGACTGTCTCGTGTGCCGGTAATTAAGCTGGCTCCCACGCCCTTCAGGCCGAAAAATCTAGATTAACGGTCGAAATAGGCGTGGTGGTGGTACTTCCCCAGGTGGGCCTTGCACCACAGAACCCTACCACCTTTTGATTTTACTAGTTCGCACAATATTGCTCGCGTTTAACGCTAATGGCAGTTAACTAGCTACCTACTTGATAATGTGCACTGGATTGACGGTAATAGTAGCGGGCTCTTTGAAGCTAACTAGAAATTGGGCTTGAAATACGAATAAGAATTAGACACTAGAGATTATTGCCTAACTGATATTCACAAGTAGAGGTTGGAAAAATAGAAAGGAATAAAAAGGATGGGCTCACGTTCCTTGGCTTTCCGTGATAAACCTCGCCGTCGCTCGCCACGTACTGGTGCGCTGATCTTGACGGTATATTCAGATTGGTTCCCGGGAAACGCTCGTTTCTTGCTAGAGTTTTCTAGGGATTTGGTACTTGCGACAAACAGTCTCTCAGATTCTTCTCTAGAAGGTGGAAGAATGCCTTGCTGTCCTCCAGACTTGCGATTCGGCACGCGAAGTGACGGTAGGAGTGCGTGTCACGATGGCGGGACCGCGCGGTGCGAGGCTTCAAAGTACTGGGTTGCGGAGCGTTGGAATCTTCTCGATCTTGTTACTTGTGTGACGGTGCCTTGCTCCCTGCTTGCGAGACCTTTAGGCGTTTCTAGACCTAAGGTCCGGGGAAAGGCCACGTGTTTCGGCTGTGTCCGAAGCTTGCAGCGGCCGAAGTCCTGTCATAGGTCGCCAACTTCGATGTTGGGGCCTAGGGTGCCTAACATCGAAAGTAAACTCGTACTACAAATTTCAGTAGTTTTATTTTCTCGATAAAATTATACAAATCAAAATTGAACAACTGGAGTGCGATGTATGCCAAAGGAGAAAAATGAGAGAGGGTCGCAGTTAGAGCGCGAGCCTTATATATGACCGTCGCGGGGGGCGGCTGAGGCGGAGGGTGGTTCTTCCACAGTATGCGTGCTAGGGGCGCGAACAGTACCCTTCCAGAAGAAAGTGTAGCCATCTCCATCTTCCACCAGTTCTCCTTCATCGGCAAGATGCGTTTCGCTGAGCGCAGCCACATCCACGTCATAACGACGAAGTTCCCGAGCTACTATGGCGGTTTTTCGTTCAGGACAGGCATTGCCATCTCTATCAATGAGTGTTCTCACATTCCACGCGCCAAATTTCATGATAGGTGTTTTCATGTTATTATTATTATTTGTGTTGCGTCGACCACGAGTTTCGTGATGCGATGGCAGCCGTGGCTACTACCACCTTCCAGGTAGGGACGAGCATTTTCTTAGGGCACCTTTTCTAGCCCCCTCCTCGGCTGAGCGAGGAGAGCAGTGCTTCCCTGAATAGGGCTGCTCTGTCACCCCAGGTGCTGCCGAATTTGCATTGTCGTCCCGATTATCAATGCAAAAGCGACCACGGCGTGTACTCACACCCCTGGGACCGCCTGCGTGCAGGAATCAGACAAAGCCCAGCTTGCACCATGCCAGACCTCTCTACTTCAACCCATCGCCACAGGACTTAGCGTCATCGGAGTCCATTAATCGGAAGCAGTCAGTTGCGCAGGATATATTTAGGTGCGCAGACGTTCGCGCAAACGCAAGCGCACCCTCTGGTCCTCCCCCTCCTCGACTCAGTGGAACGGAAAACCGCTACGACTGAAGGAGAGGTCAGATGCAGTGTCTGGCCGACGGTAACTACACGCGCCCTCTACCGTCGCCCTAAGCCATCCACCTTGCCTTGCTGAATCGCTGAGTCCGCCAAACCCGTTCACATTATCTGTATTGGGTTGCCATTCTCACCGAAACAGACTTTGTAATAGCAGGAGGGAGCTGCTTATGTTGGATCTGGAGGGAAGGGAACTAGGAATAGGAATAGGAGGGAATATGGTGAAATTGGGACAGGAGCATAGGTAGTAGGATACTACTGACTGGAAGGTATACAAAGCCAGTAGAAGCTCGGGAAGCCGGGGTCGCGTACCCGTATACCACATCACAACTTTCGATCCAGAAGCTGAGATGGGTATCCCTGACTCTAAGTAGGTATATTAACCTTACAAAAGTAATATTTTTTTGTTCCTAGATGATTCGGCTAGAATCGAACGGCCGTGCCCGACGTACGATATGAACTGCATCCGTGTCTTTTTCGAAACACATGCGCACTGCAAAAAGGTCTTTGGACCAATACCAGACCCTGTCAACAGGTAAGCGACACAAAAAGTAACTAGATCTGACGTCAAGTATGTAAGGCGTAAAAAATGAACTACAAATATTTTAAGGGGTGAACCAGCCCATAAAACTGAATAAGTTTTTCCTAAGGAACAGTTAGTCCAATTTTTTTGACACATGTTTTTACTTCCTGTATATGAAAAAAACTAATGTTTGTATGAATATAAATAACAATTACAATAATCAACGTTACGTATATTCAAAGTAAGTAGTTTTATAAAATTTCAGGCCAGAAGTAAATCTTGAAGTCCCTAGAATCAACTTTACCCTTACGATAACTGATCTTAAAGCCAGTGGTCTCAATAAAGCAAGGATTGAAGAGTTCTAGTAAGTAAGTATTTTTGTGGAACTTGGAATTATAAGGGACTAAAAGCGCATTTACACAGCGCATTGCCTCTTCGTATCGTCGCTGCAATGGTGCAATACCACACTTTTATTTTTTATATAGACAGTTTTATAATAGACAGTTGCAGAAGATGAGGAAAGCCTAAAAAAACATAGATTGTATAAAAGACGACATTAACAAAAAAAAGAAAAATGAGATAATGACTGATGATTGAAATGAATGGAGGAGATGCTCAGCATAGGACAGCAGCGATGTAACGAGCTGCATGCTTTGTTTATGATTTGGTCTCAATTCGGGATAACAATTCTTAACTCTAACATAACTTGTCTTAAATCGGTCAAATAGGTCCAGTAAAGGATAGGAAATATCTATCTATCTGTCTTGTCAAGTTTTAAAATGTCCATGGGTTTTTCGCGATTTATGGGCATTTTAGTCACCATTGTTCTAATCGTCGACTTATTTGAGTAATAACGTGTATGTTGCGTCATATTATAAGACATGACAGGATGTAGATATCCTTTTGAAAAACCTATTTGACGGAAAGTGACAGCGCTATTTAATTTAAGTTAAGAGAATTTTTATCCCGAATTGAGACCTAAAAAAGATTATGCCTCTATTTTCAGCATAAACCGTGAAACAGACAATTTAGTGATTGCAGTTGACTTTAGGGATTTTACCCAGCAGTCCGACGTTGTATACTTTAAATTTCCTCGTAGAGCAAAGGAACCCGTAGTCACTGTTACACAAGTCATTCTCAATTACAGTAAGTATTTCTTTGATTCCTTTATTCATTGAAGAAATTCGCCGATCTCACAGAAAAAACAAGTAAAGGAAATAAAGAAACATAGATATGAATAATTTAAATAAATACGTAAATAAGCAAAAAAACGTACAATTATTGCGGTTGTATTGATAAGTGAAGCTATATTGACACACTGCAATATGGGTTATCTCAGCGCTTGTTTTAGAAACTTACAAACACACGTGAGATTATTCCGTTTTAAACTCGGCCGCACCTAACCTATGTTATATGTACACAATTTTAATTATTTTGAGTGATTTTTTAAATGAATGTGGAATGTGTTATAACATTTTGGATTTGAAGAGATTGTCATTTTCTAATTTGATTGTGATTCAAACGTTGTCATTCATTTTCTGAACAAAACTTATTTTCGTTGTCTATATTGTGCACGTTTAGGTTCAAAGATATTTTTTCATTAAAAACACAAAGTCGCTTACGTACATGAGAATATCCAATTATATAAAAAAGTGGAAGAACATCGTTCAATTCGTCAGATACAGTCCAGATCCTCAAGACATATGGATATGGACCAACTATTATCTATTCCGTGGTAATACCTAGTAATAATTAGGTTTTTAATGTTTCATAATTCGTAACTTATTATACAACGTTTTTATTTACTACAGCATCGCAGGTAATGACAGCTGTAATTCCGAGAATAGATGATCTACAGTTACAGTACGCAGAGTTCACGACATACTCCAATGATCCTACAGGAGAATTCATCATCGGGCCTTCCGCCGTAGAGAGTACAGGTAAGAGAAAAACATTTCACTCTTTTTTTGTACTCCTTAGATGAAAAAAAAATCCCACATCGTTATTTTATTAATAAGCATAAATCAAGAGAAAAATTGCTTGTAGAATAAGATAAAAATAGGTTGCCTAGCTTATTTTGGTTCTTGCTGTGGGGTTGCCTGATTCAAAAAGGTTGACCACAGGAAAAAGCACGCTGATGGTTTACTTGACTCGTTTTTTTAAACGAATGATTTTATTATTCCCTTCTTCGCCGTGGTGAGATGCCTAGCCAAATATGGAATAAACTATAAAAGGGGTGGAAGATGTGATAGTGCGGAGAAAAAGAAATACAATATTAAAATGAAAAAAAAAACGAACTAAAAACTTACTAATTCTTACAGTCTTAATCTCCCCTAAATGAAATTTTTGTAATTATAAATATAATTCATAACAGATTTAGTAGAACTAATTATAAGTCATCGCTGGAATAATGTCAAAAACCACCGTGCAATGAATGCAATTCGAGTGCAAAATTGATTGATACAATTTTCAATTAATTTGTTTTCAGATCCGCAACCGTTAGCATCGATCGTAGCTCTTCCGTTACATGTTCCAACCGCTAATCAAGAACTATCTCTTCTTAACGCATTTTTCTTCATATCCGCCTTCATTCAGTATAATATTTGTGACTTTGGGTTGATTCTCATATAAAACGTACACAATTTTCTTTTCGTAGGTGTGATTTCAGGTTTCATTTTGCTCATTAAAATATTGTTTTACCTATTATTATTTTTGAAACTAATACCAAATGCCGACAATGCAAGTATAAACTATACTGCTAATAGTTATAAATTAACTTTAATAGTATCGATATTAAAATTATCTTCAATACAGCAATATTGTACAGAATTTTATTTTATTTGAATTGTATTCAATAATTTTATTTACTGTCTTAATTTACAACACATTTTTCGTTTAAAACCGATATTTATTACAGGAGTTGATTCGTTAACGAATGTTTTTTTTTTTTACCGA
The DNA here is from genome assembly GCA_027580185.1 of Tuta absoluta. Lineage (NCBI taxonomy): Eukaryota > Metazoa > Arthropoda > Insecta > Lepidoptera > Gelechiidae > Tuta > Tuta absoluta. The sequence continues at coordinate 5,713,612 of JAQAHW010000008.1, forward strand.
TAGAGTATTTTCGATTACATAATTTCCGAGTTTAACCAAAGATGGTAGATGGGATTTACCCTCATACAACTTATTTATTAGAAATATCTCTGAATTACCTAAACTGTATATCATATCATATAGGGTTTTCGCCATCATCGTCATTACAGCCATTATACACCCACCGCTGAATAGAGGTAAGTCTTCTCTTTTGTGCCATAGATCTATATCCTGTGCCAGTTGTCCTTGTTCCTTCTCCTGTCCATCTATCTCTACTTTGCCTTTAGGTACTCTGACGTTCGACGTCGTATCTGTGCGTTTGGAATTTAATCGAAACCACCTTCATATAAAATATTGATGCATAATATGTTTTCGATATCCCGATTATGATTAAATCATTATGCAATTGTTGCTCGTTTAAAGAGATTAACATTAACAGCCACAACAGACCATTCCTGGACAAACGCCTCGCCTTGTCGTAGGGTACTGCAATACTCAACAGGAATGGCAGTTGGATTGGCGATCGCAATGAAAGATTTTGCAATCACACGAAACGTAGCTGTCCATTGCCTGGATGTTTTTTTTTCAATTAAATTAAAGTAATTAATAACTAAGTTTTACAATTGACAATGTCTACAGGTAGAGTCCCAAGGCGACAATGCATTTTATTCAATTTAATTTAATTAACTTCTTACATACAATAATATCACATGAAAATAACTAAATTTATCCCTAAGTCATATTTTACCACCAAGGCACCAACGGGTAATTCCATTCTAAGCCAATATCACACGGCAGATTCACAGGATATTTCAGAGAAAAATACTCTATTTTGGGACTTCATAAAAATTACAAACGTACCTACTGAAATATAGGGCAAGTGTAGAACTAAATGAGTAAATTACAAAGTACATACTTAACTTATGATAAGCATGAGTATAGGAACGTTTCGTGAGTATAAATGCATTGTACAATTATGATAATTTGTTGTGCATTATTTACGATTCCAAAATTGTGGTTAATTGCATGCAACCGGTGATCAATGTCTTAATAAGTATATAGGTGTATGTAAGATAAAAAGGTACCCGGTGTAAAAAATGCTGCTACACTTTCAATTTCCAGTCTACAAAACTGAACAACTTTCCCCAAAGACGTCGTAATATGAAAACTTATTATGATCCTTTCATACAAATTAATTAACCGTCTAACGACATAATTATTTCTGTTTTATAATATGTGAATATACAGCCCGTCTTGAGATTTCGCTATCGGTAGTTAGTAAAATTTTACCCTATATAGTCCCTCTGCCAAACATTTCTTGTCAAAATAAACATATTTAAGTATGTTGTGTGTTCTACTATATTATATTTATCAATATTTACATTTAGTGAGAAGCAAGGATTTATTATTATCGATAATTAGTTGGTAATTAATTACTTATCTAGTTATGATGCATGCAAAAACTATACAAGAACAGTAGCTTACCAGATTTTACGCATCACGTTTGTGTTTTACTGAAAAAATGAATAATTATCATTATCCTATCGTTGCAGTCAGTTTGATGTTTTATCTAAATTGTGTATTTGGCGAATATTATGTTGGAAATCCAGGTAAAGGTTTTTATCCTCTTAAAATTCGTCAAATATTCTCACAAAATAAAACACTTTCAAAATCAATTTGATAAGGGTTGTAATAATTTTGTCATAGGGTAATAAATTATTTCTAGAAAAGTAAAACCGAGATTTAAAGAGATTCCTGAGGGTAACTAGCGACCTCGTCACTTAAAAATGCAAAACTCGATTGAATCGTATTTATTATCAAAATCCAACTCTGTCTAAAGTTATGTATTAACTAACATTTAGGAAATGTAAGGCACATGGCGTCCAAACAAACACAATTGTCAGGATTTTATGACACCATTGGACCATGGTTAAATACATAATTTAAACGAAAATAATATACTTATGGGTACTTACTTAATATTTACTTAGGCGGTTCTCTCACTTGTCATCCGTTGCTGCGTATTTTACGCAACGAAACGCATGCATTTCTCAAACAAAAAAATTCCGAAATCCGATCTTATTCTTATACAACTCACCATAACGCACCGTAAACGAAGCCGTATTTGTATGGAAATAAGATCGAAATTTGCAATTATCGTCTGTTTGACATACGCATGCGTTACGGAGAGTTCAAATACGTAGTAGTAGATGACAAGTGGGAGAACCACCTAACCTAACCTTTTACTTTTATACCTAGATGATTCAGCTAGAATCGAACGACCGTGCCCGACGTACGATTTGAACTGCATCCGTGTCTTTTTCGAAAAACATGCGCACTGCAAAAAGGTCTTTGGACCAATACCAGACCCTGTCAACAGGTAAGCAACACAAAAAAAACTATTTCTGAGGTCAAATATGTAAGGTGTAAAAAATGAACGGCAAATATTTAAAGGGGTGAATCAGCCCATGAAACGGATCAACTTTTCCTATGGAACATGGTCGAAATATGAAAAAAAAATCACCCCCATACAAAATGTACCAGCCGACCTACTCAATTAGTATGGGAGGTCCGATAAATTTTTCTAATATTTTTACTTCCTGTATATGAAAAAACTATTTTTTGTATCTATTTAAATAACATAAAAATTATTGAACGTTAACTTTATTAGCTGTAAGTAGTTTTATGAAATTTCAGGCCAGAAGTAAACCTTGAAGTCCCAAGAATCAATTTTACCCTTACAATAACTGATCTCAAAGCCAGTGGTCTCAATAAAGCAAGGATTGAAGAGTTCTAGTAAGTATCAGCATATTAAATCCAGGAGCAGTAGATTAACTCAATCACCTTTCCACTTTAAACTACCTATTTTAACAGGGATGATCCCGAATTTAAGTAATGTCAATTTTAGATACCATAATGCAAAGTCACATTAAGAAAACAATGAGTTTCTAGGTATTAAAGTTACAGATTCCTCGATACTCAAACAAAAACACGAGATTCTATGTAATAGTCGTGTACGTCAGTCGGGCATGTGCTAGTGTGTGTGCGCAATCCGGGCGTTAGTATGAAGTTATACTTATGCTCCTCAGTATATTAAAGATGATGCCTCTTTTTTCAGCATAAACCGTGAAACAGACAATTTAGTGATTGCCGTTGACTTTAGGGATTTTACCCAGCAGTCTGACGTTGTATACTTAAAATTTCCTCGTAGAGCAAAGGAACCCGTTATCACTACTACACAAGCCATTCTTAAGTATAGTAAGTATTTCTTTGATTCTTTTATTTATTAAAAGAACTCGCTAATCCCACAGAAAAATCAAGTAAAGGAAATAAAAGAACTTAGATATGAATATTTATTTAAATACAGAAATAAGCAAAACACGTACAATTATTGCCAACTTAACTTTACTGTGTACGGTTGGATTCAGAAGTGACACATTGCAATACGGGTTATAATCTCTCGGTGCTTGATTTAGTAACCTTCTCAGACACGTGTGATTATCCAGTTTTGAACTCGACTGTACCTACTTAAATCTAATTATTTAGACATTTTTTAAATGAATGTGAATGTTTAATAACCTTTTAGATTTGATTCAAAATGAAAAAAATATAAAATTAATATATTTATTTGCAAGCACACACGGTAAAATTACATAGGTCAAAAAATTACCTAATACATAAGAACATGCGTGGTGCACCAACAAATGGTATGCAAACATTAGAGTTTTCAAATTAAATTAAATAATATTGCAATAAAATACCAGTCAAACCGAAAAAATAATAATAATATAGAGTTAATAAAATATATGGAATGTCATACATTGAGGGTAGGCAGGGTAGAGTAGAGTCAGGAGATTCAGCTTTTCGAACAGAGGTCGGCAAGAATCCATAGGCCCAGCACCGCATACAGCTCTAACACATTTTTTCTGTATAATTAACTCATGATGCACTTCCACAGAGTTCCCTCACACCATCAATCCGTACCGCAAAACTGAACACACATAGCCATGATAAGCTATTAGGGCGGTCTTTTCATCACAAATATTTCTCAAGCGGTACAATGCGTATATAAATCTGTTGAGTTTGGTAGCGACCGCCTCAGAGAGATGAGCGTCCAGCGAAAAGCCTAGAAATTTGGTCTCTTTTGACTATAGTATGAAAAATTTTGGAGATTGAAATTTGCATTTTATAATTCGACTGTAATTTTAATTTGTACTTTGTTTTCTAAACCAGACTTATTGTCGTTGTCTAATGTACTCTAGTACATTATCTTATTCATCCTGTGGTCTATATTGTGCACGTTTCAACAATACACGATACACGTTTTTTTTACTCCAGCGTCACAGGTAATGACAGCTGTCATTCCGAAAATAGATGATCTACAGTTACAGTACGCAGAGGTCACGACCTACTCCAATGATCCTACAGGAGAATTCATCATCGGCCCTTCCGCCGTAGAGAGTACAGGTAAGAAAAAACATTATAAGGTATATATTTTTTTGTACTCCTTAGATTAATTAATTAATTAAGTGCCGTGTGATGCTGGCTTAGAATAGCATCACCCCTTTTCTTTCCTGTGGGAGACGTAAAAGGCGACTAAGGGACTTGGTTTTATTTGAAAGTGATATGAAAAAGATTTAGCGACTTTTGACTTTTGCGCAATTTTACATTTTAGTGAAATGTAATAAAAAAGATAATTTGCAAACAAAAACCGGGTAGTGATATACGGGGTGTAAGGGACGGTGTACCGAAAAATTTGCAGGCATGATCATACCATGAAACTGAACAACTTTTTCTAAGGAAGCTATGTTGGTAGAAGAGAAAATTTTTTCGACCTCCCATACAATATTCCCGATCAGCTGACTGACTTTCTATGAAGACTCAAAAAAAAATTTCGTTTCCCAACATAGGCCTGCAAAGTTTTCGGTACACCGTCCCTTACACCCTGTATTAATGAATAGTTGAAAACACTTTTTTTGTAGACGATTTAAGAGTAATTTAAAGTATTTCCAAGAATTTCGCCTTGATGGTATAGATTTGGTATATACTCGTATTTCAAACTCGTAACGGACTTAGAAGAACTAATCAGATTTAGTAGAAATCTTCTCAGAATAATGAAAAAATCAACAGTGCCAATTTGAGTGCAGCATTTACAGATAAGTTTTTCAATTCATTTGTTTTCAGATCCGCAACCGTTAGCATCGATTGCAGCTCTTCCGTTAGATGTTCCAACCGCTAATCAAGAACTATCTCTTCTGAACGCATTTTTCTTCATATCCGCCTTCATTCAGTACAATATTTGTGACTTTGGGTTGATTCTCATATAAAACGTACACAGTTTCCTTTTGTAGGTGTGATTTCAGGTTTCATTTTGCTCCTTGGAATATTGTTTTGCTTATGATGATTTTTGCTACAAACACCAAATGCCGACAATGCAAGTATAAACTATACTACTAATAGCCACAAATTAACTTAAATAGTATTGGTATTAAAATTATCCTCTAAGCAGCAATATTGTTCAGAATTTTATATTATTTGAATTGTATTCAATTCTTTAATTTAGGACCGATAGATATTTATTACAGGAGTTGATTCGTTAACGAATGTTTTTTATTTTGTTTTACCTATTTGTTTTTTTTTACCGACAGTGTATTTTCGATTACCTAATTTCCGAGTTTAACCGAAGATGGTAGATGGGATTTACCTTCATCAAACTTATTTATTGGAAATGTCCCTAAATTACCTACCAAATCCATAATATGTTTCATGCAAATAGTTGAGTCGCAAAGTTTCTATGAACTAAAACAATTAAGACAGACAAATATTTTATTATGATTATCAAGACAACAACAACAGATAACGTGGCCAGCCAAAGTTCAAGCAAAGAACTGTAGGTCTGCACCGTGTGTAATATCACACAAACCATTTAGAGACACCTTTTACCCCTTCATAACTGAAAATGTATTTAAGGTAGGCACATCAAAATACATGACTTAGTGTACAAAATTTCACAGACATACCTACGTACAATGGTTAAAATATTAAAGACTAAAAACTGGATTTTATCTATAGACTGACCCATTGACATATAGATCAAAAATCTATCCCACTTCTAGATGAGCAAGAAACTAATATAAGATAATGTAGGTTCGAGTATGTGTACACAGTTACTTTAGGTAAATAAAATCCAGGACTGTCTACTGAACTTGCCACCTCTTTACATATCAAAACTTTTGTCGGTTGAACATGAAACTTTGCCTGCTAATTTTTACATTTATGTTTTTGGTGGGTTGCAATTATCCAAAATTGAGCAACTAAAACTAATACGCAGATGGAATCTGACTAGTAAATGTTTGGTGGTTATGAATTTGTATACATTCCGCTCAATTAAGGTTCATGATTTGCATACTATGACGGATTTAGAAGTTCATCTATACACGCAATGAACATCATGCTTATAAATATGAAATTAATAATTCCACCATTATTCAAGATTCATCAAAATGAATCACTACATGTGTTTGGGGCTTTTGCTGTTCAGCCTGCGATGTTATGCTAATGAATTCGAAGAGAGGATCGGCAATCCAGGTAAGACGAAAAATAAGTACTTAATTATCCATATAAAGTGGTTTACCGGTGACTGATACTGAATACTCAGAACAGGCAATAAGGAACTATCTACTTATCCCAAGGTTGTTTGATTTCAGCCTGAAAAATAAACAGTCTTGTAAATATACTATTGGTGAAAGATTGCATTGCTCTTCTTTTTTGCCTGCGTCACGCCAAACCCACATTCAGAATATTTCCATTTCTTTTATTTGACTTTTCTCGAATGTTCAAAATAATTTTATTTTTATTTTTATCAAGTTCCAAAACTTTTTATGATAATTTTAATTTACCTTTTTATCTATAATTTTGTTTACTCGATGCCGCCTAGCGTGATCTGACACAATCGTGGCCTGACGAGGGCATAAAATATATTTTTTCTTTGTAATTCTGACTTATTTCAGATGACACAGGAAAAATAGAGCGTCCGTGTCCGACGTATGATTTGAATTGCATCCGTGTGTTTTTTCAAAACCATGCGCACTGCAAGAAAGCTTTTGGTCCCGTTCCTGATCCTATGTCCAGGTGTGTACCAAAACAAACCAATACCTACTGACTCTCTGCTAGGTGATAAAATCATCTCTTTTTTATTTCTGTTTTTAGACCTCAAACAAACCTCTACTTACCCAGAATCAACATATCAATATCTACAACTGATTTAGAAGTTACAGGACTAAATGGGAGAGTTGAAGAATTTTAGTAAGTAACTTACATGCAATTTTAATTATGATGTTCTTAAAAAAACTGCCAGCCCTTGTCCAATCAGGGTGTTTCGTTCCACCTACGATAGTATTCCTATAGAGGGTTGATGTCAAGCAAGACGGTGGTTGTAAATCTCAGCCAAATATTCTTGCAAAAAAAATGTGTGGGTACAAATATTATGTTTCGCCAATCCCAAATTAATTAGATTAAGGGCAGTAAGATGATGTGACATACTCTAGAAGTAATCTTTATTACCTGTTTTAGCATCAATAGATATACAGACAGATTGGTGATAGCTGTAGACTTCCAGAAGATGACCCAAAGCACAAACAATGTCTTCTTCAAATTCCATCGCAGAGTAAAAGAACCAGTCGTCACGAGAGGAACCGGCAGTATCACTTATTGTACGTAATTATTTTTATTCTCTTTTTAATCTATCAAAATAATATATAAAAAAGGAGTAATCTATGACAAAGTCAGCCATTATACAAGGTATCTAAGCATCTTTGAGCAAAATTACATCGCGAATCTTTCAAAACAGCCACTCTAATAACGGCTGACTACATTCCATTGTTTTCTTACTTTTGCATTATTGCCCTTTGGGTTACATCTTAAACTAACGTTGTCTGAATAATCTTATAATTTTACTCTTCTGATCACCAGCTTCCCTCATCATCACAGCCGTTATACCGAAGCTAGACGACCTCCGGCTTCATGATGCAGAATGTACAACATACGCTGGTGATCCTGTATCTCTACTGGAACTCACTCCTGATGCTGGTGTCAGCTCAGGTATGCTTGTTTTATGAGAAATCAATGTGATTTCAATGTCTATTTTCTGCCATGACCCTTTATTTGTAATTAAATATTGCAAAAGTACTTACATACAATATTTATATTTCTTAAACTGCTCATCAACGTTTTCCATTATCGATGATTTTCATTTATAAGAAACCTTTATTATATTAAAAAAGAACAAAGTAATTGCTTTTTGTTCAATTTTATTGGTTTTAGATCCGCAAACAACGGCAGCCTTCGCTGATTTCCTGACAGATATGCCTCGTAACATACAGGAGTTTTTCCTTACTGACTCTGCTTACTATGTCGCTACATATATCCAATACACTATTTGTGATTTTGGATTACTCTTGACCTAGGATTAGAATTCAGCGTAAAATTCAGTCGCGGCAGTGTTGGTTTGTGTGAAGTAGGTATGACAACTTGGACGCAATTATACAATCTGCTGCAAAAATAGTTAATTTTAAATAGCAGAATTTTAAACTGGAATCTCCTAGATATATAAGAAAAGTTAAATTAAATATTTTGAAATATACATACGTTACTTTTATTTGCTATATATTGCCTTATTTTTGTTATATGTTCATATATTTTCTACATTTTTTACCTACTTAAATGAGTTGTTGCATGGATGAGCCATCAAACTTTAGCTTTAAAACTTATCTTTATAAAGTTAGTATCTAGTTCTACGACTGGTTCTTCTTTTTGACTTTTTGTACTTTTGGGCTACTATTGTACCTCTATAACGAAAAGAGAGAGAATAACAATAAAATAATAGATCAGGTGTACAAATCCACCCAAGATAATTAAAAAAAAGTCACAGCAGGTGTAATGTAAAACAAAGGTCAGTGGGCTAGCAAAACATCATATAGGGAAATGTTCTGAGGCCCAATGCTGCGTCGAGTAGTTAGAGCGTATTGCCAGCGCACCGCCGCCGCGCCGCCGCCACAAGGCGCATCATGTGTAGGTTGCTATAATAGGTTACGGTATCGTCATCGTATTTGTACAGGTTGTACTGCAGCACCTATTGGCATAAGATATGATAATTTTATTATTCAATAAACTCACTTATAAATTGGTACACTTATACAAAATAATAATGAGGCGCGTCACACAGCGCTACACTTGTATTTTGCAATTTGAAATTTAACCACGCTCTAGTCAGCCCTATCCTACATTGAATAAAGAATTTCAATTTCAATTTAAAGATTCAAGTTGAATAAAAAATAGATGCACTCAGTACGATAGTACCTATATTATATAAGAACCAGTAACATAAAGTAAAGATCAGTGGGTTAGTAGAGCATCTTATTAAGTTTAAAATTGCAGATAAACCAATTGCAGTAAGTAATCAATTACAGTTTAAAATCGTTATAATCTTATTTGCTAATCTTTGACCTTAACCCTTCAAACATGTAATCAATTAAAATGTTGTTAAAATTAAAATATATCGTCATGGAAGGTGCAGTTGCGTGATTGAAATAGTTATACAATTAAAACTATTCACCAAGAATAATATAGGATCCATTCAACGTTTTTCAAAATATGCAAAATCGAAATTGCAATTGATAAACAAATAATATTGTTATATGTAGTTTAGTTCAGTTATACATGAGTACCAAGTTCTTCAAAGTAATATTAACGTTAGTGTTTTGACGCCATCTAAAATAGGAAAATATGGCTTCATATTCAATATTTTTGGATAAAGTTAAAAAAATATCTAAGTAGCTCATTTCATCTCTCAGTGAAGTATACAATATCTTTCTTGAACAAGACACCGATGAAAAATGCTTGTTTGAATATGAGCGTATAAAGTGATTTATTGTTTGCTGCAAATAAAAAGAGCTTAGGAAAAGAATACAATATCTTGACAGAATAATACAAATAAATCTTTAACAAAACAACAGCAAATAAATCTCTTTATACTCTCATATTCACACAAGTGCTTAATTGAATTAAAGATCACAGTTCTCTACAGTCTCCGTATAAACTTTTTCAAAGCGTTGATATGCCTAGCCTTTAGTATCCTCAAACTAATTTGCAATTATGAGTGGGCATAATTAATTGTATTTATTACTATTAATCTCAATAATTTATTAACAGCAGTCACGCATAATCTTATTCACTGACAGTATTTTCCGATGTAGTAGTTTTCATTGTGAATATAACCAATTGATGAATTAACAACAAAAATGAATAACGAAATATTTGTTGTACTATGGCTTGTGGTTCACGTTTACTTTGGATATGGATATGAAAGTAAAAAAGAATTCGTTGGAAACCCAGGTAATAGTATTTTATTATAATGTAAAATACCTTCAGTAATTTTGTGTTTCAATTTATGAGGCAGTGCAATCAACAAAAAACACTTTTGATCACTTGCACAGAAAACATCTTGTAAGCCCCAAAGTTGATTTAAAAAGGCGATACTTACTTTTTAAAGGAATGTCCATTTCGAATCTAGATATAAACTAATTAAGCCTTGTATTTTATTATTGTAGATGAAACTGCAAAAATAGAAAGGCCATGCCCGACTTACGATCTCAACTGCATCCGAAACTATTTCGAAAAACATGCGCACTGCAAGAAGACATTTGGACCAGTACCAGACCCTATTACAAGGTCAGAAAAGATTATCCGGACAAGAAAAATTGAAGCTATCTATCACTACGTTGGCTTTCATCTGGTTTGATTATAGACTGTTTTGGAATGCTTGAATATGTGTATGACATCAAAACTATTATAAAAATACCGATATATTCATATAATGACTTATGTAGAGCATTGATAGTGCGACTGGACTGAAAAACTAGAGATTTACTACCTTGTGAATTTGTTTACAGTCTGGTAATGACATTGCAGGCCGAACCACCTGGTTGTACGAAAAAAAGATGGTTCTGTGCTTCGGATCGCACGATAAATCGTCGGTCCCGGTTGCTGTTTATGATTACTTAGATGGCGGTCGTAGATACAACCATATCAGAGGCTTACTTGTATTAGTAAGGTGGTTAAAAAACTCTGACACCACGGTCCATTGGGTCGTTGGACGACTCGGTGTCCCACACTAATAAAAAAATATACCTAGTTATTTTTTTGTGACCTTGCTTATTTCACAATATTTCTTACAGGCCCCAGGATAATTTATTTCTCTCCAGAATCAACATATCGGTTTCAGCAGTAGAGCAAAAAGTTAACGGACTAAACGGCAGGGTTGAAGAATTCTAGTAAGCGCAAAAATATCATTACCCTCTCAAGTTTAAGAACTATAGGCAAACCAGATAACTCGCATGACACCCGCGGGTCAAGAAGTAGGTGGGAGCGGAGGAATTGACTGTCTACACTCTCTGTAGGTATTTTATTTTGCATTGGAGTAATATATCTTAAGATGGATTTTGGATTAACTAATTACGTGTGTATCGATACCCTCCCGCCCACCTACTTCTTGCACCGCGGGCTTCCCGCGACTTATCTGGTTTTCCTATAAATTAATTATTATTTTATCGAAATTTATTTATTTCTTGAATCTGTTTATTCTTCCAGCATAAATCGTGTTACCGATAGGTTGGTGATTGCTGTAGCATTTCAGAACATGACTCAAACAACTGACAAGTTATATTTCAAATTCCATCGCAGAGCAAAGGAACCTGTCGTCACAGTCACTTTTGGCAGTGTTACTTATGGTTTGTTCCCCTAAGTTGAAGATTTAATTTCTGGACAGCTAGGCTTCGAGCAACGACGGCCTTCCGTCCCGGAAGGGAGTAGGCATAGAAAGTATTTCCCCTCTGTCAAAGTACAAGCCGAAATGGGCATTGGCGTTTATAAAAACCAGTTCCGTTCAGATTTTTTCCTAGACCGAGTCCAGTCGTGCAAGAGAACACATGTTAGTTTTTTAATGTAAAAAGAGGTCTGGAACATCAAGTTTACAAAAAGATGGTGTAACATTTCACATGTAAGTAAATTCTTAACATATTATTGCTATTTAATACATTTAAACACTAAATTCTTAAATAGTTGTTGGATTTTTTCAGCAACATCTGGTTCGCTCGCCCGTACAAATTACAGATCGATCGCACGATAAATCCGACTTCTCGACGATAGCAACAATAGTGATGTTACTGTTTCATGTCATAATGTTTGTCGATGAATATTATAGGAGGCGGGTATGATTTAATCACATGTATTAGACAAATAATTGTTATACATACATACATACATAAATCACGCCTATATCCCTCACGGGGTAGGCAGAGCGTTAACGGCCGTAAAACGGATATAAACACCACGTCTGACAAAAGCTTGAGGGTCAATCAGATAACTGTGTATCACTATAGTGACAGGTTGTCAGCCCATCGCCTTAAATTGCAATACACATCCCTCGAGTCCCTTAGTCGGCTCTTACGACACCCATGGGTAAGAAATGGGGTGATGCTATTCTAAGCCGGCATCACACGGTAAATATACAGTTTTAGATAAGATAAGATAAGATAAGATAATTCTTTATTAATAAACTTAATTACAAATAGGTACACTTATACAAAATAGTAATGTGGCTTGTCCATTTCCTGAACTAAGAATGATAATTCCTGTATCTCAGGTAAATGTATAGCTGACATTACTATAATTTTATAATGAAATCTACTATACTATACAAAACAAATAAACTTAAATAAACTATACAATAAACCCTATTTCAGGCAACAAGGCCCAAATAAAATAAAATAAAATAAACCAATAAAATATGACCTAAAATCTAACAGAAATACTATAAATACAATACAATAACGTGACTTAAATAAAGCTAAATAGGCACTTTAGGCGACGGCGACGCACGTTGCACAGGGGGTCGATAGCGCCTAAATACGACTCCCTGTGGCCAGAAATCTGTTTGCATGAATTCGCACACGTATTTCCGAGGAACCGACAAAACAAAAGACCTAAAATTTGTTGAAATTTTAGAGTCCAGCTGTCGGATTTCCAGGGTCAATCCGGCGGGGATTCGTGACGGATCCTGGCGTAGCTTTACCATCTTCTTTAGGTGTTGTATGATGTCCTCCGGTGTCGTATCTCTGTCTAGCCGGGACACATACAGCTGTGCGATGGGTTCGGCAGCTTTGAGCGTTGTTGAGGCTGCAGTTACGGTGCCGCGTTTATTGCGGTTGCGACAAAGTCGACGCTTCCTGGGTTCTACCAGAGTGAAGCCTTCCTCGTCTACAATCGCTTTATACGCGACATTCTTTTCGTTCGCCACAGGACTTGTCTTCTGCTTCCGCTTTTGCGTCAGGGTAGGCGCAGACTGTCGCTTGCGGCGATGGCGGCGAGTCTTCTGCGGTGGCACATCCTTTTGCTTCCCTGGTATAAAGGGAGCAGCATCGGGATGTAGCGCAGGCTCGGGGCGGGACGGTGGAGGTGGCAGTGTGTTGTTGACGCACTTCCTATCAGCTGCGGGGTCGCTGACACGCAGCGTATCGGGCTGTTGTTGAGTTGCTGAGCTAGTAGTATCTCTCATATATAGATGTGAATGAAATATTTTTATCAAGAGTTTGTTTAATCCATTCTATGAGACACTTTTCAACTTCGGGAAATTCAACAACTTTGTCCCTTTGAATATTTCCATGTCCTTCCGCACAGTGCAGTTTTATAAAATCTTTATTTTTTATATTTTGTTAAAGGTAGATTCCGGCAAGTCAAAATCATTCATAATAGCGTTACGCGACTGCCCGGCTTCGAACACCACATCTGGACTGCCTTCGATAATGTCATCATCTAGACATGGCGGCTGATGTGGCGCAGTGGTAATGCGACTGCCTGCGACGCAAAGGTTCCGGGTTCGATTCTCGGTGGGGCAGTCACAAAGTTGTTATTTTTCACTTTGTGAATTTGTTTCCGGACCTGTTAGGACATTGCAGGCTGAACCACCTGATTGTCTGAAAGGGGATGGTTCCGTGCTTCGAAGGGCACGTTAAGCCGTCGGTCCTGGTTGCTGTCTATGATGACTTTGACGGCGGTCGTAACACAACCATGTCAGAGGCCAAGTAGGCAGTAGTAAGCGGTTGAAAAACTCTCTACACCAGGGTTCATCGGGTCGTTGGACGACTTGGTGTCTCACACAAAAGAAGATTATCTAGATACCAAATGTTAAGCAGCTTTTAGTTGGTGATTGTGTTTTGTAGGGCCATGGTTCTTATAATTACTAGATGACCCCTAAAATGGCATGATTTGACTACTTAAAAGTTTATTGTTATGTAACTTGCTTTAAATATAAATAAAAAAACAACACAAAATTCTTAGTACCTACACTTTTGAAATTCATCGATAGTCAAGCATCGATATTGTCAAGCACTAACTTGACAGCTTTACCTACCTCTTCCCCCGCGCCCCGCAAAAAACGACAGAACTATTTCTATGAAGTAAAATGGCTAAGGCTCCTCCCTTCCGGGTCGGAACGAGACGGAAGACCGTGTTGCTCGAAGCAGCTAGGTATACGGGGTGTAAGGGACGGTGTACCAAAAACTTTGCAGGCATAATCAGACCATAAATTGAACAACTTTTTTATGGGAGATATTTTGGTAAACGAGAAAATTTTTTACATTAATTTTTGCCAAATAAAAGTGGTTTTATAATATTATTGTTATGAGTATAGTCTATCATATACATTCGTATCTTGTGTCACACTAAGTACATAACATTTCTGTCGATAGATTCCTTAACAATCACTGCAGTGATACCTAATATCAACGACCTGCAGCTCCATGAGGCGGAGTGCACCACATTCTGCAACGACCCTGTGTCTCGACTTCGACTGCTTCCAGCTGCTGCTGTTAGTTCAGGTGAGGAAATAAATCCTTCAGATGGACTACGCAAGAAAATTTGCGTGAAATTTAAGTCTTGAGTGCTTTGACACCTCGTATGAGTTTCATCCTCTACGATAAGCTGCTACTTACAGAATCTATATATTATCTTATATTATTCTCACTAGGTTCCTGGTTCATATAAATGCCCTTCGGAATACTCCTTATTCTCCATATTTCTAATATCGATACAATATTCATTGTTCTACAAAATTTGTTTCAGATCCACAAACGGCTGTAGCCTTTTCAAGTTTCTTCACTAATCTACCAGTTAATATTCAAGAGTTCTTCCTTACCGATTCAGCATACTTCATCTCTACGTACATTCAGTACACCATTTGTGATTTTGGACTTTTGCTGACATAAGAACAAATTTAAACCACAATCGTTCACAAGTTTTTATATCATTTACTCAATGTAGGAACCATATTATGAATGTTCAAATAGGTTTTATCTACACTTGTTTTGTGAAGTTAGAAAAAAGTTGTGTCGAATAGAAACTTTTATTTTGTTTATTTATCACGGGGCAAATTGAGAAGAAATCTCAGTAAAACACTTTTCCAAAACTCCGCACCGGTAACTGCGTGGTCCAAAATGAGGTCAAATTCAATACGAGAACGTAATATGGCCTGATGTGAAATTTTGAAAATTCCATCCAGTTGTGGCGATCTCGAGTTAACAAATAAACAACAATCATACAACAACACCTAAGAGGTGTGGCAGAAGATGGCGGCAAATGATAAAAAATAAGTATATGGCACAGAACAATTCGTTTCATTTTTATATTTTATCACAAGGCTTACCTCCGCATTAAGACGTTATGTTGCAGCGTTTGCAAAGAATCTGCAATTCTTCTTCTTTTCGTGTGAGATACCAATTCGGCGAACAAACCGATCAACCTTGGTGTCAGAGTACAGTCAGTATACATGAAGAACATACAGACAAGTGTTTTATGTCGCAGGTTTTTAATAAAATTAGGTTTTAGGTAAAAAAAAAACAAGTATTTGATTAAACACCGGAAGATGACTAATTATAAACTCAATTTTATCACATACCTACCCGAAACCTGAAACGAGGTTTTTAATAAAATTTGGACAAGTATTAGGTCTATGATAAAGTAAAACATGGGTTCGATTAGTTCAAGTATATTTTGTATTTTGTCAGGAAAATATGCAAATCATATGTTTTTGGCAAGAACTTCATACAACTCGTTTATCATTGAGCCTAGATTTGGTATTTGCCGGTGTTTTATAAAAGACCAACGTTTTTGATCAAAAACAAATTTTATCAAAACCTTGCGACTCTAACAGCACAAACCTATTTTGATTCTATGTAATAAAAAAAGTGCCGTGTGATGCCGGCTTAGAATAGCATCACCCCATTTCTTGCCCGTGGGAGTCGTAGGTAAGAAGCGTCTAAGGGACTCGAGGGTGTGTATTGCAATTTTAGGCGATGGGCTGACAACCTGTCACTATGGCAATACACAATTTTCCGGATGACCCTCATATGTTTGTCAGACGTGCGTTCAATGCGGCCGTTTACGCTCTGCCTACCCCGCAAGGGATTATAGGCGTGATATGTGTATGTATGTGTAATAAAAAAATAGGGAGAAGCCATATCAATAAATTTGTACAGTTAATATTGATTCAAACTATATTATTATAAAGGTACACTCTTGGTCCGATCAGCAGTAGTAGCCGCATAATTAAATGCTGCCCAAATTGGTAGCGCGCCTACAATTACGACGCCTGTTGTTAATGCTCGGTCTTTTTGGTATTTCATACAAACCAGTGATCGTAGTGAGCTTTAAAGTTTGGACACCAGCATTTGGGCAACAGCTACTGCTGCTCGAACTAAGAGTTTCAAGAATCTTAAGTCTTAAGAATCTCATTTTCATTTAATCGAATTGATTTACTTCACTGAATCGCATCTCACACGCGATTTAATAGTCAATGATAAGAACCTACAACAAGTTATTCCTCATTACTTATGTAGCATCAAAATGAAAAACTACATATTTCTGTATTTTTGTCTACTAAGTTCAAATTTTATTGAATACTCATGTGAACAAAGAGTTGGAAATCCAGGTAAATGATTTTAATATTATCATATGAAAGAAATAAGAATTTGAAATTAATTTCTGATAACCATAAATATCACATAGACCGATGACCTTGTAAGGCTGGCGTGCAGCCGTTGGACGCACTCATAATGGAGGTTGATATTCAGAAGTGAACGGCAATCAAATAATGATGATGAAGATGAAATTATTATTTTAATTTTTCAGACGACACAGAAAAAATTGAACGTCCGTGTCCGACGTATGATCTTAATTGCGTTCGTGCTTTTTTCCAAAAGCATGCGCACTGCAAGAAAACTTTTGGACCTGCTCCAGATCCTTTAACCAGGCAAGTATGACAGAAACGTACCTTCCAAGGTTAGTCACCTTAGAGTTCTTTTAAGATTTTTACACCTCCATTGAAAATTTAATGTAAAATTGTGTTATATAGACCGCAAGCCAACTTCTTCGTACCCAGAACAAATATATCGATCACGATGGTTGAACAAAGAGTTGGCGGGATCAATGGCAGAGTTGAAGAGTTTTAGTAAGTAAAAAGTTTGAATGAATGTGACGTTACATTGAAATGTACAATGAATAAGGCGTTGTACATTGTACATTTCAATTAGTATTGGCAGTACTTCAACCTAAGAAATCAAATTATTCAACAGGTTTTGCCCAATAACTGCATGGAGAGACAGTTTACAAACTAAAGATTTACTACAGTTTATTTTGCACTCACAGTGGTATGTTATTTTCATAAACGAAAATAAGAAATTGGAAAAAATAGTATTGGCAGTACTTCAACCTAAGAAATCAAATTATACAACAGGTTTTTCCCAATAACTGCATAGAGAGACAGTTTATGTTCATATCCTAAACTGCTGCTGTTTACAAAACTAAAGATTTACTACGGTTTATTTTGCACTCACAGTGGTATGTTATTTTCATAAACAAAAATAAGAAATTGGACAATATAGTATTGGCAGTACTTCAACCTAAGAAATCAAATTATACAACAGGTTTTTCTCAATAACTGCATGGAGAGACAGTTTATGTTGATATCCTAAACTGCTGCTGTTTACAAACTAAAGATTTACTACGGTTTATTTTGCACTCACAGTAGTATGTTATTTTCATAAACAAAAATAAGAAATTGGAAAAAGTATCGATTAACTGAAAAAAGAATTTTTATTTTCATTCTAAAAACTAGTGCAATAAGGTTAGGTTAGATTTTGTCGTGCCATGGACCATTTGAATATCATTACTAACAACCCTTTCAGTGTCAATAGAGACACGGATAATATGGTGATTGCTGTTGAGTTTCGGAACCTGAGTCAAACGTCCGACAAGACCCATTACATATTCCATCGACGAGCAAAAGAACCAATTGTTACCATTGCAAGACCAATAGATACTGTTACTTATGGTAAGAAACTGACTGGACATAATGAGTATGGAAGAGAAGCTTATGTATCTAGTAAAAAAAATAGTTAATCAGATATTAGGTGTTATGTATAAAAAATCATTACCCCAATAAAAGAAGTCGGTGTAGTGAAAAGCGACTGAGAGTAAAATTCATTCAGGGAATATCCTGCACTGCTCTCGCCAACCCACTCGCCAAGCGTGGTGAGTATAGCAATAAAGGAGGGCCCATGTCCAGCAGTAGAGTGTCAAGGCTATTTATTCATGTAATATTAGCTATACCTAAATATTCCTGTGAAACAAACCATGAAGGTTGAAATCATTCCTCGAATAATAATAAAGGAACACAATCATAGTAAAAGAAGTAAACAATAAAGAACTTAATTTTTTTTTATAAAAACACAAATACCTTTACGCCGTGTGATGCCAGCTTAGAATAGCATCACCCCATTTCTTTCCCGTGGGAGTCATAAGAGGCGACTTAGGGGCTCGAGGGTGAGTATTGTAATTTTAGGCGATGGGCTGACAATTTTCCGAATGGTGCTCAAATATTTGTCAGACGTGGCGTAAATGACCGTTTTGCGCCCGTTTATGCTCTGACTCTCTCTAACTCTCTCGCTCTGACTCTCTACTACTCTGATTATAGGCGTGAAATGTGTATGTATGTATAGTACCTTTAAAGCAATAAACTTATTAAAAGATACATCTTATTTGAAATAAAGTTTTCGGCATTCCATTCATAACTATTTTGTTTTTTCAGATTCCATAATAATAACAGCAATAATACCGAAAATCGACGATCTACAGCTGAAGGATGCAGAATGTACCACATACTCCAATGACAACACGTCTAGATTTTTTTTCATGGGGCCCGAAGTAGCCAAGAGTTCAGGTACGTACTACAGACGGACATAAATGCTTTCATACTCATAATTTCTCGTTTACAACAAAACATAATTGAATGCGTTAGTAAAATGTGTAACACCAGGGTTCATCGGGTCGTTGGACGACTCGGTGTCCCATACGAAAAGAAAGACTGCAATATTTTTTTTATAATTCTATGGATTTACTTCTTCTACACGTGACTAAACTTCGTTTTAGGGGTGATCCTGTTTTTTCTTTTTCAGATCCTCAAGTACAGTTAGCGGTAGCAGATTTCCTGACTGATCTACCAACCAACATCCAAGAATTATTTTTACCTGACTCATTTTTCTACATCGCAACTTTTGTACAGTACAATATTTGCGATTTCGGTCTATTTCTTACGTGATTTTCACATGCTTACTAAAAATGTGCATGTATGTGTTTTGTATGAAGTAAACTTTTTCCACAAATTTTTATTTTTCATTAAAAACAAAATTAAATCCTTAAGACTGGAATCTTCGATTTTACGAGGAACAAATGACGGACCTTGCTTGAAGAGCTTGTGGACTGTGATCTACTCGCAATGGCTGCAGGAGCGGCTAAAGTGATATCGTCATCATCATCCGAAAGGACGTGTCTGGGACGTTTAAGATGCGAGGTTGGATAGAAGTAGTTGGGCGCGGCAACAATTAAGTGGTTTTTATGATGTGGAGCGTTGTCAAAGAAGCGGTGAGACGCTTCCTTCATATAATAATAATATACTTTAATGGTAGGGAGACTTAAGTCAATATGGATGTTGGGGTTCAAGCAGGAACCAGAGCCTTAACACTGTGTTATTCAAACATGGTGTAACAGAAGCCAGTGTTGTGGTGCATTAATAGTGCAATAATCTAAGAATTTTCATTAAATTGATTGAGGATCAGAAAATATGTCATCTACTTATAATACAGTCGCGTAATTATTGATTTTGGGTATAAAAAAATATTATCTACAGCTTGAACGGAAAATATTAATAGCCTGTTTTCAGTATTCAAAATTCCGCTTAGGCGGTTCTTCCATTTGTCGGTCGCTGCGTTTTTTTCAAGTTTTCAGAAGAATGGGAATTGCTAATTCTGCAAATACCAACTTCATCAACTACAATTCGTTTGACAGTCGTATACATAAGATTGGAATTTGTCATTCCCATTGGTCGCACCGTAGCACCATTAACGTACCGCAGTAGTGGACGACAAGTGGTTAAACAGCATAAGAATTTGAAAAAATCTGAATCAACTGAAGATGTTCAAGATATTGGATACAAGCTAGAGCAAGTCTATATAACAGGGCTATTTGTAATAAATCAATTCAAAAACAATAGCTCATAAATACTAATGTATGCAAGTGATTTTCATAAACCAATTTACAAATTTAACCACTTCACCACAAAAAATTACACGCGAGGTGATAAATTGTTCGAAAATACGTTTATGTAGTTATAGTTAGTCATACAAAAGATCACAATGCACAGCTACGTATATCAAGTTGCCATCGTGATCTGCTTATTTTATGGTGTCTCATCATCATCGTCATATAATTATGGGTTTAGTTCCGACCGATATGATGAATATAAAGTTGGAAATCCAGGTAAGAGCAGTGTTTGATTCTTTTTCATTATAATTTTAAAGGTAACAACTTTTAATTACTGATTCACTTAGAAAATGAAAAAATATTCGTTATAAATAAATTAATTGTAAAGTACCTTTAAACTGTCAAGTTTGTTTTTGTGCAGAAGAATCTTATGAAGCAGATTTAGAGTTATCTCTTAGGTCGGTTAAAAACTCTGACACCGGAGATCATCAGGTCATGAGTCTCTCTGTATCCTTCATTTATGATGTCCAATTTATTTGAATGAAAACTTTTTTTAATTTTTGACAGATGACGCGGCTAAAATAGAAAGGCCGTGTCCATCCTACGACTTAAACTGCATTCGCACCTTCTTCGAGAACCATGCGCATTGCAAAATAATGTTCGGACCTGTACCAGACCCTTTTGAGAGGCTAGTATTCTTTCTCTTTTAAATATTTGCTGTTTTTTTGTCGCAAAATGCAAAACTGAGGGTAGGCTGGTGATGAGAACAAACTTTTCCTTGAAACATTACTAAGGTCAAATTTTAGACACGATTTTATTTGTATTAATTGACAACGCCCAAGGCTTTTTAGCGTTGATATTTCTAGTATTTTTTATTTTATTTACAGAACAACAAATAACTTATATCTTCCAAGAGTTAACGTAACCGTTACATCTCAACGTACCATTATTACGGGAATGAATGGAAGAGTTGAAGAGTTCTAGTAAGTATACGCTGTGCAGTGTGATGTACTTTTCAGATCAGTTGGTAACGAAAAAACGGACGTGCATCATGCTTAAACCTAATTTATATTTTGATCTTACAAGTGGTTATTGATACATGAACACTGAACATAAATGAATAAAAGCACAATCCACACTAATATTATAAATGCGAAAGTAACTCTGTCTGTCTGTCTGTCTGTCTGCTACGCTTTCACGGCCAAACCGCTGAACCAATCTTCATGAAACTTGGCACAAAGATTGCTAGCATACCGAGAACGGACATAGGCTACTTTTTATCACCATTCGAGGGTCTGGAGTACAGATGTAGACCACCAGGTGTACCACCAGGAGCCCAGCTAAACTACTAGAGATACAGGCATGGTTCCAAAACAAAAGTTGTTCAGTATGATGGGCCGCTTCTTTTCACAAGGACATTAAGGATCTGGAGTACCTTATGTAGACCACCAGGTGTACCATCAGGAGCCCACCTAAACTATTAGAGATACAGGCATGGTTACAAAACAAAAGTTGTTCAGTATGATGGGCCGCTTCTTTTCACAAGGACATTGAGGATCTGGAGACCATATGTAGACCACCAGGTGTACCATCAGGCTCTCAACTAAACTATTAGAGTTACAAGCATGGTTCTAAAACAAAAGTTGTTCAGTATGATGAACCTCTTTTTTTCACAAGGACATTGAGGATCTGGAGTACCTTATGTAGACCACCAGGTGTACCATCAGGAGCCTATCTTAACTATTAGAGATACAAAAATGGTTCCAAAGCCAAAGTTGTTCAGTATGGTGGGCTGTTTCTTTTCACAAAGACATAGAGGATCTGGAGAACATTATGTAGACCACCAGGTGTACCATCAGGAGCCCAGCTAAACTATTAGAGATACAGGTATGGTTCTAAAACAAAAGTTGATCAGTATGATGGGCCGCTTCTTTTCACAAGGACATTGAGGATCTGGAGTACCATATGTAGACCACCAGGTGTACCATCAGGAGCCTATCTTAACTATTAGAGATACAGAAATGGTTCCAAAGCAAAAGTTGTTCAGTATGATGGGCTGTTTCTTTTCACAAGGACATAGAGGATCTAGAGTACAATATGTAGACCACCAGGTGTACCATCAGGAGCCCAGCTAAACTACTAGAGATACAGGCATGGTTCCAAAACAAAAGTTGTTCATTATGATGGGCCGTTTCTTTTCACAAGGACATTGAAGATCTGGAGTACCTTATGTAGACCACCAGGTGTACCATCAGGAGTACAGCTAAACTATTTGAGATACAGAAATGGTTTCAAAACAAAAGTTGTTCAGTATGATGGGCCGTTTCTTTTCACAAGGGCATTGAGGATCTGGAGTACCTTATGTAGACCACCAGGTATACCATCAGGAGCCCACCTAAACTATTAGAGATACAGGCATGGTTCTAAAACAAAAGTTGTTCAGTATGATGGGCCGCTTCTTTTCACAAGGACATTGAGGATCTGGAGTACCTTATGTAGACCACCAGGTGTACCATCAGGAGCCCAGCTAAACTATTTGGGACACAGAAATGGTTTCAAAACAAAAGTTGTTCAGTATGATGGGCCGTTTCTTTTCACAAGGGCATTGAAGATCTGGAGTACCTTATGTAGACCACCAGGTATACCATCAGGAGCCCACCTAAACTATTAGAGATACAGGCATGGTTCTAAAACAAAAGTTGTTCAGTATGATGGGCCACTTCTTTTCACAAGGACGTTGAGAATCTGGAGTACCTTATGTAGACCACCAGGTGTACCATCAGGAGCCTATCTTAACTATTAGAGATACAGAAATGGTTCCAAAGCAAAAGTTGTTCAGTATGATGGGCTGTTTCTTTTCACAAGGACATAGAGGATCTAGAGTACAATATGTAGACCACCAGGTGTACCATCAGGAGCCCAGCTAAACTACTAGAGATACAGGCATGGTTCCAAAACAAAAGTTGTTCATTATGATGGGCCGTTTCTTTTCACAAGGACATTGAAGATCTGGAGTACCTTATGTAGACCACCAGGTGTACCATCAGGAGTACAGCTAAACTATTTGAGATACAGAAATGGTTTCAAAACAAAAGTTGTTCAGTATGATGGGCCGTTTCTTTTCACAAGGGCATTGAGGATCTGGAGTACCTTATGTAGACCACCAGGTATACCATCAGGAGCCCACCTAAACTATTAGAGATACAGGCATGGTTCTAAAACAAAAGTTGTTCAGTATGATGGGCCGCTTCTTTTCACAAGGACATTGAGGATCTGGAGTACCTTATGTAGACCACCAGGTGTACCATCAGGAGCCCAGCTAAACTATTTGAGACACAGAAATGGTTTCAAAACAAAAGTTGTTCAGTATGATGGGCCGTTTCTTTTCACAAGGGCATTGAAGATCTGGAGTACCTTATGTAGACCACCAGGTATACCATCAGGAGCCCACCTAAACTATTAGAGATACAGGCATGGTTCTCAAACAAAAGTTGTTCAGTATGATGGGCCACTTCTTTTCACAAGGACATTGAGGATCTGGAGTACCTTATGTAGACCACCAGGTGTACCATCAGGAGCCCAGCTAAACTATTTGAGACACATAAATGGTTTCAAAACAAAAGTTGTTCAGTATGATGGGCCGTTTCTTTTCACAAGGGCATTGAAGATCTGGAGTACCTTATGTAGACCACCAGGTATACCATCAGGAGCCCACCTAAACTATTAGAGATACAGGCATGGTTCTAAAACAAAAGTTGTTCAGTATGATGGGCCGCTTCTTTTCACAAGGACATTGAGGATCTGGAGTACCTTATGTAGACCACCAGGTGTACGATCAGGAGCGCACCTAAACTATTGGAGATACAGAAATGGTTCCAAAACAAAAGTTTTTCAGTATGATGGCAATAAATTGAGAAAGGACATTGGCAACTTTTTACCGAAGTTTTTTTGTTATCTACTGACTTTTGTATTCAATCGTTATAAATATTGATCTCTCAGGGCAGTACACCGGATAGCAAATTTTGAATTGTCCCTTTAACAAGAAAAGCAATTAAGTCATCCTTAAACAGTAGAAATAAGAACTGTTCTAATATTACTGTCATACTTACTATGAATATACATATCTACTGTAGAACCTGTTTCTAAAAAAACTATCTAACGCGGACGAAGTCGCGGGTAAAAGCTAGTAAGTAAATAAATACTTTCGAGAGGTGCAAAAATGCATTTGGTCAGACGACGCACCAGCTAGACGGCGTAGTAGAGAAGAGGCTTTTACCTTGTGGTGGGTCGATGTAGGCTCGAAATAATAGTGATGAAGTGATGTTCAATCAAGTTTTTACTTGTTTTTACCTATGTACTTTTAATTCCTCAGTATAAACCGGGACACTAACAAACTGGTGATCGCAGTGGAATTCCGGGATCAAGTTCATGTTGCACCTACTGCCTTCCTCAAGTTCCATCGCAGAGCAAAGGAACCTGTAGTCACCACCGCCACTGCTTCTGTGCAGTATAGTAAGATAATCACCAATCATAAACTTAGTGTCAGAAGATTTAGCAAAACCTTGCAATCAAATGAAACGAACCTATCGTAATCAGCAGCCGTTACGCTTTAATGGTACCGTAACGTTCTGGTTTTCTAAACACTGACCAAAAAACCCCGTATTAGAAGTTCTCATAAGTGGGTAGTTGGTTTTGCGCATAAGGCATTATAAACATACAAAATCATAATTTCATAATCATTTGAGTGCTAAGGGGGAAGCTCAAGTCCGGCAGTAGACTGATGTGGCTTTTTATGTCGTATCTTGAGTGTTACTGTCTTCTTTCAAAGAAATCAGTTATGGTAAAGTCGCCTATTATTTAAAAGACAATTATGTTTTTATTTCAGGATCATTTATAGTAACAGCTGTGATTCCAGTTATAAACAATTTGCAGTTAGATAAAGCAGAGTGTACTACCTTCAACAATGATGCCAATAATAATTTAGTTGTCAGTCCTAGTGCTGCAGAGAGCGATGGTAATAAAGTTTAATTTTGCTTACTTTTAGAATCAAATAAACGAATTTACTCTTTTTACTCCAGATCCAAAAGAACAAAAGTCATCATCGATTTACAAGTTGAGATTTTGTGTTGGTAGAAGCGAATTATATTTTTGTCATATTAATACAATTTAAAATTTCACTGCCGTGTGATGCCGGCTTAGAATAGCATCACTCCATTTCTTACCCGTGGGAGTCGTAAGAGGCGACGAAGGGACTCGAGGGTGTGTATAGCAATTCTAGGCGATAGGCTGACAACCTGTCACTATGGCGATACACAATTTTCCGAATGACCCTCAAACGTTTGTCAGACGTGGCGTTAATGTCCGTTTTTTCGGCCGTTTATGCTCTGCCTACCCCGCAAGGGATAAAGGCGTGATATATGTATGTATGTATGTATGTAAAATTTCACGACAGACTTTTCTGCTGAGGAGTCGCTTATTTGCCGTTTTCTTCCTATGACGGACTGATTGGAGTATTTGCGATGCATTCGTCTGACAGACGAAAGAAAATTTCAAATTCCTGTACAAAAAGGGACACAATTTAACGCTGGGATTAGACCAAGTTGTTTGATATACCAATTCGTCAGCCCGCAATAGCGCGGGATTTATTATTCTCTGATGTGTCGAAACACACCTGCGTTATGATTATAACATCAAGTATTTACAGAGTAATTTGTTGTACGTCATACGAATTGAATGATCCGTGACCCAATTATATGGTCTTGTTCGACACACTTCTCTAAACAACTTGACGCACTTTCTTATAATGTAAAAGGTACTTTATGCAACCTTACTTACCTGTTTTTTTATCGTTTCAGACCCACAAGTGCAACGCGCTCTAGTCGACATCTATGAAAATATACCAACTACCATACAAGAACTATTCCTTACTGACCCTGCATTCTATATAACTGCTTTCATTCAGTATAGTATTTGTGACTTTGGAATACAACTTATTTGAATTATAATATAATATTTTGCAAAAATATCTTGTGTTTTCATAATCTTGTGATATTGATATGTATGATTGATAATACTGAATGCTCAAAGAATGTCTACTATAGATAGGTATTAATTGTTTAACACCTTATTTGACAATTTGTAATATTGACTGTAATTTTTATATGGGATTTTTTTATGCCTTAAATAAAGAATATCTAATTAAAAATTTAATAAATTGATTAATTACATGTCACAGTACTCATGAAATTGAACTTATTTCTTCTAGAAACAAATGAACTACTTTTGGATTGTTATAAATTTTTATAACACGTGGTAAACGTATTTAATAAGTTTTCACCCTATCTTTCACCATGTCAGAGGCCTACCTAGTGATAGTAGGCGGTTGAAAAACTCTGACACCAGGGTTTATCGGGTCGTTGGATGACTCGGTGTCCCACACGAAAAGAGAGAGAGACCCTATCTTTGCTTGAATTTCATTTAAAAAAACAGGTTTAGAATGATAGCCATACTGATACCCATAAACGATCATCAGGAATAAGGAGAGTCACTATACAAAGGAACAACGAACAAAAAAATTACTAGTTCAGCATAGCATACGTGAATTTGGATAGTTGAAATTCAGGTTGAGAAAAAAATACTTAAAATTCAAAAACGGGGTTCTTACCGCGATACTTATTTTTGTTGAATTGTTCGATATTTTGACCTAGTTGCATGGGCCATGATCACGGAACCACTGATGTTTTGCGGGTGTGTAGATTGACTTTTCATATTAATGGTAAAGAGAAGGCTCAAACTAGAGCAAATTGGATGTTACTCCACCGACAAGAGCGAGGCTCTTAAATTAATGATGATGATGATGATAATGCATTTCTGCATACCCTCTTCCTTCGATTCAGGCTTAGTTCTGCGTAACTATTCTGCGTTACCAAGAATCACTAAATTGAGCCTCGCAATCTTTAAATATGAGTATAAAATATCTGTCAAGTCAAGGTAGTTCGATGTACTATCAATCAGTAATACATCAAACTATCTCTTCAGGGATCAACATATTTTTTTTTCCTATAAACTATATCGAAACCAGTTTTGATTGATAGTACATATACTTAGATATTAATTATTAACTGATTTTTCCTCAGGTGTGTTCCAACTGTAAGTGTCTTATGCAGGGAAAATACTTTTTTTTTAATTTTGAACACAATTGTTTGTTTATATTATTCATTAATTTGTTGTAAAGTTTTATTTTTCACGTCGGTGGCCAACAATACATAAAGTTCTACCGGAAAGACTTCAATAAAAAGTGGTTGTCAATGAGTTTAATGTGGGTAACTGTCAATTCTTCAATACTTTGCGTAAGTATGAACAAAATAACACGATACCTATACGTTGGAGTACTTAAGTAAGAAATATTTGTAACAATTATTTAATGGGTACTTACTTACGCTTACGAGTAAATAACATATTAAGAATGATATGATAATAGCCGGAAGTTTTTTATTATTCATTGTTTAATAAGTGATGGCACGCGAAATATATTTTAAAGATAACTGTTTTATTTTCTTCAATTTGCCTATCAAACATTTTGGTTGGTATTTAATTTGTGGTTATATTTTTATCAAGCTTTCCGTTTAGTTTACCTGGCTGTGGTGACATTGCAGATTACCTACTTTTGTCCACTACAGATTTAGCTCAAGGATAATAATATTACAGACGAGATTAGCGAAAACAAGATCATGTTCAATATGTATACCTAGACCTGGATCCATTTAGTTACTCAATATTTTCGTCAATTACTTACCCAGATTAACAACCACAATATCCTCCAATCTAAAATCCATCTTCAATAATTGTTTTTAGCGCGCACGCTATGCGAGGTTATAAATGTATAAATTACAAAAACGTATACGTTAAGTGGTAGTTTACATTGTTTCTTTACGGTAACAAAATGAAAAACTACGTGTGTCTGGTGATTTGGCTAGTCAGTTTCGGCTGTAGTGTTTATGGACAAAGAGTTGGCAATCCAGGTACATAATATCAAGGAGTTTTTTCAGACGAGCATTGAATGTTATCACAAGAATATACTAAGTAATTTGTTGAACTGTGGGACTTAGGCTATACTGTAGTTTTTCATTGATCTGTTTCCATTTTTAAATATCTTACGATTGGAACTTACTAGTTCAGACGCGGAATTTGGTGTATATAATATAAGAGTAGATTGTATGAGACAATTTATGCGAAAAATCTTTGCTGTCTTATTCGAATAATTGGAAATACCGCGAAACCAATACACAGTTAATCACAAATTAGGATTTGTGTAATTAAAATTGTCTTGTATCGTTACCAAAGAACTATATTAAAAGTTCTATAAATACAAAACCATTGACAACGTTCATTTACCGTTTTCTAAATGTTTTAGATGACACGGCCAAAATAGAGCGGCCATGTCCTACTTTTGACATGAACTGCATTCGTAACTTCTTTGAGAAACATGCACACTGCAAGAAAATGTTTGGCCCAGCACCAGATCCCTTGTACAGGTAAAAGAAACTTCAATACCCATTACAAATTGTACAAACTATATACCTACTAATAATATACAGAAGGAGAGATACGACATGTACGAGTGATACTTTCTGTATGAAAATATTGAAAACGATAGCAAAAGTAGCGTAAACAGGTCAAGTCATGGTAGACTTAGGCGGTACTGGTACTAAGGCACTTCAAATTAAATTTTATTATATTAGAAACCACATGGTATACTATAATACGCAGGCAGTATCGGACCTTGAAGTTACTGGTGAAGAAAAGAATGTCGAACAAAATGATTGCTTTTGCCTAAGAACCCAGCTCATTAATTAAATACTTTACTTTAGGTTAGAGCAAATTATACATAATTTTATATCTCTTATTTTATTATGAACTAATATGATTGCACATCATTTCAGACCTCAAAGCACCGTCTTCATCAGTAGAGTCAATTTGACTGTCACATCCAACAATTTGAAGATTGATGGAATTAATGGAAGAATAGAGGAGTTTTAGTAAGTTGTTCTCATTTAGTTACTTTTTGCACATTAGACTCTTGTCAAAGACGTGATCTTGTCCAATGTTCATCTTGGAGTTCTAATCTATCTAGTGGCATTTGACAGTACATCTTAATATTTCGCGACCGATCGAGGAAATATTTAGTTGGTCAATTTATATGTGTGTGTTGTCCATATATTTTTAAGGGTTCCGTACCCAAACGTACAAAACGGGAGCCTATTACACTGTGACTTTGCTGTCAGTCTGTCACCAGGATGATAATCCGTGATAGTTAGAGAGTGTAAAATTTACTCAGATACAGTAGTTTTGTTGCCACTTTATTAAAAATTCAAAAAATATTATTAAATAAAAATTTGGGGCGGATCACATACAAAAAACCAGTTTTATGTTGATTTTTATCTATGATGTTATGACGTTGTTAACAGAATATAGTTAATATTGAAGGGGGCTCTCATTCAACAAACGTGTTTTTTATCATGGTACGGAAGCTTTGGTGCGCGAGTCCGACTCGCATTTGGCCGATCCTTTAAATTAATCAATTTGTTCGCTTGTTTCAGCATCAATAGAGACACTGACAAGCTTGTCATTGCTGTCGAGTTCCGAAACAGCACTTCGTCCACCAAATCCGCCTACTTCAGATTCCACCGGCGCGCAAAAGAACCTATTGTCACCCTGGCCGAAGCCTCTGTTTCATACCGTAATCTTTTATACTCATTTAGAATGTTAATTTTCAGCTAAATCTGTTTTGTAGTATTCATTTTTAACCTCAAAATAATCTGTTTGGACTTTCGTATATCGAGTACTATATCGTGCTGGATGGATTAGTTATTTTCTCGAGCCAAGATCGTATAACTTTACGCTTTTTACAACAAGTTACTCAGTGTCGCTATCCGTCTCACTGCAGCCTTACCGCTTCATTGTTCATAATCTCTGCGTCTCAATACTCTTTTCCACTTTCTGGAGCTTAAGTTTCTTCATTTACAGGTAAAACAATAACTAAAATGTTTTACTATATTCCAGAGTCCTTCATCACAACTGCAGTGATTCCCAAGATAGATGATCTGCAGCTGAAGAGAGCTGAATGCACCACGTTCGTTAATGATAACAACAACAACATGGTCATAAGCCCTTCAGCTTTCGAGAGCAAAGGTAGGAGTTCACTTCAAGATCCACGACAGTCCACTGCTGCACACGGGCCACCTTCTATTAAGGGTTTTCCATGCTTAACATGCTTGGCAGGCGGATTTGCTAGCGAACTTGCATTCACAGGGAATGCTACTGCCTATGCGTGTCGTTTTTTACGAGATCCACGGGTACACACGGGCTGGTGCTGCTCTAAGCCGGCAACAAACGGCAAGGAGATTTATCTTATCATTTCCTTGATGCATTGAATTCTAAAGTCTGATTTAAAATCAGCTTTCATGGGTTGATCACAAAATAAAAGTACCTATGTATCTCTGTCCTATGACCTAGACTAGAGTCAAGAGCAAACCCATCATTTTAAAAAAACTACCATAGTACTTGTGATTGTATCCAAAAAATCTGCAACCGTGTATTGTTTGAGTTGAATTCATTAGTCTTGCTAAGTTGCTGTTAAAACACTCCTCGAAAAATGCAGCAGAGTGTAGATATACGTGCATTCAACTGAAACATTAGGGTGCATTCAACTGAAACTGAACAACTTCCCATGAAGAAATATATTTCAAGAAACGCCAATTTTTTTTACTTCCATTAGTAATTGCAGTCGGCTAATCTTGATATTGTATGAGAGGTCAATTTGTTTTTGTCGTTTCCTGACATGTGTTACTAGGAGAAAGTTGTTCAGTTTCATGGTCTGCGTGCACCCTATCGTTATTCAGAGGGCTGTCCCTTACACCCTGTATAATGAAAAATATGACACTTCAAATAGTTTTTTGTAATATTTTTACAACTAACCTACCCGTTTTAATTTATGCGAGTCACGGATGACGTCAAAATATTAGAAAGAAAGAAAGAAAACACATTTATTTCGGTCCACACAACACAACAACAAAAAATACTACATTTAAACTTAGGCTATTACGTTTGTCAACTCATTTTTTATTTTTATTTCAGACCCACAAGTGATAAAGACAGGCGTGGACCTGTATACAGACATCCCTACAAATATCCAGGAGATATTCCTCACAGAATCTTCTTTCTTTATCACAACTTACATCCAGTACAACATTTGCGATTTTGGTTTAGTGATTACATAAAATGTCCATTTTAATTTGTGATCATCTATTTTATATAATATGTTCTTACAATTCAATGAAATATAATAAATTTACTATTCGTACCTCACTATCATCTTTCTTTGTTCAAGGCAAGTTCGACAGTTGCGCAACTTCACAAAATAAATATTTTCTATTTATACAAACAAACTATCAGAATATCCGTTGCCCAAGTTTTGGCCGTTTTAAGGTACTTTTTCCATAACTGCAGCGAATATTTCATTGAGTTCCCATTTTACTTAATGATAATACTAAAAACCTGGGCAACGGATATTCTGATAGATTGTTTGTCTATAGAAAAATCTTTTTTTGTGAAGTGGCGCCACTGTCGATGTCGTTGACGGCTACTCTCTCCCTAAAAGTTTTGCTGAGTTTACTTATCAAATATATTGAAGTGAGTTTTTGCATAAAGGTTTTTTATTTCGGGGTAGGGACCAGTGGTAACTAGTAACTCCAAACCATGCACATACCTAACATAAAAATCGTTGACTTCTATTAATTCCCACGAACTCATCCGCTCCTCAAGTCCGCTAAGGGTCTGTAGTAAATATTGACGTAAAGTATCTGACCTAGGCTGAACCTGCCAACCACAAGAAATCGCATAGTAGCGATGTATTATCGGCTTACAATAGAATTTCTTAAGAGGATTGAACGACTCTAATTAGAACAATAGGACAAATCATATAACAACTTGATTTTGAATACCACAAAACATTTAACTGATTGAAAAAGGGAGGACTAAGATTAAGATCTTTATTGGTTTTAATTAACAGTATAGGTTCATAATTATTTGTTTCACAAAATACCTGGTTATAAAACCATACCTTACCCTACCTTTCCTTAGTTTGGAGTAAATGGTGTTGTGTGGATTGTCTAGGATATTTATTTATTTATAATTAAATATTGTAATTCCAACTAGGATGGATCAAGTCACTGCAATTTCCCGGAATGCAAATTTTGGGATGATTGAATATATGACAAGTATCACAAAAAAAACGTTTGTCACTAGGTAGGTATGTCGTGGAATTTCTAATTTGGTTAAGGTGAATTTCCGCCCCTCAAGGTTAAGAAGATCAAACACTTTGACCTCGACTAATCCTGTAAGAATTTGAAACTAATCAGTGGTTTATTGATTGATCAATTATCAGCTAACAAGATTATCCATGATCTAAGCTATTTGTTACTGATTGCTCAGGCTCACACACGCACTGTAATTTTATTAATGAATAATCATCATTCATCATCACTCAAGCAGTCAAATTACTGATTCCTGCTGTAATTTGCTTCAGGTGCGGAATGTGGATCAACTGAAACGAGTTCAAGATTAATCTTCAGTACAATATATTTAAAAACTGCAAAATGTCAAACAAATAACACCTCAGGCAGAGTTTCTGTCTAATTTAGCTGTCAACACTCACGAGGCATTTTTGACTGACTCCATTAACATCAGCGCATTCATACAATACAATATATTATGTGATTTTGGTCTTATACTTACGTAGATAAAAAATCTACTGAAGGTACTGAGATTAATTAATTCATATGTTACAGTGTATGTGATATAAATTCACAGCCCTAGGATTGCATTCCACTTTAATGCGTTAGTATACCTAAACGGTATAAATTCAGTCGCGATGCTTAAGATTATTTAAATATGATAGATAAAATCAAATATTCTCTGCCGAATTGTCATATTTCAAGCAATCGAGAATTTCTGCAACTGAGATAGGTGGTTCTTTCACTTGACGTCCGTTGCTTGCTACGCATTTTTAACGCATGCGTTACGTTACGGATGCGCTAAAAATGTGCAGCGACGGACGTCAAGTACGATTGCCACCTTTTTTTTTTTTTAGTTGTGGACCCTACGATTTTTAGCCCCGGGGCTTTTAATCTACACCTGACTGTATGGTGGGCTTACGAGTTGTTCTGGGAAGAACGTATTGGACTGAATCTACCCGCCCGCCGGCGGGGGCGTCGGTCGCTTGAGGAGCTTGTGGAGTGTGATCTACTCGCAATGGCTGCAGCAGTGGCTACTGTGATTTCATCATCTTCTTCCGTAAGGATGTGTCTCGGACGGTGTTTAAAACGCGAGGTTGGATGGGGGAAGTAGTTGGACCCGGCAACTATCAAGGGGTTTTTTAGCGACACCATACGTAGTGGAAAGCAAATTTTAAAAATTCTCTGTTCCAATACCAGTCTACCATAATTTAAAATAAAGAAAATGTGGAGCTAATTTTTAACTTGATTGACTTGTGGATACGATTATATTTTAAAATTAAGTTGTTTTTTGTGAGTTAATTGAACTTAGGTAAGGAATTAAAGCAGAATGTCATTAAAATTACGATAAAGAATTTAAGTAGTTAACTCATACATTCTTGACCTAAGAACTTAACCTCAACCCATAACATTGGTTATTAAGTACGAAAAAAAACTCTTCATCTTAAATTTATGATATTGTTACAAGCAACTAAGTAATTTAATATAAGATTTGGCAATACTAATAAGTACGATTAAAACTGCATTCATTATCAATAAACGATAATCTAACACAGTTTGTTTAGTTAGAAACAGTTTAGAAGTTTGCACAACCCAAGATTTTGTTGTAAATCTAAGTTTTAAAAAATAATGTCGTATATTTTCATCTTGGTAGTTTTATTTTCATGGGAAATTGTATGTGGTGAATATGTTGGAAACCCGGGTAAGTTGTATTCTACCTTCTCCCCTCTTGCAGAAAATATCTACACACGAAAAGAGAGAGAGAGAGTGCGACTGCCTGCGACGCAAAGGTTCCGGGTTTGATTCTCGGTGTGGCACTCACAAAGTTGATATTTTTATCACTTTGTGGATGTGTTCCCAGTCTGATAAGGATGTCGCAGGCTAAACCAACGGATTATCCGAAAAGAAAGATGGTTCCGTGCTTCGGAGAGCACGTTAAGTACGGCTTAACCATGTCAAGAGTCCTACTACTAGTAGTAGACGGTTGAAACACTCTGACACCAGGGTTCATCGGGTCGTTGGACAATTCAGTGTCCCACACGAAAAGAAGATCTACTGTTGTGTGTTTCTTTCAGATGATTCAGCGAAAATTCAGCGTCCGTGTCCAACATACGACTTAAACTGCATTCGGAAGTACTTCACAGAACATGCGCATTGTGATCGTGTGTTTGGCCCTGCACCCGATCTTATACTGAGGTATGGCACTAATCTCGTATGGCACAAATCGTGTATGATAGATACTAGTACGAAATGTCACTTTTGCCAATGTATGGTAAGTATTGAAGAGGTGACAAAACTTGATACAGTAAAAACCCGATATAGAGGGACTCAATCTAAAGTTTTTGAACCCGTTTACCTTTTTGTGTGTTGAAAGTAAGTAGATGACAGATGGACTAAACGTTTATTGTATAATTAACAACACATACAATGTTGTTATACCTCACACATACTTATTTTTATTTACTCTTATAATACCAAATCTGCTTCATGAAAAATTAGTAAGGACGCAGCGCATACAGAGGCAACTTGACGCAAAGTGCATTTCATTCGGACACTGGTGTTGCGTGGCGTGGCGATACGAAAATAAAAATTAAGTAATGTAGGTATCTTTCTGTCTTGTTGGTGTGCATTGAACATGATTAGATTACTAATTCTATTTCAGGCCTCAGCTTACGTATGTTTTTCCAAGAGTCAATATGTCAGTAACGATATTGAACAGCAACGTAAACAGCGTCAATGGAATGGTGGAAGAGTTCTAGTAAGTTCCTTATATATACCCTTTTAAGCCTTTTTACAATATACCCTTTAATCCTTTTTTTTCTTGTGGGACATCGAGTCAACGACCCTATGAACCCTGGAGTCAGATTTAGCCTACTACCAGTAGTAGGCCTCTGAAATGGTTGTGTAACGACCGCCGTCTAACTAATCATAATAATAGACAGCAACCGGGATTGATGGCTTAACGTTCCCTCCGAAGCATCTTTCTTTTCGGACAATCGAGTGGTTACGCAAATTACTGCGATTCATAATAATGTTAAAAGTAGATCTAAAAATAAACCAATCAATGCTTCCTACAAGGCCTCAATGCTTTTCGTTTTTTGATCATACTGTGAAACCAATTGTACAACATAACATACCCAAGGAAATAAGTCGAAAAGAAAAGTAAGGGTTTAGGCTTGAAGCTGATGATCAATCTATATTACAGAGTTTGGAATGTCATCATCACGTTTGGCGAGAAGGTTGCCTGACGATGGATATAATTGAAACTCTTCCTTGAATGTAGTACAAGTTGTATTTCTGTGTCACAAATAGTGATTGATTTAATAATAATCTAATAATTACAATTTGCTTAATCGAGAGAGTCAGGAAGATGAGAAGATCTCACTATTAGCATGACATCTTATTCTTAATGTCAGTTTGACGTCTAAGTAAAACTATGTACAATAAAAAGGTCAGCGCCTAAGGAGGTCGCTACATCACCCCCCCACGGAGAGAGACAAACAAGTCTCTGGACATTAAAAACGGAATCTCACCCGTCTACCATATCGAGTGGTGTAAGACGGAGGCGGAGCAGAGGGTGAAGAAGTTGCCCGAGTTGGCAAAGCAGAAACTGCCAGAGGCAACTGAGCTGCTGACGAAGGCTGAGCTGCAGCACTAGGCGCAGGTATCAGTGAAATTGCGGGTTCAGTCGGAATTGCAGGAGAAACAGTAGAATGCCGTTCTATAAAAGCAGGTTTGACCCTATCAACACTCACCGAAACGTTCCTACCGTTGATGTCAACCGTTAGGGTTTTGCCATCACTGGAGCGATCGAGAATTGGAAACGGCCCGTTATATGGCGGTTGTAAGGAGCGCCGAACAGTATCATCACGAAGATAAACGTGGGATGATGAGGAAAGATCCTTGAAAATTAATGGAGAAGAAGAACTGCCGTGCCGAGATGCTGGGACAGGTCGAATTTCCGACATATGTCTCCGCAATTGAACGACTAAGTCAGCTGGATCTTCGAGCTTCTTGGGATCAGGACTGCTGACCAAGATTTCACCAGGAAGCCGCAAGGTCTCGCCGTAAAGGAGTTCGGCCACCGACGCACTTAAATCCTCTTTGAACGCAGTACGCATCCCCAAAAGGACAAGAGGCAGAGCGCTCAACCATTCACCACCGTGACACATAAGAGCTGATTTAAGCTGCCGGTGGACGCGCTCGATCATACCGTTTGCTTGTGGATGATACGCTGTGGTTCGAATACGCTTTGTGGTGAAAATGGCCATCAATCGACGAAACAGATCGGACTCAAACTGAGCACCCTGGTCGCTTGTAACAAGTGATGGCACACTGAATCTTGATATCCACTGCTGAATAAAAGTGTCCGCTACCTCCACTGCCGTTATACTCTGCATAGGCCAGACCTCTGGCCACCTCGTTACTCTGTCTATGGCAGTTAAGCAATAACGATATCCTTTGCAGGGAGGTAGAGGCCCAATGATGTCGATGTGGACATGCAGGAAACGACCAGAGGGTCGAGGGACCAAACGATCTCGAAACCACCGAGTGGAGCACTGTTATGCCTAGTGACCTTGCTACGTTGGCATGGCTGGCAAGTGCGAGCCCACAGTTTGCAGTCTTTATTGACTGAGGGCCAGACGTAACGATCTGTTACTAGCCGTGTCGAAGCACGTGCGCCGGGGTGACTCAAGTTATGAAACTTGTCAAACACCGCACGACGGAATGGAGGGGTCAGATATGGACGAGGTTTGCCAGATGAAACATCGCAGGTGACGGAGGTGTTAGAGCCCGGAATAGTGATTGGCGTAAGTTGAAGGCTAGAACCAAGACGACGTAACTCAGCAAGCTCCGGGTCCGATTCCTGCGACTTGGCAAGCGCCTCAAAGTCCAGGTCCAAAGTGATTGCGTCGACCCGGGACAACGCATCCGCGACGACGTTGTGTTCACCTTTTACGTATTGAATATCTGTCGTGAACTGACTGATGAACGACAGCTGGTTCAACTGCGGTGGAGGTAGTTTCTCCCGACGTTGAATGAAAGCGTACAGCAACGGCTTGTGGTCGGTAAAAATGGTTGTATGTTGCACCTCCAAAATGTGCCGAAAATGCTGAACGCTTTCATACACCGCAAGTAACTCTCGGTAGTAAGCAGGCCACTGAGCTTGTTGTGCGGTTAACTTTTTGCTAAAGAATGCAAGAGGAGCCCAGTCTGTACCGATGCGCTGCTGCAGGCAAGCTCCAAAATGGATGCTGGATGCGTCGGTAAATAGACCAAGCTTGGCACCAGCAATAGGATGATGAAGCAGCGTTGCATCAGAGAGACTTCTCTTTCTTGCATTCCTCGAAGTTATGCAGAAGCTCGGGTGTCCATGGATATGGTTTTGAACCCTTGCTGTTAGTTGCCGCTAACGTGTCAATCAGTGGGGCCTGGAATTTCGCAGCTTGAGGTATGAAACGCCTGTAGAAATTCAACATGCCGAGGAATCTGCGCATGCCTTGAACAGTTTTAGGCGGTGCAAAATTCTGAAGCACCTGTATACGATCCTGTGGAGGACGTGTACCGTCAGCACTGATGTGATAACCGAGGAAAGTAACCTCACTAGCGCCAAAGGTACACTTTCCCGGGTTGAGCACTACACCGTATTCCTATAGGCGCTTGAAAAGGATCCGAAGGTGCTCTCTGTGTGAGGCCTCGTCTGGAGAAAAGATGAGGATGTCGTCAATGTAAGGAAAGCAAAAATCAAGACCCCGAGTGACCTCATCAATGAACCGCTGAAAGGTTTGACCAGCGTTACGCAATCCGAACGTCATGAAAGGGAACTCGAAGAGGCCAAACGGAGTAATGATGGCTGTCTTCACAATATCTTCCTCTCTGACGGGTATTTGATGATAAGCCTTCACAAGATCCAGAGTGCTGAACACCTTCGCTCCTGTGATGTTATGGGCAAAGTCATGGATATGACGAACGGGGTATTTGTCCGGGATTGTTCTGGCATTCAGGGCGCGATAGTCGCCACATGGACGCCAGGTGTTGTCTTTCTTATGAGTCATGTGTAATGGAGATGACCAAGCGCTTTTGGATGGTCTCGCTGTTCCGGTCCGCACCATGTCCTCGAATTCTTTTTTAGCATTCTGAGGTGCTAAACGGCGCGGGCGGCATGAGACGGGAGGACCATCGGTCGTCTGAATATAGTGCACAGTGTCGTGTTTGACAATCCTAGGAAAACCAGGTGGCCGAGTAATGTCTGGGAATTCAGACAGAAGTTCAGTATAGGGTGAACTTCCAGACACAACGGCTTTGACACTGGGCTGTTCGAAATTAGCCCTGAAGGCGATTGCACACAAACCAGTAGTGTTGTCAATCAGCCTTTTGTTGCGACAGTCAGGTAAAAGATATAATGCGCCAAGAAGTCGGCTCCTATTATAGCTTTTTGCACATCAGCAACGACGAACTGCCAAACGAAATCTCGACGTAGCCCTAGATTAAGATGAAGGTTAATTGTACCGAAGGTTCTTATTTTGGAATCGTTCGCAGCACTGAGCTCATAATCAGTGTTTTGCGGTCGACGTGGGAGCCAGGTATGTGGATAGCAACAGAAGTCGGAGCCGGTATCAACTAGAAATTGACGTTTCGTTATCTTGTCAGTAATAAAGAGGCGACGGCTGACAGGAGAGCAAACAGTTGCCGCCGCTACTGATTGCACATGGGGTTTTCCGATTTCATGTCACAGGGACCGTCACAGCGAACTGCTTTCTTACCAAATCGCCTATGATACCAGCAGCGGCGGCTAGCATCAGGCGAAAATGAGCGCGATGATGATCGGGATGATGAACGTGAAAACCTGCCAGAACGCGAACGACTACGACCTTGGTGAAAACCCCGAGCGGACATTGCATGAACCTGTTGAGTAAGCTCCTCCATTCTCTTAGAAAGACTCTGAAACATGTCAGGAGGCGGTGCATTAGCCGCGTAGACAGAAAAAGATGGGGCAGACAGCTCGATAATTTTGTCAGCTAGATCTGACAATTTGTCTAGCGCTAGATCCGGCTGAGACACTAGAATCGCCTGAATGTTTTGAGGCAAACGCTGCAACCAAAGTTGCCGTATAATCTTTTCATCGGTCAAGGTAGATCCAGCCAGTGACTTAAGGTGTCGAAGAAACAGAGAGGGCTTCTTGTCACCAAGCTGAACATCACTAAGAAGCTGCCTGACCTTTTGCGTCTCTGAAATCGACAACCTATTAATGAGTTCAGTCTTAAGAGTGTCATATCTTGTACCTGCCGCTATGGGGCGAGTAATGATGTCCTCTATTTCTCCTGCCAACTTGTGATCAAGGCCACTCACAACATAATTGTACTTGGTTGTGTCAGAAACAATGCCCGCAAGTTCAAACTGGGCCTCGACCTGCGCAAACCACACCGCTGGCTTGTCAGGCCAAAATGGAGGCAGCTTAACTGAAACCGCAGAGACATCACCTTTCTGACGGCTAACCAACAGCTGCGTCTGCAACTCCTCCTTCTCCAACTGCAGTGCGCGCAACTGCGCTTCTAAACCCTCAGCCATTACAATTTATAATATTACAAATCTTAAAAAAAAAAATGAACATAAAATAAAATTGCAGAGTAGGAAACTCTCCTAGCCAAAAATGAACGCTATGAAACTCCGCGGTGCTAATAACAATTTACCTACGAGAAGCGTAAATAAAACTTAAAACTAAATAGAAGCTAAACTTATAAAACGTAAAATATTCAAAATATAAAACTGCTTAAAAAAAATATTAAAACCGGCACTATTCACGCGACGAAGTCCGAAAAAAATATTCACTGTTTCCTTGTCGATAGAGAACATAACCATGGGCGATGACAGCAGACCGCGCCGTGCGCGCGACGTTCAGCGATCTCGATGGTGCAACTCGCAGCAGAAGAGTAGAGACCATGCGCGGAGATCAACAGCAAACACGACGGGCGGGAACGGGCGGGTCAAAAATCCAACGATGTAGGCCCTTCAGCCTCAAAATAGACGAAGATCACGTCAGTGGTCACCACTTTGGCGAGAAGGTTGCCTGACGATGGATATAATTGAAACTCTTCCTTGAATGTAGTACAAGTTGTATTTCTGTGTCACAAATAGTGATTGCTTTAATAATAATCTAATAATTACAATTTGCTCAATCGAGACAGTCAGGAAGATGAGAAGATCTCACTATTAGCATGACATCTTATTCTTA
Organism: Tuta absoluta; assembly: GCA_027580185.1. Classification (NCBI taxonomy): domain Eukaryota; kingdom Metazoa; phylum Arthropoda; class Insecta; order Lepidoptera; family Gelechiidae; genus Tuta; species Tuta absoluta. Next base: position 5,754,766 of record JAQAHW010000008.1, read on the forward strand.
ATGTCAGTTTGACGTCTAAGTAAAACTATGTACAATAAAAAGGTCAGCGCCTAAGGAGGTCGCTACACACGCACCCCGCTCGGTGCGAGCGAGAAGCAAGATTCGCTGCTCTGTGATCCATTTCCATTCGTGCTTCATGTCATAATTTTATTTGTTTCAGTATTAATAAGGACTCAGACCGGATGGTTTTTGCTGTTAATTTTCGCTTGAATCTTACTACTGAGCAGGCGTACTATAAATTTCATCGGATTGCAAAAGAACCTGTCGTTACCACGGCTCCTGCTTCAGTATATTACGGTATCACACCTTTTAATTTTTATTTGCTAAATATATTGTTAGCTGCAGTCATCTGCGTCTCACGCTATAAAAAACAAACATTTTCGTCTGACAAAAATATGAGGGCTATTCGGAAAAATGAGTATTGCTGTAGGGAGAGGTTGTCAGACCATCGCCCAAAATTGCAATACACGGGTAACCCTTGAGTACCTTAGTCGCCTGTTACGATACGCGCGGGAATGAAATGGGGTGATGCTATTTGAAGCTGACATCACACGGCTGCTTTGCATTACTATAATATTTGCAAAGGATGTAAAGGGGAGCGGCTAAACAACTAAAACTTGGTTTCAGCTGTGTCGCTCGCTGTCTTGCACACAATGCTTCTACCAAAACAATACAATACGGAGTGGATACTTTAATTTCACAAAGAGACTTACATTAAACCGTAAAATACACAAAGAGAACAACCGGCCTCTTGACCGACTTAAAACCCTAAAAAACTGTACAGAATATAAATTCTTTAGCAAAAATAAAATTAGTTATTTATTTTTCAGAATCTGTAGTGATAACAGCCATAATACCAGGTTTGAAAGATCTACAGCTTGAGAAAGCTGAATGTACCGCTTTCGTCAATGATGCTTTTCCGCCCACATTCGTTGGACCATCTGCAGCTGAAAGCACAGGCATGTAGAAATTATCGAAATGCTTTTGGAGAATTTAAAAAATTTTATGTTGACAAAATTAAAGCGACTTTAAAACGCTACTTTTTTATACAAAATTTCAACTTTCGCGGTTGTTTAGACTATTTATAGTTATAATTTGAACGGGTTCTTTACGATAATTTTTTATTATTTTGAACTCCCAATATTTCGATGCTGTTGCAAGCATTATGATCACGGGTAAACTGGTGGCACTGCGGCCTAGTAGTGACGATTGTTGTTCTTCGTTTTTGTGGAGTGACGTTCCACAAAAATGAAGAAGAATGAGAGTAGACAGATATGTTTGCCCCTAGCAGCCTCCCGTAAAAGTGTAATTATAAAATTCGATTTTTTGACAGTTTTTTTGGCGGTTCACACACACACACATAATATATCACGCATATTATCCCTTTCGGGGTAGGCAGAGCGTAAACGGCCGCATAAAACGGTCATTTACGCCACGTCTGACAGATATTTGAGGGTCATTCGGAAAATTGTGTATCGCCATAGTGACAGGTCGTCAGCCCATCGCCTAGAATAGTAATACACTCCCTCGTGTCCCTTAGTCGCCTCTTACGACTCCCACGGGAAAGAAATGTGGTGATGCTATTCTAAGCCGGCATCACAATGCATTGGCGGTTCAGATCTACATTAAAACATATATTGTTTTGCTTTCAGATCCTCAAGTCCAGGTGGCAGTAGCAGAGTTTGCAGCTGGCCTACCAGTCAACTCGCAAGAGCTCTTCCTTACAGACGCATTTAATTATTTCAATTCTTTTCTTCAGTACAACATTTGCGATTTTGGTCTGATTCTTACGTAGTATCGTATTATTAGGCATTCATAATATTGATATTACTTGCTTGGCGTGATTTATTATTTCAAACTTCTTTACTCGTTCAAGTCCTATTTTAGAGATTACTTTGTGACCTCGGTTAAATCTGATTTCATAATAAGTATTTATAAATAAATTCGATAAGGCAACTTCAAGTTATGCAATCTAAGGAATATCGTTTATGTTACCTCATACCTAATATCACAACATTTTATTTAAAATTATATATGGGTAATATAACTTGTTATTCGTTTGCCGTGTGATGCCGGCTTAGATATTCTTAGATGCTATGCATCACCCCGTATCTTTCCCGTGGGTATCGTATGAGGCGACTAAGGGACTCGAGGGTTACATGTGTTTTGCAATTTTAGGCGATGGGCTGACAACCTGTCACTAATAGTGATAGGTAGATAATTATCTGAATGACCCTCAAATCTTTGTCAGACGTAGCGTAAGTGACCGTTTTTACGGCCGTTTACGCTCTGCCGACCCCGCAAGGGATACAGGCGTGTCATGTATGTTTTCCGATCTGTATATTTTTGATCGACAAAGCCAGTTCCTCATTTACCAACGCCGAGGTTGTTAAGGGGTGGTGAGTGACTGGTGAAGGGGATTGTCAAAGGTCGCGGATTACGCGCAAATTGAAAACGTGTCTGGTTGCCAGTTTCAAAGGTGCCCAATTAATCGTGCATGTTGTCGACTCCTCTTTGCGCGATTATTTGGACGACATGACACCTTTAGAAGATTTGACGGATACAAAACAAAAACAGGAGTATACCAACAAGAGGTACCCTATCTCTAAAGGCTAGTGGGAGTATTTGTTCTAAAGATTATTTGGATAAAGCCTACGAGATTATACGCCACGACATGTAACATACTAAGGAAAAATAAAAATATAACTAATTCGTATGATAAGGATTTCAAAAAGATATGTATAACCCTAATGTACCTGCTTACCTAACCTAGTCAATATAAAATATAAACAAAACATTTATTTTTGTCATATAATGCCAACATACCTTTTTACCACTTATTATATGAAATATCTTGGTAAACAATAAAGATTTGCATTGGATATTTTACATAGCAACCTACTGCTACCAGATCAGATGACTTTAACCCTCACACACATGGGTTCAGCAGGGCTGCAGAGTGAAACAATTTGCGCCTCTCATTGCTTAAACCACCTGATGCCTGGTTGGTAAAGATAGTTGTCTGCATCTGTCGTAAGAGATTGATGAAAAGACATATTTTGTGAAGAGACGCAGATGTATTTCAGCCCTCATTAAAATTTGCAATTGAAATGAATTTTCTAGCTTCTAAGAAGCTATATGTTGCTCTAACTTCTTAGGTGCTTCAACTTCAGAAGTTTGATCAACAGTGACTTTGTAGTCCGATTATGAAGAGTTTAGACAAGTCAATGATGGCATTATTGGCGTTTGGCTTTGGCAGTCCACCAAAGCTATAGGTATTAAGGCATGATCAATTACGTGTTTCAATCAAAAACGCCCAATAGCGAGGAAGGTATCTCCGACTGATGATTCGTACACAGAAACGTGTTATTATTCGTTTTAGAATTTTCCGATTTGCGGCCTCGTTTTTTTCTTTTTCTAGTTTCCCATCTAGCATACACTCACGAGATATTCGCAGTAATGCGGCATAATTCTCGTCATTTCGCGTGGCCGGGCCGCTTCTGGCGAACGAGGGGCAAATTGGATGTGAAATCGAATAAAAAACATTCGCGCCCATCTCCGCTGGGGAGCGATCCCAGTAATTGGAATGTTATGAAGAAATAACTATGGTAACTAATATGGGAATGTCGGAGTGTGTTTTCCTCGTGTAGATTTGGGCAGGTGAGGCTCAAACGCAATTCGCTGATATTGGAAATGTTTGAGCAAAAATGTTTGTAGTCAAAGGTATTTAAAAACGCATGTTGAGGAAATGAAAACATGTTTTGAATTGAGCACATACTATAATAGTACAAAATATGTTGCCAAAGCATTTCACGCATAACTTTGACTACAAAGGGCGTAGGTAGGTAAGTGAATTTTACAAAATAAAATTCAAATCGGTATCTATTTATTTAAATTTATATACAAGGAATGTACAAGAATTAAAGCTGGTATGTCAAATTTATGTTTACCTATGTTATTTATTATTGCGTTGAAAACTTTAGCTATATCACCCGACACAACCACAAGTAGTTCTGCTTACTTAATGGGAGGTCTCATGTTTAGATAAGGTAACTCTTCTGAAAATAATCAATTTTTATTAATTATTTTTGTTTTTAGCTACCTCAAGTTGCTACCGGTTTTATCTGGGTTAGGGTAGGGTAAAGATCAGGTAGACACGCTTTAAATATTTATGATAAAAATGCGTGCACAATATTCACAACAATAGTGTTTAAAAATACCAGCATGCAATGCATTATGATCAGCTGAGCGTAAATCGCACGGAGGGCGGAGAGGATGCAATAAACACGGAGTTCCTACCGCTGTCGGGTAAAAAAACTGACAGTAATCGTGGAACTAGTGACGCGAGCTGATCAGCTGAGCGTGGATCGTGACGTCACACATGCCTGCGCCCAGGAAACGACGATGGGGACGTGGAATGTTGACAAATGAAACTAATGAATAGGGCGGCGAAGTATGACATGGGTGTGCATTATTTAACGCCTGCGGTTACCAATATGCAAGTTCCATCTTTGTTTACTCAAGATTTACTTATACGGGGTGTAAGGGACAGCGAATACTGATGGGGGCATTCAGACCATGAAACTGAACAACTTTGCCCTAGGAAAATATGTCAGGAAACGACAAAAAAAATGGGGTTTCATACAAAATCTTGATTAGCTGACTCCAATTACTATGGGAAGTCAAAATATTTTTGAGCATCCCTAGTACATTTCTCATGGGAAGTTGTTCAGATTCATAGTCTGAATGCACCCTATAAGTATTCGGAGAGCTCTCCCTTTCACCCTTTATATTATTTATTGTGCATCAAAAATACAATAATTATATTTTTAAAAGAAGGTCACAATGATGAGATTGTCTCAACAAAGAGATCTCTCCCAGCCAAACTGTTAACTAAATAACATATTAATACGTGCGGAGACAAGATGTCCTTGCGAACTAGTACAAAATACACACCTGCACTAATAAAACTATAAATACATGTATGAATAATACAAAATAAACAATATAAATAAATACATCAATCATTATCAAGGTAGTTGAGAGAGGCAATGGTCTTTGTACCCATATCTAGAATATTCGTAACGGAACATTTTGCTGGTGATGAACTTTACTTTAATGGTAATAAGTAAATGCATTTTTAATATAAAAATAAACTAATACAATACAACAGGTACACCACAAAACACGTCATCATAGGTAGTCGTGACAAAAAACTTGTTTATTTAAATACGCGTTTAAAATACAGTGATAGTTGTGAAAAATTTGTACAAACGTTTGTGAATCGGAAAAGTTATTAACAGCAGAGTAAATCTTAAAAAACATACCTGGAGGCCTATTTAGCTGTATAACGGCGTCGAGTTTTTGTATGGAATGACACATGCGGGCATTACGGCGTCGGAGTTCGGTCGGAATTCGGTCGAGTTTCATCTAGGTGTCAAACAGAATGACAAGTAATTTACATACAAAGTTCTTCATGTCATCGAGTTTTTGTCCCTTTCTACGATTATTTTGTCTATGGTGTCGAAAAGCGGTCGAGCTATGACAACCAAGTTTCTGTCATTGTGCTCGACCATGAGCAGTCTCAAGCATAGGTGCCTTGCCGATGTCGAGTTTCATTTAATTAAGATAACTTATAAAAAATTACCCATAACCAGGAGATTTTTAAGGTTGGTAATGCATCTGTAGGATATTTTAGACCGCATGAGCAGAATAAACTCGTTTAAAAAAGTAGTAAGCCAACTTTACCGACACACTAAAAGTACATATAAAAATTACCACTTGCCATCAGCTACTGTTGATTTTCGATTATAATATGTGCAACTGTTTTTTTTTTGGGTTCAGTTTTAAGCCTCATATATTTACATTATAAATAATTATTTCGATTACTTTTCTGAGTGATGATGATAACATTATGATAGTTGATATTCAATATTATAATGAATATCATTACAATAACAAATGTGTTATAAATGCTTGATCTCGTGATCAAACTTTGTACTTCTTGTGCTTGTCAATAGTTGGAGTTTGGATTAATTTTACAAATCTGCATGGATGTAATTTCAATTGTTTAAAGTAAATATTTTATAAGTTATAACTGGTAGATTTATCTACTTCAATTTTTACAAAAAAAAAAATGTAGCCATTTTTGGTCTATACATACATATTTTTTTTTACTTACAGAATTAGCTAGGGTAGCTTAGGGGCTAGTAAGATTGTTAATTTAGAGTAGGAGCACTTCTGGGCAGGTTTTTTGGTGGGTTTTTCCTGTTCAGGAGGTCCGATTAATTATACGCATGTAAACTACACGCTTTGAAAATCTTGACTTCAATTTGAAACAAATATCGTTTTCAGATGGTGGTGGCGTAAAGTTACATGCCGTGTGATTAACCTGGCCAGCCCCGTGGCAGTGCTTTGATTTTTATTTTTTTCTCCCGCCCGAGCCGGTTTTCTATTAGGATATTACAAAATTGTTATAAAAAAAAGAAAATTGTGTGATACAAATTTCTTTTTTTTACAATGACGGTTCATGACGTCAATAAGTGATATGATAATACTATCCTACATTGAATAAAGAATTTCAATTTCAATTTCAATTTCGAGTTGCTTCGTACTGTATCAACAAAACTTCGTCTGTATTCAATATTTAGCAATCCTACAGTGCCTGTAGGATTGCTAAATATTGAATACAGACTTATCTATAGAAGATATTTTATAAATTTTACGTAACATACATAAATCACGCTTCTTTCCCGCAGGGATAGGCAGCGTCTACTTCCTTCCACTTACGACGATCCTTGCATACTTCTTTTGCCTTCTCTATATTCATTTATCTTTTCATGCAGGCTAGTTGGTTTATTTTTTACTAACTAAAATGTATGCACCAACGAGCGTACATGCGTGTGATGATGATTGCCGTGTGATGATGATTGCCGTGTGATGACGGCATAGAATAGCATCACCCCATTCTTTTCTCGTGGGTGTTGAAAGAGACGACTAAGTTGAAGGTTGTACTCGTGTACGGTGTGTGCACTATTCGTTTATAACTCGTGCTCTACATACATTCATTAGCCTATTGCAGTCCACTGTTGGACGTAGGCCTCCCCTAGAGTAGGTACAGGGCACGATCTCTCGTTTTTCCATCCAGTTATCAGTCCATCTGGTCGGTGGTGGTCCAACGCTACGCTTGCCGCGGCAAGGCTTCCATTCGAGAACCCGCTTACTCCACCGTCCGTCCGTTCTATCATAGGATACACACACGTTTTCTACGCGCGCTCTATTCTTGTGAAACGCGTGCTTTACACGTTGGTGACGCGTATTATACTAGTGTACAACACGTGTTCGATACGTGTGTAACGCGTTCTCTACACGTGTATTACGCGAGCTCTACTTGTATACAATGCTTGCTTTACTAGTATGCAACGCGTGCTCTACATGTGTACAACGCGTGGGCTGCGCGGGCGTATAACATGCATAGAGCACGCGTGGTGTCAGCGTACGAGTAAAGCTACCCAACATCCTAATAGACCAACATCCTAAGTCTTACAGTTTTCGGAATAATCACTTTAAATTACTTGATACTAAGGTACAGATTTTCCATACATTTTAACTGACTATTAAATACTCTTTACATCATACTTAACAATCCTTGATCAATTTTATTTATGTCAGTCACTCAGAATAAAATGTGTTATTCGTCACGTCAGACTCATTATTGTAGAGGAGCCCACAATGCTCAATGGGGTTTTACTCGAGCGTCAGAGACCTTAACATAAGATCAGCCAATATTCAAAATTAAGAGCAATACATGACAAAATTTAGTGATAGCTGTCTTAATTAAAACTTGGAAACTATGCATGTATGTTTCTGTGGAAAAGTTGTAGGTCTTGACAAGATCTACATTTGAGATGACAGCTGTCAATTTGTTGTGCCCATCCAGTATCTCTGTTGAAATTTGGATGTTTTTGAATTTCTAAGGCTTCCCGTACTTTCCTAGGAATGAATCTCTTCTCTCTCGCTAGGATTGCTGCCTTATCGAACCTGACATAATGGGTGGGGTTATCCATGATATGTTCGTACATATTGCAAAGCGAGATGAATAAATTCTTTGTTTGACTACAAAATATACATCTCGGCAAGACCTACAACTTCTTCAAAGAACTAGTAGTTAAGCATGCATAGTTGACGAAATAAATTAGTTCAAAGTTTGACAGATGTCATCTAAAATTTCAAGACCTACAACTTTTACAAAGAAATTAGTTTTGCATGCGCGCTGATTATTGCGCATGACTTGAACAAGACAGCGACATAAATTTGAGAAGGTGGACTACAGGCAATAGAACTTGAGTAAATAGCGGTTAAAAATTTTTGGTGGACCAAGCAACGAAAAAAATGTGGTATGGCCCACCAGGTGGATCTATTTTAAAAAATCCCAGCTCAGCTCTATTGGTGAACTGCGCGAAGAAAAAAAAATAACCTATAGGTGGACTACGGGTTAAAAAAAAATTGCCCAACTCATTTCATGGCAGAACTGACCAGCTTAGCTTTTAAAATAGAGACCTAAAGAAGATATAAGACCTAGGCTTGATTCGTTCTTTTGCTGTTGTCTACACTGCACCCACCATTAACCTTGCATTTTCTTCTGTTACAATATATTTAGGAAGTGGACGAGTTCGGAAATGGACGAAGTCGATCTAAAGGATCCAGCAATCCCCACTTAGGCTCCTCTACTATTAGAACTTGCATCAGTATTCCTATTTACTCCTAATGATTAAAATAAATTATCTGAATTATCATGACTCGTTATGAATAAAACTTTGTTCAGATGACTGAATACTGTAACATACCAAAATTTCATCCAATTTAATTAAAACTACATTTCTCCCACTTGTGTTCCGGGGCACAGATTAACTACAATATGGTCTGGGGTTGGAGGGGGAAATTGCACGATCAAAAACTGTAGTCTGCTATGTACGTCGATCAACTCGGCCTTCTTTTATGTAAGGAACGAGACGAGAGACCGCTTGTCTTGCTGGCTATGTGTTTATATGCGGATGTTAAAGAAAAGCAAAAAGAATTTCAATTTGGTTGTTTTTATTAATTTTGATCCATTATAGCGTTTCTCCCTAATAAGATGCCATCTAAAACACCTCGAGTAAAATCTTAAATGGGTATCTTGAGGTGATGTTAGTAGAACAATCATAAGTTCATAACTATTGAATGCATAAAAATCCTTTCTTGACTTCTCGAGGTTCGAGTCTGTCGCGTCTGAGTGTTCTTTCTGCTCGTCTGCTAAGTTTTTCTCAAGCAAGGTCTTAATTTGTCATAAAATTTGCGCTGGCAAATCGTGTGAAAACTGCAATACTTCACACAAATTATAAGGTTTCCTGGAGACAGCTGAGCTACAATGTAAACAAAGTATATTAATGAATGTTACCATCTACCATCAAACTTAATAAGTGAACTCTGCCAGTATTCGCAAAAACTGAAATATAAGGAAACCATGCAGATTAACTTCTACAGCGGTTCGATTATGGAGTAAGCGACGAGTTTGCTAAGATATCTAGCATAAACATTGTGTAGGAACCATGTAGGAACTAAAATTATATGTGATCATCAGCGTAGTAAGAAAAACAAATCTAACCTTCTAGTAACGAGTGGGTAGGTATTTCGCCAGCGCGTGGGGAAAAATACTGTAAATCAAAACCAGTTCTTCGCCTTATACAATTCGGTGTTTATTTAATATTTACAAGAAAAAATTAGGAACCAAAAGTAACAACCAAAACGTAAATAACCAAACGAGTCTCCATGACAACCAATCAACAGGAAGAGACCGCGCGCGCCGATGCGAAATAACTATATACAAACAAAAAAATCATGTTGTCGCGCTGTCCATCTGTAAATTAAAAAATCTTTAAATAAACTAAATAAAAAAGCAATGGTGGCGATGCACCAAAAGTATAAATATTTTGTGTAATTATTATTATTTTATTTTATAATTTTATAATGAAACCACCCACACCGAGACGACGCCGCAGAAGACCCCGTCGCAGGTGGCGAGACAAGCTACATGCCTTTAGCAAAGACTGACACTTGGAGGCCTAGAGTAGAACTGGATGAAAAGAGAAGAGGGAGGCCTTTGCCTAGCAGTGGGACGATGTAGGCTAATTAAGATAAGAAGATAAGATGACATAATGAAACGCGTAATTACCTGTTCTTATGGTGTCCATGACTGCAAAGCTGGAATGTTGTGCATTAAAAAAGTTTCAAGCTTTTAGCTTTGTATCTAATGCCTCAGTTCCTCAGTTTATCCTGTCCTGTTCAGTAGTTATAGTCTTACGTTTTACGATCACTTTTCAGCTGAATTACTGGTAGAGTTTCTGCCGATTTGCTCAATGATAGTGATAAATTTCAGCTACCCGTTCGGACGGCCGTTGTAGCGTAGTGGTAGTACGACTGCCTGCGGCGCAAAGGTTCCGGGTTCGATTACCACTGGGACACTTATAAAGTGGATATTATCACTTTGGTAATTTGTAATTTGTTTACAGTCTAGTTAGAACATTGTGGACCGAACCACCAGATTAAAAAAGATTCTAAAAAAAGAGAAACTCTGCCAGTACTTAAGTTTATTTGTTACGCACCTAGACTACACTTTGAAGAATCACACATCATATATGAACACATTAAAGTTTAAACATTACAATCTTATTTTTGGTTGTGCTCACAGACACACACACACATATATATATATCTCACCTATAATCCCTTGCAGGGTAGACAGAGCGTAAACGGCCGCAAAGAACTTAAATTTGGGCCACTTGTGACAAATATTTAATGGTCATTCGGAAATTTGTGTATCGCCATAGTGACAGGTTGTCACCCCATCGCCTAAAATTGCAATACACACCCTTGAGTCCCTTAGTTGCCTCTTACGACTCCAACGGGAAAGAAACGGGATGATGCTATTCTAAGCCGGCATCACACTGCAAATTTGTTGGGCAGTCGTGTAAAAAGGTATTGTATGATCAACATCAATATATTCCTTTGTTAAAAAAGTACTTTCAGCAGCATAATTATATCTATAACAAAGCACCAATTGAAACTGGCTTTTGTACAGTTTACAAGAAAAACCAGTAAAGGTTGGTACCCAGCTCCACTATTGGCACAAATTGTACATATTAATATTTTATAAAATATTCATAATTTATTATAATAATAATGTAATTAATGTGTATCCCATCTCACACTTCTCTCAAACGGCCTATACTTGTTTGGCCTATATATGCCCCACGCGAGCCCCGTGATTTCATAACGAGAAATAAAAAGCTATGAAAGCTAATGTGATGACTTCTTACGGGCATCACCTCACATAAGTACGTGGCATCACATAAGTCCAGTGGGTCTGCACTTTTTATTCTTGCTTAATGAATATGTCCCTTCCATGGACGTAAAAAAAAGTACTGACGGAATCCCAGCTAAGACACATCTGAGGAAGCAAAATGGCGGCGGCTGTCTATGTATAAGTGAATTAAGGGTTGCCAAGTTAGCAAATTTTTTACCAATAAAAGAAAGTTGATAGATAAAAATATTTTTATTGTTTGTTCCGCGGTAAAATATAGCCTATGTTGACTCGGTGTCCCACTCGATAAGAAGAAGAAGAAGAAGCAGAGATAAATATAATGTAGCTTTCTAATCGTAAAATAATTTTTGAAATCATTTTAGTAGTTTCAGAGCCCATTCGCGTCAAACAAACACACAAACAACCAAACAAACTAACAATCAAATCTTTCCTCTTTATAATATAAGTGTAGAACTGTAGATTAGCTTCCCATATTTTGGGGAAATGGTTTAAGTGAATACTAGCAACACTGGATGTTTGACAAATAGTTTTGTTCTTGAAAATGAAAATTTATTTTAAATTGAAAAACTGTAAATAAGTAACTGAATTATCCATTTACCTGTGAAACGTAATTCCTGGATGTTTTTTCTTTTGGTCACTACGGTTTTTACACCATTTCACCACGCAAGACATATTGTTTTTCCGAAATTTTCGGTGGGTATTTTTCGCTCCGCTTATGTTGACGTTTGCGCGCGTTATGGCCGACTAATGTGTGAATGTGTGCGTGTGCACTTGTACGTACAGAGAACTGGCCGACTTTGAGCGACACAGTTTGTTATTAGCCGGATTCTGTCCGTACTTTTTTTTACGTCCATGGTCCCTTCGTATAAAATATGAGCACGCAGGCTAGTCCGCGGGTAACAGCTAGTCTACATTTATGCATATACGAATTTCAAATAGAACCTTCAAGCAATTGATACATTGACCTTCAACGTATAATAAAAGAAAAGATTATCTGTGGTTACTATCTTGCCTTCCCTTCTAGCCTCTGCGTCAAACTGATGCAAGCCGCAATAGGTCTAATACCGTCGCGTCGAGTCGTTATTACCTCTATCGGCCCCCTGCTCGTATCCGCAGAGAGAAACAGTGACTTTATTAACAACAGACCAAAATTGTTACGGACACTCAAAACATTTGTGCAAGGGTATCAAAAAGTTACGAAATAACTACAAGAATAGTGCTTGGAAACGCAAAAACTGTACGTACATTTTCTGTGAACGTTAAGTGATATCATTATTTTTAAAAAAATGTAAACAAGACTAGGCTGGCCAATTAGAAATCAAATTAACAAGATACTAGCGCCATCTACTGGCGAGTGTCCGCACTAGTAAGACAGCAAGTCACCCAGCATAGTGAACCAAATTGCATGTTGATACTGCTACTGCCCGCTAGATGTCACTCTTACAAAAAAGCTAAAAATGGATTTAATTTGTGGCAATGAGAAATGTTCCCAAAAAATCAAAGACAAACATTTTCTTACGTGTATTTCTTGCAAGGAAAACTTCCACCTATCCTGTGAGAATGCGGAGAAACGATATTTTAGTACCATGACGAAATTTCTGAAGGACAATTATAAGTGTAAAGAATGCCTAAAAAATGTTACAACAAGAAAAGCAAAAAAATCATCACTTACCACAAAAACAAACAAAGTAGAGAAGTCGATCAAAACAATAATTAAAAAATCTACCCCTAAAACAGAAACCGTTTCAAAGACAATAGAGCAAAAAAAAGATATAGACGAAGTTATATTGCTACCAACTATAAAATCGAAAGAATCCATGCCAAAGGACCAAACTGAAGATATACTATTTCCTCAAAAGGCGAACACACATGAAGCTACTACGCCTTCAGCATTAATAACGTCTTTAGCAACCCCAACCCCCTCAACATCAACAAAAGAACCAATGAACGAACAACAGTATTTTGTTCAGCCAATTCCCAGATCAAATTTTACCACAAATGAAGCACCAATACCATTACAAATAAATGTTCCAACACAAAATTCATTCGAATCGTTACCCACCGACGAGGATGAAGACTCGTCCATTTCGGGAACAACACTGGAAAGTCCTAGCAGTTGCCCCGAACCAAGCTCTACGGATAGCCGAGAATGGCAGCAGAAAATACAAGAACTGAAGAGCTCCCTTGAAAGTACTGAATACGAACTAGAAAACACCATAATTGAAAATAACGAGTTAAAGCGCCAAGTAAATAAACAATATCATGAAATAATTTCTTTGAAAAATATAATTTCATCACCTCGACAAAAAAAACATCAATTAGAGAAACGCTTCTCTTCAACACATTCAACACCCCAAAAGAGAAAAAAAGACTCTACCTCCTTTAGATCTGCCGAAAATAGTCCTAAACAGAAATTTGATGAAACATCGGCATTGGTGAAATTGTTGACTGATGAAATAGCTGCTCTACAAACAAAGTTGACCTCTGCGCAAGAAGAGATAACAATATTGAACAACAGAATTACCGACCTCCAATCAATGGTTCAGTTACAAGAGAATCACACAAAGCCAGTTTTTCTCCATGGGGTGCTCACCCATCATGCGGAGAACCATGTAAAGACGCCGGAATCAAAATCTTCTATCTACAGGAATGTTCGAAAACCTAAGGTGCTTCTCCTCTCTGACGAAAAAGGGAGAGGTTTAAGAAATTTACTACAAAAGTTCTTAGGGGATGACTTCTATGTCTCTGCCATATTAAAACCATACGCTGAAATAGGCCAAGTCCTTAAAGAAAGCTTGTCTATGGGGACGAATTTCACGAAACTAGATTATATTGTAGTTTTGGCAGGAAACAATAACTCTAACTCAATTATTTTTATGGCAGAACTAAATAACTATCTCAGACAACTATCACATACAAATGTAATACTACTAAATATGTACAGTAATATATTTTTCAATGATAGAAAGCTATACGAACAACAAAATAGAATTTGTTCAAAATTTAAGTTTGTTCTTCCTGCTGACGTACATTTTAATAACAACGGAAAAATTAATAAACTAAGCACTTCTAGGGCAATTACCTACCTAATAATGGGTACAGGTTATCTTCTGACATACTGCTCTACACTATCTCAAGACTACGAACTGGCTCGATACGCTACAAGAACTCAAGGGAACGATATAAATACACCATACCAAAACCAAACGGAAACTGAATCAAATTTGCATGATTCCTTTCGTTCATTTCGCACATTTCGATAGTACTGACAATAAAAATGATCAGTTCCACATTGTTTTCCAGAACATCCAAAGTTTAAATAATAAACAACAAATTTTAGAGTCTTTCATGTCAGAAAATAATTTCCAGGTAATTTGCATTACGGAAACCTGGGTCTCCCAAAATAAACTTGACTTGATATATTTTGAAAATTATAAAATTGCCTCTACTTTTTGCCGTCAAATCCATATTCACGGAGGTGTTTGCATGTTAGTTCGAGAAAATATTGAATGCATGGAGATAAAAGATATAAATGGTTTTTCTATAGAATTCGTGATTGAAATTTGTGGTGTAGAGATTCCAGAGCAAAATCTTATTGTAATATCAATTTATTGGAATAGAAGAGAGGAGAAAGTATTTTATGAGCAGTTAATTTTATTGTTGAATCACTTAGAAAATAAATACAAATCATACAAAGTTATAATCGGGGGAGATTTCAATTTGAATGTACTTAAACGAAAGCAGAATAAAAAAATAGAAAAATTCTTGAATACAATGTCAGAAAGAAACTTTACTCAACATATTCATGAGCCCACTCGCGTATCTAAAACTATAGCTTCGTGCCTAGATTTAATTTTCACGAATTTCCAAAGCGAGATATTATACACAAAGGTAAATGAATATGGGTTCAGTGACCACAAAGGTACTGCTATAGGTATAAGAACCAAAACGTCAAAAAAGTTAAAAAACTGGTATAAGATGAAACGATTATTTAACGATAGAAATATAGAAAATTTTAGATCTGAATTAAAAAATATTCAATGGAGCGAAATATTAATTGTCAACAAAACTGTAAATTAAAATTTTCAAATATTCCAAGAAACACTTATAACAATCCTTAACAAACATATACCAAAAGTCAAATATAAAATTAAAAAATATAAAAAAGTATGGCTTACTCGAGGAATAAAAAAAGCTTGTCGAAACAAAAGACTACTAAAGGCATTAACTATTCAATCAGGTGATAAAACTCTTAAGAAATATTATAAAATGTATGAAAATATTCTGAAAATGTCAGTTATAATATCTAAAAGAATTGTTTATAGGAAAAAGATTAAAACCTCAAAAAACAAAATCAAAACTATGTGGAGCGTGATTGACGAACGAACAAATAAAAAACCAAAGAAAGAAAAACAAAACATAATATTACAAATAAATAAAAGCGCCATTACAAACCCTAAGAGTGTAGCAGACACCTTCAATTATTTCTTTGCATCCATTGGAGAATCTGGTATAAAGTCGGCTCACGAGTCGAGCTCTAGCAAGCCTCGGGGGGCCGACCAGTA
This sequence comes from Tuta absoluta, assembly GCA_027580185.1. Classification (NCBI taxonomy): domain Eukaryota; kingdom Metazoa; phylum Arthropoda; class Insecta; order Lepidoptera; family Gelechiidae; genus Tuta; species Tuta absoluta. The sequence continues at coordinate 5,770,690 of JAQAHW010000008.1, forward strand.
GTAAAACCACCAGAAAATTCAATGTTTCTAACGCCAGTCGAACCTAAAGAAATTAATACAATACTAAAGAACCTTAAGAATAAAAATAGTCATGGTATTGACGAGCTACCACCTTCGCTTTTCAAAAAGTGTGCGGATGAACTGACTCTACCACTTTACATGTTAGTGAATCAGTCATTTAATGAAGGTGTTTTCCCAGACATCTTAAAAACAAGTGTCATCAAGCCGATACATAAAAAGAATGCTAAAACAGATCCAAATAATTATCGTCCAATAGCCTTGTTACCAACAGCTTCAAAAGTTTTGGAAAGAGCAATGTGCGACCGCGTATACAAGTTTTGCGAAAAGTTCAAAATATTTGATGATAGCCAAAACGGTTTCCGGAAGAATCGCTCTACCACCTTAGCGGTTTACAAATACGTACAAGAGGTTTTAAACACCCTTAATGATAAAAAGTACGCTGTAGGCATCTTCCTAGATATGACGAAAGCGTATGACAGGGTACAATACGACATTCTGCTGGACAAACTATACGGGATAGGAATTCGTGGTAAAGCAAACAAATGGTTCCAGTCCTACCTAAGTGACCGAAAACAGTTTGTGGATATCGAATATTTTAATGAAAAAACAGGTGAAATCATGAATATTCAAAGCGACCCACAACAAATTAGTGCTTCAATTCCACAAGGAAGTGTAATCGGATGTCTCTTGTTCTTAGCGTACATCAACGACCTTCCCAAAAACATGGAACAGTCATGCGTACTATTCGCAGATGACATCTCTATATTAATGACTTGTAAAAATGATACTCACTTAAATTCAAATCTTAATAATGTAATACGTGACACAGAAAAATGGCTAAACGACCACAATCTCGACATTAATTTTAAAAAAACAAAAATCATGCAGTTCCATCCTTGGCAGAAACAGAAATTAGAGATAGAGCTTGCCTATAAAGGTAATAATTTAGAATGTGTGCCAGAATTCACACTACTAGGCTTAGATATAGATACCCATTTAACTTGGAGGCCGCATATAGAAAAAATAAAATCAAAACTATCACGATTCTCATATGCACTCAGAGAGATAAAAATCTCCACAGACCTACAAACAGCTCTGTCTCTCTATTATGCATATGCGTACGCTTGGTTGTGTTATGGCATTATTTTATGGGGTGATAGTACATACGCACCAGATCTGCTAACACGCCAAAAAAAACTTATAAGGATTCTAGCACAAATAAAACAAACAGAATCTTGTAAACCATATTTTCGCGAGTTTAGAATTCTAACGTTGCCCTGTATCTATATCCTGGAGGTATGTAAATTTGTGAGAAAACATAATTCATTTTTTACAAAACGCAGTGATATCCCAACAAACTATTCCTTACGACATAAAAATAGACTAATGTTACCAAGATCTCGTCTTAATCTGCACTCGACAAGTCCGTACGTAATGGCCATAAAAATATATAATAAAATACCTGATACGTTAAAGAGCGAAAATAAAGAACATATTTTTCTCCAAAAATTGAAATCATTACTACTTGACAAATGCTATTATACGATAGAAGAATTCTTAACTGATAGGACAATTAAAATTAGCATATAATAATAATATAATTAAAATTAGCATATAGCATATATCAAAAAGTTTTAGTGTTTGTTGACATTGTCCAGTTTTTCAAATTGACATTCTATGATATACTTAATATAATATAAATTAAATTAATTTAATAATATAATCTAATATATTATACTCTAAGCTAAACAAATCAATAATTAAATAAACTATACATTCACTGAAATCCCCCCCAACCCCGAGTAAACATACATTTGAAGAAATAAAAATTATGACTCCTCTCTCCTAAATTGCTGTGCCCAACAGGGTCCATGTGGTAGTTATATTAATTAACAATGATAACTTTATATATAACATTTACTGTAACACCTGTGCCTCATGGAATGCAATAAACATTTGAGTATTGAGTATTGAGTAAAAACATTCTGACACCTTTGAAGGATGCTCTCAAATCCTCGAGAACAATCTCAGCAAAAGTGTGACATCAAAAGTCAACGATAAATTGCAGTAAACCAAGTCTAGTTGCATTGCAGCCGACGTAATGACGGTTGGGTATCGTCACCGCAATTATTAGAGCATAGACATTACCCAGCGATACTGGAATAGACAAAGATGGTATACGTTGACGACATTTTTGTTTACTCTGTACAAAATATACCTTTACCGTATGTAAAAACATTATAAGGGGTAAACCAGCCAATGAACTACTTTCCCCAAGCAACAAGTCGAATTAGCACTATCCCGCATCTCAAATCTACTCTCCTTTACCCTAAGGTTGTCTGGTAGAAATAGCTACCTAGCTTTAAGGCCGCCTATATTGTACTCTTTCTTTTCTATCTGTATGTCCATTTCTTGTTTTTATGCAATAAAGTATATTTATGTTATGTTATGTTATGTTATGTTATGTTATGTTATGTTATGAATTATGAAAAACATTTTATTAGACTTTCCACACAAATTGACCTAGTTGGAAGAGGAGGACCAATATTTTCCCCTATTTTTTTTTAAATATCCCTTACACTTTATCAAATATTTAACATGGCCGGAAAACAAAAAGTGCATTAGCATGCTAAATTCAATTTGTACTTAGGTAAGGTTTAAAGATCATTTATTCTCATTAAAAGACAATTTGTCACTTACAAGATAAAATAAGTACTTACAATTCAAAAGGTACACATTCGTCATAAGCTTAACAGGATATAATAATTGTGAATTAAGTTGTGCTATTGACACCTCTTTACATATATAATAACAAGCCAATATTTAAATAGAAACACCGAGTATATGTTGGGATAGTTTGCATTTGTATACATTCAATGAATTTGTTTTTTTTATTTTTTATATTAGAGGGTAACAAGTTATGCAGCTGAGCTCCTTCGTAGGTGAACATCTGTTCACCATAGTTACTTCTTATTTTAGGTAAGATGAGGTAGCTGCTACGCCGCGTGGATCTTCTACTTCCATCATACAATGGTCCGACATCAACATACAAAAGTAATTTATTTTGTTCTTGAAAAGTTAGTGTGTGTCTAATTCCAAGCTAAACTCCCGCAGTGGAAGCGATTTACACAGGTAAATTTCTAGTAAAATACCAGGAGTTCAACTGAAGGCAGACAATGGCCGCGTTACGCAGCGCTAAATAGCATACGCTGCACAATATAGCAGCGCATACTATGAATTAAACGTGAACCTAAATCTATTTAACTTAATTAACTAAGTTGAGTGAAATTGGCAAATGATGTGTTCTGACCTTTACATAACTCAATTCTGTAGTAAATACCGTCTGCCGATCTGGCGTTACGTCACACGTATAAGCACTAGATTATAAGTAAGTACCTCCAAATTATATCACCCCACGAATTCCGCAATTCGTACTAAGGAGTCACAATGATATGGTACAACAAATATGACTAAAGGGAACACACCATTAACACAAATAAACAGTTTTATACTAAACAACCAGGTTTAACACCCACAGTCACGTGCCGGCGCAAATGCATAAATACCCAACGGAGAAAGGAAGTTCAGGGAATGGATCAAATGGGGATTCCGTTGGTACTTACAGGGCTGGGTGGAAAAGATATCGACACCCAGCATTCCACTACAGCCTTGGCGCGTTATTCACTTCAAACCACTCACAGCTTCTGTTCGTATTTCACTTTGATATTAGTCATTACGCGTGACCCAACACGAATTAGGGCCGTACAAAACGCGAGCCGATATGGCCACTTTATGCCTATTCAACGCGACGCTCACGTGGAAGACGTCGAGACATCCAACAATCACTAAGCCTGGTATTCTAGTATAACCCAGGAGAACCGCAATAATACGATGCATCAACACGCGCGATCTCAAATTGAATCGTCCATTACACGCGGCATCACAAAACGCGTGGCGGGAAATCCGTACAAAACACAATACGTTCTCGTCCGAACGGTTTTGAGTGACTGAGTGCGGTGCAGAAATCACCGCTTGGCGTCTACCAGGCGGCCCGCGCGCACGCCGCCCCCTCGCCCCGCGAGCGAGAAAGGGACAACATATGCCCAGAGCGATGCGTGCGAAATCGCGGCGCATTCATAGACCGTCATTAATACCTAACTTACCCCAGCATAGCAACGCTAAATTAAACAGTGTGAAAATAGTAATTTTATTTTAAGGCAATTTTTGTCCCGAGAATACTTACACCGTTTTGTAAAAATACTATCTAGGTATAGGTATTCAAATCAGGCTAATGCTCAAGCTTTATACCTTAGCAACTTTATTAAATATTATTTGTTTTTGTAACAATATGCTTTCTTAGTTAGATATTGATTTTGTATTTCGAAGTTAGCCTTCTTCCTGTAATGTGTTTAAAAAAGTTAGCTTACCTATGTACCTACTTCCAGATCTTCTCTAGATCTGCAATCATCAGAGTCACCTAGACAAATTCACCCTCTCCATTGTCACTTTGATCTCGAACCCGTGTTTTGGTTCCCTCCTGAGGGGGACCATGGTTTGATGGTGTAGGTGTAGGTGTCTGTCGATGCTGCGTCCAATTGCAGGCCCGGTTTGGTGGGATTAATTCTTCAATATCTATGGTGTGGATTTTGTTCGCTACTCTGTATTGTAGTTGACGTTTCTGTTTACGTGTAGATATATAATATTCTTTATTGCACAAAAATATACGGAAAAAATATATAAAAAAAAATCGCAAAGGCGAGCTTATCTCTAAAGAAGAGATCTCTTCCATCCAACTAATATCTTGTGAGAACATTTAAACTTTTGGGGCAAATGAATAACCAACTCTGTAAAATATTATAACATGCATACAAATAATATACCGTTCGGTGCTTTACGGATAAATCTTAATATAAGAATAGATAAACAAACTTACATAAATGCTGTACTATATAAGTACGTATAAAAATATATACGTTGAAATTTTACTAGTAACCAATAGCGAAAACTTAAGACGGGCTGGTGATAAGGATCAACTTTCCCCAACACTTCCACATTTCCATACAAAATTGCGGGGGAAATCTCTATCTCATTATGGCCTGGTGATAAGGCACAACTTTCCCAAAGGAACAAAAGTCGAAATAGGAAAAATAAATGGACCTGTCATACAAATTGATTTCGTCGGATGGTACATTTTTGTACGAGAGATACATTCTCTTTTCATATTTCGACCTATATTCTTGGGGAAAGTTGTTCCGTAGCACCAGCCCGTGCTTTTGTTATCGGTCACTTGTCAATTTTCACCTTATACTATGGGAGGTCCAAAATTTGTCAGGTTAATTGGCGTGTGCAGTGCAAGATGTGTGTATTTATTTAGGTACATAATGTCCTATTCCCAAAATGACCAACAGTATTTAAGTGCCCAATGCCCACAATGTATTCCTACAAAGTACGATTCCCACAATGTCCAATTCCCACAGAGTACAATTCCCACTACTTACAATTCCTACAATGTCCAATTCCCACAGTGTCCAATTCCCAAAATGTCCAATCAAGTTTAAATGCAAGTTTAGTTCAGTTCATGAAACTGAACAAGTTTTCCCTTGAAACATAGGTTGACTGATATAAAAAATAAATTTGCTTTCCCATAGTAGAGTTCTATTATATATTCTGTGATAGTAGCTCTGCTGGTTGATTTCGTCATTTTCCTAAACTTGACACTTTCTTATCTTGTCTCTTTCATAATCCGCCATTGGTCTGTTTCCTAATCTCGTCTCATAGGGAACGCTGCTCATTCACTGAATGGATTCACCCCTTACTTAGTTGTTGTTTACAACAGCCACGCGTTAAAATGTATACCTGTCTTACATTTTGAACAGATACAAATAGATACTTAAATAACATCGAACAGTAGGTTGTATTGATTACAATCTATTTTCACTCCCAGAACTACAAAACCGAATAGGAAACCATAAGTTTATTTTATTGTTCAGTTGATCAATGTCGTTTTGCCGTGTGATCGAGGCTTAGAATAACATCACTCCATTTATTTCCTGTAGGTGTCGTTAGAGGCGTCTAAGGGACTCAAGGGTTACATGTGTGTTGTAATTTTAAGCGATGATGGGCTAAAATATGGGCTGTCGCTATAGCGATACACAATTTTCTGAATGACCTTCAAAAGTTTATGAGTATGTGTGTATATAATATAAGTATTGATGGAATATGACACACAACTTGCTCGGAAAATCTTTGATGTAATAGGTATTAATTTTTAATATCTTCTTCTTTTCGTGGACACCGAGTCGACCATTGTCCCAATGATCCCTGGTTTGACAGTTTTTAAACCTATATCGATTAACCTTACTAACCTATAAGTGATACACAGTTATCTAATTGACCCACAAACTTTTGTCGGACGTGGTGTTAATGTCCGTTTTGCGGCAGTTAACGCTCTGCCTACTCCGTAAGAGATATAGGCGTGATTGATGTATGTGTGTATGTTGATTAACAATTTTTTATTATGCATTAACAGTGCTATGTTATTTTGGGTGGGACGGCACCACACGGTAAAAAAAATACTTTTCTCCTATGTTAATGAAGTAATAAGTATATAACATGAAGTATTTTATAATAAATAAATTATAATAAATACTTCATGTTAACAGACACAATCACAAACAACATGGATTGCAGATGCAGTAGCAATTTACGTAGGTACGTGAGAATTTACGTATTTCGCTCGCTCCGTTTGCTGTGACATGTAAACATACAGTTTCACAGTCTCACCACAGACTACGACTTATGATTTGCAAACACGTACCGTATATGCAAATTCGTGAAACTGTATCATTTATGACTGCGGTGGTACCCTGGGCTCTCTCTCCAGCTGTGTGAGTTGACAAATTACAGAATCGATGAGCCCTGGCTAAGTATTGTTTGATAGAGTTTGAATGGAGTAATACAGCCGTGAGATATTTTACTGCTGGGCTTAACCCTCTACCAAGTTTTGATTGTCTGGACTTGGATGCAACCTTCCCGCTACCTATACAAGATCGCTGGTATGACGGTAGTCCCAATCTGGTAGTTATTTACAGCCTAAAAAAGTTACGCATTATTACGACGATAGATGGCGTTAAACACCATCTGGAGTTTTCTTAACTAGACACGCATGGTAATAAAATTAGCGTTTTAGTAGTGGTAAACCCTTCTCTTCCTCGTCACCTTGCTAGCGTTCCTTTTTCGAACCCATCACTAGCACCGCATATAATTATGTCAAAATTTTCAACCAAACTCCAATAACAACTTTTTAATACATTTTCATGGACATTCATTGGGTCTTTGGACGAGTCGGAGAGCCAAACGATAGGAATAAGAATTAAACTCCGCAGTAAAGATGCAACAGATGATCATCGTCACCTATCGATGATTTTTGTACTTCTTCTTTTTTAAACAGCTGTCGAAAAAGGTCTTTATGTCGTCAGTCGCTGGAATAAAAAGGCAATGCCGAATTCCGATCTTATCCCAATACAAATACGACTACGGTGCATAACGGAACTAAAACGCACCGAAGCTAAGAAAAATAGAATATTTATGCTTTATATAGCTAATACTTCAAATCGAGTATTCGTAGTACCGCTTCGACTAAGGGTGCACCCGCATCGGTGGAGATGTAAATACTGTGCATCTCTTTATTTGCGTTTTTACTCCCGCATCTCATTCCGACATGTCTGTAATACTCCTGTCTGTTTGTTTCATTTTCAGTACTTACCTCATTATCTTACACTGTTGCATGTTAATTAAGTCATAACATTAACAACCACAACAGTCCACTGCTGGACATGGGCCTCCTCTGGGGGGTACCACGTTCACCACGCTTGTATGCGGATTGGCGAGCACAGTGCAAAATAGTGTCTGACACATATTAGGAAACGCTCTTCTACCCATTCTCTGGTTGAATGTATATCTCAGTCGCCTTTAAGACACCCACGGGTAGTATTTAATTGTGAAAGCTATAAAATTGAGAATTTATCTTATTATTTAATTATTATTTTTTACACAATTCATTATTTTTTATATATTATACTAAATTTTATTTTCATTGAATATACTGAATTAATTTATGTTTGACGTGAAATGAATTACCAATAAAAATATCTATGTCTTTGTCTATTGGGGTGATGCTATGTTCAATAAATAAATAAGAATTTAGTCTTGATGGGTTTATTTTATAATGAAATTTTATTACTACCTTTGCTATTTCCTATAAGTACCTACAAATTATATTAGTGACTTCACTAAGTCAAGTTGGACTGAAAAGTAAATCCAATGATTGCCAGAATTATTTAACTAATAGAAACTGATATTGAAAATTTCTGAAAAGAGTAACGGTATGAAATAATTTCTGCGCTGGGCTATGCAGGTACAAAAGACTACACTTAGGTCTATGTTTGTCAATATCAAATATTCATATATACTATTAGTTGCTTACTAAAATAGTTCTATATATTTACTGATATGATTTCGTTATCCCATGTTACAACAGTCAGGTTATTCACCTTTGCTTATGATTTTATCTGTCTTTATTTACTCTTCCTGGTCTCTTTATTTTCCTTATCGTAGGAAACCAATAAGTAGCGAAATAAAAGGAAATACTCTTGATATTGGAGTTATGAGAAAAGTACTTCCAAACATTCCATCAAGGTACTCTAAAACTGATAATACTACTTTTAAATTTCACATACATACATACACATATCACGCCTATTATCCCTTGCGGGGTAGGCAGAGCGTAAACAGCCGCAAAAAACTGACATTTACGCCACGTCTGACAAATATTTGAGGGTCATTCGGAAAATTGTGTATCGCCATAGTGACAAGTTGTCAGCCTATCGCCTAAATTGCAATACACACCCACGAGTCCCTTAGTCGCCTCTTACAACTCCCACGGGATACTGGGGTGATGCTATTCTAAGCCGGAATCACACGGCACTACTTACACACTACTCACACTTTTAAATTTCACTTAGATATTTTGCGTGTTAATATCTTAATTAAGAATAATAATTAATATCTATCAGTAGAGCTCATTCATCAGTGCAGTCTCGACGTCGCCTCGTAACGTGTTGGACTCGAGATGAACTTGGACAAGACGAAAGTCATGTTCAATCAACACATCATCCCCGACTTGGTCTCCGTCGAAGGTATAGCCCATGAGGTTGTCCAGAAGTATGTGTACCTTGGGCAAACTTTGCAGCTGGGTAGAGACAACTTTGAGGCTGATATCACCAGAAGAGTGTAAGAGTCTTTGAAAAGTTGCGTCATATTCTGTAATCAGCCTTGCCACAATGCCTCAAGACCAAGTGTTCGATCAGTGCGTCCTACCAGTCATGGCCTACGGAGCCCAGACGTGGAACCTGACAGTAAAACTGGCCCACCGGCTACATATCACTCAGAGGGCTATGAAAAGGTATATGCTCGGGTTCTCACTAATGGATAAAGTCCAGAATGAGATCATCCAGAAGACCAAACTAAAGGACATATGGTGGTGGGTGGGCTGGTCACATCTGTCGTTAAACCGATGGCCGGTGGGGCAAGCAAGTTCTTGAGTGGAAGCCACGTCTCCGCAAGAGTATTGTTGGACGCCCTTGGGCCATATGTACCAATGACCTACAAAAGGCGGCTGGTAGCGACTGGATGGTGAAAACGGGAGATTTTGCTTTATGACGTACCTACCCTGGGGGAGGCCTACGTCCAGCAGTGGACTACTACAGACTAATGTGATGTGATGATGATGGATGAATTTTGATAATATGAACTCATTGATTTTTAGGCTTGAAATCTAACGGCGTATAGTTTGGTCACATGATTTTGGAATATTTAGGTAATTTTTAGGTAGATTTCCGTACAAGTATTTATATTACATACTCAGAACCTGAACATTTTAACTCTAATCTTCGTAGATATAATCTACGCTACTTTGGAAATATACCAAGAAGTGCCGCACAGTGTGGATTATTAAAAATAATTGATCAGGTCATACATTGACTCAATGGTCCACGCGACTGAAAAAGAATAAACAATTCAGGTTGGACTGGTTTTTTTTCCTGTTTTTCTTATAACTAACCAACCAGTATTCACCGAGTGTCACTCAATTAGGCCAATACCTAAAACCATAATGTTCCTACCCACTTACAATCTTCCTAGCCTTCCCAGTAAATCGGCACTTACATGCTCAGTGCTCTAAAAGGTACGTAGTAAGAAGTAACGTAGAACTATTTCCACCTAGACTAGTAAATAGTTTCTGTTAAAGTAGTCCAATATTGTTTGGACGTCAATATGTTTTGCAAAGAAGGGAGGCAGTAACTATGTCGGTATTCTGGACACACTTAAAACTAGTTGGACAGTTCGGATTCCATGTTTACTACTTGTCAAGTTATAATAAAATTATTTCACAATTAGCTCATATTTAGGTATCACACGGCTCGTGGTAAATTTGTATTGCTTAACGTTACTTTCAATCACATAATTATTTGCTTCTAGTTGGGAAGGATTAAGAGTAAGACTATGGAGAATAAGTACATACTTCCGTAAATTACCTATCAATTTGTTCTCGAAAGAGGCCAAACTAAACTTCTTGAATTCTTAGATGCTTTATTTCAAATACTCCTCCAGAGAACAATTAAGAACTGTCTTTTATCGTCGGCCAAAGTTTTGATGCCTTTGAGTCTCGCATCAAAATTACGATCGGCGGCGAATCGTCACGTCCAGAATACGGATTCTGACGTTGAGTTGGAACGTAACAAATGATCGTTCCGCATCAATTTGTCTCGAAGTCGTTAAAATCGCGTTTCCTATTATTAATTTTCGCCCCTCGACAGCGGGCAGGAAGTTGGCGCGATGCTGAAATGTGGTAGGTTTTGAAAACAGATGGTCATGGAGTTGAAAAAAACATTCGCTATTGAAACAACTTCAACTATTCGAGAAGTGTAAGTCAATTTAACCATAACGGCTCAACACATGCCTTTATATAATAATAATATACTTTATTGCCAAAACATAATACGTTGAAAAAAAAACGCAGTACAATAAGGCGGCCTTAATTCTAAAGTGTAATATCATAAACTTAATACCTTTTTATTACAAAATTAATACATATATATGTATACTTAAACTATACCAAGAGTGAATATTGCGTAATACACAGAAGGGAAAATACCTTATTGCTTTGCTTACTTACAGTAAGGTACTACGAATACGAATGTTTGATACTAGGAAACCTTTGAATGGATAGGTTACAAGTAGCCCAGCAGGCAAATAATATTAATAACTCATGATAAATCAAACAAACACTTTAGGCGACTTGTGCCGCAAAACTAGCACCAATTCATGAAAAAAGTCTTATCTTTTAATGCAAACAACAAACCAGACTGTCCTTCGCACAAGATTTAATTTAGGTAAGGGACGAGTTGCGGTAGCCCAGGTGGAAGAAGCATCACCACAGTGATGGTGAAAGTCTCAGGTTCAAATCCTGCCTTCGCTTAAAAAAGGGCAAGTTTAAAAAAATGCTAGTAAATATTTGTTGTAGGTAATTTAAGTTATGGATGAAAAGGCCCAACTTGTTGAACTAATTGTTATACTAAACTCAAATTACCGCGAATATTTTACCGGGTTTGTAAGGTCTAATTTGAACATAAAGAGTATGCCAAAAACTTGTGCTAAAGACATTCTAAAGTATTGTTTGCATGGAAAGCTGGTTTTTTTCGTGAAGTGGCGCTAGTTCTGGTAACTTAAGGCAAGTGTACCAAAGTGATCATAATGTAACACCGCAAACACAGAAAAGGCTAAATACTTAAAAAAATGGTTATGAGCTTACGAGTATAAACACATGGATATCAAAGCGATCATTCTATTGCAAGTTTAATGTCATACTTCACGTCACTCTTAATAATATTCCTTTTCAGATTTTTACACCCTCAAACACCTTTATGCATTGGTACCATGAGTACCTAAGCTAAAAATATGACAGATTGTGTAAACTTGAGGCCCATTAAAAATGAAACCTCCTAACGATATAGCTTCTTACTTAAATAATAACTTATTAAATGTTACAAATAACAGACCAATGCAAAAGGTTCATTTCAGAATTAAAAGCCATTTATTCATCTTCATCATCATTATTATCATCAGCTCACATCCACCCACTGCAGGGCATAGGCCTCTTCTCTATTGCGCCAATCTTCATGGTCCTGTGCTTTACTCATCCAAAGAATATTTCTTTATTTACTAAAAATCTGTCCCAGCTAAAATAATTTGATAGTAAGTCAGCTAGGTCAGCAGCTCCTATATCAGACCACAATAGTTTATCGGGTCGTTCTAGTCTCACGACAGAAGAAAAAGTTAAATTTTCTTAGTACCACCGCCTAGATTTACTTCCCCCAATGCAAACTTCCGACACCATTTGAAATTCATTCTTCAAAACGTGTGATGTAATAAAAAATAGCTTCAGATGTAGTACGGCTACATAATCACAGATTTAGAGAAACTGTAGATATGTTTAAGTAGAGTGGCAGAAAGAGAATCAAGGTTGGGTAGATTCACCAGGAAGATTCATAACCATGTGTAAACGGGATCGTGGTAAGACTGGACGACGTTGTATGCACTGACCAGGGTAACTTGCTGTCACGTCCGTTGCTTCGCAGTAATATCACATGGAGTCGTAAAGCCAAGTTGCACATTCGCACCTGTGCGCTCGCAGATCATTTTTCGAATGCTTCTTAAACACCTATGTTTGGTGTTTAACTGAAATGATAAAACAAACTTAGATTGTAGCTGCCGGCCCCATTAGGAGATTTAAGGACCTACTTTGCTTGGCATCTCCCTCTAAGGTACTAGGGCCAAACAGCTGTGTGCCGTCGTTGTGTTGCCAAAGATTTTCTGGATAGACTAACCACTTCGCTAAGGTCGAATTTTGCAACAATAGATTTGTATTGTACTTCAAGTACACATGTGTGCTGTTACGAGCGGAGTAGCTAGCTCGAGATGGATTTCATTTTGACGCTGTCCTAGCCTTATCTGGTTTTCCAATTTAGCCAGACTTCCAAGTCAGTTCGCATTGAGGTAACAGCAAACCATAAATTATTCAAAGGCGGTTTTCCCACTGGTCTTCCGTCGCTGCGTATTTTTGACGCGCATGCATGCGTCTGTCAGACAAAAAGAAATTGCGAATTCCGAAAAAAAAACGTCTGCGGTGCGTAACGGAAGCGTCTGTCAAGTTGTCTGATACACGTACAGGTATTAGCCATATCTAACAGTTTGTGTTAGTCTAATTTCAGATATACCGTGGCTACATTATAAATTATGCACCCTCGATTTCGAGATTGCTCGCTAGATGCATTAACGTCTCCCCTTTGATATTCCCTCTTTTTTTTTCATAATATGTAAACGGGCGTCAAATGTGTGATATTATGTGAAATAGAGCTGTGTGATTTTTTAACGATTGGTAGAAAAATGGGTTAGAGGGCGCTTTAAGAACAGTCAACTATTTGTATCTGCAGGTTAACGTAAAAAATGTCTTCAGTCGGGTTATTCCAGATTGTTTAAATATCGAACAAGCATCTGAATTCGTCATAATAATATCTTTTTCTGTTTTGTATTATTATGGGAACAAAATGAAATTCCCCTAATGGGTCACAAAGCAGCAGGTGAGTTCCAGCCCTTAAGCAAGCGCCTGAACAACATGGAAACTGTTGTATCACTACACATCACTACATGGTATCTGTAAAATAAAGTCGCTTTCCATGTCATGGTGTCGCGTTTTATGCTTTAATCTTTAAAATTACCTACGCAACGGATTCGAAACTTTTTTAATGGATAGAGTGATTCACGAAGCAGCTTTTAATGTGTATTTTACCGCGGATAAAAGCTTGATTCCTATAGGAAAACGAGAAGCAGCGGGTGAAACTGCTGGGCGGGTCGCTACTTTGTACATAAATACAGTTTCCTATGTTAAAATCGTGCTACAAACTCCGAACAGCGCATTTGATTCCATCCGTCCAATCACATTACCACAAGAATTAAAAAACAGCCTTCCATCAAACTGCCATTGAGTTTCCCCTGAAATGTCACGGGAACTAATTATCAGGCTGGCTGTACTACCAGCAGCCTCAAGTTACTATAAGGGATCTAAAACAGACTGGTTCTCTATACAGTTATGAAGACAAACCAGTACAAATTGGTCTCTTAAATTGGTAGGTTTATGTGGTACGTGTACGTATAGTACCGACTCCATTTTACTGCTGTTCGGCTTTTTACGTCAGTTGTAAAACTGGCAATCAAACATCCAAGTGCGAGAGGATAGACGATGAATAAAACCTTTGAAAAGGAAAGTTCAATTATAAGGAGTACCTTATCTGCCAAATACCTTATAGTAAAATACACAGGCAGGTATCTTTAAAATCTGGTACACGCAAGACATTTGTATGTACCTTTACAATTTTAGATATTATAAATGACATGTAAATTTAATATTTATAAATAAATGATTGAATTAAATTGAATTTGATGCGAATTTTCTATAGGATTTCATAAGATCCTTACGTCAAAAAGCGGTATCAATCAATCCGGTAAATTAGGTACCGTTCAATCACGCGTTACATATGTTTCCCAGCTAGGCACATAATATACCTACCTAAGTACCTGCCACGGACGAAATACAAAGAGGACCTGCCCTAAGGCAAGTAGACCTGACGCTAGGTGGTCTACATGCGGCTTCTAGCTATTTGCCGCAGAGTGTCGCTCGCGTCAGTTGAACTCGTGTCACTACCAAGCGATCACGTTAAATTATTTTACGAATACAAACCGTAAAATACTAAATATACTATTAAAATGAAGTGCAATGTTTAATAATGGAAAAATTCGACTATCAAAATTAAAACGGACGAAAACACGGCCGAAAAAGTGTCTTTTCACTCGTAAGTGTTATTTGTATACAAATTTTTATTATTGCATCTAGAATGTTCCATGACTGCCCCGCCATCTATCATGGAGTAGCATAGCTTTTAATTTGACGAGACATCTGGTGAGTAGTGGCAGAATATGGCAGAACTTAATGCGTCTAGCGGAGTAAATAGTTTTCTAGTTTTCCGATAGATGGCGGGCCTACAAGAGCATGAAGAGAATAATAAATTATAATAGTACTGATATAAAGGCTATTTTGCTATGCGGTTTAGACTCAATTTCCCTTCCCCTTCACCCCTCCCAACGGAGACAACCCCTCTCATGTCTTGAATGACTTGCGCCATGTCCTCTTTGTATTTCGTCCGTGGTACCTGCCACCATGTACTAATTATGTGATGTAAAATTTCAAATTGTTTCAATAAGACAATACAGATTATTGTCTAAAATACTAGGACAGTTTGAACTATTGTCACGCAGGTAAGTTCGGAGACGCTTTAAACCCTTATAAAATAAATAAATAAATATCCTAGACAATTCACACAGCGCCATCTAGCCCCAAACTAAGCAATGCTTGTACTATAGGAACTAGATAGCTGATATTAATACTTATATACTTCTTTTTGTAAATAAATAAGTGAATACATAGAAACACCCAGACTAAACACAAATATCTGAAAATTACTTAACAAATATTTGTGTATTGTGGGGATCGAACCCACGACCCTCGGCGTAGCAGGCAGGGGTACTATCCGCTACGCCATCGGCCCAGGATAAAATCTACCAAGGTTCTACTTTTACTACCATCATATTCTAGAGATCATGACAAAGGAATCCGATAGGCTCCAATAGGTCCACTACACCATCAAGGAGTTATGACAAGTTTATCTTGACAGTTTAGACCTGCGGGCTCACTGTACCAAAAAGGATAAAACGTTAAGTTTATCTTTAGCAAAAATACATAGAAATAACTAACACTGGTGATACGAAAAGTTATCTCTACAAATATTACATGCTAAGGAACCTATTTTACCTAATCAACAATAATTTTGGATTGAGTTTTTTTTTTGTCTTTTACCTAATTGCGTGGCACATAGCTCGTTTACAGAATGAACGATCGATGGATGGGGTCGGCAAGTTCTAAAGAGATGATCGCTCGTCAGAAAGCGTAGTGTTGTTTATGTTTAGCCGTTGCTATAGATTTGGACAATCTGCATTGGGCGTACCCCATTGATACGATAGGAAAAATCCGCCTTTCAGGTGAAATAAATCTTTGCATGCAATCAGCCCAAATTTTGGTCTACGAAAGTGCCTGCTCTAAGTCCAGCAGTGGATGTCTCACGATCTAATAAACATTTTGAATAAAAAAATCTTCATCAACATAAAACGTAAACCAATTGCTTCTTTCACACGACTAAACCAAAACTAACACAATCAGAGCCAATAATGAGGCGAAAAGATTATCCCTGAGCGATGACAACTAAGCTAAGTAAATTCACACTCTATTACCTCTTAGCACGGTACATTACTCTTTGCGCCACGGTAGCGGTGATTCAGCTAATGCGACAGGGGGGACACTGGCGCCAGTCACTGAAGATTTAGTGGATCATTTGAGGTAGGTATTTTAAGGGATGATTCGACTACAGTTAGCGAGTTACCAAAGTACTGTTGAATTGATACTGATTTACGGGGTAGTCAGACTGAGTAGGTATACTGAAAACTTCGATGATCAGACCATAAAACAGAACAACTTTCTTATATGGGACATTACACTAAAACTATATTAAACGCATTTTAGCTGTGTTTATTTTAGATTTAACAATTACTAAGTTTTATTAATGACGTCTAACACCTTAGTCATCATTGACTACCGGTAGAACGGGGTGACTTTGAGAAACGGGGCGACTTTGATGATTACTCAAAACTTATGGTTTTTTCTAATTATCTGCTTGAAACGAAACGTATCAAAAAAAAACTTTTTTGTTTTGGCAAGACTGTCTAATCGGCAATATTTTATCGAGGTCTCAAAACGTGGGTACGTCGCGATAAGATAAAAAATTAAATTTATTGCAGTAGTCTCACAGAGTGCAAAACTTTGGGTGTAAAAACTTTAAATGTGCAGCCGTTAGTACTTATACTGTGTTTTTTGTGTATGATTTATTTAATTATTCGTTTCTTTGTGTACACAAGCGTTTTTTGTCAAGTAATAATTCGGCGGCCATTTTGATTGCTATGATTGCATTTATAAATAGGGGCTACTTTGATACCATGCATGAGGCGACTTTGATAGAAATCAATTTCGCCCCAGTAAGGAATGTCCAGCTACTATTTGATCAGTGTACCGCTTATCAATGTAACCCCGTTTTAATTTTCTTTGTAGGGTCAACACGGTTCGCACATACAAGAAAACGCCAGGGACGCGAAATTAAATTACAGTGATGAGACTTTAAGGTGATGTGATATTGATCTCTGTAACTTTTTATTCCTGAGTCTTAATATTAATGCTCCAACATACAAAAAAGAAGGACTCCCATTACCATCAATTTCGCCCCCAGTATCAAAGTAGCCCCGAAAATATTAAAAATTAAATATTTCCCAAAGTAAAATTCTCAATTTTGTTTTTTTTATTGTTTTGTGATCTCAAAAGGGGTGTCTTTCCAAATCCATGAAAAAATTGAGTGGTATCAAAGTCACCCCAATCGTATTTTAACTTTGATAACGAATATATATTTTTTTTTACTCCGGAACAGGTCATGATTTTTCATTGCTTCTCATAAAATACTAAAGCAACTATTCAGTCCATCATTACTGTATTTTTTAAGTTTCGATAGAGTTAAAAATAAAGTAACAGAAATAATTTTTATTTTAAAATTAATCAATTTAACCCCGTTTTACGTACGTAATCTGTTAATAGCTCGAAACGTAGTAATTAATTTAACTCTATAAACATAACTTAAATCCGTTTAAATATGTTTTGTTGTGATGAGTAATAGTTGAGCAACCTCCAAAAAATGTTATGACAAACATTTTATCACCTCCCATCCAATATACCTAATCATCTTACCTTTGTAAGGAAAATAGTGTTTTCTTGTTTTCCCAACACAAGTTCCCTGAGGAAAGTGGTTCAGTTTCATGGACTGCTCTGCTCATGCCTGCAAAGTATTCAGCACATTGTCCCTTACACGCCAATGAAGCTTTGAATTAAAATACGGAAAAATATTTTTATCTACACTCATCTCATAATGACCGGATTTCAAACTTAAAAACAGTTGTATGTTGTAATACCTGCTTAACGCATTCTGCCTATAGTAATTGACAACATTTTTAGACTTCGTATTGGACCTTGCAATCCCTGGTGGAGGTTTGGAAAAGTATATTAGTTAGTTTTTTTTAGAGTGTTGGTAGAATTATGTTATGTATATAATAATATATATTTTTAAAAGAAAAATGAGTGATAATCATGATAACAACAGCCTGCCTCGACGTGGTCCTTGTCCGTACTGCCCCGGCCTTCAAAAATTGTTTGTTTTGCCTCACGGTTTAAATCGGCATATAGGGCGTATGCACAAAGAACGTGCTACTGAAGAACAGACGACAGTGGCATTACATCCTAGTGGGTCTAGCAGCAATTCTTGCCAGGTGCATACCCCCGGTGCCGCTAGCCTGGCAGATTTACCTTCATTAAAAAGATGCACACGTGTTTTAAAACACGTACCTAAGGGTGCTAGATATCTTGCGGCCGGTAAATTGTCTCATATTGTCGAAAAATGCATTCAGAGTAACACTACTGACGACTGGTTCGCTTTACTGTCGTTTTCATTCACTGCTTTAAAGGTCCCTGATCATGATAAACAGAGGTCCTTGACAGCGAAGGTGAAGGAAAACATTGAGGCGGGTCAGTTGGAGGTTGGTGAAGTGTCTGGGTCCCGCGGGACTCCTTCCATTCACAGAGCTGTTGAAAAGAAAGTGTTTGAGGGAGACTTGAGGGGCGCAGCGCGTTTACTGGTCTCGGAGTGCAGTTTAGCGCCGGCAAGTCCGGAAACTTTATCGGCTTTGCAGGCCAAACACCCGTCACCTTCTCGAGCGCTCGATCTACCTTTGGCTCCAGATGACTCCAAGCCACACCTCACAGTTAAGCCAGAACAAGTGATCAGTGCACTCAACACTTTTGTGAATGGATCGGCACCGGGGTTGGATGGGCTTCGACCAGAACATTTCAAGGAACTGACATCACTATCAGCAGGCGATAACGGACTCAAATTGCTGGAATCACTGACACGGTTATGCAATTTTCTTCTCAAAGGCTCTTTAAATGCAGAAGTGTGTCCTTATTTATATGGAGGTTCATTGTGTGCGTTGTCCAAAAAAGATGGTGGTGTCAGACCAATAGCGGTCGGTAGCACAATCCGGAGACTGGTGGCGAAGCTGGGCTGCCGAGCAGTTAGAGAAGACATGGCGACACACCTGCAGCCTCACCAGGTGGGGTTTGGAACGGTCCTGGGGTGCGAGGCAGCTATCCACGCCACCCGTGCTTTTGCTTCTAATGAGGACGAGGGTAACGTGCTAATTAAAATAGACCTCTGCAATGCGTTTAACTCAGTGGAACGCGATAGCCTACTCAAAGAAGCCAAGGAACACATCCCGGTACTGTTCCCTTTCCTCCACCAGGTGTACGCCGCTCCAAGCAATTTGTACTATGATGGTACCGCTATCTCATCTGAAGTGGGTGCACAGCAAGGAGACCCTTTGGGCCCACTGCTTTTTAGCCTCGCTATACAGAATGTCATCACCACTCTCGATTCACCACTTAACGTGTGGTACTTAGATGATGGGACTATAGGGGGTAGTCCTGACGTAGTCGCAAGAGATCTTCAGAGACTCTTTCCTGCTCTGAAGACTATGGGTTTAGAGGTCAACAGTGCTAAATGCGAATTTTACGCATGCAGGCCAGACTCTACAGATGCTGGGGATGTTTTTCGAGAGCTTATGCCGGGTCTAAGGATTATGGCCAAAGCGGACTTGTATTTGCTTGGCGCTCCAATTTTTGCGGAAGCAGTAAGCGCCGATCTACAGACAAAAACAAGTGCTTTGTCCTCTTTTGCTAAGCATCTCGAGCATCTGTCGGCTCATGTGTCATTGATTCTTCTGAGGAGCTGTTTCTCGATGCCAAAAATTACCTATACAATCAGGACTGCTCCCACATGGTTGTTCCCTCGAGAAGTCGCGAGTTTTGATGAAACTCTGAAACACGCGCTCGAGGGAATACTTAACATCCAACTCGATGACACACAATGGACCCAGGCGAGCTTGCCTATTCGACACGGAGGTCTGGGTGTGCGTCGCATGCGAGAGTCAAGCTCATCTGCTTTTCTCGCCTCCTCGTTTGGGGTGACAGAGCTGGTTGCTCGTATTTTACCTTCTAATGGTAGCGAGCTCTGTATACCTTATGCGTCGGAGGCGTTAGTGGCTTGGTCAGCACTTTGCCCAAGCAGCGACCGCCCGGAAGACCCTACTCGGCAAAGGCAATGGGATGACATTTTGTGCAAGAGGCTTCTTTATGGACTTATTGGGGGGGCTGTAGGTGCGAACGAAGCGCGACTGCGCGCGGCCTCGCAGCCAGAATCGGGAGCGTGGCTCCAGGCCCTACCTTCACCACACATAGGCACCTTGTTGGACAATGACTCGCTTAGAGTGGCGGCGGCATTGAGGCTGGGTTGCGCCGTCTGCGAACCACACGTATGCGTCTGTGGGAGCTTGGTGGATTCTACCGGCCACCACGGCCTGGCCTGTGTCCGCAGTGCGGGGAGAATTTCGCGCCATCATGCTCTCAATGAGATCATTCGCAGAGCCATAGTGTCTACAGGGGTGCCATGTGTTTTGGAGCCGCCTGGACTCTGTCGTACTGACGGTAAACGTCCGGACGGATTGACGTTGATCCCGTGGCAGAAAGGCAGGTGCCTCTTATGGGATGCCACGTGCGTAAGCACCTTTGCAATTTCACACATAAGAGGCACACAAAAATCTGCTAGTTCTGCCGCCGAAACGGCTGCCGGTTTGAAGCATACTAAATATGCTAATTTCGAATCGGCATATGACTTCCTGCCGTTTGCCGTCGAGACGTCCGGCACGTGGGGCTCGGAGGCTAAGGCTTTTGTCCGTGAAGTATCCCAACGGTTGAGGCGAAGTGGTGGCGACCCGCGGGCTGGCAGTTTTCTGGCCCAACATATAGCTCTCGCCATCCAGCGCGGAAATGCCGCAAGCATTCTGGGCACTTTCGGAAGGGACGCGTTGCAGGGAGGTCTGTTTGACTGAGAGAGGGTTGTTTTGACAATAGACATGTAAATTTAGTTTTAGTTAGTTTCTAGTTTTAATTTGACATGTGATTTTATATAATTTAAACATAAATATATTGATTGTATGCATCTGCATAATAATTAGGCTATGTAAAAAACGTTTAATATTGCTATCTGTACTACTTACCATACTCTACCAAAAGCTAAACCTTAGTTATAAGTATAACATAATATGTGTTTGTTAGTTACACACTTTAACGAAATAAAGCTCACATTACATTTTTATACTGGGAATAATTCTAATTTTAGTACTTTCCTAGACATTTTAAACACACAGGTAAGCAGATACCACGCAAATAAAGTACATTTCGCTGTTTAGCTTCCTTTCCTGTTGTTCACTATTTAGCAAAATTGTAGCTTATACACTAGCTTTACATTATACAGGATATAAAACTATAAGCTGTAAATATTTTAGGGATAAAGCAGTCCATAAAACTAAACAACTTTCCCCATGGAATATAAGTCGAAATATAATAAAAGACCTTCCATACAAATTGACCCGGTCGGCTGAAACGTTTTGTATGGACCAAAAATTTTATTTTTATTTATCTACAGGAGTAATTGAGGTTACTCCACCGACAAGAATTTGACTCGTAAATTTGAAGAAGAAGAATCTATTTGTAGCTACTAAATGCATTCAAGATTACCTGTCCTTCGGTATAAATTAGCTCCATTTACTCTCGACTTCACAGAATCAAAATACACAATTCATCACAAAAGAGCTAACTGGTTGATAATAATCGATTCTATTCATTGCACAAAAGAGATTATTGCCAGGAATTATTCATCATTTCGACTCTGGTAAATTGTGCATACTTCATAAGATTCACTGCGTGGTCTGAAAGGGTCCTAATTTGATTATGCAATAGTGAAAATTTGTCTTTATGTATTGAAATTTTACAAATGGCTGATACTAAAAAAAGAGCACGGGCTGGTGATAAGGAACAACTTTTACTAAGGAACATAGGTCGAAATAAGACAAACATATTTTAAGCTTTCATAGTAACTTATATCAGCATATCGGCAATGTTGTATGGGACGTCCAAATTGCTATTTTTTTTTTAAAAGTGCACCTTTAATCAGTTAGTTATAAGCTAATTCGATTAGCACTGCAAAACTGTGTTTTTGATTTGAAACACCAAAATTGGTTAGACTAGTCATTGTTTCATCTCTCCATTAGGTACGGAAAGTTTTTGATAAGCTATCAAAACGGGTTCCTTGTGTGACTGGACTAGGTACACCTCCGGTACTAATATTTTGAACCCTTACAAACCGATGCAATATCCAAACTTCTATTTACTCCTTATATCCCTAGTTCTTTAAATTCTCAAATCTTTTTTGAAGCCTCAATCCAGTTTCACCATGAATAAACAAATTTGCAATGTTTAATTTTACCAAATCATGCAGCGCATATCAAAAGTAGTCTTTGTCTAAATGCAAAATTTACCATATCACGCATCGTTAATTCAAAAACAACAATATTTCACATTTAACACATTATCTTCCCCTTGAGGATGAGAAAGCATGATTTTGGAAACATTATCATAATCTCCTCAGCCCCCTAATGGGATAGTGTGAAGGTAGATTTGGGAGTCTTCATTAAATAGACTTTCTTTCTCTAGTTTGATGGGCAGAAAATTCAGTAGGTAGGGGAGAGTAGGGGTCCTACCGTAGAGTATTAATATCAAACGTTTTTTAGATTATATGGACATTTTAAACCATGACGCAATAAGTGGATATGTTCAAATATTTATAAAAAATTATGATTATGTTCACACTGAAAACCATAATATCTGTGTGATGCCGACTTAGAATAGCATCACATTACCCCATTTTATTCCCGTGGGTGTCGTGAGAGGCGTCTAAGGGACTCGAGCGAAGATTATGTATTGTAATTTTAGGCAATGGGCTGACAACCTGTATTTTGATTCAGATGTTTATTTGCCAAGAAAATGGTACAGTATTGCAAATGAAAGGCTTAAAGTTAAAGCTCTACATTTTCAGTCCCGTAAATCGTAACATGCAAATTTAAAATAATTCAATATGTAATTAACTATCAAAATAAAAATCAAACATGTCATAAACAAAATCAAAATCACAAACAAACAAAATTTAATTTTAATATTTACATATACTATAAAACCTCCACTCTTGTAAAAAGTTATTTAAATTTATTTTAAATTTGTAAGAGGAAGTTCTTTCATATTATTGTGAATTTTGTTGTAAATACATATTGACATGTATTTGCAATAATGGCCTTTTAGGCATGGGATATAGGCGTGCTATACAGGGTTATTTTTTATTCACCCCGGAAATTTTACAGGGCGATTCCACCCATGATTCTGAACAACTTTTATTATGGGGTCACCTGCGAAATAGCGTAAAAAAGAACAGCTGTTCAATACATTTTGTTTGACTAGGTATGAATTTTTCTATGGAGCAACTGTTTTTCTTTTTGCGATTTCGCAGGTCACCCCATAACAAAAGTTGTTCAAAATCATGGGTAGAATCACCCTGTAAAATTTCCAGGGTGAATAAAAAATAACCCTGTATGTATGTATAAAAAACTGTTACGCTCATTGATACCAGTAGTTACGTAGGTAGGTATCTATGGGAATCCAAAATAATCCAAAAAATTAATTGAATAAAGCTATTCGCTTTTTTTATTGCTTGCGTCTTTTACCGTACCTTTACTTGTATTACTATTCCCTATTTGCTGACCGTGGATTATAATGGTAGAATCTAGCGTTTTCAATCCAAATACAGACGTAAGTAAATTACAAAAGGAAAGCAGCAAAGACAGTCTATAATTAGCCACCACCATCTCCACTTTTAAGGTAGCGTAGACAATTTTGGTCACCTTCCGAGTATAAGTGCCCGAGGAATCGCCATATTGGTACTGGCGCCTACCGCATTCGTCACACTGAGGTCACATTTACTTTACACATTCGCGACTGCTACATCGACATAGCAGAAAAAAATCTATATTGGAGATAGTTATTAACTTATTATTTCAATGCTGGCCAGTGACCGAAAAAATGGATCCTAAGCCATTTGCTTTTGAAAAGCGAATAAGTGACGTTTTATTTTTGGTTACAGCCAACCTTATAGCACATTCACACTATGCCTATATGGACAGGGAAACAGTATGGAAAGTGGGCAGCGCGAGCATGTAAACAGGTTACTCGCACTGCTATTCGTCATGCCGCTGCTACTTCCCGTGCTCCCTCGATTGTCGGCTTTTCGAGCGCGAGTCAAAGAAACGGCAGCACGAACGCGAGAGGAATGTATTACCTATATATTTATTTATTTTTAATCTTTATTGTATTTAAAAGAAGGGTTTTGTCACACAGTGACCACGCCACCCTTATCGTTCTAACTTTAATTACAATCGCCTATTCAGACACTTAAAAACCATTTTATAAAGCATTCTTGCTTCATCGGAAGTAGGTGAAGCCAGAATGCTATTAAAAACACCAACATTATAAGGGCATAAATCAGAAAATTTTTGAAACAGATCGCACCTTTCGGCTTCAATACGCACACATTCCACCAAAACATGGTAGACATCCTCCATGAGGTCACATTCTGTGCATTTTGGCGTGTTGACTCATGAGAAAGCCAAAGCTGTTGAGTGGAATATGCCCGGATCGAAGTCT
This sequence comes from Tuta absoluta, assembly GCA_027580185.1. Lineage (NCBI taxonomy): Eukaryota > Metazoa > Arthropoda > Insecta > Lepidoptera > Gelechiidae > Tuta > Tuta absoluta. The sequence goes on from JAQAHW010000008.1 coordinate 5,795,672, forward strand.
ATGTGCCAAAACAATGATATCCCTCGATAAGCTCGTACCGGCAAACCAGGGACCACGCGACAAACCAGGTTGGATAGTTCTGTACCATATCCCTTTACTCACAGATCTTTCATCGAAATGCTCTTTCCACTTAACTGCACAAATATCTTAACAAAACCAAGAACTTCAGTATAGTACGGTAAGCAGAACATATCCTCTCCTTCTGTGATCGCATTTCTTGCTATTGCATCTACTTTTTCATTCCCTGGTATACCGGTGTGAGATGGAATCCACTGCAATACCACATTTTAATTTTGAATAGCCAGATTAAAGATGGACTGCATTATATTATATGCTATCGGGAGGCCTCGAACTAATGTATTATTATCTCGCTCACTCATATTGTTGCGAGAAAAGTATGACGGCAGTGTGTGAACACTTACTCGGGTTGATACTTCCGCAGAAAGTATTATTCGCTGTAGCGGCAGGAGCAGGAGCAGGTGCATTGTGTGAACGTAGCAGTAGAAATATAGAAAACAAAATATTGGAATGGATAAATAATCGGCACTGGCCACTATAGCACAGAATAAGTAATAGTTACTTGTACGTATGCTACCTGTGTCACAAAGTAAGTATTGGCGGCGGCGCGTTGTGCATGTGTGGTAACGAATTAAAAACTGAAAGGTTCAATGTGTGTGGTCAAAAAAGTGCTTATAGCAACGTATTGAAATAAGTGAATAATGGATCGTTTGATTTAAAATCTTATTTTTAATCATGTTCTTTCGGACTTTGGGTCGTTCGACGACCTTCTTCTTTTCGAGTGGGACACAGAGTCATTTTCATTTCATTTTCATTTTCCTACCACTTGTAGTAGGCCTCTGACATGGTTGTGTAACGACCGCCAGACTTTGGGTGGTAAATATTCTTTATTTTTGTGTTGTAAGTAAGTACCGCCTTCACCAAGTCGACGGATTATTCAACAAAAATGTTAAAATTATATATGAGACAAAACTTATATTTCAGCTCACCTTTTGAGAACTAAGTATATTGTCAAGTTTAATCCCGACATTAGTTCTTCATTGGAGACTACATACATACATACATAAATCACGCCTATATCCCTTACGGGGTAGGCAGAGCGTTAACGGCCGCAAAACGGATATTAACACCACGTCTGACGAGAGTTTGAGGGTCAATTAGATAACTGTGTATCACTATAGTGACAGGTTGTCAGCCCGTCGCCCAAAATTGCAATACACACCCTCGAGTCCCTTAGTCGCCTCTTACGACACCCATGGGTAAGAAATGGGGTGATGCCATTCTAAGCCGGCATCACACGGCAATTGGAGACTACTCGAATACTTACAACTAATATCTCAAAGCTTAAATTATATTTACCATCTGTTCACGGTGTAGGTACTTTGCTGCGTTCAAGAGGATGATATTAGGTATGATAGTAGGTCGGTAGTAGGTCGGTAGATAATAGTAATATTTAGGCTTACCTTTGGCGGTTCTCGCACTATAAAGGTCTGACGGATGAATTTTTGATACACACGTCTATCAGAAGATAGAAAATTTTGAATTACTATACAAAAAATGGATACGATGGATCCACGCTGTAACGGATGCAATTGGACCAAAGTTATACGCATCTTTCAGTCCGCCGTAGTGTGGGATTACCCTACGCTACATCTCAGAAAGTATAAATTAAGTACCAATATACCTACCTGGAATCTAGGTCCTAGATCCTGGAAATAGTGTGTTGTCTGCCTATTAAGCAACGCAAGTAAAGACAGGTTTCTTTTTTATCGCTTCCTACTTACCTTCCTTATCTTTTTGTCTTCAAGATCAAGTAAGATTAATAACTAACGACATCATTTAAAGACATCATTTTCAAGATACGTTTTACGTCACCAAATTCCTTTACAGCAGTGCGTATTAAAGTTAGGCGTTTGGTTATATTTGTCTGGTATGCAATTACCCCTGTCATGATAACTATGTTGATTTTGTATCCAATTTAATCCGCTAACAACCCCCTATCAAAGTTTATGTAGGTACCATTCTGTCCTTGTATACAGGGTACCCAACAAAATTATTTTCCATAGACTTTATTTTTTTAATATGAAACACGAGCACACATTTAACTTGTACAAGCGATGTTATCAAGTCCTTAGCTGTGTCCGCCCACATCCTACAAATAGTCGGTCAGAAATAAAATCGGTGCATCCCGACCGATCCGATTGTCGGTGAAAAATGGAACACTCGGAAATGTATGCGTTAACGCACACTACTCACCGACAATCGGCCGTCCATGACGTGCTACTCCCTCGAAACCAACAGACAAAGTGACGGACGTGTGCTTTGAGTCGGTCACAAAATCGGTCTTAAAAATCGGAGGAAAAATCTGCCCGATTATCGGTCCTATAAAAAGTCTGACGTGTGCGGGCAGCCTTATACAACTCCATTTGTTTACACCCAAAACAAACTTGCATACTTAACAATTGTTGGGAATTTTTGGAAAAGCTAATTTTGGCTACAGAGTTTTTTCGTCATAACAATTAAGGTGCACCTGACTTATACTAAAATGTCCCATGCTCTTTAGAGCAACAAGTTCTGAAAACGTATAGCAATTAATTCTTATTACCCTTTCTAGGCGCCAGTCAATGGTGATAAAAAATAATTTGATTATCCTGCCATTGTTTAAGTCGCTTCTGTCTTTTAAAATAATCATTTTTATTCATAGACGATACACATACCTACATTATTGCTACTTAATAAAATCTTACGGGTGTATTCCAGCTATTGTACAAAATTCGTTCTTATGGAACCTATTTCTTGTGAAATCTTTACCTATGGAAAGTATAAACATTAAGGTACTATTCCGAACCGAGCGGCCGACAAATGCCGCGGCACTACTGCGGCCGACTGCACATGCCGCGGCGGCCGACGTCGGTTCTGTCTGAATAGCACCTTTACCCTCCTTTCAAGACAGTTCGGTAAAAATAATAGGGAAAGGGAATTTTTCTAAGACTTACCGCATTGATAGCGTCCAATTCGTGGGCACTCAGCTTGTAGGAGGCGTCGGACCCAACCAGCCTCGGTGAACATCTGTAACAAAACACAAATAAGTTTAAAAATAATACAAGTGAGCCTTCCTTTCTAAATGACCCTCAACTGTTTGTCAGACGTGCCGTAAATGTTTGTAATTTACGACCGTTTACGCTCTACCTACCCCGCTAGGGATAAATGCGTGATATATGTATGTAAGTGAGCCTACCTTACAAAATGCAAGATAATGTCGTGTGATGCCGGCTTACTATTATAACAGCACCCCAATTTAACCTGTGGGTATCGTAGAAAGCGAATGAGGGATAAAATCATCCAGAGGAATGCGCACCAGCGGTCCCTGTGCAATATTTTGCACTGCGCTCGCTTACCCGCTTGCCAAGCTGTCGGTGTACTGTCCAGTAGTGGACTGTTGTGGCTGTTAACTTTTATGTAAGTATCTTAGTTTTAAATAATGAGAAGATAATATAATAAGACAAATAGCGTAAATAATCTTTGATGGCATTCAATCCATAATCTGAATTTTAAGACTGTCTGACTCTTAGAAAATAGAATTTGACATAATATTCTATCTTCAATTACACAAAACCCGCTGAAGGAGCCGAATTCATACCAAATTATTCCAATTTTGTCATTATCACAAAATACGGCAACATTACAGTAAGTTTGGGAGCAAGTCTACAGAGCTAGAACATATTGCCACAGGTGTTCCAAATTCCGAACCTAGAAATTTGCAGCTAGGTGCAAATTTAGCAAACACACACACGATGCAGTGCCGTGATACAGCACCTTAATTATTAACATTCATAAATGTTGGTAAGTGAATTTATGAATGTACAGCCGAGAGCTAGATTTGAGGTGCGAGTGTTGGCGGGTATTATATTTTCATCAGGCGAGTAAAAATAATAAAGTAAAAAAATTAATAATTATTGTTTAATTTAAAAACAGAGATGACCCAGTAAGCAATTTAAAAATGTGTTGGGTGTGAGGCAATGAAATGAAGTTACTCATTTCGTTGTGAATAATTATCTTCACTACTCGCGTAGGTATGATTTATTTTGTGATAACGACGAATAATCAAAACTTACCTTACTCATTTGTTTTATTTGTATCATTACGTACCTACTGTGAAACTACTATGAAGAGTTGTGAGAAATCTTTCATTTTAACTCATTTATTAAATATCCTAAACAGAAAATCAACGTTCAAGGACGTCGTCCTCAAGCTGACTGCTTATATCAAAATTATCAATTCAACGTTGCAAAAAAGGAAGGAAATACCCGTCCTAACGCTGACTTTGTTTATAAAATAAATAAATATAAGGTGATATTTTTCTAGTGACCGATACTGAAAACAGAGTACGGGCTGGTGATGATAAGAGACAACTCTGAGGTCCAATTAGTTTTCTTATTTATGTCTATGGAGGAAAGTTATTTTTTATCACCAACTAGATCTGTGTTTTCGCTATCGGTCACTAGTAAAATTCACCTTATATAATGTGTGTATTTTTATTCGCTGGCGGTGCCACCACACCCCACCCACGTAAGACAAATACGCTCATTTCCTGAGGAGAGCGCGCCCGAACGTCCGTGCCTCGACAAATTGTCCCGGGTGTCCTGATTCTGAAACCAACTCGCAGATTTGTGAACGAGATATGTGTTCCTTATTCGATAAACACAACTCTGCGAGCTTGTGTTTCCTGAATACGACTAGTAAATTGTAGGTATCTACCAGCAGCTGGTGGACTAAGCTCGTTGGGCATTTAGTTTTTTGTCTGACAACTGAATGGATGGCGTTGTTCGTCTAGCTACTTACATAATTTTACTAAAATCGTTGGTCTGTTTCCAGGATCTCGGTTACATAGAAACAAATATGCAAGAATTGCTATTTTAGAGGTATTAAAGCTTTGAATTTTGCATTTACCTAGTTCTAAAGAAATTTCTGTTTGCAATTCTGGTTATTTCATTTCTTGTTGATTTGGGAGAGCTAAATTTTTTATATCATTTGTTCTTCCTGATCATCAGTCGCAAAGAAAGCCCGCAGCGAAAAACCTTTTAATAAGTGCAATAAAGATCGAGTTACCTAAATAATGTAACTAAAGTATTTTTGCCGAAACAAGTTAAAGGAGCGCCATCTCACGTTTTTGCATGTAAGTAAAAGATACAGAAGACAACTATTACTGCCCGTTTTTGCATGTGAGTAAAAGATACAGACGACAACTATTACTGCCCGTTTTTGCATGTGAGTAAAAGATACAGACGACAACTATTACTGCCCGTTTTTGCATGTAAGTAAAAGATACAGACGACAACTATTACTGCCCGTTTTTGCATGTAAATAAACGAGAAAAATTACAATACCTTACTATATTGTTCCGAGGGATAGAGAATAAATATAGTGATTACACACGATAACAGTACACTTTCTCTTTAAATAACAGCGCTGTTTCAGAGGGACCTCTTTTGTGATGATTGCGGACTCAATCCACCTAAACGGCTCGTTGAATTCTCCGACTTATAACCCATCTAAATTCAGATGTCGTTTGGTCATCTTGTGCCCAATGTTAATATTTTCGAAAAGAATAATTCAGAATAAGGTCTCGTTAACCTCAAATGGTGGAGGCGGAAAGTTTGCCGCCTCTTTTATTTATGGCGTTTATGCCGCACCGAATACTGGATTTTTTATACAGTGAATGATTGTTGTTGGATCTGATAATATTTGAAAAAGCCATCATTTTGACTTCAGATCGTATACATAATGTAGATGTATCATACTCACTGCCAATAATGGTGTCCATTTTCTGTCTATATATCTGGTCGTCACACAGCAACGATACTCAGACACCTACCACTTAGTTGCTTGTAGGTATAAAGGCGGTTTAAAATTCTTGAGACCAGGGTTCATCGTCGACTCACACAATTACATACATTAACATTGCTGCACACACACACTGCTGGACATGGACCTCCCCCTATTGGGGGGTATTGCCATACTCACCACACTTAGCAGGCGGATTCGCGAGCGCAGTGCAATCTGTGTATTTACAGGAAACCCTGCTGCCCATTCCCTGGATGATTATCCCTTAGTCGCTTTTTACGACACCCACGAGTAGAATTGGGGTGATGCTATTCTTAGCCGGCACCACAGGGGTCACACAATATGAATGATAAATTTACCTGTTCAACACCGAGTGTTATTACTCTTGTCTGGAAAGTTTTCATAAAACTCACCACAAAATGCACAAACTTGATATGCCAATTCGATCGAACAATATAACTTGAATCTAAATCTAGAAAAATTTATTGACTTTGATAGAAACACCCAGGTTCAAAAGTTCTTTCGAATTCTATTTATTTAAATCAATTCCTTCATCTTTGTCATAAAATGGATATTCAGCAAGAACCTTATATTCCTGACATGGTTTCCGGATCAACTTAAATTTTATTCCTTCTTCAATGTTACTTTGTCTGTTTCTTATCTATTATGACTGGCTGACACGGTGGTTTATCTTCTTCGCAACTGCTAAAGGATGGGTTTTGTCCGTCATAGCGATAACATGTTCGAAAAAAAGTATTTCATATTAATATGCCGTGTTGACTCAATATACAGTTATTTATTAGGTACCACCATCCTTGAAGTCCATGGCTTGAATGTCATGATTGAAAGATTCATAATCAGCAAACTTGAAATACTAGATTCAAAGATAAAATCTGCAAATAAAATAAAATTGCCGTGTGATGCCGGCTTCGAATAGCATCACCCCATTTCTTTCCTGTGGGTGTCGTAAGAAGCGACTAAGGGACTCGAGGGTGTGTATTGCAAATTTAGGCGATGGGCTGACAACCTGTCACTATGGTGTTACACAATATTAAAAATGACCCTCAAATGTTTGTCAGACGTGGCGTAGAAGTCCGTTTTTTTACGGCCGTTTACGCTCTGCCTACCCCGTAAGGGATTATAGGCGTGATATATGTATGTATGTAAAGATAAAATCTTCCTATCTACGTCTCAAGGTGCGATCTAAGAACCAACTCTTAGATTTCCAGCTAAATGTCTTCACCCAATATGTGGTGCCCTGAGGCACTTGGTACCTTGTACACTTAGTATTACCTGGACCGCCTTCGTAATAACGTTTACCTAATACGTGTTAATACCAATCAGGTACTTTCCCTAAGGGAAAACAGGAGAGAGTAGACAGACGTGTGCAATATTATTATTATTATTGTATGTTTTGGGGGAATGTTTCGGAGAATCTGAGAAGATCAATATATGTCTGAAAAACTATCGAGAACTAAAAATCTTATTGGCCTGGCAAACATCTACTGCCCCTTATTTGAACTTTAAGTTTGTTGTAACGAGTTTGTAGCACCTATATTGGGGCACGTTCATGCTGTTTCTCCTAGTCGGTATTTCCTCCGATGACAGGTCATAAAACCGCGTTTTAGCATGCCAGTCAGGAGAAATTTTCTACCATGCGCTCCAAAACGCGGTTTTACGAACTGTCAAAGTATAAAAGAGCGACGAAAGATATATTATCCGTGGTCCATTGAACGCGCCCCTGAAGGTAATGTATTCGAATGTTGACATATTTTGACGAATTGACCCACAGGTCAGAGTACGAGTCGTCAATAGTTTTGACAGTTGCCGAAGCGAGCAAGACAATACCGGGGCAACAAACAATGAATAAACCGTCAAACGTGTCGAAGATACATCATATCGTTAGTGTAGAAGAGTGACCATCATGACGGATAATGATGCTGATAATAAACGTTATTTTTAATTCTTTTGACAACATGAAATTAAGGGTTTTTTTACTGTTTTAATTTGTCGTGGTACGAATCACGTTTTAAATATTTTGAGTAATTATGAATTTTATAAACAAAAAACAACGAGAAATTTTAGGTTAGCTTCAGTAAGGTTTCTGTCTATGACGGGTGACTGTGATTATGGTGTTCACGGTTTAACAAATTTTTGTTGAGATACCTAAAAATAAGGTTTAAGATAATACCTTATCATAAGGATATCTTTTAACCCAAGCTGAACAGATTTACCAATAATTGACAATTAAACATTTATTAAAATAAAAATACCTTAATTACAACTGATAAAGAATTAACGTATTTTGAAACCCCAATGGAAAAACAGAGATTTTGCTTGTCAAGCAATTATAAAAGGTGTTTTCATTTTTATTTTTTCATTTTCACTATCAAGTCTTGAGCTTAAAAACTGTCAAGGAGTCGCCATCACCGGACACGGTTTAGGCGATATGAACTGAACTTTTATCCTAACTGGGAATATCCTTAGATGCATCATGGTCACCATATTGTATGTCGAACAAATTGTTTTTCTAGTCCTCACGATACGACAGGGCAATGCCATTTTGAAACACTCACACGACTATTGCCAATATTTACAGTTAGATTTCTCACGACTATTCGTGATCTAGATGACTAATGAACGAATTCTGAAAATATCACTGTTTTAAGAATACCTACCATCTATTCATATCTTGTGAGTGAGCGACAAATAAGAAATATCAGGAAAAGTAACTGCCATACAAACTTCGTGTTGTCGACCGATGTGGCGCAGTGGTAGTGCGACTGCCTGCGACGCAAAGGTTCCGGGTTTGATTCTCGGTGGGGCACTTATAAAATTGATATTTGTCACTTTGTGAAATTGTTCCGAGTCTAGTTAGGACACTGCAGGCAGAACCACCTGATTGTCCGAAAATAAACATGGTTCCGGGCTTCCTATCTATGATTACTTAGATGGCAGTCGTCGGTCGTACCTGTAAATTTTCTTATGGGCCTGTACTAGAACTTAAATACAATGCCTTAAAACCCAGGTACGTAATTGAAATGTTCAGAGACTGATGTCTCGAATAACACCTATGTTAAACAAAGAAAAATTATCTTCTTCAAATAAAATATCTTCTTGACATCACTGACTACAGCAGCTATCTACACTTAAACGAATAGCGTTTTAAAATAATCAAACAAATGTTGCACCTGTAACTGGGTCGTGAAATATAGGGTGTGTGGGGCAATAAACCTAATTTTCGTTTGACAAACAGGCCGGGTGATGGTGCTGCCACCCTATCCATTTGAGTCATTTGCGTTCATCATGGATACATCCAGAATCCAGATGAGCTGTAAAAGCAGATAAGCATAGCTAGAAGCGTCTAGGAATTCAGTTCCCGAGTATTTATTGCAGGTACATTTCGTAGGCATATCGAAGAAATAAAATACAGAAGCAGTGTCAAATTTCATAAACTACTTAACTCAATTTTTTTCATTGAATTTGACAGATAATAAGAAATTGTTTGTTGATAACCATTAATAATTTATAATATGATGGTGTAATGGGCGAATGATTAATGGAAGTCGAGTCAAATTTATTTAATCTTATCGCATCGCAAATTGATGACAGAATTTAAGCGTCGACCGCCATGTGCTACGGCTGAAGACCTTACAAGAAAATGTATGCCGTATTCCGCATCTCAGAAATTAATCCGAACCAAACCTACCGTTTCAAAAAGTTAAAGTACCTATGTACTTATACCTTCTTCATGCTTCATTCGCGTGCAAAACATATTGCGCCGACTCGAAATAAAGGAGAAGACGACGATTACTTTATTTTGGGTTTGGCACATCCAGCTCCATCGCTTTATATCTTCAGTGATACGCGTTGTTGTGACAGATGCTTTTGGAAAATGTTATTTTTGTCACAGCTCCGGTACCGGGGATGGCAGTGAGGGTGTTAATTGTAAATTTGTTATTGTTTATAGTTATTTTCCCGCCGATGAGACGAGATGCATCAATTAGTGGGTGCTAATAGCGAAAACAAGGATTATCTTGGTGAATTGGTTTTTGGGGTGCTGTTTTTCTTTAGACGATAAATAGGGTAAAGTTTCAGCGAAACAAGAATTTTCTAGTAGGCTTATTGTTGGTCAACAGTAATAAATAAGTAAATTTAAACTTGGGCGATCGCCACAGGTTCTTCTACTTCTTTTTCGTGTGGGACACTGGCTTGACGAACGACCCGATAAACCCTGGTGTCAAAGTGTTTCAACCACCTACTACTTCTAGCAGGCTTCTGACATGGTTTTGTAATGACTGTCGCTTAGGTAAGTACTATACTAATAGATTTTACCTACTTCGGGAAGTCTCTGTCTTTACCTATCATATTAACTGTATTTGTTTCGTCTGTGGCATGAGTTAGATGAAATAAGATTGTACTACCTAGAGTCCCAAAAATCTGATTCCACTCATATCCATAACTGTTAAAATCGATTACCTACATATGGACAAAGTCATAAAATATAAACATGAGTGGGTAGAAGTGGCAGAACGGGAGTCAAGGTCGTCCTAATGGGAAACCGATATATTTTTACATAAGGTGGAGTTTTACTAGTGAGTGATAAGGAATAACTTTCCCGAAGAAACATAGGTTGAAATATGACAAAAATATTTTGAGTTTCCATAGTAATTTAAATCAGCTGAACGGCAATTTTGTATGGAACGTCCATTTTTCCTTTCGTATTTCGACCTATGTTCCTTGGGGAATGTTGTTCCTTATCAACAGTTCGTCTTAAGTTTTCGCTGTCGGTCACAACTTCACCCTAATTTATCACTTGCCCAGTTAGCAGGGTGAACCAAATGATTGTCAGTAAGAAATATGTTCCCGTGCTTTGCAGGGCACGTTAAGCCGGTGGTCGTTACACCACCATGTCAGAGATCCACTATTAACCTACTAGGCGGTTGGTAAACTCTAACACTAAAGTAAATCGGGTCTTTCGTCAACTCGGTGCCCCACACGACAGAAGACGATTTACTAGATTTTCAACATGCGCTTTCATCGATCACTGAATAATTTTCTTTGTCGTTGTTTTTGATTGCAAAGTAACAACATATTTCGGCTGATAGCGTTATACTTAAGCATATTATAATTTAACATCGCAAACGTAGGTGTACCATTTACTATAATTTTGAAAAGAAATCGACAAAACTGCTCATTGTACTTCCAAACAGCAAGGTTAAAATCTACTTTAGGGTTCGCTTGTCATTGCTACGGTAAACATTGAAGCCGTGACAAATGACTCAAACTCAAAGTTCCCGGGACGAATCTGCAACGGACTCTCCACACCGTTACAAAACGGACCTGAGAAATGAATGGAACAATGGAGAATATTCTTTGACTTTAAAGTTATTAATGGACAAAGTATTTGAAGTAAACTGAGTTTAAAATGAGCTATTTCTGTTCGACAGCAATGTAAAAAGAACTTTGGACTAGGTACAGGAACTCTACGTTGGAAACAAATCAAATAATTTGCAAGACTTCAAATAATTTACAATTTATTACAGTTGTTTTAGTATTCCTTAAGACTATGATTTCAACGTTGTACAGGATTTCCGCGTGCGTATGTCTAAATTTGTGATACGAGAATACAAATTTATTTTATTTACAATGTCAGATCGTGACGTCATTAAGTAATAGTAGGTACTATCCTACATCGAATAAAGTTAATTTCATTTCATTTGCCACTAAATTGTGCTCGGATCAGACGCAAATTCCTATACACATGCTCCAATCAGTTCACACATACTCTTGCCTATAAGGAATTTGACGATTTCATTAATCACCGTTTCAAAAATTGAGTTTGGTCGTTTGCCGCCCTGATGCCCGACACAGCAATACGTCAAGAAAAAGAAGTCTATTAGGTACGAAACCATTCTACGAACGCATACAAACACCCACATATTACGCCTTTATCCCTTGTGGGGTAGTCAGGTCGCTACAGCATGTCTGACAAATATTTGAGGGCCGTTTCAGGAAAATCGGGTATACTAGTGACGAGTGGTCAGCCTCTTGCCTTACATTTTAGTACAAATAAAATCCTCGAGATCCCTAGTCGATTCTTACGACACCCGCAGGGAAGGAATGGGGCGATGCCATTCTAAGCCGACATCACATTGTACGAATACGAAGCCCCTAAAAATATACACATTTTGACACCTTCCAGAGTTCTATTTTGGGTTTCAGCTAAATGTGCAAGTCAACACGTGCCCGTTATAAAAACATATCAGTGTCTCACCCTATTAAGAACGACCTTGCTACTAACAAGGTTATTTTTAAATCCCTGTAAGCTAATCGGTGTAACATGGGTTTCGGTACCAGTACCTTTAAGGGATTTGATACTAGGTCGGCCTCCTACCAGTGCCCTATGTTATGAAACTACAAGCCACAAGTCTACAGGTGAAATTCTTAGTACATAGCGTAGCCGGTAACATTTCTGGTATCATAATGGCTAACCTACTACGCAATAAACATCACCTGTGTGTAAAGTTGTAGCCTGTAGTTTGATAATATCAGGCACAGGACCAACACTCACAAGTCCGTCGATACACGACGGCCTTGAAAGTGTTGTCACCCTAGTGTTATTATTTATTCTATTATTCTTAGACCCATAGGCCTTTCAAAGGTCCTCAGCTCTATAGTAACAGTAACAGCAAACATTAGGTACATGAAAATACAACCTTATAGCTTTAAAATACAAACAGTAAACGACAAAAAAAAACGCTGACTGCATTTAATATAAAAGTTAATAACAAATTAGCCGTGTGATGCCGGCTTAGAATAGTATCACCCCATTTCTTTCCCGTGGGTGTCGTAAAAGGCGACTAAGGGACTCAAGGGTGTGTATTGCAATTTTAGGCGATGGGCTGACAACCTGTCACTATGGCGATACACAATTTTCCGAATGACCCTCAAATGTTTGTCAGACGTGGCGTAGATGTCCGTTTTTTGCGGCCGTTTACGCTCTGCCTACCCCGAAAGGGGTAAAGGCGTGATATATGTATGTATGTATGTATGTTAATAACAAACGTTTCCTGAAAAAAAGGGAAGTTGTTCAGTTTCATGGTCTGAATACAACCCAGTTTCATGGTTTGAATACAGTATTCGGAGGACTGTCTCTTACAGCCTGTATTAAAGGTTAAGCTATCATTGGAAATAGCTTTCAAGACCAGATGAATGGATCATATCAAAACAAATTCATCAAATCTATCTACCACTCACGATATGAAATTTTATCTCACGGATATCAAATCAAATCCATACTAATATTATAAATGCGAAAGTAACTCTGTCTGTCTGTCTGTCTGTCTGCTACGCTTTCACGTCCAAACCGCTGAACCGATCTTCATGAAACTTTGCACAGAGATTGCTAGAATACCGAGAACGGACATAGGCTACTTTTTATCACCATTCGAGGGTCTGGAGTACAGATGTAGACCACCAGGTGTACCACCAGGAGCCCAGATAAACTATTAGAGATACAGGCATGGTTCTAAAACAAAAGTTGTTTATTATGATGGGCCGTTTCTTTTCACAAGGACATTGAGGATCTGGAGTACCTTATGTAGACCACCAGGTGTACCATCAGAAGCCCAGCTAAACTATTATAGATACAGGCATGGTTCTAAAACAAAAGTTGTTTATTATGATGGGCCGTTTCTTTTCACAAGGACATTGAGGATCTGGAGTACCTTATGTAGACCACCAGGTGTACCATCAGGAGCCCAGCTAAACTATTAGAGATACAGGCATGGTTCTAAAACAAAAGTTGTTCATTATGATGGGCCGCTTTTTTTCACAAGGACATTGGGGCTCTGGAGTACCTTATGTAGACCACCAGGTGTACCATCAGGAGCCTAGCTAAACTATTAGAGATACAGGCATTGTTCTAAAACAAAAGTTGTTCAGTATGATGGGCTGCTTCTTTTCACAAGGACATTGAGGATCTGGAGTACCTTATGTGAACCACCAGGTATACCATTAGGAGCCCACCTAAACTATTAGAGATACAGAAATGGTTCCAAAACAAAAGTTGATCAGTATGATGGGAATAAGTTGAGAAAGGATATTGGCAACTTTTTACCGAGGACTTTTTTGTTATCTACTGACTTTGTATTCGATGGTTATAAATATTGATCTCTCAGGGCAGTACACCGGATAGCAAATTTTGAATTGTCCCTTTAACAACAGAAGCAAGAAAGTCATCCTTAAACAGTAGAGATAAGAACTGTTCTAAAATCACTGTCATACTTACTATGAATATACATACCTACTTTAGAACCTGTGCCTTTAAAAAACCGTCTAACGCGGACGAAGTCGCGGGTAAAAGCTAGTACTTATTATCCGGATAAAGATTATTACTGCCGGTCATGCATGACTGCCGGTTCTGGGTAACCCGGGCGCGTAAATGCAAACCCTACTGCAATCTGCAACATTAACTTCCAAAAGCTAACTTCAAACATACATACACATTCATAGCGCCACCACCGGCCGTAAAAATACGGTCGCTATTGCCACGTCTGGCAAATATCTTAGGGCGGTTTCAGAAAAATCGTGTATCACTATTTGGGTGTCAGCCCGTCGTCGTCTAAAATGTTACAAACCTACATGAAACCCTCGAATCTATTAGTCCGCCGCGTCCACATCCGCGGGAATGAAATGGGGTGAAGCTATTGTAAGCTAGCATCTCTTCATATCATATTATTATAAATTTAAAGAGAAATTATTTGTTGTATTTTTTGTTTACTAGTAAGTATGACCTAACCGATAATTCAATAATCTACGAAACTGCTACGGAGCTAAATTGGTGCAACTTTTGTTTCGTGATTAAAATGTGAAACCCATGTGCGTTACAGAGCAGTTTACCTTTCTGTGTTAAACTATACTTTCTATACCTACTGAAGCAGAGTTTGTATTTGCGCAACCGAATCGGACTCAGTGGAGATGAGCGGTCAAAATATCTGGTATTATGTGGGAAATATCCACAGAAATATCGGATATCATTTTGAGAGGCCTCTTGGCGCCATTGTTTGAGAAGGATTAGATGAGAGAGTCGAACCGCTGGCTATTTCCTGGAATGTCCAGTTCAGTCAATATGCTTTCGTTGCTAAAATTTTGCGTATAAAATAAGTATATTTTACTCGGCTCATTAATGTCAGTTAGTGCAGCTTTTTAAATTATTTTCGGGTCAACCGATTATGTCTGGAGAATCAATCTTAGCGCCGAATATGGCGAGATTACATTTTAAGCGTGTCGAGTTAAGAGAGTGAGAATAATATATGCCATGCTGATAATGTATGTATTTATTGCAGACTAGCGGTCCGCTCAGCGGTTCCACCCGCTGCTAACCGTTTTTCCGCTTGATCAAGACCTTTTGGCGCCATAAATTATACATAAAAGCTTTCCACTTGAATCACTGTATTTACTAAAGAAATCAACTTTAGCCAATCTTCAAGTGTAAATACATAGATGACGAAAAATGTCTGTAAAAAGTTTATGTCCATGGGAATGTATGTAAAAAGCTAAAATGTATGTAAAAAAGGTCGAAAACTGTAAGAAAGAAAAGTCCCCAAATTTCCTCGGCTCCGTCTAAGATTCCGTTTCGTCTTATCCTACATCACTTTCCTGACTCGAGGGTGCGTATTGCAATTTTAGGCGATGGGCTGACAACCTGACATAGACATAGACATAATCACGCTCTGCCTACCCTGCAAAGGATTATAACGTGAAATGTGTGTGTGTATGTGTGTGTGACTACGGACACTATTTTGTAAATAATTCCTTCCTTCCTTTACTCCTATAAGAAGTGCCTCTACATAAAACAGCTTCAACATTTATTTTCTGAAGTTAACATACAGACAGACAGATGCTGGCTGCTTTTATTATAATATAGGCAGAGTAGTGATTTCGTTGGTAAATATTATTTAAATTATTTTTGCAAATAATGATAAATGAAATGGCTTCAGGGCAACACGCAAATGGCTGGCCATTGACATGCAATTATTCACATTATATTATTTCGGAGGCGATAAGTAAAAGGTTTGGTAAAAAGTAATCCGAAAATATGATCAATGTTTCAAATAGGCATGTTCTAAAAACTTAAGTATTCAGATCTGTTTTTAGGGTTCCGTCCTCAAAAGGAAACAAACGGGACCCCTGTAGGATCACTTTGTTGTCCATCTAACCATCCGTCCGTCTGTCTGTAGAGATATCGAGTTGAAATCAAAACTATATGTTCAGATGTAAGGTTGTAGTTTTGTAAAAAATAAAGCTTACGTTAAAAAATGGAAGGTACAGCCGTTCATGCTGTAAAAACGCGTGTTTTTGACCCTTACAAGGGAATCAAGAGGATTCTCGAGGACATAGACATAGAATCTAGAATGAAATTTAGCAAGCAGCTTAGTTGTGAAGAAGAAGTTTCGGAAAACATCCAAAAATTTGGTTTTCTGTGGGGCGCAAAAAAAAACTCAATTTTGGGCTAGTAGTTCAAGTGGGGTATAAGAAAGGGCCTGGATGTATCATACGAAACCTTCGGTGGATACCTAAGCCGGAGTCACACCTGTCCTGTTTTTTGTAGATACTAGCAGTAGGTACCTCAAATAACCTATTCAATAGATCGAACTAGGTACAGGTTTAGGAAGAGTAATTGGGTCGTTCGCCGACTCGGTGTTCCACACGACACAATGGTGGTACACAAAGCGTTAGGTACTTACCTATATTCCTTGTAATATACAGCTCGGATTCAATTCCACAGCTATTGTGAGTGCTGAGATGGTGCTAGCGTGGCCATTGTTGCTCGTGATCATAGATCTGAACTAACGACCTAAATAAATAAGTATAAGGAGGTAAGTAATTACAGGATGTTTAAAAGAATCAGGTTATTTTATTGTTAAACGTAGTATAATTGTCAAGTATATTTACTTGCTAAGACACCTAGAAAAAATCACGAAACACGTACAAACCTCATAACTATCATATTTTCAGTGTGGCACATTAACATTTGGACAAATTCCTAAACAATTGAAAAAGTTCTAGTAATTTTATACCTAGATACTGCTGATGTTCTGATGTAAGTCGATGCGCGCATAAGACTTATATTGGCAGTTTGAGTGTTTAACCGCACGTGAGCTTGACTGTACCATGACGGCAATTTAAAATGCATTTTACTTTAGTACAAATATTATTTTAATTTCATAATTTAATCCATTCAAAATCGTAAATAATATTTTGCACTTACGCCAAGCTCACGTGTGGTTATACATTCAAACTGTCAATGTAAGTCTTATGCGAACGGCCTAAGAATGTTCTAAAGTCCAAATTGTCTAACCCAGCCTGTTCTTGATTGTACGGGATTACGTAAAACTCCTGAAACCACAACATCAAATCCAAATAAACCTAATCCGACCAGTTAATTGAAGGTAAATTATAGCCCACATTTATCTTAATCCAACCCTTCATACCGTGCTCTCTGAGAAATGAGCGCCATCCAGTGCACAATGCGGTGCACAATAACCTCCGTGATTTATTGGCAGCCCCGCTAGGTATCGACCGACGACGTGGTGCATTGCCAGCCCTTTATTGCTTAAGATTTGAATGAAGCTGAATGAAGCAATAGTGGGCTAGACATCTATAGGTAAACCAACATATCCGCACCCAAACTGATAAAATAAATGTACTTACCTATTTCATACATAACCTTCAAGAAGTTAAATTCTTCATCATAAAATTATTAATTAATTAAATTAATTAAAAATTAATAATTATTTTGTATATGTGCACCTATTTAAAAGTAAGTTTATTGAATAAAGAATTATCTTAATCACTCACAAGCTTGCTCAAAAGTCCACGTAGCGGTTTTGTCCGCTACTAACCGTTGTTACAAGACATGCATTTTCCTGATTTTCCCTACGCATTTTCCATTTCACACGCCTTTCACGTAAAACTTCCTTACGGTTTCATCTGTATTCAAAATTTATTCTCGCATACAGAGCCATCTAGCACATTAATATTGAACTAGTTTGGTGCTTAACGCCATCTAGTAGATACTTTTTGAACTACAGCGGAAACTGCCTGTGCTGTAAATAGCCAGAGAAAAAAGTACGCTTTGGTAGATGTCGCTTCACAATAGTCCTTGATATGGCTAATAGGTGGCGTGGCAAAAAAAACTCTAAGCGATATTTAGAAACTGTACGAATTGCCTATTTGATAAACTCAAAATACGGAGATTTAGAGCAACACATATTTAATGAGACCGAGATACTTTTTTTTAAGCAGGTGTTTTCCTAGCATAGGATAGCTAGGTAATGTATTGTTTATCACAAATTCCCCTGGTAGCAGCGAGCTCGACATAAAGCGGTCGTAAAACCGTGTGCTGGTCCCCTCCAATGTCCTTTCCACATTTTCAAGTGCATGCAGGTACAGTTTGAACGGAAAATGTTTGGAAGTGCACCGAGATCTTTTGCAAATTCGCTGATTGAAAATTTAACGTTTTCAGTACCGAGTACCGGTACTGAACAGTTTTACTGAACGATGTAGGATTATGGACATCTTGAATCTTTAATGACACAGGCACATAATCGAGATCTTTTGCAAATTCGCTGATTGAAAATTTAACGTTTTCAGTACCGAGTACCGGTACTGAACAGTTTTACTGAACGATGTAGGATTATGGACATCTTGAATCTTTAATGACACAGGCACATATAGGTACCTAATCAAAATATGGCGGCTGGTTTTTGTATAGTACAGTCCGTCTAAAAAGAGTAGAAATTAATTATTTCGGAACTAACTTTTTCCAATTTAGGGCAACACTTAAAGAAACGTCAATTCTGTCATAACAGTATAAACATTGTTCGTGTTTAATACGTTCCGACACAGTTTTTCTAGGAATTTGAGCAAAAAGGAAAGTGAATATAATAAATAATGAACAGGACAATACGAAGTGGAACTCGCGAAGTTATTTACAAAGTGTTCTTGAGATGTTTAGCGGAGTTTCAAGCTGGAAAATTGCTCACGGATTTAGAAGATGTTTATAAGCGAACAGCGGATATGACCGGTTAGTGATCAGTTTGTATAATATCTATCTATGAACGCAAAGCCTATTTATTTGTGAAAAGCTTTATTTGTCAATTCTAGAAAGATTATTTTAATTTCTATAACATTTGGAGGGTATATTAAATTACGACTGCGTGTGACAGATTATTGTAGTGCGGTTGAACATTTTTGATACTCTTACTCCTTTCGATATCGGCGCGATCGACAGTAGCGTACCTGCCTTCTGAGTCAGGAGTAATGGGTTTGATCATATTTTAATGAATACGTATTTATTATTTACAGGTAAATCAGAAAGTACTGTTCGGAGAATTGCTGACGAAGGTTCAAAAACTGAAGGAAAGTTTAGCACGCCAGCCAAACATAGAAAAGGACGTCCGAAGAAAGAGTTGGACGATTTTGATAAATGCGCAATCCGTCAAAAAGTTCATTTCTTCTATAGTGTAAAAAAAGAAGTACCTACACTGAACAAAATACTTGCCTTGGTAAAAGAAGATATTGGTTACAACTGTAGTCGAGCGCACTTACACAAAATTTTGAAATCAATTGGTTTCAAATATAAGAAATGTAAATCTAATAGACAAACTTTGATGGAGCAGACAAATATTGCCTTCAAAAGAGAAAAATATTTAAAGGTTATTATGGACAATCGTAGTTTACCCGAAGAATTACAAAAAGAAATAATATATCTTGATGAAAGTTACATTCACTCATCGTATAAATTAAAGAAATGTTGGCAGTCAATTGATACTGAGGGAGTTATTCATGACATCTCCAAAGGAAAACGATGGATTCTCATTAATGCAGGGAGTGAAAATGGGTTTGTGCCAAACTCTCTTCTTATTTTCAGTGGACAAAATAAACAAGAAGATTATCACTCTGAAATGAATAAAACCAATTTTACAAAATGGGTGATAGAAAAGTTGATTCCTAACCTGACTTACCCATCCTTGATTGTAATGGACAATGCACCGTATCATTCCGTTGTTAAAAATAAAGCTCCTACTTCATCCAGTAAAGTTGCCGATATCAAATTATGGCTGACAGAAAACAATATAAATTTTGACCCAACTTTGCGAAAACCAATGTTGTTGGATTTGGTTAAAAAGAATAAACCGGAACCGATTTTTGAAATCGACGAGCTACTTGACCAACACGGACACTCAGTGGTAAGGCTACCACCTTACCATTGTGATCTTAATCCCATTGAATTAATATGGTCACTGGCAAAAAGGAAAGTAGCGGCACAGAACGTAGGGGCAAGAGATATCAAGCAATTAACCGAAGAAGCCTTTGCTTCTATCACTCCTTCCGATTGGAGTGCATGTTGCGGACACGTCAAAAAGATTGAAAGAGAATATTACGAACGAGGACAAACAATGTATAGTAATATTGATGAATTGATCATCCGTGTTGGTGGAGACAGTTCGAGTGAATCTGAGTCAGATTCAGAATACGAAGATTTTTCTTCCAACTTGCCATCTACGTCACGTGAAGATTCTATTCAGGATATAGAAGAAAACATGTCTGGTGTTGAATATATAGATTTTGATTTGCTGGACGAAGAAGATACACCTGAATAGAAATGTATAGTAGGAATTATGAATGAATTAACGTCTCTAAGCTGAACTGCGTGCAGTGCATAGTAAAAGTATTGTTGTTTGCTTGTAAATAATTAATGTAAAATATTTTTGTGCATTACGTATTGGTACACCATACGGATAAATACGGATAAATAAATGATGTTATTAAACCTTTTGTTTGATTTTAATGATAATAGAACGTGTATGTCTGCTAAGAAAGATGGCGTAATTTAAACTTCTAGGCTGTATAGCCATATCCTTTGCCTAACCTTTAATGCAACCCAATGCCTAACCTTTTATGGGATAAAGCAATAGAAAAAGTCTTATAAATCTTAAAGAACTGTCATTCGAGTTGGATTCTTGTAAAACTGTATCGAGTTGATAAATGTGAAGAAACTGTGAAATATTGTGATAATCTTGGATATATTAAACCAGAAAGAATACTAGAATTAGTTGTGCCAACCTACAGATTGCGTCGATATGTAGGTAAATGTTTTTGTTAGCACTTCTTCTTCTGTCGTGTGGGACAGCATAATATCTACTTTTATGCTAAAAAGTATGTTTAGATACTTCTCATGATAATAAATACTAAGTATCAAAATTGGTTACTCTGTACTACAAAGTATTGCCATATAAACGACGGTGTGCGACGGTGCTGCCCTCATTTTTTGTCAACTCTTTTTAGACAGACTGTAGGGACTGTGGATGGCGAAAACGAGAGATCGTGAATAATCGTGATATCATGTGATATGGCGTAGGATCCTAGGTACTCTAGCTAGGGGAGCCATGCGTTCAGTCAGTGGCTGTTTTGATGTGTAAGTTTATTAACCCCTTGTCTGTCACGTACCGGGAGCCGGACAACAATTTTGAACCTTAACTACCCACAATAAAATTCAAAACCAATGAAATTGTTATAAAAAGCAAAAGATTGAATCATTTTTAAAGCTTGCAAAATTTACTACTGCAGGAAGGAAATTTTGCCCATTTTCTAAAATTTTATACCTACGCCCTGGAAGCGTTTTAAAATTTAATATTCTAGAATAACATAACTTTGTCAGATGCCTTTAAAATTCATCTTTCTGCCGTAGGTTAAAATGTCCGAGTTGAGCACAAAGGAGATAATTCTAAAAACAATAAGTAACCAACATTGAGAAAGTTTCTCATTTTAAAACTTTTGCCCGCGAGCGTGCACAGGTACCATTACAATTGCACCCCTGCAGTATAAAACTGCGTCCCGTGAGCGGCTCAGCGGGCAATTAGAGATACATTTGCACCCTCGTGTTTGGCTTGCATTGCCGCACTATCCGTGCTGCCTGTGCTGTTTACTCACGAGATAACCGCGGAATTCAAGTGGGATAGTTTAAGGCGAGTGCACCCGTGAACAACCTCGACGGTGGCGCCACTCCACAAAAAAAAATATTTTCTCGTTATACAAACAATCTATTAGAATGTTCGTTGCCCAAGTTTTTTGTGTAATTCTTAAGTAAACTCAATGAAATTATTATTATTAAGTTTTATACCTAGCCTACTAGTTCCACTGCTGGGCAAAGGCCTTTCCCGCGGTCTTCCACTTCTTCCGATCCAAAGCCATCTCGGTCCACCCCCTATGATAGGCATCAAGATCGTCACGCCATCTTTTTCGGGGTCTACTTCAATGAAATATTCTCCGTAAATAAAGTTATGGCAAAAGTGCCTAAAAGCGGCCACTTTTAGTATTAATTGCCGAAACATTAATTACAGCGAATATTTCATTGAGTTTGCAGGTTTTACTTTTCCATAAGGATAATACTAAAAACTTGGGCAACAAACATTCTGATAGATTGTTTGTATGAAGAGAAAATATGTTGTGAAGTGGCGCCACTGTCAAGGCCTATCACGAGTACAAGGATAGATGCATTAGGTACATCAGTTGAAACCTGCACTGCAGAAGCCGAGAAAGAAACGCAGAATGAATGAATAAATTTCAGTGTTCTAAAACTAATACGGGGCTATGTGACAAACCACTTTTTGAGGTTTGTCTGTGGGATCGTTGAGTCTCTATAATACTAATATTATCTACTTAAGAGCTTTCTGATATCGAAATGTTTGAGTCAGCCAATGGACACATTAGATTCTAATAGGATTGAGATAGGAGCAAATTAACATGTCGGTATATGCCTACAATTTTCTCAGAATGATTACAGACGGTTTCGATTCAATTCACTCTTGACTGGATCACGGAACATCGAAAAATGTTGCAATCTAGTTTTGTTACTATCTCAGTCAAAAACCACAAAATAATTAGTATTACCATTTTCGCAGTCACAC
The DNA here is from genome assembly GCA_027580185.1 of Tuta absoluta. Classification (NCBI taxonomy): domain Eukaryota; kingdom Metazoa; phylum Arthropoda; class Insecta; order Lepidoptera; family Gelechiidae; genus Tuta; species Tuta absoluta. The sequence goes on from JAQAHW010000008.1 coordinate 5,818,513, forward strand.
ATCAGTTAATTTGTTATCATTCAAATTATCTAATAAAATACCTACTTAATTTACCAAAACCACATTGTAAAACTATCTATATTCAAAACCACACTGCCAGCGGTAGGATTATTGTGTGTTCTTTGCAAATAAAATATTCGAATAGCATAGTACCTCTATCTAGCATACTAAAAATAGCGCTGTATCTTTCTGTTAAATGGGCTTAGACAATCATAGAAGATAATCGCCTCTTAAAATTGCCTAAGAGTTTACGCGGTATCTATCAAAATTAGGCGGCCATTAAAAATATGTCGTACAACATACAAGGAAATCTACAAAATGGCGCGGAAATCATAGACTATTTAAGACTTGACATAAAAACAGTCTATGACATCTACTATCCTTTTCTAAATTGGACTGTGCTATTTTTAATTAGCCGTTTTAGTCAGTGAAATCTCGAGAACTGTGTCACAATGTGGGTCTGCAATTCAAGACATACCTCTATCTGCAAAGCATGTCCTTTAGGTGGGCACCAGTAGGAACAGTGCACATGAAAGCTATCAAGCTATCATTGTAACATCGGTACCACGTGCTGATACATCAAAGGTACCGGATGCTTTCTGCAAATGCGTTATTGCTCTATTGATCTTGATGTGTGCAATCTGGTAAATTGCGAATGACTAAGCAATATGAGCTGGCTAACAACTGGTATCAATGTTGTCGATGGTTTAATTAGGAAGTACGATTGAAAGATATTATGCGATGATTGAAGAATATCAGTTGTTGAGATACACAAATTAATTAGAAGTTCAACGTTTAACCAACAGCTCTGCTTCAGATATATTGTGGCGTGATGAGTGATGGATGATTGGGATAAATGTGTGCCACACAGGGGCGGAAGATAAACGTTATCATACCAGAAAAATAATAATGTGTACTTACAACAACGAAGTTAAAAAGCAACTACCTCAGAATGAGGGCAATTGTTTTCTCTTGAAAACAATAATCTTACTCTTGTAAGTAAGTATGCATCATCATCATCATATATTTTATGTATGTGGACAAGTAAATTCTTTTTCACGATTTACAGTCCAAACGGCTAGACAGATTGACATATGACGTGTCGTGACGTGTATTGTCTCAGCAGCGTGAGTGACACTGAAAATTCATATTTTTTTAAATGATGGATTATAAACGAAAAGCATTACTTAGAAATGTATTTTTCACGAGCCTCATTTGAGTTTTAGTTTTTAATAATTAGCACGTTTATCCCTTCAAATTATAATGCGCGAATAATATGCCTACTTCAGTACTAGAGGCACGATTAAGATGAAGCTTATCAATCGACAACATTAGTCTTATTCACCGATTATTCAGGACAGTTGAATAATACAAAGTACAAAGCTGTCCAAGAAGCGGGACTATTCGATCATTCACATAATAACACAAGAATGTAGGCATCAGCCAAGCATCGCAGTAATGCAACGCACACTAATGATAATGACCCCTTTGATGTGTTGCTGATTGAGCTGAATGACTCTCTGTTCGCACCTTATTAAAAAGATGAGCTAATGGATGGATGACACATTCTGAAACATGTCAATAAGCCGTGTGACATAAGGTGGTCCGTTTTATAGCAAAGAAAAAACTAAAATTCCATGGACTTGTACAAGCAATGAAATGAAGAGCATTTTTTTAACAAATGCTTATGCGACATGATAAAGGCCCACATAAACTTGGCGCTAAACTAGGTACTTTTGGTTAAAATATAAAGAGTATTTGGTCCACAATTAAAGAAAAATATTTTTTTGCAGCAGTAACTCCATCTATTGGCGTAAAGTGGCGAATTGGTTTTAACAAGGGAATCTTATGGTTTACAAATTTATTTTTATTTTTTTGCGAAAATGTTATCAACACGGGACTTTCTATCGAGGTTTTTTAATGAGAATGTTGTCTCCTTTAAAGACATAAGTCCATTTAACATTAGTATGAAAAACGTCCCTAAGGAACACGCAGATCACTTTACATCAGGAATGAAATTCCTTTCATTGATTGGTATTTATGTAAAAAAGTATAATATTAATCGGCTACCGTTTTTCATGATTACGCCACTCAATAAAATCTCTTGTGACTGGAAGACAATGAAAGCAATTCATAGATTTTTCCACCCCAGGCTCTTATCAAACAAAGCAGAGAGCGTGATAGAGATACGGAACCACAATGGCCCCTACATACTAATGACGTCTGTCCCGATGTTACCGTTGAACAGCGCCCTCTTTGAGTCTGTTCAGGTGGCAAAGCTGATAATGCGACGCCGGGGCCTATTGTAAAAACTGTCGATTTGACGAGACAGAAAACATTGAATGGGTGCATTTAAAACAGATGATAGGTACTAAAAGTAATAAGAGTTTAAATTCTATTGATTTTTCATACAATCGAAGATCCGTCTATTCCATATTATTATGATTCACCTTGTTATCCCACTAAATGCAATGAAGTGATTGTTTCATTTGCAAAGGAAAGTTCGTAAAATGTATTTCCAACAGCAAGACTTCATAAAACTTGAACAGTCGACACTATTCAGCGAATGGTCGGCATTTAGGGCGAAGACAAAATAATATGCGTAAACAATGGGCGGGTTAGCACCAGTGCGTCCGGTAGCCCCTTTGATGCAGCCATGTGGCGCGAGTGGCACCACACACGTGCAAAATCTGACGTTTCGTGCTGCAATAGCTATACGACACGACCACGACACAATAGCGATGCGACAAAATGATCTCATGGCAAAGCACTGGCAGCAAAGACATGTCCATTGAAAGTCGTAGGTAAGTACCAGCTCCCCTCTAAACTGTCAGGTGTAGATTTCATGGCCCCGGGGCCGGAAAATTGAAGAGTCCAGAACTAAAATAAAAAAAAGAAGTACCAATTTGCTGTGGTCATAATATTACCCGCGGGTTTGTCCGCGTACCTACTCATAAAAACTATCCATGTTAATCCATGTTACCTTCTATAACTGTGCTAAATTTAATTACAATCGGTTCAGTAGTTTTTGCGTGTTGAAGTAACATACAAACTTTCGCATTTAGAATATTAGTAAAATAGGTTACCTACCGAAATATGAACACAAAATTTTTGGGATGTAGTAGTAGTGTAAATATTTTTTTTTACTTTCGCCATAGGTAATAAGTATAATAATAAAAAAATAAATACAAAATTATCGTGCAGTATAAAGAGGCGTTTCTGTAAATTGCAGCTAAATATGGCACCAGTGAGGTAGTTGTGACAACGGGGTCTTGTGTGAGTTTTAGCGGATCCGGAAGTTGTGAATGAATGAGTTCACTTAACAATTTCTGGATAAAGGAAGCAGCAGCATTTAGAATGTCTAAAACTAATGTCAAGCGCAAATATTAAGTCTAAAATAATTAGGTAGGTAGGTAGGTATTTAGGAAGTTGAAATAGCGATAAGGAATTATGATTAGTAACTTTTTGTGTAGGTACTCATGTATCTACCAAAATACTTAATACCTACCTCTAGATGTTATAATTATAATCCTGTAGGAAGGTAGGTATGGCAAAAAAGTAGCTTAAGAATTTAATTTATTTGCTGATGATGGTGAAATACGTAATTAAGTACACCCCTATTTGAGCAGCTTAACTTTTCCCCTCAGAACATTTCTTTTCACAACACGACTTATCTCAAAGGTACAAAGAGTTGATAGCAGTCATACCGCTATTTCGACACACATTAACAAGTCAGGATGGCCGAGCGGTCTAAGGCGCTGCGTTCAGGTCGCAGTCCACTTCTGTGGGCGTGGGTTCGAATCCCACTTCTGACAAACTTTTTGTGTTGTCTTGTACTTTTTACTTATTTTTATTGTATTTTTTGTCGTTGACTTTCTCTTATTTTTTTTATGATAGTGGAATTTTACTATTTTTTAATCTTAAATTCAATAATAAATTTCCCATAGAACCCTAATGATATTATAAAATACGTAGGTATCTATCTAAGTATTTATTTCCTTTCCCTTACTCTATTAGTTTCATTATAAAATAGATCGACTAGCTCTTTACCGATTCTTGCACTATTTTCTACGGTTTCCCTCAATACGAGCTCCTTATGAATGGCTCTATTAACTGGTATTGTCCACGCTCATAATGGCAGCTGCAATAGCTGATGCAAGATGAGGTGGAAACCACGGACGTTCATATTGCTGGATAGTTGCCACAGCCACAATGTTATTGAAATCCTTTCTAGCCTTTGTTGAGCCAATTTTGGCAGCTGTCAAAATCATGCTAGGTAATCCTTATGACAAAAAACAACAACATATAATCTGAATATGGCCCAAAATTTACGTCATATTTATTTATGCAAAAAACACTTATGTTTGGCCATTATAAATCTTTTTTTTTTTGGTACATTAAGTTTTAACACTTATAATAAAAAAAAATAGTTTTTCTGCTAGGTCATTTCACAACAAAATGACTCACGATTATGATACGCGACTAAAACAGACAAAACATCCAGCCAGCAGTAATGTCACCTCCTTTATTCAAACAGAAACTTACAGTTTTTCTTTCTATCTCAAATTATTCATCCAGTAAACAAGCCCGCTTGTATCTCCATGTAGACCCTCGAGAGCCCTTACGCTGAGGCGGGGCGTGCATTCTTCAGCAACTACAATACATGTCGGCTACTGACGCGACGCCCCGTTTTTTAAATTTTTTGTCTGTTCTAGGTAGACGGTTGCTACTGAAATATGAAATCTTTTTAGACAGTTTCTTTTTTTATAATGTGGAAAATAAACTTCACTCGTGGCCTTTGTCGTAGTATACAGCGAGGGACTAAAGAAAATAAAATGGCTATTTGTCATTTTGCTATGTTATGAATAAGTAAGTGACGATTTTAAAGCTCATTAAGTTCTAGAAAACACAAGTGAATCGCACACGTTCGTGGCAGCCCCCACACAAATGACAACCTGTGATGTGACAGTCGTAACATTGCTGCGGCGACGTGTGCCATTGTATCCGGATTTTATATGGGATTTCGTAAAGTCCCTTCGTCCAAAAACCAATTCCAGAAAAAATATGATATGCGTGTAAGTAACGTTAAGTTAATTTTCTATCTGTGATTAATTCAAGGGTTAATTGTGTGGGATGGTCAACCTAAGTATCTCGAAAGTTAAACCAAGAAGAAAAATACAGTTAATAAATCTTCTTCAACCATAAATCCTGAGGATTAGTTAGGTAACTAACTTTGTGCCTAAGTCTTGGAAAAGGTCTGACTAATCCCAATGAGCTTAGTTAGGTAATCTATCTTTATTCGTTCTATCTATAACTTCTATCTAGTATGGGTAGCTAAATGTCTATTCCTTTGAGACCTATGTCATCACTTTTGAAACTATTGAATCCGTTAACACTAGCAGCCGCAACAGTCCACTCCCTCTCTCTTTTCGTGTGGGACACCGAGTCGTCCAACGACCTGCTGAACCCTGGTGTCAGTTTTTCAACAGTTCACTGAATGGGCGGGTCTAGAGCAAGGATTGTATTGGACAGGGAACGTTGCTGCTCATTCCTTGGATTTATATGAATTGCCATTTACGATACCCTTGAGTACAAATCGGGTCGATATTCCGTTCGGCACCATCTCGTATACGGGGTGTAAGGGACAGCCCTCCAAATACAGATAGGGCGGATGCAGACCATGAAACTAAATAACTTTTCCCTAGTAACATTTGTCAGGAAACAACAAAAAATATTCGACCTCCCATACAAAATTACGATCAGCCGACTGCATTTACCATTGGAAGTCCAAAATTTTTTGACGTTTCCTGAAACATTTTTTAATGGAAAGTTGTTCAATTTCATGGTCTGATTGCACCCTATCAGTATTTGGAGGGCTGTCCCTTGCACCCTGTATATAAATCTGGAGAAGATTAGTGAATTATATTGCAAAGTAAGTAGTTTACATACATACATACATACACACGTCACGCCCTCAATCCCTTGCGGGGTTGGCAGAGCGCAAACAGCCGCAAAAAACGGCCATTTACACCACGTCTGACCAATGTTTGAGGGTTATTCGGAATATTGTGTATCGCTATAGTGACAGGTTGTCAGCCCATCGCCTAAAATTGCAATAAACCCTCGAGTCCCTTAGTCGCCTCTTACGACTCCCACGGGAAAGATATGGGGTGATGCTATTCCAAGCCGGCATCACACGGCAAGTAGTTTAGCGTCAAAATAAACAAAGTAGGTACTTGCGGCCCGCCTTGCAGTATCCCGTTTTCCCGAGGGAAGAAGACTTTTTTCCGCGTGAATTATACATAAAAACTATCTTCTTGAATCATTCAAAATCTGTTGCGTACTTTTCAAAATCTAAGCATACATATGGGACACGGGAAGCGACTTAATTTTATACTTACCATTTAGGGATTGATTTATAGTAAGATTGTTAATAAAAATAATGAAATAATTTCAGACTTTCAGACAGAATTGTGACACAGAACAGGTTACATAAAAAAAACACCAAAGTAATAATAAATTTTAAATAAAACAACTTTGTTATTTTCCAAAATAGATATTTCGAAATATTAAAAGGTTTGAAAGCTATTTATAAAACCGTTTACGTTGACAACGCCTCGGTAATGTAGCGTTTAACCTATGTGAAGAAAGATAGTCGGTTTTATCACTAACAAGTTATACAAGAGTTGAATGCGTGTTTAAAATAAAAGTCCATACAACTAGCTTTTTATGTGGAAAGGCTCATCACTTCACAACTAACGACATTTAGGTCAACAATGTGAAAATAAAAACGCTGATAATATTTTAATGACTGAACCAGCCCAGCACAAAACAACTTTTCCCAAAGAATATCAGTTGAGAAATAATATTGGAACTCCCAAAGAAGATGACTCTTACTCAGTACTTAATTCTAAGGAAAATTTACAATTGCAGTTCTCCTTTAATAAGGAAAACCATGTAACTGAACAACTTTACATTAACAAATATTTTTGGACTTCCCATAGTAAATGCAGTCAGCTGATCGTGATTTTTATGGGTGTTTGAATATTTTTGTCGTTTCCTGATATACGTTCCTAGAGTACATTTATTCAGTTTCATGGTCTAAATGCACCTTATAAGAATTCGGTGGGCTGTCCCTTACATCCTGTATAGCTTAAAATTATATCGCTTCTAACTTATCCCACTCAAATTAACCATCAGCTTTCATAAACACATGAGTTTTTGTACGTCCACATTCTGTCATCGAAAATGCACCGCCTTTATATTTTTTACACATTAGTTGCTACCTACCTATATATGTTTACCTACAGAATGGGTAGAAGTAAAATATTTATTTTTAACAACCACATCTGGTCTAATGGAGTGAGGCAGGGGCAGTTAAAAGGGTGTAAGTCTAATATTTAATATCTCATTAAGCACCTGGTGGTAGTTATTGGTTTATCTGTGTGTTTATTTAATTGAAGTTGAGGTAGGGCAGTAACGGTGTCTGCAGACTCTGATACAGTAGGTCCGACCATGGGACGAAATATTTCGTCTTGTTTTAGTTTCTGGGCAGGTTTATTATACACATGTAAATAACACGCTTTGGAAATCTTGACTAAAATTTGAAACAAATGTCGTTTACAAATGGTGGTGGCGTAAAGTTACATGCTGTGTAATTAACCTGGCCAGCTCCGAGGCAGTGCCTTTATTTTTATTTTTTTATTTCGCCCGAGTCGGTTTTCTATTAGGACAATACAAAATTGTTATAAAAAGAAGAAAATTGCGTTATGCAAATTTCTTTTTTTTACAATGACCGATCATGACGCCAAAAAGTGATAATGCTATCCTACATTGAATAAAGTTATTTCATTTTCAGTGAATAAGTTTTCTGGTGAATCTTCAAGCGTCGGTACTTAGATGGCGCTGAGCTAAACTGAAAAAATTTGTTTCTGTAGAAAATAGAACAAATGTATTGTAGGTGTAGGAAAAAACGCCGAAATTTCAACTTAGCACAACGCCATCTGATATGAATATGACAGTATAAGAAAAGCTCAACAATTCTGTCAGATTAAAAAGTCGCCATAGATTTGGTCATCTTCAAGATTAACTTTTCTGATGGACAGTCTTTTTACAGTCATGTGTGTACTCCTACAATATATTGGTATATACTATAGGGTTAATTTTTGTGTCCAATAAGAAACAATTTATCCCCAAGGAACATAGGTCATAAAACATATCAAGAAAAAGAATTGAGCTTGTAATTCAAATTGACTATTATAGTTTGGCTAGTAGGTAATTTTTCTTTCCATTTTCGACGTATGATCCGCAGAGTTGTTTCTTATTACCAGCCAATTCTGAGTTTTTGATATCGGTCACTAGTAAAATATCATACCCTAATCTAATATACGCCAAATACGTAATTGGACTGGTTTGTTTGTTAAAAAATGGTTCGTCATCTGACTGACGCTGTACCAAACCGTATGAAGGCGAAAAGTCTAGATTATCATATTTCATTTAATTATGTTTGACATATAACCGTATAACCACAGACCAAATAAATCCGCGTGCGCCACTAACACATCACGTTTCGATGGTCTGTGCGAATAACATAGATAGTTTCTTTCGACAGGATATAAATATTAACTAAAAGTAAGTAGGTATAACGGCGCCACGCGCGCCTCCTCCTTAATTTCTGGTAGGTAGGTAGATAGGTATGTCGGTACTGACACTACTGACATGGCCGGTTTAGCTAGCCCACCTGCCACCTGCGACCAAACTCCTTGTAATCCGTCCAACGCGCACTTGTAGGTGCTCAGTTAATGGCTTTGTTTCCGCTTAGGTTACCTTCATATGTAACAGAGGTTATGTTAGGGTGAACACATTACAGCCACTGCTTGTGGATGTAGGCCCCCAGGGTGCGCCACAAGGCACGATCTTCCGTTTTCGCCATTCAGTCACTACTAGTGGCCTATCTGGAAGGATGTTGGGGTCACTTTTTTAAAAACAGTGCCTAGCCTACCGACCTCATATAGAAAATTACTCTGGCCCAGACATATTTTGTGTGGCACATCTAGTTCAGTTCATTATTGTTTTCGTCTCGCTTATAGAAGTACTTGTATTCTTTGGGGAAGTTATATAGTTTCCTAAGCTGGTTCTTTGAAATATTTATGGTGTTCATTTGTAACCACTCTTTTATACTATACAGGGTGTAAGGGACAGCCCTTTGAATACTGTTAGGGTGCATACATACCATGAAACTTAACAAATTTTGTTAAACAACGAAAATAAAATCGACCTCCTATACAAAATCACAATCATCTGACAGCATTTATAATGAGAAGTAAAAAAAATAAACGTTTCCTGAAAAAAACAGAGAAGTTGTTTTCAGTTTCATGGTCTGAATTCACTCTATCAGTATTCCGAGGGCTGTCCCTTACATCCTGTATATCACATTCATTTCATATAAGTACTTAGTTAGTAGCCAAGAACCGTGTTCTTTCGAGAATTAGGGTGTAGTATCGATATCGGATACCGTTGAGGACACAGACAGTATCGGTTACATAAGTCATTTGTTCATGTCCGTGTGGACACCCCATAAACGGTGACATTGTTATGATATTCCATATTGTTATTGTGAACAGCACGTCGTCATGTGGGAATATTATGTGATATTTTATTCAAAATACTTTTCAAAATGCTTAAATGCAAGTACTATTAGCAGAGTTTCAATTTTCTATTTATGGATATCCCATACTTGTCACTCTTCTTAACTAACTTTTATGTAGATAAATCTGTATTTCGATATACAGGGTGTAAGGGATAGCCCTCCGAATACTGATAGGAAACTCGTGGTACTGCTGATCTTATAGAAGATACCTAGATATAGACACAATCATCATAGTTACCAAGTTTGATATAGTACCAAAGAAACTACATACATACTCGTACATACCTACATTACATATATATGTCACGCCTATATCCTTTGCGGGGTAGGCTGAACGTAAACAGCCGTAAAAAATACATTTACTTTCGCCACGTCTGAGGAACATTCAGAAAAATGTGTTTCACCATAGTGACAGGTTTTCAGCCCATAGCCTAAAACTGCTTGTTTTAGGCTATGGGCTGCCTAATACATGTGTACCCCTCGAGTCCCTTAGGCGCCTTTTACGACACCAACGGGAAGAATGGGATGATGCAATTCTAAGCCGACATCACACGGCCATAGAAACAAGCCTCTTACTTGACAGGAAAATACCAATATCAATCAAATCGTACCTTGAATAGTGCACCCCCTCCTTAGGGGGAGGCATCGGGGTGGGAATCCTGCGTCCCCCCCTCGTACTCCCCGCCATCTTGCAGTTGTCCACAGTCACCAACTGAAAAAGAAATGCTTTTTTTATCAAAGAGTAACCAGGAGCTAAGAAATAGGTAATAGATAGATACATTTTTATGATCTATTTATGATGGAAAAAGTATATTTGACTCTTTTGAAATATTATCAGTTTGATTACTTTGATTATGAATATGATGCTTTTTATGCCAAGTCTTATAAAACGATATCTCAAAATCAACAATCACCAAATATGCATTATAATAATATTATGCCTACTGAAAATATCTGCGAATTGGGTATACTTATTAAAGTCAAAATAGATAATGATTTAATGTATTTTTCGCCAAGTATTACAAAGTCTATGATGATATCATTTAACTCGATCTAAGTTATATACAATATTCTGGTGCTACTCGTATAGTTACTTAAAACAACCAGCATAATAAAATTGATAGTTTAGCTGCTACAGATAATGCACATCAAACTACAGGTCGGATTATAGTCAGCGGATCGGCCAGGCCATTTCTTGCCCGATTTTGAATACTTGTGCGCAACTAATAAGAGGCGACTAAGGGACTCGGGGTGATGGGCTGAAAACCTGTCACTATGGCGATACACAATTTTCCGAATGACCCTCAAATATTTGTCAGACGTGGCGTATATAGCCGTTCTTGCGGCCGTTTACGCTCTGCCTACCCTGTAAGGAATAATAGGCGTGATATGTATGTGTGTGTGTGCGATGTGAATGAACTAAGTAAATTAATGTATGATACGCAGTGTGATTCGTTGCCAAAAATCCTTGTGAATTCGCGACAAACGTTGTTGCCGCAGAGCGGCTCTCTAAAATCCCACCCTAAGGGGTAGCTTTGGAATCCGTACCGGGTTTCCTTATAAACTGTATGATAAACCAGTTTAACTTGTGCCCTTAAAAAAGTAGGTTAGTTTTCCACAGATATTTCTTTTTTTTTTGAAAACTTTTCAATCTGTAAAGATAGAATTAGTCGCCGGGTATTAGTTGCAAAAACTAACCCGGTAGATGAAGCCGTGCCACGCGTTACTGGCATTAAGACACACTTGCAAAATTGGCGGGCAAGAGATGAGCTGCGGTAGCCCAGATGGAAGAGGCGTCGCCACTAGTAATGCGAAAGTCGCAGGTTCAAATCCTGGCCCGCGCTTGAAAATTTTGCATGTTTTCAAAAACCTAACACGGGAAGTGTTTTAAAATTTGGTATTCAATTTCTACAGATAGTACCACCATGTATGGCTTTCTAATAATGTTTGCGTTACCGTATCTCCTACGTTTTCTACATCTTAGTCACTTCTTAGACAGGATACTTAAAGAGATGAGCCTAGAGACTTTGCCTAGTTATTACTGGAATTATTACTCCGTTAGAGGCTTAATTTTATTGCACGGGAATCAAATGGAGATCATAATTCTACCGCTAGAAAAGCCGTAATAAAATTGAACTCAAAGATTAGGTATGCTATTTAGCTTTATAAAGCGAAAACTTTACTAGTGACTGGTCCTGAAAACAGAGTACGGGCCGGTGATAAGGAACAACTTTCCCCAAGGAAAATAGGTTGAAATGAGACTAAAATATTTTGAGCTTCCATAGTAACTCAAATCAGCAATCGGCAATTTTGTATGGGAGCTCAAATTTCTTTTATTCATATTATTTCGACCTATGTTCATTTCGGTTAGTTGTTTCCTATCATCAGCCCGATCTAAGTTTTCGCTATCGGTCACTAGTAAAGTTTCACCCTAAATGTACCAAGAAGCTAAGTATTTACTTTATCGTGTAGGTATGGGGTCTTTTGGGTTTGTTTCGCAATAGTACGTCCACCAGCAGCGACGGCCGATGTTGCGCAGTGGTAGTGTGACTGCCTGCGACGCAAAGGTTCCGGGTTTGATTCTCGGTGGGGCACTCACTAATTTGATATTTATCACTTTGTTCCCAGTCTGATTAGGACATTGCAGGCTGAAGCACCTGATTGTCCGTAAGAAAGATGATTCCGTGCTTCGGAGGGCACATTAAAACGTCGGTACCGGTTTCGGTTATTGAAAACTTAGACGCAATCGTTACACAACCATATCATATCTAGTAGTAGGCGGTTGAAAATTCTGACACCAGGGTTCATCGGATCGTTGGTCGAGTCCGTGTCCCACACGAAAAGAAGAAGAAGACAGCAGTCCACTGCTAGGCATGGGCTTCCCCTTTAGGAGGGTAGGTATTTTTAAGGTACCTCCACACCTCGATTGCGAAAAAAAAAAATTTTTTTTTTTTTATGACTGTAAATGCATAAAATCCTAACACATTAAAAATTTGAAGTGGCATAGCTTTGAAGAGATCAGCCGTAATTATGACTATCTTTACGTGTAGAAGTAGGTGTACTAATACTTACAAAATGACTTTGACCTTCCTATCTATCTATTTATACCTGTTAGTAGTAGGTGTTCCTATAGTTACAAAACGACTTTAACCTAGGTACTAGCATGGTATACAAATTAAAAGATTTTGCAGATAGCATAGTTAAAACATTATGCAAACTAAATTTAGGTCCGCAGAATATAATCCCACTTCTAAATTAGGGTTCCCTTACTAGCAGGGTCAGGGGAAAGCCACAATTACCTAGATTAGACAAGTTAAGGGACATTTATTCCAAGGATTACTGAACTGCCTAGATTGCTTAGCTTATCTTAAATTAAGTTCCTATTTATAAAATGAAGCAACTTTGGCCCATGGTTCGACAAGACACGATAAATAAATTTATCTATTTAAATACCGAATTTTTAAAACACGATGTTAGTATACAATTTAAGAAGACTTGTAAAATTTTCTGCCGCAGGCAGGATTCGAATTCGGTAGATGGAGCCATGCCACGCGTTATTGGTATCAAGCAAGATATCCCGGGCAATGGATGAGCCGCGGTAGCCCAGATGGAAGAGGCGTCGCTATTAGTAATAGCGAAACTGCAGGTGCAATTTCGCGGTACAAAATTTTGCAAGTTTTTTCAAATTGTCTATTTGATTTTGAAACTGATTTAGTCCTGACTCCACCAAACCGAAAACTACAGATTCTTCAAATATAAACTAAATTAATTTTTCACGTTACCGAAACGTATAAATCTAACCCAGATTCCTATTCAAATATATATTGCCATTTTAGGAAATTCCTTCTGAGTAATCTAATAGGTCCCAAAATTTGCGTAAAATCTAATTTGGATGACACCAAATTAATCAAAATTTGCCTTGGCACACTATTTATGCTTCATGCGTCGTAAATGAACTTTAAAGCCCAGACGAAAACCTACTTTCCTGTTATGTACAAATTATTGTGCCTCGTTTTCAGCAGATTTTCAAAAATAATCTACGAATCAAGCTCTGTTTTAGCTGATAAGTACCTTAAAATACAAGAATTCACAACGTTCATTACACAACTAGAGCTCTACGTAACGTAAGTAATTGCTTATTTAGTTATCTACCTTGTACAATAAATACTTTGTATGTAGCTGCACAAAAAAATGCACGCATTCTGAGCTTAAGATTGTTCTAAAAAATTGCAGTGGTTATGTATCTAAAGAATTCCAAGGGAAAAAGAGATATTTTACTGTAGAAACCGATGATTCGGAAAGATGTTGGTTACCGCGACTGAGCGAGCTAGTGTCCAAATGCAGCACAGGGCTCTAATTCGTCAAAGTATGCTAGAGCTGCCATTGTGTGGTGCCTAAAGCCGAGCCTACATTTTTTCAAGTATCGAACAGCAAGGCCGGGTATTTCGAGATGGAAAGAGAAAAAACTGATATTTTCCTGGATAGATGAATCAGAAATAAATAACCTGCTTCCACAGAGCAAGCCAGTGTCTTCACTAAACGCAGCACAGGGCTCAAATCCATCAAAGGATGCCAGAGCAGCCATTGTGCGGTGCTCAAAGCCGAGTCTACGTTTGTTCTACTAACGAATGGCGTGGCCGGGCATCTCGAGATGTCGTAAGGAGAAAAACAAATATTTTTCTGGACAGATGAATCAGAATTTAATAACCTGCTTCCACAGAGCAAGCTAGTGTCTTCACTGAACGCAGCACAGGGCTCAAATCCTTCAAAGGATGCCAGAGCAGCCATTGTGCGGTGCTCAATGCCGAGCCTACGTTTGTTCTACTAACGAATACCGTGGCCGGGTATCTCGAGATGTCGCAAGGAGAAAAACAGATATTTTTCGGTTTTGTTGAAGATGTGACGAGGAATTCTTTTCTGGAATATTCAGCAGCATGTCGAAATAACCCCTTAAGGGAACAACTCAAACTAGTTTTTCAATCATAATTAAAAGGTTAGAAAAATGTGCTGTAGTAACGTAAATTGCGAAATTTCGACATAGAAAATATTTAAGGTGTAAAATAAATTAACTGTAAATTATTACAACATTTATTTTTGTTACTCCCTGTATAGTATACACAACAAAAAGTGTATGATAAACTGAAAGGACGTCAAACTGAACAACTTTCCCCTTGAAACATAAGACGAAATATTTTTAAAAAATAGACCTCTCAAACAAATTGTCTACCAGCTGGGTAATTTACTATGGCAGGTGCAATTTTTCGCTGATATTTCGACCTATGTTCGAAGGGGACAGTTGTTCAATTCCTTAACCTCCTTTCAGTTTAGTAAACCGTTTTTGTTACTTCTTGTTGAAGAAGAAGACATGAAAAGATAAGATATGAATGTTATCGTGACCATCAGGCCTGGTTCACTGACCGAGTTTCAGCTGCACGCATTTCACTTTTTGATGAAAATCAAATAATATGTACAGTCGGTTGTACTACATACGGTACCAGGGGTACTTCAAAAGAACTGAATCATACATATTGAAAATTTAAACTTATTCTCATAAAATAAGTCAATTTCTACAAAAACATATTCATATCAAGAAAAAATATTGCTGAAGAAAAAAAAATTTCAGTTCTTTTGGAGTACCTCTGGTACCTTATGTGCTACAACCGACTTTGCATCAGCACGGCCCGGATTGTCTCATTTTTTAACCCTTGCAATGCCAGCGACATTCAACTGTTATTATAAGTCACCGCGCTATTGTTTACTTCAAAATGTTAGTAGAAACGAAACGCCCAAAACCATGCCGCTGACACATATACATCTGAAACGATTTTTTATTTAGCAGACTTCGGGCCCAGGACATAAACGTAACCATGGGAACCAGTATAAGTGGTTTTTCATACAGTTCCTTAGAATAAGCAGGGAATTTGGCCCCTTATTTAAGCCCATTTGGGCAGGTTGCGCAGGTTTTAATTAGCTGCCGATTATTACTCGAGGTAAAAGGTTTTGCTATAAGTTAGAAGGTTCTTTTAAATTGTCTGAAAATTATACAGGGTGTTAAGAAAAGTACTACGTTCCTTTCAAGGCAGCCCATGAAACTGAAACACTTTCCCCAAGAAACATAGGTCCACACAAAATCAAAAAAATGTATACCTCGCATACAAAATGTAGCAGCCGACCAAGACTGGTTGTATAGGAGGTCAATTTTTATTTTATATTTCGTCCTATGTTTCTTAGGGAAAGTTTTTCAGTTTCATGGGCTGCTTCATTCCTTGAAAGAAACGCAGTACTTTTCCTAACACCCTGTGAATAGTTAGTGGGTAGATAGTTTGCAAACGAAGGGCCTTAGTTTTGTGGTAAGCATTTTTTTTATTTTTTAGCGCTGAAACCGCCCTCTTTGAATAATAAAACTTAGATTTGAAAAAATTATAAGACATAATGACAGTTTTCGGTTAACGGTTGACGATGTGACCAGCCTTAATGAATTCATCATTAACTACGACACCTTAACTCTAAGAGGCACGTTACAAAGTTTAATATCCAATTAGAATAAAAGTGCAAATTATGCATCGTCACGTTAATCTGTATGTAGGTAGGTACAATCCCTACCCCTTTAAAAATCCACTTAAACTGGTTTTTCCTACAGTTTGCAAGAACAACTAGTATAGGTTGAGCCCATAAAGGGGAAGGTTGATGTGCTGCTGAAACTACGACTATTTAATTAGTTTTTTTCGAGAATTTTTTTATTTGCCGTGTCATTGAACTATTTTTTATTCATGCCGTGTGATGCTGGCTTAGAATTGCATCACCCTTATTCTACCTGGGTGTCGTGAAAAGCGACCAAGGGATAAATTTCATCCAGGGAATGGGCAGCAGCGTTCCTTGTGAATGCAACATCAAGCGTGGGGAGTATGGCAATACCCCCTGTAGAGGGTGATCCATGTCCATGTCCAGCAGTGGACTGCAGAGGCTGCCAAAGTATGTAATTTTTACTTAAAAAATGTAGGTAAAACCATTTTCAGAAAATAATTCGAAGAAATAAGAATTTAGAAATAACTAACTTGCATTCAAGGGCCGCAATACACCTGCAAACGATTCAGATGCGGAATTTTAGATTGTTTAAATATGACATAAAAGATTATCCGTGCGGGATGTCACATATAATTCCATATCTTTTTTTATTTTATTATGTAACATGGCGACCTGTGTCTGAAGTAAGCATGTGTGTTGCGTTGGTTACGTTGCATAGCTGTACCTACTTATTTAAATCTGCACGTATCCTGGATTCTACAATTGTATATATACATGATTGCAATAAAGTAAAATAGTTATTTGTACAACAAGAGAGCAATGTTTTTTTTTGCATCGAGTGCCAACTTTGAATCCCGAGGTAGCAAAGGATACTAAAATTGAATCACAAGCGTAGCGAGCTTTATTCACGAGTTGTGAATTAATTAGCTCTCGTGTAGAACACACAACTTTTCACCTCTGCCAGTGAGAAAATACTACTAATATTAAGTGTGGGAAATTGGCTGAACAGCTCAAATGCTTTAGGCAAAATAAAAATTTCCACGAAATATTTTTTTTAAGGTACATTTTGAAATATCAAATATTTCATAGAAAAAAAATCAGAAGAAATAAATAACTGGCCGAAATAATTCTCAGAACGCACCGCCGCCATTATTGTGATTAGATTTGATAAAATGTTCGAAATTCAAAGTACTTTTCCCCATCCAGTGGAAAAAACGACTTTTGCCCACCGGATTTACGCGGCTAAACTGTTATTTTCAAGCTAGAGAGGTTAAAATGTTTTTGCCCGGGTAGGTAATAGACATAGAATCTAATTTCATACCATACCGAGAGCCTGTAATTTCTACGTAGTACTTAATTTCGCTGAAGGAGTTTTATTCTTATTGTAATAGACACTTTTATTCCTCTGTAATTACAACTTCATTTCCTTTTAGAAGTAGATCGAAAGAATAAAAACCGTAAGGTACAGTTTTCTCATTGCACCTAACTATCAGCAGCACTTCGAGTTAAGAGGTCAACCTACTACTCTTAATTCCGATCCCACCCACATATTATTATCATTATGAGGCCATTACATGGCCGTATCATGAGGCCGTAAACTACAGATTTGAAATATATCTTTGACATATTTCAGTCGCACTGTCTTAAGTTGTTTCTTATCACAAGCCCGTTGTAAGATCATCGATTAAGTCATCATAATCATAATAAAAAATGCCATAAAAAAGCAGCCGCACATATTTTTAGTTGAGTTGGTTTTTTCTCTGGAACAGCTGATTATTTTTCGAAATTTCCCATGTGGCCCCATAGTAAAAGCTGTTTATATTCATAACTAGAATCACCCTGCAAAGTTTACGTACTGACTTTTTTTTCTGTCGTCATTATACATAAACAAGAGTAAAAAATACCCTTGTTGATATAGCCAATTATGAAAAATCAGATACATTACATTTTTGCCGCTAAATGCTGTTTAAAGATAGAATCGGGTTATGTAAATTTTTCCATGTGCTGGTCTTAAGCCATTCCATGAGAGAAATGGGTATTTTTGAATGCACACAATTTCGTTGGCTCACACGATTAACACCTTATTTTATGTTTAATGATTTTCCATTATATTCTCGAGATTCTGGTCACAGGATAACACGATTTTATAAAAGTTTGCGCGATAGATTTTTATTTTTTTTGCGTGGTGTTTAGCAATCTTAAGAACATTAATTAATATTCTGCGAATACGATACGCCTCGATTACTAGATTCTGGTCGTACAGTTTTTTGTTTGGCGAGATATTACCAAAGAAGTGAACAATCGTCAAAACATGGCGATTGCGCTCTGTTCTCACAAACAGGATTTCCGTTAGTGAGAAAGAGTCGTTACAAGTTCACGGCATCACCCCATTTTCAAGGTGTCACAATGTCGTTATCCGATGGTAGCGGTATTAAAGAAGACGACAGCCTATAATATTCTCAATTTATTTTCGTAGCGAACTCGCCCTTCAATAATAGGGATACATTTACTTAGAAACATTGTAACATTTTACTGAGCACTGAAATAAATACACATCCGTTAGGGCGCGGTTCAGGTCGTTCGAACTTCATTTAAATCGGTTTAGTAGTTTCCTCAAAGGGTTTATGGCAGTTACAGATTTAAAAACAAATTCTAAGCTGGTTCTAAAACTGCCCATTGATCCTGAAATATGAAAGATGATACATTTTTATTCATTTCATTAAGTTTGGTGAATTTTTGCGACTATTTAGGTACTTTATTTTACAAAATATAGTCAATAATTAGACGTATTGCACATACCAAGCAAATAAACTCCCCTTGTTTATTTAACAACGTCAATAAAAGCTTGTTTATTCAAAAATCTAAATAAAGCTGCGATTGAGTTTATTGCAAATATCGTGTGATTAATTTGCGCCCTCTATCATTAAGTTCCAACGCATGCAAATACATACTTTTTTTACGGTTCCGTACCCAAAGGGTCAAAACGGGACCCTTTTACTGAGCTACGCTGTCTGTGTTCGTCAGTCTGTCATCAGGCCATATCTCATAAACATTGATAGTTAGATACCTAGTATAAAATTTTCAAAAATGCCGTATATTTCTGCTGCTGCTATGACAAAATATACATAAGTGAGAAAAACATCAAATAAAGAGGGGTTTTCGTCCTTAAACGTATTTTTGTGCCCGATTTTATCTTTAGCGGTTCGGAGGCTTCATGTTCATAAACGGCAAAAAGTTAGCCAGTTAATTAAGTTTTCACAGAAAATATACATTGCCGCTGTAAAAATAAATACAAATAAATAGCGTAGGTACAATTCATATTCAAGAATGCTCTCATAGGTCCAATTAACGTGATTTATGCCATTTTTATTCATAATGTTACAGAACCCTGAATGCGCGAGTTGGACTCGCTCTTGGCCGGTTTTTATCCGTACTAATATTATAAATCTTAGAGTTTGTTTATGCGTGTGTATGTATGTATGTTTGTTACCTCTTCAAGATCAAACGGATTTGGATGAAATTGGAACACAGGTAGTGTATAACCTGGAATAACGCAAAGGCCATTTACCGCAGGAAAACAACTATTACCAAGGCAAATTGAGTAGGGGCGGGTAAAACCGCTGGGCGAAAATCTAGTTTTTCATAAACGAGTATGTGTGCCGAATAATAAGTGTGTGCATGGGAATAAGCAACAATCACATTGTTATTTGTTCCTAGCGTATGACTGGCTTGGTTTTACTAACTCGTCAAATATGTTGGATGTAGAGCTGTGAAAAATATTATTGAAACGGTTGCTTTTACATTAACTGCTTGGCTTTGCGAGTAGATATACCCCGGAGTCATAATAATAAATAAATAATAAATATGATGAGTGATTTCCTAATACTTTTCATACATGGATAATTATTACTTACTGGTTTAACATGTGGAGCCCTGCTGGGTATAAATAAATACAATCGGTTTCAGCCATTCTTTTCTTATACATTCCGACTGATTTATGTATTATTATAAGGTCTGTAGGTAACAGTAGTGTATTAAAGAACTAAATGGACTTTAAAATTACAATCTTTTCAGATTAGAAAGGTTAGAAAATAAACAGAGAACATTTTTCTAATGTTTTGTTTATGTTCGCGGCTTCCACAAAGTAACCTGTGGTTCATTGACTGTTATGTTATTCCGTGTTATTCTTACACCTTGATAAAGTTCTGTCTTTGGCAGTGGCTCTCAAAAGTTTAACTTTCATACTAGACTAAATAGAATTTTCTGTATAATCCTCTGTATTCATTTTTTTTTTTTCATTTTTTTTTATTTTTTTTTTTATTTATTATAATTGAGATATTGCTTTAAAGGTATTGAGTTTATCAATATTTTCTCATTAAGTAGTTTTTCTTCCTTTTTCGTATGGGACACCGACTCGTCGAACGACTCTATGGTTCCTCAGAGTTTTTCAACCGCTTTCTACTACTAGTTTTAAAGACGGTACTCTTTGATTTTTGAAACGTACACCTGACTGAACTCTACTACTAAGTAGTGAGCCTCTGACATGATTGTGTAGCAACCGCCGCCGTCTAAGTAATTATTATTTGTTTAGGATTTGCATAGGTCATAGTTTCAGACATCAGACTACCACTTTTATAAGGAAGTTTCAATTGCTGTTGGAGAGGCATTAAGAATCATCAAAAGAGACACAAAAAGCCTACTTGTGGAATAGATAGTGTTAACCTAGGATAACAACCGCTTTCCCAACAGTCTGGCTACAAACATTATTCTGCAAACAACAACTTACAAGAATGCTAGTATTGGGTGATCTGAATAAACCGTTGGCTCGTCTCAGATTTACTTGTCTTCAACTTGAGCTAAAAGAAAAACCATTTTTATATTAATTGTTATTATTTTAATGCCGTGTGATGCCGGCTTACAAAAGCATCACCCCATTGCTTACCCTTGGGAGTTGTAAGAGGCGACTAAGGGGCTCGAGGGTGTGTATTGCAATTTTAGGCGATGGGCTGACAACCTATTACTATGGCGATGCACAATTTTCTGAATGACCCTCAAATATTTGTCAGACGTGGCGTAAATGTCCGTTTTGCGGCCGTTTGCGCTCTGCCTACCCCTCAAGGGATATAGGCGTGATGTGTGTGTGTGTATTATTATTTTATTTTTATACTTTGTTGCACATAGTACAACAAGCGGGCCTAATGCCAAGCGGCATTCTCTACCGGGCAACCAGAGGGTAAACAGAGAAAAAAAGACCATCACTGTCGTACCCTCATCGTAGTGTAAGTTTGAGAACCACAGGTTAACGTAAACAATCGTTCCGACCCCGTGTTTACTGCGCTAGCGCACACAACGATTGATCTACGGTTGGCTCAAAGTTACATCTGTAACATTGCTGGCTGAAATACTTTTTAAGGTAAATTTTAAATCAGTTGCGTAAAAGAAAATGTTCTCTTGGGTGGTTCTCCAAATTGTCGTCCGTCGCTGCGTATTTTTAACGCGCCGTAACGCATGCGTCTATCAGACTAAAGGAAATTTCGAATTCCGATCTTATTCCTATAGAAATACGCGTCAGTCAAATAACTTGACAGGCGCATCCATTACGCACTGTAAACGCACCGTAACTGCATTTGAGAACCGCCTAAGTAGAACATTTTAAATGTAACATAAGTAATGTTCTTTTTCGTTAACTCACGGAACTCCAGATTGTATGAATTTGACATCACAGATTTTTGCGCAATTTGTATCTCATTCATACAATTCTCAAATTTATTTTGCTTTTTATGTTGTACATACAAAGATGATAAATTACAAATATATGTCACAATTTAAACCCCCAAGAAATAGGACACATATCATTTTAATGGGGATAGCTGTCACAGGTATTTATAAATAATAACTTGTAAGTAGGTAAGCAGTATTTCCACCTACTTTTCCACAAGCACCATCTACATTTGCTAAACCGGGGACGGTGGGAGCAGCTTTGCGGGTTCAGTACATACATTTACACACACACAAAACTAATCTGCAATAATATGGCGTGAAGATGAGCCAACTGAAACTTTGTTGAAGACTTTTGATGTCATCTAAGCTCAATTTTATGTCAGCACTTCAACGAGAAAACAGAAGACATAAAGCTAACAGTTTAAAGACTAGACAGTGATCACAATCGTAACAACAACACATCAAATCGCTGGACTGCTTGCTCACCACATCTGAAACATTGTTACAATGTCATAAATCCTCTATATTTGCAGATCTCTAAGGAGCATAATATTCAGGTAGGCATACCTAACCTGGGCCCGAAGTCGGCCTATTGAAAATCGTTTCAGTTGTATGTAGATAGCGTATCAGTGGCATGGTTTTGGGCGTTTCGTTTTCTGCTAACAGTTTGAAGTATAGAATATCATGGTGACAATAAAATGACAGTTGAGTGTCGCTGGCTTTGCAGAGTAAAAAAATTAAAGAATCCGGGCCCTGATCGCGGACATATTCAAATCAAAATGAGATAAAAGATAGTGACTGTGTTTATTTATTAATTTTTCCTTTTATTTAAATAATAAAGACCTACTTAATCCAATTCCGATAAGTTTTAAAATCACAACCCATTTATAACACGGAAAATCATGTCATCAAATACATGTGTATCGATAAAATATAAATCCTACATGAATTTATTTTGATCCCATTAACAATGTATTAATACCTATCTTTCGTATCCATTGGTGGGATTCGCAATAATTCGCTGTGCTACTACATGAACTATATAATTTAAATTATAATACGAGAATAAAATATTTTTATGTAAGTAGCTATCGCTTAGCAAAATATTTAATTTTTACCACGGGATGGAAAGATAAAATTATAACTTCACAGACGGCCTCAACTCGCGTAGACTGTCAATGCGGCCACTTAAAACCATTGAAACTCAGTCGACTAAAACTCACCGTGGTACCACCGGTCATTGAAATTTCATGCATGCGACAGACGAGTACCACCGCGTACTGAATTCCTGAATTCACAGAGCAAATTAAAAAAAAATACAGCATAGGGCCGCTTTATGGCACTGTGGAATTTTGTAATCTATTCGAAACTGATGTTTGTCTGTCGACTGGACTATAAAATTGGTATTTGAAAATGATGCCATGAATTTGTTTGCCTGGACGTTAAAATTAATAAATTGCCGATGTACTAGTGTATAGGGTGGACAAAAAGATTGGGCCTTATTAATAAGGGCTAAAAAAGTATGCATTACTCAACAATGATGGTTATACTTAGCTCAAGATTCTAGATATGCCTTATTGAAGTGACTCCACCGACAAGAGTTTGACTCTTAAATTTGAAGAATGACGAAATGAAAGAATCGAGTATGATAACCCTAGCACTGTACATTATCAGTTTAAAACACTGTTCATTATTAGTTCAAAAGAATACTTACCAATTCTTTTTTCTTTTTTCGTGTGGGACACCAAGTCGTCCAACGACACGATGAACCCTGGTGTCAGAATTTCAACCGCCTCCTACTAGTAGTAGGCCTCCGACATGGGTTTGTAACGACCGCCATCTTAGTAATCATAGACAGCAACCGGGACCGACGCACGGAACCATTTCTTTTCGGACAATCAGGTGGTTCATCCTGCAATGTCCTAACCAGACCGGGAACAAATTCACAAAGTGATAAATATTAACTTTGTGAGTGTCCCACCGAGAATTTTGAACCTTTTGATTGACACAATATCTTCGAACTAGTCCCAGTTACCTTACCTTGAGTCAGCTTCACACATAAAAATAAAAAAATACTTTAGTTTGAGCTTTTTGGGAAGCAGTTTTAATTTTCATCCGTCCAAAGACAATCACTAAAACTTATGAAACGCCGCAGACCTTTGCTGTGATCATCATTTGTTTTTTATTCACACAGATACTTATTTGCTTCTATTAAACAAACATGAATACAAATTTTACTTTGTTGTTTCTTTGATGTTACAAGCTGGTTTTGAGTTTCGACAGACTCTTTAATTGTAACAGATATTGGGAAGCTTAAATTCTCAATATTATTTTTTACGGTAGATTCAAATATTTAAACTTATTTTTAAATGATTATGGCGTATAAATTACCACATTAGTCCAAATACCTTGAGTTGACTTTCTAGTAATAAGTGAAATGCCAAAAACGATTATTTTAAACTCACAACAAATAAAATTCCATAAAATTGAAAATATTAAAAAATAAAACTTGTATTGATTAAAGCTATTTTGACGAGACGTTCACATTTTAAATAGGGGTCCGTCCTTTTTGGACACCTTGTTCTTTGTTGCACCAAAGGCACTTAATGGTAATTTTTGTTATTTAATATATTTAATCCGACTACCTCATAACTTTTTCATTATCTTTAATAATTACAGAACTTATAAAAAAATACAAATTGTCTTAAGTAGTTCAAAGAGAAATCAGGGAGAAAACTTACAGGTAATAAGTACCAAAGCAGAGCAAAACGTTTTATTTCCTTTCATACTAATGAGCCAACATCTCTCACTACTCTTTTCCCCTAGGTATCACGGAAAAATACCCTCTAAAAGACTCAACAAAAAAGCAGACGATTCTGAAAAAAAAGTTTATAACGTCGACGTCGTTTTCAAAACTACTAAATTAGGGCACGAAGAGGTGGGTACCTATACAGGGTGTAAGGGACAGCTCTCCGAATACTCATCGGGTGCATTCAGACCATGAAACTGAACATTTCCCAATACCTATAAAATATTTCAGGAAACGAAATTTTTTTTTTCTACTTCCCAAAGTAAATGCAGCTGATTGTGATTTGGTATGGGTGGTCGAAATTTTTTTGTCGTTTCCTGCCATATGTTTCTAGAAAAAAGTTGTTCAGTTTCATGATCTCCATGCAATATTCGGAGAATATCCTATCAGTATTCGGAGGGGTATCCCTTACATTCCGTATAGCCACAACACTAGACAAGGCCTTCCCCTTATTTAGGAGTATTATCTGAATACCACATTTATAAAACACTTACCGTGTTAGGTAAATTATTTTTAAACTTGCAAAATTTTGAAGTGCGGGCAGCATTTGAACCTGCGAGGTAGACCAGATGAAACTGATGGAAGAGGCGTCGCCACTAGTGATGGCGAAAGTCACAGGTTCAAATCCTGCCCGTGCTTTAAAATTATGTAAGTAAAAATAAATAACAAACATTTCTACACTTCCCGCTGGTGTCGGTAGGAGGATTGGCGAGCGCTGCACAAAGTGTTAATTACCAGATAACGCTCCTATCCTGGATTTAACCCTTAGTTGCCTTTACGACATCTACGGGTACAAAATAGGGTGACAAGAGGGTGACACTGTTCTTAACCTGCATGCACATACGGTAGATTACGTAATAATATGCAAAACTTTTAATTTAAAGGCAACACGTAATTCTGTCTTTACGTACATCTATTTTTAAAAAGAAAACAATTTTTCACCGGTTGTTCCTCATTTAATTTGTTGCCGTGTGATGCCGGCTTAGAATAGCATCACCCCATATCTTGCCCGTGGGAGTCGTAAGAGGCGACTAAGGGACTCGAGGGTGTGTATTGCAATTTTAGGCGATGGGCTGACAACCTGTCACTATAGCGATACACAATATTCCAAATAACCCTCAAACATTTGTCAGACGTGGTGTAAATGGCCGTTTTTTGCGGCTGTTTACGCTCTGCCTACCCCACAAGGGATTATAGGCGTGATATGTGTGTGTGTGTGTGTGTTCCTCATTTAATGCAACTATTAAAAGTACACGTACTTTCGAGTTACCTCTTAAAGGGATCAATCTATACTGGTTATTTTTAACAACTATATGAGAACTACAATATGTTGGTCCCTCAAAGGGGTAGATTGATGTGCTGCTGGTACTACCTATCCGCAAAGTTTGCACTCAGCTTCATATAAATTCAGCAGTCGTAAATGAACTTTTGTGTTGAGGTGTAATGAGAAACTCTTCGTACTTCACGAGTAAATAGGTAATCAGCAGGCTCCTCTACCTACACATTTCAAGGGGTCAACCTATACTGGTTTAAAAAAATAAGTGCTTGGAAAACCAATAAATGTTAAGCTTTTAAATTATAACTTGGTAAATAGTTGATATTAGGTACTCGAGTGTTGTATTAACCCTTTAAAAACACGAGTTTCTTAATCCATTGCAAGTTTTTTATTTATTTATTTATTTATTTATTTATTTAGAACAAAGAATACGATTCTGTAACTTTTGTATGCGGTTCTCCCACTTTCGTCGGTCGCTGCGTATTTTTAACGCACCGTAATGCATGTCTGTTAGACGAATTTACAGACGCATCCGTAAACGTACCGTAGCCGATCAGAATTCGCAATTTTCTTTCGTCTGGCAAACACATGGGTTACGGTGCGTCAAAAATACGCACAAGTGGAAGAACCGCCGTAAGTTTATTGTTCATGCCTGTGGGAATACTCTGAAATATCTACGTACAGAACAGACTTTAAAAAATCCGTTCTTAGAGTTTCCAGCCATTCATGTTTGAACTTTGACCCCGACTCTTCTTTACTTGAAACAAGCTGCGCATAGTTCAGTCAAAAAATATAGTTCAGTCGCTGAATTTCGGATTATTTTGGATACATGACATCAAAGATTTTCGGCACAATTTGTCATAACTAATAAGCATGTAAGTTTGGTTCCGTAGCTCAAAATATCACGTTGTTGTACGTCCGTCCGTCCGTCTGTCTGTCTGTCTTTCTGCCTGTCTGTCTGTCTGTTTGTCTGTTTGTCTGTCTGTCTGTCTGTCAAGAGTTCAAGACCGTTTATCCCTCTCAAACGACCCTATGTCCAAAAAAATCTTTTCTTTTGTTCTTAAAAAAATAACAATGTAACAGACAAAAATCTTCTCCCCAACATAATAAGTTCCGCGTGAAAGAAGGTATAAAACTTTTAACAAACTCAAATCTGATTGGTCACGCCCCACCTATTATCGTCGCATAAAAAATTCAAAGCAAATTACTGAACGAAAGGAATCCAATTTGAAAGTTTCTTTGTTTGCCTACTCTGTGGGGTTGCGATTTTTATAGAAAACTAGTGGGGTCCATAAAACCTTATGATTGAAGGGTTAACACGGCGCGTGGCGGGTTGTATGGTTTGCGTCAGATAAATCGTTATAATATAATATAACTAATTAATACTACTTTTTATACAGAAAATTGATGAGATACCTACCAAATTCAATAGTTTAATTTTAGTTATAGTGTTTGATTTAGTTAACTAATTGAATAATGGCTTAGCGCGGAACCCAGTACAATGAAGGTAAAAAGTATAGTATTACTATGTATGGCAAACCTGAAGTCGGAGGACAGTTTTAGCTGAAAATACAGGTTTGACCAGTTTTACGTATTAAAGGGATCCGGCTATTATATTAATTGTATAGTATACTTTTAACCGACCTCAAAAACAGAGAAGGATCTCAATACGTCGTGATTTTTTTTACATGAAGTTAGGCTAAATGCAATTCAATGTATTCATCCCCAAGTGTGAGTAACTATCAAGTAGGAAAGGAAGGTAAAAAGGGCGAAGCCAGTGTATAAATTGTCAAAGGAGTCTACCTACAAAAACAAAAAAATAAACGGCTAAGGCAGAGTGCTGCGGTCTTTACAAAAGGTTCTGTATCTATATAAAATTAATATACATAATTAATATAAATTAGTATATTATAAAAAAAAGATTAACAGTTTCTTAAAGCTTGAATATAAAAATTAGAACAAGCTAAAAATAAAGGAGTTGTACGATTGGTATAGATACCGACTTCATTGTCTTATTCGAATTTTCATAGTCAGTCTTACTCAACATCGAGTTTAGTACTGCAGCCATAATTTTGTGGCCCGATATTTTCCACTGCTAGAACTGAACCCTAAAATAGCACTTTGCACCACCTATCCATCGGTACATGTAAATCTCTTTCAAAATCATTCACCCGTTGGCAAGCTGTCGTGAAATCTGTGAATGCAAATATAGGAATATAAGCACACTTTATACAGGGGATCCAAAACAGATGCTTTTTTTAGATGCTCCAGACCCAAGGTTATCAAAATGAAGGGTGATATTTTTACTAATGACCGATAGCGAAAACTCTGATCGAGCTGGTGATAAGGAACGACTTTCTCAAAGGAAAATCGGTCGAAATAAAAAAAATTACGTCCCATTGCAAATTGCCGGTCACCTCAATAATGTTACTATGGTAGCTAAGAATATTTTTGTCTTATTTCGACCTTTGTTCCTTGGGGAAAGTTCTTCCTTATCATGAGCCCGTACTCTATTTTCAGTAGTTAAATTTCACCCTTTATACCTAAACTAAACTAATGTAGGTAGGTATGTTACCCGACTTTTCTTCGTTTTTGAGTTACGATATTTTAATTTTGCTTGAGTTGGTGTCAGATATCTGTTTCTTTTTCCAGGTAGAGCAAGAAAAATAAAGCACATATTTCAATTTTAGAGCGGAATAAATATTAATCATCTCAAAATCTAAGAAAAAATTACATGGACTTTACTAATAACTTTTTGGACCACCCAGTATTATAGTATAGAGTTATACCTAGGTACACATGCACGCTGCACTATTGTGCACCGTTTGTATGCCATTGTTGTCGCCCGGTGGGAACTAATGGTGTACCCGAAATATGCGCACGGGGTATAGCCAATCTTTGTTTTACCAAAGGTTTTAGCCGTGTTAAAAAACATAGACGCGTGTTTAGACGATGTTTTTGTCAACGGCTTAAAAAAGCACAAAACACATCCGATTATGGTTGCTAAAGTTTTAAAAAGTTTGGAAATATTATCAACTTTTCCAAATAATTTTTGGTCTCTACTATCTTATAGGAGCAAAGGAAAAGGAATATTTACTCAGTATTAACTATTCTGATAGATTTACTAGTGGATTTACTATCTATAAGAATGCTTTTGGTTCCGTATATCGTCTACCTAAAGCATTGACAGATGTTAGATAAAATCATAGCTAGGTACCTACAAAAGCTTTTGAGTGCCCTATCGTACTTGCAAGCAAACTGTGAACAGTGTAGTGTAGGGCCAATCTAACCCATTGTTCTTTTTGGCATAGCTTTCAGATAAGCTTCCGATAAAGCCCG
Source organism: Tuta absoluta (assembly GCA_027580185.1). Taxonomy (NCBI): domain Eukaryota; kingdom Metazoa; phylum Arthropoda; class Insecta; order Lepidoptera; family Gelechiidae; genus Tuta; species Tuta absoluta. Next base: position 5,847,832 of record JAQAHW010000008.1, read on the forward strand.
CATCGGGCATGAAATCCATAAAATAGCGTCCAGAAGTTATTACATGACACCCTGTCCATATTTAAAGACAAAATTTAAAATGCTGGAACCAAAAAGTGATCTCACTAATTTTAATTAATATAAGTTATGTACAGCTTTCTATTATCGTTATTTTAAGTACCTATCGTTGCTCAATTGAAATTTTATTTGAATGCTGTGTTCGTCTTAAAGTGTCTTACATTATAAGAACTAGATTTATTACTGCTTAAGACACTAATGATGTATATATATGTGAGATGTTGATAAACCAATAAACAATAAATAATTTAGATGGTCTGTCTGTATGTAGATAGCTATACCAACTACAAACTAGTTCTAAAAAAAGTTTTATTTGAACCTAAAAAAAACGGATAAAGACATTATTTCCAAAATAAATTGCATTGTCACAGATGTCGAAAAATAACACATAGAAAGCTTTTCACCTCAATGCATTTTCAATGCAATCCTTTCAAGGCAAAATACTTACATCTTCCATACAGTTGGCTAGGCACTAACAGTCGACGACAGCAGTACGAGTACCTACTAAATAAATTACAAATTCTACGATACTGTAGGTGAATAACATTACTATTACAGTTGGTAAATCAGCGCATAAAACTGAACAACTTTCTCCAGAGAATACAATAAAGTTATTTTCGTACCTATCTCCTATATTATGGATAAAATGTGATGACAGCACCAGAATCATTTTGTTGGTATTCTATTGGAGTGCCAGATGATTTTTGTCATACCTTGACATGTGCTCTTTGGAAATTGTTTACTGTGTGCTGGGCTAGTTCATACTTTGAAAAAAGTTCAGTTTTACCTACCTCAAATAATAAATGAAGTGAAATTTAGCTCTGTTACTCTATGGCCGGTGGCGTAGCGAACCGCCAAGTCCTGGAACGAATTATTTTTACAGCCCTCCTGCGACAGGTCATTTCTGGCGACAGTAAAACTTCATTTCATGCCTGCACCAGGTAGGGTTTATGATTATGAGCCATCTTTGAAGAAGCCACGCCGTAAATACTGTTTATTTTGGTGTGGAGGGTTTAAAACCAGATTATCATAAAGGTCGAAAAATTATGGAAAAACGTGTGTTGGTGTTATGCAGCTGGGGTGAGCTTTTCAAGCTCGTTCGTCACCAAATACAGACAGACAGACAGACAGAAACACTTTATTGCTCACATTAATAATCATAACATATACAAGAACAAAAACAAACAACACAATATAAGCAAAGGCGGCCTTATCGCTTTAAGCGATCTCTTCCATGCAACCCTGCACACTAAGAGAAAACATTGAAAACATCCTAAGTTTGGATATGTTTAAAACTTCACCGTATGATGTCGATTTAAAACACAATCACCTCATTTCCACTCGTGTATATCGTAAAATGCGACTTATGACATAACTCCAGGGAATGCGTTATCTGCAAAATACAACCACCTGCACTGCGCTTGCTAATCCACCAGCCAAGCCTAGTTAGTAAGGCAAACATCTCCCAATAGGGGAAAGTCTATCTCCAGTCTATCAATGGAATGTTGTGGCCGTTGATGACTCGGTCGCCTAAATGCCCATTGGTCGTCAAGGTTTAGGTCACAATCATTCAGTTTAATTGTTTTGAGTACTGTATGGCGTGTTTCTGTTAATCCATCGTTTAAATGTCTCTCTCAATTTATATTGAGTTGAGTGATTCGTTAAAGCATCCAATAATAACAAATAACTTCTAAGAACCATTGAACTAATATGAAGTAACGTTCTAAGAACTTTTAATTTTGAGTACAAGTAGCTACATAGCGATAATTCATATAGGATCGTATCTATTAGGTAGACAGTCTTGACAGCAAAAAATGCCTTAGAGTTGGGAAAACCATGTAGATATTAGTACCACATAAGTAGGCAGGTGCCTATTACTATACCTACATGTGTAGATTTGGACCTGAAATCTTATTCGTAAATAGCTGTAAGTACCTAACTTAAATTCATTAATATCTGAAAGAACATTTACCTAATTTGTACAGCAGCGTAGATTAAGTAAAAATGTCCTCTGAATGTTCAACTTTAACCGAAAGCTTAGCTTAGCTTATTTTGAGTAAAGTATAACTAACCTAGCGGAAATTCATACATGATCATCAGGTAGGTTAGTACAGTCTTTACAGCAAAAACATGCCTCAGAGTTGGGAAAACCATTTAGATTAGTAGGTAGGTGCCTATTACTATACATTATCATATAGGTATATATATAGAATTGGCCCTGAAATTTTATTCTCATACATATGTACAGTCGGTTATAGCACATAAGGTACCAGAGGTACTCCAAAAGAGCTGAATTAATTTTGTCCTTAGCAATGTTTTTTTCTTGACATGTATATGTTTTAGTAGAAAATTACTTCTTTTATAAGAATAAGTTTAAATTTTGATTATGTATTTACTGGGGATAAACATAATACAGTTCTTTTGGAGTACAACCTTTTTTGCTACAACCGACTGTACCTTACTTTAATCCATTAATATCTTAAAGGACATTTCCCTAATTTGTACAGCCAGCGTAGATAAATTAGAAATGTCCTCTGAAAGTTCAACTTTACCCGAAAGCTAAGTAAATGTAAAGAGAGTACGGTTGGATGAACGTCAAAACTCCCGAACTTCTAAGTTACGGCTTCATTCCAGTTTGAGACTCAACTAAACGATGTTACTTTGCTCCTTCTCCATTTATTTTTGTAGAATTTTTAGTCCAATGGGAAATTATGAATGCAAAATTCACTAGCGGCGTGCCCAGCGGTTTCACCTACTGCTAAACGTTTTCCCACAGGACTAAGACTTCCTCTTGAATCACTCTATCTACAAAAAAAACACATCAAAATCCGTTGCGTACTTTTAAAGATCTAAGCATACATAGAGACTATTAGGGACACGGGAAGCGACTTCATTTTATTACTATGTAGTTAGTGATACCCGTGTAACTTAAATATGTATTGTTGATGTTTTTGATGAAATGACCACGCACCGGGCAATCTTGCGGTTCGTGACAGGCTCACAAATGCCAATCTCTACAGCCGCAACTTGATGCGGCGCAAATTTGTGCCCTGATATTCGGTTTTTGTAAGAGATTTCGTAACCTCCTTTCGTCAAAACCAGATACGGTAAAACACCGGCCAATCACGCGGTACGTGTCAGTATCGCGTTAATATTAGCTGGACCTCGACCCATCCATTGGACGGATTATCAATACACTACTATACTACGTACTAGTAGTTTTTAACGTAAATACCAAAACAAAACCAAACCAAAAACGTTACGTTACGTACTTTTCGTACCGCGCTACCGCTTGAAAGGAAACGTTTCGGCTTTTGTTTGAAAGTTACGCTGGAGTGGCAAACGTTCGAACTTTTAGTACGCATGTGGTATCGCGCTAATTTTTTGACAGCGTTTTAAACCATTAACGTAACGTTGTTGGGAAGGTCTAAGACGCTGTCAAATGAAAGTTTTTCTTGTACCTAGTTCATAACAAAACCGTTCACTTACCTTACATATTTGAGCACCTTTCAACTATGTATTATCTGAATCTGAACGCACCCTAATACATATTTAATTTGTCATTCACAAACAATTTAATCCTCGATGCACACATTAGCTTTGATCAAAAAGACCTGTTACGAAGTCATACTTTTGCATTTAGGGGTTGGACTCCCTTGGATATACTCAGTCATGGGTTATTTGGCCCTTACTCGTAAATTATTGGCTACATAATATTTGATTCATATTCAATAAAAGCTTTTTATTTTTGAAAAGATTTTGTAACGCATTCCTTTTATTACATACATAATATCACGCCTGTTTCCATTGCCGGGTAGGCAGCTCGTAAACGGCCGTAAAAAACGAACATTTACACCACGTCCTAGATATATTTGAGGGCTATACAATAAAATTGATTTTTCAGAAATGTAATTGCAAATTTAATTTTTATTGTTTTTTATTAATGCATTACAAAGCATATATACATACTAAATACTTAAATACTTATTATATTTGCATAACCCTCTGAACCCTAACTACAATAACATAAAGGCCTATCTAAACGTGGTACCATACCTCATATTATGGGGAGCACCAGACGACTTTAGGTCACTGTTTACTGTTTAGCTTAGTATTAATTGTACCTATTATATTCATTGGGAAATGACATAAATATCATCTGATAGCTCGTACATATAGCATCTGATGAATAGCAATCCGAAACAGACATAAAAATCACGCATATATCGCTTGCGGGGTAGGTGGGCAGAGCGTAAACGGCCGTCGAAAACGTTGTTTTAAAAAACTCTACTCCCCCGTACACTCAGACGCACGGAGTCAGCAGGGGTGCGTAGTGCACTATACACACATGATGAGAGGAAGAGAGGGTAAATCGGCACCCCTTATTATTATTAGCAGTCAATGCGGTCGCGAACTTGCTGATTGAATATTTTAGTGAAAAGTTGATTGATAACGAAAGAAATATATACCAAATTTTTATACCATGCAAAATTGCAGCGCAGGCAGAATTTCGACCTGCGATGCCCAACACGTAGATATTTTTTCAAATTTAGTACACAATATACCTCTATTATGTTGATAAAAAAACGTTATTTGTCCCTTTATTTACCCAAATAAATTGTGTATCCAAACCTCAGAAAGTATTTTGATACAGACATACATTTAATATAACTCCTGAGGAAAAACCGCGTAAGTGACAAAAAGCGTAATTTTGAGATAGCCCGATAATTTACTTTTTAATTAAAATTATAGTCAACTTTTTATAATGTAGGTACTGATGTTAAGCGTATTTCATCGAATAACATACGATAATTATGCTTAATTAATAAAATGAATGAGCTATTAATATTAAACAGATATTTCGTAACGAGTAATTAGATCCAACGTTTAATTACCATCAACCAATTAGCTATTAAGTTAAATTATGAAATTTTATGTTGCGTTACACCTGAAATAGGTAAAAGAGACACGACATATTAATGTATAGAGTTTAATTAGTAGTCGAATAATTTTATGTGAACAAATTATTTCTTTCGGCTTACCTGAAAAATGGCATCCGACTTTTCGCACACACTTTAAACACAACAAAACAAACAAAATCACATCCTGTTAACCAATCAAAAATACTTTCTGTCCTCACAAAAGTTCTAATTTCAAATTAATTGAATAAGTTTTCGACGAAGTTCCCGCTTAAAAGTGGTCGCTTGACACAGGGTACCGCTCCCAGCGAAACGCGCGCCAACTCTGATGCGGGATGGGATTGAATCAGGACGCAGGGAATGAAAACAGGTGACTATGGTTTTATTTTTGATGGTTGTTTGAAACTTGTATTGTGAACCTTATTTTACCTGTCAGGTATAAACTGTAAAAATATATAATTAAGGTATACAAAGTGATTGGTAACAGGATGAATACTGAGTGACTACATAAGTATTAAATATTTTTTTTATCGTCTCTACTTTGCTGATTTTACCGCCCCGTACCGTAATTAGTTTTTGTTAATAAGTAAAAAAATATATATTTTATTCAAATTATGACTGTTAAAATTGTTTTGTTTTGTTTTTAAACTATGTTTAATTTGAAAATGTGTAATAACACTAATAACTTACTTATGGCTTAGTAAACTAAAAAAAGAAAGTTTTTTTTGGAAGTAATATGAATGTAATCAATCACTTACAGAAGTACTAACAGACGTCATTGTGGTGCCATCTATAGCTAAAGCGTGGAAGTTACATCAACTGATGAAGGGGCTTGATCACGCTCCGCTTCCACGCTGCTTATTGATACAAGTTACAAATAACACCATTAGATGGCGTATTCTCGAATTTCTATTTCGTCTCATTAGAACAAACTATAAGACCTCTGTTTTTATTTTTTATTACTCACTTGGATATGTAAGCTGTAAAATGTACTAAGTATTATGACGGCGATGTATAACAAATAACTTTCTAATTAGTTAAGCATGTGCGTGCATATGATCTTACATTATTAAAGATTAGATAAACTTTTACTTAGGTTATTTTGGATTTACAACAATATTATCATACAATACTTAGTTACCTACCTATATTTTTACGTAATTCTAACTACATACCTATTTGTTATAATTATTAATACTTAGGCTCTTATGACTGATTGGTTACTCGTTTTATAGTTGCATTTATATTTTTATTCTGATTACTCAATTTTTATTTTATGACAGATTATGTTCAACAGATTGCCATTCAGCATGGCAACACAGCCAGCGTTACGGGTACCTTCGGCCCGGGTACGAGCAGGCATTAGCTGCTAGGTTAGTGTATATATGTATATATAGGTACGTATTAGTTTATTGAGTCTTTTTTTTACTGTAAATAACTTCATAAATTATTCAATTGAGAATCCAAAAATAAATTTTACGACACATTTCTAAAATAGTCGTGTAATTACATTAACGAAATTTTTATATTTGCAGTTGTAAGTATTTTTATAATATTGTAATTTAATGCAATAATTTAAATATATATTATAATATTTTTATTTTAATGTCAAGGTCTAGATCAAGATCGCCAAACAAGAGCCTTGACCCATTGCATTTAACTGTGAGATCGAACTTGACAGTTGGGAGATATTTTATTTAAATTTAATCCCATTTATATTATCATCATATCAGCCCACATTTACCTACTGCTGAGTATAGGCCTCTTCTTTTTTAGGTATTTATTTTTCTAGGTCGTCCGTCCATCTAGCGGATGGTCTGCCTACTGGAAGTTTAGTTGTTTTCATCTATTTATTATAGTTAGATTAGATACGGGTTATGTTCTATCATTCATTACATTAGGCACAGGCATTTAGAGGTTATACTTTCAAAACTTTGTTTTACCATTTCATACCTTGAGCTAAAAGAGACTTACCGATTTATAGGTACAGGGTTATTTTTTATTCACCCCGGAAATTTTACAGGGTGATTCTACTCATGATTCTGAACAATTTTTAGTATGGGGTCACCTGCGAAATCGCGAAAAAAAAAACAGCTGCTCCACAGACAAATTCATACCTACTCGAACTAAATGTATGGGACAACTGTTTTTTTTTTCGCGATTTCGCAGGTGACCCCATGATAGAAGTTGATCAAAATCATGAGTAGAATCGCCCTGTAAAATTTCCGGGGTGAATAAAAAATAACTCTGTATTATATTTCATAGTAATACCTAAGTGTTTGGATAAAAATCTTAGGAATAATTTTATTGAGTTTTTAAATTGAATTAGAATATAATATTTAAAAGTCTTAATATTAATTTGATTTAGAGCCAGACATGTTCCACTCAGAGGCCTCCTTCTCCTTCTACCACTTTTCCCTATCTTGAGCCGCATCCATCCAGTTTTGGGTGAGGGCATTTAGTTCGTCTCTCCATCTTTTCCTGGGACGACCAGGTATTGCGTTAGTAGGGTCCCAAGTTGTAGTTATTTTTGCCTATAGCATTCTGGCGACATGTCCAACATAATCCTACTCAATATAGGCTGCCTCCCGACCTACTTTAACTACTTGTGTGTGAGAGCGCTATAGTGTTCGTATAATATGACATAAAAATAAATTTTACCAATATTATGTCGGCGTTGGTCACACAATTCAAAGTGTCTGTATTTTATACTACTTAAAATGTGAATGGAACGGTTGACTGGAAGTAGCTAATGAAATTTGAAATTAACCTTTGTTTTTAAGATGTACTGACGATCATATCTGCTGGTTCCGGTTTACGAGATGGTTCCTCTTTTATTTACGTAAGCTTTGATAAGATTTTCTTAGTCATTAACTTATTGGCCAAATAGTAATTAATAAATTAATCATTTACCTCATATAACTTTTGAAAAACAGAGACAAATTTAACAAAGTGCATTTCAATTTTCACAAAAAAAAAGTTTATTATCAGCTTTTTCTTCTTTTTGTGTGGGACACCGAGTCATCCAACGACCTGAACTGCTTTAAATTAATTTATTTATTTAATAAATAACTTAATTTAAATTTTTTCATTTTGTAATCCAATACGACTTGAGTATAGTAACAGGTATACAAAGTACTCAAAAGAAGCAAATAGCAATTAATTCATGAAAACTCCAGAGAACCTACAAACTCCGCTAACAGTAAATTACAAAAAGAACAAGATACTCGGCACTGTTACATGACTACATCTAGATTGTAACAAATCTTGACGGCGTAACACTAGCCAACGGCTCTATATATTTTCTCAAGAATCAATACTGGGTGTCAATTTAGCGTTTCATTATTATATTCGAGTATTTATTTTATATGAAATATTATGTGTATTATAAATTATTTCTATGTACAAAAGGATATCGAAATGAGGTTTTTTTGAAAATTCTATAACTTTATTCCTTACAGAAAAAATATTTCATTCGGGTTTTGTCTGACAGTAAAAGTTATATATTTCTAGTAAGTAAGGTATTTTATGTGATGTTTCTAACTTTGCCTACAAGACCCTCTATACGTAGAGCAAAACTGTGTAGTACAGTTTCTTGTGGTATACTCTGGTCGTGACGCAGGCCATTATCTGATGTGACGTAACGACGTAACATTTTCTTCTTCCTGATAAATCTTGCACGTTAAAATCTATGGTCAACTATTTTAGGGCAACCAACAAGAATCTCAGCAGGTAGTAATTGAATGTCAGCTATTTTTGAATTCATTATTATCTTCTTAATCTTTGAAAATATTAAAATAGTCACAATGTCAGTTAGTTATTTTAATGTAGTATTTCTAATATAAAGCAGTCTTCGATTTGATGATTATTACGATTGATATGCAGTCAAAATAATAAATGTGCAATGTGTTAAAAGTAAATGATATCATCTAGTTGACATGTTTTATTATTTTTGTGTCAAAAACATAAAAGGATGTAGAGTAGATAGATAGTAGAATTACACAGTTTTCCGAATGACCCTCAAATGTTTGTCAGACGTGGAGTAAATATGTCTGTTTTTTGCAGCCGTTTACGCTCTGCCTACCCCGAAATGGATTATAGGCGTGATATGTGTTTGTGTGTGGGTGTAGATGAGATTCATGAAAAACTAATGCTGCCTTAATCTTTATAAAATGACTATCACATAATAATTATGGAGTCAATCAACCAGAAGTGTCAATAATCAGCTATAAAATTATTAAGTTGATTATTAACTGTTTATTTTTAATTTTCCGTTGGTTGAACAACGTTTCTCATTGAGGTCCATTCTATACACAATAAAAATTACTATAATTATTACACAAAATATTATGATTTTTTAAAGCCAATCTTCAATTGCACATAAATGGCGCTTAACTTAGTTGAAATAAGTTATTTATTTTATTTCGAGGGAATTTAAGTTAATAGATGAAATGTATTTTGCGAGCCAAATATCAAAATTACAGCTTGAAATTACGCCGCCATCTGATTTTTAATTATAAAAAAGATCAAGAACTGTCAGATAAAAAAGTCCCCAATGCAAGTTCTTTTAGACTAATTCGAATACTTATAATTATGCATTAGTAAATTATATTAAACACTATATAAGAATATCTATAGAAAGTATTTATTAAAAATTACACCGGGTTTAGTATTTTCCTGGTTAAAATTGGTAACTAATTTCCGTATTAAAAATGCCTGTTAATGAGCACGTACTTATTAATTTTTGCTAATTAATTATAATGTTCAATACATGGAATAACTATCAATATTTTTAGATACTACCAAAAAAGTATTAAAATTAAGGCTGTTTTATTTTGTTTTTGAAGTTTCGTAACAGCTTACCTCTGAAATTTGAGACAAGAGATAAATTGTCTTGAATTTTCAGTTTGCGTTGGTTTGAAACATAAAATATACCTACTTCTTAAAATAAGTAAGTATGATTCTTTGAAATGTATTTGTTCTTGATGTTTCATTTTGGAATAATCCAAGTGAATAACACGCGATTTCTGTAACACTAACAGAATAATAAATTTTGCCGTTGCTACAGAAGCTGTAGACATTTTTCTCTTTGATTTATTTGCATGAAAATCTTATTAAGTTAATTTATTTATACTCATTTAATGGTGTTGATTATGTGCTATTATAAATTATAATAAAGTTTAAATATGTTGAGTCTGTTTTGAAAAAACACTGTTGATTTATAGTTCCCATCTGCAAATGTTGTAACTAAGTTTGCAATATTATTTATTAGCTTTTTATTGTAATTTTCGAGCCAATCCTAACTATCAACAAAGATCATAAAATAGAAAAAAATATTATAGGATGATAATAAGTTCTAATAAACACCCAGTTAATTTATACTTAATAACTAAAAACGTTGTAACTAAGTTTGTATTATTGTTTATATTGCTTTTTATTGGAATTTTTGAGCCTAATGTGATTAAACATAATAAATAAAAATATAAAATAATTAATAAGTAGCTAAGTTTGGCTTCATAAAAAACCCATCTAACGACAAATAAACAATGCAAAAGTGCAAAGCTGTGAGACGGTGCAATGGCATAACCGCGTAAGTTCTATTTTAGTGCGGTGTCGGGGACCGATATGCGCATGACCGGGGCTGAGGCGAGAACTAGACTCAGTCCGCACGCCGCACCACCAAGCGCGGCCGCGCGCCGCCCGCGTTACAGCTAATACACTCGATAAAAAACAAAAACAAACGCGAATAGTGTGCGACCGTCAACCAACCAGTAACCCGTTCGGAATTCAAAAGTGATAGTGAACTATATTATAATTCAAAATGAGGCGCAACGTCAAAATCTTGTTCATCATAGGAGCTGTTTGGATGCTTTTCATGTTTTTCTACATGCAGCCCGATTCGACACAGTCTAAGGTGAGTTGCGTATTTTTTTAGTCCTTTGTCGAGGATGTTTTCTGGATTGAAGCCAGCGTCAAGTTGATTTGGCGTTGTGTATTGGATATCAGCTGTTAGGTTATGGACCTGCGAATACGGCCGGCTGCAGTGCGCATGCCCGAATACATACCCACGCGTTGCGATAACTGCAATGACTGTTTTTACCAACTCCCCTATCGTAACCTATTTTATTGATGTTATTTTATTACTCATTGAGAAACCCAACAAAAAACTTTGCCATATTCTAATGTTTTCCTTATGCCATTCCTTTGCTGAAGGTCGGAAAATTTGCAAAATCATCATGAGTTTTTTACGTTCCTGCTAGATTTATACTTGTTTTAAAATAAGTTGCTTTACCAAATTGGATTATTGCAGTTAAATTATTATAAGTAAGTTAATTGTTTCAGTCGCAGATACCTTATGTTATTAAACCTATATATCATACATTTAGTACCTACGCTGGTGAGCATTATGTCTATTAAATAAAATTTGCAAAAGAATTGTTTTTATAATACAACTCACTTAAAAGATATCACGAATAAGGAAAATATGTTATACCTACACGACGATATCAACTTAACATACAGAACGTAACATAAAAATTTTATGATAATAAATTAATAATTATAATGATTCATTTGATGAAATTACTGTTAATGATTTGTTTTTTACTGTACACACACATACACATATTACGCATTTATCCCTTTCGGGGTAGGCAGAGCATTAACGGTCGTAAAAATACGGTTGCTATCGCCACGTCTGTCAAAATTTGAGGGTTTATTCAGAAGAATCGTGTATTATTCATCATAGTGACAGGTTGTCACTCTGTCGCCTGAAATTGTAATACACTAGAAGATATCTCTTAGTGGATACCCACGGGAAATAAATGGGATGGTGCTATTTTAAGAAGGCATTAGACGGCATTTTTATTGTAGGTATTGTAATAAAATAACATGAACGTAAATATTAACGAGGACAGTAGGTATGCGTAACCTGTTTCCGATTTCCATCCAGCGGTTTTACCCGCTGCCACTCATTTTCCCGTGGTAATATTTGTTTTTCTGCGGTAAAGGTATGTGTTATTGCAGGTTATACTCTACCTGTGTTCCAAATTTCATCCAAATCGGTCAAGCCGTTTGAGCGTGAATAGGTAACAAACATACATACACACACAAACTCTCAGATTTATAATATTAGTACGGATTCTAGGTGCCTCTCCCTCCACATACTATTTTGTAGTCAAACAAAATAATTGCTACGCACATATATTTTTTATTTTATAAGTACTTTATTGCAAATCGTACAAAAGGCGGGCCTAATGCCACACGGCATTCTCTACCGGCCAACCAAAGGGTAAACAGAGGGTAAAAGAAGCGGGTGCACTAGAAAGTGAGAATGAATAAACAATACTCTATCAACTTAATATCTAACAGAAATGAAGGATAAAATTATTCTAAGATTTTTCTGTGTATTAACATATGAAATGATCTAAATGTATAGTGATACTTAATAAAACAGTAACTTGATTTGATTATACAACACACGTTTCTTTAAACGTTTATGGCGAGTCAATTAAAAAAAGGAAAACATTTAAAGAATTAAGGCAGTGGCGGTAGATAAGCCGTATTGAAATGTAATCTCAAATTTTTTGTGATTTAAATATATTGCATGTGCAACTGAAAGACTTACTAACAAGAATCGAAAAGGTATCATATTATTACTAGTATTATTATTAATTCCTAATCCTAAATTACTAGTATTATTATAAAAAGCAGTTGAGTATAAAGGACAGCCCTCCGAATACTTAAAGGGTGCATTAAGACCATGAAACTGAACAACTTCCATTGAAAAAATATTTCATAAAATGCATTTTTTTTCTAAGATAAATTGCATTCAGCTGGTATTGATTTTGTATGGGAGGTAATTGTTTTTGTAGTTTCCTGACATATGTTCCTAGGAGAAAGTTGTTCAGTTTCATGGTCTGCAAGCACCCTATCAGTATTCGGGGTGTAAGCACGTGTGTATACGAAATTAAAAAATAATGTGAGTAATTTCTTTTTTTATAATTTGTTTTTGAATTTGCTTGTTTGAATAAAGCCTAATATAATATTCATGTAAAGAAAAACAATACGTTTCACAACTTATATTGCATGCACATTAAAGTACACTTTGTCATTCATACATTCATTAAAAATTAAAACAATTAATTTAGACTTTAACTTTTTAAACGTTTTTGGCAGCCGATTCGACGCATTGGTAGTGCGACTGCCTGCGACGCAAAGGTTCCGGGTTCGATTCTCGGTGGGGCACTCACACAAATTGATGTTTATCATTATCACTTTGTGAATTTGTTTTCAGTATGGCTAGGACATTGCAGGCTGAATCATTGTCCGAAAAAAAAGATGATTTCGTGCTTCGGAGTGCACGTTAATACGTCGGTCCCGGTTGTTCTCTATTATTACTTAGACGGCGGTCGTTACTTAACCACAGAATATATCTTAACTAAGTCAGAGGACTATTACTAGTAGTAGGCCGTTGAAAAACTCTGACACCTGGGTTCATCGGGTCGTTGGACGATTCGGTGTCCCACACGAAAAGACAGATAAGACTTAAAATAGGTATAATTATGTTTGTAATGTTTCTGTGAGGAAACCCGTGTCGTAGGTTCGACCTAGTTCGGGGTCTACTGTTTTGTTTATGTACTTTTAACTTATTTTGGAATACACAACCTACTGAAAACTATTTCCAACTACAAGAAATAATGAAAATAATGTCATAAAAATAAAATAAAATACCACTGTATTCATAAACAAACGAAAAGAATTTGAATGTCTTAAGGTATAACCCTTGTAAATACCATTATAAATAATTAATAACTATAATCAGCAGCAGTAGGCTTTAAAAAATATAACCGTTGTCGTAACGATTTGCTTTGCATATTAAATTTTATGTCTAATCATCGCTCATGCATAAAATGAAAATGAAATTACTTTGCCCAATGCAGGGTAGTACTCTTATTATCACTTACACACATACGAACATACATATATTATGCCTATAGCCCTTGCGGCGTAGGCAGAGCATAAGCAACCGCAAAAAAAAACCGTTCCGTCTGAAGTCCTAGTCTTAAATTACTATACACAATATGTAACCTGCGAGTCCCATAGTCGCCTCTTACGACATCCACGATAAAAAAATGGGGTGATGTTGTACATAGGTACGTATGGCTTCATTTGGACAAAAATATTTTGCGACAATTTTATTTGTAATATTTTTTGAAATCGGTCCATTACAAGCGGAGTTAAGATTAGATTAGAAATATGTGTATCGCCATAGTGACAGGTTGTCAGCCCATCGCCTAAAATTGCAATACACAACCTCGCGTCCCTTCGTCACCTTTTACGTCACCCACGGGAAAGAAATGGGGTGATGCTATTCTAAGCCGGCATCACACGGCATATCAAAAAATACTTTTCTCTTTATAATGGTTTAATGGGGTCTATGCGCGGGATCATTAAACCATAATCATGTGTACAAAGCGCGAAAGTCATAAACAATCCATTCGCTTTATAATATTAGTGTAGAAAACAAAAAAATATATAATTTTTCATCTCAGTTAGCCTTGCTCGGCGCCACTGGATTGGAACCTACCCAGTACCAACGCCTTACATTCATTAACTGTTCACAGCTGGACATGGGCCTTCCCCTACTGGGGGGTATTGCCATACAGGCGGATTGGTAAGCGCAGTGCAAGATGTTGCATTCACAAGGAACGCTGCTGCCCATTCCCTGGATGATTCTCCCTTAGACGCTTTTTACGAGAACCACGAGTAGAATTGGGGTGATGCAATTCTAAGCCGACACCACACAGCAAACGCCTTACATTCGTTTAATGTAAAATATTCACTTTTATATCATAAGTATCATAATTCCTTTATTTTATAAATATAAAACAGTAACGATACTTAAGCTTGTTTTGAGATAATTATGGAATTCTCATAAAATATCATAATAAAAAAAATGTTTATTAAACTTCTAATAATTTATTACTAGAAGTTTAATAAACTTAACTAAGCTAACTAAACTTTAATAAAAAATATGGTAATGTTATGATTGAATTATGATGTTTTCAAAATATACTGATACTTATTAACCGTATGACTTAAAGAAAACCTACCTACCAAAAACAACGTTGGTAAGAAAGTTTGTCATACTTACGCATTAAAATTTGTACTTTCTTAATACATACATACATAAATCACGCCTATTATCCCTTGCGGGGTAGGCAGAGCGTAAACGGCCGCAAAAACGAACATTTACGCCACGTCTGACATATATTTGAGGGTCATTCGGAAAGTTGTGTATCGCCAAAGTGATAGGTTGTCAGTCCATCGCCTAAAATTGCAATACACACCCTCAAGTCCCTCAGTTGCCTCTTACAACTCCCACGAGAAAGAAATGGGGTAATGCTATTCTAAGCCGGCATCATACGGCAAACCGACCGACCACTACCGACTACAGTACTTCCTTAATTCAGGTCATTATTTCAGTAAGTAATTTTATTAGTCGATGGTTTTTATTCCGTAAGCAGTAATTATGTGGGTATTTAATTTATTTAATATGAAAACAAACAATGTTTTTCACTACTGTATGAATTAATAATACAAAAAGTTCTTGAAACCACAACTAGAAACTGAATTAAAATAATACCTACTCTGATACTTATAGAGATGCATAAACAATGGCTTTGGCCGACTAGGCGACTACCGACTACAGTACCGCCGTTCCAATAAGTCGTATTTGACAGCTGTCAAAGATTCGTGATAAGGGTCATTCTCATAATGACACGGAATTTCCTCACTTCCATGTCATTTTTCAAATTTAGTTTTTTTGGATAATTGAATATACGTTATCAAAGTTTTTCTCATTACAAACACTAGATTGAAATTGCCCGGTTCTTGGACCACTAGTTTCAGAGTTATTTGATGTCCACTATTTGCGGACATGGAAATGAGAGAATTCCGTGGCAATTTTTCTTTAATTTGATATTAAAATAATTAAAAATGTTTTTTAATATACAAGTAGTCAGTAATGTTTGCTAGAGCTTAAAAAACGTATTTTAGTAAAAATAATTAATATATTACTATTATAAATATAAAAAAACGGAGGGCCACTATTTTTTGTCATGGAAATGAGATGTCCACTACTTGATTTGTAGGAAACATAAAGGAAATAAGCTTTATTTACTTAGTTAAATAATTAGCATCCCACGAACATGAGGGTGTGGATACTGATAACTTTTACATAGTGACTGACTGCAGAATGCAACAAACAGTTTTATAACCCTTTGTATTAAAGTAACCAAGATTGAAAAGAGTACCAACATAATATTAGTATAGGCTCTCCCGACTGGGAAGCAGTTTGAAGTGGTCATCAACTGGTTACGCGCGCTTTATACTAGTTTAAAGTGCGTTGCGGTTTCGGTAGCCCTAGTCTTGGCACGCACATATATACATGTAGGAGTTTTGCTTTTAAGCGGTAGCCATTATTATGTATTCTTTTCTATGAGAGACATTCTAAAGAAAAAAGTGGTTAGCATGATGGACTGCTTTTTTTGGCGTACAGATATCGCGGGTTTGCAGTACCTGATATAGAACCACTTTTTTCTATAGAATGTATCTTATAGAAAAGAATACATAATAATGGCTACCGCTTAGAAGCAAAACTCCTACATATATATGTGCGTGCCAAGACTAGGGCTACCGAAACCGCAACGCACTCTAAACTAGTATAAAGCGCGCGTAACCAGTTGATGACCACTTCAGACTGCTTCCCAGTCGGGCGAGCGCGGGGCGGTGAAATATCAGAGAGTGGGTGGGAGTGCCGCGTCTTGTTTAAAATATAGCAAATGTCACTCGCGCTGATGCGCTGCGAATCACATGACACCCCACACGTCAATATCCATCTAGCCGTTTGGGCTGTAACCCACGAAAAATAAATTGCATGTCCACATACATACATACATATATAATACATACAGACAGACTCCCGAAAAACTCTAACGTTAGAGTTTTTCGGTAAAAAGACATAAAATTAACTACAAAAGCTTTCATTTCATAAAAATAGGTAATAATGAAAAATACCCGTACTCCACATATTTACGATTAAAACAGGCATTGGATTAATTTAAGAATAAATATTCATAATTTAAAAACTTTGTCCAACTGTGGACTGCAAAATTTTAATCATTCTCTCATTTCCATGTCACTTTCTCATTTCCATGCCATCTCGAACCATGGAAAGACATGGAAAAGAGAACATGGAAATGAGAACGAAAGCTTATTTTGCAGTTTAATAAAAACCTATTCGTTAAAATTTAATACAGTACCGCCTCTTATTTTAAGCATATCAAAGGTATTGCTCAGAAAAAATATCGATAATACCTAATAACTGAATAATTGGTAATCGACTAGCATGGAAATGAGGTCGGTACTGGACAAAGTCGTAAATGTGAGAAACTTACCCTCGCCATCGAAGATGTAGCGGCGAGTGGAGCCTGCGTCCCCCACGACGTTGTCGGCGGTACTGGCCGCTACGAATTCGTGAGTAAAATCGACAGATAGCTTTTACCGTCATGAATGTATGAGTGAGAGAGTAGCGCGAGGTAATTGTGGGCTGATTCAGGGCTTCAACGCAAAAATCCGTGTTTATAAAAAAGTTTCTTCCGTTGTGGAAAATAAAAACATGCTAAAAGATAGAAAATATAAATGTTGAAAAGATAAGAAGGTTTAACATGACATAGACTTGTAATTTTAGGATCTAGAACAGTCTATTTAGCGCAATGCAGCAAAGAACCATGCCATGGATGTGAGAGAATACATGTTTGACAGGAAATTTACAAAAAACTGACCACATATTTGATGAATTAAATGTTTGACCATATGTGAGAAGTGCTGAAGTATTATGAAGTAAAATTTTATAACGCTCGTCCCAGAGGAAGCAGCACTTTTTAAGCGGAACGTACGAAAAACGCGGTCGATGAGAACAACCCATAATACTATTTCAGAGGTTCCATTTTCCTTTTTTGATATCTCTTTTAGTATGGAGATGACAGCTGTCAAATACGTTTTTTTAGAACGGCCGTACTTTAATCGACTTAAAATCAGCCGACAAGCCGCCGACACATATCTACCAATTATACAGTGAGAAACTACCAGTCACCGATAGCGAAAACTCAGATCGAGCTAGTGATAAGAAACACTTTCCTCAAGGAATAAAGGTCGAAATATGAAAAATAAAATTTGACCTCCCATACAAAATTTCCAATCAGCTGCTACTATGGAAGCTCAAAAAAACTCTTATTTAGTAAGTATGTTCCATTGGGAAAGTTGTTCCTTAAGACCCGCCCGTACTCTGTTTTCTTTAAAGATCATCACATCAGTTAAATTTTCCCCTATAAAATTTAGTCATATTTTGTTTAGATATAACAATCAATACAATATCACTACCGTGTGAATACTCATAACCTCGTAAGATAACCTTAAGATATATTTTACATTATTTTGCTTTCATCATTCATACACTAATATCGTACATATTATAATGTAGAATTATATTGTAAATGTTACCCTATTTCTACTGTAGATGTAGATGTTTTTGTCTTAGCTACATAATCAACGTGATGCTAATAAAGATACAATACGAAAGAATCAACTGATTTACAAACAAAAACATTTTGTCCATAATTTAACCGATTAGTTAATTTTGCTGCTAATTATTAGGTAACAAATTCCTTTAGCGACCTCCAATGTCTATTGCCCATGACATCATAAATGCATGCATACTCAGTGACCAGTTTTGTTTACATAAGTTTCGAACCTAAGGTCAAAAAAGTCAGAGTTTCTCGTTCTTTTACTTCATATTCATAATAGCATAAAAACGTAAGCCACAATGTTTTTTAAAAGGCATAGGGGATTTACTGCCGTGTGATCCTGGCTTAAAATAGCATCACCTCATTTCTTTCGCGCGGGTGTCGGGAGAGACGACTAAAAGACTCGAGAGTTTCATGTGTACAAATTTAGGCGATATGTATGTCAACCTGTCATTATAGTTATCCACGATTTTTCTGAAACGATCCTCAAATACTTATTTGTTGGCCGCTAACGCTCTGCCCCTGCCTACTTCGCAAGGGTAAAGGCGTGATATGTGTATGTATGTAGAAACAAAAGTTAGCATTTATTATATTACTCATGGATAATTCTACCCTTTTGCAACAAAAGTGTCTCGTGTTATCTTGATATATTAGTCATGAAATATGAAATTTAGGAATTGGGTTATCCATAAATTTAAGAATATGAATAAATACTTTTGCCAAAGTTAGAATAGAACAGAAAGTTCCTAACCGATATTTGTCTTGTCTATAACAAAAAAATTCTTTGTGCAGGTATTTTACTAACAATTGTGACGTCACACCTTTAAAATAGAAATACCTAACTAATATTATTTTAAAATAAAGAAATAAGTTTCTTAAAATGATCTATATTTTCAAAACCAAGTGATCTGGCATACTGAATTACAATTATTGTTTGAGGTGTCTACTTCTACGCTTTTTTGCTAACTAGCAACTTTTCTGTTTCTAATTGTTACCTATACGGACCTATTAAATTCAGTTCAAATATTTTTTCGCGTGAGCTCTACTCGTGAAACTGAAGCACATTCCTAAAGGACATAGGTCGAAATATAAAAGACTAGCGGCCCGCCCAGCGGTTTCACCCGTGCTAACCGTTCTCCCGCAGGAATAAGACATTTCAATATAGCCTATGTTCGTTCATGATAATCTAGAATTCTCATGGTTAAATGTTTTTTTAAATCAGTGCAGAATTTTCGGACCCTATTCAATTCAAACAAATAATCGATTATAGTTTATACTTGCAATTGTCGGCACTTGGTGAAACTCCATTGTTATGATTTTGATTCAAACACTTGTACTCGTTTCACTTATTTTTTATTTTCGTCCCAACCGGTTTCGCTTAAATAAGCATCTTCAGGGGGCAATTACACTTTTCGTTCTAAAATATACAATTAAAATACATCGAAAACAGTTCTATACATTTGATGATAGTGCAATAATCGTTAATGTTAAAATGTAAACAATAACTGTGACGGTAGGAAAATAAATAAGCGACGTACCTAGTATTGGTAGAAAAATATTAAATCTCCCCATTTATGGGTAATCTCCCCACGGTAGGCAACCCGAAACTTATTTATTTTCCTACCGTCACAGTTATTGTTTACATTTTAACATTAACGATTATTGCACTATCATCAAATGTATAGAACTGTTTTCGATGTATTTTAATTGTATATTTTAGTACGAAAAGTGTAATTGCCCCCTGAAGATGCTTATTTAAGCGAAACCGGTTGGGACGAAAATAAAAAATAAGTGAAACGAGTACAAGTGTTTGAATCAAAATCATAAAATAATCGATTCTTTCCTCTTTATAATATTAGTGTAGAAAAATGATCCGAAGTAGGAATTATGTTATTCTTTTCTTACCTCTTGTCTCAGTTCTTCGCTTCACTTCCTAACTTTTTAGTCTAACGTTAGTCTCGTAAAACTTTATTTCGAACGTGAGAACAATAGCTGCAAGTTTGTTTCTGTTGACAGCTTAGTGAAGTTAAATCCGTTTACAGTAAATATAGTGTATAGTCTATGCCACTTACTATCTGCTTAAAGCAAAACTTTATTAAAATTCATGAATTTTTATAATAAGATTAGTTTGACTGGCCTATTGAAAATTAAATGGAAAACCAGTAAATTGTTTAAGAGCGGGGCACACCGGCTCCGTATCCGTTCCGTATCCAGCTCTCGTCCGTAGTTACGCACGAACTTATGACGTTGTAGTGTATGGGACTGTATGAGATACGGCACACCGCTTGCGTTGCGTATCCGTTCCGTGCTGCACGCAAGCGGTGTGCCGTATCTCATACAGTCCCATACATTACAACGTCATAAGTTCGTGCGTAACTACGGACGAGAGCTGGATACGGAACGGATACGGAGCCGGTGTGCCCCGCCCTTTAAGTTTTATTTTTTTTGTACCAATTACTAGGTACAAACTTTTTAAAACTGAAAAATAACACAATTTTATCAAAACGACAGTCATCTTCAGCTGATATTAATTCATGGCCTTAATGCCAGAAATAAATTCCCTTACGTTGCCCTAATTTAGCGATGTCACTTACCGTCAAGTAGGTTTAGAAAAGAATAGGAGATATTTAAGTCCTGTCATGTTTTAAAATATCTTTTAAAATTAATTTCTAGTTAATTTATTCGTCATTGTTTTCATCGTCGCCCTATATCGACAGATAACGCGTATTTTGCATCAATTTTGCGTTAACTTAGATATCTTCTATCCCTTTCAAAACCTATTGACGGAAGTGACAGCGCAAATTTATGGTAAGTTTTGAGAGAATTTATTGTTTGATTATCCAATACGTCTTCTTAAAATAACCCAATATTTGTACTGAAATGTTCAGGCTTGAACGTTTTTACCCGTAATAATTTATTCCTACTTATTGTAATTCTTATAATAGATTTACTAAATCACAGTAGTTTATTTCATACGCTAATGCCTGATATAGGTTATCTTTTAGGGCATGTTTACATTGACTTCCGTAGTTCCTATCTCATTTCACACTTGAGATTACACCATTCACTGATAAGAAGGTGACTGACCTGATGATAATGATAGATTACAGCTGCATTTTACAATAGAGCTACCTAGTTAGGTACCTACATACATACAGACCTATTGCAGTCCACTGCTGGCTTAGGCCTCCCCCAGGGTACGCCATAGGGCACGATCTCCCGTTTTCGCCATCCAGTCGCTACCAGCCGCCTTTGTTAAGTCATCTGTCCATCTGGCCGGAGGTCGTCCAACGCTACGCTTGCCGAGGCGTGGCCTCCACTCGAGAACCCGCTTACTCCACCGTCTGTGGTAAAGTACCTACTAAACATAAAATACACGCAGTAATGAAGATGGTGGTTAAACATCGGGTCGTTGGATGACTCGGTGTCCCACACGAAAAGAGAGAACATACCGAGGTAAATCGCAAACGCACCAAAGCTACACGCGAAACTGAACAACTTTTCCCACGCAACATCGGCCGAAATATGACATAAAATTTCCTCCTATACAAAAATAATTAAATAAAGAAATACTTTAACAAGAGGTTCAATGTTATTTTAGCATGTTTTTAATGTTCCTTGAGAAAAAATTATTAGTTTTTCGAGTAGAACTTTCCCAAAATATTTGCACTGAATTAATAAGACCTTATGTTATCGTATATAAAAGTGCTTTTCATAAGAGTTCAACACCAAAACAGATCTCTACTACTTATTCAGTTGATTCTTAGTTTAGTCACGAAAATTAAATCCGAACTAAAGGCTCAGACGCCCTTTTAATAGAACATCTTATACTGGTTTCTTAACAAAGTGTATGATAACCAGTATAAGTCTATCTCTCAGAAATATTTAACTCTCTGTATGCATCATTCGAGAATTCGAACGTAAAATCGAAATGGTATCGATTTGGATTCCAACAGTGAAGTGAGTAATCGATTTTCATGCCGATCACGTTTTATTTAAGTTTGAGAAAACTTGTCTTCTATCCGTGTTGAAGATAAATTGGCTACAATTGACTACGTCTATTTGTTATTCTTTTCTAAAATGTATCGCAAACACATTCTATTCACCAAAGTAGGTAAATAAATTAAAATAAACATACCGGGAATATCAAAAAGGGTATAGCCGAAATATGAAAAGAGAAATTGGACCTAGAAATACTAAATTAACCAACTGACCGGCAATATTTTGGGCAGGTTAGACCCGATGTTGAACAAACGGAGCAAACTCTCCCTTAGAAATAAAATGAGAATTTACACCACTTGCGTCATGCCTATTATGATCTACGCCAGCGTAACCTTTGCTTACACTTTTCATACGCATATGAAAATGCTGCAGGTCATCCAAAACGTTTCATGCGCAGAGCTACCGGGGCGCCCTAGTTCATGCGGAGCGGCAACCTCCATTATCAACTTCTCCCTACCATTAAAGCGTATATGAAGGAAGCGTCTCATCGCTTCTTCGACAACGCTCCCCATCATAAAAACCCCATCTAAAAACTTTTAAACGCCGTCCCAGACACGTCCTTTCGGTTGATGATGAAAACATCACAGTAGCCGCTGCTTCAGCCATTGCAAGTAGATTGCATCTCGGCGGCGGTCCCTCATTTGTTTCCCATTTTGGGAACTACCGGCACGTGCCGGGTAGAGTCAGTCCAATCCGTTCTTCCCAGAACAACTCGTAAGCCGGTTAAGCTGGTTGTTTGAACAACCAAAAAACTTCTCCGGGTGAGCTCCTGCTCCCCATCAAACACTAGTCAGGTGTAGATTTTAAGGCCCCAGGGGTAGAAAATTAAAGAGTCCAGAACTAACAAAAACAAAACGTCAACATGGCTCTGTGCCTATTCAGTTTTTTTTTTTTTAGTTTAGTGTAACTGAAGCGTGCTGGTACTGGTGGTTGAGTTCCATATTTGTCACAATTCATTCTTTTTTGTTGACGTTACTTCAACACCAACCAACACGAATTATTTTGTTTTTGTTAATGGTGCAGTCAGACAGACAAGAAGAGAAATCAAATCAATGGTAGTAGGCAGGTACGTAGTTATTGAAACACATATATAGGTGCACATATCAAGCCTATAATCCCTTGCGGGGTAGGCAGAGCATAGTCGGCCGCAAAAAACTGGACATTTACGCCACGTCTGACAAATATTTGAAGGTCATTCGGAAAATTGTGTATCGCCATAGTGACAGGTTGTCAGCCCATCGCCTAAAGTTGCAATACAATCCTCAAGTCCATTTGTCACCTCTTACGACTCCCACGGGAAAGAAATGGGGCGATGCTATTCTAAGCCGGCATCACACGGCACCGCACGTAGTTATTGAAACACATTGTCATTTATATTTGCTAACTGTACACCAAGCCATTATGGTAGGTTTCGTTCATAGTTCCTTAATTTCGCGCCTTTTTTGCTGACTCTACCGCGGCGCCGGCGCAATGCTTGCGACCGAGGAAAGAACAAAAACTGAACATAATTAGGTACTGGACAATAGTTTTTTGTGAGGGTTATAAAATCGATTTAAAATTGTTATTGAGTATTTAATTAAATGACTTCTTAAGCTTTTTGGGACTCCTTCAGAAGTGAGCTACCTCCATGGAGTATACCATGACAAAGAATATAAAAATAAATGCAAATAAGTAAAAAAAATCACAATCAAGAAATGCGTTTTGTTTTGATTCTGTGCCCATACTAGCCTACGCTCTTTACACCTAAACGGGGTTGAGTGCTATGATTTTGTAAATACATACACAATATGTGAATGATATATCACACCTTTATCACGTGTGGGGTAGGCAGAGCGTTAAAAAATGCAGTCGCTACCGCCACATCTGACAAATATTTGAGGGCCGTTTGGCCGTTTCAGAAAAATCGTGTATCACTATAGTGACAGATTTTGAGCCTGTCGCCTAAAATTGTAATACACATAAAAGCCTCCAGTCCCATGGTTGCCCTTTTATGACAAACGCAGAAAAGAAACGGGGTGATGCTAATCTAAGCCGGCATCAGACGGCAATGAGTTTGTAAGTTACTTAGCTTTGGGTGCTTAGGTACTAGGACGTTAGGTACCAAGAGTTTCATCAGATTTTGACCTGAACACGGTGATGCTATTCTAAGCCGACATCACACGGCAAAACGAATCAAGATAAAAAAAACATACGGCAACCAATAAGACATTGTTATAAGCCTACATAGACTAAGAGAGACATACTGACACCTAAAATAATCGGTATTTAGGGTCCATGCGACCGGAATATTAAAGAGTCAATGTTGAATCAGCAACAACACAAGTTACCTTTTAAGGGGTCAATGTAGACTAGTTTTTCTTGGTAACTGTATGAAAATACCAGTATATGTTGGTTGACCTCTTTAATGTGTGTGTACTTGGCGTGTAACTAAATAGTACTGTTTTATGAGTTGAGTATTGTCTGTAGTCGCTATGACCCATTAATTGATTTATTGTGTCTTTACATTGTAAGAGTATGTCCTATTAGGGCTACTACTTGTTTACAAAATTTAAAAAACACTTCATTGTGTTAGGTATAAAACAAATTTTGAACTTTGCAAGAAAATTGCAAGTTCAAAATTTTTAAATTTTAAAAAGAAACTGTGTTTCGACCCTGAAGGGGTCAATAATGACCAAAGCTTACTAGCAGTACCCCCTTTTTAGAACTTGCTAGATTACACCGCAGGCAGGGTGTAATCTAACAAGTATCGACCCTGCGACTTTCGGTATCAATACCGACGCCTCTATCGACTGGGCTACCGCAGCTTACATGCCGTTGGTGAAATTATACAAGTTTAGGGACTTAGTGCCAATAACGCGTGGCAGGCTCCATTTTTTTGTCTTTAGTTTGGTAGAGGCTTCGGCAGTAGATACCGATAGTCGCAGTTCCAACCCTGCCTGGGGTACAATTTTGCAAGTTCAAAATTTTGTTTTATACCCATCATCTACGGAAAGTCAGATTCGGAATTTTCGATTTAAATTTAATTTAACTTTTCGCTCGGAAAATATTTGATGTCATATTCAAACAATCTGATTGACGGTGGTCATAACACAACCAAGTCAGAGGTCTACTACTAGTAGTAGGCGCTTGAAAAACCCTGACACTAGGGTTAATCGGGTCGTTCGTTGACTTGGTGTCCCAAACGAAAAGGACTGAAATTCCGTAACTAAACTATACGCAGGTGAGTTACGACACTTTCTATGGGCCCAGCTGTTTATGCGCTTAAAAAGACACGCTTGTAACGTAATTAATTTCGTTGCTTAAGACAGTAATTTGCAGGTAAAATTATGTCTCATTCTATGATCAAGCACCTAATAACGACCACAAAGTAATCTCACAAGCTGGCGTAAAATAGACTGTAGGTAGTTATTTATACTTGGCTGGTTGTGATGAAATTCACTATTTTAATTTATGAAGCGGCCTTGATAATTATTTTATTTGAGAGAATGTTCTTACTAGGTTTAATGTTCCGCCCTAACACTTGCCTAAAATTCATTCACGAAATTTCCGATAGTTTGAACATAACATCATTATAAAAGTGACTAAATTCAGTGCAAATATTCTTAGGGTGAGTTTACTCGTAAAACGATCAACTTTCCTCAAGGAACATAGGTATTATATGAAAAAAATAATTGGACCGTCCATACTAAAATGTTCATGAAATTGTCACTTGTATCCGAGGTTCAAATTACTATCTTTCGACCTATGTTTATATGGAAAAGTTGTTCAGGTTCACGCGTAGAACTCAACCTAAAAGTATAAATTTGCACTGAATTTAATAGGACCTAACTTAATATCTCATGTGAGTCGTCGTCGTGATTGTTTGACTGAACTTTTTATACACACACAGGTGTGTTTCGACACTGTCGACATTAACAAAAGTGAATTTCTCATTTCTGTAAACATATTAAGCATTAAAACCGTTAGTTTTATTAAGACTTCTTTGATGAGATAAATTCGCATTGATACGAATGCGCTCTGCGTTACATAACCCGGATGTTTCACGACCGAGATGTTTTTTTTATCGCAGAGGTTTTTTTTGCATTGGCTTGGTAATCACTCGCATGTTACTTCACTTACAGAATTTGCTTCAATACACTTTAGAGCTAACGAGTTTGACCTACTTTTTGATTATTTCATTTCGCGTTTGAGAAAAGCGGTCATAAAAATATCATTTTTGATAGCATTTGGCTATTATACATAATAGTGTGAAATTTTACTAGTGACCGAAACTGAAAACTCAGGACGGGTTGGTGATAAGGAACAACTTTCACGAAAGAATAAAGGTTGAAATATGAAAATAAAATTTGGGCCTTTCCATAGCTCTCTATGAGTGGCATGTACCCGGTGAGCCAGTTTTACTGTCAGGTTCCACGTGTCGGCTCCATATGTCATGACTGGCAGGACGCACTGATCGAACACCTTGTTCGAGTTGGTTGGCGGGTTCTGGAGTGGAGGCCACGCTTCGGTAAGTGTAAATACATAAACATAAACTGGGAGAAATTAGGAGACAAATTAAACTAACACCTACTTACTTATGCACTTACAATAGCGTGTGGCAATAGATTTTCGAAGACTATCAGAACTCACCTAGATAAAAACATGGCGCACAGAAAAACCGTTACAATTCAAATATTGCATTAAAAGCTTTCTTCCGTAGCCTATTAAAGCATGGTATCTAAACTAATCGTCTATTCAAATTAAAGAATCAATTGCAAACACTTTAAGCAGTAGGTAAGTGGAGCAAAACTGATAGATAAATAAAAAAACAATAAGTGTTGTCCGTCTGTTCTGTTGACTTATGCAACGGTTGAGTACGCAATGGTCCGGAGCGGGCAGACCATCGCGGAAACAGCTATATAAGGTGTAAAAAAAATTGCTGATAATATTTTAACGGCTGAACCAGCTCATGAAACTAAACAACTTTTCCCAAGGAACATAGGTCAAAAATGACAAAAATATAAAATAAATAAGTATGTTCTAGCCGTCTAGGTCAATTCGTATGTGAAGTCCAATATTTTCATATTTCGAACTTTGTTCCTTGAGGAAGGATGTTTAGTTTGATGGACTAGTTCAACCCTTAAAATATTTGCAGCTCATTTTACATCCTGTGTATTAATCAGTTAGAATCAATAATTGATTTATTTCTGTTTATTTATTTCGATTGTGAAACAGATTGTTCCATCAATTGTTTTCACACAATGAATGATCATAACACTCGATGACATCATTTGCCGAAGGAAACAATAGAAATAAGATACATATTTTCTTCGAGGAGCAATGGTAAAAGGTATCATTATATTTTTTTTAAATCGATATAACTCTTTCCTTACCTACATATTATACAGGTTGTAAGGGACGGTGTACCGAAAACTTTGCAGGTATGATCAGACCATAAAACTGAACAAATTTTACTGTGGAGCCTAAGCTGGGAAACGATTACTTTTTCGAGTTTCTATAGAAAATCAGCTGATCGGGAATTTTGTATGGAAGCCGATTTTTTTTCTTGCTATCCAACATATCCGCCATAGAAAAAGTTGTTCAGTGTCATGGTGTGATCATACTTGTATAGTTTTCGATTCACCGTTCCTTACACCCCGTATATACCTGATAAGGCTTTTTACCAAATCCTTATACTACGTTTCTAAGATTTTAGCGTGAAACCCCGCATATAAAAAATGTTTTACAGTTTGTAAGTAAAAGTAATATTGTACAATGAATACCTGTCTACGAAGATACCTTCATAATTTCTATGAAACATGGTTTGATTTGAGAAAATAAACCGTAGAACAGAGTTCATCTTAGCAGAACTAAAGGTATTATTTAGAGAGAGCAAAGAAAGCTTCAACGGAAAGTATTATTTTGACCTTTTTATGGATTTATGAAAAGTTTATCGATTTTTGAGTCACGTAGAACACAATAATTCTGTAAATAAGATAGGGATCACTCAATCTGTCAGTCAATGCGTCGTCTGTCAATCGATGCAAACGACGCATCCGTCAACGCACCGTAACTGTATTTGTATAGGACTAAGGTAACTGACAGACGCATGCGTTACGGATGCGTTAAAAATGCGCAAAACGGATGTCAGGTGGTAGAACCGCTAAAAGAGCGATGCATATTTGTGTTTATCTACACTCGTCTCATAATGTTCGAATTATGAATTCAAAAACAGATGCATAATGACCTACTTTATGCATTCTGCCTATAAAAACTAGGGTTTACTATAAATTACAGAAGCGTAATGACTTAATGAGAAAACGCTTAATACGATTAAGTTGAGAAATGAACCGAAGTTTTTTTTTCCAATACTCAAATCGCTATCTTCCGCCGCACCTGACAGTTGTTGTTGTACGGTAATTTTTCGGATGATGTTCAGTTGTTTAATAGGTTTTTGTTCTGTTGTTGTTGAGATGTTGTTCAGATGTTGATCAGTTGTTGTTCAGATGTTGATTAGTTGTTGTTCAGATGTTATTCCGATGTTGTTCAGTGTTGTTCAGTTGTTGTTCAGTGTTGTTCAGTTGTTTAGTTATTTGCTGTTGAGACTCGACATCTAAACAACTGTTAGTAAAGAATCTTCAAAAATTCATATCAAGCCATATTACGTTCTCGTATTGAATTTGACCATGTATCGGACCTTGCAATCGCCGGTGCGGACGTTTGGAAAAGTGTTCAACTGAGTAAATTTTTTAGAGTGTAGATAAAATAGTGTATGCAACTGCATATAATTAGGCATTAGAATGCTCGTGTCAATCTGACAAACAGACACTCGCATTCTAATGACCCCCATTATATGACAGTTGCATAAACTACTATTTTGTAATTAACGATCGTAAATTAGTTTATTTTAATGATTGCGGATGATTGAATAAGGTATAAAAACCACTGACCTTGATCAGTAGTCAAAATCTGTAACATTCACATCACATGAAAAAGAATTATATATTACGTCTTCAAAATGGTAAATTTGATCATGTTTACAAAGTTACATCAAAAATATGTATTTTTATAGTAGGTACGTAAAATGCGACGAACTACGTTTTCAACTTCAATTTAATGTGCTAAGATTTTTTAAATGTTTCTGACGTATTGTATTCTGGTTTAACTAAGTACCTATTAAAAGGACAACTGAACTTTTATAATACCGACCACCTAATTAACTTGATACCGCAGGACAAAGAGCCACAATTAACTGTACATTGTGCTTTAATTTCAATTAAGATACCGCGTAAAATAATTTTTTTTTTGAAGTTTAGTCATAATCATACCACAGTTAAGTATTTTTGTTAAGGTTTATTTTTAAACACTTCAGAGTATTGGGTATACAAATTTGGAGAAGCGTCGTTACTTCTACGTCTTTTTCGTGTGGGACACCGAGTCATCCAACGACCCGATGAACCGTCTTTTTTCGTAGGGCTCTGACATGGTTGTGTAACGACCGCCGTCTAAGTAATCATAGACAGCAACCGGGACCGACAGATCAACGTACCTTCCGAAGCACGGAACCATCATTTTCGAACAATCAGGTGGTTTAGCTTGCAATGTCCTTACCGGACTGGGAACAAATTCACAAAGTTATAAATATCAATTTTGCCCCAACGAGAATCGTACCCGGAACCGCATCGCAGGCACTCGCAATACCACTGCTCCACATCGGACGTCGCTACTAGAGATAGCGAAAGTCACAGGTTCAAATCCTACCTGCGTTGCAATTTTGCAAGTTCTCCAAAACATTTTAGGTTAGCCGTCAAAAATATATAAGGCGCAGAATTGTAAATGGTGTGAATGATCTCGATAGACGCAGGCAATTTCGTTGATGAATACGATGAATACCATATTTTTATGGTTAATGATGATTCATTACAATATCTAGATTCTGATTGCAGGAAAACACTATTGAAGAAAGTTTGCTCGATAGATTCATTTTTCAAAGTTCGAAATATGACGATTCCGCTCTATTCTCACACACAGGATTTGCCGTTAGTGGAAAAGGGACAGTGTATTTACACGTTCAAGGCAGGCCCTTCAAGATAACTATTTACAGAGTAAATAACACAATACACTCTTTGTGAAATGAAAACCTGCTCTATCTCTATTTACTCACAAGAGGGAGCCACTTTCGCTGAAAAAAGTCGCTGTAAGATAAAAATAATTGCTAAGAGCCGAGTCGAGCATTTTTCAGGCTCAAAGTAAAGTACCACTGACGAATAAAACGATGTATTTTACAGAGCTAAGTTTCTAGAAATGTAACTTTAAAACTATGAAGAAATATAAAGATAATGAAAATCATTTAACTAACTTCTTTGAGCTTGCTGGGTGAGGAATTTGGCTGTATTAGAAATTAAATATTATGTACTTACGTTAAGTAGGTACTGTAAAATTCACAAAAAGATAACAGATAGTATTAGTATTTTCTAAGGTTAAACGGCACGAAGTAAAGTTAAAGCTTTAAATGTCCTTTAATAAATAATAATTTAGATAAACAATCTTTTTATAAACAAATCTGTGATCAGGCGACTGAAGTATACACAACCATGTCAGAGGCCTACTACTAGTAGCAGGCGGTTGAAAAACTCTGACACCAGGGTTCATCGGGTCGCTAGACTCGGTGTCCCACACGAAAAGAGAGAGAGACAGAATAAGCAGGTGTGTTCGGACTTCGGACTCTCAGACATCGAATAAGTAAGCGTAAATGATCGAACTTTTACATTGGTGCAGTTGTAAAAAACCAATAAAATGCAAATGAACCGACAAACACTCTTTACAGGGGTTTAAAGAATATCCACTCTTTATGTAACTCTTACGTAATTTTATTTCGAATTACATCGGATTCAAATCGAAAGTGATCTCATTGCTTAAATTACTGTTCAACACTTTGAATGCTGTTCTTACGACGATAATAACGCCCAAAATACCTTTTATTACACTATCGAAATTCCTGGACCATTCACACAACGCCGTCTAGCCCCAATCCAAACTAAGCAAAACTTGTATTATGGGAACTAGATAGCTGATAATAATGCTTTTTTTGTAAATAAATACTTATTATACATAGAAAACTCCCAGACAAAACATAAATATCTGAAAATGAGATAACAAAAATTTGTGTCTTGTGGGTATCGAACCCACGACCCTCGGCGTAGCAGGCAGGGGCACTATCCGCTACCTCATTGGGCCAGTAATTTTTAATTGCGAAACTTATTTTTATTGGGATATTTTTACCTAGAAAGATTTTATCCTTATCTAAGCCAAGAAAAGGCTGATTACGAATTTGATGCTTGATACTTTACACATGGGCGTCTTAAAGAGCGACTAAGGGATTATCCAGCGAATGGGCAGCAGCTTTCCTTATGAACGCAGCATCTTGCACTGCGCTCGAACTCGTCTGTCGAACGTGGTGATTATGGCGATACATTCCGAAAGGGAGATCCACTTGGCCATTAGTGGACTGTTGTGGCTGTTAATTTTAATACCAATAGTAGAATAAACTTATCTACTACTTCACCCGTCTACTACTAGTAGTAGTAATAACTCTGACACCAGGGTTCATCGAGTCGATGAACCACTCGGAAAGAAAGAATCTACTGATCGTATTTTGAGCTTTTGAAAACCGTAATGTTCCGTAAAGCTAAATAAATAAATAAAATAAAAGCTCAGCTTAAGATTTTTATTGTATGGTGAAAGTGTTAAGTGTTTAACTTCTATCGTAATAATTCTTCTTTAATTATGGCGAGGCATTGTAACTGCGATTTTTATTAGCAATTTATTTTATTTAATGACTTACACGCAATAAAATTCTCTTTCAGTTGCTAATTCTATTAATACGTGTACAATAAATTAAGCTATGTATTCATCACATTAAAAGCCTTCCTTGAACTTTAAAACGTCCCTTTCCCACTAATGGCAAATCCTGTGTGTGAGAACAGAGCAATCGCCATATTTAGACGATTTTCACTTTTTTCGAAATATCTCGGCAAATAAACAAGTAATCAAAAAACTGTGCGACTGTATTCTCAAAAAATAATGTGTTACGTTCATAAGATTGCTATACTATACACTAAGCAAAAAAGTTTAAAAATAGACCGAACTTTGAAAAATAAATCTAGTCTAATCTAATAAATTGACTTGAGGGTTACATGTCTATTACTATTTAAAGCGATGGGCTGTCCACCTGTAACTACCTCTGTGGGGTTTCACATTTTTTTGAATGACCATGAAATGGTCGGCAGACGTGGCGTAAATGTCTCTGCCTACCCCGCGGGATATATCGTGATATATGTATTAAGTTAGCTTTCCCTTAAAAATCATGCTCTGCATACATGTAGAATAGTAATATGAGCGAAAAATTATGGTAAGTACAGTCGGTTGTAGCACATAAGGTACCAGGGGTACTCCAAAAGAACTGAATTATTTTGGAACCCTGCAGTATTTTCTTCTTGACATGAATATATATTAATAGAAAATCACTTCTTTTATAAGAATAAGTTATTTTTTTATTATTAATTAACTTGGGATAAAAATAATTCAGTTCTTTTGGAGTACCCCTGGTACCTTATGTGCTATAACCGACTGTACATACCTACTACTCGTATACTCGTAATAATTGCTGCGGAAAACCACATTGCTCTACCACTCACGACTACATGACAGCAGGTTTCCTACATTAAGTAACATTATACAGTGGCCTCAATTCCAGAAATATATTCTCTTCACTCACCTTAAATTTGCGCTGTCACTTTCCGATAAATAAGTTTAGAAAAGGATAGGAGATACCAAGTCCTGTCATGTTGTAAATGTCAATGTGTTCGTCGGCATTTCTAAACAATTTATTTGTTTTCATCGTCACCTTATTTTAACGGATAACGCGTATTTTTTGTCAAATTATACGACATGACATCTTCAGATATCTTCTATTCTCTTCTAAACCTATTTAACGGAAAGAGAAAGCTCTTAATTCATACCTTAAATTAAAGCTGTCTCTTTCCGTTAGATAAACACTTAAACCGTTAAACTTACCAGTTAAGAGAATGAATTTCCCGAATCGAGGCCAGTATAATGATAAACCATGGGGCGCAAAAACCACAGATTATAAGTCAATCACTTTCCAACCACGGGCGATAATCAACCACTCAATAGGAGTTTCGCTATCGAAAGCTGTGAACGAACAAACGAATGAAAGTGTGGAAAACTGGTCGTCATAGTCATTCAACACGATAGTGAGTTTAACCCCCATTATAATGACTAATTTCATAACGATTAAAATGTTCCTATTGATAGCTTTTGTAGAGTGAAACGTAAACCAAGACAATACTGATTGTACACTATGTGACTCTCAATTTGTAGCATTTAAGTACCTACACCTACACACACACACATATCAAGCCCATAATCCCTTGCGGGGTAGACAGAGCGTTAATGGTCGCAAAAACTAACATTTACGCCACGTCTGACAAATATTTGGGGGTCATTCGGAAAATTGTGTATCGCCATAGTGACAGGTTATCAGCCCATCGCCTGAAATTGCAATACTGCTATTTTCTATCTGCCATCAACTTTA
Organism: Tuta absoluta; assembly: GCA_027580185.1. Taxonomy (NCBI): domain Eukaryota; kingdom Metazoa; phylum Arthropoda; class Insecta; order Lepidoptera; family Gelechiidae; genus Tuta; species Tuta absoluta. The sequence continues at coordinate 5,881,995 of JAQAHW010000008.1, forward strand.
TAGCTTATGGTGCTTGTTGTTGGCGTGTGAAGAAATGTTTCAGCAACAATTTAGCTTCTTATTTTCAGTGTGGGATATTAGGTATACCGCGTGTTACAGAATAACAAGTAAAGCCGAGAGGGTGTAAAGGGGACCCTTGTCTATTAACAAAAAAATCGAGCTGTAGAGTTGATTTTGAAAATTACGAAAATTATATTTTTATATCAAATTACACAAAAAAATATCGTTGCATCGCTAAAGGTGCCAACTGAAGGTGCCAACGCGGCGCAGCGAGATTCGATATACATTGCTTGTTATTTCATGAGTGTAATCATTTTAACGAATTGAAGATAACCAGAAATGTATGCCAAATCGAAATTTGTTGGAATGGAAATGAAGTACTGACCTAGACTAGTGCTGTTATTATTTCATTGACTGATGAAAATAAAGAATATTATTATTTTTGCGTTATTTTGTAACAGCTTGTATATATACCCCATGTAATAAATTAAATACTGTTTCACACGAGTTTTTTTTTCATCGTATTAGGATATTTTATTGAGTTATTAAGAGTCATTTTACCCTGTGATGTCAGCTTAGAATGCCATCACCCCATTTCTTTCCCATTGGTGTCGCAAATGGCGACTAAGGGACTTGAGGGTTGCTTAGGTATTGCAATTTTTGTACAATGGGCTGACAACCAGTCACTATGGCAATACATACATTTCTGAAAGACCATCAAATGTTTGTCAGATGTGGCGTCAATGTTTGTTTTTCATGGCCTTTTACGCTCTGCCTACCCTCTGGGGTTATAGACGTGATATATGTATGTATGTAAAACGATTATTTTATTAACAAAAACTTAAATTAGCATGTGTTTTACAAAATGTGTAGTTGTGTACAAATTAGGAACAATTCATTTAACAAAGCACAATCATTGTAGATTTCTAAACCAATGTCACACAATTATGTTGCAGAACAATACAGGGTCTTTTTACAACTGGCCCGTTTCCCATGCGCTTGCGACTGGCTTTCAGTGTCCCATAGTAAAAACAAATTATCAATGTAATAATAATAACAGATAAAAGATACAAATCGCGTGAGATTCCATTTGGAAGACAAATAGTGTCCATTACTAGTTTTAACTTTATTTTCTTTATTTCAGGTATAACCTGCATTGCGTACATACATAAATATATACATATATCACGCCTATATCCCTTGCGGGGTTGGCAGAGCGTAAACAGCCGTAAAAGACGAACATTTACGCCACGTCATCATACATTTGAGGGTTTTTCAGAAAAATCTATATCGCCATATTGACAGGTCGTCAGCCCTTTGCCTATAGATGCAATACACATGTAACCTTTGCGTCCCTTGGTCGCCTCTTACGACACCCACGTGAAAGAAATGGGGTGATGCTATTCTAAGCCGACATCACACGGCGTTGCTTACCTAATTACCTATGCCTTTTTCAGTTACGAGTTTGCGATAGGTATGAAATACGTTTTTTTTATTATTGTCAAACAATTTTAATGTTCAACACTGAATTGTACGCGTTTTTATCCAACCTACTAATACATATAGCGCCGTGTGATTGCCGGCTTAGAATAGCATCACCCCATTTCTTACCCATGGGTGTCGTAAGAGCCGACTAAGGGACTCGAGGGATGTGTATTGCAATTTTAGGCGATGGGCTGACAACCTGTCACTATAGTGATACACAGTTATCTGATTGACCCTCAAGCTTTTGTCAGACGTGGTGTTAATATCCGTTTTACGGCCGATAACGCTCTGCCTACCCCGTAAGGGATATAGGCGTGATTTATGTATGTATGTATGTACTAATACATAAAATCAATCCAGCATATCAAACAAAAAAGACAAGTTGTTGAATTAGAAACTTCTCACCGGAAAAGGAAGCTAAGAACCGTATACGGACGACCTTCTGACTAGTGGAGTGATGACTAAATGGTTACGGAACGTTCTATGCAATTCTAGTTCTTACTATAATAGCTAAGAATCTAACCTACCTCTTAGTATACCTACCAGATTTCCGCACACCGGTTTCACCCGCTGCCACACATTTTCATGACGTCAATAAGTGATAATGCTATCCTACATTGAATAAAGTTATTTCATTTTCATTTTCATTTCCCGTGGTAGTAGTTGTGTTAAAAGAGGCCTATGTGTTATTCCCGGTTATACTCTACCTGTGTTTTTAATTTCATCCAAATCGGTGAAGCCGTTTGAGCGCGAAGAGGTAACAAACATACATACACAATTACACACAAACACACAAATTTTCAGATTTATTATATTAGTACGTATTCTAATAAGAGGTAGGTAATTAATATGTAGAGGTAGGTAGTTAATCAGCGTAAACCATGAAGTCAGAGATTCAAAGAAAAATAGTTTAATGTCGAATTTAGGTACCGTACATTTTGTAGATCAATAAATATTATAACATGTTAATGTAACTATGATGTAAGTATAATAATTCTATGTGTAAAATAAATGTAACCAACAAACTGCTTGTGCGCAATCTCATTTTAACAAGTTTGTTCTGTAAGCCACTTTACACTTACATTTTGAGTTTACCTTTAAGTGCCTTTAGCCACTTCATCATCAAGTGATTGCTACTTGGGTGTATAAGCAACAGAATACTTTATAAAGGTCTCATGTTGCACTTAGTCATTCTTTGAAACTAACTATGTTGTAAGACATTGACGACGAAAAGTAATTTTTTACGAAATGTGGGGAATCTAGCGGATAATTTTTTAATGTAATAAACATTCAATTTGGATCTATTTGGCAAATCGTTAGGTAAGTGGCGTTCGATACTGAAACTAGTATTGAAATTAAGCTTCGAATCATATAGAAGAGTTACTCAAACTCATATTGTTTAGGTAAGGCAGATTTCTTTTTTAGATTTAGAATGTTACTATTTACTTTTATTGAGAAGTAATGTATTTAATATGAAGCGCGCTCAGTTAGAGCTAAGATTTAACCTAGTAAAGATAAAGAAACATAATAAAAAATATTAGCTACAAAATATTTTAAGGGGTGAAGCAGACCATGATTTTTTCCCCAAAGAACATGGATCGACGAATTACCATTAAAATTTCAACATCCATCCCATACAAATTGACCCGGTCGTCGGCTTAAACATTTTGTGTGGGGGTCCTATTTTTTTCATACCTTGACCTATAATATTTGCAGTTATTTGCTCTTAAAAATTAAATACAATTCTATAAAATTAAAATATATGTTTCATATCTTTTTACTTACTCGTGACTAACTTTAGTAAGTTCATTGGAACTATTTTTCAAACAGTCGAACAAGTTCCAGTGTTGCCAGTTAGGTGAATGCCAAAGCCGTGTCGGAGGTGCACGATGTACGTTTTTCACGTTCCTATGTGACTGGCTGATTGACTACGAATTGAATGCCAGTCGCAGGAGCCATTTAACAAAAAAGAAAAAGAAAACAGCTGTAGACGTGACTTCTTTTTTAGATAGGCTTCTTCGGTAAGCCTGGTAGATGCAATTTGGTTTAATACTATCCGTAATAATATCTTAGATCTGAGAGTTTGTGTGTGTGTATGTATGTATGTTTGTTACCTCTTCACGCTCAAACAGCTTGACCGATTTGGAAGAAATTTTGAACACAGGTAGAGTATAACCTGGAATAACACAAAGGCTACTTTATACCGCGGGAATACAACTATTACCACGGGAAAATGAGTGCCAGTGGGTGAAACCGCTGGACGGAAATCTTTTTAATATATAATTGCATTTAGTACTTTTTTATCAAACTTTATTCTTCGTTGTACTTCTTTTTAAAGTGCCTTCAAGATTTTTTTGTGTGTAATATAAGGATAGTTCTTACATATTGATTTGCCAAAAATAGATTCCAATTATTCGAATCAAAAAACCAATACGTATCTGAATAACGTTTCTTCAATCTCTAGCTGATATCTCTGGGCTCCGATTCTCTTATGTTTTTTTTCATTATTATGCCTCCGAATGTCGGTTCTCATTATAATGCCACTATGATAATCGATACTTCAATCTGTTAACAGAATACGAAATGACCAAAACTGTCCCACTGACAGGCCATTGACACACAACTGAAACAATTTGCATTTACAGTCCGACAAGGATCTTTTGGCACTTGGGTGACATTGACAGGAGGGAGCTGAACGCATTGAAATCCGTCACAATGGTGCCATTTTGCTTGCATTTTACAAGATGGCGTCGTTACTTCCGATTTCCACCACGCGCCAAAAGATCCTTGTCGGACTGTAGCAGACTTTAATTGTTAAGAGAAATGATTAATTGAATACAATTTTAATTTAAAATTCCTTTGATTTGTTTCAGGTATTACCAACTATCCTACCCAGACAATCAAGAAATAAAATAGCTTTGTGAAGAAAAACTTCGCAGGAGGCATTATCTTGATTATTGTATCAAGATAAACGCTTGAGAAACTGCTATAGCATTAAGTTATTTACAGACTAGCAGCCCGCCCAGCGGTTTCACCCGCCGCTAACAATTTCCCCCCGGGAATAAGACAGTTTAATATAGCCTATGTTCATCAGGGATAATGTAGGATTCTAAAAATCTTGACTTCAATTTGAAACAAATATCGTTTTCAGATGGTGGTGGCGTAAAGTTACATGCCGTGTGATTAACCTGGCCAGCCCCATGGCAGTGCCTATATTTACTAACCGAGCCGGTTTAGTATTAGGTGATAACAAAATTGAAATAAAAAAAAAATATGTTTTTAGAATGACGGTTCATGACGTCAATAAGTGATAATACTATCCTACATTGAATAAAGAATTTCAATTTCAATTAACGGTAAAAGAATTTTTTAAATCGGTCCAGTAGTTTCGGAGCCTATTTAATTCAAACAAACAGTAAATAAAATCCTGTTTCTAATATTAGTGTAGATTATATAATTATGTGCCGTGTGATGGCGGCTTAGAATAGCATCACCCCATTTCTTGTCCGTGGGAGTCGTAAGAAGCGTCTAAGGGACTCGAGGGTGTGTATTGCAATTTAAGGCGATGGGCTGACAACCTGTCACTATGGCGATACACAATTTTCCGGATGACCCTCAAATGTTTGTCAGACGTGGCGTAAATGTCCGTTCTAGGCGGCCGTTTACGCTCTGCCTACCCCGCAAGGGATTATAGGCGTGATATGTGTATGTATGTATATAATTATTATTTTAGTGTGATGCCGGCTTAGAAAAGCATCACCCGATTTCTTTCCCGTGGGAGTCGTAGGAGGCGACTAAGGGACTTGAGGGTGTGTATTGCATCACTTTGCTCTATTGTCAATAATTTCCACAGCGTACGCGATATAAGATATTTTTTTGGTAAATTTTTCACACGTTGGGTTACATTATCGAAATTTTCACGCGGATCCCTATTTTTTTCTCGTATAAAATATAGCCTATGTTCATCAGGAATAATGTAGGATTCTAATGGTGAAAGAATTTTTAAAATCGGGCCAGTAGTTTCGGAGCCTATTCGATGCAAACAAACAAACAAACAAATCTTTCCTCTTTATAATATTAGTGTAGATTACTACGCATCAGCGGTGGTGAGTGATTTTCCTTCAAAGATGTGTGTTTTTTTTTACTTAGTTTTTTTGTTTTTATTAATGTTTAGTTTGCTCTTGACTCTAGTCTAGGTCATAGGACAGAGACAGGGTCTACTTTATCTACACGATTGATGAAAACTACCCACATAAAGTTTAGTCGCATTTTTAGGGTACTACGAAATGCGACAGCTTGAGCCATATTATTATAATATGTATAATAATTTATTAAACGCAAAAATAATCACGACGACACTTAATTGGAAAAAGTATATTTTTAACCTCGTTTCGCCATATTTCTAAACTAGTTTAGATATTTGCCAGAAATCCTAGAAAGTTGTCGGATTTTCTGGATTTGTTTATTAAGATACATACAAGCAGATGGCGGTCGTTACACAACCATGTCGGAGGCCTACTACTAGTAGTCGGCGGTTGAAAAACTCTGACACCAGGGTTCATCAGGTCGTTGACGATTCGGTGTCCCACACGAAAAGAAAGAAGATACAAGCAGAAATCACGCCTTTATTCCTTGCGGGGTAGGCAGAGCGTTAACGGTCGTTATCGCCACGTCTGACAAAAATTTAAGAGGCGGTTCATAAAAATCGTGTATCATTATAGTGACAGGTTGTCAGTCCGTCGCCTAAAATTGTAATACCCTTGAAACCCTCGTGTCCCTTAGTGGCCACTTACGACACCACGGGAAATAAATGGGGTGATGCTATTCTAAGCCAGCATCACACGGCAAATTTCAGTGAGATGGTAGAATAAAATCTATAATTTTGTAATTTTCTGGCTTTTAGCCAAATCTCTAGGATTTCGGCCTCCTGATTCTGCTATATAACTACGACATATACAAACAAATAAGGCATGGGAACATCCTATTGACTTTCACCTTCAGTCTGGTGTCGGAACTAAAATGTTCTTGCCGCGATAGAAACTTGTTTGAGCAATTATTTTTATACTTCACAACCGGCTGCACGAGTTGCTAGTTTGTAATTCTACTAGTTATTAGAGATGTTTGCTAATTTTGTTTTTGAATTACTATTAGTAGAAATTAATGTACTTTTACCTTACATTTGAGTTTATTTTTAAACTTTATGGTCACTCGTTATAAGATACAGCACAATTATATAAAATAATGAAATGTATAGTAAAATTAGATTTCATCAAGCGATATACAGCACAATTATATAAAAGAATGAAATGTATAGTAAAATTAGATTTCATCAAGCGATTGTGTCTCTTATGGACGTATGATTCATGGGGATATAGAATCGTTTGAAACCATCATAGTTACAATCAGATACCCACTGGGTATGGGTAAGCAGTATCTAATAAACTGCTACTGCAAAAAAAATGTGTTTAAGTATTTGTCACAACAATTTTAGAACTCTTGCCCGATGGAGGGATAATGTTTATGCAATACCTACTTCTTGTCCTAAAATAACAGTTGGTCCTAATAAAAAAGTGCATATTACCTATTTTTAATATTATTTAAATCTAGAATCTTTGAATAAACAATAATTTAATAAAGTTTTTATTTATGATCGGGATCTCGGAAACGGCTCCATAGATTATCACGAATTTTTGCAACTAAGTAAAGTGGGGTTTGGGGACGATAAATCGATGTAGATGAGGTTTGATTTTACATAACATAACGTTTTTATTACGAACAACGCCATCTATTGAGTCATTAAAAAACAAATTCAGGTATTAACATTTATAATAGGAGTGGTAAGTACCAAAAGAAACATATATTTTTTATGTTCGTATGAACATGAGCATATTACAAGGGTACAAAACAAGTATTCAACACGTCACAGATAAAAAAATTACGCAATTTTAAGTAAGTATGTAGTCTACCTCTGTTAGAAAGTAAGTATAAACACCTACCAACCGACATTTCGAGAGTAATTTGTATGTAACTAGATATGACCAGGTCGAGGTCAAAATGAATGGGCGATCCAAATGACCGGAGAATGTTGTTTGCTTTTGAACTGAAATTGTAGTGTCTGCAATCAGTGTGAAGTTACAGCAGCGCTAAGTTATCACCCGACTGCCTCAGTACGAGGGCAATGTTTTTCGAGATTATGTATGACATTTCCTAGCGTTGACTGGCATCCGCTATTTAACAAACTTGAATATACTCACTCATTCTGTTCATCTTTTGGTTTGCCGGTAGAGAAGGCCGCGTGGCACTAGGCCCGCCCTTTGTACTGTGTGCAATTATTTAAATAAAACTTACAAACTTTTGCGTATGTGGCAATTCGGAAATGAACAAAAAATCTTAAAACGAGCATACTGGCAGTTTTGGCAGTAAACACATAAACGCGCCAAAAAGTAGAAAATATTATATCTGACGCGCTCTAACGTACCTACTCTCGTCACAGCGAAATCGTTAAACAAGTATAAACTACCTATACGAGCAACGGGTAACAAACTAAAGATTCGAGATAAAACACATTTATTTGTGCGGCTCCCTGGGGTGAATATCGTCCATGAGAATTCCCAATTCTGGGAAAATATTGTACTAGTTGATAAATTGTTAACTACTGAATTTAGAACATAATGATAATGTATTATATTATAATTTAGAACATAATGATGAACATAATGACACTTCTACTCTTTGCCCCACGATCGTAAACATTCATTTTGTTCATTGTCCCGCGAGAATATCCCAATTAAATAGCTAAACCTTAACTTCATTCATAAAATTGTAGTGGTGTTGTGTTAAATTACATTTACTAAAGACAGAATTAGTTAAAAGTGAAAACCCGTGCTGATATTATAACTAAACAAAGGAAATAACTTGTGATTGTCGAATGACGTGTGCCTTGGACCGGAGCTACCTGCGAATTTGTGCGCGCAAGACTAGTAGCTACGGACTGTACGCAAAGTCTGTTTCCGCGTGCGCGACGAGCAGCCGGTGAGTGCCGGCCGGTACCAAGCGCAGCGTCACGGTTTATCATAGATTGTGCAGTGAGCGCCGGCAGCGTATTTTGCCTACCACCTTTGGTCCTCGGGAGGGCGATTTGTCGTTTTTGTTATGAAGTGTTCGGGTTGTAAGAAGCCTTGTGAAGCCAGAACTACCTCCGTCACCTGCGCTATATTGACTTGTGGTAAAGGCTACTGTAATACGTGTGTAGATACCACAAACTTTACCGTAAACCAGAAAAAAGCCTGGAAATGCCCTGATTGCAAAACCAAAGAGTCCACAAATACCCAAGATGGAAATAAGGAAGTAAAAGCCCTAACTACTCAGATTGGTCGCCTTGTAGAAGAAATTTCATCACTAAAGGACAGACTTGAAGAAGCTACCACGTCTCTGTCAAAATGCAACGATCGTCTAAACGAAATGGCGAGCGCAATAACTGCTGCTGACTCCCGTATCAAGGTACTGGAAAAACGAGAGTCAGAAGTCAATACCTTGAAGGTCACTGTATGCCAACTTCAGGCCGAGCTAAACCTGCAAGCCCAACAACAACTGCGGAACGAAATTGAAATCTCCGGAATAACGGAGAGCCAAGGTGAAAACCTCCAGCACTTCGTCACTTTGGCTGCACGCAAGGTCGGAGTGGTGCTGGAAGACGCGGACATCGACTGGATTTCTCGGGCAGGACCAAAACGTAAATTAAAGTCAGAAGAAAAGTCACAAGAAGAACCATCCAAGAAAGGAAACCTGCAACCCCGACCGATTGTTGTGCGTCTGATGCGCAAATCCACACGAGATCAACTACTTAAGGCTGCTAAGGCGAGAAGAAATATCACAACAACTGACTTCAACTTGCCAGGAGCACCTACGGCAATCTTCCTTAATGAAAGGCTCACTCGAGAAAACAGGATGTTGTTTCGAGAGGCTAGAGCTAAAGCAAAAACTAGTGGGTATGATTTCTGCTGGACTTACCAGGGAGCGGTATACATGCGACAGCGAGCGGGGAAACAAGCTATTCCTATTCGGTCTCAAGATGATTTTGCTCGTATTATTAACACTGGTCGCTCACATGAGTCTTAAACTAAAGAAACCACTAAATCCGCCCTGTATCACGTGTTTAGTTGTAGCTTTGTTTCTTCTTCATTCTTTAACATACTTATACGTATTTATGTTCAATTATATTTATATTTATAAAGTATTATTTATTACACCATTACGCAGTTCCAAACTCAAATATTTTATATTATCTGCGTATCAAGTACCCTTATGTAACTCCTCAGCGAAAACGAAACGCTACGGCAACTATAAGTTGAAACCCTGTCTCCGGTTCAACTATTCGTTCACCACATATTTTTTAACACTAAAATGCTTGTAGACAACTTTGATGACATTGACTCGTTCAATATTAGTTGCCACAGCGTAAACTTCCCGGAGCAATGCACTTCTGTTCTAACCACAAAATTTAACTTTAAACTTCTAAATTTCAATATAAGGAGCATTCGCAAAAACTTCGACTCTCTAAACATTGTCTTAAGTAGATTTGGATTTGATTGTGACGTGATTGTTCTAACGGAATGTTGGATCGACGATGCTTCTATTATTCCTCAGCTAACTGGTTACACTGCTTATAGAACTACCAGAATGACAAATCAAAACGGTGGAGTAGTAATATATGTTCAGGATAAGTGGAACGCTGTTGCCTCTGAGCCACACGTTGAAGACGCAAACAGTCTAATAGTTAGTATTTCTAATGTGATAACTATCATAGGGCTTTATCGTTCTCCTTCTATTACAAAAACAGAAACATTTCTAAACTCACTGGACAAATTGCTGGTTTCGTTTGAATCCACTAAAGATGTTCTTGTTACAGGGGACATCAACATAAATATTCTGTCCTCAGATGCTGACGACTATTTAGCTCTTACTACTGAGCACGGTCTTTTACCAGCGATACATCTTCCAACCAGAAATGACAGATGTATTGACCACATTTTTATCAAATCATCCTACACACCCGTGGGTCTAGTCTGTACTACAGATATTACTGATCATAACTTCTCCCTTCTTGGTCTGGAACTCAGTAAAATCAAGGCTAAAAGATTACCACGTGTACGGTTGGTGAGAGATTTTGTCGGTATGAAAAAAGCATTAGCGGAAATGAGATGGACTGACGTCACTGATGAAAACGACTTAAATAAAGCAGTAGAAATTTTTATTTGTAATCTCTCCGCCTTAGTTACAAAGTACACTGATAAAAAGCCCGTAAGTCGTTCTAATTATAATTTAAAACCATGGATGACGCCGGGTTTGATGCGGTGCTCAAAACATCGTGATTTCCTCCACCTACAGTCAAAACGAAATCCGAATGATCTAGTTTTAAAGCATATCTACACACGGTACCGAAACTTTCACATTGAACTTCTTAGGAAGCTCAAACAAGAGCACGACAGAAACAAGATTTATTACACTAAAAAATGTCCTAGGAAGTTCTGGTGTACAATAAGAGACATCTGTCACCTAAAAACTAACCGCAAAGAGGCCTCAGACCTTTTGTTAGTCCCAAACTCACAGAACAGTCAACATTCGCTAGATATATGCAACACCTATTTCGCCAAAGTTGGACAAAACCTATCAAATCTCATCATGGGAAACTCTAACATGTCAGAAGAAGAACTAGCTAACTCTGTCTCCTCAGATAATTCCCCAGTAAACTCATTTTTTCTTAATCCAACGGATACTAGCGAAGTAGAAGCATTAATAATAAATTCTCTTAAAGACAAAGCCCCGGGTCTGGATGGATTTGATAACTTTCTTATCAAGGAACTGAGATACGACATTTTCGTGCCACTCACACACCTATTTAATCTTAGCCTGGCGAATGGTGCCTTTCCAGATATATGGAAGACGGCTATTGTCTGCCCTGTCTACAAAGATGGCCCTAGACACTTACCTGGCAACTATCGCCCCATATCCCTGCTTAGCGCATTTTCAAAGCTCCTTGAAAAGCTAGTCAACAACCGACTTATCAAATACTTAGAAGCGCATGATATACTATCTGACAGGCAGTTTGGGTTCCGCAGCGGTAAATCTACTGAGGATGCCGTATCACTATTAACATCTACCGTCTCTGCTTACTTAGATAAGAAGGAGCACTGCGTGGGGGTTTTCCTTGACCTGGCGAAGGCCTTTGACACGGTTTCCGGTCCCATTCTTTTACGTAAAATGGAAAATATGGGCATCCGGGGTACAGCACTCAGTTGGTTCAAGAGCTACCTGTCGGACCGGAAACAGTGTCTCAGGGTGGGCGGGTTGGTGAGTCAGCCGCATAGTGTAAGTTTTGGGGTCCCCCAAGGAAGTATTATAGGACCAACACTATTTTTAATGTACATAAATGACATACATAGCATACTTCTTGAGAAAGCTGAGGTCATTTGTTATGCGGACGATACTGCCATGATTTTCCATGGCCAATCGTGGGATCAAGTTTTCTCATATGTAGAGCGAGGAACCTCCCAAATAGCAAACTGGCTGAAGCAAAACTTGCTTACCCTCAACACGAAAAAGACAGTCTATCTGAGCTTTCACAAAACCGCGGCTTCTGCTCCATCTATTTATCCTGACATTAGGATTCATACCTGTGGAAATCGAACTGTCACATGTGGCTGCGAGAGTATCACGCATGCCAGCACAATAAAATATCTTGGTGTCATGCTGGATGAGCGATTGACTTTTGCAGCACACATTGCTCTTATGTCAGGAAGAGTCCGCAAAGTTGCAAGCATTATGCGAATGCTACGAAATGCTGCGGACCCCCAGACTCTAAAGCTTGTTTATCTGGCCTTATGTCAGTCTATTCTGACGTACTGCATCCTGTGTTGGGGGGGTGCTGTCAAAACTGAAATGCTGAGAATTGAAAGAGCCCAGAGATCCGTCATAAAAACCATGCTTTCAAAGCCCTTTAGGCATCCTACAGCTCAGGTCTATACAGAAAGTGGCGTGCTAAGTGTACGTCAACTATTCATTTCCAAGATATGCTGCAAGACCCACAAATCTGTTCTTGGTTCGAGCTCTTACCAGGACATGTTGTCCAGACGTAGGTTCAAAGTACCCAATATGCCGGTCAAGACTACGTTTGCGCAGCGCTTTAGTCCTTATATTGACTTATATCTATACAATACTGTTGTCAAACACTGTGATATTAGGCATTGTTCGGTAGCTGAAGCTAGGATTATAATTAATAAATGGTTACCTGCCCTTGATTATGATAAGACTGAGGAACTGTTAGTCAAAACTAAGTAAGAGTAAAAAAACTTTTTCTATTTATTTTTATTTATTTTTTCCTTTATTTACACTATTTATTTAACAACTTATTTTATTTACAGATTCTTTAATTAAGTAATTTTATTGCATGATATTCCTTTATGTTCATTGTTTTATACTAATTAAAATACTATATCACATTTGTATTACTGTCTGGGGTGAATCGTTTTTTGTTAAACGTTTATGATTCCCACGACACAGGCGTGGCCTAGTGTGGGGTCATAGTGAGCTCAACTATGTACCTCTATCTTCTTCATGCGTGTACTAGGTTAGTCAAAAAATTATGAAATGTCATCTATGCATGTTGTTTGTTAAATAAATATTTTTTCATTTTTTCATTTTTTCATTATTATAAGTATAATAGCCTCTCGGCTAAGATTTTTGTAAATCGGTCTAATAGTTGTTATTATCTATTATCAACTAAGGTGTATTTATTTATTATTTAATATTATTTATGTATATTAGTTAAAGAGTAAGCATTCTTATTATCATTTATTTTATCACCTTTCTAAAGTACCGTAGTTTACCTGCAAATAACAAATCCTCTGAGTCTCTCAAAGGTTGACTGGAAGAGATCCCTTTGTGGGATAAGTCCGCCTTTGTGCCTCCTGTTTTATTCCATCCTTTACTGATCATGTAAATTTGTTTTGTGGTACAATAAAGTTAATACATACATACATAGTTTCGGAGCCTATTCAATTCAAACAAAGCAACAAACAAATCTATCTATCCTCTATAAAATATTAGTGTAAAACGCAAAAAAATATATAAAATTGTTTTAAATCATGACTTTTTAAACAGTTTGTTCTGACCACTTTCGATTTATTACATTACCCTAATGTAATAATCAAACAAAGATTTTAAGTTGAATTAACATTCTATCAAAGTTTTTTCTTTAAAAAACTGACAAATCAGTAATTGTTTAATAGAATTATTCCACAAGTATGCTTAAATTTATTTTGTTAAAACTGAAAAATTACAGTAGATATTTAAAAAAAGTAAAAAGTAAGTTGCAGTCTTTAAAAGTTTTTGAAAGACTGCAGAAAACGTCAGCTAGATGAGTGAAAACAACTAAATGCCATCCGCCTCATCTCCTTCGGATTATTCCTTCCCGAATCGGGAGTGCTGCCACATGCGCCATAGTGCTATATTGACAAAGCCACATTAAGGGATAAGTGTAAAAGAGAAAAAGTAAGTATAGAAATGCATTTTTTGGATCATACAGTGAGGAACCTACCTAAACAACGCTGATCCTAAAATCAAAATGCTGCAGACTAAATGCTACGAGATAGTACCTAAAAGTGCGGTCATACTTACAAATTGTACTAAACAGCGAAAGCAGTACAGTCAGATTGTCGCAAATTGTCACACTTTCGCGAAATGCCCCATGTTGAGATATTTCGTCACAAGGGAGGGGATCACCAAGTATAGTTCTTTCGTGTTATTTATCTGTATTATGTCATAAAAATCCGCTAACGTTGTAACTTTTCATGCAATCTAAAATTTTACCCCTAATTTTTTAACTGTTTTTTTTTCTTTTTTTACTAAACTAAAAATATATGAAATTGGGAAATAATAATAGAATAGTTAACTGTTAAAAATATTTTTACGAAGCTAAGTTGGTATACTAATACTAGTCTAGTCTCAATTATTTGTTATCGAATAATTTTCTGTAACTAAAGCATTGTCGCTTTCAGTTAATTAGGCTTAAACAAGGGTAGAATTCGCCTTTTAAAATGTCTACGATTTTACGCATTATACGCGAAATCTATCAAAATTATGCGGCGATTAAAATTATGGCCGTTGTTTGACAAGGAAATGACATGACTAAAGTAGTCTTTGACATCTTCTTTCTTTTTCTAAACTTATTTAATTGCTATTTTTAAAACTCATATAACTCGTTTTAGTCAGTAACTTAACTAATATGTACGTAGGTATATATATATATATATAGGTATTTATTTATTTAAGTATTGTATAATATGTAAAATTATCTTAAAGTTCATACAATTAGGTATACTTTAGGATACATTGTTATTTTATTTATTGTATTAAGTATTCTTGTTTTATTAGCCTACATTTATTTTTATCATACTAAGTAAGTTGTACACATCAACTTCCTCACTTTATGCCTTCTCACTACCCTAGGTCTACTGCAAAAGATTTATTTTTAGAAATAAGCTGACCTGTTGTGTATTGATCTATATGTTATGTCCTTTGTGTTATATTGAGTACAATAAACGGTTAAATAAATAAATAAAATTAATAACAAACTCGCAACTAAAAACCTGTAATATAATAATAAATAATTAATTAATATACTATTAATTAACAATATGTTTCAGTTTAGTCTTCACCCCAAAGGAAAACTGTAAGATTCTATTGAATTTTGATATAACCTCATCAAATTCGGGCTGACGCTGAAAGCGATACAATAATTAATATCTCTCTTCAAAACAAGAACCACGTACTTATAATTAACCCTTTACACCCGAGGTTACACGATAGTGCGTCTTGACTTTGAAAAATTCTGGAAGATTTCTAAATCACTTTTTCTGAACGCAACCGGCGTCGATCGATCGTGCGGGTATCTCTCATTGCCAGAAAAAAATATAAAACGGTTTTAGCTCGAGTGTTTTTGTACCAGTAGACCAAATCCTTGCTGAGAGAGGGTTGCGTTTTCGGGACGGTGCATCCGCTCCGGTAAGCACCATCTTTTTGTGGAATATAGCTATACTTTATCACTTTTTTTGATACAAGGTTATAAAATGATGTGTAATTTACCCATTATAAAGAATTTTTAATAAAAATATTGTTACGTTAGAGTACGCTGACTCCTTCAATTATAACACGCACGATCGTGTTATTTCGGTTGTAACTACAATTATTAGTTTATGGCAGTTAGAGATACTGCTTTTTGTAATTGCTTGGAAAATATCCAATGTTTCCAATTTAAGGTGAACATTTGCCAGAAAAAGTTATAAAAAATCTGCTGAGAGATGGAACTCATTCAAATATTGAAGGTTTGGCTGAAGATGATGGGGAATATGAGCCTAAGGAGTTTGATGAGATCCTGATTACATTTTAGAGCCATTAAATATTGATATGGAAGTTTCATTACCACTGTCATCTCCATTACCTCCATCATCAGCTTGAAGCAGATCAGCTCGCGTCATTAACAGTCGCCCTCCTCAACTTATCGGTCAATCTGACTAAAGAGCGTTTCATTTAGCGGTAGGTACGCTTGCCGAGCCGTGGCCTCCACTCGAGAACCTGCTTACTCTACCGTCCGTCAGTTCTCAAATATGAGCAGCTCTCTGCTACTTCAGATTGCTATGCTTTCAGTATGTTACTTTGGCCTTCTCTCTGGCCTTGGCAGATATAGGATCCTATCATCGAATGTTATCCATTGGTGAGATCCCGAGCATATACTTACCTTTCGAGAGCTCTTCGAGTGACATGTAGCTGGTGGGCAAATTTTTCTGTCAGGTTCCACGTCTCGGCTCCGTAGTTCATGACTGGTAAGATGCACTGATCACCTGACACCTTGGTGTTCAGATACCTTGGTTTGAGATATCGTTGTAGCAAGGATCACTCAAAGATATGACGAAACTTCCCAAACGCTGTCCAGTAGTGCCCAGACAAGCTGTGCTCTTCTGGGACCCCCCTAGTTGTCTTTGTCAAATCAACAGCAATGTCTGCCCTAGGTAATATGAACAACTTTAAGGCTTATAGTTGCAGTGGAGATTGGCACAGGGGTGATGTGTTGATTGAACATTGGTCTTGACCAATTTCATCCTGAGTTCAACACGCCTTGATGGTACCCAATAGAGATTTTGACAAGAAAGCAGTTTTTGAAGGATTTGCAGCGGTCTATCTATTATTCACCATTGATAATAAGATGCCTTGTCCACTGAAGTCTTGAAGAGATCCCCCAGTGCGATGGTGAAGAGTTTCGGAGATATAACGCCACCCTGTCTCACAACTCGGAGTAGTTGGATGGGTCTTGTTTTGTAGCTTTTGACTTGAACGGACATCGTTTTTATTCAGTAGAGGATTTCTCAGCACCTCCACATATCCCGTGGCTACTTGGAAGCACTGCAAGAACTCTTAAATGGCCAGGTTTCGACAAAGTCGAAGCCTGAAGACGTGACTGTCACACATGTAGGTGTGATCAACCTATAGATTTTGAGGGGCATTTGTCTCCTTGCTTGGTAATCTGTGCCAAAAAACCTCTGCTCCACGTCTTCAGGGTTGTACCATTGGGTACCACGACGTTAAATAGCCTCTACAGCTCCTCAAGCACAGGTTTTCCTCTTGCCAGCGCTAACTTCGTCAAAAAATTCTGCATTCTGCTAAATTTTTGCATTTAATTAAATAATGTTGATTCGTTTACGGTCTTTAAATTAAAAAATATATTTAAGAAGTTCAAAAATAAAGATTATAACTTTCTTTCAATTAATTGTTTATCTTGTTTTACAAAACCAACGATTAAAGTTTTAATAAAACTTACACGCACTATCGTGCGACTTAACTTTTATTCCTGAACCTCACGATCGTGAGGGTCTGATTGCTGGAGACCAGCTCATCCAGGATTTTTTTGCATATTTTTTCTATGCTTCAAATACAGTTTAAAAAAACTGGTACAACTTAGAAATAAATCCGGGAAATTTCGATGCTTCGGTTGTAAAGGGTTAAGTAAGTACCTCTTGGAAGTGAATGGTTTTTAATTTAACCCACACAAGTTTAATGAGCTGAGGTCAAATGACGGCTATGATTCATTGAGCTGTTAGTACACCTACCAGACAGTGCGAGTATGTAATTTGCTTTGTAAACTGCGATACTAATTAATTATTACAATGCTGTGATTCTCTAACAGTTCTTAATGTACCTATTCATAGTAACATTTTTGAATATGAATGTATCATATACTTGACTTATTTACTTAGAAAGGCTGCGGATTAATAATGAGTGTATCTTAAAGCGAGTGTAGTCGTGAACGGCCTTGACAGTGGTGCCACTTCACAAAAAAAAAATACAAACTATCTATCAGAATGTCCGTTGCTCAAGTTTTTAGTAATAACCTTATGCAAAATTAAAACCTACAGACACAATGAAAAATTCTCTGTAGAAATTATGGCAAAAGTTTCTTAAAAACGGCCACTTTTGGTATCAATTGCCATACGTCCAGCAGTGGACTGCAATAGGCTGGTGTATGTATGTATGATATAAAAACATGACAACTCGGCGGTGAACATTATGACATAATTAGACTGAACACAAAAATGCAATAATTTATAACTGATGACGTATTTAGCAAAGGTTAAAGGCAAATTGTTATCAAACACTTAATTTCAATCAAGTACATGTTTTTGTTGGAAAAGACTCAATGCTAGTTTTTCTTTATATTCATAATATTACATATTTTCATACATTACATATCACGCCAATATACCGTGCGGGGTAGGTAGCGCGTAAACGGTCGTAAACAATATTGCGCCATATCTGACAAACATTTGACAAAAATTGTGTATCACCAAAATGTATAAAGAGACATATAACAATTAATACTAAGCTAAACTAGACTAAATTTAAGCTAAAAAAAAGTCGTCTAGTGCGCCTCCATTAGACATGGTACCCAGTACGCTAGCAGCGTTCCCTCTTTGGATGGCCAAACTTAGTCGTTGGCCGAGAAAACTGCCAGCTCTTCGGTCACCAGTGGTCTCATTGAGGCGCACTGACACCTCGTTTACGAGTTTTTTGGCAGATGGGCCCCAGGGACCCATCGTCTCAAAGCCCACGGGTGAGAAAATGTGGCTCCCAGAAATCTCCTCCTATTTGCGGGACTTCGCTACCTGAGCATCGGCAGCTGCGACACCTGCACGGGCGCATGTGGCATGTATGTGCGAGGGTGCGAGGGTGTCCACACACGTGGCATCCCAAACCATACACTTGCCTCTCTGCCAGGGGATGAGCGTTACCCCGTCGGGCCTCTTGCCATCAGAACGAACGATACCGTTTGGTTCAAGCTTTGCCGGAACGTTCGCTGAGACAAGGGCCCGACGCAGGACGTCATTGAGGGCTGCGTGGCGTGGAATGCGACCGGCACTCATGCGGCAGGACAGCCCGTGGTGGCCAAGTTCGTTTACAGGCGCACCGCATCTGCATTGGTGGGGGTGGACCGTTTTGAGACCCAACCGGAGGGCGATGATGAGAGAGAGTGTGCAGCTGTCGAGCAATGTGCCAGTATTTGCTGAGGGTATGGCATTCAGCCAGAGGCCAGACTGTCTCTCAAAAACAGCTAGAAGTCGGGCGCGTTGAACCGGACATGAGTACGAACTCATGAGGTCCTGTTGGTTTTTTTTGCAAAACGGTTCATCCCACCGTCTCTGTAAGTGCATGGCATCAGGAGGGTCGCGGCAGCAGAAGGATTTCCATGTGTCGACAGCCTCCGGAAGATGGACAATTTCAGCAACCCCTAAGGAGGGACTGACAATTTTGCTGAAAAGTTGGTGGCAGCTGTAAGCGGATGACAGGTAGGCCGGGAGTGAGACTGAGGACACTTTGCGAACCCCAATACCCCCAAATCGAACGGGCAGGGAGGCTTGCGACCAGGCATCAACTGACAGGTCGCAATTCATTATCCTCGACAGGAGTATTGAGATTCGATCGTCTACGCCCGACAGTAGGCCCGGAAATTGCCAAAGGGGACAGCATCGCAGTACATAAGTAAACTGCGGCACGAAAAGGCAGAATTTTATAACGGTCAGGGCAATGTGAGGGTTGATATTGAGCAGACGATCGAATGTGTCCTCAAACTTGGCTACCTGTTCTTGGATGAAGGGTGAGATGCCTTCGTCCAGCAGAGGAGCTCCTAGTAGCCTTAACGAGTCCTGGGTGATGGTCCGGATGTTAGGGGCAGCGTCGTTAAACTTTTGGTGGATGTCATCTCTGCACTCCGGAGCTACGGATGGATGTATGTACAATTCACATTTGGCGAAATTCAATTCTAGGCCTATTTCCGAGAAACGGCTAATAAGGACTTGTAGATCATTCAGGACTACGTCGGGCTGGCCACCGAGGGTGCCATCATCCAAGTACCAGACATTTAGTTTTGCCTGTAACGAAGAGATTACAGGGTGTATGCCCAAGCTGAATATGGCTGGTCCAAGGGGGTCTCCCTGTTGGCAGCCCACGGTGGAGTGTAGGAGATGGCTCTTGTAAATCAGCTTGGATGGCTTACTATGGCATTGCCACAGGAATGGAAATATGGTGGGACAGTGTTCTTTGACCTGGGTTAATAGAGCTCCGCGATCTATGGAGTTGAACGCGTTTTTGACGTCTACTTTGAGGAGCACCTGGATAGCGTCGTTTTTAAGGACGGCACGAGTGGCATGAACTGCAGCCTCACAACCTCCTTTAGACCCGAAGCCCATTTGGTGCGGCTGAAATTTGGCCGCAAGAGGTCGTGAGATGTGTTTGCAGCAGATCTTGGCAGCAAGGCGCCTGAGTGTGGTGCCAACCGCTATCGGTCTGATGCCTTCGTCTTTTTTCTTCAAGGCGCAAAGGTTGGCCCCGTACAGGACGTCCAGTATCTCCGCGCTTACTTTTCCCGCCAGCATGACGTTGACGAGAGAGGCCAGACTAGAAGAAAGGTTGCTGCCAAGATCCCCTGTGGAGAAGCACACCAAATCTTTTAAATGCTGCGGTGAAAGTCCATCCAGACCGCCAGATGAGCCGTTTTTAAAAGACATAATCGCTGGTATGATGTCATCGGCAGTGACGGTGGGTGGGATTATTCCGTCTTGCTGGGGGTCTGGAAGATGGCACGCGGCTAGCGGAGAAGGATGCTTGGCATGGAGGGAGTGCAAGGTTTCTTCGTTGTCGGGGGCAATCAGGGGGCCAATCGCGGTAATTTATAACGTAAATACCAAAACAAAACCAAACCAAAAACGCTACGTTACGCACTTTTCGTATCGCGGTAACCGCATGAACGGAAACGTTTCGACTTTTGTTTGGAAGTTACGCTGGAGCGGCGAACGTTCGATCTTTTAGTACGCGTTTGGTATCGCGGTAATTTTTTGACAGCGTTTTAAACCACTAACGTTACGTTGGGAAGGTCTCAGACGCTGTCAAATGAACGTTTTTGTTGTAGTTCGTCGAGAGCAACTTTTGCTGAGACGTTGGCCGTTTTAAATACGTCTTTGATAAAAAAAAAATGCTTGAGCTCTATCTCCACACCCTCGATAGGGCCCATGAGGTGGACGTGGCTGAATAAAGAGCCTAGAGCCGCAGGAAGAATACCACAAGTGCCTTAATCACACGCAGCGAGTGTAGTGGACAGAGTGGCAAGTCAGTGCTCTTGGCTGTGTTTGTTTGTATGATTGCCTTGACCACATGTAGCGAGTACATTGGACAATAGAGGAAAAGTCAGTGCGCTCGCCTCCTACTCACCAAAAGCCTTGATCACACATAGCGAGTGCAGTGGACAGAGAGTGGCAAGTCAGTGCTCTTGGCTGTTTGTTTGTATGATTGCCTTGACCACATGTAGCAAGTACATTGGACAATAGAGGAAAAGTCAGTGCGCTCGCCTCCTACTCACTAAAAGCCTTGATCACACATAGTGAGTGCAGTGGACAGAGTGGCAAGTCAGTGCTCTTGGCTGTGTTTGTTTGTATGATTGCCTTGACCACATGTAGCGAGTACATTGGACAATAGAGGAAAAGTCAGTGTGATCGCCTCCTACTCACCAAAAGCCTTGATCACACATAGCAAGTGAAGTGGACAGTGAGTGGCGAGACAGAGAAATATTTTTAGCCTAGCTGAGGGAGCGAGCGATGGTGGAATAAATTTGTAAATAAAAGAAATATATATTTTAATATACTTTGTTTATTTTATTTTTCTTTAGCTAGTTTACATCCATGTTGTGGCTGTTTAATTCGTTGGGGATCCCCTGCATCAGACGATGGTAGCTGTAACAATATAATAATAGTGTAAATAGCTACCCCATGTCCCATGCAAATGGGATGTTTTCCTGCTGTAAAAAGAAGCAACTTTTATTATTATTGATATCTATATATTATTTCTATCTTCCCCGATCTTTGGCTGCACGCAAGGTCGGAGTGGTGCTGGAAGACGCGGACATCGACTGGATTTCTCGGGCAGGACCAAAACGTAAATTAAAGTCAGAAGAAAAGTCACAAGAAGAACCATCCAAGAAAGGAAACCTGCAACCCCGACCGATTGTTGTGCGTCTGATGCGCAAATCCACACGAGATCAACTACTTAAGGCTGCTAAGGCGAGAAGAAATATCACAACAACTGACTTCAACTTGCCAGGAGCACCTACGGCAATCTTCCTTAATGAAAGGCTCACTCGAGAAAACAGGATGTTGTTTCGAGAGGCTAGAGCTAAAGCAAAAACTAGTGGGTATGATTTCTGCTGGACTTACCAGGGAGCGGTATACATGCGACAGCGAGCGGGGAAACAAGCTATTCCTATTCGGTCTCAAGATGATTTTGCTCGTATTATTAACACTGGTCGCTCACATGAGTCTTAAACTAAAGAAACCACTAAATCCGCCCTGTATCACGTGTTTAGTTGTAGCTTTGTTTCTTCTTCATTCTTTAACATACTTATACGTATTTATGTTCAATTATATTTATATTTATAAAGTATTATTTATTACACCATTACGCAGTTCCAAACTCAAATATTTTATATTATCTGCGTATCAAGTACCCTTATGTAACTCCTCAGCGAAAACGAAACGCTACGGCAACTATAAGTTGAAACCCTGTCTCCGGTTCAACTATTCGTTCACCACATATTTTTTAACACTAAAATGCTTGTAGACAACTTTGATGACATTGACTCGTTCAATATTAGTTGCCACAGCGTAAACTTCCCGGAGCAATGCACTTCTGTTCTAACCACAAAATTTAACTTTAAACTTCTAAATTTCAATATAAGGAGCATTCGCAAAAACTTCGACTCTCTAAACATTGTCTTAAGTAGATTTGGATTTGATTGTGACGTGATTGTTCTAACGGAATGTTGGATCGACGATGCTTCTATTATTCCTCAGCTAACTGGTTACACTGCTTATAGAACTACCAGAATGACAAATCAAAACGGTGGAGTAGTAATATATGTTCAGGATAAGTGGAACGCTGTTGCCTCTGAGCCACACGTTGAAGACGCAAACAGTCTAATAGTTAGTATTTCTAATGTGATAACTATCATAGGGCTTTATCGTTCTCCTTCTATTACAAAAACAGAAACATTTCTAAACTCACTGGACAAATTGCTGGTTTCGTTTGAATCCACTAAAGATGTTCTTGTTACAGGGGACATCAACATAAATATTCTGTCCTCAGATGCTGACGACTATTTAGCTCTTACTACTGAGCACGGTCTTTTACCAGCGATACATCTTCCAACCAGAAATGACAGATGTATTGACCACATTTTTATCAAATCATCCTACACACCCGTGGGTCTAGTCTGTACTACAGATATTACTGATCATAACTTCTCCCTTCTTGGTCTGGAACTCAGTAAAATCAAGGCTAAAAGATTACCACGTGTACGGTTGGTGAGAGATTTTGTCGGTATGAAAAAAGCATTAGCGGAAATGAGATGGACTGACGTCACTGATGAAAACGACTTAAATAAAGCAGTAGAAATTTTTATTTGTAATCTCTCCGCCTTAGTTACAAAGTACACTGATAAAAAGCCCGTAAGTCGTTCTAATTATAATTTAAAACCATGGATGACGCCGGGTTTGATGCGGTGCTCAAAACATCGTGATTTCCTCCACCTACAGTCAAAACGAAATCCGAATGATCTAGTTTTAAAGCATATCTACACACGGTACCGAAACTTTCACATTGAACTTCTTAGGAAGCTCAAACAAGAGCACGACAGAAACAAGATTTATTACACTAAAAAATGTCCTAGGAAGTTCTGGTGTACAATAAGAGACATCTGTCACCTAAAAACTAACCGCAAAGAGGCCTCAGACCTTTTGTTAGTCCCAAACTCACAGAACAGTCAACATTCGCTAGATATATGCAACACCTATTTCGCCAAAGTTGGACAAAACCTATCAAATCTCATCATGGGAAACTCTAACATGTCAGAAGAAGAACTAGCTAACTCTGTCTCCTCAGATAATTCCCCAGTAAACTCATTTTTTCTTAATCCAACGGATACTAGCGAAGTAGAAGCATTAATAATAAATTCTCTTAAAGACAAAGCCCCGGGTCTGGATGGATTTGATAACTTTCTTATCAAGGAACTGAGATACGACATTTTCGTGCCACTCACACACCTATTTAATCTTAGCCTGGCGAATGGTGCCTTTCCAGATATATGGAAGACGGCTATTGTCTGCCCTGTCTACAAAGATGGCCCTAGACACTTACCTGGCAACTATCGCCCCATATCCCTGCTTAGCGCATTTTCAAAGCTCCTTGAAAAGCTAGTCAACAACCGACTTATCAAATACTTAGAAGCGCATGATATACTATCTGACAGGCAGTTTGGGTTCCGCAGCGGTAAATCTACTGAGGATGCCGTATCACTATTAACATCTACCGTCTCTGCTTACTTAGATAAGAAGGAGCACTGCGTGGGGGTTTTCCTTGACCTGGCGAAGGCCTTTGACACGGTTTCCGGTCCCATTCTTTTACGTAAGATGGAAAATATGGGCATCCGGGGTACAGCACTCAGTTGGTTCAAGAGCTACCTGTCGGACCGGAAACAGTGTCTCAGGGTGGGCGGGTTGGTGAGTCAGCCGCATAGTGTAAGTTTTGGGGTCCCCCAAGGAAGTATTATAGGACCAACACTATTTTTAATGTACATAAATGACATACATAGCATACTTCTTGAGAAAGCTGAGGTCATTTGTTATGCGGACGATACTGCCATGATTTTCCATGGCCAATCGTGGGATCAAGTTTTCTCATATGTAGAGCGAGGAACCTCCCAAATAGCAAACTGGCTGAAGCAAAACTTGCTTACCCTCAACACGAAAAAGACAGTCTATCTGAGCTTTCACAAAACCGCGGCTTCTGCTCCATCTATTTATCCTGACATTAGGATTCATACCTGTGGAAATCGAACTGTCACATGTGGCTGCGAGAGTATCACGCATGCCAGCACAATAAAATATCTTGGTGTCATGCTGGATGAGCGATTGACTTTTGCAGCACACATTGCTCTTATGTCAGGAAGAGTCCGCAAAGTTGCAAGCATTATGCGAATGCTACGAAATGCTGCGGACCCCCAGACTCTAAAGCTTGTTTATCTGGCCTTATGTCAGTCTATTCTGACGTACTGCATCCTGTGTTGGGGGGGTGCTGTCAAAACTGAAATGCTGAGAATTGAAAGAGCCCAGAGATCCGTCATAAAAACCATGCTTTCAAAGCCCTTTAGGCATCCTACAGCTCAGGTCTATACAGAAAGTGGCGTGCTAAGTGTACGTCAACTATTCATTTCCAAGATATGCGTGTACTAGGTTAGTCAAAAAATTATGAAATGTCATCTATGCATGTTGTTTGTTAAATAAATATTTTTTCATTTTTTCATTTTTTCATTATTATAAGTATAATAGCCTCTCGGCTAAGATTTTTGTAAATCGGTCTAATAGTTGTTATTATCTATTATCAACTAAGGTGTATTTATTTATTATTTAATATTATTTATGTATATTAGTTAAAGAGTAAGCATTCTTATTATCATTTATTTTATCACCTTTCTAAAGTACCGTAGTTTACCTGCAAATAACAAATCCTCTGAGTCTCTCAAAGGTTGACTGGAAGAGATCCCTTTGTGGGATAAGTCCGCCTTTGTGCCTCCTGTTTTATTCCATCCTTTACTGATCATGTAAATTTGTTTTGTGGTACAATAAAGTTAATACATACATACATAGTTTCGGAGCCTATTCAATTCAAACAAAGCAACAAACAAATCTATCTATCCTCTATAAAATATTAGTGTAAAACGCAAAAAAATATATAAAATTGTTTTAAATCATGACTTTTTAAACAGTTTGTTCTGACCACTTTCGATTTATTACATTACCCTAATGTAATAATCAAACAAAGATTTTAAGTTGAATTAACATTCTATCAAAGTTTTTTCTTTAAAAAACTGACAAATCAGTAATTGTTTAATAGAATTATTCCACAAGTATGCTTAAATTTATTTTGTTAAAACTGAAAAATTACAGTAGATATTTAAAAAAAGTAAAAAGTAAGTTGCAGTCTTTAAAAGTTTTTGAAAGACTGCAGAAAACGTCAGCTAGATGAGTGAAAACAACTAAATGCCATCCGCCTCATCTCCTTCGGATTATTCCTTCCCGAATCGGGAGTGCTGCCACATGCGCCATAGTGCTATATTGACAAAGCCACATTAAGGGATAAGTGTAAAAGAGAAAAAGTAAGTATAGAAATGCATTTTTTGGATCATACAGTGAGGAACCTACCTAAACAACGCTGATCCTAAAATCAAAATGCTGCAGACTAAATGCTACGAGATAGTACCTAAAAGTGCGGTCATACTTACAAATTGTACTAAACAGCGAAAGCAGTACAGTCAGATTGTCGCAAATTGTCACACTTTCGCGAAATGCCCCATGTTGAGATATTTCGTCACAAGGGAGGGGATCACCAAGTATAGTTCTTTCGTGTTATTTATCTGTATTATGTCATAAAAATCCGCTAACGTTGTAACTTTTCATGCAATCTAAAATTTTACCCCTAATTTTTTAACTGTTTTTTTTTCTTTTTTTACTAAACTAAAAATATATGAAATTGGGAAATAATAATAGAATAGTTAACTGTTAAAAATATTTTTAAGAAGCTAAGTTGGTATACTAATACTAGTCTAGTCTCAATTATTTGTTATCGAATAATTTTCTGTAACTAAAGCATTGTCGCTTTCAGTTAATTAGGCTTAAACAAGGGTAGAATTCGCCTTTTAAAATGTCTACGATTTTACGCATTATACGCGAAATCTATCAAAATTATGCGGCGATTAAAATTATGGCCGTTGTTTGACAAGGAAATGACATGACTAAAGTAGTCTTTGACATCTTCTTTCTTTTTCTAAACTTATTTAATTGCTATTTTTAATACTCATATAACTCGTTTTAGTCAGTAACTTAACTAATATGTACGTAGGTATATATATATATATAGGTATTTATTTATTTAAGTATTGTATAATATGTAAAATTATCTTAAAGTTCATACAATTAGGTATACTTTAGGATACATTGTTATTTTATTTATTGTATTAAGTATTCTTGTTTTATTAGCCTACATTTATTTTTATCATACTAAGTAAGTTGTACACATCAACTTCCTCACTTTATGCCTTCTCACTACCCTAGGTCTACTGCAAAAGATTTATTTTTAGAAATAAGCTGACCTGTTGTGTATTGATCTATATGTTATGTCCTTTGTGTTATATTGAGTACAATAAACGGTTAAATAAATAAATAAAATTAATAACAAACTCGCAACTAAAAACCTGTAATATAATAATAAATAATTAATTAATATACTATTAATTAACAATATGTTTCAGTTTAGTCTTCACCCCAAAGGAAAACTGTAAGATTCTATTGAATTTTGATATAACCTCATCAAATTCGGGCTGACGCTGAAAGCGATACAATAATTAATATCTCTCTTCAAAACAAGAACCACGTACTTATAATTAAGTAAGTACCTCTTGGAAGTGAATGGTTTTTAATTTAACCCACACAAGTTTAATGAGCTGAGGTCAAATGACGGCTATGATTCATTGAGCTGTTAGTACACCTACCAGACAGTGCGAGTATGTAATTTGCTTTGTAAACTGCGATACTAATTAATTATTACAATGCTGTGATTCTCTAACAGTTCTTAATGTACCTATTCATAGTAACATTTTTGAATATGAATGTATCATATACTTGACTTATTTACTTAGAAAGGCTGCGGATTAATAATGAGTGTATCTTAAAGCGAGTGTAGTCGTGAACGGCCTTGACAGTGGTGCCACTTCACAAAAAAAAAATACAAACTATCTATCAGAATGTCCGTTGCTCAAGTTTTTAGTAATAACCTTATGCAAAATTAAAACCTACAGACACAATGAAATATTCTCTGTAGAAATTATGGCAAAAGTTGCTTAAAAACGGCCACTTTTGGTATCAATTGCCATACGTCCAGCAGTGGACTGCAATAGGCTGGTGTATGTATGTATGATATAAAAACATGACAACTCGGCGGTGAACATTATGACATAATTAGACTGAACACAAAAATGCAATAATTTATAACTGATGACGTATTTAGCAAAGGTTAAAGGCAAATTGTTATCAGACACTTAATTTCAATCAAGTACATGTTTTTGTTGGAAAAGACTCAATGCTAGTTTTTCTTTATATTCATAATATTACATATTTTCATACATTACATATCACGCCAATATACCGTGCGGGGTAGGTAGCGCGTAAACGGTCGTAAACAATATTGCGCCATATCTGACAAACATTTGACAAAAATTGTGTATCACCAAAATGTATAAAGGGACATATAACAATTAATACTAAGCTAAACTAGACTAAATTTAAGCTAAAAAAAAGTCGTCTAGTGCGCCTCCATTAGACATGGTACCCAGTACGCTAGCAGCGTTCCCTCTTTGGATGGCCAAACTTAGTCGTTGGCCGAGAAAACTGCCAGCTCTTCGGTCACCAGTGGTCTCATTGAGGCGCACTGACACCTCGTTTACGAGTTTTTTGGCAGATGGGCCCCAGGGACCCATCGTCTCAAAGCCCACGGGTGAGAAAATGTGGCTCCCAGAAATCTCCTCCTATTTGCGGGACTTCGCTACCTGAGCACCGGCAGCTGCGGCACCTGCACGGGCGCATGTGGCATGTATGTGCGAGGGTGCGAGGGTGTCCACACACGTGGCATCCCAAACCATACACTTGCCTCTCTGCCAGGGGATGAGCGTTACCCCGTCGGGCCTCTTGCCATCAGAACGAACGATACCGTTTGGTTCAAGCTTTGCCGGAACGTTCGCTGAGACAAGGGCCCGACGCAGGACGTCATTGAGGGCTGCGTGGCGTGGAATGCGACCGGCACTCATGCGGCAGGACAGCCCGTGGTGGCCAAGTTCGTTTACAGGCGCACCGCATCTGCATTGGTGGGGGTGGACCGTTTTGAGACCCAACCGGAGGGCGATGATGAGAGAGAGTGTGCAGCTGTCGAGCAATGTGCCAGTATTTGCTGAGGGTATGGCATTCAGCCAGAGGCCAGACTGTCTCTCAAAAACAGCTAGAAGTCGGGCGCGTTGAACCGGACATGAGTACGAACTCATGAGGTCCTGTTGGTTTTTTTTGCAAAACGGTTCATCCCACCGTCTCTGTAAGTGCATGGCATCAGGAGGGTCGCGGCAGCAGAAGGATTTCCATGTGTCGACAGCCTCCGGAAGATGGACAATTTCAGCAACCCCTAAGGAGGGACTGACAATTTTGCTGAAAAGTTGGTGGCAGCTGTAAGCGGATGACAGGTAGGCCGGGAGTGAGACTGAGGACACTTTGCGAACCCCAATACCCCCAAATCGAACGGGCAGGGAGGCTTGCGACCAGGCATCAACTGACAGGTCGCAATTCATTATCCTCGACAGGAGTATTGAGATTCGATCGTCTACGCCCGACAGTAGGCCCGGAAATTGCCAAAGGGGACAGCATCGCAGTACATAAGTAAACTGCGGCACGAAAAGGCAGAATTTTATAACGGTCAGGGCAATGTGAGGGTTGATATTGAGCAGACGATCGAATGTGTCCTCAAACTTGGCTACCTGTTCTTGGATGAAGGGTGAGATGCCTTCGTCCAGCAGAGGAGCTCCTAGTAGCCTTAAAGAGTCCTGGGTGATGGTCCGGATGTTAGGGGCAGCGTCGTTAAACTTTTGGTGGATGTCATCTCTGCACTCCGGAGCTACGGATGGATGTATGTACAATTCACATTTGGCGAAATTCAATTCTAGGCCTATTTCCGAGAAACGGCTAATAAGGACTTGTAGATCATTCAGGACTACGTCGGGCTGGCCACCGAGGGTGCCATCATCCAAGTACCAGACATTTAGTTTTGCCTGTAACGAAGAGATTACAGGGTGTATGCCCAAGCTGAATATGGCTGGTCCAAGGGGGTCTCCCTGTTGGCAGCCCACGGTGGAGTGTAGGAGATGGCTCTTGTAAATCAGCTTGGATGGCTTACTATAGCATTGCCACAGGAATGGAAATATGGTGGGACAGTGTTCTTTGACCTGGGTTAATAGAGCTCCGCGATCTATGGAGTTGAACGCGTTTTTGACGTCTACTTTGAGGAGCACCTGGATAGCGTCGTTTTTAAGGACGGCACGAGTGGCATGAACTGCAGCCTCACAACCTCCTTTAGACCCGAAGCCCATTTGGTGCGGCTGAAATTTGGCCGCAAGAGGTCGTGAGATGTGCTTGCAGCAGATCTTGGCAGCAAGGCGCCTGAGTGTGGTGCCAACCGCTATCGGTCTGATGCCTTCGTCTTTTTTCTTCAAGGCGCAAAGGTTGGCCCCGTACAGGACGTCCAGTATCTCCGCGCTTACTTTTCCCGCCAGCATGACGTTGACGAGAGAGGCCAGACTAGAAGAAAGGTTGCTGCCAAGATCCCCTGTGGAGAAGCACACCAAATCTTTTAAATGCTGCGGTGAAAGTTCATCCAGACCGCCAGATGAGCCGTTTTTAAAAGACATAATCGCTGGTATGATGTCATCGGCAGTGACGGTGGGTGGGATTATTCCGTCTTGCTGGGGGTCTGGAAGATGGCACGCGGCTAGCGGAGAAGGATGCTTGGCATGGAGGGAGTGCAAGGTTTCTTCGTTGTCGGGGGCAATCAGGTCGCTAGAGAACAGTAGCTGGCTGGCTCCCCTTAGGTCGCCATCACTGACTTTCTCCTCGACTGCTCTGAAGATGTTATGTGGTCTGCGTCTCTGTTGTGCGTGGGGCTTAGGATCTACGACGCTAGCAGGTGCAGGTTGATAAGGAGCGGGATATCTACAATTATTTTTTATCTTTTGTGTCAGGCTTAGTTTGGTGTTCGAGTCACCAAAATTGCAAAACACATGAAACCTTTGAGTCTCGCAGGATGATATTCTAAGCGGACATCACACGCCCATTTATTCATAATTATGTATTTATGAATTAAACCCTGTACCTTGTATTTTAATTACTGTACCGGATCCTATTTTTCTTCTCCTTATAGTCAATTCAATAAATTCGCAAAAAAAGCCTGATAGAAAGAAAAACTTAAAAGTACTATATAGCTAATCACGCAACGGCAGGTCTGCTTAGGTACCTACATACAAAAGTAGCCTTCACTCCATCAATCTCAAATTTTAAATCATTCTATCTATGGCAAACAGCTGGAACTGTAATCTCGTTCGTGCGCATACGCATACCGGCTGTATAGTAATCAGATGATATCCGTTTAAATTTTGAAAGTTAGTATTATGCAATACACATATTACCCTTACCCTTAAGAGCGCAACGACGCAAAAAACGGACATTTACACCACGTCTGACAAATATTTGAGGGTCATTCGGAAAATTGTGTATCACCATAGTGACAGGTTGACAGCCCATCGCCTAAAATTGCACACCCTCGAGTCCCTTAGTCACCTCTTATGACTCCCAAGGGAAAGAAATGGGGTAATGCTATTCTATGCCGGCATCACACGGAATTAGGCAAAGGATAAACCAGCACATAAAACTTATCAACTTTCCATGAGGATCACAAAGAAAAATATTTATAAATGTTCTTATATGTCCGATGAAACGTATTTGAAATATATTATTACTGGCCTACTTCTTCTTTTCGTGTGGGACACTGAGTCGTCCAACGACCCGATGAACCCTGGTGTCAGAGTATTTCAACCGCCTACTGCTAGCCTCGTTACACAAGCCTACGGAGTCAATATGTATTACTTTTTTCCACATTTCATACTATGTTTTCTTGGCAAAATTAATAAGTAACACGTTAAGATTATTATAAAAAAATGAACTCAATAATCTTTATGATAATTACGTTTTATATCATAAAAGATGATACTATGACATAAAACGATATCTACCCTAGCACTCATGTGTCATTATGATGAAACAGCTTCGACCTTACCTGTCAATCATTGCGCAGGTCAGTATCAGACATGAGTATCAGAATATGATCTTGCCATTCGAAATTTGAAAGTCACTCTTAAGAAAATAGTAAGTAGTTCTTCTAATATAATAACAGTGAATAATACATTACAAGTGGACGGGGTTAAGTCATATGATTCAAAACCACCTTGTAGATGTAAGTGTACAAATAGGTATGATATGAAAAGTTTTAATCTTATGATTATGACATAGGCACAGATTACGAATGTCATCCTCTTGCGAGCGGCGCGCGCGAATATGACTGACTTTAGTGCTCTGCGGAAATAAGTTATATTATGACATATTGTGCGATTTGATTATTACATATTCATACAACTTGAAATATTATTAACTGAACTTTCTTTTTCCTGATTCTTACTAAAGTAAAAACTGTACCTCACAACTAATCAAACAAAATACAGGAAACGTTAGATGTGGACACTTGGCACGTTTTGGAAAATAATGTGAATGTTATTGTGCAGCAAGAAATTAAGCCAAGGACGTGTTTTGTTCCTTATTGAATGAAAATGAATGCAGCTGACATTGTTCATTTCCAGAGCATTGTTCTAAAACATAATGATGTAGGTGTGAAGTGAAAAATAATTCATAAGTATAATATGTAGGTCCGTACTTTATACCTCATCAATAAGTATTCAGACACTTTAGATGTTTATATAGGTACGGTAAGCTTAGATAGAACGATTTGTTCAGAACTTCCTTTTGTTCAGACTTTTGCAATTTATTACCTACTTTTTCTACTACAGCATACGCCTGTTAATCTGTCTTCATCAAGAAGTGGAAATATAAAAAGCAATATTATCAGATTTTTTTGTATTACTACCATAATATCCATAATTTATGTTTATTATATCACTATAGCAAATTGTTACTAAACAGATGATCGTAATTACCGGCTACCATTTTTTACTACTTACCAAAAATATGCATAATAATAATAAAATTATTTCGCCTTTTATTTAGAAAAAAATAAAATAAAAAAAACTTCAGTAACATGAAATGTAGGTATGTTGTTTGTAAGTATGGTTAGTTGATTCTTATTATAGTGTTAGTTATCATTAGTATCGCGAGCTTCTTCTTGGATCCCTCTTTGGGTGAAGGCCTCCTCCAAATGTTGCAACTTATTATTAAATAATAGACTATGCATAATTGCTCGTATTAAATCACGAGAAGTTTGAAAGGAGCTCCAAAAAACTGTATTGAGATTTGAAAATAGTTTGAAAAGTAGCCTCCTAAAAACCTCGATGCGGTAGAGTGGTGGGACGGTATTCCACAGGTCCCGGGTTCAATCCCCGGCCATTGGTAACATTTTTTATTTCTTTTTTTCATTTACAAATGACTGCTAAGAATAGGAAAACATAAAAGTCGCAAGAAACACTTTATTCGCCTCTAATTATCTCAGTTACAATAGCTATTGAAACAGTAGGAAATACAGGGTAATTCGGTATACAGAGTCGTATATACAGGGTGTTGCAATGCATTGTTATGTAGACAATACAACTTAGTCTCTGGTTTCGACACCTGAGACTCGAGAGGCGTAAGTGTTAGTGATACCATCGTTTCGCACCGCTAGATGTGAACTAGAAATATGGCCTAAGTGTAAATAAGAGTGCCACTGTAATAGCACGTTCACACAATGCCAATATGGGCAGGGAAATAGTAAGGGAAGTGGGCAGCGCGAATATGTAAACAGGTAACTCGCGCGCCAGTCGCGCTGCTACTCGTCATGCCGTTGCCACTTTCCGTGCTCGTGCGCGAGTCAAAGGAACGACGCAGTACGAACGCATGTGGAATAAACTCGCTCACTCGTATTGGTGCGAGAAGAGTATATCGGCGGTGTGCGTTGATACTTCCGCGGAAGTATTTCGAGCAATATTCGTCACAGCGGCTGGAGCAGAAGCATGTGAATGCTGCCAAAGTTCAAAAAAATCTAGAACAACGTGTTTTAGTATTTCCTGTGTCAATCATCATCAACAGTTGATAGACATCCGAAGCTGGGCACGAGCCTTCCTCAGACGCCTCCGTAAAACGCGATTTTTGGGCGTTCAACAACAGTAACTTACAATTATTACAAGGCTGTCGGCTAGTCCCACGCTGTGCGCTTCCCGATGAGTGGCATATACAGTATCTACGGTGGTTTTCCCACTTGTTGTCCGTCGCTGCGTATTTTTAAGGCACCGTAACGCATGCGTCTGTCAGACGAAAGGAAATTGCGAATTCCGATCTTATTCTCATTCAAAATACGGCTCTGTCAAACGACTTGAAAGACGCATCCGTAAAAGCACCGTACCGCGCAATATGGTTTGAGCTCTGTGATGGTGTCATATTTATAAAAATGTACTTTTATCCTTTTTCACATTCACTTGGTTTCCTATCTAGCTACCTTTCAGGGCAATCATCATCCTATAAATTGATAGAGTATAGGTAACTAGAACCTGTTCATAAAAAATAGGTTTGTCATATTATGACAAACGTACATAAGTTTATAGATTCAAAAGCGGTGTTACGTGTTGGTGACATCAACCCTTTGTAAACATTTATAGCTCTTGCAAAATATAAGAAGTAAGTAGGTACAAAAATATGATTTAGTAAGTATCATAGAGACCTCCATACTCAAAGCAGGTTTTACTTAGGCTGTTAATTACCGGAAAGCGGCTTAAGCCATCTGGCTCGAGTCAGGCTTAAGCCAGTTTTTCCTTCTCAAGAGGGAATCAGTTAGAAACCTTTTACGCTGTGTGTGTGTGAATAAATAAGTTATGTGCATTTTCTGACTATTGATCTTTCATAAGATGGTGACTAAGAGGAAGTTGATTTCCTTGCCTTTGAATACTCTCTATAACCTTAAGGCATATTTTTATTGTTAACTGACTTTATCGAGCTGCCCTGAGCCCATATAAATTAAAATACAGATTTAAATATTTCACGCATTAGGTATATCAGCTGGAATACAATCTTGCCCCCCTTTGTGATATTTTGAACAACCCTCAAATATATGTCAGACGTGGCGTAAATGTCCGTTTTTGCGGATGTTTACGCTCTGCCTACCCCACAAGGGATAATAGGCGTGATATGTGTGTATGTGCGTATAAAGTATATTTACTTACCCTGGCGTCATTGTAGCACATAATGTGTTGTGTATACATACCTACTACACAACGTCTTCTATGAGTTTGAGTGATGTTAACGCAATAAAGTTATATCTATCTATCTATGTAGGTATTAGTAAAGTAACCAAATTAAAAGGTACTAGCAGCCCGCCCAGCGGTTTCACCCGCCGCTAACAATTTCCCCCCGGGAATAAGACAGGTTAATATAGCCTATGTTCATCAGGGATAATGTGGGATTCTAAAAATCTTGACTTCAATTTGAAACAAATATCGTTTTCAGATGGTGGTGGCGTAAAGTTACATGCCGTGTGATTAACCTGGCCAGCCCTATGGCAGTGCCTATATTTATTTATTTTTATCGCGCCCGAGCTGGTTTTCTATTAGGTCATGACAAAATTGTAACAAAAAAAAAAAAAAATTGTGTGATATAAATTTCTTTTTTTAGAATGACGGTTCATGACGTCAATAAGTGCTAATACTATCCTTCATTGAATAAAGAATTTCAATTTCAATTAAAGGTAAAAGAATTTTTTAAATCGGTCCAGTAGTTTCGGAGCATATTCAATTCAAACAAATAATAAATAAAATCCTGTTTCTAATATTAGTGTAGATTATATAATTATTATTTTAGTGTGATGCCGGCTTAGAATAGCATCACCCAATTTCTTTCCCGTGGGAGTCGTAGGAGGCGACTAAGGGACTTGAGGGTGTGTATTGCAATTTTAGGCGATGGGCTGACAACCTGTCACTATGGCGATGCACAATTTTCCGAATTACCCTCACACATAATGTCAGACGTGGCGTAAATTTCCGTTTTTGCGGCTGTTTACGCTCTGCCTACCCCGCAAGGGATAATACTGATATGGTGCATGAAACATAAAACTGGACAACTTTCCCCTAGAAACATATGTCAGGAATCGTCAAAAAATGACCTTCCATACAAAATCACAATCAGCTGACTGCATTCACTATGAGAAGTCAGTTTTTTTACGTTTCCTGAAATATGTTCCTAGGGGAAAGTTGTTCAGTTTCATGTTCTGCATGTACCCTATTAGTATTCTGAGGGCTATCCCTGACACCCTTTAATACAGTAATGATTAAATGTAATCATTACACTGGTACGAATAATGTGGCGTTGTTGGTACATTTTTAAATGAAAAAGTAGTTTTTGTGGCATAACTGTAATAGTTAGACATTTATGGTATCGCGGACATTATTGTAGATATTGATGTCCTCTATAAAACTGTAGTACATCACTTTGCTCTATTGTCAATAATTTCCACAGCGTACGCGATATAAGATATTTTTTTGGTAAATTTTTCACACGTTGGGTTACATTATCGAAAATTTTACGCGGATCCCTATTTTTTTCTCGTATAAAATATAGCCTATGTTCATCAGGAATAATGTAGGATTCTAATAGTGAAAGAATTTTTAAAATCGGTCCAGTAGTTTCGGAGCCTATTCGATGCAAACAAACAAACAAACAAACAAACAAACAATCAAATCTTTCCTCTTTATAATATTAGTGTAGATATATAGAGACTGACCCGATGGCGTAGCGGATAGTACCCCTGCCTTCTACGCCGATGGTCGTGGGTTCGATCCCCACATAACACAAATATTTTGTTTAGTCATTTTCAGATATTTGTGTTTAGTCTGGGTGTTTCTATGTATATTATGTATTTATTTACAAAAAAAAGTACCTATTTAAGTATTAATATCAGCTATATAGTTCCCATAGTACAAGCTTTGCTTAGTTTGGGGCTAGATGGCGCTGTGTGAAATGTCCAAGATATTAAAAAAATATTAAATTAAATAGAAACACCTGTACTGATATATTTAAGTGAATAGGTAACACAAGATAATTGATCATTACATAAGTTTTGTTTGAGCTCTACTTCTTTATCGTATCAATCACTTAACAGTTTTGTTTGTAAATTGTTACGTTCGTTTCGCTCGTTAAATAAATGATTCCAGACCAATTAATTGTAGAGCTTTCACTTTCACTATCTCTAATTGGGTTTGCACTTTGCTCTTTAGAAATGTCAGACAAATTCGTTCACGATTTAGTTTGAATAAGATATCTAATCACGTGACGATAAAATAAAGAGTTTTTGCTTTTGACCGTTTTACTACAACGCCGCATCTGGTAGTATGATTTGTTTAAAATAATAAAAAACAGCCAAGTCTGACTAGCGCACAAAAGTTTCCGTACCATTATGTATAAACATACATATATCACGCCTATATCCCTTGCGGGGCCGGTAGAGCGTAAAGGGCCTTTAAAACGGCCATTTACCTACCTCGCGTCTGACAAATATTTGAGGGTCATTCAGAGTATTAGGTATAAAATGGCATAAAAATCACGCTTGTTCAATAGAAGCCCCATTGAATATTACTTTTATTCTGTGTTTTTTTTGTATTTGCGACAACTGTAATACAATTTCTGTATTAATTTCATCTGTCTGACTATGACCTTTCATAAATACATACAGCCTTTATAGATAGAATCGAGCAAATATCTTCGTTATTTGTAAAGTTGTATTTCTTGCAGCTATAAATTTTAAAGTTAGTGTCATATCAAAATGAAGGTGGGCTTTATTTTGATATTAGGTATACTAACTAATAAAAAATTATATTATAGCAGAGAGATATACTGCATTTCTGAAACAATTCACTTACTGTCATGTGAGATACATAGGCCGGGTGACAGCCGAGTCTCAATAGGGTCCCGTTCTGACCCTTTGGGTACGGAAGCCTAAAAACACCACTGCGGCACCGCGACGTGTCTGTAAACATTAGAGTGTAACAAAACCAAATTAAAAACATCTTCGGTAACTCAAGTTACCTTCTGATCAAACATTGCTAAACAATGTCGATTGTCAATCTTTCCGAATCCGGATCAACCGTGAGAAAACTTAAACAAATTCTGTAGCCAAATTACAGTGAATACAGTCCATTGACCTACTAACTTGACTTACAATTCCATTTATCAAGTTAGATAAGTAACGTTATGTAAATGTAAGCAAGTAATAACAAAAAATTCGTTTGTTCAAAATAGTCGAGCAATCTCTTACATTGACTATGTACACTGAATTATTCAAAAGAGTTTTGTATGAAATCATTTAGTTATTTTAAACATAGAAGAATACTACTGTAGTCTAAAACTGTTTTACAAGTGTTTAGTATAGGAGGAAACTATTTTGTAACAAATTTTATTATGGCGGCTTAGAATAGCATAACCCCATTTCTTTTCCGTGGGTGTTGTAAGAAGCGACTGAAGGACTTGAGGGGTACATGTTTATTGCAATTTTACAACTTGTCACTATAGCGGTACTCAATTTTCTGAATAACCCTCAAATGTTTGTCAGACGTGGTGTAAATGTTCGTTTTTTACGGCCGTTTACGCTCTGCCTCTCCCGTAAGGGGGTATAGGCGTAATATATTTGTGATTTTTCTATTTATTCAGTGCCTATTTATAAATTACTATTATTTTGCTAGCACCAACTAAATGTTTTGTGTTTTTGCCTATTGTTATGAATATGTTTATGGAAAACAAATGATTTGTATTTGTAGTTTCACAGACAACAATTACAATTACATTTGTCAACATTTCAAGAATCTTAGGCACCCAAAGATTCTTCTAAATTAGAATATGACTTGAAAATTAGATAGTGTATTGTCAGATTTTGTTTTTTTTTAAAGAGAACAGTTTAGGATATAAACAAACCCCAGATACCTAGCATTGCACACGCCGCATCAACTTGCGGCTGTCACAAGTCATTTGTATGTTGGCTGTCACGAACCACAATGCTCTTGTTGTCGTATTTCTTTTTTTGATCTCGTGTGATACAAGCAAAGTCTTGAAACTTGACACTGGCGAAATCATGACGAAAACGCTATAAAATCAAGAAACTGAATTTAATTCAGCAGTGTGTTTTTCATTTTTGAAGCAAAGCTGTAGGTATTGAATAATAGAAGCAGGTGCTTACTTCACCATGGACTGTGTTTCCTTTAGACAATTTGTTTTAAGCTTTATTAATTGGTAATAAAAACTAGTTTCCCTTCGCATCGGGGCATTGAACGCCGTGACTGGTACCACAGGACTTTCCAAACTAGTTCTATAAAGTCCGTACCATTTGTAGTGATATAGAAACTGGTTTATAGGTGTGGGTGCTATTTTTTAGTTATACAAGATTAAAAAAACATTACGATAATGTTTTTTACTATGATAGTTCTACAGCCAGCATCAGCGCTAGATACATACCTAGTATAAAATTAAGGCACTTCTCGTGTCTCTCCCTATGTCCCTATTTATGCTCAGAGCTTAGATCCTTAAAACAACGCAACGTATTTCAATGTCTTTTTTTAATAAACAACGAGTTTTGAAAGGAAGGTTTATAATGTGTAAACTTTATGCCGGGAAAATGTCTTATTTTGTGGGAAAACGATTATGAGCGGATGAAACTGCAGGGCGGGCCGCTATTAACCTATTTTTTCTACTTTAGCGGTTACACATAGATAAAGGACAATTCTAAGTAAACATAATAGAGGTAAGATTACCGCGTCTAGTTAAAATAAACCACCTTCTGTTTCTGAGTTAGGTAGTCAGGTGAAAAATAATCATAAGTTATAGTGAAGAGTTGCAGAAATTGAAATTGTATAAAGTATGACACCTTGCGCAGATAATATTTGATATCATACTCTAACAATGAAATAACATGTGTATACCTACGATACAGGACAGCCCTCCGAATACTCGTAGGATACATTCAGACCATGAAACTAAACAACTTCGCATAACAAAATATTTCATGAAACCTAAAATTTGACTTCCCGTACTAAATGTCAGTAGATTGTGATTTTGTATGGGAGGTCGATTTTTTATCGTTTCCTGACATATGTTTCTAAGGGAAAGTTGCTCAGTATTCGGAGAGCTGTCCCTTACACCCCGTATATGCGCCACTCAAAGTTTGAGACCTTTTAAAAGATTCAGTCTGGTGCTAAAAATACATCCTTGATTCCTAAGAGGGCTTCGGTAGTGTCAGGTTCGGTAAGTACGTACATTGCGGGCACTTACCAGTATCAGATTAAATATTTGCCATTTTGTCGGTAAGGGTGAATATCGTGGGATCTTTATCGGGTAAAATTTTACTAGAGACCGATACTGAAAAGAGAAACCGGGCAGGTGATAAGGAATAACTTTCTCCAAGGAACATAGGTGGACTAAAATATTTTGAGGTACAATATAATCAGCTGATCGGCAATTTCTTGTGGGAGGTCAAATATTTTTTTTAAGTATGTTTCGTGGGGAAAATTGTTCCTTATCACCAGCCCGTCTCGAGTTTTCGTTATCGGTCAGTAGTAAAATTTCAACCTATGTTTAAAACTCATTTGTAGCTAAGCTGGCTTGTTTTCTTTCTGCCACGAATAATAAAACACATGCGACCAGGAACTTTAAAGCGACTATATCCGGTTCATTATTTTCAATTTTCTTGGCTTTTCAACTGCTCTAGCACAGCTTAAATACTTTGAGCAGATATAGAGGATTACCTACGGATACATACATTAACGGCATTAAAGGTTGCCGTGTAATGCCGGCTTAGAATAGCATCACCCCATTTATTTCCCGTGGGAGTCGTAAGAGGCGACTAAGGGACTCGAGGGTGTGTATTGTACTACATACTGTCACTATGGCGATGCACAATTTTCCGAATGACCCTCAAATATTTGTCAGACGTAGCGTAATTGTCCATTTTTGTGGCCGTTTACGCTCTGACTACCTTACAGATCCATACTCACCACGCCTGGCAAGCGGATTGGCGAGCGCAGTGCAAGAATCACAGGGAACGCTGTTGCCCATTCCCTGGACGAAATTATCCCTCACTCGCGTTTTACGACACCCACGGTTTGTATTACCTACGGACACAATCGCGTTTAAACGGTTTATCTTATAAGCTGTTTACTTTAAGCGGGAGCAATCTCTATTATTTCTCATCCCTGGAGACCATCTTTGTATTTGTTTCGGTAACCTTTTATTTATTGTAGGTACTTATGTGTGAAATCATTTTTATCATACGGCATATCGTCTAGTCTAGGAAGGTAGTTGACCTGTAGAAGTGCCGAAAATTACCGCCATTACTTATACATAATATAAAAAATTATAAAACTTCCTCATAATCTTTATTTCAATAAACGCCTCAAATTCGTTGCCTAATTCTCAAGACCTAAGCATACATATTGTTATTATGCGTATGTACATATTACTGAGTTATTATATATTCAAGCCTTTCTCTATTTTTTTTTTATAATGCATCTCCCTTGACCCTTTCCAAATGCCCTAAGGTAGACTAGGAGATAACGCCTTTGGCGTTAAGTCCGCACGTGTACATTTTTGTCCATAAATTTATATAAATATATAAAAAATACATAGGGACAGGGACGGACACGGGAAGCTACTTTATTTTAGGTATACCTACTACTCTATTAATTATACTGTGCTGCTATGTAGCAATTTAAGAATATTGATTAAACGAGCAAGTATCGCTCATGATATAGGTTTCGTTTCTCAACCAAATAAATAACAAGTAAGTCGCGTAAACCTACATCATTATCGAATTGAATTTTTCAATAGAGGTTGCCTTATGCATACGAGTATTTGTACGAAGAACTTAATGTTGTATTCATAATTTATATTGTACATTAACGATTGTTACGGTGAACTTGCCACTAGTTATGAGTTTAATGAATAAAACAGTAAATAAATTCAATGTGCATGCGTGCGCGGCGCGGCCTACGTTGTCATAAATGTTATTTTGCTACAATTTATTTTAACACACACACACACATATCACGCCTATTATCCCTTGCGGGGTAGGCAGAGCGCAAACAGCCACAAAAAACTGTCATTTACGCCACGTCTGACAAACATTTGACGGTCAGTTGTCAGCCCATCGCCTAAAATTGCAATACACACCCTCAAGTCCCTTAGTCACCTCTTACGACTCCCACGGGAAAGAAATGGGGTGATGCTATTCTAAGCCGGCATCACACGGCACCATTATTATTTTAACCAACCTTTTAATACTTTTTGACGGTCGATGTGGCGCAATGGTAGTGCGGCTGCCTGCGACGCAAAGGTTCCGGGTTCGATTCTCGTTGGGGCACTCACAAAGTTGATATTTGTCACTTTGTGAATTTGTTTCCAGTCCGGTTAGAACATTACAGGCTGAACAAAGCTTGATTGTACGAAAAGAAAGAGGATTCTGTGCTTCGGAGGGTACGTTAAGCCATCGGTCCCGGTTGCTGTCTATGATTACATAGACGGCGGTCGTTACACCACAACCATGTCAGAGGCCTAGAACTAGTAGTAGGCGGTTGAAAATCACACAGGGTTCATCGGGTCGTTAGACGACTTGTTGACCCACAGGAAGAGAAAGAGCATACTTTTCTTCTTCTTCTTCTACTACTACTAGATACGAGTGGACAGACTAAAGAAGTGAAAACCGCGAGGGGCCTTTGACCAGCAGTGGGATCTTATAGGCTAGATATAAATACATCAGCCACAATTACCCTGCCCTGTGATGCTATTCCAAACCGTCACCACACGGCAAGTCTAGATATACTTAATAATAATATCTTCCTGTAGAAGCGAACAAAATAATTTCAAAACCAGAATAGAATCACAGGTGGTGACCGCGTTTGAACTAAAAATTGACATGGGCTTCACGTGACGTGACGTTACCCTACTTGTCCACGTGGTCACAATAATCTAACCAAATTATATAGGTGGTCAAATGTGTCCGCTGATAGTGAAAGTGGTGCGAGTGCGAGTGGCCTGCGGTCAGCGGGTTAGCGAGCGTCCTTGGTCGTTACGACAGAGTGGCCTTGAGATCGGAGATAATCGGACCGTGTTCCCAATTTCACTGCCGTAGATCGTATGATACATGCGTCCACGGAAACTGACAGTTTGGAATTGGATGAATTGTTTGAATTTGTGGGCTAGTTCGACTGGTTTTATTCGTACTATAATTATTTAGTCGGACTTATTTTAGGATAGTTTACAGTTGCTTTAATCCTAGCCGTTATAACGAAAGAGTGCTAAGTTACTAACTATGCTTCTGACACCAGGGTTCATCGGGTCATTTGTTGACTCGGTACCCCACACAACCAACAGAAGAAGATCCTAGACCTAATTGGTATGGATTTAAGGTGTCCAAATAAGTA
The DNA here is from genome assembly GCA_027580185.1 of Tuta absoluta. Taxonomy (NCBI): domain Eukaryota; kingdom Metazoa; phylum Arthropoda; class Insecta; order Lepidoptera; family Gelechiidae; genus Tuta; species Tuta absoluta. Next base: position 5,925,424 of record JAQAHW010000008.1, read on the forward strand.
GGTACCTCATAAAAGTCCGACTACTTACTTTAAATAAGATCAAAATTACGTCTGTGTTATGACAATACTAAGTTTTGGGATTCTTAACTATGTTTCTTTGCGTTTTAGCGAGTGTGGGTATTTTTGCAATTATTCTATTGTTGGACTTCTACACTGAGAGAGTAACTATACTTATTACATAGGTACGTCAAGAAAATATTCACGTCAATCAAGTTAATTATTTATATACGAGCGTAAAATTTTTTGTGGTTTCTAGTTCCGCTTATTCATACATACTCTTTCTCTTTTCACCCAAAGGTTGCCAGATAGAAATTGCTACCTCAGCAATAAGGCCGCCTAAATTGTACCGATCTTTTTAAATTTTTTGTATCTGTGTGTTTTGTACAAATAAAGTATACTTATAAATCAATCCACACTAATATTATAAATGCGAAAGTAACTCTGTCTGTCTGTCTGTCTGTCTGTCTGTCTGTCTGCTACGCTTTCACGGCCAAACCGCTGAACCTATCTTCATGAAACTTGGCACAGAGATTGCTAGCATACCGAGAACGGACATAGGCTACTTTTTATCACCATTCGAGGGTCTGGAGTACAGATGTAGACCACCAGGTGTACCATCAGGAGCCCAGCTAAACTATTAGAGATACAGGCATGGTTCTCAGACAAAAGTTGTTCAGTGTGATGGGCCGCTTTTTTTCACAAGGACATTGAGGATCTGGAGTACCTTATGTAGACCACCAGGTGTACCATCAGAAGCCCAGCTAAACTATTGGAGATACAGGCATGGTTCTCAGACAAAAGTTGTTCAGTATGATGGGCCGCTTCTTTTCACAAGGACATTGAGGATCTGGAGTACCTTATGTAGACCACCAGGTGTACCATCAGAAGCCCATCTAAACTATTAGAGATACAGAAATGGTTCCAAAACAAAAGTTGTTCAGTATGATGGGCTGCTTCTTTTCACAAGGACATTGAGGATCTGGAGTACCTTATGTAGACCACCAGGTGTACCATCAGGAGCCCACATAAACTATTAGACATACAGAAATGGTTCTAAAACAAAAATTGTTAAGTATGATGGGCTGCTTCTTTTCACAAGGGCATTGAGGATCTGGAGTACCTTATGTAGACCACCAGGTGTACCATCAGGAGCCCACATAAACTATTAGACATACAGAAATGGTTCCAAAACAAAAGTTGATCAGTATGATGGGAATAAGTTGAGAAAGGATATTGGCAACTTTTTGCCGAGATTTTTTTTGTTATCTACTGACTTTTGTATTCAATGGTTATAAATATTGATCTTTCAGGGCAGTACGCCAGGCTAGCAAATTTTGAATTGTCCCTTTTACAACAGAAACAAGCAAGTCATCTTTAAACAGTAGAGATAAGAACTGTTCTAATATCACTGTCATACTCACTATGAATATACATATCTACTTTACAACCTATGCCTAAAAAAAGTATCTAACGCGGACGAAGTCGCGGGTAAAAGCTAGTGATAAATAAATTATTGTATTGTATTGTATCAAGTGTATGGACAACGCTACGCTTATGCTTCCGCTTACTTCAAGACCTCGTAATGAGATCCGGTTGCTGGAACGGTTTTTGTCATTGCTGAGACAATGGGTGCTACCTTACTTACCTATGGGTGCTACCTTACTTACCTATGGGTGCTACCTTTCGTGACCGAGCTCGTTAACACTTTCAAACAATGTAGTTTCAAAATAATTCGTCGACTTGATGCCCACACAACAATAAGAAGAAAAGTAATTGGGCGGTGTACTTGTGTACCACCATTGCGTTGTATTACATGTAAGATTATGTCCTAATCTTAGGCAATATAGAATTGCCAATCTTGCAGGTTTGGACAAAAATTTGGATCGATACATGTTCATATTACTTCACTGACTGAATATAAATTCTTTGCCTGTTGTTTGTTTCCATTCACCAAACGAATTCTTCAATACTTTCGCAACCCTGACCTGCATGCGAGACGGAACTCTTAGCATTACAACTTAATCTTACCATTCCAATTCTACTTAGGTAACCTTTAAGAGTGCCTTTAGGTATATGGAGTTGTACCTAAGTATTTTACCCCTAGGGATGCTAACTTAGACAACTTAGAGTCAGTTTCCACTGACACGCGACGCGACTTGAATGTGCCCTTTTGGGCTGCGTATGACCATTCCTAAACAATAAAGGTTTTAAGTTCTTTAACTTTGTTGCTTTTAAACTTTATGTATGAAATAATGCTTGTCGTGTATTACACTTAATCGACTATACATACATCACGCCTATAATCCCTTGTGGGGTATGCAGAGCATAAACTGACAAATATTTGAGGGTCATTCGGAAAATCGTGTATCATCATCATAGTGACAGATTGTCAACCCATCGCCTGAAATTGCAATACATCGTCGAGTCCCTCAGTTGCCTCATACGACTCCAACGGGAAAGCAATGGGATGACGCTATTCTAAGCCGGCTTCACACTACCTACTATCGACCAGATAAAATAGGCGCTGTGTACCATTATATTTTGTATCCAACCTGCCAGTACTGGCATGCCAGCGTACTGTCTCACGCGCCGACCGCGTCCATCACGCTCGCTGAGCGCAACATTACGCACATTAGCCTCCAGTAGTTCCAGTGGTCGTTCCAGTGTGAACCACTTGTACTTTCCTGTGCAAGTCGTTGTCACTTCCGATGGACAATTCATTGTTGATTGGAACGTTCTGGAAGTAAATGATTTTGATGCCGAAATTTTGACATTGTTTAGAGGTGATGCAGCATTTGAAATAGATGAAGCCTATACCTACATACTTCCAAGCGTAGTGGATGAGTATGGAATTACTCTATAATAGTAAGAGGCTTGTATCCAGCAGTGGACTGTTGTGGCAGTTAATAATGAATGAATGTTTTTTTAAGTCACAATGGAAGGAAGGAAGAAGGCCAATGCTACTTTTTATTTCTTAGATAAACCGCGGAAAGCAAATGCTAAATTAACAAATCATTATGAATGACAATAAGAATATAATTTGTTGTTGGTAGTCCTATTTCTTTGATAAAAATAATACATGTCGAAATCTATAAAATCAAATCAAATTGAATAAAGGTGAACCAAAGAGCTCTGCTATTAGAACATAAGTACAGAAAACAAATATATTGATAATAGATAGCATTACATAACCACACCACTAATCTATAATGGTAGTACTTACCATCAAATGGTATGCACTTATACCACTCTTGCTTTCACTTCGAACCTTATATTCAATATACTTAGCAACCTATCAAACAGGCACTGTATAGTATGGTATACTATAACTTAACCCTCTGACCAAGGGACGTTTCAGAGGAGAGAGTTTCTGGGCATACAAAATTTGACAAGATTGCCATTGAATCAACAAGAAGAACAAGAGGAGACCCGACGAACGGCAAAAATTTTGCCTTGAACTACAGGTCGTAAGTAGATTAGTACAACTAAACCCCAAAAACATGGTAGGTGCAGGTATACATACAAATCATGGTAGGCGTAATTAGGTTATGAAATAGCATGATGAGGAGTTAAAGTGGTTACCATGGCCGAAATCAGTCGGAAGGATCACGATAAAAAATCACTTTAATATGGTTTTCGGTGCACGTCAAGTCTAAAAGGAGCATTTAGTAAGTGTACTCGTAGAACTTTTAGGCTTACAATATTTTTAACAAAAAAACAATAAATAGTTTATTGTATGTAGTAGTTTACTCATATTGTTATTTATGTAAATATGTAGGTGTTATTGTATATATATTTTATATAAACGTAAAAGCACTATCCCGCATCTCAAATCTACTCTCCTTTACCCCAAGGTTGTCTGGTAGAAATAGCTACCTAGCTATAAGGTCGCCTATATTGTACTCTTTCTTTTCTATCTGTATGTCCATTTCTTGTTTTTGTGCAATAAAGTATATTTATGTTATGTTATGTTTATGTTAATAATTTAGTGGTACAGGTTCATTGTTCTACTAACCAATTAAGTAGGTATCTCTCGGTGGTTATCTCAATGCGACCTGTCACTTATTAGACGTTATAAGTTATTACTTTTATGTGATAAGTTTTTCAAGGCTTCACTCAAGTTGTTCGTATCTCCCCCTGAAACATCCTTTGCTCTAATGCTAGACCAGTCTGAAGTATGGATAATCGGTAGAAAGCTCACTCCTGCAACTTACGATGGCGGGTATTGAGACGGTGAAACAGGAAATTTGCTGTTTTTCTCAAAGGCATAAAGTAATAATACATTACTTTAGACCTAGATACCTAGGTGTAGAGTCACCAGGTCGCCACTCGGTCACACACAGTATAGCTAGTAAAAACGAGTTAAAATTATTGTCGACAGCCGTGTGTGACGTGCATTCGTGGAAAAAGTCTTCCCCCAGGCGCCAGGCGCGTCCATATATATGATCATCTATAATTTATTGCTACTAACTACCTTAGAAATCAGGTAAGAATTTACACTACCTGCGTCAGGACTATCATGACCTACGCCAGCGTAAGCTTTGCTCACACCTTCGATTCATATCTGAATATGCTACAGGTCATCCAAAACCGATTCATGCGCAATGCATCCGGGGCGCCCTGGTACGTGCGGAACACCCACTTCCACATCGACTTAGGTCTCCCTACCATTAAAGCCTATATGAAGGAAGCGTCTTGTCGCTTCTTCGACAACGCTCCCCATCATAAAAACCCCATAATTGTTTAAATGGGCTAAAATTGCAGAGTTTAGCAATAAAAAAATAATTGCATATACTTTAAGGGTGTGTTTTCTACTCATGTTTTTTTTTTGGAATATGAAAAAAAAAATTCAAATGTGTCTCACTTTGTTTGTAGGAGACGCCTGGGAGACGTGCAAAATTTTTGTTTAGATAAAAAATTACAAAGAAACGTTGTTCAAGTTTTATGTAGTACACACCCTGAAAATATTTGCACTGAATTCAAAATTACCAGTATCACGATTTTGGGCTAACGGCTAATAAAATAAACGTTATCATCATCAAAATGTATAGCGAGTTATCTAGTAAATCATTATGAGTGAAGTAAACGCAAGTGATTTCTCCTGTCCATGTCTCAAGATTTATGATCTTGTCTTTAGCATGAAATTCTCGTGATTGTAAATGAAGTAATAGGACAAATACAATAAATGATCAAATAACACAGTATTTAAAAATAAGTTAATGAACAATTTTTCTCGTATCCAAATTCATGCAACCCGACGGTTTCTATGCATCATAATTTTAGGCGATAGGCTGACAACGTTGTAGAGATGCCGTGTCCTCGACATCGCCCATTTTTCATGCACTTCTTCTTCTCTTTGTTTTGGACTCCGAGTCGTCCAACGACCCGTGACCCTGGTGTTAGAGTTTTTCATCTGCCTACTACTAGTAGTAGGCCTCTGACATGGTTGTGTAACGACCGCTGCAACCGGGATACACACTGGCATCCAACTTTCTTCTTCCACTTTTCACATTTGAATGTAATTCCCTGTCACTTTAAAACACGTCACCTGTCTTCCCATTCTTCATAATAGGTATCCACAATTTTGATACGAACCCTGCAAGCAGCCACCCGCACATTTCTTCAAGTATTATTTAGCAGCATATATGGTTATATGGTTTCGCTTAAGCAAGACTTCGCTTCATGATTGTGAATCCGTGATACCATCGGTCCGTTCAGGTAAGCTATACTTCGACCTGGTTACTCGCCATCACCCATTAGCCGTAACATTTTAAATACTTATTCACCACCCGAACTTTTAAATAACCATACTGTACCTGCCAAGGTCCCTCCCTTCTTCGGGATGGAATGAAACAAATAAAATCCGTACCCCGAGTTTAATTGATCTGCTGCTTGCAGGCGACAACCTTTTCCTCACTGATAGATACTCAATTTTCTGAAATGACCATCACACATTTTTCAGACGTGGCTATGACGACCGTTAGAAATACACTTAAGGACTTAATTACGCGTGATGTGTGCATATCATAGATCGTATCAGCCAGAGTTGGCTACATAAATTACTACATATATATCGATGGTGCATGCATATGCATTAAAATCTCAAACAACCGTCTGATAGAACTGAAGCGTCAAATCTTCTAACTCGACATATCCCGTTTTTTACCGTAAAGAGAGCGAATCGAATTGGTTCACAACTAGCGGCATTACGACACATTATAGTGTTATAGAGGTAACCAGCATGACCAATAAGAGCACAGCTACCAACTTAGAAGCGAATAAATCGATTCACGAAGTATGAAATTACTACATCACTCATAATACGTCAACGACGGTAGTAATGGTGCTGACACAGTTACAAACATTTCATTTAACGATATTAATGTAAAGCTTAAATTTAATCACAAAGTTTGTAGTTAATGAGATTTGACTTGACTTGATTTTGACTTTATTCATTTAAGTTTACAACGTAACAGCTACAGAAACCAAATTGTAATAAATATCGTCTTATGTTGTTGGTATTAATTATATATTTCTTTTATAAATTACTATACATTATTAATATTAACCATACTTAGAAAAACCAACCACATTTTACTTAAATTACATTATCTATAATTAAGATTTATTCATAAGAGAGATTCAGATCGTTTGTAACATAGTTATAAAAATGACAGCTGGAACGGAAAATCTGTCAGAACTTATGAGCGTATCCACCTACCTACTTGATGTTCTCTAAAATCATTCGGAAGTATTGTATTTCATGTGCCCAACTTCAATTTCAACAGCCACAATAGTTCACTGACATAGACACCACGTTTGACAGGCGTATTGGCGAGCTACTTGCAAGGTGTTGTTTTAACAGGGATCGCTGCTGCCCATTCCCTGGATTCCGAAACCCATGGGCAGAAATGGGGTGAAGCTATTCTACGCCGGAACCACACGGCCAATAATTGTGCCCGACCCATCATAAAAAATGCTAAGGTGTTCATTCTAATGGTACCTTTAAGAACGAGGTACCCTTATGTCCTATTTCGACCTATGTTCCTTGGGAAAAGTTGTTCCTTATCACCAGCCCATACTTTGTTTTCAGTATCGGCCACTAGTACAATTTCACCCTATATAACATGAGATTCTTTGTATTATGATATAAACTGTCCAAACAGAAAGTTCAAGACAACGTTACGTTCTGTTACGTCTACGATACGATACTTAACTCAAGGTCTATGTTTGTCTACGTCAAGTCCGCGTTTCGCCGAATTCTTTGTTGCGATTACGCCATTCGAAATGATATTCAAAACGAAAACTAGTTTATAACCATTTCATCTGCATATGTCAAGGTTACCATACAAACTACGAGCATAGGCCGTTTTAATATCTGCTAGAATATTCTTGTTATTGTTATTAATATAGCCTTAGATATAAATTTTATTTAACAAGATATATATTTTGAGGTCAATTCGCATTAAGTAAAAATCAATTTTAATGACTATGTTGGTATATCTAGTGGGTGAGAAAATAAATTGTGTTTATTGACAACAAAAGTCTTACAAAAATAATGGTGCAGCCCAAAACTTGGCCCTTAGTTCCTTGAAGAAAGTTGTTCAGTTCTATTACAATCATTAACAGCCACAACATTTCAGTGCTGAACATTGGCCTTCCTCTATTGTGGGGTATTGCCATACTCACCACGCTTGGCAAGCAGAGTGGCGAGCGCAGTACAGGATCATGCTTTTAAACGGACCGCCGCTGCTCATTTCGTGGATCAATTTAACCTACTCACGGGTTGTATTGGGGTAATGCTATTCTAAGCTGGCATCACACGGCATGTCACTCCCTTATAGTTTTGTTCAACGTTTTTTTTTAGTTGTAAGAGTTATTTGACTTTATAAATGTATGGGAAATTTCGGCAGGCAAGCTATTCTTCTTTTCTTTTCTTTCTTTTCTACAGCCACTTTTTTTCTTGTTGCAGGAAGAAAACATAGCTCTCCGTCTGATAAAGCAGCATCCAGATGTGGAAGAACCCGAGAGCAGTCCAGCGGCTCTCGACGAGTCCTACGGCAGTGGGGGGGGCACGGCGCGGACGTACTTCGACGAGGGGGGCTACGTGGCCGGGGGGGCCAAAGACAGCGACCCCTACATCAGGAACAGGTTCAACCAGGCGGCGTCGGACGCTCTACCCAGTAATAGACCTGTGCCTGATACTAGAAATGCCATGTAAGTGTACAATCTTTCTTTTCGTGTAGGACACCGAACGACCCGATGAACCCCGGTGTCAGAGTTTTTCAACCGTGTGTACAATTATTACTAGAGATTAAAGATGCACCGGCTATGGTTTCTTCTTCTTCAAATTTGAGGGTCAGACTCTTGTCTCTGTAGTTACGTCCAATTTTCTCTCTTCTCTGCTAGAGACTTGACCTCCTAATACGACCTAATCGGCTAAGCTGATCATTCTTTTGGTGATGAAACTGACAATTGTCATTTTATTAAGCGTTTTAAATTTTTATATGAAAATTTAATGCTATTCAGCCGACTAGTCGGCAAGCGACTACTGCATGTTGCATGTAAACCAAAGTTTTCTGGGTTTGTACTCTTACGCGTTAAACCTGAATCTCCCAAGCTAAGCCTCCTCTACTCAAAGAAGCAGACGCCACCTGCGTAGGTAAAGATTAGTCACAAAATTTTCAATTTGTATGAATTATCACAACATAAGATGAAAACATTTAAGTCAATATGTATACAATTTGTAACTGACGAACTTTCGCTACTCATCTGGAAAATCCCGATCACAGATAAGTATTATTTACCTCAATGCCTTCGGACCCTAGGATCATGAGAGGTCAAATAGGCCTAGTGCGAGGTCAACTGCTTTCGATTTCGATCTGTTGAAACGTAACTTGACCTCTGCGTGGTCTATAATTGGCGCCATGTGTTTATATGACGTAAACGCTGTAATTTAAAGGCAGATAATTTAGCGTTGCAAATCAATTGCTTTATATTTCGAATAGTCTAATTTCAAGGTCTATTTTGATGAGACTGTAACTTGATAAGTTCATCCAAGTTTAATGTACCTAATGATGTTATAGGATTGTCGATAGACTTTTATGACATGCAGTAAGATTTTATTTTATTATACTAGTCTTCATTTTTATTTTCATACTCTTATTCTGTTTTCAAGGTGATAATAATAATTATTGATCATATCTCCTTGATATTTGAATAATAATTTGACTCTTATCAAACAAATCTTATTTATTATAGTCTTATATGACATTTAAGCATTTTATTTCGCTGACATTCCTTAATTAAATAAAGACAAATACATTATTTACGCACCAACAACAAATTTTCATTTCCTTAATTAATTAATTTAACACATATTACTAAAATTTTACCCTAATTCATACTAATTAGGGGCCGCATCATTTGCGAACTTCTGGGACAGTGACAAAGGTTTGGGTCGGACTTGTAAATAAAGACGTAAAGCAGGAAATAATGTAATAAGCCCCTTGTTTTCTTTTCCGCAACATTTGGAAATCTGAAAAACGAGCCACGAAATTCCCTGTGGGTAAAATAATTTTCTTTTTTTCTTTTTGTTGATCTTGAATGTAATTTGACAAATCAAATAATACATTCTTCTTCTTCTAGCGAGTCGATAGCAAATATTGTGTAGTCTGGTGGTGAATTATATGAGCTTGGACCAGTAAGTGGCAACGCGGATGGCCTCGTCGGAAGCATTCCACAGGTCCTCCAACGTGCAGGTGTCAGGGCACGCTGGGCAAACCAGTAGATGGGCCATGTTTTGAGGTTCGGCGCCGCATGGACAAGTCGAAGCATTGGAAAAGCCCCATCGTTGGAGGTTTTCCTTGCAGCGGCCAACCTGTGAACGGAGTCGGTTTAACGACTTCCACACCGGCCACTGCAGGTTTTTCCCCGGGGGTAGGCATTCGACTTGGGGGACGAATGGGTCAGCCGGAAAAGACTCTTTCCACCGTTCGGTTTTAAAAGTATGTGGGTCCACTTTCAGGGGGGCAACAGAATTTAAAAAGCTATTTCTGCTTTTGAGTCGGCGAGGGGCTGGACTGCAGCTATACATGGGATGCCTCGGGTCAGACTCCTGCTTCGCTTTCTCAACTGAGCACGCCGCCTCTCTACGAACGCTGGGTGGAGCAACGCCTGCCAGTGAATATAGCTTACTTAAAGGAGTTGGTTTAAGACATCCAGTAATTGTCCTACAAGTTTCATTGAGAGCTATATCCACTTGCTTTGCATGTGCTGACCGGCTCCATACAGAGCTCGCGTATTCGCCAGCAGAGTAGCAGATTGCTAGCCCAGTCGTTCGCAGGACTTCCGGCGATGCTCCCCAGTTTGTTGAGGTGAGCTTACGCAGGAGGTTGTTTCGAGTACCAACTTTACGCCTAACATTCTCACAGTTGTATTTGAAGGTTAGGGCCCTATCCAATGTCACCCCTAAGTATTTAGGATAGCTGCAGTGAGATATAGAAGTACCCTTCCATGTGATGTTAAGGGGCCGTGACGCTTGTTTGTTACGCAGATGAAATACGCAGGACTGGGTCTTCGATGGGTTTGGCTTTAGGGAGTTATCGTCGTAGTAGACAGACAGGTCCTCCAAAGCTGCTGAAAGGTTTTGTTCAACCAACTTCAAAGGAGTCTGCCTGCGATGCCAAAGCGAGATCGTCCGCGTATATGAAGCTCGAAGTACTGGGGCTCAGTGGCTGATCGTTGGTATAGATGTTAAATAAAATGGGAGCTAGGACGCTGCCCTGAGGAAGGCCGTTCTTTTGACTCCGCCATCTGCTTTTTTCCGAAAGAAGATGGACTTGAAAGCGGCGGTTACTAAGTAGTTCACTCAAGACATTAACAAATTGCTGGTCTCCGGTTAAATCAGCCACCTTCCACAACAGTCTCCGGAGGTTGACCGTATCATATGCGGCGCTCAAGTCCACAAACACAACGCCAGTGACATTGTTGATCTCAAACCCATCCTCAATATACTGGGTAAGCTTAAGTGTCTGGTTGCAGCAAGATTTGCCGGGCCTAAACCCTGCTTGCTCGGGTATGAGTTTGGGATCAACAACGTCAGCTAAACGGCCCAAGAGCAGTCTTATAATTTAATAGTCTTATTTTTAATAATACATTCATTTATTACTTATCAAAACGATATACCACCCAGCTTAGTTTATGTATCTTGGTTGGCCAAGCATGGCTCGGCTTTTTTTGCTGGTAAAGAGTGATTTAGGAAAAACTTGCGGCCTACCCAGCGGTTTCACCCGCTGCCAACCGTTTTTCCGAGGGAATAAGACATTTTAATATAGCCTATAGTCGTCAGGGATAATGTAGGATTCTAATTGTAAATTATTTTTTAAATCGGTCCAGAAGTTTCGGAGCTTATTCAATTCAAACAAACAATAAAATCTTTCCTCTTTAGAATATTAGTGTAGATAAAACCTGGCTAGATCGATGATTGATAGCCTTCAAAGCTTCTAAGCCTATACATACTATATTTCATGAAAATCGTTGAAGCTCTTCCCGAGATAACGAGAATTGCTCGGTAATTTTTTATTCAGCACGGAAATTTTACAGGGTGATTCTACTTATGCTTCTGAACAACATGTGTTTAGAATCATGATTAAAAATAACCCTTTAGGTGTAGGTATATTATATTACATGAATTATTAAATCGTTAAAGTGTTAATACAATAATATAATAACTATTTATAATAAATATTTTATTACTCCACAGGTGTCGATTAAAAAAATACGATGACGATCTTCCACAAACCAGTGTGATCATAACATTCCACAACGAGGCGCGGTCTACTCTACTCAGAACTATTGTTAGGTAAGTTGACATTAACAAGTCAAATCAGCCCCCATTTTCAGGGTCTGAATGCTCTTGACTGTAGTCTGGACCTGATCTGGTTCCAAATAAGGCTGAGGCAGTCGAAGATGGAGAGAGCTCAGCTCAGCCAAAGGTCTCGAAGGTGACTGGCGTTCAATATAGCGAACTGTTTTATGTGAGGTCCATGCAATGATGGGAGGGGATGATGATTGTACGATGATTATCGCCAGGTGTCAGTCAAGAATATCACTTTTAGGACCCGTTTTAACATAATTATAGAGGTAGGGTGAATATTTACTAGTGATTGGTAGCGACATCTTTAGACGGGTAGATGGTAAGGAATTAGAACCAACGAATATGTTGAAATTGTCAAAAATATTTTGAGTTTCTATAGTAAGTCAAACCAGCTCATCACCAAGCTTGTATGGGAGATCCATATTTTTTTCATATTTCGACCTTTGTTCCTTGGGGAAAGTTGGTCCTTATCACCAGCTCATCTTTATTTTTTGCTATCACTCACTAGTAACAATTCATTCTATACCTCTATAATCTTCGTGATTGATTAGCAATTGCGAAATAATTTATTCAGATCTAAGTGGCGATATCGATCTAGTACCCTTTATACGCTATAGTAGGTACTAATAATTTTTATTTTTCAGTGTACTAAACAGAAGTCCAGAATATCTCATCAAGGAAATCATACTTGTAGATGACTTCAGTGATAACCGTAAGTATTCAGTCCATGGATCAGATTTATTTAAATTTGCGTTTATTTGGAGCATCTAGAAAACTAAAAATCATTATCTAAGACGCAGAAATATCTGAGTTAAGTGGGTAGGTACATACTTCTTTAGCATCTATTTAAAAAATAGAAAATATGGTAAAATTGTATTACACATTGAAACAAACGACAATAAAAGAGTGAACCTACCACTTATCCATAGACAAGACAAGATTGATATCTAAACAGAAACAATGCAGTTTCTTCCACCATAAATTACATACAGCAAATGAGACATAACTGGAGTGTATTTGTCTTCAACACAATTATCATTTACGGTTTTCTCTTATGCAGAACCCAGGTTTTTTCTCATAAATTCTTATAGATGTGACAATAGAAGGTTCTCAGCTGATTTCCCTTTGTTGCTAAACCTGCTGGGTAATAATATTAGCCTTCATTTGATACCTAGAACTATAGCTTTTTACATTATATTGTACAAATTTTGTGATGTCAAGACACACCTTGTCAGGTTAAGCGACGTTATCAAATGTGTCTTGTATTTGTAATAGGTAAGAGAATTTTAGGATATTTTAGCCAAATCCGCTTTGGTTGTCGTAAATTTTCAGCTAAGGCTATTTTATTTTCTTTCTTTACCTATACAGGGTGAAAGGTAATTCGATACATTTATTGGAGGGGGCAACAGGGGAAACCAATTTCAACAAACTTTTCTATTGTGTGGGAAATAAATTAAAAATATGGGTGGGAAATAATTTAAAATACGTTAAGGCCCTTTGATTGTTTAGGAAACGCGCGTGAATGTATTTCACCTGTATAATTAGATCGTCAAGTCATGACAAATTCCAATCAAAAACATGCGGCGTATCGGCGACATAACCATTTTTTACTTGATTTCTCCCCTCTATTTCTTTACACTATGCACCAACCCACTTTATTGAATTGGTAATGCCTAAGCATTACGAAAAAGTACTTACCTACCTATGTACGTTTTGCACAGTAAAATCAACCAAATAGAGAATGGAGTCCCATTAATTTGTTGCAATAGTAAGCAATTTGCCTTTATATCCAGCCATGTGGTAAACAGTTTATACCGACGAAACATCCTGTACATGGACAAGAATGTCTATGTTATCTGATTGAAACTACAATTGAACTAACTAATGCATGCGAAACAGTGGATGCCCGGTACAGTTATATTAGTTGTAGGTAGGTAAGTAAAAACATACTATTTGCAAATTTTATTTTTTGTGCTGCTTATAAATGTTTGACTACCCTTTAGGATAAAAATGGCCGCTCTACGTTGGCAGTCAGTACGAAATGTTAATAAGTCAGTGGGTATGTACCACTGGTGAACATGTCACCACTGTGGGTTGACCCTTTTCATAAATATATACAACTTTTACAGCGAGACTACATAAAAATCACGCAATATAAAATAATAAAAAATATCAAATTTTCACGTACTGACAAAGAAAAAGCCGGATTCCTACATATTTTTATAAATAATGCCTAATCGTGACCATTAATTTCTCCAGCCGAAGACGGGGCAGCCCTCCGAGCGATTCGCAAGGTGAAGGTGATCAGAAACACCAAGCGCGAGGGCCTGATGAGGTCCAGGGTCCGAGGAGCTGATGCAGCCACAGCGCCCGTGCTCACCTTCCTTGACTCGCATGTGGAGTGCAACACGCACTGGCTGGAGCCACTACTGCAGCGGATTAAAGAAGTAAGTAATATTCTTACCCTATTGAAATGTTGTCAAAAATTGCCAGCGGAATTCTCTGTTGCGGGATTTTTAAACAATATAAAATCAGCTTTAATTATGCTCCCAAGTAGTCATATACTTTGCTACAAACCTTAAACTTGGAGATAACTATTGAAGTTAAAAAGATAGTCGTTGGTGGAAGCAATAAAGTGTTAAGTGACGACAAGAATAAACGAAAATTGAGTGAAAATTCAACATTTGTTTTGCCACGCACAGAAAGGATCTCATTCATCAAAATTCACAAAGGAAACAGTGTCAATTGAAAGAAAAGCGTTACTTTCAGTAATGCAACACTCATCTTTGTACCGTAAAGGTAAATTCGTAATGATGCTAAAGACAAAACAGATACAGTTAACAAACGGCAAACAATAGTCATTTGACACGCTTATGCCCCACAGCTCAGCAATGATGTAAGTAACAATGAGTTATAGTAACATGAAGCTGTTACAGTGGCAAGTGTCAAACAAGAAGAAAATAATGCAGGAGGTTCCAAGCAGTTGCAGGAAATAAACTACGTTTCGCAATTTCTTAGCTCTAAATTAAATATCTACCCAAGGTCGTGTAAGATGCTCTCGTTTTACTTAAAAATGAGTAGTATTATGGGTCGAAACTTGCAGAGCTATGCGACTGAATTTAGGAGTATAAATAAATATTAAAAGGTTTTTTTTCTTATTTATTGCTCATATTTATACCTTTTTATTTTCTCTATACTTCTACCAGCATCTAGACTTACTAAATTAAAGGAATCAACAGATATACTGTTTCACAATCATTAAAGCAAACCAGAATATGTTGGCCTCTTACGTGGTAGCTTGATGTGCTGTTGACAAAACGAAACCCAAAAAAGTAGAGCTCATATTTTTTAAATATTTCCCAACTTATCGTACATGACTTTACAAATCAAACTATTATCTTTTATGTTCAAGACCTATGCAACTAATATAAAGCCTTTCAAACATTTTTACTCACAAAATGAATTGCATTTATACAACCTCGAGAATCTAATGACACACATTTAACATCTTTGCTGATCTCGTAACAGTCTTTACAGAAATACAGTATTTAGATGGTATTCAGCCGACTTGAAACGAGCCGTGCAAAAACACAGATTAAACTGACTTTACATTGGAGAAACATTTGGTCGCTAGTACCTACCTCAAAACTACTAACAGATTTTGATGACCGATAAGTTGCGTTGCTACTCTTAATACAGAAAATTCTATAGCTAATTTAGAAAACGATTAAGTAAGAAATTTTTTGAGATACGAGGACAAATGTTCTTACGTACATACACTTCTCAAATATTGCAAATTTTAGAATTCAAGAAATTTTACATACACGAATAGAATTGAAAGCCTCTTTTTAGAAGTCAGTAAAAATTTGGTTTTGAGAATGGTTTTACTAGAAATTTGTGTTGCATTCCTTGTTACTTCATTTGGTTGTTTTAACTACACAATAGATTGTAAATTTTGCAACTCGGTGACCTGCATTTTGCGGTTACAGTCAATATTTTGGCTAAAAAGATATTGTGGCTTTTGAATACCTAAATAGGTTATTACATTTGCACTTTAGTTTAAAAGTATCGTAGTAACTAAGTGCAGTCATTTCGCCTTCTTCTTATGGTACGTTCACAATATGTACTTGCCGCTGCCGCGAATATTGCACGAAATACTTCCACAGAGGTATCAACGCGAGTGAGTGTTCACACACTGCTGACGTCACGTCTTCTCGCAGGAATTTGATTGAGCAAGATAGCAATATATTCCACTCTCGCTCGTACTGTCGTTCCTATGACTCGCGCACGAATAGCCGACACTCGAGGGAGCACGAGAAGTGGCAGCGGCATGATGAGTGGCAGTGCGAGTAACCTGTTTACATACTCACGCTGCCTACTTCTCTTACTTATAACCCATACAGGTGTGATATACCCACACTATGTGAACGTTACATCAGAATTTAAAGAGTCTGGATGACTCTACTACCTTAAAAGCACCTAAGAATAGCCTTCATTCAGCAATGGACGTCTCATGGCTGTTGATGGTGATGATGATGATGTTGATGATGAACTCAAAACTTAGTCGCTTCCTGTACTAACAGTATCCTCTCGTACCCAATTGAAGGGATCTACTTTTATCGGTTCTTCTTAATGACTGCATGGAAAACCAGTGATGTGATAGCTTCAATGCTAAAAGCACTGCACTTTGTAAGATGGTAAAAGGATTAATAAGAAGAAGATGCTTAGCTCAAACTAAACAACTACTTAGATACTTAGATAAATATATATATACTGGACAATCCCCACACAGCGCCATCTAGCCCCAAACTAACCAAAGCTTGTACTATGGGAACTGGATGGCTGATATGAATACTTACTTATATACTTTTTTTGTAAATAAATACATAGTATAGATAGAAAACACCCAGACTAAACACAAATATCTAAAAATTTACGTAACAAATATTTGTGTCTGGTGGGGATCTAACCCACGACCCTTGGTGTAGCAGGCAGGGGCACTATCCGCAACGCCGTATTAGTATAATCACATAGGAATTGGCACGATGTAAATTGATAGCTAGGTTCACTTGTTGGAATTGCTAATGATCAATTTACATATTAATAGCCTCAGATATATAGATACTGTGTTGAATGAAAGCTTAATACAGGTATAATTATACAATATTGATTAAAGTACGACTTGTTACGTAACATAAGAGTTTCTAATAAATTGCGCTTTAAAGAGGCAAGTAACACTTTGATTTACTTGTTTATATACGGGGTGTAAGGGACAGCCCTCCGAATACTGATAGAATGCATGCAGACCATGAAACTGAACAACATTCCCTTAAGAACATAATTATGTCAGGAAAGACTTCCCATATAAAATCACAATCAGCTGTCTGCATTTACTATAGGAAGTCCAAAATATTTTGACGTTTCCTGTTTTTTTTTAATGGAAAATTGTTCAATAACATGGTCTGAATGCACCTTATTATAATTGCAGCTATTATTTAACCTCCAGTTTGATAAGGAGGTATTTCATTGATTTAACATTGATGTAGTTCGACCATAATTTTCATTTACTAAAGACTGCTAATTTAAAGTAGGTACACGTAGCTAGCTATTAAGCGTAAAATAGCTGTTCTAACTTCTAAGGAACATATAATGCCATTTCTATACATAATAGGTGAATATGTACCACGCTATTACTGTATTACGAAATACATCATTTGTTATTCCAAGTAACAGAATCAATGAGCATAATCATATACAGTATGTAATTTACTGT
The DNA here is from genome assembly GCA_027580185.1 of Tuta absoluta. Classification (NCBI taxonomy): domain Eukaryota; kingdom Metazoa; phylum Arthropoda; class Insecta; order Lepidoptera; family Gelechiidae; genus Tuta; species Tuta absoluta. Next base: position 5,943,075 of record JAQAHW010000008.1, read on the forward strand.
AAACATAAAGCAAAGTATTGAAGATAGAATGCAATTTAGTACTAAGTGTATTTGGTATGTATATATTAATAACATTAGCACTTCTTTACAAATGGCTTTTGAAACGAGCTGTTACCAGACCAACCATTCAATAAATCAGTTAGTTCTGTAATGCTAATAATAATTCTTCGGTGCTGGGAGAAAAAATGTTTATCGCTGTTTATGTTCTATTTATAAAACTAAAAGTTGTTAATCTTGCAATAATTAAAATTTATTAAAGTAGGTAATTTAATTTATAATTCTTATTTATTTTATTCAATTAAAAACAGCTAAGAAAAAGTATTATTGTTGCCATCATTCTCGTTTTGAGTACTTATACAATTATAGAAAACTTCCAGATTTGTGAATGGAATTAGTTGCAAAACTATCCCAGTAGATAGGAAGTTTAACTTGCAGGCAACTATTGAGCTGCGATAGCCCAGGTGGTTCTCTACCAGTATCTCTCTCAGGTCTCTGGCTAGTACTGATAGCGAAAGTCACAGGTTTCCATCCTGCCTGCGGTATAACATTCTGAAAGTTTTCTACAGTGATCAGATTGATTCACGATATGTTTCTGAATATTTTAAATCAATTTTATCACTTCTACAAATCTCATAAAGTAACTGTTTCTTTAACGTATGAATTCCGGGAAAATGCATCGTACTATCTGTCCCACAAATCGTATGCATTTTGCTCCAAATATTTTTTGAGTTACAAAGCAAAATTTTATTACTTGTACTTTTAAATCATACCACAGAGAGACTTATTCATTGTTTACCATAACAACTATCAACACTTTCGTTTCCCACTCGTTTTCGCAAACATTTCACCTAATATGCCCTGAATTCAAAATTCAACTGCCAGCCGCAGACATTGTTACAATGTGACCGCGTTTGATATTTTGTTACATGTCAGAGCTGCATTTATTACCAGAAACTTGTTTTTAATAACCGTTATTCGATCAAATAAAATTTAATTATGATTTCGATGAGTAACGATAAAATAGAATAAGTGCATTTGACTACAGTTTTAAAGTGTTGTTTCAAAAACTGATCGAGTATCTGAATTATTCGTGAATTATTTTTCTGTTTTGGATCTCAATTTATTTTTAATTTTAATAACCGGTACCTGTTCGACTAAGCAATTAGGTATCGTTTTTGAAACCTGTATTTTGTCAATTCGTACATCTATTTGCTAAACAATCTCATGGAAGTAGCGTAATTCCAACTAACGTTCACCGATTATGAGTACTCATACCCATATCTTCTTCTTTTGCGTGCCGGACACCGAGTCGTCCAACGACCCGATGAACCCTGGTGTCTGAGTTTTCCACTGAAATAACTTTTTACAATCATGTCAAAAGGAAAGGTGCCTAAAAATACATAATTTGTACAACTACCGGTATCCAATCTAACCGGTAACTGGACAACTAGTACCGGTATTTAAATTATGTTTCGACGATTCGTGCGTCTATCTGCTGAACGTGGCCCGCCAGCTAATGTCAAGGATGCGATCGTGATTCGAATTAATCGGTTCTCACACGCACCGCATAACTCTACGGTGTTTTACCGGATCAGCTTTTTTGATGAAAGGAGTTTACGAAATCCGGAGCCTCAAATTGCGGCTGTCACAGTTAGTCATTTGTATGGCGGCTATCACGTACCGCAATATATCTGGTACGTGTGAGACTCCCCTAAGCGTCATGATCGTGCAAAGTATTATCAGATGCCGTTATTTAGTCTGCACTTTTGAAATCGATTTAAGTTATCGACTATCTATGGGATATTAAAATGTCATCGGTTGACATAATTGCTTCATGGCATTGTTTTGAGCTTTGACTCGGTCGCTCGATACGATAGATAGAATTCATAATGCGATCAATGCTATTACAGTACGGCCATTCCAATAGGCCATATTTGACAGCTGTCAGATTCGTGCTAATGCTCTGGCAGAGGGTTAATTTTCCTTTGTTGAAATCTCTTCTAGTAAGAAAATGACAGCTGTCAAATATGGCTTCTTGGGGTGGCCTTACATTAGTAGCGAAAGTTCAAAACATCCGTCATTCTGCAAATAGTTTAGTCACGGAAATACCAAATCGTATGAATATGACATCAAAGATTTACCTCCAAAGTTGTCATATTTCGTACAATAAAATAATTAATTACGAAACATTTGCTCATTATTCTAGTGATATAGCGATGTGATTCTACATAGAACACGCGTAACAAACTTTGTTTTTCATTTCTGCGGAACACCGAGTCGATGGATGACCCGATGAACCCCAGCTTTAGAGTTTTGGAAACCCTGTAGGCATACCAAAAAATTTCGAAAATCTGCGATTGTACCCTATGCAAGTGTGTTTTATATAACACTAGATTTCCGCCCACTGGTTTCACCCGCTGCCACTCATTTTCCCTCGGTAATAGTTATTTACTCGCGGTAAAAAGTGCCCTATGTGTTATTCCAGGTTATACTCTACCTGTGTTCCAAATTTCATCCAAATCGTTCAAGCCGTTAGAGCGTGAAGTGGTAACAAACATATACACACAAACTCTCAGATTTATAATATTAGTATACAGACTACCTTAGTGTAAAAGAATACCCTGATCCACCGTAAACCCGAATGCAAATGGCGACGCCAACAATGGAGCCGTCACTCGCAATCGCTACCGGCTGCCATTTTGACCTCCACTTACATTACAATAGGCTCTGACAAGTGTAAGATGTCAATGATCTGACACCTATAAGTTAGGCTACCTTGAAAATAGCCATGCGTTGGAGTAGCGATTGTGAATAAGAATTTACTGCAGCGAGACCACTTATTAATCTCAGAATTATACTAGTTCTACCTAAAGGATGAAATTTTCCTAGTGACCAATACTAAAAACGTAGTACGGGCTGGTGATAAGGGACAACTTTCCCCAAGGAACCTAAGCCGAAATAGGACAAAAATAGTTTCTATAGTAACACAAATCAGATCGGCAAATTCGTATGAGAGGTCCAAATTTTTTTCATATTTGGACTTATTACGTGGGTAGCGGAACTCAATCGATTGAAAAATTATACCAATCAGGATACCCCATACCCATTAGGATACCGCTCATTTAAATACGGCCTTATATTTAATTAACATTAACAGTCACAACAGTCCACTGCTGGTCATGAGCCTCCCTCTATGGGGGGGTATTGCCATAGGTACTCACGACAGTGCAAGATGTTGCATTCACAGAGAACGCTGCGGCCCATTTCATAGACAATTATCCCTTAAGGCGAAATCTGGCCGTGGTAGCCGCGTTTTCAAGGGGGTGAAGCAGCCGCGCGGGCGGAGCAGGCGCGGGGTGTACCCCCCGCACGGGCAAGTAGCAAACGCAGCGTAGCAGGCTCCCGCGCACGAAAGTATAGGCGTAGGGTAAATGTGCTAATGATTGAACTAATTGTTTCATTGATAGGTTGTCATTTTTAATATAATATGATATACTGATTCAATATTTGTTTTTTAGGCATCTGCACCTAGTAAGGATTGATGCTACTACGTAAAGTTTTTAAATCAGTCATCCAGGAATATTTGTAAAGATTTAACGTTAAAGGCCACCTCACCTTAATCGATTTTACGACACCCACGAGTAGAATTTGTGCGATGCTATTCTAAACCAACAACATAAGGAAATATAAAATTCCACTAAAGGACTTGCGACTAAGGGACTTGAGGGTGTGTATTGCAATTTTAGGCGATAAGCTGACAACCTGTCACTATGACGATACACCATTTTCCGAATGACCCTCAAATATATGTCAGACGTGGCGTAAATGTCCGTTTTTGCGACTGTTTACGCTGTGCCTATCCCGCAAGGGATAATAGGCGTGATATGTGTATGTATGTATGTAAAATTCCATGACTGAATTTGAAACACACCAGCTGATATATTCTGACCAGACTAGTTATGCAAACAGTATAGGTTAGATTGTAAATCTGTTGCCCTAACTTCTCGGGGGTTACAATATTACAATTTATTGATCTTCCTGCCTAACCCATGGCAAGTACTTTCATAAATCGATTTATCATGCTGAAACCAGTTTATGTGGTAATAACCTATACAACCATAGAGTTGTAAACAATGTAAGGTTCTACTTTTTGAACTTTGTTGTTTGGTTATAGCGTGACTTTAACTAAATAAGTGTGTGGAAAATATAACTTTTTATAAGATGAACATGCACACATACATATCACGCTGTTATCCCTTGTGGCGCAGGCAGAGCATGAACGGCCGTAACATACGGTCGCTATTGCATAAAATAAACGGTGACAAATATTTGAGGGCCGTTCCAGAAAAATCGTGTATCACTATAGTGACAGGTTGTTAGCCAGTCGCCTAAAATTGCACATGAAAACCTCGAGTCCCTTAGTCACCTCATACGACACCCGCGGGAAAGAAATGGGATAATGGTATTCAAAGCCTGCATAACACGGCCAAATTCTTTTAAGATTAACGTCAAAATACAATAATACAAAAAATACATATTTATTTAAGTTTTCGTCACTTATGTCAAAAATACCATCCTTGGATCATTACCGGAACACTTGCCGGTGCTAAAGTCAAATCTAAATGTATGTACTTAAATTCGTAAATTACAATTTGACTCTACCATCTTAAGTTAGTAGTGTCAAAACGACGATAGCAAAAAAGAGACTATCCTTTCTCTTATTTGATACATTCTACTTTAAAACGACGATAGCAAGAAAAAGGAAACAACCTTTAACATAATATCATATATTCTCCTTTTCGGGGTAGGCAGTTATCGTACAGCTTGTTTTCCAGTTGTAATATTATAAACAATTAATTTACTGTTTTATCTCAAAGCAAGTAAGAACCTGTGTTTATGATGCATCATAGCAACCAAAGTGTTTCGACAGCTGCATGGTCAAACGCTGGCTATTGACGGAATTGCTGCCGTTCACTTGGACATGTTATCATAATGATTCTAACACTATGAGCATTGCATAGTACAACATTTGCCTATAGAAGGTATTGCATTGACAATCTCGAAGCCATCATTGTATTTTGTGACGGTGTTCCTTTTTCAAAGTTTTGAAAATTACAAATCGTTGTGGAATACATTCGTTACATAATTAATTTGTTCCCAAATATGTTTGACAACTTAATCTTTCACACTTATCTTTTTTATTACTAAATCAATACAAGAACCGTATGAACTTGCGACAGCCATATTCAACTGACAGTGATTGACGGAATACCGATCGCTGATACAGTATTGGTACTATCAGCTACACATCAACCTACACCTTTAAGGAATCAATTTATACTTGTTTTTCTTTTACACTACATAAAAACCAGTTAAAGTTGATCTCTTAAAGGGCCTACCCGCTGATACCTAAGGTTTGTATTGGATAATGATGATATTGCGTGGTAGTGACGTCATTATATATCTATCCATCAGCTAGTTCCATTATTGCTTACATTTATCACTTTTATGTGGTTTGCTGCAATAAAGTTGACGTTGTAGAATTTGAGTATTAAGTGCTTTGCGTACGTGTGAAAATTGATTGCAAGCTTCAATTATTTAAAAATATAACTGTTCTTTTCTTTAGGATATAAGTACAATGATTTCATGGTCATTTTCAAGGTTCAAATCTGATGATAAGATCTTGGGAAAATCGAAAATACTCTGCAAATTGTGTAGCACTGAAATTTGACGAGTTATTTTACTATTAACTTGTATTGTAAACACAGTACAGCATATATACTTTTTCTACCCATGGGAGTCGTAAGATGCGACTAAGTGATAAATTCAGGGAATGGGCAGCAGTGTTCCCTGAGAATAATACACCTTGCAATGCCAGGCGTGGTGAGTAAATATCCCCCAATTGGAGGACCCCATGTTAATTAGTGGACTATTATGGCTGTTGAAAGTTGAACCTTATAACTTCTCAACTGTAGTAAAAAGTGAACGGTATCGTTGCATTCTTAAACCTTGATTCCATCATTTGCTTCCTATCCCCGCCATCTTGCAAATTATAAAATTATTGGCAATTTTCACAAATAGCTTCGCATTAGCGTGGACATTCGAGAAATGATGAGATGCCTTAGCACAATGCAGTTCAAGTTAAAAGATTAAAAATGGTTTTATACAAAAAATCTTAAACACCTAACGTTTTAGAGGACAAGTTTTCTTTTCTTCTTAATTTTTTTGTGAATATTCGCTCTATATGCGACAACTTACTGGATTGAAGACTTTATTTATCAAATGTGTTGAGTAGGGAAATCTCCCCGATAGGGGGAGGCCCATGTCCAGACGTGCACTGTTGTGACTAACTAATGTAAAATATGGTAAGAATACTTACTTACCTACTTATTATATTTGTGTCGAGATTCTCCAGCAGAAGCTGCAATTGTGGAATTCCGTAGAACAACAGAACCGATAGACCCGTTTAATAAACTAATATGAGTGAAAGTAATCATCAGTGCTATAAAAGTCATATTTCGTAGTTCAAATTGAATACTACACTAATCAAGGATTCTCCACCTTTGTGGTCATACTCCTCATAAAATATGGCTGCCGCCATGAAAAAGAGTTCAACCACAGAATAAATACTAGGTTCAACGCAGTACCTTACTTGAACTGAAAAAAGTTAAGTTGCTGTAATTTGGAATATATTAATACTTACCGCAACTATTGAAGACTCGTAAAAAATATCATAGTTATGGGAGACTTTAATGGACAAATCGGAAAACGTGAACCAGGAGAAGAATATGCAATAGGGACGCACGGAACTGGTAAAAGAAGTAAAAATGGGAAGAGAATAGTAAACTTTGCTCTGGAACACAAATTAAGCATATTGAATAGTTATTACAAAAAGAAACCGAGCAGAAAGTGGACGTGGATCTCACCAAATGGAAACTATAAAAACGAAATTGACTTTATAATGTCTAACAATATCAAAGTATTCAAAGACATATCCGTTCTGAACCACTTTAACTTTAATTCAGATCACAGAATGGTCAGAGCTACCATCACGGAAAGGCATGCTAGGAAAACGAGAAGAAATTTCAAAAAAGAAAACAAGCCCCTTATGTGTTTAGGCAAAAGCGATAAACTTGTCAATACGTTAGAAGCTATGCTGTACGAAAACAACACAACTATGTCTACACAAGAAAAATATAAAAACTTTATCAATACATTAAAAAACGAAACAATCAAGCTGAATAGGGAAGGAAGAGAAAAAATATCCACACATACTCAAATACTATTAGAAGAAAGAAAGGAGCTTCTGAAGCAAGGTAAAGCCACCAACAATCGGCAGGAAATATCCGACATAAGCAAAAGAATCAATGAAAGCTTACGGAAGGACAGGAAAACAAGAAGACAGAACACATTAAAGAAACACATCGAAAAAACTGGAGGAGTGAAGAAAACTTACAAACAACTAAATCAAATTAAGGCATGGATGCCAGACATAAAAAACAAACAAGGGAAATGTACAAGTAAAAGGAAAGATATAATAGAAACAGCTACAGAATACTACAGAAATTTGTATACAAGCCAGAAATTGGATAACAAGAAGAAACTTGAAACAACAAACGATTTTGAACCAATACCACCAATACTGAAAGAAGAAACAGAGAGAGCCATTGAAACACAGAAACTGGAAAAAGCCCCGGGGTCAGATCTAATTTCGAACGAACTTCTAAAAAGTACCACAATAGCAATAGCTCAAAAAATAACGGACTTGTTTAACGAAATTATAAAAAATGAAGATATCCCCCTAGACTGGACTAAATCCACAATAATACTGATACATAAAAAAGGCGACAAAGGGGATATCGGGAATTATAGACCAATCAGTTTAATGTCTAATATATATAAAATATTTTCGAAAATCATTCTGTCTCGAATCGCAAACACCCTAGACGAGAACCAACCCAAAGAACAAGCTGGATTCCGCAGTAGTTTCTCGACAATAGACCACATACATGTACATGTACATGTAATGTTTTTGTGTGCAATAAACTGTGCAATAAACTGTAAATAAGACAAGTGCTACAAAAATACAGGGAATACAACAAGGAATATTATTTGGGCTTTGTAGATTTCAATAAGGCATTTGACTCTCTGGAGCATGACTATATTTGGAAGGCACTAAGAACTCAAGGAGTACAGGAAAAATATATACGCATAATTCAGAACATTTACACTAAGAGCACTGCACAGGTCAGATTAGAAACTGTGGGAGAAGAATTTGCGATCGAAAGAGGGGTCCGTCAAGGAGACCCAATTTCACCAAAATTGTTCACAGCGGTACTTAAGTTGATAATTAGGAACCTAAACTGGGACAAGTATGGACTTAACATCAATGGCACAAAATTAAACCATCTCAGATTTGCAGATGACCTCATTATCTTTTCCGAAAGCCCACATGACCTAGAAACAATGTTACAGCAACTAGCAGATGAAAGTGTTAAGGCAGGTCTCTCCATGAACACAAGAAAAACAAAAATTATGAGTAACTCTGTACACACAAATATAAAGATAAATAATAACCAAATCGAATATGCTAATGAATACATCTATCTTGGGCAGTTAGTATCACCTAATAATACAATGGAAAAAGAAATCGAAAGAAGAATAGCGAACACCTGGAAAAGATACTGGTCACTAAGTGAAATAATGAAGAATAGTGAATTCCCAATTAAAGACAAAAGGAAAGTGTTCAATACATGTATTTTACCCTGTCTTTCCTATGGATGTCAGACATGGACAATGACCCAAAAACTCTTACAAAAGATAAATGTCTGCCAAAATGGAATTGAAAGAAGTGTGCTTGGAGTCAAAAGGAAAGATAAGATAAGGTTAGAAACAATAAAACATGAAACAAAATTTAAAGGTATAGAAAAAACATACAAGACATTAAAATGGAAATGGGTAGGACATATGATGAGAGAAAAGAAGGAAAAATTGACAAGAATAATCACAGAATGGTACCCCAGAGGAAACAAGAGAAGTAAAGGGAGACAAAACAAGCGCTGGGAAGACGACATAAGAACAGTTGCTGGCCCCTTGTGGACCAGAGTAGCAAAGGAAAGGAAGAGGTGGAAATCTTTAGAGGAGGCCTTTGTCGAGAGACAAGCTGCTTTGTGAAAACAACATTAGATTTAAGGTTAAAAAAATAATAATACTGTAGTTATAACTTAAAAATAAAACAGCAATAAAGGCTTATTTTATTTATTTTTATTTTTAATACTTACCTACCTATCTATATTACTGACGACGGTGTAAATGCAAGAAAAAACGAAATTGGTATTATTAGGTACGAAACTATGATTTTGTTCTTTCGCCGTAAGCAAAAGTATATATTATTATTCAATGGATATCGGATTACCTAAATATGCTAGCTCTTGTCACTCACACCATCACTTGGGTATATCTAGTGAATGGCAGATAACGTAACAAGATCTTCATCGTCTTCCCTTCACCCCTACCCTACTTATTGCGTAATATGGTGGATGGCAGCTGTTCATGCGCAAGATTGTCTCTTCATGGAAGGAACTTCGTCTATTGGCCAGGCCAGCTCTTGTCGCTCACACATCGTGGTAGCTCGACCGTTGCAGGGATAGGAGCTGTTTGCATAGGGCCAGCGTTATGTTTGAAGCTATCCAAAGATCCTGTACCTATTGCATTTTCTCCGAATATCAGGGTTAGATGCGACTAATTAGGCTGTCAGCGTGGCTACATGCTGGTCGCTTCGGCTTACAGATAAATAGGCCCTATCATCAAGGTATATTAAATTAAATCTACTGAATGGAGTTTGAGGTCAGACGACCATCGGTCTTCCCTTCTATACTCTATTTTTGACTCAAAATTGTCTCCTGCGTGTAAGACGAAGGAAAGTTTGTTGATCCCAACATCGTGGTTGCCTGGCATTATCTTAGATTCGGAATTCATCGATTTTAGATACTAGTAGGATATGACAACTCGCGTGAAAAATCTTTGATATGTCATATTCAAACAATCCGAATTTTCTTGACTGAACTATACCTATGATGTGTCCGTCCTCAATTAAAGCTCATAGCTATTCATAACATAATCGTCAAAAGTGTGCAAATCAAATACAAATCAAAATTGAGTTGTTCCCCGTATCTTGTACTAAAAAAAATTACATGTACGCATAGTAAAAAAAAATCTTTTCATTTTTAGTCAGACAGATTGCACAACAGCAGTAGCTCAAAACTTAATAATTATTGTTTATCAATAACTACAATTTGTAGCTTTGATTTCATTTCTAAAACATTATGATTGATCATCCACCGCGAATTGTATAACTTCAAATATTGAATTTACGCAATCAATTATTCAATAATTCAATATCAATGTCACAGAACTCAACCTGACTATCATATGTTGATCCCTCTCCTCAATTCCATCTTCCCTTTCACTTTCATCTTTTTTGTCAAGGATATGTTACCGGTCATATGTCATGGGTCACGATAAGTCGGTTATTTCTGTTGCTGTCAGCGAATCCGGTTTGGTCTTGACATTCGGAAACGTGGTGACCTTGAGCTTTGTGAGTTGACAGACTGGCGAATCCACGGCGAAACAAGCCTAGATCATTGTTGAATGTCTTGAGAATCAGATGAAGCACAGTAGCTTTGGCAAATATTCTGATGCATTACTGTACCGTAACCTTATTTCAAGTTTATTTTTATTATCCTAAGATATAAAGGTCGTAATGTTATGTACTATGGTTTATTTTGCACTCACAGTGCTACATTAAAAAGAACGTACGTCACTTTAAGACGAGTATCAAGAGGTTGAAAATTTGGAAAAGTCAGTTGGGGCGCCGGTAGGTCAGTGGCAGAGCGGTGGAATGGTACTCCACAGGTCCCGGGTTCAATCCCCGGCCGATGCTAACATTTTTTCAATTTCTTATTTTCATTTATGTCGTATTTTTAAGCTATTCTATTGCAATTTCTTCGAATATCAGGGTTAGATGCCACCAATATGGGGCTGTCTGCGTGGCCTCATACTGGTCTAGGCACATTTAAAAAAAAACATCGACACGTAAAAAGAAGGGATAATATACACTTTCCTTTGGCATCAACATACATTGATGTACGAAAAACAAGTAGGTTGATATAATGTAGATCTCATTATTGTAGAACCAGTAAAGAAAGAAAAACCAAAAAGTCGCAGGTTTAAATCCTGAAGTTTGGAAGTTTTCAAAAAAAGAACCAGTAATCATATAACTTGAAGTGCTGCTGATAGTACTTCTAGCGCCTTTTGAGGTCAATAATTAAAAGCTTGGATTAATTAACTATGTATCAAATTTCATACAACCTTCAGTTTATTTTAACTGAGGCTGAGTTGATGATGATATGCTTACGGAACTTTGACCTTTACCTACTATTTGATAGTAATAGCGTACAGCTTATTATAAAGAAAAAAACTATAAAATAATGCTTAATACTTAGGTTTTATAAATTATAAACGTTTAACTAGCTACTTTACTGGCTTTAGTATCAGCAGCATCTCGAGATTCCATTTATGAGATCATCTTCAACTGGTTTTTCATGAAATTATTAAAAATAACCAATATATGATGAAACTGTACTGGTGATCGATAGCAAAATCTCGAGACGGGCTGGTGATAAGGAACAACTTTGCCAAGGAACAAAGGTTGAAATATGACAAAAATATTTTGAGTTTCCATTGTAACTTAAATCAGCTGATCGGCAAATTTGTATAGGAGGTACCTAAAATTTTTTATAGGCTGATCCTTAAACCTGTAACTTGAGTTGCGATTGTTACTACTTCTCATTGCAGAATAAAATTACTTAAACATAATCACTGTTGGTTTATGAGATGCCTCAGAAATTTCAATTACAAACACGTAAATTAAACCTGTAAACATGTAGGTGATGTGATGTGTCAAGAAATATGTCGGTCATGGACCACAAGTAAGAGGAGGCCGTACATGAAATTGCGCTGGGCGAAAGTAGGTAATTAGCATTAGAACGCGTCATCGTGCAGCCGAGCGGCGGCGATATGCAGACCCAGCGGCGGACGGCAGCGTATAGTTCGATCAATCAGTTTTGATCCTATTTATAATTTTTGTGGCAATTGTATGAAAAAGTTTTAAATTATTGCGTACCTACTAAGAATTTTGGGATTTGTGGAATGTTATCGAAACTAATTAATTACCTATTCAAGGGTGTGCCCATGTACCAGCATCTTTTTTTCGCTTAACAGCGCCGAATTTATATTTATTGCCTACTAGCTTTTACCCGCGACTTCGTCCGCGTTAGATAGTTTTTTTTGGCAGGAGTTCTAAAGTAGGTACCTATGTGTATTCATAGTAAGTGTGACAGTGATATTAGAACAGTTGTTATCTCTACTGTTTAGAGATAACTTGCTTGCTTCTGTTGTTAAAGGGACAATTCAAGATTTGCTATCCGGCCTGAGAGACCAATATTTATAAAAATAGAATATAAAAGTCAGTAGATGACAGAGTACTTACTCCAGGGGTGCCGATTTGAGAACACTAAAATGGTCAGCATAAGTAGATAAGACAGATAAAAAGGTATTTTAAGTTACTGTAATACATTTTTATATACCACATTTTTTGTTTTTCTGTATTTTGCGAAAACAAAGATTTTGTGGGTTTGACACTCGTGAGTCTGCCCTCACGTGTATGCCCGTTCGGGTAGCCGCACCCTGTCGCGCCCTCCCCCTCCGCCCCGCATCGCCGCCAAAGAGCGCGCGCCGCGCCGCGCCGGATCGGCCAGTGCGCGCGGCCGCGGTCATAAGACCGGGCATTATTTATTTAGTTGCTGTGTATTTTCAATACATATCCATAACGCACGCGTATGTCAGACGAAAGGAAATCGCGAATTTCTATTTTACTCCCTTACACTTACAAAATACGCCGCATCGGACGTCAAATGTGATCCCCGACTTAACGTGTTATGTGGATGATACTTTTCAGTTCAGAACATGGTAACGTATCACCTAAGTAGATATGCCTAATTACAATGAAGGTAGTGCATACGATGCAAACGGCGGCGGCACAGCGGTATTTTTCAGTAATGATAAAAAATCCTCGTTAAAAGTAGGCAATGTTCTTTCTCAACTTATTCCCATCATACTGAACAACTTTTGTTTTGGAACCATTTCTGTATCTCCAATAATTTAGGTGGGCTCCTGATGGTAGACCTGGTGGTCTACATAAGGTACTCCAGATCCTCAAATGTTCTTGTAAAAAGAAGCGGCCCATCATACTGAACAACTTTTGTTTTAGGACCATGCCTGTATCTCTAATAGTTTAGCTTGGCTCCTGATGGTACACCTGGTGGTCTACATCTGTACTCCAGACCCTCGAATGGTGATAATAAATAGCCTATGTCCGTTCTCGGTATGCTAGCAATCTCTGTGCCAAGTTTCATGAAGATCGTTTCAGCGGTTTGGCCGTGAAAGCGTAGCAGACAGACAGACAGACCGAGTTACTTTCGCATTTATAATATTAGTGTGGATAGTGTGGATAGTTAAATCTGTAATGTATCATTATAGTCCGTTAAAATGGCCATTTATTTGCAAAATCCCGAAATTTCAAGTTATTTATACTCTAATAGGAAGTAAAATCACAATATCTAGTTCAATTAATTTTATCAATCATAAATTAATACCGCACTGAAAAAATACTTACAGGATCAAAAAGTATCGGTCGCACTATATTTCCGCCTGTGAAGCGTGATCTACTGTCCTCTACGCGCGCGATCGACACACATTCGTAATTTTGTATGTGTGCGTGAGTGTGACGCAGCAAGCTACACGTCCTTCTCCCAAGAGCGCGGCGCGCGGTCTGCCGAAACAGCATTTGCGCTCCCGTATATAATTGATAATTCCGGAGAACTTTAAAATATTCGATAAATTTCATAAAATACATATTTGCAATTTTTTTTATAGCTAATGTGTTAGCATGAATCTATTTTTCAATGTGTAAATTGATTTTTTTAAAAACGTGTTGTATTGTACTAGAAATCCGACGCTGTATACGTTTAAAATTTCTTGAAAGTAGGGCCATTTTACTGCAGTTTTTCTTTGAATTTTTGAATTAAATTACTAAAAACTCCTCGGCCAATTTTTAGCACTTTTCAATGTCTTTATTGCTGTATACTTTATAAACCACTCCATATTTTAAAATTCATGTAAACAATAATGATACGAACGTCACGCATCGAAAACAATTAAAACACGTCTCAGGTTATTAACTATTAAACAAACTGAACAATCAAAATCAATAATTTGTCTGGGCCAATTTTTAGATATTGAATTAATCTTCAATAAAACATATCATAACACATTGTTACTTATTCTGTTTTTTTAAACGAGGTCCTACAGAATTGAAAAAACAAGACAAAATTACTCAAAACTATGCACGGCCTCTTAAAGTAATTTACTTCGTGCATCACTCAATTCGTAGTTACTAGGTAGGTTTACTTACCTCCTCAATGTGTAGTGTAACTATTGAATCCATGTACAATTAAAGCCATAAAATTCTGAAAAACAATATTTAACTGAAAACAGATCCTATAATTTTTCAATTAATTACAGTTTTAAAGATATTACAAAAAAAATACTTATGTTTTCATTGAGATACATACTTTTTGAATACCAAATATATAAACTTTGATTAATAGACGAAATATATAGACGTTTTTCTTAGCATAAACAGCCGTGTCTCTTTAAACTATAACGAGCCGCAGACCTGATTATGCGTTTTTAATTTCAACTCGATATTACTACGCGTTCCCGAGATAAAGAGTCGTGATAGACGGACAGACAACAAAGTGATCCTATAAGGCTTCCATTTTTTCCTTCTGAGGTACGGAACGCTAAAAATATAGAGGTTCAATATCTTATTTTTAAGGTCTGATTTAGTAGGGATGATTTTTCAAATCTCATTCTATTACAACTTTGCCTACGTTACTCACTATCGCCGTTTTTGTTCTCAGGATCCGACGCGAGTGGTGTGTCCCGTCATCGACGTCATCAGCATGGACACCTTCCAGTACATCGGCGCTTCTGCTGACTTGAGAGGAGGCTTTGACTGGAACCTTGTCTTCAAGGTAAAAACTTAGAGCCCACTACGATAAAGAGGGTCCAGGCAACAGCAGAGGCAGCGTATTTTATAATCTTTCAGGTTTTCATCAATGCCATTGCCACATGTATATGGTATATAAGGTGTAAAAAAATTAAGTAAGAATATTTTAAGGGGTGAACCAGTACGTGAAACTGAACAACTTTCCTCAAGGAACATAGGTCGAAATATGAAAAAATTATTTGACCCTCCCATACTTAGTGTGTTACCCGGCCGGAATAATTTGTATGGGAGGGCCAATTTTTTTTTTTCATATTTCGACCTATGTTCCTTGGGGAAAGTTGTTCAGTTTCACGTACTGGTTCACCCCTTAAAATATTCTTAGTTAATTTTTTTACACCATGTATATAGTCGTATGTAGGTATACAGGGTGAAATTTTACTAGCGACCGATAGCGAAATCTCAAGACGGGCTGGTGATATGGAACAACTTTCCCCGAGGAACATATGCGAAAGTAAAATACGAAAATAATAATAAGGCCACACAAAGTTTCCGTTTAGCTGATTGTAGTTTTAATGGGAATTCAAACTATTTTGGTCATATTTCAATCTATATTCCTTGGGGAGAGTTGTTCCTTATCACCAGCCTGTCTTGAGATTTTCCTATCAATCACTCGTAAAATTTCACCCTATATTGAAGATCCATAACAGGTATTTATTAAATATTCATAGAAATTTCAACAATACCAACCTTTCCTTTTGTTTCTATTCATGAATCCCTCAGTGTTAGATGTTATATGATTTTGGTTTTCCGAATTCCTATTCAATTTGATTCGCAATAGTCAACATGAGTAGATTATTGTTACGTTTAAACTATTACAACTCCTATTCGTGTTTCTATTCAAATATTACATAGATACGTAGGTATGCCATATAACCATATATGCTACGATAATGTGACATCAACTACGTATTATTTGATTCTTACAACTTAGGTATAGGCATTAAGGAAACTAATAAGAAATAAAAATTTTGACTTCATACACATTTTGGTGTAAAGTAATTTTATTGGTGGTGGTAATTTTAACCTATGAAGTTATAACTTTTCATGAGTATCCTACACTGACCTACCTGAACCTATCATATTGCAGGTTCAAATTTAAACAACCACGTTCTGAAATAGATATTGTTTTATGGAAAGATAATATTTTTTGTTATCATTTGTATTTTTTTTTAACTTTGCCATTTACAAGTAGGTAGATAGATGGATACATTTCGATTCAATTGTACTTAACATTGACTTTCTCTAAAGTAGGTGTATGTTACTGAAATTGCCTTGTACCAGTCTGCGGACTATTGAACCAGTAAAGCGTGTTCCTTGCTTGGTCTCAAGGTAAGCCAGTCGGTACAAACTGCATTCAATAACTACTCAATAGATTTGTATCAATATGTCTTCGTAATACTCGTACCTATATATCTAGTTTACATGATTAAGTGAATGACTTTAATCAAATACTGAAATTATTCATGAAAAGTTAATCTACTAAAATGTTATTGCATGTTACGTGCTTATTTATAATGACTGAGCACACCAAAATGAAAACTTGAACTGCTAAGTATGCATATTCAAATATTCAAGTACAAACATACCTACTGCAGTCCACAGCTGGACGGCCTCCCCCAGGGTACGCCATATGACACGATCTCTCATTTTCGCCATCTAGTCGCTACCTGCCGACTTAAGTCATCGGTCCATCTGTCGGGAAAACTCAATCAGGTTTTTAGAAGGCTTTAGTCTTCGTTTTTAGAAGTCGATATTTAATCTAAAATAATATTTTAAAAATTTCAGTGGGAGTACCTGTCCCACGCGGAGCGTAGCATGCGTCTGAGTGATCCGACGCAAGTGATTCGCACTCCAATGATAGCTGGTGGCCTGTTCAGTATGGACAAGAACTATTTTAACAAGCTCGGCAAGTACGACATGAAGATGGACGTCTGGGGTGGAGAGAACTTAGAAATCTCCTTCAGGTGAGCCATTTCACAACCTTGTTAGCCCCATAATTAGGGCCTGAAGTCTGCAAAATGAAAATCGTTTTAGTTGTATGTCAATGGCCTGTCAGTGGGACAGTTTTGGTGATTTCGTATTCTGCTAACAGTTTGAAGTATAGAAAATCACACACACACACACATATCACGCCAATAATTCCTTGGCAGAGCGTAAACGGCCGCAAAAAATGGACATTTACGCCACGTCTGACAACTGTTTGAGGGTCATTCGGAAAATTCTGTATCGCCATAGTGATAGGTTGTCAGCCCATCGCCTAAAATTGCAATACATACCCTCTAGTCCCTTAGTCGCCTCTTACGACTCCCACGGGAAAGATATGGGGTGATGCTATTCTAAGAACGCATCACACGGCATACGGATTTATGGTAAAGGCATATAAATTTATACTCATAGGCAACCACAAAAAAATCACAGTGGCATTATAATGACAATTATCATTCGATGGCATTATTGGGGTCCAGGTGATGTGTCATGTTCACCTCTTTTACTACTGACAGCTTCTTTGATTATATTTTCAGGGTGTGGCAGTGTGGAGGTGCCCTGGAAATCGTGCCCTGCTCTCGAGTGGGTCACGTGTTCCGCAAGAGACATCCCTACACGTTCCCAGGAGGGTCTGGGGCGGTCTTCGCGAGGAACACCAGGAGGGCGGCTGAAGTATGGATGGATGACTACAAGGAGCTTTACTATCGGTCGCAGCCATTAGCCAAGCAGGTGGACTTTGGAGAGTAAGTCTTCTCGTAAAAGAAATGTTGTCTCTTCCAGATTTATTTTGTCGATCCTGATACTCATGAGCTTTATCCAGATTTTTATCAAAAATCTGATATTTACTTACTTGGATTGGAGATGATTTTTAAAATAAAAATCTAATTTCTATTATTTTCTTCGGCAGCATATCGGAACGCTTAGCTCTACGGGAATCGCTGCACTGCAAGCCGTTCAAATGGTACCTCAGCCATGTGTACCCTGAGTTGCAGGTTCCATCCATACCAGGAACCCCCAGTCGAGCTATCAGACAAGGAGTCCGGTGTCTGGACACCATGGGGCATCTTGTTGATGGCACTTTAGGTATGTCATCTATGAGGACTTTTAATGCAATCAACTCGGTCCTTATTACGACTTGTTACAAAATTATACAAATTTTCCTCGGACTTCACCTAATTTTTCCATTCCAGGTATGTACCCTTGTCACAACACAGGAGGCAACCAAGAGTGGAGGTTCGAAAGTGGCCTAATCAAGCACCACAGCCTGTGCATATCCCTCTCCGAAGACAGGGTGACAGCTGTCCTGGCACCTTGCGATAGTTCCGATGACGCCCAGCTGTGGAGGCGGAAAGGTCTGCTCTTCAGGCATGCGAAGTTAAACGCATGTCTGGATTCAAGCAGACCAGCATTGTACTTAGACGAGTGTGACGAAACGAAGCTCAGTCAGCAGTTCATGTACTAAAATGAATTTGTGAAGACATTTTGAAAGGTGATGAAAAGCGGTGGTTGTTCGCTGGTAGAACAAATTTGATGGACTTTGCGCTAGTGGATATTTGAGCGGAGGATTGAGTGAATGTTATCTTATTTTGAGTTGACTATACATAAAAAATATTCGATGCAGCGTAAAAATTAAATATTATTTAAATTGTTACCAATTTAAGAATGAAAAACATTTTCATTATATTGGCATTTTTAAGCCAACATTTACATAGGAAAGATAACATTTCAGGGGATAGATTCGGAATGAAGAAAACAGTCCAAGGCCACGAACAGTATTGCAGGGGTTTAGAAAAGCATTGTAGTGTATTTAGTTTCATGTAATTATAGGGCAAATTTGTCACAAAGACTTAGATAGATACGTACTTACCTATTACACGTCTCGATTATGTAGAAATCTCACTCTTTTTAAAAGGACATTCTTACCTAATATGTAAACATACGTTAATAAAATTAGTTGGTAGAGTCTGTTCAGAGAGCGGAGAGGCGTAGAAATTGATGGTGCCTCTGTGCCTCATTATGAAAAATGACATAGCAACCTATGAAAATATGATTAGTTCACTTTTTCCGCGCCTATTTTTTATCTGCACAGACTTCAATTGTGTATAAAGTATTATGTGTAAAGTATGCCCATACACTGAGTTCATGCTGGAGTTCTTTGCAGAAATAAACGATAATAATCCACGGTCCGCGATATCTGTACAGCTGATATTACTGTACCTACAACATAAATAGGTATATATACCTCTTCGGATACACCTTTTGTACCTTTGTGATTTTATTTGTTTGAGAGTAAAGAACTTATTTATTGTTCGTATTTTTGGGGTTTGTTAAGTTATTGAGTTTTATGGGCTGGTTCATCCTATATATATATAATTAAGTACTATTTTACATCATATTACAGAAATCAGAAATCAGAAATCAGAAATTTATTTGCTTAAAACATGGATGATTACATACAGCAAATGAACTTAGCCTGCTATCTCACAACAAATGCGCATTTACAAAATTGAAATTACGTATCTAATAAAGTACCTACTGGACGTTACAATTTGTTGCCGTAACCAGGATTAAAAAACGTCAAAAAATTACATACTTATTTTTGTAATATTATACTTTATTGCCTAATCTTGTTAACTTACTTGTCATTTTTGGAGTATTTAACCTTCTTTTGTCTTTTATTAACTTATCGAAGTAATTTGACATTCCATATTAGTATGAGTGCATTTTAAAACGATTTAATTGTAAAGAAATTGTTTATATAAGAAACATAAATTCAATGTACAATTTATGCGTGTAATTTTAATATAGTTACCATTAAAATACTTTTGTTTAACAACGTGCTAAGTGCCGGGGTAGTGGAATGGATAGTTTTAGAAAAATAAGAGATCTGGCTTTAATATTAATCACTTAGGTTAGTTTTTCCTATAGCTATTACAACATATAAATGAAAAACAATGTTTATATAGGCTTATTATTGTATTGATACATGCCTATTTTTAGTTTATGATTTGTATTTTAAATAAAGGTCGATGAGGTAGATGCTACCTTCAACTACTTTTTATTGTATGAAATGATAAATGCGCGAAGATAAGTCTTGTTGAATATTATACTTACTTACAATACTCGATTATATTAAGAAGATATATTTTTTTATTGTTTAACGCAAAATTGTTTTGAAAATGTTTTATTTTTTGTTGATCGAATTAGATTTGATATTTTTTATTTATTTAATCAGAAATTTAATCTCAAACATTCTTAAATAATGTAGATTCTCCTAAAATATTATGTACAGATTTAGCTAGTAGGTAAATGTCAATTTTGGTTCCTTTTAGCTATGTTTCAGTATTTTATGCAAAAACGTCAACGATGATAAATGTTAACTTTTGAGCATTGGAGGATAGCTAATTTAAAATCAAAATTTTTATTTATGTAAATAATTTATGTCACAAGAAAGTCACAATTTACTTTGAATGGTAATTTACTTTACAAATAAATTGTTATGAATATTTGTAAATAACCGAAAATACTGCCATTAATTATCAATAAAAAATAAATTGTAACTACTGGTACATGGCGTCTCTCGTGACTGTGCCTTCTTTCCCTGTGATTGCTAAAAAAAAACTGTCGCTGTCAAATTATAGTGACTACTAATTTGTGCATCTAGGCGCTATTTGCAGTTTTTTTTTTCTGTAAACGTGGGTACCTCAAAATATAGGTACCAAACCTACATAATATATGCCACACTCGAGACAATGTTATAATTTTTTAACATGCATGCACGTATCTACAAATATTTTCTGTGGCCTAATAATCACTAGGTAGGATGAAACTAATACATAATTATGTTATAAAGTATATTTACTTGTGTATTTGGCATTTGCTTTTTACATTCCTAACAGTTGCATTAGATTTACTTGTTAAGAATTTGATTGTAAAAAATGTACTTATGATATAAATAATTATCAAAATTAGGTTAAGATTAAGAGTATTGTATAATTAGGTAGGTACTTAACAACTTAACGCAGAATGTTAATATGGTATTAAGTTAAACGGTACAAAAGTAAATAATATGTTTTAGAAGTGGAAATATAAAAACAGAAAACAATGAGATTTGTGTAAGAAATATACACAAAAATTAAATTAACTTAACTGGCGTTTGCTCATTATACGTCTCAGAGAGTTGTATTTTTTTTTGTTTCATTATAAATCCTACTACGTAAGTAAGAATAAAATAATGAAATGTAGGAGTTAAAGTTCACAGAAAATCGGCACGTAGAGCACTTAGTAGAAAAATACTTTGTCTGAATTCACCCCATAAATTTTTCTTAGTACCAAAATTGTTTTATTTTTATGCAAAATTATTTCATATTTCGATATATTATGTTGTTAATTTGGATATAATTGTATTTTCTATTGTTATGATTGCTGGAAAGGCAACGCGACTGCCCTAGTCAGATATTGTTAAATTGCGACATTTTGTTCAATCAAAAAACGCGTGATTTCATTTAGTGAGATAAAACATTTCTAAATAAAATACATTTTATGACAAATTTATTTTATTTCTCTCCACCAATCCACCATTTCATATTACAAAATGATATTTCAAATTAGCAATGAATTATGAGATATCTTAAAGCTGAAGTCAATGATAAGTCATTAATAAGTTTTAAGGCGAGACTTTGGCTTACTTCCTACTGGTTCCCAAACATTATTTTTGTTTAAATACCACTGAGTTACGGTTTCAAATACTACAGGAACTTACAAGATAGGTAATACAGTTAGTTCATAAATACCAGATTACTTGATTGATACCACTCAAACTTATTTTATATTTTATACTTATCTATAATATTTTTATCAATCAATTATTATTTTGTTCCAGCAATATCACAATCATATTCATTTACATTCAATTGATATCATATTGATATTGATCTTTGTCACACTGCACCAATATTAAGTCCTTAACTTTTTTCAAGCAAATAGAAATTATTCAGTCTTATTCATAACCTTACCATTATAAAGTACAGTACCAATAAAATAAACTTATTAAAACTAAATTTAATCTAACCATCACTGGTAAAAGTATTTTAGGGTTGATTCAAAGCCACAAAGTCAGACACATAAATAAGACCTAATTAACTGTACCTACCATTGATAGGTTTAAATCAATTATAAAAGGACAAGGGACCTGAGGGTGTGTATTGCAGTTTTAGGCGATGGGCTGACAACCTGTCACTATGGCGATACACAATTTTCAGAATATCCCTCAAATATTTGTCAGACGTGGCGTAAATGTCCGTTTTTGCGGCCATTTACGCTCTGCCTACCCCGCAAGGGATTATAGGCGTGATATATGTATGTATGTATGTATGTATAAAAGGACAAAATCAACTCAAATGTCGAAAAGAAGTGTCCAGTTCTTTAAATATACAAAGGGATATTTTAAAAACAATTTAAGAAGGTTCTGTTGAATGGAGTCCTATCTACAAAGTTAAAAAAATATTTGTGAAATTACACATAGGTACAACCTATGTTAAGCAAAAATTTAAATTTTATGAACGTTTACAAACAGATAGATCAGGAACATTAGTCCCAACTAAAAGTTATCATTATCACAGACGATTTTTGTGATGCGATTGAAAAACAACAATTATTTTATTAATAAAGATTTAAAATTTGAAATTGAGACGTATTCCTAGAATAAAACATTTTTGGTCGTTGGCTGGGAAATAGGACTACTTCCTAGTCATTATCTATTAAAAATATTTAATATTCGGTATGCATTTTGTTTCAATCACGTTAGAATATTTTAAACTATCTTAAACAAGAAAAAATCAAAAATCTTCAGTGATTCGAAATACTCATTTTGGTCTTTATAAACCTGCCTATGACTTTGATAGCTCTGAACGCGTAGTTGGGGGACAGTCTTTGCCGCAGCAGATAGTAGCCAGCGAGGTTCATGCCTATCAGCATGACCACGAGCACTGCGAAGTCAGTCCAGAACGACACGCCGGCCATGCCCATCATCTTGACGAAGTACCTGAGAAAAAGAGCAATTTATAAAACCAAGAATTAACTCAATTACATTTTTAATGGTGTCTGTCTCCACCGTAGAACATAACTGTACCTAAGGGTTTCTGGTAGGTAGGAGCAGGATCTGGCTAGTCTCCAAGTCTTCTTCTTCTTGTCGTGTGGGACACCGAGTCGTCCAACGACCCGAAGAACCCTGGTGTCAGAGTTTTTCAACCGCCTACTACTAGTAGTAGGCCTCTGACATGGTTGTGTAACGACCGCCGTCCAAGTTATCATAGACAGCAACCGGGACCGATGGCTTAACATGCCCTCCGAAGCACGGAACCATTTCTTTTTCAGACAGTCAGGTGGTTCACCCTGCAATGTCCTAACCAGACCGGGAACAAATTCACAAAGTGATAAATATCAACTTTGTGAGTGTCCCACCGCTAATCGAACCCGGAACCTTTGCGTCGCAGGCAGTCGCACTACCACTGCGCCACATCGGCCGTCTCTAAGTTAAAAGGCGGGAGCCTCCACGTCATGTAGTTATAGTTGATCTTTTTTGTTGAGGGTAGACTTTAGAGTGTAAAAAAATATGTTTGAACAGTTGAACTCACTTGACACTCTTCCATTCGCAGTAGTCGACCTTATCAGGGCACTTGAGGTCCGCCCTGCCGTAGCCGTAGACTGCAGCCACAAGGCCTTCTAGGCCGTATCTCATGTAGGAGCAGGATCTGGCCAGTCTCCAGATGAGGGGCGGAGGGTCGTCGCCGTTCCCGATGCCGTAGACAGCCAACAGCATGAGGGGTACGCTGAGGCAGGGGCCGGTGAACACTGAGTTCTGAAAAACCATGGTGATGAGAAATCATTAAGCACATTAAAAAACAACAGGGACTCGCACTGCAACCACAGAATAACATACTAAGGTTGACGTTGGTACATGAATCTTAACATAAAGCAATTATAACTTTTAATCATTAGCAATTTCTGATTTCTGATTTTCCTCGGATTTTCATACAAAATATAGACAAGGATACGGAAGGGCTCAATTCTTTTCTATGTTTTGTGTGGATTTCTTGATTGACGATATTTTTGTTGTCTTCAGCCACCGAATTGCTGAGACGAAAAGGATGAGATGCTAATATTAATGTAGCGACGTCACCACGTGAAAGTTGACTTCAACTCCGTCTACTGCTTGACATGGGCCTCCCCAAATCCGGGGGCATTTGCCATACTCGCCACGGTTTGGCGAGCGCAAACCAAGATGTTCTATTCATAGGGAACGCTGCTGCCCTAGATTCAACCCTTAGTCGCCATTTACGACGCAAACGTGAAATCTGACTACTAATACAATTTCGAGGCAAATGTAGGTACAAAACTTACCACCACGCTCAACATAGATGAGATAACCGTTCCCATGGACTCGGATATCAAGGCAACCATGATGCATATCGTGCCGAACATCAATATCCTGTTCATCTCCATCGGCTGAGCAGTCAGCGGGTATGTGATAGACAAGTAGATCAGGCTGAAGAATATGGTTGCTGGAGTCCTGGAGACTACTAGTGCTGCGTAGTACGGCTTCAAACCGTACCACCGGTTAAAGTACTCCCGTTTTATCAGTTGGACTTCTGATGGAACTGAAAATTTTAAATGATGAAATAAGACGAATATATCGAAAAGAAAATGTTGAAGGCCATGAAATATTAGAAAATTCAAAAGAAAGGTTCTTGTCTGAAAAAATATAACTGGTATAGGCAATGGTTGAGTAGGAACTGAGTATGGTACCTATTCGATTCCAAAATTTGGAAGTTAACCTCTTCATAATTGGTAATCATGAACTCGAATGATATTATAAACACTTACATGCTAACAAAACAGGCATCATGGTGGTGTACAGCATGGCAATGATAGATGCGTAACAGAAGCCGAAGTTGAAGATTGTTCTTGAAGCGTCTTGGCCCATTTGATTGAACAGCGCCGCCACGATTAGACCCAGAAACAAGTGCATACCAATGCGCAGCCAAAGATAGTCCTGAAACAGATAAAAGTTGATATGTGACACCCAATTGTACAAACTATACAGAGAATTAGGCAAATCCCGAAGACGGATGCATCTGTCAAACTCCTTGGTAAAATCGCAGCGTTACAGTGGACCATGGCATCCGTTTTTAGTGTGGGAATTCGAACGCTTCTTTCGTCTGACCGACAGATGCGTCAAAACAACGTTCGTTCCGTCAGTCCGGCATACTAATATTGTACTTACCCTATTCCTAACAGTCTGCAGCAGCATCCTCTTTAACAGCACGAGGAACTGCTGGCACCCCGTGCTGCCATATCTGTAAAATTAGATATACTTTATTGCACACACATACGAAGAAAAACAAAAACAAAAGTAATAAGTTGGTGGCCTCATTGCTAGGGTAGCTGTTTCTACTAGGCAACTCTGAAAGTGAGCCGGATAGTTCAATAAATTCCCAGTAGACCTGTAGTGAATAATTAATTAACTACCTCTGGATATCTGGGTTGGATATGCTCCACCCTGATGGTCCGATAACTTGATGGCAGACACGGGAGGTCTGGAGGAAGGCCCTCTGCTATATGCTGAAATGATGTGATGATACCTACCTGTAGTTGTGCTTCTCCACGACTCCTCCCGTGTTCAGTTGCTCTATGTCCATATTGTCATCGTACTGAACTTGGTACACTGCTGGCTCTTGAAGTTCGTAGTCTCGCCATCGTTGGCACCGACCGTTCTCGACCGCTGACACCATTCTGTCGATGTGGTGGGGGCCGTACTCTCCACTTGATACTTCAATTACTGTAATACAAATAGATACTTGGTTATCAGGGAGTAATTAGCAACAGTGTCTTCATTAACTGTTTAAAGTATGAACTAAAAATTTAGGTTGAAAACATTGGCCAATACATCACCTCGTACCAAGAGGCTGGTAGCTTTTGCTTTTTTATAACAGCCAGGCGTTGTAAGCTTTGGGCAAAATAGCTGCCTGCTCTTGGGCTATCACCATCAGTCGCTCAAAAGAGTTTGGACTCGGGGCTCCATGTTTGAAGTTTGAACCTAATGGGTTAGCTTTATTATGTATATCCTACCTTGTTACTAGGTTTAATATCAATCTTTTAAGTGCTATGGTTAAAATAGATACCTTGTGATCAATTTAATTATCTTTTCAGTCGTGCAGATTAATTCCATAATTGTTATAGCTTATCATTAAAGTATGTCTTATTGTTACCATGAGCATCAGTATTATTTATACCATGGGCACTCTTCCATGTAAGTGATTCGCTAATCATCACTGCTATATTTATAAAGGCATGTAATTAACGCGGCGACTACTTAATCAGATTCAAGGTTGAAAAAAAAATTAAACTGGATAGTAAATATAATAGGTTGGCAGCGACAGTGGAGTACAGTATTAAGCAAAAAGTAGCAGCGTTAAAATCGGTATCAAGTTTTGGTTCAATAGAAACTGGCATCGAGTTTTTCTTTTGTCTTCTGAATTTATGGATAAGCGAAAAAAGCCAGCAGCTAAAAATTAGAAAATAGGCATTAATAAATTGTAAAAAAGAGATTTAATTTAAATTGATTTGAGGTAATAATTAATTTAATTGAGATCTTATTAACATAAATTATGCGACATTTTACGAGCTGCAAATAAAACAAAAATTGGCATACAATTAAATATTGTGTTTATATTAAATATAAAAATTGCATACAATTTACATATTGTGATTGTGTTTCTTTTATGTCTCACTTAAATTTAAATAATTTGATTGTGTTAATATTATTCTATTTCTTGACTCAAAATTGTTTTTATTTATTAATCAAAATAATTGTTACGTAGGTATTTCTATAGGTACTTAAATACTTATTGAATAATAAGGACTGGCCTTGATTTGGTGGAGCGTCCGCGTTTTATTTTTTGCCCTATTGGGATCATTTTTGCCTCTAAAGGCGGAGTGGTCTCCACGTGTTAGTATGCACCCATTACCTGTGAATTCCACAAACAAACAACAACAAGCAACAGCTAGTCCCGTGACGTTCACTCTCCGCTCGCCATTGGCTGATAGCGCGTTTCGCCCCCCGTGCCGCCATTTAATGATATTATGATTTCCAAAACTAAAAAAATGATTCCTTAATACTTATTTCAAGTATCCGTTTTAATATTTACAGCTGCTCGTAAATAAGAGCCAGAAAGTGTTCTTTTAGATGGAAGCCTACAATAGCCTTAATATTTTGTTTGTTATCGAACTAATAATGTTATTCGCCAACCCATGATTTTTGATACCCCGCCTATAATTTCAATTACCTATTTAAATATAATACTACCTTGAAGTCGCAGCCGTTATTTAGCTTTTTATGATGCCCTGCATTTGCAGCTTATCAAATATAATTTAAAGCCAAATTATTTAAGCACTGTTCAGTTATATTTTTAGACGCTAATAGGTGGTACCCCGTTAATTTACTAGTCGCCTTGTTAAAAATATGCGATTTATAAACATGAAGGTACCTTCACTTGGTCCATCATTTAATATATAAATTCTCTTACTCAAACGTATGATAATTTTAAAAAGTCTTCCTTGTCTTCAGGTGCTCCGTCTGTGCAGTGACAAGATGATGATGTGCAGAAACAGAATAGGCGTAGGCAAAATGTGAACTAATATTTTTCATAGGTTGCTAAGAATATGGCACAGAGGGCGCCCTTAATTTCCATGCATATTCTCTTTTAGTCGAACCTCATGATTTCGAGGGTAGTTTTCTAGTTTATATGTATGTAGCGACCTCTGGGAGCTACGACAAGAAGCTCACTCAAAGTGGTTCACGAGCAAGCAAGACGCAACAGAATTTCCAACATATCTGCAAGATGGCGCCAGGTGACAGAACAAAGAGCCTGAATCGCGGTATCGAAGTGTTTCACCGCGCAACGCATATATACAACTTCCAATTCTATCCAGGCGGACCAGTCGGTCCCCTGGCCACAACACCCGGCCAGGCGGGTAGCTACCCTTTTCCCGACACCACCTGGAACCCTCCATTCTGCCTATTGGCATCACTCCTGTCACCCGCCATATGTACAATTACAAGTAAAATGATAGTTCACTTTTTGCCCACGGCGGTTCTCTTGCCGCACGGACTCCCCACCAAACTCCCTACATTCATCAATCATTTCAACGTTGGTACCTTATATCTAGTCGTCATCATCATCATCATTAATTTAAGATCCCCGCTCTTGTCGGTGGAGTAATATCCAATCAGCTTTATTTTGAGCCTTTTCTTCGACTTCCTCAGTCATATCTAATTCAAATTTATCGTTTTTGCTGCCAAATTGCTCCCACAGCATATATTGCCAGCACGTAGTTGACTTAAGCAACACGCAAGCACCGTTATCAGCCTCGACACATGACGAAACTCTGTAAAAAGCCAAGCTGAAAAGTTGAATCATACCTTACAGCGTCTCGTTATGGAAAGGGTTCATCGGGTCGTTGGATGATTCGGTGTCCCACACGCAAAGAGAGAGAGAGGGAAATGCACCACAGCAGCGCTGGTTTCTGGTACTCTGGTACTGGTACTGGTACCTGCATCTTCTATTAGCCACCATGTACATGTGGTCAAACTCTCCTAAAAGTCGAGGTGATGACATGTAGAGATATAAAATCGCTTACCAAAATCAGCCGGATTATAAGTCTTCGGGCAAGGCAGCTGCAGCTCATTAAGGAAAGGCACGACGCCAGCACTGGTGCCCTGGTAGCCGCATCTTCCATCGGCCACGACGTACACATGGTCGAACTCCGCGAAGAGTCGAGCTGAAGGAGTATGGAGGGAGCAGATCACGGTTCTGCCTCCACGAGCCACTCGTTTCAGGAGGGACACGCATGTTGATGACGCTACGTCGTCTAGGCCCCTAGAAAAATAAATATAGAAAATTATAATTATTGAAACTTTTAGTTACCTACTTGGAAGTGAAGTGTGTGTAGCTTATGATATATAAGGTTCTAATATATTCTGTGCAAATATTTGAAGGTTGTATGTTCTACTCATAAAACTGAACAACTTTTCCTAATATATTTTTTCCAAATACGTATTTTATTTTGGACCTTACATACAAAGTGACACATTTTTTAAAACTTTTTTATGGGATGTCCAATACTTTTTCTCATATTTCCATTTATGTTACATGGGGAAAGTTGTTTAGTTAACGAGTAGAACCCATCCTAAAAATATTAGCACTGAATTTAATAGGACCTCAAATAAATTATTAGTACTACTCGTACCATACATAGGTGTTGTAATTTTCTACGAATATCTATGTAATAAACATGGAAAATTACAATGATTATGTTGAGCGTATACATGATAATATTATTCTTGAATCCATTACAAAACTAGTCTAGTAGCAAGAATAAGTTCTGCCAACAGTTCTGCTTATAGACTGTGTTACAAATTAAGTTATTGTATTGTATTGTAATCTCGTTCAAGATTGCCAGCTGGTTCTAGTGCCCACCCAATCTAAGGTTTAAACCTGAATTGAACTGTCACTATTTCATCATTAGTCGCTGATTTAGTATCTGCCTTCCTCGTAACGAATAAAAGAATGATTGTCTAATAAACCGTAACTCAGACTTAGTAGAAACACAAAATAGAGATCGTGTTAATTTGTGGTAGAAGGTAACAGGTTTATAAGTAGATGCTTCGGTTGCCAGCTTTCTAGATTTACTAGCAATCTTAGTAGTAATACAGCGAGGGAGAAAGTGTAGAGC
Organism: Tuta absoluta; assembly: GCA_027580185.1. NCBI lineage: Eukaryota > Metazoa > Arthropoda > Insecta > Lepidoptera > Gelechiidae > Tuta > Tuta absoluta. The sequence goes on from JAQAHW010000008.1 coordinate 5,973,049, forward strand.
TCCGCTGTTTCCGACTTTCATGGTCTGGTAACCCAGATTATTGCGACCATTTTATCATTATGAGCTATGAACAACAATCTCGCGTGTATCCGACTAAAAATCTTGGCCTGTAGAATATTAAGAGTTTATCTGACTAATCATTAGGCCTTCAATCAATTGTTTATGTCCAATAAATTGTCAACTAAGACTATCTAGAAAAATACTAGTACTTACAATTGAAACATTGAGGGAGTGATAACCCTTTCTATTTATATATCTTTCTTCGTGGTGATCAGGCCTCGGTGTCTGGCAGATATTATGTAATGAACTTTGTCCTACCAGAGATTCCATCTGCTCTCTTTGGTCGGAGGATGTGGGCTCTTATATTTTGGATAAGACGGATTACTGACCTCTTATCGAGGCAGTACGTCTTCACAAACTCCCTATCGGAAACGTCTTGTATTGGGTCTACTATTTTTCGGCCAACACACGCAGCCGGCGACACTGTATGACCTTCAAGAGCTGCCGGCGGCGGACTGTAGATCAGCCAAAACCAATACTCTCCATCGGAGCAAATACGACACGAATGATCTAATTCTATAATAATTGCCCGATAACAGCAAAAACGTGGCTTGGATATCATTGAGAGAAACGTCAAAAAATTAGTAGACTACGAATTTCATCTACCATCGATTCGTCATTATATAGAAGAATACCAAAAATTACAATGACTTATGAATTGTAGTTCATTGCTTTGCTACTGACAGTCAAAGTTTTAACAGAATACGAAACGACTAAAACCATGCCATTGAGACTACATTGGTAAACGATTTATACGATTTTCATTTAGTAGACTTCGGGCCCAGGGCTCATCAGGTCGTTGGACGACTCTGTGTTCCATTCAAAAAGAAGAAAAAGAAGAATAGATTAAACTGCTGGAGATTGGTTTCCTCCTATTTATTTGCCATAAGAAACGCTATTGTCCATTCTCTATATTCAGATAACTTTACGATCCCTGCTTCTTCTTCTTTTTCGCGTGTAACAACGAGTCAAATGACCCCATGAACCCTGGTGTCAGAGTTTTTCAACCGCATTCTACTACTTGTTGGCCTTTTACATGGTTGCGTAACGACCGCCGTCCAAGTAATCATAGACAACAACCGAGACCGACGGCTTAACGTGCCCTGCGAAGTACAGAAACATCTTTCATACAATTAAAAATAACTTTTGTTTTTCCTGCTGGAAATCATGGAGTGAAGCTATCTTAACCCGACACCTATTGGCAATAGTTTGAGTATCAATAAGTATTACATCCAGCCCAGCAGTCAAAGCCAGCAGGGAACTACAATAGGCTGATATGATGTGATGATGTGGAGTATTAATTAAATAATGATGGCAACACTGATTACAAGGTGTTATGAAATTAAAAGCTGATTGTTGGCGTTTCAGGTTACAACGTGGACTTGTAGAACAACTACTTGTAATCAATAATTATAACCACTTTGCCAGCACAATGCTTCTTTTTTGCTGCGATCGAGCATCGATGATAATAGCAGTATCTAACTTCTACTTTTCACGGTAATTGCTGTTTATTTCACTATCGTTTAAAGGTTATTAGGCACATCAAAAGGAGTTTCATATTTTTCAAAGTATGTTTGAAAATCTGAGGTGCTCTATAAGACAGTTCAAATGGCGCCAACTCCTTCACATCCTAAGTTATGTCGAGTCGTAAGATTGACTTATTTATAAATACGTACCCAGATAGTTTATTTTATCCATGACCATCATGGACTTTATGAAAAAGACTGCTATCAAAAAGGCTTTGCTATTGAATATGTTATTCCCATTTTCGTTAGAGTGAGAAAATAGAACGTATGAAATCTGAGGTGCTCCTTTAAGACGGTTTAAATGGCGCCAACTCTTTCACATCCTAAGTTATGTCGAGTCGTAAGATTGACTTATTTATATTACGTACCCAGATAGTATATTTTATCCATGACCATCATGAACTTTATGAAAAAGACTGCTATCAAAAAGGCTTAGCTATTGAATATGTATTTCCCATTTTTGTTAGAGTGAGATAGTAGAACGTAAATAGGCAATTTCACTTCCAATACATTAGGAAATTAAATTCCAATGATTTTAGCACCTTGATTGGTGTTTACTTTACTGGTTGTAAATAGATGAGTATGTAACTGTAATATTTGCGTTAGATTTCTTTTGCTAGCTAACGGAAAGCAAGGAAAGACTTTTTTTGCAATGTCGCCTAAAGAAAAAACTCAGTTCAGTATCCATGATATGGTTGTAATAAATAAAATACATTTTAAATAATAGCTATTGACACCCCGGGAGGGCCAGACATATACATATCACGCCTATAATACCTTGCGGGGTAGGCAAAGCGTAATCAGTCACAAATAACGGGCATTTAAGCCACGTCTGACAAATATTTGATGGTCATTCGAAAAATAGTGTATCGCCGTAGTGACAGGTTGTCAGCACATCGCCTAAAATTGCAATACACACCCTCGAGTCCCTTAAGCGCTTCTTACGACTCTTACTTACGGGCAAGACATGGGGTGGTGCTGTTCTAAGCCGGCAACAAAAAAATTATATATTTTCGTTGATTTTTTTATATTCATCAGCGGAAGACTGAAGTAGAGGTTGTATGGTCTGAAAAATTATTACCATTGTAACTAAAATGTCGGGCGCAGTACCGAGTTCTTATAGCTAGCAACTTACGTGGTTGGTTCATCCAGAAACAAGACAGGTGGGTTGTTGAGGAGTTCCAGAGCAATGGACAGCCTCTTCCTCTCGCCGCCTGACAGTTTGTCTGTCACCGTGTTCTTGGTTTTATCGAGCCGTAGGAGCTGGACGATTTCTTCTATCTGTCCAAGAGAAGAGTAGATAGATAAATACGATAGGCGTTTATCCCATTTGTCGTCCATCGTTGCGTGATTTTTACGCACGTCTGTCAGACGTAAGGAAATTGCGAAATCCGATTTTATGCACGACTGCCCCACCAAAAAAAGGAGTATAAGGTGTTTTTAGAGTTCATGTACTTATGTATGCTTTTATGTGCGATTCTTTAAAGTACTGCAACTTGTTAACCACTGAACAGATCCGAATGGGAATTGCATCGGAATAATCCTTAGATTATCCCAAGTGTCATAGGATAGGTTTTATTGCAGAAAGCAGTCGGGTTTTTATATTTTTAAATTTATCATGTTTGTTCCCATACAAATGCGGTTACGGATGCGTGTGTAAAGTCGTTTGACAGACGCATGAGTTACCGTGTATTAAAATTACGCAGTGATGGATGACAAGTGGGGGAACCACCAATGGCGATTTTCATTTACACAACATTTAGAAACAAGACAGAAAACTTAAAACTAGAAGAAATCAAAGGCAGCCTTATTCTGTTTTTTTTGTTTAACTTTTAAGCACAAAAATTTACACGGGTGGAATAAACCAAAGGCGTTATCTCCCAGTCTACCTTAGGGCAAAGTGGCCTAAGTAGCTATATTTTTATTGCTCTTTCACGTGAGGCAAAATAACCGAGACAATAGCAATACCTAGTTTGTGAGGTAATCTAATAAAGATCATTGTTTTTGTTTGCTTACTCTCGCCTTTCTGAATAAATAATAGCCTAATTAAAAATTCATTTAATCTTTCAAAATTCGTTTTGGGATTGACTAACTTAGATATACGTCAATTTTAATTTATTAGATTCGCTGGTAGTCCTCATGACACAAAGCGGTGTCAAGTCAGTTTCTTTTTATTAAGCTTGTTTAAATTCAATTATATATTCAGTATTTATCAAATTATCTATAATCCCGGAAGCTTAACAACTGACTCTACCACCTTGACCCTACTAGTCAGTTTTTTGTTGGCACTTTTGTATGGAAGATATTGGAAACATATGTTTTTTTATGTAGAGCAAAACCAGTATAGTATGGGTTATCTGTAAGTTCACCTGAGCCTATATCACCCGGTAGACACTGTCTATCCCGCGCCAGGTGGGGGTGGGGGGGGGTCAAAGTGCAGCGCGTCCGGCGCTCAGAAAAAAAATTCTATGGGATTGGTTTGGACCTTTGAGCTAAGTTTGGTGTCGTTTTCAGGTAAATAAATGATGCTGAATTCATTCCCCATACCAGTTTTTTAGGGTTCCCTAGCAAAATAAGTCGCAATCCTTAAAATAATAAAATTTTAGTCGAAACAAAATGTAAACAAACGGTTTTCTATTCAGAGTTGGAATGAGATTTTGTAGTAAAACATTGCCATTTAAGTACTAATGATATACACGCCCATTTAAATCCATATCGGCCGGTAGGAAGTTTCTAGTGGTGAGACAGACATCCGGTAACTATCCGGTATCCGCCCTTACTTTTACTATCCGGCCGGATACCGGATAGCACATAACTATGTATACCGGAACGTAAAAAAAAAAGATAATCGCATTATTTTACAGAAGGAAAATCATATACCAATAATTTATGGACACTTTTAAATTTTTCTCCCTCATGAATTAGTATTTTACATTTATATTTAGTATTCATAGTTCACAAAAGGGCAAATTGTGGCGAAAATGAATTACTTTTCCGTTTTTGTTGGTAAAAATAACAGATCACTTTAGGCCGAATATCGCCATCATTCAGACATCACTTCCGAAAAAAAATAGGTTTGTGTCTGGGATAAAATCTCTTATTTTGACTTTTTTTTTTATTATTAATGATGGGTTTGCTCTTGACTCTAGTCTAGGTCATAGGAGAGAGACGGAGTCTAAGATGGAGCGAGCTCACTCAGAAGAAGCCTGTTCACTCTTACTTTAAAAAGATTAGGAAACCAAGACGCAGGTAGTGAGTTCCACTCTTTAGTAGTACGCATTATGAATGATGTCTGGAAGCTTTTAGTCCGAATTGGTGAAATGGCAACCAGGTATGGATGGTATCCGGCGGTGCGTCTGGATGTCCGATGGTAGAAGGGAGCTGGTGGAACAAGGTCGTGAAGCTCTTGAGCACACTCTCCGAAGTACAATCCGTAAAAAACCGACAAGCAGGCAACCTTGCGGCTATGTGCTAGGCTATGTAGCTTGGTGTCCACCAGTTTTATTTTATGTCGGTATTGAGCCTCATGGCCCTGCGTTCCACCGAGTCAAAAGCGGCAAGTTGGTATTTGGCTGAGCCATCCCAAAGGTGACTGCAATACTCCATGCAGGATCAGACTTGTGCTTTGTAAAGAGTTAAAAGCTGTCCAGGCGTAAAGTATCGCTTCACTTTATTCAGGTTGCCCAGCTTCTTAGCCGCCGTTTGAGCCTTGTACTCGATGGTCGCGCCGATGTTTAGATTTAATGTCAACTCCATGCCTAGAAGCTCAAGCCCGTCAGTGACAGACTGTCGTCGCCCCAATATGAGACAAGACTTAAGGTGGGATCTGCTCGCTCTTCCATTGCCTTTCTTAACGAACATATTTCATCCTCACTGGTTTCTGCACCTGTCAAGTATTTCTCTGAAACGGTACTACCATCTGCGTATCCAAGAAGACCATGCCGAAGGAGGTCATTGATGTGCAGCAGGAAAAGAGTTGCACAGAGAACAGTCCCCTGAGGAACTCCGGCATCAATGGCCATAAGGTTAGAGGAGCAGCCGTCAATGACTACTCTGATGGACCATTCACTAAGTACAAAAATCAGCTGGGATGCAATAAGCAGGAAGCTTGCTGAGCAGACTTGCATGCCAGACACGGCAAATGTTTCGCCGTTTTTCTCAATGGCTTCGCCCCAGCAGTGCGTGACATACATAAGAAGATCACCAATAGACCGCCCCCGGCGAGGGCCATATTGACGGTCACTGAGAAGATCATTGTCTTCAAGGTAGATCAGCAACTTAGTGTTAAGTACCCTCTCCATGACCTTGCATAGGATGGAGGTAATGGCAATTGAACGGTAATGGGCAGGGTCAGCACGATTGAGACAGCGGGAAAGCCTTTTCTCGAAAACTCTTCTGAATTGTACAACATTAATACAAAAACGGTGGCGCCTATTGAAGTGGTTCAGACAGTAAAACAAATTAAAAGCAAAGGAAAATAATTTTACCAAAATTTTTGCAAAGAATGATTTATTGAAGGCAAAAGTATACACGACCCATTACCTCAGAACATATTCGATTCAAAAAACGAGAATCTAAAACCAAATCTAAAATATGTTCCCTTAAAAACGACTCAGTTTAGTAAACTTTATATTGCAACCTGAAAACATAGAGCAAGAGACGTTGATACATTCTTTTCGCATGAAAATCAAAGCAGTCCTCCTGCTCTATCAGCTTTAGGTTTGATGAGATCTAGTGTGAAATCTGACATGCTAAAATGTTTGACCAGTCTTAATGATGGGACAAGTATTCCAACAGTTTCCACTGTAACAGGTAAGATTTTAGACGGTTCGACTGTAGTGCGTATGTTGAATCCCGGACCTTCAACAACATTCGGGGACTATGCTTAAATGTTTTTTCACCTTTTCTGATCAAAGAGTAGGATAATGTTGAAAGACTGGACGTGTTTTGTGATACATACAAGAAAGACAGTTTCAAAAATTCAACCCGAAAAAAACGAGGTACTGGCACACGTGTGTTAGTTGGTGAACAAACAAGAATTCCAAAAGGCTGGTCAAACTTCCTTCGCGAAACATCAAATAAAGGAGAGCTTTACAACCTTTTGTCATCTCATTGGCACTCAGAGTTAGACTTACAAATGGGTAAAGAGTTCATCATAACCGATGGCGAAGAAGCTCTAAGTAAAACCACTCCAATTGAAAATTTGGCACCGTGCAACCACGAGGAAGCCGACACACGGATAATGCTTCATCTTGCTGATTCCGTGCTGAAAGGACACGACAAAACCATAGTACGAACAAGCGACACGGACGTTGTAGGTACTAGCCATATCTTGCGTTCCAAAGTTAGAAGGCCGAAAGGAACTATGGGTACACATTGGCCCAACAAAAGCGGAAAGTAATTCATATTCGCCACAATTTGCCACTTGTGAACTATGAGTACTAAATATAAATGTAAATTAATCATTTATGACGAGGGAAAAATTTAACAAGTGTCCATAAATTATTGGTATATGATTTTCCTTCTGTAAAATAATGCGATTATACCTCTTTTTTACGTTCCGGTATACGTAGTAATATGCTATCCGGTATCCGGCCGGATAGTAAAAGTAAGGGCGGATACCGGCTAGTTACCGGATATCTGTCTCACCACTAGAAACTTCCTACCGGCCGATATGGATTTAAATGGGCGTGTATATCATTAGTACTTAAATGGCAATGTTTTACTACAAAATCTCATTCCAACTCTGAATAGAAAACCGAGTGACGTCCGCAGGCCGTCCGCAAGAATGAGAAAGATACGTGCAATTTTATTTTATTTTAGTTGAAAAGTAGTATTATGTATATTCAATGTTAATGTTTTTATAATGTGCATTAAATGAGCTTTTGAAAAATATTTTTTTTAAACAAACTTTCATACAAAATTATTAAAATATGTGGGTTTGTTTACATTTTGTTTCGACAAAAATTTTATTATTTCAAGGATTACGACTTATTTTGCTAGGGAACCCTAAAAAACTGGTATGGGGAATGAATTCAGCATCATTTATTTACCTGAAAACGATACCAAACTTATCTTAAAGGTCCAAACTAATCCGGTAGATTTTTTTTTCTGAGCGCCGGACGCGCTGCACTTTGACCCCCACTCCCCCCCACCTGGCGCGGGGTAGCCAGTGTCTACCGGGTGATCTGGGTTCATGTATTCGTATATTACATTTGTTCCAAATGGCATTGCTCTACATAAAAAAAACAATGTTTCTCTACATAGAAAACCAGCTATACGGGCCGTCTGCAGAAGAAGTAATGTATTATCTTTTTTTCTATAAGCACTTATTATGCAAACTTGTCTGCTAAATTGTTTAAAATTTGTCTTTGATGTCATGGGCACATTTCAAAGCCTTGACTTTGAATGTGTTCCGTAACAATATATTATTATAAGTTATTTAACGGCTTAAAGGCTATACGTAAATGTTTGAATAGTGCTTGAACAAACCCTTCTATCGTGTAGTGCATGATGAACCACCCTATTTCAATGCATAACGTATAGTTTCCTTCTTTTTGTCAAATTCTAGTAAGGTACCGATAGATCATCGATAAAGCTTTTAAGAATAACAAGTAAAGGTTCTACCAGATGAACCTAACAAGAAAACTTCCTCATTAGATCCACTCACCACAACAGCCTTCTTCTCTTTAGGTAGAGCACTGCCAAGCTTCAAATCTGCAGCCATAGCCATCGCCTCCCCGACTGTGATGAGGGGTTGCAGCAGGTCATCCTGCATGATGTACCGGGACAGCTTCCTGAACTGCCGAAGATTGCGGGGGTCGCCATTTGTGCAGATCAGGCCACCGGCGCCTTGTACTCTGGAAAAGGTTTATGGGATATTGAAGATTGTTTAAGTTATTTCTATTAGTGATTGTTAGCGGCCTTAATGCATAAATGATCAAGGTATCCTTTAAAATTTATAACTTCTTATAAAGGGACAAGGCGTGGATTTCGGCTCTATATGAAGTATATGATAGATGATGTCATGTTCAAACAATCTGAAACTCCGCGATGTCTTCGTGATTTGACAAGACACAGAGTTATCCTAGTATGACTTGACACCGTGGTTCTCCCACTTGACGTGCTACTCCTACAAGCATCCGTAATGCATGCGTATGTCAGACGAAAAATATAAGTATATCGAATTCTAATCTTTTTTTCATACAAAACGGGGACTGTGCGTTGTTGGTGCTTTGACGGACGGACGGACCTACCCTACCCTAGGATACCTACATAAAATCACGCTTGACTTTATAATAGGTTCTCACATGTCATTAGGTCGTTCACAATGAACCTTTATACCTAGTTAATAAGGAAGTTTTCACATAAGCACGTACCTAAAGTTTCCATGACCCCAGTGTCCCAGGAAACTGTGTACCCAATACAGTGTCTTTTAATCATGGAGTAATTATCAACGTTAGATGCAATGTTGCAGGTTGCAGTCACATTCAGGCTGAATACACATTGTCTATAACTAAACAATGACTTGCTTTAGTACGACTCTGCAGAAGAGCGCTTCAGCGTACAATGAACTGAGAAATCTTTGATTTGTTAGCCTTCTTACTGTTATTAATGTCTGATATTATAAAAAAATATGATATCATCTTCAAATATTCATATCGCACCTACTGGTATTTTTTATTTACGAAGAAGGAAAATAAACAAATGTATGTATTTAATTTATTTTCATCTAATTGAAAGCAAAAACCTTACCAATGACGCTAAAGATGTTAAATTTTGATACGATTCTATACAAATTTTTGAATTTCGGTTCCAATCGGTAAAGTTCAATAAATTCAAAGTAATTTTATTCGATTCAAATTTTTAATAAGATCAAAACAACTTCGACTAGAATTTTTGGTTTTATCTGATTTCGAACTTGATAGCAACATTGAAACCGATCGGATTCAGTGTTGTCAAGTTCCGCAGGGAATTAGGCACAAGGCTGACCACATGCATTATAGACTAGATAATTTCAGTTGACAACCTTTTTCTGTTGCTTTACTTAGTTATAGAAAACCTATATTTAAGCCTAAGTAACTAAGGTATTAATCATTTAAAGTGGTATTTATTAGCTAACCTTAAGTTCTAAGCCATGTTAAGGTTAAACTTAGGTACTTACTTGATTTTGCTTGTTTGTTTACCTCTATACCTGAGTCATTCGAGATTGGTAAAGAGATCATCCCCACGAAAGTATGGATGCTTGTACTATTTTGCATCAATCATGCAACAATACTTGTAGGCCTCAAATCAAAACCAAAGTTAAACAATGATATAGTCAGATTACGGCTTACCTTTTTTAAAACAGATGCTTATTTAATGAGGATAGCATTTCTGAAGATATTGAATGTTAAAGATTTTTTTCATTTGTTTTTTTTATTATTATTTATTGGAGAATACACGGTACATTAGCGTATACAAAAAAAACACATAGAGAGTCATATATAAATGAACACTAGTTGAGTATTGAACGAGAAAGAAATGCTTATGTTTGAGTCTATTTCGATTGTTTCAACCAAATTCGTTATCTTGGGTAAACAATGTAAAAAAAGGTTCATATCTCTGTAAAATCTTTTGTGAAAATGGTTAACAGTTGACGAACTTTTAAAAATAAATGTCGTTTTCTGGTTTTGTGCAACAATTGCCGTGGCTTTTATTCGTTATAATTTTCGATTTTATGTTTTGCTTAAATTTAATTTGTGACGTGCGACGCATTTTGAAACCATGAATGGTCATTCTCCTTTGGAAAACATTTTCTTCGATATCGGTCTGGTACGATGCGAAAAACCACACCATCCGCACCTACCTCTAAAAAACCTGGCTCAGTTATTATACAATTAGGCAATGATAGTAAATTGCTTTCATGTAACCAAGACATAATTATGACATCAGTATCCTGTGGGTGACTAGAGCGGTATTTTATATAATTACCATAAACCTGCTCAACTGCCGTTTTCCAGGGTGGAGTTTTTATTATCTAAGAGGAAATAATTAATTATTAAGGTACTTACATTTATCTAACAAACTCATATCAAAAGGAAAATAGGATTGAATACAAAGTTGCTGCTGAAAATGCACACCTGATCCGAATCAATAGCTAAAATTAATACCGGCTAGCCTATATGGCAACTCTGCAAAGAAAATATGTTTGTTTGAAATACGGTTTTTTTCAGATGAGACCAATCGATCGATTTTTGCTCCTCTTAAGAAATATTATTCATATATCTTATACGTAGAATAGAGAGATAGGTACCTAGTATAATAGTATAGCAACTAGATATAGGTACTCACATAAGGTCGATGACTTGGTCTAGCAATACACTATTATCTCCTGAAATCGATCTACATTTAGATCAGATAAACTAGCAATTATTTCTGCAACGGAAGCACCATACCAACGTTAATATATTTTAGCCAAACGTCCTTCGCGATACGCTTTCGGTTACAAGTGTTGGGTAACTATGCAAAAGCAGAACGAATCGCTTTTGAGGCAAAGAACATTGTTGCTGTAAATTCTGTACCTACCTAGATCTGACGAAAAACACCTGAAGAAATAGTGACGAAAAAAGGAAAACGTTAGTTGCAATAATTTTGTATCGACGCATTTTTTGCATTCTAATGCCAAAAAAATGACAAAATGTGAGTTCGTTTGTATTCAATTTGTATTTACATTATAAAGGTTCCAATGTTCATGCTATCCTAGATAAATTTATTTTAATTTTTAGGTATGTAATGTAAATATGACAGCAAGGACGTATTTGACGGCCTTTGATATCAACTTCGTAGTTATAGGAATTTAGTTTGTTAATTTTCAGAACTGTTTCTTAAAAATAATAGCCGCATGGACCGTAAAGTTTGGAAAGAGAGAGAAGAGGGCTTTTCCCAGCAGTGGGACAGTTTAGGCTAACATAAAAAAACTTTAATATCTATGAAATATTTGTGCCAGGTACGTGTGCATTTGAACGGCTTTTAATTTGACGACACATATTTATCACACACACACACACATATCACGCCTATAATCCCTTGCGGGGTAGGCACAGCGTAAGCAGCCGCAAAAAACGGCCATTTACACCACGTTTGACAAATGTTTGAGGGTCATTCGGAAAATGGTGTATCACTATAGTGACAGGTTGTCAGCCCATCGCCTAAAATTGCAATACACACCCTCGAGTCCCTTAGTCGCCTCATACGACTCCCACGGGAAAGAAATGGGGTGATGCTTTTCTAAGCCGGCATCACACGGCAATATTTATCAATTATAAATATGTCGCAGGGCTTTTGTTAAAATTTAGGCTTTGATCAATAACTTAGGTATTTGATCAAACACCAGCAGATGATAAAATTAAAACTCAATTTTATCATAGACTAGTTTAGGATTTTGTTTATGTAGGTATATGATAAGGTTCTTGTCTAGTCCACGTTTTTGATCAGAAACCTATTTGATGTAATTCAGCTAAGATTTTGTCACCTGTCATCAAAGATCTAACTTTTTCATCAAAATCCAGATTTTATCAAAAACCTGCGACATATTCACAATTTCTAGAATTTTGTTGTAAAATTAAAAACCGTGAAAATGCACTCATATCTGGCTCAAGTGCAAATTTTGTAGATATGACAGTATTTCATGAATATATTTTTAAGAAATTAACGAAACGTTGTTTGGGCAATTAACAAAAATAATTCCTATCTACGATCAAAGACCGCCAAACACATCCTAGCTGTCATATTATATTATTATTTACATTACATATTTTATTTTAGTAATTTTGATCCAGACATGTCCCACTGGACATGTCCATAACATAACTAAAAATTAAAAATGAGTTTATCTGGGATACCATGAAGATTGAAAGCTTTATAATATAAATAACAAATTGAAACAAAAATATACATAAGTATTTTTATATCCAAACCTATCTACTGTACTCACTTAATTTTCTGCAATATTTAAATGTATACATAAATAATGTCCTTGTCCCAAATTTCACTAATTGTACAAGCAGAACTAATTATTGTAGTAAAATAGACTTGTTATACAGAGCCGTATTTGCAGTTATTTCTTTAAGGTCACGTTACATTTTGCTTGACGACCATTCAAATCTAGGACTTAATGTCATATTGTAAACAAAGACCTAGACTAAAATATCCGTAGAAATTTCAAAAATACACTGTGCGTAGAGTAAGGGTAGCAACACACCTAATATTAGTACCTATGCCACCACTTAACTATACGCCGTTGTGTAACTTGTGTTCAACACTTAGTCAGTAGACTAGAATTGACTACCTGACTGATAGGTCAAATGAGCTACTTTTTAAAACGTTATGAAACAACTTTTGTATGAAAATATTGAAATATCACGTCATATTCTACTATTTTGGATGGCGTTAAAACACTTCATCACATCAGCCTATAGCAGTACACTGCTAGAAGTAGGCCTTCCCAGGTTACACCATACATCCGCTAATCTAATATTAGTAATCTTGCAAAAGTCAAAACACTAACTTTTATATCATTTTTCTGTATACTTCTCCGGGTGCGCTCCTGCATCCCACCATAGTCAGGTGTAGATTTTAATAGCCCCGGGGCTAAAATTATAGTGTTCAGAACTAAAAAGAAAACGCCTTAACAATAAATTCCAACTTTCATTATTGTAAAAAACGTTGAAAGAAGTCTGTAGTATTTTTAGACAAATAGTTTTGAGCAAACAACTTTTGTATTTTAATAATGGCTTAGCCAAGTACCGAATTAGCCAAACTCATCAACGTAGCTTTATGTCATTTCACGACAAAAATCAGCGGTCTCCATAATACATAATTGTTGTGCAATTTCGCTTTGCAATAATAAATAATAACACTTAACATTGTAATGTCTGCATAGATTTAAAGAATAATTAACTTAAGTCATTGTACTACTGTTGACCTTTTGGAGGCACGGGCACGAATATATGAAAGTAAAGAATGGAAATGAGGAATAATGACAACAACATACCTAAGTATATAAATTCAGTGCAACTTTTTTTTGGATGAGTTCTACTCGTAATACTAAACAACTTTTCTGTGTAAACATAGGTCGAAATATGAAAAAATTTTGGGCCTCTAATACAAAAATGTTTCAAAAAATGTGTCACCTTATGGGAGGGCCAATTGTTTATTGGGGAATGTTGTTTAGTTTTACGAGTAGAAGTCACCCTGAAAATATTTTTACTGAATTTAATAGGACCCTATATAGGTAGTTACTCGTTTTTGTTTATAAGTTCTTTATTTACGTTATCTAACCGCGGTTTTGACCATCCATAGTCTTTACTCGGAGCTACCTTTTTGCCCAGAAGATGCCCAAAGGAATATTCGGTAGTAGACTCAAAATCTTCCTCCCCCCAAAACGCCCTCGTCCCAAGTACCAACCAACTAATTCCCTCATTGTAATAGAGACAATCAAACATTCATGTATACATTTATACATATACAGGATGGCCCGTATAGTGACGTCCATAGACAAAATTCGAATGCCTATACTGAGCAGTATCCGAATCAAGAGTTCCGCTGGCAGGCTATTTTCTTTCTTCCGTAAAGGTCTTTTGAGCGGTTTTTTTAGCATTATATTAATGATTTATACTTAAAAAGAAAAAAAGCCTGCCAGCCGAATTTTTCCCCTACAACTTTAAAGTTGAATAACTAAGAAAGTACCAAAAATACGCGGTAGTTACATGAGGGTGATTTGGATACCCCTCAACACAAGGCCTTCAAATGTTGTCTTTGGATGTCTCTGCTCGGGACAGCCTGTATATCTGTAAGACATCTCCATTCTAAATAATCAGCCAAGTCAAGGGGATCCGCTCGTCAATCACTAACAATATGATCAACACAACATAGTACCCACTAAAGTTACGTATAGATTCTGACATTTGAATTCTACAGCAAACTTTAATATAAAGGGCTCAAAACACGAGTTATTGAAATTGCCTCGATAGAAATTAATCCCAAAGTAAGCTCTTATTTTCGTTTTTGGTCCGTTTTTTTAGACTAAAAACCTGAACGATTTGTTTGTTATCATTTCATATTTTATGTTGTGTCTTTTTCTTAAATGCGTAATTAATGAATCTATGGGCTTACTTCTTGAAATATTTATTTTTACATTTAATAATTAAATAAATATTCGGTTTCCCGGATCTGAGCCGTCATCGTCTGTTTCTCTCTAACGCAGCGAAATGGAAACGGTATTACTTTTTGGTACTAATTCCGCCTTTAACGAGGGTAAAAAAAAATAGCAAACTTTCAGATTTAAAAAATTTTGCTCCATGTTAGTGAAATTAATTGAAATGAGTAGCTATAAAATGGCTATTGAATGTGTACACCAGAATCGGTATCACTCAGTACGCCTTTGATCAGGTCACTGACCCTGCATTTTTTATAACCCATTCTATGAAAGGTCATTGGGCACTCGTGCAATACAATAATTATTTTTGCGTTTGTTATTGGTTGTAATGTAAGTACTTAGCAATACATAAATATATTTCGTATAACATCTTTATATTTGGTGTTTGTTAAATTAATATAAAGTAGGTACTTAATTGTATTTTGACATGTTTGAATTTTGAATAATGATTGTACCCGAATAACGCAAGCGTCAAGTATGGTCAAGTCCAATAGCACAGTATAATTAATAGAAGGTACTAGCGCACAATAGTATCGGATTGTTTAAATAATCACATCCACACATTTTCCAAGTTAGTTGTCATGTTTAAATCTATGTAAAATAACGCGACTAAAGAAAATACAGGAGTGTATCCACGCAATGAATACACCGTGTGATGCCGGCTTAGAATACCATCACCCCATATATTTCCCGTGGAAGTCGTAAGAGGCGACTAAGGGACTCGAGGGTGTGTATTGCAATTTTAGGCGATGGGCTGACAACCTGTCACTATATCGATACACAATATTCCGAATAACACTCAAACATTTGTCAGACTGGTGTAAATGGCCGTTTTTTGCGGCTGTTTACGCTCTGCCTACCCCGCAAGGGACTATAGGCGTAATACGTGTATGTATGTATGTATCCACGCAAACCTCTACGCCGTAGTAACAGGGAGGTAATCCCGAATCGTAGCAACCAACAGTCAATTTAAGGCGAGTGTAGCCGTGAACGGCCTCGACAGTGGCGCCAGTTCACGAAAAAATATGTTCTCTTTATACAAACAATATATCAGAATGTCTGTTGTTCAAGTTTATAGTATTATCCTTAAGTAAAATTAGAACCTGCAAACTCAATGAAATATTCTCTCTAATTAAAGTTATGGCAATTAATACCAAAAGTAGCCATTTTAGGCACTTTTTGTCAAATATGAAGTGAAAGTATAAAAAAAAATCCGATAGTAAAAACTCAAGACGGGTTAGTGATAAGGAACAACTTTCGGTCAGCCAGCCCGTCTTGAGATTTCGCTATCAGTCACTAGTAAAATTTCACCCGATATAATCTCTGTTTATCAATAATTAGACGCCACCCGCTGCTGTTTTCCTGCAGTAATAAGATTTTTTCCCGTGGTCAAAAATAGCGTTAGCTTAGCAATATTGTAGGTTTTCAACAGTAAAATAATTTTTGAAATTGATTCATTAGTTTCGGACTGTATATCGATTACATACACCAAAACTGCTTTCTATTGATATTATTTTAGATGATCTGAGTCTACTCGTATGCCTATATTCCGCTAAAGTTTGAGTTGTCTTACCTATATCCACCCGATCATCTCGTGCTTTTAGTGCGTAACTTTCTGTCGAATCAAAGCTTTCACTACAGAGTAGAAGGCACTCTCTGTCATTTCCTGCACAAGCAGGTGCCTCAAAGGGCTCCGTAATGTCCCCGTTACTATTCACGCTATACACTAGCTGGCTATGTTTGCTAATGACACTGACATTTACGCGTCCAATCGTAACCCAAGGGCGCGATTGGGCTAGTGGTTTGAACATCCATAGGTGAGCCCTAGCTCCCATCAAATAGTCAAGTGTAGGTTTCAAAGCTCCGGGGTTAAAAACATAGAGTCCAGCCTACCTATATCCAGCTAATATGTTGAGTAGCGTGCTCTTCCCGGCGCCTGACGGGCCGAGGATGGCGGTCAGCTGACCGGATCGGAACTCTCCGCTGATGCCGCGAAGAATCAGTTTTGACACTGCAACAAGATAAACTCACATGAAATTGGTGAACAAAATGGTAAACTCCGAAATTTGTTTTAGACGTATATTAATTTAGTTTAGCTTTTATCTTAAAATGTTATTATTTAAATCTTGCGCCAGTACATTCAATAAAAAGTATCGTTATTTTGGTTGCTGATATTATCAATTCAAAAATATCAAACAATACATAATATAATAACTGTTTTAATACGATAATTGTGAAATTGGCACAAACTGGAACGGACTGGTATATAGGGTGAAATTTTACTAGTGACCGATAGCAAAATCTCAAGACGGGTTGGTGATAAGGAACAACTTTCCCCATGGAAATATGAAAAATATTTTGATTTTAGTAACTCAAATCAGCTATACAACAATTTTGTATGGGAGTTCCAGTGTGTTTTCCTATTTCGACCTATGTTCCTTGAGGAAAGTTGTTCCTTATCACCAGCACGTCTTGAGTTTTCGCTATCGGTCACTAGTAAAATGCCACCCTGTTTATTTAATTGTAGTAACGGATAGTAATCACAACCTGCAAGTTCTTCCACTCCTAATTTTTCAAGATTGACACATTATTTTATTTAATTTTATTTTATCTGTTACAATGTTTCTTCCCTTTCTAACTAATAGCTGATATACCTACAACAATGAAACAATGCCTCCTTTTTATAGCTTAAGCTAGCATTCGTAAACGTAGTTAGACCTTTAATTTGTCTGCAATATGCAATTTGAATCTCTTACACAGAATGACAACGTCAGTATTACGTCGATGTGAAAAAGTGAGAAAAAAGTTGTCTTATTTTACTTAAAGAAAGGCTTCAGATATTTTTTTTTACATCTTATACATTGACCGCAAAAACACGTGCTCCAGAACAATTGTTGTCTATTAAATCATTATTAATTACGGGTTATGCCCAGACCTTGGCTAGTTATTTATTCTCACTAAGGTTAAGGTTAACAATACATAACATTAATACATACAATCACATAAATATATACATCATACCTACACACACATAAGTATTAGGGTTCATCGGGTCGTTCGTCAGTGAACTACCTTGTTTGACATTGTTTTTGATATCTTATCAAATTTGTATTTTATTTTATTTTGACATTGATACTAAATTGTAACTTTATTATAGCTATTAAGCTATTTACTGAAGAACGTTGACATTGTATTTTTTCTATTTTCTATTTTTGACGATCACATTATCCTCTGACATTTTTATTTAGTTTAAGCAATTTAATTATGAATTTGATAATGTGAAATAAATGAATCTAATCTAATCTGATTAATAAGTAGGTACCTAGTACCTACAACTAGGGCACTAAAATGAAAAAAAGAATTTTGATTTACACAGAATTTTTTCCTTTAAGTGAGTAATACTAGGGCAATTAATTAAATACTATATGAAAATAGCGCTGTAGCGGAAGTTTTCCAATCATAAAAGTTCTTTGCTGCGATTTTTACCACATATTCTAACGACTACAACGACGACGAAAATGGACTACATATTAACTTGCGACGCTATCACAGTTACATTGCATTACAATTATCATTATTGGCTACCTATTCGATTCCCGTGGTGCTTTGAGAAATCGGGTGCGCACAATATGCGTCAAAAAATTGTACAAAATATGCAGGAAATATTTCGCGATATGATAAAGATTGTGCCAGCAGCCAGACAATCCATCTGTCCTTGTCACACTTAGTTAAATTTTATATGTCTGTCCTGCTCTCAGATGACACTCGTCAATTGACGCGTAATATTTGCTGCACATTTTTTGTTGAACAATTTTTGTCGCATGTTGTACGCACCCGATGAATCTTATTTCTGAATAAAGATAGATTGTTGTCTCGGATCTATCTAAGTTCCATATTGTTAATTAGAAGATATTACTCGTATGTGCTGAGCAGTTGCGTAAGTCTAGAAACAGTCAGGCATTGTTTTCGTTTGACCCTTTAAAACATAAAAAAGGTACATACACAAATCACGTCTTTTAGGCGACAAGCTGACAACTTGTCACTATAGTTATACACGATTTTTCTGAAACGGCCATCAAATATTTTTCAGACGTAAAAGATATATGCTTGATACACACATATCACGCCTTTATCCCTTGCGGGGGTGTTATAAGACATTTCAGGCTAATCCACCAAATTGTCCGTAAGATACATGACCTTGTGCTTCAGAGGGCACGTTATTCCGTCGCTCCCGGACCCCGGTTGCAGTCTTTGATTACTTACAAGGTGATCGTCACACAACCACGTCAAAGGTAGAAAGCGGTTTAAAAACTTCAACGCCAAGTTTGTAAGACTTATTTACTAGTGTTGCCTATTATTGCGAGTAGACTGGAAGACCGGGTATCCTAGTTTGGGGACCAGAAACAGTGACATTGTGTAATGAACCATGTACCTACCTACACTTACTTTAGAAGAAATAGCATGTAACCTGGACAATCAGAGACAATAATAGTAGATTTTACAACAAGTGCACAAAACGGACCATTTTCATCCGAGACTTTTAGCAGCCCGAGCCGAAGGCGAGGGCTGATAGTAATGTCGAGGTTAAAATGGTTTTGTGGACGAGTTATAAACTCTGCTTTTCACTTTGATTGCGAGGAAATAAAACAATAGTATATTATATAAGTAACATTTATTTAATTAAAATTCAAAGTAAAATTTGTACAGTTTTGAATACTGAAAGAAATTGTTTTAATTGTTTTAAAGTATCTGTTGCACAACTCTCTGTGCATTAATTTCCATAAGCGTATTAGGAGAGAGTCTTAAATCCTCTTCTTCACTGGTCATTTTTAACAATTTTAGCAAATTGAAGAAATTACGAAAAAACAAGAGCTGTTTCCCGCCGCTTTATTTTTTTTAAATCTTACGACATTGGCATTAGGCTTGGGCTGCAGACCTATACAGCCTACTATTTAAGCCGACATAGTGCTATTTCAATTTTTTCATACATATAAAATGAAATAGCACTATGTCGGGCCGATATCGGCGTTCGGGGCAGACGCCCTTTGGCTGTGTATGGCTCATTTTCTTTGCCTTCATTTATGAGTAGATACGTTCTTGCACTTGTGCATAAAATGCGATTTTGTGCAGCCTATATCCTGCACCAATAAGCTCTTTCAGAGCATGAGAAGTGTGTACGGTTGTACCGTGGTCGCCAGTGGTGTGTAGTGATGGTGTTGGTGTAGGGGTAGCTCCAAAGGGTTGTAGAAAACAAACACTACATTATAATAAACACTGTTGTATATTGGTCAACGTACGGAAGCGAACAGCCACGAGCATGTGGCGCAAAACGTATATAATAAACGGAAAGTGCTGACACAATAGTTTACCTTACGCTAATACTTCACTACACACTACATCATCCCCCTAAAAATCTATAAAAAATTAAACAGAAAGGTTAATTTTTTACTACAAATACAAATAAAATAATAATTACTATCGATACAGTTTTGTTCTATTTTTATGAACAGTTACATGTTTACCATTGATATCAATTACAACATTAGGTGCTGAGTCTCTAATTACAGTGTACGGTCCTAAGTACAGCTGATCGAGTTTGCTGCCTGTCTCATTTTTTAATAACAATGAATCGCCGGGTTTGTACAAAATAGGGTTGATTGACTTATCATAATAAATTTTTCTTGCATTTTTTGACATAAGTAAATTCTTCCTTGCATCATTTTGAGCTCTCTGCAATCTAAATTTAAACTCTAATGCATAATTATCGTGGTTATACAGTGGTTCTACATTTGTACATAAATTATTAGGAAGCCTACAGACTTGTCCGAACACTAGTTCGAAAGGAGTGTACTTAGTGCTCGTGTGTACAGTAGTGTTGTATGAGAAACACCAATACTGTACCCATGAACTCCAATTTGACGGATGATTTTCGGTCTGTATACGTAAGTATGCTCCTAATACCTTGTGTGAATTCTCTAAAGATCCAATACTTTGATGGTGGTAAGCTGTTGACATAATTTGGTTGATATTTAAAATTTTACATAGCTCTGCCATTGTACTCGAAATAAACTCTGTCCCTCGGTCAGTTGCGATTTCCCTAGGTATACCATACCTTAAAATAAAGTTTTCAGCAAATGCTCTGGCAACTTCAACTGTAGACTTACCTTTAAGTGGGTATGCCTCCATGTATTTAGTCAACTCGCACTGTAACGTCAAAATATAACAGTTCCTATCATCATCTTTATCAATTGGACCAACTATATCAAGAAAAACTTTTTCCATCGCTGTCGATGCTGTTGTTGTTACTGCAAGTGGTTCCTTGGTGATGGAAGTATATTTCTGCTTTTGACATTTGTCGCATTTTTCGACATATTCCTTAACATCCTTTTCCATTGATGGCCAATAATAATATCGTTTCAAATTGTTTACCATTCTTCGAATACCTACATGACCACTGGTAGGCAAAATATGAAAATCATTCATTACAACTGTTTTCTCATCATTACCATAAACTCTATGTACGTCTTTTATAATACATATCCTTGGACCTTTCCATTTTTTACATTTACTTACATATCTAGCTAGCCATTCACAAAATTCCTTAATAGATTTAGTTTTAATCATAACTATTTCTTGTATATCGTATTGTTTACTAAAATCAGTCAGTTCCTTCAACAAAACGTCTCGCGTATTTGCTGATAAAGAAGATCGACCAACAAGTATTGTCTTATTCTTTTCAATATAAACTATTCTTCCATTATTTGTCATTTTGATCAAATTTCTCTTTTCTTTTATTAATCTGCGCAGATTATAATCCGATAAAACTGATAATTCTATATCATCGTCTTGTTTTTTAAGTACTTCTACCACTTTAGGGTGTACAGGCCTGTCAGTGGTAAAAGGTTTTGAGTTATTTCTAGTCAAATCCTTGTCCTTATTATTAATATCATTCATTCTTTTCGCTTGTGCTCTAGTAATAACATTCATCACATTTTCATTCATCCCTTTCAACTCATCTGACGTAATAATCACTCTCGACAAAGCATCCGCAACAACATTCTCGCTTCCTCTCACATACTCTACTTCAAAGTTATATTCTTCAAGTCTTAGTCGAAATTTTGTTAAACGGCTACTCGGATCTTTCATACCAAATAAATAAATCAAAGGTTTGTGATCCGTTTTGATAATAAACTGTAGCATTCTGCTACAATTACTACCATTTTTCTAAATATTTCCTGAAATCCATTTTATTTTATCAATTTGTTTGTTTACTTTCTTGATGTTATGTCAACCTCTCAAAGTTGACGGCTATCTATACATCATAGAGCCGCGTAGCTTTCTACTAAAAAGTTATTATACATTGATCTACCTCTTCGTATTTTCTGACCTCCTGGTACTTGTATCTAAATTTACTACGCCTGGCACTCTCCCTCTCCCTCTCCCTCCGGAGGAACTGAGGTCCCGAGCCCTCCAGCGTGCCTCGGAGCCATCCTCATAACCACCTCATCATCAAGCTAACATGAGATGCCAACAGATCTCCATGGACAGCGACGACTGGCCACTGACAAGTTCCATGATCGCAAAATGACGGCTGACGAGGTCGACGATCGTCGAAGATTCTAGAACCGAAGAGGATGACGATCGAAATGAAGAGCGCGATCGTCATCGAAGCTTCTGGAAATGAACATGACTATCGAAATGAAGACTGTGACAGTCAGCGTCAGACGAGGGTATAAAAGCCACGTCAAGCAGCTAGGGGGGCAGTTTGGTCTGGACTCTAAGTTGTGATCTCGAAGATTCCCAGTATAGTCTCTCACTGAGTAACCACTGTAACAGTCTATTTTAGTCCTAAAAGTCTCCCCTCAAGTGACGGAAGCTTATAAGTCTCCCCTCAAGTGCCTACGCCTCGTCGGATTGAAGATACAGCTGCTGCGAAGACGCTCCTCGCGCTGGACGCGCCGCCGTTACCTTCTGTGTGAGTGGCCAGGTTATAATTTTGGTTTTCGTATCAGGAGGTGGTTATCTGTTAATTCTTTAATAAAGCCTTATCGTTTACGTTCCCTCTTTTACTCCCTCGGCCCCTCACTTAGCGTGCGGGCGCGAGGCTTGCTAGGGTGCCTACACACAGGACACTCTACCCACACTTACTCACTCACGCCCTCCGGGGTCACAGGCACTCGTGTTCGCGAGACCACTCTACAAATACTTAACTATAAGTATTCACCTGCGGTTACCTTGGCTCCCTGAGCGCCGGTGCCTCTCGGAGCCTAGATAACACGACAAAACTTCTTTCCAAACAAGTAAGGCCTAAAATATTTTACTGACCAAACTATTGCCAAAAGTTCTTTCTCTATTGTCGCGTAATTTAGTTCAGCTTTGTTTAAATTTCTGCTTGCGTAAGCGATTGGTCTTCCATTTGAATTACACAAAACACTACCAATAGCAAATCCTGAAGAATCAGTAGTTAGTGTAAACTGATTTTTCTCTGTAAAATCTGGGTAATCTAGGACAGGTGGGTTAGCCAAAGCATTTTTCAAATATTCAAAAGATGCTTGGCATTCAGTTGTCCATTCGAATTTTACTCCTTTCCGACTCAATTTATTTAGTGGTAAAACAATACGGGCAAAATTTTGAATAAACTTTCTATAATAGTTAGCCATAGCTACAAAACGCTTTACGTCATCACTTGACGATGGGGTCGGGTATTTCTCAATAGCATGTATTTTCTCTGGGTCGGGTAAAATTCCTTCAGATGAAATAACGTGTCCTAAATATAGAATCTGCTTTTTCAAAAATTCACATTTAGCTGGATTGAGTTTCAGATTAACTTTTCGTATTCGAGTAAATACTGTCATCAAATTAGAATTATGCTCTTGTAGGTTTCTGCCAAAAATAATCAAATCGTCAAGATATACTAAACATCGTTCATAATTCAGACCTGACATAGCAACGGTCATTAACCTACTAAATGCCGATGGACTGATTTTTAATCCCATGGGTAGTCTAGTCATCTGATATTGTCCTTTATCAGTTGTGAATGCGGTATATTCTCGACTTTCTTTAGCTAGTGAACATTGGTAATAGCTTTGTGATAAATCGCAATGACTGAAATAAACAGCTCCACTTAAAGACTCTAACACATCAGTGATGTTAGGGAGTGGGAATTTATCATCCTGAATTGTTTCGTTTAGCCGCCTGTAGTCTATGACAACGCGCCACTTCCGCTTGCCGTCACGATCTAGTTTTTTAGGGACCAACAGCAAAGGACTAGACCACTCACTACTCGTTTCCTCAATAATGTTGTCCTTTAACATCTCGTCTATTTGCCTATTTAACTCCTCTTTCTGTGCTTTAGGAATACGATACTGTTTGCTGTATACAGGGTTGACATTATCTTTTAACCGAATGGACTGTTCATAAACATTAGTCATACTCAACTTATCCCCTGGCATGTGAAAAATATCCGGGAACTTGGCACATATTTGTTCCATAGCAATTTGTTCCTCATCATTCAAATAAGTTCCTAACTTAAGTATTTTGAACAACTCCTTTACTCTTTCTACGTTACGTTCCGATTTATCAAAACTTCCATACTTATATTCAGACAACTTATCAACTGTTATACTATTCAAATCTAACTCTACTTCTTTATTAGTCGTGTTTAAAATTCTCACGGGTATTTTACAATTTTTAGGGCTCACTACGGTACTTGCAATAAAAACACCATTCTGTATCTCTTTTGGTAAAATGACACAGTCGTAATCGACTCTACTAGGTACGTACTTCAATACTTCGCAACGCGGTGTTATCACGAATGACTGATTATAAAAATGCAACGGTAGAGTTACCGGGCAATGTTTTGTTTTGAGAGTAAAGGTATCATTTTCATAGTTCGCGATACCCTTATGTTTTTTCATAAAATCTTGACCTAGTATGCCTGAAGCTCTACATATCAAGTTTTTAAAGACATGAAACTTGTGTTCAAAAATGTGTCCTTTGTATTGTAACTTGAGGAACACATGTCCTTCCGAAGTTAAACTTCCACTTACTCCGTATATCCTAATCTTACTCTCATAAATCTTAACGTTACAAAGTTTACTTAACATTTCGAACTTAATTGCTGATAATGACGCGCCAGTATCGACTAACCACTCAATATTTAAATTTTCTACTCTTAAATTTACCCAGTTTATGCTATTACAAGCTAATATAATTTTTTCTTCATTACTATTAACGAAAAAACTTATCTAAATTCATATGCTCATCGTTTGCCTCCTGAGCATCGCGTTGATCATAGTGGTTCATTGACCCATATCTATGTCCACGCTTATAAAATGTTCGAGTGCCGCGAAACTGCTTACCTGCACTATTGGACGCTCCGGCGCCGCTGCCGCCGCGACCAGCGCCAGCGACACGGAAGCCGCTGCGCCCCGCGCCCCTCGCACTCGGTGCACCGTCATGCCTGTTGTAGCTAAAGTTGGTATTTTGGGTATTACGGTAATTGTCACGTAGAAATCCTCGACCACGAGCTCCTGAATACCCACGGCCGCGACCAGATGACCTGTAACTGTAAGAGTTTTGCTGTGTAAAACCTCTATTGCCAAAACTCATAATGGGATGAGTTTCTGCATCGCGCGACTCATCCTCAGCTACGCGAATCGCTTCTTTTAAAGAAGTTAAATTTCGCGCCGCAACGATAGTGCCGATACGCTGGCTACGCAAACCTTCGGCAAACCGCTTGATAGCGTTCCGCTCGTTCAGAGGCCGCAGGATCTTGTACGCGTCGTCCTTGCCTTCCGCCTGGGAAATAGTCAAATCTGCAAACAAACTTTCAATTTCCTGGCCAAACTCTCTCACTGACCTATCACCTTGCCTAGACATTTGCAACTTTGACTGAAGGGCAGTGTCTGACTTTCGCGTTAGCAAATGGGTGCGCATGTCCTCGATAAGACTGTCCACACTAGTGTATGTTGCAGACAAACGCATTTTTATGTTTGAAGTTATTCGTGTTTTTAAAACAAAGTTTATGAGCAACTTCTTACCATCATCATTGAGCATTGACGAGTACAATTCAATAGCATCTATCAAGTCTTCAGTGGTGCCTTCGTCACCACTGGTTTTAGGCAAAAGGCTTGTTGCCGTTTTTAAACAAAATTTGTCCGACATTTCTACAGCTTCTTCTTTATTTTTCGATAGTAAATATTCTTCCTCGTATTTTAATATCTTTGAATATTCTTTCTCAATTAAATTACACACATCTACTTCTGAACCTAAAATTTGATAGTGTTCTTCCAAATTTTTCTTATTTATTAAATATAAGCAGTGTATTTCTTTAGCTTCATTTATTTTACTTTCAAAATTTCTACCGTGTCTCCTAGACGGTCCTAACTGACATATACTATTTCTAATATAACTTAAATCCTTATGATTTTCCTTAAATGATTCTATGTATTCTTTAAAAGTACCCATAAATCCTAAAAATATACTTACTAAAATTATACGCAATATTCATTCATACCATATACCAAAGTCCAGTTCATTGCCGTGCCGCGCGCAAGTCACGTTATGCCGACGCATCACTTTTACGTATATCACACGTTTTCCACTAGATTTTTGTATTATTTTCGCACTTATTTTTCACTTTTTATAATTTCCGAACTGTAATTGGTCGTAATCCGTCTTTTCCTATAATTTTCTAGGGTATTCCTGGATAATGCATCATCACACGTATAAAAATTGTTCCCTCAAAATCTCGCAGTGCTGCTCCTGATTGCCTTAATTTTGCTTACTGCATTACCATCTCCATTTCATCTTCATTCCTCATCTGGACGCTACCCCTAAAGACACACGTCGTCATCATGTCATATGCGCAACTTCATTCTTCCCGTTACCTCCAGAATTTCTAGGCTCGCTGCATCGACGGGACGTCGACAACACGCAGGGTTGCCATGTACGGTTGTACCGTGGTCGCCAGTGGTGTGTAGTGATGGTGTTGGTGTAGGGGTAGCTCCAAAGGGTTGTAGAAAACAAACACTACATTATAATAAACACTGTTGTATATTGGTCAACGTACGGAAGCGAACAGCCACGAGCATGTGGCGCAAAACGTATATAATAAACGGAAAGTGCTGACACAATAGTTTACCTTACGCTAATACTTCACTACACACTACAAGTGAAAAGGTATTTTAATTTATTTTATTTATTTATAGGGTTCATCGGCTCATTCGTCAACTCTTGTTCCACACAAACTGTGCATTCTGTAAATTTTTTCCAGGATCCCTTCATCAGATCCTGACTTGATGACTATGGGACCAACTAGACAGTGTATAATGATAAAAAATGATTTTTTGAAATTACTGTACGCGTCTTTGAGTAATCGGTGAACATACATAAAATAAAACACGACTAATCGAGAACCGCCTTTTTTTTAATAATAGGATGTAGAGTTCATTCATCTGAGATTTTGGATAAGTTATGTAAGTACTTTAAGATTGGTAGGTACCATAAATTATCAGTCAAAAGTAGAGGTACCTTTAAGTAATTATTCCACACGAAAAGAGAAGAGATTCTGTCGTCATATTATCAAAGAGATTATAGGCGTGTAATGTGTATGTATGTTTGTATGTAAGTATGTTTAATTATCAAACACTTTGATTTTGTTTATATTTATTGAACTACTTACCGAATCTTTTAATATATTTCAACTAACTTCAGGCTGTGTGATGCAGGTTTAAAATAGCATTACCCTATTTTTTTCACGTGGGAGTCATAAGAGGCAACTAAGGGACTCGAGGGTGTGTATTGCAATTTTAGGCGACGGGCTGGCAACCTGTCACTATGGCGATACACATTTTCCGAATGACTCTCAAATGTTTGTAAGACGTGGTGTAAAGGAGCGTTTTTTGTGATTGTTTATGCTCTGCCTTCGTGTGTGTGGGTGTGTGTCAACTAACTTCATAAGAAAGGGCTTGTTAAAAATAAATTCTACCTTTATTTTTTATTCTGTCTTGTCTAATGTTCAAGGAAATAACAAAGCTTTACGTGAAGTTGATTAAAGTTAAAGACTACGCAGTTTTATACAGCTGTGTCTAATTGTTGGTAAGTAATAATAACTCTAGCTGTATTTTCTGCTATATGATAATAGAAACTGCTTTTAGCAGAGGTCTTAGTTCAACAAAACAATTAAACAGTTTTCGTCAAATAGGTAGGGGATTTCCAAAACAACAACATGAAGTTTACTATCTTAAGAAACTAGAATCAAGCGATATTTATTCGTAAAAGGAAATTATACTTTCATTTAATAAGACTCGCTTGCAAACACTAGAGCCCTGATTTTCGTATTTTTTTGCCATTGTAATGCCAGTGACACTCAACTGTCATTCAATTGCCACTGTGAGAGTGAGGCTATATTTCGAACCGACAGCGGAATAAGAAACGACCTTAACCATTCAACTGACGCGCTACCGACAGACAAATGCAACGATTTTCGTTGACAGTCGATGGCAAGTTTTATTGCCAGAAACTTAATGTTAGTTTGTCAGTTCGGACTGTCAAGTGGTTATCAGACTTCCAGGCCCAGTTAGGCAATCGGTTAAAGCCATCCCATAAATTTGACTTTCAGTTTGACGTGACAAAATGTATTTGCTGTATGTTTTTGATATTATATCGGGTGAAATTTTACTAGTGACCGATACTGTTTTCAGTGAAAACAGAGGACGGTTTGGTGATAAGTATCTAATTTTCCCAAGGAACGTAGTTCAAAATATGACAAAAATATTTTGAGCTTCCATAGTATGTAACCCAAATCAGCTAATAGGCAATTTTGTATGGAAGGTCCACCTTTTTTTATTAATGATGGGTTCGCTCTTGACTCTAGTCTAGGTCATAGGACATAGACAGAGTCTTAGATGGAGCGAGCTCACCCAGAAGAAGCCTGTTCACTCTTATTTTGAAGAGATTAGGGTTGTATGCGTTTGGAAACACAGACGCAGGTAGTGATTTCCTCTCTTTAGCACCTTTTTTATATTTCGACCTCTGTTCCTTGTAGAAAGTTGTTCCTTATCACCGGCCCGTCTAGAGTTTTCGCTATTGATCACTAGTAATTTTCCTACATATTTAACAAGGATTACCTGCATGTTTAATCGATTCATAAATATTATAACTATCATAAAATACAATGTAAAATTTTACATACCTATAATGAACCCAATATAATATCAGTAGAGATCAGAGTTCGTCACACGCCATATACTTTAAGGAAAATTGTCTCACTACTTATAACAAAATTACATGCAATCATGGAAATAACGAACTAGATGTGTGTCAAGAGCGTGACATTGTCCATTTTGTATCCTAATATAATATTTATAATGACAGCTAGGTACAGTTAAGTCGATCTACTGTGTATTTACATGTATATGTACTGATTATGCCTATTAAATTTATTATGCAGTATGAATTTTCTATTTAATAATTTAGCCTGCCGGCACTAGAATGTCCTTGACAAGCACGTGTAGCAATAATCGCCAAAGAATTATCTAGTTAATAATATCTAGTTATAATAGTGCAAAGTCATTTGTGACATATTACCTAGTTCGAAAGGCAATTGAAGGCATATATGTATGTATGTAGTAACTTTATTGCACCAAATAAATAGCACAAAAAAACACAAATATCAGAAAAGGTAAAGCACAAAGGTGGACTTATCATATTAAGGGATTTCTCCTAGTCAACCTTTGAGAAATATAGAGGACATGGTGTGCGCAGGCAATCGTGTGGGTCACAGACTCACAGCTGAAAACATCTATAAAGTGGTCTTGTCAATAAACCATTAAAATAAAGGTAAAACCTTAGAGTAGGGTCGAAGTGCGATCAAACACATTTTTTCTTTAGTCTGTAGACAGCCCAGAACCCTAATGATACCTGATTTGCATTAATTACTAGCGGCACGCCCAACGCTTTCACCCGCTGTTACCCGTTTTCCCGAAGGGACGTGCCGTTCCTCGTTTTTTTTTTATATAATATAATAAGTAATAACATAAATATTCCTCTAATATCACATTAACAATTTAAAAAACCGCATTAAAATCCGATGTGCAGTTGTGAAAATTTAAGCATACAAAGGGGAAGCGACTTATTTTATACATACTTATGTAGTAATGATGATTACACAGAATCCAAAGGGCTTATGGGTTGTCTGCATTGAATAAATTTTTGTAATGTGAGAATTATAACTTTTTAAGCACCAACGATTACTTTCACACATTTTAAGTAGAACCGCCACAGCAGTCCACTGCTAGATATGGGCCTCCCCCTATTGGGGGCTATTGCTATACTTACCACGGGTTAGTATCAATATTTACAGAAAAATAATCGCGGTTTAATACTTAAAATTTAAGCATTTTTTTTACCGAATATTCTTGAATAAAGTTTTCTAAGTCATGTTAAAGTCGTTTTTTCCTGTATAGTTTTGGGACAGCTATGTTAGGTACTTTGACTATAAGGCTAGGTTAAACTTAGCGTACCTAAACATGACTAGCTTAAGTGACAGTATGGTAGAGCACACAACGCAATCGCAATGGGTGTCAAGGATTGTAGACACAGACATTCAGTAAGAGCTGTATTGTGACTAGCTATACAGAGTGTTTGAGGTATGGTGCTGGCTTTGAATAGCATCACCCCATTTCAAACCGTGGCTGCCGTAAAAGCGACTAAGGAATTAATCCTGGGATGATACGAATTTTTATCTTGCACTTGCACTGCGCTCGCAAATCCGCCTGCTAATGGCAATCACCCCCTCAGTAGGAAGATTTCCATGTCCAGCAGTAGATATAAATAATGTATGATTTAATACATACATACATATATCACGCCTTTATCCCTTGCGGGGTAGGCAGAGCGTAAACGGCCGCAAAAACGGACAATTACTCCACGTCTGACAAACATTTGGGTCATTCGGAAAATTGTGTATGATTTAATCGTCATAGGTACTTTAGTCTTAACGTGATGGTAATAAGTATATACGTAGTTGCTGAAAACATTTTATCTGAGACGCGACCCGTCCAGCGGTTTCACCCGCTGCTACCCGTTTTCCTTAAGGAACACAGTTTTTCGCCGTACCCGTAAAAACTGTATCAAATCCGTTCCATAGTTTTAAGCATCTAAGCATACAAAGGGGCACTGAGAGCGACTTTATTTTATACTAGCAGCCCGCCCAGCGGTTTCACCCGCCGCTAACAATTTCCCCCCGGGAATAAGACAGTTTAATATAGCCTATGTTCATCAGGGATAATGTAGGATTCTAAAAATCTTGACTTCAATTTGAAACAAATATCGTTTTCAGATGGTGGTGGCGTAAAGTTACATGCCGTGTGATTAACCTGGCCAGCCCTATGGCAGTGCCTATATATATATATTTTTTTTTTATCCCGCCCGAGCCGGTTTTCTATTAGCTCTTAACAAAATTGTAATAAAAAAAAGAAAATTGTGTGATACAAATTTCTTTTTTTAGAATGACGGTTCATGACGTCTCTCTCTCTCTCTTTTCGTGTGGGACACCGAGTCGTTCAACGACCCGATGAACCCTGGTGTCAAAGTTTTTTCAACTGCCTACTACCACTAGTAGGCCTCTGACATGGTTGTGTTACGACCGCCGTCTAAATAATCATAGACAGCAACCGGGACCGACGGCTTAACGTGCTCTCCGAAGCACGGAACCATTTCTTTTCGGACAATCAGTTGGTTCACCCTGCAATGTCCTAACCAGACCGGGAACAAATTCACAAAGAGAAAAATATCAACTTTTGTGAGTGTCCCACCGAGAATCGAACCCGGAACCTTTGCGTCACAGGCAGTCGCATTACCACTGCGCCACATCGGTTGTCAATTTCATTGTCATGACGTCAATAAGTGATAATACTATCCTACATTGAATAAAGAATTTCAATTTCAATTAACGGTAAAAGAATTTTTTAAATTGGTCCAGTAGTTTCGGAGCATATTCAATTCAAACAAACAATAAATAAAATCCTGTTTCTAATATTCGTGTAGATTATATAATTATTATTTTAGTGTGATGCCGGCTTAGAATAGCATCACCCAATTTCTTTCCCGTGGGAGTCGTAGGAGGCGACTAAGGGACTTGAGGGTGTGTATTGCAATTTTAGGCGATGGGCTGACAACCTGTCTCTATGGCGATACACAATTTTCCGAATGACCCTTAAACATATGTCAGACGTGGCGTAAATTTTCGTTTTTGCGGCCGTTTACGCTCTGCCTACCCCGCAAGGGATAATAGGCGTGATATGTGTATTGTGTATGTATGTATTATTCGAGTGTAGATTTTTTTAATGCATTATTTAATGTTTTTTGTCGTCTTTTTATACCGAGTAAGGGACAGCCCTTCGAATACTGATAGGGTGCATGAAACATAAAACTGGACAACTTTCCCCTAGAAACATATGTCAGGAAACGCCAAAAAAATGACCTTCCATACAAAATCACAATCAGCTGACTGCATTCACTATGAGAAGTCAGTTTTTTTACGTTTCCTGAAATATGTTCCTAGGGGAAAGTTGTTCAGTTTCATGGTCTGCATGTACCCTATTAGTATTCTGAGGGCTATCCCTGACATCCTTTAATACAGTAATGATTAAATGTAATCATTACACTGGTACGAATAATGTGGCGTTGTTGGTACATTTTTAAATGAAAAAGTAGTTATTGTGGCATAACTGTAATAGTTAGACATATGGTATCGCGGACATTATTATAGATATTGATGTCATCTATAAAACTGTAGTACATCACTTTGCTCTATTGTCAATAATTTCCACAGCGTACGCGATATAAGATATTTTTTGGTATATTTTTCACACTTTAGGTTACATTTTCGAAAATTTCACGCGGATCCCTATTTTTTTCTCGTATAATATATAGCCTATGTTCATCAGGAATAATGTAGGATTCTAATAGTGAAAGAATTTTTAAAATCGGTCCAGTAGTTTCGGAGCCTATTCGATGCAAACAAACAAACAAACAAACAAACAATCAAATCTTTCCTCTTTATAATATTATTATTATGTTGGTACGTTTCCGAATCTCGGGCCCACAGGGACCCGGTCCTTTGAGGCATGAGTGGGGCCGAAGCCAACAGCACAGAGGCCTTTTTGCACCAAATAATGTGTTGTGATGTGTACATCAAGCGGATACTCGCTCTGTCTGCACTATAGAAGTACACCCAGAGCCAGCACCCGCCTGATGCAAGGACTATTGCAGGTGAGGGTCGGATTACTAGGGCTATGGGGAGGAATTTGCTGGACCGGTTGCTGGGCTATTGATTGAGACAACGGGACGCCTGCCAAATCAAATGTCCCAATCTTGAAAATCTCGGCAGACGGCGACTCGCCGCCCGATAGGTGGGCCTCCACTATTGGCGGTACGCGTAGAGCGTGGTGCCGGGACGCATATTATTATATATAGGATTCTAATAGTGAAAGAATTTTTAAAATGTGCCGGAGGCCTGGAAGCTTGCTAATGTGCAACCAGTTCCCAAAAAGGGCGACCGTGCCGACCCTGCCCATTACCGTCCAATTGCCATTACCTCCATCCTATGCAAGGTCATGGAGAGGGTACTTAACAGTAAGTTGCTGACCTACCTTGAAGACAATGATCTTCTCAGTGACCGTCAATATGGCTTTCGCCGGGGGCGGTCTACTGGTGATCTTCTTGTGTATGTCACGCACTGCTGGGGCGAAGCCATCGAGAAAAACGGCGAAGCACTTGCCGTTTCACTCGATATCTCGAAGGCCTTTGACAGGGTCTGGCATGCAAGTCTGCTCAGCAAGCTTCCTGCTTATGGCATCCCAGCTGATTTTTGTACTTGGATTTCAGACTTCCTTAGTGAACGGTCCATCAGAGTAGTCGTTGACGGCTGCTCCTCTGACCTAATGGCCATTGATGCCGGAGTTCCTCAGGGGTCTGTTCTCTCTGCAACTCTTTTCCTGCTGCACATCAATGACCTCCTTCGGCATGGTATTGTTGGATACGCAGATGATAGTACCGTTTCAGAGAGATACTTGACAGGTGCAGGGACCAGTGGGGATGAAATACGTTCGTTAAGAAAGGCCATGGTAGAGCGAACAGATCTGACCTTAAGTCTTGTCTCCCAATGGGGCGACGACAATCTGGTCTCATTCAATGCCACCAAAACACAGGCGTGTCTTTTCACTGCAAAAAGGAGTCCTTTCGACTGGACACCTACTTTTCGAGGTACATCTGTCCCAGTCACTGACAGGCTTGAGCTTCTAGGCATGGAGTTGACATCAAATCTAAACTTCGGCGCGACCATCGAGTACAAGGCTCGACGGCGGCTAAAAAGCTGGGCGTCCTGAATAGAGTGAAGCGATACTTTACGCCTGGACAGCTTTTAACTCTTTACAAAGCACAAGTCCGATCCTGCATGGAGTATTGCAGTCACCTTTGGGATGGCTCAGCCAAATACCAACTTGCCGCTCTTGACTCGGTGGAACGCAGGGCCAGGAGGCTCATAGGCGACATAAAACTGGTGGACACCAAGCTACATAGCCTGGCACATCGCCGCAAGGTTGCCTGCTTGTCGGTATTTTATAGATTGTACTTCGGAGAGTGTGCTCAAGAGCTTCACGACCTTGTTCCACCAGCTCCCTTCTACCATCGGACATCCAGACGCACCGCCGGATACCATCCGTACCTGGTAGCCATTCCACCAATTCGGACTAAGCGCTTCCAGTCATCATTTATAATGCGCACTGCTAAAGAGTGGAACTCACTTCCTGCGTCTGTGTTTCCAAAAGCATACAACCCTAATCTCTTCAAAGTAAGAGTGAACAGGCTTCTTCTGGGTGAGCTCGCTCCATCTTAGACTCTGTCTCTGTCCTATGACCTAGACGAGAGTCAAGAGCAAACCCATCATTAATAAAAAAAAAAAAAATCGGTCCAGTAGTTTCGGAGCCTATTCGATGCAAACAAACAAACAAACAAACAATCAAATCTTTCCTCTTTATAATATTATATTAGTGTAGATAACGGCCTGCCCAGAGGTTTCACCTATTGCTAATCGTTTTCCCACAAAATTAGACATTTTAATATAGTCTATGTTCATCAGGGATAATGTAAGATTCTAAAGGTAAAAGATTTGTTTTAATCGGTCTAGTAGTTTCGGAACCTATTCAAATCAAACAAACAATCAAATCTTTCCTCTTTATAATACGAGTATTAGTGTAGACTATGTACTGATTACCTATTTTTTGTTTTTGGGATTTTATTCCTCTTTTTAACATCCAGTGTTAGTAATTCTACGTTTAGACCCATTTAGTACACAGAACAATACATTTGAAATATAAGATGAGGTATTGTTTTGTACTTATGTAGGTAGTGCCGTGTAGTGTCGGTTTAGAATAGCACCACCCCATTTTTTTCTCGCGTAAGAGGTGACTTAGGGATTCGAGAATTTCAAATTTAGGAGATTAGCTGACAACCTGTCACTATGATGATACACAACTTTCTGAATGACCCTCAAATGTTTGTCAGTCGTGGCGTTAATGGCCGTTTTTACGGCTGTTTACGTTCTGCCTACCCCGCTATAGGCGTATATCCCTTATATAGGCGTGATATATGTATGTATGGTACCTATTACCACTTGGCTTTCTAAACCGTTCAACGACTTACATACGATTAATTATTATTTACTTACAAATATCTCTCTTATTTATCAATTTGCATAAATGAAAAAAAAAGATTCTTTTTCGAAAATAATGTAGCACTGTAAGTGCATTATAAACCATAGGTAGTACATATTTCTCTATTGTCAATTGGCACATCCATTCGATGACCGAATTGGTTCATTCTTTTCCTTCCTACGACTAAAATTCTAGAGTAGATAGGTAGCTGATCAAACGAAAAATTTACATAAATTACAAACTAGGAGGCTAAACTTTGACCCAGCATAACGACCACTATCAGATAAAGAAAACAAACATAAACAAACAAACCATTAAGTAATAAAGGTTATCTGTACAGACTATTCCTACTTCTAGATAAAGATTGATAAGGTGCAGTGGGGATATTTTTATAATAGGAATTATGTGTAAGTATTTTCTAACAGGACTTAGTACGAAAAACAAAGACATTTTAGATTTTCTATGGGAAAAAGCAAAAATTCAAGAGTGCTTTCAATATGGTCATAAGTAAAGACCGACAAAAAAGAAACAATCCTCACCAGCTCATAGGCATACGGGGTGTAAGGGACATACCTCCAATTTTGACATTCCTAGCCGTATGTTCCTTGGGGAAAGTTGTTCAGTTTAAGGGTCGTCTGAATGTCTGTAATATCAGTATTCGAAGGGGTGTCTCTTACACCCTGTATGATCTGCTGTATCGGGATGCCATGACCGACCATACACATACACACACGAATACTATTTATCTAAATCTATAGTATAATATATTTTAGTCTATTTCATTTATACTGTCATTTATTTTTCCCTTCGGAGTATTTCGCATTATCCACGCTTCCATAGTATAGTTTAAGTATTATTTTATTATGTATTAGTTTATCAATATTATACATGTATCTATTAAGTTTATTATATTGTCTATGTATGTATTAGAGTGTATTATAGAATAAGTAGTATATGCAGGTGTTTGCACTATCCCGCTATATGTTTGCACGTTCCATAGGTTGACTGGAAGAGAATGCTGCTTTAGCATTAACATTAACTTACTGTGTTCTGTCTTTGTTTTATTTTATTTTCTCGATGTAATTTTTGTGTGCAATAAAGTATATTATTACACAGAAACTACCGTAAAGTACATCTAGATCCGAAAACAGATTAAACAAATTTGGACCTCTCATACAAAATTCACAATCAGCTGGTTTGAGCTACCTTATGGAAACTCAAAATACTTTTATCAAATTTCAACCTATGCTCCTTAAGTAAAGTTGTTCCTTATCACCAGCCCATCTTGAGATTTCGCTATCGATCATTAGAAAGTTGAATTTCACCCGAAATAGTGAGAATTTAATATTGTGGCCAAGAGAATAGAAACAAAGAATAATTGGATTAAGTATATAAGAATTCATTTTTCTTATTTTCTACCTGCTTTTTATTTCCTTATTCTGCAAAGGCAAACCATTATGTACCACCTCATAATAAATAGCCTGTAGCATGTCAGTTTATACGATAAACATTGTAATAAAATAAAGCATAGGTATAACGATTAAATAAATTATTTAATAAGTGTTATAAAGACCACTTCGTAAACACACGGTATATTTTACCGTATGATTAATGAAAGTTTGATTAACTTCACAGTGAAGAAAGAATATAGTATGTACAAAGCGCACATCTTCTTCTTTTCGTGTGGGACACTGAGTCGTGTAACGGCCCGATGAACCCTGGTGTCAGAGTTTTTCAACCGCCTACTACCACTAGTAGGCCTTTGACATGGTTGTGTTACGACCGCCGCCTAAGTAATCATAGAAAGCAACCGGGACCGACGGATTATCGTGCCCTCCGAAGCACGGAACCATTTCTTTTCGGATAATCAGTTGGTTCACCCTGCAATGTCCTAACCAGACCGGGAACAAATTCACAAAGTGATAAATATCAACTTTGTGAGTGTCCCACCGAGAATCGAACCCGGAACCTTTGCGTCGTAGGCAGTCGCACTACCACTGCGCCACATCGGCCGTCAAGCGCACATGAAAAGCAACCTACAGATTTTTATGCGAACCTCTTCTGAAACATTTTAGACGGTTCTTCCACTTGAAGTCCTCTGCTGCTTATTTTATCGCATCCGTAACGCATGTGTCTGTCAGATAAAAGGAAATTGCGATTTGTCGAGTCGTTTGACACACGCATCCAAAACGCACTGAAACGGTACTTATCTATATCACTGACTGTATCGTACGACAAATGATTTCTATACCTATAATAAAACTTACTCCACCGATATACTGTTTTTCACAGTTTGACTCTTAAATTTGAAGAAGGAGAATAAAACTTATATCGTTTTTCGTTCTTATAAATATTTTTGGACATTGTTATTTGCAGCCTATGGTCTAGATATGTCGAAGATATTTATATTATGTACCACAATTTAAATTTTTGATCATGAACAGTCTTTATCATTGTAAAATCTTGGGTGTGAACGCCTTAGCAAATAGGTACTATATCACATTTATAAGTATTTACACAATAGAATAGGACATAAAACCATGACACCCATCTTACGATTGATCTCAGGACTGTGGGTTGTTGAGCAAGAGACCGTGGAGGGCTGTCACGTAAAAATATGCACCACTCTAATTAGTACCTATCCAGAAAAAAATACAACTTTCGTGGTGCAGTGGTAGTGCGTCTGCCTGCTTAGCAACGGTGTTGGGTATGGTTCCCGACGAGGCAGACATTTTAGAACCAATTTTATATCTGTTTTCGGGTCTGGTTGTAGTTTATAGGAGTTTCTGTGTATGTTCATGGCACTCCGATAAGACGTATGAGCTGGTGATGATTTTTTCTTTTTTTGCTAGTATTTACATATGGCCATATCGAAAGCACTCTTGAACTTATGCTTATTCTAATAGAAAATATAAAATGTCTTTGTTTTTCGTTCTAAGTCCAGTTACAAAATACTGACAAATACTGGCTGATGGTAGCCCTGTCGAAATGAACACCAACCTTGATATCCAGCGGAAATAATCGCTGTAGCTATAGGTAGGTACACACGTGCATGTCTAGGTAGGTGTAGTATTGAAATAACGATACCCGAACGCTAAGCTGCATGACGTGGCATTAAGTTAGTACAGTACACTATTAGGTAGTTAGTACTACAACAATACATTCAATTACCTTCAATCTTCAATATATGGGGTGTAAGGGTCAGCCCCCCGAATACTGATAGGGTGTTTGCAGACCATGAAACTGAACAACTTTCCTAGGAAACGATAAAAAATACAGGCTCCCATACAAAATGACGATCAGCTGACTGCATTGGATGACTATGGGAAGTAAAAGAAAACGATTCCTGAAATATTTTCTCATGAGAAGTTGTTCAGTTTCATGATCTTAATGCACTCTATCAGTATTCATAGAGCTGTCCCTTATACCCTGTATTTATTCTTAATAAATATAACAAAGCATTACACTGTATTTCACTATTCAGATAAATAATAATTGTGAAGAGAAGTTTTTCAGAGAAAAATATATTTTTTATATTTTCAAAAACCTTTCATATAATTTCATGTCAAAGCTATTAACAACAAAAACATTGCAAGTAAGTAGTCCAAAACAAGGAAATTATTTTTTATAATATTTCAAACGAAACAAGAAAATTATAAGTAGATATTATTTAGGTACCGTGTAATCAGCCGCAGCCGTGTGATGCCGGCTTAGAACAGCCGTGTGATGCCGGCTTAGAATAGCATTACCCCATTTCTTGCTCGTGGGAGTCGTAAGAGGCGACTAAGGGACTCGAGGGTGTGTATTGCAATTTTAGGCGATAGGCTGACAACCTGTCACTATGGCGATACACAATTTTCCGGATGACCCTCAAATGTTTGTCAGACGTGGCGAAAATGTCCGTTTTATGCGGCCGTTTATGCTCTGCCTACCCCGCAAGGGATTATAGGCGTGATATGTGTAAGTGTATTTAGGTACCTCATGGCTAGATATTTTTCAAATGACAAAGTAAATAGTGTTCTAGGAAACTCTTAATAGCAAACAACTGCAAAAAACTGTTTACGGAAGAACAATGTGCAACATCTAGCAAATACTTGCTAACTGACAAATTAACACCGCTGTAAAATTTTAAAAAAGAATTCCTTAACAAATTATGATAGGAAAATCTTCTGCTTACTCGTCGTTCTAGCAAACACGTCATACAATTATTTTTATTCAAATAATATACCTATTATATTCGCGTGGCTTGTCGCATCGCATACAATGGCTTCTTATTTATTGATTATTATTATAAGTATTTTTTTAATAATTGGTTGTTTATTATGTAATATGAAAGACTGTACTATATTTATTATGTACGAAGAATTAACATCCTTTTGCTACGAAACTATGGTAAAATAAGTAACATATTTTTAATTTAAGGATATTGTTTAAGTATTTAAATATAATTTTTTGCATGCTGATAAAAAGCTAAGTGTGAATGGGTTTTAGTATTTTTTTATAAATACAAATGTTGTCTTTGATTTTGACCACCTTTGACTTTGTCTTTCAAAGTTCATTGAACTAGGAATGCTATTGACATTATTTTACACGTCAAAGTAAGTAATCAATAAATTATATCAGGCATTTAACATTACTAAACAAAGGGCAACTTATAAATTGTCATGCATTTCGTGTTGGGAAAGAATGAACGGGCAGGTAGTCACAGGTAGTGCATTACCATACCACAAAATACATTACTGCGAAAGAAGCGAAATGGCCGGTTATGTTACATGAGAATCGACTTAATCGATGAGCTGACAACCTGTCACTATGTCACTATGGCGATACACAATTTTCCGAATGACCCTCAAATGTTCGTCAGACGTGGCGTAAATGTCCGTTTTTGCCATGTACAATTGACCGGATATTGCTCACATAAATAATTATGACTTATATAAGAACAAAAAGAAACAACACAATATAAGCAAGGGCGGCCTTATCGTTCTAAGCGATCTCTTCCAGGCAACCCTGCACTCTAAGAGAAAACATTAAAAAACACACTGTTAATAGCAGCGGCAACACATAAAGGACTTGAAAAATAATTAATTGGACAAATCTAACTCGTTTAACAAAACTACTTGAAAGTAGCTTTTCAAGCGCGAGCAGGATTTGCGAATCTAACCCGGTAATGGAGCCGTGCCAGTTCCACGCGTTACTGACATTAAATACACTTGCGAAATTGACGGGCAAGGAATGAGCTGCGGTAGCCCAGATGGAAGAGGCGTCGTCACTAGTAATGACGAAAGTTGCAGGTTCAAATCCTGCCCGCGCTTGAAAATTTCGCATGTTTTCAAAAATTGAATACCTAACACGGGAAGTCGGGAAGTGTATTAAAATTTGGTATTCAAAACTATATTAATACCTACCAAATAATTTTAAATATACCTCTACATACATTCAAATGAAAATTTTGTACTTTTTGTGTATTGTGTGTTTATAGTGAATTAACGTGTTTTCTATTTGTTGGATGTCAACGAACGAAAATAGACCTTCTGGCATAGCATAAGCAAGAATCTAACAGCTGTCAAATATGGCTTACTGGAATGGCCTCACTGTAATGTATTATCTTGTCACGAAACTTTTTTGGCATGAATGACACTTATGTGTCGTGCGAA
The DNA here is from genome assembly GCA_027580185.1 of Tuta absoluta. Lineage (NCBI taxonomy): Eukaryota > Metazoa > Arthropoda > Insecta > Lepidoptera > Gelechiidae > Tuta > Tuta absoluta. The sequence continues at coordinate 6,014,210 of JAQAHW010000008.1, forward strand.
ACAAGTTAGTGCTCATGAATATCACAAAAGTTTCAAAGAATGCTGTAAAAAAGGTTAAATCCAGAAGAATCCTAAGCAAAGTTCTTGAGCAAAATCCTGAGGAGCATTGCCCAAGAGCCAAGTTGAACTCGCCGGGTGAACGACCTCCCCTCACGTGCGGGGCAGTCACGTGTCGGACCAAGACTTGCAGTAGCTTAGTGGTGGTAGTGGTAACTTGAGATAGTTAAAGGTAGGTAGTTCGGTTCAGCCTCAAAGCGCAAGAGCGTTTCCACATTGCTGGATCCGCGCGAATCCGGTATGGCATCATATTAGATGCACATCGTTACACGACGGAAGATGGTGTATAGCAAAAGCTGCTGAAAAATCTTTATGGTACCTACAAACTACCTACTATACCAACAGAGATTGCTTGGCTATAACGGTTTTGGCCATTTACTTACTTGTGCCCTTTTATCTACCTAATTGACCATTTTACATTAACAGCCACAACAGTCCACTACTGGACATGGGTCTCCCCCTATTGGGGGGTATTGCCATAGTCACCACACTTGGCAAGTGAATTGGCGAGCGCAGTGCAAGATACTGATTTCACAAAGAACACTGTCCAGTCCCTGGATGAATTCATCCCTCAGTCGCTTTTTACGACCCTTAGTATTGGAGTAATGATATTCTAAGCCGGTATCAAATGGCATTGTCTAAACTGAGAACAAATTCACTACGTAATAAATTCAAAAATATCAAATACGATTTGTATGTCCTCAGGATCTCGTCCTGCCTGAGACTAAACTAGCTACATCTGTCTGTCTTCGTCGTATCCTCATGACTAAGGGACTTTTCTGGGCTATAATCGCTACCAGCTTCCTCCAAACTTCTCTGTCTTGAGCCATGTGTACTGCCTGTAAGGTGGTGTAGCTACATCACTAAGGCAAATAACCGTTGTGCAGTTCCAAATGCTATGTGCTACATGCACCAAAGGGAGATTCCGAATGGCATATTGCGGAACGTATCAGGTTCTGCCGCGGCGCATTTACCGGTCACGTGTTAGCGGGTGCAGCAAGCGTGGCATTGGCGGATAACGTAACTGTTACCCCAGTTACCTTTACTAGGGAACTCGTATTGCATTCAATACTACTTCTATTGAGGAGGAAATCCCCAAAACCTTTCAAACTATTTCATTGAACTGAACACCATTTGTTGTTAAGGGAGGCAAGAGAAGACTGGGAATCCGAATCCGACAGGTAGGTATAACAATTTTGCAAATCACTTGATCTGGCAGTCATATGGTTGATCGGATTCGTAATGTTTTTCTGTTTTTTTTTTACTCCTGTTAAGGGCGAAACTAACCTGCGGAAATATCTGTCGCAGAATTCTCGATTTGCATTGGATCAAATATCAACTACCACGGATAATCTTTGAAGACTTAAAGATTGAAGACTTTAGATCTTAAATTGATTGATCGCTACTTGGCAACAATTCAAAAAATCTGTCATTCAACTTTACTTTATTCAACTTAATGTTATCCGACTCTGACTTACAGGATCTTTGCACAGGAATGTACATAAAAGCATAAGTTGCGGCAGTAGCATATTAGCTAACCGTTTGAGAACGCGCCAGTCAGGTGCTTGCACTCAAATTGCAGCCGCTAGCTGGCAACCCAGTCACGTGTTGGTATTCGCGACCAGGGCTGCGCTTGCGCACCGGCCGGCAACTCACTCATGGAGAAAGGTAAACGTAGAGGTATTTAGGTTTACGTTTACTACCTATGCATACTTCTAACATTATAGTATTAAATGTAGCATTAACACCCCTGAACTGATTGTATGACAAAAAATTCTACCCAAAAATATAATGGGTGGGTTAGATGAGTTTAAAGTGTAGTTAGGAGTGTAAGGTCATCCGCTGAGTCATAGATGAGTTGATGACATAGGTAGAGAAAGCTAGGCCTAAAAATGGCATTTATTAACAAACGGGAGGTTGTTTATTTGGCACAGAACAAACATTGCTGGTTGGATAAATGTAGATAGCATCATGAGAGGCGTCGTCACTAGTGATGGCGAAAGTCGCAGGTTCAAATCCTACCCGCGGTAGAAAATTATGCAAGTTTTCTAATAAAAGCATAATCTGAATAATTATCTACAACTTTATCAGTAGTACTAAATAAACCTTAGTTAATTGAAAAACTGGTCTTTCATTTTCACTGAATGCTCTCCTTGAAATCAAGTTTACTATAAATTCCTGCTAACCCTACTGCGAATTTGCACCGAAGTTAAACCGAACTAAGCCTATAATTAACATTACCTAAGTATATAGGTAACTGCAGTTGCATCAAGTATTTGAACTCTAACTGAATCAGTCACGTGTCACGTGTACAGAACTGTCTTAAGAATTTCATGTAATCAAAGTTACATCAACTTCCTTTACAATGTACGTACATGTCTACACTATTGTTGTTATACATCTTCAATACATTCCTGTTTAAAAAGATTTACCTATGTACTAGTATTTATGTTCGTATTCCCAACTAGCGGCCCGCCCAGTGGTTTCACCCGCTGTTAACTCTTTTGCCAAGGGAAAAAGACCTTTTCCGGGCATGAATTATACATAAAAACCTTCTTCTTGAATCACTCTATCTACTAAGAAAACGCATCAAAATTCGTTGCGTACTTTTAAATATTAGCATACATTTGGACATATGGACATGGGAAGTGACTTCATTTAATACTATTTAGTGATATACCCCCCGGATAGGGTATGACCAGCTGTGGACTGTTGTTGCTGTTAAAATTATGTTAATGTAAGTATTATGTTTTGGTGATCAAAATATAATATTAAACTTAAATTACAAAAGTCCATTCTTCATTTGCATAAGCTGATTTCTAATGCAAACTGAACGCAAGAAGCATATCAATGGAAAAGAAAGTTGGATCTACTTCTAGCTATCATGTGTTACGTGGTGTTACGCGTGCCTACGTTCAATGTTACGTTGCATGCTAACTGGCAAGTGTCTGTATGTGGACGAGTTAATAGATTCGGTGACTGATTGAAATGTGACGTGAATTCAAATCCTTGCCACCCACGTTGTATGAGTGAATACTCAAGATAAAATACCGTCAAAATATCAGGATCATAAAAGTAAACAAATTGTCGGTAAGAACCCGTTTGAAATATTACTGCTTTTTACTTAGGGCCAGTTCACTCCTAGAACAGACGCAATGCGCACTTTTGCAACTAACGATAGAGGTGTCGATGGCGTACAGATGATTCAACTTCCATATAAACTTAGGTAAATACCTAGTAGGGCTAGTAATCTAGGCTCATTGGTACCACACATATTCGAAAGGAACAAAATTTATTCCATTTTTATTTTATCTTTATGAGAGAAACCAACAGCTTCTTAAGAAAAATAATTTTGTAAAGCCATAAAAGGTTTCTACATTTAATACAGTTCGAGAGGATATCAGAATTTGCACCAAGTCTAAGAAAAATTTAACTTTTAATATTCTATCTTGTTGTCTAGAACAACATTATTCAGTTACCTACATAATATATGTAAAAAATTAATAAAAAAAATCACAATAAGTATGATTTAACAAAATACTTGATTACCTACTACAGACAAGCAATCAGGTTGCACAAAACAAGACAAAGTTTACCTATTGCAAAAAATACTTTTTTTTTCTATAAGTTAAGTTTAAGTGTCAATGCTTCTAGTCATGGAATACAACAAGTCCACAAATGACCCGATGAACTTATTTCATAGTTGTAAAACAGTCTACTTTAGTATAATCTATTTTTACGTAAAAGATAACCTTTACCTAAATATTTAATGATATAGAGTGAGTACTTGATTGCAATATCCAAGGTAATCGAATCGAACCATTTACGTCACACTGAAGACCGTACCCAACTTTGGTTCATATCAGGGCCAACCACAACTTGGAATTTGTATCTACTTATATTATGCAAAGATCAAGCAAAACTACTATAAATTAGATTCACACCATAAAAACTACGTATTCTCAGAATTAACCGGTCCGATACGGCGGGCATTATTTGAGGGCATAATTTACAAAAAATTTAAAGTTGCTTATTTTTTGTACTATTGCGTTATGTGTGTCTATAAAGCAAATATTACATTTTGTGTCATTTGTGACGCTTGCATAAAATTTCGATTCAATGTATGGTAGCTTATTTATAAAATTAAGTTGCTTAGTGTCTTTAATTTAATTAATATGATAAAATTTGGCAGTATTGTCTATATGACAGTTTACACAATGTAAAGACCCAGTTTAAGTTGATTTTATCCATTGCAAACGAGAGTATGTAAGCATACACCTAAAATAACACAAAATAATAAATTAGGTTCGGCCAAAGGTTCAAAAACAATAAGCGAAAAATAAACGACTTTAAAATTTTTGAAACATATAAAGCTAGCCATACTGGGCTATACCAAACTTCGTTTTCTGCTTGACACACGTAAAAAGCCGTTTGATTTACGCACATAAACTTGTTTTTAATTTTTAAGGGTTCTGAAGTCCGATTACGAATCTTAAAGTAGAGTAAACAGTGTGCACTTAACAAATATGTAGGTAGGTAGGTATATCTACAAAATGCATATTTAAAGGTGTCGTCAGAAATAGGTCAAGTAGTCTAGTTTCCACTTTTTAAGATAAAAATATAAAACTAGGGTTATACCTAGCCGTGTAGGTATTTTTTGCGCCCACAGTGCCTGTAGGTATAACGTGCCTAGTTCTATGTTTATGTATCCAGGCAAGTTTTTGCTCAGGTTTTTTGTCATCACAAATTCTGACGCAAATTACGTTTTTTTTTGCCTAAGCAACGAACATGGTTGTGTTATTTACATGTTTTTTATGTTTAATGATTACTTATCAGATTTGGCCAAGTTTTATGATAATTAAAAAAAACACATTGTCGTTTTATTGCTACTTGTAGGTATGGCCAAAAAATATATAGCTATAGGTTAGGTACCCGGTTTGGCTGAAGTTTACTACACTTTAAACTGCCTCAGCAAAAATAGATGTATAAATAATGGATAGTATTCATGATTTGTTTTTGTGTTTAATTAATAAGGTATTTTAAAACAATTTAAAAAAGTTACGCTTTCTTCGCCATTAGATAGCGTTAAACAATTGGAGTTTCTCAACTAGCCACGCAAGGTAATAAAAAAAGCGCTCTCTTCTTCGTAACCTTGTTGGCGTTTCTTTTTCAAACCCGTAGGCCATATTCATTGTAAACACACACACACACATCACGCCTATAATCTCTTGCGGGGTAGGCAGAGCGTAAACGGACATTTACGACAAAAATTTGAGGGTCATATGGAAAATTGTGTATCGCCATAGCGACAGGTTGTCAGTTCATCGCCTAAAATTGCAATACATACCCTCGAGTCCCTTAGTCGCCTCTTATAACTCCCGCGGGAAAGAAATAGGGTAATGCTATTCTAAGCCGGCATCACACGACATATTACAATATACTTATACGCTCAAATAAGCGCCACTCATCATTATCTGCCTGCCCTTATCCCAATTTAAAATAAATAAACGCTACTAATACCACAAATATTATTTCCAAACTTTCCATTGAATCCAATTATATATTAACTAGCAGCCTGCCTAGCGGCTCTTATCGTTTTCCCGCAGGAATAAGACATTATAGTACCTATAGCATATGTTCATCAAGGCTAATGGATCCTAATCCTGATGGTATTTTTTTATATTTAGAGTTTTGGACTATTCAATTCAAACCAACAATTGAATCTTTCCTTATATTAAAATATTTATGTACGTAATATTTTAAGGATCGCTGATCGACTCTTATCTCCCCTGCAAAGATGTTCAACGCTATCTATCGACGATTTTTAGAACTTTTCTTTTTAAACAGCTGTCAAAGTCGTAAAGTTATTTACTAAAGATACTCACAGCTTCCATTCTGCACGGTGTAAGTGAGATCCTGAAAGCTGAGGTCGACGGGAGGCCTCTGGGGTAAATGTGACAGGTGCGCTCTACCCAGCGCCTTGGGCACTTGCGCCTGCGCATCCAAATCGGCCATCATCATCACTAGGCACTTGCACTGTCACTGTAACATCATCATTGAGGGTTGATGACCTGCAACAAGAAAAAACAAGAGTCAGTATTTATTTTTGTGACAATGATACAGGTAAATGTATAAGGGTGACGGATTTTGAGACCTGTAATGTCTTACATACAGTGTGGTCTTACATACAGGATGTGAGGGACAGCACTACGAATACTGATAGGGTGCGTACTATGAAACAGAACAACGTCCTAAGTAAAATAAATTATTTCAAGAAACATAAAAAACATTTTACTTTTCATAGTAAATGCAGTGAGCTGAACGTGATTGTTTGGGTGATCGATTTTTTTATCGTGTTCTGACAATGTTCCTTGGTGAAGGTTGTTCAGTTTCATGGCCTATCAGTATTCGAAGGGCTGTCCTACACCTCGTATTTGTACAATCCGAAATGCTACGGGTGAATTATGAAAATACAAGTTATAATTCGTATTTTTACAAATATTTATGACTGGGATGTTTCAAATGCTACTCAAATTTTGATAAACTAAACGAATACTTTATAAGCTCTGAAAACCAGTTTTTGACAGAGATCGTCTTTCAACAAAAAAAACAAAAACAAGAATGAAGCAATCTTGTATTGAAACAATGTAGATGGTTCAAATGAAGAATTCCTTCGACATTTGAATAGTTTTTATTTCTATCAAATAGGTAGTGCCTACAATAGGATGTTTTTTTGCTCATAGTTGGAAGGCAGGTTTTGTAAATTTTATTGTCTTCCTGTTGACGTACCTACTACCTACTCAGATATTATTTTGTTTTTGAATTTTCGCACCGGTGTGTAGGTAATGCAAACCTCTGACCCCGACATATCACACCATCTATTCACGTTCACATACACGTATGAATTGTCACTAAGATGATAGGATTGTCAGAGATTGTCACTTTTAAAATTGACATTACAGATAAAATACGGCGCTAAAGGCGGTTCTGCCCGTAGACTTAGTTTATTTTATCTGTCTACGGTTATCCCTCTTGTCATCCATTGCTGCGTATTTTATCGCACCGTAACGCATGTGTCCGGTCAGACCAAAGGAAATTCTTATCGTATCTCCCGCCAAATACGACTACCGCTAACGCATAGCGATGTACGACGCTCGAATATTATCGTCTGAGTGACAATTTGGTAAGAAAGGGCAGCGCAGATTGGCATTAAGTTACAACCCACATTTATGAAACATATAAACATACATACTAACATCACGCCTATATCCCCTGCGGTGTAGGCAGAGCGCAAACTGCCGCAAGAAACGAACTTTCACGGCACGTCTAACAAACATTTTGAGGGTCATTCAGAAAATTGTGTATCGCTGTGTTCTGTGTATAACAGGTTGCCAGCTCATAGCCTAAAATTTGAATACACATGTAACCCGCAAGTCCCTTAGTCGCCTCTTGCAACACTCACGGGAAAGAAATGGGATTTTGCTATTCTAAGCCGACATGACACAGCAAAATAAAATATTTCTGCATAATACCTCACATAGTATGACAACTTGCGCAGAATATTATCTTTGATGTCATATTCAAACAATCCGATATTCCGCAGATGAACAACCAATATAGGCATGTAGGTCTGTCGAAACTGTAGTTCACCGAAGACTATATTATTAATTTACTCTCTACTTTTTGTCCTGGCAACAGCCGAAAAATGAATTTAAATTGAGAATGGTTTGAGGTGCCAGCTATACTGCTATATGAAGGAGGCTGAACCTCACAGTACCTATTTAAGTACTAGTTATTTGCATGCTTATTGAGAGAAATGCATTGAACCATGGGCAGCCATTCTAGTAAAAAAAAAACTTATAAAGGACAGTAGAATCTCTTAAATAAGTGACTCGAGGCGTTGCTGATGTTACATAATATCTATTTATAATGTTGCCAATAGCAAAATATAACTTTTGCAAGAAATCCCATCAACTGATACAATGGGCATGGGCAGCCATTCTAGTAAAAAAAAAACTTATAAAGGACAGTAGAATCTCTTAAATAAGTGACTCGAGGCGTTGCTGATGTTACATATATCTATTTATAATGTTGCCAATAGCAAAAATATAACTTTTGCAAGAAATCCCATCAACTGATACAATCGCAGCTTCTTCCTGACTTTTGTAACTCTTAACTCTATCATAATCATGACATGCAATAATGGAGGCCTAATGATGATGATCAAGATAAGTGTGATGTAATAATTGCAGGCGACATCTTTTTCATTCCAGTCAGTTTATGCCACAAATAAGAAGACCTAGGTCTATCTATGGACCTAAGTGAAGTTGTCAATCGCAAAAAAAAATTAGCCTTTAGGTGGTTCACCCAATTTTTTTTTAAAGGTTAGGTTTGCTCTTGACTCTAGTCTAGGTCATAGGACAATGACAGAGTCTAAGATGGAACGAGCTCACCCAGAAAAAGCCTATTCACTCTTGAAGAGATTAGATTTTTATGCGTTTGGAAACACAGACGCAGGTAGTGAGTTCCACTCTTTAGCAGTGCGCATAATAAATGATGACTGGAAGCGCTTAGTCCGAATTGGTGAAATGGCAACGGTATGGATAGTGTACGGCAATGCGTCTGGATGTCCGATGGTAGAAAGGACTTGTAATCCGTCGCTGCGTATTTTTCACGCACCGTAACGTGCAGTACGATCCGTTCTTCCCAGAGTTTCAGTCCGATCCGTTCTTCCTAGAACACCTCCTAAGCCTGGTCGCGTCCCAAGTGCACGATTCGGTTAGTTGTTTGAAAAACTACACAGACTTCTCTAAGTGAGCTTTCGCTCCGCAGCTCCCCACCAGCTCCAGTCAGGTTTTAAAGCCCCGGGGCTAAAATAGTAGTGCCCAGTCTTTAAAAAACGCACCGCAAAGCATGTGATAAGCCGTTTGACAGACGCATCCGTAACGCATCCGTAAGCGCACCGTAGCCACATTTATATGAGACTAAGATTGGATCGCAATTTCCTATTGCTTGACAGACGCATACGCTACGGACGACAAGTCTTAGTGAGAGGCCCGCTATTAGTTGTCAATTACAAAAAAATGCAATCTTAAAGTTTTATTCGTCTTGCATGAGTATTCTGCACCGTCTGTACCGACCTAACTATACAACTGCACGAAATACACTCGTTGCAACACAAGATGTCCAATTAGAACTTTATTCTAATTAACATTGAAAATTTACACAAAACTGGCTCTATATCCTTGGCCAAAGATGCAGCCTTTAATCACGTCAGAGATGTTCTTCTGGCAAACAATATTTTTGATATAAAATCAGGCGTTGCATCGCAGGGCAGCATACCCCGTCTTTTATTGTTTTTCCATTGAGATGGTTTATGAAGGATAAATAAACTTCTTCGCAGTTAGACGTAACAATGCGTAAAATTCAGAACCGTTTACGATTGAATGTGTGTAAATATATGACAATAGATTTGTCACGCGAGTTGCCATAATTAATTAAGTAGTACAATGAAAATTGCACGTATACGCTGCTGTTACTAATACGTACCTCTAAAACAAAATTATAAGGCCTACTGTGTGAAAAATACATTATCATAATTATTATTTCTAGCCTGTAACGTCCCACGGCAGAGCCTCCCACCCTTTTTTCCATTTTTCCATTTTGGGCCTCCTTCATAAAAAAAACAAGTAAGGGTGTGTTATCATAATGATCATAAATAAAAAGGATAAAAGTATGGACCCGGGAGGTCGCCTTTTAACACTTTGTTAACATCTCTTCTACTATGGATATAACACCTGAAAATGAAATGGAGCCTGCAAAAATGGCTCGAGTTTAATTTAATTACTTTGGTTTTAATAGTAATGTATTATTTTAAAACCCTTTTTTACAAATTAGAAGTTTTATATGCTTGCCTTAACATTTTGAGTTAATAAAAAGTAAAAAAAATATTTTTAATTAAAAAAAACTTCGGCCCTCATTTACTCCGAAACCGTATCACTAACGACATTTTACCAAAGAGTATTTCCTGTTTGTATTTTTATGTTCTATCGATTCGCACATGTTTCATCTCTGGCCGCCAAAATTTGTTTTTTTGTCATCGCGAATTGTAGGTATACCAGGCTTCATACTAAAATGTCCCATGCTCTTTATGAATTTTGTACTTTTACTTATCTTAGGCTAAACAAATAAACCATTAACCTACTAACTAAATTAGCAAGTTTTGTACGTTTTTAGTGACAAGGTCATAGATCAAAGTACAAACACATTTAAATATCTATAAAGTATTGGTACAGATAAAGAACTTGTATCTTATCTAACTGTGTCAAAAAGTAAATCTTATCACAACTGAGCAACACTTTAATAGTCTCTATTATCTTGAAAACTGCTGATATAGTTTGCATCAAAATTTGAAGGACGCAAAACGCAAACGAAAAAATATGACGCACGTAGAACGCGTGTTTGAAAAATATCAATTTATTGCGGTAAGGCCCTTAGCAACTCTTTCGTAAGTTGCACAATATCTAACTCCATAAAAACGAATACCTTTTTGAAATCTGCTCAGTGGATTTTTGAAATATGTGACTATTATTAAAACTGCCACAACAGTCTACTACTGAATATGGGCTACCCCCCCTTTAGAGTGGTATTTGCCATACACACCACGTTTGGCATGCAGATTTGTTAGCGCAATAAAAGGTGTTGTATTCATGGAATACGCTGCTTCCCATTCTCAGGATTCATCCCCTAGCACAGAATAAATAAGATGTCCCTAGTCGGTTTTTACGACACGTGTAGATATGGGGTGATGCCATTTTAAGCCACACTGTCGATAAACACTTGTACAATTTTTCGGAGTTAGAAGCTACGTTCTAAAGTAGCACGAGTCTAACGAGCAGTCTACTGCTCGAATTTATTCAATGTAAAACAAAAAGGATGTCGTTTTAGTGTTTGGTAAGTTGGTCAAGTTCGAGCCGAGGTCGGTCGGTGCATTAATGTAGAGCTATGTCATTTAGAGTGGCACCATTCATACGGCGATAAACTGGTTATCATCTCTTTCCGGCTTTTTATAAACAAGTGCCATCATTTATTTGAAGACATATGTAAAAACATAAGTGTACCTATGAGGCGTAGATACAAAATAAAATTGAAGAAAGATATTTTTGGAAGATATAACTAGTAAGTAATATAGTAAGAAATTAGTAACTAGTAAGTAATGCCAATAAAACACTCCCAGTTTTTTTACTGACACGTTCGATTAAAAAATTAGGAATCTACCTACCCATGGCAAAATAGGTGGTTCTCCCACTTGTCGTTCGTTGCTGCGTATTTTTAAGGCACCGTAACGCATGCGTCTGTCAGACGGAAATTGCAAATCTAATCTTATTCCAATACTAATATTTTGGGGTGGTATGGGATCTACCTCCTAGCGGTCCACCCCGGGCAACGTCATCATCTTCCACTAAGCGGTGGAAGGCTCCGTAAGGGGCCGCCTGGCTCGCGACCACCATCCCACCGAAGTCTGGCGCCAAGTAGCTTGCTGCGTTCCGTCAGTGTGTGGGAGTGCCAGTGCCTTAACAGGCTTCTTCTGGGTGAGCTCGCTCCATCTTAGACTCTATCTCTGCCCTATGACCTAGACTAGAGTTAAGAGCAAACCCATCATTAATAAAAATAAAAAATGGCTCCGGTGCGTTATGGATGCGTCTGTAAAGTCGTTAGAAAAAAAAAATTGACATATCAAATGCATGTGATGTGTTTGTAACTGTGAAATTATTTGGCATTGGAAATAAAAGGCTTATTATTTTCATAAGATCGGAGTTCGCAATTTGCTATTTAATTGTCTGACAGACGCATGCGTTAAAAATACGCAGCGACGGACGGCAAATGGGAGAACCGTTTAAGTGATATCTACATATTGCATGTAGGTAAGGTGTTCACAGTGTACCTAGTACCTAAGTACCTCATAATAATTTTTAGTAGGTTACAGTACAGTTAGGTAAGTTAATATAGTTACTTTCTACTTTTACAGCTTATAGAACGCGAATTTAACATTGTAATCGCGTTATATAGGGTGTAACAAGCCGAAAGGATATCAAGGTATGAGAACCTTAAAAATAACACTTTTCCAATGAACATGGTAGGAATAATTATAGGAAATGGGACTTTCCACACAAATTAACGAATTGTCAGTTACATTGCCGTTGATTACCTTAGGGGTGCTTACATTGATGTCGATGTATTCTTTGGTATTTTATGGGGATGCTTCTAATTAGCCTGTTTGTACCTAAACTCGTAGTACTTTTTGTAAATTGGTGCTGTTAGCATCCCTCAAAAAATAAAAATAAATATATAAATACAATTTCTGATCAGCTGGTTAATTTACGCCGTGTGATGCCGGTTTAGAATAGCATCACCCTATTTCTTACCCATGGGTGTCGTAAGAGCCGACTAAGGGACTCGAGGGATGTGTATTGCAATTTTAGGCGATGGGCTGACAACCTGTCACTATAGTGATACACAATTATCTAATTGACCCTCAAACTTCTGTCAGATGTGGTGTTAATATCCGTTTTACGGCCGTTAACGCTCTGCCTACCCCGTAAGGGATGTAGGCGTGATTTATGTATGTATGTATGTATGGTTAATTTACCTACTAAGTGAGGTGATTTTTTTGATATCTCTTCCTATGTTCCATGGGGAAAGTTGTTCGGTTTCATAAGCACATTGACCTGTTTTCGGCTTGTTATACCCTTTTTGTTACTCCTAGTATGTTCCATATTTACCTAGTTTATATTATCTTGATCATACATGTTGGTAAGTTCGGTTTCTTTTGGCGTCACTCACATCTGACTTTTCTTTAGAAAGTTTATTTTTGATCTCTCAACATAACCTGCTTTAAAACGACTTATAAATATAAAATGAATTTAGTTTTCAAATTCTCAAAATGTTTCTACTTTTATAGCGTTATAATTATATACTCATTCAGGGTCGAGATATGGAGATCCGATCGGTATGCTGGTTTCAATTTCAACACCGGCGCCGCCGTGCGCACGCGTGCATTGATCGCTGCGTCTACGTCACTACACAAGCGTTAAAATACCTTTATCTACACTCGTCTCATAATGTTTGAATTAAGAACTCGAAAACAGTTGTTTAAAGACCTGCTTTATGCATTCTGCCTAAAAATTACAGACGCGTATTGTCTTAACGAGAAGGCTCTTATTTCGATAAAATGGAGAAATGAAACGAAGTATTTTTTGCCAATTCTCAAATCGCCAGCTTCCGCCGCACCTGTCAGATGTTTTTGTACGGTAATTGTTACGTTGTTTGTTAGTTGTTTTATGAGGATGTTGTTCAGATGTCATTCAGTAGTTGTACCGATGTTGTTCAGTAGTTGTACCGATGTTGTTCCGTTGTAGTTTAGTTGTTGTTCCGTTGTGGTTCAGTTGTCCAAAAATCTTCCTATGTTGTTCAGTTGTTGTTCAAATGTTGTTCAGTTGTTTACTGTTGTTTAGTTAAGTTGTTCAGTTCAGGTTGACTCGACATAGTTTTAATTCATTGTTTAAAAAAATAGCTACATTATTATTATTTGAATAGAGAAACAATTTAATGGTTTCTATTTTGACGCCACCCTTGTTACGTCACAACATCAGTTTTCATAAAAAAAATACTTTTTGTAAAGTATCTTTTTTGACTAATAAGATACAAGCCTATTATTTCAGAAATATTCGTATGAGTTGCAAATATTTGTAATCGGTTGTTGATGTCGAACTGGAGAGAACTCACCTGAAAAAAGTTGAGTTGCAGAAATTTAAATAAAATAAAAAACTACATAAACGTATACACTAAACGGACGGATGCCTCTTTACGTGTAGTATCTGTGTGTCGTCGTGATCCATAATAAATATAGGTCAATTATCTTTAGGCAAAGGAATAATAACGATTTCGTGGATAATACTATTTACATAGTTCTAATAGCATAGTTATTACGAATTATATTTGTAGGGTAAATAAACATTAGGTGCTTAAGAACTAATAAATGCAAAGTCATTACTGAATAATATAAATTGCTGATAAATAACACTGTTTGCTCAATTCTTCATTATTTTACACATTGCTAAAATATGAAATATGAAAAGAGTTATGTCAAGCAAAAGCATCAGGATGAAGGTAATATCAACAGCACATCGACATATCCATTAAAGGGATCCACTAATACTGGTTATTCTTTTTAACTGTAAGAGAACCTAGTTTAAGTTGATCTCTTAAATGGGTGGGTGGTGTGCTACTACCGTGCGACAGTGCAACGTCTAACTGCGGAGCGCAACGCCACGGCTTTGGTCACTACCTTCACAACACATTGCATCTTAACACTTCGCGTCATATAGAAAACTGACCTACCTTAGAGGTTACTTTTATAATTAGACTAAAGAGGATGCAGTTGTCTTCAAAAGTAAAGATGTACCTTAATATTATTATATGGTTCATCGATTACCCTTGATTTTTTATTTAACGATAAAACCGTCACAAAAAAATCGGGCTTTTTTTGCAATTGGTTACCAACGTCATATATTATTGTTTTTTATTGTTTGGGTCAAGTGAAGCAACTTTTATATACTTAATAATATAAATATATATAAGTAGATATTGATATAAAAGTTGCTTCACATAAGATCATTCAAAAGATGAGATGTTTTCTCTATCAACAGTCTAAAACTCAACAATTCAAAAATTCCGAATTCATACATACATATATATCCTTTGCGAGGTAAGCATAGCGTAAACGGCCGTAAAAAATGAACATTTACGCCACATGTGACAAACATTTAAAGATCATTCAGATAATTGTGTACTTATGTATAGTAACAGGTTTTCATCCCATCGCCTAAAGTTGTTATACACATGTTATGTATCCCTCGAGTACCTTAGTCGCAATTAAATTGGAAAGAAATTTGGTTATGCTATTTTAAGCCAGCATCACACATAAAGAAGAAAGAAGTAATCGTTGGTTAAAAATGTTTAAAACAACCGACTAACCTTTTAACATCTACATATTGATAGGTACTTATCAAATACTCAGAAAATCTCGAAATTACATAGGCTGTTTCGTTTTATCGCATGAATTATCCCAAACCCGTGATATTGCGAAAATGGGCAATAGGTAGGTAGTGATATTTACAATATTTCTTAAGGTGTTGATGCTGAAACATCTTTACTAGCAGCTCATAAAACTTTAGTTTCTCTAAAAGTTAGTCAACCTACCGAAATAATAGTATAAATTTTCCATAGGTGAAAAGTCAGTAATATAACTGCTTTCAAAAGTTTTACGTTGATAAAGGATATAATTTTACTAGTGTTACCAAACAATTTTCCCCGAAGAACATAGGTCTAAACACAAAAAAAAATAGAGCTCCCATACAAAATTTCTGATTAGCTTATTTGAGTAACGATGGAAACTCAAAATATTTCTGTCGTATGTCAAGCTATGTTCCTTGGGGAAAGTTGTTCCTTATCACCAGCCTGTCTTGAGATTTCGCTTTCTGTCACCAGTAAAATTTCACCCTATCTATATTTGTAGGGAAGTCAATGCATTCAACATTGTTTATGCAGATGCCTAGTAAACTGAGAATACGTATGAGAAGTCATTATTTCAGGTACTTACCTTCCTCACCACGAAATGTGAATGTATGCACTGCAATGACGGTTTATAGACACATGTGCAACGCTTGCACAATACTGCACTGCGTAAAGATTGCATTTACCTACTTTGGTATTGATGTTAAACTTTAGGTTTAGAAGATGAAAATTCGTTTGGATAAATTGAAAACCACACTTTTATTCCTTTATTCATCACTAAATAGAATGAAATAAAGTCGTTTCGCGATGGGTGGTGTCCCATTGTAGAGGTATGCTTAGATCTAAGAAACTACGCAACGGATTTTTATGCGTTTTTAATACATACATACATTCAAGAGGCAGGTTTGTATAATTTATGTTGGGAAAAGGGCACATTCCCTCGGCAGGCCGCTAGTTAAAGATATTGCTTTACCGTCAAGCACAGAGAGGTGAATAGGGTATAAAAATCCGTCATTATAGGGTGATGTAAAAAAAGGTTAGATTTATTAACTTTTGATATGAAGGTACACTAGGTACTATTCTGCTGATATTCATTTCTGTGTCACGGTGAAACTTTTCATAAAGCCTACTCTGTGACCAAAATAAATTTTTGAGTGCAATGAAATTACTAGGTACTATATCTGTTATTGCATAAGGTATAATTACCATGCACATAAATAACTTTAATAAGAAAATGGAATGTTATCATATTAGTCACCATTTATTTTTAAGGTTTTAAAAATGGGTTTATGACGTGGTTCAGAGAAGAATCTGAAGGTGAACGAAACTCAATCATAATGAAATGATATATAGGTATGTAGAGGTTGAACAAATTGGGTACGGTCACGGCACAGCATAATAATATTATGTAAGTAGGTACTTAATTGCACTCTTATCTAAGTTATTTGATTCTTTATTGTAGTGGGACCAATTATTTTTTTTATTTGTCCTTATTTATGGGTATACTTTTTTATTTTTGGGTTCCGTACGTTTGTTGTCCGTCCGTCTGTCACGTGTCACGTCACGAAGAGATGGGCAAGTATCCGATAATTACTCGACCGTGAGTAAATATCGGATAAATATCCGATAAATACTCCAATGTACTCAAAATAGTGAGTATTTATAACTTGTAGTTTAAAATATTCTATTTTGTATTTTATTTAACCGATTTGTGTCAGATAATTTATTTATGCTGTTTTTGGTGTGGATAAACAAGCCTTAAAAGTATTTTTTTTAGTAAAAGCATATTAAAAGGAGCGGATAGTAGTTTAACTCGAGTACCTTTCCGGTTTCATACTTACGTGTAATGATACGCCCGATAATCAATGCAGCAGTCGTACGTATAAGCGCGTCTGCGTTTGTGAGTGAGGATTTGACACGTTGTATGAAGATATCTTACTACCCGCTCTTTTTAAAACAGATGAGTGAAAAAACCAACACTTGCATTCCAAGCGTTAAAAGAAACATAGCGCTCTATATCTATCTCTTTTACGTGTATAGTGCTGTCACACTCGCAACAATGGGTAGAATATTTTTGTGTGCTGGTCGCACGCGCCGCATATGATTTCGTTTGGACACCAGTTGCTCTTCGGCTTTGTTACGAAGCGGAATATTTTAGTGCGTGTCTTTGATTTTTGTCGACCCGGCTTTCTTTTTATTTGCTGATCTTGTTTTGCTCGATGAGTAAGGCTTGATAATTAACGGACTTCGGATTAACAATTTTTTTTCTACATAAAATATCAAAAACATACTAATATTATAAATACTCACCATTTGAGTGCATACGAGTATTTACTCAGTAAATATCCAATCTTCTGAGTAAATACTCAGATGAGTAGATTGGATATTTGTCCACCGCCCATCTCTACACGACTCATTATCTCAGGAACGCGTAAAGATATCGAGTTGAAATTAAAACTTTATACTCAAGTCTACGGCCGCTTGAAGTAGTAAAAAAAAATAAGCTCCTAAATTAACTTCAAAAAGATACACCTGATTATGCTGTAAACCAACGCGTCTTTTTGACCCTCTTAAGGGAATCAAAATTTATTTGGTACTTCCAGAACTATGAAACTTCGCAAGTAGCTTCGTTTTGAAGTACAAGTTTAGGAAAAATCCGAAGTTTATTAGAACTAAACTTTTAAATTGAGTCAAGTAGTTTAAGTAGATTCTCATATGAAAGGGCTGGTTATGCATGTTACGGAACCCTCGGTGGACGAGTCCAACTCATCATTTATTTATTAAAAGATTTTCGAGCTTCGTACACACGCTCATTCAGGGAAACACCCTAATGTTTACCTGCTTATAATAATTCCGTGGTGCATAGACCCGACAAAACATGTTATTGTATCTTGTATTATAAATTTCTCTTTGTATTAATATTATTTACCTAAATAAATACCCAGAATGCGTACTAATATAATAAATCTGAGAGTTTGTGTGTATGTATTTTTGTTACCTCTTCACGCTGAAACGGCTTTACCGATTTTGATGTTTGGAACACAGGTAGAGTATAACCTGGAATAACACATAGGCTACTTTTAACCGCGGGAAATCAACTATTACCACGGGAAAATGGGTGGCAGCGGGTGAAACCGCAAGGCGGAAATCTAGTAAATAATAAAAATATCTTATTTCATGAGCATTCATAGATATTACTTATTGTTGTTACTACTGCTATCAATAAAAATTAATGCGAAGGCGAAACTGGCCGGCATTTCGACAGTCCATTGTTATAGTAGCACATTTAGTACAACAGGTGGTCGAGCCCGTTGCCCTTGGATTACATTCTTATCTGTGGAGGTCACTGGCTCTATGTTGACTCTTTTTCTTTTCACATACATACACATATCACGCCCATAATCCCTTGCGGGGTAGGCAGAGCGTAAACGGCCGCAAAAACGGACATTTACGCCACTTTAGACAAATATTTGAGGGTCATCCAAAAAATTGTGTATTGCCATAGTGACAGGTTGTCAGCCCATCGCCTGAAATTGCAATACACACCCTCGAGTCCATTAGTCGCCTCTAACGACTCCCACGGGAAAGAAATGGGGTGATGCTTTTCTAAGCCGGCATCACACGGAACGATTCTTTTTTTCTTTTTAATAAAATAAATAGACGATAGCTTGTTTGGAAGAGATGCAATTTATGGATGTTAGTTTACCAGCTACACCAGCGGCATAATCCGCGATGGAAACCACTCAAAGGCGGTTTGCTCATGTATCGTATGGTTTTCCGGTGCTTTAGAGGATAAGGATTATACGAAATGCCATACTTACGAAAACCGGATAGCATTCATGACACAATTCCCGCAAAACATTTTAAAGGACTGGGAGAGCACACGGTATGACCGCTCGCGAGACTGCACCAATTTTTTTTGGAAGTGACTCTACAGTTTTAACCTTGAAGCTATTAATCAATGTGCGACAGATTGTCATTTATGTAGTGGCTGTCAAAAACTGGAATATCTTTCGGTGCGTGTGCATTTCACCAAAGAGCTTTTATGACCTACCTATGATACTACTAGACAAAAAACCTAGAGACGCTTTAAAAAGGTGGTGTATACGTACTAACATATTCACGCAGCCTTAATCCCTTTATTACTTATCCATTGCGGGGTAGGCACAGCGTTAAAAGCCCTAAAATACGATCGGAATCGCCACGTCTGACAAATATTTGAGGGCCGTTTCAGAAATAATAGTGACAGATTGTCAGTCTGTCGCCAAAAATTGTTATAAACGTGAAACCCTCAAGTCCCTTAGTCGCTTCTTACGAAACCCGCGAGAAAAAAATGGTGTGCTACTATTCCTAGTAGTAGGTGGTTAAAAAACTCCGACACCAGGGTTCATCGGGTCGTAGGAAGACTCGCTGTCCCACACGAAAAATAAGATTCTAAGCCGCCACAAAATGTGTTGTGTAAACAATTAAATGTTGTGGATGCAGCAAATGTTCCGCATAACTTTAGTCCGAAGCTAGCATGTAAGAAAACACGAATTGAACCCACTATTATTTTTGTTGCGCGTTATCGCGACGTATTCGGACCAGTCGGTGGCCTAAAATTATTTAAAAAATTACCGTTTTAATGGCTATGCTATTTGAATATTTAAATACGGTTTTTGCCACAGTATTAAGAAAAAAAGAGGATGGTATCAACCCAATATTAACCTGTTTCAATTACTTCCTTTTAACCTTGAAATTATTTACTAGATCAGGCAGGTAACCTTTATACAGTTGTATGGGTCCCCTATCTGGCTTGCGGTTGTAGCCTGATACATGATTATATACCTATGTCGGAATGGCTGTATGGGTTTTGACCAATTAGCCTCTCCCGCATCTAAATTCTAAGCGAAAAAGGTAACTGTCAAGACTGAGAAAGTTCCCGGTGTGGTCTCTTTTTAGTCTTGCAGGCAGTGGATTTCAATTCACGTAGTGGTATATTATAAGTCTATGATTTCAATCGTGTTTGGTGTTGAAGGTTAGTGTCAATAATCGATATCTTTGGTATTGTGAATACACGTTAACGTAGATCAGCGTGTGTCTATGGTTTTTACGTTGGTTTGGTAGACAGGTCGGTTGTAGTAGGTACGGTTACACCGTGCCTGACGATGACCTGCCAGGTCGAAACAGACTCACCGTGGGAATTGACTGTAATGATATCGACGTTGCGGTTAATCATTTCAGTGGCCGGAGACAGCATTTGACGATGCAGTTATCTGCAGGGTTTGACGATTATAAGCCCACGACGTGTTGTTCTGTATCCTGACGACTTCCTCAGTGTTATTTCATATCCTGTCGTTAGATTGATTATGTTGAGATTTAAGATAAGATAAGATAAGATAAGAATACTTTATTTGCACACAAAAGGAAACAACATAAATATATACAGCCAAAGTAGAACTTAATTAGCGTACAATTAGGCGGCCTTATTACAGGCAATCTCTTCCAGGCAACCTAGGTACAGGAAATTGTATATGGAGCAGCGGGAGCAGTGCATAATCGTATTTGCATAGGACTATACGTTAACTAATTACTACGAACAAATTATAAATAAATAAATGGTCATAAAATATACTACGTTCTATACAATACTATACAGGCTCCAAATATAATATAATAACTACTATACATATACTACACACTAATTAATAAATACTGACTTTACACAAAGTGACTATCTAAGATGGCGAACAACCATCAACAGTATCCACATTGTGACTCAAAGTGCTTACGAAGGAGATTTTTAAAAACGTGTATCGATTTAGCTTGCCTGATAGACGGCGGTAGGGCGTTCCACTGGCGCATCATCCAGAGTTATCATCATCTACAGCTGCGGACCTTATGCAGTGTCATCCTGATTTAGCGGTACCCTGATGTTCACGTTGTGTGCCTGTATGCGTCCAGGCCTCTTTTTCATTGTATTCTCTTCTTTTTTCTTTTCTTCTTCTTCTCTATCTTCTACATATTATATACACAATTTATCTGAAACAGCCCTCAAATATTTGTCAAACGTAACGCATAGCGAGCGTATTTTACGGCCGTTAACGCACTGCTTACCCCGCAATGGATAAAGGCGTACATGTGGACTTATGTGCCCGCAAAACGTACCTACCTATTAAAGTAGATGTACCAACTTAAAGGAACATATTACTAAACCAATACTAGTTCCGTATGTTCTGCAACGCATAAATAAATAGTTTAGAAGTATCGTTATGTAGGTACCACTTCAACAAAAGTTACCTTAGCAAATACATTATTCACTCTACAGTCTTACAAGCTCGGCCAAGGTAATAAATAACAAAGATAGGTAACTTGCTGTATTTTGAAAACTAATTAGTGACTTTAAGGTAATGGATAAAGCTGGTTTTCTTCTTACCATACATATATCACGCCTATATCCCTTGTCGGGTAGAAGAGCGTAAACGGCCGTAGAAAACTTACATTCACGCCACGTCTTGCAAACATTTGAGGGTCGATCAGAAAATTATATATCACCATAGTGATAGGTGGTCAGCCCTTCGCCTAAATTTGCTATATATGTATATGTTACCCTCAAGTCCCTTAGTTGCCTCTTACAGTACCCACGGAAAGGAAAAGGGGTGATGCCATTCTCAGCTGGCATAACACGGCCTACTTGAACCCAAAAAAACCAACAAGGAAAACTCCCAAGAACTTAAATAAACAAAAAATAAAATACAATATATCATTGTCATATCAATCAACATTACTAAGGTAAGGTACATACATACCTACTTTTCCTTCAACTTACTTTGTCGTTGTTAGTTGTAACTAAAATATACACGAGGATTGTGTAGGTTAATAACCAGGTAAATTTAGGTACATCGGGTGAACTTTTTTTTGTGGCTGATGCTGAAAACAGAGCTGGTGATGAGCAACAACTTTCGCCAAGGAACGTGGATCGAAATATGACAAAAATATTTTGAGCTTACATACAAGTGACTCAAATAATTTGCAGCTCGGCAAAATTGTATGGGAGATCCATTTCACAATTCCTTGGGAAAAGATGTTTCTTATCACAATCCCGTCTTAAGTTTTCGCTATCGGTCACTAGTAAAATTTTACCCTATTTCTGCACCCTCATTTATTTCATTTGGCTTAGTTTGTACCTTAGTCTACTTTATACTAGGTTAAATCAGTTAATCTATAGTTCTATTTCTACAAACATATTAAGTAGTGATCAGGGCTACGAATTGTGCTTTTTTTGTTATAGGCATATATACATTTTACAGTTTTTGTGAACATCCTTTCATTGCGCATCATAATCCCCGCAATTACCTTGGTGGACATACAGCTTTATAGGTAAGCCCAAGGATAAGGTATATTGCGAAAATTAGATTGTCCCTACGTTCAACTAGTACCTGTCGACCTTGTAAGGGCTCTAAAAGTTTAAACACTAAAATTTGGTATTTATGAGTTTATAGGACTTGGTTTGATTAAAGTAGATACATTATCTGCCGTGCCGTGTGATGTCGGCTTAGAATAGCATCACCCCATTTCTACCCCGTGGGAGTCGTAAGAGGAGACTAAGGGACTTGAGGGTGTGTATTGCAATTTTAGGTGATGGGCTGACAACCTGTCACTATGGCGATACACATTTTTCCGAATGACCGTCAAATATATCAGACGTGGAGTAGGTAAATGTCCGTATTTGCGGCCTTTTACGCTCTGCCTACCCCGCAAGGGATAATAAGCGTGATATGTGTAGGTACATTACCAATTTAATTGAATGAATATACCTACCATAGCTAGCTTAATACCTAATATGTAAAGTTTATTTCTTGCCTTGGTTCCGAAACTGCTACTACGTAAGTACAGTCAAGATCTTGACAGGCTAGACATTCAAACGCAAATTTAAATCTTATGCACCTGGCAATAAGGCGATCCAAATTCAGAACTATATAGCCTGTCAATCTTGACTGTACCTGCTTGTAGTACAGTCACAGAATTTGTGACTGTTGAAATATATTCGGTATTAAAGTTGTCAAATTTCATATGATCAAAAATTCTGCGGGAAACCATTTCAAAGACTTCTATTTATTTAATAATTGTGAGTCATATATTTTGTAAGTTTATATCATTAGGTATTTATTGCCTTCTTTTGTGACCTCTGATCCAAGTGGGAATTATGTGATTGATAATGACGCAAAATCACACAGTTCAACACCATACAAAATGTGCTACATTCCAATTAATCAATTGTCAGGGTTGAACCGTCCTTATCACGTTGAACGCCACGCGGCCCACCATGTAGGCCAACCAAGGACCACGCATTGAGGCCAACAGAAAATCCTTATTATCTTGATTTTAGTCGATTTTGTTTTATTGCGTAGATCGATTGCAAATACTTCGAAACACATTGTGCATTAAATACTTAGCTGTTATTCTACCAAAAAGTGAGTAAATTTACAAATGGCACACTAGTGTCCCCCGTGGCCCTAGCGGAGGGAAATCACAAAATCCTTCCGCGGGGGCCGCGGGGTCAAGA
Organism: Tuta absoluta; assembly: GCA_027580185.1. NCBI lineage: Eukaryota > Metazoa > Arthropoda > Insecta > Lepidoptera > Gelechiidae > Tuta > Tuta absoluta. The sequence goes on from JAQAHW010000008.1 coordinate 6,037,887, forward strand.
TGCGACCCACCCCGCACGCCTCCCCCGTGGTCACGGGTGACTAAGGTGTTAGACGTCATTATTTAGAATAGAAATTATTTTTGTTCTACTGCCATCTATTTCTTAATTGCCTAGCGTAACCTAGTTTGTCGGAGAACTCAAGCAAGTAAACAGCAACGAAGTAATGGTCAGTTTTGACGTCCAATCCCTTTTCACTGCCATTCCAGTCAAGGATTGTATCGAAATAGTTAACGAAAACTCCGGGAAAATAACATAGCAATAGAATATGCAGAACTTTTAGAATGGTGCCTAACATCTGGTTACCTATTGTGGAATGATGAGTTCTACATACAAGTCGATGGCGTGGCTATGGGCTCTCCAGTATCCCCCTTGATGGCTGACATCTTTATGGAGGACTTTGAGGATCGAGCCCTAAGGCAAGCTCCGGCTGTGCCGAAGATGTATAAGAGGTACGTAGACGACACCTTCACCATCCTTCCACAAGACCAAGTTACTGCTTTTCTAAATCATTTTAATTCAATTCGTCCCAATAATAAAACAATGGAATCAGAGCAAAATAATAAATTAGCATTTTTAGATATTCTAATAATAAAAAACACAAATGGTACAATCAGTCATTCCGTTTATAGAAAGCCAACCCACACAGATAGGTACCTAAATGGTAACTCTCACCATCATCCGAGCCAATTAGCTGCCGTTGGTACCTCTTTGTTTCAGAGAGCTCGCGTTATCTGTGACCCCCAACACCTAGACGGTGAGATCAAGCATGTGAGACGAGTACTCCATGAAAATAACCTGAAGCCACCCCGTCAACGTCACAAAAACCATGCCAAACCATCCACAGTCGAACGACAACCAGCATACTTACCATACTTGAAGGGAGTAACTGATAAGATCGGTAGAATTTTGAAGCGAGCTTTAATCAAGACCATTTTCAAGCCGCCAAGGAAGATCAGCCAGTACATCAGATCAGTCAAATGCAACATCCCTCTCCAAGACCCTGGTGTTTATAAACTTGACTGTGACTGTGGACTCTCATACATAGGAGAAACAAAGAGAAATGTATCTACACGTCTAAAAGAAAATATTGCTGATGTAAAAAACCGTCGTGACAGACAGTCTGCAGTGTGTGAACATATCATGGATAACCCCATCCATTATGTCAGATTCGATAAGGCAGCAATACTAGCGAGAGAGAAGAGATTCATTCCTAGGAAAGTACAGGAAGCCATAGAAATTCAAAAACATCCGAATTTCAACAGAAATACTGGATGGGGAATCTTATCAACGTGGACTCCGCTGATTACACAGCAGAAGAACCAGATCCAACATACTGTAAGACCTACTACACGAGATACGGTTTCAGCATTTTGCGTGGAACCCGGACGTTACGCTGGGCAATTAAGAAATAGATGGCGGCGGTAAAACAAAAATAATTTCTATTCTAAATAATGACGTCTAACACCTTAGTCATCCGTGACCACGGGCTCTGTAAAGAGCTCGAAAAACACAACTTAAATTTGGACGTAGTCCAAAATACGTAGTTTTTCTTATAGTTTGTATGGAGCACACTGAAGCGACCCTAACGATTGGTAAAATTTGCAAATATTTTTTAAGTCTTTTTCGATAGACGAGAACCAAGCTGACCGGGCTGTTCTACAGGGCCATGCGGCACACTGTTTTAAACATTTAGTTTGATACCGATGTCCTATGGCCTATAAAGTGCGTTTGAACAGAAGCCTACCGCTGGGTCACACGGTGAGTCTCGTGGCCTGAATGGTACAGCATGGTCGGGGTCACATGTGAGCCTCGTGGCCTGAATGGAAACACCATGATTTTTGCGTGGCGTTCAACGTGTTATTAAAAATAATGTAATGACTAATGAGTTATAGTTTAATCTTATTGAAATAATACTAGGTATTATATTGTATTGAACGTTAAAAAGAAGGTCTAATTTTTTTTTTGGTATCGTTCTATCCGTGGAAACAACTTAGAAAAAGCTTAAACCTCGTTTTACTGTTAATAATAAGACCGTATATTTTTATACCTGCCTAGGTAAGTTCATTAAGTAGGTAGGTAATAGCTAATAGTCATAGCCAAAATAAGGAAGCTATAAGCTAGCTGGATAACTAGCTAGACAGAATATGAGTCAGACTATTTACAAAAAAGTCGATCTTTTAGCTTTTGACGGCCAAACAGTCAAGATCACGCTAAATTAGACAGTAAGTTTGAACTTTGTACCGTTCTTACTCCGCGCGCATACGACTTACGTTGCCAGATTGAGTGTCTAACCGCACGTGAGCTTGACTGTACTTATAAACCAAAATTGGTGTCAAGCTGAATCGGTTTTTTAGTACGAAACTTAAGGTAAGATGACACTACCTGAGGAAGGGATATTAGACAAGTGTAGATCCTACTTAAATTATTATTTATCTTTATATTTCTTACGGCTGCTAATTCTAGTTACAACTATTCGTGTTTTTGTCGACCCTACCTATCACTACGTAGGTATTTAACATAAAAATGAGTTGCTATCAAGCCAAATGTGTGTCAACCTTGATAATGATTGTGGCGTGTCACAACAACGGCGGCGCAAGCGCGCGCTGATTTCGCGCAATTTTGCTTTTTGTGCGGAATCGAATGCGCAATTAAATGACAAATGATACCAATTGCTACAGGAAAATTCGCTGTAATGCTTAGTGAGATTTTTGAAACCCTTCGCTTTATCTCTGTGAAAAGGTGGAAAGAACTGTTTATTCAGAACTTTTTTTTATTCGCAAAACAGAAACATTTTGCCAAAGTGAAGGAAACAAAGTATCATAGCAAGAATAACAACAATTAGGTCTGTTTTCAAATATGTTGGTAACAAAAGTGAATAATCAGGAAAACATAAAGGACAATGAGGATAATAGTATGGATGGATCATTTCCTTTGATTTTTTTAGTTTAGCCTCAGACCGAATTTCAAGCAACGGCTGTATCGATATAGTATGTCATCCAATGTCACACAAAAATGTCATTGGCATAAAGGCGAGAGGCGAGCGGGCGACGACAGATTTGCGGCGTGTCTGAAAACGCCTTAGAGGCCATCTCATCGTTCTTAGTTTGTCTGAAAACTGAAATTTTCACACCTTATTTCAAAATGTGTATTTTGCCAACTCTGTCGATCATTTGGCCCGCTGTGTAAAATTAAAATAGAAGACGCTGATTTTTAGAACACGTAAAGTTTGTTTCTTGTCTATTACTTATATCATTAGTAGAATCTATCTTCTGAGATAACCGTGACTTTTTAAAGGATTATATATAACTGTCAAAAGGTTTTGAAATTAAGAAACTTTTTACCTTTTGTTTATTCGTGATGACTCCTTCAAAGAAAAGAGTTAAGGAAAATACATACGTATTTTGTTAAAGATCTTTGTTTTCTATTATATCGAAAATACCCGAAATTTGCGTCTGAATGTATAGTAGATAGGTACATAATGTGCAGGGCCTGAAATAAAATCGTTTCAGTTGTGTGTCAATGGCCGGTCAGTGAGACAGTTTTGGTTATTTTGTATTCTGCTTACAGTTTGAAGTATAGAAAATCACGGTGACAATAAAATTATAGATGAGTGTCGCAGGCATTGCCAGGGTAATAAAATAAGAGACACCGGACTCACGTATGTTTCGACACGAACAGCGGCTTGCAGTCATATTTTTCATAAAAAAATTCTGTTTGAGTTATTTTTTAAATAGCTTGTACTATTTATTGTTATTATGGAGCAATCTATTCAATTGCCAAATTAAAAACGTTACAATCAATCAGAATTATCTATAACTAAGGCAACGTCTGACTAATCGAAATTCGATATAGGTATCGATAAAGGAATTTATCTTTGTACTTTGTAAACTGTAATTGTTTATCAGGTAACATTAAATATATTCAGTTTGAATAAATCTGGAAAACTTTAGAAATATGGTAAAAATAGGACCATACACAGTGACAGATTAAAAAAAAATGTTTGGTTGGGCTTAATTGTTTGTAATATTTCAGAAAAGTATATCACTAGTAGGTAGTTCAGTTCAGTTTTATGATAAGAAGACCTGAAAATATTTGTAGTTCATAATAATTGTAACCTAATTAGTATCAGCTGTGAAAAGACATTATATATGAAATCAAAGATCTTCTGGACGAGAACCTAAATAAATGTAACATTGGCCTCAATTCGGAAAATATTTTTTCTTAACTCTACTCTAAATTCGCGCTGTCACTTTCCGTCAAATAGGTTTAGCCAAGAATAAGAGATATCATGTTTAAAATACCAGTCGGTTTTACGCCATTTGTAATCAAATTAGTCGCCATTGTTTTCATCGTCGCTTTATTTTGTCAGATCACGCGTATTTTGCTTCAAATTACTATAAGATATGACATGACTTAGATATTTCCTATCCTTTTCTAAACTTATTTGACGGGAATTAACGATAATTTATATCCCGAGTTGAGGCCATTGCATTGCGTTACTAAAGGTTTGTAACAGAACGTTACCACACGTTACGCTTCTATGGTGCTGTCTGGTTTAGTCTTCGTAATAAGTAAAAATAAATTATTTTTGAAAAATAATTAAACTACATCTGTTCTTGACAGAGGAAAGATATTTTTTTCCAAAAAGTTGAAATTAACCTAGTGCCCGATTGTGAAATCTACCGGGTGGTGATAAGAAACAACTTTCTCCAAGGAACATAGCTTGAAATATAGCCAAAATATAGATTTTTAGTTTCCATAGTAACTCAAATCAGCTGATCGGCAATATCCGCAATTTTGGACGTGAGGTCCATTTTTTTCGTATTTCGACCTATGTTACTTATCACCAGCCTATCTTGAGTTTTCGCTATCGGTCACTATAAAAAATCACCCTTTATTCTTTTTTTACCACAGGCGAAGTAAAACAGATAACTGCTGAAACAGTCTGAATATATTTTTAAAACTGACTTTCGAAGATTTAATAAAAAGGTTTAAATCAATCGTAATCATATCCTGAAATGCACCGCTACCTGACCCGTCTGACTCTTCGTATTACAATTACAAATGAAATTATCAATCAAAGGGGCATTGCACTTCTACTCGGTCAATACGTTATCCTGCTTCACCTGCATTTGCATTCAAAATGGCCCGGGCCTCGATACTCTGCTAATACCATCGACATTCAACTGTCATTCTGTGGCCACTGTGATTTTCTATACCTCAAACTGTTAGCGGAATACGAAACGGCCAAAACCATCCAACTGACACTCTATTGAAACAAAATTGAGAGACTTTTCAGATAGCGGCATACAGCGCCTGAAAAACTGACTGAAATATATTTTTAGGGGAAAGTTGTTCAGTTGCATTGTCTCATTCATCTCATTTTCATTGTCTGAACACTAGTTATGTATCGAATAGTTTCTAAACTTATACCTACCAGCTACCTACTTTATCCATTTTCTTCTCACACTGGGTTCAACATAACTAACGATAGATGAAGGTACAAATGCAAATGCAAAATTATTTATTTCCACATATTAATTCATTTACATTCATTATGATATGTTGACAAATCATTCCAGGCGGGTCTACAAGTAGCTTAGGAAGGTATCTTAGTTACACAGTGGAAGAAAGTTATGGACACATCATGGCTGACTTTAAACTCAGTCAACGACGGCCGATGTGGCGAAGTGGTAGTGCGACTGCCTGCGACGCAAATCATCCGGGTTCGATTCTCGGTGGGGCACTCATAAAGTTGATATTTATCACTTTGTGAATTTGTTCCCAGTCTGGTTAGAACATGTACCTGTATATATAAAAAGGACTCTGTGGGTTAGAACATTGCAGGCTGAATCACCTGATTGTCCGAAAAGACAGATGGATGGAGATTCCGTGCGAGGGCATGTCAAGCCGTCGGCCCCGGTTGCTGTCTATGATTACTTTTTTTTATGAAGTATGGGTTTGCTCTTGACTCTAGTCTAGGTCAAAGGACAGAGATCGAGTCTTAGATGGAGCGAGCGAGCGAGCGAGCGAGAAGAAAGTAAAAACGAAACATAATAAAATCAACATTAGCATATAAGATAGAAAGACTAACAGTAGTCAGAATGCCCGCAGATTTACTGTTTGCGGTTATGTGAACTCAAAAAGGTTCTTTAACCTTATATTTTATAGGTACAGCAACCTACCCATTTAAAGTATCAGCCTGTACCAGTTATTTATTTAAGCCAATTAAAAAACCAGTATTACTTCATCCCTTAAACAGGTTTTCCGTACATGCATGATTTTTATGCTTAATCTTAAATTAAATTATCCATAATTCAACAAAACTTGTGTTAAATTCCTGGCAGCTTAAAAAATATCCTTATTTACATATATAATGATTAATTATCGACTGATGAATCATAGCATTATCAATAACCAACGTAAACCTTAACCCTCTATTCAATAATTCATTCTCTTCAAGTAGGCACCTATTTATCATGTCATATCAATGACTTATTTAATACTCAGAGATTAAAAAGGGCCGAAGATAACCCTAAAGACGCCGCGCTAGGCTAGGTGCTGCATGCCCTCATCAGTAAAAAAAAATATGATTCGAGATTGAAGTACTACTGGAGCTTACACCTAATGTCTTTTCTTAAGAAGAGGAAGTTCTACCTATATACAAGATGTTCGGCAGATCGTTTTACATACGAAAAAGGGTGTTGGTTTCTATTCGTGATTCTGAACAACTTTTACTATCAGGCCATCTGCGAATTCACAAAAAAAGATTTTCCATGGAAAAATTCATATTTACTCGGCAAAAATTTACAGAACATCCAAAAAAAACTGAATCAGCATGTAGCGTCATAGTAAATGTTGTTCAGAGTCACGAGTACAATCATCTGACTACATTTACTATAGCAAGCCAAAAAAAAATGTCCTTTCCTTATATATATAATTCACCCTATCAGTATTCGTTGGGCTAAATATCTATTTATTTAGATGGATATACAATCCAAAAAAAAAGGTAGGCTAGGCTGAAGTATGTTACATACATACTGTATGTATGTACATGTAGGTATGTATGTAAAAAAGATGACATGAAGCAAAAGGGTGTAAACGAAGATTTGACGGCTGACAGAGATGAATGGAGGAAAAAACATGTCGTGCCGAACCCAAATAAAGTGGGATAAGGGCAGGCAAGTGAAGATGACGTTGGTTTTAATTATAACCGGGTCACTGAACCATTTTTTACTAATTTACAACATTCTATAAATAAGCTTCATTATCTGTACTGCAATCTCGGTTCGCGGATTTCGATAAATGACGTTTTCTTCGGGTTATGAATGTTTAAGTGCATACGTGGCAGCACCTTGCCTGGGGGGGCGTCTTAAACCTATTCGTGGTTCTCCCACTCGTTGTCCGTCGCTGTGAATTTTGACGCACCTTAACATAACGCATGCGTCTGTCAGACAAATGGAAATTGTGATTTCCTATCTTATACCCGTACAATAACGGCTACGGTGCATAAAGTTCGTTAAACAGACGCATACGTCAATGTACCATAGCCGTATTCGTATGAGAAGTAAGATCGGAAATAGCAATTTCCTTTCGTCTGACAAACGCATGCGTTACGGTGCGTTAAAAATACACAGCGACGGACGACAAGTGGGAGAATCGCCTTAAAAGATCAACGTACTAACTTACTTATTCTGCCGTTATTTGTGTAGGTATAGGAACGTATATATATACTAGAATTGGTAAGTTTCTGGTCAATTTAATCGAGCATCACTCAATTGAAGTTACAATATTGTGTTAGGTTCTAGTATTTTTGTTTCTTAGAGCCAGTCTAGATTAGGTGACTACCTAACTGCATTAAGTATGAAAACAGCTATTACACGTTTTCCCGCGGTAAAAATTATAATCTAAATAGTTAGTCTTTTACTCAGAGATGGATATCTTAGAGTAAAATGACTAACTATTTAACTAATGTAGGTAATGTAACTTTCCAACGGTGAAAATATATTAGAATCTTGCCAATTGTTACGGAGACTATCAATAACCCACACAACCCTTTTTTTAGAACTTTAAAAATTGCACCGCAGGCAGGATTTGAACCTGCGCCTTTCGGTATCAGTATTTCAGACGCCTCTATCGACTGAACTATCACGGCTCACCTGCTGTTGCTGAAATAATGCAAGTAAGTATTCAAATACAGCGTGGTAGTTTTAAACTAATTACATACACATACACATATCACGCCTATAATCCATTGCGGGGTAGGCAGAGCGTAAACGGCCGCAAGAAACGGACATTTATGCGACGTCCGACAAATAATTGAGGGTTATTCGGAAAATTGTGTATCGCCATAGTGACAGGTTGTCAGCCCATCGCCTAAAATTTAATCTACATTTCCCATTGTCAAAAGACTAGCGGCCCGCAGCAGTTTCGCCCACAGCTAATCGTCTTCCCGCGAAATGTTTCATACATATATCATCTATATTATATTCGAATCCGTTATGTAGTTTTAAAGATCATACATAGGGACACCGGGACGCGGGAAGCGACTTTAATTTATACTGGATTTCCGCTCATCGGTTTCACCCGCTGCCACTCATTTTCCCGTGGTAATAGTTGTTTTCCTGCGGTAAAAAGTGGCCTATGTGTTATTCCAGGTTATACCACAAAATAGGCGCGCCGCCGCCAATACTTACTTTGTGGTTATACTCTACCTGTGTTCCAAATTTAATCCAAATCGATCAAGCCGTTTGAGCGTGAAGAGGTAACAAACATACATTCACACAGACAAACTCTCAGATTTATAATATTAGTACGGATTATGTAGTGATAGTGATGATTTGAAGAGTTATATTATTATGTAGGTAAGTGTCGTCAAATCCTCTGACTTTTAATAGTGTTTGGAGATTTGAATAGTTTGTTTATAAGTTTTGTTAATCTTTCTCAGTAAGTGAATCAAATTGTATTCTTTTGAGAAATAAAGTATCTTAAACCATAAATTGTTTACCTATGTATAACCTTCTATTAAGCCTAAGGGGACACTTAAATAAAACTACTAGGCATTTTAACTAAGTATCTTGTAAGATCTACAAGGCCAGAGTAGGTATTGGTTGCATTCCCAGCATTAAATTGCTAGCATTCATTATAATAGGTAAACAGTTTTTGGTACTGCCTGCCACAAATAATAGGTAACGGAAATAAGGGTCGTTTTGATCTAATTAACCATTGGTAAAGTAACATTTTAAGGTTAGGCGAAGTTTGATAATATTGAAATTAAAATATTCAGACGGAGGGAATTTGAACCCTTCAGCGATCGGAGCTAGCAATTAAATTCCTTAAAATGGGTCGCAGTTGTCAAAAATTATAGTTTGTAACTTTATTTTGTAAACAAAACTTTTAAAGCAGTAAACATTAATAAGGCACCCACCGGTAGGAGCGAATTGTTTATGTCTTTTCCCTAATATTTATTTCAAAACTACTTATCTAACAACTAAATTGTATTGCGCAGCGTAATTTCATTCGATACGTCTACATCCGACACTCACTTCCACACACGACACTGAACTCTGCCAAATTAGAACGCCCTATTTACAACAAACCAAAACATTGCTTAAAACTATTACAAAAGTGCAAAATACTTACTCAAATAATTGTTTATCCTTTTGTATCCAATGTTCTATTCACTATGTTTACGAAGAATGCCGAAATATTTTTTTTTCACTGTGTTCTTAATTTAAAATTGTGTCGGGGAGCGCGCGCGTCGTGCACCGTCTACGTTCCGTTATTGACTGGTCTGAGTTAGGTTAGAGTATAGTTACATACAGACAGACACATTCGGTGATTCTAGTAAATATTCTACTAGTAGAATGAATGACTAGGTAACTAAGAAACCTGTTAGTTTAGTGCCTAGGTCTTACTCTTTTCTTATTCTTCTTTTCGTGTGGGTTACCAAGTCGATGAACGACCCGATAAACCCTGGTGTCAGAGTTTTTCAACCGCCTACTACTACTACTAGTAGGCCTCTGGTTACAGATTTTTATCCTCCTTCTACTGCTAGTAGGCCTCTGACATAGTTGTGTATCTTTTGCCGTCAAAATCATAAACAGCAACCGAGACCGATACGACTTAAAGTGCCCTCCGAAGCATGGTGTTACTCAAAAATTTAGGTTATTTGTATATACCTACGTACAGATCTACTAGGTACATACGAATTCATAAAAATGGCAAGTGTCTGAAGATTCTCCAGTTCTTATGAAAGCTTTTTAAATTAACTTATAAAATAAATTGCTCACAAAATGTTTCGACAAATTAGCATATGAAATGAAAAAGCATTAATGATTGAGGTAGATTTTGATTTGTATTATATCTACCTACGGTTATATTCTGTATTTATTGCGTTTATTCAAGTAACCATATCTTTTCTATCCATTACTCTCGCACCGCTCTATTTTCTAAACTTTCTCTTCCCCCCAAAGGTCTGGAAGTCTGTGTCTAGAAGAGATCGGCCTTTGCGCATATTAGCCATAAATTTTCCTGTTATTTTTTTTTCTGTTATAACTTACTTACTTGCTTTATTGTAAGTAATTTTCTGATTGACCCTCAAATATTTGTCTAATGTGGCGTAAATGCCCGTTTTTTGCGGTTGTTAACGCTCTGCCTACTCCGCAGGGGATTTTAGGCGTAATATGTGGGTATGTCATTTTCCAATACTCGTAGAGTCGTATACCTTTTACGTATTGATCCTCAAATAATTTATGTGTAACAAAAACACAAAAAAATATTTCCAATAAAAATGATTTGTTAAGGGGTCGGTCATAACATAAATTACGTAACGCAATTTAGCTTTAATTACGTAACTCTACTTTTCGTTTATTTCAGGATTTCAAATTTTCATAACGAGAGAATTTGCGCAATTTTTTTACATTGTTGCTCTCGATTCTAACAAGGCATCTCCGCAAATTTTCTTCCAAAATTATTATTTTCAAATTAATTAAACGGAAACATTAAATATCAGTAGGTATAATTACCTAATATGACTCAATCTTGTTGATTAGTATGCATAAAACAACAGATTTATTGCAAATAATAATTATTATTTACAGTAAAATAAAGGTAGTATGAAAGACTGATTTCCGGACATTTATTAGTATTATTAGGTACTCCAGTCTTCTTCAAAAACTAGCTTATAAACTCGGGTTACAAGGTTACATTGTGCGTCAAATAAATTTTTATTACCAAAACTGATCCTAGTTTTTATGTCTCTTGTTCTTTTTTTTTAGGGTTGCTTACCTTAAAAGGCAAAAACAGAACCCTTAAATAAATAAAAAACACTTTTTTGTTCGTCCGTCTCTCTGTCAAGCGGTCATTGCCCTTTATCTCGGCAACGTGTAATGATATCGAAGAAATTACAATCATTCATGGTTATAATTTAAACGGGTTCTTACCGACGAATTTTATTATTGCGAGTTCCCGATATTTCGACGCTGTTGCAAGCGTCATGATCACGGGTAAACTATAAATTAAAAGTATTATATTATAACTATAAATAGTGAAAAAAACCGCGAAAGGTAAAAATTTAGAATTAAAATCCTGGAGTCAAGTCTGCTGCCGCCTTTAGTTGTAATAAAAATAAGCTTCTAAATTAACGCATATAAGTTAGGGCCTATAAATGGCCTTATGGCCTTAAATGTTAACTACAAAAACGCGTGTTTTTTTCATCCTCTTGTTGGTATCTCGCCTCATAGGGTACTTTCCGTGGACTTTGAATTTTGGCAATTAGCTTCGTTTTGAAGTATAGATGTAGGAAAAATTAAAATAATGATTTTTTGTAGCAAATCGAAAAAGAAGAAAATTGTATAATTTTTGGTAGTCGTTCAAGTGGAGTATCATTTGATGAAGATGATTTTTCGGCCATGGCGACCACTTAGGTATTTATTTTTTAGTTTATAAAAGGCTTAAGGTGCATGTTAAGGAACCCTCTGTGGGCGAGTCTGACTCGTGCACTTGGCCGGTTTGTTTTATACAGTTATCAAATTCAATATTACGAGGATCAATTATTGCAAAAAACGTGATTTCAAGGCTACACTGTGCGTCAAATAGGTAATTACTTAAACTAAAAATGTTATTTTTGTTTTATTTTTAAGCAATTAGGTCTAATTATACAGATTAAAAAAGATACGCTAATCTGGGGTTCCTCAACTAGTCACGCAAGATAATAAAATTAGCGCTCTAGTAGTAGTAAACTGTTCTTCCTCATAACCTTGCTGATGTTACTTTTTGGAACCGTAGACCTGATTTATTGTTGACGATATCAATAAAAGAGCCACTAGCAACTTAAATAAGTATTATTTCCGAACTTTTGATCAAAAATAAACAAAAAATTAAAAGTATGTAGTAACAAAAAAAAAAAAATTGACACAAAAATCGTGTGCTTATTTTAATTTAAACCCATATTTTGAATATCATCAAAAATATGCTTATACAGTAACAAAAAGGTATATCAAGCCGAAAGGAGGTCAACGTACCTACTCATGACAATGAACAACTTTCCCCATGGAACATAGGTTGTTTTTTAAAAGTGGCCTTAGTAAAACCTGCCGATCTGAAATTTTGTATGGGACGTTCAACTTTTTACAGGGAAAATTTATCAGTTTCATGAGTACCTTGACCTTCTTTCGGTTCTTCCTTTTGTTACTCCAAAATATACATTTTATATTTAAATGGGAAATATCCTTACTAGTGTGACCACGTTTGTATTGAAACAAAGTTTTCTTTCTTAACACTCTCGGGTAAGTTTTTTTTTTTGCGTCTTAAACGTGGATAAAGACGAGGTAATATATCGTTACTAGGGTGACCGACCGCGTTTGTATTGAAGCAAAGATTATTTTTTATCATAATGCTGTTGGGTAAAATTCTTTTTTCCTCTTAAACGTGGATAAAAAAGGGGTAAAATATCCCAACTGGTCACCCACCACGTTCGTTATGAATCAAAGAGAAAAATTAAAGCCATTTTAAACATTATAAAAAATATATATTTCACTTATCTGATTTTCATTCGTAGAAACGTGGATAATAACACACCTGCTTTGGTTTGCTAACACAAAAAAGTAAGCACTTTAAATATGATTTTGACTTAAAGTTCTAACATGTCATTAAAATATTTAAATAGACATATTAAAAATACTTCTTGCAAAAAAAAGTAGGTACCTATACCTACTACTTATAAAGTATAGCGAAGTATCAAAGTATACAAAATTATACCTACCTGCCTCACCTACTACATATTAACAATATCCGTTATGTATACAAAATATATCTGTGTCTATTCTTACGCAACCTGACCATGAAAACAACAAAAATTGCTGCGAACTATACCTACACAAATTTTGTGCTTGATCATCATGACATGAAACAACGATATTGCAAGGTTGTTTGACAGGGTACTAAACTATATAGGTATATACATAGCATTTATGAAAAGCTCGTATTTTGAGGAAAAGGTTGACGCAAAAATATGCAAACAATTTACTTAACCAGGCAAAACCCCCCAATAATAGATTGTATCAGAAATGATATGGTTACGTGCAGGGAAAATCTTTATACTTTGAAAGATATGTTTTTACTGGGTAGCTACTAAATTATATAGGTACCCACGTAGCATATTATGGAAAGCTCGTAATTTAAGGATAAAGTTTTCGTAAAGATCTTGAACTACATACACAGGTAAATGAAGGGATGAAATTAAAACTAAGATAAAATAGACCTAACATACCTATTATGCTAAAAAATACCGTCTAGTACGCCCCCATGAGCCATGGTACCCAGTAAGCTGGATGCGTTTCCCCTATGGATGGCCAAGCTTAGCCATCCAATCTCGTTGGCCGAGAAAGCTGCAGCCAAATTTCGTCTGATGCGCTCTAGAACCAAGGTGCAGTTAAGATATTCATATGTATCTAAACATCATGAGCCCATTTCGGTTTTGGGTCAAAGACCAAGTCCCATACATGCACTGACCAGTCCTCTTTGCTGCGATAGCTAAGTAAGTAAATTTTCCTTTTTATTAAAATATTAACTATGAATTTTCCTGTTACTTTTGTTTGTTATTTTTGTGCAATAAAGTGTTTTTACTTGCTTAAAGTGAATTCAAATTTGGTAAACAAATAAATGAATATCATCTGCGTTTTATGATTTGATACCCAAGTAGGACAAGGTTCCACAAAAAACCTTAAGCAGAGCAAGTAGAAGCAACACCTTGGAATATAATAGGAGATATAAATTCCTCTGCAGTCCAGTTTAGATATTCAACGCGTGTGATGCATCTTAGGTGCCTCTTTACTGTTCAGTGGCGCACTATGAGGTCGGAATATACAATGGATGCACTCCGCAGAGATGGGAATTAAGAAAGGAAAATTTTGAGTCACCATGACTGAATCTAGTTGAAGTTGTACTTATCTACTTCGTAGTCGTAGTAGAGAATGAATAGCTTAGGGTGGTAGGGGTACCTATAGGTACGACGACTATTAGGATGTTAGTAAAATAGCGTAATTTCGTGAGTTTCTTAGCCTAATGGAACTGAATATTTTTTACTTCGCCTTTTCTTCTGGTAGACTCCAATATAGATAAGTACTCACTTATGTAGCAACTTGACTCTAACTGAGTAGATTTTGACTGTCTAACTTAGCGCGCATTCATTCGTGGCAGTGAATAAGACATTCTGGGAATTGAACGCTAGTCATTTTGGGAATTGGACATCAGGTCACACGCATTGACCTCGATACCTACTAACTGATTTTTGATTTTCCCTGTAAATAAAATGCGAAAAACCAACCAAAAAGAACTTATACCTACCTTAGCATTAATTCGTTATATTTAATGAAACAGAACGCAAACGTTACTTTATGTAAATATGATTATGGTGTCATATTTGATAGCTCTCTCTCTCTTTTCGTGTGAGACAGCGAGTCGTCCAACGACACGGATAGCTGAAGATATTATAAAGGTATGCTGTCTTTTTTTGTTTAACTTCTATGTAACATTTTTCCTTGCTTTATAAATAGCCTCAAGAACAAAAGAGCCTCGCGATGCTATTGCTAATGAACTTGCAAATCATTAAGGGGAAATAATTGCAGTTTACTCCGAAGTTTATTTGCACGTGGAAAACTTGGTTAATAGGTTAATCCTATACCTACCTCAAGGAAAATATCATGCTTCACTACCTGCCTACTGGACTGGAGAACGTTAAAAATTTACAATGTTACACGTAACTTACGTACACTCCAACAAACCAGCAAAATTACTAGGTAATTGATTGTATAGGTGCTTGCTTAATACTTTCATGATAAGTTGCTTAAAAATTCAATGTACCTAAACATTATCGAAGGATGTTTATTGCCGGACAGTGCAGCTGTATGTTAAAATGTTTGCAAAATAAAATAAAATATTGCGTGATTAAGTGTTGTTTGATTTCTAAAAGAAAAAAGAGCGAGGGTTCCTGAGTGACGCATTTTAATACAAAATATACTACCCTATTTTCTTCTTGAGTAATGCCTCTACATATAGCAATAGATTTTTTTTTACTAAAGGCTTTTTTTTTTCAATTAAAAAAAAAACTTGATAAGGCAAAGAGAATATAAGCTATTTTCTTTTTTATAGAAAAATATAAGAAGCGATCTTTTTTCAATTAAAAAAATATAATTATTGGGCATGCCCTTAGTAAACCTTAGTTTAAAATAAAAACCACTTTTTATAACTCTAGCTGGAAGTAAATAGGGGAATACATGTAACCCAGGAACCTTTATACTGCTTTTGTGCATATTGTTGGGTTTTAGCAGGCGCCTTAAAAAAATGAATGTTAAAAAGGGTTCGTATCGTACCCTCTTAAATATTTCTTAAATCTGAGGTGTTTGTCTGAGGTGTACCTTTAAATATCAATAATATTTTTGTAAAAAGGTTTCAAAAGGTGCAGTAAAATAAAAACGTTTTACATATAAAAATTTCATAAACCATTTATTCAAAAATTATATAAAACATTACTTATTATTTAAATCTATATAAAACCATATAGCTACCTAACCTAGCCGCTTTACATTGGACCATAATTTGCTATAACTTGTTTCAACCAAGAAAGATTCTGAATCAACCGGTGAAAAATATTTTCATCTCTTTTATTAATCCATAACTATTTTATTAGTTTTTATAGGTACTATCCGAATCACTATTATTTAAGGGATCTACTTATACTGATTAGCTGTATGAAAAACCAGATGAAAAGCAGTTTAAGTTGATCCCATAAAGGATCTTTCTTGACTGAAACGTATTACACCTACGCTAAGTACATTACATACCGTGATCCCTGAATAGAATCTAACTTAAATTCTCTATGGAAAATGTATGGACAAAGAATATAATACATATAAATTGGACAATATACAAATAAACATTATGAATCACATAAGTGTTTGTGACCGTGTGTACAGAATGTTTTTTAAAGCCAAATAAATTATGTACGTGGTATTAGGTAATGGACGGTGTACCGATAACTTTGCAGGAATGTTAACACCATGAAACAATTTTTTTTTTCTGTGGAGGATATATTGGTAAACAAGAATAATTTTTCAACCTCCCATACAAAATTCCCAGTCAGCTGACAGGCTATCTATGGAAACTCGAAAAAAAATCGTTTCCCAACATCGGCTCTTAGTAAAAACTGTTCAGTTTGATGGTCTGATAATGCTTGCAAAGTTTTTGATACACCGTCCCTTACACTCTGTATAAGAATAACAGAATTATATTTCTTACAGGCAAGCCTTGTTGGCAAGACATATTATAGATATTTAACGTTATTCTAATTTATTTAAGAGTGTTTACAGACGACCGATTTTTACTCCCTTGCAGATAAAAATAGAACTTGGCAATGCACGCCGTGAAAAAATGGCCTGATAAAAATGGAAAATTGAACCAACACGCCATCTGTTTTAATTTCGTACTAGAGTGAAAGAGAGCTGATGGTTTATCGTACAAAAAGACGACAAATCGGAAGAAAGTTTAAACAGTAGTATGACTTGGGGAGTGGCCATCTTGTAAACACCCTTCATGTTTTCATCATAATAATAACTTGTTTCTGAAATAAAACAGGGAACTGGTTTGTGCAAGGTTAAATAATTTTTAGGAACCCATTTTTTGGTATTTTATATTATTTTTCCGAAATAGAATGAGCACACGAATTGTAGGTATGAAGGGATTGGAACAATCAAAGTACTTTTTTAATTAAGTTTAATATTATTCTTAACCTAGCATTGGATTTTTTATTTGTGGCATAGAAACCAAATATTATTTGTGAAGTTTATCACATTTTAAATCACAAATCAATTTGTTATAAAGGCACTTGAATTACGTAAGGTAAGGTGGAGAAAGGCTAGATAGATATACAGTTCATTACCTAGGGTAGAACTATCGCGATAGTATTTTGTCCTAACATTCTATTTTCATTCATCAAATAATGTAAATTTTCAGCAAAATAATATAAAAAAATACAAAATACTAGTATTGCCCCGGTTACCACACCTTACCTTATAAATCTTTTAACAAAATTACATAATGTAGAATAATAAAATAACAAATATGTCATGATATAGCTAATTATTAATAGTCCTGTTAAAAATAAAGTATGTTTAAATGAGCAAACCAGTTTTACGAGTAGCATAGTTTAAGAGAGTACGATGATGGAACATTAAAGTCACTTTTTAAATAGTAAATAAGTACTTTATTTTAATGAAAAGAAGAGAATAGCTTGGAGATATGCAACAAATGAAGACAATAAAAAATCTAGGTATTTAATTAAACCACGATTGTCTTTTTGGGTGAAAATGTGTCTCACTCAGTCTAGCGAATTCTTATTGGCGCGTAAAAGCAAATTGTTGCTAGCGCCATCTGCAATAAGCTTTGTGTGCGATAAGGTTCCATCTTATTTTGATTTGAATATCATTTTAACCCCGTTGGGACATGTCAAATAGCAATGAAATATTTGTTTGTTTGTATTGTAACGAATGACAGAATAGTTCCTTAATCGAATTAAAATGTCTATCACAATGACTGCGTACAGCTTTAGTCTATTTATTTATTATCTAAGAAGTTTTGTTCTTATGAAAATTGTTGGATCTTCTGAAAGTAGATCAATTGCCGTGTGATGTCGGCTCAGAATAGCATCATCCCCTTTCAATTCTGTGGGTGTCTTGAAACGCTAAGCTTAATTCGTTAACTGAAAAACTTACACCAAGGACTTTCACCGAGGTTTAATATTAAAAATAGACCTCCAATACAAAAAAAATTGCTCTAGTGCGAGTCGGACTTACGCACGAAGGGTTCTGTGTGGTTCCGTGCCATTTTTTAAAATAGAAAAAAAAACGTATTCGTTGTATGGGAGGAATAATTATATGTATATTTTTTTGTATTTTGTTGTTATAGTGCCAACATAAATACAGTATACGATATTAGGGAAAAGTTGTTCAGTTTAACGGGTTTTCGGGAAAGTCAGTCATTCGGAACCTCCCTATATATATTTTTTTAAGATACCTTCAAATTCCATCCAACAATTCTCTCGTACCACTCCCACAGCCTACCGGGTAGACTTGAGTTTCCACCTGAGGAAGAGGAAGGCGGCGACCCTCAGCACGAGGAAGATGAGGCACAGAGCAGCGATGTCCAGCGTGAAGTCAGCATCCACCATGTCCAGCTCCTCCAGGGTCGTCAGCGGGTTCTTGAAGTGACAGTACGTCTGGAATGGAAATACCGAGTTACGATACGTAAAATCCCGTGAAAAAAATAGCATGGCCCCATTTCTTGCCCGTTGGTGTCGTAAGAAGCGACTAAGGGACTCGAGGGTATGTATTGCAATTTTAGGCGATGGGCTGACAACCTGTCACTTTAGTGTCAGTTATCTGATTGACCCTCGAACTTTTGTCAGACGTGGCGGAAATTATTGTTTTTTTACGGCCATTTATGCTCTGCCTACCCCGCAAGGGACTATAGGCGTGATGTATGTATTGTATGATACGTAAAAACAAGATTAGCAAGCTGAAGTGGCGTGTGATGCCGGCTTAGAAAAGCATCACTCCGTTTCTACCCGTGGGTGTAGTAAAAGGCGACTAAGAGATAAATTCATCCACAGAATAGGTAGCAGCGTTCCTTGTGAATTGAAATACTTGCACGGTGCTCGCCAAACGTCAACAGGGAAAGGCCTATGGCCATAGGACTTAGAACTCAAAATCAGCAGCTGATGGGGCTAAGGTGGGGCAAATAGCTCGTAGAACCGACGATCGATGGAGTCGAAGGGTTCTGGAGAGGATTTCGTCTGCATCGGAAGGTGTTCTGACACATCCTCCACCGGACACCCATCCTTCACCGCTCACCCATCTTCCACCGGTCACCCATCCACCGGTCACCCATCAACCAGTCACTCATCCACCGGTCACCCATCCACCGGTCACCCATCCACCGGTCACCCATCCACCGGTCACTCATCCACCGGTCACCCATCCACCGGTCACCCATCCACCGGTTCGCATGAACCAGTCACCTATCCACCGGTCACCCATCAACCGGTCACCCATCAACTGGTAACCCATCAACCGGTCACCCATCAACTGGTAACCCATCCACCGGTCACCCATCCACCGGTCACCCATCCACCGGTCACCCATCCACCGGTCACCCATCCACCGGTCACCCATCCACCGGTCACCCATCCACCGGTCACCCATCCATCGGTCACCCATCATTAACTAACCTGGTGGCACTGCAGCTTGGGTCTGTCGAAGGAATAAGTAGCCAATGCCGTTCCCTCGAACCCATATCTAATGTAGGAGAGGTAGGTGATCCATCTGAGGTAGACAGGGATCGCGTTGAACGACACGAAGAACCCGGAGAACAGCAGGAACGGCACAGACATCACCGGCGCAAGGAACACGCCGTTCTGAAAACATAAAAATTGTTTAGAATGATACTATATCGCAAGTGAATCGAGCCCGTAAGTTTTTAATACGTTCTGCAACTGATACAGGTTAGATTTAGTATATTATATATCGGGTTCTTAGTGCGATATATTATAATGTCGTCGAATCATTATAATTGTGCCCGCGAACTTTTAAGACAGTTTGATAGAAGATAGGTTTACACGCATGTCGCGAGAGCAAGCAAAGCGAGCCCGCAACTTTATAGTCAATACATTTAAAACAAACAAGCGTATAAAGAGCGACGTGAGCCCTCGTCGGCGAATACATATCTGCTTCTTTTTGAGTGGGATGTCTGAGTTCTTCAACCGCCTACTATCAGTAGGTAGGCCTCTCACATGCGCCGTCTAAGTAATCATAGACAGCAACCGGGACCGACGGCTTAACGTGCCCTCCGAAGCACGGAACTAGCTGTCTTTTCGGACTTTCAAGTGGTTCAGCCTGCAATGTCCTAACCAGACTGGGAACAGATTCACAAAGTGATAAATATCAACTTTGTGAGTGCCCCACTGAGAATCGAACCCAGAACCTTTGCGTCGTAGGCAGTCGCACTACCACTGCGCCACATCGGCCGTCAATACATATGATACAAATACGCGTACACCAACCGAAAGAAGAGAGCCCAAACGAGCTTCACGGTGAATAGGAGAGATTAACAAGCGTACAGCGAGCGAAGCCAGATCGGAATTTCACGGTAAATACAGGAGAGGTACAGTCGGTTGTAGCACGTAAGGTATCAGGGGTAACTCCAAAAGAACTGAATTATTTTTAAACCCAGTTAATACATCATAAAAATTTATTCTTATTTTTATAAAAGAAGTGATTTTCTCTAATACATATTCATTTCAAGTAAAGTATCTTGCTGGGGACAGAAATAATTCAGTTCTTTTGTAGTACCCCTGGTGCCTTAGGTGCTACAAGCGACTGTACATATGTACATACGTATTTTGAGCGAAGCGAGCCCGCATGTTCACGGTGCACACGTTACCTGCACGTTCATGGCGGCGCCGACCACCAGCCCGACGCTCTGCGCCACGAAGGAGATGAGCAGGCATGTTCACGGTGCACACGTTACCTGCACGTTCATGGCGGCGCCGACCACCAGCCCGACGCTCTGCGCCACGAAGGAGATGAGCAGGCATGTTCACGGTGCACACGTTACCTGCACGTTCATGGCCGCGCCGACCACCAGCCCGACGCTCTGCGCCACGAAGGAGATGAGCAGGCACGAGGAGAGGAACATCGCGAACCGGAACCAGATCAGCGGCTGCGACGTCAGCAGGTACACGATCACCACGTAGATTATGCAGAATATCGCCTGGACAATAATAAAAAATGAATAAAAAATTTATTTATTGCTTTTTAAACGTCTACAAATCTTTCATCTTATCTAGACAGGTACTTGACATTAAAAAAGGCAAAAGGAAATGGCTCAGCATTTGCTGGCAAGACCATCGTCTCTTCAGCGCTGATTTTCAGCCATTGCCTCTTCCCTGAGATCATGGCAAAACAAGTTACATATAAATCAATAGACTGTGTATGGCCCATATGTGTGTCATTCTGAGATTTGAATGAGGCGTGAGTGCGACATATATGGGTCATGATCCCTTGTGTAGTAATAGGCTTGTCAAAAATCGCACGTGTGAGTTTAAGAATTATAACTGGCATACACGTATGGGCTATGAAATTATGAAAAATAGCAAAATCCCAATGCGCCTACGACATAAAAATTTTGCACGTGAGGGGTCAATACCTAATTTCGAGCTACACAGTGCACGTGTTAACGTATCCTTATGTAATAACGTATGTGTTGAATGAAAAATTATATAGGGTGAAATTTAACTAGTGACCGATACTGAAAACAGAGGCCCGGCTGGTGATAAGGAACAACTTTCCCCAAGAGACATAGATCAAAATATGAAAAAAAAAACTTTGAGCTTCCAGCTAATCGGCAATTCTGTATAGGAGGTTAATTTTTTACATATTTCTGCCTCTGTCCCTTGGAGGAAAGATGTTACTTATCACCAGCCTGTCTTCAGTTTTCGCTATCGGTCACTAGTAACATTCACCCTATACAGCAGAGATATAAATCAGTAATTTATAGGGTTGTGTCCTAGGTAATTAATAAAACTTGGATGTTTCAAATCAGTGTCTAAAAGAAGTATAGTTCTCATTCATTGTTTCTCAAAATATGCAAGATGAAGATTTATTAAACTAAGAAATAATTTTAAACTTTATATTAGACGCCATCCTAAGCAATGTTAAGTGACGTCACAACATCAGTATTCATACTAAATATAGTTTTAAAAAGTAGCTCATTTGACTAGTAATCCCACCTACATTGAATAAAGTAACGTAATTTTCAGTACACACAAGCCTGATGTAACAAAAAATTTGCATGATTTATATTGCACACTTATATGAATACTACAACAATCTGACCTGGAACGGTATATCCGACACGGTAATGGCGAGGTAGTAGGCGCGCAGCGAGTACCAGCGGTTAAAATGTTCTTTCAATAGCACCGGCATCTCCAGGGGGACTGTGGACAAAACAACAATCACATCGAGTGCTTTATAAACATAAAACAAAACAAATGTAACGAAAGGTTGATCTTCCAAACCAACAGTCGACTAATGTATGTGAAGAAGGGGCTACCCTTGAAGAATACCCTTGGTGTTTCTCAATAGTTACATACATACATACACATATCACGCCTATAATCCATTGCGGGGTAGGCAGAGCGTAAACAGCCATTTACACCACGTCTGACAAATGTTTGAGGGTTATTCGGAATATTGTGTAGCGCTATAGTGACAGGTTGTCAGCCTATCGCCTAGAATTGCAATACACACCCTCGAGTCCCTTAGTCGCCTCTTACGACTCTCAATAGTTGATCTTCTATAAATCAGAATACAACTATTGTCTTTGTATACGAGAGATATTGGCTTCAATTCGGGATATGAATTATCGTCACACACACACACACACACACACACACACACACATATCACGCCTATAATCCCTTGCGGGGTAGGCAGAGCGTAAACAGCCGCAAAAAACGGCCATTTACACCTCGTCTGACAAATGTTTGGGGGTTAGTTGGAATATTGTGTATCGCTATAGTGACAGGTTGTCAGCCCATCGCCTAAAATTGCAATACACACCCTCGAGTCCCTTAGTCGCCTCTTACGACTCCCACGGGAAAGATATGGGGTGATGCTATTCTAAGCCGGCAGCACACGGCAATAAACGGCAATAAATTATCTTCACTTACCTTATATTAATGCTTTCACTTTCCGTCAAATAGGTTTAGAAAAGGATAGGAGATATCGTGGTCATGTCATGTCTTATAATTTAATTTGAAGCAAAATAAGTGTTATCTGTCAAAATAAGGCGACGACGAAAACAATGGCTACTAAATTGACTAGAAACTGCGAAGAACCAATTGATTTTATAAATAACAGGACTTAGATATTTCCTATCCTTTTTTAACATTCATTTGACAGAAAGTGACAGCACTAATTTCAGGTATTAAAAGAGAATTTATATCCCGAATTGAAGGCATTGTCTTTGTTTATTCCCGAGTTGTGGCTTTAAAATGCATCACTTTAATTCTACGCGTTGGTGTCGTAAAAAGCCACAAAGAATAAGCATCCAGAGAATGGGTAGCAGCGTTCCCTGTGGATGCTACATCTTGCACTCTGCACTTCGCCAATCCGCATGCCTTGATGAGTGAGTATGGCAATACGATGTCCAGCAGTGGACTGTTGTGGCTGTTAATGTTAATAAGGGGACAATCCCCTTAAAGTTAGTTAATCTTCCTAAAACACTATTCGACTATCATCTTTGTCTGAAAGGGGCAAACCCCCTCCATTTCTCACTGTCGGCACATCCAGCAGATTAATCTTCCGAAACTAATATAACTGATAATCTAGTACTCACAGCTGAGAATAGTGATCGTCATAGAGGTATACATGAGGAACAGCATGTTGAAGAACAGGAAGCCGAGGTTGGAAAGCACTTTGGAGCCGTCATCGCCGATGTCGTAGTACAGAGCACCGATCAGGAACCCGACCAGAATGTGAGCGAACAAACGCAGGTACATGAGAGTCTGTCGAACAAGAAAACTATTATTAGATACTAGCCATGAATGAACCGCGTCTAGATCGAAGAAGCGTGTCTACTAGTGATGGCGATAGCCGCAGGTTTAAATCCTGCCCGCGGAAATTTTTCAAGATATATATCGGTATTTGTACATGTAGTAGAATTAGGTATATTATAGCTATGTATGTATTATAGTTAATCATACGTTTAGTTCAGTTTAGATAGTATTCGTATAATATATGTATGAAATATATTATGTATGTTTATTTATGAAAGTATTTATATATTTTTATTGGCATTTATTTATTTAAATAAGTAATTGTGCACGCCCAATCCGCCTGTCTTGTAGAAGTCTCACTTTCTGTAGGTCAGCTGGAAGAAATTTCTTAGTAGAAATAAGTTGTCCTGTTGTGTCGTCATTCTTTGTATATTGTCTCTTGTAATGTTTCTTGTGTGCAATAAATGGTTAATAATGTAGAGTTTATTCGCTTGGATAGAGTCGCGATCAGCGTAATCGGGGGTACGCGCCCTTACGCGATCACCACACGATCTTAGCGAATGAGTTATAATTATCACAGCACCTCCAGCTGCCCAAATGTTTATAAATAAAGGGTGTACATACCCAGTCTCTCCTACTGAAAAGCAGTGTTCGCTTGAGCACCACCCAGAACTGTTTGAGTTCAGAAGTGGCATACCGCCGCGGGGAGCCGTTGTCGCCTAGCAACGCCACTTCTGCGTTGTCCTGCTTCTCGGAGTCCATTTGAATGGCCAAAGTCTCACCTTCAAGTAAAGAAGATAGATGGGTAAAGACTTCATTGCTTACAACATAAAGAAAAATATAAAACAATACAGAAAACTTCAAACTAGAAGTACCTAAGCTAAGGAAATCATCGCATAAAGAAAAAAAAACTATTATACAGAGTGTGGCCCGCAACAGGATAAATATTTAACGGGGCGAAACAACCCACAATAATAAACACCTTTACCAAGGAACATAGGTCGAAAATAAAAATAAAATTGGATCTCCTATACAAAATACCAGCTGACCGAGTCACTTATGATCTTTGGGAAAAGTTGTTTAGTTTCATGGATAATTTCGCCGCTTAATATACTTGCCTCTGTTGTGGGCCCCACATTGTAGACAAAATTATATGGGTAGTTTTTCTTTGTTGGCAATAGCAACCGTATTCTTACAGCCGTTAACTCTCTGCCTTCCCCGCAAGGGATAAAGGCGTGATATGTGTGCGTGTGTGAGTTTTTCACATCATGACACTATCTGCTTTATTGGCATCTCATATGTTTAGTACTTACTTATTTTGAAATCGGTCAATTTTGGCTTCCAATCTAGAAACGGTTATGAGAATTTTTCCTCGGGAAAAACCTTTTACGTTTGGGAAAACACAATTCGGTATGTAAAACTTAGCTGGAAGACGTAAAATAAGAAAACCATTTGGATATATTTTAGTATAACTTATAACATTCTTATATTTAGTAAGAATAAGTAAAAGATTACTCTTACATACATACATAAATCACGCCTATATCCCTTACGGGGTAGGCAGAGCGTTAACGGCCGTAAAACGGATATTAACGCCACGTCTGACAAGTTTGAGGGTCAAACAGATACTGTGTATCACTATAGTGACAGGTTGTCAGCCCATCGCCTAAAATTGCAATACACATCTAACCCTCGAGTCCCGTAGTTGCCTCTTACGACACCCATGGGTAAGAAATGGGGTGATGCTATTCTAGGCCGGCATCACACGGCAGATTACTCTTACTTATGAAAAAAACTAAATAACATTCATTTGACCTGTGTGACGTCATACTGACCAAGAATGAAACGAATCTCTTTCATGATCTCCTTCAAGATAACCATTGACTTTAGAAACTATAAAGCCTAGTACATACGCCAGTCAACGTTCAGTGTCAAATTTATGTTAACAAAGTCTGTTCTAAACGGATATTGGATTTTTTAAGAATGGCGTTGTTCGTAGCAATGATTGTTTCCAACCCAAATAAAGTCATCAAAGAATATAATTATAAAAAATTAACAAAAACACCAAATCCGTTTCTTAAAAATGGTTTATTCTTTCAGAAAAATATAGAATATTTTAACTCTACAAACCGAGTTGTGGGCTCAGTATATCCTAAAAGAGGCTATACCTTGGTCAAGGAGCATAAAAATGCAACGAACTTACCTAACAACAATAATGCTTGTTGATAAATTCATGGTTATTCTTTTTTAGCGTGAGTAAGACGGGTTTTTCTGCCTGCATTTGTATTAAACAGACGGCAAAGGTTACAAACTTAAGTAAGGACAATGTCTAAGGGAAACAGTGTCATCGATCTCAAACTGGGTTTTTTTACCGTTTGAGTGTGAATTATTTACGTATGCACTGTCGGTTGTAGCACTCAAGACATAAGTTACCAGAGGTACTAAAAATATCGGAATATTTTTGTCCCCAACATATCTTGCTTTTTAATTATATTCGTAGAAAATTTCTTTTTTTAGGGAGGCAGAAGATGCAGAGACGCAGAGGTAGACCTTGACGCACCTACTTTACCCAGATAAAGGAAAAAGTCGTATCAGGAGGTCAAGTCACTAGCAGAGAAGAGGGATAATTGGAAGTAACTCCACCAACAACAGTTTGACTCTTAAATTTGAAGAATACTTTTTTTATAATTAAAGTTTTTCTCGAGTAGCCCCCTGGTACCGTATGTGCTACAACCGAGTGTACCTTAATACAACAGCAATCATTGACCTTTATGTGCGGTTACTTCAAATTTTCTTTAATATGAAATGTATAGTGAATTTGACGTCATAAAATGTAAATAGACAATTTTACGGGTTATAAACCTGTATAACAATATTTTTCAAGTTTTAGTACGAATATAATTGATGCCAATCAAGTCGTTTATTGTTACAGGCCTTGATTTCAGCTGTAATATTCGTCTTTGATAATAGCATTCAAATGACAGCTGTGAATATCATTGTCAAAAGACAGCGGAACCCTTAAATGCTTGTCCGACACACACTTAACTAGTTCTGAAGATGAGATAAATTGATTTTTAAATGGCGCCGCCCTGTGGCAATAATGACAGCTGTCCTCCTATTGTTTTAAAAGAAAAAGATAAAAATATAAGTTCTTTGTTATGTTTAAGCGCAATATTCAATGATAACTAGACACATTTATAGTAGGAAAAAACTACATTCTCACACGCGATTTTAAAATACTTTGTTTCAAGCTTATCATAGAAATAAGAAGCATAGATAAAGATAGTATTTATATAACGTTTCCTGCGGCGTAGTTGGCGTATTTCTTTCCTGCGGATGCCACAAAGGCGACAAAGAGACACGAGCACTTCAATGTATTGCAATTTTAGGCGATGGACTGAAAATCCCCTTAATTCGAGATATCGATTATCTTAACTTACCTTAAATTAATGCTGTCACTCTCCGTCAAATATGTTAGGAAAAGGATAGGATCTGCGCAATTTCTAGTCAATTTAGTCGCCATTGTGTTTATCGTAGTCTTATTTTGACAGATAACACGTATTTTGCGTCAAATTATAAGACATAACATGACTATCTTAGTTATGTCTTTTTCTAACTCTATTTGACGGAAAGTGGCAGCACTCATTTAAGGCAAGCTAAGAGAATTTATATCACGCATTGAGGCCAATATCTCTGCATTAATAATATTGCCGTGTGATGCCGGCCGGCGGGTGTCGTAAGAGGCGAGTAAGGGACTCGAGGGTTACATGTGTCTTGCAATTTTAGACAACTGGCTGGCAACTTGCCATTATGGCGATAAACCATTTTAATTTTCTGAAAAACCCTCAAAAGTTTGTCAGACGTGGCGTAATTGTTCGTTGTACGGGCGTTTACGCTCTGCCTACCTCTCAAGGGATACAGGCGTGATATATTTATGAATAAATTATTGATACGGAACTGGAGTACGCCCCCAAATAACCTTCAATATTATACAGGTAATTTTTCTAAAGCAGTCTTCTTCTTTTTAGTGTGGGACACCGAGTCATCCAACGACCCGATGAATCGGGCAGTGACGCTCCGCCTACCCACCGCGAGGCCTTGTGGCCTGCAATTAACGTCTTGTCTTTAATATATATTCGCGTCACTCCAATAAGCCAACTTTGGCAGCTGTCAAACACATACTAGAACACATGTCAGCAAAGGAAATAGACCTTATGTCAAATCATTAAAATGGTTTTAAGATCAGCCAAAATTGGTTGCCACTGACGCGAATACAGTCTATACACAACTTGGCGTTCAAAAACCAGGCTAATTCGGTGTTAATTTTCATAACATAACCCGCATGCTACGGCCTAAAATTCGTTTAATATATTCGATTACTTGAATATTAAGTCGTTCCATCTACTACACACTAATCTAAAGTAATCAAATCACAAACAGGAAATATTTCTATCACACACCTTTGCCCTCGGTTTATATAGTTTATATATATAATTACATGCGTGTAGACACTGTTTTGTCTATGTGTGCTAACGATTATTTTACAAGTGTGGGTGTCTGACGTGATTTGATGTTGAGTTCCCAGTTATTTAGACTTAGATAATTTTAAACAATAATATGTGCCTCGGACATTATATAAATGAGAATTTAATGCCGATTCTAATCTTTGTCCGGCCGTGAAACAAATACAGAGGATAGATATCATGCTAACGGTCAAACAAAGAAATGAATTAAAAATATTTTGCCTTGCATAATCGAAAAATAAGCCCGTCCTTCAGTCCTGTTCCGTTCGATAACTGGATAGACTAAAGAGTAGTTTTATGGTGATTTGTAACTGTAGCTATGTTTTTATCTATATCTTATACCTACTTTGAAACAAGGAAAAATTGTATACGGAGTTTATGGGACAGCCTTCCGAATACTTATAGGGTGCATGCAGACCATAAAAGTGAACAACTTTCCCCTAGAAACATATAACAGGAAAGGACAAAAAAGTCGACCACTCCCATACAAAATGACGATCAGCTGACTGGATTTACTTTGGGAGCTATGGGACGTCAATTATGTTTACCTTTCCTGAAATATTTTTTTACGGAAAGTTGTTCAGTTTGCTGGTCTGATTGCACCCGATAAGTATTCGGAGGGCTGTCCTTTACATCCTGTATAATGTATTTATAATATAATCAGGATCTCGGGCTGGGCTCCGATTTTCACAAAATTCCGAATGTAGGGGGTTTTGAGGCCAATAAATCGATCTAGCTAGATTTCTTAAAAAAAACCTTAAACAACAAAAAAAAACGAGCAACGTTCAATCATCCAGGTACTTGTTATCAATCACATACCGCTGTCACGCTTTCTTACTCTTTATACTCCATGCTTGCTTTAACACTACATAGTATAAAGTCTCTTTTCTTTTAAAACTACGAAACGGATTTTGATGCGATTTTTAAATAAATGGAGTGATCCAAGATAAAGATTTGATAAGGTGTAATACATGCCGGGAAAATGTCTTATCCGCGCGGGAAAACTGTGAGCAGCAGGTGCAACCACTGGGCGGGCCACTAACTTAATTAAAGAAGATTAAGAACGCGGACAGGAAAAAAGTAGTTTCCACTACTTAGCGGAATGTCCAAACTACTCGCTGCCAAGATGGGAATATCTAGGTAATGACAAGCTTGAAGAAAGAGATTTAGCCAACATATCTCTAAAAGATGTCCTGCATCTCTGCAGGGCAACAAGAAGATTCGAGGTGACCAGTGCCGGAGCACCACTGTACCCAGTGCCCTAAACCTGGGAATTGGGTGAAATAGTTCCTAGTCGCCTAGCGGAGCTGATCACCCGTCTGCGAGATCCGCAGACGTCCCAACCCGAGGAAGAAGAAGAAGAACTTAATTAAAAGAGTCTTACCTTTGCCCTTAGAGATTTCACTGGCAGCGAACTGTAGAAGTCCGTTCTGCAGATTGCTGGTGCCATTGCCGTTGGCTACGTTGTCTTCTTTAAACTTCTCCGGGACCTGAGAGAGGTCGTTTTTGTCCCAAGTCTTGCCTCCGTTCATGGAAGCTTCCATGTCTTTTTTGTTGTTGAAGTCGGGGACTTTGCTCTCGGGGAACGCTACGCCATTTCTGGAAAAATATTTTTGGAAATAAAGAACGTTTTCGTGGCGATTTCAAATGAGGTTATCCAATTTACGAGTTTCCTCGATTTTTTCAGGATCATCAAACCATGGTGATTAATGGGCTACCTTCTTCTTTTCGTGTGGGACACCGAGTCGTCCAACGACCATGTGAACCCCACCTCAGAAATAATCAAACTAAATATATTTCCAAATCGATTCACGGCATTAATGAGTACTGAGCGATTACTACTTTTTTTAAGTCAGTAAAAGATTACACGATCACCACCCTTCTCCACTAGGATTTCCTAGACAAAGTTGATATTTGTCAATTTGGATAGCTTTCTATGCCACATTACTGACTAGTTACCAAGTGGGCGGTTTAAATCCGCTAGCATCAGTGTTCATCGGATCGTTCGTCGACTGTGTCCTACACGATCTGAATGGATGAATGACGATCAAAATTCCTTAATTTGGTACTGCATTGCGTATAGCCGTATAGCTTACGTAGACTGTTTAATAGCAGGATATTAGTCATACATCGCTGCTCGCTGGATGATAAGCCATTGTGGCGTAATACAATGAAAGTACGCATGTTTCGGACATTGTTTATCATTTCTGTGCTTCTTCGAAAGAATTTCACAACAACTGTAAACAAAACGCAGCACATACATTACCAACTAATACATATTGTAAAAGAAAACGTCAGCATATATGTAATTTAAAAAATACGAGACTTCTGTATCGAAATACTCGTCCTGATATGTACGGCAAAACATTTACAATGCCATTGCAATCTTATCATATCTAAAATATAAAAAAAACTACGAATTATAAATTTTATTTTATCTAACCTATAAATTGTCATTAAAGATTGTAATTGTAGATCATATTGCAAACTTCACTAAGAATATGCTTATGTGTCCACGAACGTTTCGGTGAACCAGGTTTAGAAAAGGATAGGAGATATCTGAGTCCTGTCATATTTAAAAAATTCAATGGGTTCTTCGCAATTTCTAGTCAATTTTGCCGCCATTAGTTTCATCGTTGCCATTTCTTGACAGATACCACGTACCTTGCGTCAAATTATAAGACATGCCGTGACTAAGCTATCTCCTATCTTTCTCTAAACCTATTTGACAGAGAGTGACAGCACTAAGTTAAGAGAATTTATATCTCGAATTGAGGCAATATGTGTCTTAATCAAAGCATCATGTCGAGTGTCACTAATACCCACTTAGCTGTTTCCCCGGTGGTATAGCCGATCTGCACAAGTACACTCCCTACGCAGAGAGCTTATTGAGGGCATTATAGTGTCGTTCGGTAGGACAATGTACCGACCTGATGTTGTGTTTGCCGTTGTCGATGGCTCGCACCAGCTTGCCGGTGTTCTCCCCGTACTCCCCGCACGATACTTCGATGATGAACGATGCCGGGTTGTGGTATGAAGGGCATTGCAGGTCCAGGCTGCCCAGCCATTCCACTGGAAAGGTACCAAGAAATTAAAACTCAAAGCTCACAATTAAAATTCGTATGATCAGTAGGTTGCAATGAGCGATTTATACTGGAATATAAGCATAGGCTTGTTCCATGGCATGGGGAAAAATGTTTTTTTTTATCAACAGTCCACCAAGAAGAAAAGAAATTGAAATTGAAGTAGTTTATTGTATTGAATAGGGTTATATCTAGGTGTTTTATATAATAAAGGGACTCGAGGGTGTGTATTGCAATTTTAGGCGATGTGCTGACAACCTGTCACTATGGCAATACACAATTTTTCCGAATGACCCTCAAATATTTGTCAGAAGTGGCGTAAATGTACGTTATTTTTTGCGGCCGTTTACGCTCTGACTACCCCGCAAGAGATTATGGGCGTGATATGTTTATGTGTATGTATGTATGTTTATATAAAAATGTCAATGAAGTCCGCACTATTCAGCCAATTTAAATTAGCATGCAAATATTATCTGTAAATTAAATACAATTTTATTAGTTGTCATTAAATTAAATTTTACATTCCAAACAAGTCATAGTTAAGTATTTTAAAACGAAGTCATGATTTTAAAATTAACGCTTAGTCAGTCATACAGTCATACCACAGAATATATAATAGTACTCATACATAAAATAAAATAAATAAATAAATATCCTGGACAATTCACACAGTGCCATCCAGTCCCAAACTAAGCAAAGCTTGTACTATGGGAACTAGATCGCTGATATTAATACTTATATACTTTTTTTTGTAAATAAATACATATTTTAATAGAAACACCCAGACTAAACACAAATATCTGATAATGTCTCAACAAATATTTGTGTCTTGTGGGGATTGAACCCACGACCCTCGGCGTAGCAGGCAGGGGTACTATCCGCTACGCCATTGGCTCAGTCAATAAGTCCAAGTAAAAGAAGAAGGAAGAGAGAAGAATGAGAGAGTTTTCAGTACTGATCACTTGTCATTGTAAGTATGTACAAAATATGAATACCTAGCTAATAACTTTGAATCGATTGAAATAGAAACATTGCATTGCAGAATTAACAATTTAATTTAATAGATGCCAGTTAAACCATTTAATAAATTTAACTTTTGATGAACATACCATTCACTTAATATCATCGTAAAATGAATCGAGTAATTTAATTGATCGATTTAACTTTGCTAATGCCTAGCTGATAGTCATATACACAACTATTTGTCCGCATTACTTAGGAACAATGAACTTTTCCACAGTATAATCCAAACGCTAGAAAACAAAGATACCTACATACATACATAAATCACGCCTATATCCCTTACGGGGTAGGCAGGGCGTTAACGGCCGTAAAATGGATATTAACACCACATCTGAAAAGTCAATCAGATAACTGTGTATCACTTTAGTGATGGGTTGTCAGCCCATCGCCTAAAATTGCAATAAACATCTAACCTTCGAGTCCCTTAGTTGCCTCTTACCACACCCATGAGTAAGAAATGGGGTGATGCTATTCTAAGCCGGCATTACACGGCAACAAAACAGAAAGATACCTAACTATTTATGCATCTATGCGTAAAAATACGGTTGCACAAGTACTACACAAACAGTATTGTGACGTTCAATAACGTAGTATTGCATTCATTGTTCTCTTGCCTACAACTTTTATTGTCTTTCTTACACAGTAGGGGGCAATGCACTCAGTTTAATCAAACTGCATGGTCGATCAATCTATACTGATAGTGATTTCATAGAGCGTGCAACAGCTAGGTATTAATACTAAAGTCTGTGTTTCCAAACGCATACAACCCTAATCTCTTCAAAGTAAGAGGCTTCTTCTGGGTAAGCTCGCTCCATCTTAGACTCTGTCTCTGTCCTATAACCTAGACTAGAGACAAGAGCAAACCCATCATTAATAAATAAAAAAAATAAAAAAAGTTCTTGGTCACACGTTTTCATTTCAACATGAGGGAAAATTATGGTTTTGACATACCTAGTACTTAAGGCGAGTGTATTCGTGAAAGGCCTCAATAGTAGCGCCGCTTCACAAAAAATATTTTTTTATAAAAACATTATACCTATCTATTAGAAGTCTGTTGCTCAAGCTCTGTTGTTTTTAGTATTATCCTTAAGTAAAATTAGAACCTACAAACTCATTTAAGAATTCGCTGTAATTAAAGTTATTTCAAAAGTGCCTAAAACTGCCACTTTTGGTAATAATAAAACGGCTACTGTCGAGGCCTTTCACGACTACGCTCGCCTTAATG
This sequence comes from Tuta absoluta, assembly GCA_027580185.1. Taxonomy (NCBI): domain Eukaryota; kingdom Metazoa; phylum Arthropoda; class Insecta; order Lepidoptera; family Gelechiidae; genus Tuta; species Tuta absoluta. The sequence goes on from JAQAHW010000008.1 coordinate 6,071,853, forward strand.
AAGAATTAAGTAAGTAGCTCTTAAACTGAAGACGAATAACATCTGTCCAGAAATAATGAACAGGAACTGTACAAAGACAAAATTTCTGTTTCCCGGTAATCGAACAATTTATACATTGATTCTAATTACTCTCATTATTAAATTGATAGAGGTTGTCATTGACGAGTCAGATCATTAACTTTGCTATATACTTACCTTGAAAAAGACACAAAGTAACTACAGAGTAACACTGATATAATTACTCAAAGCAATTATAGAAATACGTTGCCAACAAGATACTTATTTTAGAACTAGAACGATCACTCGGTAGGTAGGTCCTTACATACTTATTAAAATTCTCTATCGAGGGAATCAACTCAACTATGATTCAAGACATGACATAATATAGACTGGTGCATATTTTATAGCAAGCGCCTTATGAATGCCATGTCATGTGAAATACTTAAAATTAGAAGATAATCTATCTCTATAAATGTTGTAAGTAGGTATTTAAAAGAATAAAAATACAAACTATATAGTCAAGGAGGGACAACATTATAGCCTGCGACAGATAATAACAGAACACAATAGCTGTCACTCAGTCGTAGTAAGATTGTTTACAGTCTTATATATACCTACTTGGAACAACTATAGCAGGACACTTTGCAAGGCTGATTGACGGATGGTGGACTATAGCAGTTATACAGTTGTGGCCAAGGGAGCAAATGACCAGTGGGCAGATCATCAGCCCGGTGTTCCGATTACATTTTTAAGTAGACGGGATCTCGATGGATGTTTTTTTTATTCTGGACTCTATGATTTTAGCCCCGGGGCTATGAAAATCTACACCTGACTATGGTAGGGAGCAGGAGCTCACCCGGAGAAGTTTTGTGGTTGTTCAAACAACTTAGGGCGCGACTGGGCTTACGAGTTGTTCTGGGAAGAACGGACTGGACTGAATCTACCCGGCACGTGCTGGTAGTTGCTTGAGGAGCTTGTGGAGTGGCTACTGTGATTTCGTCCTCTTCCGAAAGGACGTGTCTCGGACGGTGTTTAAAACGCGAGGTTGGATGGGGGAAGTAGTTGGACGCGGCAACTATCAAGGGGTTTTTATGGTAAGGAGCGTTGTCGAAGAAGCGACGAGACGCTTCCTTCATATATACGCTTTAATGGTAGGGATCGATGGATGAGATTGGCCCAGGACTGCGAGGATCAGCGTGGTAGACAGTCAATGATGAAGACTTTTTAAATCACGTTACTTTTCATAAATTTTTTATTAAATACTAAACATTTTTAAATAGTTAATGATATCCCAAGAATTGCTGTAATGACAATCTCACGTCTGGCGGTTGGATAAGTTATATATTTTCAATTAGGTATGTCAACAAAACCTCAAGAATTTATAAATATGATGTTGCAATACTAGTCGTAGATCCGTTGTATCTTTGTTAACGGTAATGTGATGAATCAACTTAACAAGCCGATGTTACTAGAGAACAATATAGTACAATGAATTTGTAATTCGTGGCCACGTGGTAAAATTGCCCGTATCAAAAATACTCGAATATTTCAACATGTAAATCGCATTAAAATATGCAAAGGAATAAAACATTGTATTCTGCAAAAATACAGAACTATCACTTACATTGCTTTTTAGAGCGGAAATGTACGTATTATTATCGAAGTATACAACATTTTACAGTGTCGTGCATTACATTAATGCGACCATTGCATTTCACAAAACGCCTATCTTGCTTTTTGATCATTATCAAATTTCGCCTCTCCGTTCCATTCGTTGAGTCTCCTGCTTCGTAATCTATTAAGGCGAGTGTACCCGTGAACGACCTCGACAGTGGCGCCACTTCACAAAAAAATGTTTTCTGTTTATACAAACAATCTTTCAGAATAGCCGTTGCCCAAGGTTTTAGTATTATCCTCAAGTAAAATTAAAACCAACTCAATTAAATATGCGCTGCTATTAAAGTTATGGCAATTAATACCAAAATTGACCGGTTTTAGGTACTTTTTTCAATAACTTTAATTGCAGCGAATTTTTCATTGACTTTGCAGGTTCTTATTTTACTTAAGGTAATACTAAAAACTTGGGCAACGGATATTTTGATAGATTGTTTGTATAAAGAGAATTTCTTTTTGTTAAGTGGCGCCACTGTCGAGGTCGTTGACAGCTACACTCGCCTTAAGTGTTAAGTTAATGTTTAAGATGCATGCCAATGCTATGTTCTGCCGTTACAATAACGTATTAAATAGTAAACACAAACATTTGTTTACTTACCCAATCTCCCTGTGCTGCCCTGGTAGACACACTTTCCTCCCGCCAGCGTATACAAATGGTCGAACATCTCGAACAGCCTGGCAGATGGCTGGTGAATAGTACAGATGATCGTCCGTCCCTCTCTGGCCAAGTCTTTCAGCAATGTGATACATTGGAAACAAGAGGAGCTGTCCAGACCAGAGGTAGGCTCGTCGAAGAACATGATAGGCGGGTTGTTGACGAGCTCCAAGGCGATAGAGAGACGCTTCTTCTGCCCACCGGAAAGGTTGGAGGTCATGGTTTTGTGGTGTTCTGAGAGACTGAGTGTTGTGAGGATGTCGTGGATCTGGAATTAAATAATTAGGATTTCTCTCTGGTATGGATCACAACTGAAAGTCGTATTTGAGAAAGCTGATATATTGCGTGCCAACTTCTTCCAAACATTGTCTTGTACAGGGATTGACATTCTCAAAGCTGCTAGATATTGTTGTCAATTTAACACTTCATGAAATTATTCCCGGTTTGGTTATGGCATTGCAGACTCAACAGGCAGAGTTTCGGATGGCACGTTAAGCCATCGGTCTCGGGTAGTTGTCTATGATTACTTAGGCGGATTAAAAACAGTTCATTGATAAAGAGTTCCACATTATATGACTTAATAAGATCTTTGTTCTTATGTACCTATCCTAGGACTACTCACCACTTCCTGCTTGTTGACCTTGCTCATGGTGGAGGGCAGCTTCAGCGCTGTGGCCACCGACATGGCCTCTTCCACCGTCAGGTTCCCGTGGAGCTGGTTGTCTTGCATGATGTAGCAGGACAGCTTCCGGAAGCTAGACAGGTTTCGCTCCATGCCGTTCACTGTGATGCTGCCGTTCATTCCTGTGGTCCTGGTTAAATTAGTTATGTAAGCTTGAGTATAATTATTTGTTCAGCACCCAAGTTGTTAGAGAATAACATAAGTATAAGTTTTTTTTAAATGATAATGAATCTCAATACCAGGGATCCGCTATGCGCTTTATCCAATAAGCTCATAATTTTCCCAAACCATGTCCGAATATCACAATTTAAACGACTTCAACTAGTTACTATTTAATTGCTCAAAGTTTATCGAAAAGGGAACCTTATGCTAAAACCCTGTATAGAGCGTTTTATAGGGGTTTCGCGGGTATACTCTGCAATGAAATCATTCACAAGAGAAGCAAGTTGCCGCTTAGACCAACCGGCTCGGGGGTAAAAACCTTTCAAAAAGCAACGAAAAAGCCTTTGGAACGGGTTTTTACGAGATACAAATATGGAAAGTAAACTTATACGTAAAACCCAATCAATAAACCCTGAAAGGCTAACCAGTACGGTCCCTGCTCAATACTCGCTATAACATGATAGTGTGCAAATATTTGTGTTTCAAAATAGGCAAGTAAAGTTTCCCCAAATAGGGAAACTTATCAATACAAACACGATTTTTTCCTATATTGAGAACGTGACTGTTCAACGAAGCATCTTGATATTTTAAGGTAGTGCCAGGTGTGAAACCAAATTTTGTAGTTCCTACTTTTAGGTCTTTTTTCCCTTGTCTTTGGGGAAAGTTGAGTTTGCAAAGGAAAGGCAACCATTTTTCCTTTGACTTTAGGCAAAATGGAGTTTCTATTGAAAAAGTAAGATAAATAATCAAATTATAATTGTAAAACAGAAGTTTTCAATAAAGATGAGTTCGGTAGAACCTTGAATGTAAATCAGAAGGAAGCTAACATCACTCACGTATACCTAGAACAACTGTGAGGTATTACATTGTCAACATGTAAATTTTAATATTATTTCAGGTATCGCTAGTAGAGTTACCTCAAGACGAACCTTAGTTTCAAGATAAGAGTTCCATGGGTTTTAAGGTGTCTCTTGCGCATGTTTTTCTTCAACAAAACAGAAAAATATTGCTTTACATCGGTCGCGGAAAACAGAAATATTGATGGCCACGCCGCAATGTATATTAATGTTTTTTTTTGTTTGGAGACTCGGGTTTTCAGACACATCACATTTCTTATTAAAAAATACAAAACGTTGTCAAAGAGGCTGGTTTGTGAAAATTATACTGCATAAAGTACTGTACCAGGCTTTCTCGATATTTTATAAAATAATTGAGAGTGTAAAAGTTATTGTAATACAGGATAGCACCCTTTTTTTCAAATTTGTGTTATGAAATGAGATTGCAAATTTATAAGGGTTTGACGACGTATCTCTAAATACCACTATAAATCAACACTCAAAGCAGGTCTTTTAAGTGTGAACTTCCTTAATTATTTATTAATAAACCGGTTCTTAAGCATTTACGTACATTTCGTAAAATCTCGTAAAGCAATTTTTTATATTGTCGTAAGACCAGTCGCAACATTCAAGTATCAAGTATATACTGACTTTAGCATAGTATGTATTAAATGATAATTATATGAACCTTTTGATCTACCTGCAGAATCTACAACTCAGCAGGTTGTGATGTTTTTTTTTTCAAGGTTAGGTGGCTATTGACTTGTAAAACAAGCTCAGGCTGGGTAAGACAGTTTGGAGTTTGGACCGTTCTTAGCGCCAACGTTGCGCCGAGCAGGTTGCACGCGCAGCCCGGCTAGATTCGGCAAAATACAAGAGACCGCGTTCAGCCCGCTCGACGCAGCGCAGCGTTGCGCTAAGATAAGACTAACGTGGCGGTTTGAGTGTCGAATAGGGAGAGAGTTTGACTATTGGTACCATAAGACTAGCTTAAAAAAATTGTTAAATGTCTTTAACGCTATCCTTTTTGCCCGGTTGATTCGCGAACTGTTAGGTGTGTATCCGTGTGGTGGCTTCGAATAACATCACCCCAATTCTACACATGGGTGTCGTAAAAACCGACTAAAGGACAAAAATCCAGGGAATGGGCAGCAGTGTTACCTGTGAATGCAATATTTTGCGCTACGGTCGCCAATCTGCCTGCCAAGCGTGGTGAGTATGGCAATATTCCATACCTCAATGGGGGGAGGCCCATGTCCAGCAGTGGACTGTTGTTGCTGACAATGTATGGTGAGAAATAGTCATGTATGTTAGGAATATAGGAACTCTTCCCTTTTGCGTTGTTATTCAAGTGTTTTAATAGTTTTAGAAGAAGTACTTACAAAATGACTAAGTACGTCGCAGAAGTGTACAAGGTCTTGCAAAACTATAAGATTAGCCACGTCTAAGGTCTTTTAAAGTTACAAGTCACGTCTGAGGTCTAGTGGCGTGACATTTAAGTTCTCAGCCGACTTGTCGTGGGTTCAATTCCGACAGAAAACAGACATAGTCGATTTCCTCAATTTGTCACTTTGTGAAATTGTTGACAGTTTTTGCAGTGAATAAGGTATTTCCTTCAGCAAAGACAATTCAGAAGGCATCGTCGGTTCTGTTTCCTGTCTATGATAACAGGAGTCAGACACTAATTCTCGATAGCTCATCAACACGAAAAAAAAAGGGAACCGGCCAAGTGCGAATCGGAATAGCCCACCAATATGTACATCAAACCCTTTTATAAGACACCCCATCTGAAGTTAATATCATGATTTTTTACAATGACAAGCGGCCGTAGACCTAAGTGTATAGTTTTCATTTCAAATCAAAAACTCTACGCGTTCAGGAGATAAAGAGTTGTGACAGACGCATGACCAACAAAGTGATCCTAAAGGGGTTTCGTTTCTCCTTTTGAGGTATGGAACCATGTAAACAAGATAGAGTCGAAGGGTGATGAAGCATTTTTTTATGTAGTACCTGCAGGTAGTGACAGTAAGTTTAAGTTTGTTTTACCAGAAAATCTTGATAAACAAGCTTTAAAAAAACCAAGGGCAGGGTCAGGCGAGACCGGTTTGCTTGGGCAGAGGTTAATACAAGAAATATAAGACAATTTAATCGTTGAGGAAAACCGGAGAAACGTGACGGGCTTAAGAAAATCTCTGTCATGTGCCTTAAGGGCGATGGTCGCTAATAGTTTATATTTCCACAACCTTAAATATGATATGTCATGTCATCCATCCACCGTAGTAGCACCGACTGATGCCCATCGCCTTCCAAGTATTTCAATGTGTTTAATTCACAATCTCTCTCTCTCTCTCTTTTCGTATGGGACACCGAGTCATCCAACGACCCGATGAACCCTGGTGTCAGAGTTTTTCAACCGCCTACTACCACTAGTAGGCCTCTGACATGGTTGTGTTACGACCGCCGTCTAAGTAATCATAGACAGCAACCGGGACCGACGTCTTAACGTACTTCCGGTAATTCACAATACTTTCCGGTTAATAGAAAGGTCAGCTAATTATTTCTTTATTTATTTATTTTCCATTTCCACGCCCGAGCCGGTTTTCTATTAGGACAATACAAAATTTTCTTTTTTTTACAATGACCGATCATTACGTCAATAAGTGATAATACTATCCTACATTGAATAAAGTTATTCCATTTTCATTTTTCATTTTCATTTTCATCATAATTACCTGGCTTTATACACAAATAAACGAGAATAACCTCCAAAACTTGATAAAATTGCTAATTAATAGCAGTAGCTAATCTACACTAATATTATAAAGATAATAAATTTGTTCTTTTGAATTGAATAGACTCCGAAACTACTGGACCCATTTGAAAAAATATTTTACCATTAGAATCCAACATTATGCTTGATAAACATAGGCTATATTAAAATGTCCTTTTCCCGCGGGAAAACGGTTAAACAAGCCGCTATCCGTACTAATATTATAAATCTGAAAGTTTGTGTGTGTGTGTATGTATGTTTGTTACCTCTTCACGCTCTAACGGCTTGACTGATTTGGATGAAATTTGGAACACAGGTAGAGTAGAACCCGGAATAACACATAGACCACTTTTTACCGCGGGAAAACAACTATTACCACGGGAAAATGAGTGGCAGCGGGTGAAACCGCTGAGCGGAAATCTAGTAAGCATAAAATAAATTGGGTGTGAGGAAGACGTCAATGTAAAATACCAACACCTCAATAGATTGTAATTGAGACTTTAGCCGATTCATACGGTTTTAAGTGAGTATCTATGCAATCGTATTTGATGATGACAAAATACATAACGCAATTAGGGGAGGGCTGGGGGTCTGACTTTGCGTTAGAGGTACAGTCCTGTTACGTTGGGGGAGGGGATGGTCAGGCTTTGTGTTACGTAACGTATTTTTTTTTGCAACTTTAGGTTTTTTTATTAGAATTCCCATCGAACAAGTAGCTACTTTCTTGTAATGCACTTGTTACGTAACGGAATAAGGGGAGGGGTTACGGTGCCGTTACGTTGAGAGAGGGTGGGGTCAAAATATGTAAATTTTGCGTAACGTAATTTGAGGACGATCCCTAAGTATTATCCTAATACTGTGGCATCATAGAAAACAGTTTGAACACAATAATGCAAGAAAATGTTGCATAGGCAAAAATACTATTAATATACACGAAGCTAATTTACATATCACCTACTTACTAAGGGAGGTAAATGACTCAAGATAGCAATGAATTTCCCCCACGGTAGTCTCTCTATCGCATATATTAATAAAGTATCATGTTTTGATTTATCTGATATCTGATTTAATTGTTTTTTCCTGTTGTTGTTGGTATGTAACATTCCAAAGTATAAAAACAATCGATAGAAGCATTTCTTACTTCACTACATAGTATAAAATAAAGTCGCTTTCCGGGTCCTTTTGTATGCTTACATCTTTAAAACTACACAACGGATTTTTATACGGTTTTTGAAATAAATAGACTTTCTTTCGTTTCTGAAAATTTGCTATATTTTCAAGCGCGGGCAGGATTTGAACCTGCGACTTTAGCCATTACTATTGGCGACGCCTCTTTCATTTCGGCTACCGCAGCTCGTTACTTACACCTAACACGGGACGTGTTTTAAAATTTGGTATTCAAATAGAGTGATCCAAAGAGGCAGGTTTTTAGGTACAATTTACTGCGAAAAGCTCTGTTCCTTCAGGAAAACGAGTAACTAATAAAGAAAGTTATTCAGTACTAGGTATAGGCAGGGTCGTAGTTCTCCCCTTGAAAGGGACGCAGTACTTTTTCCAACACATTGTGTATTAAAACACTTCTCAAACAAAGTTTAATGGCATTAATTGCGTATTTTCATCATTACCGTAAAGCCTGTGGATGATATTTAACTGCTTCAGGATATCTAACAAGTATTGTATAAACTCGTCAGACTTTCCTGTTTCAAAACCAACCAAGTTGTGTATCGTGTGATTTGATTTGCTCAGTGCTCGGTAATTTTCCAATACTAGTAGTGTCTCAAAGACACTACTTATAGATAGTATTGGAAAAATGCCGAGCGTGTTCCTGTTTTGTATATTCCAACCAGAGGACTTTTAATTTAAAATCGCTGTTTACTTATTGTAACTATCAGTAGTTAACTCGCAGAGAACGACTATAATGCTACACACGTATATACATACATACATACATAAATCACGCCTATATCCCTTACGGGGTAGGCAGAGCGTTAACGGCCGTAAAACGGATATTAACACCACGTCTGACAAAAGTTTGAGGGTCAATCAGATAGCTGTGTATCACTATAGTGACAGGTTGTCAGCCCATCGCCTAAAATTGCAATACACACCCTCGACTCCCTTAGTCGCCTCTTACGACACCCATGAGTAAGAAATGGGGTGATGCTATTCTAGGCCGGCATCACACGGTATATACATACATACATATAATCTCACCTCTTTCCCAGAGGGGCAGGCAGAGACTAATCTTTCCATTTGCTACGATCCTGACACACCTCTTTCGCCTCTCTTCAACATGCATAAACCTTTTCATTCATGCTCGTCGGTATTTATTATTTCTTTATTACCAGTTTCACCCAATGCTACATGCCTTCCAGTGGACATAACTCATTTTAGCTAGGTACTCGAAAATAGCATCACCCCATTTCTATCGTGTGGATGTCGGAAGAGACGACTAAGGGACATGTGTATAACAATTTTAGGCGATGGGCTGACAACCTGTCACTATGGCGATTCCTACACAATTTTCTGAATGATCCTCATATGTTCATCAGACGTAGCATAAATGTTTGTTTTTTACAGCCGTTTACGCTCTACCTACCCCGCAAGGGATAAAAGCGTGATAGACGTATGTAGTATGTAGCTTTCAAACAATGAAAGAATGATTATAATCAATCCCGTAATTTCTTTCTCATAATATGAGTAGTTTATTTTACTAAAACTAGCTTTAGTCAGGTTCACTTGTTTAACTAGTCTAGTACCTACGTACATGCAATGCAACCACATATACGAACACTGATAAATCTTTTTCTATGACATAACCATTAACCAGGTTTCTCCACAAGTAACACGGATTCAATCAAATTTCTAGTTCACTGTGATTCACCTATTTCTACTGGGTGTCAGGGAAATCGCACCAAACCTATCTTTTTAAATTTTCGTTTCACCGTAGGTCATTGGCCTGAGTTGACAATAAAGACATGCATACATACATAAATCACGCCTATATTTCTTACGGGGTAGGCAGTGCGTTAACGGTCGTAAAACTAATATTTACACCACGTCTGACAAAAGCTTGAGGGTGAAACAGATAACTGTGTATCACTAAAGTGACAGGTTGTCAGCCCATCGCCTAAAATTGCAATATACATCCCTCGAGTCCCTTAGTCGGCTGAAGTCGGCTCTTACGACACCCATGGGTAAGAAATGGAGTGATGCTTTTTTCAGCCGCATTACACGGTTAATAAAGACAAACAATAATTTGCGATAACAACGACAAAAGGTTTTGATTTCATGGGTTGTGCAAACCTCGGATATGTTTTGCAATATTATTTATCTAACACCTTGTATTGATGGAAAGGTGTTAAATGCTGAAAGTATATTTACTTTTAAGCAGCAAAAAATGATGTGGGTTTTAGAATAGTTACTAGAATTAAGAGCATAAAAACATCAGTGGGAATTTCCTTGATTAACATTAAGGTGCTGAACCTAAACATGCATAGTTACTAACCTAAGTTTAATAAATATGCATATTAAGTTAAGTTTACAAGCAAAATTAAAGAGATCGGTCAAATATCTCCTTTCTTATCTCATCCCGTAGTCGGTTTACGTCCATTAAACTGAACAACTTATGTACACTCACACAAAAAATCATTTTCATTAATGAAAATAAGAAAATGATTTTCTTTATGTGTATATGTATTCGCTACAATAACTTATATACTATATGTCGCTTCTACATCGCTTCGAGACGAGTACCTACTAAGAGATTAAAAAATTGGGAAGTGTCAGTCGGGGCACCGGTAGCTCAGTTGGCAGAGCTGTGGGACGGTACCCCACGGTCGGGGGTTCAATTTCAGGCGGGCGCTAACATTTTTCCTTTTCATATTTTTATTTATGAACAACGTATGTATAATATAATGCTATTAGAATCTTGCAAAAATAAATTGCAGATATTATCCAATCTAATACCAAATCATATTTATATAAAAATATTATAGGTTTCATTAAAAAAAAGAAAATACTATACTGTAGTAATAAAATATTACTTCATCGATTTATCTTTGTGCCAATTACATTGTTTGCAACAATTAGGACGAGGTAATTATATTTCATAGTTTCGACCGTTCACTTTATTTTTATTTATCTATCTACATCGTTGTAGCAACTGTTATTGCTTAAAAAACGTAGACGTAGTTATTTATTTCATTTTTGAATGCCGCGTCGTTTCGGTTGATACTATCAACATTTATTCTAAGGCCAAAACCATTGTCATTATCTATAACGATACGAAACAATTGCCGTGTGATGCCGGCTTAGAATGGCATCACCCCATTTCTTTCCCGTGAGAGAAGTAAGAGGCGACTAAGGGATGAGGGTGTGTATTGCAATTTTTGGCGATGGGCTGACAACTATGGCGATATACAATTTTCCGAATGACGCTCAAATATCCATTTTTGCGGCCGTTTACGCTCTGCCTACCCCGCAATGGATAAAGGGCATGATATGTGTATGTATGTATAACTTAATACTACTGGTCTGTTGTAACCACAGTATAAAAAAGTGTTATTCACGCGCTATCTCTACCTATAGCTATCAGGTCAAGGATTACACAATCGCTATCGATTACAATGTAACTACAATAGCAATACAAGGATGTTTATGTTTAATGTCAAATTCCCACCTTATTCCTATAAAAACATCGAATTCATGCAAACAATAAGTAGTAATTACTGTATACAACCAAAAAAACAACTTCCCTTATTCTATGACAAATTTATCAGCGCCTGATAAATGCATAAAGACTGCATGGCCAAATGATTAAGCTTCGATCGAATGCCCCCCTGACCCACTTGTGGACTGATACTGGACATCCGGTTGTGGTCGCCATTTTGAATCATACGTCCTTTGTTAGGTGCACATTACTCTTTAATTTTGGTGTTTAATATCGCCTCTAATTCTCCTATCATCAATTCCCAATAGTTTGGGACAGCAAGATCCCATGCGTTGGTCGCTATTAGGACCTATACGTTGATTATTGCTTGTTTATGCCTACTAATTAAAAAATATTTTGTCTTTGTTGAATATTTAATTATAAACTGCCACAGCTGTTGTTACAAAAACAGGTTCAAAGTTCTTCAATCCAACAAAATGACGCATCTATTATATATGGTATAGAATCTCGATAACATCAAACCTTTGGTCCATCAATCAATACTGGTACATACTTGTTAGTACAAAGGGCAAAATATGACTATCCACTACCGGTCTCTACCAATACAAGGTCTGAGTTATGTTATTTGGATAATAACACTCTTAGTAGTTGTTATTAACATCAAAATACACTTGCAAAATTGGCGGGTTACGGCTGAGCCGCGATAGCCCAGATGGGAAAGGCGTCGGCACTAGTGATGGCGAAAGTCGCAGGTTCAAATCTTGCCCGCGGTGGAACTTTTGCAAGTTTAAGTTTTTCTCAAAATTGTGTACCTAACACGGGGAGTGTTTTTAAAATTTGGTATTCAATCAATCTTAGTTGTGTCTCGATATTAGGTTGTTCTTAATTTGCAAGTGGCAATAGAATTGCAGTACCTAGAATTGCTAAGGCTAAAAATAAGACAATTGGTGCCTGTGGTCCTTTGTAACATAATATAAGATCATTGCGCCGGTTCATCAGAAATTTCCGTAGTTTGTTTAATGTCATCATATCACCCACCGGCCAAAGTTGGTAGACACTATAAGTAGGTAGGTTGACCTGCCACCCTCTACACATAATTTAATTAAAATTTGATACCATATCTGCTCCTTGACATGTACATATTTATCACCTTGGGCGAGGAAAAATCTCGACCCTGGCACTTTTTATAGGGTGATAAATAAGTAGGAATAATTTATAATTAGCTATTGTGGGCATTAATTGTTGTCGCAGTTGCAATAAACAAGGCGGAATATGTTACTTGTCGAGGTGTGATCAATCATTTATTGTTGTAAAGAATAAAAAAATATTGCACTGTTATAATAATTATTATATACGACAGAAGGAAAATAAAGTCATAACAGACCATTGGCGTGTGATGCCGGCTGAGAATAGCATCACCCCATTTTCATCCCGTGGGTATCGTAAGAGGCGACTAAGGGATTCAAGGGTTACATGTATATCGCAATTTTAGGCGATAGGCTGACCACCTGTCACTATGGTGATACATAGCTTTCTGAATGATCCTCAAATGTTTGTCAGACGTGGCGTAATATCTATTCGTTTTCTCTGACTACTCCGCAAGGGATATAGGCGTGATTTATGTATGTATGTATGTATAGCAGATCAACTGTCATTCCTTTACAAAAAAGCGTCTCTACGAGCAAGCAGTATTTTTCAGTTTAACATTATTCAGTTTAATAAAATTATTTTCAAGTTTCAAATTTTTTATTGCATTATTATTTAAGTTTAAGGCCTTGATTCACCTGAAAAGTATGTCCTTTTCATGCGCGCTGCGCCAGAGAGAAACAGAATATTACTTTGCACTCAAATTTTCGCAAGATTTTGCTGTTTTTCCGACATTGAAACTAAAGAAATACCGTTAAAATGTCTTATTTAGGTATGTATCTAAATTGTAACATATTCTTTTTTGTAATAACACCTCGTATCCAAGTACAATTTTCAACTCATTCATAGTGAATTTGAAATTCATTCCGGGCGCCCCTCATAAAAATAGTACTAAGATGATTGGATGTCTAGGTTTATGAAGATAATAAATGCATGGAATCAATAATCTTGGACAATTAGCGCTGAACTTTGTATTCAGACGCAGTACACGTGTTTAGAACATCCAACTGTTTAGAACCGGAATACTTACTTACAAAGAAATGTCGTTGCAGTACTGAACATTTTATAAATAGAAAGAAGCGACAAAGTAAGATAAGTGACGTCACAATACACATGCAGGGAAAGTAGACGTACTACGTTTATATTTGGATTCATTAATCAGTTGCACTAGGAAAGCTACATGTCACCGATTGGCAACGAGAATTTCATTCGTGAATTCAACGAACTAAGAGGTGACCTGTGATCTGAAATAAAACAGTTTACTTAAAAACAATGAATGTAATGAGCTCAACAAAGAGTTTCGTGCTTCGGAAGCCGTCAGTTCCGATTTCTGTCTATCTTCTTCTTTTCGTGTGGGACACCGAGTCATCCAACGACCCGATGAACTCAGAGTTTTTCAACCGCCTACTACTTGTAGTAGGCCTCTGACATGGTTCTGTAATAACCACCGTAATCATAGACAGCATCCAGGATCGACGGCTTAGCGTGCCCTCCGAAGCACGGAACCATCTTGCTTTTCGGACAATCAGGTGTGACCTTCAATGTCCTTACAGACAAAGTGATAAATGTCAACTTTGTGAGTGACCCACCGAGAATCGAACACGGAACCTTTGCGTCGCTAGCAGTCGCACCACTGCACTACATCGGCCGTTTCTGTCTATGCTTTGATTAGTTATACGGCGCTCGTTACACAACCACACCAGGAACCTGCTACTTACCCACGAGTGACCAGGGTTAATCGGGTCTTACGGCGACTGAGTGTTCCACGACATGATTAAACAGACAAAAAGGTAACTTGTCTGATGGCACACTTTCTGACTGCTAGCTAATGGTAACGCAGAAAAGCCAAGAAAACTGCATTTCAAAATGAGATAAAAACAGCACAAAAATAAAACTTGAAAAGTCCTTGCCAGGTAAGTTGAATTTGACGTTGTGAGGTATAAAAATAAATAACCCCGGCAGGGTCAGTGAACGAACGTCCTTTGAGAATTTAAAGGTTTGGTTCATAACGGGTACCTACCGACCAACATGTATTTCAATTTAAAATCAACTTTTCGTTTTACATAGCATCGCAACGATTCGACGATAGCATTGCAACAAATATCGTTTTCAGATGGTGGTGGCGTAAAGTTACATGCCGTGTGATTAACCTGGCCAGCCCCGTGGTAATGCCTTGATTTTTTTTTTATCCCGCCCGAGCCGGTTTTCTATTAGGACATTACAAAACTGTTATAAAAAAAGAAAATTGTGTGATACAAATTTCTTTTTTTTGAGCCGATGGCGTAGCGGATAGTACCCCTGCCTGCTACGCCGAGGGTCGTAGGTTCGATCCCCACATGACACAAATATTTGTTAAGTCATTTTCAGATATTTGTGTTTAGTCTGGGTGTTTCTATGTATAATATGTATTTATTTACAAAAAAAAAAGTATATAAGTATTAATATCAGCTATCTAGTTCCCATAGTACAAGCTTTGCTTAGTTTGGGGCTAGATGGCGCTGTGTGAAGTGTCCAGGATATTTATTTATTTTATTTTTTTATTTTACAATGACGATTCATGACGTCAATAAGTGATATTATAATACTATCCTACATTGAATAAAGAATTTCAATTTCAATTTCTATTTCAATTCATGAGCTACTTGTCTGCGTTCAACTACAATCTCCATCGACACAAAATAAGAAAAACAGGTGTATTGTTTACAGACAACTGATAAGTTAACATCCTACTTCTTAATATGATGGATAAGATGGTAGATTAGGAAGCTAATCTAGAAATGCCAGCATTGTAGATAAGTACGTGTGTAACACCTGTATGGTACATTGTTGTTGTTAGGCGTGTAAGGCATACTAAATCTTTTGAAACTCTGAAAATCCAACCAAATGTCAGTTCGCCCGAGCTTTTCCTCGCGCTTTCTTTTTTCATACAGAACACTTAATCAACAAACAACCTACTATACCTACTATAAACTTTCAAATACGTACTTTATTATTTTATTTCCATAGAAAAAATCAAAAATTTTGAAACAGATAACATTTAAAAGACATGAATTTCCATTCAAACTTTAAGTTAGTCCAGCAGTAAGATTTACTACTGTATTTTACTGTTAGGAAGAATACTGCGGGCTAAACAACACATACATCACATTAACAGCCACATCTGCTGGACATTGGCTTCCCTATACTTGGAGATATTACCATACTCACCACGCTTGACATATGGATTGGCGAGCACAGTGCAAGATGTTACATTTACAGGGAACGTTACTGCCCAATTCCCTAGGCGTGTTCATTTACGACACCTACGCGTAGAATTGAGGATGATTTTCTAAGCCGGCATCACACAATCTTATATGATCGACCAACTCTTTCTGAATCGAGGAGCTTCATCGAATCGTTCATATATTTTGCACTTTAGTTCTTTGGGAAAATTACTATCATGAGCTGGTTCAAAAAACACTCTAATAGAACGATCTCATGAGCTGGTTCACGCTTGAAAAGAACGATAGCAAATATACAGTTCTAAGAACTTACTTGTATCCTGTGAGGATGTTGAGCAGAGTGGACTTGCCAGCTCCTGACGGCCCCATGATGGCGGTGAGCTGACCAGAGCCCAACCGCCCTGACACATTGTCCAGAATCGTCTTGACATCTCCTGCAAAGATACGACTCATGTTAGTAAATGTCAAAAATGTAGCGGTCTTAGGGCCAGCGCACAACTAGCAGCGATGACGTTCAGACCAGCGCTTGTCAAATTTCCTGTAAAATGTGGTTTTAAGGGACTATAATAGCAATTTTTACTAAATAGGCCCATGACCAGCAGTGGACTCTTTTAGCAGTAAAAATAGTATGAGTGGGTACTAACTACAATAAGAGATATGTGCAGCACTTAGTAAGTAGCAAAAACATTAAATATAGGCATTGTGTAACTGTAAGTCAGCTGTTTGTAAAGTGTACCGTGTACTACTACTAGGGACTACTACTACTAGGTAACTGGTACGTGTTCAACTAGACTCACAGTAGTAGGCAAACATGGAAAACAAAATCGTATAATAGACAAAGGAAAAACATGGGAGAGTGAAACAAGAGCCTTGGTATCGACAACACAAGAATAAAGACGTATTTTCATATCCTGCTTGTATTTTATATACAGGATGGCCCTAATAGTGACGCCTAAGGATAAAATATGTATACTTTTTATTCAGGGGTATCCAAGTCACCCCCTTGCATGTTCCGCAATTTTTTGTATTCTGAGTTATTCTGAGACTGATTTTATTCTTCTTTTTGTACTTCGTCGTTAAAGGACTTTTTGGGCTGTTATTTTTGTAGCATATCTATCTATATCTTCATGATTTGTACTTTCTAGCGTACAAAAAAAAGCCTGCCTGTCGAATTATTTCTCACAAAACTTTAATAATTAAATAACTCAGAAACTACGAAAATTCGCGGAATATACATGGGGGTCATTAGGATACCCTTCATTATAAGGCATTCAGGTTTTGTCTTTGGACGTCACTATTTGAGCTACCCTGTATAATCTTCTTGCTACATGTTCTTTATGAATATAATAAAAATACATGACTAAAATTCAATGCAAAGTCATTGATCCTTTCAACAATTTTAAACTTTTTTTAAAAACTTTTCCTTGGTAAGTCAAAAGTCTGAGAAGTCGTTAACCTTAATTGTTGATTGCCGAATTTTACTTGACATTTCTATAGACGTATCTGCCATACCATTTACCTGATGGAAACATTGGAAACCAGCGAAAAATTATACAGCATCGAGTAGATAAAAAAACACTAAATAAACTGAGTTTCGAAATGACGTAGGAACCCTTGCCTATCGGTAGGCAGCGCATTTACCGATTTCAGTAGCAAGGATAGGAAGGAATTGTTTATAATAGCGTGGAGAATATGGCCCTACTCTCCAATAGGGCGAGGCCCATGTCCAGCAGTGGACTGTTACATACATACATACATATATCACGCCTGCAATGATTAAATTAAAAAAGTTGGAATACCATCTTATACCTCTTCCTTTGTGTGGTGATAATCAAACGATTACTCAGAGTGTAAAGTCCGATCGCAAACACAACTAAGTAATTCTGTATAGCAACTAAGTTATTATTTATCAAAAACGGATGTACATTGTACAATACACAACAATTACTAGATATTAATGTAATTTGAAATGTCATTTGCGTCAATTTTGTATGTTTGGTAGGTAAGTGGTTTTTGTATGTTTGGTAGGTAAGTGGTTTTTTTTTTTATAATTGATCCTTTTGTTTCAAATCTAAAGCCCAGCTGTTTAATCCACTGCTACCAGTTTGAGAGAAAAGGTATTTTTTTTTCCTCAGGGTTAGTGTTAGTTTTATGACGGTAAAACATTGAATAATTGGTACAGGTGAATGGCTTCCCAATAAATAAAAATAACAAAGCTTTACAATATAGATCAACTACTGGCGGAAACTATTAGGAAATTCTAAACAAAGGTAAGGAACGTACTGTCTTTTTAGAGGACTATGACGAAACAAAAAGGCCAGTTCGGTAAAATGTTTATAGTAGCTGACGGTAGCTGCATAGAATAATAAATGACTACATAAGGGCATTGCATATAAGCATGACGTCTGTAAACGGTATAAAAACGTTAATAAATTTTATGGTGGTTTGTATTCTTCGCATGCATCAATGACAACCTATCAGAATATTTTTAATATTTACTTTATCTACTTAAGTGTTTGCACGTTATACTAGTATTGTACAGAGTTGCCTGTCGTGACTAAATAAAAGTACTTTATCAACTTTACTCGCAGTATAAATTTACAATTTGACCTCCAGTGAACTTTTCAACCGGCAACCAGCATTTTATGACAATTTAAATTAAGTAAGTTGCTTGCATACTAAAGGATTCATGGAAGCAATCTGTGTGGGACGGTATTTGGTCGAAAGACTCTAGGACGAATGGAATCTTGAGGAAAATTTACCGAGCCGGGATTTACCGAGTGGACAGATGAAGGGTGGATTCACGAAAACAATTCATATGGGTTGTACAAAAGAGGACATGAATTAATGTGAAAAAGACGGCTATTAGGGATGAATGACATGTAGTGCTGATTTCAAATGAATTAAGAGAAGGTCAGACAGATAATACTGTAGCAGTCGCAAACTAGGCACCTGTCATTGACCTATTTCGCTTAAAACTTATCAAGATGTTTTTAACCTCTTTTTATTACGTTTGGATTGTTTACATTATGGCATAACGAAGAAATTTTTTAGTTTAGCACCTGCTTTTATACTGGTAGAGTGGGAGGTAGGTACTGACATATTTCCGAAGTGATACAAGTCTGGCAATTTTTTATGGGTTTTCTTATGTAAAAATCTACCTGCTGGTACATATCCTTTACGAGATCAATTTTTTCCCACCTAACTTGGTCTTCCAGCGGTTGAATGCTCTTAAACGAGACCACTCTTGACTGCCAAACTTTTACCCAAGTAGTTGTTATTAAGCTCAGATTTTGAAAATATTTAGCCTTACAACGTCTTACGCCGCTTAGTTTATGGGACCCTACTTCCAGTCTTAAAAAAAACTATAGGTACATATTCCAATATCTAATTATTTAGAGCTGATAGCAAGGCAATATTTATGATTTACAATAGGTACGATGATTTAATACAATGTACTAAAATTTATTAATTGAAATCGACAGAAAAACGTGCTCTTCGAATGATAACATATAGCTTATCAGAAGATTAGCATTTAAATAGATTAATACCCTACCCAAAAAGGATCTTACAAAATGTATCAGATAATTTATTATTTCTTTCGCTTGTAAGTATCTAACTGAATGTTTTATAGTAGATAGGAATGGATGGACAAAGTAATGTGTCAAATAAAGAATTATAGACTCAATCATGAAATTTTAGAACCGTATATATTATATCGGTAGCTAAAGATATCGCTATCAAGATAGAGGTGTCAATAGTAAATTAGTTCCGATATTATCAAACTACAGGTTATAATTTTACAATTAAAATTAGTTGTTCATTGCGTAGTCGGTTAGCCATAATAATACCAGAAATATTAACGGCTACGCAATGTACTAATAATTTCACCTGTAGACTTGTAGCCGTGTGATGCCGGCTTAGAATAGCATCACCCCATTTCTTTCCCTTGGGAGTCGTAAGAGGCGACGTAGGGACTCGAGGGTGTGTATTGCAATTTGAGGCGATGGGCTGACAACCAGTCACTATGGCGATACACAATTTTCCGCGTGACCCTCAAATATTTGTCAGACGTGGCGTAAAGGGCGGGGCACACCGGCTCCGTATCCGTTTCGTATCCAGCTCTCGTCCGTAGTCACGCACGAACTTATGACGTTGTAATGTATGGGACTGTATGAGATAAGGCAAACCGCTTGCGATGCGTATCCGTTCCGTGCTGCACGCAAGCGGTGTGCCGTATCTCATACAGTCCCATACATTACAACGTCATAAGTTCGTGCGTGACTACGGACGAGAGCTGGATACGGAACGGATACGGAGCCGGTGTGCCCCGCCCTTAAATGTCCGTTTTTGCGGCCGTTTGGGCTCTGCCTACCCCGCATGCGATTATAGGCGTGATATGTGTGAGAGAGACTTGTAGCCTGTAGTTTCATACAAACCATAAGGCACTGGACTCACTGGACAAAACAAACCTGTACCTTTCGTCTTTAGTACTCATAATTTATAGCTTAGATGCTGAGTGCTGACTAAGTTATATCGCTATCACTTCCAGGCTTATCATTTTGAAAAAAGGAGGAAGTCTTTGCATTATCTGACCAACTAGGTTATGCAGAAATAAGTATTGTATGCATCAGTAAATATCACATAAATTATTAAACTTATACAGGGAGTAGACAGGGATAGAATAAGTTAGGTCCATTATTAGATAAAAATACAGAGTAACAAAAAGGACAAAACAAGCCGTGTAAGGAGGTGAAGGTACTCATGAAACTGAACAACTTACCCAATGGAACATGGGTCGGAATTTAAAATTGCCGTCCTTCTGGTTAATTTACTAGTCTGGTCTTTTTATTGCGCACCCCGTGTTTATTTCCATAAATAATTTTAAATTAGTCTGAATACCAAATTTTAAAACACTTCTCGTGTTAGGTATATAATCTTTTGAATACTTACAAAATTATCGAGAGCGGGCAGGATTTGAACCTGCGACTGCGACAAAACCAGCCCGCGCTTGAAAATTTTGCAAGTTTTTAAAACTTAGTCTACTATCGCGACGCTTCAGTTTGAAGCAAACATGAGGAGATCAGTAAAAGAGAGGTATTTCAAAATACCGGTTTATCAGCTTTTTTTAATATCAGTTTAAAACAACTATTTCATAAGGAAATTTCATTTAGGAACATGAGCACGCGACAAACGAGGCCATTTTCGAACCAAATTGCTTGGGTATTCGTTTCACTGCACATCAAGAGGCCGGTGGTGTGCTAAGGAAATCGTAATGATAGTGTAGGAGTTTGCAATAGTCGCTTCCTCTGTGCCCCGCGGAGGATGACGCCGGATCTACAACTTATTGTTAGTAAGTGTTTAATAAGACCGGCCCAATATGGCGTAGTGGATAGCCCTGCCTCCTACACCGAGGGTCGTGGGTTCGATCCCCACACAGCACAAGTATTTGTAAGTTACTTTTCAAATATTTGTGTTGCGTCTGGATGTTTTCTATGTATTGTATGCTGGTGATTGTATGTCTTTATTTACAAAATAGCGGTTTCACGCGCTTCTAATCATTTTCCCGCGGAAATAAGACATTTTAATATAGCCTATCTTCATCATGGATAACGTAGGATTGTAATGGTACAAGAGTTTTAAATGGGTCCAGTAGTTTCGGACCCTATTCAATTCAAACAAACAATCAAAATCTTGCCTCTTTATAATATTAGTGTAGACGATCAAATCCCAGCACTTTGAAGTTTACGTTTATACAAATTAATTTCCATAAAGCTTGAGATTTCCGTGTTATAAACATGCTTATACATATTTTAGCTAGTTTTTATACCGATAATTTTTTGCTGTATAATATCCTTCTAACAACCAGACGTCATAGCAAGATTATAGCATCGAATCGCTTAACTTAACCTCGTCTTCAAGGCGACAATGAAAAATTACTAGAAATTACATGTAATGTGACAAACGTTGCTAGTTGCATTTCCACGCTTCAAATTGTAACTGATAATTGGTTCATGTCATTTGAATTAATAATATGCTATGTAATATCGCGTATTTTACGGCCGTTAGCGCTCTGTCTAACCCGCAAGGGATATAAGCGTGATATGTGTGTGTGAGTTTGTTATGTAATGCTAATCGTGAGAAGTACCAAATTTTTATGGCATTACAGTTTTAGATTGAGAGTTGTTACTTTTAGAAAATAAATTCTCTTAGCCGTTCACTTTCCGTTAAATAGGTTTAGAAATGGATAATAAATTTAGTCACCATTGTTTTCATAGTCGCCTTATTTTGACAGATAACGCGTGTTTGTCAAATTATACGACATGCGACATGCTATGAATTAGAAATCTCCTATCCTTTTCTAAATCTATTTGGCGGAAAGTGACAGCGTTATTTTAAGAGAATTTATTTTCCTATTAAGACCACTAAGATATTCATTCAACAAAAATACAAAAAGAAATAAGAACTGACGAGCTGCCAAAGTTTGTATTGAGCATAATAATAGAGCTCTTTTTTACAGACTCCTTGAAAATTGCGTTGCCTGAAAATGAAATTTTATTCTTGTATCTAGAAATATCCAGTTACTTGAGACAAGCTACAAGAGTCACTATAACATTCATGCGCCTCCTAAAAACCCTGTAATAGTAGCGCTCAATTCAGTCTGCAACTCAAAATGGCGGCTCAAAAACCTATGACAATTAGGTATTCCTATTTAAAAGTAAGTATCAATAATAGAGCAAAGTTTAACCTTGAGACTAACGCAAGGGTATCGCGTTGCGTGGCCAGCAAGATGCAATTAAGACGACTAAGAGACGATAATAGCTAGATAATAGCAAAATAGAGGTGTTTACGGATCCAGCTATACGGATAACCTTAGCCAATAGGTGCTGATATAGGGTTATTAGAAAAACTAACTAGCCGACCGAGACTTGCAAGTTTTTTGTTGTCACAAAGGCTTTACCAGAGGATAGAAGGGCATTTTCCCAACCTATCTAGTGTAACGTTTTACCTAAATACAAAAGAAAAATTAAAATTCAATGGACTTAATCATGCGATGAAGAGCAATTGACAAAAAACGCTTATGCGAAATGATGAAGACACACGTAAATCTAGCAAAGAGTATTGAGTCTACAATAAAATCAAACTCATTTTTTGCAGCAGTAGATCTATCTATTGACGTTAAGTGGCAATTCGGTTTTAACAAAGAAATCTTATGGTTTACAATTTATTTTTATTATTTGACAAAAATATTATATCAACACGGGACTTCGTATCGAGTTCTTTTATTAGACTTTTGTCCTCTTTAAAGACGTAAGTCCATTTTACTTCTGTGTGAAAAATGTCCTGCCTTAAGTCCTGAGTAGACCAAAAAACTATTTAATGATTTTATTTAAGTTTAAAAGCAGAAAATCTACTGAATTTATAAGTATATCTTTGGCATGATAAGCTATTGTGAAAACATGATAGGTAAGTACTGATAAAAAAACAAAGTTACATCTAAAAAACTTTATAACGTGTGAAAAAAACAAAAAAATTAAGTGTTTGTTATCATGTTGATCGCCTTACAAAACTGTTGTGAGTTGTTGTTTTCGATATTGTAATAATTAATTTTTGACCGAGCTTTTATCAAAAATACGGTCAAATTGACAGGATTCTGTCCTGTTTACACGTACGTGCACATTTTACCGTTTGTTTTTGTATGTTTCGTTGATTATAAATTAGTCTGTTTTGTTACAAAAATATCAAAATATGTAATAGGCTCGACCTCCCACTTTCGCCATCCGATTACTTCATTAGTCTTGAACATTATACATAGGTAGGTACATATTATGTGCACTTATCAATTTGTATGAACTTGGAAGCCCTAATAGACTAACATTACATTATTTAATTCCATTCCAACTAAGTATACCGGATTGATAACCTCTTTTTACAAAGTCGATTAATAAATTACACTCATCAGATATTAACTGCGTATCCGATAGTACGTGCACGTTCATTTTGTAGATTATAAATTACTTGAATAGGTACCTTCTCATCAAAACTCATCACAACAAATACTTTAAGAAGTTAAAGACAGGTCTAGTTAAGAAAAAAATATATCATAATATCAAAATAATAATGGTTTACCGTACAACAGTTATTAAGAATTACCAGCTTAATTTAATCTCTTAAATAAGTTGGTTGAGAATTGAGATGCTGTTGATATTCAAGTAGGTAAATTTACTCAATAGAATAAAGGTCTAAGGTATTAAGGTAACTATAATGAAATTGTGATAACGGAACGTGTCGAACTGTCAAGCGATCCATTTTCTGGCACAATTAAAACCAAATTACGATATCAGTATCTTTAGCCTTGATATTGTGAAGTAAATTGTTGGAAAATTACTTCAGAATATCTTAGTATTCTTTCTATAATAGATTAACTTAAGCACTGTATGATGGCCAAAATTCGGGAAATAAATTCTCTTAACTTACCTTTAATTAGCACTGTCGTCACTTTCTGTCAAAAGAATATCTAATTCTAGTTCTAGCCTGTAGTGTCCCACTGCAGGGCAAAGGCCTCACTCCCTATCTTCCATTCTTCCCTGTTTTGGGCCTCCTTCACCCAAAAAGGATATAAAATATCGAAATCCTCTCATAATTTATAAAAATAACAATGGATTCTTCCCCATTTCTAGCCAATTTTGTTGCCATTGTTTTCATCGTCGCCTTATTTTGACAGATAACGCGTATTTGGCGTCAAATTATTGACATAACTTCAATCAATATCTCTTATCCTTTTCTGAACCTATTTGACGGAATGCGACAGCGCTTATTTAAGTTTAGTTAAGAGAATTTATTTCCAAATTGGAGCCAATAACTGCATTAATAGATAATACGTATATGTTAGCGAATATTAAACAGTGGAATACTATATTTAAAACACGAAGTCCTGCATCATAATAAATGCCATAATTTGAGGACGGCCTTAGTTCAGGGTGACAAGATCTATCTTTACCACTGAAATTCAATCGATGTGTTGTATGAAAAACCGATTAAATAAGTTCACTTGTTTCACTTTAGGTATCCTATTTGGTCTGTCAAATCTAGTGGAGCAAAAATAGTGTTACAAGGTTACAAATAGTGACTTATTAATGGATAGATAAGTACTTTTATTATTTTATCAAACATTTGATTATAATATTATAACAAATACAAATTACTCTTTGTTTAAAATGTCTTACGAAACAAAATAACTTGACAAACTTGCTACGTTGGACATTAAAGCAAATATTTAAACGTACTGTATCTATTCACAAGAGAAAGAAATTACTTAACTAACATATAAGTGCTTGATTTTGTTTATGAATCAAAGCCTTCAAGATCAAGTCTTCTTAAATAATTAGTAATCATAAAAAAATATTTATATGGTCCGATGGTATCACAAACACGACGGGATCTCAATGGATGAGTTTAGGACAGGGCCGTAAAGATTGTCTGTCGCCACAGAGAAGAGGCCTATGACCTGCAGTGGGTGGATTTGGGCTGATGATGATGATGAAAATCAAATTACCTAGGGAAAGACATGAGTTCGGACTAAGTATTTTATATGCTATAGCCACAGTGACAACGAGTCTATTAG
Organism: Tuta absoluta; assembly: GCA_027580185.1. Lineage (NCBI taxonomy): Eukaryota > Metazoa > Arthropoda > Insecta > Lepidoptera > Gelechiidae > Tuta > Tuta absoluta. Next base: position 6,097,296 of record JAQAHW010000008.1, read on the forward strand.
CTTACACAAAAAGCACGAGTGCTTTCCCGACCATATTTTCAACTAGCGGCCCGCCCAGCGGTTTCACCCGCTGCTAACTGATTTCCCACGGGAAACAGACCTTCTCCCGACATAAATCATACATTAAAACCTTCCTCTTGAATCACTCTATCTTTTAAAAAAACTTCATCCAGATCCGTTAAGTGATTTTGAAGATTTAAGCATACAAACAAACAAACAGACAGGGACAGACGTGGGAAGCGACTTTACTTTAAATTCCGGTTTTTTTTAATCCCCCAAGGGATGAAAAGGGGGTTAAAAGTTTGTATGAGAGTTAATTGTCTTAAGTGTGATCCGTTTCAAAATTAATGATTAGACTTATGACTTAAAATAATTAAACACGTGCTTCAGCATATTTGAAATTTTAACCCTTAATAGGGTCAAACGGGGGTTTAAAGTTTGTATGAAAGTTCGTTTTTTTAAACGAATGTGATCTGTTTCAAAATTTGTGACTAGACTAATAATTTAAAATAATTAAACACGTGTTTCAGCATTTTTGAAATTTTAACCTTAAAATAGGTGAAAAAGGGGTTTAAAGTTTGTATGAAAGTTTTTTATCTTAAATGTGATCTGTTTCAAAATTTCTGATTAGACTCATAACTTAAAATAATTAAATACGTGTTTCAGCATTTTTGAAATTTTAGTCCTTTTAGGTGTCAAAAGGGGGTCAAAAGTTTACTACCAGTTGGGCTACCCATTTTCCCATGGGAATGTGACAATTTCCCGGAATAAACTATACTTGTAAACCTTCCTCTCAAGTTACTCTATCTAATAAAAAAAACCGCATCAAAATCCATTGGGTAATTCTTAAGATATAAGGAGACACCAAACGGGAAGCGACTTTATTTTATACTATGTAGTGATAGTGATGTAACGTTTCTTGGGGAAGATGTTCAGTTAAATGGAAAGGAAAGACACGTACCTCTTAAAAATAATCGTCAAGAACAGGTTAATTTTTGTTGTAAGAAACTTAAATGAACATAAGTGATTTATACAGTAAGCGATACGGAATCTTCCCAAGGTTCCGTATCAGAAGAGGAAGTGTCAATAAGGTCGGATACGACGAGCCATATGAACTTCTGATGTACCGCCATCTTTAATTACTCACAACAGTTCTTTAAACTATATCCGGTATTACTCAAAAGTTTTGAGGAAAATAGTTTGTAATCACACAGTTAAGGATGTAGGCACATGAAATAGATTTTGAGTGCCAAAATATCATTTCTCTTCTACCTATGCCAGCGCATTTTAAAAACGGTATCTATATGTATTTATACACGTAATAAAACAGTACTTAACTCAACTGTGTATGTAATATTTTATTGAATAGTTAAAAAATATTTTTGTTACTAGTTCTCAAAACAATAGCTTATAAGAAAATATTTGTCTGTTTGTCCACGTTTCAGGCAAAAACTACTGGTCGGTTTTTTAACAAATAATGTATAATGATAGCTTAATACTCGGGTCAAGATCTAGGATGCTTTTTACTTCAGGGAAATAACTCATTCCCACAGGAAAACTGGTTCGGCGGAATATATACAAATATTTCAATGCATTTTATCGTCTACTATACTGAGTGACTATTTTTTTAAGTACTTGAAAAGCTCGACTTAATTAATGAATATTCCGAAAAAGTGAAGCGATACTAAACATTTAGTTTAATGTCATACGTACGAACGGTAAACTTTAATGAGGTCGTTATTTAAGAAGTTCAACTAAATCGATTCTTCGAAATTATAATTTATTTAATCATAGTTAAAGAAGTTTTTGTTTAAATAAGCGTACCTGAGCTGAAACAATATGTACCAAAATACTGAAAACGAAAGGTACGGGTTGTATCTTATAATAAAGTTAGTTGTTTCAACATGCCTTTTACGACAAAAGTAGCAGGTTCGATTTTAAGTCGATATGGATAAGTATTTAGCTGCCGTCCCAGTTATGGCTTTGTGACTCGTGTGTCCATGATTCCACGATTGAAGATATTCCACCGACAACCTTATAAATAGGCTTGTTATGATCAGTTCATATGACAATGAAAAAACCTCATTTTTTTATCCTGTACTACTTATTACTTAATCTAAAAGTGCCTATTTAAATAATATTTACTGAGGTAGTTAAACTAGTTTAGGTACCATACATGGTCACCCTAGCAAAGATTTGAATGCTGACAAAGAGTGACGAAACAAAATAAAATAAAATTTCGCAAACATGAAACCGACAAAACTTCTTATACGTAAAGGAAACTGTGTATTTAAGTATTTATAGAGACTTCTTTGTTTTGCAAGATATTCAAGGATTCGTGACTCGGCTGAATGTTAAAAGGGAACAATGTAAACGAGGCGAGCTGAACAACTATAACATAGTTTAACTTTAGCAATAATAGTAAATATTGTAAGATATTGTAGATTTAACAGTTCAATGACTGAGTCAGATACAGATAGAGCTGCTATTCACTGTCTCTACATATTCATTCAATGATATTTCTCACAGATTTTATAGTTGACTTTTCACAATGTAGAATGTGTATAGGAACATTTCATACTAAACAGTACCAAAAACTACTTACTATAGCTACCCGTCAGTACTGAAGGTAGCTTTTCAACTCGGTATACATTACGACAAGAAGAATACGAATGTGGATCTGTTGGAAATGGGAGCATGTGCTGCTGCCTAACAGTACAGTGAAAAAAACACTTACCACTTCTCCTGCCCTCCTGCACGCGATAAGTCAGATCAGTAAAGGCCAGGTCCACCGGTGGCCTCTTCGGCAGATGCGACAGGCTTTTCGGCTGCGCTGGTGTGATGGTCACCTTCAGGCTCCCCTTCCTGTCAGACACAATAGGCTTTAGGTCCACTGGCCCCGCGAGTTCCTTATCCACTTTCATTTTGATATTTTTTTTCACTATTTTTAATTATAAAATAATTGTTATTGAATAAACATTCCACAAGTCACACGCGGGATCGCACGCGCTGCTCGCGTCGTATCCGCCCGATGACTGACGGCTGTTTGTTAATAGTGGTTTCACAAGATAACGGCGACAATTAGGTGTTTGATAGCTTTTAATGTTCATCGCTGTGTTCTGTTATTAAGAAAACCCCTTTGAGTATTTTGTATATTTTGACAAGACTCTAGTTTTCTTAAATGAATATTGAATAACTGTAAGCGTCTGCCGGGGATGGAACCCGGGACCTATGACTCTAGTTAAACAGAATTAGTTACCTGGACTTTCCATTACATACATTCTAATTCGATACATAAACTGCTCACACTTGCAGATAGCTACTTATTATCTGATTCAGCAGGATTTTAATTAGTGTGTATCACTCTCTCTATGATCGTACGTTTTTGTTTTTTAGTTCGCGGGCACCTAAAATCGAATCAAGTGAAGTATACTGTAAACCCATGAAAGACATTAAAAGAAAAAATGCCTATTGAAAATTTTGCAAGTTTTCAAAAAAAAAAAAAAATGCCTATCAGTTAAGTTGAATATTCATACTTATTTTATTTCGCCTTAAATAGTTAGATATGTATGGTCCACCTAATTTACCTATATATTTGTTTTAAAAAAACTACAATATGGACTCATATTGTAGTTTTTTTAAAACTCTAACTATTAGAAAACTAAATAAACAATGTGTAGTAATAAAGGTAACAAATATTAATTATAGTACACCTAGTTCTATTAACATATCAATGAGATGTAGCCTACTTACCTATATTCTTAACCTATGATAACACATCTCTTTATTAGCAGTTTACGATCAATTTCCGCTGCTGCTATCTGTTTTCCTGTCAGAAAAAAGGTTTTCCCGTTGTAACAAAAGATGTTACTCAGGAATAGTGTAGCGGTCTAATGTTGAAATGACTTCTTCTAGTGGTTTCGAAGTGTTCTTATTACATACAAACATACAAATCTTTTCATTCTGATAATATTAAGATGTCATGGATAAATAACTTCAAAAACAATTCAATGTACATCAAACTAATTGGTGTCGCCGTAGTGTCCCCCCCCCTCATTATGACGTCGTTTACACACAACATACAAGTTTTTGAACTTTGTCCACTTGTTCGCCCGCCATTCTGTTTATCTGCATGCTTTGACTAAGTGCTCATGTTTCTTTTAACTAAAGGATAATTAATGACATTAACTTAAATAATTTGAAGTTTATGGCACAAGGTCTTCAGAATCTCTGATGAGGCAGGTAGATTTAGATAGCTCACCGCAGTGTAGAAGTAAACATTGTTTAAGTTAGATGAAAGAGGTCTTTTCATATAGAATTTTTCATGATACAATTATTTAGAACACAATTATTATGGAAAACTTACTTCACAATTCATAAATAGTATTAAACAAGTTGCTACCCATGACTGTCCCCATGTAGGTATGCTTACATCATCAATAGTACTAGATATAGATATTTATGTTTTTTTTAAATAAATAGAGTGACGCAAGGAGAAGTTTTTATTTTATGTACAATTTATGCCAGAGAAAGGTCACATTCCCAAAGGAAACCGGGTAGCAGCGGATGAAACTGCTGCAAAGGCTGCTAGGATTTAATATATCTGTAACTGTATCCTGTACCTACAATTCTTTTTAGTATCAATTTACAAAAGCAGGTTTGAAACTCTGAAACCAAGGTAAGTAGGTGAAAGAAGGAACTGGTTATAAAGGGTAGTGAGAAAATACTACATTCCTTTCAATGGGTAGACAAACACCCAAAATAGGTAAGATCATGACATGATAGCACCCATCTAATAGGTACTTAAAATGTGATTTTCCACAAATATTGTGGTAGATTCGAAAATTATTTTTGAATAATATTACTATTTAAAATTAATAATTTTCATAAGCAAGTTCACCTCTTGAATTTTTTAAATAGGTAAATTTTTACAAGGTGCTTTTCTAACACCCGGTGTTGAGTCTAATGTGAGTTTAACATCTGGTATGCATCTCAAGGGTGTAGATGTGGGCCATAAGTTGCCATGTTAGAATAGCATCACCCCACTTCTACTGGTGGGTGTTGTAAAAAGTGACTAAAGGATAACTATGCAGGGAATGGCAGCAGCAATTCTTGTGAATGCAACATCTTGCACTGCACTCGCCAATCCACCTGCCAAGCATGGTGAGTATGGCAATACCTCTCAATAGGAGGGGGTCCATGTTAGCAGTGGACACTTGTGTCTGTTAATGTATGCTAATCTAAACTAAACAGGTTAGAATCTCTCAAACCATATGCCCTCAAGATAATAGTCCTTCTATCATGTCATTGTAAGTCTTTGTTATGTGTTTTTTTTTTTCAGTGCAATAAAACATGTATACACAACCCAATAAAACCTAATATGTACACAAATGCAAGGTATTCTTTTGCAAGAGTACTTGTAAAAATTAAACGTGCCACAGGCAAAAATTTATTATATGGGATTTGAAAAGTCTTACATGGTAGAAGGATACTAAGCAGATTTTGCGATAACTTTAAACATAATACCATGTTTTTTTGTTCATCAGGCAGCTCCCATACAAAAGTAGCAAAAATTTTTTTACAAGGTCTAGTTTTGTAAAAAATACTCATAAATAATATAAAAACATCTCACACTACTTTAAACTCTTGTAGTATGAAGTTTTATCACTTGACCCTCAACCCGTTCTACCAGTAAGACAGAAATAGATAAATATAACTTGAAGTTTTGTTTTTTTAATGAGTTCTATTAGGCCACACTAGAGTCATGAACCACCAAATTTGATAACAACTAGATAAGTAACAAAACAAAGAAACATTTACATATATTTTTGAAAACTCAGTTTGTTTGAGAATATTTATGTTGGTAAGTATACCCAAGGTAAAGTAGTTACGTAGATACGCAACGCTCACACAGGCCGAGACGGTTGTTAACTTTCTACACAACAGGCGCAAGCAATGAGCTATGATTTAATCAGACAGAACATAATCTCATAAATTTATCTTAACTTCCCGTCAGCGAAAAACACCTCAAAACGGGTTTTCAAATTACCATAACTAACTATGCAGCATATAAGTTCTAGCTACGAGGAAATATGACTCCAATTTCGCAACATTTTACATAGAAACGCAGATTCTTTATCGAAAAAGAGGTCATGCTCAACTAAGTCTTACGCTCGCATGTTTTGTAATTTTATATAATGATAACTTACCCTAAATTGTTGAGAATAAACTTATTATCCATTTTGTTTAACACACACACATCAGGATGTATATATTAACGACTTAATTTAAGAAAACTAACAAATTATAATTTTATTCGCAAACTCTTAGCAAGATTGACAAGCCAAATGTCACAATCACAAACAAAAAAACCAAACAAGTTGTGTAGTGAGGTGAAAAGCGATGTTATCGATATTGCGATGCTATTCATGTTTCTTGGAAAACATACTACAACTTATTATTCTTTATTTATTGCGTTCCACATTGTGATTTCGCACAGTCTCAAGTTCATACTACAACTACCTAGTTTGAGTCATTTTAAGTACTAGACCGGGTCTATCGCGATTGAAACGTTGCGTCGGGAGACAGGTAAATTATTAATATTTACCTAAATACCTACTCTCGCGATAGACCCGGTCTAATACTTAAAATGAGTGAAAGTGATTGCGAGTACTTAAAAAGTTATACCTAGTTTAAGTTTGACAATTAGGTAGGTAACTGAAGGAACATTTAATTAAGGATTTATTCGGAAATAGCTACCCTTGGTCAGGTAGATGTCCGTACCACCCAACCAAATAGGAGGGAGGCCAGAGTATCGACATAGGTCCCATCCCACACCAGGCTCTTGCCTTGTTTCATCTGTGCTAATGACATTCCATCTGGGCGCTTGCCATCAGAAAGTAAATTTGTATTTGGCTCCAAAAAAGTATTCGGAGTAAATGATAGTGTCTTCTTTATCTTTATGAAACCTACCCTTAAGCTGTGGCAAAAAAATAAAATTAACAGCCTGTATAATAAAAAAATTTGAAGGGCCGACTATTGCGCGTATCTTTTTATGGCTGCCAGTTCACACAATGCCAATATGGGCAGGGAAATAGTTAGGAAAGTGGGCAGCGCGAGTATGTAAGCTGGTAACTCTTGCTGCTTTTCGTCATTCCGCTGCTCCTACCCATGCTCCCTCAAATGTTGGCTTCTCGTGCGCGAGTCAAGGTAGCACGAACGCGAATGGAATGTATTGCTATCTCACTCTCGCATTATTTGTGACTGCGACAGGAGCAGGTGCATAGTGTAAACGTGGTATAAGATAATGGTCACACTGCAATGTTTTGTCTTTAATTAAATAAGTAATAATATAATTTCTGCAGGACACACGCTCTTATCGATATCAAACCTTAAAAATAACGTGCCGCACTAGTGATTTTCACCGCACTTTTCTGATCTTGTTTTGGTGCTATGACTAATGCGTGATAGAGAAGTAAAATTTCAAAAACTTTCGTTCTATTTCTCTTCGTAGTATCGAGTAATGCAATTTACTAGAAAAATAAGCACAGAAATGACATATGGTAACGGTATTGCCATATGAGTAATGATAAAAGAAAGGAGTCCAGTTGACTTTTTTTTTCTGTTAGGAACACAGATCTCTTATATATATGTCCTAAAGGTTAGGAAGAAAGTTGTATTATAATAACACGTGATATCTGAACAGATTAAAAAGGCACGCGCTTTTTTACGCCAATAGATGCCGTAAAAATCTGCAGGCTTCTCAATTAGCTACGCTAGGTAATATATTTAGCGTTCTTCTTGTATGAGTGATCAGTTTTCTTCTTCGTAACCTTCCTGGTGTTCCTATTTCGGACCCGTAGTCCTAATGGGAACTTTTCTATCTGACAGTTCGGAGCTTTTTTTGTAGCCTCATACCGCTTCTTTTTAGCGAATCGATTCTGGCGCTTTATATATATTTGGACCAGTACTCAGCCACATGCACAGCATTGTCCGTTGCTTTGTACAGGTCCTCGCGTGTGCAGGTACTAGGGCACGCGGGGCAAGACAATAGATGTTCCTTGTGCTTAGTTTAAATTTTGTCATTTTAGTCATACACACGTTTCATTTTTTTACATGTGTTTCTATAGAAAGAAACTTTTTGCAATTTAGCTTAGCCCCATCTAAGTACACCAAAAGATTGTCTAGAAACTTTTTCTCACTGTAAGCAATATCAAAATACGCTTAATTAAGCGCCTCTAGCACTGAATATTATTTCCAAACTTTTAATCGAACACCAATTTTAACTTTTCAAAACACTTTTAAGTGCTGTTCATACTTTGAAATAGAGCATAGGTTTGTATTATATTCGTGTAACATGTTAAAGTGTCATTGTCTTTACCTTTTAGTATGGATAATAATCAAAACACCTTGTCACAATTTATGAATGAATGTGATTTCTTTCTTTCATTGGGTTGTTGGCCATTTTTAGTAGGTACTTTTTTCTTTTTAGCAGTTGTCAAAAAGGGGCATCTGTGCCAAAGGGCCAAAGGTTCGTCTGTGCCCCAAATCAATAAACTAAAGTAGCGCTTTGGCCTTAACCTTGGCTTAAAAATTTAAACTAACACACGTCTGAACGGGGGTTTGGCGAAATGAATGAACGAAAGACAGTTAGATGTTATCACATTAGCGATTTCCAAAGATTTGACGCTTTGTCTGTTCTTATTTTCGTAAATATAAACTTTAAAAAGTATAATTTAACTTTTTAACTTCTTTTTACTTAGCAAAACGTAAGCGGTAAGAGACTATAAAAAAGCTCCGAACTGTCAGATAGAAAAGTTCCCATTAGGACCGAAAAAAATGTTTTATCCAGACTGGGAACAAATTCACAAAGTGATAAATATCAGCTTTCTTAGGTGCCCCTCCGAATATCGAATCCTCATTGCGTTGCATCCAGTCGTACTATCATTTTATTTTATTTTATTTTATTTTATAAGAAACAAACAGTCACATATAGTTATATGTAATACAGTGTAACCTTATCAGATTATAGACCTACAGTTTCCTTAATTAATTATATGAAAACATTCTTACACTAGAAGGAACTACAAAGTAAGATTGATGTAAATAAAAACTAAATATCTTTCGAAAAGAACCGCAAAGAAAGTTTTTTAAAAACGTTTAAAGAATTACTGAATATCGTCGGCCGGCAGTGAAAACCACGTAAAGGCAAAAGCAACAATTTTACAGGAGACAGTAAAAACCGTCTGGTGAAAAAAATTGTATGAACGGAAGAAACAAGTTCTGTTGTTTTATGACAACCAAATGCGTATATTTCAAGCGGTAGTAGAAACACAGAAAATCTAATAGCGAAAATAGATTAAAATGGAGTTACGAGGAAATCATACTGATAAAGTTCTGGCGTACTATCAAATACGAGGTTTGACAGTAAGATTTACAGCGGTTACCGTTGCGTTTGCTGCCACAGCAGCTTTACCGATGCTGCCTATTTATTCGTTGCCTCCAAACCTTCAACGTGAACCGGTTATCTAAGCAGCAAGACCTCGCTACACTATACACTAGCGCCGTCTCACTTCACGAAGCCCTGAATGCTGTCAAAGAGAGAGCAGCTGCCATGGCGCCTTTGCAAAGAAGGGGAAGGATCTTCCTCCTTCTCCACTTCACCTCACAGACACCTCCGCCGTGAATTCACTCAGTTTCGGCAGTCATAGCAGACCCAGCAGGATCTTTCACACCCCGGAAACTGACCAACTGCAAAAAAGAAACCGCTGATGGTAGCGGACTAACTGGTGGTTTAAGTTTCGATTCGATAACCTAATCTAACAGGACACAACACCTGAAAGAACTCAAGCAGGCCTTCGGATACTCGTTGACAGTTACGCCGTATAGACCGGTGGGTTCCAAATGCTTGGCAAAACGAAGATAAATTCTGAATGTACTAGTGTCATTTCACGGCACTGAAAGGCATCGGTACCGGAAACAGGCGTCCAAAAGCGGCCCTTAAAGACTGCCAACACATTGCCAAAGTAAATAATAATGGAACTGCTGACCACCCTGAGCTACGAAGTGATACTTACTTGCGGCAAATCAAGGCGCGTGGAGGACACCTAGTCGCTCTGCATGCCCGGCGTGTAGATTGAGATATAGCGTGGGGAGTACCAGAACAGCCAAGTGCCTCCGCTGCCAGCAGTTCTGGTACATCTAGAGGAACTGTCACCGCAAGCTCGCCTGCGTAAAGTGCAGGAAGCAGCATACCTACTGCTTGCTAACTCGTGTAAGCAGCCGACCACCTTCCACAACGTGGCGACGCGTCCCTCGCTAAATACACCGAATCATGCCGCGAAGGACTAAACCGATAAGAGAGCACAACTCCGCTCACGAATCCCATCGATGTGGAAAGAAAGGAGGCTGCACTACTGGAAAATATAAATACGGCTGGTTCTGTCTTGGCAGCTGCCCCTAAACTAATTCAATCAATGAAAACGAAGCGGAAGCGGACGAAACTCGCTCCAGCAGGACAAGAAAACTCCGAGACAGCCACGACAAGAGCCAACTAACGACCTGCAGTAGGCGTCCCTTTGCGGTATTGCTTACGGGACAGATGCCGATGTGTCAGCGGGATCCATGACAAAAGAGTCAAAAACATCCGCCCCTGAAGAAGCCAGAAAGGCTCTTATCAAAGGCTTCAAGCATCGTCAACAGGAGCCATTGAGATCTGATCTCATCCTACGGCTAGGCCCTTGCTGTTGAAAGCAAGCTGGAGGTTCTTTGACTCAGATAAGGCTTCATAAGGCACTGTTGACTGGGCCCACAGCTCTGCTGTCCATATCCACCACTGCTCGTCACAAAGTTAAGAGCGTGGGCCCCGTCACTTTTATATCTGGCACCCGCGCTACATTTATAGGACAAAGCAACATGTGCCTCTCCACTTAATTTCAAGGAGGATAATGTAGGCCATCACTGGAACAACCACAGGATATCTTAGTTAGATGTCGTTGGCTGGTGGACACTAGGGAATCACCCGACTGCACTGGTTCGACCTCACCACAGCGCAAAAGTGGACCTACTCACCCAAGAAGTACAGACTCAGCAGCCTATGTGACACCCCCGAGGACCCTCGTGCCTTTGAAGGAAGTGAGTTGAATTAACGGCCAGGTGGCTAGACTAGGTTAGGTAGCGCAATGCAACATATTGATTGATCACCTTTATGATACTCACGGGTACAAACAAGGTGATGCTTCCAAGCCCGCACCACACGGCGTTCTAGTAACCTTACCTCCAAAGTGTTATAATGGAATTATACAATAACGAAAATCTCGCCAAAGTTTATATTACAATGCTTTTTAATGTTCGGTAGTAACAATGAAAAACTTGCAACCGCACATTCGAGATTATTATACTCTTTCTTTAATAAAATATACTTGTAAAAGTAATTACGTGTTTTTCGCAACATCCTAGAACACATCGTAAAACACGGCTAAGCAAATGCGAGGTTTTAATCGACAAAATGTGCATATCGATCGATACCGAGGTTCTCATTTTCATCGATAGAAGGTGTTCCCAGTATCGCAGCCCTGCCTTCGTTCGTCGGAAATGTGCGTTACGAGCTTTTCTTCCCAAAAATAAAATAAAAGAAAAATCACGAATTTGTGCTTTACGAGGTTTTCACTGCCGGGCGACGATATATCAACATTTACAAGTTTTTCATTGTACAGCCTGCAAGCCCGTTTTATGAAACTATTTCTTGCGAAACAAGTACGACTACGTGGTATCTGAAATAAGGGTTTACTACGGCAACCACGTTCACGACGACGAGGTACCCTGAACGACAGCAATTGCAAAAGCGTGGGGTCGTCAATAATATTGTTTATAATTTTGAAAATAATTGACACATCTATACATTCACGATCATGTCATGTAGCCTATGGTTTCATTTCATAACATAGTGCACCGGTAGTGCGTTGATTGGTTGTAGTCTTCGAGCAACACGGTCTTCCGTCTCGTTCCGACCCGGAAGGGAGGAGCCTTAGCCATTTTACTTCATAGAAATAGTTCTGTCGTTTTTTGCGGGGCGCGGGGGGAGAGCTAGGTAAAGCTGTCAAGTTAGTGCTTGACAATATCGATGCTTGACTATCGATGAATTTCAAAAGTGTAGGTACTAAGACGCTTGTGTTGGTTTTTTATTTATATTTAAAGCAAGTTACATAACAACAAACTTTTAAGTAGTCAAATCATGCCATTTTAGGGGTCCTCTAGTAATTATAAGAACCATGGCCCTACAAAACACAATCACCAACTAAAAGCTGCTTAACATTTGGTATCTAGATAATCTTCTTTTGTGTGAGACACCAAGTCGTCCAACGACCCGGTGAACCCTGGTGTAGAGAGTTTTTAAACCGCTTACTACTACCTACTTGGCCTCTGATATGGTTGTGTTACGACCGCCGTCAAAGTCATCATAGACAGCAACCAGGACCGACGGCTTAACGTGCCCTTCAAAGCACGGAACCATCCCCTTTCAGACAATCAGGTGGTTCAGCCTGCAATGTCCTAACAGGTCCGGAAATAAATTCACAAAGTGAAAAATAACAACTTTGTGACTGCCCCACCGAGAATCGAACCCGGAACCTTTGCGTCGCAGGCAGTCGCATTACCACTGCGCCACATCAGCCGCTATGTCTAGATGATGACATTATCGAAGGCAGTCCAGATGTGGTGTTCGAAGCCGGGCAGTCGCGTAACGCTATTATGAATGATTTTGACTTGCCGGAATCTACCTTTAACAAAATATAAAAAAATAAAGATTTTATAAAACTGCAGTGTGCGGAAGGACATGGAAATATTCAAAGGGACAAAGTTGTTGAATTTCCCGAAGTTGAAAAGTGTCTCATAGAATGGATTAAACAAACTCTTGATAAAAATATTTCATTCACATCTATATAATGAGAGATACTACTCCCAAACCTGCATAAATGACAAACTGGTTTAGTAACAAACCTCTATGAGCGAGAATAATATTCGGGTCCCTTGATATCTCGCTTATCCAGGTACATATAAAACCATGATAACAATTATTTGTCTAATACATGTGATTAAATAATACCCGCCTCCTATAATATTCATCGACAAACATTATGACATGAAACGGTAACATCACTATTGTTGCTATCGACGAGAAGTCGGATTTATCGTGCGATCGATCTGTATTTGTACGGGCGAGCGGACCAGATGTTGCTGAAAAAATCCAACAACTATTTAAGAATTTAGTGTTTAAATGAATTAAATAGCAATAATATGTTAAGAATTTACTTACATGTGAAATGTTACACCATCTTTTTGTAAACTTGATGTTCCAGACCTCTTTTTACATTAAAAAACTAACATGTGTTCTCTTGCACGACTGGACTCGGTCTAGGAAAAAATCTGAACGGAACTGGTTTTTATAAACGCCAATGCCCATTTCGGCTTGTACTTTGACAGAGGGGAAATACTTTCTATGCCTACTCCCTTCCGGGACGGAAGGCCGTCGTTGCTCGAAGGTTGTAGTGAGAAAAATTTAGAAATCAGATATTTTCCCTCAAATGGCAACACTTAATATTTATCTGTGAAAAGTCAAAAGTGTCATCGTTGAAGAAAGAAAAATATTTTTGAGCTAAAATTATTTATTTGAAACAAATTACGTCTAATTATGTGAGTTCTGTTAGTTACAATTTCGATACGTTTGATAGTGTATAATATAATAGTAGTTAACATAATAAAGAATACAATGGAAAGCATACGAGTGAGTATATTTTGCGTAATTCGTATACGTCTTTGTTCAAAGGTTCAAGTTTTTACTGATAAAATGTTATTTATGTTCCAGAATTTTTCTGTTTCGCTTATCAAGGGCTTCATAGATAGCTTAAGAGGGGTGACGGTGCTGCTATATTTAGATAAAGAAATAAATGAAAGGGCGTTGAGTCGTTCGCCAGTCCACGCAGATTCAGATAATCCGAAAAATAAACAAAAGCAGCCAAAAGTCAAACAGTATGTTATATCAATATGTTTGTAATAACTAATAATAGAAACTCGTGATTCTAATTATTTAGTTATATAAACTGCCAATTTCTAGATTAATTTAAATTTACTTAACTTAAAACTTTCAACTTATGTAAAAACTGTATTTATAACATTCTTCTTCTTGTTGTGTGGGACTCCAAGTCATCAAACAACTAAAGGTTTAAAAATCTGTCACGTCACAAGGGTTGTTCGTTGAATCATTTTCCTACATTATAAACAAGCATGTTTGAAATCATAATGAACTTTGTTGGCGCAGAGTGAATTTGATTTGAGGTTAATCTAGTTTAAATTAAAGATTTATATTTTATAGTCTTTAATGCCTTATAACAAAGTATCTCAGAAACATTGATAGTAACATAGTTTTGTCTGCTCCATTAAATGTTTTTCTTTTGGTCCCTATTTTATTTAGCAATATGCTATCATGGTTGCCTAATGTAAGTTATATTCCGGGTTATAACAAAAAAGTAAGACATGGCTATGGATGATTGACAATGTCAAATCTTATGGAAAAATAATTAAAGCACTGCCTAATATCCTGTTTTTTTTTAATTAATATTTTCTTATTTGTTTTCAATTAACAGATTGACCCCTGTTACTCTTTTATTATATGTATACATATTCCTGGTCAATCATTTCTAAACGGTCAAAACAATGTTTTGTTTGTTAATTTATTCTTTACATCATCTAGCTAGAGTCAAGGTTATCAAGTTGAATAGAACTCATTACAACAACTCGTATACCACAAACATTTTTATTATGTATTTGACCATTGTTTGATAAACTAGTTTTACCACTAAGCACTACTCTATAATGTTGTATTAATTTTGAAATTGAAATATAATTAATTTGCAGAAAAAACATTGTTATCAAAAGCGCTTGTAAAATACAATGAGCAACCTAGTATGCCGCATGTTAATATGTATATTCTATGGTTCATGAAATAATTACAGCAATCACAAAAGAAAATAATAATTATTTAAAAACAAATAATATTCAAATATATTAGAATACTATAAAACATTTCATTTGTTGAAATAGTTGTGCCTGCCTATTTAGTTATTGAAAAATCTGTATTTTGATTGAATCAAAATCAATTAGTCTCATAGACTTGCCACACATAGTCAGGTTGTCTATTCTATTAAAAGCATTTTTCTTCTAATTTCTTTAACAATTTGTCTATCTGCTGATTTATACCTACTTTTTGAATGAAAACATTAATTTATTAAATTTATTTTTCAGAGAATCAAAAGTACTTACAAGGGTGTTACAATCATGCATTCTAAACGGGTTTATATTCCTACTTAGTATCCTAGTATTTGAATATGCACTGTTACCGGCGGTGAAGTACTTAGTAACAGTAGTATTTGGACATGATCCAGGGGTGGCACATAATGTGTGGGGGTGGATGCAGCCATTCCTGTCCATGACATTTAGGATGATATGGGTATTACCCCTGTTTTTACTCAGTAAGCTTGTTAATAGCTTATGGTTTCAGGTGAGTTACACAAAAATATGATTCATTAAAGAAAAAAATTACAGTAAGACAAGTATTAAACTTGTGTTTAATGTTTAGTCTGTATGAAGTTTTATTTTAGTCATGCATTAGACAGCTGTTTTTTTGTGGTAGGCTCATTGGTGATTAAATTGGCCCTAAATGCATACTTATATGATAATATCATACAAAATAAACTTGATATTTTTGAAAAAGGAATTAGGTTAATAATAAGGTATTTCACGATTGTATTTTTTATAATACTAAATTTTCATTCATAAAGAAAACAGCAGAAAATAAAATGAATATAATATTGGTGTTTGTGTAACTTATTATAATTTTCAAAAAATATATTGTGTCCACAGGACATAGCAGACTCGGCATATAGACACAGAAGAGGGCGGCCGCAGTTCATGTCCAGTGTCAGTAAGATCATTGCTGATTCTCTCTTCAGTTTGCTGGTGCAAGCTTTATTTTTAGTCCAGGTACTTAAATCTATAGCTCAAATATACTTCTTAAACTATTCAAGAAAAATAAATTGTTTATAACCACGGTTCACAGAACCTTAAAAATTAAATATAGAATTATATTCATCAGCGGGCGTTGCAAGTTTATAAAAAAAGGCCAGCATATATAAATAACTTTTGCATACATTTTCTATTCAACTAGGGACCATACCTAGATTTATGTTCTTTACAAGACATAGTTACTTTCATATATTTTGATTGACTTACATACAATATGAATGCTTGATTGGATTGCCTTGGCGGTACGATTTTGTCACTAATTTATTATGTTTTGTCCACAGAGTATGTTAGTCAGCATGTTGCCTATAACTTACATAGGCGAGCTTCTCTGTCTAGTCCACATGTGTCTACTATACTCTCTCTACTCGTTCGAGTACAAATGGTTCAACATGGGATGGGAACTACATAAAAGGCTGACATTTATTGAATCAAATTGGCCTTATTTCCTAGGCTTTGGTCTACCATTGGCTGTGTTGACGCAGATTCCACAGTCTTATATTATAAGGTGGGTAACGGGTTTTAGAAAAATAAAATTGATAACTGTTCTTTTTTTTCGTGTGTGACACTGAGTCGATATAGGACCCGATAAGTTCTGGTAATATTTCACGAACCCCTCAAGGGCTGAACAAGCACATGAAACTCAACATAACAGAATTATTTTATATCTGTTCTATTATAACTGAACAGAACAGAAATATTTTATTTCTAAAATATGAATTAGACCACACATACAAAAACCAAGTTAGTCCAATAATAAATCTTGTATGGGAGGCCTAATTAATTTTCAATTATTTTTGACCTATTTATACCGTCAATAAAACTGTACTTTTTAAGAATATGACTATATTGTTGAGTTTCATGTCCTGGTTCACCCCTTGACGGAATCGTGACAAATTACTAGTAACCCTGTATATTTATGTAGATAATAATAATCGCAATATAAGATTGTAATTGTTATTTTTCAAATAAGATTTTTTATATACTAAGACAAAACGGTCATAATCACTGCTAATTTATTATCCGATTTCTCTTAAGTTTTTAAAAACATGTTTTGTTTCGTTTGCTGAGTACTTTAATAGATGTTTTGAACTGTTTAATGCCTACTCACTTTATCAATTTATCTAGTTCCTTTATAGTTAATATTATTACGACCTTGAAGGTACGGCATGCATGATAGTGTATCATCTATGTATCGATAAAATTAATAATTTACATCATCATGTTTTTAGGGTTCCGTACCCAAAGGGTAAATAACGGTCTGTCCGTCCGTCCGTCCTACAGTTACGAGGTTTTATCTCCTGAACCGGTATACCTAGACAGTTTAAATTTGCACAGATGATGTATTTCTGTTGCCGCTATAACAACAAATACAAAAAAAACATAAAATAAATATTTATAGGGGCTGTCATACAAAACACGTGTTTTTGCGCGTTTTATCGATAATTGTTTGCTAAAGGTATAATGGTACGGAACCCTTCGTGCGCGAGTCCGACTCACACTTGGCCGCTTTTTTATAGTTAGGTATTTATATTGGTCATTGAAACGGAATTCGAAAATTTCATGATGTATGGAATTTAGGCTAAAAAAAATCTAATAAGCTAATGTTTCTTTTTCGCTTTCAGTGGTTGCGTGTTCTCAATATTCTTCCCAGTGTTCATATTGAGTGGCAACGAAGCGACTCCTGTGTTAGGAAGGTAATCCTTTTTTTCTTTTTTAGACAATATTATTACAGTTTTTGCCTAGATTCACCAGCTTTTCCGATCCTCTGCCATAGTAAAGATGGACCAGCGTTCAGGTATTTAAGTCCTGGCTGTGATCGACTCTTTTCAGTTATTAGTTTTTATTTACTCAAAGACACATTCTCTATTGAAAATTCAAAATATATTTAAGGGATACAAGCGTGATATATGTATGTATTTATTTGCAACGAACATAGTAGTCAGGGTGTTACAGTAATTATACGAAATGTATATCATGTTTCGCCAAGCCAGGGCATGTAAATTTTCAGCAGTGTCATTGGTTCGTAAAACTATTCAATATAGGTACATTAATTTTAAATTCTAGTTAGTGAACATGTCAAATTAAAATTTATTACATTACATTTTCTTAACATTCTAAATATTCATTTATTTTATAAAATACATTCGTTTTAAGCCTTTTCAGCAATATTTCAAGTACTTATACAACTTATTGATCTTGTTTCAGCGAGTACCCCCTACGGCTATTTTCGCCAGTGGTAGCGATATCTAACGGAATGTTCCGCGTGGTGCGGCAAAGCGCCGAAGCCGTCACCAGGAGGTGACCTACAGGGTATACATAGATAGACAAAGAATTATACTCGAGTCACTTTCAAAAACCCATTTTCCCAGCTATCACATAGACAAGTTGTAAGGAAAAGAACTGCGTTCCTTTTAAAGGAAGAACCAGCCCATGAAACTGAACAACTTTCTTTATGGAACATTCGACCATAATATGAAAAAAAATTGGACTTACCCACAACCAACTTTGGATGCTGCATTTTGTATGGGAATTAATTATTTTTTTCATATTTTGATCTGTTTCTTGGGGAAAGTTTTTCAGTTTCATGGGCTGGTTTATTTCTAGGAAGGAACGCAGTACTTTTCCTTACACCCTGTATACTATAAGATATCTCAACGAAGGAAAATATACCTTATGCCATAAAATGAACATCTTGAATACGAAATTGGAAAACACTTCCCGTGTTAGGGATACAATTTTTAAAAACTTCCAAACAGCCTACCCGCGCTTAAACATTTTGGAAGTTTTCAAAAATGTACATCTATTTGTAAAACTTACTTATGTCAAAATGGGTTTTTAAAGTGGCCTGATATTACTTGCAATGGTTTTTTTCCATCGTTAGTTGCCCTCCTGTATTTTTTTATTGTAGCCGCTGTTTTTGTTCTGTATCAGGCACGCTAAACCGTTCAAAATCATAACTGAAACTAGTTAAATCGCGTTTCTATTATGCAACTGCTAGCTAAAGATCTTTCATTCACCTCTACAGTTTGAAAAGAACTGTGTTGCCGCGTAAATACAATGGGCAAAAGTCGTTTTTATTCACTGGATGAAGAAAGTAATTTGAATTTTGAACATCTCATTTTAGAAAAACTTGCGTTTTATAATTAATTTCAGCCTATTTTATTTATTTGCTTCTTGTAAGCAAAATATTTGACATTTCTGAATATTGAGACATTATTTGATATTTCTGAACGCACAATCAAAGATTTAATTTGGCGGTAATATTAATTATGCCAGAAGCATTCGAGCTGTACGTACAGCCAATTTAACAGAATTTTCACACTGGTAGACATGAAAAGTTGTGTGTACCACACGAGAGCAAATTTATTCACAACTCGTGCTTTTGAATCCCTCACTAAACTCAGAATAGTCTGATTGATTAATTAATTTATTTTAGTATCCTTCGTTCGCTACCTCGGGATTTAGAATCAAGACTAAGCAAAAGTAAACTTAGCTCTCTTGTGGTACAATTAACTATTTGCCTTCAATACAGTTGTGGCAAGTGTCTTTTCATTAGTAAAGTGCGCCGCGAGATGTGAGTGAATGTTGATGGGGCGGTGGCACTAAGGTACTAAAAGAAAAATTTATGAAACATTTTACGATGGTGACAATATTGTATTATTAATTACACGTTTTTTATAATGCTCGTTGTACGTTTTGCTACAATGACATGATATGTACCTACCTATTAGTTTTCATCTGAGTTATAAATTAGTTTCATTACATTTATGATTGTACCAATAATGAAACGTGGAGTAATTTTTGCAAATATAATGTTTTGCTCAGATTTGATACGTAATATTCGTCCGCCGTCCGCCAATACGTAAAGTAAGGCCAACAAATGAGATAAAGAATGTAAATAAATAATCCTACTATGATCGAGTGATGCCCTCAATACGGGATATAAATTCTCTTTACTCTTCTTCTCGGTTCTTCGCAATTTCTAGTCAATTTTGTCGTCATTGTTTTTATCGTGGCTTTGTTTTGACAGATAACACATATTTTGCGACAAATTATAAGACTATGACCTCAATTCGGGATATAAATTATCTTAACTTACCTTACATTAGTGCTGTCACGTTCCGTCAAATAGGTTTAGAAAAGATTATGAGATAGCTAAGTTCTGTCATGTGTAAAAATTACAATGAACTCTTCGCAATTTCTAGTCAATTTCGTCGCCATTGTTTTGACAGATATCACATATTTTGCCACAAAATAAAAGACATTACATGACTTAAATATCTCCTATGCTTTTCTAAATTTTTGTGACGGATAATGACAGCACAAATTAAAGGTAAGTTCAGAGAACTTATATCCCGAATGGAGGGCATTGTCTGTCGTATAGTATATTGTCAAGTTGTGTCTATCTAGTTTTGTTGGCCTTACTTTAGTCATACATAAGTTTACAAAAAAATCTAAAATCGCAAATAATTCGTTGCATACATTTATTGTAAACTTGCGACGATGGAGCGACCGGCCATCGGACAAATATAATTCGAACCTGATAATCTAAGTTTAATTCTGATTTTTCTATAGAATACTTCTTTTTTACGATTTTGTAAAAGCTTTGCATACCGCCAAAAAATCTTTGTTTAAAATAGAGTGTAGTTAGATGTGATATTAAAATTATAGTAAGTAAGTACTTATCGTTTTTTAACAGTTAACATTCCAATTTGAGTACAAATTATACTACTTATTGAAAGTAGGGATCAAAATTATTGAAATTAAGCAATGGAGAGTAAATTTACGTAACTTTTGGTAGTACCAAAATACGCTGGTAAAAACTACTCTGGTTCCCTAGCTATATGCAACTATACAGTATATATTGATGCGACTTACCAGTCAGTTTTCATC
Source organism: Tuta absoluta (assembly GCA_027580185.1). Taxonomy (NCBI): domain Eukaryota; kingdom Metazoa; phylum Arthropoda; class Insecta; order Lepidoptera; family Gelechiidae; genus Tuta; species Tuta absoluta. The sequence goes on from JAQAHW010000008.1 coordinate 6,118,266, forward strand.
AATATAAAAAGTGAGAAACTTGGACATTGCTAAAAGCCTTTTGAAGAGGTTTATCTTATGTTATTGTTGGCGTTTTAAATATGAATTACGGCTTTATTTTCCCCTCTAATTCCTAAACTGTGCCTCCTCTAGTTCTCGATATATTAGTATTTTTATATGAATAGTCTGTGCAAAGTTGTTACAAAATCATTAATACTCGTATGGTGTCTGGATTTTTTCGCAATTGTAATATGATACTTTATTGAGTGGGCTTTGTATAAAGTTTTCATTATACATTTATACGAGCTATATGTATACTGAAGGATATAATTGATGTTTATTTTATTTATTGTATTCACTCATTCAGAATTATTTGTTTGACTGAATATTGTGATTGAGTTTTTTTACATGACATTAAAACGGACTGAATCAAGAAATAAACAGCTTTTTATTTTTCCAATTTAAATAAGTGGTAAGATGAACTAATTAGGTATTTTGTATAAGGGAGATAAAAAGGACACAATGATGCAAAGACAAAACTAAAAAATAATAAAATACAGTTCATAATCGACATTAATAGGTTTATTTCAATAAAAATTTGGTAGGCACCTAAAGCTCTACACATCTTACAAAATACATACAACGTGATTTATAATTTTGACAAAATTATACTTCACCATCAATTCAATATGGAGAATAAACATTAACATGCACCATATAATGCGTTATTGACTATGATACATTTACAACAATAAAATAGTAAACGATAACGTTACTTATTAGGGTTTGGTTACAAGCTTAGTTAATTCAAAGTTAACAGATGGAAAACCGAACTTCGGGCACCAGTACTACCAGCAGCAAACCAACACATTTAAATACATAGAAAGCACCCTGAGGCACGTTCAAGCAGCCGGCTTTCGTCGCTCTTGCGTCGCTCTTTTATACTTTGACAGCTCGTAAAACCGCGTTTTGGAGCGCATGGTAGAAAATTTCTTCTGACTGGCGTGCTAAAACGCGGTTTATGACCTGTCATCGGAGAAAATAACTACTAGGAGAAAAAGCATGAACGCGCCGCCCCAGACTGAACACAACTTAAATCTGAAAATTTAAATATTTATTCTGCGTGTTTTCTATGTATAATACCTATGTATTTAAATGTGTTGCTGTGCTGCTATTATTGTTTGCAGATAAATGCTAAAATATTACAAGCGATACGATACAATAGTACAAGTTTTGCTATTTTAGGGATCAACCTATACTAGTTACTTAATAACTGTAAGGAGTACCAGTATATTATGCTGATTCCTCTAATACGTTTTTGGAGGTGGTGTTGATAGAACCAATTAGTCGACTACAACGTAAGCCATTTTGTGGATCACTATTCAATTTAATTGCAAAATTTTAACTTTTTTATTGTACTATACCTAACATTAAAACAATTTAAAACGAATTTGCTAATGAATATATTTAATTATAATTATCACCAATCTAACATCACAATAACTAATTTTAATACTTTCTCTTTGATATATTGATATTAAAAACCCCTACGAATGATCAAGAACGCTTAGCGATCATGTGATCTTAATTATGTAATTCCATTATATGTAGAGTTATCCATTCCATTGTATGATAATTTACCAGTGAAATTAAACATTGAAATCAGGCACAACAGCTACACAGAAGCTTAAAAATCTGTCTGGCAATCCCTGAATATTGTTACATCTATTGCCAGTTACGGTGTTCAAAAAATTATACAGGGTGTAAGGGACGGTGTATCGAAAACTTTGCTTGCATGATCAGACTATCAAACTAAACAACTTTTACTATAGAGCCCGTGTTGGGAAACGAAATTTTCCATTCAAGTTTCCATACAAAGTCAGTCAGCTGATCAGGAATTTTGTATAGGAGGCCGTTTTTTTTCTCGTTTACCAACATATTCTGCATAGAAAAAGTTGTTCAGTTTCATGGTCTGGTATAGTAGGCATTATTACGAGCCTACTAGTGGACCAGATTTATTCTATTGATAATATAGATTTTACAAATAAGATTTTTATTTCTTATAATAGTAATTGAATCGTCTTAGTCTGAATCTCAAGTCCGAATAATAATACTTGATAAACATTTGTACTTATTTATATTTCAGACTGTAGGATGCAGATACGTTTTTATTTCTGGAAGCCCAGATATTTTCTAATGAGATTTTACATGGAAGATTTTTATTTCTACAAAAAGTAATTGAATTGTTTTAGTCTGAATCTTAAGTCTGAATAGTACTTGTAATTGAAGTCATAATTTGATAAAGTATTCAATTTTTATTTTTTAGACTAAAGGTTAATCAAAGACCTATAATATATATTTAATAACGTAATGTTAATGTTTTTATTACATGTACCAGTTGCTTAGAAATGCAGGTAAATCAGAAAAAAAATGCTGTACAAAACGAAATATATCATTAACTAGCTGTTGCCCGCGACTTCGTACGCATGGTGTAGTGACTTGTGAGTTAGTGAAGTTGATGTATGCATATTGTTTAATATTAATATCATGTTTGTATAAAGTTTTTTCTCTTTAAGATGTGCAATGAATAGGTACTGGTTAACTTGTTTTTCGGTTAGGTACTTGGTTTTGATACTATGGACATCAGCTACAAAACATCATTATAAACTACTTTGGTAGTTTTACCATCGGGTGCTTAAACGTAAAAATTTTCAGGAGAACTGACTCGAGAGCAAGCGACATATAGCTGCCCGTGTGATAAACAGGGAATCGTAAGACCTACGCCTGCGGCTTTCAGCGTCTGTCCTTGCGATTTGTTTACAGTCATTGCAAAGAAAAACGCTGACGGGAAACTGAATGCCCTGAAATTGAAATAAAAAGTTGTTGGGAATGAGTGGTATACGCGCCACAACCAGTGAAAATATCCGCCTCGAATACATTCATCTTTAAGCTTAAGATCTTCAGTCTGGTTCCATTGCACAGCTTTGGCGGAGTGAGATTGCAAAGAAGCATGAAAGGAACACCAAGTTTAAGTAATATTTGGTGTGCAGAAAGACCATTCGCACTCAAGGAGTTTAGGAATTCTATTAGGTAGTTAGTGGCTTTGTCTTGATTCATAACAGTGGTAATTGACGCGTATACCACCATATCCCCAGTGATTTGTGACATAATGGTATGGTTTATTGAAGCAGTCTGATCATTTTTGGGTGCAAAAATAGCTCTTCCCCGTAGCTACGAATCTTCCTTTTGAAGGAAGGAAGGCTCACCATACACAGAAGAAATGATTCTCTTTAGACCAGAAACTATTTGGCAAAGCGTTTCAGGCAGACTTACTTGACCGTTATCCTCTGGTAAAGTACCTCTGCCGAGTTTTAATAAAGCTTGTGAAAACTCTTCAGCCCGTGGATTACCTCCGAGACGGGTTCGCATGATCACCGTCATGGTCAGCTTGTGGATTTGTGGCCAAAGAGCCGATGATTTTAGTGAGGCATTCACCTCATCAGCCCTGGTACCTCGAGTAACAACTGGAAGTGTTTGGCGAAAGTCACTGAAAAAAAGAACAGTGATATGGCCCATGGCCCTATTATCTCTGCGTATGTCTTTCAAAGTCCTATCCATAGCTTCTACCGTTTTTTTGTTGGCCATCGTACACTCGTCACATAACTACCATACAACAATATCAGAAAACCTTTGCCTTGTAACTATTACGTGATACAGCACATATTGGAGTATCGTTTGTGTCCAAATCGGTTGGTATTTTGAAAGTTGTATGCGCCGTTTTCTCTCCTGGAAGCAGTGTGGCAGCGATACTTGAAGATACTACAGCAAGTGCAATCCTACCTTACCTTCTGATCTCTGCAAAAATGTTTAAGGCGAGTGTAACCGTGAACGACCTCGATAGTGGCGCCACTTCACAAAAAAAGATTTATCTTTAAAGAAACAATCTATCAGAATATCCGTTGCCCAAGTTTATACTTACATACGTATATCACGCCTATTATCTCTTGCAGGGTAGGCAGAGCGTAAATGTCTGACATATATGTATTTGATGGTCATTCGGAAAATTGTGTATCGCCATGGTGACAGGTTGTCAGCCCATCGCCCATGTGAAAGTCCTTTAGTCACCACTTACGACTCCCACGGAAAAGAAATGGGGTGATGCTATTGCAAGCCGGCATCACACGGCATAGTTTACAATACTATATTATTATTTTTTTAGAAAACCTGCCGCCTGTCAGTGGCTTTGTTATATAATTTTGGAGAAAACATTTCATTAGCGGGTTTCACAAAACTAACAGCGACATCTATGAAGTAATTTTAAACAAATTTTACTCTAACATTTTTGATTCTAACTAATGAAGGTATTTATATTTTTTTAGATTCCGTACATCAAAAAGAAACGTACAAAAAAACGGAACCCTTATACGATCAGTTTGTTGTCCGTCCGTCCGTCCATCCATCTCGTAAGACGCTTTATCTCGGGAATGCGCAGAGATATCGAGTTAAAATAAAAACTATATTGGTAAATAGGTTTTAGGCTGCAATATGGAACCCTTATAGGTTCACTCACTTTGTTGTCCATTTGTCTGTCTTTCAAGACTCACTATCTCGGTTACACGTAGAGATGTCGAGTTAAAATTAAAAGTACTATAACCTTTGACTCAGGCCAACGGCCTCTTGTAGTGGTAAAAAAAATAACTAATTTTACACAAATCATAATTTGTCTTCGCAATAAAACAATTTTCAACGGATTTAAGTTGTGTTTATTTTGGATTTCACAATTCCTACGTTTCCACAATAAACACAACTTAATTCCGTTTAAAATTGTTTTATTGTGATGAGTAATAGTTGTGCAAACTCAAGAAAATATCACAATTCATCTGTCTTCCATCACATACATTGACCATGACCAAAGGTCAAAGTAAAAGTCCGAAACATTTCTGTAATAGTTAGAACGGCCCGCATATATGTCAGACGTGGCGATAGCGATAAAATACTTACGGCCGTTGACGCTCAACCTACCCCGCAAGGATTAAATGTGTGATTGTTTGTTTTTTGTTTGGTTAGGTCGTTTCACGGGGTCGTTTAGAAGTTCAGATCGTATGTCAGTCAATACGTGGTCAATACCGCGTTTTACAAAACTAACAGCGACATCTATATTATTTTTTAGGAAAAAAATTCGGAACTCGCTTTGCGGAACCAGTTACTGTGTTTTACCATGGGAATGAAAGATTTTTTCGAGGTAAAAAGTATCCTAGATGTTGACCCGGGTAATAAGCTACCACAGTATACAATTTTGTAGAAATCTGTGCAGTAGTTTTTACGTGAAAGAATAACAAACATACCGACAGACAAACAGACAAACAGACAAACAGACAAAAATCAATTTTACTTCTGTTTTGATGTCTGTATCTTGAACACAATTAGAAGCAAAAACCCTTTTTTGAATCTATTTCATGTACAGAATTGGTTTCGTTTCTGTTTTATTATATGTATAGATATATATATAATCGAATCGAATATATATAAAAAGAACATTGGAGACCTCCGGCCATATGGCCCGATGACTTAAAAAAGGAGATTGGTGGATGGCGGAAACGAGAGATCATATGCCTATACTCCGTTCATTTAAGAATTACCTATAATGTAAACAAACTTTGTATGTAACTGACAGTCGCGAGCTGTTTGTTTACATTATAGGTAATTCTTGAATAAACAGTAGTGGACTGCAATAGGCTGTTGTATGTATGGAATGGTATGGATATATGTATCGGTATGTATTGGTAAATAGTAAATGTAAAAGTAAAGAACTGCTGATAAGTAAAATGACATACGTTGGTAATCATAAGTAGGTACCTATACCAGAGAAATTAACATGAATCATTAATTAATAACACAACGAAACGAAACATTAATTAGTACTTAGGTAAGTTAATTCCGTCAAAATATATTTACACTTAAATCTAATAGTTTTGGTCTAGTTTAGTCAGAACAATATAATGATTATTTATTACAAACACAAAAAAAAACCGTAAGTGATTTAAATATTACAGTATAAACATGACTTGTGTTCTTTGCAACACAATACGAATTATATTAATAATTAACTAAATCACATTGTAATTTTTGGAACTAATAGTGTTGCCAACGTAAAAAATACATCTACCCGCGGTTTAAAATAATCACAATAGCAGATAGCAGTGGTGTAGCTACGTAACCAAAGGCCCTGGAGGAGAAAATATCAAAGAACCCCAAATAAACTAAGTAAGTAACTAAAATCGATTGATTCGCCGTGTATCGAATTCAATATACCTTCTCGTTCCAGATTTGTCGTAAACCAGGGTCGTTATACGGCAGGTCGTCAAACGAAATAATCTAAAATGGTGCTGGGACGAGCTTAGCAGGATAGCAGGGACCGAATTCTACTAAATACAAATCCTTTCAGTTGTGTCTATGGGACAGTTTTGGTAATTTCGTATTCTGCTAACAGTTAAAAGTATAGAACATCCCACTGGCATTATAATGACAGAGAAGTGTCGCTGGCATTGCAATGGTTAAATTGTAAGAGAATCCGGGCCCAGGTACCTTGCAAAAAATAGTATGCGAACAAAGCGAGCACTATGTTTTAAAACTCCTGTGTCGAATCAAAACCCATGGGTTAATTGAGGGCCCAGATATCGTAGCTACTCCACTGAATAATACAACAACAATAAAACAAACTAAACAATTATGTACATTCATACAATTCCTGCATAGCCTAATTCCATGGAGTGAGGTGTAAACGAGCTATGAGGATGCATTTATATACATTCTAGAGCACATCAGTCAGTGTCTACAAATTATATGAACGCCGCTCAAAATCTAATTTAATATTAAATTATGGAAAATGTATATTGGTTTTTTTTTTTTCTATTTTTCAGTGATGAAGCGTGGCGTCAGATTTCTTCCGCCAATACTCATCGAAATGCATTGATATTAGTAGATATGATGTTGAACACGCCTTTGAGATAACTAATATATCTGTACAAAAATACTTCTTCATACATTTTGTGAGATCATCATTTAAGAGTGTCTAGGTAAATCATAAAATCAATCAAAAAGTACAAAAAAGAAACATAAAATAAATGATTCAAAAAAATTGCAAATATTATCACCTACTTATTTGTTTGATTATGCATTTGTTTGTATAATAAATTCTTATTGAATCTTAAAAGTATTACAAAGTGAAATGCAGTAGGCACCTAAAGAAAATGCTATTATACATTAATATAATGAAGTAAGTATGTACTTAGATGAACATATCTTATAATTGAAGCTGATCCAGCAGCATTCTTTTCTATTACTATCCCGACTTTATACCATCGCACTTTGTAAAAAATATATATACGCAGAAAGGTAAAGTAGTATGCATATACTACCTACTCTATGAAACTATTCTAGCCAAAACGCGTGAAACCTATCGAGCCGTTTGGAAAGTCCAGCCAATCTTTATAGGTTTCACGAGTTTAAGCTGGTTTGTTGGAATAATAAAGTAAAATATTTCATTTCTTATGGTCCACGACACAGTTTGTCGATCCACTCTATCTCAAATAGACTAAATACGAAATTGGCTTGCTAGAGAAAATTATTACCGCGCCACAACCAAACTATGTCATGGACACAAGAGCATATTATTTTAATTGTTCTGTATCACTTACAACTTAACATTGTCTGAAATATTTAATAAAACTCACAAATCCCTTTAAAAGATTCATTATTCTTATGTTATGCTACGTTCACACTATGCTCCTTTTCCTGCTCTTGCCGCTGCCGTGAATATTGTACCAAATACTTCCAAGAAAGTATCAACGCGAGTCAGTATTCAGACACTGCCGTCATAATCTTCTCGCAGCAATACGAGTGAGCGAGATATCAATACATTCCGCTAGAAAAGCAATAGCGGGGGCACGGGAAGTGGCACAGCTGCATGACGAGTAGCAGCGCGAGTAACCTGCCCTGCACATAGAGGCATAGTGTGAACGTGGCATTACAAAGCCGAACCAGCAGTAAACTAACCGTTTACTCAAATCATAACAGTGTCAAATTTAAAATATAAAATAAAACTCACAAATCCCTGTAAAAGAATGTCATCTTACTCGTGTTACAATAACCGGACCAGTAGCATGCCCACAGCAGCGCCGACAGTCAGCCCTAAACTCAACATGGCGACTATTACTGATAATGCCTTCTCTTGTTCGTGAGGCTCGACGATTCTGGAATAGAAAAAAAACATATTCAGTATTGTATCCTGATTTAGCCAGAATCCGGGAAAGTAGGGAGTGGTGACGTAAAGGCAGCTTCCTTTGTTCAATCATTTTATTAAGATATTATGAATAGTGCCATCTAGCGGTAACAGTTAGAACTTATATAATCTAGCACATAGCTAATCGAAACATGTACATAGGAATAAACAGAAAGTAGTATAAGTCATAAAGCCTAGGTGGCGCTGATATATTTAACACATCAGAAAGATAGATGGCGTTACAGGTAGCAAACGAAGCTAATAACCTAGCTTAGTATGGATTTGTCTGTGACTGACAAGTATGTTCCATCACATCATCGGGTCGTTGGATGAATCGGTGTCCCACACGAAAAGAGAGAGAGATCACATCATTCATGTGTACTCGATCCAGTTGTTTCTTTGACAAAGTTATTAGGTGCACGTGCACTCAGATGTAATAATAAATAAATATCTTAGACATTTCACACAGCGCCATCTAGTCCCAAACTAAGCAAAGCTTGTACTATGGGAACTAGATGGCTGATATAATACATACATACTTTATTTTTGTAAATAAATACATACAGTACATATAAAACACCCAGGACCCAGACTCAACACAAATATTTGAAAAATAACTTACAAATACTTGTGCTGTGTGGGGATCGAATCCACAACCCTCGGCGAAGCAGCCAGGGGTACTATCCACTACGCCATCGGACCAGTCAAGATAAAAACGTTATAGGCACACACGTGCAAGATAGGCATTTAAGTGACATCACTAAAATTTAAATCCTTTCAGTTAAATCAGAAAAGGATGGGAAATGATTAAGTAAAAAAATTTATACTACATGCTTGTACACAAGCAGATTACTGTACTAGTCACGAACTTATGACATAAAAAACCTATCATATAGACATGTATGCAGGAAAATAAATTTACTTACTTACTTACTTACGCTTTTTCGAATATTGATCTAAAGAATCTTATATGGTTGCAGGTCACAAAATCTAGTTTTGCAAAGCAATTAATTAAACCTGCAATGTAATTTATACCTGCATTCTTGCTTGACCAGTTTCTTTTAAAGTTATTTTGTTGTTTTTCAAATCAGGTCACTAACTACCTACTCAAAACACAAGTGGACAAAATGTTTAGCGTATCTATCGACATTTGAATGTAATATTTTGTTCTACATAGGAATGACGCAGATTCACAAATAGTTAGGTACTTGCACAAAGCTAGTTAGTATCGTATCTATGCACAAGTCAGATAACCTAGTGCACTTTATAAACACAACATATCCTTGCCTTGATAGTTCAAATTGTAGTTACTTTAAACACGTGTTCTACTTTTATCGAGTTATGTAAGAAAACAAATAGACAAAGATTATTTACCAACTTTTACTATTCCTTGTGTTTTTAATAGAAAATTATCTTAAGGTAGTGCTCTTATCAAAAGTGATATAACAAAGATTATTCAGTTTCATACTTGCAAACCTACGTGAGGTTATAAGTAATAAAAAAAGTTTCCAAGGGCATAATTGCCTCGCATTGTATTGCTCGCTTCGCTCGCTTTAACTATTGTGTTCGTGTAGCGCTACTATCACTTATGATGACGTGAACCTGGCGCGCCTACGAATACAGAATTTGTGGTGAAACTCCGAGCTCGCTTCGCTGGCAATAAGTATTGTGTTGGTGTAGCACAGTGTAGCGTCTATAAGTGTTTCTTGTGTCTTGTGTTTCGTTTTGCTCACTATAAGTAATGCGTTGATGGTGATTATTGGTGATTAAGATGTGTAATCTCTAATCTGTCACGTGGTTACCTGGTGGTGTTGATCATGACGATGTTGGTGAGGTACCCGTTGGAGAATGCGAATAGTATCATGATGGCTATATACTCGTAGTCCCACAGGAACCACACGGGCAGGTGCGACCGTGGTTGCGCGTTACACAGCATCAGCATCGGCACGAATATTATACGGAGAATGCTCGCGCTCGCTATGATCCATTGGTTTGTTGGCTGTAGAAAATAATTTATAATTAGTAGTCTGTTCTTTCTAAAAGTGTAATTGCTCGGTAGATTGCTTAGATCTAAAGGAACTCGAGTTAAATAACTGAGAATCCAAAATTGGAACATTTCTGCTTTTGTGTTTATTCTTCTTGCAAGGTATCTTCACACATTTTCAGCGTAAAATGGAGAGCTCGTTTCGCTCGCGATACGTGTCCAGTGTGAGTGACTTACGTTAAATGGTAGCGGCTCGCTTTGCTCGCCGTGTTTGTCTTTGAGACGCTTTTTGATTTGTACGCCAACTATTAATGTGTTTAACTAACTTTCCTTTTCATAAAACGCATTTTGAATAAATAGAAGGTATTAAATATAATAGTTATTTTCAGCGACTTACCCTAAGCAAATACCCAGATACCAATCTGCCGGAATAATCTCCGCAGCTGAAGATGAGATAGTTTACAACAGGAACAAAGTATATCTCTGTAAATGAATAAAATAAGTTAATACCAAGATTATTGTACCTACTCTCGCAATTAAGAAGGAAGAAGATTCAGATACTCTTTTGACTCCATTATGTTTGAGAAGGTCCTAGGAGATACACGCTTATTCCCTTGCGGGTAGAAATAGCGTCAATGCGCATTGCTGCTATAGTCATCAAAGGTTGTCAGTCGGTCACCAAAATTGGGTATCATACATGGAGCCCTAGGTCTTACGACATCAACGTAAATGCAATGGGGTGAAGCTATCGGAAAATTAATAGAAATACTTACTGTTCCAATCCGTCCCTTTCGTAACCGGATGCGATTCCACCAATACTGTGACAGCTGGATACACAGACATACTGATCCCAAATATAGCGAATATACTGAACGCGTAAACCCACACTTTCTTCATTATTAACACCAGCGACACCTCTCTGTGTCTGTTCGTCGCTATGCCGCCAGATCCTCTTAGAATATGATATGAAAAGAAGTCAATCTTGTACAACAACACGTAGGCAAGTAATGAGGATATCACCATGATATCCGCAATGGTGAAGTAGATCAAGGCGGTATTTAAGGGTGATATTTTAAACGCAAGGGATATTATTTGGGCGACAGCTGCTATAATGGCGCCCAGGGATTGCCCGCTGACTATTGCAGCCATGTATTCTTCGGAGAACCTTGAGGCTATTCCGACTATGCCGCCGATGAATATAGCTACGGCAGCTGAAACAAAAAAATAAGTGTTTCACTTCTGTAGGCCAGCTGAAAATTCAGGCTACTTGATATTCTGAGCAATCCATGCATGTGGGACTCCCTATCCGTAAATATGTAAACTAGCATTAGAAAGAAAAACGTTAGTTTTTTGTACAATAACGAAATGAAATTTTCCGAAAAACATAGGCCTTAGGTACCCCAAACCATGTAACGCGAGCAATGCGAGTGGGACATTTTATGCTGCAAATGGATAAGAAGCGACGAATGGGGATCCACATGCGAGCTCGACATTTAACGCTTAAACCTAGGCAAGTAGCTTAAAAGCTAGTCGCAAGAGTAATGAAGGGTACTACTGACACGTATTATGCGAGCGAAGCGAGCTCTACATATCCCACTACAAATAAGTAAATAAAGATCCTAAACAACGCCGCAAAACAGGCCAAGTAAACCGAGCGAAGCGAACTTGATATTTCTAGAGGAGCAATAACACTAGCCACGTGTGTAATTAATACGGGATGCTACCCCCACATATCGCGAGCAAAGTGATGTCTCATACCTATCATGCTGCATTTGGCATTTATTCAAAATTTACGTTTTATAATTACGATTACTAATGAATGACACTGTTGAATAATAAAGTCTAGAGATTATGAATGTGTTAACTTTGTAAAATACCCCTTGTACCTGTTCTACAAAATGCTTTAAGGAAGAATTTTAAAATTTTCGTCTTTCATGTGCTTGTAAAAAAAATCGCTTTTTTCTTTCGGGTGCTCCTCAAGACATGATGCCCTAAGCAATTGCTTAATTTACATTAGGGTTGATCCGCCTCGTTGTAAGAACATGGGCTATATTAAAATGTCTCATTCAAGCGGGACAACGGTAAGCAGCGGGTGAAACCTGGGTCAGGACATTACAAGCGTGAACCCTGACTGTTCGACTTTGAACCAATACGCGCACATCACGCGTAGAGCGCGCATAGATCCCGAGTACATACTTCGGAATTCGCTCTACCAGTTTCTATGTAGGTAATATTTTAATTTTGACATTTTGATCTTGCGCTGTGTGATTTGATTAACCTAGGTAGCCCCGAGGCAGTGCCTTTATTTTTTATTTTCTATTTTACCTGAGCCGGTTTTCTATCAGGATTTTATTTTTTTACAATGTAGGATCATGACGTCAATAAGTGATAGTACTATCCTAGATTGAATAAAATTAATTTCATTTCATTTGATACATTCATAATAAAATCTGCATGTATCACTCACAAACAAGATCGTTTATTACAAGGCTGAATCATTATTAAAGCATTCTACCTAATCAGGTTACTTAAGAGTTATATTACGTTATAACACTGTTTGTCTGTACAAATAAACGAAATATTGCTTAGTCATTTAGTTTTTTTGTTTAGTCAGTGGAGGGATAAGTAATCTATGTATGACTGAATCGGGCTGATAATAATGTAGTTACCTAAGTACCTACTAGCTGGTTCCCGCGTATTCGTTTTTCTGACTGAATATTATGGATAGCATACTACCACCAGTACCTAAGTTAATGTGTAAAATTCCTATTTCCCCACCATCTTCCTTAAAATGTCCATCACGCTGATAAGCTTTTGCTGACTGTCATTTTTAAAGCCACAGTACCTAAATTCTACTTTGGATTGTTCATCGACTTAATGGAAAGGAAAGCATTTCCGCATCTATACGTATAGTTTATTACATTAAATCGTATTTCTCGTGTGAATGAGTGATCTTCCGGGGAAAAAAGTATTCTAGGTGTTGAACAGGCTTAATAGCATATTCAACAAAAAGTTTTATTCGAATCCGTTCAGAAGTTACAAACAGACAGAGAAAAAAAAGGAGAAATGTGTTCGAAACCTTTTTTTAACATCACCTACGCTACGATTAGTTTTCGTAAATTTGTTCAATGTACAGACACACGGGTTGTACCTACTGTTTTATTATATGTTTAGAAGATCGGCTGAGTTTTTATTGATACTTAAGCTAACGGCTAATCAGAGTTGCAATCTCCACAACAAACTAATCAGATCAATATTAGGTGAGAAGTTTTGTTTATGTGATTTTGTACTTATATCGTATTAAATAACTTCTTATCTTGCGACTAAGGCAGCAGAACCGGTCTCTAGATTCGTGAAATTTGATTATGCATACGTGTCTGACTCATCAAAGTTATGACTCAACATATTTTCGTATAGATAAAGTAGAGTCGACATAAACAGATCATCACATGGAAAAGTACTTACCAGTCATGATGACAACGGTGACCATTGTGATGATGAAGAAAGTGTTTTGCCAGTGGTCCGTGTTCACTTGGACCATCGAAGTGGTCAATAGAAAACATAATGTCACCACCACCAGGGATCCTTGCAGTCGACTCTTTATCGATACTCTGTACAGAAAAGGATAAAATTAAAAATCCGTACTTACTAATTATAAATCTAAGAATTTGTGTGTATGTGTATGTTATGTATGTATGTTTGTTACCTCTTCACGCTCAAACAGCTTGACCGATTTGAATGAAATTTGAAACACAGGTAGAGTATAATCTGGAATAACACATAGGCCACTTTTTACCGCGGGAAAACAACAATTACCACGGGAAAATGAGTGGTAGCGGGTGTACCGCTGGGCGGAAATCTAGTAACTCATAATGTAATTCAATATTAAACAATCATTTTTCAAATTCTGCTTGTTTCACTGAAACTATTTTTTTGTCATGAAATGAACATATTATGTAAGTTCTTGATAATAATATTATTATTTAGTATTATGATTTGGTAGGTAGTACAAAAACTTGACTTTATGAGGTAAACAGTAGGATCAACAAGATCCCATCCATATTTAATCATCTAAATCGTATAAAAGAACCCTGAATTACAATAAAAGTGGAGTAATTTCACTACAGACAACATACAAAGAATCTGTGTTGGTACGCCATTGAAATGAGTTAGTCATCAGCTCTATAAATTCCAGTATGCAATGTGACTTTTGCCAATGTATGGAAAGGTGACAAAACTTGATACAGTAAAACCCTGTTGTAGAGGCGTATAGAGGGACTCAATCTAAGGTTTTTTAAACCCGGTTACCCATCTCCAGATCGTCGTGGGGTGAAGGCATTCAAAGTTCGGCACTACCGTGGTACAGTTAAAAAAATCTGTGGTGTTGACTTTACACACTACTTCGAGTTTGGTACTAATTTCACATGAATCAAGAATGTAGCTTTCATTTATTGGATAATAATAATACTATAACTTACTAAACATAAAAATTAAGTTTAAAGAAAAAAAAGTTTGTTACAGAAATAAGAATAGGTAAAGTTCTTATATATAAGTATATTAAGTAAACTTTTATTTTACTGTATTCATTAAGTAAAATTGTGCATGATTTATCAGCCTTACTTTATACCATCTTTCTACGGTAGGATTGCAGCAAGAGATTTCTTTTTAGAAATAAGTAGTACCTGTTGTGTTGTTTTTTTTTAATGTTATTGTCCTGTGTTCTATATTGTGTGCAATAAACAGTTAAATAAATAAATAGGATGTAAAGTCAACACCATATAAATTTTTACTGAACCACAGTAGCACACAACTTTGAATAGCTTCCACCCCTGGATGTGCTGGAGATGGGTAACCGGGCTCAATAACCTTAGTTTGAGTCCTGTTATACACTTCTATATCAGCTTGTTGCTGTATCTAGTTTTGTCAACCTTCCATAAATTGGCAATAGTCATTAGTCACCTTCCATATTAGAGAACACCTTCCAAACTAATCATTACACTATTTTGTTTTTGTTGGTAGGTGATTTGTATTTATTTGGATGTGCCAGGTCAAGTCAATGACTACTACAAATATTGCATAAATATTATACATATTTTACTCACAGATGGCCATAGAGAGAGTTGAGTATGAGGAATATTAAGTTAGGTATTGCTGTAGCCACATTCAGGTAGGATGTGAATTCTGCCTGGAACTGACTCTTGTGAACTTCCAACTCCGTAAGGTTTCTTTGCGATGTGTCCCGGAACTTGTACATCCAGTACTAAAAATAAAACAATTATTTTATAGGTCTACAACACTCAATACTAATCACTAAATAGTATGAAATATAACAAAATATAACAGTATGCAATGGAGTTTGGTGTTTTCTTTAGTTAATAGAGTGATTCAAGAGCAAGGTTTTTTTGTATAATTTATGCCGGAAAAAGGTATTTTTTCCCCAGGATAACAATAGGCTGCGGGTGAAACTGCTAGACAGGTACAGCTAGTCCTTCATATTTTTAGTAGGTAGAGTTAGTCTGGCATCATTTATTCCAAAAAAGTACACCTGGGTGGATAATTTTTTTTGAAAACAAGCATCATTTGATCAAGGGTTGTTTCGGTCAACACAGTTTCACACACAACAAGCCAGCAACTAGCTCAAGCAATGTACTTATGAAGTTTGAGATAGATAGAGTTTAAAGAAAATTTAATTATTAGGAAAAAAAATACCAAAGCCCTTGTAATCAAATACTTAATAACTAAATACCTACTTAAATTTGCTTAAATTACCTTGTTGAAGGTTTTGATGATTAATAGAGTTAGGATAGTATGAGTCATGCAATTAAATTAATTAACAAGTACTATAAATGTGGTCTTAAATTATACTAACATCATTTGCAGTCATAAGGAAATTCCATGGCACTAAAGACGTGATTCCAAACAAATAAAACAAGATGTAGACGACATTGTATCTGTCTGTCGGGGCTTCATGAGGGTTCAGGACCTTGGTAGAGCACGAATCTCCTACCAGCTCTTTCTCTTCTGAATCGTCAAGGATCTCCTCAATGCCCTCGTCGTTCTCAACATCACTGTTATGGACGTTTATAGACCCCCTAGCGTCCATAATGAACGCAACCAGCTTAATTCATAAAATCAAGCGCCAATCAATAACAAATACAAAATACCACTATTGAAATTAACACGTTCACAGACGATTGTAGAAACGGTTTTTTCACGCAGGACTTCTATTCTCTTTTACTTGTAATGACTAAAAGGCAAGGCTACTGCTGCTACTAATGTATATATTTTACGGAAGTTTGGTTTATCTATTTTAGCGTTATCGAACACCGTATCACGGTATCACACGAACAGCTGTGTGAATAAACTGACAGATGAATATTGCCAACTCGGAGTCGGAATTTTTGGCTAATTTACCTAATAAAATAAAAAATAAACAGATTTTAAGGGCGTTTTTCTGTTACATACCTATATCTAAGTACATTGGCGTAAATCTTATTAAATAAAGAATACTGATTTTTTGGCTAACAATGTCATAAAATCAGTATACATTCACATTGTATGATTTGACAACTGCAGAGTTTTCTAAATCAAAAACCGGTAGGCCTTGAACGTAGTAGTATTATATTATCTGTGGCCTTGAGTCATTCAATAAGTTGATTCGGTAAATTCAAATTATTATTGGCAAAAATGCTTGTTTGAATCCTAGTATTTAATTATTCCATCTTGTAGGTATAGCATTTGAAAAAACCGGAGTTATACAAATACATCGCAAATACACAATTATTTGATGCTTGCTTAAAACATATAATATATTCCTTATAACCTAGACATAGAAACTGCGATTTATAAGGCTAAAGTATTTTTGTTTTGTTTTTAGTTACTTACCAGAAATATCAATCGGTAGTACTACGAATTTTTTGGTAGCTCCGATTTGGACCCTTGTGAACCTGTAGGAGTTACATCTATAGGTAAATTACACGATATTTTGAATAGTTGTTAATTAAATGTTCTGGAAAAGGTAAGTACTATTAACTTTAATTACTTCAATATTGGACCCACTGTGATAAAATAAATAAGCATTAAAGCTGGGCTTCTTAACTTTTATGAGCAATCAAAGTAAAATCAGAGTATATTACTAATAAAAGAGCAACTTAAATTTTATATTAGCGAAAGTGTATTTTTTAATTTAGGTATGTACCAAGTAGGTAGGTTAGATTTCAAAAACTTCATGAATATCAGATTTTTTTTCATTTTAGAAACAATTATATTTTTCAACTCTTATTCTAGAATGACTGATTATTTCGATAAATATGCAAATGCTTAAACCAGGTTTTACGAATTGGAGAACTTCAATATTTTCAAAACTCAATTATTTCCAACTATTGGTCTATTCAGGACTAGAACTGGGGGCAAGGGGGTAATATCTTATTCATTGCTTTAAAGGATGAATAAGTGAAAAAGGGCAGATTAAGCCCAGAAAAGGCTAAATTGGCAACACTGTGAAGGCCACTTAACCGACTTGGAATGAAGAAAATATTGCCATGCATTCCAAATCTTCTATAATAATAATTGTCCGATTGAAATCCTAGTATCTACCTACTCAATACCCTGTAAAGAATGACTTTGTTAGTGCTTTGTTATTATAAATGTCATTATCTTTGCTCTACGAGTAGATAGTCAGTTAATGAGATAAGTAGTGAGATAAGTAGGTACAGTTTTTTTTCTCCACTCCATCATAATACCTACTAGTGAAAGGCGTTTTCGTTAGGTAGGTATTTAAAATTAAATCACTTTTTTTGTAGCACTAGTTATACTTTTTGGAATGGTAGGGAAACGAAATGCGTTCAAAATTATAAAAAAAAATTAAAGTAAGGATAGTCAAATATTTCGTAGAATACACAAACATACAGGGTTATTTTTTATTCAGCCCGGAAATGTTACAGGGCGATTTTACTCATGATTGTGAACAACTTTTATTACGTGTCACCTGCGGGAAAACCAGCTGTTCCATACATTTTCTTCGAGTAGGTATGAATTTGAATGAATAATTTTTGTATGGAGCAGCTGTTTTTTTCGCAATTCACAGGTGACCCCATAATAAAACTTGTTCAGAATTATAAGTAGAATCACACTGTACAATTTCCGTGCTGAATAAAAAATAACCCTGTATTATAATTTTATATTATTTGTTACAACAAAAATGATGACAAATTAATCATTTTTTTATGTTTTTTTTTGCTTTCAAAATACGAAGACATTTAGGCCTTAATAATTAAGTTAACCATTATTTATGGAAGTTTACCTTCATAATATAATTTTTATAAATTTTCACGCCAAACTAAGTACTACTAGCTACTAGTATTGTAAAATTCAAATTCCGCGCGAATGAACTCGCGGGCACCAGCCTAATAATAAGTAGGTACTTATAGCATTTATTAACAACAAGAGATCAAGCATTTCCTTTCATTGTTGATAAAGTATGTCCATTGATCAAATTCCTTTACATTTCTGACTAAATCTTCTTCCACATGAGGCTTATTCTGAGAAGGGTTAACATTGCTCTGCTAGTTATATCTAGATGAAATAATTATAAGAAATGGAATTAATAGGGAAAAATATAAAGTTTATGATACTTGTTTTCATTTTGCAAATGAAACATATAACAGAAACTCAAGCGAAAATATTCAATTCAATAGCCGCGTTAGAACCACTAATCGAGACTCAATCACGGGTTATAAAAAGCATAGAAGCTTATTTGACTGCCGAAAGAAAGCAGATTAATTTTATAAAGGAGTAAGTTTACCCATAATAATTTATGCTCAATGCACAACATTTCATTTTCCGTTACATACAAAAAAAATATATATCGTTTAGAGTGTTTGGGATGCTTAATAAGATACACAATTTCTTAATTTTTAATGCAGTCGTTTCTGAAATATTTTGAAAAGATGTGAAAACTTCCAAAGTTAGGATTACTCTGAAAATATCCTTTACTTATAGTAAAAAAAAAGATTTGGAAAAAACTACATTTATTCATCTGTCATCAGTTTTTTGTTAATAAACGTCATATTAGTGGTAGGCAAATGAATTTTGTTTTCAGCAGCTTAGTTGTTGGAGCTAAACTAAGGCACTTTTTTAAATTTAAAATCTCTGATTATGAAACAAAATAAAAAGTACTTGCCTTCTATTTAATGATGCGATAAACTATCTATAAAAAATATAAAAACGACTTATTAGAAATTTGAAATGTTGTGGATTATCTTCTGGAAATGTATTTAGGTACCTACCTAAGTACTAGTGTTGTGTACTTCCAAATGTAGAGTTTAAAAAATCCTCAAGATAAAAAAATCCTTAGACAAATTTTTGATTGGGTACCTAATTTATAAAATGGTTAAGAGATATCTTTAATCAAACTACAGCGGCGGTATGCTTTTAGCTAGGACTAGGCGCTGGCAGGGAAAATGATTATTTTAGAGCAACTTACCTACCTGTTCTTTTTCAGTCATATCAATTACAGTGAACAAAGGCATATGGAGGCTATAAACGACACCAAATATTACTGGCATCCTCTAAGAGCCTATTCTCTCATGAACAGAGTGGATCGTGGATTTGGTTTCATTGTGAACTTTACCAGACATAGGACAGGTAAGTAAGTTACGAACCTAACCTACCTATAGTACCTACGGCGTAGTGGATAGTAGTACTATCATAGTACAACTGCCTGCTATGCCGAGGGTCGTGAGTTCGATCCCCACACAGCACAAGTGTTTGTAAGTTACTTTTCAAATATTTGTGTTGAGTCTGGGTGCTTTCTATGTATTCATAAAAAAAAAGTATGTATGTTTTACATCAGCTATCTTGTTCCCATAGTACAAGCTTTGCTTAGTTTGGGGCTCGATGGCTCTGTGTGTAATGTCCAAGATATTTATTTCATTTATATTTATAGGTATTGCTTTGTTACAATAGTACACCAATAGCGGCTAAGAATTCCATCTCTTTCCCTCTCAGGGAGTTTCATAAAAGACGACGTAGAGTTTTCGCCCTTAGCTGAAAATCTGGTCTGTAATCGCATGGTGACGGTTGGAGGTCATCGATTGTCTGAAAGAACGATGGTTCAATAATCAATATTTTATTCATTTTATTTATATTTTTGAATACCAAATTGTAAAACACTTTCCTTGTTAGGTTTACGAATTTTGAAAATTTAACAGTTTAAAAAAAAAATATTTTTATATAATATCAGGTGGTAGTTTATTATGGCACTTACAAAATGGACCCTGTTGGGCACACCAAGACTTATTATAATGTAGTACTAAGCAGGTTCCGTGCTTCGGAGGGCACTTAATGTCCCGATTGCTGTCTACGATTACTTAGACAGTGGTCGTTACACAACCATGTCAAGACCTATCTATTTGTAGTAGTAGGCAATTGAAAAAATCTTACACCTACATGTAGGTGATGTAGGTGTAAGATTTCTATACATGTATGTGAACCCTACATACATATATCACGCCCATAATCCCTTGCGGAATAGGCAGAGCGTAAACGGCCGCAAAAAACGGATATTAACGCCACGTCTGACAAATATTTGAGTATAATTTAAAAAATTGTGTATCGCCATAGTGACAGGTTGTCAGCCCATAGCCTAAAATTGCAATACACACCCTCGAGTCCCTTAGTCGCCTCTTACGACTCCCACGGGCAAGAAATGGGGTGATGCCGTTCAAAGCCTGCATCACACGGAAAGGGTTCCAGGGTTCACACATGAAAGAAAGACTATGCATTTCTCAACAGGATATGTCAAAGACACCAGAATGCTTTATCCATCTCGGGAGGATTTTATTGGCGCAATCAATGGCATAGTGCGCTTGCAGACTACTTACGGACTGAGCATCACGCAACTAGCCAATGGAACACTGGTCAGCAACTTCAGGTGAACAAATCATGCTTTACATTTTTAGGGTTAAAGTATCAGCTCTATCTTCGGACTGTAAGGTCCACGCGAAAAAATCGGCCAAGTGCGAGTCAAACTCGCGTGCGCAGGGTTCCGTACCATTATGTATAAAAATGGCATATTTATTATGTGTGTGTTGTATGGTACCCCCTATAAATTTCATTATCTATTCTGTTTCATAGTAGGTACCTAGTACCTACCTGTTATTTAAACGACAACAATAATTATAATACATGTTCGAACTATCACCATTCATGAGATATAGCCTAACTATTAAGAAAACAACGAGAAAAGAAAACGCGGTTTTTGTAATATTGTACGAGAGTGCTATATTAATATTCATTTTCTTATAATTTTTTGTATTACTTGTTATAGAGGTAACAGAAATACGGCATTTGTGAATATTTCAACTCTTCAACTATAATGTTTTATTAGATACACAGCCTTTTGTCAGACTGCTGAGTCTCAGCAATACGGTCCCGTTTTAACCCTTTGTGTACGGAACCCTAAAGTGTAGGTGGTCAAAGAAGACGTGCACTATGTCAATCGCAAAAAAGGGAAGTAGCAGATAGATCCGCCCTTGCATCGCAGCGAATTTAGCAGGAATTTATACATATAACTTGAAAAATGGTTCAAAATTTAGTTTCAGGATCAGACTAACCTTGGTTGACACTAAGTACTATGTAGCTGTAAAAACATACATTTTGAGAAGTATAGAACCTTCTTAATACTATGGCTATTGTGATTACATTGATAACCTTACTATGGTTCACCAAATCTCTTTTGTTTCAGCCAGAGCAACAAACTATATGTCGAAAACGTGTAAGTATCTTAAGATTATATTCTAGAAACAAAACGAGTAATAAAAAAAATATATATAGACCTAGTCAACTTGTATGGCGATACAGGTTGACCTTGTCGGCTAGAACATTTTGGTTGGGAGGTCCACATTTTGTTTTTTATAATGTCGACTTATATTCCTTGGGGAAGTTGTTCAGTTTAATTGGCTGGTTCACCCCTTAAAATTTTTGCAGCTAATATTTTTACATACTGTATTGGTTCACCCCTTAAAATATTTGCAGCTAATATTTTAACATACTGTATTGGTTCACCCCTTAAAATATTTGCAGCTAATATTTTTACACACTGTATTGGTTCACCCCTTAAAATATTTGCAGCTAATATTTTTACATACTCTATTGGTTCACCCATTAAAATATTTGCAGCTAATATTTTTACATACTCTATTGGTTCACCCCTTAAAATATTTGCAGCTAATATTTTTACATACTCTATTGGTTCACCCCTTAAAATATTTGCAGCTAATATTTTTACATACTGTATTGGTTCACCCCTAAAAATATTTGCAGCTAATATTTTTACATACTGTATTGGTTCACCCCTTAAAATATTTGCAGCTAATATTTTTACATTCTGTATTGCTGGGCAACTCCTTGCCTATTGCTAGGCTGGACACCAAGATATTGCTAGGGTATACCCCAACATACTCGTATTGCAATGTTAATTACTTTATGTATTTCATAACAGCACACTGTGGGTGTCCCCACAATCTTCATATTTGGTCTACCCACAGTTGCCTATTAATCTAGCTTGTGGGCATCCTCATTATTATGATAAAAAGTACACCCTATACGGACTATTATATTAAGTTCACATTTTGTATAAATAGCGGTGGGAACTTGAATAAACTGGCATTCGACTGCCCAAGCCCGAACCAAACCCTTCTCTCATTTCGCCTCCTCACTCGTGGTACGCAACTTTTGTGTCTCTACTTCCTCGACATACTTCCGTGGTACGCAACTAGCGTACATCCACTTCCTCAACACACACTCGTGGTACGCAACTAGCGTTTCCACTCCTTCGACCCTCACTCGTGGTTCGAAACTAGCGTCCCACAATGATATCGGATTATTGCTAGGTTAGAGAGCCTTAAATATTTTTTTTTAGGTCACCAATGACATCGGAAGACTGTTTCACTCTAGGCCTGGTCGACCACAAGGTGCAGGGTTTCCTAGGCCAACTGCTTTGGATGAAACAAGCACTAAAAAAATACTACGAGGAAAAATGCGAGATTTGCAATCCGACCGAGGAGAAGCTTCTTGTACATAAAATTGGCGAAGCTTATTACAATTTAGGTAAGTTTATACTAGAATTAAAAAGATTTATTCACTGAATTAAGACTATAAATAAAAAATTGTGCAATTTAGCGATAAGGAAAATTCCCCCAAGGTTGAAAATTGGACAAAAATATTTTGAGTTTCAAATTTTGAATGGAAGTTCCACTTTGTTTTTTCATTTTTCATTCCATGTTTCTTGAAGAAAGTTATTCCCAGCCGGTATCGAGGTTTTGCTATCGGTCACTTCGCTAGTAAAATTACACCCAAATTTTTAAATGCACTTACACTCATAGTGTGTAGTGATTGCGTAGACTCTTGCCCGCTGATTTAAATCAAAGTGTTTTATCAGCAGGTCCTAGATGTTATAATCTGTGATCCAACTTCTTCTTAAATTATGAAATATCCACTAATTTAATGTTGACGATTGTTGTGTGGGGAAAATAAAATGTTTATGAAATTATGTGTAATTATTGTAGGAGAATTTGAACGAGCCTTAAAATGGACGAAAAGATATCTAGCCCTGAAGCCTGTTCAGCGACGAAAGGAGGACGAAATTTTCTTGCGAGAGTTACAGGAAAAAGTTTACAAAGAAGGGCATAAAACAAGGAAAGAGGTAACTTGTGATACTGCTGCTCTTTTGTTTATACAAGTAGGTTGCTTAGATTCTGTCTTTCTTTTCGTGTGGGACACCGAGCCGTCCAACGATCCGATGGACCCTGGTGTCAGAGGCACCCTCAATTCCCACGCCTATTCTCTTTCCGCACAGACTCTACATAGTTCCATGAATTAAACTTACTAAAAATAGTCCATTTTCTTACTTTGCCGCTACAACAAACCGCAACTAACTAAACACAAAAGAAATACCCCTATAACTTATCGGAATTTAATATTTGGTAGCACATCAAGGGATCAACCAATACTGTTTTTTTAAGTTGGTCCCTGGGGTAGGTTAATGTGCTCTGCTGATTACAAACTTTTTTTTGTAGCTAAATAGAGCACGAAAGCAACCACGACTAAGTCATTTATATGGATGCTACGAAAATTTAAAACCGAATAGGGCAAATTTTCGGTAAGTACGCGTACCTAAGTAAAAATAATTATGTAGTACTTATTTGACTGTATCAGTAAGTATTTTTTTGTATACTTAATAATCATTAAGGTAGGTACTAATTAGACCTTACAGTAACAGGGCTGTGGATACAAAGGGCTCTACTATACGAATGTATTCAGAACAGTCTTGTCAAAAACCAAAGTCGTAACGCGTGACGTAAGGGCTGGCAGCTTTTTTACTTAAAAAAATATTTACCTCTGTCCAGAGGCAGAGGGGCAATGATTGCTGCTAGGCCAGCTTCTTTGGGACCTCCGACTTCGGCTTACTGTGAGAATTTCGATGCCAGTCATTGCTAATGTTATATGTATACAAAATCAAGTGGCGAATGAACCAGTCCACGAAACTATAATTTTTATGTATTTTAAGGTTACATCAGTGTGGATTTAATACCAGAAGTAGTTACATGAGGCTCCAGCCTGTGAAAACTGAAGTGTTATCAGTGGCGCCTTACGTGTACCTGTTTCATGACGTCATCAGCGACTCTGAAATTAGTGCCTTGTTAGAGTCGGCTCAACCTAATGTAAGTTGAATACTTACCAAATGTTAAAACACTTTCCGTGTTAGGTATACATTTATTGAAAACTTGCAACATTTTCAAGCGCGGGCATCTTCATCGTTTTGACTACATTAATTTTGGCATTTTATTTTATTTTATTTTATACGGTAAATACAACAGGTAACAACAAATATGTCATTTAATTTGGCAACACTTTCAAAATTCGTTGGCAAGGCACGAGCCGCGGTAGCCCAGATGAAAGACGCGTCGTCACTAGATTACTAATAGGTAATGGCGAAAGTCGCAGGTTCAAATAATAATGTAATTCTACAACATCATAGTATAAAATTAAGTAAAAGGAATAACCATAGACCGAAGAACTCGCGCGAGGGTAGTGACGTTGGGGTGTTTTATAACTAATGTTCATTACATAGATTAGATAAACGTTACAAATCCTAAATGTCGTTTCCGAAACTACAGTTTTAGGTTGGTCTGTTAATCATAGATAGGTATTGGTATTATGGTTACATGGCTACCCATGTAGCCAGTCTTCCGCTGAAATTGATGGCACTACCAAACTTAGTACATTAAATCATCTGTCTACTTTGCCAACTCCTACTTTTCCATCTTTTATTTTTCACGCCGTCACCGCTTGTGATGTTATGAAGAATGTACAAGCCATTTCTTCGAATGCCGTTGGTAGTGACTGCATTAGTCGTGCTATGATCGTTCCTCTCCTTGATATTCTTTCCCCAATCATCGCCAACATCCTGAACAAATCCTTATCCTCAGGTGTTTTTCCAACCGTTTGGAAGGAGGCACAGATTGTTCCTTTGCCTAAAAAACTTAAACCTAGTTCTCCATCTGACTAGCGTCCCATCTCCATCCTACCGTTCCTTTCCAAGGTCCTTGAAAGGTTAGTTCATCAACAGCTCACGTCTTTTCTATCTACAAACAACTTGTTGAACCCCTTTCAACCGGCTTCCGCCCTGGACATAGCACGACTACTGCACTAGTCAATATCTCCGACGATATTCGAATGGGAATGGAAAATCAAAATTTGACAGTGTTGACGTTGCTAGATTTCAGTAACGCTTTTAATACTGTAGATTTCGACATTCTTCTCGCCATTTTGCGTTCTCATAACATATCTCCAGCGGTGATTGGCTGGTTTCAAAGTTACTTGTATGGACGTCGACAGCGCATACGCATTGAAGATACCTTCTCTGCGTGGTGCGATACATCTGCCGGCGTACCGCAGGGAGGCGTCCTGTCACCTCTTTTGTTTTCTATCTTTATTAACTCTATAACTCTTCCACTTACTTCTTCCTATCATTTGTATGCAGACGACCTCCAAATTTATACGCAAGCACCACTCTCTGGCCTCCCGGGCGCGATTGATCAAACCAACAGAGACCTCAAGAGCATTGCGGCCTGGAGCCGCTCGTATGGTCTGAAGGTAAATCCTGACAAGACTCAGACAATTATAATCGGTAGCCACTGGTACGTGGCTAGAATCAATTACGCATCGTTACCGCAGATCACTTTTGATGGCACTTCCATTCCTTTCAGCCACAAGGTTAAAAACTTAGGCGTCATCTTTGACGAAAGCTTTACCTGGAAACCTCATGTTTCAGAGGTGAGTAGAAAAATGTTTGCTGCGTATGGCTCGCTAAAGCGACTTAAAAATCTGCTTCCGACCATAACCAAAATTTAATTGTCACATTCCCTTCTTCTGCCTATACTGGATTATGCAGACGTTTGTTTTCCTGATCTATCCCTCCAACTGCTAAATAAGCTCGAACGTCTGCAGAATCTCTGTATTACGTTTATTTTCGGACTGCGAAAGTATGACCACGTCTCCTCTCACCGGTCCCAACTTCAGTGGTTACCTATATCCCGTAGAAGGGACTGCCATATCCTTTCACTTCTTTACTCCATCCTATCCAATCCTAATGCTCCTCCCTATCTTAAAGATCGTTTCACTTTTCACTCAGCAACGTTGACCCGCAATCTGCGTGCCAGCTACAGTCTGAAGATCCCTCCACGCAAGACGGACTTCTTTGCAAATTCTTTCACAGTGCGAGCAATCAAGCTGTGGAATTCTTTGCCTGAAGAAGTCCGTCGGGCTCCTTCCCTTGAAACCTTTAAGGACCGAACCAGGAAATACTATTTATCTAAATTTATAGTAAATTATATTTAAGTCTATTTTATACTGTCATCTATTTTTCCCTTCGGAGTATTTCGCATTATCCACGCTTCCATAGTATAGTTTAAGTATTATTTTATTATGTATTAGTTTATCAATATTATACAGGTATCTATCAAGTTTATTATATTGTCTATGTATGTATTAGAGTGTATTACAGTATAAGTAGTATATGTAGGTGTTTGCACTATCCCGCTATATGTTTGCACTTTCCATATCACCCAAAGGTTGCCTGGAAGAGAATGCTGCTTTAGCATTAAGGCCGCCTTATTGTACTGTGATTTGTCTTTGTTTAATTTTATTTTCTCGATGTTATTTTTGTGTGCAATAAAGAATATTATTATATTATTATTATTATACATACTAGTATATTTATTTTCAGCGTATGATCGATGCTGGCTTCTACAAATTAGTTGATGGAAAACCACAAATCAATAGAAATAGTGATTATCGAGTTGCGAAAAGTATATCTTTAGACAAATCATGCCCGCTGGCTGTCAAGTTGAACCAGCGTATTGCGGACGTCATTGACATTGACAGGAAGAGCAATGTATCACTAATAGTTTCAAACTACGGGATAGGAGGATTCTACGGCCAGCATGTGGACAATTTAGGGGTAAGTGTAACAGAACGTTCCAAAATTTGTCTCCTGTTAATTTATTATTGTCGGTCTACATCCAGGGATCCGTGTTAGATAACATTTCAATGTTGAAATTTGGTACACATATAGAAGGTAACATAGGATGGTTATGAGTACGCGGGCAAAGCCGCGGGTAACAGCTAGTATTTGTTTAGTTGTTGCTATTACCGACGGCAACTATGTGACGTGATCACGTGACGTCGTCGTAATTGATAGTGTATGTTATATTAAACGCACAATTGTAACGTGGTTGTTAATTTTGTTTTCCAGTACATCACGGACACCTCTTTTCCCGATGGGGAAGGTGACAGATTGTTCGCTTTTGTTTATTTCGTAAGTTTTTGTATTGTATTTTATTTTAATAACCCTACCTACTTATCGGTTTATATTTTATTAAACAAAACACATGATTGTACGGTTGGCAGTTTTAGAAATTCTAGTTCTATGGATAAAACGTCACTCTCACTACCTTCAACTTATCTGACATGGACAGAATAAGAAACTCAGATTTAGAAAAAAGATTTATTGTTGTTTTTAATTTGTTTCTTTCTATTATTTTTCTTCTCATTTAATATTCTTCCGGATGTAACATTGGAACCTCACGTGTTAGTTGTCAGAGGTAGAGGAAGGCGGCGCGCTCGTATTCCCTGACTTGGGTGTGAAGGTGTACCCGAAGAAGGGAGCTGCCTTGGCCTGGGATACTCTGCTTCCCTCCGGAGATGGAGAGCTCACAGCGTCTCACACTGCTTGCCCAGTGATACGTGGCTCCAGGTGGAGTAAGTGTTCTTGATGTTTTTAATGGGTTCCGTACTTAAAGCACGCCCCGTGCGCTGTCTCTCTAATATGAGCCTTAAGGTTCAAAACGGGACCCTATTACTGCTGTCTGTCTACCTATGTCTCCGTCTGTCACGCCCCTGTCTTATAAAGCTGACAATCTGACAAAAGGGAGTTTTTAACGATTCCCTAGTCGCTGGATAGATGTTGCTGTACTTGGTCAGTAAACATACGGAACGGAAAGTCACATAAGTTTTAATATTTCTACACTTAAAGACCATAAAAGCAGAATACATTTTTCATTTGCCGTTACAGATTAAAATTTCAGGTATGTGAAAAAACCGTCGAATGTTAGGATAATAGAATTAGAGGTCAATTGATTATTGTGTTAATTAACTTACTTGTACGCTAACGCTGTTTTCCAAAATCTATTTTTTGTCTATTTTCGATTTTGTCACTGTCAATTTGTCAAAGATCTTGAGTTCTTGACCATGGTAGAGCTTTTTTCAACGCGTTAAAATAGCGACAAGTGGTCAAAACTTTACCTATCGGTTTTGTGAGTACTTATTTGTCATCTTTTTAAACGAGTTGTAATATGACATTTAACAGTGTGTCAAACGTTTAGATTTTTGACACTTATTTTAGATTGTCTGTTTTATTAGACAGGCTGTATCATAGGAACCGTGATAGGTAGAGAGTTTTCACAGATGCCGTATATCCGTTGCCGCTATAACAACAAATACTTAATTAAAAATACCAAATTATATTTACAATTAAATGAAAATTAAGTTCCCGTGATTTTTAAGCCATTTTGATACATTATTTCGTGTCATTCCGATTCGTATTTGACCTATTTTTTATAATATAACTAGATTCTATATAAGATAAAGTTAGATTTCTTTTTTATTCAAAGGCACCATATTGTGTTAGGGGTATGTATAGAGCGCAAAACCTCTCGTGCTTTTCTCTCAGTCCATGAAACTGAACAATTTTTGTTCTAAATATGTATTTATTATATTCATTTACAGCTGCAGTAAATTGGATCAAACAAGTAGACATAGATAAGTGTCCTAAATGGCACGTACAAGACGGACTTATGAGTGGAGAGAAGTATAAGGAGTGGAAAAGGAAATATAAAGGGGCAGAAAATAAATTACATAAGCGTTTGCGAAATATATATTAAGGAATATATTTTTATATCACTTGTCATGATAAAATAAGGTAAGGTAAGAAATAAGTGAGATGGGATAAGATGAGATGAGATAAGACTCGCAAAGACACGGCGGCGAAGAAACTGGGAAGAAGTTGTTGTAAAAAGTTAATGTAACAATTGTTGAGCAACAAACAAATACCTACTTACACTAATTACCTTGGACCGAAACGGACCAAACTTAAATACGTTCATATAAGCTTATTGTTATTATATCATGATATTTAAAAGATCAAAGATTATATCAAGAGTTAAATTTGTATCTGCAACTGAACATTCTGTAGATGCAGTTTATTCAATATTTTACCTCTGCCGCATGCTCAAAATAGCGCCCATTATTTGGGACGAAATATTTGAGTAATGATATTTTTTTTATCTAATACCGTAGAAATAACTAAATATAAATATATCTATTTAGAGTGTTAAGGAAAGTACTGCGTTCCTTTAAACCACGCATTTTATAGGAATAACAAAGGGTGTTAACGTGTTTAAATAAATAAATAGAAATACTTACAATAAAGTTTGTAAAATATATAAAAGCCTTTATTAAATTGTTCAACCCTAGGTCTGAACGCGACCTAGCGCGTCCTTATAGTCAAGATCAGCTCTTGTTGCACGACTGTAAATATTAATACGCGTAGCGTAGGTACAAGATCGTCCGAGCTGTACTTGACTGTAACGACTCGCCTTCTTTTCTATGTCGCGTTTTGACCTAGGGATGAACAATTTCATAAAAAGTTTCGATAAAATATTTTTAATTATAAGTAGGGACCGGATAATATACAATATAAAAAGCCTGATATATGTAATCAATATGAAAAATGCTTGAATTATGCACGAAAAATGACGAAACCTGGTAAAATATGCAAGCTTAAGTTACAAGTGTAGGTATAAAATCAATAGGATTAACTTTTTTTCACAAAGTAGACCATCGTAGAACTAGATTCGTCGTTTCTTAATGGGAAATTTTCTAGGGATTCTTGAGTGTCATGTAGAGGGCGCCAAGCTTAATTGAAATAACGTTTCTTTACACAAAATCTGTACCACTTTATAAATTATTCTTTATTTTGTGTTTATTGAATTGTTCTAGATGTATTATTGGTTATTTGTTTACTTACACGAATGACACTCAATATAATAGCAAGGCGATAAGTTTATTTTGTATTAAATCAAACAAACATAATTAATTTGTAACGAACACAACGTGAAACGGAACCTGTGACAAAACTATGGCTGACGCCAGCCATATTTAAACGTCAAAATTTCAGTTTAGCGGAGCGCCCTCTGGTTTGACATTCAGAACTATCAAGAGAACTGTCAATAGAAAAACTCCCATTGGGTGGTTCTACGGAGTTGCAAATAAAAAATAATAAATTTCAAAATTAACTTAAATAACTTGTTCTATTTTAAATTATATGTTGGTGTCATAAGAACTTAGGAAAAATAGTATGAGAGATCAATATTCAAAATTAACTTAGAAAAAATGAATTTTTACTTTCTGAACGTCGACAGACGTGACACAAATGCGACAGATGTGATGAATATTACAAAATTTAATAAATCTTAATTCAAACATAAACAATAAATACTTCTAAAAACTTATTAAACTACATAAGACACTATGCTTGCAAATTAAACAGTCATAGCCTTCTAAATTATAGTAAAAAAAATAATCAAAAAATGTCGACAGGTTTGACATCACTTTTGTCGACAATAATCAAAAATTATCTTCTACTTTAGATGATGATACTATGATGAACTAAATCAGGTTTTAAAGCTCTAGAAGTTTCTGCTAGCGACGATGGAGGTGTATCATTTAGCTTTCGGTTATCTGTTTCTTCCAGCCGTTTTCACCACTCCTCGTGTTTTTTTAATTGGAGCTTGGAAGATTTTCATGAATACTTTTAATCAATCCTGACTCTTTCTTCTACCCATTCTTTCTGCTGTGCCGAACGTTTCTCCCTTTACGCATTTTTTTCGTTCTGTTTACTTTTTGACATTTAAGGACAAAATCAAAACCTACTAACTTCCCTGGATGAACATAAATTAATACCAGAAAGGATCTTCTATACAAGAAGAAACAGTACGGAAGGTACAAATAGTATGTTACATCCGAGAAGTTGTGCAGTTTCACGTGTTTATTTACCCAACAATATTTCAGCTGGTAAAATTTTCAGATAATAATATCTCGACACCCTGTTGTATACAGAACAGAGTATGCATGGACACTTACAAATACCACAAACCATGTTATTTTTCGTGTAAATTTTAGTTAATTTAAAGAATAATCTTTGTTAAAGGCATTCACACTTCTGTAGAAACAGTCTGCAATCAAATTAACCCGTTTTGGTATTCTAGAAATCACTTCTGTCGTATAATGTCACTTCTGTCGACCAGACTGTCGACAGACGTGACGTCGACAGATGTGAGGAATTTTAGAATAGCGGCACTAAGACAATGTAATATTGACGTTATGTTAAATTTAATCAGTTTTAGAACAAATATCATCGTTTACAACAAGGCCCAGCCATGCAACTATTTTTGAATTGTAACTTACCTTTTGTATATCAATTTTAGAAGTGACACGTGAACTTTGACACGGCTGTAGAACTAGTTTTCATATAAATTTTGAGCTACAAATAACAATTTGATCGAAATTTTTCGCATTTGCCATAACAAGTGATTAAAGTGCTGCCATTTAACCCTACTAAATGAAGGAAATAAATAAAAATATAAATATGGCAGTTGAATTTTCTATTGTCGACAGATGTGACAAGATTTCTATAACGCTTGTACGTCGAGCAACGACGGCCTTCCGTCCCGGAAGGGAGTAGGCATACAAAGTATTTCCCCTCTGTCAAAGTACAAGCAAAAATGGGCATTGACGTTTATAAAAACAAGTTCCGTTCAGATTTCTTCCTAGACCGAGTACAGTCGTGCAAGTGAACACATGTGAACGCCGCAATATTAAAAATGCCGATTGCTCAGTTTTTTGTTGTAAAAAAGAGGTCTGGAAATTCAAGTTTACAAAAAGATGGTGTCACATTTCACATGAAACTAAATTCTTAACATATTATTGCTATTTAATACATTTAAACACTGAATTCGCATATTAAATTCCAAAATTGTTGTTATATTTGTTCAGCAACATATAGTCTGCTCGCCCGTACAAATTACAGATCGGTCACACGATAAATCCGACTTATCGCCGATGGCAACAATAGTGATGTTACCGTTTCATGTCATAATGTTTGTCGATAAATTTGGGAGGCGGGTATTATTTAATCACATGTATTAGACAAATAATTGTTATCATGGTTTTATATGAACTATGTCGAACCTGGATAAGCGAGAATTCAAGGGACCCGAATATTATTCTCGCTCATAGAGGTTTTTTACTAAGGCTGCCCGCACACGTCCGACTTTTTATAGGACCGATAATCGGGCAGATTTTTCTTCCGATTCTTAAGACCGATTTTGTGACCGACTCAAAGCACACGTTCGTCACTTTGTCTGTTGGTTTCGAGGGAGTAGCACGTCATGGACGGCCGACTGTCGGTGAGTACCTAGTGTGCGTTAACGCATACATTTCCGAGTGTTCCATTTTTCACCGACAATCGGATCGGTCGGGATGCACCGATTTTATTTCTGACCGACTATTTGTAGGATGTGGGCGTTACACGATTGCAATCAATACGTTCCATTTTACTCCTACAAAAAATCGGTCACCGATTATCGGACGTGTGCGGGCAGCCTGAACCAGTTTGTCACTTATGCAGGTTTGGGAATAGTATCTCTCATATAAAGAGGTGAATGAAAGTCGAGAAACATAGTAAAAAGGGTACTCATTTTGTCATTTATTTAAAGAAATCATTTACGTATTCTCAGTTTCTCGGCAAACATTTTACTTTTTTCTTTTAACAATATTCCATCTATGGAAATATTTTTATCAAGAGACACTTCTCAACTTCGGGAAATTCAATAACTTTGTCCCTTTTAATATTTCCATGTCCACACTGCAGTTTTATAAAATCTTCATTTTTTTATATTTTGTAAAAGGTAGATTCCGGCAAGTCAAAATCATTCAGAATAGCGTTACGCAACTGCCCGGCTTCGAACGCGTTTACAATTTTAAGTTAATCACTCAACGAAAAAACATTAATTGTTCGTTTCAAAATTTTAAGGGAACAAGTAAAACGTACTTTCTCTAACAGTTGTTATCAACTGGAACCAAATGTTGTTCTTCAGAGGAAGAGGCGCACATGTGCGTTGCAGATGCCTTGCAGTTCCATCGCAAACAACAATAACGTGATGTGGCGCAGTGGTAATGCGACTGCCTGCGACGCAAAGGTTCCGGGTTCGATTCTCGGTGGGGCAGTCACAAAGTTGTTATTTTTCACTTTGTGAATTTGTTTCCGGACCTGTTAGGACATTGCAGGCTGAACCACCTTTCTGTGATTTTCTGAAAGGGGATGGTTCCGTGCTTCGGAGGGCACGTTAAGCCGTCGGTCCTGGTTGCTGTTTATGATTACTTTGACGGCGGTCGTAACACAACCATGTCAGAGGCCTACTAAGGTTCATCGGGTCGTTGGACGACTTGGTGTCTCACACGAAAGAAAATTATCCAGATACCAAATGTTAAGCAGCTATTGGTTGGTGATTGCGTTTTGAAGGGCCATGGTTCTTATAATTACTAGAGGACCCCTAAAATGGCTTGATTTGACTACTTAAAAGTTTATTGTTATGTAATTTGCTTTAAAAATAAATATAAAAAAACAACACCAGCGTCTTAGTACACTTTTGAAATTCATCGATAGTCAAGCATCGATATTGTCAAGCACTAACGTGACAGCTTTGCCTACCTCTCCCCCCGCGCCCCGCAAAAAACGACAGAACTATTTCTATGGAGTAAAATGGCTAAGGCTCCTCCCTTCCGGGTCGGAACGAGACGGAAGACCGTGTTGCTCGAAGCGCTTGTAGAATCACTTATTATTTCTTTTGTTTAGGCCAAAATTTTTTGTTTTTCTAGTGATAGTAAGTTCAGAATATAGAGTTCAGAATCAGAGGGTCTGTGGTGTCATTATTAAATGTGTTTATTTTATAATTTCTGCTAAACCTTAGTCGGCCTCACGCGAACAGTCGACAGAACGTGACATGTCACGTACTGTTGACTGGAAAAATCTGCGAAATTATAACATTATCGAATATTATTGTCCACTGTTCTGTAGTATATGTGGCATATTAAAATATAAACAAAAATAAACCAACCTACAAGCGATAATTTTTGAATCATTCAACACTTTCGTTGTATGGTAGAATGACCCAATTATCGATGATCGAATGATGAAGACGTCAATAAGTGACAAAACTATCCTACAGAATAAAGTTAATTTTTTATTTTTATAGCAGGTGACAATCCGACAATCTGACTATTTCTTGTTTAAAAAATATATCATTAATAAACAATAAATTAAAACATTTAAAAACACGACTGCTTTCTGAGATAAAGCCTAGCCTATGACACTCGGGAAGGATTCTTCGGATACAATTCCCATTCGAATCTGTTCACTGGTTAATTATCGAGTTGGAGCACTTAAAAGAATCGCATATATATACATGTATACATACGTACCTACATGAACTAGCGTTGGGCAGTCGTGTAAAAAATTTTCACGGTGGAAAATTGACCAATATGTCAAAATGGTAGAAACAACACGCTAGTGGGAGTATAATTTTCTTTGAGAAACTACATCTTGACTTGGTTATTCTTTATTAGGTTTAATATTTTACTCAAAAACATAACAACACCGCAAATAAAATAAAATATAAAAGAAAACATATCAATCGTAAGATTTTACTCATAATAATCATTTACGAATATTGTTTTAGTATCAAATCAGCACCCTTTTCTGCAATCATAATAACGGTAGCAATATTTTGCGAGCGCGTGCCTATGCGAATTACACTGGCGTCGATTACACGCAAGTCCTCTACCCCCTTTACCTTTAGTTGAGTGTCCACCACTGCTCCCATCTGGCAACTCGTCTGGTATTTGAAAATGGGGATCAACATCCTCGGTACATAACAGTTCCAGTAATCCTCGGTGTACAATTCGAAATCTTTACATTCTTTAAGGTCTGGTTGCACAAACTCAGCACCAACACTCTTGAAGTAAGTCGTGTTAACCACACGAGTGTAATCCTCTACGTATTTAACAATATCAGCCTGATCTTCTTCATCGGTCAAAAATCCATCATAGATTATAGGAGCATCTGTGGGGTTTGTACTTCTCAAAAGAATTTCACCCTTAGATCTAGCATCTAGTTTCGTTATGAAAGTAAACAGTATATCATTAGTTTGTTGAATATCTAAATATTTTTGGCATAATTCAGGTTTGAATCCCAAAAAGCCGGTACAGTAGACAGCGCTTGTGGTAAGTCCAGCACTAAGAATGAAATTTTCAGACATGTAATCGGGGTGCGATGTTTGAGACTTGTCTAAAGTAGGGAACCCTATGAAAATAGGACCATTTGTGTAAGGTGACGCTACCGCCTTGGAAGGTTTTGCTGCTTTCATCTTGTGGACTAACAAAGTACCGAATAGATCAACAAAGTTTTTGCCCACTGGCAAATCGGAAACAACATTGATACCTAAAGATTCTAGGTGCTTTTTAGGTCCAATACCGGATAACATCAGTAGTTGAGGCGTGTTTAGTGCTCCTGCAGACAAAATCACTTCTTTGTTAGCGTAGAAACTCAAAGTTTTGTTGTTCGAATCAAGTACTTCAATACCTTTAGCTGTTTTGCCTTCGAACAACACTTTTGTAGCAAGAGTGTTCTTCAGGACGAACAAGTTTTTTCTATCTTTGGCTGGTGAAAGGTATGAACGAGCTGGATGTGTCACTTTCTCTCCGTTAATTGTAAAGATTGGCTCAACATAACCTACACCTTCTATTCCGTTGTTTTTATCCATTATGATTTTGTCTCCAAGCTCTTTAAACGCTTCCAGATAGTCCTGAATTTCAGGGAACCTCAACCTTTGCTGCCCCATAGGACCATTGCTTCCATGATAAGATGCATATTTAGAAGACATAATTTCATTATCATGCATAGCTTCACTCTTTTCGAAATAAGGAAGAACTGAATCGTAGCTCCACGATGAGTCGTTGACCTGTGATGCCCAATCATTGTATAACTCAGCATCAGAGCGGATGTTTACATGTAAGAAGATTGCGCCGCTTCCACCGATCATTTTACCATTTGGATAGTAGATACCCTTGGTAGTACGATAGTCAGCAATGGGTTTCTTTGTTATAGTCTCGTACCCCCAGTCTTGTTTCGAGTTAAATATGTAAGGTAGAGTTGCCGGTATCTGTAAAAAAATACTTTAGAATTAGGTGTTGTACCTATTTTTAATTGAACGTCGCACATATTTGTATGAAAAACCATTTAAAAAGCTGAACATATACTGTACGATAAGGTGGTAATGTTAACAGAATAAGCCGATGCCAAAATGACCTACAGGACAAAGTAGCAGTACTACCGGTATGAAACTGCGTCCATATGGACTACTGGTGCAAATCTACGAGGCATCGGTCTCATTAAAGATTGTATCGCAAGTTTAACTTACTTCAGTTTCAAGTGGTGCATCCCCGCCAGCCTCGATCAGCAAAACTTTGTGTTTTCCACTTTCGGTGAGTCGGCTGGCAACAATAGAACCAGCTGCTCCAGCACCCACGACGATAAAATCGAAACACGATTTATCTGACAAAAAAAAACAGAATACATATTTCCCAGTATTTATTGACGATCTATTGACCCGAAACTACCCTACTAAGTACATAATCTAGTACTTCATTCAATATGCTTCAGAAAATTTTATAGTTTATGTATACTTAGTTTGTGACCAACGAAAGCTGTATCATACACGGTAAGGCAATAAAGGTCATCAAAAATAATAATTACATCACTTACCTACTTAGATTCTTTCTACTTAAACATGCGTGATGCGCCAGTATTTGGCATGCAATTTATTTAAACATTTTGGAAATCTGTTAGAAAAGCAAATACTTACGGTCACAGGTAATATGATGTGTGATGCCGGCTTAAAATAGCATCACCCCGTTTCTATTCCGTGGGTGTCGTAAGAAGCGATTAAGGGACTCGAGGGTTACATGTTTATTGCAATTTTAGGTGATGGGCGCTGACAACCTGTTACTAAGGTGATACACCATTTTCTGAATGACCCGGGCCTCAAATATTTGTCAGACTAGGCGTAAATATCCGTTTTTACGGCGGATTACGCTCTGCCTACCCCACAAGAGATATAGGCGTATGTATATATAGGTAATGATTATTCAAATATGTCAAAATACCATAATTTCATGATAACACTCAAGGATTAAACTAGAAAGTACACGAGTTAATGTCATTACCATTAGCATACACACATTATTTTTTATTGACATTTCAGGACAAGCCATTGTCGTAAGTTCGACAAAAAATACGTACCTAATAATTACAAATTTTATTGAAAGAAGAAAGAAAGAAAGAATTGTTACCCGCTCGAGTGATTTTGTATGGAAGGACCATTTTCTATCCGTATTTCGAATAAAAGGTACAAAGAAAAGTTGATCAGTTGAACGCACTGTATGATCAGTCGTATTTTTTCTTTGCCACAGATTTCGTTGTCTAGTCTCTAGACCATTGATCTACAAATGCTCTAGACACAGCAAGTAAAAGAGTACAGTCAACTTACTGTCCACTTCAGCTTGTTGGGGCCACAAGTACCCGGTCAGCTGGAGGGTGCTGAGGACTGAGAGTGCAGCGCGAGCCGCTGCAGCACCCGACATCACGGATCCGACGGTCACCATCTTGACTTTGCCTTTCCGGATCCTGTAACCAAACACACTTATAAAGGGTCGGATTATAGTAAGCGTCTTGGGCGCTGCGACGCGAGATTTCAAGTAGGGGACTCGTTTGCAACTGGCTATACGAACGAATTAAGTATAATTAATATATGATAAGTACAAGTGATGGCAGGTGGAGCAAAGCCTTGACCGAGTGGTGGCCAAAAGTAGCGCGTAGAAGCGTAGGTCTTCCGGCAGCTAGATGGGTTGAAGACATTGTAAAGATTGTCGGAAGAACCTGGACAAGACTGGTCGCTGGACAGGAATCTATGGCACAAGAGAGAGGAGGCTTATACCCAGCAGTGGGTGGATAAAGGCTGAAATGATGATGAAGTACACAGTTTAACTCGTTGCAAAAACTTGCTTGTTAATTCGCGTAAAACGGCCCATTTAATTAATGGCCGCGATTCTACAGCTTCCAAATAGAATAACAAGCTGTTCCTTCAAGATTTTATTTTAAGTATCTATTTATTATAATTTTATATTTCCGTCGTTTTATTTTGCAAATTTACCTAGACCCTGAGCTTATTTTATTAACTGAGGCAGTCGGGTAAAAAAAAAACAGATTTAAAATTAAAAACCTATGAATATTGATCTGTAGGGTGTTTTAAATTTAATTAAAAAAAAACTTAAGTGTGCAAGTGACACATACTATTTTTATACTTACTACTTAGATTTCCGCTTCGCAGGATAGTAAAAATAATGGATTTATTAACAATATGGCGGATTTGTCACACACTACACCTACGAATTTATGAATTTAATAATCTAATAGTATTTAACAGTCTGTAAAATTATCTTTAAAAAAACTGTACGTGTAAAGTAGATTCATTTTCACAGCACGAATTAAGACCATTAAACATAAAAAGATAATATACAGTTTTTACAAAAAGTCACGCTTTAAATGGGGAAAAGAAAAAATCTAGATTCTGGACATCCTAAGCTAACAATGTAGCAATGAGGAAATAAATCGACCTCCCATAAAAAATGCTCTATCAGTCAGAATAATATTATTTTCTTCGAAAATTTTAGATAGATTGGTGTGGCTAAGATGTCCAGAATCTAGATATTTTCTTTCGACAACTTAAAGCGGAACAGCCTTTAAGTGCATATCTTATACAGGGTGCAAGGTGTAAGGGACAGCCCTCCGAATACTGATAGAGTGCATTCATGCCATAAAACTGAACAACTTCCCCTAAAAATATATTTCAGGAAATGACTTTTTTTACTTCCAATGGTAAATGCAGCTGATTGTGATTCTGTATTGATCCGATATTTTAGGTCGAATACTTTTTGTCGTTTCCTGACATATGTTTCTAGGGGAAATTTGTTCAGTTTTATGGTCTGAATGCTCCCCCCTATCAGTATTTGGAGGGCTGTCCCTTACCTCTCGTATAGTTATATACCTTTCAAAACTATAGTAATATTTAAAAAATATATATATATTTATTTCAGGCAATTATGTAATCATTATGAATTAAAAACTAAGAAGAAGATGTGGACTAGAAATTTTCAATTTAATGTTATGTCAATACTTTGTACTGTAGTGATGCATCACTCCCTATTATTAGCCATGTAAGCTTACTAAGTTTATGAGACAGTCTGCAATATACGCTTGGACTGAACACACGTGTTTGTCTTTTATCCTCCCCCAACAGCCAACACCGCATGGCGACCCTGCCAGCGCTGCCTTCTGGCAGTGCTGAGCTGTGGTTTCTGATGTAGTTGGTTGTTTGGGGGAGCTGAAGTGATTTGTGCATTTTTAAAACGATTCGCCACGTGTTGAACTTTATTTCTCCGGACTGAGTGTGCCGTGATTGGAATGTGCAACATAGACAGTTCTGCAATGTGACTCGTGATGTGACGCAACCAACTATAGGAACTTATACTGAATTTATTTTTTCGAAAAAACGGACATTGTGTTTTGCCGTAAATATACACTTCCTTACGTTTCAACTATGGCTGAATTTATATTGGTACATCGACCTAACTAAGTACCTATCAATATATATTTGAAAACAATTTTAGAAAAAATTCACTTAATTACAATACGAAGAAGACAACAGAGGAATAAAACACGATGTGATGCAGCTGGGACACTGTGCTGGAAAAAAAGTATATCTAATTCAGATGCGAAAACAGTATAAAGATGAGATGAGTGAGCAGGGCGCAGGGCGAATGTTGGAGTCAGATGTCGATGGTAAAATTTGAGATAAGCAGAGTAGCAGGGCGCCGGGAGGTTGTTGGAGTCGGATGTTGATGCAGAAAATATGTGATGAGCAGTGTGAGCAGGGCGCCGGGAGGTTGTTCGAGACGGAAGTGGATGCGGCAGGTCATACAATTTATTGTGTGATATCAAGGTTGTAAGAGCAATGGTAGAGCTATCATCAAAACAGTGTAAGCAGTGCATCATCAACAGCAAGAAAATCGTTAGTTTTTATTCAAAGTTCCAGTGAAAGAAAAA
This sequence comes from Tuta absoluta, assembly GCA_027580185.1. NCBI lineage: Eukaryota > Metazoa > Arthropoda > Insecta > Lepidoptera > Gelechiidae > Tuta > Tuta absoluta. Next base: position 6,159,414 of record JAQAHW010000008.1, read on the forward strand.
TCTATCATCATTTTGTATTTCTCCATTTTCCATTTTGTTTCTCTAGATAATGTGTGTTCTCATAAATTTATGTGTACTACTGTATTTATCTATTTAAAAATTGCCTAGTTCAACTTTGATACAACAAAATGGTTGTTGGAAATATGTAAAATACACGTATCAATTTCAACTTACATATGCTAGATGCAAAATAAATACGATGCAAAAAATGTGTACTTATAGAATACATTATAAATGTGTGTATTTTATTTTAAGAAAGGTAACGAGAAGTGAGGAAGGAGTGAAAGATAAGATATTTTTTTTAAAATATAAATATTGCAAATAGGCTCAGGGTATAATTAATTAATATACGAATACAACATAAACAGCAGCATTCCCATAGTTAGTTGTAGTTTTATACAGTCACTTTATTATTAATATAGAAATAATAATCAAATCATTCCAAGGCGTTTGTTTATCAATGAACTAAGTTTAAAAATAAACTTGCAAAGTACCTACTACAAAAAAAAAAAGTATTGATAAGCATTTTATTATATTTTTCATTTTATTATAGTAGACCGACAGAGTTTTTTTTTACAATAAATCCTTGGTTTAAATATGTGTTTAAATATTGAAAGATGCAAAGTGTAATATTTTGTAAATTAAAATTATTCTTCAAATTTGTTTATTTATACAGTCCGCACAAGACTGAATTAGCGTGTGGAACGTAATTTACATAGGAAAAAACAAGTAAGCCTACCTAATATCGTTATTAAAACTAGAGGTTTGGTAAACATATTCGACGATATTTATTTCATCTTTGTATTTAAAAAAAAAATGTTTTTATTTTTGTAGTCCCATCATATATCATTTACTTATCGGCCAGATATATATAGTTACAGCATATGTGGCAACAAAGCTTTGGTTTGCTAAAGGCCGTTGTCACCCCGTTTAGCCCGCGAGTGATTAAGGAATGTCGTGCGTCGTCAGCGCGGCGAGCTCATGTCAGTATGTATCTACCTATAGTTCTCTATTAACCGACTTGAAAAAAAGGAGGAAGTTCTATATTTGTGGTAAAATTTTTCATTATTTACTGTTATTGTCTATACCTATGTTGAAAGATATTTTACTTTTTTTTTACACTTCAAAATTACACATTTAAATAGTTTTATTAATCTTTATATAAAATGAAATAGGTACTTACCTACTTATGCCTACCTACAAAATAAAAAATTTAAAGTTTTGCAAGTGAAATGGTTAATTTAGATATCTATTAACATAAACTTTGCTTCCAAAGTTCATTTTCTTTCACAATTTATCCATATACTTACCAACGTGTAGTTTTTTTATTAGGATTACTGACGTCGTTTTAATTGGTATCCTTGTGGTAATATTAAGTTGTAATTTTTTTTCTAAATCTACTGTAATCGTAATGGTTCTAAATTTAGATAATTTTACACATGTTCATATTCTCGAACATTCAGGACGATGAAACTTAAGATATAGAGTACAGTGCTGTCAGCACCTACCTACCTATCTAACCATATCTAGAAGCACCTCAATAACACGTTCGATGCAGTATATCAGTTACTACTTACCTGCCTAGCTATATTATTATGTTATAATTTAGCAGTAAGTACTTTTTGTATTCAGAAATAAGTCTCTGTTGCTATCACATTGGCTTACTTGCCAACGTTTTGCTGACGGAAGAGTTGATTGTACTTGTACCTACAGTACCTACATGTGCAGCGTTTGGTTTTTAGGTCAATTGCAGTTTCTGCATTGCACTTTTATTAAAATTTCAATACCTAACTTAAAAGTCAGGACTACTTTTGTCTTTAGATATAACCAGATACATATTGTATAGCATATACTATAGGTATAGGCATATCGGATGAACTTGTTGATTGAAAATTTTAAGTAAATTTTTTTTTTTTTTTCAACCCACGGACGAGGATAGAAGGAGTAAAGAAAGAAAGGCGTATTAGTGGTTACGTATTAAAAATCATTTTGGCTAAATAAGATGTTTAAGTCAATTTGGTACGTCAACTAACTAATATAGCAGCCAGATGGTCCCAGTAAGTGCAGGTTAAAATAGGATAATGGAAAGCAGTATAGCATATTTTCTAGGAAAATTGTAGTAGTTAGGAAATCATTGGTTAATAATGTATCGTAATACGATTGGCCAGATCAACCAAGAGTTGATATTTTATTATCTTAATGATTTATCGTATCGAGCTTATTAGTTTGATTTAGTAAGTACAGGAAAAGTATGCATTTGAAATGCATAATGACAAGCCCATTAGTTACAAAGTAGCAATAGGGTTAGGCACGTATAAGGATCAGATCCTTCATTTTGATCATGGCCGGAACGAGTTTTCCCCCGTGAGGAACGTTGGAGACACGAGATGTCTTAAAATGACCTTATATTAAATTGAAGTTCTAAGGAACTCATGAAGGCAAAAATGCCTAATATTATTAAATGTCGCGACAGGTCGGTAGAGTAGTGCCGTAAATAATGAAAAAAATATATTGTGCTACCGATTCATGTGTAATGGCTGGCCAGCCCATAGACGAAATAAATAAATAAAATGAAAATAAATATGAGACATGAGAAATAATAAGTGAAAGGAGAATTTAAAGTTAAAAGTAAGTTGTTGCCTACTATGCATCAAATAAAAAGAGTGAAATAAATGTACTTATTGACTAATGATAAAAAAAAACAGAACCTTTACTCTTTGAAGAGTTAAGAGAAGAATTAAGTTGAACAAAGGTGTTTTTTCATTGAAATTCAATTGTATTGTATAAAACCTTTACCAAATTAACTATAAGACAAATAGAAATTGTTAATTAAATAAATATTATGCCCTAATTACTTGTCAACCGGAACGCAAAGACGTTTCGTTAGTAGGAATAAAGATATCAGTGACTTTAAATCAATTTAATTTTTACAAAGTTTTAAAAAAGGTCAGTAGGCAGATACTTAATGCAAGTTATTATAAAGTGATATTTATCTTAAAGATTTATATTTTTAATTAAAAAAAAAAGGAGAATTACCTTTACAATAAAAACTGACGCCTTCGATTGAAATAGGAAATAAATAATAATAAGAATTGCAATAGTTAAGTATTTTTTATGTATCTAAGGTAGCAAGAACAGGAACTTGTTTAGGAATATGTTTTGGAATCTTTTCAAATTAATTTTGCTTTACTTACCTAACAAATCGTTTTTGTTTATACATGATTATTTTTCTGTTTAATGATAATGTATTTAAAAATTAATGACAATCGTTGTTTTTGTATGTATATTATAAATCTAAATTGTTTAAAATCTAAATGGTATACAAGGTGTCTAATTCCAAGCTAAACTCCCGCAGTGGAAGCGATTTACACAGGTAAATTTCTAGTAAAATACCAGGAGTTCAACTGAAGGCAGACAATGGCCGCGTTACGCAGCGCTAAATAGCATACGCTGCACAATATAGCAGCGCATACTATGAATTAAACGTGAACCTAAATCTATTTAACTTAATTAACTAAGTTGAGTGAAATTGGCAAATGATGTGTTCTGACCTTTACATAACTCAAGTCGGTAGTAAATACCGTCTGCCGATCTGGCGTTACGTCACACGTATTAGCACTAGATTATAAGTAAGTACCTCCAAATTATATCACCCCACGAATTCCGCAATTCGTACTAAGGAGTCACAATGATATGGTACAACAAATATGACTAAAGGGAACACACCATTAACACGAATAAACAGTTTTATACTAAACAACCAGGTTTAACACTTACAGTCACGTGCCGGCGCAAATGCATAAATACCCAACGGAGAAAGGAAGTTCAGGGAATGGATCAGATAGGGATTCCGTTGGTACTTACAGGGCTGGGTGGAAAAGATATCGACACCCAGCATTCCACTACAGCCTTGGCGCGTTATTCACTTCAAACCACTCACAGCTTCTGTTCGCATTCCACTTTGATATCAGTCATTACGCGTGACCCAACCCGAATTTGGGTCGTACAAACGCGAGCCGATATGGCCACTTGATGCCTATTCAACGCGACGCTCACGTGGAAGACGTCGAGACATCCAACAATCACTATGCCTGGTATTCTAGTATAACTCAGGAGAACCGCAATAATACGATGCATCAACACGCGCGATCTCAAATTGAATCGTCCATTACACGCGGCATCACAAAACGCGTGGCGGGAAATCCGCACAATACGCGATACCCTCCTGTCCGAACGGTTTTGAGTGACTGACCGCGGTGCAGAAATCACCGCTTGGCGCCTACCAGGCGACCCGCGCGCACGCCGCCACCCTCGCCCCGCGAGCGATAAAGGGACAACATATGCCCAGAGCGATGCGTGCGAAATCGCGGCGCATTCATAGACCGTCATTAATACCTAACTTACCCCAGCATAGCAACGCTAAATTAAACATTCACCCGCCCTAGGCCGAATCCCTTAGGCCTATTCACTACTGGGGAGACGAGATAGCGTTGCTATTGCTCGCTTAAGAACTGAATCCCCTACCTGAACTGTCGCGACTCGAGGAGTGCCATCACTACCTGGGAACAAGTTGAGAATGCGCCCTCTGCGCCATCGCAGTGGCGGCAGGTTGGCATCCTTAACCAGAACGAGATCTCCGATGCGAGGGGGTTCAGTTCTGTCCGTCCATTTAAGGCGTTGCTGCAGAATGTGCAAATACTCAAGCGACCATCGCTTCCAAAAATTCTGAGACATTTGCTGCAGCAACTCATAACGCGTCAAACGATTGCTACTGACCTCTGTGTAGGGGTACTCTGGCAAGGCGTTAAGTGGTCGGCCAATTAAGAAATGCCCTGGTGTCAGGGCCTACAGATCATTTGGATCTGAGCTAAGCGGACACAAAGGACGTGAATTGAGAACGGCCTCAATTTTACAAAACACGGTCGCTAGCTCCTCAAAGGTTAATATCGTTAAACCTATAACGCGCATCAAATGCGTCTTAGCGGACTTTACAACCGCTTCAAATATACCACCCCAGTGGGGGCATCCTGGTGGATCGAACACCCAGTTAATGCCCTGAGGGGAGAGGCTCGTGCCGATAGCTTCCTCGTTTTCCGATAAAAACGTTATAATTTCTTTCATACATCGATCAGCGCCCTTAAAGTTGGTACCACAGTCCGACCTGATCAGCGCTGGTCGCCCTCTTCGCGACACAAATCTATCTAAAGCTGCTAAGAAAGCCTCCGTAGTGAGGTCGGCCACGAGTTCCAAGTGGACGGCCTTGGTTGCTAGGCACACAAACACGCACAAATACGCCTTGATTGACTTCGCGTTGCGAAGGCGTGATGCCTTTACCATAAAAGGCCCCGCAAAGTCCGTTCCCACACCCGCAAACGTCCAGGCTTCCGTCACCCGGTCCGGTGGGAGGTCTCCCATCTGAGGTTGCATTGTGGCTGCCTTCAACCGATAGCAAGGCAAGCACCGAAACACAATGCTCCGTACCGTACGTCGTCCAGACAAGATCCAAAACTCGCGCTGCAGAATAGCCAAAAGTGCATTGCAGCCCGCATGCGAGTTTTTCTGGTGACGATCCCTAACTATAAGTTCTACCAAAGGTCCCTTCTTTGGGAGTAACAGCGGATGCCGTGCTGAAAAGGGCAGGTTAGCGTTCCGAAGTCTACCTCCAACCCGGAGCATTCCATGCTCGTCCACGAACGGGTTGAGGCGCACAAGACCTCCCTTCAGCTTTCCACGGCCATCCCTGAGCAGCCTGGCCTCTTCCTCAAAATGTTCCGCCTGGACGACCCTAACCAATAAACTTAGAGCCGCATTCCGCTCCGCAGGCGAGAGGACAGGTGCCAAGTTCCGTTCTGCTTGAGGTTTTCTACAGTTGTTCACGAACCGTTTGATCCAACCTGTCACCCCTAGAAGTTTGTCGAGGGAGCTGTATCGTTCCAGCAAGAAAGCCGCACTAGGCTTAGGTACGATCTGCCCTACGTTCACTCGCAAACCTCGATCAGGTGGCCCAAGCGGCGACCCGCACTCATTGTATGGCCATCTCTCAGGTGACTCAGTCAGCCACTGAGGTCCCCACCACAGTGAGTGACCTACCAAATCAGGGGCCCTACATCCCCGTGAGGCGCAGTCCGCTGGGTTCTGTTCTCCCGGTACGTGTCTCCATACCAACGGAGTTTCCGATCCTTTAATCTGTGACACCCGATTTGCCACGAAAACCTCAAGAGTATGTACCGACGTCTGTAACCAGCACAGAACTATCCTACTGTCGGTCCATGCGTACACCGTTTCATCCAAAGTGATGGTACCGCGTAGATTACTAGCGACATGATGTAGCAAGCGCGTGAGAAGCGCTGCTCCCGCCAATTCCAACTTTGGAATGGTCCATCTTGTCCTAACCGGAGCCACCTTACTCTTGGCCATAACTAGACGCACGTCTACAGTTCCCGTTGAACTGACTGTCCGCAAATAGACAGCTGCCGCGTACCCTCGCTCCGAGGCATCACAAAACCCATGTAGGGTAGCCTTACATCCCACCGATGGGAGCAATTTGCGAGGTATGGCGATGCGTACGATCCCTGGTAAGGTGGTCACAAACTTGGTCCAATCATTCAACAGCTCTCCGGAGAGCTGGTCGTCCCAACCCAAGTTTGCTATCCACAACCTTTGCAAGAAGCACTTCGCCATGAACGTCACCGGTGCGATCCACCCGTTAGGATCGAAAGTTCTGGCGATCGTCGATAATACCGAACGCTTCGTCCAAGTCTTCTGCAAAAGGTCTGGCTCGATCTGATACGTAAAGACATCATGCGTTGGCCTATATTGCACCCCTAGGATGCTCAACGTATTTGGATTGTCCGGGTTCTCGAAAAGGTGCGGGTCCTGCTGGAACTCACCTGGCAACCCGGCCAGGAGCTCTGGACAGCTGGACAGCCATTTCCGCAACTCATAACCTCCTGATTCCATGATCGCGATCAGCTCGTCTCGTAGTAGCAGTGCTTGTTGCACGCTATCTGCACCCGTGCAGATGTCATCCACGTAGACGTCGCGATCCAGTACTGCTGCGGCTCGAGGGAATCTTACCCTTTCCTGTGCGGCCAACTCTCGCAGCGTGCGTACTGCCAGAAACGGACTTGGCTTCAGACCATACGTTACCGTGTTAAGCTCATAAGTGACCATCGGCTCGTCAGGGCTCTCACGCCACAAAATCAGCTGGTACCGACGGTCATCCGGGTGTATAATTGTTTGGCGAAACATCATTTTGACGTCTGCGACGAACGCTACTTGGTGCAACCGAAAATCTGTGAGGATGTCCACAATGTCCCGGTTCAACTTGGGACCCGCGTGCAGACACTGGTTCACAGACACACCATTCGATGTAGGAGCAGAACCGTCAAACACTACCCGTATCTTCGCCTCCGGTGACTTCAAAACAGCCAGGTGTGGTATGTAGTAATGCTCGACACACCTCCAATCTATGCTGGACACCGACATGTGGCCTAACTCTAGGTACTCCCTCATGAATTCGATATACTTCTGCCGAAGTGCTGCATCTCGCTTCATCCCTCTCTCCATAGCCAGCAGTCTCCGTTCCGCGATCTGTCGCGAACTACCTAAGGAGGGGCGGTTTGGGAGAAATGGCAGCCTGGTAACAAACGTACCTGACGAACTTCGTGCAGTGTTGTACTGATAGAACAGCTCGCACTCGTCATCCTCTGGCTTCCGTCTATCCACTGTGGGTGGCTCCTCAGACTCCCAAAACCTCTGCAGCACCTCCGACAACACACTACCATAGAGAACCGTATCGCCCTCTGGTAGGTCCTGAGGTCTCCAAACTGGGCCAAAAATAGCATACCCCCCTGTGGTATCAACGGCCACTAAACCAGTTTGCTGAAGTACCCGTTTTCTGCCACACCAGAATCTTCCGAGGACGTCTGACCCAAGGAGAACGTCCACCGTACCAGGAGTATCAAAGTCAGGATCAGCTAGCTCTAAGCCTGTGGTTAACCCTCGTACCGTTGACGGTAACCGAACCTGAGGAAGTTTCCCTACCACTTCATCCAGCACCACTGCTGAGGCATGATAGCTGACCCCTGTACCTGTATTACCCAATGTGAACTCGAAGTTCACCTGACCCCGAACGTCAGGCACATCTACACCTCCAATACCTACAGCCACATCCGTTGTGGGCCTTATATTTAAGCGTAGCCTACTCACCAGCTTACTAGACACAATACAACCCTGAGCCCCTGTATCTAACAAGGCTCTTACCTGTATGCTGCGGCCACCGTATCCCCATACCCAAATCATTGCCGTAGGCAACAATACCGTAATTGGCCGGGGGGCCGAAGCTGGCGTGTAGGCGGCGATTACCTAGCAGGAATCTAAGCGCGGAGTGTCCGCGTCCTGCGGGGGGGTCCCCTCTCTCCGTACACCTTCGAGTGGGTCCCACTCCTGCTGATAGGGACCTCTGGTCCTGTACGCCATGGCTGGCAGCCTATAGTAACCCTGCGGCAGGCGCGCGTACCGTGGATGCGCCTGTAGCCGCGGGTGCTCAGCCAAGGGGAGAGGCATGCGTGGGTCATGGGAACTCACCATGTTGTTCAGACCCGCCGAGTACTGCATGTACTGGCCCTGGTGTTGGCACCCGCCCGTAGCATCACGTATCTGTGATGGGTGCCCCTGACCTTGGACCTGTGACCACCTACCCTGTTCCGGCACCTGCTGCCGAGGTGGTGACTGTCTCGCGCGTGGTGAAGGGGGCATCACCTGCTGATGTCCCTGGCCTCGTCCCTGAAACCCTGGTGGAAGAGGACTCCTCCTTGGAGGGGGTGGGGAGCGTTGCTCCCGTCTAGGTAGGGCAGACTCCATCCGCTGACCCGCGTCAGCTCTGCCTCCGTAATCTCCGCTGCGGTTCATGCATAGGAGCTGATGGTGGGCACCCTGGCAGTACCTGCAGTTGGTGCTTGATGGGCACTCTCGCACTTGATGCGGCCCCATACACCTAAAGCACCAACGCCGTTGCTGCACCACACCACGACGTTTCTGCACCCGCTGTGCAGCGAACTCCTCACACGCAGTCACCTGATGCCCCGCCTCTCTGCAGTAGGCACACCTCGTTTCCAAATTAGCGACGTTGTATCGCCTGGGTGGCCTACTCTTACCGTCTCGCGCCTGTGCACCCGGCCGTTCCGGGCGGCGAGCGGCCGCAGACTCCGCGTGAGGCGACTCTCCAAATTGGGCATCTACCCGCCTGCACTCGGCCTCGAGGAAGGACTTGAGCTCCTCGAAGGTCGGGAGGTAATCAGATGTCTTACCTCCGTGTGACTGTTCAAAACGAGCGGCCATGTCGCTCGGCAGGCGGCGCAACAACGTGTGGACCAGGATATAATCATAGCCTGACACCGGCATCCCCTGTCTCTCAAGAGCGTTCACTGCAACGCAGACAGGGTTGAGGACCTTGGCCCTGAGGTCCGTCCCTCGTGTGATGGTCGGCACGGTGAGCCACTGTTCCAGGAGTTGGTCAATCATGAGACGTTTGTTGCTGTATCTCTCGATCAGCAAACCGCGAGCCGTCTCGTAACTTGCATCATCGACTGGTAGATGCTTTACCAGCTCATGGGGCTCACCTTGCAGCTTGGCCATCAATTGTGCCATTTTATATGCCGGCTGCAAGTCAGTGCGGTTATGAATCACACTGTCAAACAGATCCTGGAATCGGGTCCAATCCGTGTAGTCCCCGTGGAAGACCGGAATCGCCACAGCCGGCAGGGGCACTTGCACCCCCGGTCCCCGCGGACCATGGGGTGGGTCCGGCTCCCCAGCTCTACGCCTGGTGATCACAGCAGCCGCCTGCTGGATCTCCTGCCCCATCTCCATGCACTGGGTCACATTCGTCCGGACCGTAAGTTTGACCTCCTCATCAGGCGTCCCATCAAATAACTCCTCGCATCCAGTGAGGCAATCCAACACCTCCGCGACCCGTTCGTCAATCCGTTGCGCACAAGCGATGAGTGCGTCCTCTCGGTCCCCGCGACCGACCATCGCCTGCTTAGTCGCGAACCACATTAGGTGCGCTCTAATTTTCGCCTGAAGCTGTCTAATTGTGGGAGCCATGGTACCAACCCAAAGTAACACCGAACCGTACAATAAAAAACAATAATAGACAATCGGCCCTGATCCTACCGTTAGGATATCCGCACAGGGTAAACACAACGATAATAACAAGCAATTCACTAATTGATTGGCCCTGATCCTACCGATAGGATATTCTACACAGGGCACACACTACAATCACAATAAATATATTTTTTTTTATGTAGGTAGATTAAAAATCTTATACTAAAATAATCTTAAATCTAGTGGTTTTCTGAACCACGCTCTGCTACCAAAAATTGTCTAATTCCAAGCTAAACTCCCGCAGTGGAAGCGATTTACACAGGTAAATTTCTAGTAAAATACCAGGAGTTCAACTGAAGGCAGACAATGGCCGCGTTACGCAGCGCTAAATAGCATACGCTGCACAATATAGCAGCGCATACTATGAATTAAACGTGAACCTAAATCTATTTAACTTAATTAACTAAGTTGAGTGAAATTGGCAAATGATGTGTTCTGACCTTTACATAACTCAAGTCGGTAGTAAATACCGTCTGCCGATCTGGCGTTACGTCACACGTATTAGCACTAGATTATAAGTAAGTACCTCCAAATTATATCACCCCACGAATTCCGCAATTCGTACTAAGGAGTCACAATGATATGGTACAACAAATATGACTAAAGGGAACACACCATTAACACGAATAAACAGTTTTATACTAAACAACCAGGTTTAACACTTACAGTCACGTGCCGGCGCAAATGCATAAATACCCAACGGAGAAAGGAAGTTCAGGGAATGGATCAGATAGGGATTCCGTTGGTACTTACAGGGCTGGGTGGAAAAGATATCGACACCCAGCATTCCACTACAGCCTTGGCGCGTTATTCACTTCAAACCACTCACAGCTTCTGTTCGCATTCCACTTTGATATCAGTCATTACGCGTGACCCAACCCGAATTTGGGTCGTACAAACGCGAGCCGATATGGCCACTTGATGCCTATTCAACGCGACGCTCACGTGGAAGACGTCGAGACATCCAACAATCACTAAGCCTGGTATTCTAGTATAACCCAGGAGAACCGCAATAATACGATGCATCAACACGCGCGATCTCAAATTGAATCGTCCATTACACGCGGCATCACAAAACGCGTGGCGGGAAATCCGCACAATACGCGATACCCTCCTGTCCGAACGGTTTTGAGTGACTGACCGCGGTGCAGAAATCACCGCTTGGCGCCTACCAGGCGACCCGCGCGCACGCCGCCACCCTCGCCCCGCGAGCGATAAAGGGACAACATATGCCCAGAGCGATGCGTGCGAAATCGCGGCGCATTCATAGACCGTCATTAATACCTAACTTACCCCAGCATAGCAACGCTAAATTAAACACAAGGCAATATAACTAGCCCGAGTTATACCGTGCGCATAGGTAATCAGTTTGGCACCCTGTATACCTAGTTAGATAAGAATGAAATTAAGTATGTTTACAGATGTTATGCTTAGATAATTTTTCAAAATTTTATACTATGTGTTAATGATGTATATAAAAAAAGAAAGCTGTAAACCATCATTAAATTACCCACTAGCCTTATTTGGTTCAGGAAATGTTTTTTGTTTAAAATTGCAGTGTTATATTCTTCAATATTATTCTAAATTCACTCATATTTTTTGGATATTTTTGTCTTAAATTTAATTATGTTCTTCTTTCAAATAGGTACTTAACAATATCTGTTTTTTTAACACAGAGAAGTTTATTTTACTAAACCTATATTCATAATCATTCATGCATAATATTTTGGAAATAAATTTATAAATACATACATATATATTAGCATAATTTAAGTTGACCATATAGTAAATCATGTTCTTGTCTCCTTGTTCAATATAAATACTGTAGTAAGTATATGGCCGTAGCCATAAGATCTAATTATCTTACCTTAGAAATAATATTAAAATAGGTAAAATCAAACTAAAAATAATAAATAGAAATAATGATCATCATTATTTTTCATTATGATACTTTTAAATTTAAACAGAAGCATTAAATAAAATTATATATTAAATAGAAAGTTTTAACAGCAACGTTTTCATTTTATGAAGAATAACATTGTGTTATGGAAAAAGAAAGAATAAGTAGCTGTAAAGGTTAATCATATCGATAAGAGAAAACAGGATTATTTAAAGTAGACACAGATAAGTATTTTGCTTGTGATGTTATGTTCATAACAAAATTTGATTGGTTAATTTGACAAAACTAATTAGTTGTATTTTCAAGAAAATTTTGATATTTAAGATAACTCAATTTACACAATACTTGTACCGTTTTTTTTTTATTTTGATTTGATTTAATTGGATTTGACCGTTTGAACTTAATTAATTGTATCAGTTTAATGAAATTAGTATATAATTTTATATTTTTTGCATAAAAAGTATGTTACTACATACTACACTAGCATGTGTGTGCTACTTATTTGATACCTATAAAAAAAAAACAATTGTTTTTTTTTTCAAAATTAAGGGGGGTGGTGTACTGTAGTGACGCATCACTCCCTATTATTAGCCATGTAAGCTTACTAAGTTTATGAGACAGTCTGCAATATACGCTTGGACTGAACACACGTGCTTGTCTTTTATCCTCCCCCAACAGCCAACACCGCAACTTGTCAGAAAATAATATAATATTCGAAATTTAGAAATAAAATTATAAATTAAATGAATTAATTTAATAAATTAAAATAAAATTAAATTAAATTTTTCCATTACAGTTAAAGTTAAATTAAATTGAAAATGTTATGTCCATAACTTAAAACCTAGGTATGTACTTACGGAAGCAACTTCTCTCCCGTGCTATGAAGGAGCATCCACCTCCATTAAGACAATTAACTAGTAAGATTAAATAAAATAACTTTTAGAAAATAACTATGCTACTGCAGTTATTTTTTCCTTTACATTAAGGCGAGTGTAGCTCTCAACCACCTCGTCAGTGGTGCCACTTCACGAAAAAAATATTTTATCTTTATACAAAGAATCTATCAGAATGTCCGATGCCCAAGTTTTTAGTATTACCAGAACCTGCAAACTCAATGAAATATTCGTTCTTATTAAAGTTATGTAAAAAAGTGCCTAAAAGCGGCTACTTTTGTTATTAATTGCCATAAATTTAATTACATTTCTGATAGAGTGTTTGTATTAAGAGAAAATGGTTTTTTTGTGAAGTGGCGCCACTGTCGAGGTCGTTCATGAGTACACTCGCCTTAAGTAGGTAAAGTTTTTATTTATTAGTAATTATTTCTATTAAATATTATTATGAATTAATTGTATTATTTCAGTTCATCTTGTGTGTATAATGTGTATTATAATTTAGGCGACAGGCTGACAACCTGTCACAATAGTAATACACAATTTTTCTGAAACGGCATGTACATAATGAACTATAGTTTTTCATATTTTTTTTGAGAATTAATTTGTTAGACGTGGCGATTGCGACCGTATTTTACGGCTGTTAACGCTCTGCTGCCTGCCCCGCAAGGGATAACGGCTTGATTTGTGTGTGTGTTGTTTAGATCTGTACTTAACTTACCAACTTACGTCGTCGGGGATGAACAGACATTGCGCTTGACAAGGTGACATGCCTTTTTATACTAAACATTGTTTTCACGCAATTGGTTTCAATTTCCATATCATTATTTTGTGCATGGGTATCATATGCGTGCCCAATAGCTAAAATAATTCATGTTGAGGTACGTTCACATTAATACTTACACTTTTTTCAATCCATGTGGCGCTGGGTTCGAATAGCATCAGCTCATTTTCACCCATGGGTGTCGTATAAGGCGGCTAAGCAATAAATTTATCCAGGGAATGGGAAGCTGCGTTCCTTGTGAACAGTAACATGTTTTACAGCGCTCGCCAATCATGGTGAGTTTGTCAAATACCCTCCAATAAAAGGAGGGCTATGTCCAGCAATGGTGATGATAATGTATTTTTTCAGAGCGATAATTCTTTCTGTATTTTATTATTTTGTAGTAAGGTATGGTACAATAAAAAAAATAGGTGTCATGTCGTAAAAGGCCGTCAAAGAGAAGGCTCAAAATAGAGCAGATTGGATATTACTCCATGGACAAGAGCGACGCTCTTAAAGTGGCATTTGTAAGATTTTAGAACATATTGCTGTATGGTGCCGTGTGATGCCGGCTTAGAATAGCATCACCCCATTTCTTTCCCGAGGGAATCGTTAGAGGCGACTAAGGGACTCGAGGGTGTGTATTGCAATTTTAGGCGATGGGCTGACAACCTATCACCATGGCGATACACAATTTTCCGAATGTCCCTCAAATATTTGTCAGACGTGGCGTAAATGTCCGTTTTTGCGGCCGTTTACGCTCTGCCTACCCCGCAAGGGATAAAGGCGTGATATTTATGGCGTGATAGTCAGCGCCGGAAAGTCGCCAACCGGCAACCAATGCCGCTCGCTGCATCAGCGGCAAACAGAAAGAGTATGGCTCAAGAACCACTCGATGTGCTGACCCTCAACAAGCGTTCTGACCAAGTAGACGCGGATGGGTTTACTTTGGTCCAGAAGAAACGCAGCAGGCAACCTCGCCAGAACAAGTGTGGCACCGCCCCGGTCGAGGCCAATCTACAGCTGCGCGCCTTCACGCCGAGGACATCGCTTTATGTCTCCCGCCTGCACGACTCCACTACCAAGCAAGACGTGCTGGATTACATCTTCGCGAGGCATAAAACAGGTGCCTTCAAGGATACGCCGAGACTTGGAGTGTACGTGGAGCCGTTGGAGTCGCGCCATTGGGTGGGGTTCAACTCGTTCGTGGTGCGAGTCCCGACAGCTACAGTGAGCGTCTTCACGTCGCCGGAGTTTTGGCCGCAGGGAGTCGTGTTCCGCCGCTTCCGAGGGAAGCTGCCGTTGCCGTCTCCACAATAGTTAGAATAGGTTTATAATATTATACTGTTAAGTCTATTTAAGTATATTTTTATTGTATAGTATAATTAGTTCATTTAAAATAATAGTTATGTCGGCTATCTGTTTACCTAAGATACAGGAATAATTATTCTTAGTTTAGGAAACAGAAGCCTCATAATTATTTGTATCGTGTTACCTATTTGTAATTAAGTTTATTAAGTTTATTATTATTACTTAATAAACAATTATTTGTATGTACGTATGTATGTTGCTGTCCACTGCAGGACGTAGTATGCCGCGCCATAGGGCATGATCTCTCGTTTATGCCATCCAGTCGCTTCCAGCCACCTTTTTAAGTCATCAGTCCATTGTCAGCGGTTTATATTGACAGCATATGATGACATTGCTTTGTCACGTCGGAATAAAGCTTTACTGTTACTCAGGACAGGAGAAGGCTGTATAGTGAAAGAATTTACAGAATCCTTACACTTCGTAGTTTTTAAGGTTTATAGATATCATACTTACACACAAAATAAAACCCAAGCTATGAGGCGGAGAGCCTTATTGTAATCCTACTAATATTATAAATGCGAAAGTTTGTATGTTTGTTAGTTTTATTACTTCTTCACGCAAAAACTACTGAACCGATTGTAATGAAATTTGGCACACATCAAGAAGCTTGAAGGTAAGGTTGATCTATAAATCCACACATACAGGGTTATTTTTTAATCACCCTGGAAATTTTACAGGGCGATTCTACTCATGATTCTGAACATCTTTTATTATGGGGTCATCTGCGAATACATGAAAAAAAATCAGCTGTTCCATGCATTTTGTTCGAGTAGGTATGAATTTTTCTATGGAACAGCTGTTATTTTCATCGCGATTTCGCAGGTGACCCCACAATAAAAGTTGTTCAGAATCATGAGTAGAATCACCCTGTATAATTTCCGGGGTGAATAAAAAATAACCCTGTAGAGAAGGTCAATGTCGTGTCGTATCAAGAGGTCAAGTCACTGGCGGAGAGGAGAGAAGATTGGAAGTTACTCCACCGACAAGAGTTTGACTCTTAAATTTGAAGAGAGAGAAGGTAACATGGAATAGTTTTTATCACCACTTATGCGGGTCACGCGCCACGGGTAACACCTAGTAAATTAATAAAGTCCCGTGTCTTCGTGTCGCATCACAGTGGAAACAGACCCTAAGATTTTAGAAGATAGGTCCTACCTTGGTCCATGACTATCTCTTTATAACTACTGTTAGAAGTCTAGGCGTAACCACTTCAACTTACCATAACTAATTATTATAATTAAAACAGCTTAAAAATGTTTTGTTAACTATAGCAACAATGTCACTAACCAAAAAGAAAAATAATCTTTAAACTTGACGAGGACTAAAGTAGCTGGTCCATTTTGAAATAAATGTGCAAGAGGTATTAGGTATTATAAGTTAATTAAACAGTAAATAAAAGGCTGCATGTTGGGTGTTGGGCTTCTTAGGAAAAATGACTTTGTGTCTGGTAAGTACCTACATACATATGCTGTTCCGTAAATTGTAAGTTGAATGAAAAATAGTAAGAATATAAAAAATCTTTGTTAATAGCTTTTCAAAATATTCCCCCTCCATCCTCAATGCACTTATGCATTCGGCTGAACCAGCTTTCAAAACATTTAAAAATTCTTTTTGCGGAAGGTCGAAAAATAACAATTCTTCGACCTCATTTGCGGTGTAAAATTTTCGTCCACGAAGCATTTTTTTCACCTTGGGAAATAAAAAGAAATCGCTCGTAGCTAAATCGGGGATGGGGTAACATTTGTACCCCCGAAGAAGATGTCAAATAGTCGACGGTTCTAGCAGCAGTGTGGCGGTCGCTTTATCTTGGTGAAAAAGAATGCCACGCAGGCAACTCCTTGGGCGCTCGCTAGGCGCGCTAGGCAGACAAACTTCGCCATACCATTCACTAGTAAGTGTTTTACAGTCTTCTAGTGGAATTACTGCTACTGGTCCACTGCATCGAAAAAAAGCTGCTATAATATTTTTAATTACTATAACTATTAGAGAAACGTTCCGTTTTACGAAAGTTTTGACAGTTGCATCTATCACTCCCACAGGGAGAAAGTGATTTGTGTAGATTATTCCTTTCCGCAAATTTGAACCGTGAACAATGACTCACGTTCCTCTCTATGTTTGAAAAAGCTAAAGAGCACTTTCTATGTAGGTATAGTATAATATTTAATTACATACTAACAATAAAATTGTATACGTATATTTGAGAGTGACATATAATGGTTTTCGCTCCGCTTATATTGCAAGTAGGTAATTAAGAATGCGTTTTTCAAAATATACTTAGATTCTACAAGGGGGCTCCGCTTATATTGCAAGTAGGTAATTAAGAATGCATTTTTCAAAATATACTTATATTCTACAAGGGGATAAAACTTTTTTTTTATGACTTTATAGGGTCAATAGTGTAACAAGTATCTATAGAGCGTCTATTTAAAAAACAGGGAGATTCCGGGATAGGTACCTAGGGATACTTGTTATTTCACTGGTGTCTGTTACTAAAATAAACATACTGGACAAGCTACACCAAGAAGGTACACCTTTTTAAAGGATCAGGCAGTTCCCCCACTTGACGGTGCGTTGACGAATGCGTCTGTCAAACGACGCATCCGTCTTCGTATTTGTATGGGAATAAGATGGGAATTTACAATGTCCTTTCATCTGACAGACGCATGCGTTACGGATGCGTTAGAAATACGCAGCAACGGACTTCAAGTGCCTTCCCCGCCGGCGCCGCGGCGTTATGATACTATGATCATTAGGGACCGGATTATATGCAACAGAATGCTTGAAAAATGCTAGAAATATGCACGAAAATTGCACAATATGCAAAATCAAACTAAAATTAATAGGTATAAAAACAAAAAATCAGTATATTTTTCCAAACTTAATAATGCAGAGAATTTCCGTAATTTTTTTCAGGAGCTGAGCGTTAAAAAATGATAGCAACAATTTTAGCAAAGCATGCGTGATAGACGGGAGGGAAAACGAAAAAAAAGCGGACTTCGTTCAAAAAATTTTAAAATATTTAATAACTGCCGAGATCTTGTTATAATCTTGTTATAATGCACATTGCATTATAACACGATTTAAGATTAAATATTCAATTTGCGGTGAAAAGGTCTTAAATATGCAAATGCATATAATCCGTTCTTTAATGATCATTCATGAACCTAGCTAGTAGCAACTCACAAGTAGATTCCCGGAAATAAATAAATATATTTTATTTGAATGGAAATTGATGTATTTTAAAATATTTTTTAAGAACATTGATTCTGTTCTTTATTTTCGTAGTTCAATCCTTGGAGTTCGGAGTAAAGTTGTCTATCAGCAGGTTAATTCTACACTCCCCGTCTGGTCTGAGCAAGCGCGTGGACGGAAACAGCTGATGCTTTTGACATTGTTTTGCAGGTTCCCGCCGTTCGATGTTTAAAAAGCTTTGGCCATTGTTCCATTGGCTCAGCGTGGTGATCCATTGCGTTGCTACTGCAAAAATAAAATAATTTTACATTTAAAAGGCTGTACTTATAACAAGAACTGTAAGAAATATGTGCGCCCAACAATTTTAACCATACACGTGAATACATTTAAAGAACGTCTTGTACGCTGTACCTATTGAGACGTAAAATAAAAACCAAAATTTTTAATTAACTTAGTGCACGCTACTGCTTAAACGTACATCAAACTAGGTAGGTACTAGGTAAAGTAATCAATCGTTATTTAGAAAATAATCGATATTTTATAACCGATCATGAAGTTTGAATTATTCGATTTCTTAAAACATTTTTTTCAAATTTCCAAGTTCAAATCATCGTTTTATTTTTGCGCGACTTGTTTGCGCAGGCGAATTTTTTCGCGCTTTGCTTACGCCTAAATCAAAATAAACGATAAGTCATTGTGCTTCTCTCATAAGATTTTGTTTCTTCGTTAAGATGTTTCTTTTACTTCCGTCAGTAAATACATAACAACAAAACTGTTGCGTAAAATATTAGTCAATATAAAAATTTAAAAAATCGATGTCTTATTGTTTAGAATCGAATCGTGACTAGAAAATGATCCAGCCATACTACAGATAATCCACACTAATATTATAAATGCGAAAGTAACTCTGTCTGTCTGTCTGTCTGTCTGTCTGTCTGCTACGCTTTCACGGCCAAACCGCTGAACCGATCTTCATGAAACTTGGCACAGAGATTGCTAGCATACCGAGAACGGACATAGGCTACTTTTTATCACCATTCGAGGGTCTGGAGTACAAATGTAGACCATCAGGTGTACCACCAGGAGCCCAGCTAAACTATTAGAGATACAGGGATGGTTGCGAAACAAAAGTTATTCAGTATGATAGGCCGCTTCTTTTCACAAGGACATTGAGGATCTGGAGTACCTTATGTAGACCACCAGGTGTACCATCAGGAGCCCAGCTAAACTATTAGAGATACAGGCATGGTTCTAAAACAAAAGTTGTTCAGTATGATAGGCCGCTTCTTTTCACAAGGACATTGAGGATCTGGAGTAATTATGTAGACCACCAGGTGTACCATCAGGAGCCCACCTAAACTATTAGAGATACATAAATGGTTCCAAATCAAAAGTTGTTCAGTATGATGGGCTGCTTCTTCTTACAAGGACATTGAGGATCTGGAGTACCCTATGTAGACCACCAGGTGTACCATCAGGAGCCCAGCTATACTATTAGAGATACAGGCATGGTTCTAAAACAAAAGTTACTCAGTATGATGGGCCGCTTCTTTTCACAAGGACATTGAGGATCTGGAGTACCTTATGTAGACCACCAGGTGTACCATCAGGACCCCACCTAAACTATTAGGAATACAGGCATGGTTCTAAAACAAAAGTTGTTCAGTATGATAGGCCGCTTCTTTTCACAAGGACATTGAGGATCTGGAGTACCTTATGTAGACCACCAGGTGTACCATCAGGAGCCCAGCTTTCTATTAGAGATACAGGCATGGTTCTAAAACAAAAGTTGTTCAGTATGATGGGCCACTTCTTTTCACAAGGTCATTGAGGATCTGGAGTACCTAATGTAGACCACCAGGTATACCATCAGGAGCCCAGCTAAACTATTAAAGATACAGGCATGGTTCTGAAACAAAAGTTGTTCAGTATGATGGGCCGCTTCTTTTCACAAGGACATTGAGGATCTGGAGTACCTTATGTAGACCAACAGGTGTACCACCAGGAGCCCAGCTTACTATTAGAGATACAGGCATGGTTCTAAAACAAAAGTTGTTCAGTATGATGGGCCACTTCTTTTCACAAGGTCATTGAGGATCTGGAGTACCTAATGTAGACCACCAGGTATACCATCAGGAGCCCAGCTAAACTATTAAAGATACAGGCATGGTTCTGAAACAAAAGTTGTTCAGTATGATAGGCCGCTTCTTTTCACAAGGACATTGAGGATCTGGAGTAATTATGTAGACCACCAGGTGTACCATCAGGAGCCCACCTAAACTATTAGAGATACATAAATGGTTCCAAATCAAAAGTTGTTCAGTATGATGGGCTGCTTCTTCTTACAAGGACATTGAGGATCTGGAGTACCCTATGCAGCCCACCAGGTGTACCATCAGGAGCCCAGCTAAACTATTAGAGATACAGGCATGGTTCTAAAACAAAAGTTGTTCAGTATGATGGGCTGCTTCT
This sequence comes from Tuta absoluta, assembly GCA_027580185.1. Taxonomy (NCBI): domain Eukaryota; kingdom Metazoa; phylum Arthropoda; class Insecta; order Lepidoptera; family Gelechiidae; genus Tuta; species Tuta absoluta. The sequence continues at coordinate 6,180,175 of JAQAHW010000008.1, forward strand.
TCTTACAAGGACATTGAGGATCTGGAGTACCCTATGTAGACCACCAGGTGTACCATCAGGAGCCCAGCTATACTATTAGAGATACAGGCATGGTTCTAAAACAAAAGTTACTCAGTATGATGGGCCGCTTCTCAATCTGGAGTACCTTATGTAGACCACCAGGTGTACCACCAGGAGCCCACCTAAACTATTAGAGATACAGGCATGGTTCCAAAACAAAAGTTCTTTAGTATGATGGGCCGCTTCTTTTCACAAGGACATTGGGGCTCTGGAGTACCTTATGTAGACCACCAGGTGTACCATCAGGAGCCCAGCTAAACTATTAGAGATACAGGCATGGTTCTAAAACAAAAGTTGTTCAGTATGATAGGCCGCTTCTTTTCACAAGGACATTTAAGAATCTGGAGTAATTATGTAGACCACCAGGTGTACCATCAGGAGCCCACCTAAACTATTAGAGATACATAAATGGTTCCAAATCAAAAGTTGTTCAGTATGATGGGCTGCTTCTTCTTACAAGGACATTGAGGATCTGGAGTACCCTATGTAGACCACCAGGTGTACCATCAGGAGCCCAGCTATACTATTAGAGATACAGGCATGGTTCTAAAACAAAAGTTACTCAGTATGATGGGCCGCTTCTTTTCACAAGGACATTGAGGATCTGGAGTACCTTATGTAGACCACCAGGTGTACCATCAGGACCCCACCTAAACTATTAGGAATACAGGCATGGTTCTAAAACAAAAGTTGTTCATTATGATGGGCCACTTCTTAACACAAGGTCATTGAGGATCTGGAGTACCTTATGTAGACCACCAGGTGTACCATCAGGAGCCCAGCTAAACTATTAGAGATACAGGCATGGTTCTGAAACAAAAGTTGTTCATTATGATGGGCTACTTCTTTTCACAAGGTCATTGAGGATCTGGAGTACCTTATGTAGACCACCAGGTGTACCATCAGGAGCCCAGCCAAACTATTAGAGATACAGGCATGGTTCTAAAACAAAAGTTGTTCAGTATGATGGGCCGCTTCTTTTCACAAGGACATTGAGGATCTGGAGTACCTTATGTAGACCACCAGGTGTACCATCAGGAGCCCAGCTTACTATTAGAGATACAGGCATGGTTCTAAAACAAAAGTTGTTCAGTATGATGGGCCACTTCTTTTCACAAGGTCATTGAGGATCTGGAGTACCTAATGTAGACCACCAGGTATACCATCAGGAGCCCAGCTAAACTATTAAAGATACAGGCATGGTTCTGAAACAAAAGTTGTTCAGTATGATGGGCCGCTTCTTTTCACAAGGACATTGAGGATCTGGAGTACCTTATGTAGACCACCAGGTGTACTATCAGGACCCCACCTAAACTATTAGGAATACAGGCATGGTTCTAAAACAAAAGTTGTTCATTATGATGGGCCACTTCTTAACACAAGGTCATTGAGGATCTGGAGTACCTTATGTAGACCACCAGGTGTACCATCAGGAGCCCAGCTAAACTATTAGAGATACAGGCATGGTTCTGAAACAAAAGTTGTTCATTATGATGGGCTACTTCTTTTCACAAGGTCATTGAGGATCTGGAGTACCTTATGTAGACCACCAGGTGTACCATCAGGAGCCCAGCCAAACTATTAGAGATACAGGCATGGTTCTAAAACAAAAGTTGTTCAGTATGATGGGCCGCTTCTTTTCACAAGGACATTGAGGATTTGGAGTACCTTATGTAGACCACCAGGTGTACCATCAGGAGCCCAGCTTACTATTAGAGATACAGGCATGGTTCTAAAACAAAAGTTGTTCAGTATGATGGGCCACTTCTTTTCACAAGGTCATTGAGGATCTGGAGTACCTAATGTAGAACACCAGGTATACCATCAGGAGCCCAGCTAAACTATTAAAGATACAGGCATGGTTCTGAAACAAAAGTTGTTCAGTATGATGGGCCGCTTCTTTTCACAAGGACATTGAGGATCTGGAGTACCTTATGTAGACCAACAGGTGTACCATCAGGAGCCCAGCTTGCTATTAGAGATACAGGCATGGTTCTAAAACAAAAGTTGTTCAGTATGATGGGCCGCTTCTCTTCACAAGGAAATTGAGGATCTGGAGTATCTTTAGATCACCAGGTTTACCATCAGGAGCCCACCTAAACTATTCGAGATACAGAAATGGTTCCAAAACAAAAGTTGTTCAGAATGATGGGAATAAGTTGAGAAAAGACATTGGCAACTTTTTACCGAGGATTTTTTTGTTATCTACTGACTTTCGTATTCAATGGTTATAAATATTGATCTCTCAGGGCAGTACACCGGATAGCAAATTTTGAATTGTCCCTTTAACAACAGAAGCAAGGAAGTCATTTTTAAACAGTAGAGATAAGGACTGTTCTAATATCACTGTCATACATATCTACTTTAGAACCCGTGGCAAAAAAAGCTATCTAACGCGGACGAAGTCGCGGGTAAAAGCTAGTATAATACATATGTGAAATGAATCTGTGGCACGTGGCTTATGGTTTTTTATGCACTTGTAGTGCTATATTATTTTCATTATGAAAATGAGCAAATGAAAAATGTTTGCGCCCACAATCCCGGTTTCATTGTCCAGCGGGCGCGATATTTTATTTCAGTTTCTTATTTTTATTTATGCTAAGAGTGTTGCAAATCTTTAGTTGCTGAGGGGTTGGCAAGGAACAACGGTACAAAGCTCATAAAGTAGATGTATGTGAACCTTACATGAAAGTTGACTGTTGCAAATCGATTCCCTTGTTTTTTGATGCAAGATTCATCCTGAAATTGAAAATATATCAGTGTAGGTATGTATAAGTTAAACAAAAAAATTCATGTATTTTTTCCATTCACGCATTACAAGCAGCCAACTTCTTCACGCTTCACTTTATTAAAATTATGTAAATGCTGTAATTTAACATGCAATTATTTACATAATTTTGATACCAAAACAAATTCTCGTACCTATTCATACAAAAAGCAACGTACCTGTCTAATTTAAAAAAAGTTTACATGAATATGTATTTCCACAATTTTCCGAATGACCCACCCTCAAATGTTTGCCAGACGTGGCGTAAATGTTCTTTTTTACGGCAGTTCACGCTCTGCCTATCCCGCAATGGATATGAGTGTGATATAATGTATGTATGTACATGCATTTTCACTCTACTATTTACTAGAAAACTTACGTTGCTTTAGTGTTTGCACTCACTGCTACCGGTTTTTCTATTGGAAATTGGCGTTTTTTGTGCATAGTAATAAAAAATCAGCCCATGTTGTTCACTATTCGCCAAAAAGTGAGGGAACTCGAAAACTAAAAGTTGGCCTTAGGATGAACTCTCTCACAACACAAAGGCTGGTTTGGAGAGATCTCTTCATAAGCGATAAGCTCGCCTTTGCGACAATATTTAGATACAGGGTGTAAGGGACAGGGACATTTGATTTTCCATAGTAAATGCCGTCAGCTGATTGTGATTTTATATGTCGATATATTTTTTTTGATTCCTTAAATATTTTTCTAGGGGAAAGTGAGGGAAAGAAATGCACCCTATCAGTATTCGAAGGGCTGTCCCTTACACCTCGTATAATATAGGATGTACTGAGAAATGTCCAGTAGGCAGATTACACGCAAGATGGAGCGATGATCTGGTAACTATCGAGGGCACTATATTCAGGGCCAATTATCTGTCTGTAGTGGAGGGACTCGGCAGCACTAGCAAAGGGCGGGTGGCACAGATGGTAAATAATAGATAATTAAGACATAAATTGATTACGATGATTATACAGGAACGTACGTTCTTCGACGGGACGAATGTAGGTACAAGAAGAACATAGCCGCCATCCGTACTAATATTACAAATCTGAGAGTTTGTGTGTGTATGTATGTATGTTTGTTACCTCTTCACGCTCAAACAGCTTGACCGATTCGGGTTAAATTTGGAACACAGGTAGAGTACAACACAGGCCACTTTTTACCGCGGGAAAACAACTATTACCTCAGGAAAATGAGTGGCAGTGGGTGAAACCGCTGGGCGGCAATCTAGTAGGTAATATGGGTGTCTTGGCAAATCAAAGGCTTACCAAAGTGAAATCGTAGTGAGTTTTATGGTGTCCACCGATTCCATAGTTGATGATTTGCAGTGCCTCTGCTTTGGTTAAGCTCAATCCAGTGAACTGCTCGACCCTCGTCCTGATGCGGGTCACAGCCCTGGACTGGTTGGCTAGGGTGAAGGTTCCCTGACACACTCGTGCGGTATCCTCCTCGGTGGAGCTGCAAACTGCCAACTTTAAACAAGAAAAAGAGACTTATACAGGGTTACATACATACATACACATATCACGCCTATAATCCCTTGCGGGGTAGGCAGAGCATAAACGGCCGCAAAAAACGGACATCTTTGCCACGTCTGACAAATAATTGAGGGTTATTCGGAAAATTGTGTATCGCCATAGTGACAGGTTGTCAGCCCATCGCCTAAAATTGCAAAACACACCCTCGAGTCCCTCAGTCGCCTCTTACGACTCCCACGGGAAAGAAATGGGTTGATGCTATTCTAAGCCGACATCACACGGCTCAATACAGGGTTACTGGTGGCTTATTTTTATTTTTTTGGTCTGGACTCTTCAATTTTCTAGCCTCGGGGCTATGAAATCTAGACCTGACTGTTTGGAGTTACTGGTGATATGTCACGATCCCGTCAAGGAGAAAACCAGCTCACGCAACTGATCAACCTTCCGTTTTTTTACTAAAAGTAAAAGGATAAAAGAAAAGTAATTTTTAAATTTCATAAACGTATTTATAATATTTCTGAGTTAACAAAACTATTACTCATCACCATAAAACAATTTTAAACGGATTTAAGTTGTATTTATATTTAATTTTACAATTTCTACGTTTGGTCACGGATGACAATGTGTAATTTAGAATTTAAATTATTTTTGTTCCATCGTCATCTATTTCTAAATTGCCTAGCGTAACGTCCCGGTTCCACGCAGAATGCTGATACCGTATATTGTGTAGTAGGTATTGCAGTATATCCAGCATGGATCTGGTTCTTCCGCTGTGTAATCAGTGGAGCCCAAGTTGATAAGATTCTCCATCCAATATCTCGGATGTGTTTGAATTTCTATGGCTTAATTAAAATTCTAAATAATGACGTCTAACACCTTAGTCATAGGAATTGTAAAGTTCTACATAAACACGACTTAAATCCGTTTAAAATTGTTTTATTGTGTATTTATATATTTTTTGCAACGGAATGATAAAAATTACAAGAAAGACAAGAATAATGACAAAAAACTTACTTAGTGAATTGTTTCAGTATTATTCTAAGTCCATGATTTGTTTAGTTCAGGTTGTTACGATGCTTTAGACGGTTCTTCCACTTTGACGGACTGACACGGACGAATTTTTGACGCATGCCTCTGTTAGACGAAAGAAAATTTTGAATTCTCATACAAAAAAAGGATACCATGTATGGTGCACTGTAACGCATGCGTTTCGACCAAGGGGAGGGGTTTGATTTGACAAAAGCATCTGTCAGTCCGTCATAGAATGGAATTCGCCTTTCTATCAATCAGATATATTTTTGAACGATAGCGAATTGGTTAGCGATTGGAACTCAAATTTAGTCGCGTAATTTTAAATCGAATGAGATATGATAATATGAGCGGAAAATTTTACATCTTATTTCTTCTTTCATTCCAAAATTCAGCGAATGTGTTTTCGCATTTATGTTATTTCGACGCTTACCCTTGGTTTGGCAAGGTTTTGAAGCTCGAGTATATTCACGTCACTGATGATGACATCATGAAACAGTAACAACTCAGGCGCAACGTGTAGCCTCTTTGTCTTGATTGTTGCCAGACGCGGAAACGGGTGTGGCCCGTGGGACAAGTAGCAGAACAAGCTAGAAAGTTAAAAACTCATAGTTTGAACTATTACTAATATTACTATACAGATAGAAACTCGTCTGCAGAAAGTTCTGTCACGGATTCTAGAAATCACAGACCTTGAATTGTCCTAATCTTTGCTTTTATTTAACAACAAAAGCAAGATCTGAATTTTCAAGCGCGGACAGGAAAGCTTTGCAAGTTTTCAAAAAGCGGGAAATGTTTTAAAAATTGGTATTCAGAAAGATCTGAATTTTATTAGCAATTTAAAGGTGGCATGAATATTAATGCATAATAGTAAACTTGTAATTGTTTCGAGTTTTCTTTTTAGATACCAGCTGTTTAAAAGGAAAGAGAAAAATTAAAAAATATGCCGAAGTGGCAAATAGGTAGAACAATCACGGGAAAAACCCTTGACTTACTTTTTTGACGTCTTTCCTTTTTTCGTAAGTTCACCTCTACAGAGAGCGATATAAGTCGCGTTCAACTTATCAGGAGTAAAGTTGACTTGTCCCAAAAGATTATTAAAAGTATTTGTTAAATTTTCCTGTAATTACATTTCAATAATCAATCACAATTTGCAAAAAGCGTCCATTTTAAATCTACTGCTTATTTTACAAATGTTTTTGAATACCGAAAAGAGTGTGATAGAAGGGCAAGAGAATCCTGAATGAGAACGAGATGTGGGAGAACCGTGATATCCGCTTGTATGGGATTTCGTAATCTCTAATCTCCATTAATCAAAAAACCGCATCCGGCACAATACCGGAAAATCATACGGTGCGTGTGAGAACCGCCTTACTATTAAGCTTTTTATTAAAAAATACACTTACCTCGTCAGCAATAATTTTAAATGTTTCTTCTGGAGTCATCCCGTTTTTAAAGCAATTAATTATTTGATTAAGATCCATTTATTCGATATTTGGATTTGCAGCTTTTAATGCACGATGCCATTTCAAGAACTGTTTTACATATTTATCTGTATACATTATATAACATAACACAACAGTCAACAGTAACAGACTGCCAAAGCAGTGCACTAATGGACACGGCCCTCCATGGCGTGTTTGCTATAGGTACCTGTGACTATATCTACCTTGCTGTGTAATGCTGGTTTAGAATAGCATCACTTTCTTCTTCGAGGGAATGGGCAGCAGCGTTCCCTGTGAATGCAACATCTTGCACTGCAGTCGTCAATCTGCTTGCTAAGCGTGGTGAGTATACCTCTAGAATAGCTCCCCAATATGGGGAGACCTATAGGTATGTCAAGCAATGGACTGTTGTGGCTGTTAATGTAATACCTACCTCCTCACCATGCTAGGCAGGCGGATGGGCAAGCACATTGCAATGTATTATATTTGGCAGGAGGTAATGCTGCCCAGTCCCGACACGTACCTTCAGTTTTGTTAAACTATATTTTATGTCAAATATATTTTCGATCCCATTTTTGTATTGCATATTACATTTTGAGAGTGATATACTTATAATAACATACTTTTCAACAATTTTTTGATTTTTAAATTATTAACTGTGACACTAAGGTTCATCGGTTCATTCTTCGACTAGAGAGACTTCAAATAAAGAAAAAGAGTATTCTTATACTCATGAATAATGGTATGGGGTATAGGTAGGTAATTAAGTACCTACATATATTTTATGACATCGACGCACGCGTGGCCGTGTGATGCCGGCTCAGAATAGCATCACACCATTTCTTCCCGTGGGTGTCGTAAGAAGCGACTAAGGGACTCGAGGGTGTGTATTGCAATTTTAGGCGATGGGCTGACAACCTGTCACTATGGTGATACACAATATTCTAAATGACTCTCAAATGTTGTCAGACGTGGCGTAAATGTCCGTTTTTTACAACCGTTTACGCTCTGCCTTCCCCGTAAGGGATTATAGGCGTGATACGCACGCGCTATTCCTAAAATTAAAATTAACAAACTATTAACGAATCAAGTTTCTGGTAGCCATAGGCGATCTGATCCTGTATATCATCCAGCGTTACCCTGTTGCCATCCTGGGATGTCCCTTGCTGGTATTTCCTCATAGCTTCCTTCATCCACTCCACGCCTTGCCCGTTATGTTTCCCAGTGTATAACGCCTTGCCGAGCTCAAAGCTGTCACTAACTGACATCTTTGTGCTGTAATTTACATTTATTTTACGGCTATAAATTAGAGTCTACCTCTTTTTCGTGACAAATTAGAAGGCCTGACAACCTGTCACTATAGCGATACACAATTAACGGAATGATCCTCAAATGTTTGTCAGACACGGCGTAAATGTTCGTTTTCTACGGCGCTTTACGCTCTGCCTACCCTGCCTGTGGGCGTGATATATGGGGTGAAATTTGACTAGTGACCGAAAACTGGTGATAAGGAAAAACATGACGCAGATATAAAAAATTCATGAGATATTGCATTTCCTCAGGTATGCCATTTACTTTCGCTAGTTTGTGTCATGTAATGTATAACAGGTAGCATAATGAACATGGAAAGACAAAAATAGTATCTGACAGCCATCAGTGCTATTGTCCTATACCACTTCAAATATTTTTTTAATTAATGGATAGGGTTTAATTTTACGTGCTTTTTATGGATATTTTCTTGTTTATCTTTTCTATACAAGGAGAAGGCCTAGGTTACCCGTAGGCTGAAATTTTAATAGTGACCGATACCCATAACTGAGGCCGGGCTGGTCATAAGGAACTACTTTACCCCAAGCAACATAGGTCGAAATATGGTCAAAAATTGGACTGGTTCACCTCTTAAAATATTTGCAGATATTATTTTTAACATTCTGTATACTATGGGAGTGCGATCAATGTCGTTACAGTTCACACAATAGTCTAGTTGGCATGCTTTAGTATATCATGTACCTGTCACTTTGTTAATAGCACTTTCAATGACATCCAAATCAACTGTTAGTCTTTTTATAAGTCGAAAACCGGTGACTGGATTCCCCACATATCGTGAAGTGTCATTCATAGCAACTTGTTGTTCGTTTCTTAGTACTTCCAAATAACTGTAAATGATAAATACTATCATATTAAGTTAACTTAGACTAAACTAAGGTATACCTATCTATTAGTCACTTATTATTGACAACTATCAAAAACAATTTAGTTTTTATTATTATATGGGTCATTCTCATAATGACACGGAATTTTCTCACTTCCATGTCATTTTTTAAATTTAGTTTTTTTGGATAATTGAATATACGTTATCAAAGTTTTTCCCATTACAAACACTAGATTGAAATTGCCCGGTTCTTGGACCACTAGTTTCAGAGTTATTTGATGTCCACTATTTGCGGACATGGAAATGAGAGAATTCCGTGGCAATTTTTCTTTTATTTGATATTAAAATAATTAAAAATGTTTTTTAATATATAAGTAGTCAGTAATGTTTGCTAGAGCTTAAAGAACGTATTTTAGTAAAAATAATTAATATATTACTATTATAAATATTTAAAAAACGGAGGGCCACTATTTTTTGTCATGGAAATGAGATGTCCAATCCTTGATTTGTAGGAAATATAAAGAAAATAAGCTTTATTTACTTAGTTAAATATTTATTTAGCATCCCACGAACATGAGGGTGTGGATACTGATAACGTTTACATAGTGACCGACTGCAGAATGCAACAAACAGTTTTATAACACTTTGTATTAAAGTAACTTGTGGCCAAGGTTGAAAAGAGTACCAACATAATATTAATATAGGCTCGGCCGACTGGGAAGCAGTTTGAAGAGGTCATCACCTGGTTACATACATACATACATAAATCACGCCTATATCCCTTACGGGGTAGGCAGAGCATTAACGGCCTTGAAACGGATATTAACACCACTTCTGACTAAAGTTTGAGGGTCAATCAGATAACTGTGTATCACTATAGTAACAGGTTGTCAGCCCATCGCCTAAAATTGTAATACACACCCTCAAGTCCCTCAGTCGCCTCTTACGACACCCATGGGTAAGAAATGGTGTGACGCTATTCTAAGCCGGCATCACACGGCATATCACCCGCGCGCTTTATTCTATTTTAGAGTGCGTTGCGGTTTCGGTAGCCCTAGTCTTGGCACGCACATATATACATGTAGGAGTTTTGCTTTTAAGCGGTAGCCATCATTATGTATTCTTTTCTATAAGAGACATTCTATAGAAAAAAGTGGATGGACTACTTTTATTGGCGTACAGATATCGCGGGTTTGCAGTACTTGGTATAGAACCACTTTTTTCTATAGAATGTCTCTTATAGAAAAGAATACATAATAATGGCTACCGCTTAGAAGCAAAACTCCTACATGTATATATGTGCGTGCCAAAACTCGGGCTACCGAAACCGCAACGCACTCTAAACTAGTATAAAGCGCGCGTAACCAGTAGATGACCACTTCAGACTGCTTCTAAGTCAGGCGAGCGCAGGGCGGTGAAATATCAGAGAGCGGGTGGGAGTGCCGCGTCTTACCGGTATCTTGTTTAAAATGTAGCAAATGTCACTCGCGCTGATGCGCTGCGAATCACATGACACCCCACATGTCAATATCCATCTAGCCGTTTGGGCTGTAACCCACGAAAAAGAAATTGCATGTCCACATACATACATACATACATAATACATAAACACGTACATAATACATCCATAATACAAACATACATACAGACAGACTCCCGAAAAACTTTAACCCTCCTTCTGAGACATTCGGTAAAAAGACATATAAAATTAACTACAAAAGCTTTCATTTCATTAAAATAGGTAATAATGATAAATACCCGTACTTCCACATATTTACGATTAAAACTGGCATTGGATTAATTTAAGAATAAATATTCACAATTTAAAAACTTTGTCCAACTGTGGACTGCAAAATTTTAATCATTCTCTCATTTCCATGTCACTTTCTCATTTCCATGCCATCTCGAACCATGGAAAGACATGGAAATTAGAACATGGAAATGAGAACGAAAGCTTATTTTGCAGTTTAATTAAAACCTATTCGTTAAAATTTAATACAGTACCGCCTCTTATTTTAAGCATATCAAAAGGTATTCCTCAGAAAAAATATCGATAATACCTAATAACTGAATAATTGGTAATCGACTAGCATGGAAATGAGGTTGGTACTGGACAAAGTCGTAAATGTGAGAAACTTACCCTCGCCATCGAAGATATAGCGGCGAGTGGAGCCTGCGTCCCGCACGACGTTGTCGGCGGTACTAGCGGCTACGAATTCGTGAGTAAAATCGACAGATAGCTTTTACCCTCATGAATATATGAGTGAGAGAGTAGCGCGAGGTAATTGTGGGCTGATTCAGGGCTTCACCGCTAAAATCCGTGATTATAAAAAAGTTTCTGCCGTTGTGGAAACTAAAAACATGCTAAAAGATAGAAAATATAATTGTTTAAAAGATAAGAAAGCTTAACACGACATAGACTTGTAATTTTAGGATCTATAACAGTCTATTTAGCGCAAGGTAGCAAAGAACCATGCCATGGATGTGAGAGAATGCATGTTTGACAGGAAATTTACAAAAAACTGACCACATATTTGATGAATTAAATATTTGACCATATGTGAGAAGTGCTGAAGTATTTTGAAGTAAAATTTTATAACGCTCGTCCCAGAGGAAGCAGCACTTTTTAAGCGGAACGTACGAAAAACGCGGTCGATGAGAACAACCCATATTTGTACAGGAAAGCTAGAATTTGCAAGACAAACATTCAGTCAATCAGTCATTCATAGTCCCGTATTTCCATACAAATACGGCCACGGTGCGTTTACGGACACATATGTGTCGTATGGTCAGAATATCTCTACAAGGAGTAACCAAAAGGATATAACAAGCCGACAGGAGGTCAAGGTACTAATGAAACTGAACAACTTTCCCAATGGTACATAGGTCAAAATTATAAAATAAATTTCTACTCTCATTTTTTATTTATTTAGTATTCATAATTGGTCTGCTTGTTCCTACTGCTGGGCAAAGGCCTCCCCCGCAATCTTCCATTCTTTGCGGTCTAATGCCACCGTCATCCACTCATGTAAATGGGCGTCAAGATCGCCAACGTTTTCGGGGTCTACCTCTACGTCCCGTTTGTCCCGTGTGGACCCGTTTTGAGGTAAGTACTTATTGTTCGGTGACGATCTTTGCCCAACGATCATAGCACATTAAAAAGCTAATCGTCATTTTTGTATGGGAGGCCCAATTTTTCTAAATATTTCGTCTCATGATCAATGGGGAAAGTAGTTCAGTTTCATGAGTACCCTGACCTCCTTTCTGCTTGTTATACAATTTTTGTTACTCTCTGTGTACAGTTTGTTTACATCCTTTATCTCGTTTCGATGGCCTTACCTACTATAGTAATTACTGTTATGTTTGCTGCGCATACTTTGCTTACCTTTTGACCATTTTGTTTTTAATTTTCTTAATTTTCATAACATGGTGCAATGATTCTATTAAACCATTTTGGGTCTCAAGAAGTTTTCTTAATCTATAAACCGATAAATAAAATTCCGAATTAATTTCACTATATAAGAACATTGAATATACTATAAAGAATATAATATATTATGTTTCAATTTGATCTAATACGTATTTTCAGATTATTATTTTTTAGTTTGACCAATCTAGGTAGAGGTAGGTATGTATTAACAAACATGTTTCACGGGTATACAGAAGGTACGTCTGCTAACTGAATAAGTAATAAGATCAATACTTATTTTACTACATCGATTTATAAATGCAGAGGATGTTATAGCATTCAAATTGTAAGTAAACAATCAAATTCCAGGGATCTGGTTATTTCTACACTAATATAATAAAGAGGAAAGATTTGTTTTTTTGTTTGTTTGTTTTTTTGTTTGTTTGTATGTAATCGATAAACTCCGAAACTACTAGACCGATTTCAAAATTTCTTTCACCATTAGAAAGCAACAACATTCCTGAGTAACATAGGCTACTTTTTACTACGGGAAAATTCCTCATTCCCACGGGAAAACGGTTAGAAGCAGGAAAAGCGGGAAATATAGCGGATATTACCCAAATAAGCCAAACCGATTTAGCGATCTTCGTGAAATTTGGCACTGATATTGGTGGTATATTGAAAACGGACTACTTGGACTACTTTTTGTCAGCACTTGAGGATCTGGAGTACCTGATGGAGGGCACCAAGAGCACAGCTAAACTTTAAGAGATATGAAAATGGCTTCATAGCAAAAGTTGTTCAGCATGACGGGGCGCTTCTGCTGACACATGGTTATCGAGGATCTGGAGTACCAGATGCAGACCACCAGCATTCCATCTAAACTATAGGAGATACGGTAATGGTTTCAAAGTAAAAGTTGTTTATCATGACGGGCCGCTTTTGTTGGCACTTGGTCATTGAGGGTCTGGAGTACCTGATGGTGGGCACCAGGAGCACTGCTAAACTATATGAGATACGATAATGGCTTGATAGCAATAGTTGTTCAGCATGACGGGCCGCTTTTGCTGGAACATGGTCATCAAGGAGTTGGAGTACCTGAAGCAGGCCACCAGCATCCCATCTAAACTAGAAGAGCTACGGTAATGGCTTCAAAGTAACATTTGTTTAGCATGACGGGTTGCTTTTGCTGGTACATGGTCATCGAGGGTCTGGAGTACCTAAAGCCGACCACCAGCATCCCTCTAAATTACAGGAGATAAGGTATCGGCATCAAATTAAAAGTTGTTTAACATGACGGGCCGCTTTTGCTGGCACATGGTCCTGTTGAGTCACTTCTGCTGGAACGGAGTAAAGAAGTAAACTACTTTTTACTGCGGGCAAAGATCCAATATCTACGGGAAAACTGGTGAGTAGCAGCGGGTGAAACCGCTGGGCGGGCCGCTAGTTATTACATAAATATACACATTGTGTAATTCAAAACTATTAACAGTAAGTACTTTTTCTTGACTGTCGGAACTCAAACGATATTGGCTAAAAACTGAATAGGTATATCAAATGTCAACGTGTTTTGGAACTGACACCTTAGATCTGGCGTGAATGTAGGTATACAATTATTTAAATACATTTAATATAACTGTAACTCTAACTTTACTATTAAAACTGAACTTGAAAACCTGATAGTATAACGGGCCTACCGGAAATATATAATGGTCTGTGCTCGAGATCTAACAAATTGATGACGTCCGGAATGAGATTATCTCTGCCAGAAGACCAAAATAACGGACAAAGTCTGAAAGTGTAGCAAGCTGAAGTGGCAGTGAGCTGGTCACATTTATCGTAGAACTGATCGACGGTGGAGCAAGCTGGTTCTCAAGTGGAGGCCCTCGGCAAGCGTAGCGTTTAGTTGGAGAGGGCGGCTGGCAGCGACAGGATGGCGAAAACTTGAGATCGTGCCTTATGTGCCCTGGTGGAGGTTTTGTCCAGCAGTGGACTGCTATGAGCTGATGTGATGTATGGTTAAATTTGACAAATAATTAACATTCTCAAGTTAAAACATTTTTTTTTTAAGTAAATGTTTTATATTTATATCATACATTCGCCATATTATTCAGCTTTAATAATGGGCTGGAATACCTATTCCATAAATTATATGTTTATTGGTTTTAGATTTACATCTATAGCTAGCATCTGTAAGGTGTGCGTTATCAATAAAACGAGAAAGGTTATAGGTATTGAATAGTTTATTGTTTTATTTCAGGAAAGGGTAAGGCCATAGGCTCTCTAGAAGTAATCCTGTCGGTGCAAGGTTTCTTTAATTCTTGATTTTCAGCACTGATCCATTTAGAAGCCACTGTAAAAAATAAAGAAAATTGTAAAATTTAATTCTGTTCAAAAATTATGTGTGATAGAGAAGTAGCACAAATGCTCTCGTAGGTTTACTCAACCTAAAACTTTCAAACATTTACAAATTTCGATAAATCCCTCATCAGAGCAGAACACTGTAACACACTCACCCCACTTAGACCCCCTCAGCACGGGGCAGGCTCCATGGCACGTGGTGTCATCCACGTCCAGAGATGGCAGCATGTTGGTCCAGAACAGTGCTGGCCCCTTCACTGGGTGCACAGTGAGCCCTAGAGCAGGACGCTGTTACACACTCACCCCACTTAGACCCCCTCAGCACGGGGCAGGCCCCATGGCACGTGGTGTAGTCCACGTCCAGAGATGGTAGCATGTTGGTCCAGAACAGTGCTGCCCCCTTCACTGGGTGCACAGTGAGCCCTAGAGCAGAACACTGTGACACACTCACCCCACTTAGACCCCCTCAGCACGGGACAGGCTCCATGGCACGTGGTGTAGTTCACGTCCAGAGATGGCAGCATGTTGGTCCAGAACAGTGCTGCCCCCTTCACTGGGTGCACAGTGAGCCCTAGAGCAGAACACTGTAACACACTCACCCCACTTAGACCCCCTCAGCACGGGACAGGCCCCATGGCACGTGGTGTAGTTCACGTCCAGAGATGGCAGCATTTTGGTCCAGAACAGTGCTGCCCCCTTCACTGGGTGCACAGTGAGCCCTAGAGCAGAACACTGTAACACACTCACCCCACTTAGACCCCCTCAGCACGGGACAGGCCCCATGGCACGTGGTGTAGTTCACGTCCAGAGATGGCAGCATTTTGGTCCAGAACAGTGCTGCCCCCTTCACTGGGTGCACAGTGAGCCCTAGAGCAGAACACTGTAACACACTCACCCCACTTAGACCCCCTCAGCACGGGACAGGCCCCATGGCACGTGGTGTAGTCCACGTCCAGAGATGGCAGCATTTTGGTCCAGAACAGTGCTGCCCCCTTCACTGGGTGCACAGTGAGCCCTAGAGCAGAACACTGTAACACACTCACCCCACTTAGACCCCCTCAGCACGGGACAGGCTCCATGGCACGTGGTGTAGTCCACGTCCAGAGATGGCAGCATGTTGGTCCAGAACAGTGCTGCCCCCTTCACTGGGTGCACAGTGAGCCCTAGAGCAGGGAACACTGTAGCACCACCTTGCTCTACGTCCGATAGCTGTAAATGTGGAACAATCATTGGACTATTAACGACTAAAGTTAATAAAGATTAACATGACAACACTTAGTCGATCTTTCTTGTCAATAATTTTGCGGATGTGTCATTCTAAATAGCTAAAAAGGAAATAATCATTGGGAAAGTATATATATATTAGCCCTCGTTAGTGCGCTTGCTATCGGGAGGTCTAACATGTCTCTGTAAGCCTGCTGTCGGGCGGCATATCGAGTAAAAAAAATGGGCAGGTACATTAAAAATTACCATACTTGTCCACCCCACAAGGGCAGAAAGGTGAAAGTGCGCGTGTGCGTGTGTTTCCTTTGATATTGTCACAACCAACCAACTTACGTAGAACAAAACTGTAGCTATCCTGTACAGCTGTTTAGATAATGCAACGATCTCATTGATTCTCTGTTCGTCCTAAAAATTATATATTTAAAATTTCACAGAAATGTTCATAGCTGCCATATTTCATGTATGAATTCCGGAAACTTTGCAGAACTATAGGGACCTATGGACCACTATGGGCCACTTTGTTGAGAATCGAGCTTGTTATTCTGTCTTCCCATACAAAATATATATACTCTTTATTGTGCATTAACAATACAATACTTTTTGTTTTAAAAGTAGTTCACAAAGGTGAGCTCATCTCTATAAAGAGAAAATACCCAATCATCAGACTCTAAGAGAAACAAAAACAGACCCATCCCGAAATAATCCAACATAGGGACGGTTGTCTAATGTCATGGAAAGTTTACGGTACGCCATTATTAAACGCGGTGTTTAAATTACTCACAATTTCGTTCAACAATTCGTGCAATTGGAAACTATCTCCGTCATTCTTGAGTTTACGCTGAAAATACATATTTGGTGCTTTATTATACAGTTGACTCTTGCTTATTTAATTTTTTTTTTATTAAGGATGTCGTACTTAATTAATATTTTTGAAATACCTATACTAAAATTTATCGTACATTGAAAATTAAATTTAAATTAATATTAAGTTATGCCGGTAGTAGGTACCATACTATCAACGTGAGTGAGGTAAAACCCTCCGACACCATAATTGCTGACGGACGTCATATCAATAGATGTTGCTAGTCCAGTGAAGTCAGATATTCTCTGCCCCACTTGTGCGATTGGAGCAGTTTGATTTGCTTGTATCTGCGCTCCTTTGCACAGGCAGTAGGACATTGATTCGATAACGTCTAGCTGGAAGCAAAATTGAGATTAGAAATCTCGTTAATAATGTTACACATTATAAAAGATAACATAATAAAAATTTACGGGGGTTGAACCAGCTCATTCCGAGCTGACAACATGTCTGAAAACAACTTTCCTCAAGGAACGTACCGAACGTCGGCCAAAATACGAAAAATAATGAAACTTTCCAATCCAGCAGAATTTTGAGCTATATTTTTATAGCAGGAGGGACAGAAATCACCTACTTATAATTGAGTCAAGGAATTTTAGATTGTTTGAGATACTTGTGATAACTTACACAGAAATTATTTGATGTCATACCCAAGCTCTAAGGCAGTTCTCCTTTACGGTGTGTTTACAGTGCGTAACGGATGCGTCGGTCAGATTGTTTGAAGTAACGGTGCATTAAAAATACGCAGCAACGGACGACAAGGGGAGAACTGCCTAAACCATAGGTTCTATGACTGATTTACAGATCTGTTCTTTTTTTTCAATCTATTTGCTTATCAGACAGGCAAAGGTCTTAAAACTATACAGCCTTTAATATAGACGCGGTATTTCGTCACTTACATGGGGCAGTGCTATTTCTTTCATGGCCTTAATCTCCGTGTCGCTTAGTACTTCGTGGAAGATGAAAATATCGGGTTTAATATACAGCTGTTCTGCTTTAAATGGGGCCAATCGTGTAAATGGATGGTGGCCCTCGTGATACCAGCACTTCAAGCTGCAAAACAATCTTACTTTCAATTTAACCTATGCTGTTATTAAGATTGAAAAAAGTATGGGGATGCTTTTGCCCAGCAGTGGGACAACATAGGCTAATAATAATGTAGACCTCGACATCCACTCAATCGCCCGCGCCAGTGTTTCATCTCGGCATCATACAGCGTACCGCCAATAGTGGAGGCCCACCTAGCGGGCGGCGAGTCGCCGTATGCCGAGATTATCAAGTTTGAGACATTTGATTTGGCAGGCGTCCCTTGATCTCAATCAATAACCTAGCAACCGGTCCCAGCAAGTTCCTCCCCATAGGATAGACATGTCGCAAAAATGCCTGTTACACTACGGGCAAAAAACTTTTGGAGTCTGTCCTAACACAAAACGGACACGTGGTCGTCCCAGGAACCGATGGAGAGACGAGCTGCATTGGAATAAAAATGTAGTTGGAAAAGATCATGTAGGGTTTTTGAGAAACTACTTTTTAATTACAGTTAATATAGCCGTGCCGTGTCACCCCATTGCTTTCCCGCGGGTGTCGTAAGAGCCGATTAAAGGGCTCTAGGGTTTCAATTGTGTGTATTACAATTTTAGGCGACATGCTGACAACCTGTCACTATAGTGATACAGGATTCTTCTGAACCAGCCCTCAAATATGCAGACGTGGCGATATCGACTGTATTTTACATACCCCGCAAAGTGTGTGCGTGTGTGTGTGTGTGTTAATATAGCCGGGTCGGTTGCAAGTAAATAAATGAAGAAATAAATAATGCATACACACTTTTTGGCTACTTCGCGCGGTACACTGACTTCACGACGGCACAACATTCTGAACACCTTGCGATCTAGCCCCTTGACACAAGGCTCTATTTCCTTTGTTGGATCTATCAATTTTTTCTTGGTTTTCTTAAGTTCCTGCAAACAGAAACACAGTTACAATACAAGATATAATTAAATGGTTAAAAAACACGAACATACTCAGAGCCCGTGCATAGTATTTGACTAGGCCGATGTAAGTATGTGGATCAAAATGAGAGAGAGATGTGATCACATAAATGAAAATAAGAGGGTAGAGTCCATTTGAGATGGAGGTGCCTAAAAACTTTTTTTATCAGTTGGGGCAAGATGTTCAGTATATTGGATTATTCTTTTTCTGGTACTTCCTGTATACGCCGAATACCCTGTATGAAAACAAACGTTTTGAGGGAGTAGATAATTTTTAATTTGGGTACACAAGTAATAACCGTACCGTTTTTGTATGAGGATCCTCAGGATTTTTAAGCATTTGCTTCTCATGCCTTTTTATTTTCTGTTGTAACGATCTGGTATTATGACTGGGTTTCATATCTAGCAATTTCTGGACCCATTTCAAATAGTTCTTCCTATCATCTGCAAATATATTAACATGGATTTCACGTGATGAGTTTCATTTTGTTTTATGCATTTCAGTTATGAAAATACAAGATAATGTGTGCAAAAATGCTTATAATATTTCAAGGCCTGGCCGACTTATATTATTGGCTTAATAAATGTAGCCGCATTTTCCTTGGCACGTGATTTTCTTACCTAAGACCGTTCTCCCACTTGTCATCCGTCGCTGCGTATTTTTAACGCATGCGTCTGTCAGATAAAAATAATGCAAATTCCGATCTTATTTACATACAACTACGGCTATGGTGCGTTTATGGATACGACTGTCAATCAATGAAAAGTAATTACCTAGAGCATCAAGGGCTTTACAAATCTTTTGAACTATGTCAAATTTACTAAAACCATAATCAAGCTCTCTCTTAGAATATTTACGAAGAGCTTCATACAGCCAGAGAAGCCGAATCTTCTGGTTTTTATGGGATTTTTTCTTGACAATTAGTTTGCTTAACACATAGCAATCGTTAGAGGTCATTGGTAAGCTGTAAAAAGCAAAGAGCATATAACCACTTACGTTCTAGTAAAAAATTAAATGAACATAATTTTTTTAAAGATTTTTTTAATTTGTTTCTTATAAAATTAGTCCCAGAAGGCCTAATCATTAATATTAACAGCCACAACAGTCCAGATATAGTCCTGCCCCTATTCGGGGGTATTGCTAAAAGGCTCGCAAAATTTGAATTTAAAAATCTAGATGAATGATAAACATTGACGATTAACGGTGTTTACTTACAAATGTTCCGTATGAAGACCACCTTCACTGAAACAAAAAGCAAATGAAACTAATTTATTTATTAGTGTTTATAGACCAATAACGTAAGCTATACTTAATTTTATTCAAAACAAGGCAGGCCTATGCTCAGCCTATATGAAACCCTTAGTTTCATATAGGCATATAGGATATTTGATGTAATTTCTATCCGTGGGTGTCATAAAATGTGTTTCATGTGACTACAACACCTTCCACTGCGCTCCGCCTGCCAGACGAAGCAAGTATGGCAAAACGGGGAGGCCTATGTCCAGAAGTGGACTGTTGTTAATGTATGTATGAACATATGTAATACCTAAAAGACGTGTTGAGTAGTCCATCAGCTAGCTGGGTAGCGTTGAGCTTGTAGACCCGGTGCAAGCTGGATATTATACCAGCTGCTTCCTCCAAGTCTTCGTGTGAAGGGTATGTCAATGAGGAGTGCCTGATTACACCTTCAAATAACAAATTACTGAACATTTATAACCTAACCATATCTACACTAATATTATAAAGAGAAAAGATTTGAAGGTTTGTTTGAATTAAATAGGCTCCAAAACTACTGGACCGATTTAAAAAAATCTCTTACCATTGTTACAATATCCCCGATTAACATATTAAAATTTCTTATTCCTGCGGGAAAACTGTTAGCAGCGGGTGACACCGCTGGGCAGGCCGCTAGTATTATATCAATTTTATTTCGTTTATTTAATATTTTAGAACATGAATATCACAGTGCACGAAATAATAAAAAATATTAACAAAGGATCAAACATACCCATGTCTTCATGTGTTAAGTTTTGAATAAATTCTAAATCAATCGAGGTTCTTCTAATTAATCTTAGCCTATTTAACTGGTTTCCCAGGTAAAATGTTGTATTTTTTTCAAATTTTTCGTGTTCGCTTTCGTAACGATTTATTTCACTGAAATGTAAACGCTTTAAAATATATTTATAAGTACTAAGTACTTAAGTAGTTATTTAAATATAACATTAAAAAACTGAGATTTAACTTACTTCTGAATAAATATAATTGTTTTTCTTTTCCTTAAAATAGCATCTTCCACATCAATAATGACCTGTTTTTGTGTTTGCAATAAAGGTTCCATGTCGGATATAATAGGATATATTCTTTTTGTATTTGTTTTCTCGACCCATAACATAATTATAGCGAATAAAATCAGCCAAATATTAGGTTGTATCATTATTATTCAAAAACAAATGTAATGCAATAAAACACTTTTTTCGAAAATTTAAAATGAAAAAATCCACTGAAATGCAAGCAAGAACAATCAAGATTAAGAATGAAAGAAGTAAGTTTTGTCAATGTGTTTGTACCGGAAGTTTCTAACAAACAATACACATTCTGTGGTTCATTTGTCAGAAATATGCAAACTATGGATAAACTACATCACAATGCATGTCAAATAAACAACTAGGTAGGTATATTCCTTGGAACTATTTTAATAATCCCTTGCGAGGTAGGCAGAACGCAAACAGCCGCGAAAAATGGACATTACGCCACGTCTGACAAATATTTGAGGGTCATCCGGAAAATTGTGTATCGCTTTAGTGACAGATTGTCGGCCCATCGCCTAAAATTGCAATACTCACCCTAGATTCCCTTAGTCGCCTATTAAGACTCCCAGGGGAAAGAAATGGGGTAATGCTTCTCTAAGCCGGCACTTTAAGGATTATATATGAAAAAATTATATATGCTTACAATTTGCACAGTAGTATTACAAAACGCGCGGAGTTTGTGTTCAGCAAATATGTCATCGTCTGATTTTTGTACGTGCAACTAAAATTATATGACACAGACAAACTTGCATAGAATTTTTGCTTCCTAGTTCAAACACTGACAAAGTTATACAACAACTATAAATACACAATATTTTTTACTAAAAAGGCGTCACAGAGTGTGAAGACACAATAATATTATATCTTAAGGTGCGTAGGTATATTAATAGTGTTTGCCGTTACTGATGGTCCATATCAATTGTAATGGATTAAGAATAAATCTCAAAGGACTTAGCAGTAGTCGCCCTAAATTCCATCCGAGTTATTAATTAAAAGTTTGGCATAGTTTAAGCCGTTTGACAACGTCAATTCGTATGGAAAATATTTATGACACTGTCTAAACGCGCGTCTTATCTACACTAATATTATAAAGAGGAAAGATTTGATTGTTTGTTTGTTTGTTTGTTTGCATCGAAT
Organism: Tuta absoluta; assembly: GCA_027580185.1. Taxonomy (NCBI): domain Eukaryota; kingdom Metazoa; phylum Arthropoda; class Insecta; order Lepidoptera; family Gelechiidae; genus Tuta; species Tuta absoluta. The sequence goes on from JAQAHW010000008.1 coordinate 6,202,400, forward strand.
AGGCTCCGAAACTACTGGCCCGATTTTAAAAATTCTTTCACCATTAGAATCGTACATTATTCCTGATGAACATAGGCTATATTTTATACCAGAAAAAAATAGGGATCCGCATGAAAATTTCGATAATGTAACCCAACGTGTGAAAAATGTACCAAAAAAATATCTTATATCGCGTACGCTGTGGAAATTATTGACAATAGAGCAAAGTGATGTACTACAGTTTTATAGAGGACATCAATATCTATAATAATGTCCGCGATAACATATGTCTAACTATTACAGTTAAGCCACAATAACTACTTTTTTGTTTAAAAATATACAAATGTACCAAAAAAATATCTTATATCGGGTACGCTGTGGAAATTATTGACAATAGAGCAAAGTGATGTACTACAGTTTTATAGAGGACATCAATATCTATAATAATGTCCGCGATATCATATGTCTAACTATTATAGTTATGCCACAATAACTACTTTTTCATTTAAAAATGTACAAACTACGCCACATTATTCGTACCAGTGTAATGATTACATTTAATCATTACTGTATTAATGGGTGTAAGGGATAGCCCTCCGAATACTGATAGGGTACATGCAGACCATGAAACTGAACAACTTTCCCATAGGAACATATTTCAGGAAACGTAAAAAACTGACTTCCCTTAGTGAATGCAGTCTGATTGTGATTTTGTATGGAAGGTAATTTTTTAGGTAATTCTTTATTCAATGTAGGATAGTATTATCACTTATTGACGTCATGAACCGTCATTCTAAAAAAAGAAATTTGTATCACACAATTTTTTTTTATTACAATTTTGTTATGACCTAATAGAAAACCGGCTCGGGCGGGATAAAAATAATTAAATAAAGGCACTGCAATGGGGCTGGGCAGGTTAATCACACGGCATGTTACTTTACGCCACCACCATCTGAAAACGATATTTGTTTCAAATTAAAGTCAAGATTTTTAGAATCCTTCATTATCCCTGATGAACACAGGCTATATTAAACTGTCTTATTCCCCGGGGAAAATTGTTAGCGGCGGGTGAAACCGCTGGGCGGGCTGCTAGTTTGTAATAAAACCGCAAAATCGGCGGATAGTCTAACGATATAGGTATTTCGAATTTTAAGATATATTCATTTTAAAGCGCCGTAGTTTACCTGTGAGTCTCTCAAAGGTTGATTGGAAGTAATCCCTTAGTGGGATAAGTCCGACTTTGTGCCTCTTTTTTTATTCCAACGTTTACTATAAATTTGTTTTGTTGTATAATAAAGTTAATACATATATACATAGGTACATTGTTCGGCATGTTAATACAAAATATATCATAAGACTTCTGCTTCGTGAGAGATCCTCAGATACTGTAAGACGCATGGCAATTTTAACCACGTGTGCCTTAAGAAACTAATATTTTAATCCCAGGCATCTTAAGATGTATGCCTTTTATTCGTAAGCTCTATTTAAGTAGGACTTATACGTTAGCATTTTAATGGTAGGTATCTGTACCATCATTCTATAAAGATTTCCGGCAAATAGGCCGGATACCTGTTTAGTCTCTTGTAGTTTTTGAAGCAAGGTTTTCTCAGTTCTTGGTTGGCCCCATCTATCCATTTTGTAGCCACTGAAAAAATATTTTTAATTGGTACTTTTATGCTTAATAATGTTTTGCTTTAGTAAAACGTAGTAGTATTATATTATCTGTGGTAAAACAGATCTAGGACATGGTGGGCCTTACCCAAAAAGTAAGACGCGCGTTAGGTTGAACGCGTGTTTCAAAAATATTTTCTAGTAAATACTCACACACACACCACACACTTTAAACAATAAAATAAGTTCCCGTTACTTTTGCTTAACTTTTTTGTCTAACTACCCGTTAAATGTTTATATAATATGTTAAACTCTGTTATGGCTGTGAAGTTTTTGAGGCAAATTGTAATAATAAAACATGTGCTGTTGAGTTTACGAAATAAATAAATAAATACCCGTTTAATGCACGTCTATCTTTTTCTAATTAGGCCTTTTACGATGAAAAATATGGCGCGAGATCCAGGTTAAAATATGAGCCATCCACGCATATCTTTTTTTAAACAGGGACTAGATCCAGAATAATGACGAACAAATTCTGGTACAGGTTGTATTAAATATAGCTGTACCGTGTTGAAAGATAATGGTAAACCTGGCGCAGTTGCATTCAATTATACAAAGTGTTCAATATAGCAGTGTATAGAACGGAGAAAATAATAAAATTGGCACAGTTTTATTCTTGAATACATCAGAGACAGAAAGACCGTGTCAGAGAGAGAAAGACAGTGCTTAGAAATAATGATAAAACCTTAAAACTCGTTTTAAATATTAGATGTACCTCTCTCGAGTTTTTTAATCATAATATTTACCCCATTTGGAGCCTCTCAGCACAGGGCAAGCGCCGTGTATAGTGAGCAAGTCAGATTTTCCCGTGGGAAGTAAGTTCGTCCACATCAAAGCCGCACCCTTTACCGGAAACACGGATAGCCCTAGCAGAGGAAACACTGTTGCTCCACCCTGCTCTACGTCCGACAACTGAAAAAAAAAACACTTACTAAAATGTGTTTAGCGCAGATAATGACTTCAGAAAAAAAGTGATAAAAACTGGGCTTTATTTAAAGAGTTTTGAAACAACCTGCTCTTCACGACGTCTAATATATGGAGCTTATAGCGGGAAGGTAAGCTCAAAGAGGACAACTTAACTTTAAGTAATATTTAATATCTTTGTTATAATAGACCATAAACTAATATGGTACCCACTAATTGAAATAATTGATCTTTAAGACGCTTTAGACATTTATAACCAAACAAACCAACTGAAAGTAAGACACATAATACCCTCATAAACTATATCTACATTGCATATGTCTTTGAGGCAAATAAATGGTTGAAATATGACAATTAGGTAAGAAATGGTACGAGATTATCGGTTTAACTTCTATCTGTTAGGACTTTGTCATAAAATGTCCACAGCCACAACAGTCCACTGCTGAACATTTTTTACAAAACAAGCAAAAATATATTTATTAAATGCTTCAGCTACGCTTTTGGTCCGACGACTCAAGGAATAAACAAGTGTGGCTGCTTTGGCTTCTACGAGTATGTCCGGTTTGAGCTGAGTTCCTTATTTACAACAATAACTTGATTTCAAAGAAAAATAGTTACAATTCTACTTCAAACAAACTTACATAAAATAATACAGAAGCAATTCTGAAAATCTGCGACATCTCTTCTTTGTAAGCATTTACACTTTTCTGAAACGTAACAAAATTACATAATAAACCATACAGAATATACCTGTATATAAATTAGATTTTATACGTTATAAGCAGGTAAAATAAAATCAGAAGGTAATATGAAAGAAAGAGAGGCCGTTTTTGTCCTGCAGAGGGTCATCGGGCTAGTAATATTAATAATAAAAAATGAGACACCCTACCTGATCAAGGTAATCTCACCTTATTCACCCTTTTTAGGGTGTTCTTTGATTTAAATATTTTTATAAGCTCCTTTTCCTCCATCAAACCCTGTAAATAATTAACAAGTGAAGTTATCTTAGCGTCGCATCACACCTGTCATTCGCTGAATTATCGAATATGATCATGATAGTACATATGACTGGTTAGCACGGAAAATATTTCTATGCTACGCCGTATGCGTCTACGACGTAGCAAGTGCTACTAGTTCTTGCAATCTTGCAATCCTTAGTAATTTCTTCTAATGAAACATTGAAACTAGACTGCTCATAATTGTTTTTGATTGCTACGTTTAAAGGTAAGATTCTTACCTCGCTGTCTAGATGCGGTACATAATAACCTCCTACTCCATAATTAGTCACCATCAGTGCCTCTAACTCCGCCAATAGGCCGGTCATATCTGAGACTCTTTGTGTCAGCTGATTAACCGACTGCGACTGAAGGTGGTTAAACGACATCTTCTTACTGGGATTAAGAAGCATCGTTGTGCGGTTGTTTGTGTTTACTATGGGTGCAATTTCGAGCTGAAAGTACAAGAAAATTATAATATATAAAAGTAAAAAACGTTATAAGGTATAGGTATGTAGAAAAGTTTCCCAATTAACGTACCGCAGTTCCAATAAGTCGTATTTGACAGCTGTCAGATTCGTGATAATACTATGGCAGAGGGTCCATTTTCCTTTGTTGACATCTCTTTGAGTATGGAGATGACAGCTGTCAAATACGACTTATTGGAACGGCGGTACTTCGTAAGTAAACATATTCAGTTCTCCCACATATCGTCCGTCGCTGCATATGTTAAATGTACCGTAAAGTATGCATCTGTCAGACGAAAGGAAATTACGCATGCGTTCCGGCACATTAAAAATACGCATCAACGAAGGTCAAGTGAGAAACCAGCCAGGAAAAGCACTCACAATAAAACAAAGTTGACTCAATCTAATATCTCACGCATGGCGTGAATAAGATTTTACATGCCGTGTGATGCCGGCATATAATAGCATTACCCCATTTATTTCTTGTGGGAGTCGTATGAGGCGACTAAGGGACTCGAGGGAGTGTATTGCAATTTCAGGCTGAGGGCTATGACGATACACAATTTTCCGAATGACCCTCAAATATTTGTCAGAAATGGCGTAAATGTCCGTTTTTTGCAGCCGTTTACGCTCCGCCTACCCCGCAATAGGCGTGATACATCTATGTATGTATGTTTGTATGTTGATCACTTTGCATGTTGTGGGACGGTTGGGACGAGACAAGGGTAGGCAAATGATGATAGACAGTTGCTAAAAGATAATTAGGGAACTTAGAGCAACCCTGGCGTTCCCCCGATTATAGTGGTCTAAGTATTCACTTGATCTGATTTCCCGTGGGAATGAGTAATTTTCCGCCGCCGTAAAAAGTAGTATATTATGTTAAGTTGGCAATAGTTGGCATAGTAGCTATAAACCTTAAAAATTCCATTCAAATCCGTCCTTTAGTTTCGGAGATAAGCATGCACTGACACAGACAAACATAAAAAACATTGTTTTGAGTTATATTGCATATAATATATAGGACTCCATAGTATTTTTTGCATTTTGCGTTGTAGCACATAAGGTAGCAGGGGTATTTCAAAAGAAGTGAATTATTTTTATCCCCAGTTAATGCATATCAAATTTTTCAACTTATTCTCATTAAAGAAGTCATTTTCTACAAAAACATATTCATGTCAAGAAAAAAATATTGCTGGTAACAAAAATAATTCAGTTCTTTTGGATTTCTCCTGGTACCTTATGTGCTACAACCGACTGTACACACAGCGACCCGTTACTGCTTCAATTTATGATAGCTGTCAGATATATTTTTTCTCTTTTTATATTCATTTAGTTTCCTATTTGGCTCCATGCTGTCAGGGAGATGATCCTATAATTGACAGAGTATACATTATATGACACAAAGTAGTAAAAGTTTGCCGTGTGATGCCGGCTTAGAATAGCATCACCCCATATCTTGGGAGTCGTAAGAGGTGACTAAGGGACTCGAGGGTGTGTAGGTATTGCAATTTTAGGCGATAGGCTGACAACCTGTCACTATAGCGATACACAATATTCCGAAAAACCCTCAAACATTTGTCAGACTTGGTGTAAAGGCCGGTTTTTGCGGCTGTTTACGCTCTGCCTACCCCGCAAGGGATTATAGGCGTGATATATGTATGTGTATGTAAGTAGTAAAAATTAATGGAATACCTGAGGAAGAGCAATATCTTTAATAGTTTTAATTTCTGCGTCACTGATGGTGTCGTGTATGAGAAGGATGTCGGGCTGAAGAAACAGCTGTTCGGCTTTGAACCGGGCTAATAAGGAGAACGAGTGGTGCCCTTTGAAATACCAGCATTTAAGGCTGAAAATGCAGATAAAGACAAATTGATTGCTCGGTTTATTGATGAAAAGAGTTCACCCAATAACATATAAAAACCGGATACCGTGGCACATAGGTCAAATTGCAGCTGTCGCAGTTTGTCTTTGATTCATTATTCAATGTAGGATAGTACCTTATATCACTGATTGACGTCATCATCCGTCTATGTATAAAAAAAAAAAGATAACTGTATAACACAGTTTTCTACTTTTTAAAACAATTTTGTGTTGTTCTTGTCCTGATAGAAAACCAGCTCGGGCGAGATTAAAAAATCGTATACTTGACTTTTACTAATTGCTTTTATCGTCCGATACGAGTGCGATTCAATAAACAATGTCTGATACGCATAATTATGAAGGTATAGGTCAGTCACAGTACTTATGCTACACATGCGATATTACTTAACGTAGGAAAAATCCAGCGTTGTCATATTTAATGTATCCGAAATTCCGCAACTGATCTACGTAGGTATTTCGATATCTGGATTTACCTTTTACTGACGTCATGTGGAACTACCATCTCGTTACGACACAGACTCCTGAATATTTTGCGCTGTTTATCTTTTTTACTCAATTTCTTCTTTTTCTGCAAGGATGTTAAGAGAATAATCAGCAGAACAAGGAAATGCTTCAGGAGGAATCCTACGAACAAGTATAACGATGTCATAAAAACTGCTCGCAAAAAGATTTGGCACGCTTTATAACACTAACACACAGAATAATTTTTTGTGTAAATTCTGATATCTATTATTGCGACGAGTTCTTCGTAGGATTATTTCTAAAAAAATACTTGCTATGAGCAGATTAAGAGCGAGCTTGTTATCTTAAAGTAAAAAATCCTCAGCAGTATAATAGAATTAGAATTACAAGAACATCTTTGCAATACCTTTAAATAAGTTTTTCCTTGCTTTGATATTTTTCTCATATGTGCCTCGTTGATTCTTAGTTGGTGAATATCCACCATAATTTTAAGATGTGTGATAGTTTTTTCATCAAAATCCGGCTTCAGTTCTAATAGTCGTTGTGTCCATATTACGTATTGGGCACTGTTGTCTGCAACAAATTATATTTACTTCGCATTCGTACAAATCATGAATCATGTCATGAAGTCATATTTGTAGTATGACATAGCTGTTACAGAAATGGTTTCTTAAGACAAAGGTTAATAAATAACAAAGAACCTCAATTGCTGAGTAAACATGAACAACCTAATTGAACCAAAGTTTTATTAATTAAAAAACGAACCACTTACTTAATTTATGATATCCTCCCCTAATCATATTTAAAATATCGACTTGAATCTTTTTCTCCTGTTTACATAACCGATATGCTTCAACAAACCATTGAATACCATTCTTAAACCAATTCAGATTGTACAAAGCTTTGCCGATTTCATAGCAGTCACTCGCTGTCATTGGTAAACTGGAAATCAGAAACCATTGCCTACTATTTTAACATCGCTCACCATGTGCAGGGTTTTTTTTTTTAGTTGTGGACCCTATGATTTTAGCCCCGGGGCTTTTTAAATCTACACCTGACTGTATGGTGGGGAGCAGGAGCTCACCCGGAAAAGTTTGTTGGTTGTTCAAACAACCAGCTCAATCGCGCCCTTGGGGCTCACAAGCTCCTCAAGTCGGTTGCTTGAGGAGCTTGTGAGGTGTGATCTACTCGCAATGGCTGTAGCTGTGGCTAATGTGATTTAATCATCTTCTTCCGTAAGGATGTCTCTCGGACGGTGTTTAAAACGCGACGTTGGGTGGGGGAAGTAGTTGGACGCGGCAACTATCAAGGGCTTTTTATGATGTGGAGCGTTGTCGAAGAAGCGACGAGACGCTTCTTTCATATACGCTTTTAATGGTAGGGAGAAGTCTTTCATATACGCTTTAATGGTAGGGAGAACTTTCATATACGCTTTAATGGTAGGGAGAGTAGTGCAGGGAAATAGAAAGTTTAGTAGGCAGCGCGAGCATGTAAATATAGGAAACTCACTTCACACTGCTACTCGTCATGCCACTGCCACTTCCCGTTTTTTTGTGCGGAATTCAAATGGACCGGCAGCACGAGCGCTTGTGGAATGTATTGCTCACTCGCTCATTTGCATTGCTGCTAGTCATTTGGTGAAAGAGTATGACGGCAGTGTGTAAACACTCACTGGCGTTGATACTGAGTATTTCGGGCAATATTCGTGGCAGCAGCTGGAGTAGGACGACTATGTAAAATATAAACGTGGTTTAAGAAAATGCTAAATAATGTCGAAACACACCCGCTGCTACGTATAGTTCATCAAAGACAAGTATACCCACAAGTTGTCATATTTCATTCAATACTATTTCAAATTCCGGGACAGTTAAGATAACATAATCAAAAGTCTATACTTACAATGTTTCTGTGAAGTTAGTTCCGTCACTGCTGCAATACAAACCACGGTTAATATTTAAAAACAAATATAATATTTGTGGGCTTCCGAACGCAAAGGGTCCAAGTGTGGTATTGAATTTAGACCAGATTCGGAATCCAGAATAATCCCTTTATCGCACTGACAATGACTCAAAAATTACATATTATCTGACACTTTTTGCACACTTCCAAAGATTTAACTCTGAAATAGCTTACGTGCGGAATCCCACATTTTGTACTTCATAATTCTGCGGAAAAAAGGATATTTTTAGACATGTCAAAGATGATAAAAGATGTCAAGATTAATTTGACAACGACAACGATATTAATATTTTACTCAATCTATCCGCCAAACTTCAGTGTCAACAGAGTCTGTTAAAAAAGTCATACTGTTGTCAAACAGCTGAAACTGATTTTACCAATCTTACAAGGTATAATATTGCACACTATGACTTTGAAAACTAAATTTTACTTGTGCTGTTCCTACGGGAAAAGTTCTCTCATTTTTCCAGGGTGCGCTTTTAAACAATGGAAAGTATTTTTACAGGTGCTTTTAAGGACATGAACATACAAAAATTTTTTGAAATTTCCTTTTCTGTAATGTACAAATAATTAAGTAAACTGTAGGTCTATAATCTAATAAGGTTATACCGTATTATAAATATAAATAAAATAAAAAACAAAGTCCGCGATGCATTGAATGCGGTACTCAATTCGACAAGGATTTTGTTTTTGAAATAGCCTTATATTAGGGTGCTAGATATAGACAGCAAACACTTTGACAGCAGCTTCTATTCGCACTTAATAAGTGATGAAATAAGTACATATACAGGAAATAAAAAAAGGATAAAGCCGAAAGGACTTCAAAGTACTCATGAAACTTAACAGAAATATTTAAAAAAATGGACCTCCCATACAAAATTGCCAATCAGCTGGTTAATTTACCATGGATGGTCTTAATACTGTTACTGCGGTGGTCAGTGACCCAATGAGGATCTTGGCCTCCAACACCAAAAGTCGCCAGCTATCTCGGTCTTGAGCTGTCGTTAGCCAGTCAGGTCCAGCATGGTCTAAATACTTTTATCATATTTCGACCTACAGGGAAAGTTGTTTAGTTTCATGAGTACTTTAGCCTCCTCTCGGGTTGTTATACCCTTTTCGTGACTCCTTGAAGGCTACCTTAAATGTGTCTGGAGTAGTCCGTCAGCTAGCTGCGTGATGTTGAGCAGGTAGACCTGCTGCAGCCTCGTGATCATTCGGACTGACTCCTCCAAGTCATCGGAGCTTGGATACTTCAGCGACTCGTTCCTTATCAGACCTGTAAGTCATAGAGAAAACTTGATTTAGATTATACAAATACATACACATATCACGCCTATAATCCCTTGCGGGGTAGGCAGAGCGTGTACGGCCGCATAGAACGGACATTTACGCCACGTCCGAAAAACATTTGAGGGTCATCAGGAAAATTGAGTATCGCCATAGTGACAGGTTACCAGCCCATCGCCTTAAATTGCAATACACACCCTCGAGTCCCTTAGACGCTTCTTACGACTCCCACGGGCAAGAAATGGGGTGATGCTATTCTAAGCCGGCATCACACGGCAATAAATTTTATAATAAAAAAATAAATTTTCCATATACAAACAATATAATAAGAATGTCCGTTGCCCAAGTTTTTAGTATTACCCTTAAATAAAATTAGAACCTACAAACTAAATGAAATATTCGCTGTGATAAAAGTTATGGGGAATTAATACCAAAAGTGGCCGTTTTTAGGCTCTTTTTACCATAACTCTAATAACAGCGAATATTTCATTGTGTTTGCACAGGTTCTAATTTAACTTAAGGGTAATACTAAAAACTTGATTTAGGTCATATTTTGTCAAATCTGGTAAGATTTTTTGCTCATTAGTCCATTTACCGACTACAACTACGGTGCGTTTACGGATGCGTCTGACAAACGACTTGACAAAAGCATCCGTTACGCACCGTAAACGAACCGAAGCCGTATTTGTACTTGAAGAAGATCGGAATTCGCACTTTCTTATCGTCTGACAGACGCATGCGTTATGGTGCATTGGAAATACGCAGCAGCAACGCTTAAAGAGTAAATATAAGCATATATATTTAAAACTAATCTTTAAGGGGGGAAAACATCGTAATTAAAAATAAAAAAAATATCACTTGTTTCCTGTGTGGTAATATTATTCATGTAGTCCAAGTTATGAGTTAATCTTCTGTACAAAGTGAATCGGTTTATTTTGTTTTCCAGATACAATTTCACGTCGGCTCTCAATTTATTATGTTCTGCTTTGTAACGTAAATGTTCTCTGAAATGAGAAAAAAATTCTTTTAAGTAAAGCTTCTCTTAATCAACTGTAAAATTTAGTGTTACAGCATGAATCGTTTAAAATTTGTATAAATTATAACGAGTTTAGCACATATATTTCATATAATAATGAAACAATTCAAAATTACGCGACTGTACTTTCAGCGTATGTGTTTCAAACAAAAAAAATAGGTACCGTAAAACCGTAACTTTGACCGCTTTTATGCTTTGCTTTAAGACTATGCAAAAAGTATCAACTTTTTCAATAAAGTCTTGAACCAATATGTTAAAACCATACAACTTTGCCTTTGGCAGTAAAGTTACACAAGAATGAAAATAAATGATACACCTTGTGGGCCAACAAACCTTTGACATTTGGCAATATTCTGATTTTATTAAAATTTTGATCAATGTTGGGGCTAACTTGGTTGATAAATTTCTCGATTACTTAACTCGGCTTCGATTGGCTGTAAACAGTCCTCTAAGTCACTGTCGTAGCCGGGGTCACAAGGGTCCAGTTTGTGACATTGCATAAAAATCAGCAGGGTTTAGGAGTAAAACGTCCATTATAGGCGCGATTTGTCACGGCGCATTAAAATAAGTAAGAAGAACCTCTTGAAGAAATAGTTTCAAATTCTAGTTAGTCAGAAGTTTTTTACCATTTACTGACCTTCTGATAAAGCCGTATATTTTCTTCATACTGATAATGGACCGGTCTAAATCCACAATTACTTGTTTTTGTGTTTGCAATAATGGTTCTAATTCGGTTATTAGAGGATATATTCTTTCGTTAAAAGTTCTAGTGCATAATAGAAGCAAGTTGTAAATGCACAATACATTTCGCATTTCTATCATTGATTAATGATTATTAATTATTTAAAAAAAAAAAATTTAGATAAATACGTTGACACACGAATAACATGAACGGTTATCAGAGTTATAAAATAGTGACGTTAAAAATATTTTTAAGGAGAAATTAATCATTAAATTCTGTTTTAATCACTTTCATTTAGTCTTTGAGAATTGTTCTCTCTTTAGCAGTCTGCGGATCTTAATGTATGTATGTCAGTTCATTATTACAGTTCTACGAAAACAGGAATTGAATCGCATTCTTAGTTCAATGAGAGTGGAAGACGCATTTCTTGGAGAGAATGACGCAAAACAAATTGGACTTAAAGAATTCTGTTCGCTGACATTATAATTTTTACGTCGATACATTTTTGTAACTCACAAAGTGCCAGGGGTACTCCAAATAAACTGAATATTTTTTGTCCCCAGCAATATGTTTTTCTTGAAATGATTTTGAATATGTAGACATGGCCACAATTTGGGATATAAATTCTCCTTACTTGCCTTAAATTAGTGCTGTCATTTTCCGTCAAATAGGTTTAGAAAAGGATAGGAGATATTTTAGTCGTGTCATGTCTTATAATTTCATGCAAAATACGTGTTATCTGTCAAAATAAGGCAACAATCAATACAATGGCGACTAAATTGACTAGGAAATGCGAAAAAACCCTTGACGTTTTAAAAAATGACAGGACTTAGATATCTTCTATCCTTTTCTTAACCTATTTGACGGAAAGTGACAGCACAAATTTAAGGCAAGTAAGGAAAATTTAAATCCCGAATTGACCTCAATAACTTCTTAAATACTATACTAGTAGACAATGACTTCTTAAATGAGAAGAGAATGTTTTCGATTTTTTATCATACAGGGTGTAAGGGACGGCCCTCCGACTATGGATAGGGTGCATTTCGACCTTGAAACTGAACAACTTCACAAAAATATTTTTTTAGGATAAGAAAAAAATAAAACAAACACATAGTAAATGCAGTCAGCTGATTGTGATTTTGTTTATATTTGTCATTTCCTGACATATGTTTCTAGGGGAAAGTTATTCATTTTCATGGTCTGCATGCACCTTATCATCCTACACCCCGTATTTAAACTAAAATAATGCAATTCTTTGGGAGTAACCCAGGTACCTTATAAGTATGCTACAACCAAAGTATATGGAATGAAGGAGGTTGACAAACTAACTATGAAAAATAATACAAAAGCGAGAATAATTAGTACGTACTCGTTCATAAAATATGCATACCTACCTATTTATTGATATTCGCGTACCTTCTTGGATAATAAGTCTTACTACTTTACTTACCCGTGCAAAATTTGAACGTCAAATTCTATTAGGTATCTAATGTAGAGCAATACTTGACGAACCCTGGTCGAGTTGTATTGTTTACGTGTGTCATTATGCAACGGAATTATTCATGACTCATGCATGAATCAATATTTGGCCACCTAAACGATTTTTTTTTTAAATAATAATTATTGACCGGAATCGCATTGCTTCGTTTTTTCCATTGGAATGGTATGTTCTTCCGCAGTAAAAGGTATTATTTAAAGTGATATTGTGTACCAAATGTTATCCAAATCTGTTTTGCCTTTTGGGCGTGAAGAGATAACAAACACACAGAAACTCTCGGATTTCAGATAATAGTATGAATATGGACAGTATTTAAAACATTTGATCGAAGGTATTTTATCCAAAGTAGGCATGGACTTGTGCTGTTTAGGTTGATCGCTTTGTAAAGTGGATATTATATACTATGGGTACTAGTAAACACAACCTCACACTCCAAACCGCCTGAACCGTTTCATATGGTAATCCTAGTATTATACCCACTGCTTACTAGTGTAAATGAAACTATGTTGCGGTATTCAACAACCTAAGGCAGTGCAAGCGGCTTTACACTTTATACAGTTCTCCTACTTGTCGTCCGTTTACGGTGCGTTACAGCGCATGACGCACTATAGCTGTATTTGTATCGGAGTTTCCTTTCGTCTGCGTTACGACATACGCATGCGTTACGACGCGTTAAAAATACGCAACAACGGACGACAGTTGGGAAAACTGCCTTCTTCTTCTTCTTCGTTGTCGTAGTCTTCAATTACTGAAGGTCGTGTCCGATTACGTAGGTATTAATAATTAATTTAAATTCATAAGGACACATTCAGTTTTCAAGTAACTTCCACCCCGCGTCACACTCATGCGTCACAGCATCTGCAGCAGCGGCGCGGGGTGGGTCCTAATAATACGTGTTAATTATTACAATGTGATTTATAAGAATAAAAATCACTCGTTTATATTTAGTAGATGTTTTTTATTATCTAAAAAAGCTCTGCCAATATAATAATTTCAGGTACGTTTACCAAAAAAATTAACACACATAATTTTATTTTGTAGTTTCTACCTTTGAATGTACACATAATTAAGTAAACTGTGGGTCTATAATCTAGTAACGTAACACTGTTATACGAATCATTCATGATCATGGGTGTTTCTAATATTATAGTAAAATAAAAAACAAAGTCCCCGTTAAATTGAGTACCGAACTCAATTCGATTTTGATTTCTGAAGTCTTTTAAAAAGCTCGATGAATCTGTGTGCTCGATATAGACAGCAACCACTCCAGAGACCAGTCTCTATACGTACCTACTTCTTATGTAAAGAAATACTTATACAGTAAGTAATAAATGGGGCATAAAAATCAGAATGTAGGTCAAGGTACTCATGAAACTGAACAACTCTCCGTCAAACCAACAAATAGTAGTAGTACAGTTTTTTTTAAAATAGACCTTCCCGTACAAACTTGCCGACTATAGGGGGTTTTACTTTTTTCATATTTCGACTTTTAGTTTTTTTTTTAGTTTCATGAGTACCTTAACCTCCTCTCGGGTTGTTATACCCTTTTCGTGACTCCTTGAAGTATACCTATAATGTGTCTGGAGTATTCCGTCAGCCAGCTGCGTGACGTTGAGCAGGTAGACCTGCTGCAGCCTCGTGATCATTCGGACTGACTCCTCCAAGTCATCGGAGCTTGGATACTTCAGCGTCTCGTTCCTTATCAGACCTGTAAGTCATAGAGAAAACTTGATTTAGATTATACAAATACATACACATATCACGCCTATAATCCCTTGCGGGGTAGGCAGAGCGTGTACGGCCGCATAGAACGGACATTTACGCCACGTCCGAAAAACATTTGAGGGTCATCAGGAAAATTGAGTATCGCCATAGTGACAGGTTACCAGCCCATCGCCTAAAATTGCAATACACACCCTCGAGTCCCTTAGACGCTTCTTACGACTCCCACGGGCAAGAAATGGGGTGATGCTATTCTAAGCCGGCATCACACGGCAATAAATTTTATAATAAAAAAATAAATTTTCCATATACAAACAATATAATAAGAATGTCCGTTGCCCAAGTTTTTAGTATTACCCTTAAATAAAATTAGAACCTACAAACTAAATGAAATATTCGCTGTGATAAAAGTTATGGGGAATTAATACCAAAAGTGGCCGTTTTTAGGCTCTTTTTACCATAACTCTAATAACAGCGAATATTTCATTGTGTTTGCACAGGTTCTAATTTAACTTAAGGGTAATACTAAAAACTTGATTTAGGTCATATTTTGTCAAATCTGGTAAGATTTTTTGCTCATTAGTCCATTTACCGACTACAACTACGGTGCGTTTACGGATGCGTCTGACAAACGACTTGACAAAAGCATCCGTTACGCACCGTAAACGAACCGAAGCCGTATTTGTACTTGAAGAAGATCGGAATTCGCACTTTCTTATCGTCTGACAGACGCATGCGTTATGGTGCATTGGAAATACGCAGCAGCAACGCTTAAAGAGTAAATATAAGCATATATATTTAAAACTAATCTTTAAGGGGGGAAAACATCGATATTAAAAATAAAAAAAATATCACTTGTTTCCTGTGTGGTAATATTATTCATGTAGTCCAAGTTATGAGTTAATCTTCTGTACAAAGTGAATCGGTTTATTTTGTTTTCCAGATACAATTTCACGTCGGCTCTCAATTTATTATGTTCTGCTTTGTAACGTAAATGTTCTCTGAAATGAGAAAAAAATTCTTTTAAGTAAAGCTTCTCTTAATCAACTGTAAAATTTAGTGTTACAGCATGAATCGTTTAAAATTTGTATAAATTATAACGAGTTTAGCACATATATTTCATATAATAATGAAACAATTCAAAATTACGCGACTGTACTTTCAGCGTATGTGTTTCAAACAAAAAAAATAGGTACCGTAAAACCGTAACTTTGACCGCTTTTATGCTTTGCTTTAAGACTATGCAAAAAGTATCAACTTTTTCAATAAAGTCTTGAACGAATATGTTAAAACCATACAACTTTGCCTTTGGCAGTAAAGTTACACAAGAATGAAAATAAATGATACACCTTGTGGGCCAACATCAACCTTTGACATTTGGCAATATTCTGATTTTATTAAAATTTTGATCAATGTTGGGGCTAACTTGGTTGATAAATTTCTCGATTACTTAAGGTGAGGTGGCCTTAGAAATCCGCCGAGCAAAGGCGGAGTAGTGTTCGGAGTTTTCTATGCCATTTCTTCAAATCTCATAAACATGAAACGTAATTATTTTCAGGACTACTTCAAGATATATGCTACAAAACTATGGAGCCCAAAACACGATTGGTAAAAATTTTCTCGATAGAAAAAAATCGCAAAGTAAGCTCTAATTTTGCGGTTTTTGGCCTGTTTCTTAGACTAAAAACCTGTACCATTTGACCGGTATCCAATATTTCAAAATTTATTTTATGTCATTTTCTTCCTTATTATATGTGTAATCAACGTATGGAGCTAGTTTTTCAATTATCTACTTATTATCATTAAAAAAGAACACTTAAACACAAAAGTATGTTCGGTTTGCGCACGGGCACGTCGGTTTCTACCGCGCCCGCACCCCTCAGTCGGCCACTGAGCCTCGTCGGAAGCAGACATGTACAACTTTTTTCCAGCCTCGGAGATATTACGACATTTATTGAGCAGGGAAACCAAATGCCAAGATGAAGAAAAAAAACGAAGCTTTCCAAGCCTTGCTATAAAAAACAGAGGATAAGGTAGTTTGCGGCGTAATATTTACATACACACACAGACACACATACACATATCACGCCTATAATCCCTTGCGGGGTAGGCAGAGCGTAAACGGCCGCAAAAAACGGACATTTACGCCATATCTGACAAATATTTGAGGGTTATGCGCAAAAATTGTGTATCGCCATAGTGACAGGTTGTCAGCCCATCGCCTAAGATTGCAGTACAGACTCTCGAGTACCTTAGTCGCCTTTACCGACTCCCATGGGAAAGAAATGGGGTGATGCAATTCTAAGTAAGCATCACACGGCATAATATTTACAAAAAAAAATTAAGATATATTTTTTCGAATTAGGGTAGGAGTACCTTGCAAGGACTACCTTAATGGTTAACATAACAATTTATTTATACCTAGCCTCACCCACGGCGTGATGTTTTTCCCGTAGGAAAAGATATTTCTCCAAAGAAAAAAAAAGTTGCCTATGTTCATGCTTCAGCCTCACAATCCACCCAACGCAACGTGACGTTACAATTACAACATCAAGGAAGGACAATCAAACAAACACGTTTCGATGGATGAAAACCTGTCAAGTGCGAGTTAGACTTGATAGCTGAGGACGGTTCCGTACAACCTTACTTTACTATTGTATAGGGTGAAATTTAACTAGTGATCGATAGCGAAAACCATGGAATGCCTACCAGACACCAGTCTGAGAATAAGGAACAAATTTGCTCAAGGAACATATGGATCCCATACAAATTGACTAGGCCGGCTAGTACACCTTGTATGGGAGGTTCAATTTTACATAAAACCGCTCCATTGCGACGAGAAGAAAGGAAAATCAAACAAGCAGGCTTTCCCATTTGTAATATTAGTGTGGATATATAAAAACCGGTAAAGTGTGAGTTGGACTCGATAAGTGAGGAGGGTTCCGTACAATATATTTTAACGATTCAATGTGAGTTGTGAGCCAAACTGTGGTCGTAATTGCGTAGACCGAAAATGAATCTGATGCAGAGGTTTTGGAGACGCTCAAGTTTGCTAAACAACTCCTCAGCGGCATCTACGTAGCAGGTGTCGGCGTGGTCTAAACGGGGGAGGAGAAGTGTCTGAGCAAGAGTAATCTTAGTTTTAAGAGACAAGAAATTTTGAAGGCATTAAAGCGAAAGAAAAGAGAAAAATACTTTACTGCTGACGGCGTTGACCTGCGCAGTCTAACTGAGAGTGGAATCCAGCAAAATACCTAGGTTTTTGGCAGTTTTTGTGAAAGCTATAGACGTGCCGTTATAAATAACGTTTGGGATAATTGGATGGTCCACTTGCCTACACACACATATAAGAACTACCTATTAGCATGGCCTGAGATTTTATTGGGTTGACCACGAGACCGAAGAATTCAGCCCATATAGCAATTTTGCTGAGGTCATTGTTGATAGCCACAGTTGCACTATTTATATCATCACAGGTGAAATGACAGTAAATCTGCAAATTGTCTGCGTAAAGATGGAAGCTAGAAGAGAGGAGTAACTGTGTTAATCACAACATAAAAAAGAAGAAGTGAAAGGACGCCACCTGTAGGTACGCCTGAAGAGAGATTACTCCATTCCGAGAAAGCCTCATCAGAACGGACCCGGTGCAAGCGACCCCGAAATTATGAATCAAACCAAGTTATTGCCGGAAAAGAGATGTTATGAGCGAAGGATAGCGAAAAGTACATCAAGATCAACTGAGTTGAAGGCATTACTGAAATGAAGTAAAATAAGAATAGTCAAAGACTTATTCTTCATGGTGTGGTGAATATTGTTGGTGACTTTGATAAGTGCTGTCACAGTGCTGTGACCAGCACGAAAGCCAGACTGATACGTAGAACGAAGACTATTAGATGTGTTGAAGTCAGATGCCTGCTTGTGGACAATGTGTTCAAGGATCTTAGATAGGAATGGAAGTATGGAAGTGGGATGAAATTGGGAGAACGATGAAAGATTGGAAACTTTAAGGAGAGGTATAACAATTGCACGTTTTTATGCTGAGGGGAAAGAACTCGTTACCAGAGTGAAATGAAAGATGTGTGTGAGGATTGGCAAGAGTTCGGTAAGGATAAGGGAGATCATACGGGAGGAGAGACCATCATTGCCCACGGCAGTAGATTTAATGGATGATATATGTTTCTTAACATCGTCCTCGGCAACAACTTTAAAAGAGAAGAAAGAACACTGTGGAAGTGGTGACGGTTTATGTTAGCGATAGTCGTTGCTTTGACGACATCAGTCAGTGTGATAGGAGGAGACGAAAAATGCCGGTTGAGTGCTGACAAATCTACAGCACCACTAGGGGTAGCTGGCGACTTCCCAACACCAAGCGCGCGTTAATATTTCCAGACTTGTGCTGGCTTATAATTATCGATAGAGTCATCAATGTGGCGTCTTTTCGCAGACACAGACGACTTCACCGATTTCTCAACAGTTTGTTTGAGCAGCTAAGATAATTTGAGAATCAAGGAATGTGGACTGTTGATGAAACATTTCTCTTCATAGGTGCTACGCCTTTCGGAATCGTGGGTGAATATACTACAGTGGAAGTGAAATGCCCAGTTGCGTTTCAAAAATGGCATTCAAAATGCTATAAAACAAAATAAGGTGCAAATATTGAAATATTATAAAAAGCAAGATCGAGTTACTGTGAATTCAAAATAGTAATTGGTTTTTCCAAGTTCAGGGACAATTACGTGTGACGGGAAAGATAAGATGTGTTTTATATGGAGAAAACAATCTGATGAAATGGAGACAGTATATACAAAGATATGACAACTTTTGGTAAACTAAAATAGAATCATATTCTCCCTAAATGAGAATGGTAGATTCTCGTCGAGCCCGTAGGATGCCTTTGAGAGGTTCTGAAAAACCGGCTATATAACCAGGAAAGTGGGCGCTGGATTGTCAGATCCTGTTTATTAGGGCTGTTATAGATTTCCTTAGTTTAATCCCTTATTATTTTGCCAATTTTATTTCTATGTCTGTTCGTTTGTATGCCTCGCCTCGATAATTTCAACAGACTACGGAAGGAACCCTATTTATGGGCGTCAGTAAATGAAGCAGATAAATCTTAATTTAAATGAAATTTTTTTGTCTTCTAAATGAATTTTGATTGCATTTTGATGTATATTATTTGAATTTTTTCCCCATATAACATGAATAATTAATAATCATACGGATCCCTAGACATTATTTCTTTATAAATAATTCTGTACCTACCTAACTATGACTGATTTAAAAACTTTACGTAGTAGCACTACGTAAAGTTTTACATGGTTTACATGTCTAAAAAACATAAACATTGAATAGGTATATCATATAACATTAAAAAAGACAACCTTTCAATCAAACAAATAGTTTAATTATTAGCACGTTTACCCTACGCCTATACTGTCGTGCGCGGGAGCCTGATACGCTGCGTTTGCTACTTGCCCGTGCGGGGGGTACACCCCGCGCCTGCTCCGCCCGCGCGGCTGCTTCACCCCCTTGAAAACGCGGCAACCTCGGCCAGATTTCGCCTTAACTCGGCTTCGATTGGCTGTAAACAGTCCTCTAAGTCACTGTCGTAGCCGGGGTCACAAGGGTCCAGTTTGTGACATTGCATAAAAATCAGCAGGGTTTAGGAGTAAAACGTCCATTATAGGCGCGATTTGTCACGGCGCATTAAAATAAGTAAGAAGAACCTCTTGAAGAAATAGTTTCAAATTCTAGTTAGTCAGAAGTTTTTTACCATTTACTGACCTTCTGATAAAGCCGTATATTTTCTTCATACTGATAATGGACCGGTCTAAATCCACAATTACTTGTTTTTGTGTTTGCAATAATGGTTCTAATTCGGTTATTAGAGGATATATTCTTTCGTTAAAAGTTCTAGTGCATAATAGAAGCAAGTTGTAAATGCACAATACATTTCGCATTTCTATCATTGATTAATGATTATTAATTATTTAAAAAAAAATAATTTAGATAAATACGTTGACACACGAATAACATGAACGGTTATCAGAGTTATAAAATAGTGACGTTAAAAATATTTTTAAGGAGAAATTAATCATTAAATTCTGTTTTAATCACTTTCATTTAGTCTTTGAGAATTGTTCTCTCTTTAGCAGTCTGCGGATCTTAATGTATGTATGTCAGTTCATTATTACAGTTCTACGAAAACAGGAATTGAATCGCATTCTTAGTTCAATGAGAGTGGAAGACGCATTTCTTGGAGAGAATGACGCAAAACAAATTGGACTTAAAGAATTCTGTTCGCTGACATTATAATTTTTACGTCGATACATTTTTGTAACTCACAAAGTGCCAGGGGTACTCCAAATAAACTGAATATTTTTTGTCCCCAGCAATATGTTTTTCTTGAAATGATTTTGAATATGTAGACATGGCCACAATTTGGGATATAAATTCTCCTTACTTGCCTTAAATTAGTGCTGTCATTTTCCGTCAAATAGGTTTAGAAAAGGATAGGAGATATTTTAGTCGTGTCATGTCTTATAATTTCATGCAAAATACGTGTTATCTGTCAAAATAAGGCAACAATCAATACAATGGCGACTAAATTGACTAGGAAATGCGAAAAAACCCTTGACGTTTTAAAAAATGACAGGACTTAGATATCTTCTATCCTTTTCTTAACCTATTTGACGGAAAGTGACAGCACAAATTTAAGGCAAGTAAGGAAAATTTAAATCCCGAATTGACCTCAATAACTTCTTAAATACTATACTAGTAGACAATGACTTCTTAAATGAGAAGAGAATGTTTTCGATTTTTTATCATACAGGGTGTAAGGGACGGCCCTCCGACTATGAATAGGGTGCATTTCGACCTTGAAACTGAACAACTTCACAAAAATATTTTTTTAGGATAAGAAAAAAATAAAACAAACACATAGTAAATGCAGTCAGCTGATTGTGATTTTGTTTATATTTGTCATTTCCTGACATATGTTTCTAGGGGAAAGTTATTCATTTTCATGGTCTGCATGCACCTTATCATCCTACACCCCGTATTTAAACTAAAATAATGCAATTCTTTGGGAGTAACCCAGGTACCTTATAAGTATGCTACAACCAAAGTATATGGAATGAAGGAGGTTGACAAACTAACTATGAAAAATAATACAAAAGCGAGAATAATTAGTACGTACTCGTTCATAAAATATGCATACCTACCTATTTATTGATATTCGCGTACCTTCTTGGATAATAAGTCTTACTACTTTACTTACCCGTGCAAAATTTGAACGTCAAATTCTATTAGGTATCTAATGTAGAGCAATACTTGACGAACCCTGGTCGAGTTGTATTGTTTACGTGTGTCATTATGCAACGGAATTATTCATGACTCATGCATGAATCAATATTTGGCCACCTAAACGATTTTTTTTTTAAATAATAATTATTGACCGGAATCGCATTGCTTCGTTTTTTCCATTGGAATGGTATGTTCTTCCGCAGTAAAAGGTATTATTTAAAGTGATATTGTGTACCAAATGTTATCCAAATCTGTTTTGCCTTTTGGGCGTGAAGAGATAACAAACACACAGAAACTCTCGGATTTCAGATAATAGTATGAATATGGACAGTATTTAAAACATTTGATCGAAGGTATTTTATCCAAAGTAGGCATGGACTTGTGCTGTTTAGGTTGATCGCTTTGTAAAGTGGATATTATATACTATGGGTACTAGTAAACACAACCTCACACTCCAAACCGCCTGAACCGTTTCATATGGTAATCCTAGTATTATACCCACTGCTTACTAGTGTAAATGAAACTATGTTGCGGTATTCAACAACCTAAGGCAGTGCAAGCGGCTTTACACTTTATACAGTTCTCCTACTTGTCGTCCGTTTACGGTGCGTTACAGCGCATGACGCACTATAGCTGTATTTGTATCGGAGTTTCCTTTCGTCTGCGTTACGACATACGCATGCGTTACGACGCGTTAAAAATACGCAACAACGGACGACAGTTGGGAAAACTGCCTTCTTCTTCTTCTTCGTTGTCGTAGTCTTCAATTACTGAAGGTCGTGTCCGATTACGTAGGTATTAATAATTAATTTAAATTCATAAGGACACATTCAGTTTTCAAGTAACTTCCACCCCGCGTCACACTCATGCGTCACAGCATCTGCAGCAGCGGCGCGGGGTGGGTCCTAATAATACGTGTTAATTATTACAATGTGATTTATAAGAATAAAAATCACTCGTTTATATTTAGTAGATGTTTTTTATTATCTAAAAAAGCTCTGCCAATATAATAATAATATTCTTTATTGCACAAAAATACACAGAAGAAAATATATAAATTTTTTGTTCGGCCATTCCCAACAGAGAAAGGATTCCCTGTTGGGAATGGCCGAACCTAGTTGTAGCCAGCATGATGCAGGCTAGACCTAGTTTTACCCGACAACAATCGGCTCGGACTAGGTTTAACCAAGAGAACCGTGGTTCTAACCGGCTAAAACTAGGTGCAGCCGCACTTCGGGTATTAGCCGTAACACATACTTACATCAAGTAATTCATACCTAGACCAATTTTTATTTGCTTATTAGATACGGCATGGTAATTATAGAGATAAAATAGACAGACACCATTTATAATAAGCTCGAAAGATTGATTTTGACTTTGACTTGCACGCCTAAGAATGAATAGTTGTGTAATGTAATTTATCTTCGAGTAATATAAATGCTGGAACCATAGGCCTTGGCAACACTTCCACACGCGCCACGTCCGGCAGCTCTAAGCGCGCTGATTTCTGGCATCAGGTAAATCATTCTTTACCCAAAAGATATTTAATAAATAAAGCAGTTTATTTTTTCATAAAGTACTTTTCACATTTGCTGGGTTCAGGGTTCCCTGCAGGATCACTTTGATCCCCTCCGTCTTCATCCGTTTGATCATCTGTCACCACGACCCTGCATCTCGGAACGTGTAGAGTTATCGAGTTGAGATATAGAATCATTAATCGTACTCTGTGGTTGGAATTAAAACCATGGAATTAAATTTTACAAGTGCCTGATAGCGAAATCTTAAGACACTGGTAATAGGTAAGGATAAATTTTCTTGGAGGAACATAGGTCGAAATAAGAAAAATCAATTTGAACTCGTTCAACAAAGTATAACGAAGGTGGCATCGTAATTAGTTTGACGGTCGAGGCTCTGACAGCCAGGCCCCAGAGTGTCCCCAACGCCGCCCACCCTGATAACCCAACCGTGCAGCGCCTTTGGGACAAGCCGGTTTGTAAAGATGCGTTTGATAGTTTGGTGGAGGCAGCATCAGGATTGATATACCACTTAAAGGCCGCTTCCTGTCCCAAGACAGGTGGTTGACTCTACGCCCTCCCCTCTTCACAGCTGGGCACCATTCTAGACAACAGTTCCCTGAGATTGGCGGTGGCCTTTAGACTAGGGTGTAAACTACATATATTTTTTTTAATAAATAAGCATTTATTTCAAGGCGTAAACCAGTCCATAAAATTCAACAACTTTCCTCAGAAACATAGGTCGAAATATGAAAAAACAATACCTCCCATAGGAAATGTTCCAGCCGACCGGGTTAATTTTTATGGGAGTTCCAAATGTTTTTTGTTCAGTTTCAGGGGATGGTCACATTATTTTTACATTTTGTTTATCTACGGCCGTGTAGTTATAAAAAATCAAGCTCCTCACTTAAAGCTAATAAACGCGTGTTTGGACCGTCATGAAAATTTAGTTTGAATTTTTATATGTATAAAAATGTTTTTTAGGTAGCCGAAAAAAACAAAATTTTAAAATTTTAGTCGTGAAGATCAAGTATCATATTACAAAAGGGCTTCATATGCTCGTTACGGAACCCTCGGTGGCCAAGTTCTACTTTCACTTGGCGGTTATTTTATTCATCTATCCCCCTATCAAATTCATAGGAATTTGGACAAATTCCTGTTTTTAAATTTTACTGCGACGTACCTATATAAATACAAGTTCAAATTCGGCTGTGCGGCATAGTAAGTTGCGTATACTATAAAAGCGAAATACTTAATTTTTTCACAGGTAGAAGTGATGTGTTAAAGTTGAAGGCTTAGAAACTACGCAAAACTATTAAAAGATTATTTAATTTATGCGGAATAACTACACGAACAATTTTTTTTACATTAGGCTGAACAAGATGTCGTCGTGGTCGTGCGACCCGAGCATAACGAGCAACTTAGCCAGCACCTACCGAAATGCGCTGCCACTGTTTACTAATTCGCTGCAGACCTTCCTGGCAGCGCAGTGTGCCCTGGTAGGCGACCACCTTTGGCCAGCTGATGCTGTGGATAAAGTGGTGCGAGGTAAGTAGGTTGATTACCAAACCCAGCCAATCTATGCCAACCAACATCTGCTATGTTTGCAGACTTCGGTACGTAGTACACCTACTTAGTAGATGATCATTGATACCCTACAAAGCGTGCCATATGGAACGTGTTTTGTTTCTAAAGTTCTATTGATGTCCCATAAATTTGCGGTAGATAAGCTTTGTCACCAGGGTTCATTGAGTCTGTCATCGACTCTTTGTCCCACCCGAAAAGAAGAAGAAAGTCCTCGCTATTTGACAGCGGCGACCGTTCCTTCAAAAATATTTTTGCAATTACCCTACATGCCTTCGTAGCAACCCTAGATGGCAACTCGATGTGTCTAGCAGATACAAATTGCTGTTGTGTTTCAGATCCAAACTACGATTTCGTAGTGGTGGGTGCAGGTTCTGCAGGAGCAGTGGTCGCGAACCGACTGAGCGAGGTGCCTCACTGGAAGGTGCTACTCATTGAAGCAGGGGGCAACCCTACCTTGACTACTGAGGTAATAAATTAAACCCCAACCTAAAATAGAGTGGGTCTCGGAACTTGCCTGTAGACAGTCAGACACGAAATTTTTGATTTGTATGAAATATGACGTCTTCTTTGGAAAATCTTTGATCATATTCATTGGATTTATTCGCATGGTATGTTAAAAATGAAGTCCAAGTTTTTTAATGTTAAATAAAGTTGAAATCAAAAGCCATAGAACCAAGGCTATTGTTATGTTATCACTATCACTACATAGTATAAAATTAAGTCGCTTCCCGTTTGGTGTCTCCTTATATCTTTAGAATTACCGAACGGATTTTGATGCGGTTTTTTTTATTAGATAGAGTAACTTGAGAGGAAGGTTTATAAGTATAATTTATTCCGGAAAATTGTCACATTCCCATGGGAAAACGGGTAGCCCAACTGGTAGTAAACTTTTGACCCCCTTTTGACACCTTTAAGGATTAAAATTTCAAAAATGCTGAAACACGTATTTAATTATTTTAAATAATGTGTCTAATCAGAAATTTTGAAACAGATCACATTTAAGATAAAAAACTTTCATACAAACTTTTAACCCCCTTTTCACCCACTTAAAGGTTAAAATTTCAAACATGCTGAAACACGTATTTAATTAATTTCAGTTATTAGTCTAATCACAAATTTTGAAACGGATCACATTCATTTAAAAAAAACGAACTTTCATACAAACTTTTGATCCTCTTTTGACCCTATTTAGGGTTAAAATTTCAAATAAATGCTGAAACACGTGTTTAATTATTTTAAGTCATAAGTCTAATCACTTATTTTGAAACGGATCACACTTAAGACAACGAACTTTCATACAAACCTTTAACCCCCTTTTCATCCCTTGGGGAATTAAAAAAAAATCCAGGCCTTTAATACGTAAAAAACTTTATGTCCAAGTTTAATCTCTCTAACTTCAGTAGTTAAGCATTTATACTATCACGAAAACTGAGAAAAAATGTTACTTATTTTAGTTTCAATAATACAAACAGAGATTATGCGAAATTCGGTGAAGATGGAAATCCCGTTCATAGGCTGATAAAATTCCGTTTTTTTTAATCACCCAAGGGATGAAAAGGGGTTAAAACTTTGTATGAAAGTTTACTATCTTAAATGTGATCTGGTTCAAAATTTCTGATTAGACTCATAACTTAAAATAATTACATACGTGTTTCAGCATTTTTGAAATTTTAATCCTTAAATGTGTCAAAAGTTTACTACCAGTTGGGCTACCCGTTTTCGCATGGGAATGTGACAATTTCCCGGAATAAATTATACTTATAAACCTTCCTCTCAAGTTACTCTATCTAATAAAAAAAACCGCATCAAAATCCGTTCGGTAATTCTAAACATATAAGGAGACACCAAACGGGAAGCGACTTTATTTTTACTATGTAGTGATACAATTCTAGCGTCCAACTTCGTCAATGCATCTTGCCAATATCAAGTCTTTAAATTACCTCTTATCTGGGCTTCATACAAAATTTTATATACATACATCCTAGCATAATGTGTTAATGAAGCGAGACCGATTATCACTAAATAGTATAAAGTAAAGTCGCTTCTCACGTCTGTCCCTGTCTGTTTGTTTGTATGCAATGCATGTAGTAAATCTTCAAAACCACTTAACGGATCTGGATGAAGTTTTTTTTTTAAATTACAAGGTTTTTATGTATGATTTATGTCGGGAGAAGGTCAGTTTCCCGTGGGAAATCAGTTAGCAGCGGGTGAAACCGCTGGGCGGGCCGCTAGTGTATGATAAAATGATAACATACTAATAATAACAATAAAGATACAATGAACAGGAATGTTATAATTTCACCTCAGACGCATCCGACTAGAATAATATGGACCATATTTAAATAAAAAACTTACGAAGTTTTTTATAATTTATTTAGGTACCTACTTAACTAACACACGTTTCTGGGTCTTCTAAGAGTGGCCATTACTAAATTGAAGCAATTATGTCATTCAATAGGTAGGTAGAGTAAGTACAAAACAAAATAAATAATGGTGTACCTAAGCATGAAAAACTCTTGACAGCAGGGTTCATCGGGTTGTTTGACGACTCGGTGTCCCACACGAAAAAGAAGAAAGAAGCATAAAAATTTAAATTTCAGATACCTCAACTTATATTCAACAACTTCAAAGCGCCAGTTGACTGGGGATACAAGCCAGAGCCACAAGAGGGATTCTGTAGGGGCTACCTCGACCATCGCTGCGTGTGGCCTCGAGGCAAGGTGCTCGGAGGATGCAGCAGCATCAACGGCATGTTCTACGTCAGAGGTAACAAACAAGACTACAACGAGTGGGCCGCCAACGGCAACACAGGATGGAGCTATGAAGAAGTTCTCCCATACTTCTTGAAAAGCGAAAACTATTCCGAACCACTGTCAGGAGACCTCAAGAAATTCCACAGCAATGAAGGCTATCTCAGCGTGGAATGTCCAAATGCTGCACATGAATTCGAGAAGATGACTATAGCGGCTGCTAGTCAGCTTGGAATTAAATCTTTACCTGACATCAATGGTGCTGACCAGATGGGTGTAACGAAAGCATGTACCACTACTAAAAATGGAGTCCGCCATAGTACCGCTAGAGCGTTTCTAGCACCTATTAAAGATAGACAGAACTTACATGTTATAAAAAATGCTCATGTCACTAAGTTACTATTTGAAAATGGAAAGAATGTTGTCAGTGGTGTATTAGTAAACAAAAACGGTAAAGAAATTAGAGTAAACGCGAAAAAAGAAGTCATAGTGTCCGCTGGTGTAATAAATACTCCACAACTTTTGATGTTATCGGGGATCGGACCAAAGCAACATTTAGAATCACTTGGAATAGAAGTAAAGGCTGACTTACCGGTGGGACAAAATTTGCAAGACCATCCGTATGTAGGAATAAATTACAAGTTATCAGGAGACAAAAGCCTCACATCAACACCGACTATAGTTGGCGCTTTTGCAGATTATATGCTGCATAGAGAGGGTCTATTTAATACTACAGCACCAATTAGAGTTATTTCGTTCGTGAACACCACTGATCCTGAAGCTACTAGCCCAGATATGCAATTCCATTATTTCTATTTACCTCCAAATGTCGCAAATTTCATTGACTATTATGGTCTGCATGATTTCGACAATGAATATCAGAAAAAAATGCAAGAAGTCAGTGAGAACAACTTCTTACTTCTAGTATCACCTGTTCTTCTACACCCTAAATCGAGGGGAAGGATAGAGCTTAAAAGCACAGATCCATTTGAAAAGCCCCGTATATACGCAAACTATTTCGAAGATTCAGAGGATATGGATACAATGATCAGGGCTATAAAACAACATGCATTGAAATTGGGTGATACTGATGCATTTAAATCTGTCGGATTTAAATTAGATTGGATAGAATTAGATGCATGTAAACAGTTTGACAAAAATACTGATGAATTCATAAAATGCTGGATTGTACAAGGGACAGTATCATTGCATCATCATACGTCTACTGCTAAAATGGGGCCTGACAATGATGATACAGCAGTAGTCAACCCTGAACTAAAAGTACGTAAGGTAGAAAGACTAAGAGTAGTAGATGCTAGTATTATGCCAGCTGTGACCAGAGGAAACACACATGCCCCGACGATGATGATTGGGGAAAAAGGAGCAGATATGATTAAAAAATTCTGGTTAGGTAAATGAGTTTCTACTAATATCAATACTAGATATACCTCAAGAAAATTACAAGGTTATGCTGAAATAAAACATAAATTTTTCATGTTTTTGATTTATTATCCAGTAAAAGTCTGTATTTACACTCCCAAAGGAATCAACTAAATTGAACTTTATGAGAAGTCAACATTTTACAAATCTTAGAAATTTAATCGTTTGGTCCTTAAACGCTGCTTGCTTGTTTACCTTTATTTTCATCTTTCATCTTGATTATTTTATTCTAGTAGCTATTTTAATAGAAGTACTTAGTAGTATTATAAGTCAAGAAAGAAGAAACTTTTGTGTTTATTAAGCAGGTACTTGTAGACCTGAAAAGGGGATGTATGCAAAACAGCGCTTCTGTATAATATCTATAACAGTTTTTCATATATAACTCCTTTCGAAGTGCAGGAACACTGTGGTTTTTGTTCAGATCTAGAGGGTGTAGTCTCACAAGGCCGAATGAGTTCTTGTCCCGTAAGAGATATCCACTTGCTCATCACTGTAACAAACATGTAAATTAACAGATAAAGTGCAAGGGTAAAATTATATGAGTAAAAGAACTCCATTTCATACCGAAAATCAAAAATCCGAAAGTTTTTGTGCGTGTGTATGTATGTTTGTTACATCTTCACGCCTAAATGGCTTGACGGTTTTGAATTAAATTTGGTAATCAGATAGAGTATAACCTGGAATAGCACATGGGCTACTTTTAACTGCGGAAAAATATTCCTTCCCACTGAAACTGAAAAGCAGCTGCGGATGAAACTACGGAGCGGAAATCTAGTACTTTATTAAAAAATAGGGCTCTGTCAAAAAAACAAGCGGCAGGAGCGGGAGCCTAGTGTGAAGGTATCATTAGTCTTTAGACACTGATGTATATTTGTATGTATAGTTGTTTTCAACCAAGCGCAGCTTGATGCTACTGACCCCATCTCGAGCCTCGCAGGACTGGACACGCAGCATGTTGTGTGGTAAAGTCATCGTTGCCTGAAGAATCCAGATTCCACCAAAATATGGCTGCATTCTTCACAGGAAACACGCTCAGAGCCAGCTTTGTGAATACCGTGGCCCCACCTTCTACCACGTCTTCTATCTGTTAATTTAATGAAATTTTATACTATTTATTTATTTGGGGTGGTATGGGATCTACCTCCTAGCGGTCCACCCCGGGCAACGGCAACACAGGCTTGTCTGTGGATAAGTCCGGCTGAACGATCCCACCAAGCGGTGGAAGGCTCCGCAAGGGGCCGCCTGGCTCGCGACCACCATCCCACCGAAGTCTGGCGCCAAGTAGCTTGCTGCGTTCCGTCAGTGTGTGGGAGTGCCAGTGCCTTAACAGGCTTCTTCTGGGTGAGCTCGCTTCATCTTAGACTCTGTCTCTGTCCTATGACCTAGACTAGAGTCAAGAGCAAACCCATCATTAATAAAAAAAAAAAAAAAAAAAATTTATCTACACTAATATTATAAAGAGGAAGGATTTGATTGTTTGTTTGTTTGTTTGTTTGCATCGAATAGGCTCCGAAACTACTGGCCCGATTTTAAAAATTCTTTTACCATTAGAATCCTACATTATTCCTGATGAACATAGGCTATATTTTATACGAGAAAAAAATAGGGATCCGCGTCAAAATTTCAATTATGTAACCCAACGTGTGAAAAATTTTAAAAAAAAATATCTTATATCGCGTGCGCTGTGGAAATTATTGACAATAGAGCAAAGTGATGTACTACAGTTTTATAGTGGACATCAATTTCTATAATAATGTCCGCGATACCATATGTCTATCTAACTATTACAGTTATGCCACAATGACTACTTTTTCATTTAAAAATTTACAAACTACGCCACATTATTTGTACCAGTGTAATGATTACATTTAATCACCACTGTATTAAAGAGTGTCAGGGATAGCCCTCCAAATACTGATATACTGATACATGCAGACCATGAAACTGAACAACTTTCCCCTAGGAACATATTTCAGGAAACGTAAAAAAACTGACTTCCCATAGTGAATGCTGTCAGCTGATTGTGATTCTGTATGGAAGGTCATTTTTTTAGCGTTTCCTGACATATGTTTCTAGGGGAAAGTTGTCCAGTTGTATGTTTCATGCACCCTATTCGAAAGGCTGTCCCTTACTCGGTATAAAAAAGACGATAAAAAACATTAAATAATGCATTAAAAAAATCTACACTAAAATAATACATACATACACATATCACGCCTATTATCCCTTGCGGGGTAGGCAGAGCGTAAACGGCCGCAAAAACGGACATTTACGCCACGTCTGACATATGTTTGAGGGTCATTCGGAAAATTGTGTATCGCCATAGTGACAGGTTGTCAGCTTAGTGCCTAAAATTGCAATACACACCCTCAAGCCCCTTAGTCGCCTCCTACGACTCCCACGGGAAAGAAATCGGGTGATGCTATTCTAAGCCGGCATCACACTAAAATGACAGCATTTTACCTACCAATAAAATGCTTATTAAACTACTTACCTTCCTTATAGCCTTACTTATAGAGATAGAGATCTTCCTTTGCAGCGATTGGTCGCACTTATCTGTTCCAAAGCTGTGTGATTGGTTACGTATGCCTCCACACCCCACCCCACTCCGACACGGCAGGGCGGGGCGAGTCGGCCCGCTTGGCTTCATTGCGTCTCATAATAATATTCTAATTAGAATATTATTACTACAAAATACACCAGGCAGAATTAAAATTTAAGGCTATAAGGAAGGTAAGTAGTTTAATAAGCATTTTATTGGTAGGTAAAATGCTGTCATTAAACCACTGTACGTTCCTTATAGCCTTACTTATAGAGACATGTTTGATATCGCCTGGAGGAGTGGGAGCTATCGCCAATGTGAAAAACTATAAAAAGAAACAGGTATTATTATTCTTTAAAAAAGAAAAATGAATTTCTTTATCAACAATAATGATTTTGATCCACTATACTGAAAATTTATTTATATTGTATTTATTAAAAAATACTGTAATATCATAAACTCACCCTTAAATGACGATAAAATATAATAAATTATAATGAAAATGTAATTCAAAACCTCTTGTACTATATTACGGCATTCTAGGTAAGCATAATAGAATGATGAAAATGATGCATTTGTAACATGCCATTTATAATGTCTTTGAAAAACTTTACCTCGTGTTTAATAAAAAATGCACATAATACAGTTATTCATTATGTAAGTCTCAATACGTTTTGATAAGATAGAAAGTACGCGGAAATTCATCTGAAAGTTTCCGAACAGTAAACAGAAAGTTTCAAAAAAAAATTTGAAAAACTCAATAGCCAAAATAGTAAAATATAAAAATATTGAACCTTTAGTTAGAGGTTAATACGCATTGCAGGTCGTTTTTATAAAACCTTTTAAATATCTATTTACTTACATAGTAAGTAAATAGCTCTTTTACACAGAAAAACATAGCTTACATATTGTAATTGTGCTTGATCACTCAAGCTATAGGTAACGTAATAAGTAGGTTAAATTTCCCTACTATAAGGTCAACACTATTGTTTAAGATATGCATTGACCTAAACGGGCTTAAGCAGGTAAATCAAAAAACCTGGCCAAACGATTACCTAGTTTCCCAGGAGAATAAAAGGCATATAAATTTGTTATCAAATCATACCTTCATATGATTTTTTAAATATGATTCATTTGGGCTTGCCTTAATAATATTTGCTATAATACATAATGATCAATAACTAACCTTGTTTACTTTGTCGGAGTAACGGTCAAGCTTTATTTAAAACATCACTCGGGCCTCTGAATAAACTATATTGTATATAATAATATAGTTAATTAATATCTTGGTAAATCTACCTAAACTTGATATAATAAAAGAGGCGATTATTGAAATTGTTTTCTGCCATAACTACCTCTGACCGTCCCATGCAAAACCCAGATCTCTGTTTAAAACTTGAAAAGGGCACAAATTTGCTTTAATTTTATGTACAATCAAAAACGAGCTAGCTATAAAAGAATATGAGCTAAAGTTTAAATTATAAGAATTTTATCATTTTGTTAACAGCTTACCTACGGAGAAAATTTAATCCGATGGTACGTCGGTAAACGACGTTATTGTCTATTAGACAGTACAGACATTGCAACATTGCAAATTAATTGTGGAAGCCTAGACCTTACGTGGGTCACCGTACAAATATTATATATCATTATGATCACCGTTGGTATAATATACTAGCTATTGAACGTAGTAGGTAGTTCCCAATATAATTCTCGCTAGGTATCTATTCTGAAAATATTTTACTTGATAGGCAAACTATTTGCCTAGTACGTAGGTACATTCAAGCATTTTTTAACAACGTCTTGTGCTCGACATTCAGAGCAAATATATTGGAACAAAGGTATTATTATTTTAGGCTGACGTCTTACGATAGGCAATTATGTTCACTATCGTACGTTTCTAACAACCATCTAACATTGTTATACACAGGAGTAGATACTCGTGTTTCAAACCCAAACCAGGCAGACAGTGCACTTACACAAATATCAATTAGCAAAAGTACCCTCTGATTGTAACCTTTTGTATATTTATTTACCCACATAGACTGTGGGTACTTGTTGTTTACTTGCCCAAAAGCTTTCATTCATTATCGAAAAAGTAGGTGTAGTAAGCATGACTACACTTGAGGAAATAAAAACTTAATATCGTCTGGGACAGTGTCGCATTATTGCTATTTGCCACTATCGCTCTAAAACTTTTCATCTCTAGAGGAGGTTGTTATACATATTACGCCATATGCATTTCATTCATAACATTTCAGGTAATATGAAAGCACCTGAAAAATATATCATGAACTTTTCATCTCTAGTGGAGGTTGTTATAAAAATTACGTAATATGCATTTCATTCATAATATTTCGGGCAATATAAACGCACCTGAAGAAAATATCATGTTCAAGATCAAGGCACTCGAGTAGGTAACACAAAATTTGGCATATACCAAATAGGTATATATTACATCACTCGCCTTAGCAGCTAGACAACCTTCCACTAGTTTTGATGTTATACAGCTTGATATAGCAGAATTAACAATAGGGTGTACCTAGCTCCCAAGTTGCAACATGCTGGAATAAGTAAATTACCTACATACATCTCCACCTCACGAAATTTACTCCGTACACTCAATGCACGATGAATTAAAAAGTAAAAATTATTATAGTTTCGGTGTGAGTACTATTAAATGGGTAGGTCTTCATTATTTACTTATCCATTTTGAGATGAGGCCATTACAAAAAGGCCGTTTTCTCTCCCCACATTTGTCTGTTTCCATGTTGCTAAGAAAAACGTAGGACTATTTTAGGACAACTCTGCACTTAGAGAACTTAGATTGTACACATTCCCTTCCGTGATTGATGCCAGAATCATAGCGAGTATTTAACGTAGGTACTCTTACGCCACTTTTTGATCATAGTTCAAAGAAGTAAACAAATGACAAGCGTGAGGGATCTCCCTCAGAAATGCGTTAGCACTACGAGGTCTGTGATAGCATAGAAATAGAAGTGAATTATTGCTACTTAGGACAGTGAGCAAGGGAAAAATTTGTAAATTCAGTCGTTTTCACAGTTACCTAATAAATCAATATGTTTCTCATTTTCTTACTGCGTGGCCTCGGTAGGCCACTGAAATGATCATAAAGGAAAACTGTTTCAGACTTAAACCGTCTATAAATTTTCCTTAACCTGCGAGAATTTAGACTCGGCAGTAACGGTTACTAGGATGGGACTGAATGCGGTGAATCTACGACAAATATGTCTTCTGCTTAAGAATCATTGTAAAACGTTAGACAGCTCTCTAACTTTGAACTTTATTCCGAGTAGATAAAGTTCATACTTACGTAGGAATATTGTTCCCTGTACTTTCTAATAGCCAAGACTTTTTCGGGCTAGGATGTTATATTTGAAACATTTTTTCAAACATTTAAGTAGGTATATTTTGCCTACAGATAGCCTATTTTGCAAATTCTCAGTGGAATCTAGCTATCGTTATTTGAAAGCGTAAGCTCATGGAACTAAAAGAGGGGGACCTTATGAACGCGTGCAAGGTAAAAATATTTTCAAATTAACATCTTAGGAATCCCCTCGCGTTCTATTTTCTAATACGCTCGAGGTAACACATGAGTCAGACAGTAAACTCCTTGTACTCAAGTCTGTAACACACCTTTCGAAGCTTTTATTTCTTAAATATATTTTAATACTTAACCTTAACCGTGTTAGGTAGGTATAAAATTATGGAAACTTGGCTAATTTTATACCACATGCAGGATTCGAACCTGCGCGCTTCACTATCAATACTAGTGCTACACACTACCCTTCGCTACAATTGCTTTATCTCATCGCAGGCGGTGGACCGGACGATGTACTTTCAGATAAGACAAAATTTAACGAGGGCATTTCACTGTCACGTTAGAAGACAAATAAGCATAGAAGTAAAGAAAGACTGCTTTACTTTGATCAGACAAAAGCAAATCATGCATGTGCCGGATGCCATCAAAACTTTTGGAAGTTTGATAAAAAGGTAGGTAGGTACCAAAAGTAATACCTATACTTAAAGCAATAACGTTTTATCAAAGGTGCTGGCCGACTCTGCACGAGGTATTAAAAATACTTATATTGGTGGGTACATTTCGAAACTTTGGCTCCACGAGGACCCAGTTCTTTGAGTTGCATATCGTACCGAAACCCACAACACAAATACTTTTTAGTACTTGTTAGTATTTTTTGGCAATATTTGCATCTAAACCGTCGATAATGCATGGAATTTGTATCGCATGTCGATTTATTAATTCGTCAAGTATACGAAAGGCTCGAGGACGGAATTTCAGGCCCTGCAAGTGCAAGCGAGGGCATTCTGCATGACATCAAAAGGTACAACCCCTGCGCGGGGATGTAGGAGTCTAAGGACACGTCATGCGCTGACGGCCTAATGAACTCCTGATGATGTTATAAAATAGGGTATACCTTGCGTTGCGCAGAGGTAGCTTATAAAACCGACGAAATGTAGCTTGGCTTGTGCTGCCATTTCATATCATAGCAATCAACTAGAATATATATTTTCTGCAATTTATTCTAGGTGCAACGAAAAGATCCTTGAGGAGTTCTTATTACTCTATTTTGTAAGACGTTCTACGGACTTGGACTTCCGTAAAATTTCTTATTACTAAGAGCATTTCACAGGGTCATGGCGGCCCCCTTTTAAAATAAAAATTGTCGCTGTTCGACTTATTTATTTAAAGAACTTTGAAGGTATCCGAACAATACCTACAGATCCGTATTTGATGCGTTACTTGAATAACACGTTGCTACGTGAAAGGAGCATCTGTATACCTTTACTAGCTCCAGTAAACGACATAAAAATGAATTTTAAGTCCAAATAACAATTTACAAAAACACGTGTAAAAATAAAATAATCATTCACAAATGAAAATCCATAAATCAATCAGGCACATTAATGAAAAACGTGCACGGGGGATATGCAGAAACTAGTTTGACGGGATAGTAACCTAAAAATAGAAAAAAGGTATTACTTCTCTCGAGGAATACCTACCTATCAGTTCAAGGTTACTAGTTTAAAAACCTGCGAGGGATGAACATTTATATTGAAAATCTTAAAATAATGCCACTCAAAGCTTGTGCGAAGTGCACTATGATTATTGGATTTTCATTTGATCGTTCGTAAAGAATCGAACGAATTAATTACTTCCGGATTAAATTCTTTTCGTAAAAAATATTCACTATTGTTAAATCCGGGTAACTAAAACTTCGATAGCAACCAAATTTCTATAACACACTTTGCTTATTTATTTGGGATCATTATTCTTGACAAATAATTCCCATAAATTATTAACTATTTTGTTCACAGAATTCGGATCGCCAGGAACAATTTATTTATTCGTAAACGGTCTTGACAGATTTCAATAATAATTTATTAAAATTGTAAGAAATTGCAAAGTTGTGTCCGACGGAAAACCGCCTTCAGAAATTTGATTTGCCACATGCATAATAAAATATAAAGGACTTACCCAGTTTATACACACACTGATTTTAAAATTTATTTAAATAGGAACAATTAAATCACTAAATTTATTAATTTAAAAAACGAACGGTGCAAAACCGTTAAAATTGTAAGAAAATAATTTTTCAAAGTTTAAAATTTAAAACTTTATCGAAATTTAAAATAATATTTTCTGAGCGCGACCGCTCACTGCGAAAGAAAAATCGCCAATGAAGCCAAGCGGGCCGACTCGCCCCGCCCTGCCGTGTCGGAGTGGGGTGGGGTGTGGGGGCATACGTAACCAATCACACAGCTTTGGAACAGATAAGTGCGACCAATCGCTGCAAAGGAAGATCTCTATCTCTATAAGTAAGGCTATAAGGAACGTACAGTGGTTTAATAATCATAATATAATCTACACTAATATTATTAGAAACATTTCACATTCTTTTTTTTATTACAATTTTGTTATGACCTAATAGAAAACCGGCTCGGGTGGGATAAAAATAAATAAAAATAAAGGCACTGCCATGGGGCTGGCCAGGTTAATCACACGGCATGTAACTTTACGCCACCACCATCTGAAAACGATATTTGTTTCAAATTGAAGTCAAGATTTTTAGAATCCTACATTATCCCATGAACAATGATGAACATAGGCTATATTAAACTGTCTTATTACCGGGGGGAAATTGTTAGCGGCGGGTGAAACCGCTGGGCGGGCTGCTAGTTAAAGTTATAATTTTTCGAATGACCCTCACATGTTTGTCAGGCGTGGCGTAAATGACCGTTATTGCGACCGTTTACGCTCTGCCTACCCTGCAAGGAATAACAGGCGTGATATCGTCCCTCGCATTACAAACTGCCTTAACTGACATAAAGGTCGTAACTGAGTTAAGACTACCTACGTATATGATTTTTTATGCTTTATAATGTCACAAAGTGTCGCACCTCTCAGTATTACCGTTCTTGAGATATACCATATTTAGAAATGTCGCATCTACAAAATCATTTATTATTATTTTTACTAAATGACGTAAATATCATACGACTATTAGTAACGATAAAAAATATTTTTTTATTCTCTTTTATCAGAGACGTATGTAACTTAAGTCATTTAGTGGTGTAATATTATTTCAGTTTCAAGCATTTGACACTATTTAAAATAAGTAAACTATGAAAAACTAGTTTTTTTCTACTAATTCATAAGAATCATTACGGCCTGAATTTAATACAGTAGCGGGGAAAGCCACTACTGAGCGCCGCGAAGTAGTCAGTTACATCTACATCAGCCGATTGTAGTCCACTGCTGGACGTAGGCCTCCCCCAGGGTACGCCATAGGGCGCGATCCCCGTTTTCGCCATCCAGTTGCTACCAGCCGCCTTTTTAAAGTCATCGGTCCACCTGCCGAGGCGTGGCCTCCACTCAAGAACCCGTTTACTCCACCGTCCGTCGATTCTATTACAGATGTGCCCAGCCCACTGCCACTTCTGTTTGCTACATTTCCAGACCATGTCCGTTACTTGGTATTTTTGTGGATAGTCTCATTCCGGATTTAATCCATTACAGATATACCGAGCATATACCTTTCCATAGCTCTCTGAGTGACATTTGTAACCGGTAGGCCAGTTTAACTGTCAGGTTCCACGTCACGGCTCCATAGGTCATGACTGGTAAGACGCACTGATCGAACACCTTAGTCTTGAGGCATTGTGGCAAGGGTGATTCCAAAATATGATTCCCAAATGCTGTCCAGCCCAGCTGAACAGCTGTACACTCTCCTTAAGTAATTTCTTTTTAAGTTTTGTTTTAAGGACAGGCTTACTTATACTTCCATTAAGTATATCAATGGTATTACATAACCTAGGTACAACAAAGCGAAGGGCTCTTTCTCCGTAATAATTACTGCTCCTTGGTTCAATATACTCCCGTCTCTTATCGTCCCTAAGTGATCTACTAGTGGTTTCAATATTTTATAGTAATCGCAGTTGCATTGTTTTAAAGCTATCAGATATTTAACTTTCTCATGCACCGGCAGTATCCCATACACCTGGTACAGCTGTTCGTAGTAATCTATGAAGTAAATGTTCTACCATACACACTCAAGCTGTAACTTATGTACGATTCTACCAGTGCATGGTACATAGTGGTGGTTTTGTACTTAAACGGATATCGTTGCCATTTGATAGAGGCTTCTTAGCACCTCCACATAACGCCAATCTACTTGGCACCGCTGCAAGGACTCCAAAACAGCCCAGATTTCGATGGAGTCAAAGGCTTTTTCGTAGTCCGTAAAGGCCATACACAGCGGTCGGTTATACTCTTCTGACTTCTGTATAACCTGCCGTACAGTATGGATGTGGTCCAAGGTGCTGAAGCCTTGATGAAACCCGGTTTGTTCCGGTGTATGGAAGGCGTCAAATCTTAATGCCAAACGATTCGTAATGACTCTCGAGAACAGCTTATAGACGTGGCTCAGAAGTGTGATCGGCCTATAGTTTTTGAGGAGCGTTTTGTCTCCTTTCTTGAAAAACAATACCACAACAACTCTGCTCCATGACTTCGGGGTTGTCCCATTGGCTATAACAGAGTTGAATAAATAGCCTTTTCAGCTCCTCCAGGACAGGTTTTCCACCAGCCTTAAGTAACTCGGAGGCCTTTCCATTCTTAAGCTGTTTAAGAACCGCCTTGATTTCGTCTAGGTACATCCACGTTCGGGAAATCGTCTGTAAAGTGGCGAGAGAGTGGAGCTCTGGGGTCTGTGGTCACGTCAGGTGGAGGTTTCTGCGCATGCGGCGAGGCATACAGATTTCCGTAGAAGTCCTCAACTTCAGCGAGAATCTCTGGAACCGATGTGACAGTTACACCATTCGAGGTAGTTAGCTTTGCTAGATGACTCCTTCCCAGTGTCTTGGTAAAGACTTTCGACCCCCTGATTTTTCTTAATCGCCTCCTTTACCAGGCGAGTGTTCCAGCTTCGGAGGTCACGTCTCACCATACTTCGGATCTTTTTGTTAAGTGACTGGGGATCTGGCAAAGCATCCTCTAGTTTTTCCGATCTAATTCGCATCAGTTCCAAGGTCTCGCTTGAAAGTTAAAACTTCTTAACTGTTCGCCTTTTCTGAAAGTGCCTCCTGAAGTAGTCAGTTACAGGTTTAAAAAATTTAAGATTTACTAGCGCCCAGAAGTTTTTACAGATGTTCAGACTGATAAATAGTAGTTTTTATTTATCTTGATACTGTTACATTATACTTAAAAGTTTTTACAAATTTGAGATTGTAGGTAAGTAACATTTTTCTTGGTAGTTTTCATTAATTTTGAGACTGTTAGATAATACTCAGTATTTTTTACTAATTTTGTGGCTCTTACATGGTACTTAGTAGTTTTCATTGATGTTGAGACTGTTACATAGTTCTTATTTATTTTTAATGATTAAAAAGCAAGCCGTTCTTATCTGAAAATGAGAAGTGATTAGTTTTGTTTGTAAGAAGAAAAAGTTTTTGGTTGTTTTATAGGGACTACCAATAAAACTGATTCGGTACCAGAGTCCTATACTGAGTTATTATTGAACTACCTTCAAATTATAATTAAACTAGTTTCGATATTCCTATTTGAAAGAAAAGCTATAGGAATTTAAAAAGGAATATGTCTCAATTAAATTAGTGATTAATAAAGATCACATATCACGCCTATAATCCTTGCGGGGTAGGCAGAGCGTAAACAGCCGCAAAAAAGGGACATTTACGCCACGTCTGACAAAATATTTGAGGGTTTTTCGGAAAATTGTGTATCGCCATAGTGACAGGTTGTCAGCCCATCGCCTAAAATTACAATACACACCCTCGAGTCCCTAAGTCGCCTCTTACGACTCCCACGGGAAAGAGATGGGGTGATGCTATTCTAAGCCGGCATCACACGGCATCCACATTAATAAAG
This sequence comes from Tuta absoluta, assembly GCA_027580185.1. Lineage (NCBI taxonomy): Eukaryota > Metazoa > Arthropoda > Insecta > Lepidoptera > Gelechiidae > Tuta > Tuta absoluta. The sequence goes on from JAQAHW010000008.1 coordinate 6,243,528, forward strand.
ATAAATGTAAAAAAAACGATAAACAATCAGGAAATTCTGAACTAACTATAAGTATTTATTTTAGTTTCACTATCAGTTATCCCGGAAAAATCTGTTAATCTACTAGAAAAGATCGACTTAACTACAAATTGTATCCGTACTAAGAAAAACAAAGTTATCACGAAGTGTCACATCTGTTTAGGTCATAAAAATCATTAAGAAATGTAAATATTTAATAATAGCGGTTAGTGATTAAAAGACTAGATTTTTTTTTCAACATAAATATACTTTTAATTTTCTGATAGCACGCGCAAATCAAAAGTTATGGAGTGGAATTTGAAACCCAAAACCGCAAAAGGGTTGCCCTGAACATTTTACTGAATGCTAGTTGAGTCAGTTTGTGATGGGAGGGACGATATGTGTATGTGTGTGTGTATGTGTATGTATAAAACTTCTTAATAACTTTCTATTATCTAATCTAATCCGTCCATTTATAAGGTTACTAGCTTTTACCCGCGACTTCGTCCGCGTTAGATAGTTTTTTTAGAAACAGGTTCAGGTTTAGGTGAGCTCCTGATGTCACACCTGGTGGTCTACATAAGGTACTCCAGATCCTCAATGTCCTTGTGAAAAGAAGCGGCCCATCATACTGAACAACTTTTGTTTTGGAACCATTTCTGTATCTCTAATAGTTTAAGTGGGCTCCTGATCGTACACCTGGTGGTCTACATAAGGTACTCCAGATCCTCAATGTCCTTGTGAAAAGAAGCAGCCCATCATACTGAACAACTTTTGTTTTGGAACCATTTCTGTATCTCTAATAGTTTAGGTGGGCTCCTGATCGTACACCTGGTGGTCTACATAAGGTACTCCAGATCCTCAATGTCCTTGTGAAAAGAAGCGGCCCATCATACTGAACAACTTTTGTTTTGGAACCATTTCTGTATCTCTAATAGTTTAGGTGGGCTCCTGATGGTACACCTGGTGGTCTATATAAGGTACTCCATATCCTCAATGTCCTTGTGAAAAGAAGCGGCCCATCATACTGAACAACTTTTGTTTTGGAACCATGCCTGTATATCTAATAGTTTAGCTGGGCTCCTGGTGGTACACCTGGTGGTCTACATAAGGTAATCCAGATCCTCAATGTCCTTGTGAAAAGAAGCGGCCCATCATACTGAACAACTTTTGTTTTGGAACCACGCCTGTATCTCTAATAGTTTAGCTGGACTCCTGATGGTACACCTGGTGGCCTACATAAGGTACTCCAGATCCTCAATGTCCTTGTGAAAAGAAGCGGCCCATCATACTGAACAACTTTTGTTTTGGAACCATGCCTGTATCACTAATAGTTTAGCACGGCTCCTGATGGTACACCTGGTGGTCTACATAAGGTACTCCAGACCCTCGAATGGTGATAAAAAGTAGCCTATGTCCGTTCTCGGTATGCTAGCAATCTCTGTGCCAAGTTTCATGAAGATCGGTTCAGCGGTTTGGCCGTGAAAGCGTAGCAGACAGACAGACAGAGTTACTTTCGCCTTTAGTGTGGATGGATAGTGTGGATGATTTTAAAACTAATTAAACAATGTATATGGTTATTTGTCCCTTTATATTACCTTTGTTTTTTTATATTATAATAATGTATCAACATTATTAAACAATATAGTACAATAATTGTCTTGCAATGCGGGCTTAGAATAGCATCACTCCATTTCTTTCCGCGGGTGTCGTAAGAGGCGACTAAAGGATACGAGGGTTTCATGTGTATTACAATTTTAGGCGACAGGCTGACAAACTGTCACTATAGTGATCGACTGGCCCGATGGCGTAGCGGATAGTACCCCTGCCTGCTACGCCGAGGGTCATAGGTTCGATCCCCTCAACTCACAAATGTCTGAAAATGACTTAATTTCTTCAGATATTTGTGTTAAGTCTGGGTGTTTCTATATATTATATGTACTTATTTGCAAAAACAAGTATTTAAGTATTAATATCAGATATCTAGTTCTCATAGTACAAGCTTTGCTTAGTTTAGGGTTAGATGGCGCTGTGTGAACTGTCCAGGATATTTATTTATTTAAACACCTTTTTTTACCTACCGCGCAAGGGAGAAAGGCGTGATTTGTGTGTGTGTGTCAAACAATATACCCAGCATTGACCCAGCAGCTGTGTTCCGTCACTTACATAAAATAGCGCAGTGGCGAATCTTTTTCTTGTAGCTACTGATGATGCATTCGGCTGAAATAATGGAAGGGTAAATTTTAAAGTTAGATAAAAGCGATGAATTGGGCGACTCTTTGTGCCACCCTGAGCGTAGCGTTGGTCCAGATATCAGGAATCCACGCTATTCGGTGCATGCGGTCGTTTTCTTACAACTTGAAAATCACGATATACTCACCCGAATAAAGTCATAATGTGGTCCGTAGTACCCCCCAGTCCCGTAGTTAGCCACCTGGAAGTCCTCAGTGGTATTGCCGTTCACAACCAGGCCGCTGAACTGGGTGACTCTTTGTGCCACCCTGAGGGTAGCGTTGGACCAGACGTCAGGAATCCAAGCCACTTGGTGAACGCAGTAGTTTTCGCTGGCAGTTCCTTCTGGATTAGTCGCTTTCGCTTGTTCAAACTGTGCAACGCATTGTGAATGAGCAAACAATGTGATTTCGAGATTCGAGCAAGCAATTTTTCACAAAATATACTAACATTGACACAAACTTGAGTCATTAGTCATTCTACAATTACTATAACAGCCACAACAGTCAGTCATCAGTGCAAGGTGTTGTTATCACAGAGAACGCTGCTGCCCATTCCCTGGATTCGTCCCTTGGTTTTACGACACCCACGGACTGATATGGGGTGATGCTATTCAAAGCCGGCATCACACGGAAAGTCATTCATTTCTTTTTTTTATTATGTTCTTTGTATTACCCTGGGTTTTGCTAGGGCCTTCACGTCCTTAATTTCAGCATCGGTGATGACGTCATGAAACAGCAATATCTCCGGAGACACATGTAGACGCTCAGCCTTCATCGGAGCAAGCAGGAGGAAAGGATGTGGTCCGTGAGCGTAGTAGCAAGTTAGACTGAAATTTATTATTTTAGACGAATCCTACTATGACGGTCTGACGGATGCGTCTGTCAAACACCTTGTTCAAATCGCATACGTTGCAGTGTGCCATGGTAATCGTATGTGAATTAGAAATTTTCTTTCGTCTGACAAACATATGCGTCTTAATTACGTCTGGTAGTCCGTCATAATGGGAGAACCGCCATGGGTTTCACGCAGGCGGCGTGTAGGCAAGTTTAGTTTCGTCGTGGAATTTCGCGTGTTGTCATATCCCATACTATTCAGAAATACGTAACTGGATGGTTATTCTTCCATCTGACGGATCTCGACCCTTTTCATAATTTCAAACAAGATGGTGATAAACTGAAATTTCGACATTTGAGTCATACATTTTATTTACATTCCCTTTAAATAACCCTTTTTCCGTTTAGCTATTATACACTTGAGATTGGCTAGAAAATTTCCCATTATACGCAGGAATATTTCAACCCTTATAAGTAACCTCTATTAGCAAAAGAGTGTTTAGTTTCATTGCAATCGTAGATATAATTAGCAGCATAATCTACTCATACAGATTTTTTATACCTACAGTTACTAAAAATAACTAGTATAAGTAAGTTGATTAGATAAGTTGATGTGCTGGTGATTCTAGAGATATACCAATAAATAGTATAGAACGATATGTCCAATTAATTAGTATAAATAAAATACCTTGCATTAGAACTGAAATAAGATTTGAGACAGAGACCAGGGTATAAGTCGATTTCTTTGTTCCTTGGTGGACTTACAGGCGTGGCCTGCAAAAACAAAATCATGATTAATATTTTTAGCTTGACTAAGTATATAAGTAATTAGCAGCACTTCAACGTACCCATTTAAGGAACCAAGGTATATAGTAGGTTTTACATACATATATTAAGTGTTATCAGTATGAGGGGTAGGTTAATGTGCTGCTGTGTTTCGAATACTGATAGGTAAGGTGCATGCAGACCATGAAACTGAAAAACTTTCCCCTAGAAACATTATATATGACAGGAAGCGACAAAAAATATTCGACCTCCCATACAAAATCACGGTTAGCTGACTGCATGTACTATGGCGAGTCCAAAGATTTTTGTATTCGGAGGGCTGTCCCTTACACCCTGTACAGCTTTCCAAACATATTTGCGCAACAGCGAAATATGTCCACGTATTGTTTGGGGCCGGTTTGTTCACCACATTGGTACCTAATAGTACCTACCATGTTTTTAGGGTTTAGCTCTCGCAATAGGTTCAGTACTTGTTTGAATTTCTTATTTTGAGGATCGGTTGGGCTAGCTTCTACTCGCTTCTCAATCCAATATTTAGCCGCTTCATGTTCACCTGAAGAAAATTTATATGATTCGGTATGAGAAATATACCTAGTATTATGGCGGAAAAAGTAAGTTTAGTAACGCATCTACGTATATAGCTATTTTAACGTATTTCGAGTTCAAAAAGGAAAAAACCATGGCTGGACACGCTAGTCATCTAAAAACCAAACTATCAATTCGCGCAAATAAATACCTACAAAGGTTATTTATAATCAAGAAGACCTTGTAAAAACAAAGCGCTTTAGTTATGGTTTGTAATTTTGCTAAAAGACGCCACTTTTAGCATTTTTGGAATACATAATCGCACAGTTTTTACAATTTTATATAAGTAGATTCTAAAAAATGTTTGCTGAGAATTGACACTTTGTTTTCCTGATGACTAGCATGTCTAGCCAGGGTTTTTTTCCTGTTTGGGGGCGCCACTGGGCTCTCGAACCACCTAGGGCAGTTGTGGAATGACGGATTGTGAGAATGAATGACATCAAAGATTTTCCGCATCACTAAAATTCCTCTACAGGACTTAAGTTTCTAAGATCTGCTGCCGCCATCTCCAGTCAAGCTTACGTCTGGTTACATACTCGAACCGCCAATGTAAGTCTTATGCGCGCGGCGTAAGAACGGTCCAAAGTCCAAACTGTTTAACCCAGCCTGAGCTTGACTGTACCTAAACATTATATTTTTTGCAAGAGCGTCGGATGGAATAAAAAAAACAAACCTATAAAATAATAGTCCCCACTGAGACGATCGTAGATATCCACCTTGCTGATAGGACAGTCGGCTCCTTGGTCAAATCTCTTTAAGGCCTGCTTCATCCACGCTATGTTCCTGCTTCGGTCCTTCTTGTGGTACTCAATCAGGCCCAGCTCGTAGCAGTCGCATGACGTCATCGGTGTACTGTAGAAAAGGGTTGTTCTCATCGAACGCGTTTTTCGTACGTTCCGCTTAAAAAGTGCTGCTTCCTCTGGGACGAGCGTTATAAAATTTTGCTTCAAAACACTTCAGCACTTCTCACATATGGTCAAACATTTAATTCATCAAATATGTGGTCAATTTCTTGTAAATTTCCTGTCAAACATGCATTCTCTCACATCCATGGCATGGTTCTTTGCTACCTTGCGCAAAATAGACTGTTATAGATCCTAAAATTACAAGTCTATGTCGTGTTAAGCTTTCTTATCTTTTAAACAATTATATTTTCTATCTTTTAACATGTTTTTAGTTTCCACAACGGCAGAAACTTTTTTATAAACACGGATTTTTGCGTTGAAGCCCTGAATCAGCCCACAATTACCTCGCGCTTCTCTCTCACTCATATATTAATGACGGTAAAAGCTATCTGTCGATTTTACTCACGAATTCGTAGCGGCTAGTACCGCCGACAACGTCGTGGGGGACGCAGGCTCCACTCGCCGCTATATCTTCGATGGCGAGGGTAAGTTTCTCACATTTACGACTTTGTCCAGTACCAACCTCATTTCCATGCTAGACGATTACCAATTATTCAGTTATTAGGTATTAACGATATTTTTTCTGAGGAATACCTTTGATATGCTTAAAATAAGAGGCGGTACTGTATTAAATTTTAACGAATAGGTTTTAATTAAACCGCAAAATATGCTTTCGTTCTCATTTCCATGTTCTCATTTCCATGTCTTTCCATGGTTCGAGATGGCATGGAAATGAGAAAGTGGCATGGAAATGAGAGAATGATTAAAATTTTGCAGTCCACAGTTGGACAAAGTTTTTAAATTATAAATATTTATTCTTAAATTAATCCAATACCTGTTTTAATCGTAAATATGTGGAAGTACGGGTATTTTTTATTATTACCTATTTTTATGAAATGAAAGCTTTTGTAGTTAATTTTATATGTCTTTTTACCGAATGTCTCAGAAGGGTTAGAGTTTTTCGGGAGTCTGTCTGTATGTATTATGTATGTGTATATGTATTATGTATGTATGTATGTGGACATGCAATTTTTTTTTCGTGGGTTACAGCCCAAACGGCTAGATGGATATTGACATGTGGGGTGTCATGTGTTTCGCAGCGCATCAGCGCGAGTGACATTTGCTACATTTTAAACAAGATACCGCTAAGACGCGGCACTCCCACCCGCTCTCTGATATTTCACCGCCCTGCGCTCGCCCGACTTAGAAGCAGTCTGAAGTGGTTATCTACTGGTTACGCGCGCTTTATACTAGTTTAGAGTGCGTTGCGGTTTCGGTAGCCCTAGTTTTGGCACGCACATATATCCATGTAGGAGTTTTGCTTCTAAGCGGTAGCCATTATTATGTATTCTTTTCTATAAGAGACATTCTATAGAAAAAAGGAGTTCTATACCAGGTACTGCAAACCCGCGATATATGTACGCCAATAAAAGTAGTCCATCATGCTAACCACTTTTTTCTATAGAATGTCTCTTATAGAAAAGAATACATAATAATGGCTACCGCTTAGAAGCAAAACTCCTACATATATATCGATGGTCTAGAAGACAAACATGATAATTACAGACTATCCAACTTTTCAGGAGGAGCATTTTTAGTTACGTAAAAGTTCTAGATGCTGTAGCTTAAAATGGAACATAGGAACCATGTATATACCACCTGTATTTAGATAGGATATTTATCTTTTTAATGATCTATTTATTAAGTGAACATGAATTTTATTTAAGATCCTTAAAAAAATGAATTTAGTAAAAAAAGGCGTCACTTAATTTGTTTTTACATAAACTTAAAATACGTAATATTCATTTAACACTTTTGTGTAGTGTGATGACGTGATGTGATACTAAGAAAAATCAAGAAGTAAGTAATAAAAAGTCTTTATTAGTAAATAATTCAAACATGAGATCAAATCTGAATAATGTAGTAGGTACCTACCTAATAATTCAAACATAAGTTCAGTCATCATCACACTCCGAATCAGAACAATCATCAATTAAAGTTTCTTCATCAACAGCAGGAATATGGGCGGCCCTTATGCCCGCGGCATTCTCTACCGGCCAACCAATTGATAAGCGGGGTGCCCATACAAAAAAAAAACTCAATATAATCGTACGTAAAGTTCTCACTAAAGGTAGCGATATAATAAGAAATAAACAAAAATACAAAGTACTTAATAATTTAACATAATAAAATAAAAATACATAAACCTACATAAAATACAGTTTTTCAGTTTGCTACAGTTCCAGACTATGCCCGTTACTTTGGTCTTTTTGCGGATATTTCTGTGCCGGTAATCTGGAATGCCGGATTTTATCCATTATAGAGATACCGAGCATAGATTTTCCATAGCTCTCGTGAGTGACATGTAACCGGTGGGCCAGTTTTACTGTCAGGTTCCACGTCTCGGCTCCTTAAGTCATGACTGGCAGGACGCACTGATCGAACACCTTGGTCTTGAGGCATTGTGACAAGGCAAAATAAATACATGCATACATAAATAAATAAGATATCCCAACGACAAGCTAACAAAAATAAAATAGGATGAACGCTCAAATAAAATAACTAAGAAAAGAACCAGAGAGACTAGCCAGGTATGGCAACTATTTTAGGATAGATGGGGCTGCATCATCTGAGTCAGCCAAATATAGGTCGAGAAGTAGTTGCTCTGTAATATTCATATTCGATATACTGGGAAGTGGTGACTGTCTAGGTGTATTTTGTATAGAAATTAAGTTCAAGGCATTATTTCTATCACAAGATGCGTAAGCAATTTCTGTAAGAGCGTTGCCGAATTCTGTAGGTGGAGACAGCGGTACTAAGGCAGCGCTGGTGTCGTAAATATCGGTAAGTTTCGTGGATGTATCGGGATTTTTGAGGGAACAACAGTCGTTTTTGTTCGTGTATCAGAGTTTATTTCAGGCGGGGACTGCGGCACCAGGGTAGCAGTGGCGAGCGGTGAAGCAGCGGCGGCATCAGGGGCTAATACTGGCACGTCAGCGTCAGGGGCTAATGCTTGTACGTCAGCGTCAGGGGCTAATGTTGGAATATCGGCGTTTATTTCAGGTGGGTACGGTGGCATCGAGGCAACAGAGGCGAGCGGTGATGCAACGGCGGCATCAGGGGCTAATACTGGTACGTCAGCGTCAGGGGCTAATGTTGGAATGTCGGCGTTTATTTCAGGTGGGGACGGTGGCATCGAGGCAACAGAAGCGAGCGATGAAGCAGCGGCGGCAGCACCTTGTTGCTATGCCGAGATTCCGGCCAAAATAAAATTATACAAAGTATTAAAATCTTTATAGTATGAGATATCACTCACATTAATATACGTTTCAATATTTGTCTATACCTTGGAAAATAGATTAAATAACTTTAAAACTTTTGGGCTCCAAAATTTTGTTTAGTAATTGGTGATTAAATCATTTGTCAATTATGATGTCTTTATGTTTAAAGCACTTAATATATTTTTCTGTATGCTGAGCAGTGTCAAGTAGTATTAAAACTACTTAAACCATTTGTCACTGGCATCTTGTAAAGATTAATATCTTTTATTGTAATTGGGAATCGAGAGTTACCAAATGACAATTAATAATTACATTTAGCTTATTTGTGTAATTGTGGTAAATCCAAAAAAGATGCGCTAAATATATTTAATATTTTAGTACTTTAAGTTTAATGGTAAATAATTATAATTACATTTTTTGGCATCAAACTGACATCACTTACTATAAGTGTACATCTATAGTTTGGGGAGAAAGAGACGTAATTAGGGTATTTGGGTTTGTGTAAACGATACAGCATCTTCATTTAATACATATGGCATCAAAATGTTAAAATCGATTTTTTTGTAGTTAGCACGTTTGTCTTCTAGACCATCGATATGTGCGTGCCAAGACTAGGGCTACCGAAACCGCAACGCACTTTAAACTAGTATAAAGCGCGCGTAACCAGTTGATGACCACTTCAAACTGCTTCCCAGTCAGGCGAGCCTATATTAATATTATGTTGGTACTCTTTTCTATCTTGGCCACAAGTTACTTTAATACAAAGTGTTATAAAACTGTTTGTTGCATTCTGCAGTCGGTCACTATGTAAAAGTTATCAGTATCCACACGCTCATGTTCGTGGGATGCTAAATAAATATTTAACTAAGTAAATAAAGCTCATTTTCTTTATATTTCCTACAAATCAAGTAGTGGACATCTCATTTCCATGACAAAAAATAGTGGCCCTCCTTTTTTATATTTATAATTGTAATATATTAATTATTTTTGCTAAAATACGTTCTTTAAGCTCTAGCAAACATTACTGCCTACTTGTATATTAAAAAACATTTTTAATTATTTTAATATCAAATAAAAGAAAATTTGCCACGGAATTCTCTCATTTCCATGTCCGCAAATAGTGGACATCAAATAACTCTGAAACTAGTGGTCCAAGAACCGGGCAATTTCAATCCAGTGTTTGTAATGAGAAAAACTTTGATAACGTATATTCAATTATCCAAAAAAACTAAATTTGAAAAATGACATGGAAGTGAGAAAATTCCGTGTCATTATGAGAATGACCCAAAAGTGTTTTTTATTTTTTTGCTCTTGACTCTAGTCTAGATCATAGGACAGAGACAGAGTCTAAGATGGAGCGAGCTCACCCAGTAGAAGCCTGTTAAGGCACTGGCACTCCCACACACTGACGGAACGCAGCAAGCTACTTGGCGCCAGACTTCGGTGGAGTGGAAACGTTCGCAAGAATAAGACAAAATTAGCCCGAATTCTTGGCAATTAGGCCAAAAGCCAGAATATGGCAAAATTTAAAATTCATCATACCATCGTCCTAAGTAAATCCAGTAATTCGACCATAATCTTAGAAATTTGCAACAAATAGGTTCAATTCGCAACAGACGTGGCGGACATTTTTGATATACATAGATGAAACATTTTGTTTATTAATTTTTTTTCTTCATAACCTAGGATAGATTTTTTGTTAAGAAGCAAGGAACGACCGTAATAGTTAACAATATAATACCTTTGACGAGACTTATTTAGAAAAAATATTTTAAACTTCGTTCTTCCTTCCATCCTTAGAGGGCTTTAGGAATTAGATCGCACCCATATGAATTTAACCAAATTCCTAGATCTGCCTAAGTGCGATGGTAGAATAAAGTCATGATTTTGCCATATCTCGGCTTCTGGACAAATTCCTAAGATTCTATCGAATCCCTGATTTTGCCATTTTCCTCCGATAGATAGATCTACTGTTAATTTTTCGGTTTAGTTCCATTGTTACTTACGTGTACTCAATAAATGGTGGATTTTTGGTGCTGAAACAAATAATTCACATAATTACAGTGAATTATGCCGCAGAACTAAAGACATCTCACGAATAAATCAATACTAACCTCTGCCTACTTTTTGTGCAATTTTAAAATTTAATTTAAGTATGAAAAAACAAATGCAAAAAAATATTTGCTGAAACCAGCGATGGCTGTTTAAAAATATGGATGAAAGTTCATAAACGGCCATTTTTGGTCTAAATACTATTAATATTCATTCAATACTATTCATGCCTGTATAACACAGGCTGGCCCGAATAGTGACGTCCAAACCAAAGACATGAATGCCTTATACTGAGGGGTATCCGGATCACCCCTATGTATGTTCCGCGATGTTGTGTAGTTTCTGAGTTATTTAACCTCAATAATTGTGTGGGAAAATTTCGACTGGCAGTCCTTTTTTTCCTTTTGGGCCTCACTTTACGGGCCAACTAGTATATAACTCAAATTACCGCGAATATTTGATAGAATTTTAAGTTCTAATTGAAATATAATATAATGAAAATCTTGGGCAAAGACCATTTTTACTATGAAGAGATATTATTGTTTGTATGAACAGATATGATTTTTATCCGTGAAGTGGCGTTATTTCTTAATTTTGTCATTCATGGAAATCGTTTCTTTTTACTTCTTGTGACAATTAAAGCGGCTCTCACTCTTGTTGTCCGTCGCTGCGTATTCTTAACGTACCGTAACGTATACGTCTGTCAGATGTAAGAAAATAGCGAATTCCGATCTTATTCAAATACAAATACGGGTACGATGAGTGTACGGCTGTGTATGTCAAACGACTTGACAGACGCATCCGTTACGCACCATAACGCACAGTAAACGCGCCGTAGCCGTAGATCGGAATCAGCAATTTCCTTTTGTATAGAAGACGCATGCGTTACGGTGCGTTAAAAATACGCAGCGACGAAAGACAAGTGGAACCGCCTTAATGAGGATGAGGACCAATAACTATAACATGTTTTTTTTTTGAGGACCCTATGATTTAAACCCCGGGGCTTTTTAAATCTACACCTGACTGTATGGTATCTACACCTGACTGTATGGTAATCTACACCTGACTGTATGGTATCTACACCTGACTGTATGGTAGCTACACCTGACTGTATGGTATCTACACCTGACTGTATGGTATCTACACCTGACTGTATGGTAATCTACACCTGACTGAATGGTATCTACACCTGACTGTATGGTAATCTATACCTGACTGTATGGTAATCTACACCTGACTGTATGGTATCTACACCTGACTGTATGGTATCTACACCTGACTGTATGGTATCTACACCTGACTGTATGGTATCTACACCTGACTGTATGGTATCTACACCTGACTGTATGGTAATCTACACCTGACTGAATGGTATCTACACCTGACTGTATGGTAATCTACACCTGACTGTATGGTATCTACACCTGACTGTATGGTATCTACACCTGACTGTATGGTACTATAACTTGACTATTCAAGTCAAGTAAAGCAGCGATTACACTTACCCTACCCTTACCTCCGTTTCAGTATACATTGCTGGTGGTCATATGGGGTAAATTACAACAAACTCATGATAACCAGCATGTATACTAATATTGATCTTACCTGTAGGTAGTAGTGAGTGTGCCATTTGCCATCTTCATGACATCCAAGTCATACATCTGCTGAAGTCGGGCCATCCCCTCAGCGACACCTGTCACGTCCTCCTCTGAGGGATATGCTAGTGTATTGTCCGGTACATATTTCATACCTATTGTAGAATGCATATTTTTATGCATAATAAATTGGTAAATAATTGTCATAACAAGCCCAAAGGACTCAACTCAAAAGGAATTTACAAGATTCTCTTTTAGAAAGTCAAAGGTCGAGGTACTCATGAAATTTAACAACTTATTTTATGAAACATGGGCCGAAATATGAAAAATATACCCGCATATTTGGTACTCCGTACTCCCATATAAAATTCACGATTGGCTGGTTAATTAGAGTACTATATGAGGTCCAATTTCTTTTTCATATTAAGACCAATGTTGCATGGGGAAGGTTGTTCAGTTTCGTGAATACGAGAGAATTACGAGTAGGTAATATTCTTGTAGATGACCTATTTGTGTAATAAATAAAAAAACAAAAACAATAATAAAACTTTTAAAAAGTTTACCCTCTACATTAACTGGCAGCTGAAAACAACGTGACGTGAATGCTATTTAAAAATATTTCATTATAGTTTACTTTTTTTGAGTTTATAAGGCTTTCTTTCTTTCATACATATTTCCCTTGAATTTATGGCCAGTTATTTTAAAGCGTTTCGTTTTGAAACAAATACTTTCAGTTGTGAAATAAGTAAGTAGGTAGAACAAATTTGACAAATCTCGTACCGAAATTGTTTTTTGTATCGAAAATGCCTTGTACCTAAGTAAAACAACTAACCATGCATTGAAACATTAGTTTTTGAGAACGTCTAAGTACATAAAATAAAAACTACCTTTAAAGTGTATTGTAATAAATTTTAATAGTGACCTGTAGTGAAATCTTAAGAACGGATAGTGATAAGGATCAACTTTACCCAAAGACCATAGTACAAAATTTGAAAACAAGTTTGGACCTCCCAATAGAATTGCTGATCACCTGATTTAAATTACTCAAAATATTCATTTCATATAGTCTTAGGGAAAGTTGTTCCTTATTTCCAGCCCGTCTTGAGATTTCACTATCGGTCACTAGTAAATTTTCGACCTTTGAGTAAAGTGTAAAAAATGGTGCATATATTTAAACGAGTGAAGCAGCCCATCAAACTTACTAACTTTCCCATACAAAATGTGTTAGCCGTCAAGGTCAAATTAGTATAGGATGACAATTTCATATTTCGACCTATCTTCCTTGGTGAAAGTTGTTTAGTTATATGGACTGGTTCACTCCTCAAAATATAAGCAGCAAATTCCTTCACTCCCTGTAGATACCAGCAGTAGTTTCATTCAGAATTTTCTCAACGTGGTCCAGGTCTCGTGTGAGTCTCATGATGAGGGCGAAGGCGTTCAGAGGGTTTCCGAGGAACGTCTCCGCATCCCACTCAGCTCTTTCTAGCTCCATCCTGCAGCGCGATAGGAACCTGCATGTTATAGGTAAAAGAAAAGGTAAATTAATATCTCTGGACGAGACACACCAAGCCATATAGCCCCGAAATAAGCAAAGCTTGTACTATGGGAATTAGATAACTGATATAAATACATAAGTACTTTTTTGAAAATAAATACATATTTATTCTATAAAGAAAACACCCAGAACCAACACAAATATACGAAAATTTTACTTACAAATATTTGTGTTGTGTGGGGATCCAACCTACGACCCTTGGCGTGGTAGACAGGGGTAGTAACCACTACGCCATCGGGTCAGGCATAAAGGTATCAAGGAAGAAATGATTTTACCATGTAATACGCCTGTCAAACGTGATGAGTATGGCAAACAGTGGGAGGCGTATATTAAGCAGTAAACTGTTATATCTGTTAAAATAAGTAGAAGTTGTAAATTAAGGCGCAAAAAATGCTTCAAATATTTAAGGGGTGTAGCTTTATGCTAACAACTTTCCCCAAGTAAATTAAAAATATTTATTTGGACCTTTCATACAAAATTTGCCGGGATACCATTATTGTTTTGCATATTCTTGAAGTTCCTAATATACTTTAAGCATACCTCGGTTTGCATATTTTTTTTGTTATACTATTTATTTGGCATAATATTTATGTGTCATACTGCATTGAAAGTCATACTTTTATTTTGACCTATTTTATAATTTAGAACACTTTTAAAGTAATAGGTTATGGGACATGCTTTTCTAGGAGTATGTAGTCGACATTATGACTTGGTAATTTATGCTTCAAGGGTTATGCGTGTTGTTTTTATGACTTTGAATAATTATGACTATATAAAATATGAGTAATACAAATATGACTTAAAATTTTATGCAAACCGACCCCAAACCAAATTTGCCTACTTTTTTTGCTACTTACCAGCCGACCGAGTAAATGTTTATGGAAAGGCTAACCTTTAACCTAACCTTTCCATAAAAAATTACTATGTCGGATGGTAAGCAGGTAAGTGGGCCTAATCACAGGGTTTTTTTCATATTGCGTCTTATGTTTATTAAAGTTGTTCTGTTTCATGAGTGTTTTCATCCCTTTAAATTGTTTTTTTTTATGCTCATATGAAATTATTTCAATCATTTACTCACCTTTGATGCCGTGTGATGCCGGCTTAGAATAACATCACCCCATTTCTTTCCCGTGGGAGTCGTAGGTGGCGACGGAGATACTTGAGGGTGTGTATTGCAATTTTAGGCGATAGGCTGACAACCTGTCACTTTGGCGATGCACGGTTTTCCAAATGGCCCTCAAATATTTGTCAGACGTGGCGTAAATGTCCGTTTTTTGCGGCTGTTTTCGCTCTGCCTACATCGCAAGGGATTATAGACGTGATATGTGTATGTGTACTCACCTTTGAACAACGACGCCTCTTTTACTATCAGTGATGAAGCGCTCATATTTTTCAATATGCTCCACAATTTTCTCTTGGGTATACAACAGGGTTTCCATTACAGATAAACTATTATAAAACTGCTGTTGAGACGGTTGCCACAGCATTATAAACGTCGTTATTGCTACTAACTTCATTCTTCTTAATATACACTCTCTCAAAATAAGTATATTGATAAGGATTACTAGACCTTTACCCTGCAGTGGGACGCTGAACAGATTACGTTAAAAAAAGTAGAAATAAATACAAAAAAAATACTTTTTATATCATTAGGCACAAACAAAAGGAATTTTGCAGTATCAAACCTTTCAAGTGCAAAACACGATTATCTTAGTGTGTCTCATCGGACACAATTGAAATTGAAGACGGTTTCTCGAGGCAAAGGTATTTCATCTTTTCAACGAATTATGGATCAGAGGAACTAATCTTACGCGTTTCCTGTTATTACAGTTTGCTAACGTTAAGATTCTCCTGAATTGTACAGCGATTTAAGCTTGGTTTCACTTAGGCCCAATGTCACTTATAGGTACGTATTACTAACAGCAGTAGTAGGTACCGAGTTGTGAAACAGAACGCTACAGATCAGTCATATAATATGTTTAACATATAAGGTGAAATTTAGTGACTGATAGAGCTAGTCTACATTTATAGTTAATTTGTGGTTAATATGTAAACTCAAAATATTTTTGACATTTGAATTTATGCATCTTGAGATTTTCCTATCGGTCAAGCATCCGCAGTGGTTCGCCCCTGAATCATAAGAATAGATAATAATCTACTCTATGCCTGAATTTAAACATTTTTGAAGCCTCGAAATAACAGCATCATGGACATTAAAATCGTTCTAGTCTGTATACTAGTGCTATTTTTAAAACCTGAAACATGTGTGAGAAATTTCGCTTCCTCCGCCGACATGGAAATGTTACTCAAGACAGAGGAGGAAATCATTAAATCATTAAAGAGTTACATGAAAGCCGAAAAGAAACGACTCAACTATTTGGAAAAGTAAGTTTTTACCTGCCTACTTTTCATATTTTGACAAAACTCCTTAAATAAAGATTAAAAAAAAAAACATTGTTACCAAGTTCAGATAATCAAGGCAAGTTTGAGATTTGACGTCTCAAAATTTGACATTGTGCCGCTGTAATATGGTAGAATCAGGAATTTGACCGAATACCCAGGAACTTGGCCAAATATGGCAAAGACGTGATATCATTCTGCCATTGGCTGAACAAATCTAGGAATTCGTCCAAAATACCTAGGATTACGTCCAAATTCCTAGGATTTTGACCAAATTTCTAAATTTGTTTAGGATTATAGCAAAACGACGTTAATAATATACTTTTTTTTATTAAGTGTCGTCATAATTGTTTTTGTGTTTACTTTCATGACTATTACTTTTTTCCTAACAACGAAAGAATTACTTACGAAGAAAATAAATCTTTAAAAAAACAAAGGCATGAAAAATATTCTGTCAGTGGTTGTTTGCAAACTGAACGAATTTCCTTTCGTGAATTTTTCGTTACGTACGTACCTATAATATGGCCTCTTCGTGTTTTAGGTACGTGGCCCGATTGAAACAGGAGTATGAGATAGCAATAAAAGACATTCCTTATTACTTAGGGAATCCCATCAACGCATACACGATTATCAAGCGATTGGGACCGGATTTGGTAACTGCAGAGCAAATTCTAAGAAATAAAACAGGTAAGATAAGGCTACAATAAAAAAAAAGTGAATCACTGTAGTCTCTCTCTCTTCTCGTGTGGAACACCGAGTCGTCCAACGACCCGATGAACCCTGGTGTCAGAGTTTTTCAAGTAGGCCTCCGACATGGTTGTGTTACGTACGACCGCCGTCTAAGTAATCATAGACAGCAACCGGGACCGACGGCTTAACGTACCCTCCGAAGCACGGAACCATTTCTTTTCGGACAATCAGTTGGTTCACCATCAATAAAATAAATAAATATCAACTTTGTGAGTGTCCCACCTAGAATCGAACCCGGAACCTTTGCGTAGCAGGCAGGCGCACTACCACTGCTCCACATCGGCTGTCAATCACTGTAGTGTAGATCGAGAATGTAGTGTGTGTAGGTAGTATGTACATCTTGTTAAATCATTGTGTATGTCGGTCACACAGTTATTCCGATGTCACGTGATTCGGATTAGGTTGGCATTTGCGTAGAACTTCGTAGACAACTGCTACGGCAGCGTAGCTATACATTTTTGTGGAACTGTATCGTAGCGTTTAGCAAACTAAGTAGATTATTTGTATTTTCTTTCTTTATAAGGGTTAAGGGCTTTTCTATGGAACTTCTCAGAGATGGCTCCATAGTAATAATAAAATAAGTAATTGTTTGTAATCATAAGTAGAATCACCTTGATAAGTTTGCGTACCGCATGAAACTTTACCATGTATTTTAATAATAATACCTTATTAGATCCAAATTGATCGTATAGGTATTACACCTACTATCATTGCATACCTTAGGTATACTAAGTCACTTCCCGTGTGGTTGGTGGGTGGTTGTTGTATGCTTATATTTAAAAGAATGCAACGGATTTTGATGCGTTTTATTAGATTGAGTAAGAAAGCTTTCTATATTATTTATGCCGGGATAAGGTCACACTCCTACGGAAAATCTGGTAGCAGCGGTGGTAAAACCGATGCTGGGTGGATAATAAGAGGTAAACTAAAATTTTTAGGACATTTTCTACAGATTTGAAACCTCCGGAAGCGGTGTATCCAACTGGGGAAGACATAAAGAACTCGATCCTCGGCGTGGTAGGGTTGCTGTCCGTGTACGGTCTCGACGTCACGCAGGTGGCCAACGGCATCTTCAACAACACTGACAGGTGAGAATACATGTCATGATTTTTCTGGTAGCTGCCTCATGAACCGCAATAACGTCCGGTGCGTGTGCAATTCACCTGAAGGGAAGCAGCATTGTGTGATTTCCATTGTTCATGTACTTATGTAGTGGGAAAATTTCTAGCCCATCTTCAAATGTACGCAGTGCAATAGTGTCGTTTTTTATTTCACTGGTCATTTATTTTATTACTATGAGTTTCAAACTAAACTGCATTGCCTGTAATGGCAAAATAGATCGTGGATACCTACTAAACTGTTCAAAATGTAAAGATCGGTATCACTACACATGCCTAGAAATCACATCCGCTAAATTTAGAGAGCACCAAGACGAAATTAAGCGCACTGTTAAATGTCCAAAGTGTAACGAAATAACGGCTGAGCCCCCTATAGATAGTACGAAAGGAAAGAAAACGCCGAAATCTCAAACTCCGGTGGCGGCAGTTAAAAATGACATTAGAAATACCCCGAAGGCTACTCCCTCTGGCATACAATCTACATCGGACTCGTCAAAGAAAACGGATAATGTAGTACCCCAAAACAGTCTTGTACAACAGGAACCAGAGAGATTTGTCACCGAAAAACAGTTGAGAGAAATTCTCAGGCAAGAAGTTTCCATCATTATCAGGCAGCAAGGGCAAGTAACCGAACAACTTAAGCTCATCACGGGCCAATTGTCGAGCTATCAGGAGACCTTCGAGTTTTTTAACAAACAATATGAGGACCTCAAAAAGTGCATGGAGGAGAAGGACGTTGTTATCAAGCAGCTTCAACACGAAAATGAAATCCTTCAGGGTTCCGTCAGAGAGATAAGTACACGACTTGGTTCAGTTGAGCAGATAATGCGTGAAACAAACATTGAAATAAATGGCATACCGGAACACAGGTCCGAAAATTTGGCTGCCACAGTTATTCACCTAGCAGACTCCGTTGGATGCCCCCTATCAGACAACGACCTCCAACACGTAACTCGGGTTGCTAAACTGAACAAGGACAGCGACCGGCCCCGGGCTGTGGTAGCTAAACTTAGGAACACCCGTCAGCGTGATAGTCTCTTGGCAGCAGTGTCCAAGTTCAACAGGAACAAGAAAAACCAAGAGAAACTGAACTCGGCTCACTTGGGCATTGCCGGTACTGCTAATCCGATATTCGTCGGTGAACATCTGACGCCCTCAAACAAATCTTTGCATGCAGCTACCCGCAAAAAGTCGAAAGAGGCTGGCTACACATTTGTTTGGGTTCGGGATGGAAAAATCTACGTCAGGAAAAATGAAACTTGCTCACCTATTTTTATACGTAACATTGACAGTCTGAAGTTGATAACTTAACTATTGCGATCTTTTTAATTTTGTTGCTTTTTTATATTTCTATCTTGTTATCCTGACTCTTATCCTACCATAATGGTTAAATTTGATTCAATTGAAATTTATTACCAGAATGTTAGAGGTATGCGCACAAAAACAAATGATATATACAATAATATTTTGCTAAATGAATATAAAATAATTGTATTTACAGAATCATGGTTAAATTCGACTATATTTGATGGAAAATTCATAGATACCAGATACAAAGTTTATCGGCGTGACCGTTGTTGTTCTAATAGCTCAAAGTTGGATGGTGGGGGAGTTATGGTCGCTGTTATGCAAGATGTAGCATCAAAACGCATGCAAAACTGGGAAACCGATAATTGCGAAGATCTTTGGGTCATTATTGAAGTAAAAGTAAACAATACTATTAAAAAAATTGCTTTGTGTGCGGTATACCTCCCATCACCTGCTAACCTAGAAACTCAGTCAAATTTTATTGATAACGCCAATTCCATTATCGATCAAGTAGATGATGTGGTAATTATCGGTGACTTTAACTTACGTTCAATAGCGTGGGATCCCATCCAAGATTGTTCTTTTACTATTCCATCAAATTACCACACTCCTCTCGGTTATAATCTAATAGAT
The DNA here is from genome assembly GCA_027580185.1 of Tuta absoluta. NCBI lineage: Eukaryota > Metazoa > Arthropoda > Insecta > Lepidoptera > Gelechiidae > Tuta > Tuta absoluta. Next base: position 6,263,561 of record JAQAHW010000008.1, read on the forward strand.
TTTATGTCAACGAACAATTTACAACAATTCAATAGCTTTAAAAATGATGATGATAAAATTTTGGACCTTGTGTTATGTAACTTCACCTCGGCAAATGTGACGAGACCTTTAGAGTTATTGTCAAAACTGGACTCATACCATCCAAATCTGCTTCTCACAATATCATTTCCGTGTATCTCATTACTCAAATCTAAACCTCGTGATGACTATAATTATTTTAAGGCTGATTACGACGCTATTATAAGCGATTTAAAAAAAGTTCCTTGGCAAGAAATGTTTAAAAACAAGTCAGTTAATGGCATGGTAACAGCATTTTATGAATCTTTACATATAACTTGTTCTAAAAATGTACCCAAACGTAAAGTGAAAAAATCTAATTATCCTCCTTGGTTTAACAATAAACTTATCAAATTACTAAGTGAAAAAAATAAAATTCGCGCAAGGTATAAAAAATTTGGGAATCCGCGAGATCAATTAGAGTTCGATATTCTTCGCGACCGATGTCACTCTTTATCCAACAAATGTCTTGCTGATTATAAAAATAAAATAGAGGAAAACATAATTGAAAACCCTAAGACATTTTGGCGATACATGAAAGATAAAAAGAAGGGTAACTCGTCTCTTCCAGACAAAATGTATAACAAAAGTAATTCTTCCGCTGTTACTGGCCCAGAAATAGCTAACCTTTTTGCCTCTCATTTTTCTTCAGTTTACTCGGTAACGAACAATAGTTTGCCACCCAATGAAGTACAAAACTCATCAGAAACAAGTCTTAATAAAATATTCATAACGGAAAAAGATATTCTTAAAAAAATCAAGCTGATTAATGTTACCAAAGGCAGTGGTCCTGACGGAATACATCCTTACTTTATTAAGCGTTGTGGATCTGCTCTTTCCCTACCCCTATTTCTCATATTTAATAGATCATTGTGTGATGGCGTGTTCCCTAATGCTTGGAAGGAAGCTAAAATTGTACCAATTTATAAGAAAGGCGATTCTAGTTTCGTAGAAAATTACAGACCCATTTCAATTCTTTCCTGTATAGCCAAACTCTTCGAATCTATAGTCACCCCTACCATCTCGCAACAGATTCACCGTAGTATCTCAAAGCATCAACATGGATTTATTGGCGGTCGGTCGGTACAAACCAACTTAGTGCCTTATGTATCTGATATTTGTAATGCAATTGATAACTGTAATGAAGTGCATGCTATATACACTGATTTCAAAAGCGCTTTCGATAAAGTAGACCATCTGCTACTTCTTAGTAAATTAAAATCTTCAGGCATCTGTGGTTCACTTCTAAACTGGCTTAAATCATATCTAGAATACAGGACGCAAATAGTTGCTACTAATGGTTATAAGTCACATACATTTTATTCTACGTCTGGGGTTCCGCAAGGATCCCATCTAGCTCCAGTCTTGTTTTTTTTATTTATTAATGATATTAGCTCTGTTATTCTTCACTCAAAATTTTCACTCTTTGCTGATGATTTAAAACTTTATATTACAGCTTCACCAACAGCATGCGAACTTTTACAATCTGATCTCAATAGAATCTGGCATTGGTGCGAAAATAACAATATGATGTTAAATGTAAATAAATGCTTTCAAATTAGGTTCACTAGAAAAAAATACCCCATTACTTATTCTTATAAACTAAATGGAGTACCACTAGAAGAGGTCAACCAAATCCGGGATCTCGGTGTGATCATAGACAACAAAATAACATTTAATTCCCACATAGACACAATTGTAAAGAAATCCTCTCAAATGCTCGGATTCTTAAAACGTAATACTAGTTCATTCAAACAGAGAAAAACAAAAACAATTCTATACAATGCCCTAGTCCGTAGCCATCTTGAATATGCAAGCACTATTTGGAACCCACTTTACAGTGACCCATCTCAACGCATTGAAAACATTCAGCGAACTTTCACTAAAAATCTTGCCTTCCATTGTTCCGGTATATCCCATCGTTGCCCTTATTCTGAAAGAGTAAAATTCTTTAAAATTAATACCTTAAAACACCGTCGAATTATGCATGACCTTACATTCTTATATAAATCTGTCAATAACCAAACTGACTCAATAGATATTGTAAACAGAATATCAATAGCTGTGCCTTTTAAATACCCACGAAATCCAATCAAGAAAATATTTTATATTCCATACTGCCGAACGAATATAGGCCTAAACGCACCAAGTGTGAGGATTTGTCGTTTATTTAACGAATTTAGCGCAAAATATCCAATAATCGATATATTTAATGACACCCTGTCGAGGTTTAAAGACAAAATTAAAATGCTGGAACCAAAAAATGATCTCACTAATTTTAATTAATATAAGTTAAGTAAAGCTTTCTTTTATTATTATTTTAAGTACCTATCGTTGCTCAATTGAAATTTTATTTGAATGCTGTGTTTGTCTGTAACTGTCTTACATATAAGAACTAGATTTATTTCTTCTTAAGACACTGATGATGTATATATATGTAAGATGTTGATAAACCAATAAACAATAAATAAATAAATAATTGTAGGTACACAGATGGCGCTGAGGCAAACTAAAAAAATTTCTTTCCGTGAAAATGTAAGTTAATACATAAAATCTATTTATGACTCAAATGTCATCAGCTTAACATAACGCCATCTGGTTACAAATTATAAAAAGGTCAAGAAATGTCAGATAGAAAAATCATTGTTTTAACACCATGTAACGTAAATTTTTTTTGCAGTTCATCTCAAGATGTTTACAAGGAGTACGTGTAAGTAACATCAACGTCACTATTAGATCAGCGCTTTAGGTCAGTGTCACTACCTTATCTGTCAGGCCGTACAATATAGTTCTATGTTATCTGTGTTGTATTTATAGGTTCCTAGATGTTAAAAAATCTTACTGTCTGGCAACCCACAAAATTACTTATTAATACTATAAATACCTGGTGAAATTTTACTAGTGACCGACACCAAAAACTCAAAACGGGATGTTGATAAGGAAGAACTTTCCTCAAGGAACATAGGTTGAAGTATGACAAAAATATTTTGAGTTTCCATAGTTACTCTAATCAGCTGATCGGCAGTTTTTCGACCTATATGCTCCTTGGGGAAAGTTGTTCTTTATCACCAGCCCGTCTTGAGTTTTCGCTATTGGTCACTTGTAAAATTTCACTCTATTTACAATCTATTCCACTTTTCACCTCGCTTCTTCCACCAGGACTCCGATGACAGCCAGTGACTGCTACTCCATCGGCATGGCTCTTTACGTGGATGAGGAATACCACGCAGCAATACCCTGGTTTGAAGAGGCTTTAAACAAGCTGGAAGGAAAACATTGTGACATCTGCCCCGTTGACATTATCGATGTTATTGACCACATCTCTAAATGTTACCATGAGATAGGTGTGTATTTTAAAACAACTATCTTACCATAACAATAAAATTATGGTAACCATGGTGGGTAAGGAAGACACGTAACCAGCAATACAAAATGATACAACAGCAACGAAATCAACAGCCCCACCAGTCCCCTGCTGGACTTGGGCATTCCTTTATTGTGTGTATTTTCCATACTTAACACGGTTAGCAGGCGGATTGGTGAGAGCAGTGCAAGGTATTATATTCACAAAAAACGCTGCTGCCCATTCCCTGAATTCATCCCTTCGTCGCCTTTACGGCACCCACAGATAGAAATGGGGTGGGTGATGCTATTCCAGGCCGGCACAACAAGGCAATAAATAATACCTTGCAGCGACGGAAATCTCATAGTAGGTATGAATAGCAAAATAGGGTAATTTAGCTGGTTGACCGGACACCAGTAGCTATCGGACACAGCCCAGTTATTTGCGCCGAAGATGAAAACTTTAAGTAAATTATTAGAAAAGTCAGTGTCTTTCAAAACTTTTCGACTATTCCCATCACATTTTAATTAGTTAGCATTATAACTGCTCCAGTGTCTTGTCCATTGGCCTCTTAAAATTTGCGAGTGCGGTTGTGTGCACATACAGTGAAAAAATCTTGGAGCTACGCATTTTTCGAGGTAAGTTACAGCGTTGTTTATAATTTATTGGATATAAATATTGACATAGTGTGACAATTTGTGATTCTAATTTACGTTAATTTCATTTTAAAGCTTAAAATTTTCAATATTTAGCATTAAAATTAGATGTCCGGATAACTAGAAGCAATTTTCGGAGAAATTTAGCTATCGGCCTACTGGCCGATAGCTAGCTGATAACCATTCATTTTCCATCCTTTTTTTCATTTCATTTTGAAAAGCTTCAGACGTTTTATATAATTTCAAGCGTTCTAATATCCAAAGGCAACGGTTTAGTTAACAGGCGGCCATGCACCTTCATACAATAATTTTAAATAAATAAACATTAAAATATTTTGAAATTGACGGCTGACAGCTGAATTTGTACATTTTAGTTATCGGCATAGAGTTTACTAATGTGGCCGGGAACCAAAAACCTTTTTTTTTGTTTCCGACCATTCAATTAGTATTACTATTACAATTTATTAGTAAGTTTTTCTTTTAACAAGATTTTACGTAGCAGAATATTATTTTCTACTTAGTTTTGATTATTAATAATGGCTTATCATGTTTTGAACTATGGCAAAAACATAAATATTGAATAAAATAATGTTCATGACATTAACATTTAATTTTTTATTGAAAACCCATCCTTACTTGACAGCACTAAGACTTATTTTTCAACGCATTACATGGTGGCCGAAAAGTAGTTGTTTTAGCGGGCGAAAACTGAATGTTCTGTCCGATAACCCCCTTATTCGCTCATTTCAGATATTTTATCGTTTTATTTATTTTTAAAGCATTTTTTAATAATAGGGGTTTTTTAAACTAAAACTACAATATCTACTGAATTCAAAATCATTTTATGCTTTAGCCTCGTCTAAATATTTGATACAAATATATTATCTTCAAGTCAAAAATTCGCAAGATTGGCCGATAACCCCCTAAATTACCCTACCTAGTTGTACGTTGATGATATTTTTCTTTTGTAAATGATTTTGCCTTTATTCTGTCGACTATGTAATTTTTTAACAGAAAACATCGAGAAGTTTATAGAATGGAGTGAGAAACGAATATTCTTACGACCAAAGGATTATGAGTCCATGGTCCAAGCTAAATATTTAGACGCTTTACGGCAAAAGGAAAATGTAAGAGAAAAAAACGCAAAGAAATCTAAATCAAGTTTTGAGACAAACAGACAAGATACCGTAAATTTGACTAATATTTGTCTTGGAAGAAGAGAAAGAAATAAAACGGCCAATTTGTAAGTATGAACATAGAAAAACACGTACATGTCACGTAGGTTACCTACATTTGCCTACATTTATTGTTCTTTTAAGGTGGTTCTTCCACTATGACGTAGTGATGGACGTATTTTTGACGCATCCGTTTGCCACATGAAAGGAAATTTCACATTTCCATATAAAAAACGGATACTTAGCACAATTAAACGCATGTGATTTGATCAAGGTGTTTAACAGATTCGCACCGGCTCCCTAATTTGTGGTCATCGTGTGGGGTTCGCCTTTGAAAGTTTGAAGAGAGGGTTTTTTTTATATTTTTGACCATAAATTAGGGACACGGTGCACAGGTACCCACCCTTGCCGAAGATGGAGCGTGCTCACCCAGATACTACAATGAATACTGGAATTCCTAAACAACGACGGAACCTGTTTGGCGTCGAACTGCGCTATCAGAGCAGTTGCAAGCCAAGCAACTCCTTACGTAGATTAGGGGAAAACCTGAAGTGCCATTACCTGGGTGAAACGACGGACGTACTCCCTGATAAAAAAACATAGAGTATAATTTATAGATGATATAAGTGCTAAAAATTTCTTGTTTTCAGCATGAATTTATCCTGCTACTACGCTCACGGCCCTCACCCCGTCCTGATACTGGCTCCTCTGAAGGCAGAGCTGCTGCACCATGATCCTGACATCACGATGTTCTACGAAGTGGTCAGCCAGGAGGAGATTGACGACCTACAGAGGATTTCTACACCCCTGGTAAGTGAAAGACTGGGTGCACCGAAGAGTATAAAGATACCTGCCATGGCACTATACAGGGCCCCGATTCTCTTTTTTTTTGTCATTGTAATGCCATCCAAACTCAATTGTCATTTTATTGCCATTGTGATGTACTTAAATTTGTAAGCGGAATACGAGAGGCCAAAACCATCCCACTGACATGCTATTGAACCACAACTGAGACGCTTTTCAAATAGCAGAATACGGCCTCAGCTTTGTATGTATTAGAAAGAGGTATGATCGTGTTGCGAAACAATAAAAAAAAGTCTTCCAATTTGTGAGGCGATCAGTGGGAAATCCAAAATATTATTCATTTCCCTTACGTTATGTGGAAAGTTGTACAGTTATTTATCTTATTTATTAATTGAACTTTATCCACAAAACAGTCTACATGGGCGGACCTAATGCTAGTGGCATTATCTACCAGTCTACGTTAGGGCATTTGGAAAGTACAGGCAGGTGCAAAAGTTATAATAATACTCAGTAATACAATTAGTTCGTAATATACCTAAATATAACAAAGCTAAATAAATACAATGCTATTAAGACACAGTTCAGTTTGATATTGATCAGACCTATTGTGCCTGATAAATTTTCGGTACCGACCCCTTTACTTTAGACCCCGCTTAGGTATCTGAACTATTGCTATTGGTAATTAATGAGTTAAAAATTTCGTTATTATTTTCATTCAATCAGCTCTGGGAAAACACGGAAAGCGACCTGGCCGAATACCGCAACGCCGAAGCAGTCATTCTAGACGACCGCGCGTTTCCGGTGGCAGGCCGCGTGTCCCGCCTCTGCCTGGCCTTGTCAGGACTCAGCGCAGAGGGCAGCGAAAACCTGAAAGTTGTCAGCTACGGCATCGGTGGCTGCTACTTGACGCGTTGGGACATTCCGCCCCGCTCTCGCGTAAGCATCGGTCGTGAGCGTAGAATAAGAAACGAGTAGTTTACGAAACAGAGAATTATTTTCGAACTTTGTCAACATGAGTGCCCAGCCAGCATGACAATAGCAACATGTCTGTTGAGGACATATTCTACGCGATTTTGCGTGTTTTCAGTGTTGTGTAGCCGCCATTCCAGTAGCAGCCAACATGTGAAAAGTGGTCAACTACGACATTGGCTATGGTGGCTTACACCAGCTCTCCAGTCTTTCTTCGTATCTAAGGTCACCTAAGGCAAATACTGTAGCTATCCCTAAGGTTACCTGCCTACATAAGGCAAATTCCACAACATGTCGGACTGACCAATGCGTCTTTGAAACACCTCAGTCGAATCGCATGCGTGTTATGGACCATGGTATTCTGTTGTTTGTATGGGAATTCAAAATTACCTTTCGTCTAACAGACTGATGCGTCAAAAGTACGTCCGTTTGACCAATTCTTTTTTTTATTTCAGTCGAAACCTCATGACACTGACTGGGACAAACATGGAACAATCATAATTTACGTAAGTTATATTCTTCTACAAATAAATGATTTTCACACAGGTAAAAAAATAAATTCTGGAGTATCTACTTACACTTTTGTTGACAAATTTTAGGACATGTCTGTTACTTTTTTCTTTCTGTCATTCTGCAATTCTAGAGCGATTAAATAATCATAAATCAGACTCAGAACCAGTACACATCTAACATTTATTTTCACCACAATTAGAAAATACTAGATAAAACGACTAACATATCGAATTTCAAGTTGACAGACGTAGAGCAAGGTGGTGCAACGATTTTCCCGCTCCTGGACCTGTCAATATTCCCGAGGAAGGGTGCAGCTGTGTTCTGGATGAACGTGTTGCCTTCAGGAGTTGTGGACATCCTTACCCAGCATGGAGCCTGCCCAATCGTCCGAGGAACCAAGTGGAGTAAGTACCAGTATAATTTGGCAACATACCTATACGGCCGTGTGATACCGGCTTAGAATAGCGTTACCCCATTTCTTTCCCGTGGGTGTCGTAAGAGGCGACTAAGGGACTCGAGGATTTCATTTGTATTACAATTTTTGGCGACAGGCTGACAACCTGTCACTATAGTGATACACGATTTTTCTGAAACGGCCCGCAAATATTTGTCAGACGTGGCGATAATGACCGCATTTTATGGCCGTTAACGATCTGTCTACCCGTGTATGTATATATTATGTATGTATTATATCTATTGTTGACATCCCGCTCATATAACACGGATTATGAAAAAGACCCAGACAATAATGTTCCTTATTTGGGTTCCATACCCAAATGGTACCCTTTTAGTGAGACGTGGTGAGACTCAGCTGTCTGTCTATCTGTCACCAGGTTGTATCTCATAAACCGTGATAACTAGACAGTTGAAATGTAGGTATTTCTGTTGCCGCTATAACAACAAATACTAAAAATGTTAATAAAATAATCATTAAAGGGTCACAAACAACGAGTTTTTTTAGTTCAGATTCGAATAAGAAACTTTTTTCGCATTTCCATAAAAAGTTAGATCTGATCGGAATTATGTATAGGAAAACTGTTTTCGCATTTCCATAAAAAGTTAGATCTGATCGGAATTTTGTATGGGTGATCGAAAATATTTTCTCGTTTTACCAACAGTTATCGAAAATTGTTCATAGTCTGATCATCATGTACCTATATTTTTTTTAGTTGCAGTGAAATGGCCCCATTACTTCAATAATCACTGGTGCCCGGCGTGGTACAGAAACCATAAACCAGTGACAACGGACATGTATAAGAAAATATTAGAAGAAAGAACATATAAGTACTGCAGTCTGAAGGGTATCGATAAAAATAAGTCGCTTAAAAACAGGCAGTATTAAAAGAGTGATAATCACAACGCTCTTTACAGTTGCCTTTCATCTGTGTATGGATGGGATTATGACAAATCGCAACAGAATCTTTGATGTCATTCATACAATCCTAAATTCAGCGACTCCAGTCTATATGATGAAATTTTAATAGTGACTGATAGCGAAAGCTCAGTGCGGGCTGGTGATAAGGAACAACTTTCTTCAAAGAATATAGGATGAAAAATGAAATTGAACCTCCCATACAAAATTGCCGATCCGCTGATTTGAGTTACTACGGATACTCAATCTGTTATGTCTATTTCAACCTATGTTCCTTGGGTAAAGTTGTACTTATCTTCAGCCTGTCTTGAGATTTTCGGCATCGGTCACTAGTAAAATTTCACCCTATGGATAGTATTATGACAAATTGCAACAAAAATATTTGATGAAATATTCATACAATCCCAAATTTTACTACACCATTTGTAAGTGCGATTCAGCGCTTCGCTATAATTAAAAAAACAACTTTTCACCACTGAGTTTGGGATCCATTAAAAAGCTTTATTTAAACAGTTGATACCTACTTTACACCTAGGATTAAATAAAAAAAAGTATTGTAGAAAATATTCATTTTATTTTCGATTAGACAACCTAAACTTAAGATAATTTTTGTCATATAATTCCAGCTTATTTACGTAGATACATAAAGATTTTGTACAATTTACATATCATAAGGCATAAAAGTAGATGTATCAATCTGATACCATTTCATTTAAATGTTAAAATAATTTGCCTGAATAACTCAAAATATTGAAACGGGGTCCTTACCGCGATTTTTTGATTTTTGTTGAATTTTCCGATATATCGACCGAGTTGTATTGGCCATGATCACGGAACAATTGCAACCCATACAACTGGGTCGAAATATCAAACAATTCAACAAAAATAAGTATCGCGGTTAGAACCCCGTTTCAGTATTTTGAGGTTATTATGTGTGACCGCGAAAGCTTAAAACAATTTGCCTGAAATCATAAAATGACCTACCTAAGTTAAGTTATTTAAAAAATATTAGTGTAAAAAAGTTATTAAGGTAAATAAAGAGAATATAAAACTAAAACGTTTTACCTACTTACAATAATTTCATCACTATAATACTATTTATATGGAAAGACTGTCATCTTAAAGCTAAAATTTATCTTTTGATTTATAACAATTCTAATTTTAGAGGTATCTAAAGGACGGACATATAAACGACACGAACTATATTACAATATTAAATATAATCTTTCCTTATAATAATATATATATATATAAACTTAAAAGAATACTCCTGCACTTTTTGTTAAATACCTAATGGAGCAGTAAAACACATATACCAAGGTATTTAAAGGTTTAACTTCGCTGAAAACCTTTTCTTCTCAAAAATACTTCTTTTCAGGCTTGGTTGGTAAATTTAAACAATTTTTACTCATAAATTATATGCTTATAAACATGTGCACCTCGGTACCTAGTTGTGGCAGTAGAATATTAAATCACTAGGTCGTTTACACTCTGCCCACCCCGCAAGGGGTACAGGCCGGACTAATGTCTGTAAGTGTATTACTGGGGATTATATAATCGTTATCCATTGTTTTGTTCAACTGAATATAAATTTTGTATTAGGCCTAGCCAGTGCTTACAAACTATTGAATATTTAAGGCATTTAAAGGCACATGATAAAAAAATACGATAAACGTACTTATTTAAACCTGTGATTATAATTTAAATTATGAATCTGGACAAGTATTTCGTCAAGACACCCATGTTTAGGAAATATGTATGTTCTATTAATATATTTTATTATAAAACAGAATTCTGATAAAATATAAGACTTTTTTCTTTAGCATTTTTAAATGCTTTTTCACTACTATTTATAAAACCACGAAACAGTAAGGCAGAGCTAAAATTACCTATTTTATATATTTCAAGTAATGAGATCGTGATATTCTGGTAATTTATAACTATTAACTGCAAAGAAGAATTAAAAATATGATTTAATCCTGTAGTCATTAGAACACATTTATTAAAAATAAAATCACCAAGGCACTATACGATTACAGGGAAAATGCTCGTAGGAAATGAAGAGTTATGAAACGTATAGAATACCTACGTATTTAAATGCACTTATAATCAAGACACATTATTCAATCGTTCAGTCTTTTCAATGCTTATCTATCCTTATTTTACCGACATACCAACAAATCCAGAGTTATCAGGAACTTAAGCATTTTTGGATATGTGACTAAAATCTTCCAAATCAAATTTCACATATTTCGTCACTTTCATTTCTTTCACATCTACTAGGACACACTAGTTATTTAAGATGAGTGACACATTTACTTAAATCATATTTGCCGCACGATGTTGCGGTATTTGACAGCCGCTTTCACATGCGGTTTACAAACAACTCCTCCTTTCATCAGTAACACTGGACCAGCAAATTCCGAAACTTCATGTAGCAAATGTGTGAACTCTCTTAAGGCGAGTGTAGCCGTTAAAGACCTCGACAGTGGCGCACACGAAAAAGTACCTAAAAACGGCCACTTTAGGTATTAATTGCCATAACTTTAATTATAGCTAATATTTCATTGAGTTTGCAGGTTCTAATTTTACTTAACAATAAAACTAAAACTTCCTTGGGCATCAGATATTCTGATAGATTGTTTGTATAAAGCCTTTTATTGTAAAGTGGCGCCACTGTCGAGGTCGTTGACGGCTACACTCGCCTTAAGCTTTAACTAGTGATTATTTTTGCCCCTTTACATAATTTGCTATTTAAATAATAATGAGACCCAGAATGGTTTACATAGCGGTTTCTAATGGTTGACTGTGTGATCTGTGTGCCTCAGACAAATGTGGTATGGGGCTGGACTCACTATCCTCAAACTCGAAGTTGGTTTCCAACAACGCCTCCGACTTGGACCGTGAGTGTAGCTCTGGGGTCGGAGAGTCGTCGAATGACCTGCAGAGAAAAAACACAAATTACACACACACATATATCATATCTATAATCCCTTGCGGGGTAGGCAGAGCCCAAACGGCCGCAAAAACGGACATTTATGTCACGTCTGACAAATATTAGTTGTGTATTGTATGTGTATGTGTATTTATTTGACTATTATCAAATAATTATTTATCTTGTCCCCGCACGTATATATTTCTTACTTAGTTTTACAGGTTGGCTGGAAGTAGGGTTTCGTTCCCGGGACCCGGGAATCGGGAATTCCCGGGAAAAACTTTGTTCCCGGCGACGGGAAATTTTAATTCATTTCCCGGGAATTCCCGGAAAGTTTAAATTGTGGTTTAATGCTCTTAAAATCTACATTATTGATAATTATTCTCAGACAAATAGCACAAAATTTCTGAATTTAAAATTAAACAATAATAAATGCTTCCATGATCTAGTGATCTGATCGTTTGTTTTAGGATCTGGAGGTATCTGGTTTGAATCTCAAAGGAAACATACAAAGTTGATATTTGTCAATTTATCACTTTGTGAGATCGTACCCAGTTTTGTTGGGTTAGGGCCTTGCAAGTTGATTCACCTAATTGACTGTAAAAATGACAGATTGGTGCTTCGGAGGGCACATTAAGCCGTCGTCCCAGCTGATGTCTATGAATACTTAAGCAGATTGCACACTTGTCGTCCGTCGCTGCGTATTTTTAACGCACCATAAAGCATGCGTTTGTCCGACAAAAGGAAATTGTGAATTTCGATCTTATTCCCAATTAAATACGGCTACAGTGCATAAACGCACGAATCATAAGCAGGAAAACAACCATAGATGGGGTTTTTAACCAAGTTAGTTACGAATACCCACTAAGACTCTGACCCCAAGGTTCATTGGGTCGTTTTTCGATTTGTTGTCCTTCACGATATGATGATGTAAATGGATCATTATAATTCCTAATTGATTTCTTTTTTATTTATTATTGTATATCAATATCTGACCGTATAACTTAACGTCTGTATAAGCGTTCTCTGTGAAAAACAACAGTTTGCCCTGCACTCGCCAATCTGCGGGCCTAGCGTGGTGAATATGGCAAAAACACTACTTATGAGGGAAGGCCCATATCCAGCAGTGGACTCTTGTGGCCGTTTATGCTAACTGTGCTATAAATGTCTGACACATGTTCGCTCAATCCGAAGATCTTGGGATTCGATTCCCATAGTGTTTATATTTGACAATTTAGGCTGATTGACCAGTTTATTTTTATTAATAAAATTATTTATTACGTAGAGCACGTTAAGCCGTTGATCCCGGTCGCTGTTTTGAAATTGTTACACTGATCATAAATAAAGTTGTTAAGACGGTTTAAAAACTCAGAGACCAGGATAGGCTCGTTCAGTACTCGTATGACAGTGTTAACTTTTTAAGTATGTAATTTAAACAATTAAATAAAGTGTTTAGCTCCTTTTCTTATCGAAACACAGCAAAACAAGAAAGTATTAAACTTTTCCCGGTTCCCGGGAATTCCCGGGAAAAGCGAAAATAAATTCCCGTTTCCCGGGAACTGAAAATGGCCGGGAAAAACGAAACCCTAGCTGGAAGAGATCTCTTTATAGAGATAGGCTCACCTTTGTGAACTACTTTTAAGACAAAAACTATTGTATTGTTAATGCACAATAAAGAATATATATATTTGAGGGTCATTCGCAAAATTGTGTATCGCCATAGTGACAGCTTGTCAGCCCATCGCCTAAAATTGCAATACACACCCTCGAGTCTCTAAATTGCCTCTGACGACTCTTATGGGAAAGAAATGGTGTGATGCCGGCATCCAACGTATTTTGCATGAAATTATAAGACATGACACGACTAAAATATCTCCTATCGTTTTCTAAACCTATTTGACGGAAAGTGACAGCAAGTAAGGAGAATTTATATCCCGAATTCAGGCAATTCACAACAATAACAATACTAAGAACTATATTTTTTTAATTTCTTAGTTTCGTTTATGACTATTTCACGGTCCCGTATTCCAACCCCAGCCGCAGTCAATATTTATTCGCTTTCTTTTCATTAACGAAAGTAAACAGTTACCTGGATAGTTCTCTGGGACTGGAGTCGTAACTAGGAATGTTTTCTGAAGGCGATGTGTCGTAGGAATATATCGGCGGGTGCGGCGGCGAAGGGAGGTTGTCTTCGTAATACTGCTGTTGGTCTGTGAAACGTAAATGATTATATAGAAAGTTGAAAGCATTTTGCTGGCATAACGAAATACTATTTTTAAGAAACCGGATCCTGAGAATGCTCAGACAACTAAATAACGCAGACAGTCTATAAATTTATAAGCTATACTTTGTAGCACGTTCACACCATGTCAATATGGGCAGGGAAATAGTAAGGGAAGTGGGCTTCGCGAGTGTGTGAACAGGGTTACTCGCGCTTCTACTCGTCATGCCACTGCCACTTCCCGTGCTCCTTCGAATATCGGCTTTTTGTGCGCGAGTCAAAGGAACGGCAGCACGAACGCTTGTGGAATGTATTGTTATCTCGCTCACTCGTATTGGTGCGAGAAGAGTATAACGGCAGTGTGTAAACACTCACTCGCATTGATACTTCAGCGGAAGTATTTCGAGCAATATTCGCGATAGCGGCAGGAGCAGGAGCATTTGAATAGTGTGAGTGAACGTGCTATTATAAGTATTGTGACAGATCAGTTATACGAACATAAATGACGAATGTAAATCTAGTGAAGAATACAGGTGACTTTATAAAAGTACCTTTCTATTTATGCCGCGTGCAAGTGTTTCACAGTACACCGATTACAATTTTAGTGCAAACAGTATTTGCTCTATAGGATTCGTTTTATTCCTTTTCTTTTGATCGTATGAAACGGCGTAAAATAACAACTACTCCTGTTTTCGCATATTATGTTGAGAATAAATTAGTCTGCTATATTTAAAATATTTAAAACTATAGTACGTAGAAATTTGTATAATAAAATAACTGCTGTTTGGTTGGTTTAGAAAAAAATCTTTATAAAGTTTGCAAAGTAGATTCTTACCAGCAATATTCTTCCTCTGCCCAAAAGTGGTAGTTGGCATCGCGCCGGGCTGCGGCTGCTCGGGCATTTTCGACCTTAACTCCATGAGAAACGACAGCTTCGGCTGCCCACCAAAAGCCGGCGCTCCATAACCATAGATCTTTCCCTCTCTTTCCAACTCGCGCTTCAACTCCATATTGTCTTTCTCCCTCAGTGGTAAGGTGTCGGAGTTGTAATACTGATCGCTGGTCGGGGAAAGAGTGTCGTCGTCTTGCGGAGGTAGACCTCCAGGATGGTGGATTATTGGTAGTTCCTCAGTAGTGACTGTGTTCATTGAGGGGGCTCCGCTGACTGGTCCTGAATTGTCTCTGTAACCTGAAATCGAAAATAAGAGCTGTAGCTAAAATGCAATTATCTGTACCGTTATTTCCATTCTTACTAAATCCATTTCACGAGTAAACGGCTTGACAGATTTGGACACGGACGAAGATTTTGAAGTTTGTTACACATATATAACTATACTAAACTAACTATATAACGGATAGGCTACTTTTTGTGGAAAATTAAAAACGCTGCGGATAAAACCGCGATGAGAATTTTTAGTTGGTTATTTAATTGTGTAAGTGCATTCGTGTAGGTATAAAGCATGTCGGTGTAGAGCTTAAACATATGACAAAACAATCTGTCAATGACAGTAGCTAAATAAGTGTGACAAAGAAAGCTTAGCCACTGGAATGGGTGTGAGCGGGAAGGCATGATTGTTGTTCGCCGTATACAAACTATTTATTTGTGTGGTGTACGTGTTTTATGTCTTCTTTATGAATACGGTATATCCAAGTAGTCAATTTATTTTGTGTAATAATTTTCACTGTGCATATTTTCAATAACATTGATTGAGAATAGTGATGTCAAGTAATATTTGAGGTCAATAATTTTAAACAAACATCTTCATCATTGTATTATCTACCCAGAAAAAACACCGTATTCTGTGTGTTTCGATTTCGACTTACCTTCATTCCTATACGCCAAATTGAACGGTTTATTGATATTATTATTCTGCGGCACGGAATACTCTGGCGTGACCGGCTTTTTCATAAAAGTGCTGTGTTTCAACGGCATCACATTGGCGTTAGGATTGTGAGCCTCGTATATGTCGAAGCTCTGGTTGTCTTCCATTGAGGAGTTGAACTGACTTTTCTCCATGGATTCCATGGAGGTTGTGGACGCCAGCATTTTCTTGTAGTCCGAACCTTTGGTTAGAGTTTCTGTTGATCTGGTGCTCTGTAAAATCAAATGTTTGACTTACAACCTGTTTTAAACCAGACGATATGCATACGGGAGCGTCACAGGCCAACAGTTTTGAAACCGAATTTCTTTAGGCATGAGACTCGACTGCCGAATGAGTATCATTCGTGCTGGACCAGTCATTTCATTAGGCCTTAATTTAGGTAGGTATTTTCTAAAAAAATCTCAATCTCTCTTTTCGTGTGGGTCACCGAATCATCCAACGACCCGATGTTCCGGGTTCGATTCCGGTTGGGGCACTTGCAAAGTTGATATTTATCACTTCGTAAATTATTCAATTATACATTATACAGGGTTATTTTTTATTCACCCCGGAAATTTTACAGGGCAATTCTACTCATGATTCTAAACAACTTTTATTATGGGGTCACCTGCGAAATCGCGAAAAAAAATCCAGCTGTTCCATACATTTTGTTCGAGTAGGTATGAATTTTTCTATGGAGCAGCTGTTATTTTTTCGCGATTTCGCAGGTGACCCCATAATAAAAATTGTTTAGAATCATGAGCAGAATCACCCTGTTAAAGGACAATGCTAAAAAAAAACCCAGACCCGGCATAAACGGTACATATCTCAAAGTTTTCGTTAATATTGTAATTACATACAAAAAATAAAATTTAGTGACAATTCATTTTTTTTAAGTAATATTTTGCTAATTCATTTTTCGCAGGAATAATTTATAAACAGAATCAATTTTAAAAGTATTTTTACAGGTTGCTTCATTTTAGGTTGTGTTACACGGAAAAAGGCCTTTTGTAGCTGCGCCCATATTATGAGTGTTCTATATTACTTGGGTTGGGCCAGATACCAAGATAATTTCAATCATCCCGGCAATACGTTGGAAGATGTCATCTTAGATTTAGATAACCATTGAAGGAAAAGCCATTGTAATATCTATTAATAAAACATATTTCATTTACCCTTGATTTTTTATTTACTATATTGCAGATTATGTATAAGGCGTCGTTGCCAAAATAGATGCATAAATGTCATATTTGGCACAAAGTAAAGAAAGAAAAAAGAGTTTCCCATTTTCTAAGTATAAAATATATCTCCTTACAAAAAACAACTAGCAATTAATGGCATTTAAAAAAAGATTTCGACAACGCCCCCTACCGAATATTTTGTCACATACGAATACCTAAAATCTGAGATACATTTCATTTGCGCCGGGCCTGGGTTTTTTTTCCATACATTGTGAGCATTGTCCTTTCCGGGGTGAATAAAAAATAACCCTGTATAGCAGTCAACACACTTTTAGCGAACAAACCTACCTGTATATTGAACTTTAAGTTTTTTTTGTAAGGAGAAATTCAATCGCTCAGTTGTTAAATATCTTTCCGTTGTTTCCAATATAAAACAGGGTTCATCGGGTCGTTCGTCGACTCGGTGTCCCACACGAAAATAATAAGTATAATATAAATGTATACACTCACCATCTGCGCTAGTTTTCTCCTATAAGCCGTGTCAGGGAATCCACCATTGATGCTTCCGATAGATCTGACAGAGTGGAGCGATTGGCGGATAGAGTTCCTTCGTTCTAGTCGCTGAAGATGTCTGCAAAAGATACCAACGATTACATATTACCGCAAATAAAAACAAAAAATCTTGATCTCCATCTTTGATATGATTTGTTTAGATTGCATACAAAAATCTTTACCATTTATGTTTATACGCCAGATTCCATAGTTTTCGCGCTCGGTTTAATATGAGGTCATGTTTTGATCATAAATACCTGTGCTTGGACTTGGAATACCAGCAGATGAGTGCAGCTCCCACCAGGAGTACGGCAGCGGCGAGGATGCCAATGAACGCCACGGCCAGCAAGTCCCCGCGCCAGGACAGAGGGTCTATAGAGATCTTCGGGTCTGAAATGACAATCAAGGAATAAGAACTGGACTTCTTCTTTACCTGTGGGTCACCGAATCGTCTAACGACCAGATGAACCTGGTCAGCGTTTTTCAACCGCCTTCTAGACTAGTAGGTAGGCCTCTGACATGGTTGTGAAACGACCGGCTTCTAAGTAATTATATACAGCAAACGGGACTGGCGGCTTAATGTGCCTCCGAAGCACGAAACCATATTTCTTTTCAGATAATCAGGTGGTTTAGACCACAGTGTTTTAATCAAACTGGAAACAAATTCACAAAGTGAATATCAACTTTGTAACTGTTGAACATTTGCGCCGCAGGCAGTCGCACCACCACTGCGCCACATCGGTCGACAGAATAAGTATAGGACTAAAGTTCTATTTACTTGGCTAATCCAAAAGAATAAAAGCGGGAGATTTTCAAATTTATAAAGGTATAAAATTCATAAAATTGGCCAATAACTAGAAATAGATTTTTTCTGGAGAAATCAAATACTCGTTCTATAGATGCATTGCTTAAATCAGTGCAGTTGCCCCACACTCTGATTCCGTATCACAATCAGCAACATTTCATACAGTTTAACAAAGAAAACTCACCTATTTCACAGATAAAAGGATTCTTTTGATTACAATCCGTGATCTCGACCGTAGAAAACGCAAAAGAGGTGCATTGAGTGACGTAATCAATATGGTTAACCCAAACTCTTTCTCCATGTTGGAACCACTGGTTTTGACGCTGTACAAAATCGTATAGAGCTGCGTAGTTGCCAGATACGTATGGCATGGACGCGTTGTCGGACTAGAAAATAAAGTAAGATATAAATTTAAACATCAAGTAATAATAAAATAAGAAAACTTGCTGGTTCTAAGATTTTTTTTTGTTCGTCTCATTAGCCATTATTCGGATAGATGATTCTGATATGGACCGAAAGTACTTTTCTATATGTTTAAGGTGATTCTATTTCTATGAACGAGTAATATTCAAAAAGAAAGTTAGACACGGTCAAGTCAAATACCTTTTCCGTGGCCAATGTAACAACTGCCGTATTTATGTGATGTACTTATTCTTTGTTTAATGTTCAAAGGCATATTACACAAGCTCGAAAATTATCTTAAAGATAGACGTCTGGTCAGTAGTAACAGTTGCTCCAACACAATGTATGAGGTAGATAGATAGATCATATTTAATCCCGAATTTGAATATTAAATTTGACATAGGTTTAACTTTGACATGTATATTTGTTTTTAATTCACTGTAAGTTTACTATTCTTTTTTTTAAGTATTATGTTAAGTACCTAGAGGTAGATTTGACTTTCTAAAAGATAACTTGTAAATTCCTACTTAGAAATAAGAGATTCGATTGATTGATTTTGATATTCTCTAATAGATTTAGGGTTATGATTAATGGGCCCAATCCAATATTTTTAGTATATAGAATAATAAAACTCCTTACCAAACAGAACAGCCTAGCTTCTTCGTAAGTCATAGGCGCGCCCACGTACATATAACACGTCCCAGCTATGTGGTCCCACCCTGGGGGGCATTTCCCCCCTCCCAGGACTGTCAGGTTGTTCATGTAGTACGGTCTGTAGTCGACTTCGAGGAGCAAAGGATTGTCAGATTGGTCTCTTATTCGGCCGGCCACGGCCAAACTCTCGTTGTAGCTCCAGTAGTTGTGTTTCGCGTCGATTCGTGTTCGCCAGAGTTCCAGGGAACTGAGGGAATAGTGTTTGGTGATTTATTTGAACAAAATTCTTCAAAAAATGTTGGTCGTTAAGCACAACATGGGCTCAAAGTACAGTAGGTTCTAGTAATACATTGATGTCACATCTAAGTTTTAGGATTCTGAGGAGATGTAACATACAGAACTATTCGTTTTTATATGCAGTTCTTATTTTGATGGAGCTATTAAGTATAATGCATTTTGACAATGAATGGTCGTTATGTGAATTGTGAAGCTGGGTGATAATGAATTCTTGAAAAGTGAGTTAAAATATTAGATAGGTTGAGGAATTAATTCAATATGAAAATAGAAATAGACTGACACATTTTTTTAATATTTTGAATAGTTAGAAGATTATAATTACAGAAAAATTTAATGTTTTAAATTCTGGCACGTAATCGATTTTAGACTAAAATACGTTACGAAATCCACCACCAAACCCGCCACAACCCAAAGTTAGCACTGTGCTGTGATGAAAATTAATATTACTTGGTCGATAAAACTTACCTCACGAAATTTGGATTATAGTCAACAAAGCTGGAGCAGTCATGCAACAAAAACATGCAAATCAGATACATATAATATTATTGTTTATTTATTAGATAATAGGTTTCTGTGGAATCACATCATCAGATATGGGGCATGCTTTGCAAGATTGCAAAATCTCGGTCGCCCGGGAACTTGACGTCTCCTTAAGTATTTTATTTAGATATATTAATAATATTATGTTCACATAATACGTTAAGCTGGGGAGGTAAATATAAATTAATACCTAATAATATTTAATAAATGGAATAAAACATCTTGATCTATACCTAAAGATATATACTTACTATATAATATAATATTACATATCACCTGCCAACATTTTTTTTTGTATGAAGAAATTTACAATACAAGCTAATTATTAAAAACAAAAGTTTCAAAGTTATATTTTCCGTTTAAAATCCACCATTTTGAATGTCTGTGTCTTTTGAATGAAATTATATAAGAACACCTTAAATGTCAACATCCGTCTGGCCCCGAGGTCTAGCCGTTTGGGCTATAGCCGTGAAAAAGAATTTGCTTGTACCAAATACATACTCTCGAAAACGTTGCCTTCCTCCGGATGCAGTCAAGTAAAAATCAAGGTTTTATTGTATTCCGAAAAAACATTCAGTATAATCCCAAGCAGATTTAAAATATCCACAGCAAACATGCCATACTTACATAGATCTGTTGACCGTTATCATTTCATAATCATTGTCTGGATTAAAGAAGATGTTATCAACATAATGTTGCCCAGCTGTTCCGGCTACTACAGTAGCGCGGCCTTCACGGTCTAAAGCATAATTTCTGGAAATAATAAAAGATAAACTTACTTACAAAAATATTTAGGAAGAATATTACACACACAAAAATTTAATTTATAAATTTGAATTATTGGTAAGATCACCGAAACACAAACACGGCATCTCAACTCAAGGCGACAAAACACTCATCTGGCAATGTGGTGATTAGCTGCTATTTCTTAACGAGCTCTAATTTCCTACATAGCGCCAGCGAAAAAACAATTCAAACTCCGTCATGGGCTAGATTAGCATCATCCTATTCTCGAGTCATAAAAAGCACCAATTCATTGACAAAAAGAAGTGTCAATAAATTATCCCGGCAAAAATTCCATCATCCGCCAAGACGAGTTTAAAGTCGCAAGTTCAGAGTAGTAGCATTACTCGAATTCGATTGATTGGCTTTACATGGCTACGTGCCTTTGTCTTCTTACCCGTATAAAAGAATATAAAAAACAAAAGAAGGCGGGAAGGTACTTTGACATGAGCATGGCAGGAATAATTATTTAGATCGCGAGAGATATTATTATCACGATATATTTATGTAGACGCTATAAGTTATTGTTAAATATTGCGAATAGTGAGTACGAGTATAAAACTTGTATTGGACATCTCCGTGCTTTCAGTGTCTCGATATAAAACTTACTTATAGAATCCATTGTGCGATGTGGTCTGATAGATCGGCAGCCTGACTTTATCGAACCCTGACACTTCCAAGATTCTCATACCGGTGTTTTCGTGTACGTAGTTGTATGTGAAGTTGGAGACGATCTGGTGCAGAACTATCACATCCTTGTACTGGGCTCGATGGCGAGTGAAGTAGTTGCGGTAGATAGTCACCTCTTGGTAGGGGGATGATTGACGACCTGGAATTTATAAACAATTTAATCAATCATATTTTATATTCTGATAGGGCTGTTGTTATTCTGATAAGGATTGCAAATCACGCGCCATTAAAGATCTGCTATCATTTTGTTAAGCTTAAGCTGGAAAAATCGCCGACTTAAGAATAGTTTGGGGACCTGCTAGAATGAATAGGACGACCTTAAAGCAAATAACTAAATGGAATTGAAATTGATTGAGGATAGGAAAAGGGAAAGACCTTATCCCCTATCAAACACTTTTTCTTACCTTCAATTTTCAAGCAAGGCAAGTCATGGTTTCCGTAGAATAAGTTGTTGTGAATCCATCCCCTCAAAGAAGTGGCAGAACCTCTGGAATCAGCTCGAATTGCTAGACCTCCAACATTGTTGCGAATCAGATTGTTCTAAAAAGTAAAACAATTTATCAATTAACTGTATCATAATAAAAATACTATTGTTTAACTGCTGTTATAAGACTTACCCTAAAGACCAAAGTCTGTGTATTCTGCACATCTAATTTCACAGCTGATTGGCAAGTCGTGAAATTCCCGTATAGTTTCAGGCAGTTGCCATCTATTTCGTTCCTGATGATGGAGACAAGGGGGTTGACTTCGCCAACTGATTGATACGTGATAGCACCGTCTCTGTTGTTATGGAACTCGCTGTTTGATATGTTGTGCTGGACGTCACGGTCTGTAAATAATGAATAAATCATTTAGAAAAAAATCACGATAGAAATTTTGACTAATTAATGTGGAATACTTACTAAATCCAATAGCTGATATAGGCAACGTGACGATTTCAGCAATGAATCCGTGAACTGCCGAAGCTCCATTGGCGAATAACTTCACGCTCAAACTGGCACCATCCGTTTTGAACAGCTTCTTTTCATCAGGAGACCCATTCTCCAAATACCCAATCATAGGCGCTGTGATGTTATAGATATCTCCGTCGTATAAAGTAAGGGAATCTCGCTTTCCATAGTTTATAGTGTGGTTAAATAAGTTGTACTGAAGCAGTCTGAAGCCAAAAGGTTTTACCCTGTACATGCTTTTGAAAATCTTTACGCAATTCACAGGATTGTTGTCGTATTTGTAGTAAAGGAGGACTCTCTCCTCAACAATTACTACTTTGCTACTGTCGCAAATGTCAATAAGTGAGAATAAATGAAAAGGAAGATTCAAATCTTTTAGAGGAGTAAAACTTGATTCTTCTGATTCTCTGCCTTCTCCAGTGAGTGAAATAGCACTAACACCTTCTCCAAGAACATCGTGAATACTATTAAACATCATGTTTATCGTGTCCGTCGGGGAAACCAAATTTATACCGTGATGAGCGCATTTACTGATATTCACGTTTCTAATCATCGGGTTCTTGACAATACTTTGAATAGCAGGAGACTTTTCATTGTGAAGTAGACCAGCACCAACGATTTGAACATGTACAATTTCACTTTCGATTTTCTTCATCGTATCATGTGTGTGGTGATCGTGAATTCTATGTTCGTAGAGTGAATACTCAAATTCAGGATTAGCGAATCTTATGCCACCCCAATAGTCAAGGTTTTCTTCGAGGTTTCGTTGCCCGCAATGAATAAAGACAAAATCTGAGTCCCATTTACATTCGTGCCTGTGTCCATACAGCTGGCCATTCAAACGGATCGGGCAGTCGTCATAACGATCTTCAGTGCCAACGCATTGTAAAGGTTCAGGCCACGACCAGATTCTGGACAATGAATTGCTGTGGTATTCGACTCTGCGATCATGTGCAAAGAAGACATTAATGGGATCAAAGCCCAGTTCCCGACAAACGACTTGAGCATTTCTTTCAGTAAATCTGTTGTCGCACATAGGCACCCATTGTAGCGTAGTTTTATTATAGTATTCTAAAAATCCTTCATTTGTTTTCTCAACTAGGTTGTCACTAATAGAACAATTCCTTCCTGAGCATAGCCGAATGGACTCTAGCACTTTCAAATTTTCTAATTGCCTTCTATGTTTGTGATGGCTTTGGGCGTATTGACTGACATCCCTTTTGGCTATTCTATTTGTTTCTATGTTGCCAGCAGGAGTGATTGGCCTCATTAGGATTGGAAGTTGACTGTGACCGACAGCACGAAGCGTACCCATGACGAGTATGCCAACATTTGGAGCAAATTCAAGAATGACTCCTGGGTGGATGCTCAGAGTAACGTTGGGCATTACAGTGATGTCAGATTTTACTATGTATGGCGCTAGTCGAGATTCTATAATAAGATCTTGATTTAAACGTCCGCCGAGCTCATTAACATTCATTCCAATATCTTGACGGAACGTGACAGACACACTAGAGTCGTAACTATCTTCAAGTAGATATGGCAAATAAGAGGCTACGGCATGGTTGTTCCAATCGTCAAAATCGAATATTTGTTGTTTAATTTCCTTCTCGATCGAACTGCCCCACCAGTTTTCGGTAACGTCGAGTAAGTTTTCAATCTTTGCAGTCTTGATACCGGCTAGGAGAGTATACTGTAACGCATTGTTACCGAAAAGGTTTCTGCTAACTTTGACTTTCTGTATTCCCTTGAACCCGATTACATACGTCGGATCGACGTTTCTAAACAAAGCTCCACGATTCATTTGCACAGTGTATCTATTGTTCTTTACTTGATTATATACGAATACAGCATAAATCAGTCCCATGATCTCACTTTGGCTATCCATGTAGAATTCTACCATATACAGTCCATTGTTTCTTTCAATAATATTCCGATCTACTTTCATCTTTTTCTCCATTCCTCTAATAGATACTAAGCCAGTCTTACAATTGTTATCCGTAAATATATTTTTGGTTATATTGACTTCCGCGAAATGCCCGTCAATGACTAGACCAAACTGTTGATTGTTTCGCCAAGTATTGTTATACATGAACACAGAATGTGTGAAGTTTTCATTGTATTGCCATACGTAGGGCAAGCTTATGTCAAATCCACCATTTCTATTTCTTTCTACAGTATTATCTTGAAGAATGTAATGATATAAATTGTTTGAGCTTCTTAGATCTCTAGCGAAGTGGTAAAATCCTTTACCATTATCTGTAATCAAACTGCTGTTGACCATTATAGTAATTTCAGTTATATTGCTGTCATGAATGTCCCAGAAAGGTGTATTTACGTATATTGCTTCTTCCTTATTGTGGGCAATTTCAGAACTGAAAATTTTAATACTTTCGTTTGCTTTTCGTAAGAAATGATCGCCAAGCTCATTTAAATATCTATTGTAGTATAGCGCTTTAACCCCCTTTGTATTTCCTTTGATTTTGGAATTTACAACTTGTAGGGTAGGTACTGGCCCTTTGACTATTCTATTTCTAATATTTTGTACTGGTGCTATAATTGAGCTAACTACGAGAACCACTCCTCCTAGAGCTACTCGGCCACTTTCATAGGTCAATACAACTCCGAATGTATTGCTAGTCGTTGGGAAGGTGGCAAGGTCTCGGTCTAGACACCATTTTGTACTAGCCTCATTTATATTTTGTGAATCATAAATGCAAATATTCTCCGTTGAAAAATTGTGGATCGGATTTAAAAGTTGCAGTCCAAGAACATAACCAGGGTTGCAATTGATGTTGTATGATTTGACGACGTTTTCTCCGTAATGTTTTGTAAACACTAAATGTCTTGTTTCGCCATTTACTAAACTTATGTCAGTTTCGTAATCAGGTATCATGATTGGATGGTAATTGGATTCATCCATGTTGAAACCTGGTTCTAAGTTAAACCATCCAGCCAGTTCCCTTTGTAGAGGGCCCGTTATGTGGGGATTGTGGAAGATTCCAGCTATTTCATTATTTTCTATTACTGAACTATATACTTTCAAACCAAGCTGCTTGAAACTTATTCCGCTGCCTTTGTTGTTGCTGAATTCCGAATTTCGTACTGTATTTACGGCGTCTGCTCCATATAAATCTGAGTATAGAATTCCTAAGCCGTCGTGGTAGTTATTAGAAAACCTTACACTTTCTAAGCTATGTCGAGCAAAGTCTATCTGAACAGCTGGTTTGAAAGCATTCGATGAGTAATCTAACAAACCTGCTTTCTCCACAGTAACGTACTGTAAGTCTGTTCTTTCTGAAATTACACTGAATCTCATTCCAGCCCAGCTGGTTTCATAACACCTTATGCCGACATCGTTTTCATGTGTGCAGGAATTCTCAAAGTTATCCATAGTCTCAGCCTTACATTTTGTGATATCGTTATCGAATTCAGTACATTCAACATTTGAAACGACAATGTCTTCGGTTTTCCCAGCATCAGGAATCTCGTTGGGTTCCAAAAACCAATCATCGGGATTTAAAGCCAGGCCAAGTTGATGGCATACAAGAGCCGCATTTACGATGTTCCATCGATAGTTGCATACTGTCCCCCACTTTCCTTCCATTTTAACTTGAAGCCTTCCCTCTTGTTGTGTTCTTCCACCCAATAGTCTTATCGGTACAACAGGCTCAACATAACCAGGTGTAGTTGGATCAATATCGGCATCGGTTTCATAAAAACTGTCATTTGACATCACCACTTCTTCTTTTAGAGTGAATGTTATGTCATTTGGTCGTTTTCCTCTGGCATCTAGTTTTCCTGCTATCATCATTCCTATCGATGGAGGGAATTTCAATGTTACGCCTGGATTTAAAACAAGTTTACCTCCGGGTCGTACATTTATATCTTTATCGACGTCGTATTCGCCTTGTCTCAGTATTTCGATTCCCTCTACTTCTCCGCCAACAACAAATGTACCCGGTATGTTAAACTGAGGTACATACAAAGAATTGTAATTTATTTGAGTAGCGCCAGGATTACTACTATGCAATAAATATGGCATGTATTGAATTTTCGCCAAATTATATCTATCTTTTCTGTGGAATAGGCGGTTGTATATTTTTTCTTCTTCGCCGAAACCAAGCCAGTTGTAGGTACAGTTGAGTATTTTGCTCTGATCTTCTACATGTGAGCCTATTTCATACTGAGCTTCAGGATTATTGATTATGTTTCTAAACACGTCAATATTGCTAGATGCTAAGACTATTGCGGCTGCTACTCTACTTCTTGGAGTAAGTCTCGCTGATACGCCATCTAGCTGTTCAAAAGGTTCTCTTATTTTATTATCTCTTAAATAGTTTCTAGAGAATAATATGTATTGCAGGTCACTGTACGGCGAAAGCCCGAGATTTACTACAAACGGACCTTTATTACCAAAGAAATAGTTATGTTGTATGTTAAACCTTGCTGGTAGTATTTCAAATTCTTCTAAATACTTCCCTTCTATTCTATTCATTATCACAATTGCACCATAACTCCCGTGTTCAAAATAATTATATTCGATTCGTCCAATTACGTTAAGGGCTGGTTGAATTTTCAAGGGAACTTTTTGGTTTACATAAAATCTATTGTGTCCAATTTGTAAGTTGAGCAATTTTGTAGGCGTATTGTATCGCCAACAAGTTGATATGTCTATTGTGCTTTCCACACTGCTATTAAACCAATTTCCAGTAACATTTACCCAACTATCTCCACAGTAGTTTCCATGTAAAATGCTAACATCAAGATTTTTAAATATTTCTGAATATTCTACGACTGTTGTCTGGTTTACAGGAATGTATTCAGTCTCTTGTGTGTTATTTATCCATACAGCAATACCGTAACCTTGATTAGAGCTAATAATACTCTTTGATATGTTTCTGTTCCCACCAGTTACTGTGATATTGATTCCATCTCCTTGATTGAATGATATTCTACTTTCAGTAACATTAACATCTCCGGCACCATTAACTACCTGTAGACCAGCTACGTGATTATTGTTCGATATCGAGCTTCGGTGAATATGAACTTGGCTTCTGAGGTTTTCAATTATTACTCCTCTCCCGTTATTGTCGGATATAATACTGTCCGTGACATTTAAGTCGTAGAATTTATTGACCCCTGAAGTCAGTCGTAAGAATCCCGTTATATCAGTTCTGGTGTTGGCACGAAACCTCACATGCATTCTGCTTCTGGTTGACGTGACACTTTGCGGTCTGGTGAGGTTTCGTATGCTGAATGACATAAGCAATTTATCTTCGCTGGTCAAACCATCATAAATATAGATTTCTCCTGTATCGTTTTGGTTAGTCAGTAACTTTAAAAAACTCAATGTTAAAACGTGGTCGGAGCGAGTGTAAAACTTTTGGCTGCAGTCTCTTTCCATATTCGAATACCTTGACTGTTCTATCGACATTTGAATTGGAAATGTTTGACTAGGTGTTGATGCTAAAGTACATAGATCGAAGATTTCACTTCTGTCAAATTTTTCGTCAACGCTCATTTCATGCACAACATATTTGACTCCATCTCCGCCATTGTCATGAATCAGGCAGTTTTCAATCTTGGCCATACCATACGTTGAGTTCACATAGACGCCGTAACCTCTATTGTTTTGAATCGTGCAGTTGTTGATTACTATGGGAGCGTTCGGTGACGTCACGTTGATAGCGTTGAAAGCAGAGTTAGTAATTTCTATATCTTCCATGACTGGAGGTACGCCTATTACGTCTAGAGCACTTGTGGCGTTGTTGCCTCTTCCAACACCAGCATTCTTTATAACAATGTGTTCTAATCTTGACATTGAGGTGGGTACGTATAACGTATTAACAGCGGTGAGAATTCTTTCGTAAACGGCATTTTCGAATCGAATACCTCTCCAATGCCGTTCTGTACTGCTGCTGTCGTGGTGCGGTAGGCATTGTATACCTAAATCAGGATGGTAGTCGCAGACGCCTGAGCCCAGTTGCCGCGAGTTCCAATCACATTGAAACATATCATATTCAGTTCCTCTGCATTTAGGCTCTTCAAATAATAATCTAGCCCGCCTGCCAGGCTGTCGGTCCATCCAATTGTAAAACGAACCGCCCATAAAACCTAATTGTCTACACGCTGTCTCCATATCGCTGACTGTCCAACTGAAAGAGAAAAATAATATCAGTTTAAACAAAGTTTCATGTGTAGGGTACCTGGCACAGCTGATGTTTTGTATTTATGCCTAAAATGGGACCGGGCCCCTAACAGCAGCAGACAACTACGTCGTCGAGGTAGGTTGCATTGTAATGCAAATGACCGCAACCCGTATTAAGTCGAGATAAAGATGTTATTGAAAGCCATACTTATGCATCATATGAGACATAGCCGTCGGAAACAGTCCGATCCCAATTAATACCTTCATGGAGAAAGAAAAGCATCATTGTAATTAATTAGTTTTTAACACAGACTTACTTTCTAGAGTTTGTACAGACAGACCGCCACTGTCCTCTGTGTAAGATTTGGACCCTCCCGGCAAGGATTGAGGGCCCATCTACCAGGCGAATATCAGGTACTGCCTTCGCAGGTCTTACTGCCTCTTCTGTGCTGGTGAATGTGATGATTTTCCCTTGTCCACCCTGAAAAGAAGAAAGGCATATTTACTCAAAGTGAAATCTTCCTGTCTACTTGCTACTATTTACCGCGGTAAGGATCCTTATGTCGTAGCCTACAGAAACATTATAAAGCCACAGAATAAACCAGATAGGAAAGTTATGAAAAAATTATAATAACTTATACCTAACCTACGCAGCTTTAAAATTGCAAATATCCAAAGTAAACAACACGATTATATACTAGGGTGGAGCGCGCTTGTATGGAAAAATTTTTTTTTTCGTTGATTGAGTTCTAATAGTGCGGGAAAGTTGCATTATGATAACAATAAGAATCGTGCAAATTTTCATGTTTATAATGTAATGTCTAATGCCCGCGCAATCACATTTAAAACTTACAAAAAGCTGTTTTTTTGTTGTTAAATATTTTTAGTATTATAGTAGAACTTTAAAGGTAATACTTATTTAAAATTCAATTTTAAAAAGGACAAACATTTATTAAAACAATAATATAAAAAAAAATTAAAGAGCAACATGTAACTGTAAGAAACTAATCAGCCTGAAAATCTCTTTTTGTTTCAAATTTAGGCATAATTTTTCGGGATTTAATTTTTGTTTTAATTAGACCTTCTCTCTCTTTTTTGGAACATACTGACAAAGAAGCTTCAGTCGTAATTTTAACAGCTCTCTCCACTGCTTGTGTGTGAGAGGGAAGAACTGCAAGAAAATTTCTTGGACTATTATTCCATTCTTGAAAAGTTGAAATGATCTCGTCGTCCGACAGATTCTGCAGTATCGGTGGAGCCGTTATTTGATCAGTATCCCAATTAATCAGCTCTGTGTAGGAAACTGCATTCAGTTTTATTTCTGGAACCTCAAAAACTCTAGGCATTGAAGGTGGTATTGCCTTACGCGCATTCAAAATTTTTTTAATAGCTAATTCGCGTACTTCTTTCCGCTTGTCGGTTAACATTGCCAAAAGAAGGTTTTCAGGATGAACTGCGTAACTGTTTCTTTGCAACACTGGGTCCACGACCTTTTTAATATCTTCTGGTAAATATCTTGACCGCGCGACAGCCTTAAAAAAGTGCAAGGCCGCATGGTTGCAAGATGGTGCGTTCTTTATGGCAAACCAAACTGGGGCGTAAACTTTAACCACAAATGTAGCTAAAATTGTTAGGTTCTGTGGTGGTGTCTCAGTTGCTACGTAAAGTCTTAAGATCCGATTAGCTCTTGTGAGCCATCTTGCATGTGATAGCTTGCCCGGCGACTTGTGACCTAAGGCTTCAGGGAATTCACCACTGATAACAGCCGATACAATGTTGTGCAAATATGCTTGATCAGCACTCAAATCAGACGCTGGCGGCAACAGCGTGTCTTGTATCTTTTCAAATGCCAGGACAGGAATTTGCTCACAGTTTTCCAATAGCTTCCCTAACTGACCTATATACGATCTTGGTCCTGAAGTAGAACCATCCAGATGTAGAAACAAATGTCTCAAAGGTAACTCATTCATGTGCAGCAGACATATTATCCATTGCAATGGTCTTCCAAGTTGCTTTTCCATCAGTCTAATAATACCTCCATGTTTGCCGGTATTCACGTTAGTGCCATCACACCCCATCACTGAAAGATTGTTGACAGATATATTTTTGTCAGATAAGTAATTTGTGATAGCAGCAAGCGTAGATCTGGCAGTTCCACTAACAGGAACCACATAACCCAAATAAACAGACTCCGGCTCTTTAATCAAAGAAATATGCTCCTCAACAATAGTTGTACGATAGTTTCTTCCGGATTTCGTTATTATTTTTAAAGTTCTATCTTTCCTGCCATCAAAGTACAAAGCTGAAAGAATACATTCACGACTCTCATTTTCAGACTTTTCGCGCATTTTGAATCGATCTCTGCGTATTTTGTGCCGGTCAATAACTTCGACGTTTGCTTCGATATCATGTAAGACCGATGATGCAATAGCTGCAGCAGCTCTGTCAGAAACACCATATCGGTCACAGGTTATAGCTAATGTGGAAAGTGTCGTAATTTTCTTTTTTTCTAAGTGTGTTTCATCTGAAAAAGGCATAGTTTCGTTTGATTGAGAGTATCTAGAAGGCAAAACTCTGCGAGGCTTTTTTGGTAATGAAGGCTGCGTTGAAATCTGCTGACTGATGTTCTGTGCTTTAACACTCCTTTCTGCTCTTTTCTTCAAAGTTTTAGTGTATCTGACATCTATCCCGCCTATCGCCATTTTACGCAACGTCCTTTGGTCCGTCAAAAATATTTGCTCTGCTTTCGGAACTTTTTTTTCTTTAGCACAGTTGCATAGATCAAAACTTTTGCATTTGCATAAAGAAATATCAAATAAAACTCTACTGTCTTCTAAAAACTCTTGCCGTTTTTCTTCAGTTAGCCGTTTAATAGATTTGATGAGGTTTTTACACTTCATATGGTAGGCTCTTAACATTTGAATAATCCTTGTATGCGATACAATTGGCAGTGATGCTTTTTCCCATATTTTTTCAATGTCACATGCAACAATTTCTGCGATTGATAAAAATATTGGCTCCTTAGGCTTTTCCATTTTCCTCTTAAGTTCGTATCTGGTCCACTCCCAATATTTCATTACATCTTCGTAAGTTGGAAGGACGTTTTCTTTTAATTGGCACATTTCACCAAATAAGGGACATCTTACAGCACTACGAGTCTTTTCCATTGTTAAAAATAGCTTGAAATACTTCTAAACACATTTAATAACGTCAATACTATCAAAACACGAGTGTAACCTTTGACTTCAATCACAAACGCATAATAAGTGCGCGCGTTAATTTGCGCGGGATTTCCTCCATTATGTGCAAAGACAAAAGCGAAACAAGACTGCTAGTGATGTATTTTTTGGACTAAACGATAAAAGAAATAAAAAAAGCACTTAATCAGCCGAAAAACTGTAAGTAATTACTACGATATATCACGTTAAAACAAGCTTTCAAACCAATTTTTTCAAAAAGTTCATTGACCTTGCGCGGGCACTTACTCTTGTTTAATCGATATGCTGTAGAAGGATTTTATTTATATCTCTTCTTATTACAACTTTTTATCGCTATTACAAGTTGAAAAGGTTGAAAAAAAAAATTCACTCCACCCTATTATATACTAAACACAACAGACCTATAAATAAAACCCCATTGAATTTACGTGTTAAATGCAATCACGCAAAATTAACATGCATGCAATAACTAACAATAGATGTTTCACAACGCCCTACCTAGTAGCTAATAGTAGAGTCAGGTCCGATCCTACCAACAATCGGCACCTAAAGCTGTGTTTTGAACCGACAGCTTTGATTCGTTGACGTCTAATCTAGGTTCTTATTTTGGTGGGCTTAGCCCTTAGTGGGACGAACATTGCTCCTTGCTAGGTACATCGATGTTTAGAAATACATCAATAAGATTCATTGTTTGAGGTGTCAAAACATCCGCTATGTAGGTATAAATGGTTAGGAAAAACAATGAATTTTGATTGTCATAACATTTTGAAATAAATGTACGGTACGTACTCAAGTCGGATAAGCTATTAAATCTATAGACTAGTTCTTCCGTTCATTGTAAAACCTGCCTTATGCATAAGGAACTGTGACCTAGTTTTTGTATTACTTGAAAAGGGTTATATATTACGGGTAGAAGATTTTAGTACCTAAATATAGACATCTAGGTATGAATACCTCATGTAGAATGACATCGTATTCGTTGAAGTGACATCATTTTCTTCAATGACCCCGCAAAGATCAACGAACCGGACCATGTGTGGGTGGGTGCTTTTTTGAGACGAACAAGGAAATATACAAGATAAATCGAGGATTTTAGAACTAGCAGAAACAAAAAAGATCAGGAAAAGATAAGACTTATTTTAGTTGTTTTCAACGTTTATAAAAGATAAAAAACAGTTTTCATGGTTTTGAAAACAAAAGAACATTCAGCTATTCAGTTGTAGCAAATTAATACATGCTACTTATAACATCTACCTACTCTATGTATAAAATAACATACGAGGCCGAAAGGACATCGCAATAACAATATATCCTTATGCATGCGCACGCGCTGATGCCCTTGCACTTGGCTAGTTTCCTGTCAATTCAGCACCCCATTCAACCAGTCACGGCCGGATGGTCACCAACTGTGTCTCTGGGTAGCTATGTGACCTGGACAACTTTATATAGGGTAAGAGTATTTATCGACGGATCAATAATATCGTCAATGTAAGGTGCCCACTGATCATAACTTTTAGCTTGTGGCATACCTGCCCATCAATGATTTTACAGCATATGAACGTACCAGTACCACCACAGAACAGTACTATAAATCGGTAGCATCACTACCTAATCCTTTTAACACTTTTTTTAATCGATCATTTGATCACAGTTTTGTGTGCGCTGTTATTTCAGATGTCGCCGATGTTGACGGCCGATGTGGCACAGTGGTAGTGCGACTGCCTGCTACGTAAAGGTTCCGGGTTCGATTATCGGTGGGACGCTCACAAAGTTGACATTTATCACTTTGTGAATTTGTTCCCAGTCTGGTTGGGATATTGCAGGCTGAACCTGTTTGTCTGAAAAAAAGATGGTTACGTACTTCGGTGGGCACGTTAAGACGTCGGTCCCGGTTGTTGTCTGTGATTACTTAGACGGCGGTCGTAACACAACCATGTCAGAAGCCTACTAGTGGTAGTAGGCGGTTGAAAAACTCTGACACCCGAAAATAAGAAGCCATTTCGCGAAAACATTATTTTTCCGATTCATAAGGAAACTATCCTGCATATGAAATCTTATTTAATACACATTCAGAAAGTTACTTCGCAGAATTTACTCATTTACTATGCTACCAAACGGTCCGTCATGCCATACCGCTGAGTCATGTACCTACAACTTTCGAGTCAACTCGCGTCCTTGTCTGTCCTTCCCCTTACTACACACACAGTTTTTTACAAAGCCTTTTTTGCTGCGGTTAATACTGGCCAGTCAAGAGTGAAGAAAAATAACGGACGCATGTGTATTTGAATTTGAAACGAAACTGCGGCTGGCCAGTCAATACTTGAGTAAAATAACAGACAGAAGTGTTTGTATTAGACATGAAATTGATTGTTTACAATTATTATTCTGTTTTATTTGAGTTTAATAGGGATTTACAGAAGTAGAATTTAAGACACCTCGCTTTATTGAACAAGGGTTGGTTATAGTAGCAGTAGCTACCTATCTTAAAAAAAAAAAACTATTCTATTGTAGATCAGTGAAGCAGCAATGATAACTATAAGTCTCGGTACTAGTACTATAAAAGAGTTTACTATAAACTCTACATTTTCAATCGTATATGTATTGTTTGTTAATATGGCAAGATGAAAAGCTTGTAAATCAGCAAAACTGGAACTGGAAGCTATTTCAAAGAAAGTAATCGATCTTAGACTTGCTAGACAACCAAGTTCCTCATGCTTCATTATATCATGATTACGGAGCTTATAAGCAAACCCGTTATGACTCTGGCACGCGAAATGATGGATGATAAGATAGGTAATTTACCTACTTAATTCAATCGTGCAGCGATTTGTATTGGATTTTATCGTAAGATTTTTCTGAAACGGCCGGCATATATTTGTTAGACGCGGCGATAGCGACCGTATTTTCACGGCCGTTAACGCTCTGCCTACCCCGCATGGGATAAAAAAAAGGTAAATATCGTAATTTTGTAATGAGTGATTAAAAAATATTTTTATTATAAAGAACTAAGTGGGTGGTATTTTCGATACAAATATTTTGTACCTAGTTACATACCATTTTGAATAAATGATTAATACCTAAAATGACATGCTAAACTTGATTCGTCAAATAGTTTTTTTATTTGACAAATTAAGTTGCGGCAATAGATTACATGAACACACGTACATCGGCAAAATATTACGTATATCAAAAATTATATTGCTTCTATACCAGCCGAACATATTTTACAGTCTGACCAATCGCCCACCCTTCAACCTACATTCGGTCCCCTTTTTATCATTGCGTCTGAATAACTTAGTAGGTATACTTTGTATACTGCTACTTTTGTCTCTAATAACGGCAGCCGCCTGAGGTATGTTGTCCAATAGGAAATAGGAGAGAGAGAGAAACTGATTTTACGGCAAACTCAAAGAATGGATAAACTCTATTTAGTGTAGTGCCTTTGTTCGTAGCCCACGCGACTGTTCGATAGAACATCAATAACTACAGCAAAAATACTGATGCAGACAACTTGTATACCAAAGCTCTTCGCTTCTAAGCTCAAAAGTTCAACGTTTGGCAATGACATTGACTTTTCGCCGACCGGTTCATTGCGTAACACTGCGTTGCTGGTCTATGCGTTACGTCGTGACATACTTATGCATAGAGTCAGCAGTCTGGTAGACCTTATGCAGACGGTGAAGGGGCTATGGTGTGTTTGAATATAAAAGGTCAAGTTTGTATAGCTGATGGTTGTATTTGTTATTTGGGCAAAGAGTTGATACATTTCTCACGTTTTACCTATAAGGTTGATGCATTCATGCATGTGTCATTTTGTGTCGTTTAGTAACTAGTTTCAGCAATTTACAAACCAGTTACACCTACTTGTATACGAGTCGAAGTGCGAGTATTATTACTCCTGGGTCATATATTTGTTACTTTTAGGAAAGCTGAAAATAGAATAGACAGTTTATTTTTACTCGACCGCCCAACCAAAAAAGGAGTGTAATGTTTTTAGAGTTCATGTATGTATGTTTATTATGTGCGATTCTTTAAAGGGCTGATAGTCGTTAATTACTGAACAGATTCGAATGGGAATTGTATCGGAAGAATCCTTCTTTCTATTATCCCGAGTCCCATAGGCTAGGCTTTATTTCAGAAAGCAGTTGTGTTATAATTTTTATTTATTTATTATGCTTGTTATATTATTGATACACCCAAAGTTTATCGTGGTTTGACCAGTCTTTTTATAACAATACTTACAGTTCAATGTGCCAATCGAATACTATTTATTCTAACTATTTATTCTACAATAAAATCCTCTACGGCTAATTCCTAAAGCTCATAATATGATATTATAGCAGCAATGGCTGACGACTTCCTGCGTTCAGCGTGTCTTGGAATACGCGTATGGAATTTATAATATCTTTGTCCATAGCCAATGCTTGGACAGTTGTCTGGTTTTGAATGCTTGTACGATATTTAAACAAAGAGACAGTTGGAATTCGATGACGGCGAGAAGGGCAAACAGTCAAAGGATTTGGTTACCGTAAATGGCTCAATGTCACTATATTCAAAATCAGCTAAGTACTGTATCTTTTTTACAACAAAATCTTGCTAGAATAGGTTATTTTCGAATGTTTTTCATAAATGATTTCGATTTGATCTAAATAAGCTTTAAAACATCGCTTATGGTTATGCTAAGGATAATTCCGGTTTTACGAAGGTGGTAAAAAAACTACGGGTCTGTCTGAACAACCTTATTGAAGCGTATCTTGACAAAGACATAGGGCTAACCTTAAACAACATACCTAGTAAAATAATAAAACAAGAATTAATGTCGCAGTTCAAGTAACAAGGCGGTATCGCGGTTTAGTTTTAAATAAGAAGCCAAAGAAAGGTCTCCCTTCGCTAAACAAACAGGCCGTAGTTCCGCCGATTTCACTGTGGCTCTACCTTTTTACTAGAGCACTGCAAAATTTTTGCTTGAAAAATGAAATAATAATTTTTAAGTTACGTTTGTAATTATAACGATACTTTCAATATCCCTACGAAGAAGTTCTTGATTTTTTCTGTAATATTTACCGTATATTTTATCCCTTCTACAATGAAGGCGAAGGGCCGCACATGCCAGAGCGGGATGTGCATTGAACTGTGACGTCACGCAGGTGGACAGGATAGGAGAGGACTGTTTGTATGAATTTGTCACGATCTACGCTCACGAACGACGCGACGCACCAGTAGTGGTATGCAATACTAATATCAAACATTTATGTGAGTACTACGTCTATGGTTTTATTATGCATTCACAGAGCTATATTATTTTCATAAAGGGGCGCTAATATTTTTCTACTTCTTATTTTCATTTATGTGAGTATTTGATAACGATGACTAGGGGTCGGAACACACCTGCGGAACGTTCAGGCGCGATATTTTAAATTGTATGAGATATGACAACTTGCTCGGAGATCTTTAAGATTAAATTCTATGGATTCAATCCGATATTCTGCGTTTGAAATATACCTGCACAGGGGCGTTTCCATGCTAAATAAAGCATTACTTTGGTATTAGTATAGTAAAACAGGGTGAATTGGGATGGCCAGGTGAATAGAAAAAACTGCTTATGTACTTTGCTGCAATGAATTGTATAAAAAGCGTATTCTTCGGATGCGAAACATTTTGTATTATGAAGTAGAATATTTTACATTGGGAAAATAAGCTTTATATACAATTAATTAGTACTAAAGTAGGTACATAAATAGTTTTGTTCCCTACACTCAATTGACAATATTTCTATGTCAAAATTGGCTTCTCTTCAGTTTTGACGAAAATTTTGAAAACCATACCCTACTGGCATCGTTGTGAAATTTGAAACCATAAACACCTGATTTTATGAAACAATCGGGTGCCATGTTACAATTTCCAGGAAACCGTATTGTTTGGATTCCATTCAAGGTTCGCCAGTTGGCCATTTTTATATTGCAACTGGGCATTGTAGTATTTTGTATTTCAACGGATATTTTCACGCTCTAAAGTCGGCACGATTAGTAAATTCAGTTTGGCCACTCGGTAATTATAATTATGAAACAATGGGAACTTATATTATTATAGTATTGTTTTGCCAAATTTGCTATTGTTAGGACGTTCACCTGTATTAGTAACAAAAAAAATTTAACTGTCAGGTAACAGGATTGGTTAACAGATACGGGCTTAAATGGTGATCAAGGATGATGATTTTAATTATGAAAGTAAGATAATCTTAATTGCTCAGTCTTTATGGTATACTCTTTTGATTTATTAGCATCTGAGGGTGTTACTTAAGCCAAAGCACATGGCTGCACACTCTGCGACGGAAGGTTCTATTCGAGACGCTGCTGTCAAAGATTTCAAGCCTCTTAAAAATGACATTCTAGTACATGGAAGATTCCGTTAGATCAAAATATATATAATACTAGATTTCCGCCCAGCGGTTTCACCCGCTGCCACTCCTTTTCCCGTGGTAATAGTTGTTTTCCCGCGGTAAAAAGTAGCCCATGTGTTATTCCAGGTTATACTCTACATATGTTCCAAATTTCATCCAAATCGGTCAAGCCGTTTGAGCGTGAAGAGGAAACAAAACAAACAAACATTTAAAAAAAAAACCTTTTTTTTTTATTTGGGAAGCTTACAGCAGTCTTTACACAATTGTTAATTAATTGTAACAGTATATGCCAATTACAAGCTACCACAGATAAGAACATACATACACATACACACACACAAACAAACTCTCAGATTTATAATATTAGTACGCATAGAAGCCTCTTGAAAATGGCATTTTGGAAGTTTCCGTGGGGTCAAAATATATAATATAGTAGCAAAGACGAAATTTCCAGGACGAAAATATCGTAGTCGTGGGCCCAACACCTTAAGGTACGCAACGAACGAGTTATAATGAATACGAGAATTCCGTTACTTTGATCAATAAACAGATAACTCGATTGATGATATAACTCTACTGACTCAACCAGCTATAACTTTGGACAAGTAATGCTGGTCTGTCTGTTGCAAAGAGCCCTTTGTTCATAGGGTCACGAAATCACGATCCCGACTTGATCCAGTCGTGATGTCAGGGTTGCTAACTAACCAATGATATCATTAGGTAGGTACTACTTATATTTATATTTGTAATACATTTTTTGACATTTTTGGTATTCTGGTACATACCTTTTATTCTGACTCGTATTTATTTGTAATATCTAGACTATATATTTTAAGAAAATAAATAATATTAAAACTGAAACAAGCATTCGCATGCCAATTGCCAGCCAAACGTTTGATTCCTAAGACAAAATTAGCACAATTAGAAAGCCTATGCTCTGCCTCTGCTTCTGCTCAAAGACTTCTATGGTCTATTGTGTGCGTGAAATAATAAATCAAAATTTCAAGTTTCAGATATAAATGAGATCTACAAATTCTCTCTTTAATTATTTCTTTAAAATATATATATATATATGTCGCAGTATTATGGCAGAACTAGGATTTCGGCCAAAAGCCGGATTATGGCAAAATTATAGACTACATTCGACCATCGTCCTAAGCAGATCCAGGATTTCGGTCATAATCCTAGGATTTTGGTCGAAATCCTGGATCTGCTTAATATTATGGCATTAATCGCGATTCGGGGGAATCTATGAGCGGGGAGGGAACAATAATATGTTATTTTTTGTTTATGTGAAATTATTTTTCTTTCCAAAAATACTGATTTATTTTTAAAAAAGAAAAGTGTTTATTTCTATCATTCATAATCTTTATTTAGATTCTAGGTGATGCAAATGATAACAGGAGGTTCTGTTTATCTTGTTATATTTTGTAAAAGAGAAGACACCCAAATGTTTATTTTATTACTCATCTAATAATATTATAAACAGTTACATGTGATTATCTAAAAAATATTGTTTTTACTACTTGAAAAATCTTTAATGAAAGAAATGATACTTAAAAGTTTATGTTAATGACAGAAAAACGAATTATTTAATGTTTGTTATATTTATCATAGTTAGAAGAGGTTAGCACTTAAATGTTTATTTATGAAAAATGGTTAATTTTTATATCGAGACTAGATACCTAATAATAATAGTGATTAGTACATTCTATCTGGAATCAATAAAAAAAAGACTGATTTGATTATTATAAATATTTTTGGTGTCATTTATTTTGTTTCATATAATTTTCTTAAGTTCTTATTTTTCTCTCCAAAAGCATAATAAGAATACAAATTAAAGTAAAGACAAATAGTAATGCATGGCGATAGTCACTATTCCGTGTAATGACGGCTTAAAATAGCATCACCCCTATTCTTTCCCGCGGGTACGATACCCAGAAGCGACTAACGGATGGAAGTTTTCATGTGTATTACCATTTTATTTTTCTATAGTCATTCACGTTTTATCTAAAATAGCCCTCAAAATTGTTTATGGCCATTAAAACTCTGCATACTCCGCAAGTATTTATGTACGTATGTGTATAGTCACTACAAAATTTATAAAAAGTGTTCTGAAGCCTTCGTTTTACCATATTACTACGTAGATCCAGGATTTCGGTCAAAATCCTAGGATTATGGCCGAAATCCTAGATCTACTTAGGACGATGGTCGAATTAAGTCTACGATTTTACCATAATCCGGCTTTTGGCCAAAATCCTAGGATTTCGGCCGAAATCCTAATTCTGCCATAATACTGCGACATATATAAGTATTTCCGCAGAAAATTACTTCACTTATTCTTTTTTATAATGAATAAATAAAGTAAAATGTGCTCTGCCATTGCTTCTGCTCAAAGACTTATAAGGTCTAATGCGTGCGTGAAATAATAAATCAAAATGTCAAGTTTCAGATATAAATGAGATCTACATATTCTCTCTTTAATTATTTATTTTTAAATTGAAATAAATAAAATATAAGTATTTCTAAAGAAAATTACTTCACTTATTATTTTTTATAATTAATAAATAAAGTAAAATAGATTTGATTTATTAATAATAAATAGGAATAAGTGAAGTCCAATTGAAGCCAGAGTCTGAATTCCAATAGGACACATTTTATCAAAGTTGCAACCCTACGTTAGTATTTTCTACTTAACAGGTTCGTTAACCTTGCATAACCTAAAGGGCGGGGCACACCGGCTCCGTATCCAGCTCTCGTCCGTAGTCACGCACGAACTGATGACGTTGTAATGTATGGGACTGTATGAGATACGGCACACCGCTTGCGTGCAGCACGGAACGGATACGCAACGCAAGCGGTGAGCCGTATCTCATACAATCCTATACACTACAACGTCATAAGTTCGTGCGTGACTACGGACGAGAGCTGGATACGGAACGCATACGGAGCCGGTCTGCCCCGCCCTTAAACATTAGCTCTAGGAATTAACACCTCTCTGTCTCGCATTGTCGATAGAATGTTAATAAATGATTTCTATAAGGACACGATCATGACAATAATATACAAAAGGTAAAAAGATTATTTAGCTAGGAACATTTTAAGGTAGCTACAGGGTTTTTGAAACTGCAGAGAGTGCAATCCTCTTTCGTAAACAACCTGTGCCGGATATCATCAAACTACAGGCTACAATTTACAGGTGAATTCGATGCTCATTGCGTAGTCGGTTAACTATAAGGATACCAGGAATATTAACCGACTACGCAATGTACTAAGAATTTCACTTGTAGACTTGTATAGCCTGTAGTTTCATAACAGGGCACTGTTGAGAATATCATAATGATTCATGAGAATGCTTATGTATTCTAATCAGTATCTCACGACGAATTCCGTATGACTTGGCTTAGCATCAATTCTTTGTCAACCTGATAGACCAAAGTTTGGTATGACAGCAACGCACCTAAATGTGTAAACGCACCGCTCAACTACTTATCTTTTTTAAATAAGTAGAGTGTTGCACTACCATTAAACTGTTTAAATCGCGGCCCATTTAACACTGATCAATGACAAAGATAATGCGGAAAGAAAATGACTGGCTTTTACGGAGACAGCTTTAGCTATTTAGCTATGGCACTGTCGGTTTGTCACGCTTTTCACAGACCGAATTAGAGCGAAACGATATCTCCCATGGTAAAAATGTGGTAACAATGTAGGGATTGCAAATAGCTTTACTAGGATAAGTTTCTAATAAAGCCATTTCCTGGCCCCTACCTAGGAATTTTTTATAGAACTTGGAGATAGTATTTTGCTATTGGACTGTGTATGTTTCTCTTTGGCACACTTTTCGAGAATTACCAGAGCGAAACGATGACACTCTCCTATGTCAAATGTTTAGTAATTGCACTCTGAGTTGACATCATGAACGACCAACGACATAATTTCTACGTTCTTTCTGTCGGTGTCACATGAAATCCTAGGATTTATTTTAATAGTATCGAGCTTGACAGAAGGTAGAAGGTACAAACGCATAGTTTGGTTGACCTATGTCTAAATACGGCAATGAAGATTAACATGAATTTGTTAGATTCTTATAAGTACATCATAATAATCAGCTTTATCTGTCAAACAACAGATAAACTAGCAAACTGTTCCGGTAGGTGCGACTCGATCAAGTAGCGTAGCTCGTCATGTACTCATCGTTTATATCGTGTTATCATTCAAGAATTACCTTTATCTGAGTGAACATTACGAAACAGCACTAGCTATACACCAGCTGATTGTTATGTACTAAAACTTTATATTTTAGTTGATCGTTGCCAGCCGCCGCCGTGAGTAAATTGCGATATCAACGATCAAGGAAATTGGATATATGATAGCTTATAAAAACAAAAAGCTGGAAATTATTTTTTATTCTATTCTTAACTAGATTTATTTGACTACGCACTTACTACAGTTCTGGAAGGTGAAACCATTTTTGAAGGCCATTGTCATATATCTTTGATACATGTTCTCATTTGGGTGACATCCGTTTTATCCTATGCTACAACGAAAATGATACAAATATAGCATATTTCACTGTTCTTTTTTCTGCACATAATTATTATGGAGAAAATATCTTTTTCATGTGAACGACAGATGCGTTCGTAACAAAGACAATGCATTTGTCCTGTACGTTTATTGTTTATCCCTGGGGAGTTATACAAGCCAGGTCGTTTGTATAATTATGACATGCTGTAGCTGTCTAAAACTTGTGGGCCAGTGTTTCTTCAGCATCAAACACATTTAAACACAGTTACACACACACACACACACACACACACACACACACCACACACACACACCACACACACACACACACACACACACACACACACACACCCACACACACATACACACACCCCCACACACACATACACACAAACACACACTTATTCTACCTATATTTTGAATTTTCTTTCTTAATTATGTTTTTGTATTCTCTTTTAATTGAGTTTGTTTAGTTTCTTTAGTTTCTAAAATTTATTTAGTTATAAACTTGCTAATTGTGGAAGAGCGGAATCTCCAAACACAGGCTGTCACTGCTTAAATGGAGATTCCAATCGATCTATTATTAAGGACCTGTTTATAACACAAATAAACTATTTTATTTTATTTTATTTTTAGCTGTAGGCATCAAAGCTAACCTGATTTATCAGCTAATTCTTAGAGGAATAATTCTTATAAGAATGAATTTTGTTAAAGAATATTGACAATTATTTTAATTTACCAAATAAATTGTGTATAGGCTTTGGGGTGACAGGCGTGTACCTAATTACGTGCCTTATCATAAAATATAGTATCCAAGTATTTCCTTTGGAGTATACAAATTCCAAAATTTCGGTTCCACTATTATGCTATTAAATAGAAACAGAGAACCACTGTGGTCTGTGTCCCTTAGAGTCATTAAAATTCAAATCCCAGGACATTTGGTAATAGTCCCAGCTTGGCCCAGCTCACAAAGCAGCCCACTATTTCATAACAACTTGGTGCATTAATGCATCCTGCTCAGAGGCCATAAATTATGAATGGATTAGGACAAAAAACTCCCATTGTTAAGTTAATGTTTGTAAGAAGATAATAACATAACAAAAAGGTTTGAAAGATTTTTATTAGACACAATGGCGCTTTGAGAACG
Source organism: Tuta absoluta (assembly GCA_027580185.1). NCBI lineage: Eukaryota > Metazoa > Arthropoda > Insecta > Lepidoptera > Gelechiidae > Tuta > Tuta absoluta. The sequence goes on from JAQAHW010000008.1 coordinate 6,307,765, forward strand.
CAGCTTTAAATCTATACTTTTAGTTACAAGTATTTATTCATAAGTTTGTTTGTGCAGACTTATCTCTGGAACTACTTGCTTGACCGATTTTGAAACTACTTCTTACTAGAGTGTCATAGGCTTGTCCTAAAAATATGAAAGTCAATCTATCTTACTAAAGAACAGGGGCACAATAATATCTCTCAGCATGCATATTAGGTACCTACTAGTATTATTATCCGTAGGTAAGTAATTCAGAAAAAATCTTCTGGCAAATTTTAACTTTCATTCAAGTCGAATGGTAACTTTTTAGATAGCCTTGGGACCAGTCAGTATCTTGCTACGGCGATAGTTGTAGGGTTCAACTCTTTTAGATCCTGAAATGTGCAAGGCTTTGGACCGTTGAGGCAGCACAGCAGGTGAGCCATGGTCAGGCCGGCTCCACAATCGCACTTATCGTCGGCTGAGAAAACCCACTTTACACTGTTTGCGTGACACCTTCCAACACCAGCCCAGAGTCAGTTAAAAATTTAACTGACATAGGTATATCTAAATGAAGGAAGTAGCCAAATAGTAACGGTAGTAGCTAATTACACATTAAAAGCCCTTTGTCCATTAACCCCATTGAATTAACCGATGGTTAGCTACGGTATGCAGGATAAATTAGCTTTTTATGAAGATTGTTACCGAAGCAGCTGCGTTTGATTAGAGTGAAACTGGAAATTATGCAACTGACCGATCGTCTATTAAATTTTATTTTTTCTTCCTCAACTTATCAAATTAAAGAATTTGCTTTTGAACAATTGCGTAAGAATTACATAGGGTGAAATTTTATTAGTGACCGATAGCGAAAACTCAAGAAACATAATGTTGAAATACTAAAAAAGAATTGGACCTCTCGTACAAAATTGACGATCAGCTGATTTGAGTTACTATCAAAACAAAAAAAAATATTTGAACCTATGTTCCTTCAGGAAATTTGTTCCTTATCACCAGCTCGTCTTGAGATTTCGCTATCGGTCACTAGTAAAATTTCACCCTGTTTACCATGAGAGCCATGCCTGTTTTTCTATTTAAGCTACCCGCTCAGAGCATTCCCGTAGAAGATTTAAAAAAACACTTGTAAATGTAGTAATTATCTCATTTCAAATAGGATATCTAATAAGATGATTGTAACTTTCTAATTGTGTATGTATATTATTGGTTTCAGACATAATCAAATACACAATAAACAAAAAAATAAAAACAATAAATTTTTTAGTAATATACAGTGTTATTATAAAAAAGTTAGACGCGCGTTTAGACAGTGTTACACTGATTTTTCCAGACAATTTCACGTTGTCAATTAGTTTAAACCATGTCTAACTCTTTTTGTTATAACAAGGATAGTGTTAGTAAAGAGCGTACCCTCTATATATTTTGCTGTATAAATTATTGCGCATGATCAGCTTCGTGGCTTCGTGCATGGCGTTTAGATCTAGTACACAGCCTCGCCGTGGGCGTTCAAGCTAACATATTGTACTTCAAGACCAATAGAGTAAGATTCAAGTTAGAAAAGAAAAGTGGCTTCTCAAATTCGGTAGGCACAAAAATAATGCATGTAGGTATCTCATCAGTACGTCTCACATGCGTGCCAGGACACATTTTGTCGTCTCATGCACGCAGATCTTCAGGATGAATAAAGTGCGGAAATTATTAACATTGACGGTAGCAAACGATATAATGTGGTGACAAAATTTTATCGTGGCATGCATGTTATCCCAGCTGGTGACTGGCATTTCATTGAAAGGAAAGCAAGGTTTCAGCTATAAGTTAAACCGCTTATGCAATCTACTGCAAGTGCAACATATCGTATGCTTGCATGCTCTACAACACGCATTTTGTTCAAAAAAGTATTATCAAGGGATTGAAAAGAAAGCTTTATTTCACCCGTAACTTGCACTCTTACGTAATGTACATGCAACCGACCATCTGCATACATACAACAGAGATTGTGAATGTGCACTGTAAATACAGGTCATTTATAAATACCAAGGAGGAAGTTGTTTTGAATTCTAATAGTGATTTATGGCTTTTGCTTTCAGATGCAAATTGGTACTGCACGTGCCTATTGAAGTATGAAAGGGTATCTAGGTTTTTAAAATATTAGCGCTAGTAAGTATAGATCGGGTGTACATGTTTGTAATTTGTGTTTTCTAAAATGATGAGTACCTACAGTAAATAAAAATATTTTGTTTACAGGAATTGCTGAAGCAAACCGACAGGTTGTACTGATACTGACAGGCAGGTTCGAACCCTGTCTGCGGTGCAATATTACAAGATCACAAAAACGGTATAAGTACACAACACGTTGAAGTGCCATTTTGTACAGAATTTAAATTCTTTGCCAGGGAATATTCTGCATTCTTCCATTCTAACAAAACGTATTTTCATTTTTTTATAATAGTACTATTACGTAGATTTTCAGGTGTCGTAACCTGAGACTAATGCAATAATCTGTGACTGCAGTCTTAGGTCAAACGATTTTTAGTCGTGCAAATCCGAAACGCGAGCGACCGTAGCGTGACGAACAGTGTAAAAGTATCACAGCACTATGTAGCAGCACTTTGAGTCATTCAAGTGATCATCTAATACTGGTCACTCCTAATAACTGTATGAATTACCACTATATATTGCTCACTTTAAATAGTTATAGCTGAACACTGGTTCCCAACATTCCGCAAACGCGATCAACCGAATAGAGGCCACCTACAATTCACAATTACCTAACTGTCGGTTTTATTAATATAATATCACTCGAAAAACGCGAAAGCCTAGCGGAACCAATTTTGAGAAAAACTCTGTATTTGACGGAAATAGGTCAAGAAAATCGGCAAACTATGTCAGCGTCTACAATTAAAATGGGTTTGTCAAAATCACTTGTAATATCACGTTCGCTACCTCTAATGCTACTGTCTTTTTCATCGCGTCATTGGATCAATCGAGTCAGGTCTGCAAAAACAGTTATGTAGCAATTGTAGTAGCCGTAGACAATTTAACTTTGGTAGGGTAATGCTAAGTAGTAATCAAGTTATAAGTACCGAGGTAATAAAAAAATACGAGGTAACAATATCGTATTCCCGTTACGTTAAAAACATTGTTTTAACACGTCAACTAAACAAAACACACTTACAGCAAAGTACCTACTTGACAATACAAATTATTTTCGAGAACAGGTTCTAACCAGCACTCTGCATGTAACCCGAAGCAATTTGTGGGCACCATGGCATGGCGTCAAGTTGCCATTGCACTTCACGGTCCAAGCGCCGTGGACGACATAGACCATGGTGCCGGTAAAAGCATATGCTTTTGATGGATCCACTGCCCGGACGATGAACCTAGTATTTTAGTGCCAGACCTGCAGTTATGGCCGATGTGGCGCAGTAGTAATGCGACTGCCTGTGACGCAAAGGTTCTGAGTTCGATTTTTGGTGGGGCACTTACAAAGTTGATACTTATCGCTTTGCGATTTTGTTTGTTACACAGCCGTGTCAGAGTTGAAAAACTCTTGACAGTCGGGTTCATAGACTCACTGCATGACTCGATGTCCCACATGAAAAGAAAAGGTCTCGGAACGAAATAATAGAGAGACCTAATCTGTTTTTCACTAGAAGTGAAAACACCAACGTAAAGGAGTCATGAATGTGAGTTTGATTGCACACGTTTTCTAACGTTGTAATACGATTTGAAAAAAAATCTAGGATCCAATAAATCAAGCACTGTCTCCTAACGACCCATTGTCTGTTTCCGTTTGCAAACAAACGAGACAGTCTTGAGTTTGAACCGTTAAGCTTAACATTGAACATAAGAAGTCGATATTCTTCTTACAACCATATTCTCACAGTTAGGTGCCCACTTTTTAAGTTGCTTAATATTGGAGAAGTAGTAACTCAGCACATTTTTAGCTTTCCGTAATTAAATCACAGTGGAACAGGTTTGTGTAGGAGATGCATATGTCGCCGGAATTCGAACAAATTCCAAAGATTTTTACCGATTCCCTAAAGTTGTTTAGGATGACGACCGATATTCCAGCAAAAGGCGAATTCCTGATTTAGCCATATTCTTGCGACACATACACAGCTACCAAAAACATCAACTATCTTCTTATTTCGCCCATTTACTAGTCAGGAAAAAGTACGTGCGCTACCCAGGGTTCAACGGCTGGCTATCAGCGGGATCTAACCACGGTGCGTTTCGGTTGTGCCCGCGCGCATCCCTCCTCAAATGCCATAAGGTCGAAGATCGTACAGCTAGCTCGTGATGGCCCATTCTTCCGTAGGATTCACATGAACTTGTTCTGACGGAAGTGTGAATTGTTGGTTTTTGTGGATATTGTGCATGTTGTTTTGTTCAATGGCGAAAATGGTGCGGTGTTGGATCAAATAATGCATTATTAGGTACTATAAGACGAGCTCAAGTTTATCTCACTCTGCCTTATTTGGTAGAGGCCAGGCAAAAACAATCATCACCATTATCGCATCAGCCTATAGGAGTCCACTGCTGGACCAATACCATCTTGCAATTTAGGCTTAGGTGTTGCAATCAAGTAATTAATGTTCTTAAACTATCGTCTAAATTGGCCTGGCCATAGATTCGCCCACTTTTAATCCGATAGGAATCGGCTATTGCACCAAGGTCTAACCAATTCTGGACTAGGCACGCTAAACTCACGTCATCGCAGCTTAGCATTCATCAGGCTCTCTTGTCGCAACCACTAGGGTGCAACGGGTCGTTGGACGACTCGGTGTCCCACACGAAAACAAAGAAAGAAGATTGCAATACAATGACTCAAAAGCAATGTCAATAAAATTTTGCGATAGAATTTTTTACCGAAATAGTAAGCAAAAATAGTCAGACGTTCGGTTTTTACGGCTGTTTATGCTCTGCCTACCCCGCATATATATGTATGTACATGTGAGTAAGAAGAATAAAAATGTTGGTAGGTGACCGAACAAGAGCCTGAACACTTATATTATTTAGGCGGATACCATCTATGTCTATAGCAGTAAAACTAAGTTTTTTATTAAATTAAAGACGTCATAATATCTAGATTATTGTTCATCGTCGTTTAGTCGTTCAACGACCCGATAACATTTCAACATTTATTCCAATTCGAACATTTTATATAGGAGTCCCCTACTAAAATATAACTTTACATTGATGTTCACTTGTGTTAAGCCAACTTTGGAAGCATAAGTTCGTACTTGAACCATAAGAAATCCAGATATCTGCTTCCCGTTCGCAGTGACATACTTACTTGGCAAGGTGCACTATAGGAACCTACTATGGCGGGATATGTAAAGTGCACACGTTCTACAAGAACGCGACCTGCGGGTTTTATTCTCCTTTATCATAGCCATGCCTGCCTATAAGCACACATTTTATGTAATAAATTAGACTATTTGATGCCGTGTGATGTCAGCGTAGAATAACACCACCCTTTTACCTCTTTCCCTTTGGGTGTCGTAAGAGGCGAATAAGGGACTCGAGGGCTACATGTGTATTGCAATTTAAGCGATGTGCTGAGAACCTGTCACTATGACATACACTATTTTCTGAATGCAATTAATTTCCCTCAAATGTTTGTCAAACGTGGCGTAAATGTTCGTTTTTTTGGGCGTTTGCGCTCAGCCGACTATGTATGTTTACTTTAAATACAATTACATCTACAAAATTTAATATTTCCCCCCCGTTTGAATAAAAAACCTAGTTTGAAACTTCTATATACCTTTGATTCTTCAATAGAAACTGTTCTCCAGGTTATTGAGAGTCCCGTTTGTACTAGTGAGCAACACAGATACGATCGCCCTACGCAACGCAAGCAAGGTATGAGTTACACTGCATTATATTTCTCTAGGTCTGCATTAGGAATTTCTTTAGGTAAATCATTCAGCCGCGTAATTTTATAGAACAAAAATACTCGCACGCAAAACATTTGATATTATATTGAAATAATCCGTAATTCCAACACTCAACATACATACGTAGCATTATCGCCTAATAGTGCGATATCGCTCGATACAGCTTTCCATACATATCGCCAATCTTCGTACAAGAGCGCTATAACGCCCAGCGCTATCGCTGATCTTGACGATATAGTGCGAACGATAAAGTGTTGCCAAAGGTTGAAAATTAAAAAAAGGTTTTAGTGGTTCGTGCATATTATGTCTAATGGAATTTAAGATTATATTTTGGTCAATGGAATGACGAATATGATGTCCATTTTCATCATTATATTGTTTAACTAATATTTGTCTACAAAACGATAATTTTAATTTTACTTTAAAATACAAAAATCCACAAAGTTGGCGTCATGGACTATTGAATATCAAATTTTAAAACACTTCGCATGTTAGGTATTCAATTTTTGAAACAAATATAGACATGGGCTATATAGCGCAATACAGCGATAGCGTTATACCTACGTATGTGGGCACCTTTATACGCTTAACTACACAAAGGTTCGATGATTAGTCTAGTAATCAAGGTTAAAATTACGTTGTTGCACTTACTGTATCGCATTTAGTCACCTGGCCTAAAAAAAAGAGCTGGAAGCCTACATATTTTCAATAGTGATGTTAGTGCCACTTTCGATGGTGACTTCCAAATTGCCCTGCAGAACTAATGGGGTGACCTAGTGCGGTCGATTAGGCGATACAGTTGGGTTGTATTGTTTTAAAGTTTTTGTTGGTCATTGAGTTGTCGTTCCTATTATCTGTAACGGTCTGATATGAGGTTTTTGTCTTATTGGATTGGGGTAGAAGTTTAATTAAGTATGGTCTATAGCTTATTGACAAATAAGATAATTGTTCTTGACTACAAAACGGTTTTCTATGGGTTCAAGCCCGGGCTGGTTTGGAGAGTTTGATAATTTTTCATATAATATAACTTTATAACAATACAGGGAGATAGTAAATATAAGAGATTTTACGTTCATTTGTTCAGGCGTGGATCATACTTGATTTCCATTGCTGCGTACTTTTAGCGCATCCGTACCGTATGCGTCTGACAGACGAATGAAAATTGCGATTTCCCATCTTATTTCTAAACAAATATAACAACGATGTCTTGACGGATGCGTCGTTTGACAGACGCATCTATCATGGCAACGTCGCCGTTTCGCATTTGTATGAGAATATAATGGGAATTCACAATATTAACAGACATTACAGATGCGCTTAAAATGCGCAGTAGCGGATGTCAAGTTGGAGAACCGCGTATGAGTCTGGTATGAATATGATTCAAATATCTACAAACAGTGGCATGATAGCGGATGTCTAAACGAGCAAACAATGACAAATTCGCCGTAAAATTAAGTCAAGATCTTTTATTATCATGTTCAAGGAACTAATGAAGTTACCTACAACTACGGTACCTAGCTGATAAAAGTGTGCATGCAATGATAGCAACGGAAGTAACTCTACACCGAATGAATCAGTTACCAAGTTATCAGGTGACATGCGTTGAGAAATGTGTAAGTGAGTCATCTAGTTAGGATGGTGTTTAGAAACGCCGATAAGAGTGGAAACTCTCCTGCGTAATCGGCAATAACATGGAATCGGCAAAAAGAAACACTAATGTAATAGGTAACATGTTAAGTTGCCGTGTGGTGCTGGCTTAGAATAGCATCACCCTAATTACTAAGGAATAACCATCCAGGGAACGGCCAGCAGCGTTCCCGGTGAATGCCACATCCTGCACTGTGCCCGCCAATCCGCTTGCCAAGCGTGGTGGTATAGCATTACCCTCAGATAGGGGATGTATTGAGTGGGTGATAAAATTCACATTAAGTACGCATATTAGCGCCACTATTTTGCGAGTAGGTAATCTAAGAGCGTTTTGTTATCTAGGTAGTATCAGCAGCAAATCAACCTACCTATTTAAGGAATTAACTTGTACTAGTTTCTTATAGGTACAGTGACTAAGAATAATCAGTATAAGTTGATCTCTTAAATGGGTAGGTTGATATGCTGCTGATAGAACGTGTAGTAATGATTGGACCGTGTCGAACTAAATGAATTTGCGGTTAGAATTCTGCATGTTGACAACCACAGAACAACGAAACTCTCTATGTTCTAAACTGTCGGCAACACAATGTGATTCATACGGTGTCGCAAGAAGTGATCTATACTTTATCAATAAATCATTTGTGTGATTTGCCTTTGATTAATTATCATACAATTATGAATCGGAGTCGACTTATAAGATCTAGTTTGTCTGGTTTGCAAGGAAGCTTTCAATCCTAGGCTTATCTACACTAAGATTAATTCCTGACAGTGGCGGGCTGGCGGCAGAAACTGGCAGATACCTGACCTATTATTTCATAGGATATCTATCTATTTTAGTTTTTTCATCGCACGACTCTTTTCTTGTGTACAATAAATTGTTAAATAAATAAGTTTGAAATGTTTTGAATCGGATAGCGATGGTTCGTTAGGGACAGTCCTTTCACTTGGCAAGTACTAATAAGAACAGTTTATGTTAATAGCTAGAAACCACTAAGATGAATAGAACATCCACCTGTACACTGCATGAGTAACTTGTGTTGGTTACACGGTAAAGTCTCGCGTGCAAAATGTGCCTTTTCCATCAATGTCACTACATAGTACTACTCGTATAAAATAGTTACGGTTTTATTACAAAAAAAGTTAGACGTGGTTTAAGCTTGTTGACATATTTTCAACACTGCCTAAAAGCGCGTCTAACTTAATTGTAAAAACACGGTTATACTTTAGATTTTCAAGCAGTATACCTACTAAAGACCACCAGCAACCACCAATAAGAACACACATGATATTTCAACTTCGAACCGCGTGTTAGTGGGACCCAGTGGTAAGTAGATTCTTACCTGATTTCTACTAAGGTATATTAGGCCGCTATAATGATAAATATCTCAAAAAACTATATGAGCTTCCTAAAAAATTCCAACAAGAAACATAACAATGCACCTACGTACAAATAGACACACATAGTTTCACTTTTGCCAAGTGATTCACGTTCTTATTACCAGGAGTAGGTAAGGTGACACGTTGAGGGAGACTCACATACATTTATCTACTAATAGTTAGTTCTAATTCTCATAGTTTTTCAGTTACTGCTTGCTTGTAAATTGCATCACGATAAGCATAGTTAGTATTTTCAGTTATTAGAGCGTCATTAAGTCATTACTATTGAATTTATGAGTTATATTTCAGCGCGCGCCGCCGCCGCCAATACTTACTTTGTGTATTTAATTCATTTTTAATCATTTAATTCATTTTTACAGTCCCCTGGCAAATATTACAAAACTGATTAAGAATATAAATGGCACATTACGTCTGTTTAGACTTTTTACAAAATGCTCAAAGAATTTTATTATTTACATTTCGCTATCGAGACAACGCGATGAAAAAACCTATCTATCCTATTCAAACATTATCTCATCCGACCCCTTGTCAATACTCGTAGTTTTCAAATCTCTGTTTCGTCTGTTGTTATTCCTCCGCTCAAATTCATTATGATTTAGAAAATTCTGCCTTTATAAATAAAAAAATATTTACACCAACACCGTTTGGTGTGTGGCAGCCTTTACGTAGGTATGCAACACTTCATGAATTGCATTACATACATACATAAATCACGCCTATATCCCTTACGGGGTAGGCAAAGCGTTAACAGCCGTAAAACGGATATTAACACCTCGTCTGACAAAAGTTTGAGAGTCAATCAGATAACTGTGTATCACTATAGGTATCACTATAGTGACAGGTTGTCAGCCCATCGCCTAAAATTGCAGTACACATCTAACCCTCGAGTCCCTTAGTCGCCTTTTACGACACCCATGGGTAAGTAATGGGGTGATGCTAATCTTAGCCGGCATCACACGGCAATTGCATAACAGTCGTAAAATAGTTCAAATCAGCAGTGATTCATCCCGCCATCATAACAACCTTCAAGGCTGCAAATTACTAAGAAACTCGATCGAAACCGTTAGAAATGAAACAGTTAATTTGTTGCTACATATTTGTGCAATATACCTGCCAATTCACGTATAAAAATGTAAAGAAAATGAAATAACTTTATTCAATGTAGGATAGTTAGTATTATCACTTACTTATCTATTAGGCCAATACAAAATTGTAAAAAAAAAGAAATTTGTATAACACAGTTTTTCTTTTTTTTATAACAATTTTGTATTGTAATAGAAAACCGTCTCTGGCGGGATAAAACAAATTAAAATATATACATATAAAGGCACTGCCTCGGTGCTGGTCAGGTTAATTACACAGCACGTAACTTTACGCCACCACCACTTGTAAACGATTTGTAAACGTAAATTCAGATAGCTTGGATATGACATCAAAGATTTTCCGCGCAAATGTTATCATAGAATATTTCATATTCCGCGCATATTATTTATTATATCATATTCCATACAATCTTAAATTCCGCGCCTGAACAATACGTAGGTAAGTTCGGACCGTAACTTGCTTTACGCGGCACTCTTCTACCGTTAGTATTGAACTGAGTTAAACAAGTAACTGTTAGTTGTGACGGCTTCCATTACTTAGGTGGCGATAATAGGCCATTTACCTCACTGTTTTGATGCAATTATTTTCAACTTCCATTCGAAAGGGTTAATTCTTTGTGGTATCGAGTTACAATAGCATCACCATACCTATGTTTACTTGCTTGTGTCGTAAAATACTGCTTGTATTTAAGTTATAACAGTGACAGATTCTTCGCGCGGTATCGAGTTATTATAGCATCACTCCACGTCTACTCGCTGGTGTCTTAAAACACGCCCGTATTGGATAGACACAATTAGCCTGTTAACGTTAGAGCCTTGTCCTTTTTACTCGTAATTCCCTACTTAATAAAAAAACTAAGGAAACATTTTGAATGTTTTGAGTTTGTTTGTAAGATAAACGTAGTAAAAGACCTTTTTACGGTTACAAGATACCTTATCACCACCCAAACGCTGTTTGATAAAACATGGATATAGGTATGAGTGGTAGTAGGTGTTTGTTGTGTACGAGAGCAAAAACGTTCAGTTTTTACTAAAGTCAATCAGTAAATACTTTATAGGTATAATTGCCTTATATCTTATTTTATCTCTATTTACCCTTACTTACCGATAGGGAATGCAGCGTGAGCGATTTGAACGATAAGCAATAAAGTAGACTGGAAAGCTTTATAAACATAATATAATACGCAAGATCACTTCTTCTTCTTTAAATTTAAGAGTCAAACTCTTGTCGGTAGAGTAACTTCCAATCTTCTCTCCTCTCCGCCAGTGACTTGACCTCTTGATACGAAAAATATTTCTTCAATTCTACGTACAAATATTTATTTATATAGACTGTACGCATAGTGATGTTATGATGTTTCAATGTTTTTTATGTGTAAGTCATAGTAAGTCTTCCTCGCTACGTTATCTGTGTTAGAGATCTTGACACAATTTTGATAGTAGGTGCGTCCAAAGCGGTCCTAATTAAACAACGTTTCCAGTTTATAGTGCACGATAAGAAGTATGGTTATAAGGTTCATTTCGATGCAAGTTTTAGTCACTGATATGGGGAAAACTGGGCTATTAGTAAATTTCTTAATGGTTGCATTTCTTCGGCAGATTTACTTACTATTCTGAAGAAGATACCTGAATTAAGGCAACATTATAAAATATAGTTTTTGGTAAAATACCTAAATGCCAATATAAAATTGATAAATTAACAAGACCTGACCTTAACATTGGGTCCTTTTTCAATTTAATTAACAGGTTCAAAATCATATAAAGTGCATGAAAATGTTTTTTATGAATTTGTTTACCTATACCTGATACAACTACTTCGAGGTAATATGATCCGTGGGAGATTAATTAATTAATCTTGTAAAGTTCCAAGTTAGTTTGGCAGTCAGACTTTATGGAATTTGATGCCTTTCGATACATGATTCCTTTATAAAAGGATTGAATGCACAAAAAAAAAACATAAAATAGAGCTCACAACAGTGCTTTAAAGTCACAGAAACCAACAATTTGCCGCGGGTTCGTTCACATCGACCTTTTTTTTCGAATAGACGTGCCTGATCGACGGTTTTTTAAATCTTAATCGCGTTTTTTACCAAACCGGTTTTGACGGTTTTTTGTAACAAAAAGTCACCCCTAGTGAAGAGTGAAAGTTGTGGTTAACCGTCGTCAAAAGTGGATGGCCGAATGAACGATTAGTCACATATTTCTTTTTAGGACAGCAAATCTGTACAATCTCGCATTAAATGATCTCTAATAAGATTTATCCTACTATCAGATAATATATAGTATTTATATCCATATTTTTTAGCGAGGATAGTCGCAATTTAGCATATTATGGTGTAAATACCTACGAACAATAGTTAGGTAGCTAAGTATGATATGTATAAGTATGAATTGGCATCGTCTTTTGTATTACTGTTAGGAGACCACATAACAGAAGTTTTCATAAGGTCCATCCATAGATGCATTACACAAATTACATTCAAATGAGGCAAAAATACAGTTTACTTTACCAATTAGCTCTGAGTTACTTATTAGAACCTCGCATAACTATCTTCATTTGTAGGTACTTTATTAACGAGCTATCACGAATTTTAAGCCTTTTGTCAAAAGTAGATAATTGATCAATTTGTTAATACCTAACATTAAGAGAACATTAAGAGTTGCTAATATCACAGGAGAAATACATTAACTACGATTAATGGCATTATAATAATCATATCTTCTATTTATTAATAGGAAAGCGTTAATGATCATCCATCACATAGCAAAATTTTGAATTTGTTGTCATTTTGTATATTATACACAAAAATTCCGTCATACGTATTTCAAAAACATCTGCATTTCTTACTCAAAATTCCTGCATCCCATTCTATTTAGATAAGGTACCAACAGTTTTAATGACAAATCAAACGCGCAAAAAGTCACAGCCTAATGCCTAACTATAGCCAATTCTGTAACCTTTAGTTCTTACGTTGGGTAATATTTAGTGCGTAAAGCTATATAAATTTCTCATTTACCACTAGTAATGATACTAATATAACCGTATGTTTACCTGATTGTTACGTGGAATGTCACTATTGTGTGTGACTCAAAGACACAATTAACCAGTTGCATCGTGGGATAATTTCACCAGTTATACGGTGTGTCGCCATTTGTAATATTATAGACGAAAAAAATCTATTAGGATCGGGCGTGAGATACGCATGGAGATATGACAACTCACGCGGTAAACCTTTGGTCATATTTAAAAAATCCGAAATTCCGCGGCTATACTATGCCGTCATAATAGTGTGATAAATAGTCTATCTATACAAAAGTGTATATTTCGGCACTTCGGATGTAGCTGAGGTTTGTTTATCCTATCTAAATAAAATTATCGTATAAAACCCAAACTGCAAACTGTAATAACTGAGAAGGAAGTGAATTGTAAGTAAACACAATATTTTTTACGACTACTGGAAATGAATTTAATTGCTCGTGAATACAGTTAGCTACATTAAAAGATGCAACGGAAAATTATAACATACCAATACCACACTACATAGAATGGAAAGACAATTCCTTCCATCAAATTACATACTATGAGCTTATATGTGTGCCGTGACCATAGGATTCCAAAGTTCCATAGCATTCCGCATTATGAAACGTCATGGGTAATTTTGTTCATTCCATACAGAACTGATGATGATGATATTAAAGTTGAACTAAATTGTACATTAAGTGAAATCCGGATTGATGAAATAATGTTATGTCTCGTTTCAGCAAATAAAAGAAATGTTTACGATCTATGACGTTATGAAAAAGTAGAGACATGAATGAAAATTCTAATCTTGAATTTATTGCCTGTATATTTATGACCTTATCAACTATTTAAAAGGTTGTTCTGAAATAGAAACGTCAGTCAAGGTACGTCAAGGTGTGCAACGTTCAGTTCCCCTTTTTTCTTTACTGAGAGAAGCCGTTAAGTCAGGGGTCATTTTACCATCAGCTGTCGTGTCAAAAGGAGAGGGCCATGGTAAAGGAGGTAAGAGCAAGATTGCATTATTTAACGGCTCGGGCCAGGTCGGGTCATCATATCCTCAGCTGCGTAACCCTGACATGCGCCTGCCCATGATTCATTGCGGCGCCTCTGTAGTTCTTTATTAGTGCACTAAATGAACAGTGTGATGGCAATGGTGAACGTAATGAATGATTTGTTCAGTTAAGGTCTGCAGTTTTTAAAAGTTGTATGAGTTTTGTTGTTGCAAGTAACGGTCAGTTTTAAGCCATTAATAACATGGACAAAAAAAGGATGATTGGGCAAAATAATGACCGGAGTCCCTACTTTGTAAGTAACAATAAAAGAAGAGTGTTAAATTAGGAGTGACTGGGATGACAGATAGCAATCGTGTTTGTGTACGCTGCATAAGAAAATCAAATAGGAGTCTACTCAGAAATTAAGAAATACTTAGGTACAGGTTGGTGTGAAAATATGTCGCATAGGTAGATACCTACCCTAGCTACATAACTGATGTAATGTAATAAAAATCTAGACATATTAAACCTACGTACTTTTAGGGTATTTTATTCGGCAGTTACTGAATTACATTATCTAGTAGGTGATACCTTTCTCCATAAGTATAGGTATAGTCTTCTTCATCTTTTCGTGTGGGACACCGAGTCTTCCAAGTAGCCTGGTAGGTGGGAGGTTGAAAAACTATTGACACCAAGGTTCATCGTGTCGTACGTCGAGTCATTGTCCCACCTGATTTCTAAACAAAGTTGCTTGCAGGTCGGTAAGTGGGTACCTACCTATTTAAAACAGTCGCGATAATTTGCTCCTAGGATCATCTTCATCGTTTATCGCCTTTTATTTATCTAAATAGCACGTGCCTTGCACCTGTCCATTATAATATTAGCATTACAATATTTACAAAGTAGAATTTGCCTTTTCATAACGTAAGCTGTTAAAATATTTGCAATAACAGGTGAACTGGTATCAGGTGAATGAAACTGATAAAGTGATATCATTTGTTATCATCAATATGTGGAACCATCGAGTGCTTGTCAGTAGGGATGGAGCAGATAGGTAAATAAATCGATAAATGCGTGTGTAAACTTGGGTGACGAGGAATTGGGGTAACCTAAATTAGGACATAGCTTGTGATAATTCGGTACTTGCGTGTCTGTCTGTCCAAGAAGGTAGGTTCTAAAAAGCTGACCTACCTACCTAGGTAGGTAAAAGCTGACCTCCCGAAATAGGTACCTACGCCTTTTTTATCCCTCTGCCCACTCTCAGTACTTATTTCACAATAGATATCTATTGATATGATGCCGTGTGATGCCTGCTCAGAATAGCATCTCCCCATTTCATTCCCGTGGGAGTCGTAAGAGGCGACTGAGGGACTCGAGGGTGTGTATTGCAATTTTAGGCGATGGGCTGACAACCTGTCACTATGGCGATGCACAATTTTCCGAATAACCCTCAATTATTTGTCAGACGTGGCATAAATGTCCGTTTCTTGCGGCCGTTTGCGCTCTGCCAACCCCGCAAGGGATTATAGGCGTGATATGTGTGTGTGTGTGTGTGTGTAGATATCTATGAGATACAATAGGTACCTACCTAGTTTTTGTTTAATAGTATGCTGTATGTTTTAGTACAGGGTTCCTATGTGGGTTGGTCACGGTTCGCTAAGGGTTCTTTGATTTTGAAGTTTGTATTATAAAAAGAACCTAGGTAGGTATGTAGGTAGGTATTGTTTTTTCTTACATGCAGCAACTTTTCCAATTGGGATCTGGTTGAAGTTATCATAACTTTCCTGCCAGACAATTACATCTGAGAAAGTTGTAAATTTGTCATCAAGATAGGTAGGTACCTACCAACTTATATTTGTCTGTAGGTACCAGTAGGTAAGAAAATACCTACTGTTTTATGCAGCAGCAGGTCGATAAATACCTACCCTAAACAAGTCCATTTTATTCTGTTGGATAACATAGATAGTAACCTCGTAGGTGGGCCTTCCTACCTGACATAAAATTAATTTATACTATGAAAAAAATACTTACCACAGCGATAAGCTTCCCTCGTACTGTGATACCGATCATAGGCGCGAATCGCACCTCTACTCCCGGCTCCACCACCAGCTCGGCGTCTCTTTCCACCAGGATATCATCCCTGACGAGGTACGGGCTGCCGTCCGCTCTCCAGACCGCCCGACCGACCACGACACCTCCTGGCAACTCTGTCAACCCAGTACTCCTGTTCAGGAGCCACGGGTCCGTATCAACAACCTCCTGTCCACTGCACGAACACAAACTAATACACAACACAACAACCACCGTCCTCCACTTGTATTTGGTGTCACTGAACTGGCTGTGTCTCTTCTGAACCCCCATATCCTTACCGCACTCCATATCCACTAACTGCACGCAATATTCATTTCACTTTTGTAAACCTCACCTGCCTAACAACGCGCAGGTATTTTTATCAACTCATAACAGAAAACATTATCAAAATGTAAAAGTTTTGCCGTTGCAACCAATTATAAGTAAATTTATCGCGGAACTTTTAAATAAAAACAATTCATTATGAAACAAAGGTGGGGCTGTGTACGAAAGAAAACAAGCGAAAACGCGCACTACCGCGCGACCGTTGAACAAAGTAGTTTGGCCGGTTTCATGTAGTTTCCTCTCCCTCTTTGCCCTCTTCCCCCTCCTACCAACCTAGTTGAAGCCTTAACCCACACTACGCGGTGCACACTCACCCACACATATATAATTTCAACGTTTACACACTAGTGCAGCAACACTTCCGGTTTGAGAAAACATTCGTTCATTTGGATTTATCCGAAAATATACAAAACAGACAACAAACTGGTTTTTACCGTTTCTGGTTTGATTAAAATACTGTTGCAAAACGTGTTTAGTTAAAACCATGCCAAAAATACTCTCCATTGATTTTTCAGTGGTTAATTTCAAAAGAATAAGCTTACTTCAGCAACCATCAAGAGTATTATCAAGTCGTAACCGAGTTGAGAATATTTTTATACAATGGTAACATTAAAGGTCAAGCGTCAAGCCCCCTCCCCTTACTTCCGCTAGAACTCGTTCACTCACTCGGTCAATGAAATATTTCATTGATCGAAATTTGTCATTTCCCATTATTTTTATTATAAAATTAGTTAATTTAGCTTGAATAGAGTAGGAATTAAGTTAAGTTTGTTCTGCACTTATTCGTCTATCAACTGCACATGTAAGTAATAGGTGTAAAAGGCCGAGAAGGGCACAATTTACCGATGTTTGTTGGCGTGGCATTTTGCTGTCGACGACATTTTGTTTTCTCCATTGTATCTATTTATTTCATAAAATGCGTCGCAATAACGCCTAGAGACTGCCGATAAATAGCGGAAATGTTGTAATAAATGTTTTGAAGTAAATCTATAACAACCTGTAAAGTAGTTTATGTGTAGCTTGTCTTGTCCTCGTTTCAGATTTCACAAACATGTCTTCACAAGGCACACGCGTTTACGTCGGCGGACTCGTCGAAGGAATCAAGAAGGAAGATCTCGAGAGGGAATTCGATAAATATGGGAAACTGAACTCTGTCTGGGTAGCACTCAATCCCCCCGGGTTTGCATTCATTGAATTTGAAAACTCTCAGGAGGCGGAAGATGCGTGTAGCGCGATGAACGGTTTCGAGATGTTGGGCGCGACGCTGAAAGTAGAGCTGTCGAGGAAGCGGGATGGACCGCGTAGGGGTGGCGGCGGCGGCGGCGGCGGCTTCAGACCTCGTGGTGGTCCAGGAGGTCGCGATGGGGGCCGTTCCTTCGGTGGGCCCCGTGGCGGCGGTGGCGGCGGCGGCAGGAGCTTTGGCGGAGGCTCGTACGGCGGCCAAAGGTCTTTCGACCGCGGCTCCAGTCAGGGATACAGGCAAAACGGAGGTGGTGGCGGTGGCGGCAACTTCAGATCCCGGTCACCTCTCTCGCGATTCTAATTTAGTCTAGATTTAATGTTAGGTTAGTGTTAATCGTAATCTGAAGCCTTCCGAGTGTTAAAAATTCAATGTCTTGTAATGCTGGGGATTTTAATGCTAGGAAGAGTTCTACTTAATGAATTAGAGGTAATTATCACACTTACTTTGTCTCATTTGATTTGATGTAAATGCATTATTTAGAGTAATTGGGTGTATTGACTCCCAGAAAACTAACCGTTGACAATAATATGATTCATCAAATTCTATTTGTAAATCATTTTACTAAAGATCAGTTGTAATAAGTAACCATTAGTCATTCATTGTACTGATGTGTGTTGATTAGAAGTAAATTAATTAAATTTTCCCTAATTGCCAAATGATGAGTAGTGGATGTGTGTATTAAATATTAATTTTGTTTCAGTTCTTTGGATATTCCTGATCTCGAAGGATGTCAACGAGACATTCAAGAACAATCTTCAGTAATATTTAACATTCTACCTAAGTTTCCCTTACATATAAATAAAATTCTATGATTACTTCAAAATGGTTTATTTGATTCTTAATAAATAGTTAAAAAAGAGTTAAAATACTTAATGCTAAAATAATAATAGTAAATATTGTTTAGGATGGACTACTAAGGCAAGCCATAAGTAATTCCATTTTGTTGAGGAAGTTTTTGCCCTCCATTTTGTCCAACTTGATTTCTTTGAAAGCTCCTCCAAGGTTCTCCCATTTCTTGTCTTGGACTAGTTCACTGGAGAACAGATCTTTTCTGGGAGACTCAGCTATGAACACCTGAATTCCAACTGAAGGTTCACATCGGATTGCTATCATTCTGTCACCTAAACAAGAGAAAAAAAATTAAAATAGTTGAGTGCATAGAAGGCAAACACTGGGTTATTGACCTGAGCTAAAGAGGACATTGACACCAAAGATAACAAATTGTTTCGCTCATGTAATATTAATGTAATAAGAATTATAGTGGTATTAGAGAGTGACAAAGCCAAGCCAATACTAAACTACTAATAGAACTCATTTAGGTGTATTGATGTCCAACATTGCAAAACAGCCAAGTTAAGTTGCGTCTCCATGAAAAAGGCCTTGATTCTAACATGTCACTCAGGCTAAGGCCGTACGCTCGCTCACGCGGTTTCACGCGCGGGCTGGCCCGCGCGTGAGGCCGCACGCGGTCTCGCGGGATCCGCGCGGCGGTCTGACATCGCCGCCATTATTACCCGTCCAAATTTAGAAGGCGCATAGTGCCTAGGTAGTTGTAATATGGCAAGTGTCGTCGTGTTCGTACGGGTTATATTTTGTCGCGGGTTGCTGAAGCCGCGGCGCGGGTGACCGCAGGCCGCGTCACGGGGCGCCAATCTTGTGTTTTGTCAAATCTGGCCCGCGCGGGCCGTCCCGCGCGTGAAACCGCGTGAGCGAGCGTACGGCCTAATACTTTTTTCTTTCATAAGTAAAGGTGATGAGACAGAAAATCGTCAGCACTCAAATAAGTGAGTGAATAGTATACAGCTAAGGCTAGTAGTTGTGACATTGGAGGATGCCAGCAGTCAGAAGGAAGTAAAAATGAAGCTTTCCCCTGTATGAAGCTGGTGGTCTACTCACCATTGGGGGAGGCCAGAAGGCAGGAGGATGCGTTGCCGAGCGGCTCCACGGCGCCGGAGCCGAGATGTGCTGAGCTGGCCAGCAGCTGCCAGCCCATGCAGCGCCCCACGGCCTGCACTGCTGTCATCTGGTGCTGGTAGATCTGGAAATCAAGTTGATTTTATGATCTGCCTTCCAGTAGGTATTCTTGTAAGACCGAGACGAATATAATTTGAGCTTAAAACATAAGTCGCGCGGCTCATCCTAGCTAGTTTTAAGTGTAATTTTCGCACACAGTTGTATTACTGTTTATGAAAGAAAGATTTAAAGTTGAGCTGAACCATTACCTTGACATGCCGTGAACACAATATCGAAAACCCTACAGCACTACCTATTTATATCTTAGGGCCGGATAGGCAGAGAGTTACCATCCTTAAAATAAGCCATTATCACCACATAATACATTACCTGACAATAAATGAGATCCCTTAGCTCCTGAAGTTCGTACGAGAGGTGTCGCACTTTGCCGTCGCGACAGATGCACTTGAGCGTCTTCTCGCCGACATGCACCAGCAGGGAGGTGCGACACACCGCGTCGTATCTGCGTCGAAATAAGTGCTCAGTACAGTTCATACAAGGAAGTATCAGTGGACATTTAGTAGGTATCCTAATACTGAGAAACACTTTTCAGCAATGAGTTAAAAGGAAAAAGGTAGCAAGTGACGAACATGCCAGTCTCTATGTGTATAAATCAAGTTAAAAATGTTTGTTGCAAGATGATGAACTGGCATTAGCTAACAACTAATACAACTACTGTTTTTCTTGGTAAATAATTTATTGTACAAACAGATCTATTGATACCTACAAGTTGATTGTGACTTAATGTTTACGCTGTGGATGTGTAGTAACATAGATAACACCAGATACACTATGTAATTTGTTTTCCCGCCAACTTGTCAGCTGTGCCTACTTTTTTATTATTTTTTTCCACTCAATTAATGGTATTTACATTATTATTATTTTTATCTAAAAAGAAGCACCTACGACTTCAAAACAATATTAACTTTATAAGGGCTGCCGCAGACCAAACGAACGTTTTTTTTTTTTTGCAAACGAAATCTCGAGCGAGCCTTTTTCATAGAAATAAAAAAAAAGAACGTATGTAGGTAATCGAGGTAAAGGTGACATTTTACCTAAAATGACAAACGCCGCCGGTTGCTGTCGGGCGACCGTGAGAGCTGTTGGTCATTCAACCAATGTCACCTTTATTTCAATTACGATAAAGTTCCTTCCCTTTCCAATCAAAAGTGCTTTAGCTGTCAAAAATCTGCTTTTACTCTGCGGCGGCCCTTCCCGTTGCAACACGAAGTTGTGAGAGATTGAGTGTACTGGTAAGATTTGAAACCCAAGTAGTTATCCAGAACCTAGCAGGAATGACCACCGACTACGGCGTAGGCACTAGCGTCACTACGCACTTATCCTACGTTAGAATACTAACAACTTACCCATAGGCCATTATGTTAATTTTCACACAGGACTGTGTAGGGCTGTTCAATGCATTCCAATGAGATACGATGAGAGGGTCTTTCACCTGGAACAACATTGAGATAGTGAATTTTATTGTAAAATTATAGTATAATTCATATTATGTGACATATGTAGAAACAGAGAGTACCTACTTTAATATTATATGTATACTAGATGGTTCTAGAACTCTTAATAGCGTATGAAATCAATAGGATTATTTCAAGGGATGAAAAAGCCCGCGCAATTAGACAACTTTTCCCAAGAAACATGCCTGGGTTGAACTAATAGCACGTACACACGATGCCAATCTGGGCAGGGAAATAGTAAGGGAAGTGAGCAGCGCGAATATGTAAACAGATTACTCGCGCTGCTACTCGTCATGCCGCTGCCACTTCCCGTGCTCCCTCGATTGTCGGCGCCTCGTGCGCGAGTCAAAAGAACGGCAGCACGAACGCGTGTGGAATGTATTGCTATCTCGCTCACTCACATTGATGCGAGAAGAGTATACGGCAATGTGTGAACACTCACTCGCGATGATACATCCGCGGAAGTATTTCGAGCAATATTCGCGACAGCGGCAGGAGCAGGAGCATGGTGTGAACGTGCTTTATGAAAAAATATAATTTGGACCTCGCATACCAATTAATGAACATTGTTTTAAACTTTCGCAGTCACACATAATGACCCAAAATTCTATAACGGGGTTATTACCGCGATACTTGTTTTTGTTGAATTGTGTGAGGTGATGAATGAATGATATTTCAGCCCAGTTACCATGGACTATGATCACGGAACTGATGTGTGTAGATGGGGTCAATTCAACAAAAACAAGTATCGCGTTAAGAACCCCGTTTTAGTATTTTGAGTTATTAATAAGCATTGCATTGATTTAACACTTTTTATGGCTCTAGTAAGACTGTGTTAATGTCAAGTTGTATAGAAAAAAAACTTTACCTCCTTAGCGATAGTATCGAGCACATACTCGCTGCGGCGGCGCATGAAGAAGTGCTGCGCTTGTTGTATAATCTGCTCGCTTTGCTCATGTCCAGCATTAGCGGGAGTTGAACCTAGGACCGCGCTCACCTCCTTGGCGATAGTGTCGAGCACATACTCGCTGCGGCGGCGCATGAAGAAGTGCTGCGCTTGTTGTACGATCTGCTCGCTTTGCTCATGTCCAGCAGCAGCGGGAGTTGAACCTAGGACCGCGCTCACCTCTTTGGCGATAGTGTCGAGCACATACTCGCTGCGGCGGCGCATGAAGAAGTGCTGCGCTTGTTGTATGATCTGCTCGCTTTGCTCATGTCCAGCAGCAGCGGGAGTTGAACCTAGGACCGCGCTCACCTCCTTGGCGATAGTGTCGAGCACATACTCGCTGCGGCGGCGCATGAAGAAGTGCTGCGCTTGTTGTATGATCTGCTCGCTTTGCTCATGTCCAGCAGCAGCGGGAGTTGAACCTAGGACCGCGCTCACCTCTTTGGCGATAGTGTCGAGCACATACTCGCTGCGGCGGCGCATGAAGAAGTGCTGCGCTTGTTGTATGATCTGCTCGCTTTGCTCATGTCCAGCAGCAGCGGGAGTTGAACCTAGGACCGCGCTCACCTCCTTGGCGATAGTGTCGAGCACATACTCGCTGCGGCGGCGCATGAAGAAGTGCTGCGCTTGTTGTATGATCTGCTCGCTTTGCTCATGTCCAGCAGCAGCGGGAGTTGAACCTAGGACCGCGCTCACCTCTTTGGCGATAGTGTCGAGCACATACTCGCTGCGGCGGCGCATGAAGAAGTGCTGCGCTTGTTGTATGATCTGCTCGCTTTGCTCATGTCCAGCAGCAGCGGGAGTTGAACCTAGGACCGCGCTCACCTCTTTGGCGATAGTGTCGAGCACATACTCGCTGCGGCGGCGCATGAAGAAGTGCTGCGCTTGTTGTATGATCTGCTCTAGCAGCGACTGTTCCTTGCTCATGTCTAGCAGCTCGTAGCGGTCCGCTGCCATTGGACCTGATGAAAAAAATTGTACAGGATGTAAAAATATTAGGGGTGAACCATGGTATTACTAGTGTCAGGTTGGCAGCCCATCGCCTAAAATTGCAATACACATCTAACCCTCGAGTATCTTGGTCGCCTCTTACGAAACCCATGGGCAAGAAATGGGGTGATGCCATTCTAAGCCGGCATCACACGGAAGCTATCTGATTGACCCTCAAACTTTTGTCAGACGTGGTGTTAATATCAGTTTTACGGCCGTTAACGCTTTGCCTGCCCCGTAAGGGATATAGGCGTGATTTATGTATGTATGTGAACCAGTTTATGGAACTGAACAATTTTCCTCAGTTGACCTCCCATATAAATTGACCCAGTCATTAGTCAGACCCAGACAAAAATAAATCAGTTCTTTTGTAGTACCTTATGTGCCACAAAAGTTAGCCGTGTGGTGCCGGCAGAGTAGAATAGCACTACCCCATCTCTTCCCGTGGGGGTCGTAAGAAGCGGCCGAGGGATAAATCCGACCCAAGCACAACGGTCCTGGAGAGGCCAACTCCACAATTAAACCCGGAACGGGGTCTCCTGGGGGCGCGTGTGACAGAGATCTACCGCGCGGCAGACTCCTGCAGCCGACCTGGCTCCGCACGTATCGACTAGTCGTTCCTGCGGATCCAGCCAGGAAGGCCGAGAGGGTGGCGCAGGTCCTGGGCAGCCCTGCGTTTTCCGTCCCAGGCAACGCAGTGTCTGCCTCAGACACTGTTTAAATCGTCTGTCACAGACGTGTGAGGCCAATGATGTGCTACAACCGACGTCTTTGGAGGTACATACCAGCGAGGCAGCGTCGCTTGGAGGGCCCCAGCGGGCCGGTGGCGGGGTGCGGGAAGGGGTGGTGCGTGTTGGCGTGGTGCACGGCGCGCAGCAGCTGGTGCAGCGAGTGCTCCAGCACGTGGTCGTGCTCCGACTTGCCGGCGGAGCCTTCGGACTGGAAGAGGTTCACATTAAGCAACGTACATTTATTGACCAGCCTATACAGACTGATAGGTTCCTTCAGACTATGAAACTTAACAATTTGCCCCCTAGTAAAATATTCCAGGAAACGGTAAAAAAATACTGTCCATCGTAAAGGCAGAAAATGAAAATGAAATTAAAAAAGCATTTATTAAAGAAAAAAATACAAAGAAAGTAGGTACAAACCTGCCAAACTGCACAGCAGTTTATTGGCGGGACAAAAGAGTCAGCTAATAGTGATTTTGAATGGGAGGTCGTTGTTTTTGTCGTTTTCAGACTGTTCCTAGGGGAAAATTATTCAGTATCATGGTCTGTAATACTCTGCATAGGTATTTGCACTATCCCGCTTTCGTGGTCGCACTTTCTCATCACCCAAACGTTGTCTGGCAGAGAATGCTACCTAGCATTAACGCCGCCTTTGTTGTACCTTTTTTTCTTGTGTTTTAAATTGTTGTACTTCTGGTTTTTGTGCAATAAAAAAATATGTTATGCATGCACCCAACCATATTTAGAGGGCTGACCTTTATACCCCGTATTTCTTTATTTTCTTTGGGAAGCTTACAGCATTAAAACATACGTAACTTACTAAATAAACAATATCTAAGTGAAAATTACCTTTGTGGTCCCTTCAGGGTTAGTGTTGGTATTCTGTCCATTATTGTGACATAATCCTATTAGTAACTGGATTCCTGGTAGCACCTGCAGAAATTATAAAGTGAAATAGATGCGTGCGTTTGGGAACATTCGTCCCGCAACATTGTATATCACAACACAAGTTAACTTTTTAGAAAACATGACAAATTTTAGATACATACACGCGTTTCCGCAATCATTCTGGTAGCAATTGACTAATGTGGAAACTTTTGTACACTGTGGAAATACATGTCGCGAGCCATATGTTGTTAAGTGAATATACACCTTAAATCCACTATGTTGGTGACCTTCCTCAAATCTGTTTTAGACATGAATAGTTCCAAAGACCTTGACTCACCGTGGCCATTATCTGGTTGCCAACAACCATGTGCGGTATGGAGGCGTCTAGCTGCACGGCCTCCGCTGCCAGCCTCGCGAACAGCTCCTTACAGAACAGCACGTTCTGTGCGGCTTCTAACTTCTGTTGCCAGTGCAGCTCCGCTCCGTCGCCAGGAAGCGTGCCGGGGCAGTTCAGTGCGGAGGAACTTAGGGTGGCTGTCACTACGTCTTCTTGCTCTGTATGAGATGGAAATAATTCATTCGTGATAAAATAGGTTCATGATTTTGACGAGTGGCTTGAATATGCAATAGTTTCAACTTTGGTTTTAGTTTGTCATAGTCATCGCTGCGGGATCAAAAACTATCTACTTATGTGTCAATTTTACTCTAATATATAAGCATCTTTGAAAGGAGCAGAAACATGCCTTCAATTTATGAAACACTTAGACAAGTACAACACAGTTTATTTGATATCCTTCGAACGGATTTAAAACCCAAAACATTACCTTTCTGACACAGCACAGATATAAATGCCACACCCTGCAACTCGGGAGGGACAGTCACTCGGAGGGCAGAAGGTGCTGGCCCTCCAGCATTTAAGGTCATCGCTTGAGCAATCTGTTCCTCTGGTGCCTTGGTAACCTTGAAAAAAGAAAGCCATTGAACTACTATTTTTATGGTTACTTATATATTTTCAGCTTTTTATTAGAGTTAACTGTACAATTAAAGAAGGTAAAATTAATAAAAATTAAAAGATCTTAGAATGGAAATAGATGTGTGTTTTTGATCAAAGATACCTCAAATACTCCTGTCTGGCTGAACTTGGACCCAGCAGTCCTGTAACTTAGATCACCAACTATAGTGTTGCCAACTTTCTTTAACCGCCAGTTTTGCCTCAATCTCAGCAGATCTATGTGGAAGTCAGGCATGTTCCTTGTCACCCTCATTGTCTCACTGGCTCTCAGACGTTCGACACCAGCTAGTAGAACCGCAGCGGCGGCAGCCAAAGCTTTTTTTCTACCATATACCTGTACCATTGGACGGTTGTCTAAGGCCTCAGGTTGAATCTGATCTAAGACCTGGAAAATAAGTAAACAAGAGAAATTAATTTATATCCTTTAAATCTTTGACAAATAAAGAGAGTCACTTTCATAGTTTGTTTCTTTTTACAATCTTAGAAACCATCTTCATTTTCAAAACTTGTCTCCAAAACTTTTCTCTGCTGTCCTGGAGATGATCTTCAGAAACCTGGATTGGGAACATCTAGGACTAAATATCGACGGACGTACATTAACACACCTCAGATTTGCTGATGATATTGTACTCTTCGCAAAAACGTCAGAAGGACTGAATCAAATGCTAAACGAACTATCATTAGAGAGTGAAAGAGTTGGACTAAAAATGAACCCGGAAAAAACTAAAATTATGACCAATGGAAGCAAAGAAAATGTCATAACAGTAGGAGGGTCTCAAATAAACTATGTGGAAGAATATATATATTTGGGGCAGGTGATATCACCTAGAGATACCATGAAAAAAGAAATCGAAAGAAGAGTAACAAATAGTTGGAAAAGATACTGGGGAATGAAAGAAGTAATGAAAGACCAAAACCTACATCTGAAGGCAAAGAGCAAACTGTTCGACACCTGCATCTTACCCATTTTAATGTATGGAAGTCAAACATGGGCCCTAGCTAACAACTCAATTAGCAGACTGGCTATTTGCCAGCGAGCAATGGAAAGGAGTATGATAGGAGTCAAAAGAAAAGACAGACTGAGAAACACCAAGATCAGAGAAAAGACTAAAGTACAGGATGTAACTTTGAAAATCAAAAGGTTAAAATGGAAGTGGGCAGGGCACATGATGAGAGGAAAAGACAAGTGGAATAAGTTAGTTACTCAATGGTACCCCAGGGAAGGCAAAAGAAAACGAGGAAGACAAAGGAAAAGATGGGATGATGACATCAAACAAGTAGCAGGGAGAACCTGGTGTAGGGTGGCCAGACAAAGATCAGAGTGGAAAAGGTTGGAGGAGGCCTTTGCCAACTGGCAAACGGACTTGCAGAAAATAACCAAACAACAGATGATAGATCACTAGCATCATAAAGCAAAATATTTAGTTTAATTATTCAAGAATGTATATATATTTAACTTTAAGCAATATTGTTAAACTTTTTTTAAGATTGTTTGTCCGAATAAAAGGCTTTATTATTATTATTATTATTATTATCATTTTCAAAAAGTCATACTCTTGTTGATGGAGTAAGTTCCAATTTCACTTTTTTTTTGCTTGTGATTTGACTAGGTACCTGATACAACATGACAATTGACTTTATTCTATTTTTATTGACAGCTCAGGTCAGACCTGCCGGCTAAAACATTTTTATAATCCATTGCCCCAGTGCTACTAGGACAGCTTGATACAGGCACTATTTGTTGATGCAATATATGGATAACAATAACATTTATCATTGCAACTCACCATATACCTCTTCTCTTTAGCAATGCTGATAACATCAGCCAGAACACACACTTCAGTCAAAGCATTCTTCAGCTTGTTCCTGACAGAATCCCACGGCCATAAACTTGACTGGTACCCTGGTTCTTTACTTTCGTCTTCAGACTTGGAATCTGCACTCTCACCCTCTTTCTTGATAGTGCATACTTGGTAGTCATCTTCTGTTTTGGCAAAGTCTATTTTCTGTGCTAGCCTGGTTAGGTTCTCTGACATGGACAGGGGTCTGTAAGAGGAAATTAGTTTACCATAACACAAGCAGCATTGTTGCGATACACAATCTGTACCCGATATTATCAAACTACAGGCTACAATTTTACAGGTGAAATTCGATGTTCATTGCGTAGTCGGTTAGCCATTATGATACCAGGAATATAAACCGGCTACGCAATGTTCTAAGAATTTCACCTGTAGACTTGTAGCCTGTAGTTTCATAACTTAAGCACCAGATTGGTTAGCGGTTTTAATATAACCTAACTAACGAATATTTTTTTCGAGATTTAAAATAAATTTACTAACGCTGGCAAAAAATTTTTATGCAATATAGAGATTGATTTACTTAATTTTAAAGTTTTATTGAAGAATAGTTACTTACGCTTGATAAATTTCTTGTCCATCGTAAGTAATTTCTTGTATTTGATTTTCTATAGGTGCTTCAATTGATATGTTCACGGAATTTGCCATTTTCAGTTATTTACAGCCGAAACATTTGCTTCTTATTTTTTCAAAACAATAAATTCATCATCACCACTTTTCATAAATTGATTGAATGATTAATTGAATGGAATATTTGCAGAAGGTTGGTACTGGTCTTGTTGAGTGCTGTTGGTGTACCTGTCTATTGAAGATAATGTCAAGTGAGTAAAGAACGATTAGCAGGATTTTTTTCTATTGGCAACACAAAATTTAACCTAAGATTTAACCCCAACCAATGGTTGTCATATTTGAAATATCGACCATTTTGTTGAAAAATTCCCGTTCTCGAATCGAAGTGGATTCGAAAATAAATTTGAAAGCTTGAAATGAGTGAGAAATATACAAACATCAGTTTTTATCTTAAAATGTAGTGAAACTGATTCGAGAACTGTGTTTATTTCAGTAAATTTTACAGCAAGTTACCTGTTTTGCAATGACGGATAGAACTATTGCTGTAAGTACGCTTTGATGTGATAAAATTATACTGAGACTTGCAGGAGTCTCAAGAGTAGTAACTACGATTTGGGACGACTTCACCGTGGGTTCTACTCGCAGTTATCGCTGTAAACCTACCTGTGAGTATAGGGATTACCTCTTGTTTGAATCTCTCTCATGTGATTCATCTTTTTAATGACTCTTCAAGGCCTACAGAACTAGAATCAAATATTTTATTATGAAAGCTAGCGAACAACTAAACTGCATTTTCCCAAAAACTGCAATATTGGAATTTCGCCAGGGTCATTGGCACAGTATTTATTAGAGAGATTAGTAAGTTTTAGTATAGTTTTATGTTTATAAGTAAGTATGTGGGTTTTTATTCCAGCATGCATATTTCATAGTCTTATTCACTTGTTGGAAAGAAAACATTAACATACCTTCTTCTTTCCGTGTGGGACATCTGGTCTACAAACAACCCAATGAACCCTGGTAGGTAAATTAAGTAGGTATAATTTTCTGAGGAAGTACCTACTCCAAGGCAATAAACTTTTATTTAATTTTTCAGTCCCGACCAAGCCTAGACCAAGTGGTAGCCATAGTGGATTTTATGGAAAAGCACCCAGCGCTAGCCCAAGGACAGCTGCGAGGGTTGGAAGGTCGGGACCAGAGCAAAAAGCTGTGGATGCAGCTCTCCCGCATTGTCAACAACACTACAGGGCCTACTAGGCCTGTAAAAAGTTGGATCAAGGTGTGTTCTGCAGGAACAGAATCGTACTGAGTAAAGAAACAATCTCTTCAACATCAACAACAATCATTGCCCACTTTTTCAGACCATTGTAATGTTTAATTTAAATTCATGCCAATTTTTATTTCATTTTTATTTATTTATTAATTTTTATTGCATTTTTCTGGACTGTAATTCTTTTAACAAGTACTTTTTCTGTATTTCATTTTTAGTACTGGGCAGACAAAAAATCATCAGTACGGGCCAAAGTTCAGTCTGAGGGGGGAAATGCAACTAACTTGACTTCTAGCATTGAAAAGAAGATTTGGGACCTCTTCTTGGCCAATGACCCTCCAAGTAAGTGCACAATGTTGATCACAGATGAGAATGCATTTCAGAATTCTCCCCACCCAGGGGTTTCTGTACCTGCCTCTGCCTATAATAATAAACATAACTATAGTACATATTTCCTTCAGGATATATTTTTTTTCAGTAAAAAACAGTTATTTTTCTTCTCACAATTCAAAATTCAAAAATTATTTATTCAATAAAAAATTGGATACCCTAGTCTACGCAGCCCGCGCATCTATCTGCATTTAAAAACCAGATTTCATCAAATCTGTGTCTTTTTTGCATATTCAACTTACTTTATTTGGCGCCCAACTTGGGGCTGAAAAAGCCTACATTATCAATGTTCTTCACCAGAAAGCCGCGCCGCTGTGAAACAAGAGTCCTACATCGAAGAGAGCTTCTTTGAAGACAGCATGGACCAGAACCACGTGGAAGAGCCCATGTTGTCCTATGAGGAACCACCCATGGATCCTGAGGACCGGCAGATGGCTATAATGGAGAAACTGGTAAAGAAAACCTACATTACTTTTTATCAGTTTTTCTATCGTCATCACACAACACCGTAGCACATAGACCCGAGTGTACTGTATCTGGACTGATCTGGAGTAGCAGGAACGCACCAGTAATCACAGTAGTCATCAGTTCTAGTTCTTGTCTATGATTACTTAGATGGCCGTCCGTCGCTGCACAACCATTTCAGAGGCGTATTAATAGTAGAAAGTGGTTCATAACCTGCCACTTTTCTTGCCCAGTTTTATTTTCACATTTCAAATACATACACATATCACGCCTATAATCCCTTGCGGGGTAGGCAGAGCGTAAACAGCCGCAAAAAACGGCCATTAACACCACGTCTGACAAATGTTTGAGGGTTATTTGGAATATTGTGTATCGCTATAGTGACAGGTTGTCAGCCCATCGCCTAAAATGCAATACACACCCTCGAGTCCCTTAGTCGCCTCTTACGACTCCCACGGGAAAGATATGGGGTGATGCTATTCTAAGCCGGCATCACACGGCAATATGGTTAATCTCACGCACACTCTAAAGACAGCTGAAACCCTCGTGTAATAATTTTGTTGTTTTTGTCCCATATTCCAGGTGAAGGTGATGAGTGACCAGGCATCAGCCATGTCGCAGCTAGCGCTCGCGTCGCAAGCCAACTCACAGGCCATGGAGCGACTGGCCGAGGCCTCGCAAATACAGGTAAGAAATGGATAAGCGTAATTACATTGCTTCATTATTCTAAAGTTTAAACTTGTCGGCTTGTTTACTTAAATGAGTAAAACAAGTAGTATTATGTAAATTAAAAGTATGCTCGTTTACGACTGACTTTTGTAGGACCAACAGTTGACACTCAGTTTGACTGTCAGCTCTGCAAAAATACGAAAGTATCTATAGAAACCTTGGAAAAATGTCTACCGCAGGCAGGATTTAAATCTGCGACTTTGGGCTACCGCGACTCAGTCGTCAAAGTCAAGAAAGTCGCAGATTCACACACTGCCGTTAAACTCTTCTCGCATCAATATGAGTGAGCGAGATAGCAATACATTCCATACGCGTTCGTGCTGCCGTTCCTTTGACTCGCGCACGAAAAGCTGACATTCGAGGGAGCACGGGAAGTGGCAGCGGCATGACGAGTAGCAGCGCGA
This sequence comes from Tuta absoluta, assembly GCA_027580185.1. NCBI lineage: Eukaryota > Metazoa > Arthropoda > Insecta > Lepidoptera > Gelechiidae > Tuta > Tuta absoluta. The sequence continues at coordinate 6,339,200 of JAQAHW010000008.1, forward strand.
GTAATCTGTTCACATATTTGCGCTATCCACTTCCCTTACTATTTTCCTGCCCATATTGGCATGGTGTGACGTGCTATAAGAGATTTACTAAATTACGTAATTTCCCAGGCCCGTGCACTAGAGAGGCTGGCGACTACATTCGAGTGTATCGGCGCGGCGACACACGACGTGCGCAACGCCATCGTCGACATCGACGCCACCATGAAGCGCTTCTACACCACCTCGCCCACTTAGCACAGGTATGTATGTATATGTCGCAGTATTATGGCAGAATTAGGATTTCGGCCGAAATCCTAGGATTTCGGCCAAAAGCCGGATTATGGCAAAATTGTAGACTACATTCGACCATCGTCCTAAGCAGATCCAGGATTTCGGTCATAATCCTAGGATTATAAAATTTATAAAAAGTGTTCTGAAGCCTTCGTTTTACCATATTACTACGTAGATCCATGATTTCGACCATAATCGTACGACCGTAATCTACGTAGATCCAGGATTTAGACCAGGGCACGCCATAGGGCACGGTAGCACCGGGACAATTACAGCAAAAAAAGGAGAGATTTAGTTCACTTCCACACTTCACACTTTACTTGACATTTGCTTCACTTTTACTCCTGAACCTATGCTTCTTCTTCTTTAACGCGATTTTTATTTAATTACTTTTTTATTGCATCCTGCTCGCATTTAAAATTTTGCAATTATTCAAAAAATATATAGGTACTTACTTGGGAAGTGTTTTCATCGCTCAAAATTTGCGGGTTTTCATCGCTTAGACGACATTCAATCTGTAAATGATGAATAAGCGCTTGGTATTAGTTGCAAACCTAACCCAGCAGATGGAGCCGTGCCATGCGTTATTGGCATCAAGATACTCTTGCAAAATTGGCGTGTACTTTTTTATTACTTAAAGTAAACCATTGGTTAAAAATTAATTTACCTACAGTTCTTGAAATGTAACTTTAAATAGAATTCGCTCTATCTTTTGCAGGTACATGTGATGCCACCACGATGACGTCTCTGACAGTTTCGTACCCTGTGGTGTAAAGTGAGTTTGTGAGTACCTTCTTAATGCATTGATGAGAAATGAGTTTGCAGATAGAAACATTCCGTGTTGAGTATTATGTTTCGGTGCAAAAACTGGTAGTGAAAGGAAGAGCTTTTTTTTTGAGCGAGTGGTCATGAAGTGATGTTACCGGACTAAACAGTGATTCTTATTGACTATTTTTTCCAACGAGTGATAAAGTTTGATGACTGGACTGCAAAATGTGATTTCAAATGAGTTGTGTATAGGACTTGATGTTTCATTAAATGAGTAATATGAAATGAATAGCAGTCCTGCTAAATCAGTGTAATATATCCTGGGAAATATGAGAGATAAACTAGATTTGGATATTGAGTACTTTTTTATGTACCTAAAAATTAATTTGTATCTTCATGCATTAACTATTGGTACATGATTATTTTATTACGCTTATAATTCGTCATACATAACAATCGAGTCAATTGTATTACTATCATTGATTATTAAAATAGAATATTTTAAGTTTATAAATAAAATAATGGATTTTACACAAAATAATATTTTTTACACATCATGCCAAAATTAAATCTTAGTTCACAAAGAAATAATGCAAAACCACAGTTGATTACATGACAATACTTTATTACATACTGAGCCAGCATTACACATTTCTAACTTTACATGATAATAATAAGATACACACTGTAAAAAATGCCAATATTTCACAATCAATTTTTAATTCTACTTCTTTAGTCCTTAGAGCTTTACTTACTTTTAAACTGCTCTTACTTATTTACATCCTAGGTTAACCTGTTTTTTAATGGCATACTAAAGTAACTTTGTCTAGTTTTACAAATCATGACAACGAATATGAGTTTTTGATAACCATACTTGTAGGAGTATAATATTTACTGTAGTGTAAATTTTATAAATAACCGCAGTTACAAAACCATAAAAAGAGGGATATCAATGTTCACTGAATACTAAATTTTAAAACACATAACGTGTTAGGTACCTATCCAATTATTGAAAACTCGCAACATTTTCAAGGGCGTGCAGGAATCCTGCAATTTCGCAAATTTTCTAAAATCAATATTCACATTACTCTTTATGAAATAAGGGCCTCCGCAACGTCGCGAGATGACTCGCAACTATGCTGGTTATAAAACTAACATATTAGTTGCTGAACTAGATGACAATGTCAATAGTTTTCTTTGGAACCAGCATAAACTTCGTGTCACTATTACCACAGTATAATTAATAGTACTAGCGTACAGTATGGTCACTCCCTGCCTCCCCCTACAAGCGCCGCCCACCCGCGCTCGGAGGACGCTCAGACACCGGCTAGCAAGGACGCGACCACGAAGGTCATTTCATACTGCCGCACATTGCATTCCCGATTCGCGAACGCAAAATGGCGGCAACCCTGACATGTTGTCTCACACACACAAGCATGGTCCGCGTTCACCTACGCGAGCTTAGACTGTGTGCGTAGCAACGCGTTTGATTCATACATTTGAGCGCCAGTGTCTGAGGTGTGCTATTACTCTTAACACCCAATTCACACAACAAGTGCAGTAGCGATCTAAGCGGATCTCTCTTTCCAACGTAGGAACTCTACTGTACTTCCTTAACACTAAACAAAAGTTCTAAGCACACTATACATTGTGCGTCTCGTGTCCCCCACTACCCTCAGCATGTATCACCTCAGAAACCGGAGTAGGGTAGTCAGGAATGGGGTGCGTCGTTTCCTGGTCTGGTTGGAGTCAGGCACTATGCCGTCGTCGCCCTTGCCGAAGGGAGGTCGGCCCTCGGTTGACAGGAAGTAGCTGCCGCGGGCCCTGGAATGGTGAGCATATGTTTTAGGCTTGCTAATCTCTTGTTTCTTTGTGTTTCGACTGGGGCACCAAGTCGTCTTAACGATCCGATTAACCCTGTTGGCAGTTTTTCAACCGCCTACTACTAATAGTAAGCCTCTGACATGGTTGAGAAACGACCGCCGTCTAGTTATCATAGACAGCAACCGGTACCGACGGCTTTCTGTGCCCTAAAAAGCACGGAAACATATTTCTTACGAACAATCAGGTGGTTCAGATCAAATTCACAAACTAATAAATAGGTATCAGCTTTGTGAGTGCTCCACCGAGAATCTAACCCGGAACCTTTGCGTCGCAGGCAGTCGCACTACCTGGTCATCATGTAATTTTGCTTCTATTGAATAGAAGTCCTTTTTGGCGGTGTTGTAAAATGTGACTAAAGGGTAAATTATATAAGAATTCTGCAGCAACACTCCTTGTGAATGTAACTTTGTTCACTAATCCACCTGCCAAGCGTGGTAAGTATTTAAAACATAGCAATTGGAAGAGGCATACGTCCTGCAATACACATAGGTATGCAGTGCTGCTCTCGAATCTAGCCCGCTATCTTGGTGCTATGTCGCCGGTCCCGGTTGCTGCTTATGATTAAACTACATAGGTTGCTATCCAAGCCTTCCTTTCGCAACCAAATCGGTGACCTAATAGTTAAGTAGTTCAGCCATTTGCCCAACGTACCGAGTGCTAGTCAAGTCCCCCAAGTAGATGGTGTTGTTGGTATTGACTTCCTTGGCCAGCCAGCTGTCGTAGTTGCTGGCCCCGATCGCCGTGAACGACGTGGGCGCGGAGAGCGCTTCCGCGAAGTAGCGCCAGGAGCGGTCGTGGCTGCAGAGGTCTGAAAGGAATATGGGTAGTAAGTATACATACATCAGCCTATTGCAGTTCAATGCCGGACGTAGGCCTCCCCCAGGGTACGCCGTAGGGAGTAACTACGAAGTAATATGATTTTTATAAATGAGAAATTGAAAAAGTTTTAGCGCCCGCCGGGGCTTAAACCCGGGACCGTGGGGTAGTGAGTTACCGGCGCGGCGCCTCGCTCGACCGACCGACATTCCAAATCTTCAATCTCTTGGTACTCGTGTTTTTCAATTTCTTACTTCATTTATGAAAATAATATAGAAAATTAAAGAGCTGAAATAATTCTAATGTTTCAGGTTCGAGTAGTGTTATGCTTCTTTTATTAGTGATTGATTAGTTAAGTTTTAGTTTTATTAAATAGCTTTTGGTTTTTTTTTTGTTGCGATTAATTCAATTTGAAGAATGATGATTAAGGTAGGTACTTTTTGCGCTGGTTCTTATGATGGTTGTTCAAAGAAAAGTTCAAGAACTTTATGATGTCATTAGACTAATGAGACCTTCGCAGTATTTTTCCCTATCACGTGCATGGACCCAATAAAAATGCAAGTCAGGCATACCTTTACACTCATTTGAACAAAGCTACATAGACATGATTTGGATATAAAAAATAGATAATATAATGATCTTAGGCTGTTCAGGAAATTGATCTTATTTTAATATATAAAAAAGATAAATGATAGAGGCATTAAAATACGATTCAGATTTGTAGATACGTTAATACATAGTTTTAGGCACCTCGGGAATTTCTGAAAGGAATCCCAAAAGTACCAACTCAGTCTAAAGATCATTTGAACCCATCCTGTATTTTACAATCAGTTCTATTTTGTATTCGTTTATATTCCAATGAGATGTTCGCCAATGCCGAGATCAAGGCGTAGTTGATTCTAATCGTGACGATAATATCTTTTCACCTAAGGTTGATTGTTTATCCTGCATAAGAAGTTGATTGTGGTTTTTCTACACCACCAATAATATAGCATTTATAGCTATAAAAAGACGGATGTTGTTTGTATGTAATGATATTGATGTTTTTGCCGGTTATAAATAAATTAACATTGAAATTGGCAGAATTGTAATCTTCCTTCGTCATTGAACGCGACTTTTAAAAATATTAAGCCGTAGCTCGGCAAAATCTAGTGATTGATGTTATTTATTACGGAATCATACCTTCTGGACTGAACATTTCAAAGCTTCCTTCCGGGCACCCTGGTTGCGCAGTGCCACTTCCAGCGTAGTTGGGCCAGATGTCCACGGTTCCTGAGGGTTTGCTGGTGCCATAGCCGCCAGGGTCACTGTGGATGATGTCCACAAACTTGGCGCAGGTCCGGTCTAACCCGCTCTGCAGTGTCAGGGAACCTTCGAATAGGGCTCGTGCTGGGTCCAGGCCTGTTATCCTGTTAAAATAAAATGAGGCGTTGTTTGTACGAAGCAAGAAGTAGTAAAAGTGCTAATCGTCCTTGCTGTTCAAGGATCTTATCTAAACGTTCCTAGGTTCCTACTTACTGGCTTATTAAACTTCATCTCATTAGGCTTCTTATTTATCTCCCAGTCTTCCTAAGGGCATGCCTTCTTCTCGTATTGATAAATGACTTACTTGGAGGAAAATGTATAAATTGCTCATTATGGTGACTTAATCGCTTGCTCTATAACCAACGTAGGTTGTGACTCTACGCGCCATAATCACGCGTGATGCTTTGATCGGACTCCTCACCCCATTTTTCTACTCTTATTGAATTCATATGAATTCTACTCTTATTGAATTCATATGAATTCTACTCTTATTGAATTCATATGAATTCGTACCTGGGCACGACGAACCCGTTCTCCCTGGCTCTCCTCCCCGCGTTGGCCATGAGGTGAGCCCCCAGCGAGTGTCCCACCAGGTGGATCTGGGTCATGTTGAGACCAGCTCGCGCCAGCTGCACAAGCGCTTTGCCCATTTCGTCTCCTACCTGAATGGGAAGGGTTACTTGTTAACGATGGTAATATACAGTACGTTAGTGAATGTTTGCAGGTAGGTCAAAATAGCCTCAAGGCGGTTCGATAGCTAGTAGCGCCCCCTAAACAAGAAAAAAATCCCTGGCTGGACAAGCTATTCATCTGTAAACCAAAGTATCAATTCGCGGGAAAAACTTTCTACAAAGATTATTTAGAGTCAATAAAACCTTGTAAAAACCAAGCGGCTTAGTTGTGTATTGTAATTTTGGCATTTGGCAATACATGAATAAATCGCACAGTTTTTAAATTAATATAATCTCTGTAGTTAGTTACAGCCGCGAAATAATACTTTGGTTTCCGGATGACTAGCGTGTCCAGCCAGGTTTGTTTTTCTGTTTGGGGCGCCACTGGGCTCTCGGACCACCTTAACTTTTGTAGTAGATTTCGTTTCATCATACACTCGATAAAGTAGAGTTAAGTAAAGAGAGCAAACCCCTTGCGACTTTTAGTTTGCGAGGTAAATAAATGGTAGGTATCTAAATAATTAATCACGGTCAAGTACTAGTAAGTATACCTAGTCACTTAACAATTTCGCGGTCATATTGTGAAATATTCAGAACAAATTTACAAAGATTCTCAAATAACTTAAATAAATTGAGGTATGGTTCACCAACAACACACCATTCTACTCCCTTTTCAACGCCTGAAAGCCGTGTGGTCCATCTTTAAGGCGTTTCATCCCCGAAGGATGACTTTCAGTACGCTATACTTAATACCTACCGTTCAGACTTTAATTTAATATACTTATTTACTTAGATTTTGTGTTACTTTAGATCTACCTTACCCTCTTAGCATTCGGCACAGCATTAAAAGCGTACCCAAACGGGATACCAAGCAGGCCACTCCTGGCCTCTTGTTCCCAGTCCACCAGCACAACATTCCTCTTCTTCTTGGCAAGGTAGGCGGAAATGACGGCCGTGGTTGCAGGGCCTGCTGCCTTCCCTCGGTAGCCGAAGGTGTAGAAGATGGTAGGAAGGTTTGGGTCGATGCATGGTGATGTGGCGAGCGGAAGTGGGTTTCCCAGCGGGGTTGTGATGTAGTTGGTTATTGAGCTGGAAAAAAGTGAGTCAGTAGGGGAATATGGTTGGTTGAGTCTGTTTTCTTATTCTACTTCAACTGCTACAACAGTCTACTGCTGGACATGGGCCTCCTCCAATAAGGGTTATTGGGGGGTATTGCAATTCTCACCACGCTTGGCAGGCGGATTGGCGAGCGCAGTGCAAGATGTTGCATTTACAGGTAACGCTGCTGCCTATTCTCTGGATGAATTTATCCCTTAGTCGTTGTTTACGATACCCACGGTTATAATTTGGGTGATGCTATTTTAAGCCGGCATCACACAGCACCGAGTCTGTCTTCTTCATCTAATTTTATTCTACTTAAGCTATCTGCCCGCAGTTTCAGTCGCGCATTAGAGGGTTCTCTAATGTGCGCTTCAATGCTTTCCAGCAAATACATCAAAACAATTTACCTAAACAAAAAAAAACTTTCACGGCTTGGCTGTTTGGTAATTGAACTGTAAAATTTAATACGTCCTTAATACGATCACGTACCAACTTAGCAACAACAGCAGCATACTAGGTACGATCTTGAAATAGACAATACAGTCTGGCAAAATAAATCGTACCTACTAAACAAGCAAAGGTCACTCTGTGAACTTGGATGTAAACTTCAAGGTTTATCAGGTGATTGTCCTGAACTAACTGCAGACACACATGAGAAAAACGCATAAAATTCGTCGCCACATGATTTTATCACCCATTTGAAGGTCTCACTTCATGCTTTATGGAATCGTAGGTACGTAGGGATCTTATGTAGGCGGTAGATAGGTAAGGTACCTACATGTATATCAGCTTAGGTACTGCTTAAGTTTAACTTCCTGTTATAAGGCAATTTTTTTGCTTAAATTCTGTCTAAAGTTGTTTATGCTACGTGCAATAAAAAAGGCTGGGTACTAGGTAGGTACTAGACATACTTGTTATCACATTTCTGAACGCACCTTCGAAAGATTAGCATTTAGCTCAAATGAATCGATTTCGTATTACACATTTTAAAATTTCTGCGGATTTTGCTCCCCGAGATCATATCCCAAAGGAAAAGAAGAAGGTATGACAAGTAGCTTTCTTTGCTATGGTAGAGGGGAAAAAAATCACTAGACGGGGTGAAAAAATTTATGTAGCACGCGAGAAAAAAGTATTTGCCGACTCGTGCGTTTGAATCCCTCACTGTGCTCAGTAGTCTACATTTTTGAGTTCATTTAGACTCTTTCGCTAGCTCGTGATTCAATTTAAGACTAATTCGCTAGCATTTGATTCAATGTTAGACTCCTTCGCTAGCTCGGGATTCAATTTAAGACTAATTCGCTAGCCTGTCATTCAATGTTAGACCTCTTCGCTAGCTCAGGATTAAATTGCAGAACTCGCACCAAAAATTTACTTCGGTTTCTTGTTTAACAAATAACAATTGCACCGTAAAAACACAAGTTTAATTTATTAAATACTTATTTGATAAATACTAGACTGTAATGGAATATACGGTAGGTACGTTATATGAAATTGCTTTATCCTGCCTCTATTTCGAGCCTTCTAGGTAAGTCATTAAGAAAATTATACTTACCTAAGATAGTTTGAAGCTTTTGGTGAGTAGGTGTAGGAGCTACCTCGAAATTTAATTGAATTTAAATTCCTAAACCTACCCTTCGCCTTCCTTTGCGAACTAGGCAAATACTTTTTACGGTGTCCGGTTACTATTCGACTTTATGTACATGGATCAATGCTATTGATTAGGTAATTACATGTAAAAACATAACTATTAATAACACAAGTAATATAAAAACGCCAAACTGATACGGCAAATAAAGGCTTGTATGATAATAATAATAATTATGTGCAATAAAAACAAATATGCGCTATCATAGTGTTATTTAAAAACCAAAGTGTAATTTGTTTTTATTACCTTTGCTTTTTATTAGGTACTATTTAGGCAGCTCGTAAAACAAAATAAATAGGTATATACATACAGGGTGTAAAGGACAGCCCTCCGAATACTGATACGGTGCATGCAGACCATGAAACTGAACAATTTCCCATGAGAAAAAATTTCAGGACAAGTACCTAAAAAAAATATCTCAATATTATTGCAGTCAGCTGATCGTGATTTTGTATGAGAGGTAATTTTTTGTCGTTTCCTGGCATATGTTCCTAGGGGAAAGTTGTTCAGTTTCAAGTTCTGCATGCACCCTGTTTCTTACACAAACACCATTTAATTAGGTAGAAACGGGCCGAGGTAGTAGTCAGATAGATGTACCTAGTTCCGATTCCAATCCACTGAGCTTGTTGCCTAACACCTAATACCGAGCGGAACCAGTCCTTTAAGGACACTGTGGTGCAATGGAGCCGACGACGGTTGAAAGTTATACTTCCGAATATGTAGAATGCCCGTGTCCTGGATATTTATTTAGAATTCAATTCCAAATTTTAAAACACTTCCCGTGTTAGGTATACAATTTTTAAAAACTTGCAAATTTTTCAAGTGTATTAGTTGAAAAACTAACCCGGTAGATGGAGCCGTGCCACGCCTTACTGGCATTTAATGCACTTGAAAAATTGCCGGGCAAGGAACGAGCTGCGGTAGCCCAGATGGAAGAGGCTTCGTCACTAGTAATGACGAAAGTCGCAGGTTCAAATCCTGCCCGCGCTTGAATGTTATTTAGAATTCAATTAACTTTACCTATGCACAAAAATTTACAAACATACATACCTACATCAGCCTATTGCAGTCTACTGCTGGTCGTAGGCTTCCCTCAAGGCACGGGCAAGAATAAAGAAAGATGTGCTTGAAAATATATAACTCGGTATACAGTGTTGCTTAGAAAATCAATTGGTCGTAAATTTTCCCCTAGGAACATCTGTAGGTGCACATACCCATAATGATGGAAATCAGCTAATAGCCGTGTGATGCCTGCTTAGAATAGCATCACCTCATTACATTCCCGTGGGAGTCGGTAAGAGGCAACTAAGCTATGTATACTCTAAGCAACTAAGGGACTCGAAGGTTTGTATTGCAATTTTAGGCGATGGGCTGAACCTGTCACTATGGCGATACACAATTTCCGAATGGTCCTCAAATATTTGTCAGTGATGTTAATACGTAGCGTTTTTGCGGCCGTTTACGGTCTGCCTACCCTGCAAGGGATTAAAGTGTGATATGTGTATGTATGTAAGCTAATTGGCAATATCGGGAACTGTGTTCTTTGGAGAAAATTGCCTGTTTTCAGTTTGGTATTGTTTCGCCCTCTAGTATTTCGTCCTAGCAAGACGTACACGTCTTGGGTTCAAATCCCGGCCTTAGCCAAAATTTTATTGTAATTTAAATAAAAATCAGTTTACAAAATCAGTGCACTTTCTCAAGGAACGTAAAAAAACGGGAAACAAAATAAAACTGCTCTACTGACACATGCATTGTTTACACACATGTTTAATTCATTAAACACACGTCTAAATGACCAAGGGCATACAATACTACACGAAAGCGGTAGTTGTGAAAGAAGAAGCAATCGTCAATGTACAATTAGACATTATGCTTGATTGATTTGATGCCTTTGCTAGAACATCAAAGTGTTACCACTGTTAGTGTTAAAGTCATGACGCAATCATTTTCCGTTTTTGTATAAACTTCTATATTTTGTCAACTCTGTCATAGTCCGGTATGGCTATCATTTTTTGAGGGCGTAACTTACAAAAATTCCAAAGTAACATATTTTTTGTACGATTGCGTTATGTGTGTCTGTCATGCACATATTACGTTTTGTGTCAATTTTGACGCTTGCGTAAATTTTCTATTTAATGTTTGGTAGCTGATTTATTAAACAATATTTAAAAGTGTCTCTTATTAATGAATAATATAAAATATACAGGTACTGTCTTTGTGACAGTTTACAGAGTGTAAAAACACATTTTGGGTAATTTTTTATCCACTACAAACGAAAGTAGGATAGCATATACTTACATAAAATTAGGTACTTAAAATAATAAAATAATTTCCGCCAATGGTCCAGAAAGTATAAGCCAAAAATAATAGATTTTGACGAATATTTTTGAAATATAAAGAGCTAGCCATACCTACTGGGCTATCAACACGCAATCTAGAAACACCATAACGCATAAAAAACTTTCGTAACTTACTGTTACAACTTTTTAACGTTGACGAACGTATCGGTAAGAATCGGTAGGAGAAGTTTCTTAAGTAGGTAGGTATAGACGTATAAAAAAAAACGGCCAAGACTCGCGCACGAAGTGTTCCGTACCATAATCTATAACAATAATAAACACGTGTTTTGTATGGCAGCCCCCATAAATATTTATTTTATTAAAAAAAATTGTTGTTATAGCGGCAACAGAAATACATCATCTGTGAAAATTTCAACTGTCTCGGTATAACGGTTCAGGAGATACAGCTTCGTAACTGTAGGACGGACGGACGGACCGATGGACGGACGGACAGACAGACGGGCAGCCGAGCCTCAGTAATAAGGTTTCGTTTATTAGTTTTATTACCCTATTTGGGTACGGTACCCTAAAAATACTATCAGTAGAACAACTAATACAATTTTATAAAAATAAACTTATTTTTTTATGTTGTGCTACCAGAATACTGAATACCAGACCTAGAGTTACATAACGAACAGCCTGACCATCTTGTTTCTTCGACCCTGACCAGAAAGTTGACCGCAAAACGACCATAGGTACCTAGTTATGACGTTACGTTGCGGTATTGACCCTTGCCTTGGCGAGTAATAATATAAAACACATACACATATCACGCCTTTATCCCTTTGCGCGGTAGGCAGAGCGTTTACATAAAATAAGTTGCTATCGCCACGTCTGACAATTAAAATTTGAGAGCCGTTTTAATAAAGACGTGTATCACTATAGTATAGTGCCTGTCGCCTAAAATTGTAAAACACATGAAACCCTTAGCCCTGTCATGAGTCCCTTAGCCGCCTTCAACTACACACGCGAGAAAAAAATTGGGTGATGCTTCTTCTTATTCTTTTCGTGTGCGACATTGTGTCGTCCAATGACCCGATGCACCCTGGTGTCGAAGGTTTTTCAACCACCTACTACTACTTAGTAGTCGGCCACTGACATGGTTGTGTAACGACCGCCGTGTAAGTACCTAATTATCTAATTATAGACAGCAACTGGAACCGACGGCTTAACGTGTCCTCCGAAGCACGGAACTATCTATCTTTCCGGAAAATCAGGTGGCTCAGCCTGCAATGTCCTAACCATAATAAGAACATATTCTCAAAGTGATAAATATCAACTTTTGTAGGTGCTACTACGGGAATCGAACCCACTGCGGCACATCGGCCGTCTGAGTTATGCTATTCAAAGCCGTCATCACATGACCCCAATAATATTAAAACTTTTTGGAACTGACTTCAAGGAATGCCTAAGAAATTTGAAGAGTTCTCTTGATTTCCCAGGATCCCATCATCAGATGCTGGCCCTGGTAACTTTGGGACCTCCTGGGGAGTTTATCCTTTCAAACAAAACATTATTTTTGTCGTCAGTTCAGACATGTAAGAAGATGAAAATAAGATAGCATTGGAAGTGCATAGTAAAATAAACCACAGTACATGTAAAGAATGGTTAACAAATGTAACTACTTTACTTGCATAATAATTTTATTGACATAGGTAAAATTCTTCCTTTTTACTCAACTTTTGTACATCTAGTAGTGCATTGGTCTAAGTAAACCCTAAATGATGTAGTATTTTCTAAATAAGTTTAATTCATTTTCATCTTCTAGAATAATTTAATTAAAACTTGCAAAAAGTTTTTGCTGAAAATATATTAACAAGGTGACTTTACTTGAAGTACAATTCATCATTCCATGTTTTGTAATTCTTGTTTTTTTTTGCTATAAAGCGTAATTTTATCTTTTTAAAATTCTTCAATTGCGGTACTACCTACGATAAATTGACGCACTTAAAGCCACGGGAGTTTATCAAACATAAAGTTTCTTGTATGATTGATTAACTAACTACAATTCACACGGTATGAAATTAAATCAAATATTTTTTATGCAAATCATTAGATTGCCGGCATTACGAATACAAACAGCTGATTATGAAGAAAGCGACCGGACAGGTAGGTACAGTCGGCCGAGCGTAAAAGTATGCCGATTATTGTGTAGAAAACAAGACTGGTCTATCATTTAACTGGTTACTTTAATAAAAAACTGTCAGAACTGAATTTTCTACTGTGATAGATACGTGTTATGTTACCTATCACTGCATCGTGCCAAGCTAATAGAGCATCAATTAAAACAGGAATAAGTCACGAAATTTTTTAATTGTTTTTTTTTTATTTTATTGATCATCAATCAATTTGTATACGTAAATCCTACTGGAGTAGGAAGATTTTTCTAGTACCTACTTACCTGAGTACTATTATTTCCTGTGTATGTATGTAAGGAACAATGGAGCAGATAATACAATTGATACTCATGAATATAAATGAGATATTATGATAAAAACATGTTTCATTTACATTTACGTCGCAGACTAGTTTGAGTAGAAATGAGCGTCCTTATTTTCAGTTTTATGTTTTGCAGACGCTACGTTTCAGAATTCCTCTTGCCGAATAGAGGTAAGAACGAAGAATCCTTAAAAAATATTATTCTTATTGAATTATGGTGATCATAATCATGATATAATCAAATTTTATTTAAAAACATAAATAATAGAAAATACAAAAATATATATTTATGCTTTTCCCGTACATTTTGGTAGATAACTTATCCAAATAATACTACCTATATACCTTTATGAAATCTAAATGTTCTTTCGTATATGTCAGTGAGTGTACTACCGAATTGGTAAACTTACATAATCTAGCCCAGTAGCCCACATTTAATACGACATGTGACCTTCTCACCGAGTCCATCGCAATTGCGCATTTTGTATCAGAATTCACGAAATAAAAGGATGAATTAATCAGTTTTGAAAACAAATAAACAAAATAAAAGGATGTATTAATCAATTTGAAAACAGGAAATATTCAACATTTCTAAAATTACAAGTATGAATGCTGCGAGTTTTACTATATTATGTAGTGTTCTATACAAGCTTACATTTAATGAAGCACTTTTTAATATTTAAGTTCGTCTCGTAAAACTGAACAACTTTTCTTAGTAGTTAGGTAATTTTTTTTCGAATTTGAAAATACAAAGGGAAATAGTTTTAGCACCTTTTTGTATTAATGTAATTTTATTAATGTACAATGTATTTTAAGAAATACTAAGAGAAGTTGTTTAGTTTCACGAGTAGAACTAAACCTTAAAATAGTTGTACTTAATTAAATGTTAATTCAACTTATAAAAACCGGAATTCCATATTTTTTCCCATTTCGAGAAATATTTAAAAAATAATGCATTAGAAATGTGAGTTTCAGTAGGGTTAAAATTTGGCCTGAAAAAACTCTATCTCGATAAATTAAAATAAATATTTTTTTGCTAACAAATCGTCGCATAGTTTTACGAAACCCATTGAACTTGTACCAAACATATTATCAAAAATGCATAATATATGCGTCCAAAAATATATTTTTGCTAACATTTCTGAACAGCCAAATTTATATCTGTAATCTATAATCAAATTGCAATCTTCATGTGCAAACACTACAAAGTTAGCAAGATGGGTGGGACAGATAGAGCTAATGAAATAATCTAGTTGACTACCAAACCCTAAAAAGGCCAGCCTGTATCATTAAGCATTACTGACATTGACAAACATTTGAAACAAAGCGATCGGCGAAAATCTAAAATAATGATTATTCAGAAAGTAAGGGCTCAAGTAAAAATTTGAGCGACAAATATTTAGATAAGTATAATGTGTTCCTGTTAAAAAAAAGGATTGACTAGTTCGTTACCGTTCCAGATTGATACGCAAAAAACGTAAAAATTGGAGTCATCTTTAGGAATTAATTCTATCGAGAAAATTTAATTTAATCGTGTTTTTCAGCGACCAGAATTTAGCAAATATTATCAAAAATAATATATAAAATTATCAAAGCTATATATTATCTGCAAATGGAAATATGTTAGATTGAAAACCCCTGTTTTCACCCCAGGCCTGGCCTTAATTTTGTTTTCTACTGTTTCGAGAGCCCGACTTAAAAAATATCCTAAAAAGTATAGTAGGTATATGAATGAAGTGAGCACTGATTGTAAGCAATAAGCAAAAACAATGCATGCTTTTGCCGAAATATATCGGTATATTTCTGTACGTATCTATCTGCCTAGGTACTGTTCAATTTGAGTTATTTTATTTATGAAACGAACAAAAAAAGGGAAGGTAGGTAAGGGGGCGTCCATAAACTACGTAAGGTGTTTTTTCGATTTTTTTATCCCTTTCCCCCCTGGTGAAATTTTCTTCAACCCCCACCCCCTTCTCTCCCAATCTCACGTGAGATTTTTCATATGGTTTGGAGTGATTTTGATTATTGTAAATAGAAATAAAAATGCTTTGTGCTTAATATAAATATTTATTATAAAATATATTTTTTAGCTTCAATAAAAAAATGCGTGATTCTCTCCAACGTGAGATAAGATGAGATTTGACTTTATCCCCCCTTAAATATATCACGTAATTCATGGACGCTACCTAAGTAAAGTAATGTAAATTGATAAGTGGCGAAATTTTTGATGAATAGAATTAGTTAAAATTTTGTTTATGATTTAAGTTCCCTACAAATAATAAGACGATTCTTATCCAGTTTTTCAGGACTTTGGACATGCTAATCTAAAATTTAGTGTCTTAAATTTTTAATTTATTAAAAAAATAGCAAATTTCATTCGTCACTTACCCTTTATAACATCGTAAGTTAGCTCCGTGCGTAATTTGTATTCCTATAAAATTAAATTAATTCTTTATTGTATTCAACTCTATAAGTTTGTTTTAAACAACATTATCTTAAAAATTTCAAGTGAATAAGTGATAAAATTATAAGTTTATTGATTCCAATTTTTTTTTCACTATTCACACAGCAAAATAAAAACTCACCTAAAAATAAACTTAAAATTTTCCAACAACATTTTTGCACTTGCAACATTTTGCACTTATTTTACTTTCACTTTATGTTTACTTTTCACTTCTTTTAGTATGTTTTTAATGAATTATATTAAATTGTTCGATTTTTAAACCCCGCGCGTCAGTGCATCCTTCCGCCCGATTGGCCGGCGAGCCGCTGCGTGCGCAACTGGCAGGTTTTAATAACGCGCCGCCATTCAAACGTGGAATGCCTTTTTTCGCTTATCTCTTGATTCCGTAAGCCGAGCTTTCCATGATTAATTTATATTCTCTTTGTTCCATAGCTCTGTAAAATAGGCAAACATAAGTTCCATGAATGATTTATATTATCTTTGTTCCATAGCAGCAGCACTGTTAAAAAGGCAAACAAAAATTTGTTTTTTCGTACTTAGAAGCCTTTGCTTTTTGCGTATTTACCTACTTACATAAGTTAGTTACTAACTAGTAACTACTAAGTTTAGTCTACTGCATTCGGGTCCAAGATTACCTACAGGATTACCTTATTACTTCCAAAAAAAGAGCATTGGATCATCTTACCGTGCCCCTGGATACATACATACCTTGACAGCCACTAGAGTCCACTGCTGGACATGTGTCTCCCCCTTTTGGACGGTATTGCTATACTCTCCACAGTCCACGCTTGGTAAGCGGATTGTCGAAGGCACCGGGCAGGTCAGGTTTGCTTTTACAGGCAATGCTGCTGCCCAATTCCAGGATAAATTTATCCCGCAGTCGCTTTATACGACACCGGGTTGTATTAGGGTGATGCTATTCTAAACCAGCATCACACTGCAAACATTCTGGGACTCCAAGATAAAATAAAGGAATAAAGATTTCTGAATTTATGTTAATATTTTCTGAATTGTTATTTTTACCTTCAGGAATGTTGGTTTGAACAGTTTTCTTAAATATCAGTAGGTAAAGCAAAATCTTCTAACACGTTCTATAATGCCGAGTCTCCCGCGCCTGTTCTTTTTTCAAAGAAAACATAAACATCGATATACATTACGGCGTGGCGGCCATAGAAATTTCTGCTTTCTGCGACCGATGGAAAACAATGTTTTTGCCTTTTGTTTGGGAATTGCTTGAAACAAAAAACATGCACAGGACACACGCCTTATGGTTGACCAATAAATCCGGGTCCCTATATAAAACAATAGTGATAAGTAATTCGCGAGAATAAGGAAGTCTTCTCTACTTACTAAATGTCATTCCAACTTATTAAAAAGTAAACAAAACAATCATTGTAAAAGTGCATTCTCCTGCGCTCACAGTGAATGGTTTTGTCCTTCAAGCTATATCTAGATATCCTTTTTATTGTACGTTTTGTTGAGGGTCTACCTTGGGTTTAATTTGGTAGAAATCTGTCCAGTAGTGTCCAGTGAAATGTAGATAAAAAGACAGACTCACAAACGGCAAAACTATTTAGCTATTGTTTAGAGATCTGAACTGAAGAAGAAGCAAAAATATATTTTTAAAACCATTCAATGTACAGATTTGGTTTAGTTACTGTTAAATTATATCATTATATCAATAAGTTAAAAACAGTGCTTGCTTCTAATTAAGTTCAAGTAATAGATCTAAAGTGGCGGAAACTCGTGTCTGAGGCAAAGACCCACTTTGGGTCCCTGAGCCACAGGAGTAAGTAATAGATCTCAAAATAATACCTAAAAGATGCTGTTTGTCTGTCTGTCTGCTTGTCTGTGTCTATTTGTCAACGTTTTATTGGATGGTTTTCTACCAAATTTTGTATGATAGCTGATAGCTTACTACTCGACCCGACATCTACGATAGTTTTAATTCCAGCAAAATCCCTCATTCCCACAGGAAAACGTAGCAACTGGTTTGGCGGAGTTCATAAAAAAATCAATGCATTTTTATCGCCTTCTATAAAGTAAGGGTTCGGCGTACCGAAAATTTAGCAAGTATGAACACACTATGAATCTCAACAACTTTTCGTATGGAGGCTATGTTGGTAAAAGAGAGAAAAAACTACCTACCATATTGACTGAATAGTAAAGGTTATTAATTTCCGTGGTGATCATGCCTACAAAGATTTCGGTACACAATCTTGTACACCCTGTATTGAGCGTGGTATCGTTGAATAGGGAAGGTTTATTTAAATCCAAGTCAGTCAAATGTGTCGACATTATTTCCTTTCAAACAGGGCATTTATTACAGTGCACGATTGCTATGGGTCTGTAGTATGCAAACCGTCGTCGTGGAGACTGATGAAAACTAGTAAATAAAAATAAAACAACACAATAAAAATACATTTCAATTAACAATATATTATTATAGCTTCTTAAATATTTACGTAAACTTATACTAGTGTTGGACACGTACTATTATTAGGATACATTCCTGGAACGCCAAGACCGTAAGGATAAGTTGCAGTCGTCCTTAGGTAGAACTGGCCAGTAACTCTGAAAACAGATAAAGTAAATGTAAGAATTTTGTATTTTTTAATACTAAATAGAGACAAATAAATTTATGTAAGTAATTAATAATAGAAGACCTTAAACTGGCACATAGATCCCTACGAA
The DNA here is from genome assembly GCA_027580185.1 of Tuta absoluta. Lineage (NCBI taxonomy): Eukaryota > Metazoa > Arthropoda > Insecta > Lepidoptera > Gelechiidae > Tuta > Tuta absoluta. The sequence goes on from JAQAHW010000008.1 coordinate 6,357,596, forward strand.
AAGTTTGAAGAGCCTATCTAGTAGTGGAACATATCTTAAAGCACATTCACACAATGCCAATATGAGCAGGGAAATAGTAAGGGAAATGGGTAGCGCGAATATGTGCGTGCTCGAATGTCAGCTTTTCGTGCGCAAGTCAAAGGAACGGCAGCACGAGCGCTAGTGGAATGTATTGCTATCTCGCTCGCTCATATTGATGCGAGAAGAGTATAACGACAGTGTGTGAACACTCAACCGCGATGATACTTCCGCGGAAGTATTTCGAGCAATGTTCGCGACAGCGGCAGGAGCAGGAGCAGTTGCATTGCATGGTGTGAACGTGCTATAAAAGCAACGGTATAGGTACACTGGTTGAATGTCTACGGTCCGCGACCATATTGCCAGGCTGATCCACTACTAGCACCTTGAGCTATCAGGAGGTTGGAGTAGACCGTGAGCTTACCCTGGTTGAACCTCTACGGTGATGTAAGCGACGGTTCCGTATCCGCGCCCGCATTGCCAGGCTAGACCACTACTAGCTCCTTGAGCTATCAGGAGGTTGGAGTAGAATCTACTCGCTATTATCAGCTTCCATGCGAAGTCGTGGCTGCAGGTGGCTGGAATTTGAATATATATTTTATACAGGTAGGTTTTGAACGACCAAAATTCTGAAAACGCTAAACTTTACCCACTCAGCTTAGCGTTTTCGTCAAAAATTAAAAAGTAATTATCCTCCCATAGAAAATTACTCGGGCAGCTGTTTTTATGGAATGTCCAATTTCTTTTTTACATTTCGACCTTTTATCCTTGGGGAGAACTTTTCAGTTGAACAGGTTCATCTTAGCGTTTTCTGGAAAGTCAGTCATTCCAAGGCATCCTGTCATCGTCTAGTTGTTTCATTTCGATCTTTACTTATTCTCTATAAAAATGCCATATTCAAACTTTCTTTTAAAGCCTTTGAAATATTGATTCAGTTCTTATCAGATTTGGTTTTAAAATGGTAAATAAATCGGTGACCAAAAAATATGCAGGGATTTTGGTGCTTTTTCGTTTCGCGCATTGTCTAGCTTAGACGTTGCACATGTCATTTTCGTTTGTTTTAACCGCAAGCCTCCTTTCGTGACGCTGACATTACCAGGAATTCATGATGTTTCTAGCGTCCTGTCAGCCCGCGTCATATGTATAATACATATTTGTAAGTACATATATCATAAAATTAAATAATATCATATAATTTATTCATAATATTATATCATTTAAGCTCAGCCTGAGGAAGGACCACCGACTGGTCCGAACACGTCGCGATAACGCGCAACAAAAACAACAGTGAGTTCGATCAGTGTTTACTTAAATGATTTAGTTATGTATCACTTAAGTTTAAATAATATAATATTATATATTTTATTTTTTGTAAATGACTGTCAAAACAAAAATATCATTCAGGCGCTGGTCGCCAGGAGGATAGCTCTATCTACTTACTATTTTCGTTGATGGTACCATAGTTGGCTTTCTGCGTGCAACCTGGCTGCATGGTATAAATAGGATCGTGGTTGGGAAAGATATCCACGGTGCATATGGCTTTTGTGTCTCCGTAGCCGTTGGGGTCGGTGTGGATAGCCATCACGTAACCTGCACACGTGGAGTCTATAGGGTGACGGACTGTTATCAACGAACTTGTAGATGGGTCCAGGGCGATAATACTAAAAACAGAAATATATATTCAAGTTGTTCCTAAAGGTTGCTAATCAGTACCATGCTGAGTCATCTGTATTGAAGCAATGCTTAGGTATAATGTGGTGTTTGAGGAGACCGTCCCGCGCTACTATTTGTACCTAAAAACGCGTTGCCACGTTTTAGACCATTAGCAGAAGCTCGCATTGCAGCATTTGCACCGGTCCCTGCTACGGTATACGGTGATCCGGTTTTGAATATATCTTGGTCGTAAAACAAAACCTTGATTTGTATTAAAAACCCGCATGAAATATCGGTTCGACGTGTGGTCCTGGTATGCTAAACTGGCTCCGTACGACCGTCCGAGTTTTCTCCGGACACCAAAGCGGAATTCGGCGCCAGTAGTGTGAGCCCACGCCCACGAACAATACGTTTATCTACCTATTACTGAACACTTCTTTTCTACGTATTCAAAGTTTTTTTACCTCTTCAACGGACAATTCAGTTCTTTAGCGCGTCTGCCTGCGGCGCCCATAAGATGCGCTCCTAGAGAGTGTCCCATTATCAAGTAATCTCCCAGACCATTCTTTATGAGTGCCACTAAGCATTCTCCGAATTCATACCCAATCTGCAAAAGAAATCAATTCCATATGGTATTTTTAACTAAATTTTTCTTGATGGTTTATTTCCTCACTGTGAACTCCATTAATCTAAGGAACTTTCCCAAAAGAACACAGTTCGAAATATACGTGTTTGACTAGTGACCGGTAACGAAAACTACTGGTGATAAGGAACAACTTTTCCCAAGGAATAAAGGTCGAAATATGAGAAATGAATGAATGAATTTGGACCTCCTATACAAAATGTACCGACCAAGTCAATTTGTATAGAAGTGCCAAAATAAAAACTTTCGACGTATGTTCCTTGGGGAAAGTTGTTCTTTATCACCAGCCCGTCCTGAGTTTTTGGTATCGGTCACCATTATATGTATTGTAAAAAAAAATACAATTGGTATCGTCCTGATAGAAAACCGGCTCGGGCGGGATAAAAATTAAAAATAAAGGCACTACCCGGGGCTGGGCAGGTTAATCACAGGGCATGTAACTTTACACCACCATTTCCAGTAAACGACTTTTGTTTCTTTAAATCATGATTTTCACACACACACTCAGACACATATCACGCCCATAATCCCTTGCGGGGTAGGCAGAGCGCAAACTGTCGCAAAAACGGTCATTTACGCCACGTCTGACAAATTTTAATATTTGAGGGTCATGCGGAAAATTGAATATCGCCATAGTGACAGGTTGTCAGCCCATCGCCTAGAATTGCAATACACACCCTCGAGTCGCTTCTTACGACTCCAAAGGGAAGGAAATAGGGTGATGCTATTCTAAGCCGGCATCACATCCTGATTTTCAAAAGTTGTTTTTTATGAAGAAGTACCTTAATATGTATACAGGGTGTAAGGGACACCCCTTCGAATACTGATAGGGTGCAGGCAGACCATGAACCTGAACAACTTTCTCCTAGGAACATATGTCAGGAACCGACAAAATATTCGATCTCCCATACAACATTACGATCAGCTGACTGTATTTATTATTAGAAGTCCAAATTTTTTTTACGTGTCTTAACACTTTTTTTATGGGAAATTGTTCAGTTTCATGGTCTAATTGCTCCCTATCGCTATCGGAGGGCAGGGACGTTACACCCTGTAAAGATTAAGTTGTCTAGGTTGGTTTACCTTTTCAGCACTAGGCGCATTAGACACGGCATAGCTCAAGGCCGCAATACCAAATAGTATCCTTGCTTCAGCAGTCCAGTCCAGCAGAATGACATTATGGGTTAGTATGTGGGCCTCAATCATTGCAGTTATGTATCTACCTCCAATACTGCTATTTACGCCAGGCGTGAACAGTAAGGTGACTCTTGTTCTGTTCAAATAGTTTAGGAGCACTGTACAATTGTCTAGGTTTGTTGTTACGTTTCCATCTCCTCTGAAAATACAACACATACGTACAAATATCACGCTTGTATTCCTTATTTACGATTTATTGTACACATGAACATTAAAGAGAAAAACACATAAAGAATACAGACACAACAGGCACTGCTTATCTCTAATAAGAAATTTCTTACAGCAGACCTAGGGAAGAGTAATGGTATTATACGATATGCGGATAAGACGTGCACAGAATATATATCTAAATTTCAATCTAAAATATATAACAAAGGAAGGTATAATAAATATATATATAAACATTCATATAGTGAGTACCAAATTTTAAAACACTTCCCGTGTTAGGTATACAATTTTTGAAAACTTGCAAAATTTTCGAGTGCGGAGTTGCAAAACTAACCCGGTAGATGGAGCCATGCCAAGCGTTACTGGCATTAAAATACACTTGCAAAATTGGCGGGCAAGAAATGAGCTGCGGTAGCCCAGATGGAAGAGGCGTCGCCACTAGTAATGCGAAAGTCGCAGGTTCAAATCCTGCCCGCACTCGAAAATTTTGGTAAGTTTTCAAAAACATACATGTATATACGAATAAATATATAAACATACATATATATACTACGGATTAGTTTGAGAGTGAAAGATAATGTTCTTTAACTCGTTTTTTAAAGATAGCGATAGATGGGCTATCGCGTACAGTGTGTGGGAGCGAGTTCCATAATCTGACGGCGTGGGCAGTGAAGGAGAAAGAGTAAAAGTCGGTTTTACTGCGTGGCATTGCAAGTTGTGTCCTGACATTAGGGCGACAGGGCTTATCTTGTGAGCCTACCTTCCTTGCGGGGTATGTAGAAGCAGAACGTAAAAGGCTGTAAAAAGAACATAAATGCCACGTCTAACAAACATGAAACTTGAGGGTCATTTGGAAAATTGTAGATCGCCATAGTGACAGGTTGTTGCAATACACATATAGCTCTTGAGTCCCTTAGTCGCCTCATACGACACCCTCGGGAACGAAATGAGGTGATGCTATTCTAAGCAAGTATTTACGAGTATAATAAAGGCGGGCAGACCAGGTGGGTTACTCTAATCTGTACACTCTAGATCAGACAAAATCAACACGGATGATCCCATCTTCGACCCCAGGGTGTCCATTCTGGGGTGTCAGCCGTAGCGTGTCTACCGCTACCGCTCAGGCTATTCGTTCGGGCGTTTTGGTACATGCCGTCAACAAATGTCTTCCAGTAAACTAAGATAACAAGTCCCTTATTTCTCAACAACCTGATAAGACTTATTGGACGATACCCTATTTAATATAAGTACCTAGTTGTTCCGCTTTTTCTTGTGTGGGAGGGGTTCCAAAAACAATTTTTGTTGCAGACATTTTTAAGTTTGGTTCAGATACGATCCATCTTCACACAACATTTCATGCACTAGGTGAAAAAGTCATACAGGCGGGTGGCCCGTCAGAGGAAAGTGTAAGAGTTTATAAGGGTTTGTAGTAGACGACGTAAAATAGGTAAATACAATCATAAGCGTTTATAGTCTCTCACCCTTGTTGGATAAACGTTACTACTGCAGCTTTACATGCGGGGATTCCTGCAAATATAGTACATACATAAATCACGCCTATATCCCCTACGGGGTAGGCAGAGCGCTAACGGCCGTTCAACGGATATTAACACCACGTCTGACAAAAGTATGAGGGTCAATCAGATAACTGTGTATCACTATAGGGACAGGTTGTAAGCCCGTAGCCTAAAATTGCAATACACAGACAGACCCTCGAGTCCCTTAGTCGCCTCTTACGACACCCCTGGGTCAGAAATGGGGCCATGCTATTCTAAGCCGGCATAACACGGCAAATATAGTCACAATTATTAGGTATATAGATACCTCACTAGGTATCTATATACCTAATAAATAAATAACCTAATAAATGTACCTAATAGTATGCGAATCATATCTGAATAACACAACTGCAAGACTACAAGAGTTCACCAAAAATAGGCTACATTGAAATATAATGCGACCAAGTGAATCAAAAAGTGATTACCTATACAGTGTGTCTGGCAGCGAGCTGTAGGTAGTACTTTAAAAGTATGATTGGTTTTAGTAGTCAAGTTTTAGTATATCGTCATTTTTAACCAATTTGAAAATTTTTTGAAGATTTAGGGCCGATATTTTATATTTAAATTAGATAATAGCATGAACTGCACAAAAATTCAAAATTAATGGAACATCTGTAAGTTAATTCATTAGAAGATTTTTATTTACTTTAAAGGAGTGTACAAGTAATGGCGTAGGTACCCTGGGGGAGGCTACGTCCAGCAGTGGACTGCAATATGCTGATGATGATGAGTATAACTGGGTAACTTCTATTGATGTTCATTACTTTGTTGCAACATACATAAATAACAAACATACATGCATATAACACGCCTTTATCCCTTGTGGGGTAGGCAGAGCGTTAACGGCCGCAAAAATACGTTCGCCATCGCCACATCCGAAAAACATTTGAGGAACATTTAGAAAATTGTGTATCACTATAGTGAAAGCCTGTCAGCCCATCGCCTACCTTTTCGCCGCCAAGCCATTCGAGTAAAAAATTGCAACCAGCGCCACACCAATTTCTTGGGAAAGAAATACTCAATAAAATAGAGATGTCCAACAGTTCATATCGAAAATAAATCTACACTTTTTAAACCGAGTTTTGATTAATCTAAAATCATTATTTTGCCATCTACTTTTCAGTTCTGATTTCATATAGGTCAAAATAATAATATAGGATAGTAGTAGTAGTGGTGGCCTCGTAAACAACACTAGGCATATTCAACAAGTTTATATTTAGTTCAGTTTTCGATCAGCACTGGCGCATCTCTATTACGCGTCTCTCTATATCGCGTTGTCGGTTATAGACGACTGTGGCGTCGGTGGCATTTCTATATTTTCAAACCCGTTAGACAAATAAGGATGTAATATAGAATATCGATAAAAAAAATTAGAACATCATAGGATTTATGCTGGTATTTATTTTAATATTTTATTGTGACTATTTGTTTTCTTTCATTCCTTTTTCTTATTTTACTTACGTTGAATATTAATTAAAAACGATTTTTAATAGTAATGAACACGATTTAATATAAAATATTTAATAAACATTACTAGTGTCAACATCTTTAATTAACGAAAACAAACAAGTTATAGAATCATGTATAACAATGAAATTGGATCAATAAAAACGAACAAAATACAAGTACCTACTGATCTGCTAAGTATAACTTAAATAAATATAATTATGAATACATAATTTGAAATTAGGAGTGCCGACATGCACACTCACTTTTTCTATCGTAACATACAAAATTATACCTAACCCCAACAAACAAATTAAACTTATAAAATTAAGTCTATAAGATCTATACTCTTATACTTGTCATAAAATAGCATTAATAATGTCAACGTTCCTTATAATGGCACATTATAAGAAGATTTGGCTAATATTACCTTTACTCTTATAATTTGGCTGGTTAAACGTCTTTAAGTCCAAATTATATGGATACTATAAGGGTTCGAAATGTGTTCTTCTTATAGAGGCTAACTACATTGCTTTTTAGCCTTATAATATTCAAAGATATATAAAGGCTTTTAATATGATAAATTATTCTTATAAAAGACATGCATAAGGTTACTATGATGCTTGTCAACTTATAGGAGCATTTGATAAGACGTCTATACAGCTAACAAATTCTGACATTTTATATAATCTTTACAAGGATGAAAGCATTCCATATTCCCTTACACAGCGATTATAAAAATATTGTTCTCTTTATGGTTATATTAAAATGTATTACATAACTACGATCGCCATTTTGTTAGCTCAGCAGGTTGTGTGAATTTATTACGGAGGGGAAATAACATTAAAAATATGGATTCAAAACAATGGAAGAAGTTTAAAAGGACCGGTGGTTACAGAAGAAAAGTAGAGAAAGTCTTTGAAAACATGCTTATGAACATAACACCCACCACCTCTACTCCTATAATGTTACAGAATAACCAAGCGGATACCAACGAATCAGCCAGTGGTTCCGTAAAGGGATTTTTCATTAAAAATGAAAAGGAAACCAGTGAGGATGAATATAATTAGGTCAACCATATCTATTCTTTATTTTTGCGCTATTTTTGTTACTTTCTTATAAATAATTCTTGATTTTTTCTACCCGAACTTGTGGCCACCCATGGCCATGAACTCGCGCACGTACTGCAATAATTAAACAATCATAAAATTATTACAATAAAAAACACTTTTCGTATCCGAATGGCTGTAGGGAATAAAGTTTGAATTGTGATTGAATTTGTGACTCTGTCTTTATTCCCCGCAACTATCGATGTCTTTAAAAAAATAAAGTTAGTTCTACAGAACTAACTAACTAACAACAACAAGTCTTTGATAATTTTTGTTTGAGGAATTATTAAAGACTAGCTAATAATGGTACTTAATCTATTAGTAAGTATAAAACATACAGGGTGTCCCGGTTAAAGAGGTCCAAAGAAAAAGTCTAGTTTCTGAACATCCTTAGCTACCATAATACCAAAAAATAATGTTTAATATGTGTAGAAAAAAAAAATGGACCTCCTATACTAATTTTGCTCCTGTATGCGAGGTCTGATTTTTTAATTCAAATATAGATTTTTTTTTGCTATTATGGTAGCTTAGGATGTCCAGAATCTAGTTTTCGTAAATCAAATACTCATTACAATTTTGGCAGAAAATGAAAGTAAATTGATGCAAAACCTTTATATTTTCACGACCTATCACAAAATGTAAAGGTAAACTGGAAAGGGTCGGATATGAACAATTAAAACATTACTTTCTTAGAATAAAATGTGTCCACTTCCATGGCCATCGCATATGGTGTAAATTAATATCATTTCTTTGTAGAAATTTGTCAACATCTGCTTATATGTACACAACCATTCCAATATCTGTGAAAATATATATATTAAATTTATTTATTTTTTGTATACCTGTATGTATATACGAAAAATAAATTAATTAAAAAATTAAAAACTAAAGTTAGTACATATGGGATTTTGTTCGTGTCAAAGGAACCCTAAAAATATGTTAAATGGCGATAACACAAAATGGCGATAGCATATAAGCAACAAATGTGGCCATAATAAAGTCTTCACTCTCATTGTCCCCTTGTAGACGATGTGCTTATCGTTTTGCTCTCTTAACAGCACTGTATACAACATGAGTAAATAATTTATTACGTTTTTAGTACTCAAAAAGCATAAATTCGAGGGCGGGTCGACACCACAACACACAGCGTACCACATTTTACCGTGCATTTGAATTCCCAGTTACTTTTCACTAAAAACGAGCACACAAATCAGAAATATAAACTACAGAAATATAAATAATAACTTATCGTTCTCTTTTCAGTTAAATCGTTCATGTATCACTTTCCACGCCGAAAACACTTATTGCAGAATCATAAACAAACGGCTATAAGGGCCTACGGATTTTTAAGAGCCTTTGATTTGCCACAATGAGTTTAACTTCTTTGTATCGGATTATAATAAAACACGTATAAGGGTGATCGCCCTTATTAACGTTTTTCATATGGTTCTTATAAGTGTATTGGTTATATAGAAGATATTTCTTTGCCATTATAAGTTTATCTTCCTTGTTCCTTGCCATAATATAACACGTATAAGTGGAAAAAGCGAGCAATAAGGTAACTATAAGGGGAGTACAAGGGTATAACCTTTATAAATTGTGCCCAAACACACCCTTATTAGCGATAATACGGCTTCTATAAGTATATTATTTTTGGCTATATAAGCCACAATAAGAGCAACTTTTGTTTGTTGGGACAGATATCAACTGCATAAAAATATACCTATAATATGAAACGATACTAAATATATGATATAAAATTCACTAAAATCAACATGCATAATCAAAACTTATATTCAAATTTGTACTTAAAAACTATTTCGTTTGAGCTTCTTTTATGGTCGCATTCTTCGTCCTTAACCTGGTCCAACTTCTCGTCGGGGACTTCTTTTAACATTTCTTTCGTTTTGTTCAAAATAGTTTGTCTTTTGTCAAATTGGCATTCTGAAAAAAAATGTCATGTCTACTCTAAATAAATAATTAAACTAATAAATTATTACAAGTATAATAAATAACATACGTCTGTTATCAGCATGTTTCTGCGTAGAACTAGGCAAAGGAGCTTCTGCAGCTTCTTTTCTTTTTTGCTTATCTGGAATACACAATAATTGATTAGGTATAAGTTTAGTGTAAGTAATTTAAATCTAATGATTTTTAAACGAAAATATTCAGTCACGTATGTTGATGCCTTTGATGTGGAAGGACAAAATAATAATAAAGAAACAATACGAGACAAAATAACAAAGAAATGAAGATAAAGTATATTATTTGACTTTTATTTTGTACATAGATAAGATGTCTTAAAATGCCCTACAGAACTGCGACGGCATATATGTCTATTTTACATAAGGACAACTTTCTGTTATTAAATTACTAAACTAAAATTTAACATAGTCAAGTCCAGTAAATAAGTAAGTAGGTACTTAATAATAATAATTTTTAAAGCCCATAAATTTACTTGTTGCCATATAATTTGAAATAATAAATTCGGTCAGTATTTTGTACTCACTTTTCATCGCCTTTATTTCTGCTTCAGCTATTTTCTTCCATTTCAAATATTCGCGACGGGACATCATCTTGTATGCACTTTAACTTGACCGTACTCGTCAAAAAAAAAACTGAAGGAATGACAAAAAACATATCTCATAACATAACACAAACTAAAAAAAAGCACGAGTGCCAATTACTTTCGTGGAAAAACTGCAACTTTGAGTAAACAGGGCCATAAAACACGTGCGCATAAAACAATAAATTGTTCCAGGCGGCATAGGGTTCAAACAGCTCTTATCCTATGAGGTTGCGGTATTTCGTTTTTGACCACAAGAGACAAAAGAAATGCATATTTCTAGTTTTATTGTCATTTGCTGCTATTATGCTTGGTTTAAAACTATTTATGTAATCTTCATTGAGGTTACGTGTCTGATGTATTTCAAAAAATCTTTCCCATTTTGGTAAATAAATTAAAGACAAATGTCAATGATTTCTGTCCGACAAAGATAAGGCTCAAGGTGTTACTCCGTGTACAGTATTGTACCTATTCGTTTGTAAATTAACATCCGTAACAACATTAAAGTAACTATGAAATGCTAATAAATAACCGCTGATATAAGTACAATACCTTACGAAGGGCGTTATAAAAAGTAAATAGAAACAAACCGAAGTAATAATCAAATAAACCGGGTAGGAATAGAAAAAAAAATGTTAAAGTATTGAATAAAATATATAATAAATCTTAAAATAATAGTTATGTCGGTTTCCCATTTGCCTGAGATACAGGAATTCATATTCTTAGTTTAGGAAATGGTTAAGCCACAGAATTATTTCATGTAAGTGTATTTTTTTGTAATTAAGTTTATTAAATAAATAATTATCTTATCTCTTATTATCTAATAATAATCTTGTATCACAATTTGACCCGTTAAATTAAGTTCACATGAAACCCTCCCAAACGCTCCTAATTTATTTATTATTATTTATGATTATTAGGTATTTACTTACCTCTAAATCTTCTTCTTCGAGTAATCCACGTTCAAACGACAGATCAACGTCATCCTCTACGCCTTCTAAAATCTGTAGAAGTTCTGCTAAACTAAGCTCGTCGGCACTCATTTTCCCATCACTATTTTTAAGTCACTATTGCAATGACGTCAGAGCGTGTCGTCTTTACCCGACTACGGCGTACAGTGCACTCACAATGGTCAAGCAATTATCGCTGTGCACGAGTCGCCGAAACCGGTTTGTCGATACTCAATCAAACAAAGAAAATAATGTCTAATACTTGGCGTATTTCTACAAATCGATGTCGGGAATATTTTCAATATACATTAAAATAATAAGAAAATGTTATTGTTATGACAAACTTGACAAATATCTAGGCATAGTATATTCCGAAAATATATTATAGATGTATCGATATTTCACATTAGTACTAGTAAGGAACAACACTTCCAGTCGTGTGGGGCCGACTATGGCGTGTGCGAATGGTACTTATGACAGCTTCAAAACGTAATCAGTATTTTTCTTATTTATACTACAAATCTAATAAATATCTAAGCGCAAAAGTTCATAAATCAAAGTAGAGGGTACAATAAATGCAATATGCGAAAAATAAAAGATAGATACGGTTTTGAAATGCTAGTTTATGAACATAAACTTTGACGAAGTTTTGTCGGCTGTACCCGACCGTGGCGCTGACGGCAAGTCGCGGGTTGTCGGCTATACCCGTCTGTGGCGGTGAAAAGGTTAATTGCAATATACCTACATGTAACCCTCGAGTCCCTCGCCTATTACGACACCCACGGGAAAGAAATGGGGTGAGGCTATTCTAAGCCGGCATCACACAGCAAACATCTAGATGACAGAAATAAAAGAAATAAAATAAATAATTAAATTCATTGTTTTTTATTCCAGGAAAAACAATGGAAAAGTTTAAAATGCTGATTGATAACTCAAAAACTAGTCGACTTCGTGCTATACTTGAGTTTAAATTATTTAAATAACCCAACCAATTATGCCTAAAAATACATACAGCCCATCGCCGGATAGCCTGTATAATACGTAAAATAAAATAGAAAAAGAATAATTTTACATTTAACTTACTTACCACAAAGCAACACTAAATATGTAACGAAGCAAAGCATTTTTAAACATCAACTGCCAGTCCAACGACAAAGTAATTAATATTATAAAAGAGCCATACCTATAAACAAGCACTTATTTATTTATATAGGTAAATTTTCAGTCATACAAGGTGATATTTTTGTATATTAACAATGGAGATATAGTTTCAATATAATATAGTACAAATAAACAAGTGTTTGCACTCACATGTACAATAAAACATGTTTTTTATGCACAAATGCAATGCGTGAAATGTTATTGTTCTCATCATAATAAAGACAAGATAAAAAACAGCAAAAAAGTAACGATATGTTCTTCACCGTGTCACTGGTCCTAATAAGATAGGGCTAAAATTTAATTTTGTTTTGCCAATATTTAGTTTAACTATAATAAGTAGGTATCAAATAAAAATAAAATAAAATCGAATGTACCTCATTCTTTTTGGAAAAACGCAAAAAAAACGCGTTCTAGCTAGCAGGGCCCTTTTTATTTCACAACGGATATAGATTATAGTTTAAATATACCGATTGTTTTGCCTTCCAATGTACCTTCGAAATACTCCAAAGTATAAAACATTTTAAAATTTGTTAATTTTAGCCCAAATATCACAACACAGTATTGTTCTGTCCAGCGGTCCATTTTACTCTTACCACCTACAAACCTAGAAAGCAACCCAAGTTGGTTGCATTTTTAATAAACCTGTCAGTGGGCTCCGTCAGATACCTACACACTTTATTGGCTTATAGCACGTTCACAATATGCACCTGCCGCTGTCGCGAGTATTGCTCGAAATACTTCCTCAGAAGTATCAACGCGAGAGAGTGTTCACACACTGCCGCCCTCATAGTCTTCTCGCGCCAATACTAGTGTTCGAAAGAGCAATACATTGCACTCGCGATCGTGCTGCCGTTCCTTTGACTCGCGCACCAAAAGCCGATATTCGAGGGAGCACGGGGAGTGGCAGCGGCATGACGAGTAGCAGCGCGAGTAACGTGTTTACATACTCGCGCTGACTACTTCCCTTACCCTGCCCATATTGGCATTGTGTGAACGTGACTTTAGATTTTTATTGTCTGACTGACATCACAGTTACAAGTTTTATTAAAATTGGTAAAGTAGTTTTCAAGAAGCAGACTATTATTTGTTTCTCCACTTGCTGTGTACTCAAAATGTTTCAGGACGCCAAAAATGTACCATGAAAATGTATGTTATGTACCTCTAGAATGCAGGAAGAATTTACTAATAACACGACACATTTTTAGTAAATCTTGGATTTTATTTGAAATTTTACAGTTATGTATACACAAAAGACATCACGATTATTTACAAAAATACATACTGAATAATTTATAATTAAATATAATCGAACTACTTATTAATTTATAATACGCTTAAATGGAAAAATATTTACTTTATTGTTGCGTTGGTTGTCAATTTAAAAAAGATCATTTTCTTTTTTTATTAAAATACATTGGTACACAAGTCTACTCTGCAAAATTTATTCATATTAAGGCCCTTATAAAATTGCTTCTGTTGATAAGGTAATTAATTACATATACGTAGGTAAGTTTATTTTAAATAGAACACGAGGCTATATTATGAAATAAACAAATAAAAAAGCACATCAAACATATTCGTATTAATAAGCAAATAGAAAATACTTAAGTTAATAGAAAATACTTAAATCGAAAATACTTAAAATCTACATAAATTTACCTATTTACAAATAATTACCTTTGATCTGATTATCAATTTTCTTATTGGCTAAATAAAGAAATAAAATACCTACTTTTATAAAATTTGTCCTAATCCTAAAACATAATTATGACTAGAGACAGTAGACTAGAAATGTTTTCAATCTTTAACGCGAATTCTTATAAGTAAAATATATTTCGGCTATTTCAAAGTAATTCAAACTGTATATTTGAAAATATGCAATTCCGTAGTTAAATGTAATTTAACAATCAAATTAGCTCTAATTATTTATTTATTTCATACTACACAGTTGGTTGGTACCCGCGAATTTAATTTCGCTGTAACTGATAAAAAACTGTTAGTACGTAAAATATACATATTTACAAATCAGCGTCCTATAATTTACCTTTGACTAGATATGTCTTTTATTAGATCGTTCGTCCCCATTCCATAGAAAAAACAAAAATGTGCATTTTTAGAACTGTTGGAGTTGGAACGTGTTCTGTAATCAATATTAAGTATCCCCAAATATATATTTTTAATATCTTCTATGTTGGTACGCACTTTCGATACTCTTCAACTTAATTTAATATGTGTGTAAGTACATAATTATAGAAGATATATAGATATGGCGCACAAGAAAAAACGATTGTCAGAGAATAAGTATAAGTACAAGTAATTCCAAAAAAGGTGAAAAAGATGTACACAATGAACTCACTTGTAGCACTTAATGAAATAAACACTAAAATCGTTTTTTATACAGCCACTTAATAAAAATACCAGTATAGGTAGGATTATCCCTCCTCGTAATGTAAATTGAGGTGCTGATAGTAATTTTCTCCAGAAACCACAAAATAAGAGAAAAGAGAAAGTTGTTGTATTGTATTAGAAACTGTAAGTGTAAATATGGGAACCATTATGGTAATAATGATTTCTATTGTTTATTCGTGATCGTGATGAACTGCATTATCTTTCTTCAGAACCGTTTTCAATGGATTGTGATACAATTACGCGGGTGCCTAAATTATTGTTCCCATTTACCGATATGCGGGGTATATACTTTCCTTGGAAAAACTTGTTGTGATTTTACGGGATAGGTGATATTTATAATAAATAAAAATGTTTTCAGATATTCTTTTAAATCCTGTTCTTATATCAAAATATCAGGGATCGAACAATGCAAATGGGATCTGCACTGCACCTATAGGTAATAGTACAGAAAGAATTATTTAGTTTTCAGTAGATATTACGTAGACTTGATTCCGCGTGATCGTCATAGATTGCTTATCAAAAATAGCACTGTCACTTTCAGATAAATAGGCTAAGACATGAATAGGAGATGACCGCGTCTAAAATTGTCTATGATTTTACGCGTTTTATTCGGTATCTTTCAAAGTTGAATACAGCTAGACATAACTACAAGGAATTGTGCGAAATTACGCAAAAATTATAATTAAGACTATTGTACAAATGATCTAGCTTAAATAGTGTATGTATAGTATCTAATTTAATATCCTTTTCTAAATATTTGTATTGCAAAGTGACAGCGATATTTGTAGTTAGCCGTTTTAGTCAGTAACGTAAAATCGTGTGTTAAATTAAATTAAATTACCATAAAGTATGATTCATCTCGCAGTAAGTGGTTGTTTTTCGTACGTACTACCTATTAAGTAAGAAAACCTTTTGATAAGCGTAAAATAGCAAAATTCAAAGTAAAGTACATTATCAATTACCCTGCAACAATTAACCTGCTTACACTTTGAATTCGATTATTTTAACTACATACGTTACTACGTCGATTTAGATAACGAATAAATGTTAGATGTACCTACGAGTCATACTTACACAAAATTGAGTACAGAAAAATAGGTAGGTATTTATTTCACAGTAATATGGCAGAATTAGGAATCCGACCGAATTCCTAGGAATTAATCCAAAAGCCGGAATATGGCATGGTATAATCGTAGACTTTATTTTACCATCTATCTAAACAAATTCAGAAATTCAGGACAGTTATCAATTTCTAAAATGGTTTAGGAAAATGGCAAAACGAAGTTTAAAATTAACTTTACTAATTAAATTTCGTTTTAGATTTGTATTGTTCACTTCTTTGGTTTATTACTTCGTTGTTAGCAAATAAACAATAAATAACTCAAATGTATTGAGATATATTTTATAAATTGATCCCTCAATTGAAGTTACCAGTAAATTATAGGCACGTAGTTAGTTGTAACAAAAGGTACCGTTGATTTTCTTCGTCATAATATTTCAGAAAATCTTGAAAAGCTACTAAAAAATATTTAATTTTGCAAACAATTATGAACAGACGCGATTTTTTTTAACCTTGTAACTTTTTACTAAATACTTATTTCTTTTCTAAGTTATTCTTTTTGTTGAAGTAAAGCCAAAAATATTCATGACGACACTTAATTGGAAAACATATCTTTTGAATCTCGTTTCCAAGCAAAAATCCTAGGATTTTAAGTAGTATGAATAGTAGGAGTAGGTATGAATTTTTCTATGGAGCAGCTGTTTTTTTTTCGCGATTTCGCAGGTGACCTCATAATAAAAGTTGTTAAGAATCATGGGTAGAATCACCCTGTAAAATTTCCGGGGTGAATAAAAAATAACCCTGTATAGATAATATTCAACTAATAAAAACGAATACCTATTGGTCTCTTATGAAATTGAATTTATATTGAGTTTTCATAACGCACATATAATAACTAACAATGTAAATATGTTAAATCGCGCCCTGTCGTCGGCAGGGTAGTGTAATAGCCACTTAACGTGTGCACTAGAGCCACACTTGATACAAGAAGGGCAGCAAAATGCGATAATAATATGCAAACTGTAAAACATAAGATGAATTGTCTCACGAGTGATCCTGCCTAAGTTCAAGATTGATAAGATACATTTTCAAATCAATGCACTAGCTCTGTTCATAGTGTTATCAATTCCAACTTTCTTGGAATCGTTCTGTTCTTCTGACTACCTCCTGGCAGCTTCGTTATCTTAACCACAATCAGCCCCCCATCTCTTCAAGGCGGAGGGCTAGATACATTGTTCGCGACGATCTCGGATGTTTCTTCGGCTTCATCAGAATCGTTTTCTTTAGATGAGGATGGCTCTTCGGAGTCGGCCCTCATCAGGGCTCGGTACTTCTTGGCGATGATCTCCCAGTCCACCACGTTCTCTATGCGAGTGGTGTTTTGAAGACTGAGCTGAGAGCCGAGAGGGCTGAGGTGAACGACTGATAGCCTGGTGGAATCTGTGGGAATATTATCGGTGTTGTGAAATCCAATAAAATTCACTCCATAGGAAGTAGTTTTCCTAACAGCCTTTAAGTTCATTGCGATATTTTATATTAATTCATCATTATGTTCGCTTGTATTAATAACGAGTATGCAAATACATTTTATGAATCAGTCTTTATAATATAATTTCATATTTACCGAAACTGAATAACTAATATTTAGTCTAATGACTCAAGGTTAACGTGATTAATTGGTTTTAATATCATCTTTGACGTCTGAGACTACTAATAAATCAAATAAATCTTTGATCACTCGGACACCGAACCTAGAACTTTTATTTATAGAAGTCGGCGCGCTGCGCTGACCGTCTAGTGGCAGCCTCACCTGTTGTTTAATAATTTCTTAGAATCTAGAACAAGCATTTAATATCTGACACGGACAAATTGATGTCCTATAAGTTTATTTCAAGGTACAACTATAAGCTTTATATTGTAATGCGTCTTTAAAATAACTTAAACGGAAAATGGTGGCCACCATGAGCCGTTAAATTGATTTTAAATTCATTACATAAGAAAAAGTCTAATTGTTTTATTTTGAAATAAACTTTTCGTATAGGACAACAATTTATTCGACTTAGGTTTTTGATATTTGTTTTATATTTGAAGAAATTAATTAAAAACAGGTGCGGTCGCCCCTGGATTTCGCTCGGCGCAGGCTTCATCTTCTGTACTCATAGGTTTACCTTTTGGTACGACTTGTCCTCTTTTAACCTTGGACAGCCATTTGGCTCCAGCTTTAGACCTTGCGCTCATCTGGTCTTCTCTCCTCAGCCCAATCATGTGAACCAGGCTTGGTCGCTTCTTCTTCGTCATACGTTCCTGGCATTATAGTCAGTATTAATGTCCAAGTTCATTTATGTTTATCTTATCTTAACAAATGATGGCGTAGCGATTCTTTTAAATTATTGCCTTGATAAGATAGAGATTGCCTAATATTTTTGGAGGGACATAATGTTTTGATAAATTTTGATATTGTACATATGGTTCAAAATCAAATGGGTTTGATGGTCAATTATATACCATTATCTTAGGGACTCGTCAATACACGATAATTTTATAAAAACAGTACAACCAGTAAAGTAAATAAATCATCAGCATCAGCTAAAAAGTAAACTAACATGAAAGTAGGCTATAGACGTCACTTAATGGAGACACACATTATGCTTAGTAATTGTCAAACATGTAAACAAACTTATGCAAATCGAGGACAACAAAGGACGTAACAAATGGACACGGCGATCAGAAGTGGGGTCAAACTTACATTCGTTGCGGACGTCCACAGAGTGCAGCTATACAAACACACGTGCTGCGTGCCATTATCTTGGCGGATCTTTACCTGATGCTTCTGATGCATTAACAAGACTAGCAAAGTTGTAACTAGGTTGAGAGGAGCAGGCGCGGCAGTGGATCGGTCCATGAACCGAATTAGCTTTGAAAGACCAAACTTCCATTCGATGTCCGATTGGGCCTGTGACATACTCAGTGCATGATTTTAAAATAATTTATTTTACTGCATCTATTACTTATTTGTGTTTATCTGCGAAGTAAGACTGTTGTTGGATTCGACTAGGGAAGGCGTAGACGTAGTAAGCCCAGCGTGACGTAGTTTTTATGCAGTTTTCTAATCATATTCACCGATAT
The DNA here is from genome assembly GCA_027580185.1 of Tuta absoluta. NCBI lineage: Eukaryota > Metazoa > Arthropoda > Insecta > Lepidoptera > Gelechiidae > Tuta > Tuta absoluta. The sequence continues at coordinate 6,376,661 of JAQAHW010000008.1, forward strand.
TTTTTGTGTATTTAGGTTAATTTATTTATAACGTGTCTAATCATCAACCCAATAATGGTTAATGGTTTCGGTTTATAATTGTTAGTTTTGCTTAATATAAAATTTGTTTATTGACTTTAAAACAGGTCAGGAGAGACTTGTTCGTTTGATTACATGATAAGTTCCAGATCTTTTCATCGTCCTACGTGTCCTATCTTATTAAATTTTTGAGGTTATTAATGTAAGCTTTGCGGCTTTGTTTTGTGACTCGACATCTACCTAAGTTTATGTTTTGACCAGGATTTGATTCTACAGAAGAGCCAATGCTAGAATCTTCAAGTACTTAGTCCTGTGTCTTACCTAGTCTACACATAGCCACATGAGCGAGGCTATGACCAGATTCAGTGTTAAGGAAGCTGTGTTTTTGAAATAGTTCTTGCTCATCATTTTTATCTTCTTTTTGTGTCCAGTCCATGATTATTCGCCAATGTTAGAATAATCAAGTAATCTTTAGGTACTCACCGTGCACCTTACTTAAAACTTGTTATGCCCAGGGTAAGTGGTGAGGTTGCTGTGTTGGTTAAATTATTTTTTCTTGCTCATCTTGCTCATCGTCCTATGTGTCTTCAGAAACACCCTAGTTTTATGAAGCAGTTTATTCTGTGACTCACCTTGCACCTAGCTATGAGCCACATGAGCCAAGTGGTGACCAGGTTGAGTGGTGAGGGCGCTGTGTTCGTGCGGTGCATGTTCCGGATCAGCTTCGACAGCCCGTACTTCCATTCGATGTCTGATTGTGCCTGTTGGTGTGTCGTGTTATGTTATAGTAGTTGTTTTGGATTGTTAGACTTGAAGTTGTTTGACTACTTCAAGCAAAATCTTAGTAGGTATAAGAGTATGTCTAGCGTATCGGTACATACAAAAATATAATTAACGACGCTAATGTTATTATCTCTGCTCTTTTCTGTAACTTACTTGAAATTTTGGTTTTTTAATTAGAAACGGTTTTTAGAACAATTTTAAAAATAGCCTTGTTTACTATGGAACTAAATTAATAAAGAATAGCAAGCACCCTTAGCAAAGTAGAATATTTAACTGTACATTACTGAGGTAAATATAAATGTGTCATTGACATATTAAATGTAGGTCTTTTTTTTTGAATGTGATATACCTTTTAATTAGTTGTGACCTCTGAGATCTTCCTCTCTAAGGATTTTTTTCTTAAAGAATAAGGTAAAACTATACACTAATGGGCGTAACTGTGTCGTCTGTAAATTATACTATTTTCCGCAGTTAAGTAAGCTACACGTTAACTACTAGCCCTGCAAATGGGTGATTAGAATATAAATGCTATTAGTCTTGACCTAAAAAAGGATCTCACTACCCTTGCCACTGTATTTTTCCTTGAGCATGCCCTTTACTAAAATAATACATCAACCAGAGTGTGCTAGGAGCTAGCTTAGATAAAACTTGCAAATTTATATACAAGCCAATGCCCAAACAAGGTTTCATATCCTCAGAACTTTTATATTTAGGTAGGTACGTATTTTACTCTGACAACTGAACTAGATTTGTACAAAAATATGATTCCTAAATGAAACAATACAATCTGTATCATGATACGAGTACCTACTTATTATAGTTATGAACAGACGGTGTTTAATATTAATCACCCATATCAGGGGCAAATATTTCAAATACTAGGAAGGTTATGAGACTAAATATCTCTTTCAACTAATTAGTTAAAGTTTCCCTGTTATGTATCTATCGTAGCTATAGACCTACTCATAGGTCTCTATTTAGGCATTTCGAAACGGTCCTTGGTATTTCCTAAAACAAGTTTGCAAGCAACGGTATGGAACGGAAGCGATTGTAGGTTTTATGTCTAGATGGTAGTAAATATACAGTTCCAGAATCGTGAGGACATGTAATATCAAATTAAATTTATAGTGACAGTTTTAAAACGGTGCAGTTTCTTAACCTGTGCCAGAAGGCTTATTGTGTTCACGATTGCTCTACAAAACGCGAGTTCAGAGTAACAACAGTACACAAAACGCGGAATTCATTAAAGATTAAACTTTCGAGATAAGCTCGTATTATGTCGTTATAACGACGGAAGTCACCTCTGAACAATAATTTTACTGTCCAGGCATTCTCTATAAATTATTGATACGACGTTTTTAATTTTATTTTATGGTTCTGTTAATCCCTTTGTCCCGCTCATCAGGAATGCATACCGCATCCTTTCTTTATAGTCAGTACACGTATAATTTACCTGAATCCTTTGGTAGGTGTCTGACATCATAGCAATAAGCAGATTGATCAGCACTACGACTGACACCAACATGTAGATTCCGAATACGATTTTGAAGAGATAGTTGGTCCAGGCCGGTTGCATGTTGCTGTCGTTCCGATGAACTCTCGTCTGCTCGGTCGTCGTCTGCCCAAATACCGCAAAGAACAGCAGCTCGAACGAGTAAATTGGATTCATGGTCACTGTGAACAAATGCGAACATAACTTGGCGACGGCAGTTACCTGAATGCGCTGGTAAGTGTCCGACATCATCGCAATGAGGAGCGTTATGAGCACCACGACCGACATCAGCAAGTAGGCGCCGAAGACGAACTTGAACAGGTTGGAGGTCCACCGGTCCCGCAACGGTGATATGTAGTTCAGGTCAGAGAGCGTAATCTGGCCGAAAAGGGCGAAGAACAATTTCTCGAACGCCTCGACCGTAGACAACGTCGCTAGAAGACAACACGCACATGGACCAGGTTCTTTTTGAAAAACTACTCGACACTGATTTGGGTAGAGGCAGGTCAATGCAAAGCTTTATTGTGACTGTTTATGTTGATGAGTTTATTGTTAGGTGTTCTGTTTGTAAAGTCTTCTGCATCAACTTCTCCCTGCACCAAGTTCTAGGACCAGACGTGTAACAAACTAGTAGGTCAACTAAGTTGACTGTAATGTGTATGAATGGGGTAGATTGATACGTGTGTTAATAAAATGAGTAACATATAAAATTCATGTTTCAGTGATGATGTTCATAGATTTCGTTTGAAAAGTGATGCTTTGAGAGTGTAATGACTTTAGATCATAAAGCGTTGCATCAATCCACCCCACCTTCTAAATCAGCTGTGGCGACATGTAGAGCGTGGGCGCCGTGCGCCACATCGACGACAAACAGCCAAACAAATTCGACAATAAAAATAAGGATATATACCTCAAGACACCGGTGATAAAACGCAGGACATAAGCAGCCACATGCGCAAATAAATTGCTCCATCAAATGCGGTGAGGTCGGCCACTCATTCCACTAAACTAGGATCGTGACGCGCAATGCATGTTCTGTGTCGACATCAACATCTGGAACACTTCCGAAGCTGCCACGGATATAATGTGAAGCAGAAGATGCATTGTGTTATACATATAAGACATTCTAACCATCGCATTCACTGCCTGCGCCATAATCCAACATTTCACTAATCGAATATTCAAACATAAATCATGGCGAAGCGTGTTCATATATTATACAGGCCTATCACATTCCACTTGGTGTGTAGCAATCACAGTTATCTAACGAATTAATGAAATACATTGGCAAAAACGTTAAGTATGTCTTTCAACGATGATAACATTCTCGATGTGACGGGAACATTCAAGCTGTGCGGATGCATATTTGAGGATACGGGAGCAAAGCACATCGAGATATAACGCGATCATCGTATGAGGGTGACATTCGATCATCATATACAGGTAGCCTAACAGTCTCTTCAGTAACTGCACTTACGACTGGCTGCTGGCCCTTGCTTCCTTCGATACGACTCTCCAGGGTCGTATATTTGTCGTTTTATTCGGTGATTAACATCTATTTTTGTAACAAATGGTTAACGTTCAATCGAAATATATTTTTTTATACAATATTAACTAGGCATTATGGAGATGACTGATAACAATTAATGTGATGAAAGTACAGTGATTATGTGCATTAAAGAAAAGGACTCACCGTCGGAAAATAGTCTCTTTCTTGCTAGTCTTGCAACCTTGTTGTCTTCAGGTTTATTAATGTTTTTAAAGGGCTGGTTCAAGGCCACGATGTGCATTGAGAATCCAAACACGAATATCGCCAACACAGCTAAGAACCTTCCCAAGTCCTTCATCAAGTCACCAATAATAATTGCCCATGGACCGAACAGATGATGGAATGATAAGAAGTCTAATATCTGGACACAGGCTAGTAGAAATGATAACGCGAAACACTGATTTCTGCAGTACATTAACGTTGGCCAGTACTTTGGTTGGACGGACATCCATCCGATTACATGAGTGGCTACACCTATCATCCCTAACAATAGTACTGCTACTTTAATCCAACCCAACCCTGATTTATCACTAGGATTTGTAAGCTCGAAGAGCAGGAGACCGCTAAGCCAAACGAGCAGCACCCACTCGTACCATCTCGGTACTAAACTTTCCCTAAATATCGAACTATGAATAGGAGTTATTGCTACGAGAGATAACAATATCATAAGATATATGTGAGAAGTTAAATACGACATGAACTTAATAATTGGAACCTTATTGTATTTATGACCTAATGGAAGAGAGAACACCAGCCAGACTGGTGGACAAATTATGAATGCGACGAAAAGGAACATGATTTTGATGCCCGTCCATTTGAGGGCCCCTCTCCAGAGTTCCTGTAACCAAATCGTCGACATAAGCATCTTGATCAGCAGTCTTCAAACATTTTTCAAAGCAGTTAAAGTTACCTATTTTTTACCTGAAGATATCTCTGGACAACCGTGTGTGCTATGACCTCTTTTTGTTCGTTTTCTATTAATACATCCAAGAATTCAATATTGCGGTTGTCTGTCGCAGTAAGAATGTGACCTGCTGAATCAGCACCTGCAGCCAGAGCCAGCAGCTCAGTGGCCATTGCTTCACATTGTTTCCCCGCTGCTATGAGGTCTTTGGCACGCTCCTTTTCCTGTTATGGAAGACAATGGGCTTGTTGTTAATATCTGTGATTCATTATTATACTTACTTCTACTAAGTAGATACCGTACGCACATGAATCAGCGACTCATATTTGAGTAAACATTCATATATATAAATTAAAATTTAGTTTTTCGTACCTTAGTTGATAAGATGATGTAAATATTTGATAATTTTGCAGCCGTGTCAACTGGCGCCGGCGAAACTAACACAAACTCCTCAATTGGTATATTGTTGTGATTTTTCGAACACACCATAAGATTGTAAACGAACCTCTTGTCGTCCATTAAGGACTGAGTATCATGCTCTTTATGTAGCAAATATTCTAAAACATCATTGTGATTTTCTGATGCAGCAAACCAGATTGGCGCACAGTTTAAATTTGTCTCACTTTTTGGTGATGCTCCTGACTCGCATAAAAGCTTTACAACATTCAAATGGCCAGCTTTAGAAGCGCAATGTAAAGGTGTCCAACCATTCTTGTCTGTCGCATTGATTTCTGCTCCTTGACCCAGCAATACTTCGACCATCTGGTAATGCCCGTACGTTGACGCTATGTGTAGACCAGTTTTTCCATGTCTGTCTGTACTTTGAAGTAATTCTGCTGATCTGCTAAGCAAGAGTCCTACGATTGACATGTGTCCTCCAAAACAGGCCAGATGGAGCGGATTAAAACCCTAAAACAAAGTTTGAAATAAGTTTAGGTCTAAATCGTAACAAAATTACATACTACGCCATCTTTTTTCGAAAATTTTGTAGACTTACGTTTTCTGTAGAAGCTGCATCGGCTTGCACACCAGCAGAGTTCAACAATAGTCGCACTACATTCTCGTTACCATTGTAAGCTGCTAAATGTAAAGGGGTCAAACCCGATTCTGAGCCTAATACTGGCACTAATGACACCCCTGTTGGAGCATCTGATTTCACTGTTCCGGGTACGAGTGACAACAACTCTCGCACAGTTTCTGTAAGAATAATTCAAAAGAAAATTCGTTATATCAAAACATGTCGAGCAATCGAGGCTTACATTACCTTCAATCTTTATATACGTTAAATTATTTACCTGCTTGACCATAATATGCAGCTATGTGCAAAGGTGTTAATCCCAACTTTTTACTTGATGTTCTCAGCGTGTTTGTAGATCTCATGACGTCTAATACATTTGTGTGACCGTATTGTGCCGCCAAATGTACTGCTGTCATTCCTTGCCTATTTTCATCTGTGCAAGATGCCCCAGCTCTTACTAATGTTCTCACTACGTCTGCGTGACCACCTTCAGCAGCTAGTTGTAGGGCTGTTGAGTCATTTAACTTATTTCTAGCACTGATCACACCAGTTCTATCAAACTTCATCAACTCTTCAATCACTTTCACTGAACCCTGTATAGCTGCTATGTGAGCACAGGTATTTCCGTCTTTTGTCGTTGCCATCACTAGATTTGGGTGTTGTTGTAAAAATAATTGTACCACTTCTGAATTGTTGTTTTGTGCAGCTGCATGAATAGGTTTCTCTCCAGATTCGTCAGTAGCGTCAATATTAGCTCCAAGCTCTAGTAACAATTTACAAACTTCTATCTGCCCACTTGCTGCTGCTAAGTGTAACGGCGTTTGCTTCTTTAAAGTAAGAACATCTATCACAGCATTATGATCCCGTATTAAAAATTTAACTAGATGAGTATAACCATTCATCGCTGCTAAATGTAGAGCAGTTCGACCGTTTCTAGCTTTTGAATTTATAAAAGCTTTATTTGTTAATAATGCATCACACACTTGCAAGTAACCATGTTCTGCTGCTAAATGTAAAGCTGATCTTCCTTCAATATCAAATACGTCAACTCTTGCATGGTTAGTTAATAAAGTATTTACAAGCTCCATATGCCCTCGATGACACGCGATTAGTAGAGGAGTCCAGCCTATAGTGTTTTGTCGGTTTAATGCTCTGCCGACATCAGCCGCAGACATCATTTGAATCATTTCCATCATGACATCGTTGTTTCCAGCCATTGCACAAAAATGAAAAGCGGTATCGTGGTGTTGCCTAGTTTGCAGACTGACATCGGCTTTGTTTTCAATAAGGCATTTGACTACGTCTTTGTCAGCTCCAGGTAGTTTAACTTCTTCTTTGGTGATTTTGCAGGCGTAGTGCAGAGCGCTGGCACCATCTTCGTCCACTGAGTCGATATATGAAATAGCAACACTTTCTCCCTTAGTATCTTTAACAAACTCTATGAGTTGCCGCACTATGTCTGGTTTGCAACTGCGGCATGCCATATGCAAAGGAGTTTCACCAATCTGGAAAAAAAAAGGAATATGTACGGAGCTGTAGCGAAACTTGTAAATGGCGATGTATTTATTTACTGTTAGAATTAATATTATTTCCTAATAAAGTAAAATAAAATAAAAACTCCATAGCTTCTTGAGGGTGCTTATCGAAGATATTTTTACATGTGATTGAAACTTACTTTTGTTTTTCTCAATGGGTCTCCACCGTCTTCCAGCAAGAGTAGTAGAGTGGCCAGGTTGCCAAACTTGGCAGCCACGTGGACAGGTGTCATGCCATCTTCAGTAGCCTTGTTTGGGCCAGCCCCTGACTTAAGCAGCATCAGCGCGCACTTGTCACCTAATGGGAATTCTATAATTTGTTTATGTACATACAACTGAAGTTACTCTATAATTAGCATATAATTATCCTGATTGTCGAGGCCACCCGCATAATCAGTTTAAATGGTTCCTATGTAGAGTGACTATAAGCGTTTGCGTTTGCAACTGTGTACTAAAGTTTAAAAATTCTAGGCAAATATTAAGTTATAGACTTACTCAACTAGATTTCGATATCAGTTTCAACATGTTTAAGACATGATTATTGAAGAATATTGGTGCCAATTACATACTTAGTAAAGTAGGTGAGTATGAAAGACCCTAAATCTATTAAAGCATTAATTTAATATCAGCCATAAAATGGCATCAGTTACATGTCAAAGGTTAGGTTGGAACATGGAGTAGCTGTCTGCGTATATTACCAGACATTAAAGTATGCGGCTATTGCGGTTCATACGGGGTGAAAGTTAAGTTTTCGGTACACACCGGTGGAAAACTTTGCAGACATGATCAGACCATGAAACTGAACAACTATATTCATGGAGTCTTTGTTGGTAAACGAGAATAAAAACGACCTGCAATGCCAAATTTTTGATCAGCTGACTAAGTTTATACGGTTACTCGAAAAAAAACTGTTCCCAGCACAGGCTCCATAGTGAAAGTTGTTTAGTTTCGTGGTCTGATCATGCCTGAAAAGTTTTCGATACACCGTCAATTACACCCTGTATAGTTATTAACGGTACCTATTACCTATAGGGTTTGTTACAACACTTAGTTGAAAGACATGTTTTGTAGATGTTTTACTCTGTTTCGTAACCATGCAAGGTACGTTGACATTTCAAAGAAATAATAGGACCCGCTCTTCCGCGGCTAGCTCCCTATATACTTATTTAGATACCACAGTACGAATAGCATTATTTTATAGTTTTGATACTGAAAATGAAACGAATGAAGTTACATTCGTTGTCTAATTTGTGCTAGGTATATTGAGTTAGTCAACTCGTTCCTAATTTTTTGTTGTTATTTCAATAGAAGGAGGAAGACGTAAAAATTTTTTTTTTTTTTTATTAATGATGGGTTTGCTCTTGACTCTAGTCTAGGTCATAGGACAGAGACAGAGTCTAAGATGGAGCGAGCTCACCCAGAAGAAGCCTGTTCACTCTTACTTTGAAGAGATTAGGGTTGTATGCTTTTGGAAACACAGACGCAGGAAGTGTTTTCAACTTTCGGTTTGCATTCGATAACCCTAAAGATATACTTAGGCGGCGCGTTTAAGTCAGTGCTATCTGTAGCAGCTCAAATTACCCATTTATAAAACCAGACCATATACTGGCCAATCTAACTGGAAAAATCTTAGTGGAAAAAAAATGATTTTTCTGCAGCTCAAGCTCAAGTTTCGTGTAATTAGAATAGCCAGTATACAAAGTTAAAGTTGATCAAATGTGTAGGTAACTAGAGAGGAGGAGCTGCAGATAAACAAATCTTATCAATCTTAATCTACTTAGTTGATCAAATGGGAGGTAACTAACATTTGATCAACTTTAACTATGTATACTGGCTAATTTAAGTAGATTAGCCAGAATACATAGTTAAATTGATCTAACGGGTAGGTAACTAGAAGAGCTGCAGAAAAAACAAATGTTTTCCACCTTCAGGTATCCTGGCGGCGATGTGCAAAGCGGTTTCCCTCTGCTTGCCCCCCCTGACGTGGACATCAGCTCCGTAGCCCAGCAGTGTCTCCACCACTGTGGGCTTGCAAGACTCCACGGCTATGTGGAGGGCTGTGTAGTTGTCCTGGAACCATACGAGTGTGGGCTTGAGTTTGTGGGACTAAAATTATTTCAAAATGTTGAAATGTAACTTATGTTTTTCGAAAATATTAAAAATAATTCGGTTTGATGCCAACAGCATTCTTTTCTGTTCTTTCTGGAGCAGAATTTACAAAAACACTTTATTCACAGTTGTAGTGTTATCTTTGACAATTGGTGAACATATTTGATCTTAGGAGAGAGTGGGAACAGCAAAAGGAGCCTATGTATAAGTAACGAGTTTTTGAAAACCTGCAAATATTTCAAGCGCGGGCAGGATTTGAACCTGCAACTTTCGCATTACTAGTGGCGACGCCTCTTCCGAGCTACCGCAGCTCGTTCCGTGTGACGAGTTGAGAGAGAGAGAAATATTTGGTCATGATAGAGATGGAGAAGTAATGAAATATGAGATATTATACTTACATTGGTAGTGACATCCACACTCTCTCCCTTCTGTAGCAGTGTGTTGATGATCCCCACATGGCCGTACCTAGCTGCTGTGTGTATACTTCGCGCACCATCCTGTAAGAAAAAGCTAATCTGCATTTCGGTGTAACGGGTTGATTCTTGACCCTATGGTTTTTCTCGACCCTATTATGCCAGTGCAGAAATTGCCGGAAACACTTGACACTTTATTTGGTTTTATACTATTTCATTTGTATTAACTGCGTTTAATTTACTTCTGTTTTCAGCGAGGCATTTATCGCCAGATTTGCACTGACCCTTAGGTACGAATAACAAGTAGTTCATCCAAAAACTGCATCGTTTTGCCTAGTCAAATTGCTCCGTAAAATAGGATCATAACTACCACAATCACTGTTAAATAAGGCTGCAATCCATAAATTAAAAATCCAATCTAAAAAAAAAACCAGTCGTCTGTAATGTAATGAGTAAGTTGTGTATCGCGTGACGCTATGCAACCTTAGGTGCCTTAGGTTGTTTGCCATGTGAACGCCTTGAGCTAATGCCTTAGCAAAGACTTTGCGAATGCACTGGAAAATTACTCACAACTGACTCGAAAGGATCTAATACCAAAACAGCTTTATGGCCAATTTTAAGGCCGCATAAAACGTTCGTACTACATTATTTTCATAACTAATGGCTCCATTTCCGTTTCTTCCAAGGGCACGCGCCCTCTTGCTACTTAGATTAGAAATTCTCAATGAAAAAGTACTAAAACAGTCCGAGAATTCCTAAAAATATGCTTGTAATTGGGGCATGAATAAATTAGAATCAAGTTATTATTTTGGCATTTTTATGTCCCCTGTCTGATTGCCTTGAATTGTAACAATTTAATTACACCGTATTTTTTAAAGTAACATATCACCTTACCTCTACATGTATGTACCTACTTTATTCTTGGTACTCGTATTTGCTCCATTGAAGTCGGAAGTATGCGTGTTGCCGTTGGTAAAATCAGGAACTTTATCCTTGACCATAAGGTAAACGCTACCGTGCTGTCTCTAAAATTCTAGTAAGTATAATAGTAGTAGCGCAGATCTACTAGTTATTTTCATGTAGAAGTGATATATAATAATGCAATGCGACTCATATATTAGCTACTGAGACTAATTTGAAGATGATTGAATGTGTAAAATAGTAGATGGACCTTTTTGTAGATTTCTCGGATAGGTAGAAGATTTTCAGAAGGATATCTACAAGCAGTTGAAATATTTTACCTATCTTTGCGAATTTAGTAGTGTATTCGAGCGTCAAGTCTAATGACGACGACTTTGTTATGGCATCAGTCTGGTAATTCGTAAGAATTCCCTATGAAACATTGCCTAAGCTATGAGGAATTCACCTTATTTGGCATATGAAGATAGACGCCTTTCTTGAAGAGCATCATGGCGCAGTCGGCATGGCCGTTCAGCGAGGCGATGTGCATGAGAGTGCTGCCATCTTTCGTGCGTTCAAATATCGACGCTTTGAACTTGTCCGCCAGCAGCTCTATGATGGCTGCATGGCCGTTCTCTGCTGCCAAATGCATCGGGGTGCGGTCTGAAATTTATGTAAAAAAATATGTGAAAAAACAGAAATAGTGAATTGAGCCGGCGCTGTAACTAATAGAGATATTGTGTTTTCAGTCATGACCTCTGTGCACAATGATAGAAAAATGTCTACAAGTCGCCGGTTCAATACACGATAGTTTAGTTCATTGTAGCTGGAACGATTCACCGCACAAATTTACGGTATTTTAAGTCAAATACTTACAAAAACATGATTCATTGAACATGATGTTGAGAGCATGTTGTCTTACAAAATCCAAGTACATAAGTAATAAGTTCAAAACCAAGTCTCTTCTAAGTGCCATATAAACTCACCTTCATTATCTGCAATACCAGCATTGGCCCTGACTCCATAGAAGTATTTCACCAAGGGCTCGTCTCCTTCTGCTGCAGCTATGTGAAGGGCAGTTTGTCCAGCGCCGTTGATAGCGTCCACAGCTGCGCCGTAGTCGACCAGGATCCTGGCCATGTCCACGTCGCGTCTTCGGGCAGCCAGGTGGAGGGCAGTGTCTCCGGCAGGCGTGGAAGCCTGGATGAGATATGGGTTTGGATTTCAGATATGATTTTAGATATGAAAATAAAACTAAATACTGATTTTATTGGTTTCATAATGATAGCGGCTCTCAAAGGAATTCATCTATTCATTTTCCAAAAAACAATAAATAATTAAAACATACAAAGATAATCAGACGCTACGAAGGCGGCAAGACAAGTGTTACAGCAAGTGTGTACTATCTATGGCAAATAAAGTTCCATAAAAAGATCATGAGACTAACTGAAAAGAGCAGAAAGCAAAAACTGTCTTGATTTGACAATCACGAATATACTAACATACATACATACACATAGCACGCCTATAATCCCTTGTGGGGTAGGCAGAGCGTAAACGGCCGCATAGAACGGGCATTAACGCCACGTCTGACAAACATTTGAGGGTCATCCGGAAAATTGTGTATCGCCATAGTGACAGGTTGTCAGCCCATCGCCTACATACATACATACATACATAAATCACGCCTCTTTCCCGGAGGGGTAGGCAGAGACTACTTCCTTCCACTTACTACGATCCTGGCATACTTCTTTCGCCTCCTCCACCATTCATCAATCTCTTCATGCATGCTCGTCGGTTTAGGGTACTCTTGACCTGACCTTTCTTTAGCACGTCCCCGATTTGATCAAGGTACGTTCGTCGAGGTCTTCCCCTTCCGACGTTCCCATCCACACTTGCCATATACACCTGTTTCGTTAATCTTCTTTCATTCATCCTCTCTACATGACCAAACCATCTAAGCATACCCTTTTCTACACCAGTCACTACGTCTTCTTTTATACCACAACGTTCCCTTATCACGCTATTCCTTATCCTGTCACTCAATTTTACGTCAATCATACTTCTTTACGCTCTCATTTGTACTGCATTTATTCTACTTTCATGCTTTTTCTGCCATACCCAACTTTCACTCCCATACATAAGTGTCGGAACTAACACCCCTCTATGCACAGCCAGACGAGCCTTAAATTGCAATACACACCCTCGAGTCCCTTAGCCGCTTCTTACGAGTCCCACGGGCAAGAAATGGGGTGATGCTATTCTAAGCCGGCATTACACGGCACACGGCACGAATATACTAACAAGTAAACAAAACCGATAAAAATATTGGGGAAAGTTCGGGCCTTCTTCATCTTTGTTTTTAAGATTCGAAATATTTTTCCTTTTCATAAATTTACAATCCAGTAAACCACAACACTGTTCGTCGCCAGTCAATCTAGTGCACTGAATTTTCATTTGATTTGAATCCTATGTAATCGTTTCAGGTATTAAACTTTCCAAGACTGAAACCTGTCTTTGTGCAAATGCATATAATGTCGATGTTGCGTGACTGTAAGCGAGTGAAACTTTGCTAAACTTCCAAAAAATGTGGATAGAACCAAATGAAAACTATTGATTTGCCAAGTTTCCCGACGGTGACACAGTTAAATTGGAAAGGAAAATGAAAGATAATTTGAATGCAGTTTAAAGACAAGCTAAGGTTGATCCGTGTACCAAATTAATGAAAGTGCAGTTACGTATCAGACGTGCGTTTTGGATTACATGAGAAGAGCTTTCGAAATGTACAGCATCAAGCAACACTCACTGTCAAACATACCTTGAGTTGTTCTGCCGTCTGCGCGCTGAGCAGCTCGCGCACCATGCTCTGGTTGCCCGCTTCCACCGCCAGCAGCAGCGGGATCTTCCCCCTCTGGAACACCATATCCCTAATTAGCTTTTTCCACTCTTTCTGTTTTGCTCGCTCCTTATTAAGCTCAACAAAGCTGAGCTCTAACTTTTGGAGATCTTTAGCTTGGAGATTTGCCGGCGGACTTTTCACCGATCGCGTACTCGCGCTCCGAGGAGCGTCCCGCGCGTCCCACCCCTCGGACATGCTGATCTCACGAATCAGTCATAGTATTTGCACAATTTTTGCCTTTCCCCGCTTTGCGGGTTCCTTGCGCTGCATCGCCTCGACACCAACTCACGCTAGCTGCGGATTGCCACTGCACGAATAGCTCCCAAATCGTGGCACTATAGACAACAATTTCCAACTTATAAGCATTATGATTCCGTAGGCGGGTCGACAGAACATAAAATCAATCCTATCGTGCTCGCTCAATCTTATATTAGAACGATTCTGGTGTTTAACGCCAACCGCTCACGAGATGATACGTACTTGCTCCTCCATTGCGGCGGCGAGGACTCAGCCCATCGCAAAGCTGCCTTCCTCTGGTCGCGCCGAAGGACCGACTGAGACGTATTGTATTTAAATTTGTAATTTTGAATTTCGCCGCTGACGTTATAACTAATATTCCGCAAGTGATTTGCATTGTAAATTTGCGTTGTGACGTTTGCGAGGGCTAAAGCTCGCCTGATAATTAGCTAGTTTCTATTCGCGGGGGGTGGGCCGAGTCGTCGTCGTGTATCGGAACGTCCTTAGCCGCAGCCTTGGCGTCCGGCCGCCGCTGTTTCGGCCACTATTAATTTTCGTCAAGAAGTTGTGTGGAGTCGGCGTCACGTGAGGAATCGCCTTATTTGCTAGTTTTATAAGTTTTTACCACTTTATTGAATTGTTTCTGTGGGGTCGGGTGTTTTGTTTACAGCGATGTTTAGGGCGTTTCTGGGGTAGTTCCTGAACGGGTCGGCGGGTGGCGGTGCCAGGCGGCTGTCACTCCGCTGCACGCGATCTGCATCTGCCACACGATGTTACCAACCGATCAGAACTCTATATTCGATATCTTAAGTTCAAAGTTCATTGGTTGCTGAAAATGTCGTGTAATTTTACGATTTCGCATACATTTCTGTTTATTATTAAGGTTTATGTTGCGTATAGAGCGGTTGATGACATTGCCAGAATCATACAGGGTGTAAGGGACGGTGTACCGAAAACTGTGCAGGCATGATCAGACCATGAAACTGAACAACTTTTTCTATGGAGCTTATGTTGGGAAACGAAATTTTTTTTTCGGGTTTCCATAGAAAGTCAGTCAGCTAATCGGGAATTTTGTATGGGAGGTCGGAATTTTTTTCTCGTTTACCAACATATCTTCCATTGAAAAAGTTGTTCAATTTCATGGTCTGATCATGCCTGCAAACAGAAAACCCCAAATTGAAATTTTAATAGAAATAAAAAAAGACGATAGGTTCAATTCATTCACCGGCACAACAATCATGACATGACCAAATTTTTTTTTTATTTTAAGGATTTATTCGTATCGTTTTTATATTTTAATACTCTGTACAAGTGTGCAGCAGGAGCTCACCCCGTCTGGTCGCAGGCGGATGTCCTTGCCCGCAGCAGTGAGCAGGGCTCGAAGGATGCTGGTGGCGGTGCCGGTCTGTCTGCTGGCTACCAGGTGTTGTTATACTCTGTACACGTGTGTAGCAGGAGCTCACCCCGTCTGGTCGCAGGCGGATGTCCTTGCCCGCAGCAGTGAGCAGGGCTCGAAGGATGCTGGTGGCTGTGCCGGTCTGTCTGCTGGATACCAGGTGTTGTTATACTCTGTACAAGTGTGCAGCAGGAGCTCACCCCGTCTGGTCGCAGGCGAATGTCCTTGCCTGCAGCAGTGAGCAGGGCTCGAAGGATGCTGGTGGCTGTGCCGGTCTGTCTGCTGGATACCAGGTGTTGTTATACTCTGTACAAGTGTGTAGCAGGAGCTCACCCCGTCTGGTCGCAGGCGGATGTCCTTGCCTGCAGCAGTGAGCAGGGCTCGAAGGATGCTGGTGGCTGTGCCGGTCTGTCTGCTGGCTACCAGGTGTTGTTATACTCTGTACAAGTGTGTAGCAGGAGCTCACCCCGTCAGGTCGCAGGCGGATGTCCTTGCCTGCAGCAGTGAGCAGGGCTCGAAGGATGCTGGTGGCTGTGCCGGTCTGTCTGCTGGCTACCAGGTGTTGTTATACTCTGTACAAGTGTGCAGCAGGAGCTCACCCCGTCTGGTCGCAGGCGGATGTCCTTGCCTGCAGCAGTGAGCAGGGCTCGAAGGATGCTGGTGGCTGTGCCGGTCTGTCTGCTGGCTACCAGGTGTTGTTATACTCTGTACAAGTGTGTAGCAGGAGCTCACCCCGTCAGGTCGCAGGCGGATGTCCTTGCCTGCAGCAGTGAGCAGGGCTCGAAGGATGCTGGTGGCTGTGCCGGTCTGTCTGCTGGCTACCAGGTGTTGTTATACTCTGTACAAGTGTGTAGCAGGAGCTCACCCCGTCAGGTCGCAGGCGGATGTCCTTGCCTGCAGCAGTGAGCAGGGCTCGAAGGATGCTGGTGGCTGTGCCGGTCTGTCTGCTGGCTACCAGGTGTTGTTATACTCTGTACAAGTGTGTAGCAGGAGCTCACCCCGTCTGGTCGCAGGCGGATGTCCTTGCCTGCAGCAGTGAGCAGGGCTCGAAGGATGCTGGTGGCTGTGCCGGTCTGTCTGCTGGCTACCAGGTGTTGTTATACTCTGTACAAGTGTGCAGCAGGAGCTCACCCCGTCTGGTCGCAGGCGGATGTCCTTGCCTGCAGCAGTGAGCAGGGCTCGAAGGATGCTGGTGGCTGTGCCGGTCTGTCTGCTGGCTACCAGGTGTTGTTATACTCTGTACAAGTGTGTAGCAGGAGCTCACCCCGTCAGGTCGCAGGCGGATGTCCTTGCCTGCAGCAGTGAGCAGGGCTCGAAGGATGCTGGTGGCTGTGCCGGTCTGTCTGCTGGCTACCAGGTGTTGTTATACTCTGTACAAGTGTGTAGCAGGAGCTCACCCCGTCAGGTCGCAGGCGGATGTCCTTGCCTGCAGCAGTGAGCAGGGCTCGAAGGATGCTGGTGGCTGTGCCGGTCTGTCTGCTGGCTACCAGGTGTTGTTATACTCTGTACAAGTGTGCAGCAGGAGCTCACCCCGTCTGGTCGCAGGCGGATGTCCTTGCCTGCAGCAGTGAGCAGGGCTCGAAGGATGCTGGTGGCTGTGCCGGTCTGTCTGCTGGCTACCAGGTGTTGTTATACTCTGTACAAGTGTGTAGCAGGAGCTCACCCCGTCAGGTCGCAGGCGGATGTCCTTGCCTGCAGCAGTGAGCAGGGCTCGAAGGATGCTGGTGGCTGTGCCGGTCTGTCTGCTGGCTACCAGGTGTTGTTATACTCTGTACAAGTGTGCAGCAGGAGCTCACCCCGTCTGGTCGCAGGCGGATGTCCTTGCCTGCAGCAGTGAGCAGGGCTCGAAGGATGCTGGTGGCTGTGCCGGTCTGTCTGCTGGCTACCAGGTGTTGTTATACTCTGTACAAGTGTGTAGCAGGAGCTCACCCCGTCAGGTCGCAGGCGGATGTCCTTGCCTGCAGCAGTGAGCAGGGCTCGAAGGATGCTGGTGGCTGTGCCGGTCTGTCTGCTGGCTACCAGGTGTTGTTATACTCTGTACAAGTGTGTAGCAGGAGCTCACCCCGTCTGGTCGCAGGCGGATGTCCTTGCCTGCAGCAGTGAGCAGGGCTCGAAGGATGCTGGTGGCTGTGCCGGTCTGTCTGCTGGCTACCAGGTGTTGTTATACTCTGTACAAGTGTGTAGCAGGAGCTCACCCCGTCTGGTCGCAGGCGGATGTCCTTGCCTGCAGCAGTGAGCAGGGCTCGAAGGATGCTGGTGGCTGTGCCGGTCTGTCTGCTGGCTACCAGGTGTACTGCAGTTTGTTGACGACTCTGTAATTTTTTTGCTATATTATTGGTTTTCCCTATGTAAGTGTGCTAGATACAATATGAATCTATATCTATGTAATAGTAGACTTACTAGAATTGCAAAGATTTATTTTCAAAACTTTTTCTTACATCACGTATACTAAGCAATTATATCGCTTTGGAGGCTTGGTCAATCATTGTTAAAGGTCAGTTTCTTGTTGAAGCCTACCCATAAATTGTTTGCTCTTGTTCCGTGCAACACACTGATTTACTTCTTAGTGAATCGATTGTGGCCCTTTAGATGTATTTGGATGATTTTATTTTCAAACACCCGGACATCAATAAAGCGGAATGTTATTAGTGATCGATGGCAAAATTGGAATAATAAACTGTACTTAAAGTGTTTAAGTTTTCTGAAAAATTTAATTTTTCGGCCTTTGAGGCCCACATTCTGTATATATGTGTTATACCGTATATATACATATGATGACCTTATTCTGAGTATAAAGTTAAATCTTACCCCTCCAGTGGCAAAGGGGTCAACCCCTCGCTTCGACAGCAACAGTTTGACAATGTCTTCTCTGGAGTACATTGCTGATATATGGAGCACATTGTAGTTGTCCTGCGAACATAAAGAGTACAATAAGTGTATTGAAACAAAGTTTAAAATAAGTATAGATAAGCACTTTAATAAATTCAGAAGGAACCATCGATCCGCATGCTCTACAAGTATATAATCCAAGTACATCACACATGTAGTAAACAATTTTAGAGCGCAAAATTTGGTGCAAATTATATTTTATCTAATGAACCATTTTTTCACATACAAAGCTATGCAAACAATCTATTTTTTAATCTGTTTTTAACTTTCGCTGTCACACATTATAACTAAACTAATTAATTATTAGATAACGCTACTCCATTTGCAGCCCCCTGAAGAAATCTCAAAGTAACTTTATAAAAGCATGCCAAATTGCGCATATTAATGTTAAACGTGAGGTAAGCACTTGCACAAGTTGCAGCAGTGACAGACGTTTTAGTAAACACGATAAATTCGCACCCTAAACTAGACTTTCTAAACGTGGTGGGTGGCTCTAAATATCGTAATAAAATAAGCATAATGAATTAAAAAATTAAGAACTGCTTTCTGAGATAAAGCTTAGCTATGACACTTGGGATAATGTAGGGATTCTTCCGATACAATTCACATTCGAATTCGTTCAGTGGTTAACGAGTTGCAGTACTTTAAAGAATCGCACATATTTACATACATACATGAACCCTAAAAACCTACACTCCTTTTTTGGTTCGGCAGTCATGTAAAAAGATTCGTTAAGTTTTTTAATGGTTATTGTTTTGTTATTTATTATTAAGATAGCTAGTATAAAACTTATCTAAACCTCATATTTTCTAGAAAACAGAAACCGATTACTTATATACCTACATGGCCAGTATAATAAAATAAAGCTATGTTGTATGTTTGTGCCTACATCGCGTGCCCCGGCTCTTGACTTACTGACTTCCTACACCGGCTGGATACGTATTGACAAAACCTGGTTCACCACGCGCATTTATGTTCAAAATATATACTTTAAGAAAAGAAGAAACTACCGAAATAGTAATAAATAACACCACAGCAAAACTGCAAAACTGCAAATACGTCGTCATAATTAATAAAAGGAATACATACTCAACTCCTCGTATTCAAAAAAATCTTTAAAAAAGCTAAGTACAATTTTAACAATGGAATTAAAAAGCGACCAAAAATGTTTGTAAAATCAGAACGCGATGGCGATGGGATTTCTGTAAGTTTTTTTATAAAATACCCAGCAAAATTTGATTTAGCTCATCAATGAATGCTGATTTTTCCAAACATGTGAAGCTTCCATATTATTAGGCACCAAACTCTAATGACTGTGATGTAAGGTTTGCATTTACGCAGCCAAGCTATAGATAGCATTCTGCACTTAGACTGTGCACTTTACCCTCCAGTCTAGCAGATACCCTTCAGATAAACATTGGAAATAATTAGCTTGCTTCTTACTACACAACCCAAACAATGTTGCGTGATCAGCTACGCAAACCGTTGTTGCGCTATTTTCAGCATGTATCTACAGGGAAAAGTTTATGAAGAATTTAACGCTTAAAGTTTACATTACGTAGCATTTTGCTACGTCAGTGCTACGCCGCATTTACCTCTAGAATAGAAAGATTTTGATTTACGGATTTAGTTGCGTCTTTTGATGAACTTCATATGTTCGCAAGACTTGCATAAAATAGCAAGTCATTTCGTTATTGTTTTTTAAAGAAATAATATCTTTATTGTTTACGATTTCGCCTACGCCGTAGCGCGAACGTAGCAAGTATGTCTGAAAACATTCTGAAATCTAAGCCTTAAAAATACTGCTGAGGACAGTATTTTACTATGTATGTATAATCATAATCAGTATTTTACTAGAAAAAATAAAGTATTCATAATTACTTTTTAAATGGCGTGTTACCGTGTAAGGTATGCAAATATATTGTTTATACGCGACTCGTTCCACTCCACATTCGTCTAATCTGCAAGTTGCGTGAGTCACATCAGATTTTTGTGTCAGCTAATGTCAGGGTCCACTCAGCCTCGTGATTCATCAAAAAGGGTGCAGAATTTTGAGTCTTGACCTTCTGAGGGTTTCGTCATCTCAAGCTGATCGTTATCGCAGATGAGTAAAAAATTCGGTTAGTCACTTATGACCATGACGCATGTTTTCACAATATTTCACTAGTTATAACACTAGGGAGATCTCTGTAGGTACTGATTACAGTGAAGTCACTAAATCACGCCAAAAAATAAAAATATAATAAAAAAAGTTTTTTAAAACAAGCTTTTATTTATTTGAGTGCACTATTTGAAGAGTGGTTGGCAAGACGATTCCAGCGAGCCCAAACTCGATAGGGATACATAGTTTCATCTCTGAGATGCTATGACCAACTGGCGGCTCCATCATCATATCAGCTTTTTGACATCATAATATTGCATTGTCACCCAATTTACATGTCGACGCAAAATTTTAGATCGCAAGTCGTTAAGTGGCGCAAATTTTGCTTCCAAGATTTGACCCGTACAAAGTAACAAATAAACAAACGAACACGGCATGTCAGCTTGTAAATTGTAATATATTATATTGTAGATTTGTAGGTATGTATTCTTTCTGACACATGATGTAGGTTTATACGAATTACATCATGAGTGATACACTTATTCTTTTAGTTATAAAATATGTCTGAGACGTTGTCACGTCAATATATTTACTGACTACGCGACGCGACGTGACTATCAAAACTTTTCAAGTGAGTAACAGTCCTGAAATATAAAATATAATACGAGCAAACTCATAATTTTCATGAAAAGATAATTAATAAACGCTTTGTTGAAAAAGTAATACTTGTTTTATTATAAAAAGAATACCGGCCAAGTGCGAGTCGGACTCACTCACCGAGGGTCCCGTAAATTATCATCAAGCATGGTATCATGTGATACCCCACTTGAACTACTTGCCTCAATTTTGAAGTTTTGATATTTTTTGGTACCCTTAAAACATATAGGTATTTAAAAAGTTCAAATTCATGGACATTTTCCTAAACTCATACTTCAAAACGAAGCTACTTTTATAGTTCTAGGTGTACGGTAAGTACCTTTTGAAATTTAATTTACAGTATAAACGGCGGTATGCTTTTTTAAGACAAATTTAGAACTTGATTTCTTTTTGACAACTATTTTTTTATTTTTAGTAAGTAATATATTCATAATGAAACTGATTCAAAAATCCTAGACGTGTTGACAAAACTAGTAACTACCTTACATATTGACTCTGAGAATATAGGATCGGCTCATTGTCTGTTTTGAAACAATCAACGTTTGAATACAACTTTCTATAAGGAAGGGACCGAGTGACCCGTGTATTCGTTGCCGGCTGTAGTTATGAGCATAAACCGTGGTTATCGCGCCATCTGTGACGGTGGGCATGTAACTAGCTTTTTGCGGGCAGCACTCCACTAAAAGAAGAAATTCATATTAACCAACTTAAAAAAAAAACAGTTTTGTGAATCGTTGGCCATATAGTGCATACTATAACAAGCAACAACAATTTCACCAAGTCAGGCACCTAATATTTATAAATTTTAACTGGCTTCACACTTTTTGAGTTGAATTTATTTTATAGGTACAGAACTTAACCTAGCAGTTTTTTTTGCAAAATCAAGATGAAACTAGCGTGTCACTCAATGATAAAAGTACAAGCACTTTACCAATCGAGCTAGATAAAACGTGGGTAAAATTTTTGGTTGCTATATATTTATTTACGAAGGAGGATAGTTTTATACTGCTTGCAGTGGATAACATGCCGTTTTCTTGGCAAGTTGGCACGCTTCGTGGGAAATTACTGTTTCGTTCTACTTGCGAGCAGCGTATTGCCACAATTAGCAGCCATAAGAAACTTGGCCAACATTCTGATTAAATGTATGGTATACACTAGTAAATTCATACAAAACAACATAAGAACTTTGTGATCTGTTCTCATTTAAAATGGAGAAAAATATAACTTTTACTCGGTACATAGGTACTACAATTTTCTTTAGTATTTACGATACGTCGAGGGAGTATAAAGTCAACAATACAAACTTTATTTAGATTTTCCTTGTTTTCAAACCGGTGATCTTCTTAACTAAACACATGTAATTCAACTTAAATAAGCTACCACAGGTGTAATGTTTTTTTACTTACATTGTTCCTAGCACCCACGTCAGAGCCGAGGTCTATGAGCCGCTCCACGAACGAGGTCCTGTTGTCCTTCACAGCGTACATCAGGGGCGTCATGCCCGTTGTCCTATATAGCGTACATAAGGGACTACTACTGTGTTATGTTATATACTCACATTGTTCCTAGCACCCACGTCAGAGCCGAGGTCTATGAGCCGCTCCACGAACGAGGTCTTGTTGTCCTTCACAGCGTACATCAGGGGCGTCATGCCCGTTGTCCTATATAGCGTATATAAGGGACTACTACTGTGTTATGTTATATACTCACATTGTTCCTAGCACCCACGTCAGAGCCGAGGTCTATGAGCCGCTCCACGAACGAGGTCCTGTTGTCCTTCACAGCGTACATCAGGGGCGTCATGCCCGTTGCCTGTAACAATAACACAATTCGTATTAAAAACTAGAAAGTTGCTGTCTGTAGTTTATGCAACTGTCAAAAATCCTAATTATAGAGTCTTAGGATTACAAAAAAGCTCTGAAAATCAAATACGTATACTAGGTATTCGAAAAATAATAAAAACCTGATAGAAACAAAAAAAAGCTTCTACACAACATAACACGGCACGGATGACAAGTATGGCGGAAGCCGGCAGCAAATTTGAGTACTGGCACAGAACACACAGAACATCCTTATGATGTTATGTTTTAGCGTTTGAAAATAAAATGCAATTTATATAGTCAGAATGCATAAAGCAGGACTTATTAACGGATAAAATATTCTATGTACACTCATCTCATAATGTTTGGATTTATATATTCGAAAACAGTTGAATTAAGATCTGCTTTATCCATTCTGCGTCTAAAAATAAAATAATATAATAATAATAGTTCTTACGAAATCGGATTCAAAACATTCACATTGATTCAGTTATGAGAATTTTCGTCAAGCTTTTAGTTTTTCGAGAAAATTAAAGTCAAGTTGAAACAACTAGCGTAAAATAGGTAGTAAATATGCCTTACAAAATCAAGAGGTGCATAGAGTGAGAAATATCGCTTGTGGATACTTGGTTGGCTTTATATTGCCTCAAAACCAAATATACTTAACAAAATCAATTATTTAGAGAGTTAGTTATTTTTTTATAAGGAGCATTTCTAGTTACTACTTTTTAATTTATTTATATATGTAATGACTTACACTATTTGACACGTTACTTTTATAAGCAGTTGTAAGTAATAAATAAAAATAAGATCTTCACTGGGTTTTCTCAATATTTGAATGAAAAACCTGTTCTGTTCTGAATTGCTTCATATTCAAAATTTGAAATCATTTATTTCTAAGTAGGAATTTACAAAATTCCCTTTTAAAAAGTTACAGTCTACATAACATAATACACAAAAAAAGAATAGTTATTTACAAAAAGGTAAAAAAAAAAACATATTCAAAATTAAACCTATATCAAATTCATTGATCTTATGTCAAATTCATGTTTAAATATGATTTATCTATCTACCTCATACATTGTGTTGTAGCAACAGTTGCTACTGACCAGACGACTTTATCTTTATGATAATTATAGTTTAGGAGTACGTAACCTTGAAGTAATAAAAAAAATACTTCCTCCCACTCCTTGCTCCCACCGACTCTTATCACTATAAATGATTATTAACTATTAGGCGGCAAATTATTCCTTAGGCTTGACTTGTCAGATACACTTCTGGATCATGGGTATTACCTGAAAATACTTTTAATTGAATGTAGGTAAATACTAATTGAATAAAATGATATTATCTTATCTTAACTAGCCGTCAGGATCCCACTGCTGGGCAAAGGCCTCCCTCCCCTTCTTCCACTGTTCGCGATCCTGTGTCTCCACCTACCAATCTTTGGAAAACCCATCCAATTCGTCTCGATAAGTTACGATAAAAATAAAATTAATGAGTGAAATTATTTGTTGTATGAAAAGTCACTTTCAAGTGTCACACCCGTAGGTAAAGACCTGCCCAAAACCACCACGCCACACTAAAATATCATTAATCATGTTTCTAAGAAGTTACGTGCCTTACGCCTACCATATCCCGACCCATAGAGCCCATCCAATCTAGGGTGATTAGAGAATTGCGAGCGTGATTCGCTATAATTTGTAAAATCTCTAGCAAACTAATCGCAGTTAGATTCTTTGCAGTTCAAGGGTTGTTGCCTGGCTTTAATTGTTATAAAGTGTGCTGCCTGGTGAACTAAAATTATGAGATAGATTATATACTTACCTAATTCAAGTCGAATCGTGTTCGAAAAGCTTTCAACTCTTTCATTTTATTCAGTTTTTTATTGTGTTTGTAATTTATTGGTACATTGTATAAATTTGACATTTCGATATTGCCGTTTTAATTTTTAACCAAATTCTCATATCTATTCTATACTTACATTAAAGCTAAAGAAGGTCGAAAGTTTGTAAATAAAGGTATAGCAAGATTATTGTTTGCGGATACTTACGTTACACGGGGTTGGCAGTACTCAAAATAAGTTGGTTTGCACCTAAATAAAAAGTTGGCGATGAATTTTATGAAATGTTATGTGGTGATGGCTCAATGTCCTGGTCAACATCTCACATATTTTTGGCCAGCACTCGAGGGTCTGGTGTACCTGATAAGGAATATCAGGAGCCTGGCTAAAGGACATAAGAAAATGGTTTCGTAGCAAAAGTTGTTAAGCAAGCTACGCCACTTCTGCTGGCACACAAATATTGAGAGTCTGAAGTACCTGATGGTGAACAGCAAAGACACGGCTTAAATATAAAGATATAAAAAGGCTCCATATCAAAAGTTTTTCAGCGTGATACACCGCTTTTGCTAACACAAAAAATTCAAGAGTCTGGAGTTCGTTATGAGGAACACCGGGAGCTTAGATGAACTCTACGAGATACGAAAATGGCTACAAATTAAAAAAATAGTAATAAGCCGGTTTTGTTGGTATATATGAATCGAGGATATTGATGAGGATCTGAGAACGCCAAGCTAAACAGTAGAAAATGCTTCTCTTACAATTGGTTAAGTCCATGAACCACTCAATCTATTATGTACTGTCTTACTCCCTGTCCAAGTAACTAAATTGAAGGACGCTGGAGATAGGCATATAGACTAAGCACCTACCAAATATAAATTAATTTTAAGTTGCCGAAACGAATCTCGCGGGTATCATTTTTACATACTGTATTCAAAATGCTGCTTACATTCTGATGTCTTAAGGTGGAACGTTTTTCATACAATGAACTTCTGCTATTAAGCAGACAAAAGTCTTATTAAGACACTGGATGACAAGTCCCGTGTTTTTGCAACGTAATAAAAATATATTTAAACCGTAAGAATTCCCTGTTACATCAATAGAAGGAGCTACTGCTGCAAAAAAAGAGTTTGATGTTACTGTGAACAAACTACTCTTTATACCATACCATAAGTAGTTTTTTGCCAAATTTATTTCATCATTTCATATAAGCAAAAAATTTATCTGCATCTAATGTTTAAGTTCATAGAATTTCGTTTGTATGAAAAAAGATCCACCTTAAGCCGTGTTGATACTTGGACAAAGTAACTTTGACAGAGTGGATGGGATAATAGTTGAACGCGGTCCTATTCCACTTTGATTGTACGGTCATCCTAGTGCGCTTTGATCAGTGTTGCCATTATATTAAAGTAGCGCGTCAAATCTACTTCATGCTTTAATACTGTCAACCCGGCTTTACGCCGTAGCTCCATAGAGGGGTGAATAATACCGCCTGTTTTTTGGGTTACATCGAAAACAAGCCAACTGTCCTTGGGATCCGCGAAAATGTTATACTTAAATTGTCTATTTATTCATTATTCACAAGGTGACATCAACCCACGCGTTGTATAATATCTTTCATTTATGACATTACACGGTATGAATTTCAGCTTTTTAAGTTATTACTCACACGAAACCATGTTTCCTGTAATCTAGACACGCCCTATACCTATAACATAACATTTTTAATAACTGCTGAAACTCATTTGCTTTAAAAAGTTTCGGGTGTGGCAAACCTGAATCACCTACTAAAACGGGGCTTTAATGTGTTTTTGCAAAACTGATATGATTGTATTTCGGAATTGTTATGTATTATGCATGAATTGAATACCAAACTACCGGCCCACTCGATGACCTAGTAAGTTTTAATAATAATAATTCATTATTTTCTTACAAATAAGTACACAAGTTATGCTTGACACAATACAATAATACACTAAAATCACAAAATAGAGAATGTACAGAAGGATCACTCGGCCCTTTTTTCGATTATTGCCGCTTTCGGCAAGGGCTGCCACAGTTTTCTTACCGATTTTATTCAATGGTGCAGGTTCCTAAATAAACAGGAAGTAACAGAAAGGGTATATCAAGCCGAAAGGTGCTCATGAAACTGAACAACTTTCCCCATTTCCCCACTTTGACCTCCTTTCGGCTTGATATATCCTTTCTGTTACTCCCTGTATTTACATTACTTATACTACCTACGTAGCACAATTATTATAAAATGGGGAGTGACGAGTAGGTAGATATCTGCTCTGGGGATGTTGAGACTAAGCATCACCCCATTTATTTCCCGTGGGAGTCGTAAAAGGCAACTAAGGGACTTAAGGGTGTGTATTGCAATTTTAGGCGATGGGCTGGCAACCTGTCACTATGGCGATACACAATTTTCCGAATGACTCTCAAATTTTTGTCTAACGTGGCTTAAATATCCGTTTTTGCAGCCGTTTACGCTCTGCCTAACCCGCAAGGAATAATAGACGTGATATGTGTATGTATACTTGTACATCAAAAATGAAAAGTTGCCTACTTTAAGTAGAAACTCAAATCACATTATAAAAAAATGTACTGATTAGAGTTATTAATCTTGTTTGTTTTTTAATGAAAGCATGTTTTTATTTAAGTTGGTACAAAATATTATAGGAACATTGTACAATCACAATGTATACTAATAAACCTATTTATATTTGTGCCAAGCCATTTTGCACGTCCGCACCAAACGCGGTTGACACTCGACTACATGTGTGTTTGGATTGGTTTGGATTTCCTTGTAAACGGTGGCGTGTC
Source organism: Tuta absoluta (assembly GCA_027580185.1). NCBI lineage: Eukaryota > Metazoa > Arthropoda > Insecta > Lepidoptera > Gelechiidae > Tuta > Tuta absoluta. The sequence goes on from JAQAHW010000008.1 coordinate 6,404,047, forward strand.
AAATTGTGGAGGGTTTCGTGACGTTTGCTTGAAGTGAGCTCTCTGTATTCGGCGCGCAGCCGCCAATACTTACTTTGTGCTAAAATGAATTACGTTTGAAATTTGAGTTTGAAAGAATAAAACTTTTAAGCTCTTATACATAAATGTATTTGTAGGTATATGAAATCACAGTTACATGCCTAGCCATGGTCCGGCAATTTGGAGTAAAGAATGGTTTAGCCACACCGTATTGTAATTTAGCTGCACATCGCCGAAGTAATGGACTGAAATATGAGAGTCATGCACGATACTCGACCATTAGAGAGATAATGTAAAACCTAATAAAAGAACAAAACTTTCTTGCCCAATTCTTATTCCGGTCATTTTCTTTAATATCCTTTAGGCCGGGCTTACGGAAATAAGTCGTTACTCCGTTACTCAGGTTGAGTGACATAAGTAGCTTCTGAATAAACCTTCAGAACTGTCATATCACTACATCTTCATCATTACTCAAACGCTCTAATTTCCTTAAGAATTTCCTCAATTTCCTCCTACATATCCTAAAACCCCTATAAACTGACTTTAACATGTTGACTGATAGTGCTTTTTTAACAGCTAGCCTCCTCGTAGCTAAATTGGAGATAAATCATATTCAGCGGTGGGATATACTCAAAAATGCCTCTTCCAGGCGCTTCAATACATAGCGAGTTTGGGGTGACTGCACTGCAATGCATCCCACAATCTAAAGGCCTTCCCATGCTACTTTATTTTGGTGGCCACTTCAGACCCTGCCTACAGCCACTTCATCTTTTTTATATTGTAAGCTAAATTACGGTGACATAGACTTATTCATAAGAAGAAATTAAATTACAGAAGCATTCAGGCAGGTAGGTAGTGAATGTGTTAACCCAATTTTTCCGCAAATTGCAATATCCGGTGAATCCAATAATATCGATGCAAGGCTTTTAGCTAGATTAACAAGTATGGGGTACCTACCTGATAAATGCTTCGTCATATCCTGTGATTATTTGCTTAAAAAACCTTGGGGTTGTAAAGGAACAATTTTATTTGTTTTATTATTGCTGCTTGTGTCTGTGAGGGTGTTTTTCTTTTTAAACAAAGGTTAAACACACACATATTTGTACATAGAACGTTCAAGTAAAAAATATCAGAATAAAAAAACATTCTTAAACTTAAACTGTATTAATAGGTAAATTCCATCGTTTCCACTCGGTTAGGTAACCTAATCTTTTTCTATATCAGATAAGGTTGTAGTTTCAGTAAAGCTACAACGGCCTATTTATTAGGTCACGAGAGGTCTACGGTGCATTTGAGAAAAGTAAACATGGATCTAAGTGAAAGTTCCTTCCTACAAAATATCTTGATAATTATCATGTTTCAACTTAATTGGTAAATAATAGTGTCCAAGCCAAACTTTCCGCAGATGTGCTTCAATCCTAAAGGTGAAATGGGCTTACAAATCAACCGCGAAAGTTTGAATAAGTTCGTGTAATGTTCTTAATTTTATATCCTATTTCCTGAAATCTCTAAATTATGAGAATTTTTCTTAGTAAGAATAGTAGTAGTATATTTCAAGATATATGCTACAAAACTATGGGTCTCAAAACACGATTTATTTCAATCGCGTTGATAGAAAAAAAGTGCAAGATTGGATCTTATTTTACGTTTTTGATCCGTTTTTTTGGACTAAAAACCTGAACGATTTTATTGTTTTCCATCATTACATATTTACTTTACTAATATATATATTATTATGATGATGATGATATATACAAACAAACAAATGTTCGGTTTTCCGGATTTGAGCCGTCATCGTCTGTTTCTCTCTGACGCAGCGAAAAGTAAAGGGACCTACTTTTTGGGACTAATGCCGCCTTAAGGGTGAATAACGAATCAAATGAAAATTTCAGACTAGTCAACAATAAAAATGCTATTGAAAAAAGTTTATTCAAGTTTGGTATGACGACGTCATATCTGATTGTGTGCAACCGTACCTTTGTGGTAGTTCTCTGAAATCGCCATTTCAATCTTTGCAAAGTGCTTAGTAGCCTAGTAGGTAATTCAAACAAGCATTTAATTTGTTTAAAATTTACCGTTTCGTATAGAGGGTACACATATTTCTAGTTTCTTTTTATGATTCTACATAAGGCTACGTTATGAAAGAAAAGTCAATTGATATGCAATTCATTTGAATCTTTATCTACACTCGTCTCATAATGTTCGAATTATGAATTCGAAAACAGATGCATAATGACCTACTTTATGCATTCTGCCTATAAAAACTAGGGTTTACTATAAATTACAGAAGCGTAATGACTTAATGAGAAAACTCTTAATACGATAAAGTTGAGAAATGAAACGAAGTTTTTTTTTCAATACTCAAATCGCTATCTTCCGCCGCACCTGACAGTTGTTGTTGTACGGTAATTTTTCGGATGTTGTTCAGTTGTTTTAATAGGTTTTTGTTCTGTTGTTGTTGAGATGTTGTTCAGATGTTGTTTAGTTGTTGTTCAGATGTTGATCAGCTGTTGTTCAGTGTTGTTCAGTTGTTGTTCAGTTGTTTAGTTATTTGATGTTGAGACTCGACATCTAAACAACTGTTAGTAAAGAATCTTCAAAAATTCATATCAAGCCATATTACGTTCTCGTATTGAATTTGACCATGTATCGGGCCTTGCAATCGCTGGTGCGGACGTTTGGAAAAGTGTTCAACTGAGTTAATTTTGTAGAGTGTAGATAAAATAGTGTATACAACTGCATATAATTAGGCATTAGAATGCTCGTGTCAATCTATTATCACACTCGGCTACGCCTCGTGTGATAAACAGACACTCGCATTCTAATGACCCCCATCATATGACAGTTGCATAAACTACTATAATATTTTCTTTAGTCCTGTAGTATGGAGAAATTTAAGGAGTACCTAGTATGAAGGTACGATATTCAAACATATTAAAATGTACAAAGCCCAAAAGTCTTAAAGAAAAACCTATGAATGTGTTTGAAAACTTCTTTCATTGTATATGGAGGACTCGAGGGTTTCATATGTATTACAAATTTAGGCAACAGTTTCGTCACTAAAGTACACGATTTTTCTGAAACAGGCCTCAAATATTATATGACAGATATGGCAATAGCGACCGTATTTTACAGCCGTTAACGCTCTGCCTACTCCGGAACGGATAAAGACTTGATATATGTGTGTGTGTGTAAATTAAAAACTGTGCAGCTGCATTCTTGTATGTGTTTCTAATAGTTTAATAAAATCGATCTTGATATAGTTTAACGTAATGATAAAACAAATTTAGTTTGTTAAATAATACTAAGTTTTCTTGGCAAACAATACGATATTCTAGGGAACCGTTGTACCGTTAAAACTAAAAAAAAGCTTAAAAGTAGGAATATTTAACAACAGACGGGGCGCATCGTTTTAAATAAACAAACGGTACATCACAAAAAGATGTTTTATTGTTTTGCATGCAGCGAGCCTAACAGACAGTCTGAATTACCCAACATTTGCATATTTGGCAACGGGGTTGAAAACCTTTTGAAATATCGTTAGGAGTACAAGTCGGTACCTACCTAAGTATACTAAGTACCTACCTATATAGAACTAATTTATCACACTATTACTTTTATTGAAGAGGAGTTTTGTTATTTATTCAATAATATCTAGAAGTGCATGCCCGCCTTAAAAAAATACACTGTACTACTGTAATACACAAAACTAAATACATTAGCGTCTTCTACCGCGAAAAAATAAATTTGCAACGGGTGATACCGCAGAACGGGCCGTTGCTAAGATTTAGAAATCAAACTAGAATGTAAATTTAATGTGATGTTTTACTTTGCTATGAAGATGCTCCTTCGTAGAAGATGACGCTATTTAACTTGCTACGATCGAGGTCCTGCGTGCTACGTGGCTATGCTACGAAATTTCGCGTCAAATTATTTTCCTTACACACACACCCACAGACATCACGCCCATAATCCCCTGCTGGGGAGGCAGAGCGTAAACGACTGCAAAAAACAGGCATTTACGCCACGTCTGACAAATATTTGAGGGTCATTCGGAAAATTGTTGTGAATTATTTTCCTCATCATAACTATTTGCTATCGACAATGAGCTCTGATTAAAAATACCTTTTGGTAGAGCTTTTTATTTATTTATTTAAACAACTTGGGTATAAAACTAATTTCAAAATCCCATTTTTCTTGGTTGCAACAAATAACAATCTTGCCTAGTTAATAGGAAATTATTCGAGACAAGGTAAATAACGACAACAATTTTAGTGCTGTACATTTTAGCAGCACCCACTGCAATACATTATTCATGAACTAAGTTTCAAGGAAATAATACTTTAGTGACATAAGAATTTTAAGGGTGTCCGAAATACCGCGTGAAAAAAGCTGGCATAAGATGTATAAGTAACAAATTGCTGAAAAAAATATGGGAAATAAAACTAAAACTATATTATTTACTGGCCAAATACATTTTAAATTAACTTTAGTCTCAGTAATGCGGTTCAAATTATTAAGAATTTTATTTGTTTACTATTAATTTTGAAAGAAATAGAATATAATAAATTATTTTATCATTCTAGGTGGCCGCGAGCAACCACATGGATTATTACAACAGTAATAACATTAACAGTATCATTGATTTAGTCTCCAAATTATAACAGGAAATATGTACCTAAATTTTTGCCACCTCCTGTATATTTTATGTACCTGTTAATTTTACCCTAAGCTATATTTTTAATAATCTACCCTTTAACAAGGTATGTAATTTACGTCTTGGTATAATTTTTCGGTCGTCAGCCACCTACCTACTTTACTCGTTCTAAAGAAAACTGCGGTTATTTTAATACGGTTTTAAAAGATACTATCTTTGGGGTGAGTAGTGGGGTGCTAGCTGGTGTGAAATGCATTATTTAGGTTTTGTTTTTAGTAAGTTAAATAAATTGTGTAACTTTATGTAGCTTAAAAAAATTTCTAGATATTTGCTAAAGATAGTAAGGCTTGTAAGCAGAAAAGTCGCAAAGGACCTAGGAGTTTACTTGGATAATAAGCTTATTTTTGACCAACATATTTATTATACTGTGGGCAAAGCCATGAAAACTTTGGGTTTCATAATAAGACAATCTAAAAACTTCTCGAATATACAAGCAATAAAAACACTTTACTTCACTTATGTTAGATGTCAGCTTGAATACGCTAGTCAAATTTGGAACCCACAGTATGGTGAGTATATAAATGCATTAAATAGGGTACAGAATAAGGTTATTAGATTCCTGAATTTTGTATGTGGAGTTAAATTTGATAATAATGATGAAGCTTGTAAATATCACAAAATACTTCCTCTTGAATTTAGGCGAGAGCTTACAGATCAGGTCCTACTATACAACATAATTAATAACCATTTGGATTGTCCAGAATTAACAAGCAGTATTTTGTGCGCTGTTCCTTACAGATCAAGTTTAAGATTTAAACCTTCATTTCGATGTGAATTTAGTTACTCAAATTATGTGCGTAATTGCTTCATTCGAAGGGCAACTCATATGTATAACCATAAGTATGTCGATATAGACATATTTCATGTATCATTAAATCAGTTTAAAAGAAAGATTAAGTTAAAACTATGTCAGTAAAATATTTTATTTTATAAGAAGGGTAGTATCGGTATAAATTTGGATGACAAATAGTGTGGTTATGAGGTTGGTCGCATGCATGGCAATTCATATTGTGGTACCTATCTAGGTATATCTGATGTTATGTATGATATGATTGCATAATTTGCTAATGGCCTTGCCTGTGATTAGCTGCTTGCTTCGTTTAGTGTAAAATTATTTTTCTAGTGAACACCTATAATTGGTTTATTAGTATTATCTTATGTATAAGTTCTCAAACTGTGTAAACTGTTGGTGGTCCAATAAAAATTATTAAAATTATTAATTGTTATTATTATTACTTTTACTGCATTACCGGTTTTGAAATTTCAAATACTTAGCAGATACCGAACTATCTTAATTAGCGAGTTATTTTAAGAGATTAATTATTTCTTTTACGCTTTTTATTTAAGGAATCAAACGTCACATTAGTATGCAAATAACCGAGTGAATAAAAGAGATCACGTTTTTTTTAGTAAGATAAGCCTATGTAAGTTTTGTGCTTATATATTTTAATTAGCAAGATTACACACCCAGAATTAAGAGCATTGTTCAACTAAAATTACAACAGCAAAATCTTTGACCAAATCGAAAGAAACAATCACAGCCAGAATGAAATTACATAATCATAATCGTCATCTTGCTCGTTATCCGTAGGTACTAATATTATAAATCTGAGAGTTTGTGTGTGTGTATGTAGGTATGTTTGTTACCTCTTCACGCTCAAACTGCTTGACCGATTTGGATGAGACACAGGTAGAGTATAACCTGGAGTATCACATAGGCCACTTTTTACCGCAGGAAAACAACTATTACCACGGTAAAATGAGTAGCAACGGGTGAAACCGCTGGGTGGAAATCTAGTCGTAAGATTAATCTTCAGAAACTTCCACCGGTTCAACTTTTTCGTGAGAGTGTTGAATCTCCCGATGAACCCAGCGGATTTTAAAGCCTCGTATCGACTTGTGGTAAGCGTAGGTAACTAGTATCATCTAAAGAAGAAGGTAATAATAATCTACCAGCAACCGATATTCAATACGAAAGCTTCTTGTCATCGCACGTGTAGAACGACATCTTTTTAGCTTTCGCTTACCCACTGCTGGGCATTTGAGCCTCATCTCTCTTGTGCTTTAGCTCTCTATTGTGGGCAAGCGTCCAGGTTTGGCCAACAACCTTCACTATGTCGTCAATCCATCTAGTTACGGGGCGATCAACGCTTTTTAGTTCATATTTTGGCAACCACTCAGCTACATTCTACTGTTAAAAACTTCATGTAAAAAATACTATCATATGTCAAAAAATACAAAGTTTCATATGAAATTTGCAATTTGCAGGTGTCTATTAACCAGTGATGCGGTGATACGTTATCAGGTGCGCACAATCACGGAACTATATTTTAGGAAGGAAACTTGGGCTGAGATCTTCATCTCCTTTCATCAAGAGGCAAGGTCCCCATCGATTGGTGGCACGGTTGGGCACGCAAATCCACTGCCCTTTCGACCTTGACACACAAACGTCCACTTTGCCACCACCACTGGTGCTCAAACTTGACGCTGATGGTGATTGAAGACCTCAACAGCGGACCATGAAGGATCGCATGTGGAGCAGAGAAAACTGTGGGGATGGCTGTAGAGTTATAGAATCATACTCGTAGGTAGCTTTTGAATGAGCAGGCAGAAATATGATATAATTGTGATAAAAATAGAGCCATTCGGCGATTCTTGATAAAGTGTACATTATTCGCAGGCACATCTGTAGCAGAACCGAGGGGGGGTGGAGTAAGCAGGTTCTCGAGTGGAGGCCACACCTCGGCAAGCGTAGTGTTGGACGACCCCGACTAGATGGACCGATGACTTGAAAAAGGGGGCTGGTAGCGACTGGATGGCAAAAACGGAAGATCGTGCCCTATGGTGTATACTGGAGGAGGCCTACGTCCAGCGGTGTACTGCAATAGGCTGATGTATGTATGTACATTATTATGTTCTGTATGTTTTCTACGCTTGAAAGTGAACAAAACTTGTAATTCCACTTTAGACCACTCTTAACAATGGTGTCGCTGACCGAATCATTTTGTTTAATGATGTTAGAGAACCAAAATAATATTTTTGGGGTACCAAAATAATTACTTTATAAAAATCCCATCCCATCAGCATTCTCCACTCCTTGGGAATTTCACTATTTCCGATTGCTTTCTAAGAAATTATCTCTATCTACTGCTGGTGTTGAAAAGAAACACACTCGTATGTGCTGTACAGTACAGACGTACATGTACTAATAAAATTTGGGCACCGCTTATTGTAACCGTCATATTCGAATTAGAGAAAAATATGTAGGCCGGTTAGGAGGTGAGGACGTAAAAAAAAGGAAAAACATGACCGCTTTCCGGAAATCACTCTCATTAGGTTGGCACCACTGACTCACCGACAAGCGGTAACAATTTACCCTTATCTTGGAGAAGTTAATACCATGATAAATTATAAGCAATCTTAATTATTTTGAAGAGTTTATGGTGATGGTGGTAAGTTTATTATTTGGGTAGGAAAGCAAATAAGGTAGTCATTTGTAGGATTTTGAAATGTGTTAGATCTGTTGCTATGATCATCCCACTCACATACGCGAGAAATTATTTCTAATTATTTAATCATTCACCTCGAGGAAAGAGATTCATTACACTTTTTCTGATACTGGTAGAATAAGCAAAGTTAGTTCAACTTCAATATCTTGGTACCTGGTAGTAAAATTTTCACTAGTAGATAGCAGGGCAGCCTACCAATTATTGTCCGGCTGAAATTTGATACTCATAAATAAATACCTACTCATGATATTTGTATTATTAATCGACAACAATGAAAATGAAAAATGAAAATGAAAATGAAATAACTTTATTCAATGTAGGATAGCATTTTCTTTCTTTCTTTTTCGTGTGGGACACCGAGTCGTCCAACGACCCGGTGAACCCTGGTGTCAGAGTTTTTCAACCGCCTACTACTAGTAGTAGGCCTCTGACATGGTTGTGTAACGACCGCCATCTAAGTAATCATAGACAGCAACCGGGACCGACGGCTTAACGTGCCCTCCGAAGCACGGAAACCAAGTTTCTTTTCGGACAATCAGGTGGTTCAGCCTGCAATGTCCTAACCAGACTGGGAACAAATTCACAAAGTGATAAATATCAACTTTGTGAGTGACCCACCGAGAATCGAACCCGGAACCTATGCGTCGCAGGCAGTCGCACTACCACTGCGCCACATCAGCCGTCGCATAGCATTATCACTTATTGACGTCATTATAAAAAAAAAGAAATTTGCATAACGCAATTTTCTTCTTTTTATAACAATTTTGTATTGTCCTAATAGAAAACCGGCTCGGGCGGGATAAAAAAATAAAAATAAAAATAAAGGCACTGCCTCGGGGCTGGCCAGTTTAATTCCACAGCACATAACTTTACGCCACCACCATTTGTAAACGATGTCGTTTGTTTGTTTCAAATTTTAGTCAAGATTTCCAAAGCGTGTTATTTTCATGCGTATAATTATGCGTATTAATATCAACAGCCACAACATTCATGAGCCTCCACCTATTTGCCATACCCGCCACGCTTGGCAGGCGTATTGGCGAGCGCAGTGCAAAGTGTTGTTCACAAGAAACGCTTCATGCAACTTGTAGGAACCTGGAAGTCGAATGAAGGTAGTCGGTAAAAAACAAAGTTGTTATCGACTGAAAAACTTTAGCCATTAAAGTGTATTTGATTTTCTTGGAGGACTTATTATTTGTGAACTGATATCATGCACATCAAAGAACGACCCGATCAACCCTGGCCGTTCGTCGACGTGGTGTCCCACACAAAAAGAGGAAGAACAAAACAATAAGAGGACAGTCTAAACGGGGTTTTACCCGTTCTTTAGGTTACAAGCATCATGATCACGTGTAAACAGCGTTGAAATACTATCAGAAGCTCAAAACGAAATAGCCGTATTATTTCAAAAAAGTTAGACATGGTAATTGTTTGACAACGTAAAATCGTATGGAAAAATTAACTTATTTTTGTGATAAAACCGTAATAACTAATCAGTAAGAACCCGTTTAAATTAATTATATTTAAGTATAAACAATATACAAAACCGCTAAAGTTTAAAGTTTTGTATTGGAGTTCAAGTTATTATACCTACCTGAGGAAGTACCTAAGAACTGTTAAAACGCAGTAAAGCCAAGTTTATTATATCCACATCTACCTATCTTACATACACCCTACTTATATCCTTAGGTAGTATAGGTAGCTATAAAACAGTTGGTGCAAATCGATATCAATGTAAAGAAAGACTAAACAGATTTTTGGCAAAACTATTATGCAAGTTTAAAAAAGTTTTTAAAGTCTTAAATCATGTCAACAGAAGTTCAAGTGATAAAGTGCATTGAAATTCAAATTTTACTGCTGTGTAATATGGCGTAATTAAAACTTATGGTATATTTACATGAAAGTTTTGCAAATGCCACGCGAATTTCATATGAACTTTAACGAAGTAGGTATTTCAGTAAGGGACAATCTGCAGAAACACCAACGGATTTCGTCGAAATAACATTAAATTATAGCGTCTTGGATACTGTCCGGTACGGCTGGCATAATTTGAGGGCTTAACTTACAAAAATTCTAAAGTTGCTTATTTTTGTACAATTACGTTACGTGGGTCTGTAAAGCACATTTTGTGTAATTTTTTAAGGTCGCTTATATTTTCAACTAGAGACCCACCCGGCGGTTTCACCCAGTGCTAACCGATTTTCCACGGAAAACAGACCTTCTTCCTACATAAATCATACATAAAAACCTTCCTTTTGAATCACTCTATCTTTTAAAATAAACTCTATCCAGATCCGTTGGGTGTTTTTGATTTAAGCATACATACAAGCAGACACAGACAGACGCGGAGAGCGACTTTACTTTATACTATGTAGTGATTGAATGTATGGTACATCATTTATTAACGTAAATTTTAAGCGCCTATGATTAAATTATAAAATATACGAGCAAAAACCAATTTTGAAGCGTTTCTATCGACTGCAACCGAATGTATGTTAGAATATGCATATAATGACAAAATAATAAATTGGGTGTGCCGTGTGGCTAATGGTCCAGAAACAGAAACTAAGACTAAGTTAAAAGCCGTGAAAATATCTAAAGAGGTGAACCAGCCCATGAAACTGAACCACCCCCGAAGATAGTGAGTTCAAATTCCGCCACTACTGTTGATATAAACAATATTTTAAAACCAAAAACTTCTGCTTGTCGTTGCTTGCCCATCAAATTCGTTAATATCAGAAACCTTAAACCACCCCTTATAGAAGGGGGATCAGTAGCACGCGAAATACCAAAACAAATCATACATAGTCATCGATCCGGGTTGTAAAAACTCAGCGAGATTTAACGTAGTCACGAATTCACGAATTATTTACCGGGTATTTGTTAACCGGTTTCAGACTAGTTCTTTCAGCAAAACCTAGAGTAATTCATATTCATTCAAAGGATCAATAATAAAGAGCAAACCAAAGACTTGCATCTTCAGATGAAACTTTGTTTTGTGAAAGACTTACGCTACAGAAGAAGATTTGCGAAAAAAAAAACTAATCAAATAATGTTGAATTTAATGTAAAATTACTATCTAGTTATATATATATATATATATAAATCTTCTTCTGTAGCGTAAGTCTTTCACAAAACAAAGTTTCATCTGAAGATGCAAGTCTTTGGTTTGCTCTTTATTATTGCTTACTTACTCAATAGATACTCATACAGATTTTCTATAAAGTTATCAATAAGATAATGTTCGGGGGGAGGAAGATCACCTGTATATATATGTGTTTTTCTAAGCCTTAAGCATCTCTGGCCTTTTCTACCGCCTGGGCATGAAGCTACAGCGCTTCGATAAAAATGGTTTCGTTTCAATTGAATGCAAAACCGCAATTAAGCTGTATTTACTAGCTGTGTACCGGTTTCCAGCCCTGCGTAGCAAGCTGCACGCGACCGTTGCTAAGATATCGAACATACAGCTTGGAGTAAAAACCTTTCCTGTCTCCATCGTATGATATTTCATGAGTGTTTTGTTTCGGCCTAGTTTCTTGTTTGTCTTGCCTGCTAAAGATTGCTAGGCATCGTTTTTGACCAGATCTGTAAGTCAAAAGCGGGCGGACTACGATTGGAGGGTATCGGCAAGTCAGGCAAACATCTGACTCCCAGTGGGTCTAGACTGCGTTCGATTTTGAAACTACCTTCGCTTAAAATTCGACACCTATAAAAATGCAAACCAAAAGCTGGACAACTATTTATTCTCGCAAAAGTTAGCAGCCTGATATATTCAGCTGTAAGTTTGTGAAGCTGTAGCACGGGGCAGACACCTACGAGGTAGTTCCTACATCACCAATGAAATCAAATTGCCTGCAGCTCCTTTTATTTAGCAGAAAGGATCTCGTTTTATTTTCCCTAAGGAGGGTCACTCACTTCTTGGCAGTAACGAAAGTCTGCTAAACGACTTGACAGACGCATCCGTCACGCACAGTAACGTACCGTAACCATATTTGTATGGGAATAACTCGGATTTGCAATTTTCTTCCGTCTGACGGACGGATGCGTTTAAAATACGCAGCAACAGACAATGGGAGACCCGCCTAACATCGAATAAATGTTACTAAAAAGGCCATTGAATAGATAGGACCTTCTAGTAGTCTAACCGTACCCAACCTATAAAATTCATTTCACATTGCATAGTCCCTTAGGTCGGTCTTCCGTCACATTCCAAGCTATGTTGCTCTTCACATAATCTTCAATAAGATTTGATTGTTTGAATTGATTAGGCTCCGAAACTACTGGACCTTTTTTAAAAATCTTTCACTTTTAGAATCCTACATTATCCTTAGTAAACATAGGCTATATTAAAATGACAATATTTCCGCGGGAAAACGATTAGCAGCGGGTAAACCGCTGGGCAGGCTGCTAGTCATAATATAATTTGACATTCTATCAGGTCTGCAACAGAAAATAAGTACCGCTACATTAACTAGCAGAACTAAAAAAAAACTAGAAAATGTTAGCACAAAATTGAAATAACTGCTAGAGATACGAGTGTGTCACGGAGTCACCGGAAGCCAGTGGTAACCAAGACGTATCGCTGTGACCGACCATCAGTGTCCAGACTTAAGTAATCGCCACGTAGAGTTTCGCAGACACGGCGCTTTTGTACAAACGATCTTCATCATACAGTCATTTTATTTGAATAAATCACTACATAGTAAATAATAATATCGCTTTCCGGTGGTGTCCCATTGTATGATAAATATTTAAAATGACGCAATGGATATTGATGCGATTTTTGTGATAGATGCTCTCATTCATTCAAGAGAAAGGTTGTTGTATGATGGTATTGATGTTCTAAAATATCGTAACGTATTCGTATTATTTTAATCCATATATAATTTTTTCACCGTATCTCAGAAATATTCATATGCTCTGTATAAGGACACAATATTTTCTTTTTCATCTGAACAACGTGTACATATCATGTTTGTTTTGTTTCTCAAAACAATCACAACACAAATAATCCACGCAAATAATTCTATTTTTATTTAGTAAATGGCCTCTGTCAACAAAGGACAAATCTCTGCTGTGAAATTGGATCAAATTACACCAGCATACACAAAAATTAAACATGCACATCATGGACAAGCCGCTTGACGTACGTGTTTTTTGGGGTTGAGCATGATCAAAACTGACATAAGCTTGCCTGTTACAAGCAAGTGTGTCTGTACCTTAAACATAATGAAATAATACAGATAAACTGTATTGCTTATTGTTTGTTGTCTGTTGGTAGATATGGATGCAGCTACCTACATGTTATCTACCTTTTGGCTCAATCAAGCTTGTACCTTATCGCCTACATAAATTTATAAACAATGTTATTGTCAAGTCAAAAAGTGTGTGTTTTGTATGTTAGATCAAAGGCAATCGAGTCTGCAGAAGGTCCTGTTTGATAATAATGTGCTACCTATTCGGTATATTTCAGGAAGGTACTATATCGTAAACAAATTAGTTAAGAGTCTGCAACGGAAGATCCTGTTTCTCTATGGGAAGATATAAATCCCATAGAAGAGTTATCTATAGATGGGTCATACCATACGACGGGGTAGACAATTTCGAAATCAGCTGCATTGGCTAGACCGCTAATCTAATGCTAATGACGCTTAAACTTGCAGTAGAAGATCCTCATAGAAGGCACCCAATAATTAACAGCTGATGTGACGCATTGGTAGTGCGACTGCCTGCGGCGCAAAGATTCCGCGTTCGATTCCCAATTTTGAATTTGTTTCTAGTCTGGTCAGGAAGACATTGCAGACTGAACTACCTGCTTGTCTGTCAGAAAGATGGTTCAGTTCTTCAGAGAGTATGTAAAGCTGTCGGTCCCAGTTGATGTCTATGATTATTTAGACGGCGGTCGTTACACAACCATGTCTGGAGCCTACTTGTAGTAGTAGGCGTTTGATAACCTGACACCAGAGTTTCTTCGGGTTGTTCCTTGACTCGGTGTCCCACACGAAAAAGAAAGGAGAAGAAGATCTAATAATCTAATATACATATTAACATATTATATGTAATGATGTAGCTTTTCTAACTGTACTTTAGGTGCATTAAGCTCGAGAGTGCATCGTGTTCAGACGCAAGCATTTAAGATGCATAGAGAGATAGTGACTGTTCTGCATTGCATTTGGATATTTCTAAATAACTCCATTCTTTCATTTTCTATTTATTGTCACGCTTTATTATAATGAAAATACAAACATGTATTATAAACTAAAAAATCTAGGTAATGCGAAGAAAAACCATAGGTAACGTATTTTTATTTGAAATGATTTGTAATCTTCGAGTCGTTAAGTCACATGGCACGTATACGGTGTTTTGCCTCAAGTTCCTAAATTAGCGTAACCTACTTTACTTTAAAAGTATAAAGGTACACGAAACGAACGTATAATAATCGTGTGTTAAGAAATTTACAGCTGTTTTCAAGCGCGGCACGTCTGACACTCTTCTAGGGCAGCAGTGATTGTATCAATGTCTACTTTGATGAGTCATATAAAAAAGACACGTTGTCTCTACCAATATTGAAGCATCTTTTGGCAAGAAAATGCTTACCGGATCCAAGATTCCAGCCATTGGCACAGTAACGGTGTCTTCTCCACCAGCTGCGACCAGCTTCTCCAACACCTTAAGGGTTTGCTCCACCGCTGGCCATTCTCCCTTCTGCGCCAAGACCAGCACCTTGGCGGCGGCATCCCGCATGTTGACCCCCGCACTGGGGGGCTTCTGGACGGGCTCCGATCCATTCGCCTTTTCAGCCTCCTTCTTGTCCCCATTAACAGAAGAAGTCTCATCTTTGTCGTCCAACGACGCGGCGGCTTTTTTGTCTTCATCTGGAGGTGGTTTCTTCGGCGGGCCCTTGCCCCCCTTTTTGCCGCCGGGGGCTTGAGACATCGTCACTTCATTCCCTTACAGATGGTGCACTCACGGTGAACTCGCGGGCCATGGCGGTATGTTATTCGGTGGGCGGGCGGAGCATGACTGCGGCACGGCTCATTGCGTAGCGGCGGCGACGGCGGCCGACTTCTTGCATGCTCCAGGTAAATAAACGGAGTAAGACGCCACTGCGCTCCGGCCCTGCCAGATTTACAATACAAACAAACCCGGCGATGTCTCAAAATGTCTCATGCAGTGACCCATTTTTGACTTTTTATCGAGCCTACTTGCTTGTTATGATGATTGCTGATAATGGTAAGTTTTGTCTAAACACGCGAAGTTTTCTTCTATGCGTTTATTTTTAAGGCAGGCGAGTTCCTGATAGCCTGCAAACATGCATAAAACTCTAGAAATGAATGAACTCTTTGTAAATTCGGTAGGCTCGGGTAAAAAATTACGAATATTTATGGGGGTATTTGAGAGCTCATTTTTGGCGACACGAGTATAGCATTCCTTACCAATAGAGTTAAGAATTATTCAAGTTTCCAAATAACTTAGTAGGTGTTACTTATTTTTTTTCTTTGTTAATTTATTAAGCAGCAGCTTGTCTTGTCAAGAAAGTTGAAAAAAATACTGTTCTTTTAAACTTTTACTAACTTGATTTTAGATTATTACAAACAAATACAAGGCGTGGCAAAAAACCTCATTTGAATACATAATTGCCGTTCCCAAAAAACATTTTTATGATAATGATTGCAATGATTTGGTTAGGCCAGCAGTGGGGCGTTGGGAGACGAGATCCTTCAACCGGCGACCTTGTTTGGCCGGTGGTAGAGGTACCTACCCCGCTTGGACGCATTTACACCAACCGCGATCCGTATCGTGCCCTTAGGAGGTCGAGGGAATTTGCATGTTTCGTCACAGAACGGGCTGCCAGCCCCATGTGGGTAAAAAACGTAATTAATAAATTGTGTATATATATATTTGTGCTTGTCACATGAAGAAACGATAAATTATTGCCTATTTATACTTAGTTATTTTAGTGGCTAAGCTAACACCGTTTTCTTTATGTGATATGATTTCGGCTTTTCTATAGGGTATGGGTACCTACTACCTAGTGACGAGCTCGATACAGCCTTATATCATAGCCAAAACAAGGCGGATTGCTTTGCAGCAGAAATAAAAGACGACATTCGAAACAAAGTACACAAAACCATCAAAATGTATATATTTGAGATTTTTGGTCATCGGTTCTACTTACTGTCATTGTTTTATTTTTATAGAGTAGCGTGTTTCTCCAGGTTTCTCCCTTCTCCCTCTCAAACAAAAAAGAATAGTATGTACTATGGTTTATTACGCACTTACAGTGGTTTATTAATTTCATAAATGACAAGAAAAAATTGAAGACATCCCGGCGGGCGCTAACATTTTACAATTACTTATTTTCGTTTAAAAAATAGGATTATGAGCTATGTAAAACCATAGTAAAAGCTAATTGTAACGCATATGGCAACTCTAGGCACTAGGCGTTCAAGAAGGCGGTACAGCCAAGCCGGGGGGTGAGTCTGGACGAAAGCGGGGTAAGCAGTGGGGAGGGGCTGAAGCGGGGGTGAGGACTGAAGCAGGGGGCCGTCGCGTGCGCGCCACACGCCACTTCCGGCGCTGGTGGCCTCGATTCCAACCAAGATCAGATAGAGAAAAGAATACGGCTGGCCAGGGCCCCCGATTTACGGACCTTGGTGCAGTCTTGACCTATCCATGGACTTCCCGTTATTGGCCATGAATTAAGGAGAAGAATTGCCGTTTTTCATTCGTTGTCGAGTAGAGTTCTTCGCTCGGGATCCTTTACTTTTAGTTTTAGTATATAAACCAAAGGCGATATACTTACTAATGCATGGCGAATTGCACGTTATTGGCGTTATTACACGGGTTAGATTTTTTTTAATGTAAGGTTTAATTATCTACCTATATAGAGTTCTTACATATTTTGCAAAATACCTACTAGATATATGAATTTAATAATTACCTAAGTAGATTAAGAGCAGCTGCTATGTTATAATTATCAGGCGTTATATATGTCGCAGCAAAATAGCAAAATCAGGAATTGTCCGAAGTCCTAGATATTTTTAGGGCGATGGCAGAATAAAGTCTACGATCTTGCCATATTCTAGCTTTTGGACAAATTCCAACTTTTGGACAAATTCCTAGGCATTCGTCCGAATTTCTGATTCCGCCTTAATTCCTAGTAATTCAGGCAATTGCTTATTCCGCCATTTTACTGCGACATGTATAAAAATAACTACGCAGGAACTTTGTGATCCTTTTTCGTGACAGATTCACGAAGGCTATTTTGAAATGGTCCACTTTTAGGTTCGTAATGACCTCGTGTTGGACCCGTATTTCATGGTCTCAATTCAGGTCGTAATCAATTTGGGTCTGCGCATATCTAGCATCAATTGGCGCACGGCGTTTTAAGTAGCAATTGAACTGTATATAATTGAAAATACGTCAAAAAGAAATCATCGAATCGGACAACAAAATACATACAAATTACACAAAATAGAGAATGTACAGAAGAATCACTCGGCCCTATTTTCGATTATTTCCGCTTTCGGTAAGGGCTGCCACAGTTTTCTTACCGATTTTATTCAATGGAGTAGGTACCTAAACATACAGGGAGTAACAGAAAGGCTATTATATCAAGCCGAAAGGTGCTCATGAAACTGAACAACTTTCCCCATTTCCCCACTTTGACCTCCTTTCGGCTTGATATACCCTTTCTATTACTCCCTGTATTTACATTACGTATACTACCTACATAGCACAATTATTATGAAATGGGGAATGACGAGTAGGTAGATATCTGCTCTGGGGCTGTTGAGACTGAGCATCACCCCATTTCTTTCCCGTGGGAGTCGTAAAAGGCAACTAAGGGACTTGAGCTGGCAACCTGTCAAAATTTTCTGAATGACCCTCAAATGTTTGTCAGACGTGGCGTAAATATCCGTTTTTGCAGCCGTTTACGCTCTGCCTACCCCGCAAGGGATAATAGACGTGATTTGTGTATGTACGTACATCAAAAATGAATAGTTGCCTTTATTTAAGTAGAAACTCAAATTACATTATAAAAAATATACTGATTAGAGTTATTAATCTTGTTTGTTCTTTTATGAAAGCAAGTTTTTATTTAAGTTGGTATAAAATATCAAGTCATTTTGCACGTCCGCACCAAATGCGGTTGACACTCGACTGCAAGTGTGTTTGGATTGGTTTGGATTTCCTTGTAAACGGCGGCGTGTCAAATTGTGGAGAGTTTCGTGACGTTTGCTTGAAGTGAGCTCTCTGTATTCGGCGCGCAGCCGCCAATACTTACTTTGTGCAAATTATGAGGACAATTTCCTTCATCGCGATTTTTTTTACTTAATTTCGAAGGAAAAAATAGTTTGCAGAATTAGGTAGCTAGGTATATGTTTTTAAGTTTTACATTTTGTGTCTATCGTTTGTAAATCGTGTATTTGGTTTGGATGCTTTGAAGTAGGTTTCCGTCCTACATGAGTTAATGTGTGATATAAATGGAAGGCATGCAAATTATGCAAGGTAACTGAACGAGAGTCGCTCGAATACTTGATATGGTAATACAGTAGTATTGTTCAATTCGTACAAAAGCAAGTAGGTAAGTCAGCAGTAAAAAGTTTTTTCCTTATAATTCTTAACAAAATGAATCAGCCGGTGAAGCCGGCTTAGAATAGCATCACCCCATTTCTTTCTCTTGGGAGTCGTAAGAGGCTACTAAGGGACTCGAAGGTGTGTATTGCAATTTTAGGCGATGGGCTGACAACCTGTCACTATGGCGATGCACAATTTTCCGCATGACCCTCAATTATTTGTCAGACGTGGTGTGAGTTATCGTTTTTTGCGACTGTTTGCGCTCTGCCAACCCGGCAAGGGATTATAGGCGTGATATGTGTATGTGTATGTTTAACAAAATGTTTACAATCTGGATTAAAAGAAAGATCGGATACCTAAATAAAAAGTCATTTATGAAAATAGAAGTTTATACAAACACCTTACGTACATAATGATGTGGGTTTACGCAACTTACTTGTTAATTATTTAGTTCGGAGTTTATCCCTCTACGTTTCGCGTTTACAAGTACTTAAATAAATAAATAAATAAATAAAATATGTTTTATTTCAGTAAATCTTTTACAAACTATTTGCCGGGGCTTCCCAGAAAGTAGTCAGAAGACACTTGTGTTGGGAATGCCTCGCTCTTCTATCGTATCCAATACAGCAGGATTTACTACGAAACATTTTAGCTTATTAAAATAACACTAGATTATACTAACATAAGATATATAGGTATATTAAAGGTAACTTATATTGGTCATCAGACACAATTTGCATTGGTTCTACTTATGACTTTATGCCAATTCCATTAGGCCATGCGTAGTTACATGATATATAGAAAAGTACATAGGTAACGTAAAGACCAAAACAAAAGATGCATCACCCCTTCAGCACTTAAGTAACGTAAACCCACATCATGAGTGATACTTGTACGTTTTATAATAAAACGTCACGTATTAGTTTATCTTAATTTTCATATAATTTAATTAATATCTTGCTGATCTTTAACATCTAAAATCCAAACTGAACCTGACGTTCTCTCTCTACATTATCAGAGAAAAAAACCGGATTAATTATAATTTATCAATATACTTACCAACCTTCGCACATAGGTACTCGAAAACCAGTCTGTAGTCTGTTTCCAGTCGCTGCGGTGTTTTACACCTATATTAGTATACGTACTTATTATTTTACAACAAACTGTTTAATTGGTTTAAACTATTTGTCAGATAATTCCTTATCAGCTGTTCATTGAGATACCGTTTCATATTGTTATCTTAAACGAAACCGGCTAGTTGTATCGGAGTGTGCTTGTGGTTCACACTGTTGAATGTGATAGTGAATACAAAAAATAAAAATGTTTTCAAGAGCTGTTAGAGTGAGTTTGACTCTCAATAATTATAATAGTTTAAGGTAAGTTTGTAACACGTTGTAAGCAATGCCTGCTTAATATTTTTATCTTATCTACCTACATATGGTCCAACTGCTTAACTTTACAGATGTCTGTTTATTTGTTTGTTAATTGGCTTGTTGTTTTGGCTGCAAAAGATACGAATATGTTCTAACAAAAGTTCGACACACGCCTGCAATAGTTCAATCGCGAACTTTCGGATTGTATTTGTGATTCATTTTACACATTTAACTTAGGTTCTTTTCTTGATGGGATAACTATGTTCCAAGTCGCAACACTTTTTAGGTCTACTTATCACTCATTTATTTGGTTCTGGTTCTCTTGTAAAGTTGGTTGTAGCACATAAGGTACCAGGGGTACTCCAAAAGAACACAAATATATTTATAAGTTAATACACAATGAAAATTAAAACTGATTCTCATAAAAGAAGTCATTTTATAGTAAAACATGTTCATGTCAAGAAAAAAATTATTGCTGGGGACAAAAATTATTCAGTTACTTTGAAGTACCCCTGGTACCTTATGTGCTACAACCGACTGTACATTTCTTTCTCCAGACTCCCTCGCTACCTTTCATCTTCGAAAGACAGTTACCTCCACAACCCTGGGTCAGAGCCGCTGGTCCACATGACCTTGGGAGATGCCTTCCAGAAAACAGCTGACAAATATCCCGGTAGAGTGGCTGTCAGATCAGTGTATGAAGACTTTACTCTTACCTATGAAGATCTTTTGACACAAGTATGTTATAATCATAACATCATTAATATCATTATGCAAGTGAAACTAAGATATAGGATATGAACTGAAAATTCAAGTTAGCGCTCTTATATTGAGCTATCGTGAATCCGAAATATTATAGCTAATTTGGAAAACCTTAAGAGGAAGTCCAATTCCAAGGTTCTGAATGACTATTATTTGAATCCAAGAATTATATTACAGGCAGACAAACTAGGATGTGCGCTACGAGCTCAAGGTCTGGAGAAAGGCGACCGTGTCGGGATCTGGTCACACAACAACGCCGCCTATATCCTGGTATTGGTGGCTGCGGCAAGGGTTGGCCTGATATCTGTAAGTCGTACGAGATTTTCGTGCTTTAACTTTTCATTCACAACTTTTTGGCCTAAAACAGATAAAAGGCACAGGCGCGAGTGGCGCCATTTAGCTACCAGTTTTCCTGATAGTTTTTTTCCTTATTCTACACTGAGACCCCAATGTCTACAATATCTGCAATGGTACCGCTTCCACTGACTTTGTCAAGAGAGTTCTTATCAACTGCAAATGTGCTTCTGATCATAGGTACTTGCTACTTTAAGTCGGGTTTACGTACCTACTTATTTATTCGTGTTTCATACATAAGTAATTATTTTCAATGCTCCTTCAGGTCCTCATCAACCCTGTTTATGAACAGTCCGAGCTGTCCTTTAGTATCAGAAAGACAGGACTGAAGAGTTTGATCATCGGTGACCAGATTCCCAGAAGAGACTATTACAGTGCTTTGAGAAGTTTGATACCAGAACTACAAAACTGCAAACCAGGGTCGTTGCAGTCAAAAGAATTTCCAACTCTTACTTCAGTTATTAGCATAGACAAGAATTCACAGCTGCCGTAAGTCAAACTTACTTAAATATTATTGTATTAACGTATTGAGTATTATCTATTGGTGGTTGTTACGTATTTGTTTATTGTTTATTACATTCTAAGTTTATGAATTTACTAGCTACTTACATATTTTTATTGTGTTATCATCAAATGATAAGGTACATTTATGTGATATAATAATTTGGTACTTACTATATTTAGAAACCAGATAATTTAAAGCCGATAGGAAACTAGTTGCGCCTCAGTTGCGCCAAGGTTGAGCTTAATAAGAATAGGGATAAAGCGGTTATATACTAATTTTGCCTGGTCTAAACTTGTTAACGAGTTATCGAGACATGTGCATGTGGAAAATCCTTTTTTAATATGTATTATCGTCAGGTTATTTTAGCAAATAAAAGAGTTTCTTGGAATCACAATGCTTTATATTCGAATAGTCTTTTTTAATAAAATTTCTCAGTTTTACGAAAATGTGAAAAAACGCCGATGTCACATCAAACTCCAAATTCGAATGTAATGTCATTTTTGACTCTCCTCTATGATCTCCTCGCCTCCTCTCCTCCATAGACATAAATGTCTATGCTCACCTCGCCTCCGCACCTCACCACGCCTCACCTCTTTGTATTACATCGCTCCACATCACTTCGCTTTACTCTGCTCATCTCACCAGCCAATAGCTCCTCTCCTCGCCAGCCGTTACAGTCGGCCATCCGGAAACCAATTGCACCGCAATTGGCGCAGGAAAAATCATTAACTTTACAGCAAATAAATAAGGTCATCCCCAGTCCTCCTCATCCATCACTTTGATCCACTACATTCTTTATCACAATCACCACAGTGTGGCTAACGGGAAGCTTTTAGATAGGGAAAGCCAATAAGAGAGAAACCACTGTTTGTATTTAGACATTACACCTAACTTTGCTAGCTTAGGTTGATACCCTATCTCCTCGCCAACTGTACTATGATGCTACCCTATCTCTTTTGCAGACTGTCTGTACTATAGTTGTCAATTTGCTTATAGATCCTGATAAGTACCCACCTACATATCTCAACTACGCTTGTGACGTATATCAACACTATATCTCTACTCTACTTTGATCGCTCTTCGTCTGCTCCTCTTTCTCTCCACACCTCAGTAATTAAAATATCCCGCTCACCTCACAAACACATTGCTCAGCTCGTGTGATCACGTCGCCCTCGAATCGATCCAGTGTATGGCATCCGCTCCCATGAAGCACAACCTCAAATATCCTTCTCCATCGTGAATAATAGAACTGACTGACTATAGCATAGTGGGTACAGCCATTGTTGTGCTGTCTTATGTCTTGCATACACAACCAGCTTCACTAAGCTGTTGCCCACGGGCACATTTATGTCTTCAGCTACATGTACAACATTTTTTTTTTTTATTTATTAAAATATTAACAAAAAAGATAAACAACAATTACAAGAGAACGCAACAAAAACCTGTCAAGGTTTGTCCGTGCGGTCTGATATCGCCACTACGGTGGCGCTTCACGATACAAATTATAAAGTACATGACATGTATACAGAGTTGTTTGTACCAGCAGCGTTGAGATCGCAAGTACAACCACGAGCGCTTATACAAACCGGTTGCCGAGCGCGCGCATACAGCGTGTCCCGTCCACAAGACGGAAGAACGTGAGAGAATAAATGTTCAATAGTACATACTAGTTTTAATCTAATTTACTAATATAATAGTTTTTAAGTTTAGTTTTAATATTTTTTTCATTAATGTCTTGTTTTACGTTAAAAGGTAGTGAGTTTATAAGTTTAGGAATAAGATAGTTTAATTGAAATTTTCCATACAAGTTATTATAACGAGGAATTTTAAATAGTGGATTTTTAGAACTACGAGTATTTCTATAATTTTCAGTTAATGCTAGCAAAGTGTCATTAAAAAATTCTTCTGTTAAGAGGGTATATTGTAACTTTTGATGAACAGGTATTAATTTACAGAAGCTAAATAATTTATGGTAATAATTTTTGTATTTTTGCCTAATATGATTCGGTACTACATTTTTAAGAATACGCAATTGTAGATTGTAAATATGATCTAAATGCGTATTGCAAGTTCTACCGTAGCTACTGAGACCATAAGATACGATAGACTCACCTAGGGTTTTATATAGAAGTAGCCTTATATAATATGGTACTTTATTCTTAATAATAAACATTTTAGCTAGAATAGCCCTGAGTTTGTCACAAACATGGTTTATGTGGTCAATCCATTTGAGTCTATCATCTATCATAAGCCCAAGATAACGATGACATCTTACTAACTCAACAGGTTCACAACTACAATTTAATTTGTTGGAGTGTAGGCAAGTGTGATTATGCGCAATAAGGTTAATTGGCTGTTGTGATCTATTTTGACTTGAGCTTATATACATGAGCTTGGTTTTAGATGCATTAAGAACCAAACCAGCATCGTGCGACCATTTAGTGATAAGTGTGAAGTCAGTTTGCAGTCGTTCAAGAGCACAATCAATATCTTTATCAGCTGCAAGCATGCAAGTGTCGTCCGCAAACTGATATATTTCGCAATTTTTAATTAGATTGACCGCGTCATTTACATAAGTGATATAGTGAAGCGGCCCAATCACAGATCCTTGTGCTGTACCATCTGTGACCTCCATAGGCAAACTCAGCTCATTATCTATCTTGACTTGGAAGGACCTATTACTAAGATAGTTTTCGCACCAGAGCTTTAGTGGTCCCCTAATGCCACAGTCATCCAGCTTCTCAAGCAATATATCATGTTGTAGGGTGTCAAACGCCTTACTGTAGTCAATGAATACAACTAAAATATGTTGTTTTTCATTGAGTTTACATAACCAGGCACTTCATCACAGACATCTACTTCATCTAAATTCCGCAAAGCTGTCATTTTCAAATTATTGTCAACCCTTTCTACTTCTTGCAATTTAAAAACCTTGATTCAATTGATAACGATCAAAAGCGGACAAGAATCTTTCATATTGTTTATCTGGCGTCGAACATTGAAATGCTTGAGCATTAGCTTGCAGTTCGTCGGGTAAACCCTGCATTATACAAGACACCGCGGCCTGTTCACTTTGCAGACATGGAAAGCTCAGAGCCAACTTCTCTTGGTAGTATTTAGTCATACTTTCACTGGTCAATTTCTTACGTTGCATCATCTCTTCCAAAATGACTTGTTTACCACTCCTGCCACATATGTTCATACGATTAAAATTCAAGTCTCATCATCATGAACATCTGCTTGTCCTTATCCCAATTTATTTGGGGTCGGCGCAACATGTTTTTTCTTCCATTCATCTCTATCAGCTCTCAAGTCCACGTTTACACCCTTTGCTTCAAAAAGATTCAAGTTTTTTAAACCAAATGCGTGCCTGACCTTGCAGCTTCGATTGCAAGTTAGAAGATTTTGTTTAATCACTCCAGTTGTAGGTAAATTTCCCCAGTTGTTCAATTTTCTTAATCCAACTCTGAACATTTATATTCTGGTCTTCCGGGTCAAAATCAAGAATAAGTTTAGCGGTGTTGAAATTTTCAATGGAATTCGATTCGGTACTGACTGCCTGCCTCATTTAACATAATTTGCAGAGCTGTTCGTAGCGTTTTTCATCAAGCTTTCCAAATCCTGTCATTACTCACATTCACTTCTTCTTTTGCCGTACATACCGTCTAGTTTTCTCGCCTGAACCCCCCTGCAGAGTTCTCTTCATAGTGGACTTGGAATCATCCCGCTTCTGACTATTATCGTCAGGTTATTTTAGCAAATAAAAGAGTTTCTTGGAATCACAATGCTTTATATTCGAATAGTCTTTTTTAATAAAATTTCTCAGTTTTACGAAAATGTGAAAAAACGCCGATGTCACATCAAACTCCAAATTCGAATGTAATGTCATTTTTGACTCTCCTCTATGCTCTCCTCGCCTCCTCTCCTCCATAGACACAAATGTCTATGCTCACCTCGCCTCCGCACCTCACCACGCCTCACCTCTTTGTATTACATCGCTCCACATCACTTCGCTTTACTCTGCTCATCTCACCAGTCAATAGCTCCTCTCCTCGCCAGCCGTTACATATGCTTCCATCTGTATGGATGGATGGTTTAAAAACAGAACTTTCTGACTGAATAAGAATTCTTCTTAATAATTTGCAGTGGTACATTTTCTATCGACTCTTTAATCAAGGAAACCAGCAGCAGCGCAATAACCAGATACAGCAGTGAGGTGAAGCCTGAGGACGGCTCCTACATCCACTTCACTTCTGGCACCACGGGTGGGTTCTAGAGGTATTCCCATTTTAATGGTCTATATCATTTGCTGTGTGGTGCTGATATCAATTCTCTACATTTCCATGGGTTTTATTAATTGAGCATCAGCGTTCCTCGTGAATAGGATATCTTACAACTCGCTCGTAACCTAGTTGCCAAGCTCGGTGAGTATGGAGAATACCCCCCAATAAGGGGAGCCCATGTCTAGCAGCAGTGAACTGCTGCTGCTGTTGATGCTGATGACTTTATTTTTAAAACAAATAATACTGGACTTGAGAAAGACGTTTCTACATAGTATTCCGTTGGCAAAAGTGTTTTTTTTTATTTGAGGACAATATTGCAGACTTAGAGTATACATATAGACAAGCTATCAAACGTTGAAGGATGAACTTGAACTTTATAGCTTTATGTTGCACTTTTTAATCAACATTGTGTAATATTGCAAAATCAAGGCTGTTTTATTCTAGAAATCAAATCTTTTAGATGAATTCAGGTACAACACGTCACGCACATACAAGAACACATTTGAGTTCCCAGCTCCTCTAATTTTGGAATAATATTTGCAGGAGACCCAAAAGCGGGATTGGATTCACATATTGGTGTAGTGAACAACACATATTTTGCTGGAAAGCGAAACGGATTTCATATTGGACACCAGAAAATATGTGTACAGGTGAACTTGTAATCTGTGTGATAATCTATGCCAGTTTAATGATTTAATAGTATCTTACTTACATTACAACGTTTACTGAAATAGGTAGTTAGTAAAAGAAATACTTTAATGGACAAGTCCTTGAAACACGATGCATAAAAAAAATATATACCTCCCAAACGAAGTGTGTCAGCCTACCCGACTAAGTAAAAAAATTTTACGGTATACAGGGTGGCCCGTATAGTGACGTCTAAAGACAAATAATCCCTTTTAACTGAATCACCCGCATGAACGTTCCGCGATTTGTTGTAGTTTTCAAGAAAATTTCGAGGGTTTTAATAATAGTGCTTTTAAAACAGTTGTTTCTGTAACAAACCTAATCTTCATGATTAGTAATTTCTACAAATACAAATAATTCGTACAAAAAAAAGAAAAGTTGTCTCTCAGCAGAATTTTTCCCGTACAACATACATAAAAGTTGAATTACTCGGAAGCTACAAAAAATCGCTGGACATACATGAGGGTGATTCGCATACCCCTCATTGCAAGACATTTAAGTTTTAACTTTGGACGTTACTATTCGGGCTACCCGGTATTTTGGGAACGTTAGGTCTAGCGGTGGACTGTTGTGGCTGTTGCGTGTTATAATCGTAAATATATTGGCAAATTTATTTTTGCAGGCGCCTATATTCCACGCCCTGGGCTCTGTAATCACGGTAACATCGGGCCTCACTCTTGGTGCGTCTCTGGTGGTCGCAGCTCCAACATACGACGTCAATTTCAACATTAATGCTCTGCTCGCCGAAGGGTAAGTTAGGATGATGAGATGAGTTGGATGATTCAAAAGAAACGAAACATAACGGAACGCCCAATATTCTAGGTTGGCCTAAATCCGTGCTTAAGGTGGTTCGAGGAGAAACAAAACTGAATTTTTCAAACTAGATGGCGTTAGTGAGCAAAATTTGGATTTTTACCAATTATTTCGTAATTTAGATAAGTTTGAAACAAAATTGATATGTCCGCGAGCCCTTGCATGTAACTTTTACTGATTTAGTTATATTATACCGTTAAATATTGTTTTATTCGCCCGGGTATTGGTCAAATGTGAAAAATATTGTTCTCTCGCACACAAATACACGCGAAATGTGAGTGTGTGCGTAATTCATTCATCAAAAATTTGCGTATCATCCGTCAGTTTGCCGATATATATGTGAAGAACTAAATAAGGAAATGCCTGAATTACGATTTTTATCTACACTAATATAATAAAGAGGAAAGATTAGTAGTAGGGATAAGCGGGATTTGGACCACTCGTGACCCCCTATCGAGGCTGTTTGGGGGTGCCTGACAAAAAGCTCGTCACATATGATTCTTGATCCGCGATTTGATATCAAATTTATCCGCGTATGTAATAAAATTGATCCGCGGTTTGATATCAAATTAATTCGCGGTTTGATATCAAATTCATTCGCGGTTTGATATCAAATTAATTCGCGTTTTGATATCAAATTCATTCGCGGTTTGATATCAAATTAATTCGCGGTTTTTGTACAAACTACTTGCTCATTGATTTACTTATCATGTTACATATTTTGATATCGCTATCAATTTCACTTTATACCTACATTTATACCTATCAATTATCAACATAACTTAACCTAACCTAACCTAACACCTCTACACCGATTTACCTGCTGCTACCTTCGTAATGAAATGTTAATCAATACCTATCGCATATCATATTTTGATATTGCTATCAATTTCACTTTATACCTACTTTTATACCTATCAATTATCAACATAACTTAACCTAACCTAACCTAACATCTCAACACCGATTTACCTGCTTCTGCGTAATTAAATGTTAATCAATACCAATCACATATCATATTTTGATATCGCTATCAATTCACTTTATACCTACTTTTATACGTAACACCTTAACGCATGTTTACTCTACTAAGCATGTCGCTACAAGTTACTTCTTTTGAATTGGGAACAATGGCTTAGCCTGCCGCCGGTCTCTTTATCTCTTTGACTATTTCAACAACAAAGCATTTTTAAGTGTTTGCCCTGCCTTTCTTTTGCACGCACCGCCTGCTGTGAATATTTTTAAATTTATTTCTATGTAAATGCAATTTTGAAATGTTTTTATTATCCTTTGATTGTAAAACCTTCCTTTCATAAAGCCGTCTTCCGCTTAGGCATACAATGGACACGATTTTAACTTGTCGATACATGCTTACTAGTGTATCAGGCTCGGTGGCGGTTAACAGTATTACAAAAAAAATGCCACCGCGGGCGGTGGTCTTGCTATATAAGCGGAACTTACGCGTCAGTCTTCACAAGTTGTTTCGAGTTGTGACGTATAGTATTAAAAAAATTATCTAGTGTTTGTGAACGCCGATTATAGTATAAAAATAAACCTAGTGTTCGTGTTCGGAGTGAAGACTTCTACCAAACGCCATGTCCCGGTCTACAGCTAGCTGCATAGGAAAAATGGAGGTAAAAATAGTTTTATTTTATTTCTCTTATTTGTTTTATACTGTTTCAAATTTATCTAACATGCGTAGTACTTATATGTAAGGTAAATATTGAGGGCTACGTCCATCAGAGGACTGCTACTGGCTGTTGTGATGTGTGTGACGTGACATACTTATTTACAGTTGTTCAGGAGAAATATTGTTGTAATTATGTGATGATGTTGTCTAAATAATATAGATATAATATTTTCTTCAGTTTGCGCAACTATTACTCATAATTAAAAGTCTTTTTATAAAATTCCAAATAAACAAAGCTTTAAATCCGTATTTTTTTATTAATTTTATTATAATATAGATATGTCAGCGTAAGTCATTAACCTGAGTTTTATTAAAGTAAATTTTATTTCAGCATTGTTCTCGTTACCATCAATAACATATATCCGTGTTTTGTTTTAGGGATCGACAATTAACGTTGATGACTTACCAAACACATTCAAGAATTACTACTTTGCCGCATCAAGCGATGATGAAACTGAGAATGCATTTACTATTGTCGAATCCGATCAAAAATCACCAAAGCGAGCAGGCAGCGATAATGGCATCGATCAATTTTTCGACACACCGAAAATCAAAAAACAAAAGAAAGTGCAATCTTCCACAGTTGGGATGGCGCGAAACGGTGGTGTATCTTATATATCATCAAACACTAATGACGCAGCAAACGCAACCCATCTGGTTAAAGTGGAAGTCTACGATCTCAAGAAATTAGCCAAAGTGTCGTCAAACAACCACTGGAAGCATGCAGATGTTCGTGCCAAATACTACACAAAGGTCACGGACAATGTTTACGATCGCAGCAAGGAATTAATATACGACATCACGAAAAACGTTTCGCAATCACAAGATTGTAAAAAATACTTTTTTGATAACTAATTTCATAATTCTCAAGCAGCTAAAACAAAACTAAAAACTACCACGCCCGCCACTCAACAACAGAGCAACTCCCCTTTCTACCTGAACCATATTTTTGCAAACTCTACTATATGATGCACCGCTACAATGGGTTCATAATGCTCGTTAACTAAAAACGTGTACATCAATAAACCCGAATTCACTACTTAAACCAACCATACCAAGCTTCGCAAAACAGTCAGCTCAAGACTGGAGCTCGGATAACTTATGCTCGCCAATCAGTTGAAAAAAGAGTTTCGAAAGTGATTTCTTCAACAGTGAAGTGTTGGAACAATGTGAAATATTAGAACAGAATAATGCTGACATGCTCAACTTAACAGTAAATAGTTTTTCATCCGAAAATGATGGTGCTTTATGTGCTATTGCATCTAAGATAGAACATCAGCTAATGTAAGTTTATCATCAAACTAATTCTTACAAATTTTTATGTGTAATTTTGTTTGATAACATATTATATATAATTGTTCTAACATTTTCTTTGCTATTATTCAGAAATGCGATACAAACTGGGAGAGAAAAGGAGATCGAAAATCAAAATGATGGCGCAATTATTAAAAACTCTTTCGACATGAAGCATCAGCAAACGTAAGTTTACAAACAAAATATTATGTTATGGATATTTTGATAAATTAACATTCCTGTTTTATTTATTCCTGATTTAATATTAAAATTTATGGTTGTATTTTATTCTATTTTTTTATTAAGGAATGTGCTGCAAACTGGGAGAGGCCTGAAAAGAAAATTATCACATGATGGTGACTCCTACGCGGAAGCTGTCCCTGGACCTTCATCATCTACTAATGATCTCATTGCATCAAGTAATGATATGATTAAGTGCGATGCTTGTCAAATACTGGTAAGCCGTAGATATTTTTCTAATCATATTCGGAGCTCTACGCATAAAAGTAAGGTTTTAAATTTAAGTAGGGATAATAATGTAAGTGTGATAAATACTGCATTTGGTTGTAGAATAATAACTTACAAAATTACTTCACCGAATAACGACGAAACTCTACAAACACCTGTTGAATTCTTCAACTCAGTTAAAGGTACGATTTCCACTTTGATAAATGAGAATCTAAAACAGCTCACAATAATCAAAATAAATTTCATAATCCATGCTGAGTTTGTGCAAGAGACAAAAAATTTGCATAATATTTTCGATTTTCAAACATCAAATTTTAACATTTGTATGGGTGATGAGTTGGATGCATACTTCAAAACATTATGTGAAACTATTTCCACAAAAATGAGTGAATTCGAAAAAAAAGACAGCGGGTGGTCATTTAAATCTGTTCGTCATTTGGAAATGAACGTTAATAAGTTTAACCCTCTTCAAGGGTCAACGTATGTAAAATTACCAAAAGATATCCAAAACAAAAGAGCTTTAATAAACGTGAAAAATAATGATCATGAATGTTTGAAGTGGGCATTACTCTCTGCTTTATATCCTGTAAACTACCATAAAGATAGGGTTTCATCTTATTCTAGACATCAAAACAAACTGAATTTTGATAATGTTCCTTTTCCAGTTAAGTTAAAGGACATTGTCAAGGTTGAGGAAAACAACAATATTAGCATTAATGTTTTTGGGTTAGAATATGACGAGATATCTAGAAAGAATTCAGTAGTGGGACCACTTTATTGGTCTAAAAATAAACGTGAAAAACACGTTAATTTGCTGTATATTTCTAATGGCAGTAATGGGCATTATTGTTTTATTAAAAACTTATCGCGATTAGTAAGTAAGCAGCTATCGAGGAAAAATCAGGCTGTTTTTTTATGTGATGAGTGCTTATTGCATTTCACCACAAAAGCGAGGTTGGATAACCACCAAAAGTTCGACTGTAGTCATGTTTTTACAGAATTGCCCAGCCCATCAAAAACTAAAAAAGATTGGTTTGGTAATAATGAACGTACGGATAAAATACGGTTTAACAATTATCATAAACAGATGAGGGTGCCTTTTGTAGTTTATGCTGACACAGAAGCACTTCTCAAGCCTATTTCTAGCTGTGATGCGGATCCAAATAAGTCACATACAATTAATGTACATGAACATGAAATTTATAGTTATGGTTATTACATTAAATGCTCATTTGACGATAATTTATCAACTTATAAAACATATACAGGGACTGATTGCACTCAAAGTTTTATGGATAATCTGTGTAAAGATGTTAGGGAAATTCATAAAAAAAATTGTATACAGAAACCGCCGGTTCCTCTAAAAGATTGGCAAGAGGCTGATGTTGTTCAAACAAAAACATGCCATATTTGTTTAAAAGACCTCAAATCAGAATCAGCTTTAGATTTTGACTGGCATACGGGTTTCTTTAGAGGGGTGGCACATCCAGTCTGCAAATCTAAATTTAGAGCTCCATTTTTTGTTCCGGTTTTTCTGCACAATCTGAGTAACTATGATGCTCATTTTCTTGTACATTCTTTGCATCTAAAGGAAGGGGAAATAGAAATTATTCCTCAAAATAAAGAAAAATATATATCATTCTCCAAAAACATAAATATTAATGGACATAATGTGCAATTAAGATTTTTAGATTCTTTCAGATTTTTGTCAAGTAGTTTAGACAACCTGTCCAAAAATCTCCAAGTTGATCAACTTAGAGAGTTAAAAAAACAAGTGTCTAAAGTTGACGATTTTAACCGTCTGATCAGAAAAGGTATTTTTCCCTATGAATTTATTCAATCACATGAATCACTAAATGCTACATTTTTACCAAACCAATCGGATTTTTATAGCTCTTTAACAGGATCGCATGTTTCTGATGAAGACTATAAACATGCACAAGATGTCTGGCAGCATTTTCAATGTCAGAATATGAGAGATTATTCGAACCTTTATTTAAAAACTGATGTTTTACTATTGGCTGACATCTTTGAAAATTTCAGAGATGTATGTTTAAAAACATATGGATTAGACCCAGCACATTATTATACTGCACCTGGTCTAAGCTGGGATGCTATGTTGAAGTGCACAAAAATTGAATTAGATTTGTTGGTAGATTTTGATATGATAGCGTTTATTAAATCAGGTATAAGAGGTGGAGTGTCCGTATGTAGCAACCGACATGCGAAAGCTAATAATAAATATTTATGTGATTACAATGCAAAGGATCGCAAATCTTTTTAGCTTACTTGGATGCGAATAATATGTATGGTTGGGCGCAGTCGCAGTATCTTCCATACGGTGGTTTTAAATGGGTTGAACCGACTGTAAATTTTCAAGTCTCCCCCACATCAGATATAGGGTATATCCTAGAAGTAGATCTTGATTATCCGGATAATTTGCATGACTTGCATTCTGATCTACCATTTTGTCCGGAAAATATATGCACTGGAGGAAGTACACAACCTAAGCTAGTACCAAACCTAAACAATAAAAGAAAGTACATTATTCATTATAGAAACCTAATGCAGTGTTTAGAAAAAGGCATGAAACTGGTAAAAATTCATCGAGTTTTGGAATTTAAGCAAAGTTGTTGGATGCGAAAATATATTGAGCTAAACACACAGTTAAGAACAAAAGCAAAGACAGATTTCGAAAAAGATTTTTATAAGCTCATGAATAATGCTGTCTTCGGCAAAACTATGGAGAATATAGAAAAACGTGTAAATGTAAAACTACGAACGCATTGGGAAAATCATGGTAAAGTTGAGGGGGCACAAAGTTTAATAGCTCGTCCGAATTTTCACAGTTTATCTATATTTTCCGAAAATTTAGTAGCTGTTCAATTAAATAAGACTAAACTATTTTACGATAAACCTATCTACTTAGGATTTTGCATTTTAGACATTTCAAAAACCTTGATGTACGATTTTCATTATAATTATATTAAAAAAAAATTCAATGACAATGCAAAATTGTTGTATACTGATACTGATAGTTTCATTTATCAGATATTTACTGATGATTATTATGATGATATAAGACCTGATTTGGAAAAATACTTTGACACTTCAGATTATCCCATAAACAATAAATTCAATTATCCTAATGTAAATAAAAAAAAGATTGGGTATTTTAAAGATGAAAATAACGGTCGAATTTTTAAAGAATTTGTCGGTCTGCGATCAAAAATGTATGCAATTCAGGTGGAAGATACAGTAATTGCAAAAGCTAAGGGTGTCAACAAAAATGTTACGAAGAAAATGAAAATCGAGGATTACAAATCTTGTTTGCTTAACAAAAATGTACAGCTTGCTTCAATGTATAGATTTAGATCGATTAAACATGTGGTTTTTACACAAAAACTGAATAAAGTAAGTCTGTCTGATAGCGATAGTAAGAGATACATTTTACCGAACTCCACTGACACCTTAGCATGGGGGCATTATAGCATAAGAAATAATTAAAATAATAGTTGTAAGATTCAGGAAACTATAAGGTGTAAGGTTGTTTTACATCTACCTGTATATTTACATAAAAGTATTATTGGAATCATATCGTTTTTAAGGTAGCATAATTTTAATAATTTTTCTACTTATGTGTGTATTTAAGTAAGATTGTCATAAAATGAAACTGTATTTTTATTGTAAATATTATGAATTTTACTTTTTATAATATGTTCAATCACTTCATTTTAGTAACTTCAGTTCTGCGGATATTTAAACATAAGAACGTGTTTTAAAAATAATATGTATTTGTTAGGTTTATAGTTATTATGATTTTTAAATGCATGCTGTTTTTATTGTACATATTATAATCTGAATATATTAATTTGTATATAATGTGGCAACCGATGTGGCGCAGTGGTAGTGCGACTGCCTGCGACGCAAAGGATCCGGGTTCGATTCTCGGTGGGACACTCACAAAAGTTGATATTTATCTCTTTGTGAATTTGTTCCCGGTCTGGTTAGGACATTGCAGGGTGAACCAACTGATTGTCCGAAAAGAAATGGTTCCGTGCTTCGGAGGGCACGTTAAGCCGTCGGTCCCGGTTGCTGTCTATGATTACTTAGACGGCGGTCGTAACACAACCATGTCAGAGGCCTACTAGTGATAGTAGGCGGTTGAAAAACTCTGACACCAGGGTTCATCGGGTCGTTGGATGACTCGGTGTCCCACACGAAAAGAGAATTTGTATATAATGACAAATATCAGTGTTTCCTTTCATTCGTTTATACTACCAGCTCAAACTTGCACGTCGCAATGATTCATTTTATTCACCCTTTTACTGCAATCGTAGCAGGTCCTAGCGGGTGTGGAAAATCAAATTTTGTTACAAATTTTTTAAAGCACTGTAAAGTAATATGCAGTCAAGAATTTTCCGAAATCATTTGGTGCTATGATGAAATGCAACCCTTGTACAATTTGAGTGATGTTAATTACAATCAAGGTATCCCTGTTTTAAGTATGTTTGATGGAAAATGTCCTAGACTACTTATAATCGATGATCTTATGAGAGAGTCAGATGGTCGTATCGTTGATATTTTTACAAAGGGAAGCCATCATAGAAATCTCAGTGTATTTTACATAACTCAAAACATATTTCATCAAGGAAAAGGTCAAAGAGATATTTCTCTAAATTCGAGTTATATAACTTATTTTAAAAACCCTCGAGACAGAACACAAATACGACATTTAGCTCGTCAGGTTTATCCAGAAAATGCTAAATTCGTTGAAGAAGCTTACAAGGATGCAACGACAAAAGCTCATGGATATCTATTCATTGATCTTAAGCAAAACACAAATGAAATATGTCGATTTAAAAGTAAAATTTTTCCATTCGATGAGCAGTGTACAATTTATGTCCCTAAAAAGGGGTATAAATACGATGCTCAGCAAATAATTTATGTCAGTTACAAATAATGTCTGAAGTAGAAACATCTAAAAAAAACAACTTTTTAAAAGCTTTAAGTATCATTAAAGAACAATATCGTGAAGCCTTGTTAGAATGCTGTAATGATGATGAGATAAAACAAATTTGTGAGTGTATAATAAACGTTTTTAAGGAAAAAATTCATATAAAAGAAAACAACGAATCTGTTTTTAATATATGTAAATTTAACTGTTTCGTTTCATCTGATGCTGTTTAGTTTGTAAATGCATTGAACTAAATCGAATATCAGATCGTAACGTCCTAACGTTAAAAAAAATGATTAAAAGAATAACGCCTCATAAAGATTTATTAAGAGCAATATTAACATTAAAACCAAAACATAGAGAAGCATTGTTAAAAAATTGTGGAGATGATGAAATCAACTGTATAACTGAATGTATTTTCAATGTTTTAAGAGGAAAAGTACCCTTAGATGATAAATCGAGACGTAAATTAAAAAAACATAAAGATTTATTGAGGAAAATTGTTTTGAAAGGAAAAAGTAAAGAAAGGAAACAAATTTTCGTGCAAAGAGGTGGGGCTTTTTTACCTATTATTCTAGGGTCTGTTCTTAGCACATTGTTAGGTTCATTTATAAAATAAATATGGAAAGCGCAAAGAAAATGATACTTATTGAGCCTGAAGTCATAGAAAGACTGAAATCCGATAATGCAAGTACTAAAAATTTATCACGTTTAAATGAAGAAATGCATAAAGTAATAAACACTAAAATAGATGACAGGGAAAAGTGGCCACTTTATTTGCAAACATTGCAGAGATATCTTCATTTCATTGGAGAAGATCGAAAACCGTTACAGATACCTATACTACCTTTTGATGAAAAAGAAAATGAAATAAAAGAAACAGTAAAGTCAGAGAAAGCTCCAGATAACGAAGAGACGTCTACTGAGACAACCTTTAATGGTTATACAAAATCAGAGTTACTTGCTTTTATTCCAAAGACATACAAATTAAGAGGTGAATTGTTAATAGATATACTTTTGAAAAATAAAGATAAAATATCCTGGAATGAAAAAGGCACTGTGTTCGTCCGCAATAGAGAAGTGCGTAAAAGTAATATCGTTGACCTTTTGAGTGACATCTTGAGACCTCTAAAAAACAGTTCACCATATGGTTGGGAAGATTTTGCTCATGTGCTCAAAGATCTATCAGTCCCCTTAAGCTTTATTGGCAATCCAAAAAGAGCCACATACATAAGAGTTTTATCTCAGAGCCCAGCTAATGCTAGAACAACAAAAGACGTTTCAAAAGAGGCAGAAAACAGTACTCCTGATTATTTTAGCACGCCAAAATTAACTAGCAGTGGATCTAAAGTAAAACCAGCCAAAAAAATTAATTGGGAGAAATGGACCCCTTACTAGAAATTCATAATATTTATTACGATGTATCTAACCCAGCCGGTTACAGCAGTCTCAGTAAATTGACAGCAGCTATGAAAAATAAAATGACTAAAGAAGAAACAAAGAAATGGCTGGAATCTCAAGAAACATACACCCTACATAAACCAGTGCGTCGTCGCTTCCCTAGAAATAAGTACATTTTATCAAATTTTAATGAACTTTGGCAAGCTGATTTAAGCGATATGCGGACTTACAGCGAATATAATGACGGCTTTAAATACATTTTATGTGTAATTGATGTTTTTAGTAAGTATGCTTTTGCTAGACCTATTAAAAAGAAAGATTCGGCAACTATAAAAGAAAATTTTAGGGACATATTTTTAGAAGCTAAAGCTACACCGAGACATTTACAATCAGATAAAGGTACTGAATTTATAGCAAAAGATGTTCAATCTTTTCTCCAAAGTAACGGTATAAACTATTACACCACCAATAATCCTGATATTAAAGCAAGCATAGTTGAAAGATTCCAGCGTACACTTAAAATGAAAATGTGGAGATATTTTACTCATAATAATACGTATCGATATATAGATATTTTGCAGGATTTACTTAATTCATATAATAACAGCTTTCATAGAAGTATTAAAATGCGTCCTTGCGATGTTAATTTTAATAATATTATGACAGTTTGGCGCAATTTGTATGAACGAAAAAATAATAAAGAAACTTACATTAAAAGCAAACCCAAGTTTAAAGTTGGTGATCATGTTAGAATTACTAAGTACAAACACATTTTTCAAAAAGGTTATGAAACAAATTGGAGTGATGAAATATTTTTAATAACTTCGATTATAGACAGATCACCATGGGTTGTATACACAATAAAAGATTTGCAGAATGAAAATGTAATTGGAACTTTTTATGAAAAAGAACTACAGAAAGTGACATATGACCCCACCGCTACATACAAAATAGATAAAATATTGCGCACCCGCTATTCAGGTCGCAGAAAAGAACTATTAGTGAAGTGGAAAGGTTATCCTGATAAATTTAATAGTTGGATTTTAGCATCTTATTTAGAAAAGTCATGAGGACCGAAAATTTTTACTTAACTTTACCTAGTAATAGCTCGTTTTCATATTTTCCAAGTAACAAAACCACTAACTTCTCCACAAAACTACCAAAATCAATAAAGTTGGATGGGGAATGGTCAGTAGGATTAGTTGAATTTCAGTATCCATGCACTATGTTTACTGTTCAGGATAATAATAATATAATGTATATAACAAAACGTATGAAAGTACCCGACCAACCAGAACTTAGTACAGTAACATACAAAAGTCACATACCTACTTCCAGCTATGAAAACATTAACGATGTTATAACTGCACTAAATTCAAGAGAAAGCTTCAAATTAAGACATGACAAATTAACGAAATTGGTCTCACTCACAGGCGATGTGAATAATCTGATATCTTTGAAGTTTTCGCCTGTTTTAAGCCTTCAACTTGGTTTTGATCCTAATACAAACGTTGCAACACAAACAACTGGAAAGTTTCCAGCTAATTTATACCTTGGATTACCATCACAACTATACATATATTGTGATATTGTGGAACCTCAGATGGTTGGAGATGTCATGTGCCCTTTATTGAGAATAACATCATTAGATCCTGTGAAATATGTATATGGATCAAACAAAATGCATATTTTTTCACCACCGCATTATGTACCAGTCATGCGTAGAGAGTTTGATACAATTGAAATAGATATAAGATCGAACACAGGAGATAAAGTACCATTCCAATTTGGAACGAGCTGTGTTAAACTACATTTTATGAAAAGATAAAACAGTATGTACATAAAACAAAATAATTCATTATGCCCATATCAACATTACTATTCTCATCAAGCAGGAACTGGAATCGGGGTAATTTATAAAGGAGTATCACATCAACGTGGTCATGGTATAGGAAGCTTTTTAGGTGGTTTGTTTAGATCAGTCGGCTGGTCAAATATAAAACACTGAATATGCCAATTTACCGTTATTGTACTTTTTTCGCTGTCTGGATATACCACGTTCAGAACTATATAAATCAAAGACTCTTTTTCCAATATCGTTATAAATAAAAGAGAAACAGTACAATGAAAACACGGAATACGCCATAGCGATCAATATTACAAGAATAAAACACTGATTATCCAAAAACAATCTTAAAACACGGTATGTGCATGGATATTCAGTGTTTATGCCTTGTTATTGGATATTCCGTGACTTTTTAGGTCATATTGCGTGTTATATTATTGTTTAAAACTTCGGCACATTTCGGATCATCTCATAACATTGAGAGCTTTATACAACGATTTTGACTCCAAGCATCCGAAAGCCTGCAGTATGGAAACATATAGGAAAACCTTGATTGATCTGGGAATTTCTCTGCATACTCCAGAAAATGACATCTGTAGTGACTGTGCTTATTATGATAAGATTAAAACTGATTGTGAAGCAAATGGCGAAGAGATTCCAGAAGAAGTTAAAGAAAAATTTGGTGAACACTCAAAGAAAGCAAGAGATGCTACTGAAGAATATAATAAAGATAAGGATAAGCAAGAAGGGAGACTGCTAAAAATTTACTCCATGGATCTTCAAAAAGTAATTCTGATCCCTATTATGCCGAAAGTTAAAGACACTTTTTTCATCAGCCGTCTAGTGGTTTTCAACGAAACTTTTGCTTCCTTAAAAGTGGGACAACAGAACTACTGTTGCTTGTGGCATGAAGCTATTGCTGGAAGAGACGCGCCACAAATAATAGATGCCATATTAGCCTTCATACGAGAAGAACGTGATACAGAAAACCTAATTTTCTGGGCAGATAATTGCTGCGCCCAAAATAAAAACTGGTATCTGTTTACTGCGTTGGTAACTTTTGTAAATTCAAATGTGGCTAGCCAGTTTCTACAAACAGTTACTATGAAATATCTTACCAAAGGTCATACCCACATGACAGCGGACGCTATACACGGTAACATTGAGCGTGCTCTTAAAAAAAAAGGAGATACATACGACTATATAGATCTAAAAGATACAATTAAAGAGGCGCGAAGAAATTTGAAGGTAGTCGATGTTGAAGACTTTCGTAAATGGCAAAAAAAAGGAGACAACCAAGACACGCCGCAGATACGCTCCGCGATGTAAAACTTAATAGAATCTTAGAAGTTAAGTTTACAAGGGGTTCTAGAAAATTGCTATACAAAGAAAGTTTTCAGAAAACGGAATATATATAAAGAAGTGAGCTTTTTACAAGCGCGTCATAATGCAAGTACAGAACCGGTACAAGAAACTACTCCAAGAGGTATAGACAGTGCAAAGAAACAACAGATTTTAAATAAACTTGTAAGATTAATGCCTAAAAACAGGGAAAAGTTTTGGACGGATTTACCTGTAAAAGAAAACGCTGTTGATTTAATATCTGGAGGGCAATTTGAAGATGATGATGATGAGGAAGAGTACTGAAAGACTCCTATTAAAATTACCCAAAAAAGAAAAAAAAAGAGAAAAAAAGGAAAGACAAAAATATTAAAAATCCATAAAATCTTCAGATTTCATAGGCACTAGAAAAATAAGATAGAAAGAAAGAGGGTAAATTAAGAAGGAGAAGAAAGTTCAATGGTTTCCTGAATCCTTTGTTGATTCTAAAAATATAAGACCTTAGTTTATTAATTACTCCGCTTGTAAAAGCACACATGTGTGCTTGAAGAACAATACAAATCTATTGTTGCAAAATTCGACCTGAGCGAAGTGGTTAAGTGATTGTTTTGAAAAGAAGACCCTACTTTATTAAACGATTATTTGAAATACATACATACATACATCACGCCTTTATCCCTTGCGGGGTAGGCAGAGCGTCAACGACCGTAAAAGTACGGTCGTTATCGCCACGTCTGACACATATTTGAGGGCTGTTTTAGCTATTGTCGTGTATCGCTATAGTGACAGGTTGTCAGCCTGTCGCCTAAAATTGCAATACACATGATACCCTCGAGTCCTTTAGTCGCTTCTTACGACACCCACAGGAAAGAAATGGGGGTGATGCTATTCTAAGCCGGCATCACACGGCTTATTTGAAATGAACCTTATATTAATAAAAAAATATTCAACTTTTATTTAAAACTTTCATTTAAGTTCACAAAATTAAATACTTAATTTACACATAATGAATAAACATAAAACTTAAGTTTAAAATCACAATATATTACGATTTTTCAAAATAAAAACATATTATTGGTTTATTTTCTATTTAATTTGTTACATATTCCTTGTTTTAAGTTTGATTTATTTTTATATTTTTATTTTTTAACAAGTTTCAACACGGAATATCCACACATTAATAAATATTTTGATGTTACGTACATATTAGAACGACGATAACTAACATAAATGACTCTGTAGATCACCATATTTATTTTAAATACAAAAACACTACCTAAAATACCTTTAAAGTCATATGTAAACATAATCTTCTGAAACCGTCGCTACTGTAAAATTAGCAAAATGGCATATTCCGTGTTCTACATTTGAGCAGCCGATCTGTCCTACCACTTTTGTCGAATGGAGCCAAAGTTGTTGGAAAAGAAGCTTTGAGTGCGGGGGTAGGGCTTTTATCAGATATAGTGAGTGCCAAGCCTTTAGAAGAATCTCTAACAAA
Source organism: Tuta absoluta (assembly GCA_027580185.1). Classification (NCBI taxonomy): domain Eukaryota; kingdom Metazoa; phylum Arthropoda; class Insecta; order Lepidoptera; family Gelechiidae; genus Tuta; species Tuta absoluta. The sequence continues at coordinate 6,446,146 of JAQAHW010000008.1, forward strand.
CCGTTTTAAAGAAGCCACTTCTAATCTCAAAAGAAAAGCTGATGATAAAATTGTGAGAGCTATGAGTGGCTCGGGGTATAAAAATAGAAAACGAAACCTTAAAGCTCTCATTCACTCAGAGAATTTGAAAGGAAGAACAGTGAAAAAGGGGAGGAAAAGTAAAAGTTCATCCGTTTATGATATTTTCTCTTAAAAATAATATAAACGATGTCATTTTTACATAATCATTCATGTGAATGTGCAAAATCAGAATTAGATTTATTTGCTTTACCATCGACACAAACAAGTATAGAAAGTGGTCAATGGATTTATTACAAACCCATCTCATCTCTTAGCGACGATGGACCTATAGAATTTCAAATCCCTGGTTCCGGAGATGATTATATTGACTTATCACATACATTGCTTCATGTGAAGGCTAAAATATTAAATCAAGATTTGTCTAATATTGAAACTGAAAAAACGCCAGTAGCACCAGTAAATAACTGGCTTCATTCAATGTTCAGTCAGTTAGATGTATATCTAAATCAAAAGCTCATATCTCCACCAAATAACACATATGGATATCGTGCATACATTGAAACATTATTGAATTATGCGCCTGCAGCAAAAGAGTCCCATCTTACATGTGCCATGTGGTATGAAGACACTGCAGGAAAAATGAATAACACTGATGAAAATAATAAAGGATACTCATCTAGGCTGAAATATACTAAAGATAGCAAAGAGGTAGAAATGATAGGGCACTTACACGGGGATATTTTTAATCAAGAAAAGTTTTTAATTAATGGTGTTGACATGTGTATCAAACTAATACGTTCCAGGGAATCATTTAACTTGATGGCACCAACAAATGATATCAAAGTCAAAGTAGCTATCACTGATGCTACGTTAATGTTGCGTAAAGCTCGAATAAATCCAAGTGTACTACTCGCTCATCAAAAAGTATTAGCTACCACAACTGCTAAATATCCAATCACACGGGCTGAAGTAAAAGTTTTAACCATTCCGTCTGGTATTCAAGGCAAAACGCTAGATAATGTTTTTCTAGGTCAAATACCTAAACGCTGTATTATAGGATTTGTGAATAATACAGCTTTTAATGGTAGTTTTAGCAAAAATCCGTATGATTTCGACAACTATGGTTTAAATACGTTTAGTTTGTATATTGACGGAATCCAAATTCCTTCTAAAGCATTACAACCACAATTCAGTAGTGGGTTGCATACTGTTATGTATCATACACTTTTTTCTGGAACTGGTATTCATTTTTTAAATGAAGGAAATGGCATAAATAAGGATAGATATGCAAAAGGTTATTGTTTGATGGCTTTTGACTTAACACCCGATTTATGTGCTAATTCTTCATCACATTGGAACTTGATTAAACACGGAAGTGTCAGATTAGAAGTAAGGTTTGAAAACGCCTTAACTGAAACAATTAATTGTATTGTGTATGCTGAGTTTGATAATTTAATTGAAATAAATAAGAACAGAAATGTTAGTGTAGACTTTAGTAGTTAAGTAGTATATAAGATGATGGACTGTCAATATCTCTCAGATGCATTTTTATTTTTGTGTAAATTAGACTTTAATATGAATACTTTGGCCATAAAAAAATACTTGCGAATGATTCATCATTCTTTGGCTGATAATGTATTCCCCGCTAATCGTCTACCTATTTTTATGACTTCACCGGTGTATTTGATAAGTAATTTAGATCCTGATACAAAACCGGGTTCGCACTGGGTAGCAATTGTTATTCATTCAAATGGTGTTGGTGAATATTTCGACAGCTATGGTCGTAAACCTGAAGGTTATCATTTAAATTATTTAAAAAGAAATTCACGCAGATGGGAATACAACCATAAAGCTATTCAAAGCATTTTTTCATCTTTATGTGGTGAATATTGTTTAGTGTATTTGTATTTAAAATACAGAGGCCTAAGTCTTAAAGATTTTAATAACATGTTTACTAAGGATTCATTTGACAATGATTTTTTATTAAACGAAATCTTTAAAGCCTCGTTCAAGTAGTATTTTGAGTTGAATGTTACCATTATAATTTAGGTAATAAGACTAAATTGTATCTAGCTTTAAGAAACGGCTATGTCAATGTGTGTTTTATGAAATAAATGGTATATGCTTATAAACAGGTCTTTTATTTTATTAGCATTAAGTGAGAAGTAACATGTAGTGTTTTAGAAAAAAGAGAAAGAAAACAAGAGACATAAAATAATAATTCAATTAAATTTATTGAGAATAATACAAACTAAGAATAATACAAACTAAGAAGCCTAACTAAAATACGAAAAATAACAGAAAAATTATTGCAAGGTAGGTGAATATGTCGATGATAAAACATAGTCATCCGATTGGGCGCTATTCATTATTTCTTCAAGTTCTTTCTCTTCCTCGTAGCTCCAGTCTATTTTGAGTGGATGTATGGTGTCACTACATGTCTCTACAGGTTTCGAGTATGACATATGACACTCTCCACAATACGCCTTCATGCGAAATACTCCATCAATCGTATCTTCTGACACTTCACTGAACTTTTTAGAATGTCCTTCGCACGGGGTGTAAAACATTTTGATATCACTGTCTTCAATTAATGCTTCAGGTAATTGATTATTTATAAACCAAAACCTGATGTATCTTGCGTATTCGGCGAGAATGACATCTTTTGGTATCGTTGAGATGATTTTCTTAGTAAGAAAAGACATTTTTGGTTATAAATGTGTACTGCACAAGCACAAGTCTGATACTGACTGTTTTGCGAAGCTTGAAATCACTCGCTTAAGTAGTGAATTCGACTCTTTTGTCATTTCCATCCTTGGTTTAAGGAGCATTGTGAACCCATTGTCATGCGTAATAAAGTATTAAAATCCTGTGTTCGTGAACGCCGAAAATATACCTCAGGTAGAAAGGGATTTGCTCTATTGTTAAGCGTGTTGGTGATTACTGTTTTTTCTATTTTAGCTGCTTGAGAATTATGAAATTAGTTATCAAAAAAGTATTTTTTACAATCTTGTGATTGCGAAACGTTTTTCGTGATGTCGTATATTAATTCCTTGCTGCGATCGTAAACATTGTCCGTGACCTTTGTGTAGTATTTGGCACGAACATCTGCATGCTTCCAGTGGTTGTTTGACGACACTTTGGCTAATTTCTTGAGATCGTAGACTTCCACTTTAACCAGATGGGTTGCGTTTGCTGCGTCATTAGTGTTTGATGATATATAAGATACACCACCGTTTCGCGCCATCCCAACTGTGGAAGATTGCACTTTCTTTTGTTTTTTGATTTTCGGTGTGTCGAAAAATTGATCGATGCCATTATCGCTGCCTGCTCGCTTTGGTGATTTTTGATCGGATTCGACAATAGTAAATGCATTCTCAGTTTCATCATCGCTTGATGCGGCAAAGTAGTAATTCTTGAATGTGTTTGGTAAGTCATCAACGTTAATTGTCGATCCCTAAAACAAAACACGGATATATGTTATTGATGGTAACGAGAACAATGCTGAAATAAAATTTACTTTAATAAAACTCAGGTTAATGACTTACGCTGACATATCTATATTATAATAAAATTAATAAAAAAATACGGATTTAAAGCTTTGTTTATTTGGAATTTTATAAAAAGACTTTTAATTATGAGTAATAGTTGCGCAAACTGAAGAAAATATTATATCTATATTATTTAGACAACATCATCACATAATTACAACAATATTTCTCCTGAACAACTGTAAATAAGTATGTCACGTCACACACATCACAACAGCCAGTAGCAGTCCTCTGATGGACGTAGCCCTCAATATTTACCTTACATATAAGTACTACGCATGTTAGATAAATTTGAAACAGTATAAAACAAATAAGAGAAATAAAATAAAACTATTTTTACCTCCATTTTTCCTATGCAGCTAGCTGTAGACCGGGACATGGCGTTTGGTAGAAGTCTTCACTCCGAACACGAACACTAGGTTTATTTTTATACTATAATCGGCGTTCACAAACACTAGATAATTTTTTTAATACTATACGTCACAACTCGAAACAACTTGTGAAGACTGACGCGTAAGTTCCGCTTATATAGCAAGACCACCGCCCGCGGTGGCATTTTTTTTGTAATACTGTTAACCGCCACCGAGCCTGATACACTAGTAAGCATGTATCGACAAGTTAAAATCGTGTCCATTGTATGCCTAAGCGGAAGACGGCTTTATGAAAGGAAGGTTTTACAATCAAAGGATAATAAAAACATTTCAAAATTGCATTTACATAGAAATAAATTTAAAAATATTCACAGCAGGCGGTGCGTGCAAAAGAAAGGCAGGGCAAACACTTAAAAATGCTTTGTTGTTGAAATAGTCAAAGAGATAAAGAGACCGGCGGCAGGCTAAGCCATTGTTCCCAATTCAAAAGAAGTAACTTGTAGCGACATGCTTAGTAGAGTAAACATGCGTTAAGGTGTTACGTATAAAAGTAGGTATAAAGTGAATTGATAGCGATATCAAAATATGATATGTGATTGGTATTGATTAACATTTAATTACGCAGAAGCAGGTAAATCGGTGTTGAGATGTTAGGTTAGGTTAGGTTAAGTTATGTTGATAATTGATAGGTATAAAAGTAGGTATAAAGTGAAATTGATAGCAATATCAAAATATGATATGCGATAGGTATTGATTAACATTTCATTACGAAGGTAGCAGCAGGTAAATCGGTGTAGAGGTGTTAGGTTAGGTTAGGTTAAGTTATGTTGATAATTGATAGGTATAAATGTAGGTATAAAGTGAAATTGATAGCGATATCAAAATATGTAACATGATAAGTAAATCAATGAGCAAGTAGTTTGTACAAAAACCGCGAATTAATTTGATATCAAACCGCGAATGAATTTGATATCAAACCGCGAATTAATTTGATATCAAACCGCGGATCAATTTTATTACATACGCGGATAAATTTGATATCAAATCGCGGATCAAGAATCATATGTGACGAGCTTTTTGTCAGGCACCCCCAAACAGCCTCGATAGGGGGTCACGAGTGGTCCAAATCCCGCTTATCCCTACTACTAAGATTTGTTTTTTTGTTTGTTTGTATGTAATCGATAAACTCCGAAACTACCAGACCGATTTCCAAAATTCTTTCACCATTAGAAAGCTACAACATTCCTGAGTAACATAGGCTACTTTTTACTACGGGAAAATTCCTCATTCCCACGGGAAAGCGGTTAGAAGCAGGAAAGCGGGAAATATAGCGGATATTACCCAAATTAGCCAAACCGATTTAGCGATCTTCGTGAAATTTGGCACTGATATTGGTGGTATATTGAAAACGGACTTGGACTACTTTTTGTCAGCACTTGAGGATCTGGAGTACCTGATGGAGGGCACCAGGAGCACAGCTAAACTATTAGAGATACGAAAATGGCTTCATAGTAAAAGTTGTTCAGCATGACGGGGTGCTTCTGCTGACACATGGTTATCGAGGATCTGGAGTACCTGATGCAGACCACCAGCATCCCATCTAAACTATAGGAGATACGGTAATGGTTTCAAAGTAAGGTTGGTTATCTTGACGGGCCGCTTTTGTTGGCACTTGGTCATTGAGGGTCTGGAGTACCTAAAGCAGACCACCAGCATCCCATCTAAACAACAGGAGATAAGGTATCGGCATCAAATAAAAAGTTGTTTAACATGACGGGCCGCTTTTGCTGGCACATGGTCCTGTTGTGTCACTTCTGCTGGAACGGGGTAAAGAAGTAAACTACTTTTTACTGCGGGCAAAGATCCAATTTCTACGGGAAAACTGGTAAGTAGCAGCAGGTGAAACCGCTGGGCGGGCCGCTAGTGATGAATATTTTAAGATTTGGGAGAAAAATAAAGAATTTTAATTTCTTTTCATTTTATATTTTGTCCTTACTTGAAACAATTAGTGATACTTACCTTAAACCTCAATAGATCTGGGGAATTGAAACTACGATATCCGAGCCGGAACAACCAGGGTTCAGTCGCTTTACATTTAGATTTATTTATTTTAGGTAGGTATCACTCTTTGTAGGATTTATAGGGGATACCTACTTATTAAAAAAATTAATAAATACATATCAAAATAATTTTTAGAGACAAAGGTTTTTATTTCTTTTAATTAAAGTATTAACAATACATAGTACCTAATACAATAGTACCTACACAGGTGCACGCTTGTAAATTTACACATGTATAATAGAGCAAGAATATGGATTGGAAAAATATTCTTCACGTCCAGTGGAGCTGTGTGTTTGCAAGCCTGTAGTCATGACTTCTGTGTTGCTGACACTATCTTCAGACCGAACTTGTACATGCCTCGTCAAGACCCGTCTTCAGCTCTTGTTGAAAACAAATTATGGATATGATATCAATGAGGCTTTTGTCTTTGCTCGCTGGCTTCTACTTTTTCTATCCTTTTATTACGCGCAAACGAACGTAGGAGGGTGGGTCCCTGCACATGTAATTTGCTGGAACACGTCGTAACGTAACACTGTTTCCGGAAAAACACATGTTTTGTAAAAATCCACAAGTTTTTCCAGCATTTGTTTTATAAAAGTCTCGTCCCTTTTTATTTCTAATTTACTAAAGCATATTCATAAAATCAAAGCACAGAAAAAACGAAAAACTATTCTAAACTCTTTGAATCGGCCCGACGCCATCAAAAATTGAAATGTCAGATGACTGACAAATGTGTGTTCAAAAATCATTTAGCGCATTTTTCAAAACTAAAAAAAACATGAAGTATCTTTGTATTTGCTTTGTGTAAATAAATGTCTGTACCTATAATTTTTAAAATGTTTCTACCCATTATATTGCGGCGTAATAAATCAAAATAAACATAAGATATTGTACTTAAACAATTTAAAATATTTTTCACAAAACACGAAATACTCCTTGTATTTCGTTTCAGAACACGCTGTTCACGAATAGCTTTACGTGGACTTACGTATGCATGTTGTGTAAAACTAACGCACACAAACTTAACAGGGACATAATTTCATCAAGTTTTTGGATCAAAATAACTTTGTTATTTATAGATGTATCGCAAATCAGATTTGATTCGCGAGAACTAGATTTTGTAAAGAATTTGTATAACACAGTGTATATTGGTCAAACGTTTTGTATGGAAATGTCAGCTCTCGAACCACCTTAATCTGTTTATACAAATGACGCTTACTTATCGTACACCTGGAATACCGAATAAACACTTTTACTTTCACTTGCAAATACAATAAAAGATATTTATAAAACAATGCGTAGGTATTCACTTTACTCACACGCGCACTTTTGCTCTATTGATGACGAAAGTCGCTGTCTCAAATCATGCCCGCAGTTTATTTATTTATTTATTTTATAATTTATTGCACATGGTACAAAAGGCGGGCTTAATGCCACGCGGCATTCTCTACCGGCCAACCAGAAGGTAAACAGAGAGAAAATACACGGGTGCACTCGGGTGTGAAATCAAAATAATGGAAAATAACAAATTGAACTACTATGAAATAAATATAAATAATAACATACATATCATTCCTTATTTCGTTTATTCCCGTTCTGATGTAATTGTATATATTTTGTCAAAACTGACTAACAATTTTTAAGTAAGTAGAGCAGTATAATTAGCAAATGGTACAAAGCATATACTGCCTAGATCAAATTTTGCTAAAGAGTCCATTTCCTAAATCATCCACTTCCTCAATCTGTCCAGCTGCTATTCTTAACACGTCTACGTATTACGTAACCTAAAAATCCAGCTACACCCAGGTCAAAACATTACGTAATATCGTAGAGTTCAGCTGATCAACGAAAGGATTTTTCATTGATAATGAGGCAGTCTCGTACGCGCTCAAAGCACAGCTGTTTTCAATGGGTGTTTCAGATGCACATCCGTGACGGGTACTCCAACTATGTATGTAGACATTCTGTCTGCTACACGCGGCAAGGGAGACTTGCCGTTCAAACTGCAGATGGCGCTGGCTGCTGGCGCGCCTTGCAGTCCACAGCTGATCAGAGATATTCAGACGCAGTTGAAGGCTAAATCGGTGCTGGTTAGTATGTGGTATGGTACTCCTATGCGCGGCAAGGGAAGCTTGCCGTTCAAACTGCAGATTGTGCTGGAAACCGATGCGCCTTGCAGACCGCAGCTGATTTAGAATATTCAGAAGCAGTTCTTTGAAAGCCAAATGGCTCACCAATCAGAATTATATCATGTGAATCTGATAATACTTCTGTTCCTATGAAAGTCTATTAAACGTTTGATTGGTTTAGGTGCATCAAAGGGCATGCACAATAGTCAATACATGACTAAGTATAAATGTGGTTGGCTAGCAGCTAAGCTGATCGTACATTTGATCTAGGTGTTGCCATCTATTGTGCTCTTAAAATGAACGTCATTTTTACGACTAGCGTGCAGAAGTCGAGAGTCGTGAAAGAGAAGTTCATATGAAAGATACTGCATCCTTAAGTCCTTATAAACTCTTTTCTTTTCAGGCTCTGTACGGTATGACTGAATCAACAGCCAGCATCTTCCATTCCTTGCCTGATGATAGTATAGACATGGTTGCGGAGACTGTTGGCTACATTCAAGACCACCTTGAAGTGAAGGTGAGAGTCTTACCATAGAATTTCTCCATGTCGAATCTCTCCGATTCAAATCCCATAACCTAACGAATCCCCTTTAGTATTTTTGGTAGATTTGAGACAGGTATGGCTCAGTACTCTCTATATTAAAACGAACACCATTTCTGTAATTTTGTTGTTGCTGCTGGTTTTATAGCCGCAGTGATATTTTATGCTATTTGTTTGTCTTCGAAGATAGTCTATTTTAAAGTGTATATTTTTCTTACAGGTAGTAGATGATGACGGCAAACAAGTGCCATTCGGAAGCCCTGGTGAGCTGCTGTCTCGGGGGTACAACAATATGATCGGATACTGGGACGAGCCTGAGAAGACTAAAGCCACGATTGATGAGGACGGCTGGCTTCACACTGGGTGAGTAGGACATAATTGTGTCGTACCGATATTAATCCCGGAAATGGGAAACAACTGTGAATGCAACAAAAAATGGCAATATCCCCCTATAAGGAGCGACCCATGTCCAGCGGTGGAATGTTGTGGCTCTTATGGAATAAAGATAATTAACTTTCCTAGATCTACGAACAAAATATATAAAACTCTATCCGCCGTCCCTAATGGAGGCAGAGATAGTGTTTTTTGTGATTTTTTTCTACCGTGGATGATTAAGGAAATGCCTGAAAAGGTTTAATAAAATATACTTGCAACAACAACAACATCGGAAGATATTTTATTTATTTTTTATTTTTGTCTGTTTTCTTCAGGGACAAGTTCACAATTAGTGAGGATGGCTACGGCAGGATCGTAGGAAGACTGAAGGAAATCATCGTACGAGGTGGGGAGAACATCGCCCCCAAGGAAATAGAAGATTTGCTCAATACCCATCCCGATATAATGGAGAGTCAAGTAAGAGATCATACGAGAAATAGTAAAAAATAAATTGTCAAGCCATCTTCAAGTATACATAGATGGCACTGAGCTTATCAGAAAAAAGTATATATCTATGGAAAATTATGTAAATAGATGAAATGTATTCATTACTCAAATGTCGAAATTTCAGCTAAACGCAACAGAATCTGGAATTTAAAAAAAACGGGAACTGACAAAACAAAGTTGCCATTGTCGAGTCAAACCAGCCAGGGTCCCTGCGAGGGCATTCCCTCTTTCCGATCGCATATATTATGACTACTATGACCCCGTTCTCCAAATATCTGCGCTTGCATCACGAATCAAACATTCTGTGGCAGAAATTCTGTATGATCCAGCAGTTGGCAATCGATCCGAATAACTTCCCGCGTTTTGCCAGATATTTCATTGCTTAGGTCATTCAGGGATTTAAAGACTGTCAGACTGTTACTTTATAATACTTGGAACTTGCATGTTTGCAGGTTGTAGGCGTAGCAGATGAGCGTCTCGGGGAGGAGCTGTGCGTTGTACTCAAGTTGCGAGAGGGCGCCACTGTCACGCATGAACAGATGTCAAAGCATCTCGCCGGCAAACTTGCCAGGTATTTTTTTAATTTGGACCTCCCATACAACTAGCGGTCCTCCCAAAGGTTTCACCCACTGCTAACCGTTTTCCTGCGGGAATAAGACTTTATTCCGGCATGCATTTAAGCTAATACCTTACTCCTGAAACTCACATCTATCAAAAAACTGCATTGAAATCCGTTGCGTTGTTTTAAAGATCTATGCTACAACACCCGCCAAAAGGTGTACCAAAACCTCTTAATTTTTTCCAGGTTTAAGATCCCGAGGCTGATGAGAATCCTCACCGAAGACTTCCCCAAGACTGCCTCCGGAAAAATACAGAAATACAAGATCAAAGAACTCATCGAAAGTGGAAAACTGTAGAGTAGAAAATTGTAAATATCTCTCAATTGTAAATCTTTTTGAAAAATTTGTAATATCTGTAGCGAAATTGAAGGTATAATTTTCCGAGTGACTGAATGAAACCTATTTTTCTTAGGCCTCTTTAAATTAGTTGGTTGAAATATTTAAAAATACGCCACGAAAAATGTTACAACCGGGTAATATCTACGTAGGTAGTTATAATTATATTTGATGTTTTGAGAAATTATTTATTTAAATATTATTTTTACGCAAATGCATAAATTATTTGCATTTGTGATTGGACATTATTTACGTTGGAATAGTTGATAAGCATAAACGATTGAAGAATGGTATAATTAGTACAATTTAATTCACTACTTGTTGTAGTATAAATGCGAAGCATCACTTCGAAAATAAAAATTAATCCTAAGTTTCCAGTAATACTTAAGTTTCCAGTAATACTGGCCTACCAGTACCTTCTAGAAGGTGCATGAACTTTTTTATACGAGTATAAGAAGATGGTTTTTAAAACTCGTGACTAAGGTTCATCAGAGTCATTCGTCGACTTAGTTGTTCCACATGGCAAAATTAAATGTTTATGAATTTATAGATTTTAAATTTTTACGTAAAATACCAATGTTTTTTCTAATTATATCTTTTATGTCTTAGTATTTAAGTTATGTCAATTTTATATCTTATATCTTTTATTAATTAAGTATTGTGATTTTTAAATTTTTGTAGGTACATACAAAAATTTAAAAATCACAATACTTATATATGTAAGTTTTTAGTGGTAAATTAAATGTCTCAAAAATTAATTTTTCTATTTTATTTTATTATATATTTTTTTAAACTCGTGACACCAAGGTTTATCGGAGACTTTCGTCGACTTAGCGTTCCACAGGGCAAAAAAGGTTAATCAATTTAAAGTTTATTTTTTTTAACCTATAAAAACGATGCAATATGGATAAATGTTCGAAATGAATTATTTTTATTTTATTTTATTTTATTTTTTCTTATGATGTCTCCTATCCCTTAGTATTTAAGTATTGTTAATTTTATATCTAATATCTTTTAGTATTTAAGTAATGGTTACATTTTCAGTAGATAGGTTTGTAGTGGAAAATTAAATGTCTCAACAATTAATAACTATCTTTAATATTTTTTGTAATTTTTATTATAAAGTTTGCAGTTATTACACACACATCCTGTAAATGTTGTTTATGCTAAAGGACTATAAATAAATGCCAAAGGATGATATTGTTTGAACCTGGCATTGATAGATAAAGCACCACAACGCTCTCATATTATCAGTTTCTCTCGACACTGGACTGCATACGTTGGTTTCAATGTTCCTGTCTATATTATTGTCAGTTTTGGTAGTTTTGGCGGTAGTGTGTTGCTACTTCCGTTGGTCTCGATGGGGACGCCTCGTGTCCAAAATCCCGGGTCCTCCCGAGCTACCCCTCCTAGGACATGCGTGGCTACTGCGCAATGTGAATAGAGGTATGAAAACTTAACATCCGCTCCGGCTCAAGGCAGGCTGGTGATAAGGAACAACATTCCCCAAGGAACATCGGTCGAAATACGAAAATGAAAATTGAACCTCTCATACAATGATAAGTGGGTCAAATTAAGCTTCTAAGACTTGGTTACATAGCTCTTACTTACATACTTAGGAAGTCGACCTAATAAAAGCGTGTTAATTACTGCTAATCAGTTAAATTGAGTGGAAACTCAAAATAGATATCATAATTTAACTTATGTTCCTTGGAGAAAGTTGTTCCTCATCACCAGCCCGTCTTGAGATATCGTTATCACTAGTAAAAATTAACCCTATATACGCTTCCAGGCAGCTTACTCAGGTGAAAGAAGCCCCCTTCACCACACTTCTGTAAAGATCTATCTTGCATGTTTTGTTTAACACTCGTGATTGCGACCGTTTACCGTTGTATTGTTTAAAATAAGCTTTTCCCGTAACAGAGAAACACGGAAGGCGACTTTGAATTATTCATCATAATATGAATCTCTTTTTAGAATCGTCATTCGTACAGTTAAGGCAGTGGGCAAAAGAATTCAATCGTATTTACACACTGAAAATGGGTGCGTTACGTGTCTCTGTCAATATTTTCCATCCTGATGATATTGAGGTAAGACATATATATCATTATTTCATTCTTCGGTCCGTCCGCATAATATTTATTACTTATTACTTAAACAATAAATCTATAGGATGTAAAAAAATACTGCAGATATTTACACCAGCCCATAAAATGAACGACTTACTTTTCTTATTGATGGAAATAGAAAAAAGAAATTGGAGCTCCACTACATATTTTTCTTGGGAAAGTGGTTCAGTTACATGCTTTTGCAGCTAGTATTTATACATCCTGTATACGTATCTATCTATCTATACCTGTTATAAAACAGTAAAACCTCGCACATCAGACATCAGATCCCTTAGACAATCAGCATGCACGCCAAAATTTTTACTTGGAGAAATTGGAATAGTAGGTAGGCTTTTGGTCGGCTAAAAATACATTGTGGTCGTTGATAGACATGATATTCATAAAAAAAAACAGCAGCCCTGGCTGGAAAACGGTGGTATCACATATTCTTTAGGATTTTATCGCTAGAGCAGCGTATTTCCAACAGCGCCATTTCTCTTATACAGCCTTTCTATACGTCACGGTCTGTGATATCATGACTTTTCAGACAATTTATTCTACAACTGCACACAACGAGAAACATCTACCCTACAACTTTATGAGGCCTTGGCTATGTGAAGGGCTCTTAATTAGTAATGGTAAGCAGAACTAATCACCGCAATATACTCATATAAATATGCAATGTATTGTATGAGGGAGGAAGTTGCTAAGTTTAGAGTAAGTACACAAAATGCAACATAAAGAGCGAAACAACGCTTTGTTTATAAGAAAAAGTTGTTTAGTTACATGGCAGTAACTAAATTAACTTAGTACCTTTGTTCCGAAAAACATCCATAAGCTTAAACATTGGTTGAGCAGGCTGCCTCCAGCATATGCATTTCTAGAAATAGAAATAGAAATATATTTATTTGCCAGAACATAGTAAATAACATACACACAAAGCACATGTTTAGATGTTATAAAATGTATAAGTACTAGTATCATATGTCCTACCGATAACAGCATGCAAATATTATTTATTTGTTACAATCATTAAAATATTCAGTGAGAGAGTAGTAACATTTTTCTAGAAGCCAGTCATCAATTTTACTTTTAAAATCAGGAAGTTGAACGTTTTTGATGTGGCACGGTAGAGAATTATAAACACGTATTGCCATGCTATAAGAATTTTTTCTGAATAAACCAAGTCTAGCTCGTGGTTGGTACAGATTATCTCTATATCTTGTAGACCTAAGGTAGACTGCATTGTTTGCTGTAAATAATTAGGATGTTCCTTAACAAAAATACATATCTGTTTAATATACATACAGAAAAGAGGTAAAATTTTGGTGACTTTAAATAAGGGTCTGCATGAGTCCAAAAAGTGGGCTCTACAAATCGCACGTATACATTTCTTTTGAACAATAAAAGCCTTTTCGGCATCCACTGAATTTCCCCACAAAATAAGTCCATAACCCAAAACAGATGACACATAGCCGTGGTATGCTGAAAGGCTTACTTCTCTTGACGCTATTCTACTAGGTCTTCTCAAGGCAAATACAAATCTATCAAGAGATATATATAGAGCAGTTCGTTCACGTTTTAACTTGCTTACTTGTCGTGTGGGATACCGAGTCGATAAACGATTGCATTATTAATTACCAATTAACTTCAGGGGAAAAATGGAAGCAGCGCCGAAAGCTGCTGACACCAGCTTTTCACTTCAACATCCTGAGGAAGTTCTGCTTGACATTCAACGAACAGACAGAGAGGCTCCTCAAGAGTGTGGAGGCAGAGACAGAGAAAGAAAAGACCGACATCTGGCCGCTCATTACTAAGACTACTCTCAACATTATGTGTGGTATGTAATTTACGATACTGTTTACCGTGTCATCCCAAATTAAAATAGCACTGCTTCGTTTTTACTCGTGGGTGTCGTTATAGAAGCGACTAGAAATAATCTAGGGAATAGATTGCAGCGTTTCCTGACCAGCCAAGGGTGGTAAGTAAGTCCAACGGTAGGTTGGTGGTGCTGATGTTGTTGATAATGATGTTTATAAGTATATTGAATTCTTGAACATTCAATAAAATGTATTTGTCGTTATTCTAGAAACATCGATGGGAATTTCTGTTAAGAAAGCCGAAGAAACTATCACACAGAGATATTTCAAGTCGCTTCACAGTATAGGTGATCTTCTGATTAATCGTTACTTCACTGCGGCGTATCATTTGGACTGGATATTCAATCTATTTAACTTCAAGAAACAAAACAAAATAATCAAAGATCTCCACCATTTTACCGAAAAGATAATACAAGATCGAAAATCGTTTCGGAAGATTAACCACATGGCAAAGTTTGATGAAGACAGCGAAGATGGGAAAGGGAAAGAACGATTGGCAATGTTGGATCTGCTCTTGGAGAATGAAAGAGATGATAAAATAGACATTATAGGTGTCAGAGAGGAAGTAGACACTTTTTTATTTGAGGTACTTATAAATTTGTTTGTCACAAACACCTACTTTATTTTTCTTGTGTGCAATTTAAGAAAATGCGGTCTTCTAATATTTAAGGGGTGAACCATGAAAATAAAACGATAAAACTGAAAAATGTATCCAAAGGAACATAGATATGAAAAAATAGGGCCTGCTATAAAAAATGTGTTAGCCGGGTAACGCCAATTTTGTTTTTGGCTTACCTATACTCCTTGAAGAAAGTTATGCATTTTTTTACAATATGTATTGTGTAGGTAATCAAGAAATTATGAATTTACAGGGACATGACACCACAGCAGCAGCACTATCGTTTATGATTATGAGAATCGCTAATGAACCTCATGTACAGGTAGGCACTATTAGGGGCACATCTACTTTTTTGACGAATATACCTGTAACCGGTAATTCCTAGTGTCTGTATGGAAAACCAGCATCCCTCAAAACCCGACTCACCTTTTTCAATTATTTGCACTGTTTTGTTTCTTGGAGACTGTTTGGTTTCTTGAATAAGTGTACTATTGTTAAGTTTTTAATAGTAACTGTAGTACCTTGACTTGCTTAACCAACACTTTTCTTGAAATTTATCATAACCAGGAAAAGATCTACGAAGAGCTGGTACATGTATTCGGAGAGTCCACTCGTCTTCCCACGACTAGCGACCTGAACGAGCTCAAGTACTTGGAGTGCTGCATCAAGGAGTCCTTGCGTATTTATCCCAGCGTCTTCTTCATGGCTCGACTTATCAACGAGGATGTCATGTTGGGTACGTACCTATGCCGTTACATATTGTAAAGTTGCTACTCTTGATTCGATTTACCTTCAATGCCAGTCAACGGATTCAATATAGTTTGAATTTAGAATATAAAATGCGAACAAACTTGAGTGAGATTAGGGTAGATGTCTAAAAGGCGATAGAATAGCAGTATATTCAATAAACGGGGTATTTTCCTGAGGGTCACAAAAAAGGCACTCGGGCACGAGTTCTGAAATTATGTCATTCGTGAAACGTGGACAATCTGTGCTCTGTTGACTCTTATAAAGGTATGTACGAGTATGTATTATTTATATAACGAGTTATAAGTATGCCGTCTACTTCCAAACATAAAACGTATGAATTGAAAAATGCCTTCATCAATAAAGTTATACTTATTAAACACGTTGTATCCGTATTAAGAACAGTCTGTCTGGTCTTAGAAACGTTTAAATAATTTTATTTTCAGGAGGTTATTTAGTACCAGGTGGCGTGGTAATCCATGTCCACGTGTACGATCTTCACCATGACCCTGCTATCTACCCGGATCCGGAAAAATTCGACCCGGACAGATTTTTGCCCGAACAAGTTGTGAAGCGACACCCCTATGCTTACTTACCGTTCAGCGCTGGTCCCAGAAACTGTATTGGTGAGTCTTTAGCTATAACGTGAATTTGAGTGGTCAACGTCACTTTTGTGATACCAAATAAAAATTTGCGACAGCTTATTTTTACCCATGTTGGTAAATGCTACTAAGAGATAGAATAAAAGATTCAAGAACATAGACCAAAGAACTCGTGAGGGGTGACAGCGTATGATGTTTCGGTGCTCTGTGATTGAGAAGCAGTTGGTTTTCTTAGTAAATTAAACATCTTGCATTGCGCTGTCTCAACTCACTGTCATATTATATGAAGGGCCTATTATATCTCGTATTTAAACCTTGCCTTCAGGATAACTTACTTTCTTACTTAATATAATCTCCAGGAGGTAATAGGCTGATTTATGCTCCCTATTACATAACCAGCTTCCAGCCTATCCAGCTATTGAAATAACATCACCGTGTTACATGATTCCAGGTCAAAAGTTCGCAATGTTGGAGATGAAGACGGTGATGTCTGGACTGCTGCGGCGTTTCCGCCTGGAGCCGGTGACGAGGGCTGACCAGGTCATGCTCGTGAGCGACCTGGTGCTCAGGTCCAAAAATCCTCTATACGTGAGGTTCAGGCCAAGAAAAAATCTAGCTTAGACTTAACGCAAATAATTGATGGCCTGGAAAATATAGTTACATAAGTTGTAAGACCGCCAATTGAGCAGTTTTTAAAAAAGAACAGTGTTTATGTAGTTACATTACTTTTAAGTGCAATAAACAATAAAGTTTAACTTAATAAAGTTTTTTCTTTTTTTCATTTTATTCTCTCTAAATTATTCAATTATCAGAGTTAATATATTACTTACCAATTCTTGAACGATTCGGTGTCCCGCACGAAAAGAGAGAGAGAGAGACCAATTCATAATATTTGAACAATATCTAATTGACATTTACTCTTCTATACCATTTAATGTCATTGTCATGGCATTTGGGGTTGAAGAAGACATACTCCATCGTGAAGTAAAGCTTGGTGACAATGCTTGAAAGATGACTACAGTTTTTTTTTGTTTGTGATAGAGTAGAACTATTTCAGGATCGGTACTTCGCATCTTGAAGTCACCCATCACAACCAAAGCAAAAGCATCTTCAAGCATCGTCGCAGGAGTCTAAAGCTATAATTTAATCGTTATCTTTATTAAAGGTACTTACATTTTCATTTACATTTAATTACTACTTATATAATATACCTACGAGTACAAAAGTTATTGTTCGTTCATGCTTATCTTTTTCGGATCCTGACGTAAAGCGGGTCCTTCGAGCGCAGCACCAGGTCAGCAATAAAGGTGATATCTTGGGGCCTGGTGACTGCTTCCAGCCGGTACTTTCTCAGCAAACCAGATATGAGGGTTTTGATCTCGTACATCGCAAACTTTTGACCTGTGATAAGAAAAAAAATGTTAACAACCACATGCTAATTACTTACTTACAATAAAATTATGATAGATAAGGTACCATTACATTTATTATTGTTTACGGTGTAAAAAGAAAGTAAACAGTGTTTTCTGCACGTCTGATCAAATGTGAAGGATTAATTATAGGTAATAATGTTAATTGAAGTAACCTGTCCATCGCTTTTACGGGTTGTGGGGGACAGCCCTCCAAATACTGATAGAGTGCATGCAGAAAATGAAACCAAAAAACTTTCCCCTAGGAACATATTTCAGGAAACATACGAAAAATGTTGACTTCCCATAGTAAAGAACGTCACCTGATCGAGATTTTGTGTAAGAGATGGATATTTTTCGTCGTTTCCTGACATATGTTCCTAGGGGAAAGTTGTTCAGTTTAACGGTCTGAATGTACCCTATCGGTATTCGGAGGGCTGTCCCTTACATCCTGTATATCAGTGATCCGCAAAGTGTCAATCTACGGGTACGGGCGGACACTGCGCGTGTTGAGCGCGTGCGGATCGCGTATTAGTACAAAGTCACCCGCGCAGTATTCAACCAGCGCGCGGGCCTCAAGTTTGATTACCTCGGTGTACCTTGATCACAAATAGTTTGAGTTTGCGGAATAATAAATTATAAACTTTGACAATGTTTGCTACCACCACCACCAATGTTTGAAAACAGCAACACTTTTTTCTATTTTGCTTGACTACTTAGTGCGTCGATAAATTGCAAAAAATTTAAGAGCCTTTTGTGGCGTTCGCAGGAATAGCTACCTACCTACTCATCTTACGAAAATGTTATGTTTATTAAAATTCATTTTAGCTTGCTGAAATCAGGTTAACTGCTATGCATACATTTAGCTCCAGAATTTGGAATAAAGTATAATCACATAATTATTTCTGTTTTTTGCGCTTAAGTCACTATAAGTTGAATTTTCAACCACGTGACCGACTTTGAACATGAAATTAGGTCTAGAAAACCGTTTAATAAATATAGTATCCCGTAATCATACCTATGCAATTCCGGGGACCAGCGCTGAAGGGTATGTAGGCAAAGGGATGTCTCGAGGCAACATTGTCAGGCGAAAACCGGTCCGGGTCAAACTTTTCCGGATCCGGATATACGGCCGGGTCGTGGTGGATATCGAAGACGTGGATAAAGGTCACTGCGCCTTGTGGAACAGTATATTTTCCTGTAAATAAAAGCATTCAATTTTGCGGTTACACTCATTGATTGTGTGATTGATTTGTTCTCGTCCCTCGATGTCGATGAGGAATATTATGTTATATCGTACATACACATGACTAGGTTTATCCATACTATTACTAGGATTATTAGTATTAGCCATAAGATGTTCGCTGCTGGTCATATGCTTCCCCAATTGTTGTATATAACGGCAGCCGCTTATCGACGCCGGTTCTACGAGTTATGTGCTCCGCCTCTGGCATTTCAGCTTGCTAATATGTATTGTTATTAATTTCGGCTGTTCTTCTATGGTTAGGTACATCAACTATAAGTAACTTATTTTTCTTACCTAATTTGATGTCTTCGCTAATATACCGCGCTAAGAGGGGCACGGGGGGGTAGAGACGCAAAGACTCCTTGATGCAGCAGTCCAGGAACCTCATTTCGTTGAAGTCTTCTATCGTCGGAGCCCTTTGGGAGTCTCCAAATATCTGGTATAGCTCTTTGTAGATTTGGTCCTAAAGAAGGACATGTCAGACAGTTATACATAATTGTAAATTTATTTTACGGGGTGTCATGTATAGTGAAGTCCAAAGACAAAATTTGAATACCAATTTGAATACCTTATACTAAGGGGTATCCAAATCACCCGCAAGTAGGAGTAGCGATGTTTTGTAGTTTCCGAATTAATCAACTTTTAAAGTTGTATAAGAAAATTTTGGCTTTACTATTTTCCGAAGTAACATGGATAGAAAATGTAGAAATATAAAAGAAATGTTTGTACCTCTCAAACGAAAAGTGTTAGCTGACCGAGACATTTTGTATGGGAGCAGGGAGTTCTAACATTTTTTATTTCAACCTGTGTTCCTTTGAGAAAGTTCAGTTTTACGAGTTTGTTCACATCTTAAAGGGAACTAATATTTCTGACACCCTGTATTATGTTATTGAAAAGGTCAATTAAGACCTTATGAAGAGCAAGAAATAGCCCACAGTGAAAAGTACGTATCTAAAGAGCTGCTGGGCCTCTGATCTGTGGCGTCAATTGATACTTTGTAATCTTTACCTGTACTTTAGTTTCATTTGCTATCCTCATGATCATGAAACTAATGGCAGCTGAAGTGGTGTCATGACCCTGTAACGAGCAAAGACATAACCGTTTTAACACTTTATCTTATGTCATTACTTACCATCCTACCATTCATTATAATCTAGACATCCTTCAAATTCGCACAAATCGCTTCAAACTAACTTGGTAAAGCAAATTGCTAGCCTACGAATTAGCTTTCGGAAGGTAACAACCTGGGCCTTTATCAAGGGAAGGGTAAAATAGACATTATCAAGGCGAACATGCTCAACAATAATAGGTGTATAAATTTATAATACTCCATGAAAAAATTGTTATCTACTTGTTATCTTATTTAACATAGAAATGACCTACCTCAAACATAAATGTATCGACTTCTTCTCTGATACCATCTCTGTCAATCAAGCCTTCTTTTTCTAACTCAAGTAGATGATCAAGCATGGCCAGACGAGATTTTTTATTAGCTGGATCTCCATTGACATTACTATTGCCGTAGTCATCGTCTCTTAGATTTCTTCTGTCTTGTATGACTTTGTTGGTAAGTGCATGCATATCTGCGACTAATTTATTTTCGGTTCTAGCAAGAGGCAGAAGTTTGTGCACCCAGTCAAAGTGAAGCCATACTGTCACTATTCTCCTTTGAATAATTCCACCAAAAATCAAAATCGATTTGAAATATTTGTCTATAGTAGATTGGCTGTCTTTTGTGTTTACTGAAGTTCCCATGGAAGTTTCTGTGGATAAATGCCCAATGAAGTCAAAAAATGGCATCAAGGCAATAAAACGAGGGCTGCTACATTCATAACTAGCGGGCCACCCAGCGGTTTCATCCACTGCTTACAGTTTTCCCGTGGGAATAAGACATTTTATTATAGCCTATGTTCATCAGGGATAATGCAGGAATCTAATGGCAAAATATTTTTTTAAATCGGTCCAGTGGTTTCAGAGCCTATTCAATCCAAACATACAAACAAAAAACCATCAAATCTTTCCTCTCTATAATATTAGTGTAGATAATCTCATTAATGTAATTTAACAAAGTGACTATGTTAAAAAAAATCCGTCTTACCACACATAACGTTGAGAGTGGTTCTGGATATAAGCGGCGTGATATCAGTGCAGTCTTTCTGAGTCTCTCTTTCGATTATCTTGAGGAACTTCTCGGTGTGCTCGTAGAAGGTGCTGCAGAAGCTTTTCAGGATTGTGAAGTGGAACGCTGGAGTCAGCAGTTTGCGACGCTGCTTCCACTTTTCTCCTAGTGATTAAAAAATAAGTCATTGACAGTGAGTGATAGATTGATATAATAAAGATGATTTGATTATTCTAATCTGCCTTTGAAACTTTATTACTAAATGCTTCTATTTTTTAAGTCTGCCCATCCAAGTAACTGAAAAACTTTCGCCAAAAACAAAGACAGAGAGAACTACTCTGTTTCTGTCCTGATCATAGAAATCGCATCAGATGGGCCTTTGATGAGACGGCTAAATACCAGTTAAATCCAAATATTTTTTTAAGTGTGTTCTAGTTTTGTAGGCTGGCTAGTATTTTTTACACCCAGTGTAGGAATCTCCGCAACGGAATAGGTACTCGTCTATATGGTAGAATTTCGAAAGGCTTATATTCCGCAGCTCTATTTTATGATGCACTGTCACTGTACAATTAAGTAAGTTTAGTGACGTCCGAAGACAAAATTTTAATGAGATATACTGAGTTCGGTAACCGATCACCCACCCCCATGTATGTTCCGCGATTATACTTTGTTTACTAGTTAATCAACTTCGAAAAAAAAACGAGTTACAGGTATTTTTCGTTTATTACTTCCGGAACTGTGTTTTTCGAGTGCTGTTTTTGTAGCTTTTCTTAATCTTTATGATTTGTACCTTTTAGCATACAATAAAAAATAAAAAATCACAGCTACCTGCAACTTCCCCACACAAATTTAAAAAGTTTAATAACTGATCCGTATACTCCTCAGTCCTCTTTTGCGTCTGGACGTCACAAAAGTTATTCATAGATGCTAGGTAGGTACTCTATACAAACAAGTTGGAGAATAGCAGTAATAATAATAACAGAGTCATTTATATTGTTTGCTGAGGAAACTTGTATTTACTTGAAAACTCACAAATATGTACTGGCCGTATGTGTTATTGTTTTAAACAAATACACGGCTAGTATGCTTAGTCATAAGACAAGACGCAGCAATATAAACTTTGAGGACATCATAAAAATACTGTTGCAACATCCATACAAATTGATTGAGTAGATATTTATTTCTGTAAGGAGCAGCTGAGCACCCCAACCAAAGCCCAGCTGGTGCGATTTTAGATTTACATTTACTGTGTGCGAAAGATGTTTATCGAATAGATGCAATATCATAGCACTGTATTTTTTCAATACAGTTTCAATCTCTGACACCTTTGCCCGATACTATCAAAGTACAAGCTACAATTTTACAGGTGATATTCGATGTTCATTATACAGTCGATTAGCCATTATAATATCAGGAATATAAACAGGCTACGCAATTTAAGTACTAAGAATTTCACCTGTAGACTTGTAGCCTGTAGTTCCATAACATAGGGCGCAGGGCTCTCAAGTCGTTCATAGAATCGATGTTTTACATGATATGGCTGAATAGCATTTTATTAGGGTTGTCAAAATTAAATTATAAAATTTGGAAATCTGTATTTTGCTAGGAACAATCATGCTAATGCAACGTAGTAGATAAGTTCTGCGGTACGTAAAGCATCTTATTGGCTTTATAAAAGAAGAAAATAAATACGGGGTGTAAACGACAGTCTTCCGCAAACTGATATGACATGCAGACCTTGAAACTGAACAACTTTTCCATTTAAAACTACGCCAGAAACCCCAAAAAAACGACGTCCTATACAAAATCACCATCAGCTGACTGCCGTTGACTTTTCCTGAAAATTATTTGTAAGGGAAAGTTATTCAGTTTCATGGTATGAATGCATCCTATCAGTAATACCCTGTGTAACTTACCATTACTAACAAGTAGTCCTTCGCAGAGCCAGCCCCTCATAAAATTATAGGGTGTCTTCTTTTCATTGTATCGATAAGAAGAAAACAATTTCTGAAAAACATATCAAGCAGAAAAATTATAAATAAATCGGATTCAATTGGAAGGCTTTATCTTTAAAATTTTCGTTAAGAAAATAACACAGGTATCAATCAGTTCATCATATCTAAAGTAGGAAATGAGAAAATACTGATCCCTTGGATTTCCTTGTTGGTGTAGCTCGAGGTAAGTAATCTGCTCTAAAAAATATCAAATTGTTTATTTTTTTGTGTGGGACACGATGAACCCTGGTACCTGAGTTTTTCAACCACTTACTTTTATTAGTAGGCCTGTGACATGGTTGTGTAACCGACCGCCGCCTAAGTAATCATAGACAGCAACCGGGACCGACAGCTTAACGTGCCCTCCGAAGCACGGAACCATCTTTCTTACGGACAATCAGGTGGTTCAGCCTGCAATGTCCTTACCAGACTGGGAACAAATTCCCCACCGATAATCGAACCCGGAACCTTTGCGTCACAGGCAGTCGCACTACCACTGCGCCACAACGGCCGATACATATTAGTAACTAATATGATTTAATTTTAATTAGGTATTTTACACAATAAATGCTACATTATTAAGTAGCAAATCTAAATCATTTGATAGTTTAGCAAATTGCAACGCAGGACGTGTGAAGGCGATGCGATCACCCATGTAGAACGCCGCGCGCCAAACTCTCTGCATTGTATCCTATGTTTCGATACATCCGCGGTTATGCAACTGAACATTCAATGCTGTTTATAATTTACTATTATGCACATTTATAATTAAATAACAGATAACATTAAAGTTTACAGGATTCATTACCTTAAAAATAATAATGAAGAATCGTTTAGTTGTCCGTCTGTCTATCAGTCAAGGTTAAGGTTATTTTTTTCGAAACCAAAACCAACAACGTAAAGATACTATACTATTTCGTCAACTCGGTGTCCTACCACAGAAGAACCATAAACTATGGTTTGCTTTTGTTTCACACTGAGCTAATAATAATAATTATTATTAGAAATTGCGAAAAATCTGGCGAGGTCATCAAAATGTATATATTCAATGTAGATTATAATATCACATCATGTCCAAAATACTATGCCTTGTGATGCCGGCTTAGAATAGCATCACCCCATATCTTTCCCGTGGGTGTCGTAAGAGGCGACTAAGGGACTCGAGGGTGTGTATTGCAATTTTAGGCGATGGGATGACAACCTGTCACTATAGCGATACACAATATTCCGAATAACCCTCAAACATTTGTCAGACGTGGTGTAAATGGCCGTTTTTTGCGGCTGTTTACGCTCTGCCTACCCCGCAAGGGATTATAGGCGTAATATGATATGTGTATGTATCTTTATTTGAAGGGCATTAAAATTTGATCAGTGGAATAGGGGTCCGTGCAGTGCAATATGTTGCATTCACCCATTCCATAGATTATCCCTAAGAGGTTTTTTCGACACCCACGAGTAAAATAGGGGTGATGCTATTTTAAGCAGGCACCACACGACAATACAAAAATCTTTTGTAATAGGTACTATTATACAAAAAAACAACTTTCGAAAATTGCATATTAAAGTGCAGTTTGCCAATTAGCTTGCCAAGCGTGGTGAGTATGGCAATACCCCCCAATAGGGGGAGGCCTCGTGTCCAGCAGTGGACTGTTATGGCTGTTAGTACTACATACATATATCACGCCTATATCCCTTGCGGGGTAGGCAGAGCTTAAATAACCGTAAAAACAGACATTTACGCCACTTATGACAAATATTTGAGGGCCATTCAGACAATTGTGTGACCGTGACCGTAGTGACATGTTGTCAGCCCATAGCCTAAATTGCAATACACATGTTACCCTCGAGTCCCTTATTCGCCTCTTACGATACCCACGGGAAAGAAATAGGGTGATGCTATTCTAAGCTGGCATCACACGGCATAACAAAAATGTTAGTACTAACCTCGACATATCCGGCATCGGATATATTCACGACAGCTACCAGCAGCGATGTCAGTTTACTGATCGGACCATATTTTCGACAACTCCTCGCATACGTGAAGGACGTTTCTGAAATAATAAATTAATAAAATATTGAATACCAAATTTTAAAACACTTCCCGTGTTGGGTATACAATTTTTGCAAACTTGCAAAATTTTTGAGTGCGGGCAGTATTTGAACCTGCGACTTTCGCATTACTAGTGACCTCGCCTCTTCCATCTGGGCTACCGCAGCTCATTCCTGGCCCGCCAATTTTGCAAGTGTATTTTAATGCCAGTAACGCGTGGCATGGCTCCATCTACCGAGTTAGTTTTGCAACTAATACTCGGCGACTAATTCTATCTTTACAGATTGAATGTAGTCTAAGCGATGAAAACCCGTGATAAATTGAATACCAAATTTTAAAACACTTCCCGTGTTGGGTATACAATTTTTGCAAACTTGCAAATTATTTAAATTTTAATAAAAAAATAAAATAAAATATTGAACCCTCTAGTATATATGATAATCATAGTACGTATGCATTTATCATTTTTGTGTAGAATTCCAAAGATGATTAAGATTTGATGACTCGAGTAATACACCGTATTGCAATTTTAAGCGTTTGGCTGACAACCTGTCACTATGGCGATTCACAATTTTCCAAATAACCCTCAATCATTTGTCAGACGTGGCATAGTTGTCCGTTTCTTGCGGCCGTTTACGCTGTGCCTACCCCGCAAGGGATTGTAGGCGTGATATGTGTATGTATGTATTAAGATGGAGAACCTAAAGATTATGATTATGAACCAACAACTTCAAATATTTTCTATCGTTTCTCACTATGCCGTGTGATGAGTCCTTCGAATAGCATCACCCCAATACAAACCGTAGGTGTCGTAAAGAGCTACTAAGGAATAAATTCGACCAGGGAATGGGCAGCAGCGTTCCCTGTGAAAGCAATATCTTGCACTCGACAATCCGCTTGTCAAGCGTGGTGAGTTTGAAATTACCCCTAATAGGGGACGGTCCATGTCCAGAAGTGGACTGTTGTGGCTGTTAATGTATGTCTCATTTTGAAGATCCAAAAAAATATACAGGGTGTAAAGGACAGCCCTCCAAATACTGATAGGGTGCATGCAGACTGAACAACTTCCCATAAATATTTCAGGAGACGTCAAAAAAAATTACTTCCCATAGTCAATGCAGCCAGATGATTGTGATTTTGTATGGGAGATCGTTTTTTGTGTCGTTTCCTGACATATGATGCAAGGGGAAAGTTGTACAGTTTCATGGTCTGCATGCACCCTATCGGTATTCGGAAACTGTCCCTTACGTCCCGTGTTTTTGTGGTGGTAAAATAAGTAGTTCAAGAAACTGAACAACTTTAAAAAAAAACTGAATATTACAAATGTTAATGTTTTGTCCCATGTTCCATGGGGTTTCAGCTTCATGGACTGATCCACTCGTTTAAATATTTACTTACATACACATATCACGCCTATTAGCCCTTGCGGGGTAGGCAGAGAAAACGGCCATTTACGCCACGCCACGTCTGACAAATATTTGAGGGTCATTTGGAAAAATTGTGTATCGCCATAGTGAAAGGTTGTCAGCCCGTCGCCTGAAATTGCAATACACACCCTCGTGTCCTTTAGTTGCATCTTACGACACCTACGGGTAAGAAATGGGGTGATGTTTTTCTAAGCTGGCATCACACGGCCATGAAATATTTTCAGCATTAAATATTACCATTCCGGTCCTTGTAGGAAACATTTTTGTTATAAACTTTAGACCTCATTAGGGTCACAAAATTTAAAACTAAATTAGGCTTGAAAAAAGAACATTTACATACCAGGGTTTAAAAAGGCGGCTTCCACTGCGTTCCCAATGAGGGGCCACCTTCTAGGCCCCGGGATCTCCGATAGCTTTCTTCCATAGTAGCAGTACCTACAGTACAGAGTGAACAACACCAGCACCAATAACACACTCCATGCGAACACCGGCAGCATCGCGGACTGAATAAAATACTGCAGGACAAGCAGTTGTATAAAACCTGTATCGTGGTACTGCGCACACAGTATAGCCTACAATTCTGCTAGGCCAACGGTTGACCAACAATAGCCTAATATCTAAATATGAATTAAACAAAAGCCGTGAGCCTGATATTTATAGGGAGTGCCTGTATTGAAATGTGTTTGTGTGAGAGCTGGATTAAATATGAATTTACTTATTTAAAGACTTGTAATTTATTTGTTTTTATGACTCAGCGTTTTATTATTTACAATAATTTTTAAGAATGTGAGAAGCTTTGGGTGTTTTTATTTGTATTTTTACATTTGTTTTGTTAATAAAATGATTTGACGGTCAACAACCTAAATATCAGGTTCACGGCTATTGTTTAGTAATTTTTTTATTATGGCATAGGTATTCGCATCCGAGTAATGCATGTTTATTCACTAATTATTTATCAGTCAAGGTTTTATAAATCTGTATTAAATTTCGTGCCAAATGTTATTTTGAACAACCCAAATAAACATTTTTGAATATCATGCTGAGAGGATCATAAAAAGACTGGGATAAAATTGTTTTCATGATGTTTCGTTCAGCTCTAAGACGAAATGTCATCTCCTGTTTTACTACCTGTAGATTTACTACGGTAATTTTATTCCGGTCAACAAAGCCTGCAGGATTTTGTAAGTACCTATTTATCTTTTCGACTTTCATTCTGTCTTCTCTAGCCTCGTAACGCCCAGGCTTCTGTGAGCTTTAGGTACACAGATAGCAGCCCAGATGCCTTTTAAAAGGTATGCTTCTTCAAAGTAAAATAAACCTTATATGCACTCCTTTGTCCTGGAAACTTGTAGTTCCAGCATATCCTGGGTCTACAGATACAAACCATATCATATGTCTCGGGGAACCTTTTGTTAATTAGTTTGAACCATAAAATATAAATAGACACACATATTTACGCTAAGTTTACATAAATAAAGAATAAACATATGCCCGAATTATTAGCTATAAGGTTGCTTTCTAATGTAATGTTTCCATATGCTTGGGCTCGTACCACTATAGAGCTACATACCTTTTAAAAGGTATCTGGGCGTTACGAGGCTAGCATTTCATAGTCATTCGCGACGATTGCTACAGCGTAGCAAGGTCTGTTCTGTATTTAGTTAACTCACAGTTTTATTCATGGCTACATTAAAGTTATTATATTATATTGTCATGTGATATGTGTGTGACGGCCGATGTGGCGCAGTGGTAGTGCGACTGCCTGCGACGCAAAGGTTCCGGGTTTGATTCTCGGTGGGACACTCACAAACTTGATATTTATCACTTTGTGAATTTGTTCCCGGTCTGGTTAGGACATTGCAGGGTAAACCAACTAATTGTCCGAAAATAAATGCTTCCGTGCTTCGGAGGGCACGTTAAACCGTCGGTCCCGGTTGCTGTCTTTTTTTTTTTTTTTTTTTATTAATGATGGGTTTGCTCTTGACTCTAGTCTAGGTCATAGGACAGAGACAGAGTCTAAGATGGAGCGAGCTCACCCAGAAGAAGCCTGTTCACTCTTACTTTGAAGAGATTAGGGTTGTATGCTTTTGGAAACACAGACGCAGGAAGTGAGTTCCACTCTTTAGCAGTGCGCATTATAAATGATGACTGGAAGCGCTTAGTCCGAATTGGTGGAATGGCTACCAGGTACGGATGGTATCCGGCGGTGCGTCTGGATGTCCGATGGTAGAAGGGAGCTGGTGAAACAAGGTCGTGAAGCTCTTGAGCACACTCTCCGAAGTACAATCTATAAAATACCGACAAGCAGGCAACCTTGCGGCGATGTGCCAGGCTATGTAGCTTGGTGTCCACCAGTTTTATGTCGCCTATGAGCCTCCTGGCCCTGCGTTCCACCGAGTCAAGAGCGGCAAGTTGGTATTTGGCTGAGCCATCCCAAAGGTGACTGCAATACTCCATGCAGGATCGGACTTGTGCTTTGTAAAGAGTTAAAAGCTGTCCAGGCGTAAAGTATCGCTTCACTCTATTCAGGACGCCCAGCTTTTTAGCCGCCGTCTGAGCCTTGTACTCGATGGTCGCGCCGAAGTTTAGATTTGATGTCAACTCCATGCCTAGAAGCTCAAGCCTGTCAGTGACTGGGACAGATGTACCCCGAAAAGTAGGTGTCCAGTCGAAAGGACTCCTTTTTGCAGTGAAAAGACACGCCTGTGTTTTGGTGGCATTGAATGAGACCAGATTGTCGTCGCCCCATTGGGAGACAAGACTTAAGGTCAGATCTGTTCGCTCTACCATGGCCTTTCTTAACGAACGTATTTCATCCCCACTGGTCCCTGCACCTGTCAAGTATCTCTCTGAAACGGTACTATCATCTGCGTATCCAACAATACCATGCCGAAGGAGGTCATTGATGTGCAGCAGGAAAAGAGTTGCAGAGAGAACAGACCCCTGAGGAACTCCGGCATCAATGGCCATTAGGTCAGAGGAGCAGCCGTCAACGACTACTCTGATGGACCGTTCACTAAGGAAGTCTGAAATCCAAGTACAAAAATCAGCTGGGATGCCATAAGCAGGAAGCTTGCTGAGCAGACTTGCATGCCAGACCCTGTCAAAGGCCTTCGAGATATCGAGTGAAACGGCAAGTGCTTCGCCGTTTTTCTCGATGGCTTCGCCCCAGCAGTGCGTGACATACACAAG
Organism: Tuta absoluta; assembly: GCA_027580185.1. Classification (NCBI taxonomy): domain Eukaryota; kingdom Metazoa; phylum Arthropoda; class Insecta; order Lepidoptera; family Gelechiidae; genus Tuta; species Tuta absoluta. Next base: position 6,476,051 of record JAQAHW010000008.1, read on the forward strand.
AAGATCACCAGTAGACCGCCCCCGGCGAAAGCCATATTGACGGTCACTGAGAAGATCATTGTCTTCAAGGTAGGTTCTGTCTATGATTACTTAGACGGCGGTCGTAACACAACCATGTCAGAGGCCTAACTAGTGGTAGTAGGTGGTTGAAAAACTCTGACACCAGGGTTCATCGGGTCGTTGGACGACTTGATGTCCCACACGAAAAGAAAGAAGAAGAAGTCATGTGATGTCGGCTTAGAATATTACCACCCATTGCCTTCCCATGGGAGTCGTAAGAGGCGACTAAGGGACTCGAGGGTTGCATGTGTATTGCAGTTTTTGTGTGATGGGCTGAAAACCGTCACTATGGCGATTCGCAATTTTATGAATGACCCTCAAATATTTGTCAGACATGGCGTAAATTATCGTTTTTTACGACCGTTTACGCGCTGCCTACCCTGCAAGGGTTATAATATGAATGTTGATATATGTACTAAATTATAGTAACACTTTACAAGATCTTCAAAACAAAAGAAGCTAGGGAAAAATGTAGAATTCCAAACAAATATCCTCATTCACGTTATAATTTGTCGAGCCATATTTTCTAGTCAATCTCATCATTTTAGCCAACAATGATTTTCCTTATAACTTGTAAAAACTCAAGGTTGTCTTCTACGGATCCTGACGTAGAGTGGGTCCTTCGAGCGCAGCACCAGGTCAGCGATGAAGGTGACATCCTGGGGCCTGGTGACGGCTTCCAGGCGGTACCTCCTCAGCAAACTGGACATCAGAGTCTTTATCTCGTACATCGCAAACTTCTGACCTGAAGAATAAAAATTGTAAGTGAAAACAATAAATATTCACTAGAGTATGTTTTAACTTAACAAAGAATAAGATTGCATCAGCCCAAGACGATTATAGCATGAATCCAGGGAATGCGCAACAGCGTTCCTTGTGAATACAACCTCTTGCACTGCGCACACCAGTCCAACTGCCAAACGTGGTGAGAATGGCAAATACCCCCCGGTATGGGGAGGCCCAGATCAAAATTTCATTTGAGTAATGTTGGAGTTTGTAATGTAATGTCGTGAGAACTTACAATCTACATGATACAAATAGTAATTTAATGGTAGGTATAGATAGGAAAAATATATATTCATACTTAGACTATGAAAGGTTAAAAAAATCCTTACTTTATCAAATTTTCCAAGTAAAAGTTTGCCCTTTATTGTATTAGTTCTCTTTCTTGGCAAATGTTTCTCGAAGAAAGTAGTTCAGATGCGGGGCTGGTTCACCACTTGAAATATATTTGCATTTTTTTTACAATTATATCAAGTAAATTTTTATATCGGCTAGTACTTACCAATGCAGTTTCGAGGCCCAGCACTAAAAGGAATGTACGCAAATGGGTGTCGCCCGGCACATTTTTCAGGCAAAAACCTGTCCGGGTCAAACATTTCCGGATCCGGATATAAGTCTGGGTCGTGGTGGATATCGTAGACGTGGATAAAGGCCACTGCGCCTTGTGGAACCGTATATCCTCCTGATAATAAAAAATTACACGAATAATTGTCGATTACGTATAGGGTGGTATGACATCAATAAAAATAATTGTGTACCTATAATGAATTTGTTGAAATGTTAAGTATTTTGGACACACACACACACATCAAGCCTATTATTCCTCGCGGGGTAGGCAGAGCGCAAACAGCCGCAAAAAATGGACATTTGCGCCACATCTGACATATATTTGAGGGTTATTCGGAAAATTGTGTATTGCCATAGTGACGGGTTGTCAGCCCATCGCCTAAAGTTGCAATACACACCCTCAAGTCCCTTAGTCACCTTTTACGACTCCCACGGGAAATAAATGGGGTGATGCTATTTTTTTTTTTTTTTTTTTTTTTAATCTACATTGAATATATACACTGTAAGTATATGGAAAAAAAAGAAGCATCTCACCCAAATTGATATCTTCACTGATATAGCGTGCTATCAGAGGCACCCCGGGGTACAGCCTTAAGGACTCCTTGATGCAGCAGTCCAGGAACCTCATCTGATTGAGGTCTTCTATCGTCGGAACCCGCTGCGAGTCACCAAATATTTGGTGCAGCTCCTTGTAGATTCGATCCTTAAAAGTCGTATATTTAAATTTCCGTCATTATATTATGAACATACTGTTCGATGGTAATGTATATTTCTTATAAAACTGTTAACAAAACGTACTTGTACTTTGGTTTCGTTTGCAATCCTCATAATCATGAAGCTAAGAGCTGATGACGTGGTATCATGACCCTGTAATTTTTTTTTATTTATTTCTCATCAGAAGTTAAATATATGTTAATCAGAAACAAATGAAATCAGAACGAAGGAAAAATAGCCAAAATTACCAACCTCAAACATAAATGTATCAACTTCTTCTCTAATACCATTTTCATCAATCTTTCCTTCTTTTTCTAATTCAAGTAGGTGATCAAGCATGGCCAGACGAGGTTTTTTACTAGAAACCTCTCCATTAACGCTACCATCTACATCATTATTATCTCTTAGATTTCTTCTGTCTTGTATGACTTTGTTGGTAAGTGCATGCATATCTGCGACAAGTTTCTTTTCGGTTCTAGCAAGAGGCAGAAGTTTGTGCACCCAGTCGAAGTGAAGCCACACTGTCACTATTCGCTTCTGAATGATATTTCCAAATATGAACAAGGCATTGAAATATTTCTCAATAGTCGATTCACTGTCTTTGGAATGGACCGAGGTTCCCATTGAAGTTTCTGCAAATAAAGAACAATAACTATAGTTGGTGCAATTTCAATGCGTGAAAAAGTATACTGGCATTTAAGCAACGCGGTCTTCCGTTTCCTTCCAATACGGAAAGCCGCGTTGATCGAAGATACTGGCCTGTCACGTAATGATATTCGTCAGTTTTTATGAGGGGTCAATGAACTTTATCCCGAGTTTAAAACGCACCAACCTTAAACGGGTTCACGTTTTTGATCACAAACCTGTATCGTTTAAGATTCATGGGCAAAATTTAGTTTACACTTTGTTATGCTCCGGTCCTAGATAAAAAACTAAGCCTGATTTTATCAAAAACCTGCGACATATCCACTAGTCGACGTTTACGACTACTTTGGTTAGAACTAAGAGTAAATTATTCTAAGCTGGCATGGCACCATATAGAACAGGAACGTCAAAGGAACCGATGTTGCCAGGTAGTTTTGTAGTCTTGGAAGAAAGGAGGAGATCAAAGATGACGAAATATTTTGTGTTCGGAAACCTATCATGAGGAGTATTAAATGAAGGACTTTACGAAACAGTTTGAAAAATATATCGCATTAGTACATTTCAGCTATATTTTGAAAATCGTTGTCTGTTTTACCTTCATTAAAAAAGATCCGCCATCTTTGACCCCCCCACAACCAAAACCAAACCAAAAAACACATATCAAAAGCCAGAATTCGGTCATTAGGTATATTATGCTAACGAAGTTCCTTTGACGTTCCTTACCTAAGATTGTAAGATCGGAAGATACGGTCAAGATATTCGACTTAAACTAGCAAAGTATTCTATTGTTATTATAGTTATCTATTGAGAATAATTTGTTATTAATTATTATACTAACCACACATAACGTTGAGAGTGGTCCTGGATATGAGCGGCGTGATATCAATGCACTCTTCCTCAGTCTCCTTGTCGATGAGCTGGAGGAACCTCTCCGCTTGCTCGTTGAAGGTGCTGCAGAAACTCTTCAGGATTTCAAAGTGGAACGCTGGAGTCAGCAGTTTGCGACGCTGCTTCCACTTTTCACCTGCAAGTGTATCACTTGATAAAATGAAAGATTCAAAGATTTTTGCCCTGATTCTTTTTGGCTACATACTCATTATTTATCACAATAAAACAATTTTTAACGGATGTAAGTCTCCAAGATCCTGTTGTTTGTAAGCTTGACTGTGACTGCGAACTCTCATACACAGGGGAAACAAAGATAAATGTATCTACACGTCTAAAAGAACACATTGCCGATGTGAAAACCCGTCGTGACAGACAATTCACATACATATCATTATATCAGATTTGTTAAGGCTGGAGAAGAGGTATGAGGAGGTAGGGGAACTCATAGGAATTTAAAAACACCCACATTTTTACAGAGATACTGGATGGGGAATCTTATCAACTTGGACTCCACTGATTACACAGCTCAGGCGTTTCTAACATACTGCAAGCCCAACTATACAAGATACGTATTAGCATTCTGCGTGGAATCAGGACGTTGCGTTAAGAAAAAGACGGCGGTAGAGCAAAATAATTTACCTAGTTCATCTCATCCGTGACTATAAGCTCTGTAAAGTGATCGAATCAGTGCAATTGTAAAATCCAAAATAAACACTACTTAAATCCGTTTTAAAATATTTTACTGTGATGAGTTATAGTTTTGCAAACTCAAAAAATAGTAGTTATGCTCATAATTCAAAATACTGACCTAGTAATGTTCTGAAGTTTGCTAATAATAATTTCTACGGGCTTGTACAGTGCTTATTAATAGGTATTCATTAAGTGCACAAAATGTATGGGTTGATTATTTCGTGATGAGCATCTTTTAGGTAATATAGATAGATCGAGCCACTTTAGAAATAGCGAAAAACAATGTTCTGTTCCAAACATTTATGTACACATTTTTTCGTGCTTTTGAAGGTGGCATCGTTAGTAAAAGTTTTACTTAATTGATGCATCCTGCCTGGTTATGATACGCCGTGTGACTTCGATTTTCTCTACACCTTCATGTCAAAAATAGACACTTATTTTGATAAGATAAAATCCATACGATTTTACACGTCTAAGATCTTCGCTAAGATAAGTCGCTCCACAGTGCACATTGTGTACTGATATAAAATCAACCTGTATAATTATTTTCAAACAATTGCAAGCATGACTTTATTAATTCAAACAAGCAAGTCTACGTGTGCTTTGTCAAATGGTGTAAATTTTTGCGTTTATCTAATTAATAAATTGTGTGTAGTCAGTGCGCTTAAGGTGCGTGCTATTGTTTGCATGTCATGAGTTTATTTTTTTTACCCAACTACGGCAAAGTAAAAAGAAGGGTTATGATTTTATCCATACCTATATATTAAAGTTTGAATCATAGATAAGTAGAGTTACTGATTTGTAACCTTAAATGATGTAAATATACCGTGTGATGCTATGGTGTGATGCCGGCTTAGAATGGGGACTCGAGGGTGTGTATTACAATTTTAGGCGATGGGATGATGAACCTGTCACTATGGCGATGCACAGTTTTCCGCGACACTCGAATGTTTGTCAGACGTGGCGTAAATGTCCGTTCTGCCTACCCCGCAAGGTATAAAGGCGTGATATATGTATGTATGTTAAATGATGTCTTGAACTGTGAACTCACCATTACTTACAAGTAACCCCTCACAAAGCCAGGTCCTCATGAAGTTGTAGGGTGTCTTCTTATCATTGTATCGATAAGTTGACAGAAGTTTCTGGAAACGTCAAAAGATTATCTACAATAGAGGATTCTGTGCAAAAAGAGAATAGCCGTAGGCAAAAAGTGAACTAAGCTTATTTTCATAAGGTGCTCACATTTCTCAAACTGAAGCGCGGAGACGCCCTCAGTTTCCAAGCCTATAATCTATTCGCACAGACTCTGCCTACATTTTTTTTTAAAACCTGTTCTTCTGAGGGGATACCATACCTATGAAAAATAATAAGTATAAATCATTCGCCCCAACCTTAAAAATTTACTTACAAAATGTTTTTGATCTTTTTAATTTAATTTTCTTTCATTTGCCCCAACCTTAAAAATTTACTTACAAAATGTTTTTGATCTTTTTAATTTAATTTTCTTGTATAATTCGATACATAACTGTGAGAAATTTATATTGCAATTAATTAAATATCCAAGAAACAAAAAGCAAGAATGAAATATTAAAATATCTCATTGTAAAAACTTAGTAGTGTTCACAGAGTGGACCTTTTTTACTTGCGGATCTCCAAGAATACAAGGCTATCATTTCTGAATTAATAACAACAACATAATTAGTTAAGTAGGAATGTATGCAATTTGACTTGTACTGTAAATTTCGTCGCATTAACTTTATCTTCCATAGAAGCTCGTCGTGATTGACTGAGAAGTTGAGAACACTTTAGATACATAATATGATCGGTGACGTCGCATCTCTTTTGCATGGCATGTGTGTAAAGGCACAGTATAATTAATAGTACGTAAAGGCCTGTATTGGCCTCAACTCAGAAAGTAACTTACCTTAAATTAGCGCTATCACTTTCCGTCTGGTTTAGAAAGGGGTAGGAGATATCTAAGTCCTAACATGTATAAAAACATCGATGGGGTTTTCGCCATTTCTAGTAAATTTTGTCGCCATTGGTTTCTTATTCTGACAAATAACGCGTATTGTACAATATTAATTTAATTTAAGACACTTAAAGTTTATGCAACTGTCATATAATGGGGGTCATTAGAATGCGAGTTTCTGTTTATCTTCACAACATCTGAACAACGGCTGAACAACCTAATAAAACAACTGAACAGTTACCATACAACAACTGAAAGGTGCGGCGGAAGATGGCGATTTGAGTATTGGCAATAAAAACCTTTGTTTCAACTTATTTGAAGTAAGAGCCTTCTCATTAAGGCTTTACGCGTTTGTAAGTTATATTTAACTGTAATTTTTATAGGTAGAATGCATAAAGCAGGTCTTTATACAACTGTTTCGAATTCATAATTCGAACACTAGAGACGAGTGTAGTTAAAAAAAAATACAAATGAGCTACCCCACATTGCATTACCCTGCCAACAGATTTCGATTTGGCTTACATTGCTGGTTATTATGAGTTTATTCACAGACCAAAGAACTCGCGCGCAGCGCATGACGTTTCGGTGCTCTGTGAGTTTATTGTAATAAAGACCGATGACACCCATAACCATAATAAAATCTAAGTAAATAGTTGGCGAAATTTCACAGTATTCTGAAATCTTATGAATGATGAAGATAATTCAACGTAATTTACATTGCGAGTCAAATTGTTTATATACTTAATTATAATGATGTTGTTATTATTGTTAATTCAGACATGATAGCCTTGTTTCTTGGAGATCCGCAAGTAATTTCAGCCTCCTCGTGACTAGTTTTTACGTTACCCGTTGCATTAAGTTTTTTATATTTATTGTGATCTAAAAAGAAATTTTCAAGTACATATAACTGAAGCAGGATTTTGTAACCTAACACGACACATCTAACTTGTTTTGCTTGCTTTAGTATTCTCGGAAGGGACACAGTTGATATTTGTAATTTTGTATGATTGTGTCTAGTTTGCTGGCTAAACGACCTGATCATCTGTAAAAAAATGATTCCGTGCTTCGGAGGGCACGTTTAAGCCGTCGATTGCCCTCTATGACTTGACTACACACTAACATACACTGGCTCTGTGAGTAATGTAGGTACCTCGCGCGACATTGCCCTGTAAAGATCCCTTCAATTTGGTACATACGAAAGGACATAAGTGGCATTGCGTTTCAAGTATGGTTTGGGGTGGTATGGGATCTACCTCCTAGCGGTCCACCCCGGGCAACGGCAACACAGGCTTGCCTGTGGATAAGTCCGGCTGAACGATCCCACCAAGCGGTGAAAGGCTCCGTAAGGGGCTGCCTGGCTCGCGACCACCATCCCACCGAAGTCTGGCGCCAAGTAGCCACCTGCGTTCCGTCACACAGTGGATTTATATTGAATATTAGTGGACTTAGGCTTTAGTGGGAACCAAAGTTGGAATAACGACCTGATTTTTTTTTGTATGACAGATTACACGATTACAAACCACTTTTACTCTTTGTATTTTTTTCGTAAAACGTTTAGTTTTTGAGATAAAAAAATATAAAGAAAAAATTGTATGGAGAAAAACAAAAAACATTTTTTTTCTCAAAATGTTTGAATTTGTACGTATTTTGGCGGTATAGACAAACAAGATCACGTTATAACGAACATAAAAAAAAAACAACCAGGTGCGGTGAAGTGCGGCAGAGCGAGATAAGTTGAGTTTTTCAAAACTAATTTTTTATTCCTTTTTTTACAAATTTTGTTCGATATGTAAGCACTTTTGCGTTTGATTACGCACTACAAGTGTGAAATTTACTATGAAAATATAAAAATAAATATTTTTTTGCTAAAATTACAAGTTTCTCAAATTCTATAGGCTGGGTCTGCATTATTTACTACTTTTTAGTGTTGATGCGTGTAATATCACGTAGCAAATGTAAAGTATGTTTAAGAACAGGATTAAGCCTGTAAACAAGTAAACATGTGGTTTTTGTTAAAATAATTAAACTCCGAAATTGACAATAATACGAAATGACTCATTACAGACGACAAAAGCAATTAAGTCTTTTGGGACAACATTCCGACTGTTGTTAGACAGGTATTATCATTGAAACTTTATGAATAAATTGTAGTCCTGAAAATTACTATATAATGTTCTTCAGCTTCTTGCTTAATACGGTAAGTTATTCTTTGAAATGAATAATGAGTTAAGTGAATCATCTTATTTTTTTAGTGTCAGGTCTAATTGTATTGTTGGTGCACAACAATAACGGTAAATAATCGAGTATCGAGATAACGGAGCACCTCTCTCCGTTATCTCGATACTCTCTTCTGAAGGGTAACACCTTTTCTTGGCAGCTAACAGTTTCGCGTAAGAGGGAAGAGCGGCAACTAATTCTTCTTCTTTCAAAAACGATCTTAATGTCAAATACTTCCATTTAGAAAGAGATAGGGACGTACAAATGGCTAAAGATTTGTCCTCTGAAAGAATGATCGGCTTCTGCTTTGTGAAAATAACTTTCGTTACTTCTGCTTCATGCTGTGGACTCTCATATAACGTCTTAATGACCTTCGCTAAAGAATGTTTCCCATTATCCTTTAATTTGGAAATAAAAAAAAAATAGCAATTCCGCTTCTGTATGTGCATCTACAATTGAAATCGAACGTCTTTTCTTCTGCTTATTGCTCATATCTTCAAAAGCTTTTCTTTTTTCTACGTTTGTAGAGGTGCTCGCTTCAATAGTGGTCTTCGTTTCCATTGAAGTACCTGCATCCACAGGAGAAATGCTTGAAATACTATCTGGATGGATTTCACTGGGACCTCCGCATTCCATAACGAAATCTAGATTAATTGTGCTACAAGTAGGCCACAAAATACTACTCTCCAGCCATTTACGGTCGGTATCGCGTTTCAACAGGGTCCTCTCACTTCTACCTGCATCTTTCCACCTATTTGAAAGGCGCAAAGTAAAACTTCTGCAAAATTCTTTGATAATATCCAGATCAACAGTCCTAGTTTTATTACAGTAACGTAATACGATGAGTTTTTTTTTGCAGTCAATTAAGTACTGAAACGTGTTGCTCAAATAGCTAGCCATATTAGCGAGCGAGCAGGCAAGAGCCAATCACAGCGTGTTGTTCGTGATGACTCATTTGTTGTGCACCAACAATACAATTAGACCTGATACTAAAAAAATAAGATGATTCACTTAACTCACTGTTCATTTCAAAGAATAACTTACCGTATTAAGCAAGAAGCTGAAGAACATTATATAGTAATTTTCAGGACTACAATTTATTCATAAAGTTTCAATGATAATACCTGTCTAACAACAGTCGGAATGTTGTCCCAAAAGACTTAATTGCTTTTGTCGTCTGTAATGAGTCATTTCGTATTATTGTCAATTTCGGAGTTTAATTATTTTAACAAAAACAACATGTTTACTTGTTTACAGGCTTAATCCTGTTCTTAAACATACTTTACATTTACTACGTGATATTACACGCATCAACACTAAAAAGTAGTAAATAATGCAGACCCAGCTTATAGAATTTGAGAAACTTGTAATTTTAGCAAAAATCTATTTATTTTTATATTTTTCTAGTAAATTTCACACTTGTAGTGCGTAATCAAACGCAAAAGTGCTTACATATCAAACAAAATTTGTAAAAAAAAGGAATTAAAAATTAGTTTTGAAAAACTCAACTTATCTCGCTCTGCCGCACTTCACCGCACCTGGTTGTTTTTTTTTTATGTTCGTTATAACGTGATCTTGTTTGTCTATACCGCCAAAATACGTACAAATTCAAACATTTTGAGAAAAAAAATGTTTTTTGTTTTTCTCCATACAATTTTTTCTTTATATTTTTTTATCTCAAAAACTAAACGTTTTACGAAAAAATACAAAGAGTAAAAGTGGTTTGTAATCGTGTAATCTGTCATACAAAAAAAAATCAGGTCGTTATTTCAACTTTGGTTCCCACTAAAGCCTAAGTCCACTAATATTCAATATAAATCCACTGTGCGTCAGTGTGTGGGAGTGCCAGTGCCTTAACAGGCTTCTTCTGGGTGAGCTCGCTCCATCTTAGACTCTGTCTCTGTCCTATGACCTAGACTAGAGTCAAGAGCAAACCCATCATTATTAAAAAAAAAAAAGTATGTGTGTTATGGTCCATACCTCAACATAATCAGGATCGGAGATATTCACCACTGACACCAGGAATGAGGTTAGTTTGCTAATTGGTCCATACATCCGACACCGCCTCGCATATGTGAAGGCTGTTTCTGAAATCAGCATTAAGGCCCTGCCTCGAACTTTTAAACGTCCCTTACCCACTAATGGCAAATCCTGTGTGTGAGAACAGAGCGGAATCGCCATATTTAGACGATTTTTCACTCTTTTGGACATTTCTCGCCAAATAAACAAGTAATCAAAAGACAAAATCTAATGTACAAGACATTTCGTATTCCCAAAAAATAATGTGTTTTGTTCATAAGATTGCTATGCACTGTGTAAAAATAGACCAAACTTTGAAAAAGAAATCTATCGAGCAAACTTTCTATCGTGTTTTCCTGCGACAAGGATAACACTTTATATTTTGCAAATACGATAAGATGAATAGGCCCTGTTTATAATTAAAATCTGTTTATAATTTAATCTCTTCAAAGTAAAAGTGAACAGGCTTCTTCTGGGTGAGCTCGCTCCATCTTAGACTCTGACTCTGTCCTATGACCTAGACTAGAGTCAAGAGCAAACCCATCCTAAATTAAAAAAAACATGCTTTTATGTACAATACTAGCGGCCCGTCCCGGCTTCGCACGGGTGGACAATTATTTTTTACATAAATGCACTTTAAATTTTACACCCTTTTTCACATTGGAGGTTTTTTATTATATATTTTTTATCCTTACCTACAGCTACTATTATATACACTTAGGTATTTATTATCTCAAAATATTTTTTATAATTCAGTACCAAAAGGGTAATAACGAAAACCCTATTACTGAGGCTCGGCTGTCCGTCTGTCTGTCCGTCCGTCCGTCCTACAGTTACGAAGTTGTATCTCCTGAACCGTTATACCTAGACAGTTGAAATTTTTACAGATGTTGTATTTCTGTTGCTGCTATAACAACAAATACAAATTTTATAGTTTTTGAAAAAACACATCACGATAGTGCGTTGAGAACTAACAGCGACATCTATGTTTGTATTATGGAACTAAAATATTACGTTTCTCAGTTTTCGTGATAGTATAAATGTTAAACTACTGAAGCTAGAGAGATAAAACTTGGACTTGAAGTTTTTTTATGTAATGAAGCAACTATTAAAGATAAAATTCCGTTTTTTAAAATCCCCCAAGGGATGAACAGGGGGTTAAAAGTTTGTATAAAAGTTCGTTGTCCTAAGTGTGATGCGTTTCAAAATTAATGATTAGACTTAGGGACTTAAAATAATTAAACACGTGTTTCAGCATATTTGAAATTTTTACCTTTAATATGGTCAAAAGGGGGTTTGTATGAAAGTTCGTTTTTTTAAATGAATGGGATCTGTTTCAAAATTTGTGATTAGACTAATAACTTAAAATAATTAAACACGTGTTTCAGCATTTTTGAAATTTTACTCCTCAAAGGTGTCAAAAGGGTGTCAAAAGTTTCCTACCAGTTGGGCTACCCGTTTTCCCATGGGAATGTGACAATTTCCCGGAATAATTTATACTTATAAACCTTCCTCTCAAGTTACTCTACATAATAAAAAAAATAATCAAATCATCAAAATCCGTTGGGTAATTCTAAAGATATAAGGAGACACCAAACGGGAAGCGACTTTATTTTATACTATGTAGTGATAGTGAAGTTCCAATAATTACTTAGTGTCAATTTGATAGCATAATACACTTTTACTTTTAACTTTAACAGACACAAAAGTCCACAGCTGGCCATGAACGTCCCCTAATTTAGGGGTATTAGACCATTCTCACCACACTTGGCAGGCGGATTGGTGAGCGCAGTGTAAGTTCACAGAGAACTTGTGGCCCATTCCCTGGATTCATCCCTTAGTCGTCTTTTACGACATTCACGGGTAGATAAATGGGGTGGTGCTATTGTAATCCGGCACCCCACTGAATTCAATTGCATTATAGTTTTAAAAAAAACCTTGCAACACCAAAGATCGGACATTTCTTTGCTATGTATTAAAAAATGCTTCTAAACATACAGAATAGTGTTAGAACTGTAATTGTTTTAAAAGTATAAAAACATCAAAATTTTACCTGCCAGGGTTCAAAAGGGGAAGGGGCACCTTAGCCCCGGGATCTTCGAGAGAAATACAAGAACATTTTCATACCAGGGTTCAAAAAGGCGGTTTCCACTGCGTTCCCAATGAGGGGCCACCTTCTAGGCCCCGGGATCTCCGATAGCTTTCTTCCATAGTAGCAGTACCTACAGTACAAAGTAAACAACACCAGCACCAATAACACACTCCATGCGAACACCAACAGCATCGCGGAATCAACGTCTAACGCTGAATAAGATTTTCTGAGTTGAACATGCGTATAAAATACTATTTTAGGATTCCGTATATCACGCGTGTTTCTTTACTTACGTGTAGGACATTGCAAATTTCTACTCCAACTTCCTCAAGCATAATAAATAATTAATTTACCATTTAATTTGCTTTGTCATCATCATATCATACTATTATTGTCAATGTGATGTGACTATTAAAACTATTATAAGTGTTAAAGAAGTCAATTATATCATTGCAGTTTTTCTAAAATTTAAACATAAATACTTACCCCATTTTTTGTTAATGGTTTTAATGATAGATGAACGCCCATGTCCAGCAGTGGACTGTTGTGGGTGTGGCTGTTGATGAGTACGATGCTGATCAAAGGATAGATTCCAGCTAGGCACCTAAGTAGGTACTTAGTTCAATAGGGTATGATAACTTTCCCCAATAATTCAACCAGAAAAATATTTTTCTATCATATTTATCTGGAGCTGTCTTTCTTCTCTATAACTTTTATAAGGCGATGGGAAGAATGTTCTCATCTAAATTAAACCTTAACTACCCGCAATAGATTTCAAAACCAATAGATTTTTTTACATGTTCTGCCCGTGACGGATTTAGTTTCAAAATTGTATTGTGATCTTTTTTTATTACTTACTAGCGGCCGTCCAGCGATTGCAGTTCAATTTATCATGGTAGTTATAACTGTGATAATATAATCCCTCTAGAACCACTAATGGTACGGATGGTCCTTTTTATTTTATGTAAGGGGAACATAAGGGCGTCCAATTTTTAAAAACTTGCAATATTTTCAAGCGCGGGCAGAATTAAAAAACAATAGGAACACTTCGCGAAGTTAAATCGCAGTCATTTAAATTATTTATTGGCATTTTGTGTTTGTTTGTTTGAACGTATATTGAATAAAATTATTTTTTTATAAAATTACTTGTTTTATTATTCTTAGTTCACATTTTTTCTTAATTTAACATTGAGACAATAGTTATAACATTCGATTTCACTCCTCATAAAAGCGCCACATAGTTTTTTAACACCGCTCGAGAAGACCCAATCATAAATGAAATTTCGAGTAATCTACACAGATATACAAGACAATTACGTACAAATGCCACTCTGATTCCTCTCAACTTAGACACTAGCCGAATCTGAACGTTACTAAACCGCAGACATGATATCAATAGACATTTGTGTTTTTGGAGATCGTTCCTTTCTGAACCTGGAGTTCCACAGAGCCTGAAAAAGAATATAATGGGTCACTACAACCGGACGGCCAATGTGGCGCAGTGGTAGTGCGACTGCCTGCGACGCAAAGGCTCCGGGTTTGATTCTCGGTGGGACACTTACAAAGATGATATTTATCCCTTTGTGAATTTGTTCCCGGTCTGGTTAGGACATTGCAGGGTGAACCAACTGATTATCCGAAAAGAAATGGTTCCGTGCTTTGGAGGGCACGTTAAGCCGTCGGTGTCGATTGCTATATATGATTACTTAGACGGCGGTCTCGTAACACATCCATGTCAGAGGCCTACTAGTGGTAGTAGGCGGTTGAAAAACTGTGACACCAGGGTTCGTCGGGTCGTTGAAGGACTTGGTGTCCCACACGAAAAGAGAATACTACAACCGCTGTCGTTGAACGTTGATGTAAAATGCATTAGACAACATCAAATGAGGATGACATAATCGACCCTAAAGTAAGTAGAGTCATCTTTTGGCGCCTAAACACATTTTTTAGGGCCCTTTGTAGAACTAATTTAGGCCCCGGGGCTTTGAAATATTCACAACATGTTAAAACACATATTATTGAGGGGTAATGATAAAAAATCTTACCTACCTTCAATGCGTTCCTAAACTTGGTTGACTTCAAACTGAAAAGCACGGGGTTGAGCACCATGCCGAACCACGAGTTCAGCGTCACCACGTGATATATTATGCCAAACCACTGAAATAACAATAAAATTTTGTTCATTAAAATCCCTGGTTACCTTTAAAATTAACGATTGTTCATTATCCCAAGTTTCAAAATTCTTCAGTTTGAAATGAAATTAGAATTTTTCTTAAACTACAGAAAGTTCAGTGAGTCTTTTTTTGAGTCTCACGATTGTCACTTGTTAAGTAGCTAGGGTTGCTACTGTCACAAATAACGTGCGGCGCGAGGGGTGGCAAGTGTGATTTCTGTATTCAATGTATTATTTTGTATTTATACAATCGCATGAGCCGTGTGGTGCCGGTAGAGTAGAATAGCACCACCCCATCTCTTCCCGTGGGGGTCGTAAGAAGCGACCGAGGGATAAATCCGACCCAAGCACAACGGTCCTGGAGAGGCCAACTCCACAATTAAACCCGGAACGGGGTCTCCTGGGGGCGCGTGTGACAGAGATCTACCGCGCGGCAGACTCCTGCAGCCGACCTGGCTCCGCACGTATCGACTAGTCGTTCCTGCGGATCCAGCCAGGAAGGCCGAGAGGGTGGCGCAGGTCCTGGGCAGCCCTGCGTTTTCCATAATTGCGTCCCAGACAACGCAGTGTCTGTCGAGAGGACACTTCACCCGCGTCACGCGGATTAAAGTCTTGCCTCAGACACTGATTAAATCGTCTGTCACAGACGCGTGAGGCCAATGATGATGATACAATCGCATGTAGTTAATATTTCAAAATGACAACTTTGCATAGATTTTACGTCACAAAATATCTAAGATACAAAATAAAAAAGTCGCAAGCAGTCAAAAATTATCGTTACAAAACTGCAAACTAGCAGAATGACAAAAAAGCCAAATGTCAAAGTGGTAAAATAACAAGTGGTAAAGTATTGAATTTAACAGCTGTCATATGAAATGAGCATTTGAATTTGTCAATTGGGTCGTTGGACGACGGAGTATAAAATGTAGGTATATCTCGTCAGGATCTACAATTGCCTTTAAGAAACCAGTAGACTAGCATGAACAGTTTCGGATATAAATGCGATTTAAGTTTGATAGCTGCCTACTAAAATTTACATTTTGTCGAGGCCTGCAACTCCCTCAAAGAAACTGATAGTCTAGCATGCAAAGTTGTCAAGCATTATGTATTTTTAGTTTTGCATCGTAGCCAATTTCTCGGCCGCGACGGTGTAGTGTCTGCCATCGACACGCTAAGAAGTTTTGCATCTGTCATCTGAAATGTAGATGTCGTCAATTCTCGATCCTTGATACTAAGCGTGATAAGTTGAAGGTCAGTCCACCCGCAGTCATTAACTACATTATGTGAATGGCAAGCTCATTTGCCCACACTGCGCACGAGAGCGGCAGCAAAAATTGGCTTTAGTTGCCATGACTAGCAGTTGAAGTATTTGCCATGGCCGAAACCGGTCGGAAGAATCATCATCATCATCATATTTCGTCAAGATTTCCATAATTCTCAAAGGAACTGAATGTCTAGAACACATAAATAACGAGTAAAGCGCATTTTTAGTTTGTTAGATGATGATGACAGCTGTCACATGAAATGTACATACCAAATTCTTATGAAACTGTTACATATAGACCTGACCTTCTTTTCGGTTGCTATACTCTTTTTCTGTCACTTTTTTAAATTTCAATACAGCTAGATTCAACACAAGAACGTTATACAACTACTTAGATTCAATACAAGAACGTAATATGGCTAGATTCAATGCAAGAACGTGATATAGTTCTTAGCTGATTTCAATACGAGAAGTTCGAACGTAATAGGGTAATTTAGGGGGCTATCGGCCAATCTTGCGAATTTTTGATTTGAAGATAATATATTTGTATCAAATATTTAGACGAGGCTAAAGCATAAAATGATTTTGAAATCAGTAGATATTGTAGTTTTAGTTTAAAAAACTGAAAAAACCTCTATTATTCAAAAATGCTTTAAAAATAAATAAAACGATAATATATCTGAAATGAGCGAATTAGGGGGTTATCGGACAAAACATTCAGTTTTCGCCCGCTAAAACAACTACTTTTCGGCCACCATGTAATGCGTTGAAAAATAAGTCTTAGTGCTGTCAAGTAAGGATGGGTATTCAATAAAAAATTATATGTAAATGTCATGAACATTTTCTTACTCAATATTAATGTTTTTGCCATAGTTAAAAACATGATAAGCCATTATTAATAATCAAAACTAAGTAGAAAATAATATTCTGCTTCGTAAAATCTTCTTAAAAAGAAAACTTACTAATAAATTGTAATAGTAACACTAATTGAATGGCCGGAAACCAAAAAAAAGGTTTTTGGTTCCCGGCCACATTAGTAAACTCTATGCCGATAACTCAAATGTACAAATTCAGCTGTCGGCCGTCAATTTCAAAATATTTTAAAGTTTATTTATTTTAAATTATTGTATGAAGGTGCATGGCCGCCTGTTAACTAAACTGTTGCCTTTGGATATTAGAACGCTTAAAATTATATAATACGTCTGAAGCTTTTCAAAATGTAATGAAAAAAAGGATGTAAATTGAATGATTATCAGCTAGCTATCGACCAGTAGGCCTATAGCTAAATTTCCCCGAAAATTGCTTCTAGTTATCCGGACATCTAATTTTAATGCTAAATATTGAAAATTTCAAGCTTTTTAATGAAATTAACGTAAATTAGAATCACAAACAGTGACACTTTGTCAATATTTACATCCAATAAATTATAAACAACGCTGTATCTTACCTCGAAAAATGCGTAGCTCCAAGATTTTTTCACTGTATGTGCACACAACCGCACTCGCAAATTTTAAGGGGTCAATTGACGAGACACTGGAGAAGTTATAATGCTAACTAATTAAAATGTGATGGGAATAGTCGAAAAGTTTTGAAAGACACTGACTTTTCTAATAATTTACTTAAAATCTTCGGCGCAAATAACTGGGCTGTGTCCGATAGCTACTGGTGTCCGATAGCTACCAGCTAAATTACCCTATGGCTGGGATATGTGGCGGTCGTCATGCGTGGCAACCTCACTCTTAGTGGATTTGAGTTTCTCTGAGATTCCTGTAAACGTGGGTGTGTATTTGTGTGTGAGCAATATGCTCGCAATGTACTAAAAGAGCTATGTAAAGGCACCCCGCGCGCCGTCTACCTTATTTATGTTTATTGTTTGTTTGTATTATCCTTAGAAAGGCGGCTCGAACGAAATAAAAAATATATAAAGGCATTGCCTCGTGGTTGGTTAGGTTTACCACACGGCATGTAACTTTACGCCATCACCACCAGTAAACGACATTTATTTAAAATTGAAGTTAAAAGATTATCAAAATGGTTATTTACATGCATACCGTCAACCGGACCCCCTGAACAGGAAAACCCCCCAAATTTACCAGAAGTTTCATGCACTGAATATATTTGAGGTGTTTGATGGGTTTCACGCTATAGCCCTAGAATCCTGTACTTTAATAATTATTATTTATTTATTTATTTATTTAACCATTTATTGTACACAAAAACATACACAAGAACATTTTACAATGAGACAAGACACAACAGGTTTACTTATTTCTAAAAAGAAATTTCTTACAGCAAACCTACATAAGAGACATTCTATAATACGAGACGCGGATATGACGTGCACAATAGCAAAAAAAAAAAAAAAAATAACGTATATAATACGAATACTACAATACTTAAATAACTTTATGATAGAATACTTATATACCTATTAATATATAAATATATTATATATATACTACATACATACTTACATTACTATGGATATGCAAGAGAAAGATAGTGTTCTTTAACTCTATAATAATCATGCGATAAGTATCAAAAATCCTTATGTAATAGGTAGGATTCGGAATCTTCGTGATCTCGTAGCTGTTGCTACCATCGCTACGCCATAGTGGGCCCGCAGATAATAAGAATCCCGTCATGGAATGCATAATGGTCCACCCTGGGCAACGACACTATAAACTTGTGAATGAGTCCACCTAAAAATATCCACTTGAGCGGCTAGGCTCAATATGAAACCAGTTTTGAGTTTTGATTTTTTATAGATTTTAAATATTATCCACATTATCCACATTAATATTATAAATGCGAAAGTAACTCTGTCTGTCTTTCTGTCTGTCTGTCTGTCTGCTACGCTTTCACAGCCAAACCGCTGCACCGATCTTCATGAAACTTGGCACAGAGATTGCTGGCATACTGCGAAAGGACATAGGCTACTTTTTATCACCATTCGAGGGTCTGGAGTATAGATGTAGACCACCAGGTGTACCACCAGGAGCCCAGCTAAACTATTAGAGAAACAGGCATGGTTCTAAAACAAAAGTTGTTCAGTATGATGGGCCGCTTCTTTTCACAAGGACATTGAGGATCTGGAGTACCTTATGTAGACCACCAGGTCCACCATCAGGAGCCCTCCTAAACTATTGGAGATACAGAAATGGTTCCAGAACAAACGTTGTTCAGTATGATGGGAATAAGTTGAGAAAGGACATTGCCTTCTTTACCGAGGACAGAAAAACAAAAAATGTGGTACAGAGGCATAAAAATGTATTACAGTAACTTAAATTACCGTTTTATCTGTCTTATCTACTTATGCTGACCATATTAGTGTGCTCGAATCGGCACCTCTAGAGTAAGTACTCTGTTATCTACTGACTTTTGTATTCAATGGTTATAAATATTGATCTCATAGCAATTGGCCGGATAGCAAATTTTGAATTGTCCCTTTAACAACAGAAGCAAGCAAGTCATCTTTAAACAGTAGAGATAAGAACTGTTCTAATATCACTGTCACACTTACTATGAATACACATACCTACTTTAGAACTTCTGCCTAAAAAAACTATCTAACGCGGACGAAGTCGCGGGTAAAAGCTAGTATCACATAAATAAGTCACAGTCGCAATTCTAAGCCGAAAAGTTCCTTTTTGCCGTGATTCCAATTTCTTAACTTTTAGTTGCACTTGGCGTAGCTTGCATATTTTCAAAGGTTTTTAACAAGTAAATATTATTGCATTTGGTGTAGATAATCCATGGCGTAAATTAATAGTTATAAGGCTTCATTGCATTAGCGTAAGAGGCTCTTGGCGTAGGCTTTACTGACAACTAGGATGTTTACTGCAAGAATTAAAAAACTGACCTCCTTAAGCTTCATGATCTTCGGCATGCTGAAGGCGAAGAATATAACTCGCATGGTAAAGAACGACAGCCAACAGATCACGAACGAGAGCGTCATCGCTACTGGAACACAAGCATTCAACACGATAAGACATAATTATATTGTAAATTTATCATAATTAGTTTGAATATGCAGATATCACATTTTACGAGGGTTTGATTTAAACCCACGTGTATAGCGAGGCCATGAGTGCCGGCTCTCTTAGAAAGTTTGTTAATAATGAAGTTAATAAGTTTGTTAATAATGTACCTAACTTGTTATTATTAGATAGGCTGTGATGAAACAATTTTCTGTCCTGTTAGACACCAAGTTAAAAAATGACCCTACGCACCTCGGTTCCTGAGTTTTTGAACAGCATACGAAATAGGAATAGAGATTAAAGAAATTAAAGTTATGAATGACGTAAACGATAATAAGTAAAGGGTTTACGATTATAAGTAAGGGGTACTTTACGTACTTACAATTTTTTTGGTAATTCAATAAAGATAATGGTCAAGAGTTTGTGCTTCGGAGGGCACGTTAAGCCGGTTGCTGTCTTGTTAACTAAGACGGCGCGGCGGTCGTTATACAACAATTTCAGAGGGCTTCATATTTACTATAAGTTTTTAATTATATCTTGCGAAAAGCTATGGCCGAAAATGGTGACAATGAAAAGAAATAGATATATAGTATGGCTACATGAACAATTTAATAATATAGGATGAAATTTCATAATCAGTAAAATGTCGTGAAATGATCTGTAAATAATACTTAAACAAGAAATCTTTCAGACGGTGAGAATAAGCAATGGCGTGGTGCAGGTCTAACCTGATAACATCATCATGAGATTTAAAGAAGGTAAGCAAGAAGGGAGAGGTACAGTAGCTAGGAAAAACAAAAAAGAATTTATTTACATTCCTGAATACATTTTAGTTAAGAGAAACAGATTGTGGCGTATGGGCTGAAATTGTATTAACCGTGAGAATACTAAAAGCTAAAGAAGCAACTTTCTCCACAGAACGCAAGGATAAACCCACGAAAAGATTTTCGTTATTCGCTCTACAACCCTATTAAAACTAAGCGTGATACTTATTACGTTACGTTCCCAAATCTACAAGCTTTTTTGAAAAATGAGTAGTGATATACCTTTCAAATTACCAATAGAGCTAAAATTTTCGCCAACCATGAAATACAAAAAGATCTAAATGATGAATATGCGCCAAACCCGAATTAGGCGCTTTTGGGGATCGAAACAAACATCGTTGACTCTTTGTGTCCCCACCGACTAGACGAACGACCTTTCTATAAATAGTTAGTTAATTGATACAGGGAAAAATCCTCGAGTGAGCAACGGATACGAGCGCCATTTTTTGGTCGATGACTGGACGAAAAAGTGGTGATTGCTCAATTTAAACTTCCTTGACTATATAAATCTAACACAAATGTAATAAATAATACCTATCCGTTACATAAAATAGAGAAATCAATATTTTCACACAAGCGAGATTTGAATCCGGCAATTCAATTCAAATTCCATTCATGAAATTTCCCTTGGTGAGTAACTTGTGTCAACTTGGGGTTTTAATTGCTATCAAGTTTCTGACCTGAAAACTATCCTCAGCTGCGCACATCAGATTGTCAGCAGTCAATTCCCAGGGCGCGCAGGTGAGCCTAAGCGCCTTGGCTTTCCGGTTTTCTCCGCATTGATTTCTCTCCCGTGCTGACTTCCGGTCTAAAGATACGCCGGAATCTTCGCGCTTGAGGAAAAATATAGTTGGGACCAAGCTGATCATTTTCGCCGTATTTTCGACGCCGCCACCAGTCCCAAGGCCACTTTTTGTACGGCGGTCGTTTTGTCGTTCTTCGTGTGGGGCGACCGGTGGTTGTAGGGGTATTAGTGGGAAGGATAGTTTCTTCTTGTAATAACTCTATAGTAGTTGTAGGAGTACTGGTGATAGACTCCTCTTGTTGCTCTGTAGTAATGTTGGTAACCTCTGGTAACACCACGGTGGTGGTATCAGAAATATCCTCTTGTAAAGTATTGTAGAGGATGGTAGTGTCATCTTGTATAGTGTTGGAGAGGACGGTAGTGCCGTATTGTGCCATCAAAGTAGAGTCAGGAATGGTGATCGTCCCTATTTGCTCGGTACTGTTGGTAGGTACCTCTCTCAACAGCTGCACGTCGTTTACGTAGTTTGACGTAGCTTTGGTAGTGTCGTTAGGAGTACGAGGGGTATTCTGTCGTAATAGCAATACAGTGGTAGGCCTGTCTCGTAACAAATAAGGTAAAACCACTATTGTTGTTAGGGGAGGAGGCGGAGGTGGAGGCGGAGGCACGTCGTCGTAGTTGTAGGGGTCCTCTTGCATCAGCAGCATCGCTACGAGGGCGGCAGTGGCGAGTGAGGCGATTATTACCATCAGAATCAGATGTGTAGCCACCACTTTGTTTTCCAATAACTTTCTTTTTCGTTCATCTTCACGGTTAAGGTCACAGTCGCAATAATCTGACATGTTGTTTGTTATTTTACATTTTAATTTTGAAAACACAAAACGGAGTAGGTAGCCACTTTTTACAACTAAAATATCTGACAGATGGAATACATATTTTCATATACTCTATGGATGGAATGGTCCCCTCAGTAACGCTAGTTACTAGTTATTATTCTGTGCCCTCAGTCAACATGTGCTCAATCTTAATCTAAACTCCGTTTATTTAAGAATGATCAATAATGTAAACAAACTTTGTATGTAAATGACAGCTCGCAACTGTCGTTTGCATACAAAGTTTGTTTACATTATTGGTCATCCTTAAATAAACGGAGCATAGATCATAATACTGTGATTTGGGGTACATTTCTGGGGGTATAATATCAGTGTTTTCGTACAAAGTATCACAGATGGCGCGGCAGATTATAAAACAGAGTAAATGTTGGAAAACTTTTTTGATGTTTAGGTAGAAAAATAGTAATGTCAAAGCCTGGTCTCTTGACAGAGGATAACAATGGCGAAGACCGACGCGTTTGTAGAATTATAACAAATAGGAGATAGAATACGAAGAGCAGGCGGTGGTTTTTTTTTTTTTTTTTTTTATTAATGATGGGTTTGCTCTTGACTCTAGTCTAGGTCATAGGACAGAGACAGAGTCTAAGATGGAGCGAGCTCACCCAGAAGAAGCCTGTTAAGGCACTGGCACTCCCACACACTGACGGAACGCAGCAAGCTACTTGGCGCCAGACTTCGGTGAGATGGTGGTCGCGAGCCAGGCGGCTCCTTACGGAGCCTTCCACCGCTTGGTGGGTGGTGTACTATTAGCAGCGCGACCAGGCCTTCTACTACAGCGGCATGTAGACCTTGAAACAAGTACCGGAGAGGATCTATGGGCTTCTTTTACGTTACATAACAAAATAATCTTTGTCGGTGTAGTATATATGTCGCAGTATTATGGCAGAATTAGGATTTCGTCCGAAATCCTAGGATTTTGGCCAAAAGCCGGATTATGGTAAAATCGTAGACTTCATTCGACCATCGTCCTAAGTAGATCTAGGATTTCGGCCATAATCCTAGGATTTTGACCGAAATCCTGGATCTACGTAGTAATACGGTAAAACGAAGACTTCAGAACACTTTTTACAAATTTTGTAGTGACTATACACATACGTACATAAATACTTGCGGAGTATGCAGAGTTTTAATGGCCATAAACAATTTTGAGGGCTATTTTAGATAAAACGTGAATGACTATAGAAAAATAAAATGGTAATACACATGAAAACTTCCATCCGTTAGTCGCTTCTGGGTATCGTACCCGCGGGAAAGAATAGGGGTGATGCTATTTTAGGCCGTCATTACACGGAATAGTGACTATCGCCATGCATTACTATTTGTCTTTACTTTAATTTGTATTCTTATTATGCTTTTGGAGAGAAAAATAAGAACTTAAGAAAATTTTATGAAACAAAATAAAAGATAACAAAAATATTTATAATAATCAAATCAGTCTTTTATTTTTATTGATTCCAGATAGAATGTACTAATCACTATTATTATTAGGTATCTAGTCTCAACATAAAAATTACCCATTTTTCATAAACATTTAAGTGCTAACCTCTTCTAACTATGATTAATATAACAAACATTAAATAATTCGTTTTTCTGTCATTAACATAAACTTTTGAGTATCATTTCTTTCATTAAAGATTTTTCAAGTAGTAAAAACAATATTTTTCAGATAATCACATAAGTAACTGTTAATAATATTATTAGATGAGTAATAAAATAAACATTTGGGTGTCTTCTCTTTTACAAAATATAACAAGGTAAACAGAACCTCCTGTTATCATTTGCATCACCTAGAATCTAAATAAAGATTATGAATGATAGAAATAAACACTTTTCTTATTTAAAAATAAATCAGTATTTTTGGAAAGAAAACTAATTTCACATAAACAAAAAATAACATATTATTGTTCCCTCCCCGCTCATAGATTCCCCCGAATCGCGATAAATGCCATAATACTAAGCAGATCCAGGATTTCGACCAAAAACCTAGGATTATGACCGAAATCCTGGATCTGCTTAGGACGATGGTCGAATGTAGTCTAAAATTTTGCCATAATCCGGCTTTTGGCCGAAATCCTAGGATTTCGGCCGAAATCCTAATTCTGCCATAATACTACGACATATATACCACCTAGTTCCCCAGATAGTGTTTATATGCAATGGTTTACAAAAGTAGAGTCAATAATAAACAATCTTAATAATAATGTAATAATACTTGGAGATTTAAACTTACATAGTGCGTCTCTTTCTACCAAGTCATACTTTGTATTTTTCCTGAATTGTTGTGGTTTATTAGATAATAATAATGTATTGAACAAGTTCGGTCGCAAACTTGATGTTGTTCTTGTCTCCGAGCAGTTTAACGAGACCCGTGTATCACAAGACCAACTAGGATTGGTTCCGAGCGCTGACTCCTATCATCCGCCATTGGATATTACAGTTCCACTGTGTAGCAAAAATAATGGTGATCGTCTGTTGCCCAGTAATATAAACTCTTCTCGTGACTGGAATTTTTCTAAGGCAAATTTTGAATTAATGTACAACCTTTTAAGTGAAGTCAATTGGGATCCTGTCAAAACAGCTAAAAATGTGGATATTGCAGTTCAAGCTTTCTACAATATTATTTATGGAGTATTTGATCAATGCGCTCCAAAAAAAAAACGACCGAATCGATACCCGGTATGGTTCACATTAGACATTATAAAAGACAATGCGTGTAAAAATCAACTGCACCGGCAATGCAAGGCAACTAACGATAATTCAATTTATAAAACTTTTAGCAAACTAAGGGCCGATCTTAAGTTGCGAACAGCTAGTGCTTATGATGTTTATGTTCAACGTATTCAGTATAATGTAAAAAAGGACCCTAAGGAGTTTTGGAAACACATGAATAACCTAAAAACCACTGGAGGATTTGTTTCGCCGGTATCCTACCAAAACAAAATATTAGAGGGCCATGAAGCTGCGAATGGTTTCGCAACTTCTTTCTCAGATGTTTTCCTTCCTGATGAGCCAACTCTCAACGTTGACAGCATTAATTCAAGTGACAGCAGTAGAACTTCAAACTATATCCATGTTGGTTCAATAACTCGTTCCGATGTCCAGTGCGCACTGAAAAAATTAAAATCTACGTGCGCAGTTAAGTAGGACCAGATAATTTACCCGCGTATGTATTGAAAGGCTGTAAAGAATTTTTAATTGAACCAATGATCTATATATTTAATCTTTCTATTCAGACCTCTAAATATCCAAAACATTTTAAACTATCCCGAGTAACTCCCATTCCTAAAAATAAAGACAAAACCTCCGTAGTGAATTATAGATCCATTGCCATTTTACCTGCATTTGCAAAAGTATTTGAATCAGTCCTACATAGAACTATAATCCAGCAGGTCTCACCCTACATAAGTAACAGTCAACACGGTTTCCGATCAGGTCGATCAGTGAATTCCAACCTTCTTACCCTCGTTGATTTTATATCTTCTAATATGGATAAAGGCCATCAGGTAGACATAGTATACTTCGACTTTACCAAGGCCTATGACCGAGTCGACAACGACATACTTCTGAGTAAACTTTGTTGCATAGGATTCACACCTTCTCTTTTACGATTTTTTTCAGACTACCTAAGGGATCGACAACATAATATGTTCGCTATGGCTGTTACGAATCTGAGACTTATCACACTCGCTCAGGAGTCAGTCAAGGCTCTATACTTGGCCCACTACCCTTTATCTTAATGATAAATGACGTGGATACAGTTTTGCAGCACTCACTTTGTCTTCTGTACGCTGATGATCTTAAGCTTGTACGTGTTATTAAAACCCTAGATGATTGTGAAAAATTACAATCTGACATTGACTTAGTACATCAATGGAGCATCAAAAACAAACTAAACTTTAATTTTTACCCGACTACGGCAAAGCAAAAAGGAGGGTTATGATTTTGACCGTTATGTATGTATGAATGTATATATGTATGTATGTATGTGGAAACGAAAACGTTTGTTCCGTCCTAACTTCTAAACAACTTATCAGAATTTGATAAATGAGGTATCATTTGAAGCGTCTAAACAGTTCGCTGGTTATAGGCTACGTTATGTCACTATACATTACATAGGGCGCCCTCTAGAGCTAAGAATTGAAAAAGTTTATACTACTAGTAATATCGTGTTGGGTATCAAATAAAAGGGCTTAATAAGCACAGTTCAAAAAAAAATTGTTGCCGTGTTATGCCAGCTAAAAATAGCACCAACCCATTTCTTTTCCGCGGGTGTCGTATGAGGCGACTACGGGATAACGGGTCGCGACGGGTATAAGGCGACTAAGGGATACGAGGAGTTCATGTGTAGGTATTATAAGTAGGCGGCAGCTGACTACCTGTCACTTAAGTGAAACACGATTTTAAGGGTTAACCTATTAGTCTTTGATAACTTAATGCAATTACCACCCGTATCTGCAACTCGTGTAGGCGCATATTGTAACAAACAACCTGACATTTATGCAGCTGAACCACATTTATGGAGAATGTTCAGTTTCTGTGAATTGGTTCAAAATATGTGACAAGTAAATGACAACAGTTTCGTCGATCTATTGAACAGCATTAGAGTAGGGAAGTTGACAATGGAGCAATTAGCAATATTAGACACAAGAATAATTGTAAACGACACAATTGAATACGATGAAATTGTACATATATTTCCAACTTTAAAAAAACAGGTAGACTAAATTAACAAAAAATGTCAGAGCGCTTGGCATTACGAACAAAAATCTATACGATCAATGCAATAGACACTTCAACAGAGTCTAAAACATATGGACAAATACCTAAGCAAGAGTACATACCAAACGATCCAAATAGAACAGGCGGTATTAAAAAAACTATTCAAATCGGTCGGTCAGCCGTGTGGTGCCGGCAGAGTAGAATAGCACCACCCCATCTCTTCCCGTGGGGGTCGTAAAAAGCAACCGAGGGATAAATCCGACCCAAGCACAACGGTCCTGGAGAGGCCAACTCCACAATTAAACCCGGAACGGGGTCTCCGTCAGGCGCGTGTGATAGAGATGCAGCCGACCTGGCTCCACACGTATCGACTAGTCGTTCCTGCGGATCCAGCCAGGAAGGCCGAGAGGGTGGCGCAGGTCCTGGGCAGCCCTGCGTTTTCCATAATTGCGCCCCAGGCAACGCAGTGTCTTTGGAGAGGACACTTCACCCGCGTCACGCGGATACCAACACGGGAAGTGGCAGTGATCGGTTATAAGTCCGCACATATGGGCATAAGTGCGGGCGCCAGGGGTCGCTTCCGACAGTGGGAGGGTCCATCGTAGGCCCACTGATCAGTTGCCGCCCGCTCTAAATTGGGCAGCCCCCGACCAATAAAGTACTGTTCCGCTCCGGTGCTGGTTTGCTCTTTTAGGGTGTAGAGAGCACCAGCCTCAACTGGACAATCGGCGCCGTTACATTTTACACCTGCGACTAAAAGGCATAATAGAAACAATTCCCAACACCGCTTATCCATGCAATTTGTAACATGGAATGTCCGTACTATGAGGGCAGGCCTCCCTGACACCTGTGGAGGCTCTTCTACTGACGCACAAGATCTGTGTAAAACTGCCATTATCGACGCCGAACTCAACAGACTGAACATTGCTGTTTGTGCCTTACAAGAGACCAGACTCCCTGACGAGGGTTCCTTGCGTGAGACACATTACACATTCTATTGGAAAGGAAAGGACAGCAGCGCTGTGCGTGAGCATGGTGTAGGCTTGGCTATCCGCAAAGACCTCTTAACATCTATAGAGGCTCCTTGCATTATGTTGGTGCGGTTAAATACGGATCATGGATACGTAACACTTATTTCTGCTTACGCACCAACATTATCCTCAACGGATGAAGCCAAAATCTCTTCGCGGGTTAAGACCATCTGACCGCTTATACATTCTGGGTGATTTTAACCCAAGGGTTGGACAGGACAACGTAGCTTGGCCTGATTGTATAGGTAACCACGGTATAGGGAAGTTAAACGAAAACGGCCAACGTTTATTAGAGCTACTTGAAAGGCAAATCATCTCGCAAAGTATCCTGGAAACACTCTCGTTCTGGTCACTGGCATCAACTGGACCTTATCCTAACCAAAAAGAAAAATCTCCGCGAGTCCCTACACACGCGTACATTTCATAGCGCTGATTGTGACACAGATCACTCCTTGGTGGCTTCGCACGTTGTTATAACTCACATAAAGATCCACTTGTCCAAACTGCCCGGCAGGAAGAAGATCGATCCTCCCAAAACTAGGGATGATGAGTTTGTCCGAAAGTTTGAGGAGTTGGTACGCGACGAAACTGCCACCTGGGCCGTAGACGCTCCTATAGAGGAAGACTGGGGCAAAGTAAAAAAGTTACTAACAGATGTGGCTGGTACGGCTTTCGGCCACCAGAAAGTCAAAAACCAGTACTGGTTCGCTGAAAATCTCGAACACATAACACCCCTGCTCGAGTCCAAACGGCAAGCTGTGCTTACACATCGCCTTAACCCTTCCGAAAAGTCGCGTGTCGATTTTGTGGTGTGTATGCTGGCATTAAAAAGGCCCTTGGTCCTTTGCCTAAAAAAACAGCCCCCCTTAAAGAAGTGGATGGCACTATTATTACAGATGCCTAACGCCAACTCGAACGATGGATAGAACATTATATCGGTCTCTATTCGGAACCACTTAATATAATGCCGGAAGCTGCAGACTGCAAGCCAAAACTAGCTACATGGGCCGAGTTAGATGACCTTCCTACCGTAAAGGAATACCACAAGGCTGTTAAACAGCTTAAGACCGGAAAGTCTCCTGGAATATGTACTCATGCCGAAATCATCAGGCTCAAGTGCATATTACCCATCCTGCACAATCTGTTGTGTAAATGTTGGGAAGCGGGATATATACCACAAGATATGCGCGATGCTAACATCGTTACCCTATATAAAGGCAAAGGTAACCGCGGTGACTGTAACTGTTATCGTGGTATATCCCTTTTAAGTACCTATAGTAGGTAAATTATATGCTCGGTTAGTCTTATTAAGACTTCAGAAACTAGCTGATCGTGTATATCCCGAATCGCAATGTGGATTCCGCGCCCATTCCACAACAGATATGATCTTTACACTTCGCCAACTTCAGGAAAAGTGTAGAGAGCAGAGAACACTTCTATTTGTGGCGTTCGTAGACCTTAACAAAACCTTCGACACCGTTAGCAGAGAGGGCCTTTACACTGCACTTGTAAACATCGGGTGCCCGCCAAAACTTCTGAGGCTCGTTTAATCCTTCCATATGGACGTGAAAGGATCTGTTGTTTTTAACGGCAATACATCCGAGCCTTTCTAGAGGTGTTCGCCAAGGCTGCGTGTTGGCTCCTACCCTGTTATGCATGGTCAAACATACATACATACAAAGATAAGATTATGATGAGTGCATTTTGTTTAATTAACGAGTGATGTTTACTTGTGAATTGCTAGCTGCCAGTTTGCCTTACCTAATTATGTTGTGCAAGTTTACGATATCACCTACTAAGCACTAGAGTAGGTGGCATACGTCCACGGCTATCACCTATAAACCACAATATTTTTTTATTAAATATACATTTAAATATATAATTATATGTAATATCTTCGTATAAATTTCGTGGACTACAGATATTAAATTGTTTGTAGTTAATATTCCAGATATCTTGTTTCTTACTTTTTAGAGCGCAATATCTCAGTAGTCGGGTGTTAGTTTTTGAACTGGTTTTTATGTATGATTGCGTCTAGATTGCAGGCTAAACCATCTGATTATCTGTAAAAAAATATGGTTCCGTGCTTTGGAGGGCACGTTTAACTGTCGATTGCTATCTATGATTTGACTACAGATGCCACACGTTGACCATGTCAGAGGCTTACCAGCAGTAGTAATATTAAAGTACTCCGTAAGAAGTGAGCCGCGCGCACACCGCGCGTGACATTACTCTGTAAACCCTACCATTTTTTTATTTTATTTAACTTTATGCACAAAAATTTACACTTACTTAACGCCAAAGGTGTTGTCTACCTTAGGGCATGTGGAAAGGGTCAAGGCAGGTGTATAAAACAAAACAAAAATAATAAAAATAACTCAGTAATATGTACGTACGTAAAATAAAAATAAACAATAAATACTACACATATATTATGTCGGCGTACATCAAAATAAGTGCAATACGTCACAATCACGCCACCTGCGCGCACAGCTGCGAGCGCGTCTTGCGCGCGCCCCACCAAGCGCGCCACACGCTACGCACCGCTACGGCTAGCAGCTGCGTGCTACGGGCTGCCTACGCGCCAATCCCTGTCGGTGGCTACGCGCTACGGGCTACCTACGCACCAATCCCTGCCGGTGGACTGCGCTACGCGCCCTACTGCTAGTCGTAGCGCCCCCAACGCGCTGCTACTATAAAACGGCTTGCTGGCGGTGCAGTGGGACACTTTTTTGCTAGACGCCGATTAGTGCGGACCGGAAAGTTGTTTGTTAAATAATTAAGTTTTAATTAATTACTTATAGCTTTCTTCAATAAAATAATTGCTTTTTCAGTTATTGAGTGGTTTCATTGCTTAGCTGATACAAATAACAAAATCTGACGATGGATAATGGTACTGGAGAGGGTCTTACGGCTGGAGAGGACACTGGTTTGGGTTCTGATTTGACATCAGAAGTGGGATTCGAACCCACGCCCACAGAAGTGGACTGCGACACCGCCTCGCATATGTGAATGCTGTTTCTGAAAACAGCATTAAGGGCCTGCCTCGAACTTTTAAACGTCCCTTTCCCACTAATGTCAAATCCTGTGTGTGAAAACAGAGCGGAATCGCCATAATTACACGATTTTTCACCCTTTCGTAAATTTCTCGCCACATAAACAAGTAATCAAAAAACTGTACGACAAGAATCTAGTAATGTACAAGACGTTTCGTAGTCGCAAAAATAATGTGTTATGTTCATTAGATTGCTATACACTACGCAAAAAAGTGTATAAATAGACCAAACAGTTGGTGAATACGATAAACACCTTATTTTTATGTATAATGATTTTTCATTATATTATCTAGATTCTTGTCGCAGGAAAACACGATTAAAGAAAGTTTACTCGATAGGTTTATTTTTCTAAGCTTGGTCTATTTTTACACTTTTTTGCGTAGTGTTTAACAATCTTATGAACATAACACTACATTTTTGCGAATACGATACGCCGATGAATAGGCCCTGTTTACAATTAAAATCATGCCTTTATGTACAATTAGTTCCAATAATTACTTTGTGTCAATTTGATAGCATAATAAACCGTGATAATAAACTTTTACAGACACAAAAGTCCACTGCTGGCTATGAACGTCCCCTAATTTAGGGGTATTAGGCCATACTCACCACATTTGGAGGCGGATTGGCGAGCGCAGTGTAAGTTCACAGGGAACGTGCTGCCCATTCCCTGAATTCATCCCTTAGTCGCCTTTTACGACATCCACGGGTAGATATGGGGTAAATACTATTCTAATCCGGCACCACACGGATTACACTTGCATTTTAGTAAAAACAAAATTCCTTGCAACACGTTGGATACAGTTATGTTTCCAAATATTTAATAAGAAGATCGGACATTTCTTTGCTATGTATTAAAAGAATGCTTCTAAAACATAAAAAATTCTGTTAGGAATGTAATTATTTTAAAAGTACAAAAACATTAAAATTATACCTACCAGGGTTCAAAAGCGCGGCTTCTCACCAGGACCAATAACACACTCCATGCGAACACCAACAGCATCGCGGAATCAACGTCTAACGCTGAATGAGATTTTCTGAGTTGAACATGTGTATAAAATACTCTTTTAGGGTTCCGTCATAAGAATAGATAATAATACTAGCGTATAGAACCGAAACTCCTTTGTCTGGGCCCCAAAAGCCGCGCTTTAAATACCTACTTCCCCCCGCAGCCCGTAACGCCCCGCACTCTCCCGCGCTTTAAGTCGGGGCTGTCACGTGCCAATAATTTTATTCCAGACTAGCGGCCAGTCAAGCGGTTGCGACCGCTGCTAACAGTTTTCCCGTGGGAACAAAATATTTACCCGTTTTAAAGTCTTACTTTGCCATTTTATTGTTAATAGGTAGGTACAGAACTTTAAAATAGGTGCAAAAATGGCGCCGTGTGGTGCCAGATTAGAATGGTGCCATTTTTATTGTAAAACGCGTTCTCCCTTTGAATACAACACCTTGCACTCTGCTCGCTAATCCATTCGCCAAGCGTGGTGAGTAGGTAGGTACACACGAAGTGGTCTAAACCTGCACAGCCAGACAACGCCATCTTTTAACGACAAATTGAATTAATTGAATACCATTATAGACACATTAAAACACACACATTGACTGGCGCGCACACACACTAGAATTTAAGACGCGCAGTTTGATGACTAATAATAATTTAAACCTTAATTTCGCTGCTTGC
Organism: Tuta absoluta; assembly: GCA_027580185.1. NCBI lineage: Eukaryota > Metazoa > Arthropoda > Insecta > Lepidoptera > Gelechiidae > Tuta > Tuta absoluta. Next base: position 6,509,064 of record JAQAHW010000008.1, read on the forward strand.
ATCACAGCAGTCGTAGCTCAATGGTTAACATAGCGGACTTTGGAAACAGGTAGCTAAGGATCGAGTCGTGGTTGGTCGCAGGTCTAGGCCTGTTTTTTTTTATATAGGTTATACTTACTATTTTTTAATGATTATTTTGCTGTTGCTGATAAATTTTTATACTTATCTGTGTGTGTGATATCGAATAAATATAGTAGTTTTGAGGATATAAGGTAAAATGAATAAAACTACCATAATATTTATCAGTTAGGTATTTATTTTGGTTTTTAACTATTCAATGATATTGGGTTGGGTTGCATAATGTTTGTTAATGTGCAACAATAAATAGGTATGTCAAAGTGAATAAACATGTTATAAATGAGATAACGAGGTAGCCTCATTCCTGCATTTATTGTAACAATAACATCACTTAACATATTTTTTATTGGTAACACATTAAGCCTAAACTGAACCAGGGGATCAATTCATTTACATTCTTCGTTAGATTGTGTAAACAAAGTTAAATAATTATGCAGAATAATTAGGTATTAAGTGACAGGTTAAGTTGGTATTTTGATTGTTTGAGAGCTTGAACAGTTTCAGAAATTAACTAAGCAGTAAGTATCGAATAAAATAAATCTTCTGCAAAATTCCCAACCCAATATATTAATATCTACCTATTTAAATATTTCAATTTAATAATAATTTAATTTTAATTTAAACGGCTTGGCATGCTAGCTACCATGTTCGAACACATTGGTTTACCACGCATGGACTCCCAGGTGAACATGGCTAAGTCGCGTAAATTTTTCTTGGTCCTGACTTCAGATGGGTCCCAGTTAAGGACCATTTGACCCCATAAATTTTCTATGGGATTTAAATCCGGACTCTTTGACGGCCAGTTAATAACAGTCACGTCGTGCTGGGTTCGCAACCAATCCTGGACGATACGGGCTTTATGCACAGAGCAATTATCATGCACAAAATAAATGTATTGATTTGGGTAAGGCAATACGCACTGTAGGCATCATTACGTCCTGCAATATTTCCACATAACTCTCGCTAATGAACCTTCCTTCTATTTCAACTAGTTTTCTAGGTCCCATAGAAGACACCACAGTCCCACTCATTCTATTTGGGAGAATGTGAATTGGTCTGTAACGCTTGCCTCTCCAGCGCCATAAAATCTTGCGTCCAATCTGTATCCGATTTAAAAGCTTTTTCATCAGTGAATATTACTACATTATTCTCCCAATCAAAGTTTCTATAAATATATGCAAATCGGACTCGTGCTTGTTGATGAGCAGCTGACAGCAAATTTTTTGAGCTGGCTGATAACAACTTATACCAGCTGCGTGTAAATGGGTCCTTACAGTTTGTAATGTCACTCCGAACTCCGTTGCTGTTGAGCGAGTTGACAAGAATGGGGTATTAGCATGCTTGGCAACTATCCCTCGGTGACGCGCTGATGCATCCGTGAACATCACGGCCTTACGACCTTTCCGGGCAGGCAGGATGTCACCGGTATCGGCGTAACGTAACCCACAGCGTAACAGTTCTTTTCTGTAAGAAAAATACCTAGTCAATCTACAAGTATTTAATGTAGGTAAATGCCAATAATAATAAATAGGAAACTAAGTAAGTAAATATAATAAGCAATCTAATACCTATTTAAACATTTTAAATAATGAACGTATGGCAGGTAGTATGTAGTAGGTATCTTTATCTAGAAACTTAATGTTTGGATAATATGAACGACCTGACCTGAAGCATTTGCGCTAATTTTGTAAAATAAAAATATTTAACTTACATTTAATTGAAGACGTCGAGAAATTTCATAATACTAAGATTATCTTCATATAGCACTATGATCTTTGCTCTAAGCACTGTATGTAGACAAAGGAGCATACTATAGGTAGACATAATTACGATAAAATGATAGCAAACAACAACACAAAGAAACATCGAAAGCTAACGGTTAGATACGTAGGCAGTAGTCGATACAGATCAGATGACTGTGCTTATTACTTACCGTCTAATAGTTATAATGATTATGTGCAATACCCACAAACATCATTCATTCAAAATAACAAATGGGCCGTTAACTAAAAATTATCTTACATATAAAAAACAAAAACATAAAACAATACACATGGGGGGCGGGATCGACCCAGTGTCCTACCATAATTTTAACTCGCTCTAAATCCAGACGCATACTATATCGGCTATGCCAGCTGTGACGAGTGCATCGAATTTTTAAACCACTTAACTACTTACCTATGACGTCCTACCGACCCTTGCTATAATTTGTAAAGTGCGAATATGATGTATGCGGCTGCGCATGATATGCGTGCGCGTAAAACAGGTTCTCTGAGTTCTGCCGGCTCAGAGGTATTTGATTTTTATTATAGATGGCGTTATTCGTAGTTTTAGTTAGACCTGTGCAGCCTATTCATTTGCGCACTGTACTTATGGCAAATAGGTACCACCCGAGTAGAAGGAGGCCCATGTCCAGTAATGGAATTTGTGGCTCTTATTACGTGGCTGTTATATTAGTTATAGTTGGTGCAATATTTAAAGTCATTGAGGCGGGTGGCGTGGCAAACACGATATAACTTACCGAAATTTTGAGGTTACCAGGTATCGAACTTGCTAGTTGACTGTAAACTGATTAATTACGGAACCCTATAAAAAGCATTTAACTAAAAAACAATAGGCATCTAAAGCCTGATTGTCGAAACAGACCTAGGTACTTATTGTACCTATTATACACACATATCACGCCTATAATCCCTTGCGGGGTAGGCAGGGCGTTAACAGCCGCGAAAAAGGGCCATTTACACCACGTTTGACAAATGTTTGAGGGTTATTTGGAATATTGTGTATCGCTATAGTGACAGGTTGTCAGCCCATCGCCTAAAATTGCAATACACACCCTCGAGTCCCTAAGTCGCCTCTTACGACTCCCACGGGAAAGATATGGGGTGATGCTATTCTAAGCCGGCATCACACGGCGCCTGTACCTATTATATTGTACTTATTCAAATGAACTTTTTGTTGCAGTCGAGCAGTGATAAGTAGGTACCTACTTACCTACGTTAAAAAACATACCTACGATACGAATGTGCTTATTTATCATTATCAGCTAAAAATGACTTAGGCACCTAGGTACTTTACATTAGAAAATGGAAACTAGGTACCTACGTAAGTAAAAATAGGAGTACACACAACATTTACGTATAATAACGAATGGCAGGTACCTAGGTATTTACTGTAAAATCATCACTTACCTTGGCTCATCTTTAGGCAAATTAAAAAAACTTAGATGCGGAGTCTTCCTCGCATCACTTTTGCAGCCATACACACCACAATAATTCGGCATTGCAAAATTTTTCACAAATTCGACCCGCACGACGAACGTTTCCGCGGCGAAGCGCACTCCCGACTGAATTATTCGCTAAGAGACAGCCAGACGGATTGACCTTGAGCGCGTCTGGAGCGGGAGTGTCATCTCTATGTGATTTCTACTCTATGGTTCCGTATATCACACGTGTTTCTTTATTTACGCGTAGGATATTGCAAGTTTTGACTCCTAACATCCTCGAGCATTTCGTGTATGATAGTAAAAAATTTGTTTACCATTTAATTTGCTTTATCATCATCATATCATACTTTTATTGTCAATGTGATCGCCACTGTCGTTCGGTTGCAAAAGAAATGCACTATAAAAACCATTAGTGAGTAAAAGAAGTCAGTAATATTATTACAGTTCTCCTAAAATTTAAACAATTATACTTACCCCATCTTTTGTTAATGGTTTTAATGACTGTTGTGGGTGTAGCTGTTATTGAGTACGATGCTGATTAAGGGATAGTTTCCAGCTAGGTAACTAGTTCAATAGGTTATGATAACTTTCCCCAAGAATTCAACTAGAAAAATATTTATCTGAGTCATTTTCAACAACTGCATATTTTTGTCAATTTCGGTGGATTTTTTGATTTTCTGCTTTTTTGATGTTTTTTGTAACTGTAAAGCAAAAGATACTCATTTTGAATATAATATATTAACAGGGAAATATGTAACAATAGTATTTAGTGAGTTATTTGGGTCACCGAAATTGCCTTGTCACCGAAATTGAATTCATGCCACCGAAATTGGGTTTGTGCCACCGAAGTTGCAATTGTGCCTCAGATCCTCCTATGCTGAAACCTGATGGATCGCTGGCTCACTCTGCAAGTGAGAAAGCAAATTTGTTTGCGTCCCTGTTTGCAAGCAACTCACGGCTGGACTCTGGCTCCAAGCAACCACCTACTGTACCTCGTTGCTATTCTTCGATGTCGGAGATCGCAGTACACACTAAAGAGGTTCGAAGAGTATTGTGCATTCTAGACGTGAACAAAGCCAGTGGACCTGATGGCATACCAGCGAGAGTATTAAGACTATGTGCGCCTGAAATGTCTCCTGTGCTGACACGCTTGTTCCGCCGCTCTCTTAAAGAAAGAACGGTGCCGGGGGCCTGGAAGCTTGCTAATGTGCAACCAGTTCCCAAAAAGGGCGACCGTGCCGACCCTGCCCATTACCGTCCAATTGCCATTACCTCCATCCTATGCAAGGTCATGGAGAGGGTACTTAACAGTAAGTTGCTGACCTACCTTGAAGACAATGATCTTCTCAGTGACCGTCAATATGGCTTTCGCCGGGGGCGGTCTACTGGTGATCTTCTTGTGTATGTCACGCACTGCTGGGGCGAAGTCATCGAGAAAAACGGCGAGGCACTTGCCGTTTCACTCGATATCTCGTAGGCGTTTGACAGGGTCTGGCATGCAAGTCTGCTCAGTAAGCTTCCTGCTTATGGCATCCAAGCTGATTTTTGTACTTGGATTTCAGACTTCCTTAGTGAACAGTCCATCAGAGTAGTCATTGACGGCTGCTTCTCTGACCTAATGGCCATTAATGCCGGAGTTCTTCAGGAGTCTGTTCTCTCTGCAACATTTTTCCTGCTGCACATCAATGACCTCCTTCAGCATAGTATTGTTGGATACACAGATGATAGTACTGTTTAAGAGAGATACTTTACAGGTGCAAGAATCAGTGGGTCTGAAATACGTTCGTTAAGAAAGGCCATGGTAGAGCGAACAGATCTGACCTTAAGTCTTGTCTCCCAATGGGGCGACGACAATCTGGTCTCTTCCAATGCCACCAAAACACAGGCGTGTCTTTTCACTGCAAAAAGGAGTCCTTTCGACTGTACATCTACTTTTCGGGGTACATCTGTCTCTGTCACTGACAGGTTTGAGCTTCTAGGCATGGAGTTGACATCAAATCTAAACTTCGGCGCGACCATCGAGTACAAAGCTCAAACGACGGCTAAGAAGCTGGGCATCATGAATAGAGTGAAGCGATACTTTACGCCTGGACAGCTTTTAAGTCTTTACAAAGCACAAGTCCGATCCTGCATGGAGTATTGCAGTCACCTTTGGGATGGCTCAGCCAAATACCTACTTGTCGCTCTTGACTCGGTGGAACGCAGGGCCAAGAGGGTCATAGGCGACAAAAAACTGGTGGACACCAAGCTACATAGCCTGGCACGTCGCCGCCTGTTTGTCGGTTTTTTACAGATTGTACTTCGGAGAGTGTGCTCAAGAGCTTCACGACCTTGATCCACCAGCTCCCTTCTACCATCGGACATCCAGAAGCACCGCCGGATACCATCCATTCCTGGTTGCCATTCCACCAATTCGGACTAAGCGCTTCCAGTCATCATTTATAATGCGCACTGCTAAAGAGTGGAACTCACTACCTGCGTCTGTGTTTCCAAACGCATACAACCCTAATCTCTTCAAAGTAAGAGTGAACAGGCTTCTTCTGGGTGAGTTCGCTCCATCTTAGACTCTGTCTCTGATCTATGACCTAGACTAAAGTCAAGAGCAAACCTATCCTTATTAAAAAAAATGCCTTGTTTGGCTGCTTACAAATGGATGGCATTGTGATTGTGATATGAGATAGCAGTAGACCTCTGTTATCGGCAGCCCTCCACACCTGTTAGCACCTGCCGGTCGACAAATCAACTAAAACCTGCAACTACAAATAGTAGCCACGTCTTCGACTATCGCTGACGGGTGTCAATGACTGAGCAGGAGGACCTTGCGGGAGCGCCGGGCTGGAGGGCCACGAGGGATCGTCGGGCTGGATGACCACGATGGATCGCCGGGCAGGAGGCCCTCGCGGGAGCGCCGGGCTGGAGGGCCACGAGGGATCGCCGGGCTGGCTCAAAACTTCACTGCTAGACATGGGCCTCTCCCTATCAGGAGTCTTGCCATCCTCTACACGCTCGGCTGGCGCTCAAACAAACGACCTAAAGCGACCGCATTTTACAGGCTTTTTCGATCTGTATACCCCGCAAGGAGTGAAAGCGTGATATTTCTAAATATATTTGTAATTTGTATCAATTGAGCAAATTCGGTGGAGCTTTGCAATTTCGGTGGGCTTCTAGCAGCCATAAAAGCCACCGAAATGTGCCCACCGAAATTGCAAACTAGTCATTTATTTAAAAAATATACAAAAGTATCAAGGTTATTCCAGTTTGCAATTTATATCTCAAAAGTGTACCTAAAGGCTATTTAGAATGCATTACTGTAATATTCTTAAACCTTGAGGAAACATTTTAATCCCGAGCACCGAAATTGCAAAATTTTGTTCCGAGTAAACGGAAATAGTTTACTAACATTTTTGGCGGGAAAACGCAAAGAGGTAGTGCACAATCGTTTATACTGCGCGTGAGTGCTCGGCTGATCCTAGTGGGGAAGGGGTTTTAGGTCTGGATATACTCAACAGTGTGAGCAGGGAGCGTCGAAACAAAATTGCCACCGATATTGCTATTTTTGCTGGGACAAATCTAGTTTTGACATAGTTCATAAACTTTTCATCTAAAAATTTAATTTTTTATAATTTCTCGTAGGGTCACTAATCCTTAACATAATCACAATTAATTTTCCTAAATATGTTGGACATAATTTTCCTGAGAGATGAATATGTTGTGAAAAACGGATTGGGGACAAGCCACCGAACATTGAAATTCGACACTTACTATTTTTTTTCTAAAAACATAATAACTGTCCAAACATTATTTATATGTCTTCATATCAGAACAAGTGTCTTTTATTTTGAAAAAAAATATTATAGTCATATCTGCAAAGCGTCACCTCGTTTTCAGCGAAGACATGAAAAATTTCCGCTTGAGAAATCCACTCATCTATCATATTTATCTGGCGCAGTCTTTCTTCTCTTAAACCTTGATAAAGCGATGGGAAGAATGTTCTTACCTAAAATTAGACCTTAACTACCCACAATAGATCAAAACCAATTTACATGCTGTCCGTGACGGATTTAGTTTCAAAATTGTATTGTGATTTTTTTATTACTTACTAGCGGCCGTCCAGCGATTGCAGTTCAATTTTTCATGATAGTTTTAACTGTGATAATATAATCCCTCTAGAATCATTAATGTTACTGATGGTCCTTTTTTTCTGTTAACTTTAGAGCATGCATTAAAAACAATAGGTACACTTCGCGAAGTTACATCGTCACATAAATTACTTGTTTTATTAAATTTAGTTCACATTTTTCCTTAATTTAACATTGAAACATTAGGTAATTATAACATGAGATTTCACTCCCCATACAAGCGCCACATAGTTTTTAAACACCGCTCGAGAAAACCCCCTTATAGATCAAATGCCGAGTAATCTACACAAGACAATTACGTACAAATGCCACTCTGATTCCTCTCAACTTAGACACTAGCCGAATCTGAACGTTACTAAACCGCAGATATTATATCAATAGACATTGGTGTTTTTGGAGATCGTTCCTTCTTGAACCTGGAGTTCCACAGAGCCTGAAAAAGAATAAAACTGGTCACTACAACCGCTGTCGTTGAACGTTGATGCAAAATGCATACACAAAATCAAATCCGGATTTACATAATCGACCCTAAAGTAAGTAATGTCATCTTTTGGCGTTTGAACACATTTTTAGGGCTCTCTGAAGAACTCTCAGAACTCTGCAATTTAAGCCCCGGGACTTTGAAATCTGTATCTGACTATTTGGTGGGGAGCTGGGGCTCACCCGGGGTTCAAACACATATTATTAAGAAGTATATTAAAAAAAAATCTTACCTTTAATGCGTTCCTAAACTTGGTTGACTTCAAACTGAAAAGCACGGGGTTGAGCACCATGCCGAACCACGAGTTCAGCGTCACCACGTGATATATTATGCCAAACCACTGAAAAAGCAATAAAATTTTGTTCATTAATTTTCCGTGGACCTTTAAAATTAAAGATTGTTCATAATCTGAAGAATCAAAATTCTTCAGTTTGAAATGAAATTAGCTTTTTTCCATAGAGGATAGTACTATAGAAAGTTAACTTGAGCCTTTTTTCGATTCTCACGATTGTCACTTGTTAAGTAGCTAGGGTTGCTACTGTCACAAATAACGTGCGGCGTGAGGGGTGGCAAGTGTGAATATTGATTTTCGCATGGAGTTAATATTTCAAAATGGCAACCTTGCAAAATATCTAAGATACAAAATAAAAAAGTCGCAAACAGTCAAAAAGTGCAAAAATTATCGTTACTAAACTTCAATCTAGCAGAATGACTAAGTAGCAAAATGTCAAAGTGGTGAAATAACAAGTAGTTTTGAATTTAACAGCTGTCATCTGAAATGAGCTTTTGAAATCGTTTATTGGGTCGTTCGACGACTCGGAATATTAAATGTAGATTTCGTCAGGCTCTAGTCTAGCATGAACAGTTTCGGAGATAAACGCGTTTTAAGTTTGACAACAGACAACTAAAATTTAGATTTTGTCGAGGCCTGCAAGTTCCTGAAACTGATAGTCTAGCATGCAAAGTTGTCAAGCATAATGCATTTTTAGTTTTTCATCTGTCATCTGAAATGTAGATATCGTCAATCCTCGATCCCTGATTCTAAGCGTGATAATTTGAAGGTCCTTCCACCCGCAGTCATTAACTACAATTATGTGAATGGCAAGCTCACCTGCCCACACTGCGCACGAGAGTCGCAGCAAAAATTGGCTAAAGTAGCCATGACTAGGTGTTGAAGTAGTTGCCATGGCCGAAATTGGTCGGAAGAATCATCATCATCACCATCATATGTCGTCAAAGGAACTGATTGTCTAGAATACATAGTTTACGGGATAAACGTATTTTTAGTTTGTTAGATGATGATTATGACAGCTGTCGTATGAAATAATAATAATAAAGAGCCTTTATTGTACATAAAATATCTCAACAGTAACAAACGTGAGGATGAAAATATAATTATGTATCAAAAGGTGGGAGGCTCAGTTATTGCAGAACAGGTTACCAAAGACCACCTGCCTGCACTGATTTTTAGCTCCGACCTTCTCATTTCAAAAATAAACATATTTTCCGAGGGTGAAGTTGATGACAAACACTAGTTAAGTATAATAATACAAACATTAATTAAAATTATAATTATAAGAAAAAAAAATAGGCAAAAATAACTTTTTGTTTAGAGTGTGTGTATGTGAGTGTGTGTATGTGTGTGCGTGAGTGTGCGTATGTGTGTTTTTGTGTATGTGCAGAGAACAACACATTGTGGTGTGCATTAGAAACGTGGCGAAAAGTAGCCCTGGATACTGGTCTTTTGGTTGAATAACAAAATGTATACCAGATTCTTATGAAACTGTTCCATATAGACCTGACCTCCTTTTGGCTATACTCTTTTTCTGACACTTTTTTAAATTTCAATACAGCTAGATTCAATACGAGAACGTGTTAAGTTTATTAGCTGATTTCAATACGAGAAGTTCGAACGTAATATAATATGTCTGGGATACGTGGCGATCGTCATGCGTGGCAATCTCACTCTTAGTGGATTTGAGTACCTCTGAGATTCCTGAACAACATCGGCACAAAAACTGAACAACAACTGAACAACATCTGAACAACATCGGTACAACAACTAAACAACATCTGAACATCAACTGAACATCAACTGAACAACAACCGAACATTTACCATACAACAACAACTGACAGGTGCGGCGGAAGATGGCGATTTTACTATTGACAAAAAAAAAACTTCGTTTCATTTCTCAACTTTATCGACGTAAGAACTTTCTCATTAAGGCATTACGCGTCTGTAATTTCCATTAAACTGTAATTTATATAGGCAGAATGCATAAAGCAGGTCTTTATACAACTGTTTTCAAATTCATAATTCGAACATTATGAGACGAGTGTAGATAAAATATATAAAGGCACTGCCTTGGGTCTGACTAGGTTTACCACACGCATGTAACTTTACGCCACCACCACCAGTAAACGACATTTGTTTCAAATTGAAGTTAAGATTATCAAAATGATTATTTACATGCATATCACCCCTGAACAGGAAAACCCCCCTAATAGTCCAGAAGTTTCATGCACTGAATAAATCTGAGGTGTTTTACGGGTTTCACGCTATAGCCCTAAAACCCTGTACGTTAATAATCATGCAATAAGTGTTGTGTAGGTATACTTATACCAATAAACCAGTGTGCAACTAGCTACCGGCCTTGTCACTCGCGTCCCGCTCCGCCCTTAAATATAACGATGAAATCGAGCAGAAGTCTTACTCGGACATAGTAAAACTTCTGGACGCACATTTTATTCCCAAGCGCTCTGTTTTTGGAGAACGTTCGAAGTTCTATTCGGCGATGCAGGGTAGTGACGAAACACATAACCAGTGGGCTGCACGGTTGAGAGGTCTCGCCGCGCATTGCAGTTTTAAGAACATCGAAGAAGCACTACTCGACAGATTTGTGATGGGTATGACACCGAGTCAGGAACGCGATAGGCTTTTCGCACATGAACTCGACGAGTTAACCTTGAGCAAAGCGGTCAGTTTAGCTGAGACCATACGGTGCGCGCGGGCTAGCGCTGCAGCAGCATCTACGTCATCCGGTCAAGAGTGTATACTTAAAATAGATAAAAGTGCAAAGAGTGGAAATAACAAGCAGTGCAAAGTTTGTGCTCGTTTTCACGGTTCGTCTACATGTCGTTTTGCTAATTATACGTGTAGGCGCTGTAAGGTCAAAGGTCACCTTCAGAAAATGTGCCCCATGAAAAAAATGAATTACGTAGGTCATGGTCATGAGAGTGTGGATGACGACGGCGATGATGGTGAGTGTTTGACATTTTATAACATTCGTTGTTCTGATGGTAAACCAATGACTGAGACGGTGTGTATTCAGGGTCAAAGGTTATTATGTGAAGTAGACAGCGGATCGGCTGTTACAGCGGTATCAGAAAAAACTTATTATGAAAAGTTTGCGAATGTTCCATTGTCACCCACTGATAAGAGCCTAGTAAGTTATACAGGGGGTAGTTTGGAGACAATTGGAGTAGCAAAATTAACGGTTCAATATTTGGAAGAGTTAACAACTTTGAACGTGTATGTTGTTAAGAACGGCGGACCACCCTTGCTCGGTCGGGACTTTATACGTGCTTTTCACCTTGAGTTAATCAAAGTAAATTATTGCGGAACAAACGAAGATTTATTAGCTGAATTTAGTAAAAAGTATTCAGTCGTGCTATCGCAAAAATTAGGTTGCTTTAACAGATATAAAGTTAAGTTACATGTAAGGCCGGACGCCAAACCAGTTTATTTTAAAGCGCGCCCCCTGCCTTTTGCTTTGCGAGATAAGGTGGACGCAGAGTTAAAGCGCCTAGAAGAGCTTGGTGTTATCAAACCGGTTACCCATTCGGAATATGCTTCCCCGATAGTGCCTGTATTAAAAAAAGATGGTTCCGTACGAATTTGCGCAGATTATTCTGTCACAATTAATAAGCAGTTAATGGTAGAAAAATAACCATTACCTACCGTGCAAGAATTATTCGCTAAATTACACGGGGGAAAGCAGTTTAGCAAACTTGATTTATCTATGGCCTATAATCAGTTTGTAATTGACGAACAATCACAACATTATACCTGCATTAATACTCACCGGGGATTATTTAATTACACGCGTCTTATCTTTGGCTTATCTAGCGCGCCTGCCATATTTCAACGTGCGATTGAATCGGTAATAGGTAACATGGAGGGAGTAATATTTTTTCCAGATGATATATTGATAACTGGTGCCGACAGGGAACAGCATTTAGAGAGGCTAAATAAGGTGTTGCAATGTTTACAAGATGTTGGATTAGCGTTGCAAAAAGAAAAATGAGATTTTTTTCAAAATGAAATAAATTATTTGGGTTATATTGTGGACAGGAACTGTATTAGGAAAAATCCAGATAAGGTGAATGCTATTCTAGTAGCAAATGCTCCCAAAAACGTGAACGAATTACAATCATTTTTGGGATTAGTTAACTACTATCGGAACTTTGTTCCAAATGCGTCTTCTATACTAAGTCCATTACATTCACTTTTGCTTAAAGGGGCTAAATGGGAGTGGACCAGTGCTCATCAGCAAGCTTTTGTTTTAATTAAGGAAATGTTGATGTCGGATAAAGTGTTGGCGCATTTTAATAAAGATGCGAAAGTTATACTGACGGTGGATGCCGGGCCAAACGGGCTAGGAGCCATATTGTCTCAGGTCGGACCTGATGGAATGGAACGTCCGGTATCGTACGCTTCACGTACGCTCACTAATGCAGAAAAAAAAATATGCTCAGACCAGAAAGAAGCGACTGCAATCATATTTGGGGTCCGTAGGTATCACCAGTATCTGTATGGAAGATCAACACCGTTTATCTTACGAACGGATCACAAACCGTTGACTATAATATTTGGGAATAAGCGAGGTATACCTGAGGTTACTGCCAATCGCCTTCAACGTTACGCGATTTTTTTAAATGCATAAAATTACGAAATTGAGTATATAACTAGTGCTGCTAATAGTGCCGATACTTATCGCGGGCAGTACCGGTTTTGAAGGAGGAGGGCGGCGGCGGGGGGAATAACCATGACGTCACCGCTTACGTCAATTTCGTTACAGAAGGGAGCATGCCGGTCACTCTGGCCGATCTATAGCGGGAAACTGCGTCTGATCCAATTTTGAAACGTGTGGCGCACTATGTAATTAATGGGTGGCCACGAAAAGTTGATGACCCTGGCATTAAACCATTTTTTTATATCGTACTGAATTAGCTATGGAAAATGACTTACTAATGAGGGGCCACAGGGTTGTTCTACCAAGTAAGTTACGCGACACTATAATTACCGAGCTTCATTCGTCACATTTTGGAATCGTAAAAATGAAATCAGACGCGCGCGCGCGGTTTTGGTATCCCGGTATAGACGCAGCTTTAGAGCAAATTGTGGGCAGGTGTAGCGTATGTGTACAGTTGAAAGCATCTCCGCCTCGCGTTCCGCTTGCACCGTGGCCATATCCACCGTATAAATTTTACAGATTGCATTTGGATTTCTTTGGGCCGGTCCTAAATAATATGTATTTGGTGATAGTCGATGCATATTCCAAATGGGCTGAGTGTTATTGTATGAACACGACCACGACAACGAAAGCAGTGTTGGTAAAGCTGTGTGACTTTATGTCCCATTTCGGTATTCCGGAAATTATAGTTAGTGACAATGGAGCCGCATTCTCTTCGCAAGAATTCAAAGAATTCTGTTTGTTAAATAATATCACTCATTATTTTTCACCTGCTTACCACCCCATGAGTAACGGTCAAGCGGAAAGTACAGTAAAGATAATTAAAAAGGGTTTAAAATCTATTCTTTTGTCAACTAGAAATAATGACACTGCACAAACAAAGTTGGCAAAGTTTATGTTTGATTATAGAAATTCTACTCATAGTACAACTGAATTATCGCCGGCTCTGATGGTTTTCGGTCGGAAACTTCGCTCACGCTTAGATTTTGTAACAGACCATGTACAACCATCGTCCTCGTTATCCAAACTATCGGATCTAATCGAAAAAAAACAGTCCTCACAGGTTAAAATTTATGGTGGAAGGAAGAGGAAAGACTTTGAAGAGGGCGATCAAGTATGGGTGAAACAGCAATTAAATAATGCAAAGTTCTATTGGAATAAAAGACGAATAGTACAAAAAATTGGAAGAGTGATGTATGAAGTGTTTTTATTAGAAAAGAAAATTACACGAAAGAAACATAAGAATCAGCTTCGGAAAATCAAGGACGGCGGAGTTGAGGAAGCCAATAGAAGTCTCGGTTTTGAAGATTGGAACTTCCCGGCATCGCAACATAACACGCCGCAGCAGGAAGAGACCAGTTCTGATAATTCGTCAACCGGGCCAGTGTTAGCAAGTACGGAAAACGATTCCGGTTCTGGCATAGAAGGCGAACTATCCGCTGAAGAGGAACCAGGCGCTGCAGCTGCGAGTGATAAATCCGCCGCGTCAGCACCTGTTGCTGTTTCTGGTGGAAGTCCAGAGTTTTCCACTCCTACAGCTCAACAAAATCTTAGTGATGATTATGTTTCACCCGTACCACGCCATACTACACGCAATTTACCTCCAGTAAACTATAAAAAATATTTTTAGTCAAGGTTTAGATAAGTTTAGTGCTTAATTATCTTTAACTTTCTTTTATTGTGTGGGGAAAAGGATTATGGGATAAAATTTAAGAAGGGAGAATTAATGTGTAGGTATACTTATACCAATAAACCAGTGTGCAACTAGCTACCGGCCTTGTCACTCGCGTCCCGCTCCGCCCTTAAATATAACAATAAGTATTAAAAATCCTTATGTAATAGGTAGCTTTTCGAAATCTTCGTGATCTCGTAGCTGTTGCTACGATCGCTACGCCGTAACGGGACCGCAGATGCCATGGGATACATAATGGTCCACGCTGGGCAACGACACCATAAGCTTGTGAATGAGTCCACCTAAAACATCCACTTGAGCGGTGGTACGCTGGGCTCAATACGGATCCAATTTTGAGATTAGATTTTAAATATTACAGTCGCAGTTCTAAGCTAAAAAGCTTGCCATGTTCCTTTTATAAATCCCTAAAACTCTGACAACTAGGATGTTTTACTCCAAGAATAAAGAAAACTGACCTCCTTAAGCTTCATGATCTTCGGCATGCTGAAGGCGAAGAATATAACTCGCATGGTAAAGAACGGCAGCCAACAGATCACGAACGAGAGCGTCATCGCTACTGGAACACAAACATTCAACACGATAAGACATAATTATACTGTAACTTACTTATCATAATTAGTTTTATATAGATATCACATTTTACGAAGTTTAGATTTTAACCAAGTTGGTTAATTTTAGATACACAATTTTTGAAGTAAAAAAATTCTGCCCTTTTAGACACCAAGTTAAAGAATGAACCTATGAACCTCGGTTCCTATGTTTTTAAACAGCATACGAAATAGGAGTAGAGATTTAAGAAATTCAAGTTATGAATGACGTACGAGTACAACGATTATACGTAAAGGGTTAACGATTATAAGTAAGGGGTACTTTACGTACTTACAAATATTTTGGTTATTCAATAAAAATAATGTATCTAAAATTAACCAACCAAGTGCTTCGGAGGGCACGTCAAGCCGGTTGCTGTCTATGATAACTTAGACGGCGGTCGTTATAAGTACAAAAAAACAAAGGGCTTCATATTCTTAATAATACTATAAGTTTTTAATTATCTATAAATTCTTGCGAAAAGCTATGACCGAAAATGGTGACAATGAAAAGAAATAGATATAGTCTGGCTATATTATGATCAATTTTATCATATAAGGTGAAATTTTATATTCAGTAAAATGTCGTGAAATGATCTGTAAATAATACTTAAACAAGAAATCTTTCAGACGGTGAGAATAAGCAATGACGTGGTGCAGGTCTAAACTGATAACATCATCATGAGATTTAAAGAAGGGAAACAAGAAGGGGTTATGTACAGCAGCTAGGAAAAACAAAAAAGAATTTATTTACATTCCTGAATACATTTTTAGTTAAGGGAAACGGATTATGGCGTATGGCCTGAAATTTTATTAACCGTGAGAATACTAAAAGCTAAAGAAGCAACTTTCTCCATCTACGTTCTAACGTAGGTCGAAATATGAAAGAGGATAAACTCACGAAAAGTTTTTCGTCATTCGCTCTATCACCCTAACAAAACCAAGTGTGATATTACGTTACGTACCAAAATCTACAAGCTTTTTTGAAAAATGATATACCTTAAAAACGACTAATAGAGCTAAAGTTTTCGCCAACTCTGAAATACGAAAATTTCTAAATCATGCATATGCGCCAAACCGGAATGAGGCGGTTTTGGGGATCGAAATAAACTTCGTTGACTCTATGTCCCCACCCCACCGAGTAGACGAACGACCTCTCTATAAATAGTATGTAAATTTATACAGGGAAACATCCTCGGATGAGCAACGGATACGAGCGTCATTTTTTGGTCGATGACTGGACGAAAAAGTGGTGATAGCTCAATTCAAACTTCTTTGACTATATAAAACTAACACAAATGTAATAAATAATATCTATCCGTTACATAAAAATATAGAAATGAATATTTTCACACAAGCGAGATTTGAATCCGGCGATTCGATTAAAATCCCACTCATGAATTTTCCTTTTGGTGTGTATATAAATACCCCATGGGTTGACTCTCAACGGGAGATCGTGCCCTCTGTTGGCTGTATAGCATTTAAAGTCTTAGCGTGGAATTTTATAAAATGACTATCTTTCTCTTTTCAACTTACATCTCCCTCTTTTGTACATCGCTGCTCGTCCAACTAGCTATCTCTGCTATATACTTAATAAAATACAGTTTAATCATAATAAAACTAGTATTATTTGCCATAATCCTTCAGGTTATGGGCCCAGTAACACGTTGCATATAAAATTTCGCGTGTGAAACAGTAACCAAGCCGTAATCGCAAAAATTGCCACGCGGTGCTTTGGTAGGCAAAGGCACAAGGCAGAAAAAAATGGACGCCGGCTCACAATTTGTTGCACGTCGGTTCGATGGAAATGGTTTCCGCCAGTAAAAATTTTTGATCAACTGTGCTCTGCGAGCGAAAGGATTGAGCAGTCATTTAACTGAGGATGAACCCGAAGCAATTAAAGGACAAAATGGAACGCCTGATGCCAATCTTGAAAAATGGCGGCAAAGTGATGCGCAAGCAATGTTCATTATCACGTCAGGACTCGAAATGTCGCAAATCAGTTTAATTGAGACCTGTGCTACTGCTAAACAGATGATGGTCAAACTGGAGTCCATTTACGAGCAGAAAAGTGAAAATACAAAATTGCTTTTGCTGGAAAAGTTTCATAGTATCAAGATGGAAGGCGATTCTATTGCAAAACACATATCAAAAATTGAGAACATTGCACAGCAACTACGAGATGCTGGTGAAGCTGTATCAGATGTGTGTGATGTACATGTGTGATAACGAAAATACTAGGTTCGTTACCCGAAAAATACAGAAATTTACGCCAAGCATGGTTATCACTAGATGAAACGAGACAGACTATTGTCAATTTGACAGCTCGCCTGATAGATGAAGAGGCCAGTTTTAATCGCACTGAAGAGTCAGAATCAACAGCTTTGCTTACAACACGTTCCAAACATAAGCAAAGCTCACGCTCCAGGACTAAATGCTTCAAATGTCAAAAAAGAGGACATTATGCTCGTGATTGTGTCAATGTTTCAGCCTCCAGCGCGTCAGTGCCGGCTAGCAATCATGCCCGGAAAAATACGCAAGCATCGTCAAGCAAATCTGCGTTCATTAGTGATTATGATAACAGTGTCATCAACACGGACAGTAGACATGCCTGGTTGTTGGACAGTGGGGCTTCTACGCATATGTGTTGTGCTCGGGAATGTTTCGCGGACTTGTCTCCTTTCGAATCTACAGTGCGCATCGGAAACGGTTCTGTATTGCACGTGTGCGGCATAGGTACAATAAACGTAAATATACTAATTAACGGATGTTGGCACGAAGCAACAATCAATGACGTTTACTATGTGCCAAAGTTGTGTAAGAATTTGTTCTCAAAAGGTATAATAACCTCAAAAGGTTACAAAATTGTGAAAGAACATGACAGTGCTAAAATATACGATAATTCGGGGAAGTTAACGGCAGTCGCAAACAAAATCAGTAACAATAACTTGTATAGGTTACAATTTCAAACTCAGTTACATGAAATGTCAGAGGAAGCAAATGTGTGTGATATTGAACTATGACATAGGCGTCTGGGACATGCAAATGTAAATACTTTACGTGAAATGGTGCGAAGTGGACTGATAACAGGTGTGAAAGTAGAAGAAATAAACAGTTTTCTCTGCGAGCCATGTTTATTAGGGAAACAGCATCGTTTACCATTCAAGCCGTCACCAGGATGTTCTGACATTGCTGGAGCTAAAGTGTACAGTGATAATTGTGGATCAATGCCAATCAGATCAGTAAGTGGAAAGAGATACTTTGTTACTTTCATCGATCAAGCGACTAGATACTGTAAAGTGTACTTTATGACAAAGAAAAGTGAAGTCTTCCAATGTTTCAAAGACTATTATAAACAAACACTGAGTCAGAATGTCAGAATAGCATCACTACACTCTGATAATGGTTGTGAGTACACTAGTGGCCAGATGAAACAGTTTGCAGCAGAACATGGAATCCAATTGTGTCGAACGGCTCCGTACACACCCCAAAAAATGGTTGTAGCGAGAGAATGAACCGGACGCTAATGGAATCTGCACGTGCAATGTTATTTGACAGCAAGTTACCGGCTAGTCTCTGGGCAGAAGCTGTCAATACTGCAGCTTACCTACATAACAGAAAAGAAAGGGATGGTGTTAGTCCATTTGAAAAATGGGTGGGAAGAAAACCTAACCTTTCTCATCTAAGAAAATTTGGTTGCACAGCTTATGTTCATGTGCCCAAGGAGAAAAGAACCAAACTTCAGCCAAAAAGTATCAAGATGGCGCTCATAGGTGATGAAAATAACTCTGATAACTATAGATTCATGGACCTGTGTACAAAGAAAGTCGAAATATCTCGTGATGTTGTATTTGATGAGAGAGCCACCAACAGTGAACGCGAATTAGAGGAGAATGTATTGACTGTACTGCCCCTGAATGATGATGACAGCCTGGTGTGTCCGCAGTCAGAGCAGGAAGCAGATGAAGAATTATCTCCACAGGCCTCGATGCATACGGCTGGGTGTGTCCCGCCGTGTGATGCCAAGGAGACTCCGCAGGCCACGATGCATACGGCTGGATGTGTCCCGCCGTGTGATGCCAAGGAGACTCCGCAGGCCACGATGCATACGGCTGGATGTGTCCCGCCGTGTGATGGCAAGGAGACTCCGCAGGCCACGATGCATACGGCTGGGTGTGTCCCGCCGTGTAATGCCAAGGAGACTCCGCAGGCCACGATGCATACGGCTGGGTGTGTCCCGCCGTGTGATGCCAAGGAGACTCCGCAGGCCACGATGCATACGGCTGGATGTGTCCCGCCGTGTGATGCCAAGGAGACAGGTGCCCGCCGGACCCCGCAGCCCTTCACACATGCTGAGGTGAGTTCCCAGCATGATGCCAAGGTGTCCAGAGGTGCCATCTGCAGAGATGGCAAGTTGGCGACGAGCAGCGATGTCCAATTGAGCAGCAGCGATGGCAGATCGAGCAGAAGCAATAGCGGTGGCAGCAAGTCACTCTTCAACTCCACTAAATTAGGGGAATTTTTACATAGAGCCCTGGGCAAGCAGTCCTCGGAAGAATGCTTGGAAAGCCCAGTAGATGAAAATACAATGACCTACATAGCAGAGGCATTGTTAGTAGACTGTGAAGTACCAACTACATTCCAGGAAGCAATGTTATCTCCGGATGTTGACCTTTGGACCGCTTCAATAAATGAGGAGCTAGACGCTCACAAAGAGAACAAAACGTGGGAGCTTGTAAGTATACCTACTGAAAAGAAACCTATTGGGTGCAGATGGGTTTTTCGTATCAAAGATAATAGTGATGGTTTCCTCAGATATAAATCTAGACTTTGTGCCAAAGGGTTTTCACAAATAAAAGATATTGATTATTCTGAAACTTTCTCACGCACTGTAAGGTATGATACAATAAGAGTAATGTTTTCTTTAGCTTCTCACTTGAATCTCAAAGTTAAGCAATTTGATGTAAAAACTGCATTTTTGTATGGGAAAATTTCAGAAGAAATTTATATGTTGCCTCCTCCTTAAATGAGAATAATAAAGTGTGTAAATTAAATAAGTCACTTTATGGCCTTAAGCAAGCACCAAGGTGCTGGAATCAAGCTGTTACTAAAATTCTTGGAGATAATAAAGTGTGTAAATTAAATAAGTCACTTTATGGCCTTCAGCAAGCACCAAGGTGCTGGAATCAAGCTGTTACTAAAATTCTTGGAGATTTTGGTTTTACAGCTTGTGAAGTAGACAAATTTGCATTTATGTCGAATAAATACAGCGATTTGATGTATTTACTTTTGTATGTAGATGATGGATTGTTATTTTGCAGAAATAATGCTTTGATGAATGAATTTTTATCAAAACTGAAAGATAAATTACCAATAACTGTAACTGAAAAAGTTGAATGCTTTGTTGGATTACAAGTAAATATCAATGATGATTCAATGTTTATTCATCAAAGTATGTATATTAAGTCTTTGTTAAAGAAATACAATCTACAAGATTGTCATCCCGTTTCAGTGCCAGCTGATCCCAATGTAAAATTGTGTAAACCTGAATTTCCTGAAACTAATAATTTGTATCGTATGTAGTATGTAAATTCAATGAATCTGTTCCCTTGTACAGCTTGCTAGCTTCATACAGCACAACTAACTAAAGAAGATGATGATAAATTATTCTGTTTATCGTTATACACTGAGCTCAAGAACGTACCTGAGAATCGAAGGCTGTCAACAAAGATTGAATTGCTCAATGTAATTCAAAAAGCACAGAATCAAGCATTGCCACAACCTTCGAGCAACACGGACTTCCGTTCCGCTTCCGGTCCGCAACAACAAACAAATCAGTACCAATATCAATACGAATATTCTACACCGTCTTATTCTGGATACACTACTGCTAGGTCCTCAACACCATCACAACAGTGGTCTGCGACACCACCACCACCACCACCGCCGCCAATGTCGACGTGTGGGTGCCGTCACCTTCAAGCCAAGATTCGGACAGTCTTCATTTGTTTGAATAAATAAACTTAATTTGAATAAAAACTTACCTTAAAACTTCATTTCAATAAAAACTTACCTTAAAACTTAATTTTAATAAAAATACTTAGTACCTTAACTTTATAACGAGTTTTTCTTCTGGTGAAACTGCGTCTCTTAATATTGTTGAATAACCCGATATGTCAGTTTTTATAATACTGAGCAATTCATCAAATGATTTCACTGACATTCTAAAATAATTAAAGAACTTAGGCCCGTATTTTCTTAATTTTGGATATAATGTAACAAACATCCCATGCGTCAGTGTCTATCTCTTAGTATTGGGTGCACCCAGGGTTGGAAAAAAAACATGTTTTTTTAAAAGATCAAAACATTTTGTTTTATTTCAAATATAAAAAAACATGTTTTAAATCAAAGTTTAATTTAAATTTCAAAGTAGTTGTTTAAAACTGTTTTAAACATGTTTTAAACAGTTTTAAACAATAACTTTGAAATTAAAATTTTCGATTTAAAACATGATCATACCCAACCACAAACATAGGTAGGTGTACCATACCAAGCTAAGCTCACATAACATAAAATAAACATTAAACTCTTGTTTTAACGATTTTTTTTTTCAAAATTCCGACTTTTCATATTTACGTATTCACAAGACTCAAGAGCTCACGACGAAATGCGGACAACTGAACTACTGCCGAACAAAACCATTCCAAAGGGAAACTCCCGCGTGTTGGGTTGCTAAAAATCTATATTTTTTAAAAACTTGTGAATAAAAGAGCATTAAAACGGGTCTGTTTTTTTTATGTTTTAAACGTGTTTAAAACAAAACATGTTTTAATCTGTTTTAAACAAACGTGTTTTTTTTAGGTGTTTTAAACACTGTTTTAAACTTATGTTTTAAAAGAATGTTTTAAACATTGCCAACCCTGGGTGCACCCAATATTCTCTTTGTCTTCGTCGTCGTCTTTTATAGCGACGGTAGAGGTGCCACACACAAACAATCTCTTCGACGTCCATTTTCGAACTAAGCCAAATGTTCGCCCTACTAACGCGCGGTGAACGCCGTGCTAAGCGCGGTGTGTGTACGCGTCCAACGCGCGCTCAACGCAACGCCGAGCGCCCAGTATGTACTAGCTCTAAACATGTAAGAAGATAGAAAGTTGTCATTTTGTGGGAGTGAAAGTTGTAAGTTGAAAAGAGAAATATTGTCATTTTATAAAATTCCACGCTAAGACTTTAAATGCTATACGGCATTTAAAGTGTGGAATTTTATAAAATGACTACCTTTCTCTTTTCAACTTACATCTCCCTCTTCTGTACATCGCTGCTCGTCCAACTAGCTATCTCTGCTATATACTTAATAAAATACAGTTTAATCATAATAAAACTAGTATTATTTGCCATATCCCTGGTACCCTGGGGGAGGCCTACGTCCAGCAGTGCACTGCAATAGGCTGATGATGATGATGACTCTCAACTTGGGGTTTTAATTGCTAGCAAGTCTCTGACCTGAAAACTATCCTCAACTGCGCACGCACATCAGATTGCCAGTAGTCAATTCCCAGGGCGCGCGGGTGGGCCTAAGCACCTTGGCCTTCCGGTTTTCTCCGCATTGATTTCTCTCCCGTACTGATTTCTGGTCTTAAGATACGCCGGAATCTTCGCGATTGGGGAAAAATATAGTTGGGACCACGCTGATCATTTTCGCTGTATTTTCGACGCCGCCACCAGTCCCAAGGCCACTTTTTGTACGGCGGTCGTTTTGTCGTTCTTCGGGTAGGGCGACCGGTGGTTGTAGGGGTATTAGTGGGAAGAATAGTTTCTTCTTGTAATAACTCTATAGTAGTTGTAGGAGTACTGGTGATAGACTCCTCTTGTTGCTCTGTAGTAATGTTGGTAACCTCTGGTAACACCACGGTGGTGGTATCAGAAATATCCTCTTGTAAAGTATTGTAGAGGATGGTAGTGTCGTCTTGTATGGTGTTGGAGAGGACGGTAGTGCTGTCTTGTGCCATCAAAGTAGAGTCAGGAATGGTGATCGTCCCTATTTGCTCGGTACTGTTGGTAGGTACCTCTCTCAACAGCTGCACGTCGTTTACGTAGTTTGACGTAGCTTTGGTAGTGTCGTAAGGAGTACGAGGCGTATTCTGTCGTAATAACAATACAGTGGTAGGCCTGTTTCGTAAATAATATCTAAAAATCTCTATTGTTGTTAGGGGAGGAGGCGGAGGTGGAGACGGAAGCACGTCGTCTAAGCTGTAGGGGTCCTCTTGCAGCAGCAGCAACGCTACGAGGGCGGCAGTGGCGAGAAAGGCGATTATTACCATCAGAATCAGCTGTGCAGCCAGCACTTTGTTTTCCAATAACTTTCTTTTTCGTTCATCTTCACGGTCAAGGTCACAGTCGCAATAATCTGACATGTTGTTTGTTTTTTTACATTTTAATTTTGAAAACACAAAACGGAGTAGGTAGCCACTTTTAACAACTAAAATATCTGACAGATGGAATACATATTTTCATATACTCTATGGATGGAATGGTCCCCTCAGTCAACATGTGCTCAATCCATAGACTTATAATAGTGGTATTCTCTGTCTACGGCTCAATCTTAATCTAAACTCCGTTTATTTAAGGATGATCAATAATGTAAACAAACTTTGTATGTAAATGACAGCTCGCAACTGTCAGTTGCATACAAAGTTTGTTTACATTATTGGTCATCCTTAAATAAACGGAGCATAGATCATAATACTGTGATTTGGGGTACATTTCTGGGGGTATAATATCAGTGTTTTCGTACAAAGTATCACAGATGGCGCGGCAGTTTATAAAACAGAGTAAATGTTGGAAAACTTTTTTGATGTTTAGGTAGTAAAATAGTAATGTCAAAGCCTGGTCTCTTGACAGAGTATAACAATGGCGAAGACCGACGCGTTTGTAGAATAACAAATAGGAGATAGAATACGAAGAGCAGGCGGTGGTGTACTATTAGCAGCGCGACCAGGCCTTCTACTACAGCGGCATGTAGACCTTGAAACAAGTACCGGAGAGGATCTATGGGCTTCTTTTACGTTACATAACAAAAGAATCTTTGTCGGTGTAGTATATATACCACCTAGTTCCCCAGATAGTGTTTATATGCAATGGTTTACAAAAGTAGAGTCAATAATAAACAATCTTAATAATAATGTAATAATACTTGGAGATTTAAACTTACATAGTGCGTCTCTTTCTATCAAGTCATACTTTGTATTTTTCCTGGATTGTTGTGGTTTATTAGATAATAATAATGTATTGAACAAGTTCGGTCGCAAACTTGATGTTGTTCTTGTCTCCGAGCAGTTTAACGAGACCCGTGTATCACAAGACCAACTAGGATTGGTTCAGAGCGCTGACTCCTATCATCCGCCATTGGATATTACAGTTCCACTGTGTAGCAAAAATAATGGTGATCGTCTGTTGCCCAGTAATATAAACTCTTCTCGTGACTGGAATTTTTCTAAGGCAAATTTTGAATTAATGTACAACCTTTTAAGTGAAGTCAATTGGGATCCTGTCAAAACAGCTAAAAATGTGGATATTGCAGTACAAGCTTTCTACAATATTATTTATGGAGTATTTGATCAATGCGCTCCAAAAAAGAAACGACCGAAAGGAATTATAAATCGATACCCGGTATGGTTCACATTAGACATTATAAAAGACAATGCGCGTAAAAATCAGCTGCACCGGCAATGCAAGGCAACTAACGATCATTCAATTTATAAAACTTTTAGCAAACTAAGGGCCGATCTTAAGTTGCGAACAGCTAGCGCTTATGATGTTTATGTTCAACGTATTCAGTATAATGAAAAAGGACCCTAAGGAGTTTTGGAAACACATGAATAACCTAAAAACCACTGGACGATTTGTTTCGCGGGTATCCTACCAAAACAAAATAGGTATTAGAGGGCCATGAAGCTGCGAATGGTTTCGCAACTTTTTTCTCAGATGTTTTCCTTCCTGATGAGCCAACTCTCAACGTTGACAGCATTTATTCAAGTGACAGCAGTAGAACTTCAAACCATTCACTTGAATTAATGTTGGTTCAATAACTCGTTCCGATGTTCAGTGCGCACTGAAGAAATTAAAATCTACGTGCGCAGTAGGACCAGATAATTTACCCGCGTATGTATTGAAAGGCTGTAAAGAATTTTTAATTGAACCAATGATCTATATATTTAATCTTTATATTCAGACCTCTAAATATCCAAAACATTTTAAACTATCCCGAGTTACTCCCATACCTAAAAATAAAGACAAAACCTCCGTAGTGAATTATAGACCCATTGCCATTTTACCTGCATTTGCAAAAGTATTTGAATCAGTCCTACATAGAACTATAATTCAGCAGGTCTCACCCTACATAAGTAACAGTCAACACGGTTTCCGATCAGGTCGATCAGTGAATTCCAACCTTCTTACCCTCGTTGATTTTATATCTTCTAATATGGATAAAGGCCATCAGGTAGACATAGTATACTTCGACTTTACCAAGGCCTTTGACCGAGTCGACAACGACATACTTCTGAGTAAACTTTGTTGCATAGGATTCACACCTTCTCTTTTACGATTTTTTTCAGACTACCTAAGGGATCGACAACATAATATGTTCGCTATGGCTGTTACGAATCTGAGACTTATCACACTCGCTCAGGAGTCAGTCAAGGCTCTATACTTGGCCCACTACCCTTTATCTTAATGATAAATGACGTGGATACAGTTTTGCAGCACTCACTTTGTCTTCTGTACGCTGATGATCTTAAGCTTGTACGTGTTATTAAAACCCTAGATGATTGTGAAAAATTACAATCTGACATTGACTTAGTACATCAATGGAGCATCAAAAACAAACTAAACTTTAATTTTGAGAAATGTCATGTCATGTCTTATACGCGATCTTCCAAGCCAATACATAATCAATATAACTTGAACACAAATTCAATAGATCGCGTCACGTTGGTCAAAGATCTCGGTGTCACATTTGACACTGAACTAACTTTCAACTACCATATCGCAGCTCTAGCAGTAGAATGCTACAAAAGATTGGGCTTTGTAATCCGAAACACCGGCGATTTCACTGACAGAAATGCCATTCAATTACTTTATTCCGCCCTTGTAAGATCTAAATTAGAAACTGCTTCTTTAATATGGGGACCTCACGAAAGCACTTACAGCAATTTAATTGAAAAAGTACAAAAGGCCTTCCTTCGCTCCCTTTATAAAAAAACATGCGGATATTATCCTTTTCTGTATCCCACAAAATTTCATCAGGGTACCTTAGGTTTTAACTCTTTAGAGACCAAACGGAATTACCAAATTATGATTACGATATGACGTATCTTGCGTGGTGAAAACAAGTCTCCGGAGTTAGTGTCCAACTTATTGACATTTTATGTACCGGACAAATACTTGCGTGGGCGCAGACATCAGCTGCTGGCTCTACCAGACTGCCGCACGGTGGCAAGGCGTCAGTCGCCACTGCTTAGAGGAGTGGGTCTCGTTAGACAGCTCGTTATTATCAATTCAGAGGTCGATTTATTCGCAGATAGCTTGACGCATTTGAGTACGAAATGCCTAGAATTTTGCGAATCTCTATAAGTTAATAATGATCTCATTTTGGTTTTCATTAAGTATGTTTTATATGTTTGGTATATTTTTATGATAGAATTAAGTATTATGTTTTCTTAAAATATTATATTATGTTCCATGTTCAGTATTTTTAGGTTCTACCTGTTCACTGTACATTGTACTAATAAATAAATAAATAAGAATATAATGACCACGTAATTTCTGAGTTTCAATACAAATTCTTCCTTGAAGTTTTATATGTGGCGACCATGTAGGATAAACAGTAGAGTCTAGATTGCGAGCCGAAGAAAAAACGATGCGCTGAATAGCCGCTGCAGGTCGGTGCGCTGTATAGCCACTGCAGGTCGGTGCGCTGTATAGCCGCTGCAGGTCGGTGCGCTGTATAGCCGCTGCAGGTCGGTGCGCTGTATAGCCGCTGCAGGTCGGTGCGCTGTATAGCCGCTGCAGGTCGGTGCGCTGTATAGCCGCTGCAGGTCGGTGCACAGAATAGCCGCTGCAGGTCGGTGCACAGAATAGCCGCTGCAGGTTGGTGCGCTGAATAGCCGCTGCAGGTCGGTGCACAGAATAGCCGCTGCAGGTCGGTGCGCTGTATAGCCGCTGCAGGTCGGTGCGCTGAATAGCCGCTGCAGGTCGGTGCGCTGAATAGCCGCTGCAGGTCGGTGCGCTGAATAGCCGCTGCAGGTCGGTGCGCTGAATAGCCGCTGCAGGTCGGTGCGCTGAATAGCCGCTGCAGGTCGGTGCGCTGAATAGCCGCTGCAGGTCGGTGCACAGAATAGCCGCTGCAGGTCGGTGCGCTGTATAGCCGCTGCAGGTCGGTGCGCTGAATAGCCGCTGCAGGTCGGTGCGCTGAATAGCCGCTGCAGGTCGGTGCGCTGAATAGCCGCTGCAGGTCGGTGCGCTGAATAGCCGCTGCAGGTCGGTGCGCTGAATAGCCGCTGCAGGTCGGTGCGCTGAATAGCCGCTGCAGGTCGGTGCACAGAATAGCCGCTGCAGGTCGGTGCACAGAATAGCCGCTGCAGGTCGGTGCACAGAATAGCCGCTGCAGGTCGGTGCGCTGAATAGCCGCTGCAGGTCGGTGCGCTGAATAGCCGCTGCAGGTCGGTGCGCTGAATAGCCGCTGCAGGTCGGTGCGCTGAATAGCCGCTGCAGGTCGGTGCGCTGAATAGCCGCTGCAGGTCGGTGCACAGAATAGCCGCTGCAGGTCGGTGCACAGAATAGCCGCTGCAGGTCGGTGCACAGAATAGCCGCTGCAGGTCGGTGCGCTGAATAGCCGCTGCAGGTCGGTGCGCTGAATAGCCGCTGCAGGTCGGTGCGCTGAATAGCCGCTGCAGGTCGGTGCACAGAATAGCCGCTGCAGGTTGGTGCGCTGAATAGCCGCTGCAGGTCGGTGCGCTGAATAGCCGCTGCAGGTCGGTGCGCTGAATAGCCGCTGCAGGTCGGTGCACAGAATAGCCGCTGCAGGTCGGTGCACAGAATAGCCGCTGCAGGTCGGTGCGCTGTATAGCCGCTGCAGGTCGGTGCGCTGAATAGCCGCTGCAGGTCGGTGCGCTGTATAGCCGCTGCAGGTTGGTGCGCTGAATAGCCGCTGCAGGTCGGTGCGCTGTATAGCCGCTGCAGGTCGGTGCGCTGTATAGCCGCTGCAGGTCGGTGCGCTGAATAGCCGCTGCAGGTCGGTGCGCTGAATAGCCGCTGCAGGTCGGTGCACAGAATAGCCGCTGCAGGTCGGTGCACAGAATAGCCGCTGCAGGTCGGTGCGCTGAATAGCCGCTGCAGGTCGGTGCGCTGTATAGCCGCTGCAGGTCGGTGCGCTGTATAGCCGCTGCAGGTCGGTGCACAGAATAGCCGCTGCAGGTCGGTGCACAGAATAGCCGCTGCAGGTCGGTGCACAGAATAGCTGCTGCAGGTCGGTGCGCTGAATAGCCGCTGCAGGTCGGTGCGCTGAATAGCCGCTGCAGGTCGGTGCGCTGAATAGCCGCTGCAGGTCGGTGCACAGAATAGCCGCTGCAGGTCGGTGCGCTGAATAGCCGCTGCAGGTCGGTGCACAGAATAGCCGCTGCAGGTCGGTGCACAGAATAGCCGCTGCAGGTCGGTGCACAGAATAGCTGCTGCAGGTCGGTGCGCTGAATAGCCGCTGCAGGTCGGTGCGCTGAATAGCCGCTGCAGGTCGGTGCGCTGAATAGCCGCTGCAGGTCGGTGCACAGAATAGCCGCTGCAGGTCGGTGCGCTGAATAGCCGCTGCAGGTCGGTGCGCAGAATAGCCGCTGCAGGTCGGTGCACTGAATAGCCGCTACAGGTCGGTGCACAGAATAGCCGCTGCAGGTCGGTGCGCTGAATAGCCGCTGCAGGTCGGTGCGCTGAATAGCCGCTGCAGGTCGGTGCACAGAATAGCCGCTGCAGGTTGGTGCGCTGAATAGCCGCTGCAGGTCGGTGCACAGAATAGCCGCTGCAGGTCGGTGCGCTGTATAGCCGCTGCAGGTCGGTGCGCTGAATAGCCGCTGCAGGTCGGTGCACAGAATAGCCGCTGCAGGTCGGTGCGCTGTATAGCCGCTGCAGGTCGGTGCGCTGAATAGCCGCTGCAGGTCGGTGCGCTGAATAGCCGCTGCAGGTCGGTGCGCTGAATAGCCGCTGCAGGTCGGTGCGCTGAATAGCCGCTGCAGGTCGGTGCGCTGAATAGCCGCTGCAGGTCGGTGCGCTGAATAGCCGCTGCAGGTCGGTGCGCTGTATAGCCGCTGCAGGTTGGTGCGCTGAATAGCCGCTGCAGGTCGGTGCGCTGAATAGCCGCTGCAGGTCGGTGCACAGAATAGCCGCTGCAGGTCGGTGCGCTGAATAGCCGCTGCAGGTCGGTGCGCTGAATAGCCGCTGCAGGTCGGTGCACAGAATAGCCGCTGCAGGTCGGTGCACAGAATAGCCGCTGCAGGTCGGTGCACAGAATAGCCGCTGCAGGTCGGTGCGCTGAATAGCCGCTGCAGGTCGGTGCGCTGAATAGCCGCTGCAGGTCGGTGCGCTGAATAGCCGCTGCAGGTCGGTGCACAGAATAGCCGCTGCAGGTTGGTGCGCTGAATAGCCGCTGCAGGTCGGTGCACAGAATAGCCGCTGCAGGTCGGTGCGCTGTATAGCCGCTGCAGGTCGGTGCGCTGAATAGCCGCTGCAGGTCGGTGCACAGAATAGCCGCTGCAGGTCGGTGCGCTGTATAGCCGCTGCAGGTCGGTGCGCTGAATAGCCGCTGCAGGTCGGTGCGCTGAATAGCCGCTGCAGGTCGGTGCGCTGAATAGCCGCTGCAGGTCGGTGCGCTGAATAGCCGCTGCAGGTCGGTGCGCTGAATAGCCGCTGCAGGTCGGTGCGCTGAATAGCCGCTGCAGGTCGGTGCGCTGTATAGCCGCTGCAGGTTGGTGCGCTGAATAGCCGCTGCAGGTCGGTGCGCTGAATAGCCGCTGCAGGTCGGTGCACAGAATAGCCGCTGCAGGTCGGTGCACAGAATAGCCGCTGCAGGTCGGTGCACAGAATAGCTGCTGCAGGTCGGTGCGCTGAATAGCCGCTGCAGGTCGGTGCGCTGAATAGCCGCTGCAGGTCGGTGCGCTGAATAGCCGCTGCAGGTCGGTGCACAGAATAGCCGCTGCAGGTCGGTGCGCTGAATAGCCGCTGCAGGTCGGTGCGCAGAATAGCCGCTGCAGGTCGGTGCACTGAATAGCCGCTACAGGTCGGTGCACAGAATAGCCGCTGCAGGTCGGTGCGCTGAATAGCCGCTGCAGGTCGGTGCACAGAATAGCCGCTGCAGGTCGGTGCGCAGAATAGCCGCTGCAGGTCGGTGCGCTGAATAGCCGCTGCAGGTCGGTGCACAGAATAGCCGCTGCAGGTCGGTGCACAGAATAGCCGCTGCAGGTCGGTGCACAGAATAGCCGCTGCAGGTCGGTGCGCTGAATAGCCGCTGCAGGTCGGTGCACAGAATAGCCGCTGCAGGTCGGTGCACAGAATAGCCGCTGCAGGTCGGTGCACAGAATAGCTGCTGCAGGTCGGTGCGCTGAATAGCCGCTGCAGGTCGGTGCGCTGAATAGCCGCTGCAGGTCGGTGCGCTGAATAGCCGCTGCAGGTCGGTGCGCTGAATAGCCGCTGCAGGTCGGTGCGCAGAATAGCCGCTGCAGGTCGGTGCACTGAATAGCCGCTACAGGTCGGTGCACAGAATAGCCGCTGCAGGTCGGTGCGCTGAATAGCCGCTGCAGGTCGGTGCACAGAATAGCCGCTGCAGGTCGGTGCGCTGAATAGCCGCTGCAGGTCGGTGCGCAGAATAGCCGCTGCAGGTCGGTGCGCAGAATAGCCGCTGCAGGTCGGTGCACAGAATAGCCGCTGCAGGTCGGTGCGCTGAATAGCCGCTGCAGGTCGGTGCACAGAATAGCCGCTGCAGGTCGGTGCGCTGAATAGCCGCTGCAGGTCGGTGCGCTGTATAGCCGCTGCAGGTCGGTGCGCTGTATAGCCGCTGCAGGTCGGTGCACAGAATAGCCGCTGCAGGTCGGTGCGCTGAATAGCCGCTGCAGGTCGGTGCACAGAATAGCCGCTGCAGGTCGGTGCACAGAATAGCCGCTGCAGGTCGGTGCACAGAATAGCTGCTGCAGGTCGGTGCGCTGAATAGCCGCTGCAGGTCGGTGCGCTGAATAGCCGCTGCAGGTCGGTGCGCTGAATAGCCGCTGCAGGTCGGTGCACAGAATAGCCGCTGCAGGTCGGTGCGCTGAATAGCCGCTGCAGGTCGGTGCGCAGAATAGCCGCTGCAGGTCGGTGCACTGAATAGCCGCTACAGGTCGGTGCACAGAATAGCCGCTGCAGGTCGGTGCGCTGAATAGCCGCTGCAGGTCGGTGCACAGAATAGCCGCTGCAGGTCGGTGCGCTGAATAGCCGCTGCAGGTCGGTGCGCTGAATAGCCGCTGCAGGTCGGTGCACAGAATAGCCGCTGCAGGTCGGTGCGCAGAATAGCCGCTGCAGGTCGGTGCGCAGAATAGCCGCTGCAGGTTGGTGCGCTGTATAGCCGCTGCAGGTCGGTGCACAGAATAGCCGCTGCAGGTCGGTGCACAGAATAGCCGCTGCAGGTCGGTGCGCAGAATAGCCGCTGCAGGTCGGTGCGCAGAATAGCCGCTGCAGGTCGGAAGGTCCGCCATCAAGATCATAATACTGTGATTTGAGGTACACTTTTGGGGGTATAATATCAGTGTCTTCGTACAAAATATCACAGATGGCGTGGCAGTTTATAAAACAGAGTAAATGTTGGAAAACCTTTTATACGTTTAGCTAGAAAAATGGTTATTTCAAAGCCTGGTCTTTTGACAGTGGATAACAATGGCGAAAGCCGACGCGTTTGTAGAAAAACAAATAATGGTTTTGTGGGGCTATGTATAAGTTTTAAGAATACTTTACTGATTAATAAATAAATTATTCAATCAGCCAATATGGCACGGGCTTCACACAATGTTTGGCATGCAAAGCAAATTCTTGCTATTATTTACTTTACCTTGGTACAATAAAAATTCATTCATTCTATCAAAGAATATTGTTGCGGACAGCGAGCACCGTCCGTCTGAAATGAAACTTCAAACGCAAGAAAGAGAGATATCTATTACGCGAGTACTTGTTAACCTTACCTACTATTGGCCGCTATTGTATTATTTGGTAAACAACCTTTGTTATAAAATGTATTGTTCTGATTGGTCGAAAAAACAAGCATTGTGATTGGTTCACCAAATTTGTAAATATGTTTAGAACGGTCAGTGGTTTAGAATTAAAGTAAGCATTGTCATTGGCTAGGACGTTAAGCTTAGTTTTGTATAAATTGACGTGCTGGCTAGAGCAATTTCATTCAGTACTCCAGCTTCCTAGTGAACTAGAAGAAAAATAAGTAAATAGTGCAACCAGTGAAAATAAATATACAGTCCATTTGAAGAAGAGAGGTGTTTTAATTCTTGGTCCTCTACAAGTTTGGCCCATCTCGACGGATCATCGCCAACAAGTTTTGGACCTTCGAGCGCCGGATTGCTGCCTCTGCTGAGCATCAACGTTGCTGCCTACCTGGACCGCTCAGACGTCGCCGAACCGGATTTCTGCCGCTGCGCCGACCCCTGGCAAGCCAACGTCGCCTTCGCCAGCCTAGCACCGACGCCGCTACGACTAGCCGTCGGGACGACGCCTAGACTGCCGACGCTACGGACAACGCCGCCGCCACCGCCGTCGGGACGCCCCTTACTGCCAGCGCAGCCGCATCAAGCCGCCGGGACGCCGCCTGAGGCGGCCACCGCCACGGACCACGCTGGGACGCCCCTGACGCGTCCGTGTCATCAGACCGTGTCCAAGGAGTGTCTGTTCTTCAACCACCTCAAGGTGCTGCGCGAGGACGAGGTCTGCTTCGAGAATGCCGTGCCCGAGCTTCTCATCGGACTAGACAACTGGCACCTGATAGTCAGCCAACGACTACTGGAAGGGAAGCCGTCCGAGCCGATTGCCGGACTTACCCGCATGGGTTGGGTTATCCACGGCAGGATACCCTCCCTCATCGCCAGCGACGATGAAACAGTCCTGCATCTACGGACCTACAGCGACTCGAGTATCATGACTGCCAAAGACGTCGCACTCCACGAGAGGGGGAAGGCCCACTTCCAAATCGAAGCCATGGGAGTGACCACCAAGGAGCGGCTACCGAGGGACGTCGCGCGTGCGGTCCACATGTTCAAATCAACTGTCAAGCCCATAGGAAAGCAGTATGAAGTCGGACTACCATGGAAGACGGACGACATTGAGATGCCATCCAGCTTCGAAATGGCGCTAAGGCGATTGAAGTCAATGGAGAAAAAGATAAACAAGTCGCCTGACTTTGGCCAGAGATACGCCGCCCAGATCGAAGCCCTATTACAAAAGGGCTACGCAGAGGAGTGCCGCGACAACGAATGGGAGAGTGCACGAGCTTGGTGGCTGCCTCACTTCGCAGTCACTAACCCGAACAAGCCCGGAAAAGAGCGCCTCGTGTTCGACGCGGCTGCTACGATTAGAGGAATGAGTCTGAACGACGCTCTACTCGATGGCCCCGACCTGCTGCAGTCGCTGCCCGGCATCCTGTACCGCTTTCGGGAGAAGAGAGTCGCCATAGCAGCGGACATAAGAGAGATGTTCCTCCAGGTGAAAATAAGAAAAGAGGACCAGCCAGCCCAGCTGTTTCTATGGAGGGATACACCAAGCGACCCGCCCAAACGCTTCAAAATGACGTCAATGATCTTTGGCGCGAGAAGCTCACCATTCCTAGCTCACAGCGTACGGAACCACAACGCTGAGCTCCATAAGGCAGAGTTCCCGCGAGCCCACTACGCCATCACGAAAAGCCACTACATGGACGACTTGGTGGACAGCTACGCAACGCCCGAAGAAGCCCAAGCCATCGTTGAGGAGGTGCGCAAGGTGCACAAGAGCGCCAACTTCACGATGGCCAGCTGGACGTCAAACTACGAGGAAGTTCTGCAAGACGTTCCAGATGAGCTGCGTGCCGACACGAACCGCCGCGACCTAGGAGCCGGCACGCACGAGTTCGAGAAGACCCTGGGCCTGCGATGGCACTCAGCCTGCCTGAGCCTGAGCTTCAACACCAACCTGCCGAGGGTCAAGGAGGAGGTGAAGAAGAGGGAACGCCCACCTACCAAAAGAGAGGCCCTGAGCATGATCATGTCGATATTCGACCCGCTCGGGCTGTTAAGCTTCTTCACCATACGCGCCAAGATCCAACTCCAACGGGTCTGGCGCTTAAAGGACTGGGACGAACCGCTGCCAGACGAGATTGCTAAACACTTCTGCGACTGGACCGAAGCGTTAGATGACATCGCCAGTCTGCGCCTCCAGAGATGCTACAACACGGCGGGAGCAATCAAAGACCGACAGCTCCACGTGTTCTGCGACGCCAGCACCGAGGCCTTCGCAGCAGCAGCCTACTGGCGTCTCGAAGAGGAAGACGGTGCCGTGAGGGTCATTCTGATATCAGCAAAGGCGCGAGTGGCGCCTCTCCGCGCCCAGAGCATTCCACGCATGGAACTGCAAGCAGCGCTATTGGGAGCGCGCCTGGCCACCGCCATCACCACCGAGCACCGTGAGAAGCCTAGCAACACAACGTACTGGAGTGACTCCAAGACGGCGCTGCAGTGGATTCGCAACGACAATGCGAAGCACACGCCCTTCGTCGCCCACCGCGTCACCGAGATCGCCGAGCTTACTAATCCGCGTAACTGGCGATGGATCCCGACGGACCAGAACGTGGCGGACGACGCAACCCGGCCGAGCCGCGAGATGAAAGATACGGCCGATAGATGGTTTGCCGGACCCGGCTTCCTGCGGCTTAACGAGGGGCACTGGCCTAAAGAAGCTCAGACAGACGAGCATGATCAACCAGAGGAGGCCTACGTACAACATGTGAGGGCTAGCATCTCAGACGCCCTGCCCGACATCACGCGCTTCTCTAAATTCGAGCGCTTGATTAGGGCTACTGCGTACGTCCTGCTATTCATCGACGCCTGCCGCAAGAGGACCCGAAAACTGAAGGTGCGGCACCTACAGGAAGCCGAGAAACTATGGGTAAAGAAGTCCCAAGAAGACGCGTACCCAGACAAGCTGGACCAGCTGAAGAGGAAGGGCACAATCAGCAAAACCAGCAAGCTCTTTAAATTGGACCCGACAGTGGATGAAGAGGGCATCCTGAAGCTGCAAGGGAGGATCAACGCAGCCCCCAACGTCGGCGAAGACACAAAGAGGCCCATCATCCTGGACGGAAGACACCTCTACACCCGCCTGCTGGTGGCACGAGAGCACGAGCGCGCAAACCACGCCAACAACGAGCGCGTGGTCAACGACCTGAGGCAGCGCTACTGGATCACCAGCCTGAGACCCACCGTACGAGCAGCAGCCAGAAAATGCGGACACTGTCGACTCCGCAAGGCCGCACCCGTCGTCCCACCCCATGGCGACCTACCGATGGCCAGACTACAGCCATTCACGCGCGCCTTTACCTACACAGGCGTGGACTACTTCGGCCCCCTAACAGTCACGGTGGGCCGAAGAAACGAGAAGCGGTGGGGGGCTATATTCACCTGCCTATCCACACGCGCAATTCACATCGAGCTGGCCCACTCGCTGTCAACTAATTCAGCGATACTGGCCCTGAGACGAATGGCATCAAGAAGA
The DNA here is from genome assembly GCA_027580185.1 of Tuta absoluta. Classification (NCBI taxonomy): domain Eukaryota; kingdom Metazoa; phylum Arthropoda; class Insecta; order Lepidoptera; family Gelechiidae; genus Tuta; species Tuta absoluta. Next base: position 6,545,063 of record JAQAHW010000008.1, read on the forward strand.
GGATGGCCCCACACCATATGGAGCGATAACGCCACCAACTTCAAGGGAGCAAACGTCGAGCTACGCGCCGCCTACAAACAATGGCTGCCAGCACTCAAGGACTACGCAGCCATCAAGAGGACGGAGTGGAAATTCATCGCCCCGGGAGCTCCAAACCAGGGGGGAGCTTGGGAGCGCCTCATCCGCTCCATCAAGACGGCGCTCACTACCACTCTCCACGAGAAATACCCGCGAGATGAAGTTCTCGCCACCCTGCTCTGCGAGGCTGAGCACACCATCAACGGAAGGCCGCTCACCCACGTTCCGGTCTCCAAGGACGACCCCGAGGCGCTCACACCAAACCACTTCCTTATTGGGTCATCGAGCGGTCTACCCATCACCGGCAACTGCGAGCACGCCGGCCGACACACATAGAGGGCGACCATGGCACTAGCAGACGAATTCTGGCGCCGATGGATCGCCGAGTACCTGCCGACCTTGACACCGAGAGGTGCCAGCCACGACGACTCCCGCAACGTGAAACAGGGAGACCTAGTCATCGTGGTCGACGCCAACCTGCCCCGCAACGTGTGGCCACGAGGAGAAGTCGTCCGCACCTACCCCGGACCTGACGGCAAGGTGCGCTGCGTGGACGTCCGCACCAAGGGAGGCGTCTTCCAGCGACCAGTACGCAAGCTCGCCGTCCTACCAGTCCAAGATGGCTCCGGAGACTTCGCCGGGGGGAGGATGTTGCGGACAGCGAGCACCGTCCGTCCGAAATGAAACTTCAGACGCAAGAAAGAGATGGCAATAGTATTAGGTACAAAATAGACGGTTCCGCATTAGATATCTATTACGCGAGTACTTGTTAACCTTACCTACTATTGGCCGCTATTGTATTATTTGGTAAACAACCTTTGTTATAAAATGTATTGTTCTGATTGGTCGAAAAAACAAGCACTGTGATTGGTTCACCAAATTTGTAAATATGTTTAGAATTAAAGTAAGCATTGTCATTGGCTAGGACGTTAAGCTTAGTTTTGTATAAATTGACGTGATGGCTAGATCAGTACTCCAGCTTCCTAGTGAACTAGAAGAAAAATAAGTAAATAGTGCAACCAGTGAAAATAAATATACAGGCTGATCCCAGCGGGTACGTGGTTCTGGGGCCGGAGACCCCGACCCACTACCCGCACGACCGCATGAAACTCCCGGATGTCATAGACCTCGCGGTGGTCAAGGGGCTCCGGCCCGATCCCACCGTCGAGACACTAGACTTCCACTCAGGCTCCGACCATCTACCTGTCCTGCTGGTCGTCTCAGACCAGCCAGCAAGGACTAGGCTGCTGCCGCCGAGGCGGAAGTACGACTGGGATAAATTCGGCCGGTTCATGGTCGAAAACACTCCCATGAGACCAGTCTCAACTCCATCAGATGTCGATGCGTTGGCTAGCGAGTTCGATTCCGCGGTCCAGCGAGCTAAGCAAAGCGCCGTGATGGACGCCCCCACCTCGGGGGCCGCTCCGCCTTTACCACGGCGCATAGCTGACATGCTCGCTGAGAAGCGAAGACTGCGTAAGCAGTACAACTCAACTCGCTGCCCCACCATGAAGTCCCGGCTGAATGCGCTTGCTGAAAAGATCTCGGCAGCGCTGGACGCCGTTTCCGCCGACTCTTGGCAGCAAGCCATAGATACAGCCGGTGAAGACTGGACCGGCATCCATAGACTGTGTCGCCGGCTCTCCGGAAAGGCGATGCCAGTAAGACCTCTCCTCGGTGGGGACGGGCACCCCCGCTTCAAAGCCGAGGATCGAGCAGAAATCTTTGCTGAGTGCCTGGAGAGACGACCACGACGAAGAAGAAGTTTCGCGAAGTCTAGCGGGCTACTTCGCTCAGCCGATCCCTCCTGATGAGGACCCCATCGTCTTCACGCCCGGCCAGGTGCTTCGGGCGTTAAGACGAACCACCCTCCGAAAGGCACCCGGACCTGATGGCATTACGAATGAGATGCTGCGTCACCTCCCCCCGCGTTCAATCGCAACGGTGACGCGCATCTATAATGGCATCATGCGGACGGGGCACTTTCCGGACGCGTGGAAGCTTGGGCGAGTAATCATGCTCCCCAAGCCCGGGAAGAACACCCTGAAGCCTGAGAGCTATCGGCCAATCACCTTGCTACCAACGATCAGTAAGGTGTTTGAGAAACTTCTTCTGCGTCACATGAGACCCCACATCATGCCTCGCGAGGAGCAATTCGGCTTTCGAGCCGAGCATTCTACGACCCTTCAACTGTCGAGAGTACTGCACGATATGACGGCGGCCCTCAATAAGAGGGAGACCACCGTAGCAGTATTTCTGGATATGGAGAAGGCGTTCGACCGCGTATGGCACCCGGGCTTGGTTTATAAGCTGTCCACATCTACGACTCCTCGGCGAGTCGTTAAGATCGTGGCCACCTTCCTAGAGAATAGGCGCTTCCAGGTGGCAGTGGAAGACGCCCTCTCCCAAGTCCGAAGGATCGCTGCTGGAGTCCCCCAGGGTAGCTGTCTGTCTCCGGTATGCTACGCCAGGTACACGGATGATATCCCGGTTGAGGGCGGCACTAAGCTGGCGCTCTATGCCGATGACGCTGCATTTTTCTCCGAGGCACGCGGCCAGGAAAATGCAGATAGCTTTGGACGCCCTCCCAGCCTGGCTGGCAAAATGGAGACTGACGGTCAACGTGGGGAAGACCCAAGCGATCATCGTGGGGCGTGGTCGAAGAGATCCCCCGAAGCTGAAGCTCCATGGACAAGAGATCGGGTGGTCCGCACAGGCTAAATACCTAGGCGTGACCATAGACCGAAACTTGTCCATGGTCCAGCACGTGAAGAATGTGATTGGGCAAGCGGGGGCTGCCACTGCTTTGCTCCGACCCATTCTGCGCTCGAGACTCCCGTTGCGCATGAAACTAGGCGTGTTCAAGGCGTACATCAGACCTCGTCTGACGTACGCCGCTCCGGCATGGTACGCGTTGGTCTCTGAGACCAACCGCCAAAGACTGCGGGCCCAGCAGTCCAAGGCGTTGCGAGCCATCGCCGACGCGCCGAGATTCGTCCGCAACGAAGTCATTCGGAGGGACCTAAAAGTCGAGACCTTGGATGAGTTCGTCTCCAAGCTCTCGACCGGGATGTTTGCGCGCGCTGACCGGACAGATTTCGAGCACCTTCGAAATCTGGCCCCGTACCACGCGCGCCCCCCAGACTGGAAACCGTATCCTCGCGAGCTCGCTGTGGTGGAGGAGCTCGCGGAGGATACTTACATACCGGACTGACCTTGGTCGCCGGCTGGTGGTGCGCTGTCACCTTGATAGCGCTCACCAGTCGGCGGCCCCCACTAGACTGACCCCGACCCAAATATGACTCTTGCCGACGGGCCAAGCTCGCCGGCCAAACCGGAAGTAACATTTCGCCGCCAGGCTGGAAGGCACTCACTGGGCCTCCCTGAACAGGGTCCCACCCGGTGGGTGACTCGCCGGCGGTGCACCGGACAAGACTGCGGCCGGTTCTGTCCGGCCGCGCTTCGACCGAAACTTGACTCTTCGGGCCGTGGCGAAGTGTTCCCACACTCACCACGGCCCCCAACCCTTTCGCGGGCGGCGGCAGAAATTACGCCCAGGAGGCTCCGCCTCGATGGCGTCTCCCCGACGGCCTCACGGCCGTCGAGAAGAAAACTCGGATTGATTGATAAATATACAGTCCATTTGAAGAAGAGAGGTGTTTTAATTCTTGGTCCTCTACAAGTTTGGCCCATCTCGACGGATCATCGCCAACAAATATAATATAATAATAATGACCCCGTTATTTCTGAGTTTCACTCCATACGAATCTATTTCCAAATATTTTATAGGTTAAGACTTTCTTATTAATCTCATTTGTAATTACTGGCTCTTATGTTGAGATGTCACAAGGTCAGCAAGAAAAGTACGAAGAAAAGTTTAGATTGACTCGTGTGAATTGTTGTTTTGTGAAAAATTTTGTCAACTACATGCAATGTTCGCAAGACTGCTGGCTAAGAAGTATAGTATTCTGAGTATTCTTTGCTAAGAATATTCAAAGGTGGTCGCAGACGTCCGTTAGAGTTGAATAAATTGTTATACGCAAAATAATAGAAATAACCAATTGATAAATCTGGCTTTATTCAACTCGAACGTTGCTAAGATAAACAGTATGACATTTTACTTTTTATGGCATAGACACACTACAGCAATTGAAGAAGAACATGCAATGTGTACATTTTCCAAACTATTCATCTTGATTTCATCGTACACTCTGCAGTATATTCTATTATTATGGTGAATATAGTGAGTGAATGTATTTATGGTCACATCACACATAACATCAGCCTATAGGAGTCCACTGGACTGCTGCTTTCTTCAGGGTGCGCCATAGGACACGATCACCCATCCACCCATTTTCGCCATCCAGTCGCTCCCAGTCGGTCCATCTGGCAGGAGGACGTCCAACGTTTCGGTTACCGAGGCGTGTATTTATAGGAATCAGCAGATTTCTGAGATAAATGGAAGTGGCGATAGTGGAGGAGCTCTTCGGGCAGTCAGCCGTCAATGAAGAAACTTGATGGTAGTGCAGACTCTGACTACAGCACGTGGCAATTCGTAAATGGGACTCTACCTTATCCATGAAGATTCATGAGTTATGGTGCTAGTGACGAAGCCGGTATTTTTCGAAATTTGTTGAGTTTAACATGTTCAGTAGCGATGAATTGGAAAATTACAATAAAGAACTATTAGTATTGGTGTGTATAATGTTACAATAGCTGTTAGTTTTCCAAAATAAAAATAAAGAATATTATATATTGTTTTATATAGTGACATACATATTACCAGAAGATAATTAGCTATAGATTTCGATAGGTACTATTAGTTTCATTAAATTAAACACTTCGTAGTTCCTATCGCAACCGTTTTTTACGGCCGTTAACGCTCTGCCTATCTAGCAAGCCATAAAGGCGTGATATTTCCCTTCTTCCTCATGGCCAAACTGTTTCGCCTAACTGATTTGGCTACGAGGAACTTTATATCTTTATGGCCAAACTTGTCATAGTACAAGCAAAGTACACTCGCCACCGAAAAGGATACTTATATAAACAGTAAAATCCGTGTGTCAGTAAATGAAACAAATTTACGAAAAAGTAATTGTAGGTGATGTTACAATAGGTTTTGAACACATTTCCATTTCTTTTTATCTGTCTATATGTCTGTTTGTCCGGGCTAATCTTCAAAACTACTGTACGGATTTGAATAAAACTTTTTGTTGTGTATAGCTGTTAGGACTGGTCAACATCTGTCGTGGGAGAAAATTGCTCATTCCCATGGGAAATAAGATTAAACATAGAATATTTAGGCCGCCAGAAGCCCAGCTACAGTGTGAGAGATACAGAAATGTATGCATAGCAAATAGACCGATAGTGGAACGAGATTTTGACCGCAAAAGTTATAATTTTATTAAAGTTAGATTTTGCTTCTTTATTATCTTAGGAGCATTATTCTCGGCATATTAAAAAAATATTAGAAGTATTTCTCATTTGTGTTTTCTATAAAATAGATATTTTCAATATCTTTGAATAACTAAGTAAATATAAAATTTAAGTTTAATATTTTGATTGTAACTGACATACACACGTTTTAACTTTATTTTATATAAATTTTAGAAAATTTAAATACCTGCGAATATGGAAAATAAAAAATAGCTTCTAATTTTGGTAATATTGAATTAGAGTTAATGAAATTCATAAAATATTTTTTAAAGCTTCATATAAAGCTACCAACAAAAGTTTAGAAATCTGAGACCTCAGCTTGACTTAGTTATCGATGTTTGTTGTCGTAGTAAGAGTAATATTAAATCTAAGTGAGTAAGTCCGAATCCATTTCATTATACTAATAAACCAATCTATAACTCCAAATATTAGAAATGTAGGCCAAAAGCTTTAGAAAATATTAGGAATTTTACAAATGCACGTAGTCTAGGGGGCGGCGGGCATGGTGGTGCGCCCGCCAAGACGAGCCAAGCGAAGCGTTACGGCACTACATTTTATTTATTTAATTACAGTTTATTGCACACAACAACAATACAGATAAGACACAAAGCAAAGAAATGTGACACAACAGGTGAAGCTTTTCTCGAAGTGATTAGTCGTTTTTTGAGCCGTTATAATACCAGATTGATCTAATTATTAGTTAAGATATTAATAGTTGTATTATTATGACTAAAAATTGGGATATGAGGTCTTCTTATTACAACTATCTGGTTAATTGCAAGAAACTAAAATAATGCCTTATAATGTTTGACCTATCATTTACATATTTTATTAAGACTTTGTTAAGCAGTAAGTACTTAATTATGTCAGATGCTGTACAAAACAGTAAACATTGAAAACTTTTCAAAATAAGTTGCACAATAAACGAAAATAAGAAGTTGAAAAAAATGTAAGCGTCCTTCCACTCTGCCACTGAGTTATCGGCGCCCCGACCATACCCTTAAAATTTGTCAACCTCTTGATACTCTTCTTGTAGCGACGTTCAAGCGACATATAGTGTAAGTTATTTTTCACCGAGTGAAACCGCAGTGTGAACATAGTATACATACATACATCAGCCTATTGAGGTCCACTGCTGGACGTAGGGTTTCCCTAGGTTACGCTATTACATAACACGATATGATCTCTCGTTGTCTCTATCCAGTCGGTACCAGCCGCTTTTTCTAAGCCGTCGGTCTATCTGGCCGGAGGGCGTCCATCACTACACTTCCGAACTATGTCCAGGCTTCATTAATTATTGAGCATATCATATATTCTTATAAAAAGGTAACAGAAAATGTATTTTAAAGCAAAAAATAATAATTGTACATCTGAACTTAATTTGGATATTAAATTCTCGTAGTCTGAAAATCTTACCAAACTTGGCAATCTTTTCACATGTTTGGATACACGGAATACACGGAATGGGAACTACAGTACGGCCATCCCAATATGCCATATTTTACAGTTATCAGTTTCACACTTATCGAGATGTAGCAAAGGGAAATGGACCCTCTGTCATAGCATTAGCACGAATCTGATAGCTGTCAAATATGACTTATTGGGATGGCCGTACCGTACTGTGGAATAGTTTTGATGGATGACTGACATTCCCACGATATGTTGTACGGATGGCAAAAAAGTTCAATACTTAAATTGGACAATCCGGATAATCCGCAATAGACCTAAATTGGACTAAGATGGGTGTATGGTGACAAAACGTTCAGAATGTTTTACATGGCAAGAATTCATCCTTATTATCATATCTTTCTATCGAAAATTTACAAAATCCTGCCTATCCTGATAATGTCAATACAATACATATGAAAATAGTTTGCACAACTTTATGAGCTAACATAACGATAGTGGAGGCTAAAAATATAGTACAAGGAATTTTAGACCCTATTGACATTAATAAAATATAAGATTTTAAAGATGTAGGAACATATCCTATGGGTAAAAATGGGCTGATGCTATTCTAAGCAACCACCATGCGCTTTACCGAATAATTCATTTTTTATTCAACCTTTTTTCGAGTGCGCACAATATGCGACAAAAATTGTTCAAACGAAAATGTTCAACACAAAATGTGCAGCAAATATTACGCGTCAATTGACGAGTGTCAACTGAGAGCAGGATACAAATATGAAACTCGCCTTAGTGTGACAAGGATAGATAGATTTTCTAGAACAATCCTTGTCATAACGCAAAATATTTGCTGCAAATTTTGTGTTGAACATTTTCGTTTGAACAATTTTTGTCGCATATTGTGCGCACCCCTTTTTTCTAACTTGTGTTAAAAAAACTAATCAATCTTATAAAATAATGATACGCCGATTTTTTTTGTCCTCGTTACCTCTCATTTACATTCTATGACTTGACAAAAGAGTTTTCCAAACCATAAATCGGTAGGCCTTGAGGCATTCGATAAGTTGATTCGGTAGATTTACATTATAACAAAAAAATCTTTTTGATTCGGTAGATTTACATTTTTGGCTAAAAAAGTGTACATACCTAGACATAGACACTGCAATTTATAAGGCAAATTTTGATTTTAGTTACCAAAGGAATTTGGATAACAATCGGTAGATGAAAATCGGAATCGGTAGTACTACCGATTATTGGATAGCTCCGATGTGAACCCATGTGAACCTGTAGGAATTATATTTATATTCAGTTAATTACAAAAAAAAGTTTGTTAAATCTCTATGTTGCCGTACAGATAAACTTCTGATATTTTGAATAGTTGTTTAGTAGATGATTCTGAGAAAGTAGTATTAACTTTATATTCTCTAATTCAATATTGGCACTTACATGAAAAAAAATTTAGTTATTATTAAAGCATTAATCCTAGGTTTCTAAACTTTTATGGACAAACTCAGTAAAAGCTAATAGAGTATTTAACTAATATTAGAGCAACTTAAATTTTATATTAGCGAAAGTATAAGCTTTTTTTCGTTTTGGTATGTACCACGTACATCAGATTTCTAATAATTGAATAACAATTAGATATTGATATTTCATTTTAGATGCAATTATTTTTTTCTACTCTAATTCAATATTGACTGATAATGTTGATAAATATGTAAATGTTTAAACAGTACCTAAAGCACGTATTTAAAATTTCTAACTTTTTAAACAATTGTCTAAAAATATGTCAGTTACCAGGTATTACAAATTAGAGAACTTTAATATTATCAAAACTCAATTATTTCCCACTACTGGTCTAAAAAGTTGTTCAGCATAATAGGCCGCTTCACTCGGCACATTGACACCGAGGGTCTGGAGTACCTGATAAGGAATACTAGGAGCCCGGCTTAATTATCCGAGGTAAGGAAAAGACCCAAAAGAAAAATTTGTTTAGCATGATGTGCCGTATCTGCTGATGCCGAAAAAAATATATCTAAATGGAATTTGTCGGTCTAAATGCGATCTACATTTTTGGTGACAGCTGTTCAACTCAAAACCCGATATCGAAAACGCTACGCCAGCTAGACAACTAGTTCCTCAAAGGATTTTTGGCTGTCACACTCAAAACCTGTTTTGATCGAAAAGTATGCAAGATATTCCACTAGTTTCTTATTAAATGTCTGTAGGTCATATTTTGATCTACATTTTAATGACAGCTATCGGAGTGCGGATATGGAGTGAATTTTACTTTAAAATTAGGTGCTTCAAGTTAAACGAAAGATGCACTTTGATTTATTGCAATGGTAACATTTTACAACATTATCGTTTTACTTCATTGTCATTTAGAACCGATGGCATATGACATCTTGCTTATTTTGATACATCGGCATTCTGAACCAATAACATTTTGTGAATTTACAATTTTATTGTCATAATATGAGTGGCTAAGAACATAATAGAATTAGTTATGAAACAGTGATTAATAGTGTCTTTTCGTAGTTAGTTATGTAAATCTTAGTTACGAAAGTGCAAGAAGGCGATTAAAATAAAATAATAAACTTTTTTATTTGACCTTAACTGTACCTACTTTTTCCTACTGTTACACAAGTTTGGCCATGAGGATATAGAGTTCCTCGTAGCCAAATCAGTTAGGCGAAATAGTTTGACCACGAGGAAGAAGGGTGATATTTGTGTATGATCCCTACAACGCATACGGGAAGCGATACTTATGCGATGCCAGTTTTAACAGTTAAGACAGGTCTCAATCAATTCAATTCAATTTTATAAATATGGCTTCTGTCAACAGAAAAAATTATGCCAATGTCGAGGTTAGAATTAGAAGATACACATACCATTAATACCCATTTATATAAAATAAAGTACTCTGTGGTCCCCAAGCAAAGATGTCATAAAGAACTCGCACTGACAGCGCATGACGTTTCGGTGATCTGTGAAACTTTGACAATAATGCTTTGACACCACTCTGACATTGGCTCTTACTACTGACCTCTATTCATAGAGTAACTTATATCCTATACTATACAGGATGTATGGGACAGCTCTCCGAATATTGATAGGGCGCAATAACTTCCCATATCAAAAAATTTTAGGCATCGTATAGCTAAGATTGTTTATTTTGTTGTAAAACCTTTCATGTATTTTTTGTCAATAGTTTTTTAAATGTTATTCGGCTTTATATATATATTCTTTATTGTACATCAACAATACAATAGTTTTTTTTCACAAAGGTGAGCTTATCTCTATAAAGAGATCTCTTCCAGCCAACCTGTATTTTTGTCACTTTTTTAGTTTATATTTTTCTCTCTATGGTATAAATTTATAAGTCCAGTATTTTTTATGTACTAATTTACCTTCCTGGTGCAACAAATATTACTGAAACAATGCCAGTGAGTAGAATTTAAATTGTAACTATAATATTATAATTTGTTAATGCGACTGATTTTTTTAATTTTATTTGAATATTAATAATAAAAGCGATTGATAACATAAGTGATAGTTACAACAACAGCGATGGTTTTGGTGGCGGAAGTCACTTCGTATCTTTTACTATTCAAAAGCCTGGTCTGCCGTTAATATCTTACTCTCTTCCCACTTTTTCACTTCATCTGTATTGACAGGTCTGGTGAGGGCGGTGATGGAATGGCTATTTACCTTAGAAGTCATCCCCCGTTTTACTATCCTTGATAAATCCTCTTCTGAATATTTCCAGTAACCTGAACTGAACATCTCTTCATCGAAGTTATATTTGGTCACTCAAAATTGCTCTTTGGTGTATTTTATAATCCTAATCTTATTATATTATTCAAAATTTAATGCTCTTTTGGAAACATTTGTAACCATTGCTGATCACACTTATCATTAGGGGCGACTTTAACACCTGCCTCATTAACAGTGAACCGCAGTATACTAATCGTTCCAGTAAGCTTTCATCCATAGTTAACTCCGCAAGTCTTAATCTCCTTCCACTTGCTACTCCTCATCACTTCCCAAACTGAGCCCCATCTATACTAAACCTATTATGGTATCCTCAACAGATCATGTCTTTCTTTAGCCACGATCTTATTTTCAATTCCGTAATGGAACGGAGTTCTGCGTCTTTCAACACAACTCAGATCGTGACTGATCTTAGCAAAATCCAAGTACCGAACAAAAAAACCCAAAATATTTAATTCACTTAAACAACTTACACAATTAAATTACACCGATTAACATAAAGTATATTTTTGAGACAGATGCTGAAATCGAAACTAGACATAAAACTAGACGAAAGGTTCTCAATAACATCATAGCACCAACCCTAGTTGTAGCAAGTTACAGTGCTCGCTCTCAAGCTGTGTATTTTTTTAACAAGATGCCTAATAAATGTGAACCATTTCAAGCACAAACTTAGAGCCCTACTTTTTGAAAAGTGTCTTTATAATGTAGATGAATTTTGATTGACATGAATCTTATTCTTATTTAATTTGTTGACATCTTCACCACAATTTTCTTACTTTTTGTTTATTTTTTTTATTTTACTGAATTGATTTTAATTTAAATTTCAAACACAATTTGTGATTGTTTGAATAAATGAATATGAATATTATGAATAAGCACTTGTATTACATGACATTGAAAGTGACTAGGAATGACCCTACTGAAGTCAATCACAAGGGTTACAAGGTTTGTATATGCGCAACGCCAGCACATTAACGCCTCGGTTGAAAATGGTGATCCAGCCATGTCCATGTGTGGTCATTCCTGAATTCCTTGGGTATATGTACAGAGAAAACCACTCTCACCTCCAACCTGGACTTCGATATACTTAATTGTCATTTCACATTCTTGCCGTGTAATGCAGGCTTAGAATAGCACCACCCCATTTCTTTCCCGTTTCTTCTTAAGGGACTCGAGAGCGTGTATTGCAATTTTAGGCGATGGGCTGACAACCTGTCACTATGGCGATACACAATTTTGCGAATGACCCTCAAATATATGTCAGACGTTGCGTAAATGTCCCTTTTTTTTGTTGTCATTTCACATTCTCCTTTTCTTCGAGTATTCCTGCGTCGACCAAAGTAACCTCCATAAATTCACTCAGAGTCACTTGCCATCTTTAAAACGAGGCTACACAACCATCTCATTGCTAAATCTGCTTGCATACATTAACATATTATAGTATAGTACTAGTATTATTCTATGTAAGTATTTATTGTCTAGTTAATTTTAGAATGTAAGTTTATATATCACAAAATTTATGATACATATACATATTATTATGTACTTTAGTATGCACGTACTTTTAAACAATATTGATAGGTATTAGTTGCAATATAAAATAATGTGTTGCGGTAAATTAATGAAAAGAATGAAAATGAAAACCATTCAAATATTCCAGTTGATTTTTTCTGCCTGCATGTTACCGTGTCGTGGAGCAAAGATTATTTTACGATATTTCCTTTTATTTGTTTCTGAGCAAATATTGACAACAAAATATTGTGCATTGCTAGGTGCAGCAAGTAATGTACATGTGTGTGTGAACACTATGCAACGAATAGTTTAATTGTATTTTGTCATAAATTTATATTATTTTTTATCATATATATTTATTTATATATTTATTATCATAAATGTTGCTTCATTAAACTCTGTTTTTTTTTTCTTTCTTTGTTCTTTTTTTTTTTTTTGTTCAAAATGTCTATGCATGAGGTATATGTTATTTAGTCTATTATTTATAATATAATATGTATTTAATAAATATATATTTATTAATAAAATATATTTGTATTTATTTAGCTGTATTATTTTGGTATATTTCGATTTTTATTATTATTTTTGCACCTGCCTGTACTTTCCACATGCCCTAAGGTAGACTGGTAGATAATGCCACTGGCATTAAGTCCGCCCATGTACACTTTTGTGCATAAAGTTCAATAAATAAATAAAAAAATAAAATAAATAAATTTTGACCGGCCCGATGGCGTAGCGGATAATACTCCTGCCTGATACGCAGAGGTTCATGGGTTCCATCCCCACAAAACACAAATATTTGTTATTTCCAGATATTTGTTTTTAGTCAGAGTGTTTTTATGTATAATATAGTATATGTATTTACAACAGAAAAGGATATAAGTTTAATATCAGCTGTCTCGGTCCCATAGTACAAGCTTTGCTTAGTTTGGGGCTAGATGACACTGTGTGAATTGTCCAGGCTATTTATTATTTCAAGTGTGAATATTATTCATTTTAGATGCCTACTAAAAGTATGTTATTATAGTTACCGATAAGTCTATTTATCTTGCTGCTGTTATCACGGTGGTTGAAAATCTGGTCCCGTTTGGTGGTCTGCTCCGTCCTGCTGACCCTCACGGCGATCACCACGTATAGTGACGTCATCACCACCAGCGGCACTATGAACATCACCAGCGCCAGGACCCCGTTCATCAGCCTCGAGAACCTCGTCGGCACCAGGAAGCATACTGTCGTCTTGTTCGTCTTAACCAAGTACACGTTGAAGTACTCAGGCACCGTCGCCGTGATAGCCAACAACCAGATCAACGCTATGATCTTTATCACTCTACGCCACACCGGTTTCGACTTCAACGACATAGGATGCATGATACCTATGTACCTCTCAATGGCCAGTGCTGTCATCGTAAGTATACTATTATTCCATAGCAATATAATAAGAATAAAATGCACTTTACATCCCATTCGTCCAAATTGGTATTTTTCACTGATGTATTCATCGATTTCCAACCACAGGCCAAAAGTCACGATCAAATCGGAAAAAGCTAGATTCAGCAAGTAGTAATTGGTCGCCGTGTGCATAGACTTTTCGAAAAATATTACCACGCAAGTGATAAGATTTCCTGTGACACTCAATATGAATAGGAAGACCAATAACACGACGAAAATCACAAGTAGCCATTGCGGCTCGTTAAGTCTTGCGTGACCGACGAACTGAGACCATAGCGCGAGATCGAAATCGTCTGCGAAGTAAGATTCGTTGAACATTTCTTCACTTCCGAGAAATTCGAAGTTCGGCCAAAACAAGGCAACAGCTAATTTCCACGACTAAATGGGGACTAATGCTACTACGTAGGGCGTGTACCTGTGTCCGGTGTTGACCAGCTTAACATGTTTGTTTAGCGTTGTACGGAGGTGTATGTATTAGATTAATTGGCTAACAGGTGTTGACTTTCTCTGTTTGTGTTCACTGATAATTAAACAATTGGACAAGAAAAACATGGCTAATTACCTAATTAGTGAAATTACGGAACCTCTCAGTGTCAAATTTAATTAGGTATATATAAGTGATCCATTCATTATTTCAGGTTTATCAGGGACAACATAATATGATACTCGTATGATATGAAGGGATGGTGTACCAGAATACTTTAGGCACGAGTCCCAATAGTAAAGTAACTTTCACCAAGAAATATATAGGCAGAAATTTTACTAGTAACCTATATCAAAATCTCAAGACGAGTTGGTGATAATAAGGAACAACTTTCAAGAAGGAACATAGGTTATAATATGTCAAAAATATTTTTAGATTCCATGTGGTTTCCATGGTACCTCAAATCAGCTGATCGGAAATTAAGTATCAGATGCCTAATTTCTTTTTCGTATTTCGGCCTATGTTGTTTGGGGAAAGTTGTCCTTATCACCAGCCTGTCTTGAGTTTTCGCTATCGGTCACTAGTAAAACACCATATATTATGTGGGCGCAAACGACAATAATATCTAGGTCAAACCTATTTACAGTCCTGATGAGTTATTATGGTTACGTAAATAGCTACCTAGGTATTAACATATTATCTGAGAAATTGAAAATATAAGATTATGTTGCTGCAAAGGAGACATTGGTCGAAATATGAAAAATAAAATGGACCTTCAATACAAAATTAGTTGGCCGTTCGTATAAAGGACAATGCTCAAAAAAAACCCAGACCCGGCATAAACGGTACATATCTCAAATTTTTGGTTAATATGGTAATTACATACTAAAATTAAAATATAGTGACAATTCTTTTTTTTTAAGTAATATTTTGCTAATTCTTTTTTCGCAGGAATATTTTTTAAACAGAATCGATTTTAAAAGTATTTTTACAGGTTGCTTCATTTCAGGTTGTGTTATTAATCCTGCTATTTCACTCGCACTTAAGGTTCTCTGTATTCTAGTACCTTATCAACTCAGGCCGTATGAGTCACTCATTGACCATTGTTGTAGTCTTGCTCACCTTACGTGGTCTATGCGCAGTCCTTCGTAGTACTTCGTTGAGATCTGTGCGTTTTTGTTTGTTTTGACATTTGTTAACTTATCCCGCTACATACGACTTTTGCATTGCACTGGACTTGAATATTACTTGGGTTGGGCCAGATACCAAGATAATTTCAATCATCCCGGCAATACGTTGGAAGATGTCATCTTAGATTTAGATAACCATTGAAGGAAAAGCCATTGTAATATCTATTATTAAAACATAATATTTCATTTACCCTTGATTTTTTATTTACTATATTGCAGATTATGTATAAGGCGTCGTTGCCAAAATAGATGCATAAATGTCATATTGAGCACAAAAGTAAAGAAAGAAAAAAGAATTTCCCATTTTCTAAGTATAAAATACATCTCCTTACAAAAAACAACTAGCAATTAATGGCATTTAAAAAAAGATTTCGACAACGCCCCCTACCGAATATTTTGTCACATACGAATACCTAAAATCTGAGATACATATCATTTGCGCCGGGCCTGGGTTTTTTTTCCATACATTGTGAGCATTGTCCTTTGTATGAGAGAATCATTTCTTCCATAATCGACCTATGTTCCTTGGAGAAAGTTATTCACTTGCAAGGCTAGTCCATAACAGTGAACTCCTTTAAATAATAGCTGCATACCAAATTTTTAAAATATTTCCCGTGTTAGATATAAAATTTTATAGCAAAAATGCTAATTAAAACTTGCAAAATTTTCAAGCGCGGGCATTTCATCGCTTAAACTACATTCAATCTGTAAAGAATGAATTAGTCGCTGGGTATTAGTTGCAAAACTAACCCGGTAGATGGTGCCGTGCCACGCGTTACTGGCATTGGCGGGCAGGAGATGAGCTGATGTAGTTTAAGCCCAGATGGAAGAGGCGTCGCCACTAGTAATGGCGAAAGTCGCAGATTAAAATCCTGCCTGCGCTTGAAAATTTTGCAAGATTCAAAAATATAAGCTGCAAATTGTTTTAATACGTATACAGTGAAACTCTTTATATGAGCATTATTTTAGTGTAGTATAGTACTTATTATATATTATATATTTTTATTTTCTCTTTACTTGTAATAGTTTTGTTATATATGTTAATTTTGCGGTCGTTATTTCTTATCATCATTCTTCCATCAGTCATTTGATTTGGCGATAGATGATAAAATGTATTACACACTAGCGGCCCGCCCAGTGGTTTCACCCGCTGTTAACCGTTTTTCAAGACATTTTAATATAGCCTTTGTTCTTCAGGGATAATGTAGGATTCTAATGGTAAAATAATTTATTAAATCAGTCCGGTAGTTTCGGAGCCTATTCAATTCATACAAACAAACAAACAAATCTTTCCTCTTTATAATATTAGTGTAGATATAGATTTATATGCAGGCACAAGCCACAAATGTCAATTTTGTATAGCATTGTGTGGACAGTGGCCAGGGGGCCCTTTCTTTTGTAAATCGCGGTCCATTGTAAATGTGAAAAGATCCATATATTGTCAATACTGATACAAAAAAGGCATTAGCGGTGGTGTGTGTAAGTACTGCGTTCGTTGGGTTCAAGACGGCCCTTCATATTGGCGTTGGGTAAATAAGAGATGCACCGACTATGGTTTTGGCCGACTAGCCTCGGCTTAAAATGCCCGACTAGTCGGCTGAGATGATCATTTCTTTGGTGACGTTTGAAAAATGAAATCGCGTCAGTGCACGTTTTTAGAGCCTTTCTAGAGTTGTGATTTTATTTCGATCATAATGACTACTGTACTGTACAGGTTGAAATAAATTATATGATATTAAAATTCAATGTCGTTATTACAGCCGACTAGTCGCCGAAATTGGCCGCCTATAAAAATGGCCGATTAGTCAGCTTTCCCGACTAGTTGGTGCATCTCTAGTAAGAAGGTTAAATAACCTCCAGTCGACGTACTTTTAAGGATAATCCCATAATAACCTTCTTGGAATTGCTTCTTTTTCTATTTAAAAATGCAAATAATATAAGCTTTATGGCTTTGTGTAACCGCTCAGTACAATCGAGAAAAATCTTATATTCGTAGAGAAAACCACAAATTAACTTTAAGTAAACCACAAAAGTAAACCAAGTAATAAAATATAAACATGAACTTCAGTGATGCTACAATACGTAGTATGATTAGCAGCAAATAACAAATAATTTTGTTAGTGACTAATCAAATTCACGCTTATGCCTAATGTACCTATGTATATGTATAATAATATGCATGTTATGGATTAGCTCTTTTATAAGCTTTTCTTTCGTTTAAAAATTTAGAATAGGAATGCAGGTTTTTCTTCTCTTTTTAAACCGACTAAATGTTCTGAAAATTCCCACAGCTGTTTCCCAAGATTCTTGTCGTTCGCTGTCCACAGCACGAACCTCTCCTTGCAGTCCACGAAGTACTTCCCTGTCGTGTTCTTCACCTCATTGGCTACTGACAGGTATATGATGGTCTGGGCACCTTCATCTGCAGTCCGACAGCATAACCAGCACCAAATTGAGAACATCGCTCTCGTCACAGAATTAGAATTGTTTGCAACAATGTTTGTGAGGATAACTCCCGGGTGTACCGCGTTCACCGTCACCTTGCTGTCACCAAGTCTTCTTGCCAGCTCTTTTGTGAAGATGATAGAGCAAAGTTTACCATTCGAGTATGTCAATGGTTCAGAGTACGCGTTCACTTTGTTTATTTTATCAATTTTCACCTCTCCGCGGTAATGGCAAATAGAACTTAGATTCACGATTCTACCTTTTGATTCTTTCAGCATAGGAAGGAGGAGTATCGTCAGAAGAAAAGGCGCGAAGTGGTTTATCTGCATAGCTTCAACAATTTTGTCTTCCGTCAAACGATCGCCCAAACCATAAACACCGGCATTGTTTACTAAAACGTCCAGTCTTGGTTCAGTTTTCTTAACATCTTCAGCAAATTCTCTAACTGAATTTAAAGACGACAGGTTAAGTTGTTTAAACACTACTTCTCTGTTGCCAGTAGCAGCAATAATGTCATCTCTAGCTGTGGTTCCTCGTTGTATATTTCTGCAAGCCAAGATCACTCTTCCTCCTCGAGCTGCTAAGTCCTTAGCCGTATGGAATCCTAATCCAGCGTTAGCTCCAGTCACTATGATCACTTTTCCTTTCATAGAAACTGTTGACTCACATCTTTTGATGGCACATTTTAGGATGAAGCGAGTTATTATTGCTGCCAAACATAATAAGGCAAAGATGCTTAAAAACGATAGTAGGTATTCGTTCATGGCGTGGATGTGGCGAGGCGTGTTGTAGAATGCGTGTTTCGTTTTTGACTGATGCGTACGTGCACCGCAGGTCGCTCAGGGTTCAAGACAAGCTAAGTAAATCACAGTAAGGCTTGTCATGTTTCCGGTAAAAAATGGGCAAGTACGAGTCGGACTCGCACATTCAGGTTTCCGTACATATTTCTTTAAAAATGGCATACAAAACTCGTTTATTGTATTAGAGGCCCCATGAATAATAATTTTATTCTTTATTTGTTTAGTTGTTACAGTGGCAATTATTATTCTGTGAAAATGTTTACTGTCTAGCTATTTTCGTTCATAAAATACAGCCTCCGAACCATTGTAGATAAAAATTAGTAAAATAAACACGTTTTTTATGGGACCCCTTTAATTTTAATTTCATTAAAAAAAATGTATTTCTTGTTAAAGAAGAAACAGAACAGTGAAAAATTAGAAATTTATAACTATCACGAAACCCATATGTAATACAGCCTGGTGACTGATAGATGGGCATACAGCGAAGTCTCAGTAATGGTTTAACTGAGACTTTACCTTGACCCATTGGGTACGGAACCCTAAAAATGAATGACTGTAACGTGGTTAAAAGCGGTTGACGTGGTCTGTTATTAAGACTCAAACAACTGTGGCAAGCTGAGATTGACGACTGATTGCACGATTCCACTGCAGCAGCCAGCAAATTATCCGTCAACATATACGTAATGTGTAGGTACGCGTGGCAACCAGTTTTTATGCCATCACACCTGTAAAAAAAAAACAATTTTTTCAGCACAAAAGATTAACTTTTTGTTTGTTTGGCCAAATTCTAGACCTACTGCCAAGGCCAAATTCTAGGCTCTCATGTTTGTTACCGACTCGATCAGCGAATTTATTAAGTTTACTCTTTTGCAGCAATGTGTAATGGATTTAGGTAACTTTCTTAACTTCCTATGTCTTCCTTGGCTTCCACTATGGGTTTTCAAACGACTTGGCAAATTTATAGAAATGCAAAAATGCCCTTTTTTTGGAATGGGTCGACGAAAGATCTAATGAACTGAAGTTTAAGATATGCTGCTTTAATTAGCGTAATGGTCATTGTCTTGCTATGAGCATGTACAATAAAAAATGCTGGTATGGAAATTGTTTTTATCAGTAACTTAAAGGCAGCGAAACGAGTACCAGCTAGTAGATCATTGGTCAAAACACGCGCGTTTTGCAGCGGCCTTATCTTTTTTCTACGTTAACTATGAATAAAAATTTTACCACTTAGTTTAGAGGTTTTATTCCACTGTGATATTGGCCGTGTGATGCCGGCTTAGAATAGCATCACCCCATTGCTTTCCCGTGGGAGTCGTAAGAGGCGACTAAGCGACTCGAGGGTGTGTATTGAAATTTTAGGCGATGGGCTGACAACCTGTCACTATGGCGATATACAATTTTCTGTATGACCCTCAAATATTTATCAGACGTGGAAGAAATGGTCGTTTTTGCGGCCTAAACGATAATAGACGTGATATGTGTTTGTTTGTTGTTTTTTTACGACTAGTTTTAGAGGTTTTATTCCACCATGATATCTCCACGCGTTCCCGAGATAAGGACTCTTCACAGACAGGCGGACGGTCAATGGACAACAAAGTGATCCTATAGATAGATGTATTTCTGTTTTGAGGTACGGAACCCTAATAATAGTTTATACACATTAAAGACACATTATAAAACCATTTACGGATAAAACGTTACGCATTACCGTAAGTAAAGATCATCGGAGATAATAATCACTACTGGGGTCGGATTCATCTACGCAGGGTATTTGAATTATTTGATTTATACCTACCTTAACTGTTTGAGGAGAATTCGAAAGTCGCTTTTTTTCGAATGAATTCTTACGAATTCTAAAGCTAATTTTTTGTACCATTGCGTTTTGTCTGTCTGAAGTGAAAATCACATAATTTGTGTTTATTTTACGCTTGCGTAAAATTTCGATTCAATGTATGGAAGCTCATTTATTAAATACATTTTTAAGTATTTATATTTAAATTGATATTTAAAAATATACCAGTATTGTCTATAGATGTGATAGTTTACGCAGTGTTTTTTTTTTCGCGTGTCGATCGATTGGCTTACTCTAAATAAATAAGTTTCGATAAACACTCCATCATATAAAGCTTTATCCACTGCAAACCAAAGTATGTTAGCAATTTAGCATATACCTAAAGTGACAAAATAATAAATTGGGTTCGGCCAATGGTCCAAAAACTGTAAGCAAAAATCAAGCAAATCGACTTTCGTATTTTTGAAACATGAAAAGATAGCCATACTGGGCTATCAATAAATCAACAATAAATAGAATAAAAAAGTCACTTTACGTGTCCCTATGTCCCTATATTATATGCATGCATTCTTTACAGTTCTCTCTGTCTCTCCTTGGCAATGATTATTCCCATCTGATGGTGGGGTCTGCCTTTCTGGTTTTCTCTCTCCACTTCGCTCTGTTGGACGTAACGGTGAGGAAGACCTCAGTAGAATTTGTATACCCTGCCATCTCAATTGAAATTGAAATTGAAATTTGAAATTGAAATTCTTTATTCAATGTAGGATAGTATTATCATATCACTTATTGACGTCATGAACCGTCATTGTAAAAAAAAGAATTTGTATCACACAATTTTCTTTTTTTTATAACAATTTTGTAATGTCCTTATAGAAAACCGGCTCGGGCGGGATAAAAAAATATAAAAATCAAAGCACTGCCACGGGGCTGGCCAGGTTAATCACACGGCATGAAACTTTACGCCACCACCATCTGAAAACGATATTTGTTTCAAATTGAAGTCAAGATTTTTAAAGCGTGTAGTTTACATGCGTATAATTAATCGGACCTCCTGAACAGGAAAAACCCCCCAAAAAACCTGCCCAGAAGTGCTCCTACTCTAAATTAACAATCGTACTAGCCCCTACGCTACCCTAGCTAATTCTGGAAGTAAAAAAAATATGTATAGACCAAAAATGGCTACATATTCACAATGTCCTTTACAATTACGCCACGGATTTAGATGCGGTTTTCTTTTACTGATAGCTTGATTCAAGAAGAAGGTTTTTATGTGCCGATGGGTGGGCTGCTATGTCTGGCAACGTCGTGCATGCCGCTCCCTGCGGCGTTACAAACGTTCGGGGGGCAGGGTAATTATGATCTCTGCGGGGGTGCGGAAAGTGTGCGGGGAATGGGCGCGAGCACGACGCGTGTCACTGATTGTCATTTGCCGGCGGTCACTCGCCGCGGTCAGTTGTGTACTTAGGAACTCGAAACTTTTTACAAGACGCACATGAGATTACGACCCCAAGATGAGTCCTCCAATAAGGAAACAAACAAAGGAAGTTGTGTATAACATACACAAATTCTTTGAAGAACGCAAGAAAGATCCTTCTACGCAGGAACACCAGAATGATGTCAATTTAGCAAAATTAGTAGCCAGCGTTACGGGATTTTCAGAAAGATCTGTAAGGAATATTGTAAGCGAAGGCAGAACACCAAATGATGCGGGAAGTTCAAAGTTTAAATCTCCCAAGAAAAACTTATTTCCAAAAAAGCGAAAAGAGGTTGATAGTTTCACTTTAGGAGTGATTCGGCGAAAAGTGTCCCAGTTTTATACTGTTAAAAAAGCTATCCCGACTGTAAGAACATTATTAGCAGAATTAAAAGAAGAAAATATAATTTATTGCTCGCGTGAGTATTTAAGAAAAATTCTACACGATATGGGATTTAAATTTCGAAGTTGCCAGTCAAAAAGAAAGTTAATTATTGAGAGACATGACATAACGCGCTTGAGGTGGCATTATATTCGTGATATCAGAAGATATCGGGCCGAGGGAAGAACAATATTTTTTCTGGATGAGACATATGTTAATCAATCTCATAACGTAAGGAAATGCTGGCATTCTGAAAACGAGCGTGGTGCCACAAAAGCATAAGTTTCCATTTTATAATGATTTGTACCTACATATTAAATTTTTTTCATATATTATTGTACTTTATTTATTTATGATTTATTGTACACATGAACATTAAAGAGAAAAACACATAGAGAATACAGAAATAGAAATAGAAATTCTTTATTTGCTTAAAATGTGGTGCTATAACAGGCACAACAGGCACTGCTTATCTCTAATAAGAAATTTCTTACAGCAGACCTAAGGAAGAGTAATGATATTATACGATATGCGGATAAGATATGCACAGAATATATATCTAAATTTCTAATTACTTTATTATTTATTAATTAACAACACAATGGCAATTTCACATGTTACCGTGTTATGTATAGGATCGACCCATTTTCTTCGCGCAGATGTCGTAATCAGCGACTAACGTCTGAAACGGCTCTCAAATATTTGTCAGATGGTCAAATGTGGCGATAGCAACCGTATTTTACGGCTGTTAACATTTTGCCTTACGCTGCAAGGTATAAAGGCCTTATGTGTGTGTGTGTGTGTGTGTGTGTGTGTGTGTAGATTTACTCGTGGAATCATTCGCGGCAAACATAAAAAATATCCCACCAAAAATAAAAACATATGAAATTATTGAGAACCATAATTACCTATAAGTATTAATCTCGAGATATGTTCAGTTGAAATCTCTACGTGTGTAGCATACGCGTGCTAGTGACGTGCAACCCTCCCCCCGCCTCACCGCAACCAATGAAGGAGCGGCAAGCACGAAGCTGCCAGTCTATAGTTATATATAAAATGGTGCAGTGAAGTTAAATTTGCTAACATTGATTATGATTAAATACTTTCTCATATAAGTATCTTTGAACCAGTCATTGGATTGGATTTTAGGTTCATGTTATCAAACTTCAAGCAATGGTTTAGTTTTGACGACAGGAGTTTAAGACATCCTATATTGTAAAAAACGGATATCCTGGCACACGTCACCGCATCAGATTGCGGCTGTTATATCACAGGTTGTCGTTTGTATGATGGCTGTAACAAACCGCATTATACGATGCACAATGTGTGTGTTATATTATAATGCCAGGGGTAGGGTGGGTCCGCAGTGGTTAAGGTCCTGTTTCACCTGAAAAGTTAGGTCAAAAAGAAACAGCCAATTAAGCCATTGTTACTAGAAAAGGTATGTAACTAAATTAAAGCATAAAATTTTATGTAATAACTTTTAAACTGTAGAGTAACTTTAACTGTTTCAAAAAGGTTTCAAATGGAGGTTAGTTTTTTTCTATTATGTGAAATTTTTCAATTTGTTTAACTGATAGGTATCTGTTAGATACAAACATCACAGGGATAAATCACTTCTATATCCCTTGCGGGGGAGGCAGAGCGTAATCGCCTAAAAAACGGTCACTTACGCCACGTCTGACAAACGTTTGAGGGACATTCAGATACTTTTTGTATCACTTTAGTGACAGGTTGTCAGCTCATCACCTAAAATTGCAAAAAACGTGTAACCCTCGAGTCCCTTGATCGCCGCATACGACACCCATGGGAAAGAAATAGGGTGATACTATTCTAGCCGGCATTACTCGGTCAATTACTCAGTTAGATCCTATAAAATATTTTTTCAGAATTTCTAGCCGTAATTGTCTCAATAAAACAGTTTTAAAAATCTTGCTTGCGTTCTATCCCCGCCTTAATCCTAAACTAGAATGGTCGCAAGTCACCTTCAACTGCGTAAAATTCCGCGAGTTGTCTGTTCCGACCTTCGACAACATTCTACTACTAATATCCAAAATTAGCTGTTATGTTATTCATTTTAGTAATTTTGGTCTAATTATGTACTTGTTTACTGAGTATCTCAGTTATTTACATCGTCTAGCTAGGTTCGCTGGGCGGAGCAGTAGCCCACGTCCCACAGTTAGGTTCCGGTTCTTCATTTTGAAACTAGGAGCTAGTCCAGCGTTTTCATCCGCTGCTAACACTTTTCCCGTGTGTAGTAGTAGATGTTAGACAGAGATAGTGAAGCTTACTAAAAGTAAAATAATTTTAGAAATCCTTCTAGTAAGTAGTTTCGGGGTCTATAAATTACATAATGGGTGTAAGGGAGACCCCTCCGAATACCTATAGGGAGCAAACCATGATACTGAACAACTTTCAATGAAAAAATATTTCAGGAAACGCCAAAAAACTTTTTCACTTCCCAAAGTAATGGCAGTCAGCTGATATTGATTTTGTATGGGAGGTTATTATTTTTGTCGTTTCCTGACGTACAGGGGAAAGTTGTTCAGTTTCATGGTCTGCATGCACCTTATCAGTATCCCTAACACAACCCGTATTTATTTTTAAACAAACATAATTAGTGTATACATGTATGTAGGAATGTTAGTATAGATCAGTAGCATTCCGGATTCAATAGAATTACGTGTAAAAAAAAACTACAGTCAATTTTATCTTGGTAGATATTTATTTATAAAATACTTATTTTAACTACTTATTTGCTAGGTTCATACTTTTTACACATGTTTATAAGTTTACACAATCAAAACTACTTCATACTTTTTACTATTTCATTAGTTTCATTACCTACTGAATAAATATTAAGTAATAGTAAATTAAATTAATCTCAAACATTATCTACTAAATTAAACACAGATTTAGGATCTTTGAGCGGAATAGCTTCCTATAAATTACCTAAGTTACAATACTTACTATGTCTTTGGCCGGGAATTTCATAAAATTATACTTAGTACAATGTCTCGCTGCAAGCGGAGTTATAAAAGTATTTTCACAATGCGATTCATAGGCGTAACATGCTTCGCTCTGACTCCGCCTATTATGACGGAGATATAGTTCGAGCAAGATTTTTAAACCAGTTTTTTTAGACAGCCATAAAACTCTGAAAAATATATAATTATGTTACTGTCCAGGATCTCACAGATAACATACTCGTATATATCTATCAGTCACACAATGTGACAAACTTTACTAGTTAGAAAAAAAAACAATGTAACCTCTATTTGAATATTTTTTTCAATTATGTGTCTACAGTTTTAAAGTTATTACAAAAAATATGCTATAATTTAGATACATACTTTTTCTAGTACGAATATCTAAATTAGACATTCTGTATTTCTCTAGTTCCTATGTCGGAAAAACCTCAAAATCTGGCGAAAATTTGAGCGCAAAATGAGTGTCTGTTTCACTCTGACACAGCGCGAATGAAAGGGATGAACTTATCAGGTGATCAGGTCCTTAACCATAGACTGTATCCTTATGCGTGCTGTGGCAAGAACCACCCGTGCAGGCATTTAGGCGCGGGCGAGGGCGTGACAAACTCCGCGCGTGCAAGCTCCGTCATCGTGCGCGCATCGAGCACCAACAGCGCGACTGCGCATGGCCGTGCGCTGCTCCAGACCAGTGCGCTCAGTAGCACACCGTCGTCTTCTTCCTGGGAGTAATAATACAGGTGTTTTGGATACAGCGCAATACCTCTCAAGAGAAAAAGCTTTCGGTTTTTGCGAACATAACAAAGTGGTAAAACAATGCGTATGATGAATAATTAATGCTAATTTTATTGGTAGGCAAACTTGATATTTAGAGATTGGTTTGTTAATACAAAAAGTACAAAATAATTATGTATTCATGTATCTACAGAATCAGACGTTTTATTTTACCGCAATGCTTCTATGGGCACGGAAATAGTAAGGGAAGTGGGCAGCGCGAGCGAGCATCAAATCAGGTTATTCGCGCTGCTACTCCTCGTGCTCCCGCGAGTGTCGACTTTACGTGCGCGAGTCAAAGAACGGCAGCACGAGCACGAGTGGAATGCATTGCCATCTCGCTCACTCGTATTGCTGCGAGAAGAGTATGACGGCAGTGTGTGACACTCACTCGCGTGTTAACTTCCGAGGAAGTATTTCGGGCAATATTCACAACAGCGACAGGAACAGGAGCAGTAGCATAGTGGAATGTATCATTAGGCATAACAGAAGGTAGTCTGTGCGGAAATAGAATCGGCGTGACATTTGGAGGCGCCTCTGTGCCTCAGTATGAGAGATATCATAGCAACCTATGTAAAAAATATTAGTTCACTTTTTGCTCACGCCTACTATTGTCTTACCGCACAGAATCTAGGTTTTAAATATACCTCTAGATAAACATATTTTGTAATCTTTACTTTGGCATCAGGCGTGGGTACAAATATCGGTTCACTTGGATAGCAGTCGGGCTTAGACCATGTCGTTGTTTTTCCATTTTTTGTGTCGACTTTGATTATCTGGAAGAAACAATTAAGAGGTTTATTTATCAAAATTTTATGATTTGTCAAAAATAATTAAAAAAAATAGTGTACATAAAATACAGAGATTACAAAAACGTGATCACAAAATTATAATTATGTAGCAAAAGGTTGGAAGCTCAGTTATTGCACATCATGGGCATGTTTTTAAAACAATTAAATGTAATTACCGCTCCAGGATTCTCAGCGTCCACATCTGAACTGATCGCGTAGAAGTATTTATATGGTCGACCTGAAAAGTAAATAAAATTATAATTAAAATACTTACTAACAAAACTAAGTAACATGACAATATCATGAAGGTAATTGGAACACCAACTTGAACAAATAATAAAGTGCCAATGTTCGTGCTTTCCGCGAGTCATTATGATGAAAATTCCTTTTTTCTTTTTTAGACATTTCAAACAGCGCCATCTAGCCCCAAACCAAGCATAGCTTGTACTGTGGGAATTAGATAGCTGATATAATACATAAATACTTTTTTGTTGTAAATTATTACATAGTAAACACCCAGACTCAACGCAAATACTTGAAAAGTAACTTAAAATACTCATGCTGTGTGGGGATCGAACCCACGAGCTTCGGCGTAACACGCAGGGATACTATCCACTACACCATCGGGCCAGTCAATGAACAGGTACATTGTCTCTCTCCTGCGGCTACCGGCCTAGTTACTGTTGCTCACATGATACGTACCGTTGTACAAGTCGTAATGTATCCTCGGTGTCTCGCAGCCCAGCTCAGCGAGCAGCCTGGGTTGGACCTTGGACAAATTGGGTGCCTCCAGGTCCAATTCCAGGCGCTTGGGCCTGCCCCGGAACCAATCAGCATAGTCAGCGTTTTCTTGCATTGTCTGTAATCATTTAATAATTACATACATATATCCCTTGCGGGGTAGGCACAGCGTAAATAGCCGTAAGAAACGAACATTTACGCCACGTCTGAAAAACATTTGAGGGTCATTCAGAAAGTTGAGTGCTCATCGCCTACAATTGCAATAGACTTGTTACTCTGGGGTCCCTTAGTAGTCTCTTACAAGCTTGTCATTACCTAGATGTTCTAAGCTTGAAGAAAGAGATTTAGCCAACATATCTCTAAAAGATGTCCTGCATATCTGCAGGGCAACAAGAAGATTCGAGGAGGTGAAGCTGGCGGAGCACCAGTGAACCTAGTGCCCCAAACCTGGGAATTGGGTGAAATAGTTCCCGCCTAGCGGAGCTGATCACCCGTCTGCGAGCTCCGCAGAACCCGAGGAAGAAGAAGAAGTCTCTTACAACCCATGGGAAAGAAATGGGGTGCTGCTATTCTAAGCCGGCTATTTGTATTTTTTTTATAGTAAGTTAAAATTTATTGCAATTTTATGAATTTTTAATGTTACTGTCTAACTTTCCTTTCTCTAAATGTAAAGTTCGTATCTTTAAAGTAAAAACTAACAAAATATTTACCGCTATAAACATACTAGCTCTACCCCTATACCTCCCTTTTACTTTATCACTTACCTCAATAGCATGGATATACATGGCATCCAGTACTTTAGCGTCTTTGTAAGCGCAGAGGTCTACAAACAGCTTTCCGTCCTGCTCGAACGCGTTGATAATGTGCAGATAGAATAGTGCAGGCGTACGGTAACGTTTCACTTCTTTGCCGGTATGTCTGCTTAGCAGGACTATGTGGGTCTGAAAGGCGAAATGGTATCCACTCTAATAATTCAATTTATTTGATCTGCATTACTGTTTAAAGCTTCCTGAAATTTGCTTTCTACGAACTTATACTACGGCGTAGACCTCGTAGCACTTTTACTTAAGCGAGTCAGTCAAATAAAAAAGGTTGCGCAAATTTGATATCGATCTCCCGTTTATTTTTGTTTATAAACCTTTTACAATTATTTAAATTAAGCTGGTTTGTATTGTGTACGTACTTCATGTTCAGGGTACCACTGCAGACTTTTGGCGAGGGGCTGGTTAGCCAGGGTATTGCGGACGACTCCATACAGGGAAACCGCCAAAGGTTGCTCTACGATCACGAAATAGTTTTCAGTTATACCTGGAATGAATAGGTTGGTAAATTTTAACACATATCACGGAAAAATGTTGCAATTGACATTGGGTCGTAAAACATTGGAAAATCAAAAATAAACAGGGATTACGGAAATAAGTCTATGCCACTAAACAAACTCCAACACAGATTGTACAGATTGACGGACTATAAAAATCTAAGAACGCCACTGATTTTATGAGTTGCATTCTGCAACTGATTTTATGAGAATAAACATTTCATTTATTTATAAAAAATTTTATACATTTTTATTTTTGCAACGTGTCAATCGAACTCGCATAAAACATTTAATTCCGTACACATTGGTACATATCTAACTGTTGTGGTTCCAAAAACTTCAAACATCATGTTTTGAATTCTCTTTTTTGGAAGCTTTAGTGTGTCTTTAAAAAGATAAGAGAAAGAGAGAGTCTTACCAAAGGTTTGCATGTAATTTGGAATATATCGCCTGCAATATTGGAACAGCAAATACAAGTAAGAGTGTCTTACCATAGGTGTGCATGTAATTTGGAACATGGCGCCTGCAAAATTGGAACAGCAAATACAAGAAGGAGTGTCTTACCGAAGATGTGTGTGGAAGCTGGAAGATATCACCTGCATAATTGGAACAGGAAATACAAGTAAGAGTGTCTTACCAAAAGTGTGCACGTAATTTAAAACATGTCGCCTTTAAAATTGGAACAATAAATACAAGTAAAAGTGTCTTACCAGGGGTGTGCATGTAAATTGGAACATGTGGCCTGCAAAATTCGAATAGCAAATACAAGTAAGAGTGTCTTACCAAAGGTGTGCATGTAAGCTGGATGTAGGGTCCACCGCGGGGTCATAGCGGCCACAACGTGAGCCCGCTCGAACATGTCGCCTGCAATATTTGAATATTAAAATACATACAATAAGATGTCGGCTCAGATAGCATCACCCTATTTATTTTCCGTGGGCGTCGTAAGAATCGACTAAGGGGCTCCAGGGTTACAAGCGTATCGCAATTTTAGACCTGTCACTATCGCGATACACAATTTTCTAAATAACTTTCAAATTTTTGGCAGACGTGGCTTAACTGTTCGTTTTTACGGCCGTTTTACGTCCTGCCTTCCCCACAAGGGATACAGGCGTGATATAGCAGAATGGAGGGTTCCAGGTGGTGTCGGGAAAAGGGTAGCTACCCGCCTGGCCGGGTGTTGTGGCCAGGGGACCGACAGGTCCACCTGGATAGAATTGGAAGTTGTATATATGCGTTGCGCGGTGAAACACTTCGATACCGCGTTTCAGGCTCTTTGTTCTGTCACGTGGCGCCATCTTGCAGATGTGTTGGAACTTCTGTTGCGTCTTGCTTGCTCGTGAACCACTTTGAGTGAGCTTCTTGCTGTAGCTCCCAGAGGTCGCTACAGTACTCCCCCTCAAGACCGGAGGTCGATACCGTCAGCGAGCGAAGTGGGGCTGATGACGTCATGTAGCGTGATGATGCAGTCTAGCGTGGCGAAGCAGTGCTGGTTCCAATGTCCACGGTGAGTCGGGACGTCTACGGTGAGTCGAGACGATGATGGAAGACCAGTGAAGCTGCCGTGCTGTGACTGCGGTGGGTGCTGATGACGTAGTAGTTTGCTGCATGCTGTAGTGGTTGGTGCGTGGTTGAAGGCTGCGAAGTTCAAGGTAGGGGTCACCAATATGGCGGGTGACAAGTGTGATGCCAATAGGCAGAATGGAGGGTTCCAGGTGGTGTCGGGAAAAGGGTAGCTACCCGCCTGGCCGGGTGTTGTGGCCAGGGGACCGACAGGTCCACCTGGATAGAATTGGAAGTTGTATATATGCGTTGCGCGGTGAAACACTTCGATACCGCGTTTCAGGCTCTTTGTTCTGTCACGTGGCGCCATCTTGCAGATGTGTTGGAACTTCTGTTGCGTCTTGCTTGCTCGTGAACCACTTTGAGTGAGCTTCTTGCTGTAGCTCCCAGAGGTCGCTACATATGTATTTACATTAACAGCTGTTTGTTTGTTTAAAGCATTTATTCAATTTCAATAACAGTTTTTCCTTATAAGCTAAATAGTCGCCAAACTGCTGGGCAGTTTGTTGGCGATATAACGCACTCTTACTTACTACTGCTACATACCTACTTTACTTTAAGTACTTACTTAATACTTATATAGATTATAAAATAACTTAAATAACGCTTGACTTTTACATAGCTTTCATTGACGTTTGTGTTATGGGGACTTATCTAAAAGGAACATTTTTAACTTCTTCTTCAAAATATATGTACTAATTTTATCCTCGCTTCTCAACCAGTCTATATCGTTAAAAATTCTTGGAACTAGGTATTTGGAACATCTTTTACCATAATAATTAATTTTTTTACACTGAATAAATTTACCTTGTCTTACTCTCTTTGTCAAGTACTTATTTTTGATCCGAATTTTGTAGGTAGCACTGTAATAGTTTTCGATCGCTATCATATAAATGTTCTTTGTTTCCACCGGCATTACTTTGCAATGGCGAAATAGTTCGTTATATGCCGATTCTTTGCACTTCTGCTTAACTTTTTTACATACCAAATGCTTCAGCAATCTTATTTGCAATCTTAGCTACAACAGTCCATTGCTGGGGCATTGCAGGGCATGGGCCCTCTCCCTATTGGAAGGTATTGCCATACTCCCCGCGCTTGGCAGGTGGATTGGCATGCGCAGTGCAAGATGTTACATTGATAGGGAATTACTGCTCATTCCCGGACGAATTTATCAATTAGTCACGATTAATGTCAGCCACGGTTAGAATTGGTGTGATATTATTTCAAGCCGCGAAATCACAGGGCTATTTTATTCAACTATATATATGTAGAAAAGAAAGCCACATATTTGTTCAAAAGTTTAACCAATCCATCAAAATGAACAATTTTCCCTAAAGAACGTGGGTTAAAATGTTTGTACTTTGGCTTTCCTATAATTTTTAATGCAGATTCCAAGGAACTGTGTTCCAAAAGTCAAGTTTCTTACCTTTTTCAGCAAATGGGAATTTGACCACAACATGTCGCAGCCTACCTTTTACCATTGACATACCAACGTTGTATACGTCTCCTAAAACAATAACAAAATATATACTGTAAAAAAAAGTACTGAATTCCTTAAGTATCGTCAAATGCCTAAAATCGCTTTAATATAAGCCACATTTTTTTTATTTGAGAAAAATAGTAATTGAATGAGTAAAGAAATATTATAGGGATATATAATTTTTATTTCAATAGATTTGCATTTCTTGTTGTGTTTATTATGAAAAAAAACAAAGTGACCCTCATTTCAGTCTTCAATTGCAAATGTCCTCCAAAACGGCTTTAATTAGGTATTTAGTTAGTTTTTACACACAACAAAATATATTTATATTTATTTTTATTCTTATCTCGCATATTACACGTGATAAGTATAGAAAACCCCAAAAACGAATGGAAATTTGCAAGAAATCTGATTCGGTGTTTCTCTCTGAAGCAGCGGCAATGAATGGGATAGTCGAACCACCGTAGTTAGCGCCTAAGGGACCAACTTGCACATAAAGTTCAGCAATTTCCTCTGCGAGCGCAAAATATGACCTTTTAAATTGAGTTTTAAATCTGATACGATTGGTAAGAGGCACGCCAAGTATAAAGTTTACCATTTTTCATGACATGCGGATGAGAAGTGTGGTTTACAAGAGCGACGTAGTCCATTAAATTCTTTCTCTCCAGTGTCTCCAAACTTGTAGGATCTATCCTGTAAAGAAAGTATTAAATAATTTAACTTAAGTGAACTAAAACTGAAAAACGGGATGTAAAAGACAGCTCTCCGAATACTGATAGGGCATGCAGACCATGAAACTGAACAACTTTCTCCTAGAAACATATGTCAGGAAACGACAAAAAAAACCTCCCGTACAAAAAAAATCATAATCAGCTGAATTCAATTAGTCAAAAATTTTAAATGTATAAAAAAATATATCTAGGAAAAAATATATAGGAAGTTGTTGTGTTATTAGTCGGAATGCACCCTATCAGTATTCGGAGGGCTGCCCCTTACAGCCTGTTTATGACATAAAATACCACATACGTTATTTAATCCTAGTATTAATGTTAATGCCGTATGAAGTTAGGTATAGCTGTATTTTATGTATAAGTAGGTATGAACATTTCTGTAATATCCAATCCAAAGTATTAAAATTTTAAATTAGTATTTGTTTTTTAGAAGACACCAACCTGTGTATCACCGGTCCTTCAGTGAACGCGTACATTTCATCACCAAAAGGGTATACCGATATCATCGCATTATCTGAGAACGATTCACCCGGTTTAAAGATTGCTGCAACTCTGGAATTGTAAAAAAAGGGTAAACTCATAAAGTGCTGTTAAAATCCTAAGAGGAATCAATTTTGCTATCTAAAATACTCTTTTTTATCATTATTTTATTACCTTAGGCTGAAATACCTACCTGTCAAAAATAGTATGGCATGGGTCAGGCGCCGCTTTGGTACCAAACTCGGTGACGACTATCCTTGACGCTGCATGGTTGCGTTTGTATGTGTTGGACTGTAGGAACCTGCACTGGTATGTTACACGGCCGTCGTCGATCGCAAATCTGCAACGGAAGAATATTCAATCTATTGAGGTTCATATACATTGAACATTACATAAATACACAACACGCATCACGCCTTTGGGTAGGTATGTTAAATATAGGTACAGTCGGTTGTAGCACATAAGTTACCAGGGGTGCTCCAAAAGAACTGCATTATTTTTGTCCCCAGAAATATTTTATTCTTGACATGAATATGTATTAGTAGAAAATTGCTTCATTTTTATTATGTATTAATTTTAATTTTTATTATGTATTAAGTGGGCATAAAATAATTTAGTTCTTATGGAGTACCCCTGGTACCTTATGTGCT
Organism: Tuta absoluta; assembly: GCA_027580185.1. Lineage (NCBI taxonomy): Eukaryota > Metazoa > Arthropoda > Insecta > Lepidoptera > Gelechiidae > Tuta > Tuta absoluta. Next base: position 6,578,747 of record JAQAHW010000008.1, read on the forward strand.
ACAACCCACTGTACCTATTTTTGACTGTACTACAGAGCACTAAAACGTAATGCTCTGTCACCCCAAGGTACTTATTGGAGAAAATTAAATTTTAGTTATAGTAAAAAACATTGGAAAACAGCTGGGGTGAAACGAAAGCTAGTAGGTAGTTTTTTGGGATTTGTATCTTGTATATCTGGGATGTTGTTTTTAGCAAACATGATAAACATAAATAACTTTCGGTCAACTAACTCTGTCGTGTAATGTTATATTTGGTGTTATGTTATAGTTATCAAACATGTAGAGCACGGTCAGTAACTTAAGTAAGATAAAAGGTATCAGTCAATAAACTATTTTTTTTCATCTTCTAAACTATATATAAATAAAAACAATACGTATTTTGATGGATGAGTAACATGAGGCACTAAAAGGTCAATTATATACATTCAGAACATATTTCTATACTGAACTGGTGTATGGCACAAAGGTCGCTCTGTGAAAAATATAGGGTGAAATTTAACTAGTGATCGATACCGAAATCCCAAGACGCTGGTGATAAGAAACAACTTTCCACAATAAACACAGGTTGAAATATGAAACAAATATTTTGTTTTTCCACAGTAACTCAAATCAGCTGATCGGCAATTTTGTATGGAAGGTCACAATTCCATTTTCGTCTTTCCACCATATTTCCTTGGGAAAAGTTGTTCCTTATCACCAAATTCAAAAATTGATTGAGCTCACGATTCTGCCAATAAATAGGTACATTTTTAAAGGGATATATAAAGAGCATAAAGTAACTCAATCTACATGCAGACTAAAAGTAAGAAAAACCCCATCTACAACCGCAACAATTCAATGCAAGTGCTGCAATGTATTTACCATACAAACAAACATGACACATGCCAATCGTGGCTGGCAGGTTGGCGAGCGCAGCGCTGAATCTAACAACAAAAGATGAAATAGACGTGATTTTTCTTAAAGTTAAATCGTCTTACCTGTGTAATAGAGCCGAGCTGTCGAAAAGATGGTCAAATGTCATAGTCCCGACCTTTAGAGACCCGGGGCCATTTCGTATGAGGCTACCTCTCAACCAGGGTGGAATAGTTCCTAAAAAATAAAAATCACTTCTTAGTATGACGGCCGATGTTGCTAGCGCGACTGCCTGAGACGCAAATGTTCCGGGTTCGATTCTCGGTGGGGTACTCACAAAGTTGATATTTATCACTTTGTGAATTTGATCCCAGTCTGGTTAGGATAGGACATATATTGCATTGTACTAAATTGCCTGATTGTACGAAAAGAAAGATGGTTCCGTGCATTGGAGGGAATGTTAAACCGTCGGTCCCAGTTATCTACTGTCTATGAACCTCCCGACGCATAATGTCCTAAATCCTAAAATATTCCACTAAGACGGCGCTCGTTACACAATCATGTCAGAGGCCTATTACTGGTAGTAGACGTAGAAGGTTTATACGTATAATAAATGGTCCCGTAGGAAAACGGTTAGCAGCAGGTGAAACCGCTAGGCCGGCCGCTAGCAAATCATATAAGTATCCACAAGTCACAACACCTAATTATGATTATGATGACGCTCTACATATAATTAAAGCGTTACTTTATACAGGGTGTAAGGGATTTTATACCGAAAACTTTACAGCCATGATCAGACCATGAAACTGAACAACTTTTAGTATAGAGGATATTTTGGTAAACGAGAAAAAATTACGACCTAAGATTTTCAAATGAACAAAATTCTCGTTCAGCTGACTGACTTTCTATGAAAACTCAAAAAAATAATTGTTTCCTAACATTGGCTCCATACTAAAAATTGTTCAGTTTCAGGGTCTGATCATGCCTGCATAGTTTTCAGTACACCTTCCCCTTACACACTGTATATAGCGTCCTCATCTACTTACTTACACAATTATCTTTCATTATTATAAAGATGTGCGAAAGAGTTCACGGTCACGTTTTTTTGTAAGAAATATCTCATTTCTACAGAAAGTGTGTATAAGTGACTGAAAAAGCAAGGCGGTTACATAGTATAAAATAAAATCGCTCTCCGTGTCTCTTTGTATGCTTAGATCTTTAAAACTACGCATAGGATTTTGATACGTTTTTTAAAAATAGATAGTGTGATCCAAGAGACAGGTTTTTAGGTAATTTTTACCGCGAAAAGCTTTGTTCCTTCAGGAAAACGAGTTTTATTTATAGGATGTAAAATACTCCGAAATTAATGTTTGCAACGAGTAGAAAGTTAACCACGATAACAAAACCGAACTATCTACAAACAACCAATAATTATAATTTGTATGACATATTTGTGGGCGTTATCGTAGAATATCTTTACCAGCAAACTTCTGAAATCAGCTTAAGTGGTCATTAAACAATTTTCCCTTGAGAAAACCTTCAACTTGGCTTTCAGTTAGTTAAGCTGGCCTTGGCGTATCTAATAGTATTTAATTATATACTCGTAGAATATCTGGGGGCACGGTTGTGCACGTCGTAGAAATACAAAGTTTCAGCATAGGTATATTTTAACTAAGGTGTCATTTATTGTATTTATTTGTGTTTTGTGTATTTTAACCCAGTTAGTTTGTGAAATTTGGTTTATTGGAGTTAGGGCGTGCAGATTCAGAATCTTGGTTTGATTGCTTTTTCACAGGGTAAGCCTCTCACCTTGGCGACATTTTACATGAAAATATATTTGGTGAGATTCTTTTTACATACTTATTTACGTAGTTTGGATTTGAATAGAGTCGATGCAGGAATCTTTAATTAAATTAGAAGTTTTTGTTACAGAAACGTTTACCATATTATTATCTATTCTTATGCGTTTACTTATTATTATTTACATATTATGTTCATAAATGGTTTATCGATAGCAACAACAAAAAAACTACCTTGAAATTTGAATTTACGAAGTGAGTTTCCCGCACCAATCTTACATTACCTATACACAATCGAGACACTGACATAGAAAATGAATAATTGGGTCTAGTCTAAGACAATGAAGTAGGCTAATTGCGTACACTTAGCCATCGCATCACAAAGCGCACGTCGTGATAGTATTGACAGGAAAAGGTAAATTACAGTGCGTAGTTATCCACTAGCCCGCGAATCATTCCAGATAATGGAAGAGCTGGCTACGTCAGAAACCACTATGTGTCGTGTGACGGTGCTATTTGTGTTTCTCTGTCATTGATAACGCTAACTCCTTCTAACGCAACTCCTTGCAACGGATTTTGAAAATGTTTTTATAATAGAAATGGTTTAAATACCAAATTTACAGTATTAGAAAACTTTCAAATTTGTTTACCGCGGCGGTCAGGATTTGAATCTGCGACTTTCGCCATCACTAGTGGTGACGCCTCTTCTTCCATCTGGGCTACCGCGGCCCATGCAACCATTGCCCGTGAATTTAGAAGGTTTGCTTTATGTGTATAGTAAGTACAATGCAGGCCGGGAAAACGTCTTATTTTCACGGGTAACGGTTAGCAGCGGCTGCACTAGCTGGGCTGGCCGCCAGTCGGATTAAAAACAATTCAACAGCGTGAATGAGTCGGTTAGGTCTGTGAAATACATTTGTCAAGATGATGACAGAAAGAAGCCCGTTTTTATGCCTATTGTGTACTACTGAAGTGTCTTATGTATTGTAGCAATAGCAAGTTTAGTACGTGTATATGATGACATTTAAAGTAAGCCGCGCCCTCCGAAGCATGGAAAGAAAGCAGGTGGCAAACAGTTCAGTTTTTACAGTCTTCTGTTGTTGTCACTAGATATACAAGGAGAAAATATGTGCTGCAGATATTTTGAGGGTTAAACCATTTCATGTAACTGAACAACTTTTTGTTGAATAACAACATACATACATAAATCACGCCTATATCCCTTACGGGGTAGGCAGAGTGTTAACGGCCGTTCAACGGATATTAACACCACGTCTGACAAAAGTTTGAGGGTCAATCAGATAACTGTGTATCACTATAGTGACAGGTTGTCAGCCCGTCGCCTAAAATTGCAATACACACCCTCGAGTCCCTTAGTCGCCTCTTACGACACCCATGGGTAAGATATGGGGTGATGCTATTCTAAGCCGGCATCACACGGCGGGGACTGCTTCACCCCTGAAAATATAAGTGTAAAGAAATCAACTGCAAATATTTTAAGGGGTGAACCAGCCCATAAAACTGAACAATTTTCCTCAAGAAACATAGGACGAAATACGAAAAAATTATTTAGTCCACCCATACTTAATGTGTCAGCCAGCCGGATTAATTTGTATGGGAGGGCCATCATTTTTTCATTATGTTCGACTTATATTCCTTGGGGAAAGTTGTACAGTTTCACGAACTGGTTCACCTATACACATTACATCTTACCTGTGGTTTTTCCTTCGAGGGGCTGCGTGATTTCCTCCTCACAAGAACGCAGCCACACCGCTGAGTCACAGTTGGGGTACAATTGTTTCTCCTTCTGAGCCATCTTCACTAGTTCACACAGTTCGCTTGTTCACACAGTTTGCTTGTTCACACTAAAACATCACAAATATCGCTATAGGTATTTATGTTCATGACATGACTAAAGCACTAAATGTATCTAGTTATAAGACTTACATATCTAATTGATTGTGCAATCGTTAATCCGTTTAAATACAATAAGTATTTAAAACTGCACTAATTATTCCAAAACATTTTTATCTAAAGATATTAATCGTAATATTTATATAATACCGTTTTGTACTAAAGGTAAAACTTAACTAAATTGACTAACGTTCTAACTATTTATTGCATTAGGATAGGAACAATAGTTGAAAGACGGCATAGTTAGAGATTAACAGAATGCATCACATTAATTAATTCAAAATTCTTTCTTGGTGGCATTACGTTTCTATTGCATAAACTTATAACGGTGTATGTAATGCTCTTTTACTGTAGTTAATATAAAAATTTACTTACCCAAAAATATAAACACGTGTAATATATTTTTTCCACGAACGTTCGAAAGTTATCAGAAGTATTAATAAACCCAATCCTCAAGTTGTCACACAAATATTAATCTCTATAATTCGCGATCTGCAGATGCTACAAGTATGGCTAGGGTAAGTAGACTAGTGCTCGGCCTGGCCTGTCGCGCAGTAATAAACAGGGTGGATGTCCGCAGGGTGGATATATCGTGACTGGGGATGATCGGTCGTCTACCAACGGGCGACCTTACTAGACTAACGGCTAGACGCGCCGACTGAATGGAACCTAGCATAACTGAGTAAGTACAACGAACTACGAATTCGATACGAAATTCGAAGTTGCATTGGTAAACAGCTGTCTAGAAAATTGCTATAGGAGAACCTAAAAGACAATAACAATAACAAAATTACAGTACTTTACATACAAAAATCACGCCTATTATACCTCGCGGGGTAGGCAGAGCATAGACGGCCGCAAAAAACGGCCATTGACGCCACGTCTGACAGGTTATCAGCCCATCGCCTAAAATTAAAATACACACCCTCGACTCCCTTAGTGACATCTTACGAGTCCCACGGGATAAAATGGGGTGATGCTATTCTAAGCCGGCATCACACGGCCATACAGTACTTTAGTTTAACTTTAATCGACTCTACAGGGCTGAAAATTTTAATTGTCTGTCTAATAAAAACTACGACTCTGGTTTTAATGAAATTTGTTGCATCTTTTAAGTTAAATAATTTGTATACTAATAAGTCTAATAACAAGTATCTAAGTCGGTCTATTGGTTTTTGAGATATGCAAACACAAACTTATATACATACACAAATACACACACACATACATAAAACGATGAGAGTTAACGACCGCATGCGAAATAAATCAGTCCGAACAGCTTCATGTTTTTTAAAGCCAGAATTCTTCTTTCGCCTTTGCCGTGATAAAATTATCTAAATTCGTCCAAAACACTTTTATCGAATTAATTACAACATGATGTATGTTTTTCAATAGTTTAAGAGTAAACGTACCCAATAACTTGATAAACTCTCTTTTGTTTGAAATGTTTTGAAAGTAACCTTGTTGCGGTTAAGGGGAATAACTTTTCTTTTGTCTGAGTTTTCGAGCTACCACAATGTTCTTTGATAAGAACAATATAGGGCCTAACTTCTAGCTATAACAAAAGCATCACTCCATTTCTTTGCGACTAAGGGACCATCGTATCTCTTGATACGATTTTGATGACGATTTTTCTGAAACGTCATTAAATATTTGTCAGACGTGGCGGTGGAGATCGTATTTGTTTCCTACCCCGCGAGGAGTGAGGCGTGATATAATATGTATGAATGTATGTTTAATAGGTATTCGGATTTCTATAAGCCTTTAGACGAATCGAGAAGAGTTACATAAACAAACGGAAGTAAACATGTATTTCTGCGTTTGTCCCTGAACCACGTAACTGTATGAAAAATATAGTCGGATGAACCTGAACGTTCCTGACATTGCTACTTGGACAACTTGACGCGGATTATTGTGGTCTAAAACACAAAAATCTGCGGATTCAATAAATCACATGAAAATATTGTAAGTACTGCGCTTATGTTACACTGAAAAATTATCCGTATTGTTCAATCATTGTAGACTTTATTTTTGTTAGGGGTTTAAAAATTTTTCTGAACTCCAAAAGCAGAGTTCCCAAATAAATTAAACAGTTTCCGTAGCAAAATTGGTTAAAAATTATATCTATAACATTTCTATGATGTCTAATGTGTTTATTCGTCAATGGTTAACACATGGAATCATATCACGAAGTAGGTATCTTTTGTAAAATGTTAAATTGTGCTGGTCTGGCGGTATCTGTTTTAAACTTTCGCGGTCACACACAATGACTCATTTCAAGAAAATCGAGTATCGCGGTAAGAACTCCGTTTGTAGTGTTTTGTGTCATTAGGAAGGTATCTTTTAAAAGGTATGGTGTATTTTCACGCTATTCTCCTACCACCGAAGGCATAAGCCATAGAGAGCTCAGGTTACCTAACCACTCACGTGTCCGACCATCCCCCGAGGGGTGTGGGGGGAAACCGACCTTCAGCGAAGGCCATGCGACAAGTTCAACGTCAATGGTGAATCTCCAGGGGGTTCTAGATTATACAGGAGGCTATAATTACTAAAGTACTTTTCGTAGCACTGTTTTATGTCCAGTTATAAATAAATTTGTTTTTTACATACTAACATAAGGATTACTCATTCATTTGTCAATGTATATTTATATTGATATTTATAATTTAATGTAATAAATATAATAATATAATGACTATTTCTTACTACGTAACTTCTCATTTAATGTTTTTCGACATAAGGTTGCACCCGCTTTGAGCTCTCTGTCTACCCTATAGTTGGCCGGTAGAGAATGCTGCAAGGTATTAGGTCCGCTATTTGTACGTTTGTGCAATAAAGGTTTATAAAATAAAATAAATAAATAGTTGCGTCGTCATTGCGTGCTTGCATACTGGTCCATATAAGTTGACAAAATGTTTGACTGAGTGGAGTTGCCGCTCTTATACCTTGTAATAAATTAATTTGAAATTATTTGTATCTCTAATTTAACAAGAAATACCCTATAAACGAAAGTTAGCCAATATCAATTGATAAATGACAGCTAGTCGGCTAGTATTTTATTTTAAAGGTCCTTGTTTCACGGTTAAGAACTAGAATGCCTTCCAATCTGTCTTGGAGTATTACTCTACCTATGACTCTACTACTTCTACATAACTAAGCTTTAATTTAGCTAGTTTCATAAAAAATATTTTAAATTTGTTTCTGATCGAAAAAGTATTAGCTACAGCCTTGATTGTAGAGTGTAAAGCAACATAAAGTACTTATAAAGTAGTCGCCTTTGTCATGTATGATGGGCACGGATACATCATTGATTTTATACAAGCCCTTGGCCGCTTACCTAATGTACCTTACGTAATTCTCAAAAAAGCAAGCGGTCTCGATATTTTCAACCGATTATACCTTCTTATTACTGTACAATTTTTTTGAAATATCTGGAGGGCATGAAACGTTGCTCAAGTTTAGTTTTATAGAAGGAAGTCTTCAGATATAATATGTTTTTAATACCGGACTTGTCCATAGGATTTGAGTGGAAACGAGACAGCTGTAATATTTTAAACGCTTCTGGTAAATTCCCCGACACACCAGTGGGGCTTTTAGCCATCGTCGTCGGTGGATAAATTGTGTTTAAAGGAAAGCAAAACAATGCTGCCACGCCACCAAACATTGCGAAATATAACCCCAGTTTCGTTGAAGCCTTATAATTCATCACAACAGAGCTACAACGTGATCCATATTTTTGTCTACCTTTTGCTGTTTTTAGAAGTATAGAAAGCAAATTAATAAGTTAGACTTTAGTGTATCACTTTGACTTAGATCGACTGAAAAGATGAACTTAAAGGTGAACTGCTGGAAAACTTCTCGGCACTGTAAGAATAAGCTAAGTAGTTATTAAACTTAGCAGACTAGTGTCTATATACTATATACCACAGGAGGTAGGTACCTACTAATTTACATATAAGGGAAATAGTGGAAAACTACACGACTTTTATCGTCATCATCCAAATGCTCTTGTTGGTGAAACCCAATAAAACTGATATTATTTTTACAGTTGTAGTACAAAAATTTATCAGCCTTTATATTATAGGTCGAAAACTCATTAAAAGTTTCCTAACTCTATAGATATCCTAATTAGTCAGCAAGTCGTGTGTCACGCATGTGGGAGCACCTGCGTGTATTTGCACGTGAGCACGATCCGTGTTTCGCGCGGGTTCTGAGCTAGCTGCATGGAACATAACACACTTGCTTCCTGAATCCACTTCTGTATTAGACACATGGTTCTTCCGTTGACAATAGTAGATTGAGGTTGGTATTCAAAATTAATATAAAAATGAAAAACTTCGTATACTGTTCAACGACTCTATCAATCAGATACCAGACACATGGCTTGGTGTCGAAACTTTTTTCTTATGATGCTTGTATTTAGCGGTGCACAAAAAAAGTAATGTCTGAGACCCTTTGATCTAAAAGACAACACAAAAATGTTTAAGACGACAGCATGATAAGTTTAATTTGTATCTTTAAATAAAATTGTGTAGAATGCTTTGCCTGTCACGTCACATACGATACGATTAGTGTGTGTATACTGTCATGCGGCCATATCGAGGGAAGCAAGGATTCCTCAAGTAAGTATCTGCGCTATGGCTGTGAAAAAGTAAAACAAAATAAAAGTTGCACTTACCAGAACTTTTATTTTTACCATTTGCAACACATTTTTAAACCTTATCACATTTTAAATAAACCTTATCACATTTTAATTACAAATCCTAAAATAACGTTACACTTTTAGTACAAAGCTCTTTTTAAATTGTTATTTTTAGCAATTATACGCTCTTAACTTTTTTGGGAACCTTTCGCTTTATACTTAATGTTTTTACCAAAATTAACTTTATACGTATATCGTCGTTTTATATGATTTTTGCGCTTGAAAGTTGCATCCCATCTATCAGCATCGATTCGCTCCATCCTCTAAACCGCCATTCGCTAGAGCGAGGGAATGAGTAGGTACAGTCGCTCATATAACATAAGGTAACAGGCATTATAAGTGGTATTAAACGAACACTACGGGTGTGCCTTGTGTGAAAGAGGCTAACTATTTTACGCCTTTGCACAGCAGGTCTGTGGTGTAATGGTCTAACTGCTTGGTCGTAACCTCAAGCAAAGCCACGATCGAGGTTCGATCCTCGGGTTGTGATAGCGTTTGTATTTCTTTTTTGTGTATTATATTGAATCATTTTTTGTTGTATTATGTTTTTTTCGGTAGCTGGTGACTCCAGGGATATAAAAATAAGGCGTAAGTATATTTTAACTACAATGAGAAAAGCTTTATATGCTTTCTATTAAAACATGAGGTGTTAACTAAGTAATGTTAGTATGGTAAGTGTAAGCACGGAGCTATATTACAGAAAAAAAAATTGTATGAAAGTAGCGACATCTGGTGATCAGTAGTAATAACACGATGTTCTCTCTGGTCATAGCCAAGCGTCTGAGGGGGAGTTATACCTGAGCTGATGGTATATATGCATTGTATAGATGTTTCTAACGTATTAACGGGCAGTATAGGTAGACCTACCTATACCTAAAAATATCGCCTAAAAATTAAAAATATGTAATACCTGTTTTTTATATTTATTGCTAGGCAGTTTTTTATACTTATTTATTGGTAATCTTATTTAATCATTACGATATCATCTTTTATAACATTATACATATACAAATTAAAGTAGAAAGAAATAAAAGTGAACAATAAATTTAAAGTATTTATTTATTCACAAAGATTCTTTACAGCCTCATATAGGTGCTATGCTTAGTAACAATATAGGTAGGTACATCTATCTAATTATTAGACAGGTTTAAAAAAACGATTTAAAAAACTTAGTTTACAACTGCTTCCTTTTTTTAGCTAGCACACAGTGAATAAACATGTATAGTTAAATACAATAACATCACTTGGGCGCTAATTTAAGAATGAGTTGCACAGCTATAATAATTTTGTCACACATCTTAGGGTAAAGAAATGTTCCAGAAGGAACCTTACGACCAACCAAAATGAAACTAACAATGTATAAAAACTTATTCATTCATATAATAATGCAAGCTCAAATACAAATAAAAGCTCATTTTTTTGTAAGTATAAACAGAGTATCTCGTCTTTTTTTAGTGCATCAAATTATATTTGAGCGTTTGTCTTGGCTTCACTCCGGTTATTTGTAGGGTTCCCTCTGATATTTTTAATACATTTAGGTTAAACAAACCTAATAATGTGGTCTGTAAAATAACAAAATACTCCCGGACAAATCGAATTATGTCCTGACTATGTCTATTAGACAAGGCGATTTCTTTTTTGCCGGTTTGTATGTTTTGAATCCTTTCGCATGCAAATCTTAGCACGGTTTGTACAGATATACCATGTGCAATTGCTGTTTCCTTTGTTGATGCAAATGGATTCGCAGTGTGCTTTGCAATAACATCCCGATGGCGGCGTGCAGACTGAAGAGCGAACATCTTGGGGGCAAAACCAGGCTTAATACGTTGAACATCTGCAGTGTCACCATGACGCTGAATTCACAATCGTACGGCTTTTCTCTGCAAATAAATAAATCCTAAATTAGAAGAATGATTCTACAACGTTATCTTCCTACCATTTAACATTTATTGAAACCTAATATTAAAATACATTGTAGGTTACTATTGAAACGAGGATCATATAATTATATTACAATGACGTAACACAATATTTTACTTACCGAAATATTAAATTTACGAGCGATTGCACTCATTGACATTTCCTGTTCATGTAACACCACAATTTCAGCCTTCATAAAAACTGATAATGAAAATGAAATAACTTTATTCAATGTTGGATAGCATTATCACTTATTGATAAATTATGCATAATAATAAAAATTGTTAAAGTTCTGTTAGAATTCAAAAACATTGTTGTCGCTTCCAAAGAAGACGATCAATAGTAAAGAAGCGAATTCATTCAAGCTGAACTGGTTATTTATAAGTAATTTTTATTGGCTACCTGCAATTTTATAAGACTCGCGGTATATTCAACATTTTCTGATCCGAATATCTATGACGCGCCATGTTATTGATAAGCTTGTAGCAACCAGTTAAAAATTTTAACGTTCTACGTAACAAGCATCTGGTCTAGGGGCTTCGCTGTCGGATATAACGCAGCATAGCCACGATTCGCATCTCGGCCTGCGCCAGAGTGGTATCTGTCATATTTTTATGTTAAAATTTCAGTTCCTAAGTGAATGATTGCGAGTTCGATTATACTTCGTATTTAGCTTGTGATAAAGTTTCCAGAAAGTAATTTAAACAGGTTTAAGTGACGTATGCAACGCTAGTAGATTCCGGCTAACTAGCTCAGTGCTGCCACCAAGTTTAAATATTGGCGAAGAGTTTTATGTGGTGGTGTGTGGTTGTAATTTTATAGTTAGTGTCGCTGGTGGTGCCATCTTTGTGTTGAATAGAGAATAAATTCCTTTCATACTTCGCATATGCATGCCTGTTACCTTAAGTGGTATAAGAGACTGTACATCGAACAGCGAACGACCGCAGTTCGCTGTTTCTCGATCTAGCCAAAGGCTGTTCTGAGTTACAGAAAAAGATGCCCAAAGTTTGGATGCACCCCTAATTTTTACATACACAATTAAATTTAAGAAAATAACGAATGCCGTCGTACTTCAGCCTTCATCTATTAGCCAATCGAGCTAGCCTTGACTGGTTTGCATTCCGGACATTCCGGGGGTGGATCAGGGAAGTAGCACTTGCACGGAGCTGGGTGGTATTCGTCGCCAACTGCGTAACACCGACCAAGCTCCAACAGATCTTCAAAATCCCATCTGCAACGGGAGGTTTTCTGTCCATTTATGTTATCTGTTGAGTTCTAAGTCAGCACTATACATTTAAATCAGTGGGCAACAAAGTAGAATATGATTGGCGGCGGCCATACTTACTTTGGTCACAGGTTCTGTTCCATGATCAAAAATAAATAAATATAGGAAAGTAATTCTTTTTTCCAATGGAATACAGCTGTATTCCTATCTCTTATTTGCTTAATATAAAAAGTTACGAATGAAGCTATTTATAAGACACGCGGCCGCAGTGATTGTCACTACTGGTAAAAGTCACTTACTTGCTATACTCCAGCAATTCCAGCTCCTTTTCGTTCAACTGTGGGATTAGGTATTCCGAAATGCCGTGAGGGCCCATTCTGACTGGCGAAGCGCACACCTCCAGCCCGTACGCTTTCTCTGGATCCTCTTGCTCAACCAGCGCGCTGTCCACAAATGCATTTCCAGCAAACAGGCCTGTATTCAAATTATCAGAGCTAATATTTACGAAATTTGGCCGGCATGGCTTAGAATAGCATCACCCTATTTCTTTTCCGTGGGTGTCGTAAGAAGCGACAAATCGAGGGTAGTGTAATGCAAATTAAAGCGATGGGCTAACAACCTGTCACAAAATACATACAAAATATTACAAATGACCCTCAAATGTTTGTCAGACGTGGCGTAGATGTGCGTTTTTTACAGCCGTTTACGCTCTGCCTACCCCGTAAGGGGTTTATAGGCGTGGTATATGTATGTATGTATATTTACGAAAACTTACTTTTTAGTAACAAAAAATGAAAGAATAAGAAAAAGGAAGGAGTTCGCGTTTCATCGGAATCCTTTTCTTTAGACGATATAAACAGTTTACCTTGCATAACCTGCGTGACAAATCTGGCAGTTGAGAAGCCAATGGACAGATGCCCCCATTCATTGTTGCTCTTCACGCGGCCGATCAGCTCGTCAGCTTCTCGAACCAGACGGGTTATGAAGTCTATTTGCTCCTGTTTACGAGAGAAAGTATGTAACCAAACATCGAGAAATATGCGGTGTCAACCCATTTCACGGCCGATGTGGCGCAGTGGTAGTACGACTGCCTGCGACGCAAAGTTTCCGGGTTCGATTCTCGGTGGGACACTCACAAAATGGATATTTGTCACTTTGTGAATCTGTTCCCGGTCTGGTTAGGACATTGCAGGGTGAACCAACTGATTGTCCGAAAATAAATAGTTCCGTGCTTCGGAGGGCACGTTAAGCCGTCGGTCCCGGTTGCTGTCTATGATTACTTAGACGGCGGTCGTAACACAACCATGTCAGAGGCCTACTAGTGGTAGTAGGCGGTTGAAAAACTCTGACACCAGGGTTCATCGGGTCGTTGGACGACTCGGTGTCCCACACGAAAAAGAAAAAGAAGAAGAACCCATGTTAAAAAGTAACTAGTAAAGTAAAGTCCCCTTCCCTCATTTTTTTTCCGAAAATCGTCTGTCTGTCTATCTCCAATCCGTCTCCCGCACAATGCACCCATTAGCCCCGCCACTGAGGGATACCAACTTCAAATGTGTGTGCCTTTATTTCGGGTAGAGTCCCCTTTCCCTCAATTTCACCAGGTTGTAAGATTCAAATTCAAATGATTCGGCAACGAACAAGTCAATACTCACGCAATCCACACACACGTACTGCGGATTATTGGAGAAGACTGGCACTCTGGTACAGCGGCTGGCTCCGCAGACGACTGGGGTGAAGTTCTTGTGGGGATCTATGTCTGCCAGAGCGCAGTAGAGCTGGTTTGCTCGCATCGCATTAATCGCGTTCACGCCCAGTACGCGCCTGCGGTTGTACGCGTTATGCTGATCCATGGTCTAAAAGAGCGAAACGTGATCAAATATGAAGCTATGGTTAAGGATGAAAAAGATCTGCCTCGTTGTCAGATTTATAGATCTGAAAAATCTTCAACGATGTTTTCGGAGAAAATAGGTTAGGTACTGTTTACCTACCTTATGGAAGCACAGCTAATGGAATAGTGCGATTCTTATCTGAATTCTTCGTTATATTTAGATAAGAATTCTAAAAAAAATTTATGGCCTCGCTCTTCTTACACATAAAGGCGTGATATGTGCGTGTGTAGGTATGTAAGATTTATATTCTATAGAACGGCAATGCATTTATTTTTATTTGCTCCGAATAACGTAGCGTACTCTAACAGGCAGGTAGATTCTTCTTCCTTGGGGTAGGTAGGGCGCCTGCGGTGCTCGCAGACGGGTAATCAGCTCCCCTCATCAGAACCATTTTATCCGATTCCGATGAAAGAAGAAGAAAGTAATAAGATACTTCATGGTATGACGGTTACTAACGTATCTGCAGAGGTTGAAGTTGCAGTCCACGGGCGGGACCTGGATGCAGACGATCGCTTTGGGGCAGAAGTATGCGCAAGCGAGGCTGACGGTGCGAACAAACGACTGGTTGTAGCTGAATATCTCGTGGTCTGGGATGCAGTAGCACGGTGGGCCGTTGTAGTGCCCTCCGCAGATAAGTACCACATCTGCATTCTGAACACAAGTATTAAAAAAACAATGAATAAACTAAGTCATCATCTGCCTGCCCTTATCCCATTTTTTTGAGGTTGGCGCAACATGTTTTTTCTTCCATTCATCTCTATAAGCTGTCAAATCTTCGTTTTACACCCTTTTGCTTCATATCTTCATTTATACAAATGTACCAAACTTTTATAGACCTTTCTCTCTTTCTACATCCATCCACTTTCATATTCATAACGTTTTTAATCATATGACTTTATTTTTTTTAAACAACTATATAAGTCTTCTTCTTCTTCGTTTCGTGTGGGACACCGAGTAGTCCACTATCTAAGTAATTACTCAAAACACTAAAACAGGGAACAACTGTTAGTAAACCGTGATCATGGTCCATGAAAATGGGTCGAAATATCGGATAATTCAAGAAAATCGAGTATCGCAGTTAGAACCCCGTTTCGGTAATTTGAGTTATTTTGATGAATTAGCTCTGGTTTTGTCTAATGCTGCTGCTGGGAATATGCCTCTGGCAAGTTTACAGATTAGATGTGGGCCTGCCATCATGGACCTGCCAGCCGTTGCTGCATGAATATATCTTCATAACTATGGTTATGTCTACAAGCTTTTTAATTGCTCGATATTTCAACAATATCGTGAAGTTGACGCGACCGGAACTGGGTGATACGACACCTACTTGCGCCGTGATGATTTGCAGAATAGTGAAGAGGTTTTCTTAGCTGTTGATGATAAATGGAAAACAGTACTAATGTGGTTCTGTGGTACTAACATCTAAAGCATTTTTCAGGAACGGCCGGCCTTGGTACGCCTCCACGCACGTACTCGAGTCGATATGGGCCAGATCGTTGGCGTGAGCGACAACCTTCCTCTCAGGTATGTCGTCGTACATAGCCAGCACTTTGACGATGTTCTGCAACTTGAGGAACAGGCAGGCGATGCGGCCAACGTCACTCCCGGCACCTACTACTGCGACCTGAATAAAAGTTGACGATACTAGTAGTTTACTTATATGGCTGTGTAACAAAACAAACAGCACCTAGGTACTCTATTCAAAGATCGCACCTGAACCCCGACCACGCCACTACTTAACATGCACTTAGCAACACAGAACCACCTCTGTCACTGATAGTCAGGTAATTGATAATCCTGCAATGACCTAACCGAACTAGAACACAAAGTCATAAATTACAAACGCCACCAACTTTGTGTCCTTGTCCAGGAATCTCATTAAATTGTTAGGTATTCAGAATATTTAAATCAACTTACCTTTTGCAACGGATCTGGAACTACCGGCATATACTGCTCGCATTGCTTCTCCAGGTGGCCCAACGCGTTGGACATCACATAATATTTGCTCCCCTTCCGGGACACCCACTGGCACATGCTACGGGAGAGTTTCATTGGAGGAGACGGGACCTTGCGAGTGTAGACCACTAGCTCTAAATTTTGCCAACAAGACGGGATGCGCCACATAGTGTAAATGATACTTTTAAGAAAAATTGTTCGATATAATTAAATTGAAATAAATACTTTTACATTTTTTTGAAGAATGTACTAATACACTTTATAATTTTTTTGTGTGGATCAAAAATAACTGCGATTTCTTTGTGCTTTGAAGGAGTAATGATTGACAAGCTTGACAAGTGATGTAGTTACATGTTTTGTTTGTGGACTTGGATCTATGCTGGATCTATGGATATTACTAAAAAGCTCTTATTTATCAATAAAAGCAAGGATTTCCGATCACGGCGCGAAGTCGGTTATAGATAGTGCTAGAAAACGGTAGACCAAACGATGCTACGATGCTACAAGTCTTCGAGCAACACGGTGTTCCGTCTCGTTCCGACCTGGAACTACAAGTGAAGGTACAGAAATGAAAATCTGTACGATTGATAATATTTTCTTAAGATTGCACAACTATTACTCATCACAATATTTATTGTGGATAGATGATAGATAGATAGATTAACGTTTAATCTATCTATCTATCATCTATCTACAATAAAACAATTTTGAACGGATTTAAGTTGTGTTTATTTTGGAATTTACAATTCCTACGTTTTGAGCTCTTTACAGAGTCCGTGGTCACGGATGTCATCCGTATCGTAGGAATTGTAAAATCCAAAATAAACACAACTAAAATCCGTTTAAATAGTTTTATTGGGATCGGTGCGATTGATCGTTAGGCTGTGCCTTCATTACTCCACCGACATGAGCAATGAGCTCTTAAATATAAGAAGACCTTCATTTGCAACATTTTCTAGTCTTGGGTTCTGAACCGCTAAGACTATTATACCGGCCATATTCCGGCCCCCCCGCAGTTAAAAATAACAACTTACTTAGTATCGTTTCTAGCCCTATTCATTACATTACTCTACCATCGATAAGTGTGTAGATAGCTAACGATATTTTCAGGACATGTTGCAGGTCAAAATAGGAAGCCCGTTTTTTTTTTGACTGTACCTTTATATTGAGATTTTTAGCGCCAACGCTGTGTGGAGCAGGCAATTCGCTGTGCTAGTTTTGACAACATACAAGAGCGTCGGACGAATTATAATGTCAAGCCGTGCGGGCGGCCCGCGCGTGCAGCCCGCTCAAGACAGCGTTGGGCTTATCACCAGAGTAGTCATAATACAGAATCTATAAGAAGTTAAAAAGAAAACAAGGCATTGAACAGACATCAAATTTAATAGATATAAGTTTCACCTATAGTATGTTTAACATTCATATTGATTAATATTATATTGTCTACCCATATACACAGGCATACTTGTTATGTATAGATACGACACGGAGGAATTAAAATGACTAGATCTATATAGAGAGTGGAGCCGCCAGTTTAGCTCGACTTTGCAAACATATAATTAAAACGAAAATGGACCCACAACCATATCGGACTCAAGCTATTTATACTGTTTTTGTTTGGCAAAGGGAATCGTATAGGACGTCTCTTCTACACCGGTTTGTGATTGTGAAGTTCAACGGAAACTGTTGAAATAAAGAAAGTCGAAAAATATCAAATATAAATAAAATCCTATAATGCTTACTTTTCAGATCCCCTAAAAATACGTTGGACACACGCTTACAAATCCGCTCTATGACTTGCATAAAATGAGCAACCACGCGCCATTTACGCGCATGATGTTATGATGTAGCGGATGCTAGTAAGAAATATATTAATAACTTCTTTAACAGCTTGTCCTGGCGGTTATGGATCTATTTATCTATGTTCTGATTGTTAAACGCTCAAAATGTATGTTCATCCTATCTCTGAGGTCAGTTACATTATTTAAAAGTCAATTCATACTGAGACGCGACGCGACGAGACGTGAAGATGCAATATCATTGCGCAGCGCGGCGTCGCTTTACGCATCGTGAATCTTGAATCGCTTAACTAAACTCAGCTATATTCTGCTTAGTTAATAGAAATTTATATGTTAATAGAAATGTATGCCGGTAGCGCGCCGCGGCCTTCCGGGTATGAATTGACTATCAAAATTATATGAAAGAACTTAGGACAAACAGGTAGTTTTACGTTCACTTATCTTGTTATATAGAGCTCAATCTTCATTAAAGTCTGCGTACATCAAGCGTTTGAAAAACTAACTTTTCCAGGAGCAAATATAACAATATTGTGTGCCCCTGCGTTTTAACAAATCGGTAGCAAGAAATAAATAACAAGATAAAAATTATAGGTAAGTACATGCTGCAATCGTCGTTATAATGAAAATTAATATAATATTTGTTTATATCTTATGATATTGTAAACAACAGAAACATAATTACGAGTATTTGATATTTTTGACGTGAGATTTTATTACATTTATTTTAGCTGTAATAAATAAAAATTGTAACTGTAAACATAGCGATAAATTTTAAAATGCTTTGCCACAAAGTTTTAAATATTTCTTGAATAAATAAATCGAAATACAAATTGATATATAATAACACCTAAGTAGAGTCAAATATAACAGTGAGCTAAGTGCTGCCACAAATTAAACATACGTTTTTGTGAGCCACAACAAGAGCACTTTTCATGGAATTTAGAAATTGAATGGTACGTAATTGAAATAAAGGTGACATTGCCTAGAATGACAAGTCGCCGGACGACCGTGAGAGCAGTTTGTTATTCTAGCTAATGTCACATTTATTACAATTGCGATTGACTTCCATTTCGGATTCCTAGTGATAAATGCTCGAGATGTCGCTCGCTGTGCGGCGGACCTTAAAAATCATTTATTGGTTATAAAAGACGCTCATATACAACAATAATTGGTCAACTGTTCCACAACAAACGTTCTATGTTCTTCAAATAATAATAAATAATTATTTAAGTAGTTAAACAAAATCTTAAAAATAATAAATAAATAAACAAACTTAAATCTGACAATATCTGGCACTTTAATACAAAATATACAATTACAAAGTAAACCAACAGATCTTTGCTTAGATTCAATAAGTGCTCTTAAAAATATATTACTTTTTACAATTCCCAAGTAACTGAAATGTACTGTGGCTGTAAATGTTTTTTAAACATTTCAAATTATAAATATTACAATAACGAAATTAATGCGAACAATATAAAATGCCCATTATTAATTTAATTAAATAATTAACGATAATCACTACCAAAACAAACCTTCTAAACCCTGACTAACAATGTCATTTCATGACCAGAAAAAAAATTTTAGCCAAAAATCCTCTCACAAAAAAGCTGAAAACGAACAATCCTATACGTAAGCCCATTTCTATCGTCAAATAAAATACATGATAATAAGTTAAATAGATGATATAGCATCAATTTAATTAGTTTAAAAAAACGCCATTGTAGCACGTTGTGACATGTAAAGCAGCACAAAATCATTTCGTAGTAACATAAGTAAGAGTAAGGCTGAGTAGGGCCTAAAGGAAATATATTTTAAACCAAACTGATAACGATATACCTACGATCTTTGCTCAACATCACAATTCAGCACACTCACTAACATTCACTCACACCCAGCAAATAAAGATGCTAATATAATCCATTAGCCTAAGATAAAAAGAATCCTATCGTAGCGGCATGCCAGGATCTGACAAGTGACATAAACTGATAAATTAACTGAAAATACATTCAATATTGCATCGCATGTTTGAATTCATGAAAAGTTCATTTTTAAAGTTTTAAAACGAATAAAAGAACAATAATCTAAATAGAATGAACAGTTTTTTGTATACTTAAGTAGGATGTTACCGTACAACACATTGCGTCAAAATGGTAAAATTTATTTAAGCAACCTGTAGGTATGCACAGTATTATAAGTATTCTTTAAGATTTTGGGAAAGTTGATCATATTGTTCTTTTGAACATAAAATTCATAGGAAATTTTATTTTTATAGATAGTCCCGGCGACTCCAGCGTTCCCTATAGGCCCGACGGCGGCCGCTCTATTCACAACCCGCACAACTTATCTGTACATCATAAGAAACGTCCACATCAACCCACCCCGCTTGAAAAACACATCTTTTATTTTTTTATATAGCTCGTTTCGGGTACAGGAAAATTTATGTTATAAATTATAAGCCGATCGATTTCTACATTCAACTGAAGCGAATTTCACGAACGTTCACTTTTACAATGTTGTCGTATCGTGCGCGTGCAATTCAACTTTGGCGGTTTAAGTTTTTACGGTGAGCTGGTTAAAGAGTACCCAAGGTAGAAACGGTACATTAGCAAAATAAGAAGGCTATCCCACAATACAATGAGTATTTCCAACATAAATCTGGACTTCGTTCGGGGATCTCAGTAGCCAGTTTGCATTAGATATTATATACAATTTGTAACAATATTGATTTTTCATTACAGAGTGGACTGCCATGGTCTGATATGATGATCATTATTTTTTTTTAAATAAGTTTTCATTGGATGATAGGACGTTAAACCTAGCTATGAAATACAATCGTGATAATAGTTTATCACGTTAGTATTATCTGTTTTTATATTTTATGAATTTTTAAATTTTTATTTAGGTTCTTCTTCTTCTTTCGTGTCGATGACAAAGTTTAAATGTGCCTAGAGCAGTATGTAGCGACACGGACAGTTTATTTTAGTTTAACAAGCAGAGTAGGAGTATTAATACGTAGTGAATAAGTATTTTAAGTATTTAACAATATCACGGGGAAGCTCATAAATAAAAATAAACTCTTTTTTAAAAGTTACTATGGAAGAATAAGCGATGAGCAATGCTTTCACAACAATATACTTATGTGTGTAAAAGTTATAACAAACTAATTTATTTTGTAAATAGCTTCTAAAATAATAATACACAGTATAGAATCAGAAAAATATTCAAATATGTAAGTATAAAGCTTCGCCAACGATTTTTATAGAATCTTAACCGATTTAATTGTGACTTCGTATTAATATATTGTTGATTATGATTGTTTAAGATATTAATTAACGATAACATATTATCAACATGACATGATTTGATTTGAGATTTTTATTATAATTTATAAAAGTTTGTTCTTGGTTTACAATAAGCTTATTGTAATAGCAATATTAAATAAAGCGCAGTGGAAACAGTCAATATTCTTGTTCAAAACATAATATTTGTGCCAAGTGTTGTGACATAGTATTTAGCACATGATTTAATAAATATGGTATAGGTACAATAGATTGTTTTACTTCGTGAATAGAGTAAAATAAAGATCGATTGTTAACATTTCACGTAGAAAATGTTATTCTAGAGAAAAGTACACTCTGGGAGTTTCAATAATGTTGGCGTACTTTCTATATTCTTACGTTCTCTATCGCGGTACCGTCGGGCCGTCTAAAAGAAAGTTACTAACTTACGTCTAGTTGGCAGATTACAGAGGATAAATAAATATTCAATACCTCTGTGTGGGGAAGAAAGAAGACCAGACCACTGAATAATTCAAACCTTGTACGTAACTATTTTTAACCTTTTACAAGTAATATTCGATAAATAACTGACTCAGTGGAACAAAGCAAGGCAAGCCATAATCTTGTCAAAAAATATAGCTAAAGACGTAGTAAAAAGCCTTGATCGACCACATCCTTTAAGTACAAAGATGTTCTTCCCGGTACAACCACTCAATTTAGATGTATATCTCGCAAACAACACCCTGTTATTCGTTATCTTGCCTTTGACTAGGTATTCAGCTGATATTATCGTAAAGGAAATGAAACAAGATTGTTGATTCCCAAATGCTAGGTAACATCAGCGTTGAGTGCGTATATAACTGACGTATTCGAAGGAAAAATTCCGTTCATATGAAGAAAATGGCGTGCAAATAATGCTTAGGCCTCCTCTAATAGTGAAGAGAATGCCCTACTTTAAACATCACCTACGTCTTATGTCCTACCTAAGACAATCAATATGATACACAAGGCAAGAACAAGTACAGTGTTGCGGTTTGCAACACTCATGTAACGTAACTTGAAATTGTAACACTGAACTATCTACGCTCTACGAACTGCTTTATATTCGATCTTTATGTATGATGTGGCTAATATAGGGTACATTGAAATCATTTGGCTAATACAAATAGTATGAGAGTTCCAAAACTGTTCTTCTAAAGGAAAAAAAATAGTTTCACGGGCAAGTTAACCCCTTAAGGCTTAAAGGAACACAGTAACTGCTTTTAAGTATGGTTAAATACTAGTATGTATGGTAGAGTCATGATTTCTACGCCTACATCATACATACAGATTTCGTAAACGAAGTAAAATATTACGGCAACTTGACACGCTAGCTGTTACAATGGCAAAGTAGGGGCTCTATCTGATTTTATTTTATATTTGTAGCTATGTAGACGTCGGCTTAAGTAATATAATATTGCAGGTTCTTAATATCCTACGTAGTACCCTAATAAGTAGCAATGGAAACTAAGTGTTAGCTGTATATTTTCTTGTCTTTCCTTAAACTCGGCATACGAAATTATAACCAAACCAACTTTTGTAAAATACAGTGCGAGTTAAATTAATGTTCCGAAATAATATTCTTATTTTATAAAAGAACTGTATTCCATTATTTGAAAGTCCATTTCTGTTACCTCTTTAGCTAGGTACATCTAGTATGATAAAGATTATGTCAATAAATATTCCAGATTTTTATACTTGCATCAATATTGAGGACAGAATCTTGCCTTCGCTTTCGATTTAATTTGTAAGGCGATTATAATTTGGGATTCATTGAATCTACAAAAGACCTCTCAGCAACTAAAAACAAATGATATGGCCAACAAGTAAGAATTTAAACAAACAGTATCGAATTCCAATATCTCTTCTCAAGGCTCTGGAGATCTACCTTAACTTACAATAAACACCTACACACAGCTACACCACCGCACACTCGATAACTACTTATATACTTAGTAAACATGTTCAAGTGTCCATAGGTAGACAGATCAATAAATATATACGAGAGACAATAAAAGATTCCCTGTTTTGTTATTAACTTCATGATTTAATATATTCAACCGGTGTTTTTTACGACAGTTTCGTTTATTAAACTATTCTCATTAAGTCATGATTGGGGCAAGTCGTAATTAGCCCTAAAATTATCTTAAGTTTAAGTTTTAACAATACATTATAACATTAGGGTAATGTTTATGGCACTTTCAATTCAATTACTAGATCATTATGACATAAAAATGTGCAGGCTATGTAACGTTTTTAGAAAGTTATATGGTTTTTATATTATATCAAGAAGGACCCATTATTGTTATTTTATGACTGCAGATTACTGCTAAAAATAATCAAATTGAAATGTCGGATAGAACATTGGAAGAATATCAATTAAAATAATTAATTTCTTCTTTTTCGAAAAATAGTAGTTTAGTATTGAAAATTTAAGTTTCTTTAATTATCAAAATATACATAGATGTTTCGGAAACTATGTCGTTGATGATACAGCTATTTTATACTCTTGCGGTAAAATAGTTTTAATTTAATTTGAAATTGAAAATAGTAATTATTTACCTTTTTGACAAAACAACGATTTCACACAAGCTACGTAGTGCTATTTCATCTATAGTAGTACGGAGGGAGCATACATAAGTCGGTAAATAGTCTGAAAGCGATAGACTCATAAGTATTATTATTGCACTATTTTATTACAAGGTGCGTTCGTTATACATGTGTTTTCATGAAAAAAAGTACAACGTAGATTAGAAGTAAATACAAATAAACACATACAAACAATCGTCTACATAACAATTATCTGTATCAGTCGTGAGTAAAAGAAACTGAATTGATGAAAAATTTCAAAAACTCATCAGTCAATCAGCAAAAAATACTCCATAACCATAACCCTAAAAGGCAGGGAACTTAGTATTTTGTGATTTTTTCACATTTTTAGATTTTGTCTCTATTTTATTTCATGTTTATCAGTTATTTTTTTACAAGCAGTTAATGAGATAATAGACAGTGTGGAGTTGATTACATCTTATCCTTTCCTGATTCTTTCATTAAAAAAGAGAATATGAATTTTATTTCGGCCATGTTACGTGTAATCTAAATTCAATCCTTTTGGTATTTGTTATCACATCTAGAACGAACGCACCACTTCTTAACATCTATGAAGAGACAGGCACTCTGTAACTGTAATGTTCGTCTCTACAACAAGCAAGACGGATATAGAATCCTATATTTTATACTATAAATATTGCTATCGTACATCAGTATATTAAACATGAAAGACAGATACATAATATTGGTAATGCAAAAAACGACATCTGTTAATATATTATGAAAAATCTAGTCCGAAAGTCGAAAATATCGATTACCATTTCATAACTTATCCAAACGAATATTTAAGTACGTTTTGCCTAGAGAGACAGCACCATAGTAGTACGACACCTTGGGTGTATGTTAAAGTAAGATAAAGATAGGGGTAATTTTTAGATTATTACTAAGGTTTTGAAAAAGAACAAAAATAGAACAAAATAAGAATTAATGAAATTATAAATCATTGGCAGTGAGTGCTATGAAGGGCTTGGTTTCATTTCACAATCAACCTTCGACATTTAAAATAATAATTCCAACAACTTGGTGTGGAATGTGCGTAATATTGTGCGTTACGGAAATAAGGCCAAAACGACATAATGTGCATTCACAAACAAGTCACACATCTAGCGAAGGACAGTAACTAAGATCCTATAACTTTCATATAGAACACCAAAGCCCTCCAAATAACTATTAATAGGAAAAGGCCACTACTCGTCTTAATTATAAGTGACATTACTGAAAATTATTGCTATATTCATCGAACTTTGCATCGGATATCGCGAGATGACGTATATTTAAAAACAAATCTATATGATACAACTTTGTCTGTTTTCATCACTGATTCACGTTTTTATTATTTTTACGTACGTATGACGTGTAAAATGTCTTAAACAGTGTTTATTTTTTAGATAATATCACGGATGATTTACACAATTAATATTTAAAGAAAATAACCTTCAGTTGGCACAGTTTTGTTTTTATCGTAAACACATATAGACAAAGTTGTATCGTAAGGATGAGACTACTATTTGCTAAATGGAGTCGGATATACACTACTATTGTACTGTAATATTATCTAATGTCTATTTAATACGTTCCAAAACTACCTATATCGGTTTTCGTAAGTCGCTTCTTAGTAACCGAAAAGAAAAAATGCTCTTATACCGATTCTGGATAATTACGCTACAAAATAATTATCGATGTTTTATTACTGACTAATAAATAAAAATATGGAATGTTTATCTACAACCTATTGTTACCGACGACTTTAGTAAAATAACTCTTAAAACCCAGAATCAATTACAAAATTACTTTAACATTAATTCACGATTATGTATATACTGTAATTATATATATTTTGTGTGATAAATCAATGCACTGCATAAATTTGTATACGCCGTACCTAATAAGAAACGAGTGCAGTAAGAATTTATGATTTTACTTTATATGGATACTGGATATTTTATAAATACACGATATCACTTCTAAGTCTAGTAAAATGATAGATTGCATAATATCGCTTTTTTGTAAAATATACAATCAAATGTAAAATATAAACTCCAACAACAGAACGCATTCACTAACCAGAAAACATTGGAATAACCATCATAAGAATCAATTGCGTAATTTAAAATTTAGTTTATGAATAAACTTCTACAAACTACACAAAACTTCAAATTTTCAAAGGAAGAACAGTTTTCTTTGGAAAGTATCTTACAGAATAATTAATTAGGTACGTGACTTTCGACGAAAACCAGTATTATGTGCTTTGGATATGTATGGATATTACATTTTTACGTATATCAATACGAGACACTGAGGGACATAAGCGCATCGATGGCTGATAAAAACAATTTTGGGAACAATGTCGCTTACTCCCTCCTTCCGAACGACTGACCGTGCTGACTAGCATACCAAACCGAAGCGTTAGTTCAATGCAAAACTCTATCGACTAATTACACTTTAAATGCAGTTAAATAACGAGTTCTGTCCCGAAATACACTCCCTAATAAAAAGTATACGATACGAAGACAATCCTATTAGTATATCACGAAAAATCCACGTTTTCAGCACGATTCGAAACTGTGCAACGCATCTCGCCTCTTCTCGAAGTTCACCTCGAACATTCCTTCGACAACGAGCCTCACGGTCTCCGAACGATTCAGACCAACTAAAGCTAAGACGAAACAATACTGAGACTCGGGGACGTCGGATCGACTCGCTCCTACAATGCTCCTTAGGCGATAATATCACAGATTCCTAAAAGAAAATAACACTCGAGAGAGAGACTCACCTACCGAGTCTATAGTC
Source organism: Tuta absoluta (assembly GCA_027580185.1). Lineage (NCBI taxonomy): Eukaryota > Metazoa > Arthropoda > Insecta > Lepidoptera > Gelechiidae > Tuta > Tuta absoluta. Next base: position 6,605,523 of record JAQAHW010000008.1, read on the forward strand.
AGGGGCTCGATAGGGGCGCGGAGGGCGGAGGCCGACCGCGGGGCTGGACCCGGGGGCTACAGTGGCGTTTAACCTTCCGGCGCGCCGCCACATAGTCGCTCTAGTTCTAGCAGTTCCTGGAAAGAAACATCCATTACTGTACATATCTTCACAAACAAATCAGTATTTTTTATATTATTTAGTATCCTTGAGCTAAAGCCTCTCCTCGGGCGCCTATTTGCTAGATATCGAATATATTAGTAGCTCACTTCAGGTGCCAATGTACTACATATCATTGAATATGTTAGAAGCCCCAAGGTGGGCGCCAATTTACTAGATATCGTTCAATATGTAGGGTAAAATTTTATTAGTGACCCATAGCGAAAACTCTAGGTGCTGACGATAAAGAACAATTTTGCCAATATACTAGATTTCATTGAATATTTTAGTAGCCCTACGTCGGACACCAATTCACTAGTCTATTTTTTAATATATTTGTAGCTCACTTCAGGTGCCAATATATTATCATTTAATACGAGTATGTAAATAGCCCCACGTCGGGCGCCATTTTACTAGATATATCATATATTTGTAGCCCACTTCAGGTGCCAATATATTAGATATCATTGAATATTTTAGTAGCCAGCCCGACGTGGGCGCCAATTTACTAGATATTGTTCAATATATTTGTAGCTCGCTTTAGGTGCCAATGTACTAGATTTCATTGAATATGTTATTAGCCCCAAGTCGGGTGCCAACTTACTAGATATAGCAAATATTTGTAGCCCACTTCAGGTGCCAATATACTAGATATCATTGAATATGCTAGTAGCCCCACATCGGACGCCAATTCACTAGTCTATTGTTTAATATATTTGTAGCTCACTTCAGGTGCCAATATACTTGATATCATGAAATATGTTAGTATCCCCACGTCAGAAGTCAATTCACTAGATATTGTTCAGTATGTTTGTAGCTCACTTCAGGTGCAAATATACTAGATATCATTGAATATACTAAATACATATCATTGAACCTGAACCCCACGTAACACTTGTTGTGTGTAGGTACTGCGCGTGTGTTACCTGGTCGCGGTGCTTCTGCAGCAGCGCGCGCAGTCGCTCGTGCGCGCGCGCCAGCTGCTCGCGACGCCGCGCGTACGACTGCTCCAAGCGGGAACACTCCGCCACGCCGCGCTCCACAGACTGCAAGGGACATATGGAATTGGTAACGGGGTGTAACAAAAAGGCTATAACAAACCTTAAAGAAATAGAAATCGTTTTATTAGTAAATTAACATGAAGTTCCATCAAGAAGTAACAACACAAAGTGTAACAAACCTTAAAGAGGTTAGGTTACTCATGAAACTTTCCCCATGAAAAATGGGCCGAAGTACTTATTATAGTTTGGCAACGTCGTGCATGCCGCTCCCTGCGGCGTTACAGACGTTCGGGGGGCAGGGTAATTATGATCTCTGCGGGGGTGCGGAAAGTGTGCGGGGAATGGGCGCGAGCACGACGCGTGTCACTGATTGTCATTTGCCGGCGGTCACTCGCCGCGGTCAGTTGTGTACTTAGGAACTCGAAACTTTTTACAAGACGCACATGAGATTACGACCCCAAGATGAGTCCTCCAATAAGAAAACAAACAAAGGAAGTTGTGTATAAGAATAAGTTTCAATTTTATAATTATTTGTACCCACATTTTTTTTTCATATATTATTATACTTTATTATTTATTAATTTACAACACAATAGCAATTTCACACGTTACCGTGTTATGTATAGGATCGACCCATTTTCTTCGCGCAGATGTCGTAATCAGCGACTAACGTCTGAAACGGCTCTCAAATATTTGTCAGATGGTCAGATATGGCGATAGCAACCGTATTTTACGGCTGTTAACACTTTGCCTTACGCTGCAAGGTATAAAGGCCTTATGTGTGTTGTGTGTGTGTAGATTTACTCGTGGAATCATTCGCGGCAAACATAAAAAATATCCCACCAAAAATAGAAACATATGAAATTATTGAGAACCATAATTACCTTAAGTATTTATCTCGAGATATGTTCAGTTGAAATCTCTACGTGTTTTTGAAAACTTGCAAAATTTTAGAGTGCGGGCAGGATTTGAGCCTGCGACTTTCGCATTACTAGTGGCGACGCCTCTTCCATCTGGGCTACCGCAGCTCATTTCTTGCCCGCCAATTTTGCAAGTGTATTTTAATGCCAGTAACGCTTGGCATGGCTCCATCTACCGGGTTAGTTTTGCAACTAATCACTGGCATTAAAATACACTTGCAAAATTGGCGGGCAAGAAATGAGCTGCGGTAGCCCAGATGGAAGAGGCGTCGCCACTAGTAATGCGAAAGTCGCAGGCTCAAATCCTGCCCGCACTCGAAAATTTTGCAAGTTTTCAAAAATTGTATACCTAACACGGGAAGTGTTTTAAAATTTGATACTCAATCTCTACGTGTGTAGCATACGCGTGCTAGTGACGTGCAACCCTCCCCCCGCCTCACCACAACCAATGAAGGAGCGGCAAGCACGAAGCTGCCAGTCTATAATAATATATGGCCCGCCCATTCAAAATTGCTGAACAGCTGGTTTATTTACTAAAGGAGGTCAGTTTTTTTGATTTTGCGATACATGTTCTATGTGGAAAGAAGTTTAGTTTAATGAGTACCTTGACGTCGTTTATACTATATCATTTGTGTTACTATGTCGCCGCTGACTGTTTTGATTATCTTTGTAAGAATTCTGCTCTTTTTGATAGGATTTGAAAAATAAAATTACGTATTTAGATTAACTTACTTCCTGTATTCCTTATGCTTTACCATATTCGAGATTATACAGCCTTTAACGATTCCTTCACATTATTAGATTCGATACCATTTGAAAATAATTCTATTTGAATGACAGTTTTTCAAGATATCACGTTTTCTATTTCTTTGCCAAGATCTTCAGTTATGCTAGTTTTTTTGTGGACATATAAGGTAAGAGATAAGATAATTCTTTATTAATAAACTTTATGACAAATAGGTAAAACGATACAAAATAACTATAAGAAGTTTTTGAAAACTTGTAAAATTTTTAAAGCGCGGGCAGGATTTGAACCTGCGACTTTCGCATTACTAGTGGCGACGCCTCTTCCATCTGGGCTACCGCAGCTCATTTCTATAAGAAGTTGCTTCCTGTGTCCCGGGTGAGTGTTGTATGCTTAGATCTTTAAAACTACGTAACGGATTTTGATGCACTTTTGTTTAATAGATAGAGTGATTCAAGAGGAAGATGTTTATGTATAATTTATACCGCGAAAACGGGTAGCAGTGGGTGAAACCGCTGGCCGGGCTGCTAATTCTTCAATAAACATTGGTACATATCACACTAATGTCTCATGCCATTTTTACTACGTGGTGCCATTTCTAAACGTGGGTGTCGTAAAAGACGACTAAAGAAATAAAGGTGATTATTTATCTGGAAATCTACAACTTCACGAGTGTTTCGCGGCAACTTTGTTGCGGAACTTTTATACTGCGTTGCGCGACAAATGTTGCCAAAATGAACACACGCCTTGAATCAAAATGGGTAGCAGCGATCTTTGTAAGTACAAAACCTTGCTCTGCGCGCGCAAATCTATTGTGTATAATATAAGTCGTCCAATAAGTCTGCTGTGACCAACGGCCTGCCCTGGTAGACGCCTTATGTGTTTATTTCTTCAAGCTAAAATTCTGTCAATTAGCGGAGGTACGCGGGGCGGCGGGGAAATGCGTGCATGCTGATTGTTCCATGATAGCACCATCTCAAAAATGACCAGTAACTAACCAATTCACGCCATTTCACATCAGGAATATAGGACTAATGTGTTACCAAAGAGTATTCGCACTTAGTGCGCCGTCGATTTAAGCTTTGTGTTAGTAACGTACCTGTGAATGTATCTCCCGCTTTATCCTGAGTATCTCGTCCTTATCTCGGTTAGTCTTCTTGGCAAGCGCTTTTACATCTTCCTTACGAGAGTTCGCTAATCTAGTCAAGATCTCTTTTTTTTCCACCTCCAGCAGATCCTGGAAAATAAAGCAAGCCTTTGTTGTTTGCATAGTTACTTGAATGCCAAATTGACAGCTGTAGAGTTTGTATATAGCAGAATAGTGAAAAAAAAGAACAAACAACTCTTCTACTTCATAATCGTGGGTAAAAATATTACGTGGACCATTCCATTTTTCAAACTGTTCACACATTGGTATGGGAGACTCACATATATTAGTAATATTTTAAAATAAGTTCCTAAGGGAAGGCTCTTTAGAGTCTTGGAGTGGTTCACGCCTTGTTATATTTCCAGCAACAAAAATTAAGTCCTTCTTCTGTTCGTGTGAGACACCAAGTCGACAAACGACCCGAGCCCTGGTGACAGAGTTTTTCAACCGCTTACTACAGCTAGCAACCGGGACCGACCGATCTTTCTTACGGACAATCAAGTGATCAGCCTCAAATTCATAACTGCATGAATGCCCCACCGGGAATCGAACCCGGAACCTTTGCGTCGCAGGCAGTCTCGCTACATCGGTGGTCAAGATCGTCGGATAAGGATGTTAAGTGCGTTACCGTGAGAGCTTTCATCTGGTGTTGCTGGTCGTTGCGCACTTGCTTCTCTAGCGCGCCGTAGATGGCGTGGTGGTAGCGCAGACGCAGCTCCCTCTCCGCGGCCGCGAGCTCCCCGCTCGAGTCCTCGTTGCTGCCACTACTCGGCTCGCCGAGGGGACTGCAATACGGTGTAAGGGTACAGTCAAGGTCACGCTGGGTTAGACACATTTGGACTTTGGACCCTTCTTATGCCACACCTCGGACACTGGCGCTCAAATGTATGAAACAAACGCGTTGCTACGCACACAGTCTAAGCTCGCGTAGGTGAACGCGGACCATGCTTGTGTGTGTGAGACAACATGTCAGGGTTGCCGCCATTTTGCGTTCGCGAATCGGGAATGCAATGTGCGGCAGTATGAAATGACCTTCGTCGTCGCGTCCTTGCTAGCCGGTGTCTGAGCGTCCTCCGAGCGCGGGTGGGCGGCGCTTGTAGGGGGAGGTAGGGAGTGACCATACTGTACGCTAGTACTATTAATTATACTGTGCTTATGCCGCGTGTATAAGACTTACATTGGCAGTTAGTGTCTAGCGTGAGCTGGCCTGTACATAGATAACACAACCAAGAATGATTAAAACAATAATCGACGAATATATATATCAATGAAAATGAAAAAAGAAGCACTGAACCTAAATCCAAATTTTCGGACAATCAGGTGGTTCAGTCTGCAATTTCATATTTACTAAAAACTGTATTTTGTTTAGTTGTAACTCTGTAAACAAGCAAAGAACCAAAGGTATAAGGCACAGCCATCAGAATAGTGATAGGGTGCATGCTGAACAATTTTCCCTTGGGAACATTTTGTCAGGAAACGACAAAAAGACGACCTGGAATACAAAATCACGATCAACCGACTGCCTTTACTATGGTAAGTCAATGGTTATTTAACTTTCCTAATATTTATCCCGTTGTTCAGTTTCATGGTACGAATGAATTATCAGTATTCGGGAGGGCTGCCCCTTACTTACACCCCGTATTACATAGATACTGGAACCCCAATGGAAACCTGGCTTTACAAAGGACACTCACATGTTTTTGGTAGACAGTCGCTTGATGAGCTTATTGTAGACCTTGCCAGGCCGCGTGTCTAGTTTTCTGGCGAGTTAAGACCACATCTACCCCAGTAAAACATGTGTACCAATTATTTTGAACCGTATAACTCTCTCACACACACACACACACACATATCACGCCTATAATCCCTTGCGGGGTAGGCAGAGCGTAAACGGCCGCAAAAAAGGGACATTTACGCCACGTCTGACAAATATTTGAGGGTTATTCGGAAAATTGTGTATGGCCATAGTGACAGGTTGTCAGCCCATCGCCTAAAATTGCAATACACACCCTCGAGTCCCTAAGTCGCCTCTTACGACTCCCACGGGATGGGGTGATGCTATTCTAATCCGGCATCACACGGCACTATACTCTCACTTAAATTACTCTCACTTAAATTTAAAAACGTGGGTACACTAGGGGTAGAGACCACATAGGACACTCACATGTTCTTGGAAGACAGTCGCTTGACGAGCTTATTGCTGACGTAGAACTTGCCAGGCCGCTTGTCTTTGTCGAGTTTGCGCCTGAGCGCGTCCAGTTTCCTGGCAAGCTCTGTTCGCTTCTCTTTCACCACTTTGGACGAGAGCAGGGTCTCCAATGTCTCCGCTAAATGCTCGTCTGAGTTCCCGTTCGATTTGCTGTCGGCTTGATCTGTAAGTACAGGTGCGTATGACATAAAACTAGTTAAGTCACATACGTTATTCTTTACAAAATTTGTAAACTTTACAGGCCGTTTCGTCTGATAAGTCATTCAGTAACTTTCATGCTTTCTTGGCTTGTTATAAATATGCATTAATAGAATTATTAAGGTGCCACCGGAGTAATCGCAAAACTCTTCATACATTTTATTCTAATAGAAAAAGTTGTTTATATTAAAGAGTAGAAATATCCTGCAGCGTTTGCGTGGTAACTGAAATTTACCTGTATAGGAGATGTAAAGAAATTGCTGCAAATATTTAAAGGAATAAAACCATTCCACGAAACTGAACAACTTTCCTCAAGCAACAAAGGTCGAAAAATACAAAATGTTTCAGCCAACAGTCAATTTAACGGTATGTCTTGAAAAAAGCATTCATATGTTTCTCCGGATGCGTTGTTCAGTTTCATGGCCTGGTTCACCCTTTAAAGTATGTGTAGTATATTTTTTTTAATCATGTATGAGTATTAAAGTCAAAGAGAAGGCTCAAAATAGAGCAGATTGGATATTACTCCACCGACAAGAGCGAGGCTCTTAAATTAATGATGATGCTGAGTATTAACGAGTCGCAAGCAAGCTGTATGAATTTCTCACAGCGTTTGTGTAGTCCCTGAGAAATAAGCTTGTATTTACCTCTCGCCTCGACTTGTTCGGCGATGGAGGGCTGGTGCGGGGGAGGCGGGTGCGGGGAGTGCGGGGGGTGCGCGGGGGAGGACTCCTGCTCTATGAGCCGCTTGGTCTCCACGATGGCTGAGTTCCCAGTCGATGACTTGCTCGGGCTCCCGTCTTGGACTATTTCGGGCGAGGGCTTCATCTGGAAACGGAAAGAAAAACCATAGAAATCGTATCAACCAAGAACTACATACCGATGAGTAAAACTTACTCTACCGTTTTTTAATGTCTCTTTAACTGTACACTCCGAGCTTTGATGCTGATTCCATCTTTCGTACGCTTCGACAGACTAAGAAAGAAGATAGCGATAACTAGAATTTTCTATAAGTGACAAGTAAAAATATGATGGCCAAATAAACTTGAAAGCATTTGAAAATACCGTAAAGAATATACAACCTGTACTTTTTATATTTCTCAAAATTAAAAGTAATAACGTAATTTTTAACATAAATGGGGAAAAAAAGCACAGCTTATTGAAGATGGCAGCCAATGCACCAATAAGTGTCTGAACTTATATTTTTCCTCATTTTCGACCAATCTCAGAAAAAGGCACAGGCGAGAGTGATGCGCTTTAGTTTCCAGTTTTTCTCCTAAATGAGTCTCTATTGATTTCATTTCAGCGTTCTTTTTGTACTTATACAAATAAAATTTCTCTAAGAATTGAGCACGCATTTTGTATTATCATAATATCGTCTTTAATGATATACAATAGATTCTATACAGACATACCTGTGGCTGTTTATTAGGCAGCATATTGACCTGCCTCGCTTGCTCATACTCAGGCTTGACATCGGTGTCCTCAGTGAGCACGGCGAGCTGGTGCTCGCGCTTGTCCAGCTCGCTCTGGTACTTGATCGGGTTGGCGAGCGCTTCGGCGAGCTCCGACAACTGGTCCGGCACGTAGTCCTGACGAACAATGATATGTTAGTACAAATACAAGCCGGGAACGTTAGTCTGGTATTTACAAGCGTTAATGGTAACACTAAGATGCTATATATAAATCTACGTATTGAGAATAACCTCGTTGGAGTTGTAGACACTTATCACAAAATATGTAGAGATGTTTCCTACGTGCGATCATAGGTGTGACAACCTGAAATTGACAGAACCCATATAGGATTCGTTAATGACATGGTGTATCAAGAACACACATAGGAAAGGAATCACATCCAGACCACACACATTTACATAGGAACAAATAAACACAAATAAAACATCAAAATTAGAACAGTTTTTCAAAGGAATCATTTCGTAAGACGACGCAGCCATTCCCCCATAGGTTTAAAGTTATCAGCGTGAATTGTGCGAGCCTAGGCTAGCTAGGCTTGGCATGAGCTATGAATGATTCCACATGAAGCATGAATGTATGCAACTACTATAGCTGATATCATAACATCACGTCGTCCTTTAGATAGTTTCAACGCCAATTTTAATGTCACGCTCGCTTCGTTCACAATACATAGTGTAGTGTTCCGAGTATTCGTGTACCGCAGTGTGGCGCCGCGCATTCCTTTTTTTAATGAGACACGTTGAGCTTGCTTCGCTCGCTATACGTATAGTATAGCGTAGTACCTATGGCTTCTCTCTTACCTATTTTAATGTGATATGTCGACTCGCTCACGTAGTGGTAGCGTAACGCAATGTGTCGCCTCCTTTGCCCTTTTATTGTGAAATGTCGAGCCCGTTTCGCTCGCCATACACATGTGTAGTATTTTGTAGCGCAGTGTGGCTCCTCATTTAACTTTCTTAACTTAAAATGTCAAGATTACTTCGCTCGCAATACGAGTAGAAGCAGTGTGGTTTGGCGCAGTGTAGCAAATCTCATGTTTTTTAACGTAAAGTGCTTGCTTCTCTCGCAATGCATGTTTTCCAGAGTGTGGCATTTTCGCGCCCTTTTCGCCCGATGGTAGTCTATGATATGTGTTGTGACCCTCCCCCCCATGATCAAAAGCTGTATATGCCACTGCCAGCCTAGCCCGCACACTCAAGCTCGACACTCACGCACTAAAACGCTATTTGAATAGCTCACAAAGCTTTACAAATTCCACGACAAATTACAGCGTCATTTACGTAACAAACCCTTTGAAAAACGAGCAACGTTTACACAAGTAATACCAACCTTGACAACGACCAATAGCAGCAGACTGCCGGGCAAGGGCAGGCCAAGTTCAGTTCTTAGATTGACGTGTCGGTAGCCGGGGCAAAGCCCTACGACCGGCAACACTCGGTGGCCGATCAGACGCCCGCTTTCTTCATGCGCGGCTATGCGGATCATCGCCACCTCAGGTAGCACTACCTGTGGTATAGTAAAGCAACAAATTAATGTTTTACTCTACCTAAATAGCAGATCCCATAAAACATAGATAGGAATGTGAGTCGTTGTACATACATACGTACATATATCCCGCATATATCCCTTGTGGGGTAGGCAGAGCGTAAACGGTGTTGTATGACAAACAATGGAGTCACCACATTGACAGGTTGTTTGAGACCCGTAGTCTCCTCTTACGACGTCATAGGGAAAGAAATTGAGTGATGATACTGTAAGCTGGCATCACACGGCAAAGCACGGTGAGTCGTTGTTCACATTTCAGATTAGTGAGTAGGTATTAGCCATACAAATCACTTTCTCCTCTTGAGAGTAAAGGATGCAACAGTAAAATCTTTCGTAAAACGGAACGTGTCTCTCATATTTTAGCAGACGGAATGTAAGACAAGGCTGAATGCGTCTGTTTTGTACGAAATATAAAAATATAAATACTCAAACGCGTTAATTTGTTTTGGATTTTCTTGGCATGGTTTATTATTGAACTGTTGTTATGTTTTTTATTCTCCTAGGTTTTGTATAAAGGACTATCTATCACTTGGAAGAAAGAACTATTACTAACTCGTGTATATTGAGGCCCTCAGCTGACCGTCGTATGTAATCAGTCCTTGTCTTCGCGCATGTAGATTGTACAGTATATTTTCATTCATGGTTAATGAGATACAACCTGGTGACAGACAGACGGATGGACGGCCTCAGTATTAGGGATCCCGTTTTGACCTTTTGGGTACGGAACCCTAATATTTTCATAAATAGGTTTTTTTTTAACAAGATTCTTCATTCATACCAGATTATTATGAATTCAATAGAATAGATAAGTGAAACTCTACACATGAAAACTTAACCGAAGCCTAGAATCTAGAATATTATTATTGATTGGTAGATAATTATGCTTTAATGTGCAATAAAGAATTTCGTTACATTTACAATGCATAACTCAATTATATTTTTATAATACAAAAGTCTCTGTCCTATGACCTAGACTAGAGTCAAGAGCAAACCCATCATTATAAAAAAAAAACTTACTATTTCAGCAAATAACAATTTGTTCTATCGCCTCTGCTGACCAATTCACTCGTAAGCTATCAATAACTGTTTATGAATTACATAAGTACTCGCATTTGACGACCGCGTAAAAGTCCCTTCTATTTGGGAGCCGCGTAAATATGTTGTCACTTCAAACGAATATTTTATTACTATATCGTTTATTGTATTGCACGGCATTCATTTTATGTGAAGGGTGGCTCATATTTTATTGAAAGACATGTGTGTTTTTATGGTGATCGATCATAAATAACTTGACATAATCAGAAATTTAATTTAATATTTTGCGCTATTACAAATTCGTTCAACGGATGAAGAAATTTGTGCCTAACGAGCGGGAATTTTTGAATTTTTATGGACAATGTAATAGACGAACTAAGGGACTCAAGGGTTAGTGTGTAGGCGATGGGCTGAAAACCTATCACTACGGTGATAAACAATTTTCTGAATGACCCTCAAATATTTGTTAGAAGTGGCGTAAGTCTGTTTTTACGGCCAATTTTGCCCTGCCTACCCCGCATTGGATATAGGCGTGATATATGTATGTATGTAATAGACGAAAAATTACAAACTTAGGTGTTCTAACCTAGACAAAGTATTCTAAGATAGAACATGTAAAAGAAGAAAGATAGAAGATTAATTAAAAAACACACTTCTTACTTGACGGCATATTTACAGACGGACGACATATTTAGATAAATACGACGAATTCTAATATAAACGATGAATTCTTACCTTTTTAAAGACAAACGGCTCCTCCCCGTAAACAGGATTGATCCCATTGTTCGGTGCAACCCTTGTACGGAACTTTTTCCGCACCGTGTCTGCAGGCAAGCCAAACATCTCCACATCCACGTACGTCCCGCAACGCTTGTCCGTCAACAGCTGACCGGATAGAACAGTAACGGATAGCGAACCAGCGATAATGCCGTCCACTGTGCTTTCTGCGAACGGGTCTAGGCGGCGGTCCTGTGGGAAAACGCATTGTAACTTTAGAGAACGTGCAATTGATTCTACCGCGGGCAGTATTTGAACATGCGACTTTTGTCATCACTAGAGGCGACGCCTCTTCCATCTGGGCTACGCGGCTCGTCCCTTGCCCGCAAATTTTGTATTTGTATCTTGATGTCAATAACGCGTGGCACAGCTCCATCTACCGGGTTAGTTTTGCAACTAACAGCCAGACTAATTCATCTTTACACATTGAATGTAGTCTAGGCGATAAAAACCCGCGATAAATTGAATACCAAATTTTAGGTATTTGACTTTTAGAAAACTTGTTTTTTAGCGCTGGCAGGGTTTGAAAACGCGACCCTCGCCATCATCAGTGGCGACGCCTCCTCCATATGGGCTACCGCGGCTCGTCCAATGCATGCGAATTTTGCAAGTGAATCCTGATGCTAACAACAACGAACCCACCTTCCTCCGCATGAACTCTGGCTTGAGTATGTACCCGCAGCGTCGGTTGTACTCAAACGAGCCGAGGTTGAGCTGCATGGCCAGGTCCAACGTCTGGTAGTTCAGCGCCACCAGCTGGCAGCCGGCGTTCCAGAACACCTGGTGATGCAGACGTAAGGAATCAGGGATTGTACAACTGAAATTAATTCTGTTTAAACGGTAAAGGGTATAACGTCATAAAAAAATTGATACAGCTAATATTTTTTGCATTGGGAAAGGAATTTTGGAGCCGGACATCTTTCTGTTATGACGTCATTAAAAAAGTAGACACAGCTAATATTTTTCGCAACTTGTACTTTTTTAAATAATTGGGAAAGAAAGAGCATGGGACATTAAAATTTTAGTATGAAGCCTGGTATACCTACAATTCGCGATGACAAAAAAACAAATTTTGGCGGCCAGAGATGAAACATGTGCGAATCGATAGAACATAAAAATACAAACAGGAAATACTCTTTGGTAAAATGTCGTAAGTGATACGGTTTCGGAGTAAATGAGGGCCGAAGTTTTTTTTAATAAAAAATATTTTTTTTACTTTTTATTAATTCAAAATGTTAAGGTGGTTCGAGGAGAAACAAAACTGAATTTTTCAAACTAGATGGCGTTAGTGAGCAAAATTTGGATTTTTACCAATTATTTCGTAATTTAGATAAGTTTGAAACAAAATTGATATGTCCGCGAGCCCTTGCATTTAACTTTTACTGATTTAGTTATATTATACCGTTAAATATTGTTTTATTCGCCCGGGTATTGGTCAAACGTGAAAAATATTGTTCTCTCGCACACAAATACACGCGAAATGTGAGTGTGTGCGTAATTCATTCATCAAAAATTTGCATATCATCCGTCAGTTTGCCGATATATATGTGAAGAACTAAATAAGGAAATGCCTGAATTACGATTTTTATCTACACTAATATAATAAAGAGGAAAGATTTGTTTTTTTGTTTGTTTGTATGTAATCGATAAACTCCGAAACTACCAGACCGATTTCCAAAATTCTTTCACCATTAGAAAGCTACAACATTCCTGAGTAACATAGGCTACTTTTTACTACGAGAAAATTCCTCACTCCCACGGGAAAGCGGTTAGAAGCAGGAAAGCGGGAAATATAGCGGATATTACCCAAATTAGCCAAACCGATTTAGCGATCTTCGTGAAATTTGGCACTGATATTGGTGGTATATTGAAAACGGACTTGGACTACTTTTTGTCAGCACTTGAGGATCTGGAGTACCTGATCGAGGGCACCAGGAGCACAAGAGATACGAAAATGGCTTCATAGTAAAAGTTGTTCAGCATGACGAGGCGCTTCTGCTGACACATGGTTATCGAGGATCTGGATGGAGTACCTGATGCAGACCACCAGCATTCCATCTAAACTATAGGAGATACGGTAATGGTTTCAAAGTAAGGTTGTTTATCTTGACGGGCCGCTTTTGTTGGCACTTGGTCATTGAGGGTCTGGAGTACCTAAAGCAGACCACCAGCATCCCATCTAAACAACAGGAGATAAGGTATCGGCATCAAATAAAAAGTTGTTTAACATGACGGGCCGCTTTTGCTGGCACATGGTCCTGTTGTGTCACTTCTGCTGGAACGGGGTAAAGGGCGGGGCACACCGGCTCCGTATCCAGCTCTCGTCCGTAGTCACGCACGAACTTATGACTTTGTAATGTATTGGACTGAATGAGATACAGCACACCGCTTGCGTGCAGCACGGAACGGATACGCAACGCAGGCGGTGTGCCGTATCTCATACAGTCCCATACATTACAACGTCATAAGTTCGTGCGTGACGAGAGCTGGATACTGAGCCGGTGTGCCCCGCTCTTAAAGAAGTAAACTACTTTTTACTGCGGGCAAAGATCCAATTTCTACGGGAAAACTGGTAAGTAGCAGCAGGTGAAACCGCTGGGCGGGCCGCTAGTGATGAATATTTTAAGATTTGGGAGAAAAATAAAGAATTTTAATTTCTTTTCATTTTATATTTGTCCTTACTTGAAACAATTAGTGATACTTACCTTAAACCTCAATAGATCTGGGGAATTGAAACTACGATATCCGAGCCGGAACAACCAGGGTTCAGTCGCTTTACATTTAGATTTATTAATTTTAGGTAGGTATCACTCTTTGTAGGATTTATAGGGGATACCTACTTATTAAAAAATAAATAAATACATATCAAAATAATTTTTAGAGACAAAGGTTTTTATTTCTTTTAATTTTGGTATAAACAATACATAGTACCTAATACAATAGTACCTACACAGGTGCACGCTTGTAAATTTACACATGTATAATAGAGCAAGAATATGGATTGGAAAAATATTCTTCACGTCCAGTGGAGCTGTGTGTTTGCAAGCCTGTAGTCATGACTTCTGTGTTGCTGACACTATTTTCAGACCGAACTTGTACATGCCTCATCAAGACCCGTCTTCAGCTCATGTTGAAAACAAATTATGGATATGATATCAATGAGGCTTTTGTCTTTGCTCCTACGCTGGCTTCTACTTTTTCTATCCTTTTATTACGCGCAAACGTAGGAGGGTCCCTGCACATGTAATTTGCTGGAACACGTCGTAACACTGTTTCCGGCAAAACACATGTTTTGTAAAAATCCACAAGTTTTTCCAGCATTTGTTTTATAAAAGTCTCGTCCCTTTTTATTTCTAATTTACTAAAGCATATTCATAAAATCAAAGCACAGAAAAAACGAAAAACTATTCTAAACTCTTTGAATCGGCCCGACGCCATCAAAAATTGAAATGTCAGATGACTGACAAATGTGTGTTCAAAAATCATTAGCGCATTTTTCAAAACTAAAAAAAACATGAAGTATCTTTGTATTTGCTTTGTGTAAATAAATGTCTGAAATGTTTCTACCCATTATTGCGGCGTAATAAATTAAAATAAACATAAGATATTGTACTTAAACAATTTAAAATATTTTTCACAAAACACGAAATACTCCTTGTATTTCGTTTCAGAACACGCTGTTCACGAATAGCTTTACGTGGACTTACGTATGCATGTTGTGTAAAACTAACGCACACAAACTTAACAGGGACATAATTTCATCAAGTTTTTAGATCAAAATAACTTTGTTATTTATAGATGTATCGCAAATCAGATTTGATTCGCGAGAACTAGATTTTGTAAAGAATTTTTCGACATACTTTGATAGCATAAAACTATAACACACACAGTGTATATTGGTCAAACGTTTTGTATGGAAATGTCAGCTCTCGAACCACCTTAAGGCAAGCATATAAAACTTCTAATTTGTAAAAAAGGGTTTTAAAATAATACATTACTATCAAAACCAAAGTAATTAAATTAAACTCGAGCCATTTTTGCAGGCTCCATTTCATTTTCAGGTGTTATATCCATAGTAGAAGACATGTTAACAAAGGAAAATGAACCTTATTCCATAGCATTAGCATGGATCTGACACCTGTCAAATCGGGCCTATAAAAATGGCTCGAGTTTCTATGATATAACAACATAACCCCTGATAAATGGGAGATTTTGTGACTGTGAAATCGATCGCAGAACATTGTGGGTGATAGAGAGACTATATAGACAGACAAGTAGAAAAAAACCCAAAAAGGCCTTCGTAATACAATGAGGGAAATATCCGAAAAGCTGTGAAAAGAAGATACTTTATTTATATCTCATTATTGCTCTTGCGTAGTAGGGAAGAGAACTCTGGGCTGTTGTTCCCATATCATTAGCGTGATATGGTTCTTGGGATGGGCTCGTCATCAAGATATTTTTCCGTTGCCACCTGCATTATTTTTGGATTCTATTATTGTACGACATGATATAGAAAATGAAGCGAATGACGAATTTTAATCCTTATCGAGTACCGACCGAAAAACTATGTAGTAGCTTCTTATCACGGCTTTTCGGATATTTCCCTCATTGTATTACGATGGCCTTTTGATTTATTCTACTTGTCTGTCCATATAGTCTCTCTATCACCCACAATGTTCTGTGATCGATTTCCCACTCATTGACTTATATCTGTATGTACTCTTAAATCTCGATTCAAGTATTTTTTTATTTACGCATACTTTATTTTAAAATGTGAAATTGTTTCAACGCTCTAAAAAAAACTAAACGAGCCAAAAGTTCTTATTAAAAACCAAAAAAAATAATAATTAATATTAATCCTTACCGAGTACCGATCGAACAGCTATGTAGGTATTGTTTATGTTATGGTCTTTACTTTTTTCCATTCTAATGTTGTCTAATCAAAGTATCTTCTTTTCACGGCTTTTCGGATATTTCCCTCATTGTATTACGAAGGCCTTTTTGTTTTTTTTTTACTTGTATGTCTATATAGTCTCTCTATCACCCACAATGTTCTATGATCGATTTCACAGTCACAAAATCTCCCATTTATCAGGTGTTATGTTGTTATATCATAGTAACTCGAGCCATTTTTATAGGCCCGATTTGCCAGGTGTCAGATCCATGCTAATGCTATGAAATAAGGTTCTTTTTTCTTTGTTAACATGTCTTCTACTATGGATATAACACCTGAGAATGAAATGGAGCCTGCAAAAATGGCTCGAGTTTAATTTAATTACTTTGGTTTTGATAGTAATGTATTATTTAAAACCCTTTTTTACAAATTAGAAGTTTTATATGCTTGCCTTAACATTTTGAGTTAATAAAAAGTAAAAAATATTTTTAATTAAAAAAAAAACTTCGGGCCTCATTTTCTCCGAAACCGTATCACTTACGACATTTTACCAAAGAGCATTTCCTGTTTGTATTTTTATGTTCTATCGATTCGCACATGTTTCAACTCTGGCCGCCAAAATGAGTTTTTTCCAATATCTCCAACAATAGGTATACCAGTTTGGTTCCATGCTCTTTGGAACCGGACATCTTTCTGTGGTTTAATAACCACAGAAAGATTCTAATGAAGGCGGTTGAAAAATTCTTACACCAGGGTTCATCGGGTCATTCGTCGACTAGGCGTCCCACTAGAACAGAAGAAGAAGGTAAAATTTCTAATGGTTACCTGCGGCATAAAGTTGGACGAATCAAACCGAGTACCAGCTGGATAAACTCGGGATAGCTGGTGTTTATTGTAGTTCACGAATTCAATCGGACGCTCTTTTAGTAGTGTCGTCGCCTGCTTCTCATCGAATGACGACATTTCGTAGAAACGACTCTTCTCTGTGGATAGAAAGGGATTTAATTAGCTACAAGTTAATGGAGAGTATTCATATAAAAAATTTACTTTTCAATAGAAACCTATGGATCTGAAATTCATAGTCATAAAAAAATACACAACTTCAATAAAATGTCAGCTATAAGTTAACAGAATATGTTCTTACATTTTTAAACAAAATCTAATATCGCGGTAAGAACCCCTGTTAAGTATTTTGAGACACAATTTGTTATAGTCCCAAAAACAATTTCAAAGCAAGATTTCGTCATTAACAGCACAGCCAGATTAGCCAAATTCAGCCGCGGCTTCACAAATTAGACACATCCCTCGCACCGGCCGCACATATAAATTACTCAACTGCCTACCCATGTGCATCTCACGGTCCTCATTTGTTTCCCATTTTGGGAACTACCGGCACGTGTCGGGTAGATTCAGTCCAATACGTTTTTCCCAGAACAACTCGTAAGCCCATCGATCGATCGTCGATTGAGCTGGTTGTTTGAACAACCACAAAACTTCTCCGCGTGAGCTCCTGCTCCCAACCATACAGTCAGGTGTAGATTTAAATAGCCCTGGGGTTAAAATCATAGGGTCCAGAACTAAAAAAAAAGTTCAATTAAACTCCTCTCTCTCCTTGTAATTTCCACTCCTGCCCAACCCCTCTCCCGCTACTTGGACTGAAGAAATACTACTATTTTTAAACGGTAATAATCGCGTTTCATACAAAGTGTCACTATAAATCACAACGCTAGTGTATCACCACACACGAGCTATTGTATTCCTATACTCTAGCGATAGGCATATCGCATACATTTACCAATGAAAACGATATATATCGCTATCATAAATATAAGTACAGTGGTAGGGGTATTGCTCAGCTATCGAAAGCTTAGCATGATCATTGGTTGTAAACCATTTGTACATATTCAGCATAATTTTAATTTACGTTGAACTTAATGTTATTAATCATGTACACTTGTTAAACTTTGTTCTAAATAAATTATTCTTATTATTCTTATATGATTCTTATTAACTACTCCGCTCGTAACAGCACACATGTGTGCTTGAAGTACAATACAAATCTATTGTTGCAAAATTCGACCTGAGCGAAGTGGTAAGAATATAATACACACTCTCGGCGTTCTCGAAGGAGCTGAAATGCACCGGCTGCACATAGTTGACGAGGGCGGATATCTCAGCGCCCGCGTGAGTCTCCCGCTTCTCGCCGGCCTCCGCGCCAACCTCGGCCGCCGCTTCCTCTTCCCCGCTAGAACTTTCAGAGTCCGACGAGTCTGAGGATTCTTTTGAGCCCTGCCTTGCCAGCTGTAAAGGGAAATTGATTTGATTTGGCAAGCTTTAGGATTAGATCAGTTATGAAACTGTTAAAAATGAGTTCCTCACAATTTATTCATATGCAGTCTGTTTTGGATGCGGTCCTCTCTATTAAACGAATATACTAGAAAAGAGTACTTCCAGATCATCACTGAATATCACAGGTTATTACGTTCAGTTAATATATAGTGACACAGTTTAGCATGTAACGAATTTGCTTTGCTGGCGCGATCGAAGACGTAACACAATGTAAATATTGCGTATTCCTTTTTTTAAAAATAAATGAACACATTTCCTAGCATGTTTGAGAAAACACTGTTATACCGTTCCATGTGGCACGTCCCCGTTCCCTTGCGGCACCTCGGCCGGCTCTGCTTCTTCGGCGGAAGCTATCGAGTCCTCCTTCTTGTGATGATGATGATGCTTTTTCTTGTTCTTTATGATGATCTTGTGACGAAGTAAGGATGGCGGCGGCAGCTCCCCTCCTGTTGAAATAATGAATTTAAAATAAAGCACCGCAGAATACACAGGAATTAAATCTATCACGACTGCTTTAAAAATGGTCCGAAGTTTGCCAGCTAAAAGTGTTCTTTTTACTCTGGAAAGCTAATTCTTTGCGCTGGACTTTATCTCAGTTAAGAAAAGGTTAGCTTTAAATTGAGTTTGAGAGATAAAAAAGCTGGTCAGCAGTCAGTTTTTTTTTGGAACACCGAGCATACTACCGGTAACCTGATGACATAATCATCAAACCTATCCCTCTTGCAATATTTTTAATCGGAAGCGCTCAAGATAAGCCCGTTGCATTACTCGGGTTTAATCGAACATGCATCATATCGATATGCATGCCCCGGAAAGTTGAGACTTGTTGTATAAAGCAAACTTAATGAGCTTATTCCATGCACGTAGTACGGGAGCCGAGTGCCTAGAGAAATTGAATATCCTAGAGGGAACCCTACGAGCAACTAGACAGATCAAATTCATCGTAGAAACACATGTGTCCCCGTTAAGAATTCAGAATTGAAGTATCTATTCGTGTTAGTCAGGCCCTAAATTTCGCTATCTAGAATTCGGTGTCTGATTAATACGAATAGATATGCCCCGAATTTCGATCTTAAGCTTCTCTATTGTATGTTGCTAGAGTGTTTGTAGAATAGTTTTGATCTTAGAATATTCCGCTAATAGATTGAGTCATAGTGTGACATAGTGGTCATATGCGGTTTGAAATAGCACTCTTTATTTAATGAAAGAGATAATATTTCGTGTCCTGATTGAGAAAAAAATAGTGTTTGACTAATAAGATTTATAAAGGAATCACTGAAATTTTTCGTGCGTATGGTTCCCTCTAAAGCATTTATTTTCTCTATGAGCTAGAGTTAGCGCTAGTCGAGCCACTAGTCCGGGAGCAGGGAACTATTCACCGCCGACATTCAATGACGTTCGACTAGGTTCGCTTCATTCATTCAAATTCGCGAAGTTTGACTTTGAATACATTATTAAGTTTAAAAGTGGGTTGCATCGTTGCATTGTGTGCAGTAGGACTAGGAATATGAACTATTCAGCCGGAAACAGTGGTGGAGTGAAAATTAAAGTTGGGTTCCGTGTGATGCCGGCTTAGAATAGGTTCACCCCATTTATTTCCCATAGGAGTCGTAAGTGGCGACTAAGGGACTTGAGGGTGTGTTGTGTATTGCAATTTTGAGACATGGGCTGGCAACCTGTCACTATGGCGATACAAAATTTTCCGAATGACCCTCGAATAAATGTCAGACGTGGGGTAAATGTCCGTTTTTTGCGGCCGTTTGCGCTCTGCCTACCCCACAAGGGATAATAGGCGTGATATGTGTGAGTAATTTGATGGAAAATACATGTGAAAAAGACAGTGAAAAGGGATCAAAGGTTTTAGTACTTTCAGGTTCTTCTCCTTCTTCTTTGTGTGGCGAGTCGTCCAAGGGTTTCAGTTATCTTTTATTTCTAAATTAATTTACGCTACCTGACGATTTTTTTTAAATACACAACCGACAAAGTCATACGAAACGGACTCATTGAAATGTTGATTCATTCCATGACACAGGTATAAATTATTGTGTCCAATATTTTGGCACAGATGCACGAGTTATTTTGGCCAGGTAAACTCTGACGGGCAAGATCTTATTAACTGTCTGACTAACAGATTTCAATTAGATATCGACCTTATCAACTTAGCCACAAGGTCTATAAACAAACGGGTATCTTGGTAGACTGTCCAGCGTCAATAATGTATGAAAAGCAAACTGACAAGCGTTGTTTACGTCTAGGATGCTTGATGGCCGGCCAAGATCAACACAGGTGGACTTCAAAGTTAATCGAACTGGTTGCCTCGCGTCATATCAACTCTTCATTTGATTGTTGGACGTTTTTTTTGTAAGAGTTTATAAGATGCATACGAGCAATTTGATCGCTCTCTTCCCAGAGTTACTCCTAAGCCCAGGTTCGCCCCAAGCTTAATATTAGGCTGGTTTTTGCGACAACCAAAAAACTGATTCCGAGTGAGCCCCAGCTCTTCACTCGGAACTCGGAATAGAGTTTTTAACTTTAACGTCCCCGTAACGCAAAAATATTTCTCTTGCAGCATCGTCTACATAACGAGCCAAACGAGACAGAAATCTCAGATAAATATAGTATTCATCGAAATACAATACTGCATCTATTTAAATGCCCTTTAATTAGTAACTGCGAAAACACTCCCCACACAACAAGCAGCTGTCTTATACATTAAACGTCATATCAGATACCGGATATTTCATTAATATCTGGTGTTCGATATTGGCTGACATAACTAAGCAAACGGCTTCGGAGTCCCCGTGACTTTTCCACGACGAGACCAATTTAAGATTTATTTAAAGTAGGTACGACAAAGTACATACATACATACATACATAAATCACGCCTATATCCCTTACGGGGTAGGCAGAGCGTTAACGGCCGTTCAACGGATATTAACACCACGTCTGACAAAAGTTTGAGGGTCAATAAGATAACTGTGTATCACCATAGTGACAGGTTGTCAGCCCGTCGCCTAAAATTGCAATACACACCCTCGAGTCCCTTAGTCGCCTCTTACGACACCCATGGGTAAGAAATAGGGTGATGCTATTCTAAGCCGGCATCACACGGCAAAGTGCATTATTAATTTGCCATATAAAACGGCAATTCGGTACAGTAACATGTTTTTTTCAATCACGAAGACACCTCTGGTCGAGACACACAGCGCCATCTTGCCCCTTATAGTTTGAGACACGACTTAGTACTGCGCAAATTCTGTAAACCTAATTATAATTAAATTAGTTGATTTAATATCCTCCATAGGCTAACCAGCTATCAAATTGTATTCTGACAGATTAAATATGCCTATTATAGAAATGTGTTTCCGTGGTATTTCGTATTTCTCGTTAAAATAATATTTAAATGACACTTGATATCGCGAAATATTTGCTTTGTAAATTGCAAATATTTTCATTACTTTAGACTTCGATCTCGAACCAGAATGTAAATACACGTCTAAATCTGTTCTTTGAACCCAAACACTTTTTTGGGACATCACATCACCTATGTCTTAGCACTGAACCAATATTTATATTGAAGCATGTATGCTGCTTTTTGTAATTTTCTCCGAAACAGGTATTAACGACTCAAAGTACTGACGTATTTACGGACGTAAGACGATGAATTGAGATGAGAATTATTCCTAAACTTTGCATATTTATTCGCACTTTCGATAACATATCCGATTCAAAGTTTAATAATAATAACCGATTATATCTATTAACTGAAAAAGTAAAAATAAAAATCATTTTCAGGTTTCCGCCCAGTGCCTTAACACATCCTTTAAAAAATCTGAATCTCTAGATCCAGCCGTTTATTTGATTGTTCGTTGATATGTGAGTCAGCCGTCTGTGTCAAAGAAAGAAGAAGAAAAAGAATTCACCTGGCTCGAGCTGGTGCGAGTCGAGCGGTTTATCCAGCAGCATGTCTCCGAAGATGTCCCGGCAGTAGTTGGCTATCTTGGCCTGCTGCCGAGGGTTGCAGTGGTTCTCGAAGCTCAGTATCACGGGGAAGTCGGACGTTTTGAACGCACTCTCGGCTATCGCTTCCAGGACTTCTTTCGCGTTGATTTCAGGTACGAAGGTGTAGCCGTGCACGATGACCGGTTCTTCTGTGCGACCGTTCCAAAAGTCCAGTTCTACGCATCTGTAGGATAAGAGTCATTGAAAAGAGTAGGTACATATTTGTTTAATAATATAACGTCTTGAAGGTATGAACAAGTTATCAAAAAAATGAGTTGAAATTGCCATACATTTAAACAGTGACTGATTTCATAATTTTACTTCTTAATGAACCGATTCTGGTGGGTCAAAATATATAAATAGAGTAACATGGTTAGGAATATGTCTCGTAATAAAGTAACAGATGTTGCAGACAATGAATCCTTTGGCATGATGATAATCACGACATAACAAAAACTCTTTAATACTAACCAAAAAGGAGTATACGACTTTTGTAAACAGCAAAAATAGCTTTTGCAGTAAATTCGTCTCAATTGTAAGTGGCCATCAAGCGATAGCACTTAATCCAAATTACAAAAATTCCACTAAACTGTAATAAAGGATGTTTTCATAATATTGAGTAAATATATCATTAGTTCGCGATTAAGGCCGCTCGTTCAGCCACGATAGCTTAACAGGTATTTATGTGCAGCGACATTAAAAACGCATCCACATAATTTGGAGAATTTTTATACACAAATTAGTCGCGATAAAACGTGTAGATAAATATGCAGGTGGGTGATAATGAATACAACGTGTCGAAAACGTGTATGGAGCGAGCCGATTGTTTGTACAGTAACTCACGTTTACAGGGCAGCTTCTGTTTGGTTCGGAGTAAATGAGGATTTATTGTAAACAGCTTGAGTAGTTTCGTAGAAATAAGATTTGGAAATATTTTGAAGTTTGGGCCAACGGCGACTTACTTTGAAGTCATTGAAGTTGGAATAATATTTGTATAAAACCAATCTATTCGTCATTAATACACGACTATGATAAGAGAAATGGCTGAAATAGTTGCAATGCCTGCCAAAAATACTGGTGAGTGCTTGCACAGGAAAGAGATAAGTGGAAGAAGGAATAGGAGGCCTTTGCCCAGCAGTGGGAGAAAATAGGCTAATTATAATAAAATAATATAATAATTATTATCCTCCATACACATAATAAAACAGTAAAACCCGCGTGTCTGTACATTGAACAAATTTACGAAAAACGAATCGTTGGTGATGTTAAAATATGATTAGAACACATTTAATATTTTTTTTATGTTTCTGCTTGTCTGTTTGCCTGGGCAAATCTTCGGTAATACTGGACGGATTCGATATTTTTTGTTGTGTATAGCTTTTCGGCCTGGTCGACATCTTAAATACTTTTTACCGCGGGAAAAACGCTTATTCACACGGGAAATACGATTAAACCTAGAAAAATTAGGCCGCTACAGTATGAGAGATACAGAAATGTCTGCATAGCAAAAATTAGGCCGCTGTGCCTGGCAAGTTGACATTGAGGGTTTAGAGTACCAGATGTGGTATACTAGGATCTCGGCAAAACTATAATAGATTCGGAATTCGGTCCATAACTAATGTTTTTCAGCATAATAGCCTCTGATGGCACATTGACAACGAGGGTCTGGAGTACCTGATACGGAACACCTGGAGCCCGGTGGTGGTATGCTAACCATAACATTCAGTCAGCAACAGGAAATTCGCGGGCACCAGCTAGTTTTATAATAAGTTACATATATACTATGGTTTTATTATGCACTCACTCACAGTCACAGTACTATATTATTTTCATAAATGAAAATAAGTAATTGAAAAAATTACAAATTAGTTACAATAACTTATACTTGATGTCGCTTGTACGTCGCTTAGAGACGAACACCAAGAGATTGAAAAATTGGCAAGGGTCAGTCGGGGCGCCGGTAGCTCAGTTGGCATAGCAGTGGGACGGTACCCCACGGTCCCAGCTTCAAGTCCCGGCGGGCGCTGTCATTTTTTAATTTTTTTATTTTTATTTAACTTACATATAGTTTGATAAAATTCAGTTTACAAAATGGCCTACCTGCAGCCTGCCAGCAAGCTCTGTCGGTAGATCTCGACGCTGGATTTGCCCGTGATCTGATGCCCTGTGAGGTAAGTGTTGTGCGAGCTGTTGATGAAGTAGTGGGCTAAAGGTTGTTCCATGTCGTCGCAGAGATCCATCTTCGAAGGCTGGACTATTGGGTTGTCTTCTGACATTAGAAATCTGGAACCGAGATCTCCTTTGAGATTGTACTCTAACATTACACGTCAAATGTTTATAGTATTTAAAACTACATTTTAAAACATTTTCCGTGTTAGGTATACAGTTTTTTTTAAACTTGCAAAATTTTTAAGCGCGGGCAGGATAGCCCAGATGGAAGAGTTGCAGGTTCAAATCCTGTTCGCGCTTGTAAATATTTAGCAAGTTTTCAAAAATTGCTTTTGTTACGTTATGATATTTTATTTTTATTTGTTTAATTATTTTCTTACAGCCTAAAATATAATGTTATTAGTAACTTAAATATTTAACATAAGGCCATTAACGAAGATTTCGCCTATATGATGAAAAACTACTTAAAAGGTTTTTAAGTATCATAAACGCGCCATACTGTGACATTTATCATCATCTAGATAATAAATTCCCTTTCAAATATAACCCCATTAAAATTAAAACTACATCCTTTGAGATAAAAATTATCATTTATACAAAGAGAATAATTTAAAATGTGCGAAATTGATTGCTTTGTACACATTCAACCGCAAAAACCGCACACATAGTGCATTAGATGAAATAACGACAGAGCAAAATGCATAAACCTCGTTAACGATACAAAGTCCGTCGAAAATTGAACTTTATTGACAATCTATTTTACTGGAAACATGTTGGCAAAATTCCAGGCAGTAATTTCTTAAACTAGAGACATTTTCGGAGCACTTATAGGATTAAGTAACAATTTCTGCGAAATGCTACGTGCGTTTTAATAAAGTTTTTAAAACTGTTTTGCAATAGCAGCTAAAAGTTGCGAAGTCAGTCCTTGGGAATAGTCAATTGGTGAAAAAAGCATACATGTGAACGTAAACGTGAAGTCAACAGCAGTTTTAAGGGCTTGCCGTGAGAAAAATAGGTATTTTTGGATGCACGCAATTTCGTTGGTGCATACGATAAACACCTTAATTTAAATTTAATTAAATCTAGACTCTGGATGCAGGTAAACACGATTAAAGAAAGTTTGCTCGATGGATGTTTTTCTAAGTTTGGTCTATTTTTACACTTTTTTGCGTGGTGTATATATGTCGCAGTATTATGGCAGCATTAGAATTTCGGACGAAATCCTAGGATTTTGGCCAAAAGCCGAATTATGGTAAAATCGTAGACTTGATTCGACCATCGTCCTAAGTAGATCCAGGATCTCGGCCATAATCCTAGGATTTTGACCGAAATAACACCGTAGTAAAATGTCGAAACGACGGCTTATGGACCACTTTTTATAAATTTTGATTTTTTTGATAACATAAATAATAGCAATCTTATGAACTTCACACATTTTTATGCGAATACGATACGTCATTTACATTACTAGATTCTTGTCGTATAGTTTTTTGATTACTTGTTTATTTGGCGAGAAATTTCCAAAAGAGTGAAAAATCGTCTAAATATGGCGATTCCGCTCTGTTCTCACACGTAGGATTCGCCTTTATTCGGAAACGGACGTTTAAAGTTCGAGGCAGGCCCCTAAGTATATTCAAACGACAAACGCAATTCAATTGGAATCTTGTTCGAACAGAGAGAAACTGTAGGTAAACTAAGCGTTATACAAAATTTGTAATTTTTCATACTGACCTTAGAAACCCATCAAAAGTAAGCTGGTTCTTCTGTTGGTGGTATTTGTTGTGTTCGTACGTCTTGATCAGGTCCTTCGCTCTTTGTAAATCTGCGTATGGATGGAGGATCTCGTTCAGCCGAGGGTCGCGCTGCACTTCGTTCAGAAAGTCTACTAGCTGCGTGGCAGATAGGTGGGGCTTGCCGTCCGTTCTGGAAACAATTAGGTATTAATCATAATCATAATATCGCTACTCATTAATTTTAGAATATACGCAAGGAGACACTTTACTATATTCTATGTTCAATATAAAACTGCTATTTTAGTTGGGCAGCTTGGATAGCTCGAACGTATTTTTCAAGATCAGATTCATTTTTCGTGTGGCTCGTATTATAAAAATAGCGTCAGTTTCGAATACTAATTTAAAACATTTTTGTTGCATAATTTTCAAAACTTCAACATGTAAGATAATTTAGATAAAAAAATTAATAAAAAAAAATCTTCTGATGACTATACTTTAACATCAGCAGCAACGTAACAGTCCACAGCTGGGCCTTAGCTTTACTCACCACGCTTGGCAGACAGATTGGCGAGTGCAAGGTTTTGTATTAACAGGAAACGCTGCTTTCGATCCCCAGGATTAGTTCCTTGGTCGCTTTTTACTACACTTACGGTCACGTAGTGCCATTTCTACTCTGATCTTCCTTTTTCTGTGCCAGTGGAGCATAGACAACATACTTACAACTGATTGAATATTTTGTTGACCTCGTTCCGCTGCGTCAAGTTCTTGTAGAAGGCAAAGAAGTCTTCGAACTGGAACTTGGATTGGCTGATCGTGTCCGTCTTGGCCGTCGGCAGGCCGGTGTCGCTCAGTGCCTTTTCTACTCGTTTCTTATCTTCCTTGTTTTGTGCGAAGTAGCGAACGATGCTGGACAAACATAAAAACATAAATATACAAGAATTTCGAATGTCGTATGGAGATTTTACCTAAAATGGTTAAATCATAAGAGGCTTAATGAGATGAGGGCACAGTAAACCGCTGATTTGCGCTTTTTGTATACAATTTGTTTTTCATTGCTCACTATCATAGTCGCCCGAATAACAAAACTGTGTCAGAGACATTAACTACGGTAGTTATAAAATCAGGTGATATAAATCCGAAAAAAAATCTCACTTTACCGAAATGCACCGAGATACTAGTTCTGTACGTTAAATTTCCCAAAAATATTTATTGGATTAAGATGGTTTAAAATCATTGATCTACAACAACCCTAGATTACGCGCGTTTGTATGTATGTTACTGATTCCTTTGACATCACATCTCATCACAACTAACTTGACTGATACATAGATAATAGGGTTCAGGCCTGACAGGAAATGTACGTAACATTATGAACAGTTGTCACCTGCGTACATATAGCGTCTAATAATAATAGGCATACCTACTCACCTATACTTCAAAGTATAACATATAATTGTCTTTTGTGCAATGCCGACGTCTGAGGTCGTATTATGACTGAGTTAATTATTCCAGGTCCATTGTTACCAAGGTTGAGATATTGAAAATTGCAATGTAATGTTTTTAAATATAAGAGCTGTTTATAGATTAGGGCATTAGGTTTAAGAGACTACTATTATTAAGCGATTATTATTATTTTTTTTTTTTATATAACTTCTTGCATAATGTCTATCGGTTGTAGCACATAAGGTACCAGGGGTACTCCAAAAGAACTAATTTATTTTTATCCCCAGTAAATACATAATTAAAAAAATTACTTATTCTCATAAAAGAAGTATTTTTCTACTTATACATATTTATGTCAAGAAATAAATATTGCTGGGGACAAAAATAATTCAAGTCTTTTGGTGTAGGTACCGCTGGTACCTTATGTGGTACAACCGCCTGTAGATGGGCGGACATTAAACCTTAAGCTTGTATTATTACCTTAAATTAACATGACTTATTACTTTTACTTAGCAATTTTAGCGATGGGCTGACAACCTGTAACTATAGTGATACACAGTTATCTGATTGACCCTCAAGCTTTTGTCAGAAATGGTGTTAATATCCGTTTAATGGCCGTTAACGCTCTGCCTACCCCGTAAGGGATATAGGCGTGATTTATGTATTATTACTTAAAATTTGAAAATGGGAAGCACCTAGCGAACAAAAGTAAACAATGTAGAAAAAGCTTGTGATAAGAAGTAACTTCCCAAGAAATATAAACGGAAATTTTTATCCCCCCTTTAGAATATTTTTTATCAGTGAATTTGAGGTACATCGGAATGACGGAAGGGCATGAAACTTTCCTTTCCTGACACTTGCGCATTTTCTGTTCCTCGTCTCGGTAACAACTCAAATATCACCTTATAGCTTAAACTGGTATCAGCTAATGATACGTTTTTTGCATTCTTTAAATGGCATGTATGTAGAGCATGCTGTAGCTAACAAAACAGCAGGTACACATTCTCATCTATTTAATAATGACTCGAGCACGAAAATATATTCAATGATCTTCGGAAATTATAATCGTGGGACAATACATTTGTCTCCTTTTGTGTGTGAGGTACCTAAGTCATGTAAGCCAAAGGCAGACAAAGAAGACGGATATGATTTGAACCTGCGACCTTCAGCGTGTTACTTATTACTTACTAGTAGTCCGTTTAGCGGTTTCACCTGCAGCTACCCATTTTCCCGTGGGAATTTGACCTATTCCCGGCATGAATTATACATTTAAACCTTCCTCTATCTATAAAACCCACATCAACATCCGTGGCGTTCAAGATCAGAGTCTACAACGGAACACCATAACATCACCGGAACACTAGAAGCGACTTTATTTTGATTTTGCACCCTAGTTTGATCCCCACAAGACACAAAATATTTGGTAAGTCAATTTTTTAGTATTTGTGTTTAGTCCGGGTGTTTTTTATGTATAATATGTATTTGATAAAAAAAAATATATATAAGCGGTGTAAGGGACAGCCCTCCGAATACTGACAGGGTGGGTGCTTTCATACCATAAAACTGAACAAATCTCCACTGGAAACATGTCAGGAAACGATAAAAAAAGTTCGAGCTCCCCTAACAAAATTACAATCAATTGACTGCATTTACTATGAAAAGTAAACAAATTACGTTTTCTGAAATATTTTTTATGGGAAGTTGTTCAGTTTCATGGTCTCAATGCACCCTATCAGTATTCGGAGGGTTGTCTCTTACACCCTGTATAAGTATTAATATTAGCTATCTTGTTCCCATAGTACAAGCTTTGCTTAGTTTGGGGCTAGATGGCGCTGTGTGAATTGTCCAGGATATTTATTATTTATAACTATTGTAGGACTTTAGGTTAGTATGTGCAGGTAAATGCAAATACAACTCGGAGCAAATATTTTGCCGGATAATTTGGCTTACTGGCTGCCTGGCTAACTAGTCCGAACGTATTTCCGACTCTACCGGCTAGTAAGTCGTTACTAACTTTGAAGCTTATTCTGATGGCAAACCTAAGGTAAAACTGTTAAATTTTACATCAAAGTAATTTTTAAAACAAACGAAAGTCGCAGGTTCAAATCGCCTGAAAATTTTGCAAGTTGAAAAAAAAAACATTATAATTTATACTTCATCAAAAATCACCGACCAACCCAAAAACGCTCAATCTTTTATTCTCATGTTTTTGAGGCACCTACCTACACTGCAACTACGAAATACGCTGCAAACACAAATATTTAATCAAACAGTTACTATTGATGTTCCATGTTTGAAATTCTCTTTACGGCTGCATTCACTGATTATATTTAATTACCTACACGAGCGCAGCACTGAAAAAACAAACAAACTCGGTGTTCACTAAGTGTGATGGTGATGTATGGTATACTAGACAAATCATTACGAGCATGTGGATAATCCATATTGCCTTGACGCGACGGTATATTTTCTACACATAATTTGTAGAGCGGCCGTTTACGCTCTGCCTACCCCGCAAGGGATTAAGGTGTGATATGTGTGTGTAATAATCCGTGGTAATAATAATGGTATCGATCGATAGGTGGTTACTTTTGAAATAAATATATTACGAGGACTGCTTTTTATGTATTCGGAATTTGGGCACTTACAGAATCAAATAAAATAAATATATATGACCTCAAAAATATAGCTCGTTGGATGAAGAAAACAATTTATATTTCATGTGGCTGTCGACTGTTTTACACTCGTGACGACATTTTGAAAAAAGTGAGGCGTTCATTTCAACGGATTGCACTCGAGAAATTGTGACTTCCTTTCATGATCTTTGGTGAGGGCTACCTCGAAACAAAAACCGTTGCATTTATCAAATCACTTGATTGCAGAATTGATGAACTACTAGAAACCATTGTGTATCACTAGTTTAGTAAGTTTAATTATGGACTTTCTGTGCCAACTTGGTGCTGGTAAGTGAGAAGTGAGGATATTTCTCTACCCGACGCTTTTGCATCTAAATGTCTCTTTGTAACTCAGAATTTCACCTACAAATGTAATATTATTTATTCAAATCTTTCCTCTGCAACTGTGACTAGCTTAGTCTCTAAATTTCGAGACACGGATTAATGAATTTCCACGTCTAATATGTCCATCAGTAACCCATATATAAAGCTAAGTACGTAGCTGTAGATTCGAAGCCCTCAAGTGTATGTAATGAATTGTAATGTCAGTACGTTTTAACTTCAATTACATCAACATCAACAGTCCACTGCCGGACATTGGCCTAATCGAGGGTATTTGCCATACTCACCACGCTTTGCAGGCGGATTGGCGAGCGCAGTGCAAGGTGTTGTATTCAGAAAGAACGCTGATGCCCATTCCTCTTAGTCGCTGTTTACAACAACCAAAGGTAGAAATAGGATGATAGTGTTCTAAGCCGTCACGACACAACTATTTAAACTTACTTTTTAACAAGAATCTTGCCAGTCTTGTCCGATTTGAGGCATATCTTGGTGTGCAGCTTCTCGAGGAACTTGATGGTGGGGTTCGTCATCTGGTTGAGGTTGTACGCCAGCTTGAATAGCTCGTCAGTCCACATCTGATGACAAACAAAAGGGATCCAATAAAAAAACATACAACAGGTATAAAAGTTTTCCAAAGTCAAAATCTGCTATATCTCAACAGTTTTTCTCAATTTCCCTCACATCATAAATAAATGCTTATAAACTACGTGCCATTCAAAACATATTACGGAACGGGAACAAGATTGTTTTCATCGCAAACATTATGTTCCTTAACAATATGATGTTAATAAAATATTCGTTATAAGATCATTTTCAAAAACATTTTATTAGTATTAAATTTGTCAAATTGTGTGACCAGTATAATAAAATGTAACGAAATTACGAATTCACCAACAAGCGCGAAAAATGCATTGTCGAAATGCTCACATAAACAAATCAGCGGAAACAGTTTTAGGACATGTTATTTTTCATCGTTAATTTTTGATAAAATGTGCTTGGATTTGTAACAGGCATACGCAATAAAATCTCAGTGTTCATACGCGAGCGGAGCGAAGGAGCATGTTTGCATAAATTTTAAAGAGCTTTTGTCGAATTTTGTACAGGAGTTTTTCACGGGTTGTATACTTGTGATATACCTATTCACGATTCAAATTGTAACCAAGAGAATACTGTAACAATATTTCTCAATTTTTGAAAAGCGTTGTCCTTGTACAAGTGGTTGTAGATATGGAGAGGGTCATTAATATACAATAAGTAGTTTTCCTAATCAAAGTACATAAGGTAAAAGATCCACAAAGGGACATGAAATTTTCACGAAGTGCCTGCTATAAACCACATAGGTGAAAAAAGCCCTACGGAAGTCAAATCCAATCAGTGGAAGTGAAACAGGAGCATAATTCCTACAGAGAGGCTAGCATTAGACCCTACCCACACGCGCCACTCCGTAATACCTACCATACCTACTATCCTGCCCTTTAAAGACATTCATCGCTTGTACTGTAGACCGTTGATGTCAAACCAGCGCACAATATTACTACTTTTGACGACTTGTACAGAATAATAGTAGCCATCATATTTTTTAAACAACAAAGTAGCATCGTATCTTGCTCCAAGTTATACGGAATCCTGAAGGAAACCCATTAGTGGGGCAGACATAAAATACTCGTAAATGCAAGTTAGATGTGAATAATATTGCAACGGAGGCAAAAAGTATGGCCTCTGAATCCGACAAATTCATTGCGGAAAACGGTCATTTCGCTAATGGGAAATGCTTATACCCATTTCGACGCCGAGAATCAAATTTATGACTGAAATTACAGTGAGCAACTAAGTAGAGGAGCGGTTTTGCAGAGGTACATCTAAACTTCTACTTTATTAATAATAAACTTAAATGCAAATAGTATAAAATAATTTAAAACTCCAAAAGTTACAAATAAACTTTGTGCTATAACTAACAAATTACATTTCAAGCGTTTTACAGTATTGCTTTGTTGCATTAATGAGTATAAAATAAAGAACTGAAATTTAAATTTGTTTCTAGCGGCATACACATAAAATATATTTATTGCGGACAAAGGGTGCGCGGTTTTCTAATTAGAGGTAAACCGCAAGAGCGAAGTCAAAAGAAAACATGACTACATTGTCTACACTCTGCAGTTAAACTCTAATTAGGTATCTTACTCATCTAAAGGTAATATTCTGATTAGGTAAAGTTTGTAAGTTTGTAACTTTCTGATTATTATCTACAAACTCTGTAGGGGTAAAGACTTTGTCGGGGTAATTCTTGGAACTACGAAAACGGCCTTATTTTTTACTACGATATCACAACATTATAATAAAGACGACACAATTGTTCCTATGTTATCGATCCGAAATTACTGTACTGAGTCCTGAAAAACAAACGATGTTACAGGCCACATAAACCCTGAACAACACAGATTACTTATGCTAGGAAACGCCTTATTCACACGGAAAAACACTAAGAAGCAGGTAAAACTGCTGGGCAGGCCGTTAGTATCTTATAAGCGTATAACCCGCTCTTTCGCTTCCGTAGGAAAGAAGAAAGACCAATAGAAATACGGTCACCGATTCCCGCCTTTGTGTGGAAATGTTACAAAGACAAAATACGGAAAGTATAAAATATATTCGTGAGCATGGCGTTCCGTGATACAAAACGGGTCTGTATTTCGAAGGGCACGTCGAACCATCTTTCCCGTTTGCTATCTGTGCTTACGAACTTAACAAGACGATGGTTACTCAACCATGAAAGAGTACCTACTATTAGCAGTACCAAAGAATACTAACTATAGCTGTACTGGTGGACGTTTTAAATACTCTGACACCAGGTTTGATCGGATCATTCGCCAACTCAGTGGCCCACACCATAACCAAGCATTATATCAAACCATCAGTAATTATACTAGTCTAAGATAGGAAAGGAGGCCCAGGGTATTTTTTTTTCAGTAGTGCATCAGTCGCGCAAG
Source organism: Tuta absoluta (assembly GCA_027580185.1). Classification (NCBI taxonomy): domain Eukaryota; kingdom Metazoa; phylum Arthropoda; class Insecta; order Lepidoptera; family Gelechiidae; genus Tuta; species Tuta absoluta. Next base: position 6,639,304 of record JAQAHW010000008.1, read on the forward strand.
CCACAGTCAAAATGGTTATCCATTAACTTCTTGACACCCTGTATAGTATCCTCAATGGTACTAGCGACACAAATCTGTGTCACTAGTACAGTCAAGCTCACGTGCGGTTACACACTCAAACTGCCAATGTAAATCTTATGCGCGCGGCTTAAGAACTGTCCAAAGTCCAAACTGTCTAACCCGGCCTGATTTTGACTGTACCATCAATGGTACTAACCTAAACTATAGTACTTCTGACACTTAGGGAAAAATAATCTACATGTAAGTCATGGTTAGAGCGCTCGTGTGAGCGTATGACGTATCGATGCTCTGTGCTGTAAGTAAATGTGTTAAAATTTCAAATGCGCTATAGATGACAGATGTATCTTTGGATGGCAGCCTTCATTATCCGCGGGACTGCTTCCGTGCCGTGGAATCTACATACTTACAATACCTTTTATCAAATGAAACCATGTTGTTCATAGCTCAGTTAACCTCACTAACAGGAGCACAAGTGCAGGCCCATTACTTTGCGGTCGTCCGTTAAGCAACCGCAACGTTCACAAACAAACCCTAACACGATAAACTCTGCCACAACATCTGATTATAAATAGCAAAATTTGATTTGGCATTTCCTAAGAATCTGTTTAAATTAACGAATACAAGAAAAGTAGGTAATAGAAATAATGAAAGCATTCGAATCACTACGTTATAATGTCGACTAGTGTTGATGAGGAATCTGTTATGAGGAAGAGAAAGCAACAAGCTGAAAGTTGGAGGATGCGGATTTATTTATGAGGATGTGTGTGTGTTTTTTTTAGGGTACCGACTCAGCAATTTTAACCCCGCTGCTTTGAAATCAACACCAGACCTGGTGGGGAGCTAGGGCTTACCCGAATTCTAGGGCTCACCCGGAGGAACAGTGTGTGTGGCAAACTATCACTATAACAGAAAAGCGCGAGTCAGACAAACAGACGCGACCGAAGCAGCGCGAGTAACCTATAAAGGCAAGTGGTGCCGCGAAACTAGCGCCACTTCACGGGAAAAGTCCTATCTCTTAATGCGAACAATATAGCTGAATGTCCTTTGCTCAAGTTTTTGGTAAGGTAACACCAAAAACTTGGGCAAAGGACATTCTGACATATTGTTTGCATTATGTTTTTTTTTTCGTGTTGTGGCGCTAGTTCTGCTACACCGCTCGCCTTGAAATTCTCGCGCTGCCCACTTCCCTTACGATTACCCTGACCATAAACAAGACATACATTTTATTCAAAGTGAACTAGAATATATAGAAACACCCGCAAGGTACACCCTGACTCGAGAACATATATTTTAATGTATCATTCCAAATAACTGCCCCGGCCAGAAATTGCGTCCAGGTCTATACCTACCTTTTTAAGCTTTTATAGCTTTTGCGATTACATTCACACATTTTGATCATGTAAAAGGGGCTATCACGATTGTTTTGAGGTAACATTTACCTTATAGGATAAAAGATCACAAAGTGCGAACCCAGGTCCTTTACCTTACCTGCTACCTAGCAGGCAAACAGACTACCACATCATCGACTCATACCGGTCGACACACCTGAGTAATCGTATGGTGCCCACTGCTAGGTATATTTTCCTATTGTAGGTAAACGTCCTAAAAATTGGTCCCTAGTTAACGTTTGCTTTTAAAAGTAGTAAGTAAAACGACTTGAAAATTGATTGTAATACCCGCAAAGATCGCCAACTAAGTTTCAAAGAACATCGAGTGCTACATAAAGGCCTGTCATGTCATCGCTAATGCTCAAAACTTCAACAGCTGTCTTCATCCCGTCACTCACAAGATACGACTACCATAAAACAAGGCATAAGATGGTCTACTTACAAAACAGCACTAAGTAGGTACTAAAGTATTTTCTAAAATAAAAAATCAAAGCGAAGAAATGTTAAGCGAGATCATGATATTATTTTATGTAAGGGTTCTAATATTATGGGAAAATAAGTATGTTATTATAAACAAACAATACCAAAACTTGAATGAAGCAAAGGGAAAAATCATAATGATCGAAATAACACCTTATCAACTAAAACAATCTTTCTAAGTATGGCTGCACGAACTTTCCAGCTTTGATTGTCAAGGTTGACCTGTGTAACTTTTCCTAGGAAAATCAAACCAATTTCCGTTCAAGGTAGAGTTCGTTACCTATATAATATATTTTTACTTTTTGCACCGACAGAAAAATATATTTTTAGAGAAGTTTTATAAAAGCGAGCTCACGGGCAAAATGGATAGAACCTAAGGAATAGGTATCGAAACTAAAAGAAACAGCGTTGTATTGGCCCTAAAAATCAAGCGTCGGTACGGATTTTAACCCACTCGCGATTTCTTGATTAAAAGTTACCTGACATAAAATAAAATGCGTGTTATTTTCCTAAATTGTGAAAGACAAAAGGTTTTCTGTTTTATGAGCAAGGTAAACCCGCGAGAATTTTGGCACTATTTTCTAAATACCCTCAACAAGGCTAGATGGGGGAACAACACTGGCTTCCAGGGATTAAGGCAAACAAGCAAGCAAGTGAAGCAGTCATCATCTAAAGCAGCCCTTCTACACAAGTCTAATGAGGCGGCTACATCTCTCTAGTCTAACATTGAGGATATCGTGAACAAGAAAATGGAAAGAAATAGTAGACTTTCTCAGAAAACAACCCCTGTCACAGAGGTACTTCCTAAATGAACACAAGGACCATCTAAGTAAGTCTTATGCCTAAGAATCTATGAAAAATTAACAATATTTCATGATTAAGCGAATGTAAGTTGTAGGTATATTAAACGTAAAATATTATTTAATGGAAACAAACAAATGACGAAGGTCCCATTAAGCATAATAAGATTGGTTTGCAAAATATAATTTCGACAAAACCGGGTAACTAAAGCGGGTAAAATACAAAGTGCTCTCAAATCGAGAAATAAATTCTTTTGACATACTTTAAAGTAGCGCTGTCAGTTTCCGACAAATAGGTTAAGGAAAGTATAGGAGATACGTAAGTCCTATCATGTTTAAGAATGACAATGGGTTCTTGTTCTTGGCTTTCTAGTCAGTTTTAATCGTCGCCTTATTTCGACAGATTACGCGCATTTTGACAGACAGATTAAGACATAACATAGCTTAGAATCGAATCCCCCTTTTATATACATATTATTAATTTTGATGGAAAGTGACAGTGCTAATTCAAAGGTAGGTTAAGAGAATTGATGACAAAACCTACTTATAGATACGGTTAAGATAAGTTTGGAAATGGAAGAATAGACAAAAACATAAAACCGAACTCTTTTTCTAACATGGTCGGGCGTACATATCCCACGTACTATAAGCAACACATCAATTTACCCATTTAAAGGATCATTTGCATTGGTGATTCTCAGTACCTGTGTTATAAACCAGTAATATTGATCCCTTAAATAGGTAGGTTGACGTGTCAGTGAAAGTACGATAATACAAGCTACATTTTGCACATGTACATGTATGTTCTTTAACGCTGCCAGTAACAGCGGGTGATAATCTAATTATGAACAAAGATTTTTCAGCTCGTGGAATAATCAACAGAGGTGTGAAAATTGGTGACAGTATGTTCATAATTTACGTCATTATTATGTGGTTAGGAACATCAGACGTAACTTATCTATTTAATTTTCGCCCGGTCCCAGGTTCCTTTAAGGGTGAAATTTTACTAGTGATCGAAACGGACAACTGAAGACGGGCTGGTGATAAAGAAAAACTTTCCCCATACACAGTAGGCCGAAATGCGGGAAAAAATTTGGACCTCCCATACCTCTACAATATTGCCGATCAGCTGATTTAAGTTACTATGGAAACTCAAAATATACTAGTCATATTTCAACTTATCCTTTGGGAAAGTTGTCCATTCTTACAAGCCCGTCTTGAGATTCGTTATTGGTCACTATACTAGTAAAATTTCACCCTATATTTTATTTTGATTTTCTAAATATTGGTCACATTAGAAAAACTTGGGTTAGAAAGCAGTGGTCAAGGCTGCTTAGACATACATACACAAATAACGCCTATTATCCCCAGCGGGGTAGGCAGAGTGTAAACGGTCGCAAAAAACGGCCATTTACGCCACGTGTGACAAATATTTGAGGGTGGAGGGGAAAGAAATATCACACGGCAATTAGAATATAAATGTTTAATATTTAGATGGCCACACGAAGTGGAGCAGCATGAAGAGATAACGAGACTCTTAGGCGCTGGTAAGTAGAAATTTTATGAAAGCGTGATATTTATAATTACTTACCTATAGGTACTTTTATGCTTTTTTATCCTTAGTTGGAACTTATATTATTTTATGTAATGATGTTTATATACAGATTGGTATGTATTATAATAATTATATCAATTACTTACCATTTATTTTCTCTGTTTTTGTATACTTTCTCTCACCCAAACGTTGTCTGGAAGAGATCGCTTGTAGCAAAAGGCCGCCTATGAGCATTTTGGCTATGACTCTCCCTGTTATTTTAGTGCAGTAAAGTGTTTTTACTTACTTACTTTACCCGTAAATTTATCTTAGACTAAGAACTTGACATTTAATGTTAATGTAAGACATTACCTACGCAACCAAAACTCATTATATTTATGTCAACCCATTTATTTAGTAGGTATTCCTTCTACATAATCGTAGGTACATTTAGGTATACGCCATCCTTTCACTTTCGCCTTCGTCAAAGGGTTGCCTGTTCATTCACATGGACATGACATAAAGACATGGCCCATTTCAATTTATCACTGACATTTCTTATAACTTAGTAACGTGAGGTGTGGCGGTCATAAAACTACACTGCTCGCGATTCTGCTGGGACGTATCATAAGCTAAATCTTTGTTAGTAAGTAAAAACACTTTATTGCACATTCAACAAACATATTACAGGAACTTAACGAAAGGCGGCTTTATTGCTGTTATTTGGTGTTGTCTGCTTCGATAAACAATATTTGCATTTACCATTTGAGGTACGTTTATGCAGTTTAAGGTTTTAATTGTAGTTATTGCCATTGTAAATTTCAGTTGCCTCGTATTAATGAGATGGCAATTCCATTTTCAACAATTTTTCATTTATAGACACCAGCATTTATTTTCAATACGCAGTGTATGCTCACCTCACCTGATATAATTTTTTATAAAACTATATATCACCTTACATAAAAACCCTATAAACCTACGATCCTTGAGCTTTTTATCCTCAGGGTGAAGCAATTTATAACAAAATTCCATCAGAGAATAACCCTTCTAGTGGCGTGGGAGAAATGACGGAAGGTACTCAAACCGAAACTTATAAAGTAAGTATAGAACTGAAAAATCGATTTCAAACGCTCCGTTGTTAAGTTTTTAAATGTAAAATAAAATCAATTGCCCTGAAAACTAAGGTACTGTCAGCAGAAAAAAAAGATCAAACTTAACTGTTTTTATTTTGTAACTGTATGAAAAACCAACATGAGCTGTCCTTTTTAATAGGTTACTCAAGGTTCTACTGATAGTTCATATAGCGAAGCTAGCCATGCAGTGCAAATTAAAATGGGGAGATTATTTTTATTTTTTTTAACCTTTCCCTAGTCGCTGGATAGATGGCGCTGCACTTGGTATGTAACGTAAGATCAAAACGTCACATATTTCTTCAATTTTTTCACTTGAATGTATGAGATCGTAAAACAAACCGTAACTAATCATTGTTACAATATCACTCGCATCGTAAAAAAATTACTTTAATGGGTTTCCCTGCATATTACTTAAAACCACAACGTACAAACAAAACAGAGTAATAATAAACAAATAATAACAAATCGCGAGAAACGAGGATAGATTCGGAGAGAACAAATTGATTTTCTTTTCATGCCTTTTGTCTTTGACATCTAGTAATGTATTCATTTCAACGCCATCTACAGAGTTCTTTGAATACTAACCTTTTTTTTTATTCTCAAAATGAAAACCCCTTCTTACGTTGACCTTTAAGATTAATTCTAATTGCCTCAATGCGGAAATAAAATTCTCTAATTAACATTAAATTAGCGCTGTCACTATATGTCAAATATATTTTGATAATAATGAAGATATCGTAGTCATGTCATGTCTAAAATGTCAGTAGATTCTTTGCCATTTCTAGTTAATTTAGTAGTTTTTATAGTCGCTTTGTTTTGACAGATAAGTTAAAAAATACAACGTCCGTCAAATTATAAGACATGACATGACTAAGATATGTTCATTATTTTCGAAATATATTTGACGTAAAATGACAGCGCTAATCCGAATTAAAGCCACTGTATAAAGTAAAGATACTTTTAAGCTCAACGCTGTAAGAACAAATCGTTATAAGAAGTCGCCTATCCTGGTATTTATTACATTACATTCCATCAAGCCAGTCTGCTTTTGATCTAAACTCGTTCTCTCAATCTTCATGAAAGATGACATACATAGCACTCGTCCCATTTCAGTGCCGGTAGAAGCGATTCTGTCGCTCTATTACGGAGGAAATGCACCACTAACAAGCGGGTTTAGGCTCCACTTGCATACTACGAGTATGTACTTATGTCATGTATGTTCGCAAGCTCCGTTGAAATTGCTAGTTGCTATTTCACATTTAGCCCATGCTAAGTACCTATACCTGGGTCGAGCCGGGGTGTTATGAACTTGGTACACAAAATTAAGACAAAGAAATAAAACCGGCCAAGTACGAGTCGGACTTGCCCATTGAGGGTTCCGTAATATGCACATCAAACCCTTTTATAAGGATACCCCCTTTGAACTACTAGCCACAATATAAACAATCTTTTTTACGTCAAAAAAGGATCATTATTTTTAACATCTGCTGCTGGTCGTAGACATGAGTATATGGGTTTAATATTAAGTATATTTTCACGCGTCCCCGAGATGAAGGGTCTTGACAGACAGGCAGACAGACAGACAGACCCAATCCGGCCAACGTAGTGATCCTATAAGGCTTCCGTTTTTAGCCTTTTCAGGTAACCCTAATAATTGGAATGAAAGTTACAAATTTCTGAAGACCAAGTTCTATTATATGTAGCACATTGTGACTGAACAATATTATTTACTTTATCCAACAATGGTATTTGATATGCCCGCAAGGCGGCAACGCAAACGAGGGTGGATTTTAGCATTCCGCGTATTTTGTTCGCAAAACCCACTTGTTTAAAAACTAACAATAGAAGCGACTTGTACTTTGTTTTGCGCTCTAGTTACGAACTAAATAACGGCTGTGTCAGTTTTGAACCCCCTTACGTTTTAAGTATGTACCTACTATACACAAGAACTAATAGGTAGAACTTAGGAACTGCATAAAGCACTAAGCTTCTGCATTTATAATGCGAACTGCTAAACAGTGGAACTCTATGCACGCGACTCTCGACATTTTCGTGATTTAAACTGCTTTAATTTATTTAACTCTGTCTGTGTGTGTGTGACCTATAGTTTCTTTCCAACATATCTTTCTTTCTATGGAAAAAAGTAAACCAATTCACAAAAAAGTGGTTTAAAAGGTCCCAAGTAAAGATCTCCTTTTGTCTGTTCCTAGTTTAGACAAGTAGGTATAACAGTGCCTATTTACTTTTAATTTGTGCCCTTACGTCGGTTGGGCCGTCGTCCTAAAGCAACAATGTGCACCGCTGCTAAGTATACTTGAAACACTGTAATAAGATACATTCTATTGGAAACTAACGTTCCATTCTTTAACTCCAGTGTAAAGTAGAATTGATCTATAGGTACATCGTTTTTTTTGTTTTAATTTCCCTTTATTTTCTGCATAAAAAACCAAATTCATCCAATCATACTAAGTAAGCAATATTGAATAGGGTATTCAAGAAAACTTGGAAAAATTTCTACCACGGGCAAGATTTGAACCTGCGACTTTTACCATCACCATTGATTTGGCGACGCCTTTCCATCAGGGCTACCGCGGCTCATCCATAGCCCAAAATTGTATACCAAACACGGGGGGGATTGTAAAAATTAGGTGTTTAACAAGGTATTCGTTAGTTTCCTAGAACATAATGCTACATCGTATAGTCACTCTATATACTTCGGGCAAAATTTATAACGATCGTAAATAGTAAGTTTATTTCTTGTCACTTAGGAGTGTAAAACTTAAGTACTGAGGCGTTCTTTCGTGGGAATAAAACTGGAGTGCTAGTCCCGTTCTTTTTAAACAAATTGAGACGGTACAATTATGTACCTACTTTAAGATTTTTTCCTTGCTACGTCAGGCAGACCTGCGTTCAATGAAAACGAATGCTATTCATACAAATACGAGACTACAGCAAACAAACAAAAGCTGGACTTAGCTGTTAGAGCTGTTTGCAAAAGATACAGCTTTGTACCTCTGCTATATTTCAATTATAATAGTAGGTACTAGCGGTTGCAGCCGGTGCTAACGGTTTTCCAATGGAAATTATACGTCTTCTTAGCATGGATGGACACATTTAAATCTTCCCCTTTAACAACTCTATAAAAAACATCAATGTGGCGTAGTGGTAGTGTGACTGCCTGCGACGCAAAGGTTCCGGGGTTCAATTCTCACAACAGTTGATGTTTATCACATTGTGAATTGTTCCCTGTTTGGTTAAGACATTGCAGGCTGAACCATCTGATTGTCCGAAAAGAAAGAACGTTCCGTGCTTCGGAGGGCACGCTAAGCCGTCAGTCCCGGTCGCTGTCTATGCTTGCTTAGACGGCGGTCGTAAGACAACCATGTCAAAGGCCTACTACTAGTAGTAGGCGGTTGAAAAACACTGACAACAGGATTCATGACGACTCTGTGTCCCACACGAAGAGAAGATTGTTATTTTTTGCGTGGTTTAGAAGGAGTTAGCGCTGTATATAACAGACATACAAATAAACGCGGAAAGCATTACATACCTACGTCTCAAATTTTTTATTTAAAAGAATTATAAAAACTACTTCAATTATGTTTGTACTTAATTCAATATTTACGTATGTATTGCATAAGAGATAATTTTAAATGATTTTGTGCCAACAGCAGTTTAAATGTTATAAAGAATAAATATGTTAAATGTTCAAAACGTTTTCACGAGGGAATAAAATGATTTTAATGTCAATATTGATGCACACACACAATTTATGCATGTTCCTTTTCCGATAGCTTCATAAAGAACTCCACAAAAGGTCCGATATCCAATGTAATATTCATAACAGATAGTTTATTTTATAAAGCTTTTGTAACCGTCGAATAAATATGAAACTGAAACAAAACAATGGACGATAGGAAAACTTTTCTCCATTCCGTTCTAAAATAAAATTTTCCTCACACAATTTTACGGCAACTCATTTAAACGAATAAAGCCCGTGAATAGAGTGATTAAGATAATAAAATCTGCAACTTTGGGGACAGATATACAGCTGTATGGAGTGACATAATATAATTTATCTACACTCGTCTCATAATGTTCGAATTATGAATTCGAAAACAGATGCATAATGACCTACTTTATGCATTCTGCCTATAAAAACTAGGGTTTACTATAAATTACAGAAGCGTAATGACTTAATGAGAAAACTCTTAATACGATGAAGTTGAGAAATGAAACGAAGTTTTTTTTTCCAATACTCAAATTGCTATCTTCCGCCGCACCTGACAGTTGTTGTTGTACGGTAATTTTTTGGATGTTGTTCAGTTGTTTTAATAGGTTTTTGTTCTGTTGTAATTGAGATGTTGTTGAGATGTTGTTGAGATGTTGTTCAGTTGTTGTTCAGATGTTGATTAGTTGTTGTTCAGATGTTATTTCGATGTTGTTCAGTGTTGTTCAGTTGTTGTTCAGTTGTTTAGTTATTTGCTGTTGAGACTCGACATCTAAACAACTGTTAGTAAAGAATCTTCAAAAATTCATATCAAGCCATATTACGTTCTCGTATTGAATTTGACCATGTATCGGGCCTTGCAATCGCCGGTGCGGACGTTTGGAAAAGTGTTCAACTGAGTAAATTTTTTAGAGAGTAGATAAAATAGTGTATGCAACTGCATATAATTAGGCATTAGAATGCTCGTGTCAATCTACTGACCCCCATTATATGACAGTTGCATAAACTACTATTATAGTACCTATTATCACTACATAGTATAAAATTAAGTCGCTTCGCGTTTGGTGTCTCCTTATATCTCTAGAACTACCCAACGGATTTTGATGCGGTTTTTTTTATTAGATAGAGTAACTTGAGAGGAAGGTTTATAAGTATAATTTATTCCGGGAAACTGTCACATTCCCATGGGAAAACGTGTAGCCCAACTGGTAGTAAACTTTTGACCCCCTTTTGACACCTTTAAGGGTTAAAATTTCAAAAATGCTGAAACACGTATTTAATTATTTTAAGTTATGAGTCTAATCAGAAATTTGGAAACAGATCACATTTAAGATAAAAAACTTTCATACAAACTTTTAACCCCCTTTTCACCCATTTAAGGGTTAAAATTTCAAAAATGCTGAAACACGTGTTTAATTATTTTAAGTTATTAGTCTTATCACAAATTTTGAAACAGATCACATTCATTAAAAAAAACGAACTTTCATACAAACTTTTAACCCTCTTTTGATCCTATTAAGGGTTAAAATTTCAAATAATATGCTGAAACACGTGTTTAATTATTTTAAGTCTTAAGTCTAATCACTTATTTTGAAACGGATCACACTTAAGAGAACGAACTTTCATACAAACATTGAACCCCTTTTTCATCCCTTGGGGGATTTAAAAAACCGGTATTTTTTTATCTATAATAGTTGCTTTATTACATAAAAAACTCCATGTCCAAGTTTTATCTCTTTAGCTTCAGTAGTTTAGCATTTATACTATTACGAAAACTGAGAAAAAAAATATTTCAGTTCCATAATACAAACATTTAGTCACTGTTAGTTTTTCAAACGCATTATAGTTATATTTATTCAAAAACTATGAGGTATTTGCATTTAATTTCGATGATAAATTAAGACTATCGTTCATCGAAATTGAAATTATAGGTGTCGTTTGGTATTTGTTTAGTCGTTTGGGTCTTTGGTTAAAATTGTTTATCAAATTGATTTGTTTTTGGGTTTAGAATCGATTAAAGTTGTGAAGTTTTACCATTAAAAATGGTGCTAATTAGATCAATATGGTCGTTGAGACTCTAGACATTAATGGTACAATTAATGCTACCGCATGATGTTGTGCCAATTATTGGCACCGGCGCCTGCTTATTTCCTTTGTGTTGTATGACACCCAAGTCAGTCATTGCTCGGGAGGTGCGCGAAAGTATTATCGCTTATGTTGTAGAGCACTGGAGTGAGTTTTCCGTTCTATCATTACGCTAATTCGTCTGAATATTTTGCGAAAATGTCCCTACTGCATATTTATGGTGGTTTGTGTGAGTTAGTGGCCGCTGCAAAAAAAATCCTTGCGTCTTTGAGGTTTACAACAATGGAGAGTCGTATGCGAAATTCGGTGAAGATGGAAATCCCGTTCATAGGCTGATAAAATTCCGGTTTTTTTTAATTCCCCAAGGGACGAAAAAGAGTTTAAAAGTTTGTGTGAAAGTTCGTTGTCGTAAGTGTGATCCGTTTCAAAATTAGTTATTAGACTTATGACTTAAAATAATTAAGGTGTCAAAAGTTTACTACCAGTTTGGCTACCTGTTCTCCCATGGGAATGTGACAATTTCCCGGAATAAATTATACTTATAAACCTGCCTCTCAAGATACTCTATGACAAGCAAGTCATTCTTAAACAGTAGAGATAAGAACTGTTCTAATACCTATCACTGTCATACTTACTATGAATATACATATCTACTTTAGAACCAGTGCCTAAAAAAACTGTTTAACGCGGACGAAGTCGCGGGTAAAAGCTAGTTTTATTATAAACTGCTTTATACAATCTAATTTGAATAGGGACCGCACCGTTACTACGTAATCTATAAAATTGAGAAACTCGTATGTATGTCCATAGAATTCACATCAGCTGGGCTTTTGGCGGCTCAGTCCGGGACCTAGGCGGGTAAACGATGAGTAGGTATAATATTTCATTCACCCACATGTAAATATAATGTTAGGGAAATATCAACCAACCCGATTTGTTGTATATTCTTTGTTATATATTTTAGATTAAAATTTAGATATATATTCTGTGCACGTCTTATCCGCATATCGTATAATATAATTACTCTTCCCTAGGTCTGCTGTAAGAAATTTCTTATTAGAGATAAGCAGTGCCTGTTGTGTCTGTATTCTTTATGTGTTTTTCTCTTTAATGTTCATGTGTACAATAAATCGTAAATATATTCTAATACAGGGTTATTTTTTATTCTACTCCTTTATTCTACTTCGATCCTACTCATGATCCTGAACAATATTTATTATGCGGTCACCTGCGAAATTGCGAAAAAAATATAGCTGTTCCATACATTTTGTTCCGAGTATCTAGATATGATTTTTTTATGGAGCTTCTGTGATTTTTTTCGCGATTTCGCAGGTGACCTCATAATGAAAGTTGTTCAGAATCATGAGTAGAATCACCCTGTAAAATGAATAAAAAATAATCCTGTATAGGAAGTGGCAGCACCGGAAAATAGGAGCACTAGGTAGTTCTATTAACCAAGTTAGCTGGAGTTAGGGCATGAGCCTAAAATAAAGCAGTATTAGAGTAGAATGTCCCAATAATGTCCAGGAACGTGTACAGGGAGTAACAAAAAGGGTATATATAATAAGCTGAAATGAAGTCAAGGTACTTATGAAACTGAACAACTTTCCCTATAAAACATGGATCGAAATAGTTTAAAAATATTCGGTCCTTCCATACAAAATTACCGATCAGCTGGTTAATTTCTGGAGAGGTAAATTTTTTTCATATTCCGACCTGTATTTCATGGGGAATGTTGTTCACTTTCAAGAGAACCTTCTAACTTGTTATACCCCTTTTGTAGTAACTCCTAGTAGAGTAGCAGTTGAAAACTGTCCCCCATTCGCCACATAATAAAGTCCACGTGCCACGTGTACAGTCTGGCGGTATCAGAGCATTGTCCTACGGTCTAATAATACGACTGCGGTGACGCCCGTGTGATGAGCAAACACCTATTTACATTTTTATGCAAAATGTATAAGACGTGCAAGGTGGGATAGTAAGAGAGTTTTATCGCAGAGATAAGAATTGACTGCATTGAAATCATGCTTTGTTTTGTTTATTTCCAATAATTATCTTATGACAATATTGGTCAGTGCGAACACTGCAGATTTGGGACAGGGGTTCGGAATCTAATCGTAATCTCGATAAAATTGTGATTTCATATTGTGTTGCAAGCAAAGTGGCAATAGGTGAGGCACATAGATCGTTGAATAGACGATCAATAAGGATGGAAGGTTCTGGATTGTCATCAGAAAGCACAGCGAAGGGAGGTTGCTGGCAACCGTTGTCACAAAAGTCACACGGTGAAAGCCTATTGTCTCTTAGCTATTACATATTATGGATGATGATAATACATGATTGTGTACATAGTGTAATAATTATTATTTATTGCACAAAGTAAGTTTACAAATAAATAAAAAAGAAAGAAAAAATAAGTAATACAAGGCGACCTTCTTGCTTTGGTAGCAAGCTCTACCAGGAAACCTTTGGGTGATAGGAAAGTGCGTTTAGATAAGCATGTAGAGGTAGAATATACTATCTCCTTAAATTGTGAATGCATTCCTATTGACAACACCCTTTCTGGTATACAGGCAGTTATATCTTCAGTCTCTAGTAAAATAGCAGTTACGTAAGCTGCCGCCAGGTTTGTAACAAATTTAATTTCGCGATGGGGATTAAAAACCGACCCAGATTTTATGATCTACTTAATGAAAATTACGAGCGATAATGACTGAGATGGATCACGGAATCGTGTTTTAAGTTTTTTGGACAGAGTTTTGGGGAGCTTAATGTAAAACGGGATAGTATTTTCCTGCAATATTTATTTTCATAGGTTCAAAGGGATTTCAACGCTAGCTAGCTGCTTGCAAGCCATGACTACGAATTTTCGGAAACAAAAAACATTGTATTTTTAATTTGCTGACGATTTTAGCTATTTTAGCATATTGTTCGCACCGTCGCTTTGTAGCACGAAATGGTGGTGCGTGGTAAACTGAACTTATACTGGTTTCAAAGATAATCCGGATGACCCTCAAATATTTGTCAGACGTGTCACGTGACGAAAATGACCGTTTTTGAGGCTAAACGGCCTCAAAGACCGTTTTTGAGGCCGTTTACACTCTGCCTACCTCGCAAGGGATTATAGGCGTGATTTGTGTTTGTGTATATATACAAGGTAAGCCACCAGCTTTGAAATATCTGATTCTATGCTCACCTGTGCTATCTCCCTTCTTGTGCAGCAAAAGTTGACAAACGTGACATTGACAAAGTCGGCGCCATGGCACACCGTGACCGTCTTCTCTTCCAGCGAACCTTGGGAGCCTATCAGCACCACGTTCCTGATCTTCGGGTCCTGGAACAAGCATAAATAAGCGTTAGTAATCCAGAAGTAATCGTAAGAAGATTATCAAAAACAATAGGGAACTATTTATCGGAACAATCCTGATGTATGTGTATAAATTTAAATATATATTTATTTATGTATTTATTAATAAGTATGTATTGTTTATAATATATTATATGCAAGTCCCTATCTGTATGTGTACACGATTTGTCATGCCCTAATATAGTATTTTCTAATTTCACTGTTCAGGTTGGCTGGAAGAGACCTCTTTATAGAGATAAGCTCACCTTTGTGACTACGTTTAATATTTAAATTTATTGTAATAATTTGGTACACAATAAAGAATACTTATATAATAGGTAGTAGAGAGATGTGCAAGTTGACCACTAGCAGTACTTCTTGGTGGTACCTATTGGTGTTCCAGTTAGGGGGTCGATGATTAGTGGTCACTATCATTAGTCAATTACATACATACATAAATCACGCCTCTTTCTCAAAGGGGTAGGCAGAGACTACT
The DNA here is from genome assembly GCA_027580185.1 of Tuta absoluta. Classification (NCBI taxonomy): domain Eukaryota; kingdom Metazoa; phylum Arthropoda; class Insecta; order Lepidoptera; family Gelechiidae; genus Tuta; species Tuta absoluta. The sequence continues at coordinate 6,654,317 of JAQAHW010000008.1, forward strand.
TCCTTCCACTTACTACGATCTGGCATACTTCTTTCGCCTCCTCTACATTCATCAATCTCTTCATGTATGCTCGTCGGTTAAAATTATAATATTAGATTTTAGGTCCTAACTTTGCTAATATGAAGATTTTATTTCAGGCAAAACGTGCCTTATGGGGAACAAAAATACGTGTACGACTTCTTGATAATATAATAATCCATCAAAACTTTGTTGTTTTCTTAACTTTCTGCGAAAAGAACTAAGACGAAGATATTATTAGACGATGATATTATTATTAATAGGAACTGATTATCATAATTCAATTTCCAAGTTGTTTTTCAACCTAGATTAACAGTACTGGCATATTTTTCTTATCTCTTACTTTTTTCCTTGTCTTTTGACTTTATTTACAAATTATATAGTGGTGAAAAGGTTCTTGAACGTAAATAACAGAAATGTTACTCACCTTTTGAATTATTTAGACTTCCTTATTGGAATTCTTTCAAGCGGCAATCATTTTGTATAAAAGCTAAGATATTAGCTTTTACTTGGCTAAAAGCGTTGAGAATTGCAAGGAAAATGCATTTAGTACTTAAGCGGATGGAAACAGATTTACTCATTTAATGTAAGTAAGTTGTTATAAAAGAACATTACACGAATGTTGCAAATAAACAATACTTTCATTACTTTCTTTTAGTGTTACATAACTTTTTTTTTCATTAAAGAAAATAAGACACTAAGACAATTTGGCTTTTGCCAAACGTCGGCCGAGGTAGAACACGGGACCTGTTGAGTACCGTCCCACCGCTCTGCCACTGAGCTACCGGCGCTTGACCGAACACTTCCAAATTTTCAACCTCTTGATACTCGTCTTGAAGCGAAGTACAAGCGACATTTAGTGTAAGTTACGCCAACATATTTCTTTTTCTATTTCTTTTTTACTTATTAATATTACTTTCCTCAAAGTTACCTACATGGCACACAAATCTATCTCCTGCTAGCTCTCAAAATATACCAAACTGGTTCGTGACTCTTTTCATTCTGACGCCAGTAACACAGATAAGATCTTTGGGTGAGGGGCCGAATCCCCAGATCGTCGGTTTTTTTGTGGTTGAACAATCAACAAGAAAAGTTTCTTATTAGTACCAACATAAAAAAGAATATTCTGCATTCAAGAGTTCAGAATAAAAACAATTTCTATGTAGATACATTTTTCGTGAGGTGCTGGCTTTGAATAGCATACCCTACTCGTATTTCTATCTGTGGGTATTCCAACTGTTTTGTGGTTCTATCAATATTTTGTATATTACAGTGCATAGGACGTTAGCTGATACAAGCCTGACGTTGTAAGGCTGGTGAAGCATCATATCATGGAGCTTGGTCGCATCAGGATTTTTTCTAAAATCACCTTTCTGTCTATTTTCACATGCTCCAAGTGAAACCACTTAGTATATAATGTAATAAAATAAGTCCGCCCATTTTGCATTTGAGTAAGTAGTTCAACAAAAGCTAACACTGCTATTTTTATAGATCCAAAATGTTACTTCAGCAGTATTTCACCTCTTTAATAGATATACATACTGTTAAAAACAAAAACTGCTAGCGCCATCTAACCACGAAAATAGGATGCTAGGAACTAATGAGAAGCTTTGGCGCTAGTAAAGCAAATTAACTGAAAGTAACCAATAGAACATCTGGAAAATTAAAATGGCCGCGTCTGGCCAATCACAGGCGGCCGTCAAAGTCTGTGGATTTAGACAGATCTGTCAGGGTGACGGCGTCGGATTTTGCCGCGTTTTCGGTGGTCTTCAATTGTCTTGAGCGAAAAGTATTTTAAGTGAAAACTTACACAAATAAAACTTGTTGTTTTATAGTTCATAAAGTGGGATAGTGTGTTTACTATCCAATTCGGATAAACCGATCGCCCACATAATGGGAAACAAGCGATCTAGATCTCGTTCGCGTTCCCGCGGCCGGCGTCACGATAGCGCCCGGCGTCACGACAAATCCCGTGATCAGTCTTCCAAACAACGGAAAACTTGTAGTGAGGATCGTTTGGAAAGCCGGCTCATGAACCTCGAACGTATCATGCAGAAATTTGAACGACGTATGGAGAACTTTGCTGGCAAATCTGACGCGTCCGTTGTACTAACGAGTTCCACTACTGTGCCGGTCACTTCAGATCAAGCTCTTGATGCCAATATCGCGTATGATGGCATTTGTACTCCGCCGTTGCCAGTCCAAAACGTACAACCGCATACGGGTATGCGACGCGAGTTTCTGAGTGAAAAGTTGTGTTCGAAGTTTAACCACAATGTGCAACATAGTTCTACTAGTGCCGCTGTTACTTCAGTTCATTCGTCAGTGTTGAGCAACTCACGGATTGGAGTTGCTGCAAATTCGAGTGCCAATATGGTGTGTGATACGCCACATGGCACACCTAATTTACCAGTGTGTACAACTAACACTTCAAATACAGTTGTGCCCTCGTCTGAACGTCACAAGCTGCCTGCCAGTGAGGATTCCCCGGAGGTTTGCTCATCAAAACCAGGTCAGATAAATAAAATATTCCCGGGATTTGACAATATACCAATTTTTACTGGAAACGCTGAGCACATGTCAACAACATCATGGATAAAACGTTTGGAATCTCTTGCTAAACTTTTTAATTGGGATGAACACATTCTTATTTATCAAATGACTTCAAAGTTGTCAGGCAATGCTAGACTTTGGTTTGATGCTCAACAGGACATTGACTTCAGTTGGGAGCAGTGGAAGCAAAAGTTGCTTAGTAATTTCCCAGAAGGGCGAGGTAGGTTGATATTAGGGAAAAAGTGTGACCAACCGGATCATGTTATAGCGGATGTTATTATTCCCACCTTAAATCATCCATTACTAAAGGCTGGCGCACGCGGCGCTGGTTGCCGCGACACTAATTCACTTTTAGAGTTTCTCATTGATGCTGCATCTGATATTGTCCATAAAAATGTTAAAAGTCATATGGCTAAAGCGGAGGTAAATAAAAACATCCCTACAAAAAGAGGTTACTTGAAGGATAACATGATTTGTTACATTTGTAATGCTAAAGGACACCTTTCATGGCAATGTTCTAAGTCAAAACGGTGCGAACGGTGCCATAAGAATGGTCATGTATTGTCCGAGTGCAAGCAATGTAAGCTGTGTAATAGATTTGGTCATACAAATGAGCAATGTTATCGAGCAAAACAAGAACTTGTCAATAAACAACCTAAGATGTATAAACTTTCAAACATTGATGAAAACGACAAAAAGTTTCACAAACAGGCCACTGTAAATGACGTTACCCTATCTGCATACGTTGATTATGGAAGTGCGTGTAACACAATTAAATTGAGTGCTGTCAAAAGATTAGGTTTAGATTTCTCAAAAGAATGTACGCGAAGCATCCGCCCTTACGGTGGTGGTATCCTTTACAAAACATTGGGTCAGATGACTGCGAAGGTAAAGCTAGATGATGCATCTGCTGTAGTCCCAATTTTGGTAGTAGATGACTGTTTGCAAGAGCATGATATGCTGATTGGCAGGTCATTCATAGAATTGCCAAGTATAGGAGTGACTAAAACATTTGACACATTAGCCTTCACAAATGTTGCAACAGACAATATAACAACTGTTCATCTAGGCAATCCATTGGGTGATTTTGTTGAATTACCTGCAGTATCTGAAAGTATGATGAATGTTTTAAGAGTATGTCTGGTTGATGATACAATTCTTTACCATGGTCTTAATGAAGTGACAATAACAGTATCACCTCAAGATGCAGACCAGAATAATGAAACAATATATGTAAGATATTCACAGCATAATGAACCAGGTAAAGAATTAGAGGTTCTTCCTAGTATAGTGGAGATGAACAGAAACCATGGCAATGTAAAAATTTTGAGTCATGTTCACTCACCTCTAACTTTGTATGCGAACAAATGTATAGCCCGGGGCAATTATATTTCAAGTACTGATGAGACTAACACTGATTTGACAGGAATTGATAAGTCACGACTAGAGTCACTATTAAATAAGTATCAACATTGCTTTGCTGGACAAGATGGGAAAATTGGAGCTTCTAATATAGAAATGTCTATTGAACTGACAAGCACAACACCTTTTTATTACCGTCCATTTCGTATGTCTTTTCCGGAACAAGAAGAAGTAAAACGGATCATAGATGATTTATTAACACAGGATATTATTGAACCAAGTAATTCCCAATATGCAAGTCGCATTCTTCTAGTTCCTAAGAAAACTGGTGAGAAACGTATGGTAGTAGATTATCGGCATTTAAATCGTCTGACCCAGAAAGACAGGTATCCACTTCCGTTAATTCAAGACCAAATTGATCGGCTGAAGGGCCAAAAATATTTTAGTACCCTAGATTTATGCTCAGGTTACCATCAGTTGTGGATCCATCCCGATAGCAGACAATACACATCTTTTGTCACACCCTTTGGACAGTATCAATACAAGCGGATGCCATTTGGACTTGCTAATGCCCCGGCAGTTTTTCAGCGTGCTATAAATCAGATGTTAGGGGATTTAAAGTTCAAATTTGCAGGGGCTTACCTAGATGATATTATTTGTTATTCTAGCACTATTGATGAAGGTTTAGAAAGACTTGAGAAAATTTTGCAACTAATCTCAGATGCTGGTCTGACATTGCGCAAGGAAAAGTGCGTTTTTCTAAAAACTCAAATAGAATACCTTGGATTTGATATTAAAGAAGGAGAAATACGTCCCTCTGCCAAGAAAATAGAATGTGTAAAACATTTTCAACGTCCAACGACAGTGCATCAGGTTCGTCAATTTATTGGATTGGCAAGCTACTTTAGAAGGTTTATACAGTCGTTCGCTCTTAGAGCTCGTCCATTAACGTTGCTTCTTAAAAAAGAAACCATCTGGAAATGGGACAAAGCACAGGAGGATGCATTCAATGATCTTAAGTTAGCATTAACTTCAAGCCCAGTATTGGCCATATATAATGAAAAGTTTGAGACACAAGTACACACTGATGCATCGTCTTTAGGCGTAGCAGGAGTTTTGATGCAGAAACAGCAAGATGGACAATACAAACCGGTAGCTTATGCAAGCCGTCAGACAACATTGGCTGAAAGCAAGTATCACTCATATGAACTGGAAGCATAAGCAGTAGTCATGAGCTTACAGAGGTTCCGTGTGTATCTGTTGGGTAAGCCATTCATAGTAGTAACAGATTGCAATGCCTTGAGCACTACATGGACTAAACGTGATATGATCCCGCGCATTGGGCGATGGTGGCTGGAGTTACTTGAATACGACTTCAAAGTGATTTACCGGCCAGGGCCGCATATGCAGCATGCTGATGCACTCAGCCGCAACCCAGTTGACACGGTTTTGCACCTAGAACAAACTACTTGGGTCACAGCAGTTCAACATGCAGATCCCAAAACACATGCATTGATAGAAAAATTGGAATCTTATTCTGATGGAAATGCCACCCAAGATGACTACTGTTTGGTTGAAGGTCAACTGTGCAAAAGTATTGATGGTAAAAAAAAGATAGTCATACCTAAATCAGTTCGATGGCGCGTAGTTAAAATGTTTCACGACGATAATGGTCATATGGGTTTTGAAAAAGTTATTCAACTAATCCGTAAGAAGTATTGGTTTGAAAAGCTACGGAGATTTGTAACAAAATACATAAGAAGTTGTATTTCATGTCAATTTGCAAAGAAACCTACTGGTTTACAAAGAGGTCTACTGCACCCAATAGATAAAGGAAATGTGCCTTTTGAGACCATTCATGCGGATCATTTAGGGCCATTCTGTGAGTCTAAACAAGGTAATTCTTATCTTCTATTGGTGGTGGATGGCTTCTCCAAATATTCTTGGTTGCAACCTGTGCCCAACACAAAAACTGAATATGTGCTGTCCACACTCACATTATTAGAAAAGATTTTTGGTACACCGTCACGAGTTAAAAGTGATAGGGGTAAATGCTTCTCTAGTAAACAAATGTCAAATTATTGCAAAAACCGCCATATAAAACATATTATGAACGCTGTGGCTTGCCCTCGAGCTAACGGGCAGGTAGAGAGGATAAATCGTACTGTGCTCCAATCCCTTACAGCTTGTATTGGAGATAAACATGACACCTGGGAAGATTATGTTTCACAAGTGCAAAGGGGCATCAACTCCACCATTAATAACTCTACTGGTAAAAGTCCATTTGAATTAATTTTTGGCTTTGTACCCCGCCTTCCATTAGATATTCCATGCTTAGAAATACCAGATCATGAAAATCTCCATGAAAGTCGAGAAGCTGCTGCTGAAAAGCTTAAATCCATTGCGGCTAAAATGAAAGAAAGATACGATCGTAAACGCATACCGGCATTACCATTCAAAGTAAAAGATCTTGTTCAAATTGAGAGACGAATACTTAAAAAAGGAATTACTAGTGGAAAATTAGTTGACAAATATGCAGGACCTTACAGAGTTACCGCAGTTCTTGGAAAAGATCGGTACCGCGTCGAGTCATTAAACACACGTGGCCGCAGATATCGTAACGTCATATCCGGCGATAAGATGAAACCGTTCATGGTACAAGAGGAATCAGATGATTGTTCTGCCTCTGATAGTGAAGATGAATAAGTTAAGTGTTACTTTTCTTGGGAAACAGTTTAATATCTTGCAAATATTATTTAAAAAAAAATACACTGTTGCTAATAGATAAACAATTGCTGTATTCTTGTAGAAGGAAATGACATTTCTTTATGTTTGTATGTCTTTGATTGTAATATAGTCATACATATTATAATATAAACTTACCTTTGAAAATGATCTCTAATAAAAAGTCATTAATATTTTGTTTTATGGAAGGAATGGAGATGATTAAAAAAAAAATGTTTCTATGATTTTAATATAATTTTGGTGTTTCAAGGTTCCTGTTGGGCATAACAATTAAAACATAAATTTGAAGTAAATATAAATTGTCATAGTTTTATTTAAATACAAGACAAAAAAAATGAAGGACTAATTGATTTGAACAAAAAAAAAAAAAAAAAGACAGTCAACAAAATCAGTTGAAGAAAAACAGTGGTACAAAATTGATAAAGGGAAATAAAATCAATATGATTGATAAATGAAATAAAGATAGTAGTAACCAGTTGCAAAAAATAAGGACAACTAAAAAAAAAGAAATTATATTAAAAAAAAAATAAAGGCCCTTGATAAGAACACAATTAAAAAAAAAAATAAGGTCTACTCATAAAAAAAAAAACATTAGAAAAAGAATAAAGAAAAAAAAATGGTCAACTGAAATAAATAAAATTAAGACTGTTGCTAAAAATAAGGACAACAGATCGAAAAAAAATAAAGACCCTTGATAAGGAGACAGTGGACATTAAATACAGTAAAAAAAATGTGGTTGATCACAACAGTAAAAATAAAACACAAAAAAAAATATGATAGCAAGAAAATGAAAGACTAACTAATGTCTGTAGAATATCAGATTGGCACTTGCTCAGTCTTAAAGAGTTCACGATAAAATTATAGATCATGCATACACAACCACTGACCTCAGAGTTCAGTCAGTGATAAACAACCGCAACTCATAATGATGGATCCCATCTCTTCTAGTTTCACGTACATGTTTTATTTTACAGGTATAGAAGAGTTTTTAATACGAGGTCGTATTAAATCTGATCAGGATGGTCGAATGTTAAAAACAAAAACTGCTAGCGCCATCTAACCACGAAAATAGGATGCTAGGAACTAATGAGAAGCTTTGGCGCTAGTAAAGCAAATTAACTGAAAGTAACCAATAGAACATCTGGAAAATTAAAATGGCCGCGTCTGGCCAATCACAGGCGGCCGTCAAAGTCTGTGGATTTAGACAGATCTGTCAGGGTGACGGCGTCGGATTTTGCCGCGTTTTCGGTGGTCTTCAATTGTCTTGAGCGAAAAGTATTTTAAGTGAAAACTTACACAAATAAAACTTGTTGTTTTATAATACATACACATATCACGCCTATAATACCTTGCGGGGTAGGCAGAGCGTAAACGGGCGCAAGAAACGGACATTTACGCCACGTCTGACAAATGATTGAGGGTTATTCGGAAAATTGTGTATCGCCATAGTGACAGGTTGTCAGCCCATCGCTTAAAATTGCAATACACACCCTCGTGTCCCTGATTCGCCTCTCACGACTCCCACGGGAAATAAATGGGGTGATGCTATTCTAAGCCGGCATCACACGGCAATAATAGATATCTTCTTGCAAAATTTCACTGGATGTTGACCAACAAGAAAAGAGCATCAAGAACAAACTTATTACTAATAAATTCGCCACTTTCATAGAGTGGCGGGGTATTAAACATTTAGCGGGTCAAACTCAACCTGTTGTCCGGGTAATAAAGATAATGGTACAGTTCAGGGCAAACGAATGTTTCACAGTGAACTGTAGTTTAATTAGATTGAAGCTAGAAATAACTCGTCGCAAAATTGGCGGGCGTTGAAACCGAGTGATACTCAAAGTTCCATAATGTTTGAAGTTTATGACTAAAATCGCGTTACCTATATCTAAAGTTGTATTATGACCAAAATTACCTACTAATTAGATATAGCGTAATAAAATACCCAGCACGGCTCCATTAACCAGATACTCCTATACTAATACAGATTCATAAGCACTCTACCAAAGAGATTCCTCTGAAACATTTCTTGTTCTGAGGGTAATGGCAATCCCTTCATTATTTATTCTTTTTCTCAGAGGACCGAAAATTATTATTTTAAGTGCAAAGTTACAGAGAGAATCCACAGTCAGGGATCAAAATATAGAAGAATTTGAAAATAGGACAGAAGGTATTTTTAATGGTATTGTTATCATTCGTTTTCTACAGCTTTTATCGTTTCAATTCTGTGGAGTCACAAGAGTTACAGAGAGAATCCACCCACAGTCAGGGATCAAAATATAAAAGAATTCAAATAGGACAGAAGGTATTTTTTTTTAAGTTATATTTATATAGTTATAAACGATAAAAGCTTCAGAAAACGAATGATTTGTGGAGTCACGAGAGTTACAGAGATAATCCACAGTCAGGGATCAAAATATAGAAGAATTCAAATAGAACAGAAGGTATTTTTTTTAAATGTTATTGTTATTAATCGTTTTCTAAAGCTTTTTTCGTTTCAATTCTGTAGAGTCACAAGAGTTACAGAGATAATCCAAAGTCAGAGATCAAAATATAGAAGTATTCAGGGGGATGAATCTGATCGTGTATAGATAGATCGTTACTCACTTTTCTGAATATGGTCTTACCAACTATACACCAGCTCAATGCAGTATTCGCGTATACTTCGTAGTATTCAAAATGAAATCGTTATTTACGTAATATACAGTGGTATAACGCATGCGCCAGACATCTAACACTATCTGATATACAACTATGCAGGATGTAAAAATATTAGATCCAAATATTTTAAGGGGTGAAACAGTTCATGCAGCTGAATAATTTTCGCTGAAGAACATAAGTCGAAATATAAATAAAGATGGACCTCCCATGCAGATTGAAACGGGGCCCCGGGGTCAGCCGATATTTTGTAAAGGAGGTCCAAATCTTTTTGCCAAGCCAATCTAGCGGTCTCACCGTTGGTCTCAGATGCGGATGTCCCAGGTTCGATCCCGGTGAATTTGTTCCCAGTATGATTAGGACCTTGTAGGCCGAACCACCTGATTGTCCCAAAGGCAAAATTGGTTCCGTGCTCCGGAGGGCACGTTAATATGTCCGTCCCGGACAGAGGCCTACTAGTTAATGCTGGCAGTTACAAAACTCTGGCACCAGGGTTCATCTGGTCGTTCATCGACTCTATGCCCTACACCAAAAGAAGAAAAGGAAGATATATCTTTTCCTCATATTATTTTTCAAATTCTCATATCTACTTAGTACCATAAATAAATAATAACACTACCGTGCTAGTACCTTTTATGTATATCTATCTGTATAACCCTTTCAGCTTTTACAGTTGAATATAAAATGCTCCTAAAATTTAAAACGTGACCTGTTTTTCTATCGCCTTTTGTATTTAAAAGAGTACTCTTATCTTTATTATCTTAGGGTTAATTAAAGTACAGACTACAACTGTTGTTTTAACTGAAATGGGATATGTTTTTCAGAGACTAAGTATTTGTAGTTATGTTTTGAATTATTAAGGGTTTTGGCTAGATGAGGGCACAAATCTTCTAAAGATAACCTTTCTACTTTGATTCCAATTCGACAATTGTAAGTAGACCCTTGACTTTAACTTTAGCAACGCTTTTAATACAAAATTGTGTTTTTTATTTATTAAAACGATGCATAAAAATTGCTTAAAAATATATTGGAATTGAAATAAAAAATCGATCAGATGTATTGTCCAAAATGCATACACGTCCTGTAGCTACGGAGTTTGTCGATTAGTTACAAATAATCAGTAAAAAGACAATAATATTGGAGTGATTTTAATCTATTGTTAGGAAAATTTATTCCTTTTGCCACAAATTAAGTATTGTGTATGGAACAAACTTACTGCATTCACGTTAAAAATAATTCCGAAAACTCGTTTCATTCATCTCAATCCAAAACTTTGTTGTAAATTATAGAAATCCATGCGCTTCGTATGACGGCTCTCTTTACGGTCGCCGTGCGGCGGGCGGCGGCTAAGCACAATACAATTTATCGAACGGCATTGCCAGTTCCGTCAAATTGGACTCCACAGGGACAAATAAACTCGCAGCCCCATAATATTCGGTTTTATTGCATCCGAACAATGTAAGGAATTGTTGGAACCAGCAACGGACAACTGCTTAGTTTTCCTTGTGGTAGCGTATTGTTTTGGTAGTTACATAGAATAAATAGGTAATAACACTACCATGGTAGGTACATAATTTGGGAAAGATGTCAGTAAATTGATAATTACGATTGACATAACATTTGTAGCATTTCATTAAATAGCGGCATATAAAAGTTATTTGCATCTTATTTCGGCGCTCTACAATGCGCTGCGGTCTGACCCAACGTATCGTCGACATTTACGTCTGTACTGTATGTCTATCTAGAACCAATTTTGACCTCAATTTAAACAAGAAATATCAAAATTACGCGCGAAGTCTGATCCAATTCACCTTTCCATTGTACTCCAACTCAGGTTTCTCAAATAGCGATATCACTATCTACATCTGCTGGGGACATGGCTTGAGATTTTATCATCCCGTACCGAAATCTTGTTACACAAAGGGTATCTGCAGACTTCCGTTTTCTTGAAGTTGTAGTCCAACTACCATCTAGCAAAATTTCGTTCCGTATCTTCGTAGGATGAACCATTAAAAATATCACTCTAAAGGTAATTTAAAAGAGAGGTCAATCCGGCCAATAGAAAGGTCGAACGTCGTATGGTTTAACTTTTCCATAACTTTTAGGGTTTCGTTCCTCAGAAGGAAAAAACGGGACCCTTATAGAATCACTTTGGTGTCCGTCCGTCTGTCACGACTCTTTATCTCGTAATGCTAGTGAGTAAGTTAATGCGTAGTGATATCGTATTGAAATTAAATCAATATACTCAGGTTTACGGCCACTTGTAGTTGTAAAAAAATTAAGATCCTAAGTTAACGTTAAAAAAGATACGGCCGTTTATGCTGCAAAAATCGCATGTCAATCGCATCGCAATCAAATTCATAGGGGCTTACCGTTAGTGGACCTAGAACTATGAAATTTGGCAAGTAGCTTGATTTTGAAATACTTGTACTTTAGAAGAAAAGAAAAAATCATTTTATAAGGGAGCCCGAAAGAAAATATACGAAAGGGTACTTTGATGTTCATGTAACGGAACCCTCGGTGGGTGAGTCCGACTTGCATTTAACCGATGGAAGATTATTTCCCCAGCCTTGCTTTATATTTCCAGAAACATAAATACGTCTTATTTTCGTCCGTCAAAAAGTCAGTTCAAAGAAGGCGTCGTCGGTCGTTTGCAGACACTCACAGTGATGCTTTCCACAAGTTTACATTCAAAACATGTTTGATATTGTATTATTATGCTAGTTATAGTTTGTTCATCATGATAACCTTTTTGACATAGGAAACTAACAAAAATAGACAACATTTAAAGTGAGTCAGGTGTTTACAAGAAACTCAAACCTTTTGAATTTTCTACTTGATATTCTTGAGCAAGTATTAAAAGCTTTGACACCTTCCCTTCCTGGGGTACATAAGCTCACAAACGTTTGTTTCGCCGACAGTATTGTTCGTTTTTCCACAGTCAAAAACCAATAAAAATATTGGAAGATCTTAGCAAGGCAGGCAGTGAAGTTGGAATCGAAATGTATGAGTCCGAAATCTAACTTGAAGACCAATAGAAGTAAGCATAAGGTATTATCAAACTACAGGCTACAATGTTACAGGTGAAATTAGATGTTCATTGCGTATTCGGTTAGCTATTATGATACCAGGAATTAGACCCAGCTACGCAATGTACCTACTAAGAATTTCACCTGTAGACTTGTAGCCTGTAGTTTCATAACATAAGCACCAGATAGTTTGAAGTTGTACAAGATTATTTCCGCTGACAAATGCGAGAAAACTTTATAACTAGTTGAAAGTATAATTTTTATAGGCAGATATTTATATGGTGAGGTTCATAGGAAAGGCGATCTTGTATTATTACGCTCGAAAAATATCAATATTTTAAATAAATAGTTAAATCAGAAAAATATAGCACAGTAAAACAAAAAATAAGTACCTTTTGCCTTCTTCAAGAATAGGGACGAAATAACGTTTTATAACTATAACCAGCAAATTTAGCTGAAAGGCATATTTTAGTATGAAATATCATTATTTAAATGTGTAGGTATACCAACACAACACGTTGATCAATTCGGAGGCTTTAATCATAAATGTGACATCAAGAAGATTTATGAATGCAGAGGAAGCAAAAGAATGTGCGTGCAGTGATCGTAGCAAGTGGAAGGATGTAGTCTCTGCCTACCTCTCCAGGAAAAGGGCGTGATTTTAAAAATGTTGTATTATACAGGGGGTGTAAGAGACAGACCCTGTATATTTTTCTAGATATTTTCGAGTTTATACCTGGCAACCCTGCATGCATGGCTAACTGATCTGTACGTTTGTATATGTGGTGTGGTGTGTGTAAGTAATTAGATCATGATTGAAAGTGATGGCGGGGTGTGAACGCCACCTAGGTAATGACTATTTAAGGGTTTTGTTTCAATCTATGCTGATAAAGATGCAACAATGAAGCAATTGAAAGTATTTTCTCGAGTTTGCACAACTATTACTCAACACAAAAAATAACAAATCCAGAATAAATGCAACTATAAATCCGTTCCAAATTGTTATACTCTGATGATGCGATTCATTTCTACCTAGCGGCCCGCCGAGCGGTTTCGCCTACTGCTAACCGTTGTCCCATCGAAATAAGACTTTTTCTCGGCATTTACTATACAAATAAAACGTCCTCTTGAATTTCTCTTCTCTGATAATGTCTTATTTGTGTCTTCTCTCCCGCATCAAAAACAGTTGCGTAGTTTTAAAGAACTAAGCAAACATAGGGGCAGACAGACCTATATAACCTTATAATTGCTCCTAAATTTAGAGAGAGTAGTGACAAGTGATAGACAAAATCGACTATTGTCAATCGTTTTTTACTGATGAAGCTGTTATCTCAACAAGTGTTTGTTGTTCAATCTGAAGCGCAATGTGAAAATAAAATTCCACACCCCGAGCTCTATCTAACACAAATTCTAGCCAATCCAAAAAAGTATACTCAACTCATTCAGTGGGAGTAGTGGATGGTCCAACAAAGGCGTCAGACAAGCTTTATAAGAGAAACGTGTCTTGCATATTCTTTATTTGGTGACATAACACTTTTGTAAAACTAGGAAAAATTTCCAGTAGAAAAATGCATTAGCACTTGTGCTCCTACTGTATTTCCGCGATGCTTGAAATTCCAACCGCAGTCGAAATGTTTTAATTTCTTATTTGCATTTTCAGTAGTTCACAAAACCTTTTAATTCTTATTCAAAATGCATACATATGGTTGCAATTTATGAAACATCAAAATTTAAATTTACTCAATTTTCTTCGCTTCCCCAATATCAGAAGGCTAATTTTCAATGCCCTAATCCTAACAAAACTGGGACAAAAATGTACAAGATAAAAATGTCAAGACAGAACATAATAATATTAAATAAGAAACTTTTTAAGATACGATAATTTACAGTGCTGCTGAACAGAGAAAAATTCAGATGAAGAGTTCTAAATCTCCAGCCACAACACAAATCCACAATGTGGGCAACAACAAAAGAATAGAGCTCAGAGCTTCAGAGAAGTTGTGCCGTGCATTTCCTACGAGACTGACAGCTCGTGATGTGATACGTGTTTGTTGTATTCTTTATCTACCCAGACAGTCCAAATATTATATATCGCTGAGGGGAAATCCGACATGGCACATGCAGACATATTTCTTAGCGGCACTCGGCGCAAAGAATGTTTTGCGGCGGTGATAAGAGGTCCGTTTAGCTATAGATGTGCCAAAATTCGTAGCTAAATTCATATTGTCAGGACAGGAGACTGTATGCAAAAAGCATTCCAATAAAGTGTTGTCCTCTCTTGTCTAGAGGTACATGTCAAGGATAATATTTCTTAGATAGATAATAAAAGCTTACGTGCTACACTGACGACTTCGTCAACTCTAGTCTCAACCATATCAGTATAAAAAACGAAAATATTTACAACATGGTCAACGAGGTGGCTACATTATTGTTGACATCAAAGTCATGTTTCATAGATTATGAAAATGACAATTATGTTGCCATTTTCGGTCTCTTTCTTGAATTGACTAAGTTATACTCGTATCGTGAGATGTCTATCCTATTTGCAGATTAGCCGAAAATGGTTGGTGAGCGAAACTGTGATGTGATTATTAATAATGCACCACTCTTCACTCCTGCACTCAATTTGTTTGAAATAAAAGTACTGTGACCCCATTTTAAAACGAGCCAGATTTGTTTGAAAAGTCCAGTTTAATCTTAAAAAATAGCAAGTACTTAGCCGTAAACGACCTTCTTAGTGAAGAGCTGTTTTAAAGAGAGGGAGTTAAAGAGCGAATAGCTATTTCAGAAAGTTGTTTGTATTTCTTTGAAGTATTTCCGTTGTCTTGAGGAAATGCATTTTATTCTAGCTAGACATTTGCAGGATGATTGATGAAACATAACCTTTTACAAACACCGTTATTGCTCAAAACCAGCCATGGTAAGAATTATTTCTTAACGCTCTCAAACGATGAAAAAATTAATAGAAGAAACGGATGTAAGAAATATTAGGCACTTCATGTTTAAGAGCGACGTTGAGAGTGATTGAGATCAATTATTAGCTAAAATTAATAACTGCACACGTCTATTAATCAGAATTTTTAGATACCCTGGGCCTAAACTTCGCTATTTGAAAAGGGTCTTGTGTTGTGTGTCGTAGGATGGTTTTGGTGATTAGTTTTGGCAGTTTTTTATTCCGCCAAAAGCTTGAAACATAGTGGCAATAGAATGACAGTAACTGACTGGAATTATAATGGCCAGAAATAAAAGAATCGGCGTCCTGATAGCCTATTGCTAATGGCCACTGCACCATTTATAAACGTCAGGCCGCTCAGTAGCCGCTGCAGTCTAGACGGACCATAATCGGAATTTAATTTTAAATACGTATCCATCCACTGGATATTTTCAACTATCCTCTTTTTCCTATTATATATAGGTATTCGTCGAACATAATTTGCGCTACAGTAAAGGTTTTTTATGTGCTAGAAGTTGACTTGCATTTTACCAATTACACTAAATCTTCTGCAACTTGAGTGAGTTTAGAGTTAATATATGGCTCAGTTATGTGGGGCAACTCAACGGTTTCTGATAGGGTGTTATTAATGCAAAACATACATAACTGCACTACATACTATGGCTGGTGTAAAACCAAGACACTCCTGGATGGAACTTTTCACAGAGTAGACACAATATTCGCTGTTTTTGTTTGACACTAAGTGACTTCAAGCATGTTGACATCCTGGGATAACCAAGGACTGGATGTCTGAGAACCGTGCCGTGTCGCACGACACTAGCTGAAAGAACCCGCGCGTTATCGGTCCTACATACTATGAGAAACTACCGCCCGAATAAAAATTAAACATCTGACGAAACGTTTCGAACCCAACGGAGAAACCTTTGTTGGATAAATCGTTGTACTTTGTCAAAGAGTATCTATATTTAAAATTTTATTTCATTTTATGTTACTTACATTGTTTTCAATTATTGACCATTTGCAAATTGTTTACCATGTTTTGTTGAATTTTAAATTACTCATTCTTTATTATTATATTTTCGACGCGAATTCTTATATCGGTCATCTGTAACTAAGTTGTTTTTTAAATATATAGGATGAAATTTTACTAGTGACCGATAGTAATAAGAATAATAATAATAAGGAACAACTTTACCCAAGAAACTTAGGATATTTTCAAATTTTCTCAAATCAACTGATCGAGAATCTTGTATAGGAGGACTACTATTTTAATATATTTTGACCTATGTTTCCTGGGGAAAGTTGTTCATTATTACCAGCCCGATCTAAGATTTTGCTATCGGTCACTAGTAAAATTTCATCTTATAACAGGTAACTTTCATTGTGGTATCTCAATCAATATCCCATCATCAGATCCTGACCTAGGGACTATGGGACCAAAAGGCGAGTTTTCTTTACACTTTTACATAGATACTTGAGTACCCGGTGTACCTAGTAGGCTTATTGGGTTAAGGCACAATGTGGCTAAGACTTGATTCTAGGTGGAACGTTATAGAAATTAGGATAATTATTAGTACCCCGAAGTATGACTGCCTAAAGCTATAGCAAAACAACGGTACGGTGATGTAGTGCTAGTGTAGTTACATCTCCCTATTAGCCCGCCATACCGATAATAAGAAAGTACGTTCAGGCAAAGAGGGTGAGCTCAGTTAGGCAAACATAAACCAGGCAATAACCTAATGAATCAAACAAAAAACTAGGAACATAACCAGTATATTTTTTATCAAAATCCTACTAATATTAGAAATTTGAAAGATTGTATGATTGTTTATTTGTTACTTTTTCACGCAAAAACCTATGAACCGATTGTAATGAAATTTGGCACACATAATAGAAGGTAACTTGGATTAACAGATAGGATAGTTTTTATTACGCGGGCAAAGCCGCGGGTAACACCTAGTAGATCATAAAGAAACAACACACTGAAACTACTTATTATGGCCACGGACAAACCTGTAGCTAAAATACATGATCCCACAATAAACTCAAATTCTCCTACAATCTAAAGATCTATTACACTACATACACCGCGTC
This sequence comes from Tuta absoluta, assembly GCA_027580185.1. NCBI lineage: Eukaryota > Metazoa > Arthropoda > Insecta > Lepidoptera > Gelechiidae > Tuta > Tuta absoluta. The sequence continues at coordinate 6,671,732 of JAQAHW010000008.1, forward strand.
TCACAAGTTTACCTCTGTTTAGATACAAAGGGTGTATGTGCCAGTGATGAACTTGAGTTGCTTCTGGTGAGCGACTCAAGACGACGGAAATAGCGTTATTGCTCTATAGCGTTTTCTTGCCAATCTCTAATTATACTGTTAAGGCTGAAAAGATTGTCCCTTTTCACCAGAAAAGTTTATCCCTTTCATTCGCGCTGTGCCAGAGAGAAACAGACTATTATTTTTGGACACAAATTTTCGCGCAATTTTACAGTTTTTCCGACATGAATACTAGAGAAATACCGTTCGAATGTTTAATTTAGGTATTCGCTCTAAAAAAATTGTATGTATCTAAATATCATCAAATATGTATCATATTTTTTTGTAATTGTTTGCGTTTGTTTCAAATAGAGGTTATTTTTTTTTCTATTGAGTAAAATTTAGCGACTTGTGTAACGTGATGTGTGTATGTATGTTCGTACGTTGGCAAGCGTAGCGCTAGGTGTTGTATTCACGCGGAATGCAGCTTGTTACTAATTCTCTGAATTCATGATTTTGTCGCCTTTTACGACACCCACATTAAAAAGGGGCGGCGCCACGCAGCCAATCCCACGATATAGAAAAATTTCTATGTTTGTCAAGATGCGAAGTATTATTTTTGTGACACCGAGTCGACGAGCTATAAGCATCATTGTTTGCGTTGATCCTCTCATTAGACCTTAGAACGAATAGCAAAGATTTAAAATAACAAGAATGCTAAAATGTACTTCTATGCCAATGGAATTGCAAGATTTGTTTACACACACAAGCATCTCTCCCGAACCTAAAAACAGTGTTTCCAATATCAGCTATCGGACGAGAGAAAAACCGCTTTGAAATCTGTTGATTCATCCGTTCTCGCGCCACGGTGAGCCGCATACACAGAAAAAGATAAAAGCATGGAACGTGCATGAATACCACAGAGCTAATAATATGTTAGAGTAAGCGAACAGAGCAAAGTCTTAAATAAATTATAGATAATTAAATTACTAATATGATCAAACACTAGTCAATATATATGGCGTCATGCCACTATATTGACATCAAACACGTTTAACGACGCCTCCCTAGGCTGTGCTGCCCTAATCACTTAGAAATGTACAGCTCAATGAAAAAATAATTTATCGAAAATCCGAGATCGCAGTACAGATACTTATTTACCTAAGTTAATTTAGAGTACGTTGTATCAGTCAAAATGGTTCGACGTAGTTACGGATAGCAAAATTGTCTAAAGTGGCGGGCCTCTTTCACAAGACTAAAACAAAAGCACTCATAGTTGTTCGTTTACAGAGCTCTCTCTAAGAATATAAGTTTATTCTCTGAGTAGAACATTTTATCTTTTTTGTCATGTCAGCTAAAACGGAACCGTTATGCAATAATTCTACCCCATTCTTTTTTCCGTTCATCTGTCACAGGATGGGATTTTTCCTCGAAGGCCTTTTCTTATATTCATATTTTTGTCACTGATGTTAGAAATAAAAGAAACAAAATGTGTTTGCATTTGCATATTCAATTTGAATTAAAAATTGAATTAGGTTAGCTTGAAATGTAGGTTTAACGATAGGTAAATACAATTTATGAATATAAATACGATTTGCATGAATAATTTATTACCGTTTGAAGAGAATGTATGTAATGGATCACGATGAGATATCATCTTTGATTTCGATCAAAATCTAATAATCATCTTTTTGATCTAGCGGCGAGATTCCATTTAATAAAGAAACCGATTACGCAAATACATTTACGTAGAATAAATATGGGGCAATACATTGGAATGATCAAAGAAAAGCGCAGTGTTTGGCGACTTAGATTAGAGCCTACAAACAATCGGAGATTGCGTCCCGCTGTTGCAGTCTTTCCACGGTAGGTACCATTAAGGGGCGAGAGGCGAAATCGCGCAGCAGCAGGGACGGTGTACCTCCATGACACTGAACAGTTTTTCCCCGGGGAAAAGTTGGTATACGACGGAAAAAAAACGACTTCTCATACAAAGCCAGTCAGCTGATCGAGATTTTATCTTGTTTTACACCATTGGCTCCATATGGAAAGTTTTTAAGTGTCATGTTCTGATCACGACTGCACAGTTTTCAGTAGACCGTATGTTACATCTCAGCATTACCTACATCGTCGTTCATTTATTACGACAATACGAATAGTACAATAAATCTTTACCGAAATAAAACACTACAAAGGGGACCGTTCATTATAATTAGCTATTCATAAAACAAGTCTGCAATAAGAGAATGCAGCTTGTCAGAATGCATTAACCCGCGAGTAGTAGATAATAAATTTACAGCGAGATTCAGAATAGTCTCGCCAAGATATTCAGCTGTATAAGCTCTCAAAGAATGCTCAGTTCTGCATTAGCTTGATTTATGTCGAGGTTTTCTGAATGAAAAATGCAAGAGTTCGCGAACGAAGTCACAGTAAGTAGCTTGTTAAAATGCATCAAATTTACCAGCTTACATGTGGCTGAAGCAAATATTTTTGTATGTAGCGATTTAAATAAAATAGTGTACAAACTGTGTACAATTTTTTTTATTTGTTTGTTGTTATTTTGACTATAATGGAAAAATAAAATAAACGTCTTTGACTTCTACTAATCTATTCACCTACTTGAATAGTAAAACAATTATATAGAGACACCAAGTGTTGTTTCGCCAGTTGAAATATGACAAGTGATAATCAACTAAGATCTACTCTGCTTTCCGTACTAATAAGGCATCTGCCATACGTTCTCTCTATCTGCGTGCATCTTACCTGTTTAGAGGTGCAAATCAAGCTTGCTTTGCCTGCAATATTTGATAATTTTAGCATGAAGGACTCTTTTTCTGGCACGTAGACATCGAGGGTCTGTGGTACCTAATGTGAAAGATTAGCAACCCGAATAAACTATAAGAGACACGTCAAGGCCCCTTCTGTTGATACATATAAGAACCGATGATCGTTATGCGACATTTTGAGGCCTCAGCTAATTTATAAATATGTTGAAAATTACGTTTGTCTTTGGAATTGGTATACAAACGATCTAATGAAGTGTGGTATAGGAAATGCTGCTGCAACAACAGCTTATTATCGTGATGGAAATTATTGTTGCTATCAAAGCATGTGAAAAAAGAACGCTGGTGTGGAAATAGTTTTTATCGAGTCAGCGAAACGAAGTTCGCGGGTACTAGCTTACAAATAATAATGTACGGTTCGGGGTCCCCTTACCACAATTAAGGTCGGAAAGAGATGACCCTTAGGGGCAGGGCGGGTTGACAGCCGCACAGAATATAGGATCAACTCATATCACAGTAGCGATACAGTCCTCTGTTGTAATGACTTTAGAAGGATTTGACCGGAATAAGCTTATTATTATTATGGTAATTTAATGTAGGCACCTACTTAGATACTTTTCCATTTATGATAATGTTCATTCTCTTAATGTATTCAACTTGCACATTTTGCCACTAGATTTAAGTTCTGTCTGAGAAACAAATTAGTTCTTAGGTATACTTTTCTACAACAGCTTTCATTTTATTGTGTTAACGTTTATTATTTCGAATAAATGTTGATCCCAAAGTTAGGACCACTGAAAAGTTATATTTTCTTTCTACAAATTATGCAAGAAAATGATAACTTCTCTAATGATACTTAATTTAAAAGGCTTGACAGTGTTCAAGTTACTAGTAGGCATAAAATAGGCATTGAATAAGTATGAATAATCGAAGGAAATTATTGAAACTCACTATCAGGTGTTGGTTATGAACGTGTCACGTTACATAATTCAAGTTACGTAGTGGACAGACAGACAGACTGACGTCCCTAGTATAACGACAATATGCCTCTGAGCCACAACACAACTAATTGTAGTCAAAGGCAAGAAACACGTGCCTCATGGCATCTAAGGGTCAGCGAACATCTAGCGAGCTGTGTTCTTTAATTTAAAACACTTCATCGTGTTGGGTATACGACATACAACGCGTTATTGGCATTAAAATATGCTTGCATTATTTCAGCAACGACAGGTAAGCCGCGGTAGCCCAGTTGGTAGAGGTGTGTCGGTATGGTAATACTGATACCTGAAAGTCGCAGATCCGAATCCTGCCTGCTGCGGTGAAATTTGTCAAAAAAAGCTAGCGAGCTGTTCCGCGACCAGAGCACTATCGACTTTTAAACTTACGATACAGTTTATCTTAACTTACTTTTGAAAAAGCGCGCGCTGTTTCTACACAAAACTGCGAATCGGTACGATACGTAATCGCATACATAAGTCAAAAACCTTGGTCTAAACACGATACTGGATTCACAATTTTGTACAGGCGTTAAAAGACAAATCTGACAAAACATTGCTAGATTTAATTTTAAGAAATATTATGGAAATGTATTGGTGTAAATAAAACAATCCGACCTAAATCTCCAGTGGTTCAACCTAAACCAATAGAACACGTTTGAAACAAACAGTACTCTACAAGCTATATCACTCAATCTACTATAGTACTAGAACCACGTGACTCGAGTGGAACATGATTAAACATAGTATTCAACGTAAACGAAAAAAATGATAAAAAGTAGTAGTAAGGTTTTTAAGTGTTTGATTTTGGTTTCGTCTTCTACCCAGTTGTCACAGCTAGTATAAATTAAACATTATTGAGATCTTTCAAAATTGCACCTTTACGGACTACTTGCCTAGACCGTAAGTAGCGGTGCAATTTTAAAAGTTCCCGACACTGGTATAATGAATTATATAGATATACCTATATGTAATAAATTGGGCAAATTATTTTAAAATGGTATGTAATTAAAAGTCTACATATATTAATAGCCTAAATAGTGACAAATTTAAAAATGGAAAGGAGGCTTTTACGCTGCAGCGGGACGTTACAGGCTAGAAATCATAATTGAAATAAATAATAATTCTGAGTGCAATTTTTTCATGTTGGTGGGATTTTTTTGTTGGGAAATCCATATATATCTTGTTTAATTTTCGTTGTGAATCTACAATTCTGCAATAATATTATAAAGATGAATGATTTGTTTGTTTGAATTGAACAGACTCCGAAACTACTGGACTGATTTTTAAAAAACTTTTACCATTCGAATACTACATTATCCCTGATGAACATAGGCTATATTATATTATAATATCTTATTCTCGCGGGAAAATGGTAAGCCGCAGTAAGGTATAAAAGGCCATCTCGTTTTGGTAACTTTTTTTACACAACATATTTAGTTAAAGCCGTGTGATGCCGGCTTAGAATAGCATCACTCCATTTCTTTCACGTGGGAGTCGTAAGAGGCGACTAAGGGACTTGAGGGTGTGTATAGCAATCTTAGGCGATGGGCTGACAACCTGTCACTATGGCGATACACAATTTTCCGAATAACCCTCAAATATTTGTCAGACGTGGCGTAAATAACCGTTTTTTGCGGCCGTTTACGCTCTGCCTACCCCGCAAGGGATTAAAGGCGTGATATGTGTATGTATGTATGTATGTATATTTAGTTGATCAGGTAGTTAATTTACAGTGTCGTTATTTTATCTGATATGCAGTAGGTATATTAGGGGGGAAAATTCAGTTTGCAGCACAGATTAATAATAGAGGTGTAATTAAAGATTTCCCTTTTAAAATAGTACTCAATTTCAATATTGCCCGTAGTTTGTTTCATTCCGTACATATCCCTTAAGAGTCCTACTTCGACGGAAGGAACGAAATTCAAATGAAATTCGGAAGTCATGTCAAAGAGTATATTATAGAGGTGTCACCATTTCATATAATGTTAGTCTAATTGGTACTGATACAATACTTGACGACCAATGGTAGGGCGACTTCCAGCGGCGCAAAGGTTTCGCGTTCGATTCTCAGTGGACTACTCACAAAGTTGATATTATAACTTGGAAGGAATATTAACCTACATTATATTATAAGGACCATATTTTGAAATAAGCTGAACCATTCGCCAAGACTTAGCTGAACGCATAGTATCCATATTAATTATGAACTCTATAAACTGTACTGTCTGTTTGTTTGTTATTCTTCCACTTTCAGTACATGAAAAGAATTCATCTAAAAATAAGGGCTTAATCAGTCCACAAAACACTTATCTTCAGAACATCTCAAATCATATTTACAACTTTTTAGTTTAACGTTATTACAGAAGAAGCAAAGTCATTAAACTAAATAAAGCCAACTTATTAGTTCAGTTCTAAAAATGCAAGTGGCCAGTATCATGTTACGCACTTTGCGCGAACATATTTTTGTTTCGTTTTTGTCCATCCTGGTATTGTACATTTTTTTGCGAACTTCGACATTAAGAAACTTTTTTTGGATATTTCTTTGTCATTTTCGTCATTGCGTGCACCTTAAGCGCAACTAATACTGTTAAATTTCAATTTCAATTTTAAACGTTTATTGCAAAAATCAGTATACATAGATGTAAGTTCAAAATATAAACAGCAAAAACTAATTAGCGACGGCCATTATATATTCGAGTATGATATTATGATATGATAATAAATAGCGGTCGCATTCTCGCACCGTTCATTAGTTTTTGAACAATATTTGTTGACCATCAGACGCCGCATGCCTTAAAATTTTCAACCCTTCGAACACCTTTAACAATCTTTTTCCTTTAATCACCGACACCAGTTGAATTGCTTCATAGTTAAAAATGATCATACATTTTGGTGATATCTATTAAAGTAACTAAGAAAATTTTAAAATCGGAGGTGCTTCTAATTGTTTTTTTTTGACTAAGGTTTTTAATCCATTCCTATCTGGATAATCCTGTAATTTTTGGTCTTGAAATTGGTATTTTTAGAAAAGGTATTTAAAGCCCTATACAATGTTTGGTATATTTCGGTGTTACCAACGAACCAGGGTGACCACAACCTTCAATATAATGATACCCTCGACCTCCCCGAAATGATAAGTACCTACCTGGAAATTAATTTTAACATTAATATTGGCATTTTGTTTGGTGACACTCTAGGACTTTCCAGCTAGGTATAAGTCTAGAACCTTTCAACCCAGTGTTACCCTAGCTTTAACATCTTGACCCAGTCCACTCTAGAACCTTTCTACCCCATAACACTAAAAACCCTTCCGAATCAATTGATCCCACTCTTGAACTGAAATCTGACAAAAATATTTTACTACATAAATAATACTTTTGTATACTAGGTACGCAAGTTGCAAGAGATTTGGGCGTGATATGTGTATGTATGTATGTACGTAAGTACATGTACATAATTATTATACTTGCTTTCTTATAATTTGTCCTAAAACTGTGGTTGGTGGTGGGTGACCGTATGCGCAGCGCTCCATATATACGATTAAAAATTTTCGCCGCGGTTAAAAAACTGCTTTTGTGCCACCGTGCCGCCGTCTAGTGTTGCATATAAATCGAACCATACTACTTCATACTAATCTGCACTAACAACCACGTCATCCTATTATTTGATCGTAAAAATATTTTTAATACCTACGTCTAATCGGTTCATATTTTGCGTTTCGTTCGATGTATCAATCAACGTAGTATTGACATTGGCAAAATTATCCATAGCGGATAGAATGCCGTTGTTGTAGATAGTTGATATATTTTACGGCAAAATTCTAGCTACAATAATTTTTCACGGTCAAAATATCGAACAAATGTACAGTGTGTCGCGTCTGCATCATATTCCGTTTATCTATGATCAATTCCACGTCAGTTTTGACAGCAGAGGAAACACATCAAAACAAAAACCTTTTATTCCCAAGGAAAGCAGCCGGAAACAGTAAGTGTTGTGCTACATTTCTTAATAACTAAGTTGTTTTGTCAAAAAATAACCGCCCTGGCGGGTTCAACGTGAAATTGCCATTAATAATCATACTAAGATCAATACAGTTCGATTAGCACTGGCGGAGGAAATGTCTTACGCCACGCTTCATCACTGAAAAATAGAGGTAACTTCAAATTTTAATTTCTCCGTAATTAAATATCAAATGAGATTTTGCGCTTCCGGCTTTTTCCGCATATCTTGAAGATTAAAAAACAAAATTTTGTTGACAGTGATGTGCCTTAGATTATGTATAAAATGCATTCTCGTAGCTCGTTTTCACCTCACTTCATGGAAGTAGGCCCGTTAAGAGGCAGACAGGCCGTCACAAAAACATGATATACACTCATTTCGCCTCACTTAACAAATACCTTGGGTCAGCCCATCCCTTACGTAGCATGCAAAAACTACCCCGACCCCTCTGAATTCTTCAGTCGCAGTTTGCGACACCCAAAAACACCGGCATGGGGTGATGCTTTATTCCCCAAAACAGTTTTTATGTAACAGCCTAGAAAACTGTGTTGCTGTTGTGACCCATAAGTTTAATTCGATCATAATAATTTCCACGGTATCCACCGACTGCGGTAGACTGACCTATTCTCGCAAATTTAGCTACAGTAGCGCTGGCGAATTCGCTCGTAAATAATTAATTAGTTATTCTAATTTAAACCAAATTGTCAGACAGAGCGACCGAGACAGGAAATGGAAGTTCACAATTGAATAAGCTTTATGCCATTGTCGTTGGAATTAATCGGTCGTCAACGGTACGATGCCAATTGAGGAGATTTCCCTCAGTTTATATTATTTTATTACTAATTACAAATAGAAGAACATGTTTTTATAACACCAATTTGATGGCATATTTGCGCGTCCTTCGAAGGTAATTTTGAGTCTATAAGAAATGAACATTTTATAATTGCCTAACAACTCCCAAATAACGATTATTAATGTTCTCCGTAAGATCATTAAGGCATCGAAAACTCAGTAAACTTTTGCTACGGCAGCAGGGCGTTCTCGTAGCAATATTGAATAACATTTTTCCCTCGTCCAACTTCCGTAGCAGTGCTAGCTACAGCGCTACGGCGCTACGGCTCGCCAATTTCAATCAGGCTTATCAAAAAAGTTTGCTAAACAAAAAACATATATTTCCTCTGCTGCACGTTGACGTATTTTTAAAATGTTGAAGGATGAATGAGTTAACAATATAACTTACATTACAAACACAACGAGAAACACAAAAACAATAGTTATTTGTACAACAATAGACCAAAGTTTATTTTTGCTTCCAGTGCTAATTCTGAATCCCGAGGTAGCGCAGGATACTAAAATTTAATCACGAAATCACGAGTTATTCAGAAGCACGAGTTGTGAATGAATTTGCTCTCGTGAGGTACAGACAACTATTTACCTCTACAAGTGAGAAAATTCGATGAATGTCAAGTTAGGGAAATAGCGTACAGGTCAAATGTATTTTCTTTACTTCTTTCAAATGCATTAGGCAAAACAAATACTCCCGCAAAAGTATTTGTTTTTACCGTTTTAAGGTGCGTTCAGTAATATACATATTATGTCTCAATATTCAGAACAGTCAAATATATAATAGAACAAAAAGCTTACGAAAATAAATAAATAACTGACTGAAATAATTTTAAGAATGCACTCCCGCCATTGTTAATTAGTTTTGATAAAACGAGATGTTCGAAATTTAAATGGCTTTTCTCCATCCAGTGTATAAAAACGACTATTGACCACGCAGCAACTGCTCTTTTCAAGAAGGGAAAAATTATTTATTTAACAAAAAATTTACAATAGACCAACACAAACAAAAAGTAATGGCTCTGGTTGATTAGAGAAACTCTCTGCAATACCAGGATCTATGTGTTTGAATACTCTTTGAGTCACTTTTTTCATGAGAAAAAGCTATAAATGTGGGAAAAGAGACTAACCTAGTTTTAATTCTGGCGAATAAACTCTAGTGAAACAGCAATGCGAGCCCGTTAAAACTCAGCTTCAGTGCATACATTCGGCCACTATGTGGAGTGGAATAGCTGCAGCACGTGTTATGAAGCTTTGCGTTTACACAGCTTTGTGTATCAGAGGGATGCACCAACGTTTGCCGAGTACGTTGCAAATATTTTGACATTTCTAGGTTATGATTACAAGCAAACCAACACAGTAAAGGTACAATCGCACTAGCGACGACCGCACCGCGGCGACGCCACACTGCAAAGCTTGTTTTCAAACTTGGTTGGTTTGCTTAAATTAGCTACTTTTCGATTCATTTTGGAACGATACTTTGCATGAAAATATTCAAATATGTCGACATATTTAATCATTGTGAATGGCGTTTTCTGTTGAATACTTTAAATTATTAATAATTAAATAACTTTGAATGCAGTCTGTAGTATTTTTGGGAAATAGTTTTAAGCATAGAACTTTTGTTTTTTTTAATGACCCAGTCAACTACCAAATCGTTTGATAACGTGGGTTGGGTTAACGCACGACACGGCAGCGTTACGGCACGACATGACACTTGCCCAACTACTAGCGAATTCAGCAGATTCTATATGAGTTTAAACCAACGCACATTTTTATTTACGTTGGAAGAAAATTATAAAGGAAAAGAAAATGTGCCTTTAATATGCCTTTTATATTTGAACTAGAGTTCCGCCCTGCGGTTTCACCCACTGCCACTCATTTTCCCGTGGTAATAGTTGTTTTCTTGCAGTAAAAAGTAGCCTATGTGTTATTCCAGGTTATACTCTACCTGTATTTCAAATTTCATCCTAATCGGTTAAGCTGTTTGAGCTTGGAGAGGTAACAAACATACATACATACACACACACAAACTCTCAGATTTATAATATTAGTACAGATAATAGATAGTGTATCATTTAATAAGAAGCACGTATTATTGTTATATTTTATGACAAATTAAATTTATCTTAAAGGAAAACAAATGAATATACGCCAAAGTAACACACTTATTTAAAAAAACTAAATATACGTTTACGAAAATGACTATATGCCTATCCAACTGTCAAAATGGTATTTTTAGTTTATGATCTAACGTAATATGAATTGTCGTCCATTGCCGTTGCCGCCCATGCGATAGAATTTAAAAGAATTTGAATTTTATGCGCCCATTCTGGAATTTCTTTTAACTTTACTATATAAAACATACCTAAAACAACACGTCTAGGATCTAAAACAATCATCAACCTATTGATAAACAAACAATGTGGGTGTTGTGACAATGTATGTATCTCAATGTCCTGCAATCGTGGTTACATCTCTGTTTAGTGTTTACTCAGATACTCAGCACTAACTAACCTGCCTAGCTAACATACTCGTATCAATATTCTAGCTGTTGCACTAATATCCTATGTGATTCATTACACAATTAACTGGAACAGTACTGATTAATCACTTTAATTATTATTAATCAATCAGAGATTCGATAGCCGTGTGATCTATCTCTCTTTTCGTGTGGGACACCGAATCGTCCAACGACACGATGAACCCTGCCGGCATAGAATAGCATTACCCCATATCTTTCCCATAGGTGTCGTAAGAGGCGACTAAGGGACTCGAGGGCTATATGTGTATTGCAATTTTAGGCGATGGGCTGACAACCTGTCACTATGATACACAATTTTCTGAATGACCCTCAAATGTTTGTCTGACGTGGCGTAAATGTCCGTTTTTAACCGCCGCTTACGCTCTGCCTACCCCGCAAGAGATATAGGCGTGATATATGTATGTACAGAAAAACACGCACAATGAACATCGAAACCCGATTTAAATAAATCATTCATATTGCTATCTGCCTTGGGCGTGAATCGAACACTCTAAATTGATACCCCGACCTTTTATTTTGCAATATTTGTGATACGTAAAGTACAAAATGCAGCTTTATATCAAAGTAAATCAAACATACAGCCCAGTGCTTTTGCTTAATGGATCTGTCTAATGGTGCATTAATTATGCGAAGCTTTTAACAGGGATGCAATGCAAGCCAGAGTAGCTGTTGTTTATGAAAATATTGCAAAGTTTCTACATTTTATTTTGCGGTAAGCACCAACCAAAAGCACACTTGCGTAATATCTAAGACTTTTTAGTGGATAGTAATTTGGTAGTGGAGACAAACTCACTGTCTATATTTGGCATGAATGGTAGGTTGAATGGTAGTGGGGTACCATAAAAACGAAATAAGTTTGCAAATTTTCTGTAATATTCTGCGATACATTTATAGTATCGTAAACAGTGACACTATGTATTTATTGTACCTACACGTACAACAGCTGAGCCTAATGCGCCCGATTCTCTCCAGGCCAACCAGGGGGCAAAGAAAGAGAAAAAGTAAATGCGTGTGCACTCCAATCACAAGTCTGAATCCGTTGTCTAAACACAGTTAAATATCATTATATAGTCACTTAAAAAAGTAATGAATACGGTCGATCTATATATATGTATACATCGCATTTTGGTCGACTCGACTACTGGTTACTCACATAATTTTGATTGGACTAAAATCAATAAGCTAATAAATAATTGATCTAACGATTGGTTTAGAGATATTGGATGTTTCGACTATGCATGACATGCCAAATAGACGACTCATATAGAGTTCACAAATTTGGCATACTGCACTAAGATCAGATAAGTTTCGTATACTTTTTCAAATTAAGCTCAACTGCTTCTGTGGTCTAGCGGTCTGAGTGTACGGACGTCCCTGGTTCGAATCTTTGGGACACAAACTTTTATCACTACTAGTGACCCCCCCGCGCCTAGCGGTTCCATGGCTGTCGCATAGTTATTGCTGCATGTTAGTATCTATTCTCGAGAAAATAGAGATTAATAAATATACGATTCTACTGTTTTAAACTTTCGCGGTCACACATAATAACTCAAAATACTGAAACGGGGTTGTAACCGCGATACTTGTTGTTCCGTGACATTGATAATGTACGAAGAAAATTATAATGTTTTATTGAGAGTGTAATAACTTAGTTAATTTAATAGTAAAACTCAGTAGTTTTAATATTCGCCGTAAGAGACATAATTAATATACTTTATACCCATTCGTCTAAAAATAGTACTCAGATCAACGGTAGGTAAAATGCAGGCAACTTAATAGTAGTCGAGTTAACCGTATGTCAGTCGTCCTTCATTCATAATCTATATTATATAAAATACAATTCTGTAAAACGATCTTCAATTTTCATATATTCTATCGGGCGAAATAATTTCAAAATAGTTGAAATAAGTTTCATTATTATAATATGTAACCATATACACAAATAGGTACCTAGAAATACACGTTAATCATTTCAACATGGAAATCACTCAGTTGCGCCTCATTGGTTTAAATACAATACAACGGCCAACGCTAGTAAAACTGATTTCTCTCAACATCTAGTATAAATGTTGATGCCAAATAAAATTGTCGAGAGAAATCAAGCACACTACAGTGGAAAAGTAAGTGCTTGTTAAATAGATGGGTAATAAATGAATCTTAGGAAACGTTTTTGCTTCACGTTCTGCGTAAATAAGTGTTTGTATCGATATTGAAAACAGGTTTGTTGAGCCATCTTCTTATAATTTTTAGGCCTGGGATATAAAGCTCAGCATGTCATCAAAACGTAGTTGCATTAAAAGAATTGTCTTTATCCTAATCAAATTTAATATCTGATCTACCTAGTACCTACACTGACTATGGTAGGCATTTCGATATAGATCCATTTCCTCAAAATATGTAAGTAATGCAAACCATTTCGATAGACCTACCCAACTACATTTCTACCTCTATTTTAGAATACGGAAAAATTAATTCCTAGTTATCCAAGAAAATTACCTACCACACCATTAACACAAAAATAGCCAACAAAATAATATGAACAGAATGACGACGTGTAGATTTTTTTCTGAACGTAAATTTCACTCCAAATAAAATAACAAAATGAAACAGACGCATTTGCAGTTTCCTATGTATCTACGAACAAACAAAATTTTTTGCAATCTCTCTAATGGCCACTTTGCGTTGCTGTGTATTGATAAAGGTCTAGCCTAAGTCAATAGATAACTGTACTACAGTGGGTAAATCAAAATCATTTTCAGACAATCCACTTTACACTCTTTGAGGCAGACCATCTACTACTCTGTGGATTTAATATTTGCTCGAAACTAAACGCAGCCGAAACTAGGTAACTTAGGTACACATTTTGCTGTACAAATTGAAATATGCATTCGATTCAACAAAAAGATTAATAGTCGATGTTGACTTTTGAATATGATATTGGACTTAGGGACTCCGGAAACGATATTTTCCGAACAAAAGACTGGCACAGTTACGTTTTGAATAAAAATGAGGATTTGAGTAAGAAACAGATTTAGTGAACAAATATTTTATGGAAATATAGATTACTAGCTTCTACCCATCATACTAAACAACTTTTGTTTTGGAACCATACCTGTATCTCTAATAGTTTAGCTGGGCTCCTGATGGTACACTTGGTGGTCTACATAAGGTACTTCAGATCATCAATGTCCTTGTGAAAAGAAGCGGCCCATCATACTGAACAACTTTTGTTTTGGAACCATGCCTGTATCTCTAATAGTTTAGCTGGGCTCCTGGTTGTACACCTGGTGGTCTACATAAGGTACTCCAGATCCTCAATGTCCTTGTGAAAAGAAGCGGCCCATCATACTAAACAACTTTTGTTTTGGAACCATGCCTGTATCTCTAATAGTTTAGCTGGGCTCCTGATGGTTCACCTGGTGGTCTACATGATGTACTCCAGATCGTCTTTGTCCTTGTGAAAAGAAGCAGCCCATCATACTGGCCAACTTTCGTTTTGGAACCATTTCGGTATCTCTAATAGTTTAGATGGGCTCCTGATGGTACACCTGGTGGTCTACATAAGGTACTTCAGATCATCAATGTCCTTGTGAAAAGAAGCGGCCCATCATACTGAACAACTTTTATTTTGGAACCATGCCTGTATGTCTAATAGTTTAGCTGGGCTCCTGGTGGTACACCTGGTGGTCTACATAAGATACTCCAGATCCTCAATGTCCTTGTGAAAAGAAGCGGCCCATCATACTGAACAACTTTTGTTTTGGAACCATGCCTGTATCTCTAATAGTTTAGCTGGGCTCCTGATGGTACACCTGGTGGTCTACATAATGTACTTCAGATCCTCTATGTCCATGTGAAAAGAAGCAGCCCATCATACTGGCCAACTCTCGTTTTGGAACCATTTCTGTATCTCTAATAGTTTAGGTGGGCTCCTGATGGTACACCTGGTGGTCTACATAAGGTACTCCAGACCCTCAATGTCCCTGTGAAAAGAAGCGGCCCATCAAACTAAACAACTTTTGTTTTGGAACCATGCCTGTATCTCTAATAGTTTAGCTGGGCTCCTGGTGGTACACCTGGTGGTCTACATAAGGTACTCCAGATCCTCAATGTCCTTGTGAAAAGAAGCGGCCCATCATACTGAACATCTTTTGTTTTGGAACCATGCCTGTGTCGCTAATAGTTTAGCTGGGCTCCTGGTGGTACACCTGGTGGTCTACATCTGTACTCCAGACCCTCGAATGGTGATAAAAAGTAGCCTATGTCCGTTCTCGGTATGCTACCAATCTCTGTGCCAAGTTTCATAAAGATCGGTTCAGCGGTTTGGCCGTGAAAGCGTAGCAGACAGACAGACAGACAGACAGAGTTACTTTCGCATTTATAATATTAGTGTGGATTTAAGAAAAGATTTCAGGCAAAGGTAGATATGCAGTTGAATTTGTGTATTTCGGTTACAGAGAAAAAGGATGTATTTATTTTTAAAGAGAGATGTTGATAACTAACATTCCTACCTAGACCTGTTTACCTACTTAATAGAGTAGATTTTTAATCAACTACTGATGCTGTATATTTAATATGGAACAAGATCCGCGGAAGAGTATTCTAGGATTTAATATCAGGTGCATGAATTCACAGAAAGGCGAAGTTCAGTCAATAGATAATTTTTCAGCATAAGTTTACTTCTGAACTCTATCTTATGCATGTTCTGAGCTAAGTTAATTTGATATGAGTTATAATACAAGTACTTTCAAATAACCTACTCAGTTATGTTTAATTTTGGGGGTACAGTAGGGCCTTCATGTTTCAAAAATATTAAAAAAGTTTATTTTTGGCTTATAGTAAATTTGGCTTAGGGCAAACCCAAATTATTACTTTATATAATTTTAGGTATATGCTTATATACTTTCGTTTAAATACTTACACACATACACATATCACGCTTGTAATCCCTTGCGGGGTAGGCAGAGCGTAAACAGCCGCAAAACAACGGACATATACACGTCTGACAAATATTTGAGGGTCATTTGGAAAAATGTGTATCGCCATAGTGACAGGTTGTCAGCCCATCGCGAAGAAGAAGAAGTCCCTTAGTAACTTCTTACGACACCCACGGGAAAAAATAGGCTGATGCTACTAAGCCGGCATCATGACAATACTGGACTGGTGTATATTTTATAATAATAATTTAACTAAAGACACTCACAGAAATTATTTAATAAATGAGCTACCATACATTAAATTTAAGCAAGCGTTAAAAATTACACAAAACGTAATTATGTGTTTTACGGACATACATAACGCAAGCATACAAAACATTGGCAATAATTTTTGAAATTGTACCCGCAAATAATGCCAGTCGTACTGGACCAATTGAGTCGTACTTGATTATTAAAATCAGTAGAATCTTAACTATTTACTAAGGACTTCTTCAAACTGTCTTCTGTTCAGGGAAGACAAGCCAACAAGGGGTGTTCTGTGCAATGCAACGGTTAATGATTACATCATACTAAAGACATGTTTTTTTAATTACCTAAACTTGATTATTTACATATGTGACACTTACTAAAAATACAACTGAGAATAGTGCTTTTTCCATGGAAACATCCGTTATAATGTTGAAAATATTAATTAGTGAACGTGTAAGTAATTTGAAACCATCTGACCTGTTTTAATGCGATTTTTCTGTACGAATGGTTACCGTGTTTTTCCACGCGAGCCGGGCTTCATGGGAAAACTTTTGCTGTAGATAATTAATTACGACGAATATTGCGGAAAAAACTATTAAATACAAATATAAAGTAGTTACAAAAAGCGAACAAACTTAGGCGAAGAAAAAAAGATCAGTAGGTCCTTAGAAGAAAAATGTGATGATGTTGAGATTTAAACTCTCGTTATAATAAACTTGGCTTCCGTTTTAAATATTTATATTTTTAGTGGAATTGCAGATTGCATTGCCTTCTGAGATAGTAGAGCAGTCAAATCTGTTGGAACTTATTCAACATGCATGAAACATGGTGCGAGCCACCAGGCCCGACTTGGCTACGATTGAGATCGTCCATCTCCCCTATTCCAAATACAAAGCAATAAAGCTGGATCTTAGTTATTTATAACTTTGGAAATGTATAGAATAGGATATGATTTCTGTTACATTGTATGTATTCGTAAGCGAATTGCATACTATGCACTGAATAAGCGCAGCATAAAATACAACAGTAAATTTTGTCAAGTTTCGTGTAATATAGTTAAAGTTTTCACCCTATTCTGTCTGTACACAACAACAACTGCTATTTCATAAAGTAAACACACGGTTACGACGACGTGCTTTATGGCGAAATCAATTTCAAGTTTTGTTTATTTTTCCAAGTTTTATTCATATCGTTTGTTCGAAGTAAGTGTTTTATAATGACATAAAATAAACCCATATTATAATGCAATTGAATATAATAATTATTAATGTGATTCAATTTGACCTAACTAAACTGAGACAATTCTCACAAAACTATTTTACTGATTGAATTTTGTATCATTGAATAGGGATTGACTAATTAAGTGAACATACTAGGTACTTATAGTTCACACTAGACTACAGAGGAACAAAAAACTACTAATTTCTCAACAAATATGAAAAAAATATGTGAAAAATGAATCAAAAACCTATAAAATTCACGTAGCTGGGCAGGGTGACCACAGTGGTATCGGGAGAGCTGATAAGATAGCCAGCTAACTGCCATTCACTATGCACCAATTATTTCGCTAATCACTTTGGCCATTAAATATTTTGATCAACTCCGTTCTCGGTTTCAAGAGACTTCGCATAGTTAGTGTTAAACTATTTCACATTATGTGCAATGTATAAAAGATGAATTATTAACTAAAAAATCTGTCTCAGAAGTAACATGCCTACCACATGGGTATACGAATATATTTTAAGGCAAGTGTAGTCGTGAACGGCCTCGACATTGGCGCCACTTCACAAAAAAAACTCTTTATACAATCAATTTATCAGAATGTCCATTGCTCAAGTTTTTAGTATTATCTTTAAGTAAAATTAGAACCTGCCAAGTCAATGAAATATTCTGTTATAAAAGGTAAAACAAACAGTGGCTAAAAACAGTTAATTTTAGAATTAATTGTCACAACTTTAATTACAGCGAATATTTCATTAAGTTTGTAGGTACAAATTTTACTTAAGGTTAAAACTAAAAACTTGAGCAACGGACATTCTAATAGATTGTTTGCATAAAGGGTTTATATTTGTGAAGTGGCGCCACTGTCGAGGCCGATCACGACTACACTCGCCTTAATGTGAGCAACACCTGCGGTCGCACTTATCATATCGCAAATTATAACGAACATTGTGCCTTTAAACGTATAAATACTTTGGACGGCAAATGCGTACTGAGTTAAGCAGTGTTTTACTACAGGCAGGGGACAATGTTAGGATACATAAGTCACAGATTTTTTTGAAATCTAAAATACCTACTGACAGGTTAATAGTGAGCTAAGTTACCTTTGCTACTTTAAGTAAATCACGACTATTTTGCGACTTCGAAACATTTAAAATTAATAGTTTACTTTATAATCCTAACTAGATTTCCGCCCAGCGGTTTCACCCGCTGCCACACATTTTCCCGTGGTAATAGTTGGTTTCCCGCGGTAAAAAGTGGCCTATGTGTTATTCCGGGTGATACTCTACTTGTGTTCCAAATTTCATCCAAATCGGTCAAGCCGTTTGAGCGTGAAGAGGTAACAAACATACATGTGTATGTATGTTAATACACACAAACTCTCTGATTTATGATATTAAGTACGGATTCTTCACCATCAGCCCATATTCATCTTCTGCTGGTTTGAGGCTTGTTTAAATTGCACGCCACTGAGCACAATTATCGGTAAGCCTAGTTTCTTAGTTTCTTACAGCTATCCTGCAAAGATCATCCCTTCACCTAGCCTGAAGAAGCTCCATACGTTTACAATATTATGTCTTACTAATATGAAAGTCTACTGAACTTTTAGAATGAAGCTATTGTAAGGCTCCAATAGGTAGAAACACTATATTTCCCACAGGAAATAAACTGCGCAAGCCGAGACAAATATTGTTCTTGTTCGCTTTTCTATCGGTTGCGGGTCTGGTCTGGTAGCTTTACAATTCAATTTTCTACCCTATGCCGGTTATCGGCACAGACAAGTCAGTTTACAGAATGTCCGCTATACTTTTTCATAAGAAATATATGAGTAAAGTAACTTTAGATAAAGGTAAAGTGTCTTGGGTTCAACGTTTGTAAGTTTATCTGGAATAAAATCGTGCTAGTGCAAAAATACTATGAATTTATACAGATCCTAAGAATTTGGCAGAATTCCTTATTCTGCCTTATAACTGCAACATTTTACACATATAGCCATATTAATGGAAAAGAAATTCCACCGTAAAAGGAAGTAGTATAAAAAAAAACTTTTTGGCACGCAATTATGTTTACACATTCGCGCTTTGTTTAAAAATAACATACATACAAGGGGGATGGGGTGACGGGTTGTCACCCCATCGCCTAAAATTGCAATACACATGTAAACCTAGTTATTGGCATATACCTTGTTATTGTCATATACTGTTACAATTAATTAACTATTGTGTAAAGACGACTGTAAGCTTCCCAAATAAAATAAAATAACCCTTGAGTCTCTAAAGTCGCCTCTTACGACATCCACGGAAAATAAATGCGGTGATACTATTCTAAGCCGGCATCACACGGCACCATATATAACCATAATGTGTAAGAAAATAAAGACTTAAATTTTACCAGTCTCAGCTGGCATTCTTCAAGCTCAGTCTGCGAACGTAGCCGACGTCTAGCCAAGACACATTTAATCAAAATTTATCCGGTAATACTTCAGCACCACAGCCTCTCTCTGTTCCCTATAAGGCTACTCGCTCCGCATCCGAGATGGTATCTCACCAACTCTGAAGCATAAAACTAACATTTGAGGAACTTGAAACTCCAACCATAACAGAGTTGAAAGTTTGAGCCCCGCAAATCCCGACCTCAGATCAGAAGTAAAACCAGTACCAACGTAATACTTAAAGCTTTCGTAGGTAAGGAAGTAGTACCTCGATAAAGGTACCTAGTTGATTTACTGCCTGAACTGATCATAGACGACATGGTAGTTTTTACTTTACAACAGACACATTGAGTGCAAAATCTTTTAGAGCTTTGATATTCCATTTTATACGTACTACGGCAAAGCCAGTAATGGCTGACTGAAAGTCATAAAATCTTTTTTTAAAGTTATGTTTGTCAAACACCTTACCTAAGAATAATACTTGTTAGATTACTGTGTGCTACGATGAAAATAAATCAGAAAAGAAAATCGTTCGCCATAATACGAGTATCTTTATTCCGTCACACGACTAAGACCGATCGGTAAATTCGATAGTTCTCGCTACGGTCGCGATACTAATTTTAGACAAGTCTATGTGCCGCCGCGAATCAGCGCGTCAGGCTGAAAAATGTGCTGAAAACTGCGCTTCAGTGGATTGGACACATCAACAGCAACTGTCGCATGGAAATAGGACGTTCCATATGAAGCGCATTCTAATTATTTTTAGTAGCAAGGAAGATTACGCTTTTAACCCGAGGCCTAGCTAAATGCTCCACGTTAGTAGCGAGGTAGTGTGAAATTTTAGTTCCAACTAGTTCTCAAGTCAATCAAACGTTATACGACATTTAGCTGCGTATAAACAGTTTTAAAACCACTGAAATCAACCGGTTAAGATATGCATTAATATTACTAAACTACAATTAAGTTTAAAAAAATAAAAAATATCTTTTCCAAATTGAATAGCCCGTACGTAAACAATAGTGTAATGCATGAAACTGAGTCACTAAGTTAATTTAAGACGTCGTGTTTAAGTGTCATCCATATTGTTACGGGCGTCATGGCCTTTCGAGGGCGTTTTCTAGGGAGCGGTGTCTATAATGCCCATGGCCGTACTATCTTTTATATTCTTGTACTAATGGACTTGGAAAGGCTATTATAATTCTATTATTAACGTAGCATTATCTTGCAGAGCTAGTTGCTACTATAACAATTGTATTTTTGGGGCTAATAAGGTGACTGAATCAGTAGTCTAGTCTCAGTAATAATAAAAATAAAAATTCAAAGCAGTAGGTGGAAAGTCTGCTGGGCAGTATGTATATGCAACAGCCTCACTACCATGTACAATTACTATTCCTTTTGTAAATAATTTAATTTAATTAATAATACTCAAATAGTTTCAACACCATGCTTTGTCTCTCAGAATCTCAGATACCAAGCTTTCAGAGGATGTTACACTTTGTGTTGTTGTTTCTTGATGGAACTCCATATTCTAGGTAAATTAAAAACTTTTTACACTAGTTCCACTTATACATTTTAAAAATAAAAATATTAAGCGACTGGTTTCGTTTTACAACATCATCAGGCAGTAATATTTAAAAATGAAAACAATATAAAATGAAAGTTTATCCGTAGTACAAAAATTGAATGTTTTAAATGACTAAACATGTTTGTCTGCGTCACCAATACTTAATTAATTTTATCTTACTTATAGTACAATTTACGTTATAAATATTTAATAATAATTATAATATTATATATTAGTGGAACTAATGTAAAAAGTTTTTAATTTACCTACAAGTTGAAGCTTACATTTTAAAACGCCGATTTCCGTCTAATCTAGATTTTGTTATTGTTACTATTTCGTCGGCTGAGAATACGTTTGTGCCATACACCTTTTACTTTGTTTCGGGTATGAGCGAAATTAAACAAACTATTTAATTGCATAGAAAGTGGAAGTTAATGGTTTACATAAACTTACTTGTCAATAAGGTACATAAGAGTACTCATATTTTTAACATATTAGGCCCAGTAAAATTATGTTAAATAGTGTTTTTTTAGCATTTTTTCATTGCTATATCCATTTTCGATTAATGATTGCTAAATATCAAATGTATGATATGACACAATTACTCGGATAAAGCACAAAATATTCAATTAATTTTAAATGAATGGGTTCGATGAGACACAAAGTAAACATTTATAACATACCTGAATTACTAAATTAATAAAAATAATTTTTCATAACCACACACCCGTGTTCTCCAAAGCACACACGCAGGAGAAACATAGTCGGTCCCGGCTTTAGACAACCATGTCAGAGGTCTACTAGAAGTAGGTGGTTGAAAAATTCTGAGACCGGGGTTCATCGGGTTGTTGGACGACTTGATGTCCCACACGAAAAGAAGAAGAAGAATCATAGTTATTGACAAAATATACACGCTTCATGCTTTTCGTTTCGCCAAAATATTTGAAATTAATAAAATAATTATTATAGTTTATATTCTGTTGCCGTTAATAACGTGAAAAGTATGATATGTTTAAATGCTAGTTATGTTTTTTTTATGATCTTGTTATGATCAAGCAAGATTTTTGATACTTTTTTATGTTTGAAATTTATTTACATTCTAAACAAAAACATGCTTAGCTGGTATTTTTCAAGTAATAAACAAATTCACATTCACAGGTGAGAAATGCAAAATTGTGCGGATTCATGTGGTATTTTTTTAAGTATCTCCATTCTCTTTCTCCAAACTGCTTTTATTGCAATTCAATTATCGATTAAGATTCGAAAGAAGATCGTTTAGTCAGATTTTTTATATTAATGAAGATAAACGCAACGAGGAATAAATTTTGGTTCCCTTAAATATTCACCCGGGTAGTATATGTGATTGATTATAAGGATATGGCACAAAATAGTACGCGTAATGTCGTTTGACACATGGTTTCCTTGGGGTTTAGTATACGTTTGTGCTACATCCGGACATAGCACAACATTATGATAACAACTTATTTTACAGCACGGATATAGCACAAAATCAAAATTATTTTCTTAGTATAAAATAGGTATATTTAAAATTCGATTTGTGCTAAATATCTATTGTAATCTGTATTATTAAGTTACTCCAAAAAGCACATTTCTTAAAAATGGATATGGCACAAACGTATTCTCACCCGACGATTTACTCTGTGGTTTGACCTGAAAATCAAACGAGCCCGTCAATCCGTCTGCTGTCAAACATTTCAACTCTATCGTCGGAATTGATGTGACCGATGTGACTCACAATCACAACAGCTAAACCACGCGGCCCTGTTTTGACATGTTCGATATACATGTTTACATTTTCATGACATAATAGAATAGACTACAAAATATAAAAAGAACGTTACTAATTCATTATTTCCTCGTTACATAGTAGGTACTTTTTTAATATTCTGTGGTTACATTCAACTCGCTCCCGGTTAACAACTAGTTCTTTTATATTAATTTGTATTTTGTTTGTATTCTAATACAGACGTGGGGTAAATTGTCTACATCAATGATGTTGGAAGCAGTTTTAAAGATATAGTTGTATTTATTTTATTATAAATTTCAATAGTAACAACAGCAAACACAACAAACTACTCGTACCTACTCAAAAACTAGTGAAAAGAGCAATTAAAAGTTTACGCAGATAGAGATAATTTCATTTAAGTTACCGACTATTGATTCCATCCGAGTAGAAAGTTGGTTATTTTCGCCAAAAGTTTACGATGTTATGAAACAAAATATTATATTTTAAAATGAAATATATACGTTTACAGTCATTATATATTCAGTTTCCATCGATAAGATTAAAAGTGGATAACTGAGATAGCCGGAATGGGTGTTGTGAGTCACATACAAACGCTACTATTTTGACAGCTTTGATTTACAATGTTTTGTGTTGTAGCCACAGACCAAAGAACTAGCGGGTAGGGGTCAAAGAAAGAACAACACCAACACGTGATGTTTGGGTGCTCTGTGGTTGTACTGATTTGTTTGGGTTTACTGCGGAACGGACGAAATTTTCATAGAGTTATCGGCAGGGGTTATCGTAAAAAATGAACAAAAAATTAATGAAGAATATTGTGAAACAATATGATTTTACTGTACGTATCTGCTAAACTATCACTCTTCTCACATAACGCTGCGTTTCTGCTTGGTAAATGTTCAGTCTTTTGCTGAACTTAGGCTAGGCAGGCTTCCCCTATTAACCTTTAATAAATCTCACAGTCGACAGTTTCATTGCAGTCTTGTCCTTCAAAACGGAGGTTATTGGTTATCGCAAGTAAAAGTCTAGTACTCCATTTCAAAAGTCATAATATCGATACTAGGCTTGGGCGACGATATTGCTAGCTATAGATTTCTTTACAAAACATAAATATACTATTTCTCTAAAGAAAATGACCGATACTGATAATCTAAGATTATTCTAATCCTCTCAGTAAACAACTAAGCAGTTGCCCGCAAGAAGCAGGAAATCAGGGGATCACCAATTTTGTACTCAAATAAAAATATTTTGAGTAAGTTGCTGGAGAAAAGTTGATAATCTCGATCTAAGTTTTAAGATGACCATTGTGTTTGATAATATTACACTATTCATACGAATCATTTCCTCGCTTTTATATCATTCTTGAACCACTATTATAGACAGCTAGCTAGTCAGAACTCATCAACAGTATTGCAGCTCGCAGCTATACTACAAGGCGCGCCCGCCCACTCCAACCGCTAATGAAATTGGGTATTAATTAAAATGTTATTACTTGCTTGCTTAGTAGATCAGTGTAATCTGGACTGAATAGATGTGCGTGTTCAAATATTAAACTTTGTTCGGATTAGGGAAATTTGAATAATGAAAAAAGCATGCATGGGTGTAACTGTGGGTCAAAAATTTGGGAAACTTTTATATTGATTCTTTCCTGTGTCTCATATAAAGGTTGTAAGGGACAGTCCTCTGAATACTGTAATCAGGGTGCATTTAAACTAAGAAACTGAACGTCCCAAAAAATATATTCAGGAAACGTTTCTTTTTGACTTTCTATAGTAAATGCAAACAGCTTATTGTGATTTTGTATGGGAGGGAGGTCGTATCTTTTGTCGTTTCTGGACATTTCTAGGAGAAAGTTGATGGGTTTCATGGTATGTATGTATGCACCCTATCTGTATTCGGAGGGCTGTGTTTTGCACCGCGTATAGTGCAGGATTATTGTACGGCAGGTACCATTAGAGACGCCTCGCGTTACTCAGTCAAGGGAACGAAATTAGGTTCTCCATACAATTGTTAAGAATAATCAGCATAGTCTGGGTAGGTGCTGCTAAAAGTACCTATTACTATTAGTTCCGAATATAGAGTTAAAAGGGTAAGGCCGTGAATAGTATTTATTTCCGGAACATGAGTCAATCCGCCCCGTGCCTCAAGGTGAGGTGTCCCATTAAAAGAGGGGTAGGTCGAGTAATAGGTTAAAGATTCCCCTTATCATTAAAAGAAGAGTAAGTAGACTACTATAGTTACTCCATTGTATCATCAGCGAACCGATTACATCCACTGCTATGTGTTTTCCTATGGGAATAAGGCATTTTTCTGAGGTAAAAAGTAGCCTATACTCAAGAATAATATATATTTTAAACTGTTAAAGAATTTCAATAACCAATCTATACTTTCGAAGATTATCGATTGCATATACTTAACTTGTCAATCCAGCTGTCAAGCATGGTGAGTATGGCAATACCCCGCGATAGAGGGGGCCCATGTCCAGCAGTGGACTATTGTAGCTAATAATAGCATGCAGGAAATTGGCAGGTACCTGGTATATAGGGTAAAATTTCTAGTGACTGATAACGAAATCTCGAGACGAGCAGGTCGAAATACGAAAAAATATTTTGACTTCCCATACAAAATTGCCTTAACTTAACGTATGTTCCTTGGGGAAAGTTGTTCCTTTACACCAGCCAAACTTGATATTTCGCTATCGGTCACTAGTAAAATTTCACCTCATATAGATACTTATCGTTATTATATCGTCAATTTAAAATACATCAAAACACAATAACATTTTCTAAGAACTCGTTAAAGAACTATACTAAAATATTTCAAACCGCGAAGTGCAATAACCGTAAACATAAACAACCGAAAAGTGTTCAAACGAATGTAAATAAAGATCATTCTACATCTCATCCATCATCACTGTATGGATGAGATGATACTATATTTAAAACTAGCTGGTACCCGCGAACTTCGCTTCGTGGAGTAACTGATAAAAACTATTTCCACATGAGCACTTTTTAAATTTATATGCTTTGGCAAGACAATGTCTATAAAGCTAATAAGCTGTTTCTGAAACAGCATTCCTTGAACTGCAGTTCATTAGATCGTTCTTCCACCCATTCCAAAGAACAAGGCATTTCTGCATCTCTATAAATTAGCTTCCGCTGAATACCGCATAATGATTCTAGGTTCTTAAGTTTTTTAAAAATACTTTGTTGCACATCGTGCAAAAGGCGGGCCTAATGCCACGCGGCATTTTCCAGCGGCCAACCAGAGGGTAAACCGAGAGACAACGAAAAAATAACAGCAGAAGCGGCCTTCACGCTGAATAACTTTAGATGCAGACCAATTCCCGTCTCTTATATAGTTAGGTCAGTTACCCTGGATGTATATGTGCTTGCAGAAGCGGCCTATCATGCTAAAAAGCTTTTGCTATGTAGATATTTTCGTATCTCCCACAGTTAAGCGGGGTCCTGGTAGTTTACTTCAGGTACTCCAGATCCTAAATGTTATGTACTAGCAGAAGCAAGCAATCATACTGAACAACTTTTGTTATGGAACCATTTTCGTGTCTCTTATAGTTTATTTGGGGTCCTGGTGGTGGTCTGGTACATCAGGTACTCTAGACCCTCGAGTGCCGACAAAGTAACCAATGTCGTTTCTTAACCCATCATCTATGTCTATTGTGACACTTTTTAGACCATGGTACATATCCCCTGATTTAATTGGATTTCCTTGGGAATGAGAAAATTTCTCGCGGTAAAAATAAAATAATAATAAAAAGTTGTCTTTGTCCTATCTCAATGTATTAGCTATGGTTATGCAAGATTTCATCAAAATTTGTTTAGTGGTTTGGCATGAAAGCGCAGCAGACAGACAGAGTTACTTTCAAATATACATTATTAGTATGGATATAGATAGTATGGATGTAACACTGACCTACATATACAATATTTTTTTACTATAATTAGATCTATTCTCTTTGTAGCTGAGTGGTGCCGGCTTAGAATAGCATCATCCTATTTATACCCGTGCGTGTCGGAACAGACGACTAAGGGATAAATCCAGGGAATGGGCGGCGCGTTCTCAGTGAATGTCTTCAATACCTTGCAGTTGCACTGCGCTCGCCAAGCGCAAGCTCGGTAAGCGTGGTGTTTGGTGCGGCAAACACCCCCCAATAGGGTCCATGTCCAGCAGTCGACTGTTGTGTTGTTGTAGATCTATTTCTATATTACGACTCCTGTGTTTAATATCAATATTATTTTCAGTTTTAGCCACAACAGTCCACTGCTGGACACGGGTCTCATTCTATTGGGGGATTTTGCTTTACTCACCACGCTTGGCACGCGGAAGTTCAAAAATAAAAATCGTGGAAACACTTTTTAGTTTTCCGTACCCAATGGGTCAAGACTGGTCCTTATTACTGAGACTTCGATGTCTGTCTGGTCCGTCCGTCTGTATCTCATAAACTGTAATGGTTAGAGATGAAATTTTCGCAGAAGTCATGTTTCTGTTGCCACATATAACAAACGTGATTTATATGCAATTTTTTATACATAACGGTACGGGACCCTTCGTGCGCGTTTCCGACGCGTACTTGGTCTTTTTTTAATAGGTACAAGGCAAGTTTTTGTGATTCCCACTTTACCTTTTGAACTTACATTTAAACATGGCATAAAACTGTCATAGCTATAACAGACAGTAAAATCTGTCGTCGTCGGCGACAGTCAGTCAGTGCAAAAACCACTTAATGATTCCGATTCTGCGGAACCATTTCCTTAGCTAATCTTTAGGTACATTTCTTAAACATGCAAAAGAAAGGAGATAAGAGAGATGAGAAACTCGTAATGGCAAAAGTCGCAGGTTCAAATCCTGCCCGAGCTTGAAAAATTTTCAAGTATTCAAAAAAAAAATCTGAAATATATATTTTTTCAGATTTTGTTTCTATCCTTAGTTAGAAGTTCTACTTACAGATTTTGATTATATCTGTAAGGTGGCGTTTGATTTATTTATTTTCTGACAAAAAATGTGTAATATAAGGAATCAAACGTAATTTTAGGAAAATATACATAAAAAAAATATGTGAAATAACTGAAATTTTGCTAAGGAAGTATCCTTTCTGAATCGGTTCAGTATCTATCTACCTACCCTTGTCTAACCCTTTAGGTTATGTATTGTGGTTATGAGGCCGACTACCCTTGGTCAACCCTTAGGGTCAGCTCTCACCACGATGCGACGTGAAGATGCATTTAAGAGCGTTTGGGTATTTCATACTTATATTTTTTTATATTTTCATATTTGGACTTTCAAATAATTTCTGGATAGTTTTCGGAATAACATCACATTTGGAAAGTTTTTTTTCTGTAAGCCTAAATCTTTTATATTCACTAGGCTATTATGTGTAACTAAAATACATTTTATCGAAACCAGAGTTCTGGTATGCCCTATATTTTCCAGTTCAATGTGGAACTTCAGAGCACTACATTACATAGTATACAACAATATCACTTTCCGTATCTGTCTGTCGCTGTTGGCTTAAATCTTTGAACATATAACACTGCAAGGACCTATCAGCATGTATTGCTGCCTGTCCTATAAATAATAAATAAATATTCAAAACTACGCAACAGACTTTAATGCGGTTTTATGTATAATACTTGACGAGAAAAGGTCTTATTCCTACAAGAAAACCGTTAGCAGCGGGTGACACCACTAAACGGGGCGCAATGTAAAATATAAAGACGTTGATTTCGAAATGACAAAGGTAAGATGACAAACAGAGATAAGGCCACGATAATGTAAATAGAGTTGTGGCTCCGAACCCGAAGTGTGTACCTAGATATGTAAACAAAACAGCAAACATTACCGGACTGACCAGTAACCACAACCTGTTATGACCTTAAATACCATCAGGCCTCCCGCAGTTTGCAGATTAACCAATAGCTTAGTCTGAGCTTAGGTAGGTACGTATAGTAGAGGATCAGATCTAAGCCAAATCTGAATGTTCCTGCCTCTGTGTGACTGTGATCTAATGATCTGTAACTTGGGCTCTCAAGTTTTGTTTTTAATGTTCTACAGAGAGACTGAGAAAACGAAATGCGAGTATACCCACTTATCCAAAAGCCTTAAAGGCAGACGCAACTGCCTCCGTAATCCGATCAATCTGAATCAAATGCCAAAGAAAGAGCGAAACTAATATTCCGGTTGCCAAATTTTGCGGGATTGTGCAGTGGTAGGTTTTATGATTGTAGTAGAAATTAAAATAATTGAACACGTCTTTCAGCATTTACAAAATACTAAATGTTTAACCCGTATAGGGAGGGGAATTAATTGGACGCTATGCAGAGGACTTACCACTACACAACAACGCCACAATATTTGGCACTCCGTAGATTACTTTCGTTTTTTTTTCTTGGATTACCGTGGTGTGAGCGTTAGTCTCTGAATCCGGAGGTACGTCCCTGGTTCGATTCTCCGGATTGGAGAATGCAATATGGTGAGATCGTTCCCAGTTTGGTTACGATATCGCACGTTGAACCACCCGAAGTCCTCGCTGTTCGTCGCTTCCGCCATAGGTCCCGGTTGTTGTCTAAGACTCCTTAAATTGCGGTCATTACACAACCACGACAAAGGTCTACTTTGTTACCTAGAAGCATCTAGAAGGGAATTTAAAAACTTTGGACACCATGATTCATCGGGTCGTTTGTCGACACGGTGTCACGATATAAATGAAGAAGCATTCCAACATACACGACAACGAAACATGTAGGCGTGGCATGGCTGGACTGGTCGAGAAATGCAGACACCAAATTTATACGCAGAAGTCTCGATCACCAGCTCCAACTAAAGTCGTAATCTTACAGTCGAAAAATATGCTGAACTTCCGATTCGGCGTCATTTTAAAAATAATTATATACCTGCATACTCGGGAAATGGAAAATCCAACAAATAAGCAGCCTAATCAGGCCTGTGTCACTCCGCGTGTAGGTATTGAAAACATACCTCCAGGCGCCGGCCACTGCGAAAGGGCTAATCTAGCGGGCTGCCGCAAGCGAAAGAAGTCACACGCATGCGCTATTTGTTCAACTTTCTCGTCAATTTTTTGCAAGATGGACAGACGAAAACATACATACATACATACATACATATATCACGCCTATAATCCCTTGCGGGGTAGGCAGAGCGTAAACGACCGCTAAAAACGGACATTTACGCCACGTCTGACAAACATTTTAGGGTCATTCAGAAAATTGTGAATCACCATAGTGACAGGTTGTCAGCCCATCGCCTAAATTTGTTCGTCGTCGCCTTTTACGACACCCACGGGAAAAAAATTAGTATACATTATAATATTATTATTATTAATATACATTTTATTATTATTATGTTGGTATTCTTTTCGGATTTCGGGCCCACAGGGACCCGTTCCTTTGAGGCATGTGTGGGGCCAAAGCCAACAGCACAGAGGCCTTTTTTATACCAAATAATGTGTTGTGATGTGTACATCAAGCGGATACTTACTCTGTCTGCACTATAGAAGTACTCGTACACCCAGAGCCAGCACCCGCCTGATGCAAGGACTATTGCAGGTTTATTACTTCATTGAATTAAATCTTCGGCAATAATCGTAAAGCATATACAATTATTCTGCTAGGTCTTAGACTACATGAACGTATTCGTCGCTGCCTGCTGCGTGCCCGCCAAAAGTAGGAGTAAACGCTCGTGTTGTGCGCTAGATGGCGTAAGTAGTTTCTCGTAGTAAGCAACCCTAGACCGCGGCTCATATTCCCTCAAAAAAATATTTGGCAGGTATGCAAATGAACACGTGGTTGACTGGAACGCGAGCTAAATTAAATCATATTGTCTATCAGATTGAGTACATATTTCTTTGAAAACCATTGCGAAGTAAAGCTTCTGTAACGCTAGTTACTAGTTATTATTCTGTGGCCTAATATTGAATTTTGATTGGCAAATACATTACCGAATCGTGTAATGGACCCGCCGAATGGCGAATCGTTCCATGATTGAAACCTCAATTTTGCATCAAAAATGGATGTAGCAAAACGACAGCAGTCACTGAAATGCGTAGTGCAATTGAATTTACCATAGTTCTGTTTTCAAAACAGCAGTTTCCCTCTAAACAACAACTTATTTAGAAAAATAATCAAATATGCATTTAATGACTACCTTTTTAGCCCAATCTTACATAGGAAGTGTTCTTAAAAAACTGTAAATTTATGAAGAATAACCTTGATCAAACAGTTTTCTCTTTTTTTATTAATTTCCGAGAATCTTGGTTAAATGTTATGTCATGAGAGTCAAGAATTCTATAAGAGGGCGATTCTCTGTAAGATTGTAAAGTGGCTGTCCAGACAAGTTTTGATTAAATAGATGGTTTAAAAAAAATAACAATCCTTCTAATCATTAGTAAAACATGCACACTTTATAGCACAGTAGTATTTAGGACGGTAACAATTTTATATTTTAAACTAAAAATTGTCAAAGCCCCAAAAAGACAGTCCCCTGGCTGTCTCATTTGCAGAATACCCGTATAAAGGTACTAATTATAAAGAATTCATAAACACTGCATACATTTGGTAACTATTATCTTAAAATAGAATAATGTAAAAACATTTTTTCATTAGACATGAGATCATTACATATTTCTATTAATTAAATACTGTAATGTGAATGTTGTCCGGTGATTTTTTAAACAGTCCCCTGCCAAAAATTTAAAGCTCCAAAAAAAGAAGAATGTATTGTTTTCAAATGAATTTTGTCGTGAAACAAAACGCTATCAGTGTGTAGTTAGACACAGTCCCGGCAAAAGCGAAGCGACACCATTTCTTTCAGTGCCAGAGCGTCATAAGTGGCGTGAGTGAGTGTTTGAGTCGGCACCACCAACAGTCCTCTGGTAAGTGATTTTACTGGCGTTTATTAGTGGAATCACATAATTCCTATGTATCATTTCTATGATCCTGGTTTCTATTCATTAGTAGCTTCGTAAGGAATTCTTTTTCCGATGTTTTGTAAATAATCCACCATAACACCAAAAAAAACAGTCCCCTGACGACAGTCCCCTGTCTGGCAATAGGGCAGGGGACTGTTCTACACGTCAGAGGACTGTTGATTTTTCATAATTCCCGAGAGGAGGAATCGTTACAGAAAAGGAGATAAGCAGAGCGATTAAGATATCATACATACATCAGCCTATTGCAGTCCACTGGTCGACGTAGGCCTCCTCCAGGGTACGCCATAGGGCACGATGTCTCGTTTTCGCCTTCCAGTCGCTACCAGCCGTCTTTTTTAAGGCATTGGTCCATCTGGCGTGGCCTCCATTCGAGAACCCGCTTACACCACTGCATGTGAGTTCACGACAAATTTGACCAGCTCACTGCCACTACAGCTTGCTACACTTCCAGGCAATGTCAGGTACTTTAGCCTTCTGGCGAATAATCTCATTCCGTACTTTATTCAGTAGCGAGATCCCGAGCATACACCTTTCCATAGCTCTCTGAGGGACAGTAGCCGGTGGGCCAGTTTTACTATCAGGTTCCACGTCTCGGCTCCGTAGGTCATGACTGGTAAGACGCACTGATCGAACACTTTGGTCTTGAGGCATTGTGGCTAATGTGATTCCAGAATACGATGCAACTTCCTAAATGCTGCCCAGACCAGCTGTACTCTTCCGGTGATTTCAGCCTCAGAGTTGTCTCTGCCCAGCTGCAAAGTTTTCCCACACACCTTTGACGGAGACCGGCTCGGGGATGATGTGTTGATTGAACATGACTTTAAGCTTGTCCAAGTTTATTCCGAGTACAACACGTCTCGGGGCGGCGTTGAGACTGGTCAGCATTTTATGCAGATCCTGCAGCAATTCAGCCATTATAACTATATCGTCGGCAAAGCGGAGATGTGTGAGGTATTCGCCGTTGATGTTGATGCCTAGTCCATCCCACTGCAGAGTCTGGAAGATATCCTCCAGCGCATTTGTCGAGAGTTCCAGGGATATGACGTCTTAAACCTCGGAGTAGTTGAATGGATCCTGTTTTGTGGTTTTGTACTTGCACGGACTTCGTTGCCATTTAATAGAGGCTTCTCAACATCGCCACATCTCGCCAATCCACTTGGTACCGCTGCAAGGACTCCAAAATAGCACAGGTTTCAAAATATCTTTCAGTCTATAAGCGAAGGAGTTTGTGCTAGTACCATCTTTAACGCGCGTAGGCAGTGCATTGTACACACTTGGACAACTCGAAGCAATTTTCGCGCCTTTGCCAGTCTACACCGCGGTGCTTACAAAAGGAAGCGATTTCGGGTGTTGAAGTTATGACTGTCCCTGAGTGTTGGGAACGCAGTGAAGGTTTGTCTTACCAATATTTCAAGAACAGACATTATTCCAAGAACCTCTGAGCATGATGGTGATAACATTATCGGCTACTATTCGTATGGCACGTTTTAAAAGGTTATATGCTCGATCACGATTTGCGGCTGTACCCCATAGATCCACACCATATGCAAGAATCGTGTGGAAATATCCATAATATGCCTTTTTGAGATTGTCGGTTGTCAGGGAGTGACGGAATCTGGATAGCGCGAAACATGCAGATGATAACCTGTCACACAAGCCATCTATGTGGGCTGACCATGTTAGACCGGAATCAATTGTGAATCCTAGATACTTTATTGACCTAGGGAACTGTAGTATTTATCTAAACGTCAAGGTTATGCATATTTGATTTGCGCAGTTGGAAGTGCAATATGTTGGTTTGTTGCACCTTTGTTGACATTTAAAGCCATGCCATTAACAGTAAACTAATTGGATATTGGTAAACTATCGGTGGTTGGACCCCAGGTTTGATCAGAAAGCGACCTTCACGAAGTGTTTTTAGCTTATATCTTTAGAAGTACATATTATTGTACGAGCGTGCGAATTTAAGCACTAAAATAATAAATAATTCATACTATAAATATGACTATATTGTTTTTAAAACAGTCCCCTGCCGCACCCAACAGTCCCCTGGCACGTTTTTTTAAATAATCACAATTATCTCAGAAATTAGGCATTAATTCAACCGCACCTCTTATGTATCGAAAGTTACAGCTAATTTCCTAAGTAATAAAACAGATTTTTTTTAAAAATGTTATAAAAAATTGTCTGGACAGCCTTTGTATGAGGCCATGATGAGTTTACAGAGAATCGCCCAAGAATATGAGGAGAAAAATTACATGATTTTATCAGCCGCTGCTGACGTGGCATAAATAACATGGCCAATGACATCATGTTACTATTATTGGGGTTTTATTTTAAAGATATAAGATGTATGTTACTGTTTATTATTATAATGATCTTCATGTTAGTGGAGAAATAAAAGTTAGTCTACACTAATATTATAAAGAGGAAAGATTTGATTGTTTGTTTGTTTGTTTGCATCGAATAGGCTCCGAAACTACTGGAACGATTTTAAAAATTCTTTCACCATTAGAATCCTACATTATTCCTGATGAACATAGGCTATATTTAATACGTGAAAAAAATAGGGATCCACGTGAAAATTTCGATAATGTAACCCAAAGTGTGAAAAATTTACCAAAAAAATATCTTATATCGCGTACGCTGTGGAAATTATTGACAATAGAGCAAAGTGATGTACTACAGTTTTATAGGGGACATCAATATCTATAATAATGTCCGCGATACCATATGTCTAACTATTACAGTTATGCCAGAATAACTACTTTTTCATTTAAAAATTTACCAACTACGCCACATTATTCGTACCAGTGTAATGATTACATTTAATCATTACTGTATTAAAGGGTGTCAGGGATAGCACTCAGAATACTAATAGGGTACATGCAGACCATGAAACTGAACAACTTTCCCCTAGGTACATATTTCAGGCAACGTAAAATAACTGACTTCCCATAGTGAATGCAGTCAGCTGATAGTGATTTTGTAAAGAAGGTCATTTTTTGGCGTTTCCTGACATATGTTTCTAGGGGAAAGTTGTCCAGTTTTATGATTCATGCACCCTATCAGTATTCGAAGGGCTGTCCCTTACTCGGTATAAAAAGACGACAAAAAACATTAAATAATGCATTAAAAAAATCTACACTAAAATAATACATACATACACATATCACGCCTATTATATCTTGCGGGGTAGGCAGAGAGGAAGTACCTTACTAACTCAGTAACAACACACTTCTACTGTGAACCCTCCTCACTTGGTTAAGGCCCGTGGGGAGGGAGATATACCTCTGAAAGGAGAGAACATTCATACATACACATATCACACCTATAATCCCTTGCGGGTTAGGCAGAGCGTAAACGGCCGCAAAAACGGACATTTACGCCACGTCTGACATGTGTTTGAGGGTCATTCGGAAAATTGTGTACCGCCATAGTGACAGGTTGTAAGCCCATCGCCTAAAATTGCAATACACACCCTCAAGTCCCTTAGTCGCCTCCTACGACTCCCACGGGAAAGAAATCGGGTGATGCTATTCTAAGCCGGCATCACACTAAAATAATAATTATATAATCTACACTAATATTAGAAACAGGATTTTATTTATTGTTTGTTTGAATTGAATAGGCTCCGAAACTACTAAAAATATTAAAAAAATATTTTACTGTTAATTGAAATTGAAATTCTTTATTCAATGTAGGATAGTATTATCACTTATTGACGTCATGAACCGTCATTCTAAAAAAATTAATTTGTATCCACAATTTTCTTTTTTTTTTATTACAATTTTGTTATGACCTAATAAAAAACCGGCTCGGGCGGGATAAAAAAATAAAAATATAGGCACTGCCATGGGGCTGGCCAGGTTAATCACAGGCATGTAACTTTACGCCACCACCATCTGAAAACGATATTTGTTTCAAATTGAAGTCAAGATTTTTAGAATCCTACTTTATCCCTGATGAACATAGGCTATATTACATACATACATACATAAATCACGCCTATATCCCTTACGGGGCAGGTAGAGCGTTAACGGCCGTAAAACGGATATTAACACCACGTAGGCTATATTAAACTGTCTTATTCCCGGGGGGAAATTGTTAGCGGCGGGTGAAACCGCTGGGTGGGCTGCTACTTATAATATAAAACTATAATATTTTTTACCAAAGCCAGGAATTAACAAAGCTCTTGCATTTTTTTTTATGAAATATGTCGCTGCTTAGCTTTTGGATGAGTGCTGTTTTTTCCAGTACAATGCAGCAGTCAATCATATATTTTTTTCAAACCCTTGATTTTTAAACCTCTAAAATTCGTGTATATCAGTTTTCTTTTTTTGCCTTACCAAATTTTCAAGAGCAGACATGAGCAGTTACTCTGCAAAATGCATGACTGGTTTTTTTATTATTATTGCAACACATACTTATTTGAATGACCCTCATATGTTTGTTAGATGTGGTGTGTATGTCAATTTTTATGGCCATTTTTGCTCTGCCTACTCGTTAAGGGATTATAGTCGTGATATGTGTGTTTGTATATAAAATAAAGTCACTTCCCCTGGCCTGGTGTCCCTATGTATGCTGCAATCTTAAAAACTTTAAAAACACTTTTTATAGATAAATTACAAGTGATTCAAGAGGACTGTTTATATGTATTATTTATGTTGGGAAATAATAATTACTGAGATAACATTGGTCAATATCATTTTATTTAAAAATATGACTAATACAACAACGGAAGAAGATATAGGTCAAAATGAAACTTATCAGAATGTTTTTTCATAAATAATAAATTGCTTTACAATCTAATGACTAATCACTAAATTGCCAAGTGGTGACCACAAACATATGACTGTTTCTTTATATAATATGAATTTCATTGTTTATACTTATTACCAAAGATCAGATGTTAATTGGTAATAGCAATAACTATTTTATTGTTGATCGGCTAGTGTGGTTTTATGTACATAGGAAAATCTACTAATACATAATGAAATTTTAAGAAATATTAACATAAAGCCTTTACATAACTGATTTCATGATGTAAGTAAATAGTTTTGCAATGTCTCTTGCATATTTTTATCATATCTAATCTAAACATTGAAAGATATTTTTAGTATGTAAGTTGATTTTTCCATTTATTATAACATCTTTGTTCCCTAGGTTAGCTGTAATATTCACTTTTGAGCAGTGCTTGTTATGTCCATTTTAGTTTTGTCTTTCAACTATGCTATTCATCATAAAATTAATTACTTACCTTGGGCACTTTAGCATGACTACCGGTCCTCACATCACGGATGGTGGCAATGTCCAGCAGTTCCACCTCCATATTCTGGTCCGTCCAATACATGAAGTACCCCTTAGGGTCCACCCGCAGGGTCACCGGGACCCCGCCACCGGAGTCCTACCACCAAAAAACACAAATAAATTTTTGTATGTTGGTCACAGAGCAACATGCGATCTACAAACATTTGGACGACCTGGACATTTTTAGTGTAATTCACTTGTTATTATAAAATATAAAAGGGTCAAACTGACCTCATCCCATTTAATAAACTTCTCTCCTTCGATCAGGGCCGTTGGCACCTCGATCGGCTTCAAGCTCACGTTGGCAGACTTTCCCGGAGTCGCCATCGCGAATAATAAACACAATTATGCGGAAACAATAACACTAGCGAAGATAAAATCCGTCATCTTCCTCCCAAAGCACAAATCTATCTACGAAATCTATCGATGGTACACTGAGCGAAGGCACGGCACACGAACGCGGGCGGACCACTACACGACACCAAACCGAAAAAGACTAACATAATAAAACATTATTCATGACAAAGATACGAGACTAATTACAAAAAAACAATAATTCTCCCACATAATCTCGCCTCGACGGATCCACCAAAATTCTGACTGGACTGACTGATGAAATGAATGTCAAAATGTTTGAGAAAAATAGAGATGACTGATTGAGAAACATTTTTATCGATATCGATAGTAAGCTGGATTGGGAATCTCGCCAATCTTCAAGCATACACAACTACAGTACCGCCGTTCCAATAAATTGTATTTAATAGCTGTCATTTCCATACTAAAAGAGATGTCAACAAAGGAAAATTTACCCTCTGCCATAGTATTATCATGAACACGAATCTGACAGCTGTCAAATACGACTTATTGGCACGGCGGTACTTTACATAGATAGCGCTGAGCTTAACCACACTCTCTACTTTCCAGCGGGCCCGTTATATACAACCTGTAATTTATGCATGTGCATGTGAAGTGTTTAAATTCAGGATGAGAAAAAGGTCTAGAGCTATCAGAACAGAAAAATTCCCATTGCAGAACGCCGCAAAACAAGAAATTTCATGGGTATTTTTGACCTAACGGCTTTACTAGTCTGAACAAGATGGCACTTTGCAAATCGCCGGAATTCCGAACGATCTGTTAAGGATTTACGATTTATTAGAACGCAGACCGGATGCAGCTTAGGTCGACGCATGCACGCTGGCACGCAGCGGTTGTATACGTTGATTGCGTGCATCTCTTGCCGCTCAATGAGGCCTTTTTAAAAGTAAATAGTCGAAAGATGGTGTTGAACATCTTTGCTGGTTAGTTTGTTTCTTCTTCTTTTCGTGTAGGCCGTCTTTGACCTTATTTATTATTTATAATAGAAAACTTGATAAAGATTTTATAATAGGAGTTTAATTGAAAGTTTGGAAATAATATTTGTGGTGTACCTGATGCGCATATTTGGATTTCACTAACAACATGGGTCTGAAAAAGGAATGCAAGCAAGGTTACGAGGAAGAAAACAGTTCACTACTAGAACGCTTACTTTATTTCCTTGCGGGGCTAGTTGCGAAATCCCAAATTTTGAACGCCATCTAACGCCAATACGCCGACTATGACTACGACTGATACAGAATACGACTTTTTCGTTGTTTCTATGGGTACGTACGTACAGAAGACGGGAAGCCATATTGGGCTGTTCGCTGTAAATGGCCGAACACTTTGGAGATGGAGATATCGATATTTAATAGGGAAGTAATGATTTGTCCTAGCACTAATCTTGGGTGTTTAACGGTCCACGTTTGTGAGGCCTCTCAAATAGTCTAGTTTTAATTTATTTTATTATCGTACCTAATACAAATTCAATATGTCCTTTCTTTGTCTTAATTTATAAAATTATATGATATATCTATCCACATACTTACAATGGATAGCTTCGTCTTAGTTTGCTGGCATATAATATATATCGATGGAGTTGTTACTCTTTTTGCAAAACTGTGACTTTGAAAACACCTATTTTTTTTTACTTACTGGTGTCCGTTCAGTTGCACTACTCCGAACGTTTTTTCTGCGTAGATAGATTTTTAGATATTTAGTTCGTATAGTCTGCCGGGAGTTTTGTACTCATTAAACTTGATAATAAAACTTTTGCTTTTCCCAGCGTGGATTTACGCTTGTCTATAAAATTCAAATTGCCGTAAGAAATACCTTACTTAGCGTCCAATACGAGCAACTTTTTTAACAAATCTTCTACACTCATAAAAACAAATTTCCTAACTGACTGACTGACTAACTGACTGACTGCCTGACTGCCTGACTGACTGACTCATTCATTAACGTACAGCCAGTAAACTACATAAGCTAGAAAATTAGAAATATGAAATTTGGGCAGTAGGTTTTTTTTACTGTATAACCAATCGCTAAGAATTCCCTGAAGGGG
This sequence comes from Tuta absoluta, assembly GCA_027580185.1. NCBI lineage: Eukaryota > Metazoa > Arthropoda > Insecta > Lepidoptera > Gelechiidae > Tuta > Tuta absoluta. The sequence continues at coordinate 6,711,779 of JAQAHW010000008.1, forward strand.
TTAAAAGGATTAAAACGTTTATGTGAAAGATCGTGGTCTCTGAATCGGTTTGTTGTGGTTTTAACCACCCTATATTATGATGAAACGCTTTAGAATACGAAGTGTGTTCGAATCATCTTGTTTAAACTGCAGTGAACGCGCTCCAATCATTTATCTGTGGGTGGATACTGGATCAGTGTTGCCAGATTGGGCGATTTGTCGCCAATTGGGCTACTCGAGAGCCTCGAGCGGCGACAAGAAAACCCCAATTGGCGACCTGTCGCCGATTGGGCTATCTCCAAATTATGTTGGGCGACTAGTGGATGAGCTCCAACCAGGCACGTTAAACCTCATCCCGGGCTTTTACACTGGAGCTGTCGTGCAAGCATCATTAACAAGAACCTCCGGACATGATTTGGTTCTATTGTGCGGTTCTTGCCTTTGTGGGTGAACTGGAGGCTATTGGATCCAGATAAATCTGCTTATTGATGTGCTATCCAGCACAGGCTGAAGTTGCATACAGCTGTCCACATCCGCCATACATCCTCGAAGTTCTGCCTCTGGACCTCCTTGCAAGGAAGATGAGGCAGACACCCCGTTGGATCTGACCACCATGAGGGAGTCATTCTCCTGGTAAGTGGACTGAGAACCATGTAAGGGTTGCATTCAGCCGTTGGATGCAATTGGCCTATAATCAATATCTATGGAAGCAACTAGGAAGGCCTATGTCCAGCAATGGGCGTCTTCATGTTGGTGATCTGCTGATGCTGGTGATGTACATTACTTTTAAACGCCAAAATGTCTCATTGAAAAACAGATTCAGATGATTTGGCGACAAATAGCCCAACAAAAAATAGTTTGGGCGATTTGGGCTACTTCAGATTTTAAATCGGGCGACTACGCCTCGCTGGCATCTGGCAACCCTGTACTGGATGTGGAACAAATGTCATTTTGACACGGCGGACAACGGTTCTCTCGGCAATTTTATAAAAATATTGCCTGAAAATTTAATTTTGTTGTTTTACCTCAAATGTGTTGATTGAAATTAGTTCTTTACACGTTACTGAAAATGTCGGAATCGGAAACCACCGAGGTCACTGACCAGGAGACTAAACATGAGCACAGTCCAAGAAAACGCATCCGGCACCGAAAGAAGCAGATTTACGCTAATATTCTGAAGCAAATGGAGTTTTACTTTAGTGACGCTAACCTGATGAAGGACAGGTTCCTAGCGGATCTAGTTAAAACCGATCCCTACGTGCCTTTAGATGTGTTTCTGAAGTTTAATAAAGTTCGCGCCATGACCCAGGATATCAATGATATTGCGAAGGCTATGAAGCATTCCACATTACTAGAGCTCTCGGATGATAAACTCAAGGTAGGTTCAACTTTAGGTATACATTATATATTTTTGACTAAATCAAATAAGTTATTCTATGTTTATTTATACGTTTTGCAGGTTAAAAGAAAGAGTCCAGTTCAACCATATGACGCAGACTTAAGGACCGTGTATGTGGAATCCATACCAGTAACAGCCAGTAGAGAATGGCTGCAGAGGGTGTTTTCGGAGTACGGACCAGTCGCTTACATTTCACTGCCTAAGTTTAAGAACTCTCAAAAAATTAAGGTATGAGACTGTTCATTATTTAAATACTGATAAAAACTTTTCCTCATTAAGTAATATTACACATATCTCTCAGAAGTGATTATTTATTATGTAAAAAAGAATTCAATTCTTGTATTTATCATGCTTTTCTATCAGTAACCTTAAAAGGACTTTCATTAAGTATTTTTAAGAATAAACTGAGATCATTTATATGAATCTCATATTTAATAACATCTCTTACTCTTTCTTCAGGGTTACGGCTTCATAGAGTTCAACAAACCAGAAGATGCTCAGAAGTGCATCAGCAAGTTCACAAAGATGGGCTGCAAGCTGCCGACCTGCATGCCTCCTGAAGAGCTGTCTTCCATCAAAACCTTCACAATTGAGGAGCCACAAGATGAATCTGCAGATGTCAAGCAGGAGAAGAAGCAAGAAGAAGAATATGAACCACCTAAGAAGAAGAAAAAGAATAAAGATAAGAAAGGGAAACACTTAGAGCTGAAGTTAGAGGAGTCTGATGTTGGCAAAAAAACTGATGTACCCTCCACTCCTACTCCCACTGTAAGTAGAAATGTAAACTTGTATATTGTAGTAACAATAAACAGGATACTGTTAAAACATTCATAAAAAGCTGAGTCCTGGTGCTAATGAGTTAAGCTCAAATAATAGCCTAGGTGATTAAAAATAAATCCTATTGAGGGCACCATTCAATAAAAATAGGATTGGGTATCAAAAGAAATTGTTTCATGGCTGGTTCTAGAAATATTTACCATTATATCAATATAAGTTCATTTAATTTAAAAACAACTGTTCTTAACTGAGTGAATGTGTTTAATTAAAAATGTTACCCTAACATTTTCAGAAGGAGAATAAAAGTATTGTTGAAACTCCAATTGATGTAAGTTAAACTTTCTAGTTAAAAGTAAGATCAAGAGTACCCTAAACCGAAGAGCATGCATGAAGAGATTGATGAATGTGGAGGAGGCGAAAGTAGTATGCCAGGATCGTAGTAAGTGGAAGAAAGTAGTCTCTGCCTACCCCTCCGGGAAAGAGGCGTGATTTATGTATGTATGTATGTATGTAAACTTTCTCATTCAATACCTTATTTTAATGCTGAATTAAGTTTATTCCTATTAATTTATTGTTTAAAGATTCCTAAACAACATGTATTTCATAATTTTCAGGACCTAGAGTATTTGTTCAAAAACATATTTTTGTGATTTCAGGAAACCAAACCATCAGATGCGGAAACTCACACAGAATCAAAAGATGAAATGACAAGCCAAGATGAAGGAAAAGATGAAACGAAAAAAAGAAAAAAGAAAGCCAGGAAACGGTCTGCAAAAGAAAGGAGCAAAGCCAAAAATAACATAGGACCTAGTGATGCTTCCAAAGGTGCCCTGTGGGGGCTACAAGTATTATCTAAACCTGAATGGAAAGCACTTAGAAATAAGTATTTAAACCTTCAGAGAAAATATATGAAAGAGATCAAGAACAATATTAGGATGAAACGGCATGCTTATGCAGGTATACCAGAGCCGGCCGCTTCTGCTGAAGCTGATCAAGGTAATACACATAAAGTGTAATGGATTGGATTGGGACCTACGTATACACACATTTTTTTACATGTTGCCATTTTTAGGCTCTACATATTTATTATTTACAAAATAAGCTAGCTAAGGGCACACCTCGGACACTGGCGCTCAAAAGTATGAAACAAAGGCGTTGCTACGCACACAGTCTAAGCTCGCGTAGGTGAACGCGGACCATGCTTGTGTGTGTGACACAACATGTCAGGGCTGCCGCCATTTTGCGTCCGCGAATCGGGAATGCAATGTGCGGCAGTATGAAATGACCTTCGTCGTCGCTTCCTTGCTTAGCCGGTGTCTGAGCGTCCTCCGAGCGCGGGTGGGCGGCGCTTGTAGGGGGAGGCAGGGAGTGACCATACTGTACGCTAGTACTATTAATTATACTGTGCTAAGGGCCTAGAAAGATTATTAATTTAGAGTAGGAGCACTATTGGGAGGGTTTTTCAGTTCAGGGGTTCTGCTTAGTTACACACATGTTAACAACACACTTTGAAAATCTTGACTTCAATTTGTAACAAATGTCGTTTTCAGATGGTGGTTTTTTTTTTTTTTTTTTTTTTATTAGTGATGGGTTTGCTCTTGACTCTAGTCTAGGTCATAGGACAGAGACAGAGTCTAAGATGGAGCGAGCTCACCCAGAAGAAGCCTGTTAAGGCACTGGCACTCCCACACATTGACGGAACGCAGCAAGCTACTTGGCGCCAGACTTCGGTGGGATGGTGGTCGCGAGCCAGGCGGCCCCTTACGGAGCCTTCCACCGCTTATTGGGATCGCTCAGCCGGACTTATCCACAGGCAAGCCTGTGTTGCCGTTGCCCGGGGTGGACCGCAAGGAGGTAGATCCCATACCACCCCAGGTGGTGGCGTAAAGTTACATGCCGCGTGATTAACCTGGCCAGCCCCGAGGGCGTGCCTTTATTTTTAATTTTTTTATTCCTCCCAAGCCGGTTTTCTGCGGTTTTCTATACAAAATTGTTATAAAAAAAAGAAATTTTTGTTATTGTAAAAATTTCTTTTTATGTGTATGTATGTATGGATCATGACGACAGTGATAATACTAGCCAACATTGAATAAAGTAAATTTCAATTTCAACATAGGGGAGAGTTGGCTATATTGTACCTGCAGATTAATCGTACCACCTACCTATTTTCTTCCAAATCACGTTTTTATTTAATCCAGCAACACTAAATAGTAGTTAGCAACACTCAGGAAGCCATGACAGTTTTTGACGGCGCTGCGTAGGAATGGTTCATTGTAATTAAATAATTAGGATTTCTTTTGGTGCTGATAGTGTTTTTTGGCTGAAGAATCTAAGGATTAACAAAAAAACGGTAAGATTTTTGAATGTTGCTATTTCATCACATTTAAGCTTGGTTATTTCCCTTTTATTCTGCATTAATGAACCTGCGCAATCATGTGAAATTATGAAATGATAAATTGTTTTTGCAAAAAATGGGTAGTTTTCTAAATTGTACCGATCCGTAGTTTTTTTAATCGTACTGGTACAATTTAGCTACTTTAGGAAAATATTGCTATAAAAACTATTAAATTTATTAATGTACGGTAAATTTTGGTGATTAACAAATTATTTATTGCATTTAATAAGTGAAGAAATGCCTAAATATTAGTTAGAATTTTGATATTTCGTAAGTTTTTGATATTATTGCAGATGAGTGAAAAGAAAACGAAAAGAAAATACCACAATTGGTCCCAAGAAGATTTAAGGCAAGCGTTGAGGACATCAAACAACAAAACGTTGGATCTCAAATCAGAGGACTATGATTGATTTGTTTAAAATTTCTAAACAAATAAATATGTACAAAAATCACTTTGTTTCATTTTCGGTGTTTGTATAGAAATTTTCAAAGTACGATTTAGAGACCTCGCGGTACGATTAAACGTACCCGTCTCTAAATCGTACCGATAGCTACTTTAAAAAAAAAGATCTCTTGTGAGAAAAGTACTCACTTAATTTAAAACTCATTTCCGGTATAATTAAGCCAATTAACTTAACTTCATTACAAACAGACAAACATTAAGATAACCCTTACAGTTTTCTCGCAAATCTCGATAGAAGTTAGGGGGGACAATATAGCCAACTTTCCCCTACGTATGCACTATGGCAATTATAGTTTTTTGAGCGGCTTGCGCGAGCTGCCCGGTTGAATTATACTAAGCGACCGCCGCGCATTGCACGGTCTGCACCATACTTATTTGACAAGCTGCGACCGCTGAAAGTACAATACGTTGCATACATTTACAACTAACCGACATAAAAAACTGCGGTACCGCGCGCAGTCCTTGTCAACTTGTGACACTGGCTAAAATTCGAACCTAAGGGTCAGCGCGCATGTAGCACTGAAAGGCTCGCGCCGATCGCATATGCTGTTAGTCTGTTACAAATGTTTTATTTTATACGACTGCCCAACCAAAAAATGAGTGTCATGTTTTTAGAGTTCATTTATGTATGTATATATGTGCGATTAATTAAAAGGACTGAAACTCATCAACCACTGAACAGATTCAAATGGGAATTGTATTGGAAGAATCCGGCATTATCTCAGATAGCAGTCATGTTTTTAATTTAACTTGTTTCAGCTATTCCTCAAGACACTGCAGCCAACAAGATAGTTCAACCACTAGAAAGAACACCAGGAGTGTTTGTGAAAGAGGTTTTGCCGGAACCTTGTATGGATGTGAGGCTGACTAAGCGCACGGTATGTGTACATATGTGAAACTCGTGGCGCGAGCCTTTTAATAGCAAATTGAAAATTTACTGTACAATAAAGGCGCAAAGATCTCACAACAACTCACAAAAACACTTTCTGACTAACAGTGGCCAAATCGTGGAATGACCTGCCTGACAGTGTAGTTTCGGCCACTAGCATAAATGCATTTAAAAACAAACTAGACGAACATCAAAAACAGTGTCGTGGCAAATCAAAAAACTTAACATAAATAACTATAAGTGCTATACATATAGTGACGAACTTGAACAGTGAATAGGATGCAGGCATTATCAGTTGTTTCAACTGCCTGCCTGTTCAAATAAATAAAAATAATAGTTGAAATTGAGTCCATATTGAGCTGCTGAGGTCCTGGAATAGCTCGCGCGGATGTCGGCGCTTTTTTTTACTAAGTGATTGTCCTATAGGACATTCATTATAAATAACTCTTTCTATCTTTATATTAACAGCCATAGCAGTCCACTGCTGGACATGGGCCTTCCCCTAAAGGAGGGTTTCTTAGTCACCACATTAATATACAAACCCCTTTCTTATTATTTTCGTGTCATTTTTAGATAAGAAGTAACGTTCACGCACTACACGTGGACGTGAAAGAGGGCCAGGCGGAAGCTGTGATACGGTTTGATTCCGCAAAGGCTGCTGAAGAGGTAAGTGATATTTTGCAGTAGACTAAACATAAAATCTACATTCTAGCAGGACATTTCCTGACAGGCGGAGTGACTTTGACTTTATAAAATTAAATAAGAAAAAAAGGGATAGGAAATCTCATCAGTATTATCCAGTATACAATAAAGTGATGTTTGATTTCCTAAAGTAACATTAGTAAAAATTCGTAATTTATGGAATCGAAACGTAATTACTGCTGAATATTATCTTGAGCTTTTGCTTATAGGGTCTGGCTAATGAAAGCAGACATTGAAAAAACGCGGCAAATAAAAAAAATATGATGACCACCCAAATGTTAGGAACAAACAATGCCGACAAGTGCCGTCTTGACATGATCTTGAGCATTTGACATGGCATTAGTGTTGCCATTTGAAAAGTTTGCAATGAATTCGATTGCCTACTTTTATAAGTATTACGTCCTGTCAGAATTCATTTCATTGTGGAGCTATAGTGGAAAACCGCGGTCACCATACCGACAACGCGAATCTCAGCCCAATGCCTGCCCAGGTAGTCGGTCAAAAAATACGTATATTTTCGTTTCAGTACTGCGCGCAATCCGGCAGCCGCGCCGTCGTGCTGTCCGGCACCGACGAGCAGGAGCAGTGGGCGCGCGCAGAGGCCGCCCGCTCCGGCAAGCGCACGCGCGGCAGAAACAAGATCCTAGAGAAACACGAAGCCATGGTCACCGCCGCCGCGCTCGCGCCCGCCTCGCCGCAGCCCACGCACACGCACATACGCTTCGACGAGTGACTTATCAGACTGTTCCAATTCCAAAACAGACGTCCCCCGGGAACGTGTCCTAGAGTAGCATGAAACCATGGTCGCCACAGCCCACGCGCACGCATTGAAAATTGAACACAATATGATTGTATAAATGCACGCGCAACAGAATGAGTCCTAGAAAAACATGAGGCCTTGGTCACCACCGCGGTTCTCGCGCCGAAGACAAGTGAATACAATATTAGTGTGATTTTTGTGCCATCGTGACATTTTGCAAATGTGTGTAGCATTATGCGCCAAATGAAAAATTTAAAGCACTTCAGAAAAAAAAGAGACAGCTGGTATGTTTACTTTCTGTTATTTACTGAATCACTCATTAGTTCCTTCATAACATTGTATTGTTTCGCCTTCAGCACTCAAGTAAAAAATATATGTTAAGGACTAGTAAATGTACTTTGGGTAAGTATATCCAAAACATTGTAATATTTAGTGTAGTTGTATAATATTTGTAAGTGTAAATATTTTTATAATATCTAATAAAATGTAATGAAGCAAAACAATAATAAGACAATTTTATAAAAGAAAATTTATTAAAAGTAAATGCAACATCAAAATCAGTCTTAAAAATACATTTTAATTTAGCTTATTAATACAGGAGGCACAGGCACATTTCCATAAAATAAAATAATTCATCAACCTTATCTTTCTAATATTAGTACCTAAAGAAACTATTTTATTTAATGCCTCAATATAAGACCAATATAAAAATTAGAGCTTTTCCAAAAAGTTTGTTTTGTACAACCTTGATAATGATAGATAGTAGAAAATGAAACGATTTACAATGAACCATGAAAAAATTACATAACCATGACGAAAACAGGAACAATAAAAATCGATCTATAAAAAATATAAATGGTAAAAAGGAGAGCACCAAACATTAAATTAAGTAACTGAACATTATTGTTACAAAAAAGTACTTCATCATTATCTTAGTATTCTTAAACTAAATTGGCAAATATTTATCACAACAAATTAAGCTAGGTACACTGAATTGATTACTAGTCATTATTATGTACAGAAGAGGTAGATTAAACAAATGGAAACAACATTAAGAGGCTTCCATATGCCTGTGAACTGTCACTGGCGCTATGACGCTGTTTTTACCGCACGGAAGGACAGTGACGCTTATATCACCAGTAACCTTTAATCTCGGTTTAATTTTAGCTGGAAGTGGGCAACTTACATCAGACTTCGTGTCATCGGATAAAACAGTAGGGTCATTGACAGAAAAGCCAGTCGCTTCAGAGTCTTCGTGAGGCGTCATAGTTGAATAACCATGGTCGGACCCACCCGCCGTATGCGGCCGCCTGTATCCTGTTACCACTCTATACGGCGAAATCGGGGCCTCTATTTCCATCGCTGGAAGTAACTTGTCCTGTCCAGATTGATCGTGCATGTCATCTGATTGTAAATGACTCATTTGAACGTCCGCATCGTGCCAAGTCTCGGCCGGACCGTCGACGTACAAATTGTGGCAACTTGCTGAAGAAGAATTCTGCCTGTAGCAATATATTGCTACCGCTACGACTAAACTGACAGTTACGATGCAACCGGCGATGGGTCCTATAGCTGAATAGCTGCCGAAGGCATCCCTATTGAGGTGCCCGAAAGTACCTTCTCCATAAGGAGTGACTGCACCTAAAACGCCATTGAAACAAGTGGACTGTGAAGTGCAAAATGGTGCCGAAAGTGGAGTTCTTCCGTCCGTATCTATTTGACACCATTCGCAACCAAGGACGCCAAGACAACTTGCATGCGTCAAATAAGTTTCGCACTGAAAGTCGAAACAAGACTTCAAGTTTTCCGCAAAGTTGTGGAAGTAATGCGACTTGTGATTGTTGTTTTCTGGCATCATGCCACAGAGGGGAATGTCCTGATTGAACCGTGAGAAGTTTACGTTGGGGCATTCGTACATTTCGGAGCTGCATTCGCAAGGGCATTCACATTCGTTTTGCTCCATGCGATTGCAGTTGAGGCATAGTCGGTCTACCATACTGCAGGGGCAGAATGCGCCGACACTACATGACGCATTTACAAGGCCTACGAAAGAATTTGTGCCTGGAATAGCTGCAATGTAATAATGGACACAATGATCGCCAGAAACGACGTTGGAAAGTACATTGGGCAAGGAAGTATTGAATTCGTAAAATCTTTGAATAGTTTTGTCATAAAAATTATGGCACAACCTTTTAGTCACGAAACCTTTGTGATTCAACATATCAATAGCTATCATAGATTCTTTGTGAGTGATATGCTGTTGTTCAATGGGTCCAGAGCTGTTTGGATCCATTAGTCCTGGATGAGAAACTAAATAGCCTCTATTATTCATGATGAAGCATTTTGCATACGGCATAGCACAAAGAGGCATGCTGTCAATAAGTAATTTGTATAAAAATCCCATGGTTACATCCATGGCAACTACCATGGTAGGATAGAAAGCACTTTTCACAGCATATGAAATAGAAACAATATAGCCAGCTCCACCAACATCCAGATTAGGTGGAGTCAAGATAATCTTTCCTGGATGTTCCAAAGCATAAGTATACCAAGGCCTTCTCACTGGTTCATAGTCATATTCTAAAACTGTTCCAGGGAACATTACTAACACCCCACTTTCAGTAACAGCATATCTTCGCACAATGTATTTGGAATAAGCACCATGAAGATGCTGACGTTTATAAAATGAAAGAATAGAATTCAGGAAGCCCACATCTTGTTGAATTTCATTTTTTAATCCTGGATTTGATAGTAATCCATGGGCAATGCTTTTTAAATATGCTAAGTAATTTTGCATGTATGTTACAGCCTCTTGACCATCGCCCATATCATACAAATATGTGAATGGTGATTGAAAACTGGAAGGACTTAAGTACACAGTACCCTGATCTATTGTAGCCACCTGCTTAAAGTGGCGACACATCTTACCATTCTTAGGCGGAAACAAGTCTAGTCTATGAAACAATATTTCCTTATTACTTCTAGTGAAAAATATGTTAGTCTTATTAAAGCTACTTTGTTCAAATACTTCTGATACAATACACACGACATACAAATTGTCTACCCATTTCCAAGAATATATTATTGACTTGGTAGAATTATTATCTAACATTGTTATATTACCTACACTATTAGTAAACATTTCATGTTTCACAGTATCAATAAAATTGTAAGTCTCAATACTTTCCAAATTGGTAAATTTAATTTTCTCAGAAGCAGCTTCAGGTCTTGGGAAAAATGTGTGCATAAGAACTTTACCTGTGGAATCCATAACAAAAGCTCTTTTTCTTTGATTAGATCCTTTTAAGTAGATAATATCTTCAGCTAGGTCAGACCAGTACAGATCCACTCCTAAAACTCCATTATGTGTGGGCAAAACTAGGGAAATCATGAAGTCTCTATCAGTTGCCTCCCATATAGGACCTTCAACATTGATTTTCTTGTTTTCATACTTCACAGGCAATAGGGAGATAAATGCTGATGCTACTTGCCCAATTACTCCACTGTCATTGATGTGCAGTCTCATAACTGAGTGGTTGTTTGAATGGTTATGCCATTTGTCAATATGCAGGATTCCTAGTGAGCTATTCTTGTCTACATGATTTTCATAAATCAATCCAATAGCAAACTTCATGTTTCCATCTTCAGCGTATGGGAACATCCTGAGCCATGTGTCATTCTTTAATACTTTTGTGTCCGTTAGGAAAATGAATAATTTATGTTTTGGTAAGGCCTTTTGTCTCAGAAGATTCTTTAGCTCCTTGTTAATTGCTAAAGGTGACAAATGCATGGGAGCTATCTCCAAACTTGATAAGTATTCTCTTAATAGAAGTTTGTTATTATCGGTAGCATTACCTAAATCTGACATGCCATCATTACTGCAAGCATCTTCAAATTTTACAAAATCACTTGTATTTGTCATTTTTAATGCCATCACATCTGTGTTTTGTAACGCATATGCTGTCTCTTTCACTACATTTACAGCATGTTGAAGTGAATCTGCCTTCATTTGGTTATCAATAATAAATATCACTAATTTAGGATCTGGGTGCACAACCTTGTGATATAAATATCTTAGGTTTGAATGGGGCATTGCAGCACAATCTTTATCAGTCGCGTAATCCATGTGCGACAAGAAATAACGCCTTTTTACTTTCAGATCTTTGAAGCGATCTAACATTTTAGATTTTGGATCTGATGGCATCTCATATACATCCAGACTTTTTATAAAAACAGACTTACGAATAGAGTTGAATGGGCAGGGATGTGTAAAGGACGGAGTGCTATTGTCGTTTATAACGTTGTTCATGTCTTTGAGTATGTTTGTAGCTGAAGACAACTTATAGGCAAGTTTATCGGTTATGCTGGTCAATATATCATTGTCTGATGTTTGATATCGACTTACTTTGTAAGCAGGTCGAATCTCGAAGTGTGCTGTGTACTCGCTATCGAGTTCTTTGACTACTATTTCACTAAACTTGCTAGCTAAGGTGTCCGATAGTTTCCGCACATTTTGTTTATTATCGCAGCGAATACTACTTCGAGTACAGTTATCGTTTTCGGCGAGGATGTTCCGAGCACCGAAACTCGTAGCAATCATAAATAACAGCGATAAAAGCTTCATTTTGTCGGCATTATCTTTGATCCGCGTCACGCACTATTACATGGTCCATCACAACCATGCAACACATAATATCCGTGTTTTCGATACATCGCTTTTATTAAAATACTATAATTGATTGTATCTTACACTTGTCATTTATTATTCACACAATAAAAATACGAACTAAAAACAACGCGAGCTACTTCTCTGGAAACAAGCCAGCCAAATGACATTTGGTAAACATGGCCGGATGGCCGCCTGCGTTTTGTTGCTATACATCCGACTCCCCCAACCATTCATCCATACAGGTGGCGTTTTGTTATTATATGTCACGTTCACACAATGCCTCTGGCTGTACAGGGAAGTGGGCAGCCCGAGTATGTAAACAGGTTACTCGTGCTGTTATCTTCTCTTCTCTCGTCATACGGCTGCGCGACTCAAAGGAGCGGCAGCACGAGCACGAGTGCAATGTATTGCTATCTCGCTCATTAGTATTTCTGCAAGAAGAGTATGACGGCATATTTGAATAATGAATCGATACGTCGATTCAGCCAACACTAGTTATTACACACCGTTCATTTAAGCATGACTTATAATGTTAAACAAACTTTGTATGTAACTGACAGTCGCGACTCGCGAGCATTATAAGTCATTCTTAAATAAACGGTGTGTACAGTCGCGAGCTGTGAGTTACATACAAAGTTTGTTTACATTATAAGTCATTCTTAAATAAACTGACCTTACATCACTTCAGTCACTATGACATCAGTTTGTTTTGATATTAATAAATAACCCAGTACATTATTTGTCCGGCTGGGCCAGTTATTGGAGACGATCACTGCCCTCTATACCTATACTAAACTACTAAAGTAAAGACGATCCAATTCCTGTGTCGTACAGTCAAGATCAGGCTGGGTTAGACAAATTGAACTTTGGACCTTTTCTATGTCGCACGCATAAGATTTACATTGGCAAATGATACACGTGAGCTTGACCGTACATAATCATGTTGTACAAAATATTGTCGGCGTAATCGTGTTGTGCACGATCAATGTCGTGCACTGATGGTTCCCAAACTTTTCTTTTCATTTTAGCAAGTTTTTTCTATTAGTACGGGTCCTTAGCTCCGACTTTGTTTGTATGAAGCTATGGTCCCATCCGGAAGCAAGCATGAAACCACAAAGTAAGTATTGGCGGCTGCGCGCCGAATGAAACTTAGTATGATTGTAGCTTTCATAAGTGTTATTAATAATTTAAGGGGAAACAAGCAGTCTAATCATCTGTGAGTATGAATGTTTGCTCTCCGAAACACAGAAGCATAACTGTAAGAAAAGGTTTTCTTATTTGTTAACGTTTATATTTTTCGCGCGGAGATCACATCAGCATCCTCCAGGTAGATAGCCGTAGGACTTAGGATAATACTGAGTACCATGTTACTTACAGGTGCTATTGATCGGTGAGAGACCCCACTAAAAACTCTGACCCCGTGCACTGCAAGTTCGCAAAATCAGTAAACTTACAAGCCCGAGAGAGATCAAACCATGCAATAAAATAGCATCTCCATCTCAATACAATCTATTTAATTGCATTTTTTACTGGCAATTATGTACATATAGTACGACTTGTTAGCTCTATCAGCTCTATGTGCAGTCCCACCCGGAAGCGAGCATGATCATGCTTAAAAATATAAACGTTAACAAATAAGAAAACCTTTTCTTAAAGTTATGCTTCTGTGTTTCTGAGAGCATGTTGATAATAATTCGATAGCACACGCCATTTGCGGTTTTGAAGCTAAGGTCTCTCTTTCACACACTTATTGCACTTACCTACACTACACCTATCACACTAGCATAGGAAAAAATATTGAATATGGAAAATAAGTATGGTTTTAAACTGCCTACCACAGACTCCGACATGGTTGTGTACGTAATACCTGTATTGCGATGAAATTACCACAAAGACCGACGTCTTACGTTACGTGCCCTTCAAAGCTCGGAACTGTATGAAAATGTAATAGACATTCTTACCTTACCTAAGTGAAATAGGTAAGTATGTTGTTTAAATATTTTGGCCGCTAAAGATTAAAGATGGATGGAAGAAACTCGTTCGGGCCCCTTATACCAGCGGGGCACCTAAAAAAGTATATAGTACCTTTAGGCATATAAATATAATCATCATAATTAGTTCAATAAGTAATTTCTCGTTTAAATTCTAGTTAGTAGATAGGTACTTCCTTTTTTAAATTTTATAACCGGGAAAATCACTTTTAGATATGAATGTGGTCTAGGTTTTCTTATCCAACAACCTACTCTAATTATTTCTCAAGTACCTCCTACCTATCTATCTGTAACTATTGTGCAAGAATATGTGAAAAATCGAGTATTTCATCTGAGCTACAAATCTTACATCACGTGTCTACCATAAGGCGTCTCACACATGTAAGGGGTTGAACTTACACAGGTATCGCCCATCGATTGGTCAGGGGCGGCGGCGTGCCTTATGGCTCACCGTCCGATCATTAACCCAGTTGTGCGGCGCGGCGCGGGCCGGCGGCACGCGAGCCGTCAAGCCGCTGCCACTCGCCACCATGCAACTGCCCGAACAACCACCCCCGCCGCTCGCTCCTCTATGGGACCGCGTGATCAGAGCCCAAGCTCTTCCGCCAGACCTGGATGTAGAACTCCTCTACGTCGCCATCAGGGATCGCCTCACACATCCAGAATGGGAGGTCCGCCTTCACGCTCTGCGAGTGCTTGCAGATCTTCTTCCTCTCGCCGGTAATGCGCTATCGTTCCCGTTTGATCAGGTCGTCGATAATCTGGGTCACAGCTCTCCGAACGTGCGAAAGGCAGCGCTAGACGCCCTCAAAGTTTTCTGCTCACATTGCGAGGATCCTGATTGTGCTGCTCATGCGATTTTAGACAAGTGCTCCTATCACAACATCCGACCTCATTCCGCTAATATAGACACGAAGGTCAATGTCATCACAGGACTGATACTATCTATACCTTCAGTCATGGGAATATTGAGACGAAGAAGTCCCGGTTTGGACATATTTCCAATATTCGAGGTATTAGGAGACAAACTTTTCGACAAAGTTCATAGAGATGTCGCGCAAAGATCTCTGCTGAAACTAAGGCGAGTATGCGGAGCGAGGGATTACGTGACGTGCATCTCAAGGTTAGATCCAAAAGTTCAGGAAAAGTTTAGACATCTCTGTGAAACTTACGATGAAGATTCAATGGATGTTTATTATGCTCCAAGAAAAACCTACAGAGAGAACAATCAACAACTAGTGAAGATCAACCACGTGTTAAATAGCCCTATATCGACGCCAGTAAAGATCACTACGGATAGTTCTTCGGAGGAATCATTTGTACATATTCCATATTATAGCAATAATTTTGGAAGAGTCATTATAGAGACAGAAATAAAGTTTGACTCAGATACTGCAATCACCATGACTGTACTGGAGGAAAATGAAACGGAGTCTGAGAAGAATACCGCGAGTGACTGTGATAGTTCTGATAGGAATATGTTAAAATACAGTGATGGAGAGTCGGAGGACACCGATGTAGTTGTTAAAAAAGTGCGTTTCGGAGGTGAGAGTATTAAAATACGGACTCCTGATAGCGAAAACCAGGTAACTAGTGAGGATGATAACAATTCTACTTCAAGTAAATCAACAGTAATAGAAAAAGATAACATAGAGGAAATTTCAACACAAGTGACGCCTGTTATAGTGAATAAAATGAATGAAATTAAACGGGAAGCTGTGGAGAGGGAATCCCGGATTAAACCTGTTAAGAAAAGTGGGATACCACTGCCAGTTATACAGGCTAAGCCCAAGGCCAGCAAGCCGTACGTAGTAACAACGTACAGCAAAGTGAAATTAAAATCGAAATCTCTGAGTGAACTGTACGATTACTTCAAGTCAAAGAATGAGATCCAAGAAGGAAAGTTGAAAGAAGGGACGGGATTTGCTCTGACGCTGTCGGAGGTGCGGTCTCCGGAAAAGGTGCCAAGTCCCGTGGAGCCGCACAGGGAGGTAGAGGTGCTGCACAATCTGCAGCGCAGTCCGGTGGTCTCTCCGCAACGCAAACAGACGCGATTGCATTTGGAACATGATGGGTGAGCTACGTTTTTCTTAGTTACATTACAAGTTTTTTATCGGGGGTATAAGTTATGACATGATTACAAAAAGTTGCTCTCACACTGCATGTAGGCAACAAACAAGCGCGACGGCGATTGTTGCCGACACTCGGTGAACGAGCGATTTCATAGCAAATAGGTAGATAGGTTTTTTTTATTTACTTAAAATTTAGTTAAGTACATGAAATCGAATATCGGTTTGTCGCGCATGCTGACGAAAAGTAGCCTCTGCCAAAGGTTACAACTTTTGAAACCAATACTCTTTTCAATATCACGCTCTCCACGCAAAGAGACTACATACAAGTACCTGCTACTTAACTATTCTAAGGCTTGTATGAAGCTTACAGATGATACGTAGCCCGCGCGCTAAGTTTTACAAGAGATTTGCGTCTCTTCATTGAAAATATTCCTTCACAGCTTCGTCCTCAACTTGCTGGCTTCATCTCCTCAAGCGGAGCCCGAGCTGCTGTCACCAAGAGCCCCGTCTCCCCTGCGACCTCATTATGCGTGGGAGGAGTTGGGCGTCGTGCCGCAGCATGTAGCCGATCAGCTGCATAATACGGTAAAATATGGTGGGCCAATTTGGTTCCCCAAGGGATCACACACAAGTCACTGATCTTCTTCCTAGAGTACCTTGTGAATATGTATGGGGACAGGTTACGTGTAGGTTATAATATTTTTAAACAACTAGATAGGTAGCTTATCTAGGCCTTTTTTATAAATGCAAAATTTTCAAGCGCGGGTAGGAATTTAGAAAGATGACTTGCAAAATTTAAGTTTTCAAAAATTGTATACCTAACACGGGAAGTGTTTTATAATTTGGTTTTCAATTTATCTAAGTCTATTGCACAATAATTAGAAAATGAATTATTGATATAATGATGTTTTTAGAAACAGGTGGTTAACATTGTACAAAACGTAACTATATAATTTTTATATGCGAAATCGCGTTTTCTTTCTTTTGAAACAACGTCACAGTATTCATGGAAAATGCGCCTCATTTGGAAACTACGCAGCGCCTTGTCAATATGTTGATTAATGGATACCACTGCAGTAATAAAACTGGGTGTTAGGGGTTAAAAATAGGGTGTAAATACCTACTGCGAAACAATTTAACAAAAATTACAAATTTTCCGCTACAAGACCGGAAATAACTTCACAGGTCCTTGCGAATACATAATACACGTCGATCTGATAAAGCTAAACGTGTTTTAATTAGCTTTTTTCGCTAAAACTAAAACTGTAATGCACGTATAAGTATGTATGTAATAACGTTTTCAAGAATAATAATGTAAGCTTTAAGCATATAAGTCCAAACTTGTGGGAACATAGACGAGTGAGCGATGACTTGGATCGCGTAGTGCTCTTTTTTTTAGTTTGCATCTATTATATAACCCATAGCTCACAATCATTTGCCACTAGTTTTCCATTCCTGCCTGTTGTGAGTAATAATTTCTGAGAATGTTGTGTATACGCCTCTAAAATAGATCTAATCTTACTACCTACAAAGTTATTAGAGGTAAAGTTTGTCGGCCTAAAATCGTGGTCTATGGAGGTGCACGAGGGAGAACTACGTCCAGTATTGGACATCTCACGGCCATTTACAATAACAGATCTTAATGACTTCATCGTTTCGTAATAACGATCTTATAACATAAGATTGAATAAATTTCGATTTCATTTCATTTGTTGCTGAATGTTTGTTCAGGAGAACTGGATAGCGGCAGTGAAGGCAGCTGATCACCTACACAGCACGTTACTGGACATCAACAATGTAAGGAAGGTGGAACCGCAGGCCGTGTCACTAGTGCAGCACATGTGGGCTCTCAGCGATGCGGTAAGTCATCCTTTAGTATATAGAGAGCATAAGGGACAGTCTTCCGAATACTGATAGGGTGCACGCAGGTAGACCATGACACTGAACAACTTTTTCCTAGGAACATATTTCAGGTAACGGCAAAAAAAAATAACCTCCCACGAAATCAAGGTCAGCTGACTGCAATTACTATGGGAGGTAAATAAAATAAAACATTTTTTTATGGGAAGTTGTTCAGTTTTAAGGTTTGAATGCACCCTATAAGTATTCGTAGGGCTGTCCCTTACTTGCACCCTATATATTATGTAGGTATCCCATAATCCATTCCAAACCTGCAAGATGAAAGAGATCGCTGCTAGTGGTAAGGCCGCCTTACTTTTAGTTTGAAGTTTTCTGTATTGTTTTGATTTTCTTGTGTATGTATTAAGCAATAAAGTGTTCATCTATCTGTCTATCTATGAAGTCAACTTTGGGCACATCTGTGCCGTGTAGTGCCGGTTAAGAATAGCATCATCCAATTTTGTCACGTGAAGGTGTTGCAAAAAGTTCACGTTCACGTTCCTTGTGATTACAACACATTACTTGCACTGCGCTCACCATTCCGCCTGCCAAGGGTCTTGAGTCTGGCAAATACCCAATAGGGGAAGGTCCATGACCAGTTGTCGGTACTTCAGTGGGTCATTAAAAAAAAAGTTACTTAAATGCACAATTGTTGTCATAAAATACTACAGACTTTTTTTTATATATTTTGTTTAAATATTTTATATAGAAAAATAGTATAAAAGTTAGTGTCTTAAGCTTGACGCCCAACAAAATAGTGAAATAGGACGTCACAATCACAATTCAGTTTTTGCTCACAAAATGTTTCAAATCGTTTTAATAGGAGCTTATTTGACCTGAAAGTCATGTAACATAATATACGTACATGCTTAGAAAGCGAGATGGCGAACGGAAGGTGTTTTATTTTGCAGGGAAGGCTGCTTTACCTTTCTTAGATTTATCCTGTACAGTTTTGTTTTACGACACCGACTAGTAGAAATGATGTGATGCTGTTTGAAGGCTGCCAGCATACGGTGAAGTAGGCCACTTTTATTAAAAAGCGTCTAATGGTAATCGATTTTATCATACAAGTTACCTTGGCATACTACCGTATTAATATATTTAAGCCTCTAACGCCTGGGCTTTAGCTAAAGCACAGAATATATAAAAGTAATGCCCAAAGGCTATCACGCTAGGTATAGTTAGTCATTAGTTTCGTTTAGCTGTATAAGTAACTAAATAAATTAACCGGCTTTAATATGACCATTTCCACGACATTGCGTATTAAGGTGATCGAACCTTGGCCGTGTGGTGCCGGCTTAGAATAGCATCACCCCATTTATACCCCTGGGTGTCGTAAAAGATGAGTAAGAGGATCTGGGGAATGGGCAGCAGCGTTCTCTGTGAACATCTATCACACCTTGCACTGCACTCGCCAATCCGCCTGCAGAGCGTGGTGAGTATGGAAAATACCCCCCAATAGGGGGAGGCCCATGTCCAGCAGTGGACTGTTGTGGCTATAGTTGTATTTGTTCGAACCTCTGACCTTCCGATGATGGTGCTTGGAAATGTTCTAAATTGTCTTGATTTATAATTGAACCACTACTTACTTGTTTTCATCGAATAAAAATTATTCATTATTATATAATTGTGCACAGAAACAGTAAAGAGACAAACACATAGAGAATACAGACACAACAGGCACTGTTCATCTGTAATAAAAAAAATATAACAGCAGACCTAGAGAAGAGTAATGGTATTAAACGAAATGCGGATAAGACGTGCACAGAATATATATCTAAATATTAATCTAAAATATATAATATAGGAAGGTATAATAAATATTTATTATTAATCATAATTACTTACTTGTACATACTTATGAATTTTTATATTTATGTATCATATATGTAATTTAATTACCTTTATCCATCTAGTATTTTTATGTAATTTTTTATAGAAAAATACAATAATAACCGTTTAAATGTAAGCAAATATTCGTGAAAATATTCAAATTGCAAAGCTTTTACGATAATATACAAAAGATAACGGCGTGACTAGCGCAAACAATGCAAACATACCGCTTACATTATACGGGTAATCGCTATCATTAAAAATAAACATGGCGTTTTACGATTTTTCACGAAACATAGCCTTTGGTAATATTTGCATGCCAATAATAATAGACCTACTCATACCTATTCGTTATTTTATTCATACAAGATCTAAAGCTTAAAATAAATGAAAAAAATGTAGAGGTCTTGCTACAGAGCATCTACAGAGGTGGCAGCGTAGCAATGCCGTAGACGCTTGCTACGATCATTAACTACTTACCAATCATTGTAGGATTTTTGACGATTGTGTTAATTTAATACTATTTTAGGGGCTGCTTTCTTTGGTTTAATTAATAACTATTTATCATCAAAGATGTAACGATTTATACATACATACATACACATATCACCCCTATAATCCCTTGCGGGGTAGGCAGAGCGTAAACGGCCGCAAAAATGGACATTTACGCCACGTCTGACAAATATTTGACGGACATTGGAAAATTGTGTACCAATTTATCATTTAGTTCTTTTCGTTTTAATAAGAATGTGTAGACCGAGCGATTTAAAAACTTTTCCATCGTTTTCTGTACTTAGTGTTTCAAAATAATGAATATGCCTGAGACCCAGTATGTGTCTCACAGTATAATTTTATGATTCTTTCAATTCATTCAGAAATGAATCAGAAACGAACCTATCCTTTGCTATCAAAGACGAATTTATAAGCGAATTCGATCTAAAGACATGCTAAGCAAAAACAAATTGTGTTTCGGTACATAGAGTTATTTGGGTTCCAGAGCTCAAAAGAAAAAACGCTTTTAGGATCACTTTGTTGTCCGTCCGTCCGGTCCTTCCGTCTGTCTGTCAAGACCCTTTATTTCGGGAACGCGTGGAGATATTGGGTTGGAAATAAAACTATATACATGCTATATACTACGGCCACTTGTAGATGTAACCAATTCAAGCTCCTAGCTTAACCTTGTCGTAGGGTAATCAAAACTCGTATGGTACTTCCCTTGGACCTGGACGTACGAAATTTAGCAAGAAGCTTCGTTTTGAAGTACAAATTTGAAAAAAAAAACTAAAAAGAACATGGTTTTTTTAAGGGGTCGAAAATGATAAAAATTTTAAAGTTGGGGCTAGTAGTTCAAGTGGGGTATCATACGAAAAGGCTTGATGTGCATGCGACGGAACCCTCGGTGGGCGACTCCGACTCGCAACTTATTTTGTTTACCTATCGTCGCAAAATATAATGAAATATAAAAAATATTTTTGTGTGTTGTCGATCGATTTCTTATAGTAACCAAAGGAAGGTCGTCGAATGTCATGCATCGATAGAGCCTTTTTACCATTGGTAAACAAAATTAACAATAATCAGCTTTACGGTGTTACTAAATACGAGAGATATGGATAAGTACTAGGAACTTTTCGTTACGCTTTATTTATAGATGGACGACTCGGTGTCCCATACGAAAAGAGAGAGAGATTTATAGATGAACACTTTATTTCTTACCAAAGAAAAACAAAAGCATACAGAAAATTAGGCAAAGGTTGAAAGGTAACGTGGCCTTATCATTTTACTGTTATTTTTGTCACAGCTAGCCTAATTTATTAGTACCTAACGATATCGTTTCATTCTAATCCTTTTTCTGTGAAGATAGAAGGCACGCATTGACAGTAGAATTACATGAACGTTGCTTTGAAATTTTAAAAATAGTTGTGCTGCCTTTTGAACAGGTGACAGCAGCAAGAGCACCAGCGGAAGGGGCAGTGTGCGCTCTTATCAGAGGAGCCGACAACGACTGTGCCAGGGAGATCCTGCCGCTCTTGGTGTCAAGGATGGGCAGGGAGCCACTGCCAGCGGCGCTACCACACGCGATGCTGCAGAGGCTAGCCTTGCACCACTTGGTGGACCTCGTGTTTGATCCTGCTATGATCGGGGTAAGTTGGATCAGAAAGATACTGCCGCTCTTGATATCAATGATTAGCCGGGAGCTACTGCCAGCGGCGCTACCACAGGCGTTGCTGCAGAGACTAGCCTTGCACCACTTGGTGGACCTCGTGTTTGATCCTGCTATGATCGGGGTAAGTTGGATCAGAAAGATACTACTGCTCTTGACTCTTGATATCAAGGATGGGCAGGGAGCCACTGCCAGCGGCTCTACCACACGCGTTGCTGCAGAGGCTAGCTTTGCACCACTTGGTGGACCTCGTGTTTGATCCTGCTATGATCGGGGTAAGTTGGATAAGAAAGATACTGCTGCTCTTGATATCAAGGATGGTCAGGGACCCCCTGCCAGCGGCGCTAGCACACGCGTTGCTGCAGAGGCTAGCCTTGCACCACTTGGTGGACCTCGTGTTTGATCCTGCTATGATCGGGGTAAGTTGGATAAGAAAGATACTACTGCTCTTGATATCAAGGATGGGCAGGGAGCCACTGCCAGCGGCTCTACCACACGCGATGCTGCAGAGACTAGCCTTGCACTACTTGGTGGACCTCGTGTTTGATCCAGCTATGATCGGGGTGAGTTGGATCAGAAAGATACTGCTGCTCTTGATATCAAGGATGGTCAGGGACCCCCTGCCAGCGGCGCTACTACACGCGTTGCTGCAGAGGCTAGCCTTGCACCACTTGGTGGACCTCGTGTTTGATCCAGCTATGATCGGGATAGGTTCAATAGGCAGAACATTTCTGCCAGCGCTCTTACACCATACACCATCCTGCAAAACTTTACACTATTTAGTATGCAAGTCTGTGGTGGTGCAATTACCCAGGGTGGACTGCTAGGACATAGTATAAAGAAGGGAGGAAGTAGGCCAACTCCGGCCTAATCCGCGCTATAATTGCCTACTCTCTTAGGGTTGCCACTTTTAACGAAATTTCTATTCAGTGCCTAGGAATTGGCAAGCGTCGAGCAGTTGCATTTTTAAATTGTATTGTGCCAACCAAGGACTCTTGGTCAGTTTTACCTTACCAAACGATGATGAAACCTATCTAATAAAAGAAAGAATCTGTGAAACGTTTGAGAAACATGAGACAATGTGTGGCATGTTTCCCAAAGAACGACCAGCAGATGTGCGGGGCAGTATTGGTTGAGCATGTCGTCTCTGTTAAATAAAACTAACACAGTGATGATCATTAATCTATCAATGAATCCTTGTTCGCTGAGCGTTGTTTGGTTCAGCGGTTTCCGAACTTTGAACCTTAATATTTCGTCCGAACTTTGAACCTTAATATTTCGCCTGACCAATAGTAAAGCAATAATAACAGCAAATAGACAACTAATCAATCTCATCATCAAGTTTAACAAAGTTAATATAATGTATCATGTTAAAACAAATGAATTCCTCGCCCTTAGGTACCTTTCCTGGTCAGTAGGTCTAGGTAATAGGTAAAAGTGACAAATCTGGAGTTGATGTATAGTTCAAACATCCAAACACACAACAAGCATAATACATTAAAATTTAAAAAACACGACAGCTTTCTGGGATAAAGCCTAGCCTTTGACACTCAGGATAATGTAAGGATTCTTCCGATACAATTCGAATCTATTCAGTGGTTAACGAGTTTCAGTCCTTTAAAGAATGGCACATATAGTATACATACATGAACTCTTAACACATTATACTCCTTTTAGTTGTGCAGTCGTGTAAAAATAATTACTTTCTTTTGCGATAATCAGCCATTTTACAATCGTGGATTCGCCCTACTATTAAGTCGTGACGCGTGGCCGTGACTCGTCGCGCGGTGTCGACTCTGGCGGCCCCGTCAAAGCGCAGTCCGAACCCCCCCGAGATTTGTCCGCGTGTGCGTGCGGCGACGCATAGGTAGTATCGCGCACACATACAAGCCGCGCGCGGTGCGTTTGTATGAAGATAACGTACTTCCCCCTTCTTTATACTATGGCTAGGACTTAAAGGCTACAATCAGTGTCCAGACTAGAAAGATTAGACACTTCTATCTATCCCACTATTTTGTATGTTGGTACTTTGTTAGCAGATTCACATTTTGTTCTAGGTGTCAGGAGATATGGAAAGGGTACAAAATGCCCAACTCCGTGCTACACTATGCTTAGCCCGAGCAGCTGGTCCTGCTGCCGTTCTCTCTGCCGTCAGGAGAAGGCTTGCCGGCACTGCAAGGGCTGATATATTCTGTGGCAAGGTACTGCCTATAGATTGTTTTTTTTTTAGTGTGTGCATAGTGCAAATCTTAAAGTAACACGGTCTTCCGTCCCGTTCAAGGTGCATATGAAGCTTATGATATACAACATTTTGTTTCAGTTACGAGAACGGCTAAGTAGACCGACTGAAAACATCAAATCAAATCACATAGCTAGGTATGTACGTTTACCTCCTCATTGTATCGGGGTTACTCGAGCTACTGTATAAGATATTAAAAATATACTGGTTTTCCATTCAGGATCTAAAAATGTTCAATTGATCCCTAAATGGGAAAGTCGTGTTGTTGCCGATGGCACAAAGTTTAATGGTACCTAAAGTATTTTTTCTTGAAGAACTTCACATCGAAATAATGTTCTTTGCAGGAGCTCTCAACTTCCAGTACCAGTGAGGAGACGAGCCAGGTCCACTCCTCCTCCAGCTGCACCTCTACCTCCTCGAAGATTACGACCTCTGCCTGATTCTGCTCCATTGCCAAGTAAGTCCGGCACCGAACAGCTTGCTACATTTTTACTTCAATATCATCTCTTTTTTTTCTCGCAGTTATATCCCAGACACACTAGAGACAATCAAAATACATTCCTCTATGTAATAAACTAGGTACTTATGAGATTAATAAGTTACATCTTTTTATTCCTACTTAAACATATTTTGCTTTCTAACAGGTTTCACGCAATCTGGGAAAGACTACATCATAAAACGCTTGTCGCCGATACCTTTGAGTGATAGGTAAGTTATTTACAAACATGTATGATGTCGGAATCACATATACAGTACAGATTCGTGGCTTATTATTTCGGAGTGAGTTCCACTC
The DNA here is from genome assembly GCA_027580185.1 of Tuta absoluta. Lineage (NCBI taxonomy): Eukaryota > Metazoa > Arthropoda > Insecta > Lepidoptera > Gelechiidae > Tuta > Tuta absoluta. The sequence continues at coordinate 6,736,800 of JAQAHW010000008.1, forward strand.
CATGTCTTTAACCTTATACTTACTTCATGAAAAATTCTGTCCACTAGAAGTTCAAATTTCGAAAACTAAGTTCACGGAATTGATTGTGTAGTAAAATAGAATAATTACATATGCGGTGACAGTAAGCACTAGTTAGTTTGAAGTTGAAGCTTTATGGTGTCTGCCTGGATATTGACCTTGTCTTAGCTGATGGGAACTGCTACACCTGACCTGCCTTAGCGACATGGACTAGAACTTGAGTAAAGGTTTCTGGTCAATGTCAGTTCGAGTCCCTATGGGTAAGGAGTTTATGTGACTTGATGGAGGTTCCAAAAAAGCTGTGTCAATAAAGCAACAACAAATTTATCTTGACGACATCTTTATGCAAATGTTAAGTCTGGAGAACAATAATAATACAGCATTTGTAGCGACACCTAAATATGCTTGGTAATTAAAAAGAAATTGGGGCACAGAATGTAAGCCACAATAAAATAACAAATACAAAAGGCAACAATAAAAACATTTCTCGATTCGCGTTCCAGTTTATTAATTGTTTGTTGCCCAGACGATGATGTTTATCTATGCAAAGCCATGCTATTTATGTAAATACGTGGTATTTGGACGTTAGGAAAGCCTATAAACCTTAAGCAGGCAATCGGTAGGGAAAATGACGAATGCCTGAGGTAGCCCTGAGGTCATCACGCAATTTCATAATAGAATTCTTATGAATTTGGTTTCAGCGAAATGTCAAGAGCCTCAAGCGGTTTACGGCACATCATTTCCTGTAGCCTTGCCACTTACAAAGGATTCATAAACATATAACAAGTGACGTGTGATTTTTGCGTTGCACGAGACATTCTGTTTGAATACATCGTAGTTGCGTAGCAACGCTGCCGTAGCGTTTGGTTGGTATTCCATTGTTTTGGTAAACGCAAAACTTCAGGCGCATGCTAAAACTGGTTACCTAGGTAAAAGTCTAGAAACTTCTTAACAAGTTTAACAATTAACAGGGTGTTGGACATGTTCAGCAGTTAATAACATAATAGGCTAGTAATGCTGATATATAAATCAAGGATTTTTTTCAATTATCTTGTCAAGCAAATGGCATTAAGGTTTCAACGGTAATTAAGGGCACCAGACATTACATAGGAGACCTAACTCATTAAAGATTCAGTATCATCGCCCAAATAGCCGAAACCATTCAGGAGCTTGTCAAATGAACATTCGATTATCTATTCAATAGAATATACTTACATATACCTACGCTGTAAAGTGCTTTTAGGCACGCGTCGGGTGACCAAGAACAGTAAGTAATTGCGTGCCACTAGTAACCCACATTTTGAAGCTAAAATTATTGTCCGACATTCATTCAAAGCGTTTATGGACGACCTATTTACGATATCGCCACATCGCTCTACTTTCTAGCGGTAAACACTGGGTAATAGGGCTCAAGATGTTGAACCTAGCCTTTAATTGCTCGAAAGAAAATGGTTCTGTAATCGCGTTTTTAAAATTCTTTAGTCATGTATGTTTCATTCATCTTATTTTGACTTCATCGACCTATTTAAGAGGATATAACGAAACCGTGTCGGTATTAAATTTGCCCTGCAAGTTGCTTGCTCATTCAGTAGTCATTGACAAATTACTTTCTTTGGAACCACCGCGACCGACGGAAATTCCTGGCAACATACCTAATCTGCATAATATGCAGGTACCGTGAGTTCATCAACATGTGGCCGTGCAATTGATCGGTAGGGTGTTTGTCGAGTGGGCGTGGGGTCGCGTTTTCCAATAGAATTCCGCGCTGTAGTTTAATGCTTGCTAAAGGGGCGAAGAAATGGCGTCTGTTTATGAGTAAGCAATGGATGACGAAGTTGTGTTTGTGCGCTGCTTGCTATGGGTGTAAGGGCGCGTCGGCGGGCGTCAGTCGCGGAGGCGCCGCGACGGCAGGCGGCCGGCGCTATGCTGTCGTGCTGCTGGCCACGTCACTCCGTCGCGCCCGCTCCCCCCGCACCTCCGCTCGCACCCGACCTAGTTGCGGACCTGCCCCTCAACACGCGGTAATTCCCGACCCTCCCCACTGCGCATATACAAACAAACCTGCCGCATTAACGCTCACGTTACCCCTTTTAATTCGCAGGGACTCAAGCGCCTTCACCAGCTATGAAGACGAAAAGAAGCCTCTGGAGGAAGGGAAGGAATCATTCGAGAGTGTTGTCTTCGGCGAGACGACGCAGGTTAACATTTCTGCGGATGAAGTCGACGACGCTCCGCCACCACCGCCGCGTTCCCCTTCGATACGCATCGAAGATTACTCCGAAAAATCGAATCGAATTCGCAGTGTCGAATCCCAAAAGAAACTTGATGATAATTCTAATGAATTTGGATCGCAGAAGTCTTTGAGTTCTCAGTCAGCGGGGTCTCCCATACATAGATCGCAAAGTAGAAAATCCATCCAAAGCCCGCTTACTCCGAAGAGTAGAAGTGTTTCACCGACTCCAACGAAGAGTGCAAGGAGTGGCCACTTGACACCGGAACCGGTCAGCGATGTCTACGAGCCACCACCCGCACCTTGCGAGAGGGACGTACGAAACGCTCTCTCTGAATGTATAATTCCAGCAAAGCACGAGGACTGGGAAGTGATTGTGAATAGCTTGATAGAGACAGAGCGTCTAGCGAGCGACCCGTCAGCGCGTGCGCCGGCGGCCAGCTGGCGGGCTGTCGTCCGCTCTGCGTCCGCGCATGTCCGCTCGTTGCGCTCTCGAGTCGCAAGAACCGCTTGTTCCACTCTAGGAGCGTTATTCGAACATCGCGGTCGAGCACTCGACCCAGAATTAGAAGACTCGGCAACAGCGCTTCTCGAGCGGTGTGCGGATGTAAATAGATTCTTGAGAGCAGATGCTGCTTCAGCTCTAGTTCGTATAGCATGCGGTAGCAACAGTGCGCGTGCAGCAGTGGCGCTGTCTCGGCGCGGGGCGTCGCATCGCGCGGGGCCGGTGCGCGCGGCGGCGGCGCAGGCGCTGGCTAAGCTCGTGCAGCACAACGGTCCGTCGCGGGTTCTCGACATGTCTGCGGAACCTCGAACTATATTGTTGAGAGCTGCTGGGGAGCTGTTAGGCGACGCTAACCCGGAGGCTCGGGTTCACGGCCGGCAGTTGTGTCTCGCCCTAGCTGAGGACGTCAGATTTCATCCAATGCTGAAAGAAGCGATGCTTCCCTCTCGATACAGAGCTATCGAGAAATTCGTCGACAAGCTAAGGTGTCGATAAACGAGCCTTGTGAATTATTGAGAGCGTTCCGTCCATTTTTGTGATAATATATTCTGAATGTCGTCTATCGTGCGTGAATGTATAATTCTCTTACTAAGCAGAACTTTTACACAATTGTAATATTGGATAATAAAATAACGTATTTATTACAGGGATTTTGTTTATACATTTGGTTTACGGTGTCGTGGTTTTATTATACCTTCTAACATTTAATCAATATCATCAAACAACACTAGAACATAAAAAAATGTTATAATTATCACGAATTTTTGACTGAATTGTGCGAAAGGTATTTTTGTAGAGGTAGTTGAAATTAAACTTACTGTTATCCTCCTCAGCGGAGCGAACTCTTTTAACTAATTTATGTTGTATGTACATTCGATTTATAAATTTTTAATAGTAATTAAATGCTAGACCAAAACTAATTAAGAATTGTGTTTTTATTGCCTAAGTTTATAGCCCCATAAGATAGGAAGTTTAAAATCGCACTATTTTGATTTAGATAGACTACGAACGATACGTCTTTGCCTATACGAAAAAAAAGTTATGAACGCTATGAACTGAAGAACTGCTATATAGCCCACTTCAAACGTTTCAAACTTTGACTGACAGACACGAAAATAAACATAAACATGGCTATTTACTGACAATAATTCTTGGATTTACATAAAACTAATAAAAACACATCCTTTAATGGCTCACTTTTTCTTCAACCATGGGTTTTGTTACAGCTCAAGATTATGACAGTTCCATACTTTATAAATATATATCGCTTACTTTCTTTAGCGCGCTTTATTTCAAATGCCTTTCTGTATGGCCTACACGGAAACCGGAGTGGTCTTGTAGAATGGTGACTCTCCTTCATGGACTAGTGGCATCGCTCGTTGGTGCGTGGCTGTGTGGACTACCGACGTTCCAGAGATGTAACGGTGAGGGTGATTTTATGATATAATGTAGTTATGTGCCTAAACACACAAGTGTCCTTTCTCGTTAGGTATTTAGGGATCTTACTGTTATGTAGAGCGTCGGCTGAAGTTTTGTACGATTGTGATAATATGTATGCAGTCTAAATGCATGCAGGATATGTGAGCAACGATTTTTATGAGTATCCGTTGAGCTTGGTATTCAGGACTTGTATGTGAAGCGCACGCGAGCCGCCACAGGTATATAGTAACAAAGTATAAAAAAGTGTAAAGACCCTTAGGTATAGTATTATAATATTAGGATTAGGCCACAATCTCCAGCCAGCGTTGATACATTTTCCTATCCTATCTGCTAACTCCCTTATTATCGCATTTTTACACTAACCGGAACCAAAAAGATACTAAGTATAACTAGTAAGTTGCGTTTCATTGGTCATCATGGTATTAAGTTCAGCTCAGTTCAAATGTTAGCATATAAATAGAAAGACCCCTGCCTGCTACGCCGACGGTAGTGGGTTCGATTCCCATACAGCACAAGTGTTTGTAAGTTACTTTTCAAATATTTGTGTTGAGTCTGGGTGTTTTTCATGTATTGTATGTATTTTATCAGCTATGTTGTTCCCATAGTACAAGCTTTGCTTAGTTTGGGGCTCGATGGCTCTGTGTGAAATGTCCAAGATATTTATTTATTTATATGTGGCACTTTCGGTAGTACCCAGAGGAAAACCAAACACTTCACAAGGTGACGTATAAAACCTCGACCGCGCCCTACGCATTGTTGTATGTCTTGAAGGCCGTAGGCCTGCTTCCTACGCCCTTCAGCTTTTCCCGTTTACCTACGAATAAACTTGCTTAAAACTGAAGTACCTACAGTCAAGATCAGGCTGGGTTAGGCAGTTTGGATTTTTGGACCGTTCTTATTCCGCGTGTAAGTGACGGCGAGTGGCGTAAGAGGCAACTAAGGTAGTCGAGAATTTCATGTGTATTACAATTTTAAGCGACAGGATGACAACATGTCACTATAGTGATACACGATTTTCTGAAAAATTGTCTGATGTGGAGATAGCGACCGTATTTTACGGCCCTTAAAGATCAGTCTAACCCGCAGGGGATAAAGGCGTGATATGTGTATGTGTATTACCAATTTAAAAATAAGTAAACTTCAAAATCTAAAAGAAGTAACTTTAAAAGTTTAAAATGCGAAGCAGACCGCGTCCGTATGCAGCGTGCGCGTAATCACGCGCGTGATCACACCGTGCAATCCTGCCACACCGCTTATGTGCTGCCTACGCATCGCAAGGGATCTGTTGCGTACCAATATTGACCCTACTAACATTCCACCCTTGCGGGATAGGCAGACTGTAAACCCCGTACAAAACTGACATTTACGCCACGGCTGACAAACATTTGAGGGTTTCATTCTGATAATTGTGTACCTAAGTAAGCATACGGTATTTATCTACCTATCTATCATCGCTACTGACTCTCAAATTCTTTCTATAATCGAATAATATGAATAAGTGTTTAAAATAATCTTCCAGAACAAATAGGACCGTTCCACAGTCTGCTAATGTTTTGGTCGTGGGGTTATTTCGCCTTCGACTTTTCCTGGTGCATGTTCTACTGGCCTCATAACTGGTTGATGCTCGTCCATCACGTATTAGCACTGGCTGCGATCACCATTTACATGGGGAAACCCAATTCAGGGTGCATCTATCCTTGCTTCTTGGCTTTCATGGAGGTGACCAGTCCTTTGCTCCAGATAAGATGGTAAGTTGTTGCAGTACCTGTACTACAAAAACTTTTTTATTTTTTTATTTAGGATGGGTTTGTTCTTGACTTCTAGTCTAGGTCATAGGACAGAGACAGAGTCTAAGATGGAGCGAGCTCACCCAGAAGAAGCCTGTTCACTCTTACTTTGAAGTGATTAGGGTTGTATGCGTTTAGAAACACAGACGCATCGATTGATCATCATCGATCTACGATCGAATCCTTGTCATTAGTTGAAATTTTCCTGTGTATCTTGAACAACGAATTGAGCATATTTGGCGCAGGGCATAAAGTGCATGCTTTCGCTATTCAGGCAACAACACTCCGTTTTTTATGAGCGAGAAGATTTCGAACACATTAGAATATGGTGCTGCTGGATCGACATCATCCCTGCAGTGCTGCAGTACCTCACTGCATTTTATTAACTTACAACAATTATTGAAGCACACTGACTTTTTAACCTTTCCATTAAAAGTTTACTGAACCTGTCAAACGAAAATATTTCATTACTTCAAGAGCTGAGGAATGATTTCTGAGAGACAATAGTTTTGTAGTTTGGAAGTTTTATTGGTTTTTTTTTTTTTCCCAACAGGTTTCTTCGTGAAAATGGCCATGACAAGACAGCAATTTATCTAATAGTGGAGTTGACATATTTTGTCCTATTTATTGGTCTACGTCTCGGCCTAGGGTCATACCTTATGTTTGAAATATTGAATACGGATCAAATCAAATTCGAAGATAAGATGCTCCCCCTGATATTTTATTTAGTGTCCATCGGATTTGTGTACGAAATCCTAGGATATGTTGTCTACAAATATAAAAGCAAATTCGTGAGTATTACGGACAGTTATCCAAAAGATAGCGTACTTAACTACAGAGAATAAAAAAACAAAGCTTCTTTTGAACACGTTGTAATTTATTTCGTTGCACGATATGATAAAAAATGTGTACCTACTTAACTATCTTAACCCATCCATAACCGAACGAAAGCGCTAAAAGTGACCTACAAGAGTACAAGATAGCCAGCTGAGCTTGCTGCTGCAGTGGTAGTGGGCGGGGCACGTAGCTCGTGGACCAGACGATTGATGGATTAGGCAGATTCTGAACTAAAGGGACGCGCAGCATGGGACGAAGGCCTTCTACCACGTGAACCTACGACCTTGTAAGGGCTCGGCTTTAAGGGCGGATTCAGACTTAGATACGCAGGCTCTACGCGTGTTGTGTTGTTGTGCGGATGAGTTTGTACTAACACGGTAGGTATAAACTTTAGTGCTAGACACAGTGCAAGCTTAATAATTTTCATTTTAGTTGTAACCTATGATTAGCGAACCGCCCAGCAGTTTTTTTACAGATCTAACTAAACATATGGGGACAGAGAGACAGGAAGCGACTTTGTTAGATATTTTTTAGTGATAGAAATGAATGTCAAGGATAGCAACAGATTGTAAATAATTCAAATATATATTATTAATTACCTAATTGGAAAAAAGAGTGTAGGAATAGCGACGCCGTCTCGACATAACGGTATCTCTATTCTCTACACAGGATGGGATACCTTGACATACAGTATCTTGACACACGGTATCTCGACACACGGAATCTCATAACAGTCACTATCATCATCACCATCATTATGAAAATGATAATAACGATGACGGCAATGGCGACTTTAACGAAGATTATAACTATTTTGAGATTCTGTGTGTCGAGATAACGTGTTTCGTGTTACCTTGTTAGACGGATCGTGACGACGAGATAGCGTGGTGTTGAGATGCCGTTATACACTCTTGTTAGAAATAAAATAACGTTTTTACTAAATACATGTATATAGTGCGTTAAGAAAATGACAACGTACAAACTTTCTTGTTTCATCTGTCTATGATAGACGTCTTTATAATTTTAATTTCATAATTTATGTTTATTTGCGTCTGCAGTGATTATTTTTGATAGTATTATTCTTAACGAATGCGAATTATTCTTAACGTAAACATTTACTACAGAACTGAATGTGAAGACGCCCTCGGTTCCTGTAGATGACACTATCACACCTACTCGAGCCATCACCCAGCGCCGCAGAGCTGGAATTGCATCTGACTGAACTGACACACTAGTCAATTTAATAATACTTAATTTGTAATCATTTATTAAATTGGACACTGGCGAAATCACAATGTTGGAACGCCATTAATAAAGAATAATACTTATAACATGGCTATTTACCCAATATAATTAAATCTAGTTTTATTTGTCGTGGCCTACATGATATTATTAGAACATTATGTTTATCAGTATGTTTAATACGTTATTTGAATAATTATTTTTAAATAGTACCTATCTACCTACTTATCAGTAAAATATTAACAAATTTGATATTTTGTATATTTATTTTTGTCTATTTAGTTATCTGGCTAGATAGAAAGTGACAGAAACTGAAATAAATCTTAATGCATACATTTAAGTAGGTACCTATCTGTGCAAGATCTGCGCCTGGGTGGCTGGCAGCCTTCTCTTTAACTATGGATCTTGTTGCAGCTTAGGATTACACAGATATCAAACATTAAATAATGTTGAAATACGTTTCGCTTGCTTTCTGGACTGCCCTGTACTTCAAAAGTCAATCCGTATGGCCTGCTCAGAACCCAGAATGGTCTTCGCGAGCGGTGACACTGCTTCATGGACTAGTGGCAACTATTGTTGGTTCGTGGTTGTGTGATCAACCTACGTTACAGGGTTGTTGTACCGGTGAGGCTGGATCTAATATACCTAATACCTACAAACGAGCAATCCTTATAATCTATATTCATATGTTAGAATTATAATCAGGATCCCGGAAACGGCTCCAACGATATTCATGAAATTTTGCGTTGGGCGATAAATAGGTCTAGCTAGAATTAATTTTCCAGTAAACATGTCTTCATAAAAAAATAACGAGCAATGCTCGGTCAACGAGGTCCTGAAGTTTTATGAACCTACCTGCCTACAAATCAATGCAACCACTTTTGTAAGGCATCGCGATGGGCTGTGCTGTAAAACATACTTACTACAGCTCAATAACCTTTTCTATTTTTAAACACTTACTTAGGTAAGTATTTGTTGTTTAAATGTTTCAGAACGCATAGGACCTATTCACAACATGCTCATGTTGTGGTCGTGGGGCTACTTTGCTTTCGACTTGTCCTGGTGCATGTACTACTGGCCTGGCAACTGGCTGATGCTCGTCCATCACGCGAGTGCACTAGCCGCCGTCACCATGTACATGGGGAAACCATATTCAGGGTGCATCTTCCCCTGCGGCTTGGCTTTGATGGAGATTACCAATCCTATGCTTCAGGCGAGATGGTACGATACTTGCTTATAGCGTAAAACTGACATTACCCGTGAGTTAGACCACTTTAGGAGCCCTACTGACTCGAGGATTTCTATCTTAGCCACAATTTGGGATTGATATATCTTATGGACCAAGAAAGGAAAAAACCAGAGATTTGCGATCATAAGTCAAATACTGTGTAGATTTGCAATACAAAGAATCTTAGACGGCAACGCTGCTGGAAGGTTGTGTACCTTTTAAATAGTTTTGATTGTTAATTTTTGCTACAGGTTTCTTCGTGAAAATGGCTATGATAAAACGAAAATATACCTAATAGTGGAGGTGACATATTTGTTCCTATTTGTTGTTCTTCGCGGAGGATTAGGAACATACATTACATTCAAAGTCTTGCATACAGCTGAATTCCGATTCGACGATAAAATTATCTGTGTGGTACTTTACTTCGTATCTATCGCATTGGTCTCCGAAATTATTGGATATGTTCTCTATAAGTATAAAACCCACTTCGTAAGTATTATAATCTTGTTTGTATCATAACACCATATAATACTAGTTGTTTGTAGGTAACTGAATAAAGAGTACAGGCTCAGCTCAGATCATATGATTGGCAGCAGTCGAATTTGTCTCAAAAGGGATGAAAAATAAATAGTTCTTACATAATAAAAATATGATCATACTATTGTAGCCCATCATTATTTCTAAAAGTGTGATGGGTATGTTTAATGCGGCTCCTTAGCTCCGACTTTGTATGAAGATATGGTCCCATCCGGAAGCAAGCATGAAACTTGGTATGCTTGTAGCTTTCATATGTTATTATTAATTTAAGGGGGAACAAGCTGTCAAATGAATGTTCCCCACCCCCCCTTTTATGTCCCTACATTTGGTTATTCTGCTTTTATTAAAAAACGATTAATGTTACACAAAAACTTTCCTGGAGTAAAATATTCTGCATTAAATTTTGTACAATAATTGTCTTGAAAGTATGTTGATGAGACATACAGTTTTCAAGTTATGTTTGAATTCCATCATTTTTAAGATGATTTCTTGCTCTGAATTAGTCATAACCATAAGTACCTTGTGGTAGAGTACTTTCTAAAATTTGGTATAGCCGTTTGTTAACTATATATATAGTCTTCAAAAGCAATCCGCAGATACCACAATTAATTTATGCCTGTAGTGGTGAGAAGAGGGTGGCAAAGTAATTTTTTTTCGAGCTGAACTTGTTAACTTGCTCTTAAAGTTTAAGCGCAAGGGCAACTTGGGTATAATTTTGTAATAAACCAAGTACCGAGGGTTATAACGTCAATAAGTGATAATACTATCCTACATTGAATAAAGTAATTTCATTTTCATGTTTATCCTTTTCGGTACATTCTATAAAAAATTAAAAATTTGTAGGTAAATTATTAAAAAGCCGTATTTTCGATCTCATTGCAACACTGTTCTCTTTTTAACCTTGTGAGAAACTTGTAAGGTAATAAAATAACACATGCTGGATGCCTCATCCACCTGCATTTTAGAAACATATATTTTTTTAATATAATGTAGGGACATAGAAAAGGGGGAGGGGGGAACATTAATTTGACAGCTTGTTCCCCTTAAATTATTAATAACCATAATAACACATATGAAAGCTACAAGCATACCAAGTTTCATGCTTGCTTCCGGATGGGACTGTACTCAGAGCTAAAAAGCTGTACTAGTTGATAATTTATGCCTATTTTAATTTCAGAACGAATTCAGAGGAGTTATCATAGAAGCAGGAACAATGTTAAATTATCAATTTTGATAGACATATTGATTATTTAGATGTATGTTGAATGTGTATTATGATGTTTGTTTTTTTGTAGTGGGTACATACTTAATAGGTCTTTATTAATTTAATTAAAATGTTATTGAATCTAATTTTTTATTTAGTTGAAAGTTAGTTAAAAACTACATTAAAATAAGTTGAATTTTACAAAATGCAATAATATAGGATCTTGTTGCCCTGACTGGATTATAAATTCCAAAAATTCTAAAGTATTTTGGTACTTTTAAAGACTATTATTTTGATTCTGAGAAACCAGTTTCAAGCAAACTCATAGCATTATTTTTAAATAGGCAAAGAAAAAGAGACAGACTTCCAAAGTTGAGTTTAAAGTTTAGGTTGAATTTTAATTAGAGATCATAGTCTATGGTTTAGCATAATAAATAGATTTATAATGTGCTTTTAAATGCATGAAAAATGGAAATTAATGTCATTTTAAGATGAAAACAATTAGAATTGATTAAAACATGTGATATGAAAACAAAGTCTAGTCTTGGTCTAGTCACTATAGTTCATAGAATATAGCTTGAGCCCTGTGACAGATATCAGTTTAAAAAAAAGTATTTCTTTTGTCCTTTTCACTCTCACTTGGGGTATGTTCAATCAACCATCAATAATATATCTCTCGAAGCTCTTTTAAACTATGCCCATCACTGAACGGTATGTTTATGGACCACGAAACAACTTAGTATAAAAGAGCTATTAAAGATATATTATTTATGGTTGATTGAACATACCCATGGTTTCTATGTAGTTACCTGCTGTCAAGGAAATTGTCTTATAATTAACAAAGTAAAGAAAAGGATTGAGCAGCATAGCTTGACTACAGATTACAACAAAAAAATAATTAGGTAGGCCTTCTTTTAAAATTTTCAGGAATGCAAGATGTCCAGTAAGAACTATTAACTCCTAAGACAATACAGAAGACCTTTCAGTACTGAAAAACCAGGGCCTTACTAATAGAGATATCAATAGCGAAATAAAATAATATAGATATCAATATAGAAAGTTATTGAGTATTGAGAGATATCAATATAGATCAAATGATCTGAAATATTGCATGCATATAATTTCTGCACTTTTAACATAACAAATAAGACTTTTTATATGCATGTTTAGTATATTTTTCTAGGAAGATGAACATTATGTTGAATTCATAAGGTAGTTTAAAAAAATCTAGCCATGTAGGTATTCAATCTCTCCAGTTACGGTGGTTGCCTTTTTTGTGATTTCTCCTGTCCCTCCAGTTATGATTATTCCGTCCTTTATGTTCATTCTCTCTTGGTCTATAATCATTATGAACATTGCTTTTTTCATTTGGTCGGTAAGGGTGATGTCTATGTGACCAATTCCCTTGTAAACTAGCCATAACTAGTTTGTCGTTTTCATGGAGTCGTGGTGTAAGAACGGCATGCAAATCATCCCCTTTGAGACTTTCAGTCATATTGGCAAACTGCTGTGGAACATTGGGCTGAAACTCTATAATTGGTTCAGGACCCGTACATCTTATAGGGGGTGGTAGCAACGCCATCCGGCCGCGACTTTGTAAGCTTAGAGTTTTATGAAACAGAGCGGTACCTCGAAATAAACTGATGGCGTAGGGTATCGACACTTCATGGCAGTAGGTTATGAAAGCAAAGTTTTTCTGCCGCCCATCTCTGTCCCGTGGTATCCTTACTTTCTCTAAGGGACCAGCCTGTAAATACAGTCAAATTATTGCAGAGTGATCACGTACAAGGAGGCATAAAACAATCAAATTAAAGGAAATATACAAACTTGTAAAAACAGCTCATACAGCAACTCTTCCGTGGCTTGTTCAGGCAAGTTGCCACACCACAAAGTTTTATTATCTTCCTCAATCATTCTGTATTGATGATTCTGCTTTCTTTTGTAAGAAACTGCTGATAAAACTATAAAAAATTGCAATTAAAAGAAAGGACGAATTGACGTTGTTTTATTTTCTTTCATTCCTTGCACAGATCACTTATTATAATTATTGTGTAACAGAGATCAATACAACTCTGCGTGTAACAGAAAGAGATGGACGCAAAAAATTGCTACGTTAACATTGAGTGACCAATGGAACGCTAGTAATTCGGATACAACTTAGTGCAATTTATGTGAGATGAGTTTGACGTGTGTTATGTGTAATAAATGTATCCAAATTTCTGTCAAAAAATAATCTTGATGGTGGCGTATTTTGTTGCTGTGTAAAACATCTCTTATTTTATTCAAAACCAGCCAATGCCCGAAATGTTTAGTCGAGTACGTATCGGAGACAGCGATCGTTAGTGGCGTTCAATATTTTCTCCTTGCTACGTAATCTTTTGGACTTGCTTTAAGGTTATAACTCGGACTCCACCATGGAAGACTCTAGCAGTTATCAGCAGATGCAAGATGAAATGTCCAGGTAAAATGCGTTTATACATTCAATACTATCGTTGTTTATTTAAAGATGTGAATATTTGTTTTCAAAGTTCATGAGATTTAATTTTGTGTAATAAATTTAATCAGGTTCGAAGCCGAAATTTCGGGCACGGAGGGCCATCTTCGGCCAGTGATCGGCTCGGCGACATTCGGGGCAGTACAACAGCAGCTGGAGCGCGCGCTGCCTCCCCCGCCGCCGCCCCCCGCAATGATGCCAGGCTTCGACCCTAACATGATGGCGCCAAGGATGATGTTCCCTACTGTGCCTCCGCCTCCGCCACCGCCCCTGAACATGATGGTGCCTGCTTCGGTATGACAATTTACAATAGCTTCAATAGTTTATTTATTTATTAATAGCCTTTAAATCACATTTCCATTATTTTTTGTCTCTCTTTTACTATTTTATTTTTCTCTATCTGTGTGCTTTTGAGCAAAAGCCTCCCCCAATAGTTTCCATTCATCTCTTTCGAGCTCCACTCTTGACCATATTAGAAAGAAAGAAAGAAAGAAAAATCATTTATTCAAATATTGTGACAAGGCACATACTTAAATGTAAAGACAATGTTTGTTACACTTTTAAATGTTTACATACATAACGGGATACAAACCTATACTCTACACACTACTCTACATTAAAGTATGCAACAGGGCACAACAGTGAAAAGGTCACGACTCAGCATAATGTCTATCTCGAGATGAGCTAGACGCTGTTTTTCAGTCGAGCCTATTCTATTATATTTCGTCTACCGGATCCCAAGAAGTGTCGAACCGATGGCGAAAATATAATCAAAACCTATTGTCTACCTTGATAGAAGATAAAAATAAAGACTTACTTAAATCATTGAAATACAATTAAGTATACATAAACTAACAAAAGATTATGTTATGATTAAATAAATATATCTACCAAAAATACATCTACCTACTTATTTTATGACTTATATAAAGTGTAATAAAATAAATAAATAAATAAAATAGATAAATGGAGAAACTATTTAATTCTATGATATTTTACATACAGTATATAATATAACATTCTGCTCTTTTCTGTTCGGAAGTTTTCGGTATCATAGCAGCTTCTGTTTTTCTAAAAGTATGTTTTTTAAGTGCTTTTTGAAAGTTGTTTTCGAAATTGGTTTTTTTAGAGGAGGTGGTAGATTATTCCAGCATTTTGTAGCCTGATAACGAAAACTTCCTTCAAATGCCCTTGTTTTATGAAAAGGTGTTATCAATAGTAAACTGTTTGTCCTACGAGAATTATATGAGTAGGTTGCCCATTTTAATTTTGAATGAAGATAAGGTGGGGCTTTATATTTTACTAATGAGTGCATAAAGTTTGAGAAGTGTAATATTCTCCTAGATTCCATATTCAGCATACCATGACGATTTAAATAAGGAGTTATATGGGATCTAGGTGGAATTTTATAAATGAATCGCATGCACGCGTTTTGGACTCGCTGAACAATCCGCTTTGATCTTTCGAGCAAACACGGACCCACAACTATGTCTCCATAATTCAATCTGGACAAGATTAGAGATTCGCATATTTTAAGTCTAACTTCTTCACTAAGCAGTCCTCGGATTTTGTATAAAACTTTTATACGAAAGAGACAGTTTTTGGCGATATTCTCAATATGACTTTCGAATCTTAAACCACTGTCCATCAGAATACCTAGATTTCTTGCTTGATGAACGTATTCTATTGGAGATCCGAGTAAACTCACGTTAGGGTTATGCGACTCTACGTTAGCGACCTGTTTTTTAGAGCCAAGTATCATAAATTTTGATTTTGCGGGATTCAACATCAAAGCATTTCGAATCGACCACTGTGATATAGAATCTAAGTCAGAATTTAGTTTAGCGAGATTTGATGTTAAATTTTGAATGTCGGTATGTATATAAATTTGGACGTCATCAGCATATAAATGGAAATTACAGTGTTTAATTTGATGTATAATATCTGCTGAATATAAGATAAATAAGATAGGTCCCAGGATTGACCCTTGCGGTACACCTCTAACTGAGTCTCTAATCGAAGATTGAGATATTCTACCATTTGATTCCTTCACTTGAACTATCTGTGATCTGCCTGTTAAATAACTTCGAAACCAATTAACTGTGGGCACGTCAAATCCATAGAAATGTAGTTTGGAGAGAAGAAGAGGAATACTAAGAGAGTCGAATGCTCTAGAGAAGTCGAGTAGAGTCAGAATAGTTGCTTTGCCTATGTCTTGCGCAGCAAGTATATTATCGACGACTTCTGAAAGAGCAGTAGCAGTGCTTACACCCTTTCTGAAACCGGATTGGACTTCTGGCAAAATCTTGTTTTCCTCTAGATATTCAGTCAACTGCCAGAAAACAACTCTTTCTAACACTTTCGACAGGTAAGGCAGAAGACTAATGGGTCTGAGGTCTTTATATTCAGTAGGTGACGTTATTTTTGGAATTGGAGTGACCAAAGCAGTTTTCCAAGAAGACGGGAATATAGATGATGTGATACTTTGATTTACAATAGAAGTTATATAAGGAAGAGAGAAAGGTAAGGATAACAAGATCATATCTGAGCTTATACCGTCTACACCCTGCGCATTTGAACTAATAGAGAGAATTGCTTTACTTACTGTCATTTCATCAACCTCTTTTAGCCTGAATATGCTATTACCGCACTTATTTTGCATGAAGTAATTAATTTCAGTAAGTGGTACGGTGTCCGAACATGGTAGAGTCAGAAATTGTTTGTTGATTTCATCTGGGTCGCTGATATGTGAGGATAATACGTCTTGGTTTTTACTATTTGTTAGAACATCCGACTTTATATTTTTCCAAAGTTGTTTAGGATCACTGCTGGTTTTATTTATACGGTCGTTAATATATGCTCGCTTTTCGGAATACATAGAAATTTCCATATGCTTTTTAAGGCTCTTATAATAATCTTTATCGCTATCACGATGACTACGTCGATAACGGCTTAGAGCTTTATTACAAAGATCGATGACGCATTTGGTATTGCTTGTCACCCACGGTGTCGGTTTATGCTTAAGATAGACAGTCTTTACAGGCGCGTGGTAATCAAATAAGGATAAGACCGACTTAGTAAAGAAGACTGCCATATCATCCACCGAAGTCAGGGAACACAATTTGTGCCAATCAAGATTGTGCAAATGTTTATTGAAGACGTTTATGTCAATGTCTTTGAGTGGCCTATAAGTAATATATGTCGGTTGATATTTGTCTTTCTTGATATTAATAGTAACGATAACCATGCTGTGTCCTAAACTCTTGCACATATTATTTAACTCTACTTTCTTTACAGTGGCATCGGTGCAAACTACATCGAGCAATTTTGCAGAGGTATCAGTAAAATGTGTTGGTTCGCTTACTACCTGTGTCAAACCTGTACATTGTAGAAACGAGTTAAATTTTCGTACACAGGGAAGTCCTGGCTCTAGGAGATTTATGTTAAAGTCACCTAACAATATGATTTTGTCATAGTTTGCAAAGCAATGAAGAGATTCCGTAATAGCGCTAATAAATGAATCTACTGATTGCCACCCGGGTCGATATGCAGTACCTATAGCTATACGATGTCCGTTAACAGTAACCCGCAGCCACAGTTGTTCCAATGTCGAGGGAGGGCAACTTAGCGTCCTAGCCTTAATTCCCTCGCGGATATAGAAGGCATATTCTTCCAGCCATTTCTACTATTTCGTCTTCCCAGCGTCTGATTGGTCTACCTCTTTTCCTTTTATTTCCTCTAGGATACCACATTGTTATTGTTTCACTCCACTTTTCTTGTCCATGGATAAGGTGTCTATCCAGCACATTTCCAGCTTAATAGTAGCAGCTATTAAATAAATATCAAATTATCATTATGTCCATTATAAATATACTATATCATACATACTTAGACATATTTTAGTATTTGGTAATAGCTAGTAAATGAATATAAAAATATCTTTATGTGCATTACATCATAGTTGGAAATATTTTATAAGTAATTTTTCATTAAATGTCATGCTGGTTAAAAAAAACTCATGTTGGTCAAAAATATTGCTGCAATATAATAATAAAAGAGAAAGAAAAAAAAAGAAAATTTTTGCACAATGAACAAGATCAATTTCAATGCACCTACAAAACACACGAGCTTACAACAACACACAAATCACCTCGACAATTACACGACCCGACACGCATAACACACAGACCATCACACGACCTGACAGACACAACAACACTACTCCGACAACCACGCAAACTTACACACATAATTATATTTCAGACCCTGATATGCACTTGGCCTAGGCTCGTGCATACCAGTTTACTGGTGAAAACCGAGAAAAACAAAATGTTCCTATAAATAATAATAATAAAAAATGTTTTATGAAATTGAAATAGAAATAGAAATTATTTATTCAATGTATGATAGTATTATTACTTATTGACTTGTGATTATATGCCCTGTAATGATGGCTTAGAATAGCATCATCCCATTTCTTTCCCGTGGGTGTTGTAAATAGTGACTAAGGGTCTCGAGGCACTTTTTTGGGTGAAATTGTTCAAGCCTAGCGGAGCTGATCACCTGTCTGCGAGCTCCGCGGACGTCCCAACCTCAGGAAGAAGGGACTAGAGGGTGTGTATTGCAATTTTAGGCAATGTGCTGAGAACCTGTCACTATGGCAATACACAATTTTCCAAATGACCCACAAATATTTGTCAGACGTGTAAATGGCCTTTTTTGCGGCCATATGTATAGTTTAGAGGGTGAACCAGTCCATGAATCCTAACAAATTTCTTCAAGAAACAGGCTAAAAAAAAAATTTTAGTACCCTTGAAACCCCATAAAACTAAACAAATTTTTCCCAAGAAACATAGGCTGAAAAAAAAAATGCCTGCCCTTACAAATAGACTTTAGGGTATGTTTCAGTTTCATGGATTAGTAGCCATTCAAATATTTTTAGCTAATATTAAGTGAGGCTACTTACTTTCTGATTTCAAAAGGTCCAGCGCCTCCGTCCAGCAGGACCAGGAGACTTCCCGCAAGGACCAAACCCATTCCTCAGGCCTGGTATGCCTGGGCCGCAGCTCATACCACCACCACCACCGAAGCAACCCGCTATACTTTCAGCTGCACCTAAACTTTATAAACAACCCAAAGACGATGAGGAAAAGAAGGAGAAAGAAACCAAGAAGCGGGTATGGAACTTAATTTTTTACTGTAATATTGTACTTTCTTATCTGACAGCAAAACTGGCCCACCCACTACATGTCACTCAGGAGTGGGTGGGTGGGAGCATAGACCTCTCTCTGGAAAGGTCTATGCTTGGTATCTCTATCTCTATAATAGATAAAACCCGAAATGAGACTAACTGCAAAAAAATAATTGATCTCTCTTCCAAGTCCAAATAAATCATATTTGTTTTCTTAATTCATACTTTCAGTTTTTTAATAAATCACAAGATTAAGGTCCCAAATAAAAATAAAGACTTGTAATTCCTTGACAAGATATTTTTTACTGGTCCATTTTTAGTACTTTACTTGAGATAGGAGATAAATCATTATTATTGTAACTGCTTTAGAAACGTGAGCCGCCCCCGCCGCCGCCGAAGCCCGAGCCGGCGCCCAAGCCCCCCACCCCGCCGCCGCCCGTCGCGCCCACCCCGATGCCCGTCACCATCTCCACAGAGACCGTAGCGCCGAAGGCTAAGAAGGAGAAGAAGAACAGAAAGGTATGCATAACAGAACATTTCCGCTATTGCTATAGCTCCGGCATTGCTGTCCCTTTCTTTGATAAGCAGATGAAAAGAGACAAGAAATCTTAGGTGGCATTCCAACCTGGGTTGTGACAACGTGGTAGCGCTGCCACCACCTTGGGATAACGGTGACCGCGACCCAGGCCACTACTGCCACGCACAGTAGACAGTCAGAAGTTGTTTGTTTGTTTTAGTATGTATGGACGAGGTTTCAGTGTTGAATTAAACTATAGTTTGACAGGTAACTTAAATAAACGTAAAAACAGAATAGAAGATGAACAGCGGAAGAGGATGTAATAATTTCACCATTCATTTTTTTATATTTTCGGTACATAGCTTATATTATGAGTGTAGTTTTTGTAATATCTTGATTGTATTTTGAGAAAATAACTAAAGCTAATAACTGAAACTTAAAAGACTCTCAATCGGGCATCTTAAAGCGACGGATTGTGTAGCAAATAATTGTACCAAAACTTGTCATCAATAAATAGTTCCATTTAATAAGCGGGCGGCGCGACCGTACTGCTTCCGAAGCGGCTTGGCCAGGGTCGCGCCGCCCGGTCGCGCTGCACAGTCGCGCGCATCGGTGTGGGTTCCACACAAATCCCTACAAAGCGGTGGATTGCCGGATCGCGGTTGCCTGGTTGCCACGACCCAGTTCGGAATGCTACCTCAAAAATGAAGCCGGTCTACTAAATACTTGTCAAAATCGTGGTATGTACGTCGCAGCCAACTGGTTAAAAACGCTGTTCAATTGCACAGCTAGCTCGTTAGTCAAACGACGCCATTCAACTACACCACTAAACGTTCATCAGCTAAGCTTTCTGGCCGACTGAGGCCTCACTCTGGCTGTCTGCATCGTATTTCTGGCTAGCTGCTTCGTATCTCCGGCTGGAGATTTTTATTTTGCCAATAACCTCTTTACTGAACACGTGGTCTGCACGAGTGACTATGTACTATAACACGCTCAATATGCGTAGAGCAACCATAGATTACCTACGTATAGAGTATGCATAGAGCCCGCGTACACCAAAAATGACGTTAACCAGTGGGCTAGGCGTCGTTAAGCTCTACAGCTTTGTAGAACGTTGTATTCGACTACTTAGCTGATGAACTTTTAGTGGTATAGTTGAATGGCGTCGTTTGACTAACGAGCTAGCTGTGCAATTGAACAGCGTTTTTAACCAGTTGGCTGCGACATGTATAAAATTTTACGAATTACTTTTCTTTGTAGGTAGCCCCTAACTTTTATATTAATTTTTATAGCTACTTTGTATGAAATGTAATCAATCTTGTTTACATGAATGATTGTGTTTAAAGGTGGTGCGGACAGCAGGTGGTCAGGTGTGGGAGGACGTGACGCTGCTGGACTGGCCCGACGACGACTTCCGCATGTTCTGTGGAGACCTGGGCAACGACGTCACCGATGAGTTGTTGGTAAGTTACTGATGTGTGTCTTACACGTCTCGCTAAGATGCAAATGTTAGCCTAGTGACACTGCTGAACTAGTATACAGTGAGCCTGAGAGTGAGAGCCTGGCATCCAGATCATCCATAATCAATCTTGCATCCAACAATCAAGTTAGCACAAAAAACTTGGCGTGACGGGGATGCCTCGAGAGGTGGAACTGGAGCCGCGAGCCATCGTCACGCAACCGGCGCACGGCATTTTCTTGAAACTTGTGCCCAAAGAGAACGTTTAGGATACGATCAAAGAAAAGTAATTCGTAAATTTGTATACATGTCGCAGCCAACTGGTTAAAAACGCTGTTCAATTGCACAACTAGCTCGTTAGTCAAACGACGCCATTCAACTACACCACTTAACGTTCATCGGCTAAGTGATCGAAGACAACGTTCTACACTACAGCTAGCCCACTGGTTAACCTCCTTTTTGCTAGGGTGACCATCAGTGTTAGGGTGGATTCAGACGTACGCGGGCTCTATACGTAGGTAATCTATGGTTGCTCTACGCATGTTGCGCATGTTATAGTACATAGTCACTCGTGCAGACCGCGTGTTCAATAAAGAGGTTTATATATACACGTATTTATTTCTTACTTAGTTTTACAGGTTGTCTGGGAGAGATATCTTTATAGAGATAAGCTCGCCTTTGTGAACTACTTTTAAAACAAAAACTATTGTATTGTTAATGCACTATAAAGAAAAATATATATATTTTCGTTTCAGACTCGTACATTCGGCAAGTTCGCGTCGTTCCAGCGCGCGAAGGTTGTAAGAGACAAGCGGACCAACAAGAGCAAGGGCTTCGGCTTCGTCAGCTTCAAGGATCCCGGAGACTTCATCAAGGCTATGAAAGAAATGGACGGTAAGTGGTATTGTATTATTTTTACATGTATTTTCTGTTTGGGTAAATTTCTTGAATTCACGAGCATAATACAACCTATTATGAGTTTGAAAATGACCTTCCAAGATTCTAATGCGCGGTACGCACTGGCGGATAATTCTTTGGTGTATCAATCTCAGCTTCATAATATATCTTCAGATTTCATTTTCAACTACGGCGAGCATCAGGTGCATAACAGCGTGCGTGCTGAACCTAATACACACACACACATATCACGCCTATAATCCGGGTAAGGCAGATCGTAAACGACCGCAAAAAAACGGACATTTACGACACGTCTGACAAATATGAGAGTCATTCGGAAAATTGTGTATCGCCATAGTGACACATCCACACACCCTCGAGTCCCTTTATCGCTTCTTACGACTCCCACGGGAAGAAAATAGGGTGATCCTATTCTAAGATACTCCCTGCATAATAAAAAACATGTGGTAATAAAAAGTACTCCCCTGTTTCCAGGTCGGTACGTGGGCAGCCGGCCCATCAAGCTGCGCAAGAGCACGTGGAAGAACCGCTCGCTCGACATCGTGCGCAAGAAAGAGAAAGAAAAACAGGCGCTACTCTCTTTACTCATGGCCGGCAACAAGAGCTGACAACACTAGTGGCAATAGTCAGCAACAACAGCCTTGACACGCCCACTGCTGGACATAGGCTTCCCCCAGGACCCCGGGAGCATAGACCACAGTTTGGTTGGAGGCCGTCCCACGGTGCACTTTCCGATGCGTGACCGCAGTGTGGCAATAGTGTAAAGCTAGTGAAAAATATGTGTGAAAACTGTTTAATCATTGGACTAAGTGTGATACTAGTTGATTGGTGTTGTGCTTGCAGGAGAAAACATAAAACTCTTGCTCATTATTTTGTGGGCAACCTCAACTACTCTCTAATCAAATTGTTTAAAAGGTAGAAAAAGCGAAATATAGAAGTACTTTAAAAAAGTTGCGCACTTTCTGGACTGGATAATGTAAGTTTTATTTTTATTTGTTATACCTACCTACTCATTTAAGAACATGACCTAAATAAAAAACAGAAATATAAAAATATTTTTAATTATTACTAAAATTGTAAAAATCTTTGGCGCTTAACTCTTAAATTCCAATCACAATCCTAGATTTACATAAAATGTATAATAGCTAAACGACTCACACATCGTAATGTGAATAAGATAATTAAACAGATACCTGGTCTCAACAAGCGTAGGGCATCACAAATTAAA
This sequence comes from Tuta absoluta, assembly GCA_027580185.1. Taxonomy (NCBI): domain Eukaryota; kingdom Metazoa; phylum Arthropoda; class Insecta; order Lepidoptera; family Gelechiidae; genus Tuta; species Tuta absoluta. Next base: position 6,759,635 of record JAQAHW010000008.1, read on the forward strand.
TTAAAAGAATATATAATTAATATTAACGATCTTTACCAAAGATTTTACTAAAGTGTAAACCTTTTTAACACTGAAACGAAAATAACAAACTTCAGCACTTTTGTCGCATTCAATGCCCAACTCTAACATTCCATAAATTCAGATTTTCTATCCTAATTAAATAAGCATATGTTTAAACAAGTTAAACAATAATAAGACTCTATAATTATTTAACTTTGGGTTTGATGCGAGGCCTGCAAGTGGTGCCGCATAATTGATACAAAATAGTACGAGTGGCCTTCGTGGGCTGATCTTTTGTATCGTTAAAGTTACTATGAACTCAACACAAGATGGTAATGCAGACCATAGTGCATCTCCGGAATATCCCGCATCGCTCCAGATTCCGCCGTAGTATGCCGGCAGATAAACCTAATGTTCCCACGGTCCCGTCTCATCATCCTCGGGTATATTATTGCCGGGCTTGACCCTCCTGGCGCGCAGCCTCACGATAGGCCTCCGCCGCGGGGGCTTCTCGGTGGTCGCGGCCGCTGCGTACTGCGCGTCAAGGCAGCACCGCGGATCGCCCTCGGGGTTGGACTTGGACGGGCAAAAAGGCGTGGAGTAATCTTCCACGCAATATGCGCCGGAAGCTCTGAAAAAGGTTTAAAATTTAAGAATTACGTATAGATACAAGTAAGATAAAGTTTGAAGCTGTTTTAGAAAAATATTACAGAATAATCATCATCGTTGCATACGGGGTCTAAAACTGTCAGGAGCAGAGAAGCCTGTCATTCAGATCATCCATGATCAATCTTGCATGTCAGTCTTCTTGCAGTCAGGAGCAGAGAAGCCTGTCATTCAGATCATCCATGATCAATCTTGCATCCAACAATCCAGTTGGCGTAGCCGAAAGAGTCGAGAGAGGTGCGTCTGGTTTCAGATCAACTATGGAAGTCCACTGCCACGTAGCACTAAATTCACAAAACGTTGATCGAGACTGAGGCACATGGAAACTGGTAAACACCACTACAACTTCGGACACATCGCTCCAATGTAGAGCTAATAATAACGCAGAGTAGACAACTTGTAATGCATTGACAAGCAATGTTGCGCAGTGGTAGTTTACCTGCCTGCTACGTAAAGGTCCCGGTTTCAACTCAAAGTTTCAATTTAAATGATGAAATTAAATATCTAAATATCTGTTATCGGGTCTGGGTTGTGATGTTTTGGTGTTTTTCTATGGCACCCCGATACAGGGAATCCTATTGAGGGCTATGAGTGTGGTCGTGTTCTGTTCATCTGTCCGATCATCGTTTTGATCACTCACGTCATAGGCGCAGGTTGACCCAGCGGCACAGGTAATGCTGACACCCGAGATGGAGGCACTCGCACGGAGCACCTCCTGCCGCATGGCGCTGCTTGACGCGGCCGGAACAGACTCTCCGCCTGGTAGCAGATCGACCAGATGTGGCTGCATAGGGCCTCATCTGTAAACGAGGAAATGGGTTTACAAAAAGGGCCAGATATTTGATAAGTGATAAAAAAATACACGGGAAGACTTAGACTGCCTTATACAAGATTAGCCCTAATAAGTTGACAAAGAACCACACATACTCGGCGTATCCTCGCAGTAAGGCTGGCTCCTTCCCCCGTTGAGGCAGAAGTCGGCGTGTCCGAGTCGGGACGCTTCGCCATAACGTCCAGCGTTGGTATGCAACACGTGTACTGCCCTCGCATCTCCCGGGTCTAAGCGAAGAGCTGGGGCTGATCGGATGAGGGGACGGGCAGGATCAAGACCTGGAAAAGGTATTGGAAATAAATTTCTCTTCAGAAAAAAAAACATATAATTTCAACAGCTACTCTTGCGTCAAAAAGAAAGTAGAGTAAAAATCCTCAAGACAAGTTTCCATTTTCCAACATAAAGTCAATCAAATTCAGCTGCGTTTATAAATGTACAGTATACTACTTATCATACTACTTTATCAGGTTAGCTAAAACTAGTAAATGCAGTGCATTATACTTGGCTAAAAGTATTATGAAATGGAGGCAGTTATGTTACAAAGTAACGAAGAAAGTTTACGTTTATTCTGTAAAGGTGTGTAAAGGTCACACTTACTATCCCCTTTTAAAGATACTGCATTGCATAGGTATCTTTTCATTACCATACCTACTAGAAATCTAAGTAAAATATCGTGATACGAGGTTCTTCTACACAGTTAGGTCGTCAAGGATTGAGTATTTTGCAATAAGAGGCATGAAATTATGCAGTTACGTTAGGGTGACTGACTCCGCTGACGACATATTGCCGGCCACCTACTTGAGTAGAATTGCGTCTCATATCTGTACCTGTCTTTATACTATCTTTTTAATATTAAGTTGGGTTGTAGCAACGTGCAGCGCAGCGCGGCGTAACACATTTTGGAATTGGTAAGCATCGACACACGAAAAGAAGATGAAGAACAACATCGGTCCTGGATTATCGTTTAAAAGTTCAGAAACAAAATATGAATGTTTACGCAACATACCAATAATTCTATTCAACCGGAATGTCAAGTAGTTCGCAATGAGACCACACATGTGAGCTCCCAGCGAATGCCCCACACAGGTGAGCCTGTCGGGGCGCAGGCCGGCGCGGCGGAGGCTGCCCAGGGCTTCGGCGGCGCAGCGGGCCACGGGACGCAAGTTATGCACCGCCGCCACGTAGCAGGGCGGCTGGCAGAGCGCTCCCCAGTCCATCATGAACACGTTGTAGCCCCCTCGACGGATATAAGCTGTAAAATATTACATACATACATATATCACGCGGATCACGCCTATAATACCTTGCGGGGTAGGCAGAGCATAAACAGCCGTAAAAAACGGTCATTTACGCCACGTCCGACAAAAGTTTGAGGGTCAATCAGATAACTGTGTATCACTATAGTGACAGGTAGTCAGCCCATCGCCTAAAATTGCAATACACACCCTCGAGTCCCTTAGTCGCCTCTTACGACTCCCAATGGAAAGAAATGGGGTGATGCTATTCTAAGCCGGCATCATACGGCATCTGTAAAATATTGTCACGGTGAATAGTTAAGATAAAGGTTTCTGAAGACCGGTAGCGTCCAGGTACCACCCTGCAGCGAATCAACTCTTATCCGTTCTCTTTTTCAAAGCACGTAAGTATGTACGTATCGAGATACATTTATTTAGGTCTCTCGTAACAGAGATAAGAAATAGGAATGCGTTCGTGTAGTTATATTGTATTGTGCAATGTGCATAGACATATGTATGCTTGCGTCTAGAAAAACCAGATCAGCAACTCTATATTGGCATCAGTGTGGGAAACGAAGCCAGTAGATTTTTTACATATTACGATTAGGTAACAAACAGATTTTCTCAGAGCATCTAAGCTTATGACAAACTGTCGTCATAAAAACTGATGATTTCTTATTAAAACAAAAAATGTGATTAGTGTAAATTCCGTGAGTATGTTGCATATGTACAAAAGTCGATTAGTTCTGGGGTCGACGCCTCTTTACGCCTCTATAGAAAGTGTGGGAAATGCCCCCCGAGTGCAGTGTTCACTTCACCTCACGCAAATCATGCAGGATAACACCATCGGTGCACTTTCACTCACAGCGGGAAGTGCATGAGTAATAATCTTCATTCTCGTTTCGTATTTACAAACTATGTTTTGATGCGTATGTTTATTTTGTTGTTTATCAATAGTATCTTATGTTATCACTTTTAAAAATCTTCACATCATTTCATCCGTCTTTGGTACCTTTAGGCACATTTTGTTCATCCGCCTCAATGATCCGCTCTTGTTCTTAAATTTTTTGGTCACGAATTGTACATATTTGAGCAGACATAAAAGTTATTAAGTCAGTCTTGGCTGGATGACTGCCTACATTCTCCACATCTATTCACAGACTGTCAATTTTATCTGGTCGTTTACCTACCATCTCTCAACACAGTGATGGGCAGCGTGTCATCACCACCAGCGTAGCCGTGGATCAGCAGGATAGTCTCGTGGCTGGGGTCCCAACCGCTTTGCCGGAGCCAATCTTCGCTGTAAAGATCCACCTGGGGACAATACCAAGGGTTACAAATAAATTCGGAAACCTAAATTCGCGGAGTACCTACTCTAAAAGTCAGTTTCGTTTTCGTCTCGTTGTTTCTTTTCTTTCTGTTTTAATTCAGGCCGTGACATTGACAAAACTTTTAGGTCGTTCGGTGAGTAAGGTAGTGTTCGGCGCATGGCTTTGTTTATGAATGAAGCTCGTAAGGCGAACGAAGTCCTCTTGGGGACGAGTAGCGGTAGATTGGACGCATTCCAGCCGTGACAGACGAAAAGATAGCTTCTTTTGGTGATGAATGCTGTTGACCTGTATGTAATTTACTGCTATTTATTTTTGTTCTACTTCTTTTCTTTTACATGTATCTTTGGTTTTTTCACCTAACTTCTTGTAGACACGACGACTGATGAGGGCCGCCGTGTCGTGGTGATCTAGGGTATGATAGACGGTAGCAAACGCTAGGAACAAAAAATATTTTAACCGGCCTGTGTACTTAATATCCGTTTCGGCACGAGACGTCAGTATACACACATTATAAGTATTCATGCATGTGCCGGCGGCGTAGGTCACAGCTGACTTCCTCGGCCGTGGACTCCTTTCGACAGGTTTCGGAAACTCACACTTTTTTGTGGAAACGATATCGTGAAATGTTACGATAACTCAAACTTTGACTACTAACAGAATAATTCCTGATAATTGTAAACTAGCGATGTTACCGTATGTTTATCGTTTTGTCTGCGGTCAGGATGTCTGCAACAGATTGTAGAGGTGGTAGTTATTTATTTTCCAATTCTTAATTATAGCTGTTTACAAGAAAAGCGATAAATGTAGTATTGATGACCGCTCATTTCGTAAACCTACCGATATTATTAGCTTAAATTAAACTTTAGTGAACAAGTGGAGCCCCCGAGTAACATTTTAGAAAAAACAACACTTTTATCCCTTTTTATTTAAATAATTTAAAACTGCTCATTCTAAAAGGTCGTAAGTGCATGATGACGTCAGAATACGATTATTAAAATGGTATCACTACAATTCTTGAAAATAATAAAATATAATGGCAATAGTGATGATTGAAAGATGATTGACAGCGACATTACCATACATTTCTAGGGTTGCCAACCGTACAATACAAGGTTCCTCGTACGAATACGAAACTATGGTCTCCCGTACGACACGCGAGGACAAGTATTCTCTTCTGTACGAGGTTTTGGAATTTTTCATAATTTTGCTTGCAAATGCTGATTGCAAACGATTTTACGTATTGAAATGTTTCGATTAAATTGGATGTTAAAGAAGTCTAAAGGCGGAAACATACTATCTGACGCATCCATCACCAGCAGCGGCTTAAGACAGTGTGCACGGAGTGTCCGCGGACGAAATTCGTCTATGGTCGCGGTCGCGATGATGACGTCGAGCAATGAATAGGACGAAATTTTTTATTTAACTGTGGCCACATTGTATTGTCTACCAAGAAATTAGATAAAAAGAAGCATTTACGTGTTTACGTCCACGAAATAAATTAAAAGCGACTCCAGAGTCTAAAGGCCAGGGCACATTGTCTATGGCATCCGACCGGCTAGATATCTCTCTCAGACTGTGCGCGACTTAGATAGTTTGCAGTTTCACATAAATTACTACACAGATTCAAATAAGTCGCGGCTGATGTATAGTTTCGCCTTAATTAGGAAGTAAAAAACGTTGCAGAATGGGAGGGTGGAAGGGAAAAGAGAAAGACGAAGACGCACAAACTTTACTCAAATTAAGAAACGGAGAGTCTACGAGTCGTGACTAACGTAACTTTAGTAAAGTCGTGTAGTACTAAGAGGTCAAAATCCCAGCAGGAAAGACACAAGTGTGGGAATACCACACTGCTGGACATGGGCCTCCCCCTATAAGGGGTTATTTGCCATACCTACTCACCACGCTTAGCAGGTGGAATGGCGAGCGCAGTGTAAGGTGTTGTATTCACTGACAACGCTGCTGCCCATTTCCTGGAGTCATCCCTTAGTCGGCTTTTACGACACCCGGGTAGATATTGATATTGATAAGCATTTTGTTTTGCCTTTGGCATCTAATCTAGTAACTTACTCAGTTGGTACTATTCGGTAGTTACCTACTTGTTGGCGTGTGACATGTCAACACGGCCCGTATCTGGTGTGGCATGTTTCTTAAGCTTCCAGTTCCATATTACAACCGGTGCGTCGACGCGCGGGCTTCATTTGCGTAGACGTACAAGCCACAGTCTGCGCTAGCCTAAAGTGCTTCAGTACGAAAAAAAAACCCAGTTGGCAACCCAGCCAACTATGTACTTTGACGTTATTGACAGTTTTGGCGCTCATGATGCGCTTTTTTTTGTAAATTTACGTCTACAAACGGATGTGTTTTTTTTGCTGGATAATCATCGTATTGTGACGTCACAAGCACGATTTCAGAAAATTGATTATTTTTTCCTAGATTTCAACAGAAAAATTTGAAACTTTTTCACTATGAATCTGCAATCAGAAATCTCCGAAATGGTCATAGAAAAAGTGGATATTATGAAATTTGAGCGCTTGTCAGGCGTGTAATAAGTAGTTATGTTCATTCTAGGTATCTATTCAACCTTCATGAGAATCACTTACAAAACAATAGACACTTTCAATTAAATACTTATTAATTTTCTGCAGACATGCTACGTCCGTATAAGCATTTAAAGCGAGACTCGAGCTAATCAAAAAGTTTCCATTTGAAAAAATACCTTTCTAATCGCTTCATACAAGACGATGAGTACAAGATGTGAATTTCAAATCAGGCCCTAATCGTACCAAAATTTTCTTCATGATGTAAGCATAGTATAAAGAAGGGGGGAAGTAGGCCAACTCCGGCCCAATCCACGCTATAATTACCTACTCTCTCAGGGTTGTCACTTTCAACAAAATTTCAATTCAGTGCCTAGGATTTGGCAAGCGGGGAGCTGTTCCATTTTAAATTGTTTTAGTCCAACCCTTGGGTCCAACCAAGGCGTCTGAGGTCAGTTTATCTAACCACAGGATGATGAAACTTATTTAATGAAATAAAGAATCTTGTTTGGGAAACATGAGACAATGAGTGGCATCTGGTTGCACGACCAGCAGACGTGCGGGGCGGAGTTGGTTGAGCATGTCATCTCTGTAAAATATAATTAATTCAATGATGATTGATCATTCATCCATCAATGATCGCTCTTTGCTTTTGCACGCGGCGTCCTTTGTTTGGGAGGCGGCATCCTTTGACAAATGCCGGAACGCGCAATCGCATCTGAGCGAACCGACTTTACAAAGTTAATTTACGTTGTCGGCTTGAAACTCTGACAACATTGTTCATCGGGTCGTTCACGGCTCAGTGCCCCTTCACAAGACAAGAAAGGATTAACATTACCTAATGTGAGCAACTGGCAGACTCAATTTGCAGATTAAAAGCACCTATACCTACTAGGAAGAACACCAATAATTACACCAAATAGACAAATAAATAAATCGCATCATCGAGTTTAACATAGTAAAAATTATCTATCTATCATATTAAAACAAATGAATTACTTAGGTACCTATCCTGGTCAGTAGGTAATTTGAAAAGAGACAAATCAGGAATTGATGAATAATTTAGACACAGCAATACTTTCTTTTGCTACAATCAACCATTCTACAATATCGTGGTTTCGCGGTATTAATTAGTTAGCCGTGACGCGTGACTCATCGTGCGGTGTCGACTAGCGAGCGCCCCGACGAAGCGCAGTTCGAAACCACCCGAGATGTGTCCGCGTGTGCGTGCGACGACGCGTAGATACTATCGCGCACACATACAAGCCGCGCGCGGTGCGTTTGTATGAAGATAACGTACTTCCTTGCTTATACTATGATGTAAGTGAATGTAACTATGAAGGTATAAGTATGACCGGCACGAACATGTATAGAAATTAGATATTTAGAAGTGACATGTCTCCAATAATAACTAGGTAGTAAGTACGCATTGGTCATCAGTTGAACATGAACAACTAGTCAAGTATAAAAAAAGATAGAACACTTAAGATCCGATCTTACCGTCCACGTTTAGGGTAAGCCAAGAGCTTGACTACAAAATTAAGATTTGACGTCTCTGCGACATTGGGATCAGGCCTAAGTCGTTTATTTACTTATTACGAGGTACCTACAAGAGGGCATTCCAAAAAAATCTTAATTTTATTAATTATAGTGTCAGCAGCGCGTGCCCCACCCGTCACAGCAGCAGGGAAACCCAGTGGGTATTAACTACTAGAGAAAAATGCTGCACCTCCCCTGTAATACCGTAATACATCGAGCTCATATACTCGCAATCAATTTTTGTTCCTGTGGCATTACTCTCAATTATTTAAATGTAAATTTGTCAGACGTGGCGTGGATGTCCGTTTTTTTGCGGCCGTTTATGCTCTGCCTACCCCGCAAGGGACTATAGGCGTGATGTATGTATGTATTTATGTAAAAGGACGAGCTAGGTTTGCTTGTAATAAGTAGGTTAGTACATATTGCGTTGGCGTAGCGTAATGTCTAATATTTTACCGCGAACGATGACAAGCAGCGTAGCGCAGGGCAGTGTATTTACGTGTGATGTACCTAATGATTATGACTCTTCTGTGTTACTTACGACTCTTTTCTCCGGCTCGCTCTCTGTGTAGAGGTGCAGCTTCAGGTCTGGGTCGGGACAGGGCTCCCGCTCCCGCCTCCAAATGCAGTCCTCGAAGGTGGCGTTGCTGAAGTTGTCATTGTGCAGCGTCAGGGCTTCCTTTATTGGATTCCTTTGGCTTAAGGTATCTGGAGGGAATTCGGAACTGTTGAGTAAGATTTTTATGTGTGTTCGGGATTGTTATTTTACTGCGGATATTGTAAATCTGATAATGATAAACATTTTTAACACTTATTTATAAATAGTTAGGTATCTACAGAGCGTCACAGTGTTTTAGCTCATAATTTTGAGCAAGACACCAAATTATACAAATTTACACAAAATATTACCAAAATGTAAATATTGCACGAAAGTTTAAATAATAAACTCTACGCTTTTCGCATCGTTAATTAGATACACCATCATCATCACCTTAAATACCATTAAGAAATATTTGAGGTGCTGCTTACATGTCTATCTACATATAAATAAGAAAATATGTTTCGTAAATGCATGTAATATCACATTAAACAACCACACAATGTCGCAACGTCACTTACCGTGCGCAAACGCAGTTATCGCGACGGCCAGCAATGTCACTCGCGCCATCCTCGATCGAGCCTGCCAGTAAGCCTGCCAGTCGGCTTGCCAGTCTGCTTGCCACTGCGCAGGACTAAACGAACACTACCACCGTCACTCACACTCCGCCACTACCACACAATGCCGGGTACCACTGAATGAAATTCCAATTAATGATGAGACCTAAATAAATAAACAAACGGAAAACTTAAATGTTGATGTATTCATTGCTTTCGTCAAACTGAGTATAAAATGAACGGTTTTGTATAAGTTTACTAGCTTTCTCTTAATTTAAGACATCGGGAGCACAACATTTTATTTTAAATAAAAACATAATTGATTAAGTGGAGAGAACTAAATAAATTCAGAGTATATATGTAGGCCAAATATAGGATTTTACTATTTAAATAAATTAAGTATTTATTAGTTTCAATACCTGAAGAAATATTTATATTACTCGCAAGGTAAGTAGATAATAAAATAACAATAAATTAAGTACGATGTAAAATGAGCGCCACACTCTACTATTTGGCAACCAACTACCGAGTGCTGAGGATTTCCTTCGACTGGTGGTTTGCAAGGAGTTCCACTAGCTAGCTCTACTCGCTCTACCACTCAATACCAGAGAGGGATTTAGAATTATATCTAGCTAGTCTATTATTGTTTAATTGTTTAACATACAACTACGTACCTACTACAACTATTGTACCTTATTACCTTTGCCTACAAAACTTAGAGTAAAGACCTGCCATGTATGAGACAAAAACACGACTTTTATTATACAGGGTGTAAGGGAAAACCCTGGCATTAAAATTCACTTGCAAAAATTGGCGGGCCAGGAATGAGCTGCCGTAGCCCAGATGGAAGAGGCGTCGCCACTAGTAATGCGAAAGTCGCAGGTTCAAATCCTGCCCGCACTCGAAAATTTTGCAAGTTTTCAAAATTATATAAAATACACATACACATACACATATCACGCCTATAATCCCTTGCGGGGTAGGCAGAGCGCAAACAGTCGCAAAAAACGGTCATTTACGCAACGTCTGACAAATATTTGAGGGTCATGCGGAAAATTGTGTATCGCCTAACTAAAAATAAACCATAACAAACGAAATTTCTTCTCATGGCCCTCCCAGGAATATTTATTTTCCGTTACTGGTATTTGCATACGGCATGTTAACATTCTCATCCCAGCTTGAAACCTTTCCGTAGGCGTTGCTCGAAGCATACGGAACATTCTGGATGCATACCTGCCCGCACCACCTCAAACTATACGTACCTCATTCACAGTATTCATTTATAAGTCGCCGTACATTGGCTTTACATTGGCTGGCTCATTGGCAAGCATTGCATGATGTTGAGAAAACGCGCCTCACTTACGTTGCGATTGCATTTCAGTTAGAATGCTGCTGAAAACTTTAAAAAGACAAAATGGTTGTTTGTTGATATTCTACTATTACTTTCTCTCTATTATTTGTTATACATTATTTAATTATGTTTCACCACATGAAAGAGAAAATAAAGAATTAAGTAGGTAGGTACTAAAATTATGCTTTACGACGAATAAACCTGGGCACTTGACTTAGGTATCGCGTTGATGTCTTTAATATGAAATATATCAAATTTCTTACTTTAAGCTTATTTAATTACGTAATTTATTACGTACTACTACTTTACTTTTCATGTGGGATATTGAGTCGACGAACGCCTGAAGAACTCTGGTGTCAGAGTTTTTTCAACCGCCTTCTACTACTTGTAGGCCTTTGACATGGTTGTGTTACGACCGCCGTCTAAGTAATCATAGACAGCAACTGAAACCGACGGCTTGACGTGCTCTCCGAAGCACGGAAGCATATTCCTCATAGGACAATTAGGTGTTTCAGCCTGCAAATGTTCTAACCAAACTGGGAAAAAATTCTCAAGCCATATATTACCAAAGAATTCTAATTACTATACTCCTTGTTTACAAGTAAAAGGATTGTTTTTTCACTGGCTATAGCCGGATTGACGGATGTTGACATTATGAAGTGACGTTTTATTAATAATTAATCAAACCTTTTTTGTGTATGTGTACGACTCACTGTACGATTAAAACACTTCGTGCAGACTTAAGGAATCTGCCTATTTCATTATTGCTGAAACGGCTTGCATAGAGTAACTTATACGGCTTGAAATAAATGTATTTTATAAAACGAATGAATATTTAGAATGTAAAGAAATTGTAATATAATAATTTGTCATGTCACTAACAATAATTTTAAATAAATGTATATTGAATAATTTTATGAACCGATGACACTGTTGAAAATTTGCATGCCCTGACTCCCCTGACTTGGCAAAACATGATGTGCATTTTGTATACTTACTGGCTACTATGTTTGTTGCAAATAAATGTATTTCGAATTTTCAAAATAATGGATTTCAAACGTAAATATAATTTTGAAATTTCTTTATCATAAGCCGCATTCGGGTTTTTGTCTTTTAATAATTAGCTTATTTCGCTTTTGTTTGCTATAATAGACAGGGACCTCGTTAATGTCTTTTTTATCAAGAAATAAATTGTGAGTTAGGTTTTGAAAACCACAATATTTTTCGCTTTAATATATACAATTTATTAATTTTTAATAAATATTAAATTAGACATGCCACTTATAATATTTAACACTATTTACAGAACCTTTTTACTTATAAAATAAGTACTATTTACATTAATCAATGCTATATAATATAGTCGTATTTGATTGCTGTCAGATTCGTGATAATACTATGGCACGGGGTCCATTTTCCTTTGTTGACATCTCTTTTAGTATGGAGATGACAGCTGTCAAATACGACTTATTGGAACGGCGGTACTATAGTCAATAAAGAGCCCGCCCCTAGTCGTACCTGGAGGAAAGATGTCCAACACGCTGGCGGAGTTTGCACGAGGGATTGCCAGCGATATGTGTTGCACCAGGTACGATTCGGGGCTCTAGTCGACATGGTCTGATGCGTCTCCTGGTTCTGTAATGAACGCCCGGGCTTCAGCCCCCCGAGCACCGGTTACCTGCACCGTGAAAGGCAGGATGGTGTATTGCCCTAGTAGATTGAAATATTTATGCCGCTTTTAGAAGGCAGCTTATTCAGCTGCCGATCGTTCCACGGATGGATCGCGGTAGCTTTTGATAAAATCTAAATTTGGTTTATAAATTTTGTAACATTTTTGGTAAACTCGTTGATGTCTTTTGTATGGAAAAATAATCACGAAAATATGGAATCTTTGAATATCTACTAGGGTTAATTATGCACTCACAGTGCTTATTTTAAATATAAATAAAAATTAGAAATTGGGATATAAAATTGCGACCGCCGGGACTTTAAGTTATTGTAACGGTAGCTCAGTTGGCAGAGCAGTGGGACGGTACCTCACGGTCCCGGTTTCAAGTCCCGGCAAGCGCTAAAATTTATTCTGTTACTAATTTATATACCTACTTATATTTTATGTAAAATTAGTACGGAACCCAAACTCCAAGTTTGGTAAAATTTAAAATATTCATAGAATTTGAAAGAGGCATTTGTATCTCAGAATGTAGAGTACAAGAAATAGTTCCCACAGTCTATCCAAATAGTCTCATTCATGATCACGCTCCAAATATGAAAGAGGTCCATTCATGGCAAACAATTGTTTGCATAAAAGTTTTGAACCTTTTATTGGTCCGACGACGTCGCATCACACGACGGAAGCGGCGCGGCGTAGTGTAATGTAATGTAAATGCTTAGGTTATACCTGTAGGCAAAGAATGAGTGGTATCCATAGACAAGTAGGATCAGATCGTCTTTGTGTGGCTTCGAGTGAATGTGAAATGTGTGTGTGTTTGTGTCAAGACAAGAGTACAGGTGAGGTGAGTGAGGCTGTAGCGCGCGAGCTAGAGCAGGACCGCAACAGCCTGCGCGAGGCGCGAGGACCGAGTCGCCGTGTGCGCGTGCGCACTGCGCAGGTAGAGCCGCCAGTCCGAGACACGCGCCCCGCGCGCCCCGTCGTCGTTGCCTAGAGTGAGTACACACCGCCGCGCCACCGTAACCTGCTTCGACAAAACAACATCAACAAACCACATCGATAATAACCACTTAAATAACGATCAAAACATATCAAAAGTGAAGTGAACTACAGAACGACTGTGATGTGACAGTGATAAACTCGATCGGAATAATTGCGCGAATGCCACGGCTCACGACCTACGCAGCCGGCGTCCCCTCCTTCATTCATTCAAGGACCAATCGTTGAACTCATGTCTTGGCTATCGCGCGTACGCAATCACGCAAATTTGGAAATGAATCCCAAAAAACAGCAGCGGAGCACTGACTGAGCTGATGGCCTTTCGCGACTCAACGACAATGTCAATCAATCAGAACGCAGCCGCTGGCCAGTTTAGTAAACAGAAATCACAACTAGGTAAACAGGGCCCGGAACCGGTCAACTTTCCACCGCGTTATCACCCGCCTCCGCCGGCCGCAGGTGGCCTGAAGCTAGCCACTGTGGACGCAACTGCGAAGGAGTTCAAACCTCCATTTGCGGGCAAGTCAGCCGACCCGAGCAAGTTACAGTATCCGTTAGGATTGCACGGCGTACCGGGCCCGTACCCTAGTGGATCAGTGCCGTATAAATATCCTCAAGGGTATCCTGTGGGCTATCCGTTGCCACCAGGTGCCTTACGTGTGCTTAGACCACCCGCTGAGGTGATCACAAAAGCTATCGTTCACGAACCTGTCGAACCAACCACCCGGGCGAGAAGCGCCGACGACACACAACGTGTCCAGCGAAATCTTGAAGAAGAACAGATACACAGAAGATCTGCTGATATGCTCAAGTTCACAAAACGTGTCGAACCTGATGGACCACGAGCTTCGACCGATTCAAGGAGGCAAATTCAAAGTCTTTTAGATGAAATCAAATCATTAAAAGAAGCAAACCGTCGTCTTGGTGAAGACAACCAAGAACTTCGGGATCTCTGCTGTTTCCTTGATGATGATCGTCAGAAAGGTCGAAAATTAGCACGAGAATGGCAGCGTTTTGGAAGATACACAGCATCCGTAATGCGTCAAGAAGTTTCTGCCTATCAAAGTAAGTTAAGAGAATTAGATGATAAACAACAAGAGTTGATTCGAGACAATTTAGAACTCAAAGAGTTGTGTCTGTATTTAGATGAAGAGAGGGAACGTAGCACTTGTGTAAACTGTGGAAGAGCTGCTGGAAGAGAACGGGACGACGGAGATGGTAGCAGCAGTGGAACAAACGCGGAAGAAGGCTCTCGAGCTCCAGCAATACCTATAACACATCCACAACTTGCTGAAAGAACAGTGCAGTACGTGAAGGATTTGGAACAGAAAGTACGAAGATTAGAAGCTGAGAAGGGGCTTGGTACCACTGGGCTTAGTGAACGACCAGAAGCTGTTGTCCGAGCTTTACAGGTTTTAGAAGTCAGGGAGAGAGTAGAACGGGAACGGCGACGACCGGCACCTGATTTGGACTCAGGTGAACAAGCTCTTGTTAGAGAAATGTGCAACGTCGTATGGGGGAAATTAGAAGACGCTCCACCACAAGCGCCGCCTCGTTAAATGTTGAAAGTGTTATCAGTGAGAGCAAAAATAATAAAACTAAATTCTTGACTGCAAGTGAGTGAAAAGCTGTTCGAAGGTCCGATTGGAATCTGGTATCGAGGCCACGGCGAGCGTAAGCCCCGTGCCGTGACCTACAGAGCGCGGAATTAATGTGACCTTGTTTAAGAATCGGAGATAGCTGGTTGCTACTTTATCAATGGAGCTTTGATGTTATGTATGACTGATATATGCTTGCCTGCCTGCCACGCATTTACGAAATAAGTATATTGTTCAAGATAGAACTGAAACACAAAGTACAAATTTAGAGTTATAAAACTACCTAATTTAGACATAAGTTAAAACTATTTTACGCGCTGCTGCTTGCTTGTCTTATCTTAAATGTACGTTGTATATTCTTCAAATGTTAAACCTTTTAAAACATTAGAGATGCAAAAAATATTGGAGATAAGTTGTTTTTTTGGATATATTTTATGAAAATTTGGTATAATACCTACTTAAATTACATTCTAATTTACCTATGAGGCTATTCTATAAAAAAAATGTATACAAGCATAGATTATAAGCATTTCGAGTTGATTGACTGTTAATAAGTACTAACTTCTCAACAGGCAATGATTTCCTAAACGATCAGAAAATACGAAAAGTGCCATCTTGATATTATTATGTCCCATTCGTCTCGACAAGGTAAATGGCGCGCGGGGTTTTTAAAGGGTCATTGTCAGCTTAGGGACGATTCTGAATCGCGGATTCAAGATGTGGGTTGCTTAAGTATTTACCGATCAATAATTGATACCTATTCCTTTTTGTAATTCTAATATATACAACTGTACCCTTAGCCCATTCCTCGCAGCCCTGCCTAGTCTGAGATTATTAAAAAAATACATAACTCTACATTTTAATTAGTTACTGTATCAGTACACTTGTATATCTTATGTTATTACACATTTTCCGTGTTTTAATTTATCACTTGAGTTTTAAGCATTAAATTATTCATGTTTTAAAAACTCTTTTTAATTATAGAAACCTAATAGCAACTCCCAAAACCGTACCGAAGAACTATTAGCAGCACATCAACCTCAGGGTGTAAGGGATCAACTTAATGACCCTTATAGGCGTAGTTGAGTTGATGTGCTACTTATAGTATCTACTCCTACCTTTTTCGGGTTCCGCACTTTAAAGGGAAGAAAAAATAGAGCCTTATATGATCACTTTGTTGTGTGTCCGTCTGTCTGTCTTGACCACGACCCTTTATCTCGGGAACGCGTAGAGAGAGAGATAAAGAGTTGAAATTAAAACAATATACATACTCACTTCACTACCCAGGTGTACAGCTGATCATAGTTGTCCTTCCTCCTAACTTAACGCTAAAACAAAATATGGCTGTACATGCTGTAAAAACGCGTGTTTTTGACCCTCTCAAGGGAATCTAAATTCATTGGGTAGGTACGTCCCATAGACTTAAAACTATAAAGGCAAATGCAAATAGCTCCGTTTTGAACTTAATACAAATTTAGGATATTGTATTTTTTGTAAGTAACATGGTTTTAGGCAATAGAGAGCCGAAAACGTCAAAATTTTCAAATAGGGCCTTTTTTTAAAGACTGGATTCTGGACTTTAGCCTGGATTGGATTTTAGCCCAGGGGCTTTAAAAACTACACCTGGCTGATTGGTGGGGAGTAGGACCTCGCCCGGAAAAAATGTGTGGTTGTTCAAACATCTAGCCCACTTGGAGGCTTAATAGTTTTTCTGGGAAGAACAGATAGGACTGAATCTACCCGGCTCGTCGTGCCAGTAGTTCCTAAAACGAGGGACCACAAATGGGCATCGGTTGCTTGAGGAGCTAGTGAAGGGTGATCTACTCGTAATGGCTACATTAGCGGCTACAGTGATATCGTCATCATCATTCGAAAGAAAGTAAAATTGAGGCTAGTAGTATTTTTAAATGAAGCTAGCGTAGCGCTTTTTGTGGGCGTATCATATAAAAGGGCTTAATGTGTGTGTTTCAGAACCCTTGCCCATGGTGCGCGAGTCCTACTCGCACATGGCCAGTTTTTAACATCGTTTTAAAACTTCGAAAACCTTTTTTTCTGAAATGTGTGACACTTAACAAAGTTGACAACTTGTGATCGGGAAAAAGTGGGTGAAAGCTATAGTACATTTAGTTTTATTTATATCCTCTTTGGTACATTTTCTAAAGTAAATAATAAACAAATCAATCTACATTTATCTGTGATCGAACTACCGTTTGTGACCCGTCAATTGGGGTGTTTTATTTTTAATTTCAGCTTTTAGCTGTTCAGCGAAAATACAGTAATCCAATTTAACAAAATAATGGCAGACGAAAGAAAAGGGGAGGGGGGAGAGGATCAGGATACTATTGGTGTGAGTTATTTTATAACAGCAAACTGAACTTAGCAATTTACATGGGTTATGCTGGCTTGAGTTGACTTATATTGGAACAGCGCCTAGTAGTTTGTGAAAGCAACTGCTGATGCAATCATTTTTGCTTTTCAGACTTACGTAGGCGCTCGCAACGCGGAAGGCGAGAGACATGGAAAAGGATGGGCTGTTCTTCCCAATGGAGACTTCTACCAGGGTTGCTACTGTCGCGGCTTCAGGAATGCAAAAGGGCTGTATGTGTTCAAGAATGGAGCTCGGTACGAAGGTAATAATCTGCTAACTCAGTCAAAGAATTGTACGACACAAAGATTTTATAACTAATAATCGATTGCGTGAAATTATACTTACTTCTCAACAACCCACTATAAGTCTCTTGACATGGGGTAGGTACGAAAATAAGTAGTAGAAGGGGCTTTTTAATATATTTTTACTCCGCGGATTTTTTTAGTAGTGCTCAGGTAAGTTACAAATTACAACGGCTGCAACAATGACTACCTACTGAAGCTGTAGGCATAGCTAGCAATAACGCCAATACTTTGTTCTTTGTAGGATGCCATAAACATAATATTTCCGACTACGTTTTGTTTAAAGGTGAATGGAGACGAGGAATGAAATACGGTGTCGGGACATTCCACTACCCAGACGGTTCCAAATACGAAGGTGACTGGAGGCACGACCTCAAACAGGGCTTCGGTGCCTACTACTACCCAAACGGAGATATCTACGAGGGAGCCTGGTTCAAAGGCAACCGTCACGGGCTCGGAACGTATTTCTTCGCAGAATTCAACGTCAAATTCATGGGGACTTGGGTGGAAGGCGTGGTTGAAGGCCCTGGGCAAATCATTTACCCTAGACATCGTTTCCATGGATCATGGACCAGAGGGCTACCGCAAGGGCCGGGGTGTTTCGTTTTCGATACCAATTGCATGCAGCACGGGTTCTACCTGTGGATTAAAGACCCGAATCTAGGTTCGATGTATGGTGAAGGGGAAGAGGAGGAAGAGCAAAAAGAAAATAAAGGCATCGAGGAAATAGTAGGAGAGGGAGAATCTGAAATTGATATTACTAAAGGTTGGTTATCTACTATACTAGAGGTATAAGTATCTATGGTGTTCTGTAGCTGATCTGGTAGGAAGCATATCTTTGTACCTGGATAGAAATACGCTGCAGTAATTCAGAAGGTAAGTTTTGAAAGAAATGTGGAAGATGTAGTTTTAACAGTTAATGGTGCGTTCGAGATAAAACGGTCAAGAACTGCTCAGTTACACTTGATTACCGTTACTTAGGCATTTAAATTTTTTGCCACACTTCACTTTGGTTGTCAGAAGAACAGTAAAGCATTCATCAGCATCATCCTAAGCCCACTTCCACCACACATGTACACACATATCACGCCTATAATCCCTTGCGGGGTAGGCATAGCGTAAACGGCTGCAAAAACGGACATTCACGCCACGTCCGACAAACATTTGAGGGTTCTATTCTAAGCCGGCATCACACGGCATCCCACCTCCACCAATTGCAGGTTATATGCCTCTTCTCTACAGCGCATCTAGAAGGTGGTCTGCCCACCGACTTTTTCGCTCCTCTTGGCCACCACTCCGTGACTGCTTTTGTCCACCGATAGTCACTTCGTCTGGCAAAGTCGTGCCTATTTCCACCTTAGTCTCGCTACTCGCTTACACCTGCATTGCACCTTCGACTTACATTTACGTCGAATTTCAACGTTTGGTACGCGATGAACGAGGGAGATACCTCAGATACCTATTATTGAACGCTCCGAAAACGACGTCTAGTTTTCCAAAAGCAGCCCAACTTCCGATACGTTTCTCGGTCTCCTTCACCAGTGCTTGTGGTTCGAAGGACATACGATGCCTAAAATAGACGTAATAGCTAACCACTTTCACAGTGTCATTACCTACACAAATGTTAGGTATATGTATGGTGCGATTCGTCATGATCTTGGTCTTGGATATGTTCATCCTCAGACCGACCTTTAGGGCAGCATCAGGCAGACCTGATAGCATTTTGTTGCGATCCAGGACACTTTCGGTGATGAGGATGAGATCATCTGCTAGCCAAAGTTCTGTACCACCGACATACCTAGCCTAGTTCAATACTAAAGCAAGGATTTGTACACCTGTAAGAGCTAGCTAATGGGGTCGGTTATTCATCAATAATGCCTTTTAACCCTTTTTGTGGAGGATCGTGATGGTAGCATGATCAATTGCCTTACGATAATGAAACTTTCAAAACTTCTTTATTATTTCCTTTCCTTTCCAGGCAAAATAGCAGTCTGGCGGGCTCGCAACGTGACCGCCTACATGGCTGAGCTGTTACCGCCGGAGGCTCTCCCGTTGCCTGTCCACGACTCGATTCCTTCCCTCACGGAGTGCTCGTTCAGGACTGACGACTTCAAGTACGAGGGTCCTTCTGTCGTGGCCGAGGAGGAAGGCGGCGACGACGGTGACTCCTGGCTGTTCCACCGACAGAAGTTCCTTGAGGAGCCAGAGCTTAAGCAGAAGTAAGCTGAAGAGGAAGAATAAATAATAGTCTTTGATATTAATTTGCGTATTTTTGAACATTTAGGCACCTACATATAGGACCGTAACCACAAAGTAAGTATTGGCGGCTGCGTTTGTGCCGTAACGGAGGGCCACTCTAAAATTACTAACGTCATATGACATCACAGCACGATGAAACGCATGATAACAAGTCGGAAAAATCTAGCATTGATTAGTAGATTGCACTGCCTTGGGCGGAAGTGAGAATAAAACTAGAAATTAAGATCATTATTAAAATTTCGGTTTATTTCAGGTCTTCTGATTATTGCTAAGCACAACTTGGTTTGCCAATGGTCGGAAGTAGGAAAAAAATCTGCTTTTATTCTCACTTCCGGCCAACTTAGGACAGAGCAATCTACCGATTCTTACTTAGCACGATTTGTCTGACCTGTTGCTATGCATTTCATCGTGATTTCATATGGTGTAGATAATTTTATTAGGGCTTGCGGACTAATCATTTCAATTCGCAAAATGTCCACTGCTTTTTCTATATTTGAGTCGGGATTACATGAAATAAATAATGTTATTCATTATTAATATTAAATATAATTAAATTACTAACTTGTATTGTGTCTTTTTAATAAATTTTAATATAACAGATATCATTCTGATTCAAATTGTTACAAGGGATATTTTGTTCTATAGACCACAAAATAAGTAAGTAGTAAATAAGAAAACCAAAGTTCACCTTAAATATAATTTATTAAATGAAAATAAAATTCTAAATAAGACTCCCTTAGTAGTCAAAAATAAAGAGATATCCTGCAGAAATAATTACCAGGTAAATTATTTACAGGTAATGAAATCATTATTATGAAGACTTAGGAAGATTTTTCACTATTTAGTAATTTAGTGAAGTTAAAATAAGTAGGAAGTACATTAAACATACAATACTCAGAAGAATTTAAATTATTGCAATATGCAAAATATTCCACAGTTTTGATAAAGCTGAAATTTTGTAAAAACAAGTAGTGCATGTAACTAATGTCTTACAAAATTTACCTTAGCCAAATTGATGTTGGTACTTGGTGAAAAGTGTGTAGGTACTTATTGAATAGATGGGGTTAAATGTAAGGGCCAGATCACAGAGTGAGTTTTGGTTAGAAACCTTAACCACTTCACTCAGGTCGAATTTTGCAACAATAGATTTGTATTGTACTTCAAGCACACATGTGTGCTGTTACGAGCGGAGTAGTTAAGTAGGGAAATAAAAAAAAAAGTATCATTATTGAGATAAGTCAATATAGTTAAAAAAGGTAAGCCAAGAGATCTGGATGCCAGAGCAAGCCTGCCTGAGCCATTCTGACCAAAACAATATAAATTTTATTTCAATTGTGATACAATATAGTTCTCATTCATCAGCATGTTAGTTTTATTCAATTGAATCCTAAAATGGCCCTCGATTCGTGCAAGCCCTAAAATCATACCTTATTTAAATATAAGGCCAACTCATTTTCCTACTCTTGCAATAGTGATGTAGCTACAAAAGAAAAATCTTGGGCTTATACATGGGGAGCCCGCCTGGGACCTTTAGAACATATTTAATTGGTAGAGTCCTATGGAGTAGTTTATTTTTGCCCCAGGGCCTTTGTTTCCCTCAGGAAAGATCTGTCTACTTTCCCAATCGGTCTACTTCCCGATCGTTCTACTTTCCCGATCGGTCTACTTTCCTGATTAGTCTACTTTTGCAATCGGTCTACTTCCCGTTCGGTCTCCTTTCCCGATTAGTCTTCTTTCCCGACTTTTCCAGTCGGTCTGCTCAATCAAAGTAAAAATTACTCGCCAGGCTTGGTGTTAGTTGTTATCTGAATACACAGTAAATTCTGCTGCTCATCCTCTGTCAACGGGGCTTTTCACGGGAAAATATGTGGTGCCAGGAATTCTAAGCAACGAGCACACGAAAAATTATGTAACTCCGTAACTCCTTACTGTCTTTTGTAAAATCTGGCTGGCCACAATGCTGGCCACTCAGAAAAAGATTAGATTAGTTTGTGCGTGCGTGCGTCTCATCACTTCATCCCCGTGGACCACCCTTGTCCACCTGCTATAGGTGGACCACGGGCAGGTTTTTTTCCCCGTGGTTCACTTTACTCCAACACTTCGAGCTATCAAATCCCTTTGTTCCCAGTTGTCACTCAATGTAGATCTCATCAAGCCCTAAAACTTTTCCAAAGAAACTAATGATCTAGTATGCATAGTTTCCAAGAAAAACGAGTTTAAAGTTTGACAGCCGTCATCCGAAATGTAGATCTTGTCAAAGAGAGTGGTACTGAACCTTAGAGGGATAGTGATGAAAGGCAATTGACCAATCAGGAAAATGGACGCTCTGTGAAAGTAGACCGATTGGAAAAGTAGACGCATTGGGAAATAGACGGTTTGGGAAAACAAGTTGACTGTTTGGTAAAATAGACGCTTCGTGAAAGTAGACCGATTGGGAAAGTAGACAGATCGTTCCTGAGGGCTTTGTTTACATAGCTATGCCACTAACTAGCAACAATAAAAGTTGCTTATACTAAAATTAAAATCTAACTTAATATTATGTTGTGGTGGAGCCTGCATTATTATTGTTAGCCGAGTTGCCAGTCTCAAACGTGCATTTATTCTTCAGAAGATATGCTGCTAAAAAGTGGATGGGGTCTGGAGGACGTTCTTTGGCCAATGCGGAGAGACCTTGAAGGAGGATCGGCACCACTGTCTGGTCTAAGTATTGCCGCGTAGGGAGTGCGCTGAGATCAATACGTGATTTGCGGCTGGCATTGTTCTCGTCCTTCTCCATGAAGATTATTTTCTGTAAACAAAGATAACATAAAATTGTACAATGGTGCACTAAAGGAGGCTGACCACAGCACTTTATGCCTCCCTACTGTCGGTGACGTTAGAAGTTCAATAAGACTCTTGAAATCAAGTGTAATAAAAATGTATACCCAAGCAGATTCCTTAAAATTGAAAAAGCTTGCACCTTACACGGATTTTCAATTCAAACATATGTTTAAATTATAACGTAAAAGTCAATATAAACATGGAATGGCAGAGTATCTAGATCATTATTATTTTGAATTTGTTATTCTAACCTTAACCGATTGGGGTATCTTGGACGGGACGACCTCAATTTGCTCTTCGGGACAGGTTTCTGACATGGGACGTGAAGCATACACTGTCTTTTTGAGAAAACAGCTTGGAAGATCTTTTATGAATAAATAAATAACAATTTGCAACAGTAATCCTTCAATAATCCGATCTTCCGCTTTTCTTTCACAAACAAACGTCAAATTCAGTAGTGTGGAGCAATGCAGCTTGGTTGAATTGATGTCGATATCGATATGCCAAATACTTTTCTCCACTGCACTGGTAGATTTATCAATATATAATTAAAATTTATATACAATATATTATTAAGTTTTGGAATCAAACACAAAACCAACTCAATTTAATTATTTACAGAAATAATTAACCTAAAACTAAACTATGAAAAGGTTTTCCAGTGCGCCCCCATGAGACATGGTCCCCAGTAAGCTGGCAACGTTTTCCCTTTGAATTGCCATACTTAAACGCTGGCCACAGACAGCCGAAGAAGCTGCCAGCCCTCCGGTCCCCGGTAGTTTCATTGAGGCGCGCTGAGACCTCGTAAATCTTTTTATTGCGGAGGGGCTCCAAGATCCCATCGTCTCTAAGCCCACAGGAGAGAAAATGAGGCTTTCGGAAATCTCCTCGTTTTTTCGCGCCTTCCAGCTTCGGCACATGCACGGGCGCATGTGGCGTGTATGTGTGAGGGCGCAAGTGTGTCCACGCACGTGATATCCCACCCACACCATACATTTGCCTCTTTGCCAAGGGTTAGTTACCCCATCGGACAGATTTTAACACCTTGAGTTATAATTTTTTGTTTAAAGCTTAGTGACCGTACTGCCTAGGTTTGCATTTGCATATAATACCCTAGGCCGATATCGTAGATGAAATATTTGGTCAGAGTATACCTACTTTTCAAACCAAAGCTAAATTTTGTTATTTCAATACAATATGCTAAACTATTGACGTGTGACTGATTTTTTTATAAGGTAAGGTTTTAAATTTGAATCAATAAGTATTAATCAATAAAGACAAAAGTGTATTAAGTACACAAGGAGGCGACATTTTTATATATTTATGAGGTGAAGCTAATTGTATGAATAAATAAATAAATAAATCCTGGGTAGTTCACAAAGCGCCATCTAGCCCCAAACTAAGCAAAGCTTGTACTATGGGAACTAGATAGCTGATATTAATACAAATATGAAGCGACTTTTTTTATAAAATTCACAGCCTCAACAGTCCTCAGCGGTCACTACCTACCTACCTATTGACATACTCACCACGCTTGGCAGGCGGTTTGGCAAGCGCAGTGCAAGATGTTGCATTCATAAGGAATTGATGATTATCCCTTAGTCGCTTTTTATGACACCTACGAGTAAATTGGGGTGATGCTATTCTAAGCCGGCACCACATGACAAAGATGAAGCAACTAGAGAATGAAGAACTGGTTTGAATTTTCATACCGGGATTTTCGGGATGAGGCGTGATAGACACTTTAGGTAGGTAAATGATGGAGTCACCAACCAATAATGTGGCTAGAATTTGGTCGCCTAATTTTGATGGCAGACAAAAAAATGAATGGAATTTAACGTCGTAGTTTAAACACAAATACGCTTCAAAATCGCTAATGTTAAGGTGACGCGATATCGAGTCACCTGCCAACGGGATATTTTTCGATAACGTAAAGGTATTAACCACGGGTCCCTAAAATTAAGTTGCGGTACTCAAAGGGGTTTTGTAGGCATTCTAAAGTGTCATGTAGAGGGCGCTGAGGTTTGAAATAACGTTTTTTTGCACGTAAATCTTGACCAAAATCAAAAATTATTATATATTTTGTGTTTATTAAATATTTCTAAATTTCTTATTATTTTCTGTTTACTAACAAGAATGAAACTCCATAAAATAGCAAGACCACAAGTATATTTTGTAGCAAATCAAACTAAGAGAATTTGAAACAGAACCTGTGACAAAATTATGGCTGCCACCAGGCTAGGAAAACGAAATTTCAATTTAGCACAGCGCTTGGAATTCAGAACTGTAACAGAACAGTCGTCGTCATTATAAAAACTCCCATTGATACTAGACGCGCATTTTATTTGTCGATAGTAAGGTGTACAGCACTACATTTTTTTTTATTACTTTTTTTGGCTTCTAGCAAGTTGAGCCAATTTGTTTACACGACCGATGTGCACAGTGGCTTGGACTACTAGGGAAAAAAGAGCACAGTGGTAGTACGACTGCCTGCGGCGCTAAGGTTCCGGGTTTGATTCCCGGTGGGGCACTCACAAAATTGATATTATCACTTTGTGAATTTGTTTCCAGTCTGGTTAGAACCCGATTGTCCATATCAAAATGGTTCCGTGCTTCGGAGGGCACGTTAAGCCGTCAATCCCGGTTGCTGTCTATGATAACTTAGAGGGCGGTAGTTACACAACCATGTCAGAGGCCTACTAGTAGAAGTAGCCATTCGTCGACCCGGTGTCCCACACGAAAATGAAAGAAAGCCGTTTTGCTTTTAGCATCTACCTATTGACAGCTTGTAGGTATTTTATATTGTAGAATTTCTTTATTTATATTATCACAAATTCTGTGGCACCTCTGCAGCATAAGGGCGCGGTAAGGAAAATCTGTTTTTTTTATTCAATGTAGGATAGTATAAATTATACTTCGATAGATTTAGTTTTCAAAGTTTGGTATTTTTTACACTTTTTTGCGTAGTGTTTAGCAATCTTATGAACATATCACATTATTTTTTTTCGAATACGATATGTCTTGTTTCATGTCGAACAGTTTTTTGATTACTTGTTTATTTGGCGAGAAAATTCCAAGAGTGACACATCGTCAAAATATGGCGATTCCGCTTTGTTCTATACAGGATTTGCTTTTTGTGGAAAAGGGACGTTTAAAAGTTTGAAGCAGGTCCTTAAAACGCCAACAAACGACCGGCTCGCACGGGGGCAGCCCGCTCGACGCAGCGTTGGCGCTTGGTTGGTAGATTGCTCGGGTGGTATGTAGATGTAAGCAAATTGTCATTAGAACTTTACTATACAAATAAAAGTAATAACCATTTAGATTAACGTTTATATATGTAATTATCTTATCAGTACAACTAAAACTATTTTTACAGTACACACAAATACATTCCACACAATATTTGAATTATTTTTACAAAAATTAAAATCTTCATGATGTAGATCTAGAGATATGGAGAAAATTATAGTAAACTCCCATTGTAGCGTAAAAAATGCAGTGTGTAGATCGGTAATTTATGACTTTTCAAAAGTTTGGTTGATTCTTGATTTGCAATTAAATGACAATAGTAAGGGTAATAAAATACCTCGATTTTGATGATTTTGTTAGCTACTCTTTGTTACTAAACTCCTTGTTATAAGTTGCGTTAAATCGAAAATCAACAAATAAATATTTACTAAGTTTAATGCACAAAGCACACAGATCAATGTATTGAAAATAAGAGGTATAGAAACTGAACTGTCTAGAGTAGATTGTTGACTACCTGACGTACTGTGAATACAGTAAGATTTTGTAAGATCACAAACCCATTTTTCGCTTTTCAAAGCTGGACAAATGTTTAAAAGGTACATTAAAAACTTTTTACACTTATTCCTCTAATATATTTTTAAATTTAGTTAGACAGCAGATGATGTTGTAACGAAGCCGGTCGCTTTATAGTTTAATTGAAAAATATATTAGTGGAACTAGTGCAAAAAGTTAGAATATGGAGTTCCATCAAGAAATCACAACACAAAGTGTAACCTAAATCTTTAAAAGACATAGGTAGCTAAGATATTCTCTTTAGACAGCTTGTACTGTTAGCCTTATTTAAACAGACTATCCCGGCTACTAATGTCTTCTATTTGTCCAGCTGTTCAACCTTAGTTCGTGTTTATTTTAATTCTACGTGAGAAGGTCTTCGCTCCAGCTGCCGCCGCCAGGACGCCATGGCCTCCGACAGCGTCCACAGCTCAGAGAGGGACGGGTGCAGCTGGTGGCTACGTGCGGAGGTAGTGCGGCGGCGGCGGGGGCGGGGGCGCGGGCCGCAGGCGGGGCGCGCGCTCCAGCTGCCGGCGCCAGGACGCCATGGCCTCCGACAGCGTCCACAGCTCAGAGAGGGACGGGTGCAGCTGGTGGCTACGTGCGGAGGTAGTGCGGCGGCGGCGGGGGCGGGGGCGCGGGCCGCAGGCGGGGCGCGCGCTCCAGCTGCCGGCGCCAGGACGCCATGGCCTCCACAGCTCAGAGAGGGACGGGTGCAGCTGGTGGCTACGTGCGGAGGTAGTGCGGCGGCGGCGGGGGCGGGGGCGCGGGCCGCAGGCGGGGCGCGCGCTCCAGCTGCCGGCGCCAGGACGCCATGGCCTCCACAGCTCAGAGAGGGACGGGTGCAGCTGGTGGCTACGTGCGGAGGTAGTGCGGCGGCGGCGGGGGCGGGGGCGCGGGCCGCAGGCGGGGCGCGCGCTCCAGCTGCCGCCGCCAGGACGCCATGGCCTCCGACAGCGTCCACAGCTCAGAGAGGGACGGGTGCAGCTGGTGGCTACGTGCGGAGGTAGTGCGGCGGCGGCGGGGGCGGGGGCGCGGGCCGCAGGCGGGGCGCGCGCTCCAGCTGCCGGCGCCAGGACGCCATGGCCTCCGACAGCGTCCACAGCTCAGAGAGGGACGGGTGCAGCTGGTGGCTACGTGCGGAGGTAGTGCGGCGGCGGCGGGGGCGGGGGCGCGGGCCGCAGGCGGGGCGCGCGCTCCAGCTGCCGGCGCCAGGACGCCATGGCCTCCGACAGCGTCCACAGCTCAGAGAGGGACGGGTGCAGCTGGTGGCTACGTGCGGAGGTAGTGCGGCGGCGGCGGGGGCGGGGGCGCGGGCCGCAGGCGGGGCGCGCGCTCCAGCTGCCGGCGCCAGGACGCCATGGCCTCCACAGCTCAGAGAGGGACGGGTGCAGCTGGTGGCTACGTGCGGAGGTAGTGCGGCGGCGGCGGGGGCGGGGGCGCGGGCCGCAGGCGGGGCGCGCGCTCCAGCTGCCGGCGCCAGGACGCCATGGCCTCCACAGCTCAGAGAGGGACGGGTGCAGCTGGTGGCTACGTGCGGAGGTAGTGCGGCGGCGGCGGGGGCGGGGGCGCGGGCCGCAGGCGGGGCGCGCGCTCCAGCTGCCGGCGCCAGGACGCCATGGCCTCCGACAGCGTCCACAGCTCAGAGAGGGACGGGTGCAGCTGGTGGCTACGTGCGGAGGTAGTGCGGCGGCGGCGGGGGCGCGGGCCGCAGGCGGGGCGCGCGCTCCAGCTGCCGCCGCCAGGACGCCATGGCCTCCGACAGCGTCCACAGCTCAGAGAGGGACGGGTGCAGCTGGTGGCTACGTGCGGAGGTAGTGCGGCGGCGGCGGGGGCGGGGGCGCGGGCCGCAGGCGGGGCGCGCGCTCCAGCTGCCGGCGCCAGGACGCCATGGCCTCCACAGCTCAGAGAGGGACGGGTGCAGCTGGTGGCTACGTGCGGAGGTAGTGCGGCGGCGGCGGGGGCGGGGGCGCGGGCCGCAGGCGGGGCGCGCGCTCCAGCTGCCGGCGCCAGGACGCCATGGCCTCCGACAGCGTCCACAGCTCAGAGAGGGACGGGTGCAGCTGGTGGCTACGTGCGGAGGTAGTGCGGCGGCGGCGGGGGCGGGGGCGCGGGCCGCAGGCGGGGCGCGCGCTCCAGCTGCCGCCGCCAGGACGCCATGGCCTCCGACAGCGTCCACAGCTCAGAGAGGGACGGGTGCAGCTGGTGGCTACGTGCGGAGGTAGTGCGGCGGCGGCGGGGGCGGGGGCGCGGGCCGCAGGCGGGGCGCGCGCTCCAGCTGCCGGCGCCAGGACGCCATGGCCTCCGACAGCGTCCACCGCTTAGAGAGGGACGGGTGCAGCTGGTGGCTACGTGCGGAGGTAGTGCGGCGGCGGCGGGGGCGGGGGCGCGGGCCGCAGGCGGGGCGCGCGCTCCAGCTGCCGGCGCCAGGACGCCATGGCCTCCGACAGCGTCCACAGCTCAGAGAGGGACGGGTGCAGCTGGTGGCTACGTGCGGAGGTAGTGCGGCGGCGGCGGGGGCGGGGGCGCGGGCCGCAGGCGGGGCGCGCGCTCCAGCTGCCGCCGCCAGGACGCCATGGCCTCCGACAGCGTCCACAGCTCAGAGAGGGACGGGTGCAGCTGGTGGCTACGTGCGGAGGTAGTGCGGCGGCGGCGGGGGCGGGGGCGCGGGCCGCAGGCGGGGCGCGCGCTCCAGCTGCCGGCGCCAGGACGCCATGGCCTCCGACAGCGTCCACAGCTCAGAGAGGGACGGGTGCAGCTGGTGGCTACGTGCGGAGGTAGTGCGGCGGCGGCGGGGGCGGGGGCGCGGGCCGCAGGCGGGGCGCGCGCTCCAGCTGCCGGCGCCAGGACGCCATGGCCTCCACAGCTCAGAGAGGGACGGGTGCAGCTGGTGGCTACGTGCGGAGGTAGTGCGGCGGCGGCGGGGGCGGGGGCGCGGGCCGCAGGCGGGGCGCGCGCTCCAGCTGCCGGCGCCAGGACGCCATGGCCTCCACAGCTCAGAGAGGGACGGGTGCAGCTGGTGGCTACGTGCGGAGGTAGTGCGGCGGCGGCGGGGGCGGGGGCGCGGGCCGCAGGCGGGGCGCGCGCTCCAGCTGCCGGCGCCAGGACGCCATGGCCTCCGACAGCGTCCACAGCTCAGAGAGGGACGGGTGCAGCTGGTGGCTACGTGCGGAGGTAGTGCGGCGGCGGCGGGGGCGGGGGCGCGGGCCGCAGGCGGGGCGCGCGCTCCAGCTGCCGGCGCCAGGACGCCATGGCCTCCGACAGCGTCCACAGCTCAGAGAGGGACGGGTGCAGCTGGTGGCTACGTGCGGAGGTAGTGCGGCGGCGGCGGGGGCGGGGGCGCGGGCCGCAGGCGGGGCGCGCGCTCCAGCTGCCGGCGCCAGGACGCCATGGCCTCCGACAGCGTCCACAGCTCAGAGAGAAGGGACAGGTCTAACTGCCGAAGACTCGCCTGTAATTAAAGAAAAATGGATGTTAATAGAAGTATATGTGCAAGGTTGGATGATGGAATAATAATAAAGAGATTAATATTTGTTGACACAAGAGCCATTGGAACACACGAAATCTCTACTCCGCCAACCTGAACTTAATGGTCAAAGACGTGGGGTCAATAAAAAACTAAAATTGATTCTTATTTTCATTTACAGAAAAACCCCCTTAAAAAAACACAAATCTTAAATATACAGTTCCTACGAAAAGGCACTTACTACAAGTGACTTTCATTGAAAGTTATTACCATTTATAAAGTTGTATTTATTATTATTATCATGATATTAAAGTGAAAGGAAGAAGGAAGGTATAAACAGTCTAGCTAGAATCCGGGATCGTGACTGAAAGCTACAGTGAATTACTTACATTAACTTATTTTAAATTGCCCAACGGCTTTGATACGGAAGTTAACCAGGTAAAATTGAATAGGCAATAAATAAACCAAAATAAACCATGGTGTTGTAGGCAATATTATTTGTTGTTTACTGCCAACGGTGATAATGATAACACAAACAATGACACCCGGGTTCATCGGGTCGTTGGTCGGCTCGGTGTCTAACACGAAAAGAATAAGAAAACAAATATATGTATAAGTTAAGGTACTGCGAATACCTTAATATGCTACAAGGTAAAAGAAAGAGAATTGGACACGAGGCCTTTAAGAAAAGGAACCTCTAAACTAAAGTTCGTGAAAGTTATGAAGTAAACTTTTCAAGCTACGAATACATTGAATTAAATGCAAAAGCTGAATTGCGTGATGTGCAGGACTGTGGCACGTTCACGACAATGTTTGAAAATTACAATGTGCATTTTATGACTGCAATGCAGCAAAGAGCATTTAGTTGGAGTCCAGTGACTAGTCCAAATTAAGAATTTGCAAAAAATCTAAGTGGGAAAATGTCAAAGCGGAAAAATTACAAAGTGGCAGAGTATCCAATAAACCTTAAATATGTGAAAATGGTGATTGTAATTTTTTTTTTATCCAATACCCTGGTTTGGAACAGGTGTGTTCTATCCATACAGATAGGTAAGTAAACAAACTAAATGATGTTACTTGCAGGACACGAGCTAGGTCATCTATCGTTTTGTTAGTAGGTACTTAGGTACATGGTACATGTTTATCGTCGAGTGGACCGCTCTCCTTATAAGGCCGGTAGTTATCTAGCCGGTAAGCAGCGGTTCCCCCACGTAACGACCCACAGGCCACCACGGGATTGTCACTGGTTGGTTGTGGAAAATTCTATGGCTATGATTGATAGCGCTGGTTTGAAGAAATCGTACTAAAAGCTACAAATAGCCTTTAAAACGCTCTCAATTTTCTTCTGGAGACTGTAACAGATTTTTATGAAAATTCTAGCTCATTTAGCTAATGACTATAAGAAAAAAATTATAGCAGACATCCCCCCCCTAAGATTCATTAGCCTACTTTTCATCTCTGTCAAGACCGGTGGTCTAAATCTGTCCGATCATCGGCTCAGACAAGATGTGGCTATAGCAGCGGCATCTCAAATTTCCAAGCAATTTCACAAGCGCTGCGACAGTGATAAACCAATCTGCTGTCAATTAATATCTCGATTCTCGATATCGCGAACATTACGTCTCTAGCAGACCGTGGAGGGCACTTTCCCTCTTTCCTGTGGACTCTGGGCTGCGCGTGCGCTACTAATCGCAATGCATCACGTCGGTGTCAATTCTCGCGTATAGTAGGTATAACTTACTCCCATCGATTTCGAAGCACGTTGCTGATTATTTATGTTTCATTTTTATTAAGTTGAAATAATATAAAGTATTGACATATTCTAAGAGTCACATTTCATTAATATTTTTGTACCGGAAGGAGGTACTTTTTTCATATTTCGAAAAATTATTAAAGTTGCTCAGTGTTACGAGTAGAACACACCCTGTAAATAATTGCACTGCACTTAATATGACCTTACATGTGTAAGTCAATTATCAAAGAAAATGTCCTCCAGAATTGACGCCATTGTGTCGTGGAATGGCACAATGGTACTTGAATTTCTACGCCATCTTCGGATTATGAAATGCTTTCTTGTGTCATCTGACAGCAGTATGTTTCAGCGTAATCGATCACATTGCTACGTGCTAGAGATGTACAGAATGGACGAAAAGGTTGGGTGCACTTTGTTTACATGGTGCAATGGTTTTAATAATCAATAATTTTTATTCAAACAGGGTATTAGGTTTCGAACTCATATACACGCAAGTTTTTAGTTAAAGATACTTTGTTACAGTTGATTCTTAAATGCTGTGTCTTACTGTGTTTATTCGTGAATATGGGCTAAGTATATTTAATTCCAGTTTTGTCAGCAAAAAAGTAGTTTTATCAATTCTAACAGATATGTGGAGGCTTGAATAAAAAAAGTAGTCCATTAAATCATTTTGGAGTTATTTTATCTGGTTTGTGCATACCATAGCAGTCCAAATACTAGAGTTAATGTTCTATTACTAAGGCCAAGTACAAAATCAGGCACTTTAACACTAAATCCCATGAAAATAAAAACATATATATTTTTTTTATTGAACAAGAGAGATATTGCCTTCAAAGCTGAACTCAACCATTTTGTTCACTCGTATCAGTAGGTAGGTTGGTGCCGAATAGTGGTGTGGAATAGTGATTATATTGTATTTCCAGTCGTTAGTAAAAGCAGTTAAAATGGCTTGTAGTAAATATAATGCAAGGTAGATAATGCAACTCCCGCAAGTACCTACTATGATCCAACTAGATTGTAGCATTGTAAACGATCAAATCACTTTGAAAGTGTGTCGAGGGTGTGTTGGCAGACCACAGATTCATATTGTCAAGATAATGCTTTCTCAACGATATGATGGGTAGAAAACAGAGGTACCACTGACCAGTAGTACAAAGGGTTGACAACAGAATGTTTTTTTTTAAATTAAATATAGCGATATGACTCAATCTTCCCTGGTTATGTAGTAAATGACTACTTTGATTAATTTGATGATTAAGATGTGACGATAATAGATAGAAAATTGTTTTTCTCACTCACGAAATAATCTGACTAGAAAGTAAATTGATTTGGTACAAGTTAATAACAGATTTAACGGTAGCCGAGTAGAAATGGATCCAATGAACAATCAATTAAGAACGTCATACTTGAATGAGACACGTAAATAATTATAAAAAAAAACCTCCGTAAAAAGATATACCTCTATGTTAGTGAAATTTCAATCAGATGCCACGACACGACATGTAAGAAAATTTTTTTTTTGATCTAGGAGAGATTTTGTGACCAAACACTACATAAGTATTCGAATGAAATATCTAAGTGTTGTCAACCCTGAGACGGACAATATAAAATTGATTGTCCTTCACAATCACAAGTGCATGAACGCCTAAGGCCAATTTCAACCACTTTATATTCTGATTGTAAATGTCGAGCTGGTGATAGCTGCTGCAGTATCAAATTGGAGTCTAAATCGACACATATACAATAGATGACTAGAATAAATAAACAGATACATATGAATAGTAATAAATGTGTCACTTCACTCACAAATTGTAAACAACATTTGCGAAGTGTTTGGAAGCATAACATTTGGATAATGTGGTTCTTTTAAACCGGTTTGTCAATCCTTTGATGCAAATTTTCATGTCTATCATTAGCATCCAAAAAACTAATGTATTTTCAAAGAAATACCCAGGGTGATAAAAGCTTTCAATATTTTATAAACACGTTTTGAGTAATTTTCTGTTTAAAAAGTACTAACATAAGCAACATTACGTGCCAATGATTTTATATATAAAAACGTTACCTTCCCTTTCGTCGATGCGTGAAACCACCGACGGGGAATCGAATGACTATAGTTCATAAGGATAGGAACTTAGCTTTTTGTAAACAAACCAAAGCAGGTGTTTTATTATCTAAGTTTCCACGCACTACACATTTTTATATATTTCCAATAGAACGGACTAATTTCTCCTCGACAAATTATACAAATACAGAAGTTGTTGCTATTAAATGCTGTGTAATATGATCTAATGAACAGAAATAAAATATAGATATTTAGCAAAAACTTTTTGGTAATAGGTGTACCGTAAAACGCTTTCTCGAGCCAATAATGTTACGCGGCTAAACTAGAAAGGTCAGCACCTTCGTAATATCACCTGTAGTATTCATTACATTTAAAATTAGTCGTATAAGTGATCTGTCAAATTTGCCGAGATAAGTCTATCTAGCAAGTGCATGAGGTGAGGATAATACCTATTCTGATGCACTTGCTAGATATAAAGAACATATAATTTATGTATCAGGTGATTTCTCGGAACTCCTGCTCCGGTTGCCAGTTATTAAATCAAATCTGAATCAACTCAGATGAGCTTAGATGAAATTGCGTTATAATAATTCCAAGAAATCAGGACACATATTTCGCGGATATTGTCTGCAATGCGTGTAATATAATTTTCGAGTTGTTCCAATTTCCTTCGCCCCAATTTTCTCGGTATTCGCGGGAGAAATTGCTCCAGATGTTGATAATACTGAAATTTAATTAGGATTTATTTACAGATTGTACACCATGTAGGACGATTCAAGTTTTATGGACATATTTATGTAGTGCTTTAACTCATTTACGAGCACGAGCTTTTTTCTCATCAAAACCTACACGAACAACTAGCAGTACTTAGTTTCGTGACAAAATATCATCAATAATCGTGTACAGTTACCAGTGATTCAATTTGAACCAGTCCACCCTTTGTTCATCAAATCCGAGGCAGACACGTCAAGGGACAGTCACGCAGCAGGGAAGATTCCTTGATAAAAATTGCTATCTACCGCCTTTTGCCATAACTGAATAGAGTGAAGCGATACTTTACGCCTGGACAGCTTTTAACTCTTTACAAAGCATAAGTCCGATCCTGCATGGAGTATTGCAGTCACCTTTGGGATGGCTCAGCCAAATACCAACTTGCCGCTCTTGACTCGGTGGAACGCAGGGCCAAGAGGCTCATAGGCGACATAAAACTGGTGGACACCAAGCTACATAGCCTGGCACATCGCCGCAAGGTTGCCTGCTTGTCGGTTTTTTATAGATTGTACTTCGGAGAGTGTGCTCAAGAGCTTCACGACCTTGTTCCACCAGCTCCCTTCTACCATCGGACATCCAGACGCACCGCCGGATACCATCCGTACCTGGTAGCCATTCCACCAATTCGGACTAAGCGCTTCCAGTCATCATTTATAATGCGCACTGCTAAAGAGTGGAACTCACTACCTGCGTCTGTGTTTCCAACGCATACAACCCTAATCTCTTCAAAGTAAGAGTGAACAGGCTTCTTCTGGGTGAGCTCGCTCCATCTTAGACTCTGTCTCTGTCCTATGACCTAGACTAGAGTCAAGAGCAAACCCATCATTAATAAAAAATAAATAAAAAAAGTAACTATCTTGGAGCAGCAGGTTGCAGGTTTTAATTTGCTTATGCAACTACTTGTAAATCATTTCTTTTTTGTCTCTATTTCTATGTAAAGGTTGCCTGGAAGAGATCGCTGCAAGCGATAAGGCCGCCTTTGCTTACTTTTAGTCTTATGTTTAGTGTATTGTTTTGTTTCTGTTGTGTATGTTGTAAGCAATAAAGTGTTCATCTATCATCTATCTATAATACCTACTAATATGAGTAGGTAAACAACCGCAACATCGACGTCGTATGAATTTATTTTATGCTAAGTCTAAGTTCCAAAATAAAACGCATCAGAGCCGCCATTGCTTCTTTGGTAAGCCCGGAACTTCACAATATCTGCTGCTTTTTCATTTTACCAGAATTTAAGTCAGTGTCAGTCTGTTGTCCATTACCAGTCAATGACCTGCCAGCCCTCCATTTCAGGCTAACGGAACCGCAGCGGGGTGCACTGTTGTGAGGTGTATTGTAATTGAATTAAGCACCACGCCCGCACGACACCCCGGATATCAGTGGGCGTTCAGTTTAACTTGTAAACAGATGTGAAGTAAACGATCGGTTACTGTCAATAAAGATTAGGTTAGACTAAAACTTTGCGGCAGCAGTATCTCTTTTCATAAGGGAAAGATTTGATGAAATCGCACGCGACCGATAAATACTTATACAATTAAAATTTTATTTGCCTATTGTAATTATGGGATCCTAAGAAAATCGAGAAAACTTTTGAAAGTTTATAAGCACCACGTTAAACTTGACACCAAAATGTTTATGAGATTATATTACTTTCAATAGTTTTGTGATGGTCCCCACAAGACTGAAAATACGCGCTTAAGCTTAGCGAACAAAGGCATAGTTTTTAATATAGGTGCTTTTACAAATGCTCGAATATGCTCGACAATTCAATTCGTATGAAAGCAAGCGGATGTTGTGGTCTGCCGGTATTCATCCGTCTTTAAGTAGTATTTCCCTATGATACTACAACGGAAAGGAATAATTAAACCTGTGGGTACCTGTTTATGTTCACAAAATTTTACGTCTTCACAAGTGATAGACGAATACCTTATTTGAAAAGTGAAACTTATTTGTGGTGGGTGTACTTAAGCAATCTGACGCATGTCCGAATCAAGAGTGAAATGTTGAAGAAAGTTTACAATGAATAAGGATTTGGGAGGACTTGTGGTTCATTATTTTATTATATATAAAGCCTACAACTTAGGTTGAAAATTCCTAATTCCAAAGAATACTGGCTATAAATCCAAGATTCCATTGGAATTTCTTAATTCTACTACCGCTATATTATTGGAAAACATCCTTTTCTATCGGTCTGCCCAGCGGAATCACCCGCTGGTAACCGTTTTCCTGTGGGGATAAGACATTTTTAAAAGCTTTTATTTAACTTGACTTGTATGTATGTACCTATGTTAACAAATCTTGCAAGTTTTTTTTTTATATAGCCTTTGTTCATGAGGGATAATGTAGGATTCTAATAGTAAAAGATTTTTTGTATCGTTCCAGTAGTTTCGGAGCCTATATAACAATCAAAAC
Organism: Tuta absoluta; assembly: GCA_027580185.1. NCBI lineage: Eukaryota > Metazoa > Arthropoda > Insecta > Lepidoptera > Gelechiidae > Tuta > Tuta absoluta. Next base: position 6,796,564 of record JAQAHW010000008.1, read on the forward strand.
TTTTTAATATTAGTGTAGATTTATAAGATCAACCATGTAAAAGTATCATGCGGGATTAACTACCACAACAGTCCACTGCTGGACTTGGGCCTCCCTGGGAGGGTATTGATATACTTGCCACACTTGGAAAGCGGATTGGCGAGCGCAGTGCAAGATATAACTTTCACAGGGAACGCTGCTGCCCATTCCCTGGATGAATTTACCCCATCGTCGCTTTCTACGACATCCACATGTTGTATTGGGGTGATCGTATTCTAAGCCGGCATCACACGGCTTTGCTTGTTCAAGCGAACAATATTCCATCCAAGCTGTATATACAAACAAACAAGACACCGTAAGAAAAAGAACGCATAGGTAATTATAAGTAGGCAGGGTCTTCAATAAATCAGCTGCCCATTAAAGTCATAACATTGCATTGAGTTTGAAAAGAACTTTTCCTTTACACTTTTCTCGGAGCACTTCAAAGAGATTGCTCTATCAATAGACGTATAGAATTAAGCCCGTCAGCGCTTCAAACCAGGCTAATAGTTTCTAGGAAACCAAATGGTGTTGTGTGATTGTTATTTAATTTGGTTACTAATTTAAGTCTTTAAACTATTAAGAAGTTAAGTGATAGAAGATTTCTACTGGACAACGTTTTTCTGTGGAAACTTCTTAATGGCGGCATTGACTCTCCCGATCTGGTCACTTGTGTTAATATTCGTGTTCCATACCATTTACCCAGACCAGGTACTCATAAGGTTTTTTCAGAGATAGCTTCTAGAACTAATCTTGGCCATTTTTCACCTATGAACCGACTCATGAGACAATACAACTCGCTGTTCAAGTTAAGGGATATTGATATTTTTTCAGATTCGCTGAATACCTTCAAGGGCACTGTGCTGCCATCTAGAGTTAAAGAAATAAAGAAATAAATATACAAATAAACATAAATTTCGTTAATGCATGCCAATCTTTATATCTTTAAATCTGGATGGTGTAACAGTTTAAAATCAAATTTTATCATACATTTTATTTTAATCGTTTAAAATTTTCTGTTTTGTTTTGTTTTAAAAATGTTGTGTCATGTATTTTTTTTATGCCCCATAAAATGTTTTTGTATTGTAACAGTTTTTACCCATACTCTCTTTATCTTTGTACAATGCATGCCGTCGTTGACTATAACTAGAGTAACATTTAGACACTATGACTAAGATATTGGTTTTTGTATGTAACTGATGTATACTCTGTTGGTGACCTATTAAATAAATAAATAAATAAATAAAGAATCAAAGAATCTATAAATGAAAACCCTCGATTTAACACAGAAGGGCTAGATTTTTTGACAATTGCATAACATTTGTACCTAGATGTTATATTAATTTCATCCCACTTTTAGGTATAAGTATATTAACAATTTAACACTGATTTAAAATACTTTATCATAAAATCGTGCCGTGTGGTGCCGGCTTAGAATAGCATCACCCTAATTCTACTCGTGAGTGTTGTAAAAAGCGAGTAAGGGCTAATCATCCAGGAAATACGCAGCAGCGTTCCCTGCGAATGCAACATCTTGCACTGCGCTCGCCAATCCACCTGCCTAGAGTGGTGAGTATGGCAAAACCCCCATATAGGGAGCAGCAGTGACCAGCAGTGTTGTGGCTCTTAATGTTATGTTTTGTGTTATTTTAAAATCAACTTGTGTGAGCAAACAAAGTATCTAGCTTTTTGTTATCAAACATACACAATACTAGTTCAAAGGAAGTTCTTATTAGCGTAGAGACGTCTGCCATATTGCGTTCGTATACAAACTGTAGGTACTAGGTAAGTATGTTCATCATCAGCCTTACCGATTGATCAGCGAAAGCATTTTGTAGTTCGTAAGAGGTACATTCTATAAACGACGTGACAACATATTTGGAAAGCATTGAAAGTTGGTACTTAAAAGGAATTGCAACAAATAATTTGAACAATTGTTAAACGGTTTAAGAAGTTTGTGAGGCGATCCATAAACGGTGGCAAGTATCTAAGTACCATAAGAGAGAAAGAACCGATAAGTTTGTATGACGATTATTTTACAGATACTTTATTTGTACAAGTACCGTGTGATGCCGGCTTAGAATAGCATCACCCCATTTCTCACCCATGTCGCAAGAGGCGACTAAGGGACTCGAGGGTTAGATGTGTATTACAATTTTAGGCGATAGCCTGACAACCTGTCACTATAGTGATACACAGTTATCTGATTGGCCCTCAAACTTTTGTCAGACGTGGTGTTAATATCCGTATTACGGCCGTTAACGTAAAGGATATAGGCGTGCTTTATGTATGTATCTATGTATTCTTTTTGCATCAGGTAGGTTTGTATGTGTACTTAGTAGTAGGTAGGGTCTGTGCGCAAAGGGAGTAGGCGTGGGAAAAAAGTGAACTAATATCTTTTCATAGGTTGCTATGACATTTCTCATACTGAGGCTCAGAGGCGGCTCCAAATCTCAAGCCGGTTCTTTTTTAGCACAGACGACTGTACAAAATCTGCACAGTAAGAAAATACATAGTTAATTTCGCTCGTGCCATGATTTCGTCCTGCGGCAAATCTGATCAAATGATCCAGGAAATCTTTCGTGGATCATTTACATCGAAATCTATCTGGCTTATCCATTGTTATGGCTTTATTCCTATAGATATTTAGTATGAAATAAGCTTTTTATGGTACTTCTTTAGATTATAGGTTGATGGTAAAGTAATACGTTGGAATTCACGGTCTGACAACCGCAAGTTATAGAATAAGCTTGTTTCTCAAGTTATTTTTTATTAAGAAACGACTAGACTGGAAAATTTTGGTTTGAAGAGTTAGGACACAGAAGAGTTAGATGAATGGCAAAAAAAAACGCAATAATAAGATCAGTGCCAAAGTCTAATTAAGTTGCATTCATATTTCGGTATAACAATCTCTACTTAGGTAGGTTTATATTTTCTATTTCGTTCCACGCTATCAAAATTCCGTCCGTCACCCTTCAAAGGTTAACGCTTACTTTCTTCCTGTATCTATCTTGGCTCGAGTCAGTTGCAGCATTGAATTCAAATCAGTCTTGCCACGTGGGTGCGGCCATGCGGTGCCATGGTGCCTGGATCCGCCTCCCAGGCGCCGGCGCCGCCGGCCTCCGTATATTGTTGTACTTGTTGGTAAAGGGAGAGTTTGCCGACTAACAAACTGCTTTTCAGATGCTATCCAACTTAGAATGTACACTAGAGCTTGATAATAAGCAAGGTAAGAGCAAGAGAATAGAACTTTCATGTATGATGGTGCTATTGCCTATACGGGGTGTAAGGGACGGTGCACCGAAAACTTTGCAGGCATGATCAGACCATGAAACTGAACAACTTTTTCTATGGAAGCTATGTTGGTAAACGAGAAAAAAATTTCGACCTCCCATACAAAATTCCCGATCAGCTGACTGACTTTCTATGGAAACTCGAAAAAAAAAATACTTACTTGTTGTTTACGACCGAACTTGCAAATTGTTTGCAAAATAGATTTATCATCATATTACTCAGTAAATTGAAACTTTACCGTACCAAAACAATAAAATCCAAATTTGTAAGTATTGCGACAGTTTCAGATAGAACAAAGTAGAGATTTAGTTAAGAACGTCCCTACTAAAACTTACGTTTGCGCTCTTGGTGGATTTATTCAGTAAGGTAACTGGTAAAGTTTGGTCGAGTGCTCAGGATTCTAAAGCCAAACGATCCTATCGTTCCTGGTTTAACCGAAAATTGAGCATCCACGTTAAATCTCTGTGCCCGGCAGTACAAGGGGTGATAGGATCAGCCCCGAGGAAACATGGTAATTTTATGTTCAGAACTTTGACGTTGGGGTTCATGCGAACATGTAACAATCCAAAAACCTACGTAAAACAAGCCTTAACACTATTGTATTCTCAAATGAAATAAAAACTTTACAATGTAAGCATGTGGGTACCCACATCGACAATTAGGCACATAAGTAAATCATTTAGTCTGTTGGTTACACTTCATTGAAAACGGAACGACTCGAAATGGCTTTCGTACACGATATTGCAGTTTGCACTCAACATAGTAAGTAGTTAAACGGTGTTTAGTATCAGCTTAAGAAATTACTTAGCCTAGTTCCATGACGGTCACGACTTACATTATTGTAGGCAATATTACTAACGACGAGCTGATTGTAGACACGTTGACTGCAATATTAATCAAGTTACCGAAGAAAAAAAGTATTTCATTATAGATAGTTCTACGCAACAGCTTGAGTGCGAAGCTTATGTGTCTAAGCCAAGTGTAAAAGTTGATGGTAGCCATCAACATTCTGATGCTGAATCTACCTACACAACGGATTGCTGCTTTTGTCTGTGTGGTTTTTCTAAAAAAACCAATTGCAAGCTCCTCGGCATAATATATCAAAACGCATCGGCATATACAAAATATGTGATCCTTTAAGAAAACTGGTGCGTGTGACACTTAGAGCTAGTAGCTACAGTGTATCGTATGTAACTTGGGCCTCATTGGAAATTGTGCAACCGTCTTCGTTAGTGCAAAGGGCCGGTTGACATACTCGCAGTGCGTCGGTGCGTTTAGGCATGCAGTACAGTTAGCAACGCGACATGGAGGCGTTAGAAAAACACCCGGAACTGGTCCACCCACGACCGGGGCTGCCAGACCTTCAGAATGTTGCTACACGAGAATCTATTCAGTGATCAGTGTATGTGCCTTCATTTCGTAGGTAAAAATGGATGGTTCGAACATAAATGCCAGAGATACATACATACATACGCATATCACGCCTATAATCCCTTGCGGGGTAGGCAGAGCGTAAACGGCCGCAAAAAACGGACATTTACGCCACGTCTGACAAATATTTGAGGGTTATTTTGAAAATTGTGTATCGCCATAGTGACAGGTTGTCAGCCCATTGCCTACAATTGCAATACACACCCTCGAGTCCCTTGGTCGCCTCTTACGACTCTCACGGGAAAGAAATGGGGTGAGGCTATTCTAAGCCGGCATCACACGACAATGCCAGAGATGGACTAAAGAAACCGGCTCATTAATTCCTTTCACGAATAGGGCTCTTGCAGTCGTTTCGCTTTTGCCAAAAGACTCTGCCTAAATTTATCTTGAACCCAGGGTTCTTACTATGACTTTTGTATTCATGACCTTGAATAACTTTCCATCTCAAAGGGGACGTCTGAATTTTGTATTTGTATTGTAGCGAAAAACGTAGATTAAACGTTAATTTCGATTTTGTATCAATTGTTGAATGTCTTAGCTTTTTACATACAAAATAGGTACATCCAAATTAATAATAATATCTGTAGCCCTAGAGGTTCACTTCAGAAAATAAGTAGTACGACCATATGAAGTTCGTTTAGGGTCCTTCTAGCTGGTGAATGCGATCATGTAAGCTATGTTCCGTCGAATAACAGGGCCTTAATAGGTTTCTGGGTGACCCGTATCTGGTCCAAACTAGTCACCTACAAAATATATACAACTTGGGGCCCACAACAGGGACAAACATTTTACGGGGTGAAAAGAGGTCAGATACTCATGAAACTTAACAACTTTCTCCATGGAACATGTGTAGAATTATTAAAAAAATTTGGACCAAAGTTTACAAAGTTGCCGATCATCTGGTTAATTAACTATGGGAGGTCCGATTTTTATTTAATATTTCTACACATGTTCCCAGGGGAAAAGTTGTTTTGTTTCATGAGTACCTTCACTTCCTTTCGGCATGTTATACCTTATACTCCTTTTGCTACTCCTTGTATAGCATAGTTCCAATATCTAATAAATATCTGGCAACGCCGCCCACAAGTGTCTCCTTACAACTAGGCAAGTATGTTGTACGCACCTTGTTCTGACCAACATGGCCTGTCGGGTTTTTATGGATCGGTCAATTTGGCCCGGGTAATAACTACATCGGACGTACGTGGGAAGATCGTTAATGGAATAAAAATGTTAGAAACACAGTTTGTTGTGTCCACTTTATAGCTTTCTAATGTGTTGAACAAGTAATTAAATTACTTGTCCTTTCTTTTGAATGAATATTTACGTGTTTATTTTTAAATTTTGATTAATAACGGATGTTTAATTTTTAAAAAGGAAATATATTTCATTACCCGTTTATAATTAATTACATAGGACGAGAGAAGTACAAAGACAAAAGCTAGAAGGCATTAGCGATTTTAAAGACTCGGACATCACGTTTCATTGGGTCGTATTATCGAGTCGGTGTTCCACATGAAGTACAGAGTGCAATTTTCTAATTGACTGATAGCGAAAACTCAAGACGGGCTGGTGGTCAGGAACAACTTTCCCCAAGAAATAAGGTCAAGATACGAAAAAAATATGTTGGATCTCCCATATAAAATTGCCGATCAGCTGATTTGAGTTACTATGAAAACTCACTTTTTTGAGACATTTTCAACCAATGTTCCTTGGGAAAGTTGATCCTTATCACCAGCCCGTCTTGAGATTTCGCTGTCGGTCACTAGTAACATTTGACCCTTTATAAGCTTAATAGAATAGCAATTATCAATTTTAAAACTGACACATAACAAATGCGCAAATAATGTTCTATTCGACACTTGCAAAAGAATTATTTTAGTCACTGAACTGAACAAGACAGTTGATTGTTACGCAGATAGAGCAACCAACTGGCGTGTTGTCGGTAAAACACAATGCCAATTTTGTAGTCCCAGAGACCCTGGCCAAGGACCTCGTAAACCTGCCCCCAATTTATTGCCCACTACAGAATTTTAACTTGGCGCATGCGTGTGCAGTGCATGTAAGTAACTCGTTTATTTCTTACCCGACTACGCGCAAGACAAAGAATGGAAGAGATGTTAAATGTGTACAAGTACTTATGTTGCACTAAAGCGTAGACAGAAAAAAAATTGTGAACATATTTGTCGTTATGGTCCAAGGGACATAGAGTATTTTCTATGAACTTAATATAAATTGGTACATTAAATGATGTCGAATATTGTCAGTTGGTCTTCTTCTTCTAATTTCAGCATTTTTACGTCTACTACCAATGTCCTCTCTATTCCGAACTATTATCGCTGTTAGAATTAGTTGATAGTCGAGGGTCTACAAGCGTGACGTGGGACGCTTTCCGACCAAATGGCCTGATGACTTAAAAAAGGCGGCTGGTAGCGACTGGATGGCGAAAACAAGAGATCGTGCCCTATGGCGTACCCTGGGGGAGGCCTACGTTCAGCAGTGGATTGCAATAGGCTGATGTATATAATTGTCGGGTCACAATTTTTTTATTGTTCCAATCTTTCTTGTAGATTCGTGTAGATCTGGCTGGATCCGGTTCGCAAATTGAACCGCGCTGGGCGTTACAGTAAAAACAAAAGAATGCGGTTGCAGTCGCTTCTGGGTTTGGGCGTGCGTGAGATCTTTTCCTGGGATCTGCCTGGCTGGTTTCTCCAGACTTTTTGTTATGGTTTTAGTAACATATCTACTGCAGTGCCTACTAAACCTACCTACCTATTAATATTTGCGCGTTTCTAGGATTGACTTTTACTACCTAGTTACCTAGCATATTGGCTATTTATTTTAATTTTTTATTATTATTTTCAATGTGAAATATACATAAAGTGAGTTTATAAGTAAATATTTTACCTAAAGATAAATCACATCTGGGTGGGCACGAGACAAATGGTCGCATAGGCAACATATCATTATAAGTACGAATTGAATTCTATATGTTTCTTCGAATCGTGCGAGCACAATGGATGGCTGGCATGCGTTTATTACAGGCAACATATGTTGCCAGCTTATTCCAGGACTGAAAATCTGCAGAGGTTGGAGTAAACCGAAAATGATAAGAAAACCTAGTTGGATACAATAGAAAATACATAGGTAAGCTCTAAAATCCACACTAGCCAGTAAAGTTGCAAAAACACATCTATAAGAACAAGTATAATCAATTAGAAATAATACTGCTTTCTGAGATAAAGCCACATATAGCCACTATAACACTCAGGATAATGTAAGGATTCTTCCGATACAATTCCCATTTGAATCTGTTCAGTGGTTAACGAGTAGCATCTCTTTAAAGAATAGCATATAATATATCCTTTTTTGGTTGGGCAGTCGTGTAAAAATTAACTGCAAATATTTCAAAGGGTGAACCAGCCCAAGAAACTGATCAACTTTCCCCAAGGCACATAATATAAGTTAAAAAAAAATACCCAAGTTACAAGGGCTGGTTCAACCCTTAGAACGTATGCAGCTTATATTTCTACATCCTCTTTAAAAAAATAACTAATAAACAAATGTCGTAGAATAAAGGGGGAAAGACCGTTGTATGGCAGTAGAACACCACTGTGTCTCTTGTTATAATCCAAGTAAAAATTCACTAAGCAATTTACAAAAAAGAATGTCCAGCGCAGCTATTTCAGTGGGCAATACAGGCATGCCGCATGCGCGCGCGCAGGCAGGTTGCGCGCGTGCCTGCGCAATTAACAAACAGCTGCGCGCAGTATTACGTCATTACTCCTCACTTGCTCTTGCTATTATAGTCCTTTTCTTAGACGCACAAGCATAAAATAAGAAGGATATCTGACAGGTGGATGATTATTATAATTTGTATGATCAGCAGTACTTCAAGTTCCCCAATTAAAAAAACAAACTTTAGAAGAGGCGTCATCGCCACTAGTAATGGCGAAAGTCGTAGGTTCAAACACTGCCTGCGCTTAAACGTTTTGCAAGTAAAAGAAAAACTTATGTCATCATTATTCACTGTAGGAAAAACTTGTATAATGATCACTTGAGATGCTGCTGATCATGTTATTCTAGTTTTAAAATTACTGCCAGAAAGTTATCATCAATAATCAATACACTCACAGCAGAAATTTAATATAGTGTCTTCAATATCTGCAGGTGTGACTTCAAGAGTACAAGAGTGTTTGCTTATTATGATGATGACATTAATATCAATTAATGACGTGAGGCAGGTGCATGCTTCGGGAACTTAGCAGAAGAAAATGAAAAATTCCTTAGGAATTGCGCCACACAAATTGATTCTAGAGGAGACGTGTGCGATGGAAGGCAGGTGACATCTGCAGGTGAAGGTAAGAACATAGCATATATCATCTTTACTAAATGAAGAGATCCGGGAAACACAGACAAATAGAACATTACAAGCACATGATTATTCGTAAGATAAGAATAATGGTATCGTAGCTTTCGAGAGCATGTCAAACCATTCATCCCAGTTTCTGTCTTTAATTACTGAGATGGCAGTTGTTACACAATCACGTCAAAGGCCTACCAGTAACATAGTAGGGGATTTCAAAACTCTACAACTAAGTATCATAGAGGGGTTCTTCGTCTCAGTGACCTACGCCATATAATTGATCTACATTTGTTCATGAATAAGGTGCACGAAGAATACAATATACAGTTGTTGGTGGAACCCACCCTGTGGTCAAATACATGTAAAGAGAATAGATCGTTTCGCCTATTCAATCACTATTGTTCTTAGTTGATGGCATGTGAAGGCTCGGATCCTTTCTCCATTGAAACAAGAAAATGCCATCGTTTATTATTGAAAGTGCCTGAAGAACTGATCATGCATCCAGATAAAGCTACAACTAACATAAATAGCTTTTTCTAACGTTTCCTGTCTGCACAACTTTCCACAATACAATGGTGTTTGTTTTTACTCTAATTGGAATGAAAAAATAGCAGATAGGAATCACAGTTTCTGCGCTGATAAACATGATGGAGCAAATTTTTCTTGTATAGTCGGTAACAATTTTTTTCATTATTCACGTAATCTGTGCCTACAGTTACTATAGTAAAATCCGATCTTCATAATTTAGTTGTTGGTCCAAAACCTGCTCTTGGGCCAGAAGTAGCAGAGCAGCAACAAATACAAAGGCAAATAAATGGTGACACTAGCAGACTGACCGGTTGAGAGTTGTTCCTTGTAGATAGTATCGCGATTCTCGAAGGTCGGCGCAGGCGAATGATGACGTCACAGACACCACGACGATGTATGAATGAGGCTTAGCCTTAAAGCGAAGACTCTTATTTACGCCTAGCCAGTTTTATGTCCGCCAATCTCGCAGGGTGGTCTGTGCAAACAAGTTGCAGTACCAGCTAATACCCTGGCATAGTTTCCGGAGAAAATCGTAATTTAATGTAGCCCCAAGGCTCGTCGGTTGTTATGATTGATGCATAATAATAACACGTTTGATTTATTCGCAGATACAACGGATTGCAGTGGCATGTCGCGGTTGGACCACCACGCCTGACGGTTTTCTCTATTCTCTTGTCACTCGGAGTATTGAGTCTACGAACGACCCTATAAACCCTGGTGTATAAGTTTTTAAACTACCTACCAAGCTTCTGAACGTAGATAATTATTATTGTATCTCGTCTATTCTATACGGACAATTAAGTAGGTCATGCCTGCGCTGTCGTAGCCAAAACTAGTGACAATATCACATAGTCACAAGAATCAATTTCGTGTTCTCCACCCCATCGAACTAGGAATCACCAGATCGTAAGAGCCACTAGATACGTTGCAGTTTCCACAAAAGGAATGAAACAAGTCACTCACGCCCGAGTCAAGCAGCTCTGCTTACGGAGGTCTCTTGTAAACTTGTAATAGATAATTTAAATTAACTGAAAATAATCTATTTTTGGTGACTGTCGGTGTTGATCACACCACTCGCTCTAAGTGATCCCGATCCGTCCTTTCTGAGAAGTAACCTCGCGGTTTGGGACGCGGTTAGTCAGCATGTTGACTCACTTATGAACATGGATATTAGATAGGAGATGGATTAATTTCATTCTGTTTCATCCCGTCATGCTTCCATTTAGTATTTCTGGAAACTTCGCGTTTATCATAATATTTACGAGCGTATTTATGATTAAAAGTGACGAGGTTTGCGTTGGAAATGGTGTTGAGGCCAGCTTAACTTGCCTTGTGTTATAGTTTACTTTTTGCCTATTGATCATATAAATTGATTCATGGTAAATTCAGGAATACAGTACTTTGTTTTATTATTTAGTGGCTAGGTGTCAGCCCATCCTCATGGTACAGTAACAATGGTAATCAAATCATAGTCAGTTATTTAATAGGTACACCAGGTTTCACTCACTATAAATTAAACTACCTAATCTATTGAGATTAAGTCCTTTTTTAATCAAGATATTTTTGGAAGAAATTGAAATATGTTGGATCAGATTTGAGAAAATATTTCATCGATCTATGTGTCAGGAACGGCAACTGTATAACTATTATAAGTCACTTTATAACTATCACACTTTTTTGCCTGCTTACCTACCTATTGCACTTAGACGTACAATCGTAACAAGGCACTCTAGACTAGCTGAATCACTGTGCGGTGCTATTTTGTAAACAAACAAGGCCTGCCGGTGATTCACTAGATTTGCAGTAAGATCTTGTTCTCTTGAAGTAGTGGGCTATAACTGTCATACTACATCTCTCAAAATTGCGTCGCCAGGGTGGTAACGTTTATTCTGTGTTAGACACGTTCCAAATCTAATGAGAAGCATAGTACCTACCTAATAAAGAATTTATTAACATCTTGAGGATTTCAATTCAAATCAGCTGCTTAAAAGATGGCCTGAATGTGCAAGAAGGCATAGTCTCGTAGATGTGCTTTTCAAACATAAAATACGGATAAATGTTAATGCATTCTAGATTCATATTTAGGTAACCATTAGTTTGATAGCTTCACTTATCTCTTTGATGAAACAATTCGCGCACGAGGTCTGGCTTCTGTTCTGAGTCTGACTCACCTAGCACCGTTTAAAAGCTCTTTGGGACTTCCCAGACGAGTTTATAGCTTTTTTATTGACTTCAGTTTCTTATTTCGTCTCAGCTCAGAGGCTATGAAATATGCCAGGTAATATTATTTTATACATTTACATATACACCGGTAACTTCAGTAAATATTGGTCGCTCGACGTGTCACGTATAATAGAAATAGCTTATAACCAACCTACACCTTTCGAAGGGAGAGTCGAACATAACATTGTCCATCCAAAACATGAACAAGTATGTTCCGGATAGAAAACATTATCGCTGTTCGATGCGTAGGCGCCGCCGGTGTCAATGAGCATTTGAATAAAGTTGACAACACAAACTTCGGCTGCCCACGTGCGGAAATACGATCTTAAGAGTCATTGACCTGGTGTGTTTGGGTTATAAGTTCTACTTGCTTCTATTGTAACACTTACTTGTACTACGAATTATATTAGCAACGTTCTGTAATACATCACAAAGTAGAAAAACAATCTTTTGACTTTAAAAGCTTGAACAGAAGAAGGATTTTGATTTACGAAAATCTCAAATACTTCAAAGACAGGCTTACGAGTATCTCTGCTGCGTTCGACTCAAAGGCCGATGACAAAAGAGATTCAGAAGTACTTAATTCTGAAGATGAAAAGAAATTTCCTTGGATAATTTTTCTTTCAAGGAGTTCAAGGTTAAGTTGCAGCAACATCGCCCATGTGGCTATTATTGACCTAGACTATACCTGTGACTATACACCTCCTTCTCCAGTGACATAACAGTTATTATGTTATTTATAATATTATCATAATGTTTATAAGCGCAAACCGCGAACTCTAAATAAATGAAATGACATATTGTCAATGAATTTGTAGCTTAGTAGCAAGATACAAACATTCAGTCTAGAATAAATAAACAACAGGATAAACAATAGCATGAGCTGGCCTTTCTTATATTGTGAAATATTAAGTCATGCATATGAGATTTAGAACATGTACTGGTATGAGAAAAGTTTTAAATTGATTTCAGAATTTACCTTTTGATTAGTGATGTAGTTTCTGTAATATTATTATTTATTAATTATCATTACTTATGCAACCTATAATATAAAGATTATAAAGAATATAAAGACTAAAATTTTTATAAATTTTACTTTAATACTTGGGGAGTACTTTAATTTTAATACTTACACAGTTTTTGCTAAGTAGGTACTTATCCAAACAAATGCTATTATTTAAAAAAGTAATTCCCTAGCCAGCTTGACGTCAGGTTTACTAAGGATTACAATTTTGACCGTCCGACGTACGAAAGTTGGGTTTACATGACAAGCATAAATACATAATAACAATTTTATTATCAGGCATTCAATACACGATCGACTTCTATTGGCCGGTCATCCGGTGAAGGCGACCTCAGTAGTACAAGTCGTCGAGAAAACCAAGAGTATTGGACAAATCGAATTGGAAATGATTTCGTGGTCAAAAGTAAGGAACAGTGTTAAGAGGACAAACCTCAAACTAGTGGTCAACGTGGGTGTGGAGACAGAAATGAAATAGGTAATGTACTTACAACTTTCATATCCAATAAGGGATATGAAAGTTGAGTAATAAAAAAAGGTCATAAAATGTTACGAAAACAAAAAAATAAAGCTAGCTGATGCTGATCATATCAGATAGATGACGAAAATTGATTGTGAAAATGTCAGTACCTTGGTTAGCATTTTAGCCAAATATCGCGGCCTTTTAACAAGGACAATCAAACACCAGATATGCGATTTCAATTAAGATATAAATTGAAATGTGTTTAAAAATAATCGGTTACAAAGTCTAAAAATTTAAAATATATTTTTTGAACATAGTTTTTATATTTAAGTAAGTATCAATAAGATGCCCTGCAGCAAGTGGATGTGGGCTGATGATGATGATGATGATGATGATGAAGTACCAAAAAATAGTTGTCTTTGATTCCTTTGGGGAGGGAAATTTGTGAAGCTTTAGCAACTTAGTCTTTGCTAAGTATGTGGTAGAGATTATTTTTAAAGCTCATAGCAAGAGACGACACGTCCGAACACATAACAGCGTAACGAGTCTAATGTGATCTTAATTATCAATTATAGCGGGGGTTCTGACGCGGTCGTTGCTACGAGTGCGAATTTAGACACGGGAAAGGTCGCCGGTGAGTCAACGTGTGATCTAAAACATGCATCTTGGATAATTTATGCACCTGTCAGGATTAAGAGATAGTATCAGGAAGGTGTGGAAACGGCGACTGACGAAGCACAGCGAGACGGCACACATAGTTTTATAGAAGACTATGAATAGTAGAGAGGTTGCCTGTGAGTCAACATTTGATCATATTCGTCCTATCTATGCGCTTTGGGCATTATGAGTTTCCTTGTCAGATTGAGAGATAGTAACAGAAATGTTAGTGGCGTAAGTAACTTAGGTAGATACCAAGTAAAATAGATATCACCGTAATTTTAGTACATACAAGACAGCGACCGGTCCTTTATATTATATATAATACAAACTATGTCATTTAATATAATACAAACCATGGTCTAAATGTAAAGGCACTAAGACAGGCCGAAAAAAGCGGATTCATTAATAATTTTGAACGCAAGTTATTGTTGTTACTAATTAGTGGTGTGGTTCATTTATACAAGGTTTTCTTTCAAAGTTTCAAAAAAAACAATCGGGCTAATTAATGATGCATTAATTTTTAACGAAGGCCATACGCTGCTGTAGGTCTAGGTACTCGAAAATGATGTAAAGGATTCAAAACAATAGATATTGTTAAAGTGTTATTAATCCCAGACTTCCTTCTAAGCAAGTTTGCAAACACGGCACAGGAAGTCAGAAATAGCACAGCACAAGCAGAACTAAATCAGTTTTAAGCTTTATTGGTCGACTAATCCGCAATTTCCGAAGTGAAATGCTATCAAGGAAATGGGCAATGATTCGGCGGCACGTACGGCAATCGGCGGCTTGAGTATACGGGATATAAGAAACTGTGTACTAAAAACATCGCAGACATGATCCATGGAACTGAACAACTTTCCCGTAATATTATTTCGGAAAACGATAAAAAACACTACAACGGAAAGCAGACTCTGTGTATGATTTTAGGGAAAACTTGATCAGTTTCACGGACTAATTTATACTTGCAAAGTTCTACAAATAAAACATTCCTTATAGCCGGTACCAATAGTATTGATGTCACCAGAATTAGCTAATAATCCTATTATTTGCATATTATTAGATCGGTCAGTCACTAGCTCCATCGGGTCGTGGAAAACTCGGTGTCCCAAACAAAAAGAAGAAGCGTGTAATGTGTGTCAATTGACTCAAGATTGCATATTGTAGTGATAGGAGTATGTATTGTTCTTTCGATTTTATAATCAACCTAAATTTGCTTGGTACATATTACTATGGGCCTTTGGTTTTGGTTTTAATCAAATGGAAACCTTCACATCAAAGAAGAGATTCATTATGTAATGTCAGCCATCCTGACCGAGAATGGCACCACAGCAGGTTGTTCTATTATTCCACCCATCTCATCATCTGTATGAACGAGCTACAACTAAGTTTTACCACATGCTACCACAAGATTTACACTAGTTGCCCTTGAGATAAGGTTCATTGTCGCTATGAAAGGCACGGTGGACGTGTGGTTGATTGTAAAGGGGTAATATGATATGGTGAAAACGAGTTGGTACAAGAACAATGCATCATAAAATCCTTTGCGGGTAGCATAGCACTTTCGATCGCAGGCGGGTTGTGCTCTTGAAGTAATGCCATGCAAGTAAGCTCAGCAAGATAGTCCCCACCTCAATAAGTATTTCCTTAAGTAATGATTTATTTTATTCAGTCTTAGAACAGTAACAGTAACATAAACAGTATGTCAAATTTGGTAGCGCAAGCACATTGATTGTACAATCAAGATCAGGCTGGGTGAGACAGTTTGGACTTTAGACCGTTCTTATGCAGTGCGCATAAGACTTACATTGGCAGTTTGAGTGTCCTGTAGGTACTTGTAGCTTTGCCAAATAAGTTTTTTCACACGTTTGTGACTCAAGGAAAACTATTACCACCGTAACTGAATGGCATTCAAGCGCTGTTGGTTTTACGTCACCTCCGTAATGTTTGTAACAGTAAAATCACTAGGAATAAACGTTTTTACTGAATTTTAATGTATCGGTAACGACCAATCTTCTTCTACTTTACATTACAGCTGGCTGCGTAAACATTGGTTTAAACTCATGTTTGTTTTATAGTTCAGTCAGTCCAGAGAAAAGTTTAAGTTACACTGACGGTGTCAGGGCTCTGAGGCACCTTGGGTTCCGACCCAGTCTCGCTCCGGTGATCACCACACGGAACAAACAATAAATTTTCACACGGCTCAAAAATTTCAAGCATTTTGAGGAACTGCTGCTACACTTCACTAACAATAGTTATCGTTTTATTTCTTACAATGATAAGTGATTTCGAATCGAGCAGAAGATTGTGATCGCCTTACTACTATGTACCCATTACACCGTAAAATTTAATGTGTTACGAGTTAGATAATACGGCTAGTTTTCGCAAGCTAGATGAGGTCATGATAAGTGATCAAATTTGAAAATGCGTCTTTATGGACATTATGGAATACTGGTGCAAATGTGCGAGGTACCGGTCTCATGAATTTCGTTCTCTACGATCAAATTTTACACCGCTCCAAACTAGAACTAGTTTTACTTATTTGTTAGTTAAATGTCTTGTGTGGCATATACTTTTGCTGTAATGGAAAATAAATAATTTGTATTTAGTATTTTTGTATTTGTATTCTTTTTCATTCAGAATTCATGTTCAAATAAAAATAAATAAAATAAAAAAAAGCGATCTGCTTGAGAACAAAAGACGGACATATTTTTAAACCCTAAACCTTGACCAACTTACAGAAAACAATGAACTCGTTTTAAAGAACATGTTTAGTGAAGATAAAAACAAATACCTATAGGTTCTTTTTTTTCAATTTCTTATTTTCAATTAGGTTTTAAGCGGTGTATATGGCAGGTGTGGATGGGAACTTCGAAAGCGGAAGACCGCGACGAACGTACCTTGATGAAATCGGTGACGTACTAAGGAAAGGTCAGGTCAAGAGTACCCTAAACCGACGAGCATGCATGAAGAGATTGAGGAATGTAGAGAAGGCAAAATATGTATGCCAGGATCGTAGTAGTGGCAGGAAGTAGTCTCTGCCTACCCCTCCGGGAAAGAGGCGTGATTTATGCATGTATGTACGTAAATATTAACCTGGTCTAAACACGTACACAAAATTGTAGAAAGTTGGGCCCATCATGCACTTGAAATTTGAGTAGGCATTTAGGCATTCTGCCGGCTCGCGCAAGGTAAACAAAACCAGGTCGAGAAGTGTGCCTCCTCATTCGAAGCTGGTGATGGAAGAAAAGTTCCCACGATACGGGGTTCAGTCACATCTTGCTTACGAACAAGCTCACCTATATAATAAGTTTTGATGCCAATTAATTACAAAAGAGAAGTTCACAGAAAAAGGAGCATCAATAATCATGATCAAATATAAATTATTCGCCGCAGCTTTGCAAGGAAAACTAATGACCAGAAGAGACTATCGCCTTAGAATACCGCACGGAAAGATAATTAGATTTTATCGACTTGCTTAGTTGTAAAATACGGGGTGTATGGGACAGCCCTCCGAATACTGATAGGGTGCATGCAGACCATGTACTGAACAACTTTTCCCCAACGTTCATATGTTAGGAAACGGCAAAAAGTATTCGATCGATCTCTCATACAAAATCACGATCGGCTGACAGCATTTACTATGGGAAGTCCAAATTTTTTTACCATTTCTGAAATATTTTCTAATGGGAAGTTATTCGATTTCTCATTCTTCGGCGGGCTGTCTCTTACACCCTGTTTATTCGTACTTAGTAATTCATGTCTTTGAGTCAGCTAACTTGCGTATGGGTACTTATAAAAGCATCATTTAGCGTCCCAGAAACGTTTAGTCGAGGCTTCCCTAATGGCCCATTCATGCCCTCTCTTTTATACCTTACCCCAGCTTGGTTTCATGACTCACGACTTTATTTGTATTTAACCTATTAGTGGGCAAGTTTATGAAACAAAATATATTTTACATACTTATATCACGCCTATAGCCCCCAAACAAAATATATCCAAATTCTGAAAAAAAAAACTGAATTAGTTGCAAAACTATCCCGGTAGTTGGAGCCATGCGTGCGGCAGCTCAGATGGAAGAGGATATTCACCAGTACTGATAGCAAGTCGCAGGTCCAAATCCTGCCTGTGGTAGAAAACATAGCAAGTTTGCTCAAAAAATGTTCTGAGTAAAAAATGCAGAATATAGATTTTCTGTGACCAATTCTAAGACGTTTTTGCAACGATAGAATAACGTACCTACCCACGTGGAGCAAGTCATACTAACCGTGTATTTTACGAAATGTCTTAATGCGTGTTAATATGATATGAACGGACAAGCGATGTAAGTCAACTCGACACCTGATAATGTGCATAGAAAATGCGAAAGTGTACTAAATTGAATATTCGGCGGAGATATACATTTTATGTAAAAGTAGATGTAGGTAGCTGCCTTGCTGATGTCTAATATTTCTATTTCTAAGATAAAGGAAAGCGTATCGAAAATCGATTACAAATTAGTCAGTAAAAGTGTTACTAAACAGCTGACAAAAGATCAGATCTTTGAAATGGTAATGCGACTAGGCGAAACGAAATTCAACTTGAGAACAACAGACAATCACGCATCGCATGATCGTTTGCAGATAATGTTTCCAATATAATACACCTATTTGAATCTAAGATGAGTGCAACAATAGGCCAAACAAGGCAAGTCAGATACTGGGTTAAATTAGAAAGCATGTTTGAAACTTTGAATTTAGCACAGAAAATCAAGCATTTCAGGAGACCTGTTTTACAAATAAGTAATCATCAGGAGGTAATATGGTTACAATATAATAGATCATTAGTGATTGCAAGACAAAACTGAACAGTGATATTTTGCACACCGATAGCTTTATAATATGCTGATAGTCTGAGCAGATAAGAAATTAATGAAATTATTATATTAAAGTAGAAGCAGTCAAAGTCTAACACCTGTACTAATACACCCAAATACTTACTTTGTGTAGGTCTAAGATACCAGACGCCAATTTAAACAATGTATAACCTGTACTATGGTTTAAGTATATTTTGCACTCACAGTGCTGCTATATTATTTTCATAAATGAGAATAAGGTTGAAGATTTCGTAGGTAGTCGGGGCGCCGGTAGCTCAGTTGGCAGAGCAGTGGAACGGTACTCCACGGTCCCGGGTTCATGTCCCGGCGGGCACTGACATTTTTTCAATTTCTTATTTTAACATTTTTAATTTTTAATACATTTGCAAGACGAATAATTTCCAACGCTTGGCAGATCGATTGGCGAGCGCAGTGCAAGATGTTGCATGTTGCTACACAATCCCAAGATGGATTTATCTCTTAATCACTTTTAACGACACCCATGAGCAGAATTAGGGTTATTCTTTGCTAAGCAGGCATCACACGACAATAAATTGTTATCCAAAAACGATACAACCATAGCAACAGTCGAAAATCCGAAAGTTTTTGAGATAGTAGATATGCTGACCGATCTATCTATTCATGGCTATAAATAATAGTACATGATGTAACCGTACCGTACTAAGGGATATTATATAAGTTTAAAAGATAATAATGTGTCGAATTATTAGAAGCTGTTGATTAGACAGTATGTCTTGCGCAACTGCTTTAAGTATTGACCTGAGCAAGTGCCAGCATGCAATCAACCCACATTGTTATGTCATTTTAGTTTTGACCAAATCCGTAATGCACATCTATTAATCAGCTTTTATATCACGGCATTAACGGCTGCTGTCGCAAGTTGCAAAAAAATTATACTTAATACCTCGTAATCGTAAAATAAAACGCGGAAACTATTTACGGATCCGGTTCAGAAGATCCAAAAGAATAATTAAGCAAAATATTTAAGAACAAAAATCTTGTAGATGGCTTCACTTTTCTAGAAAAAAAAAATAAGGTTTAATATACGTGGTATAGTACCTACCACATGCATGCATGTGACGTGTTTTTTGCAAAACAGATAATTTTGAAAAATATTTATTTTGTTCAGACCATGGAAATCCAAGACTATACGGCCAGAAGGCAGAACTTAGAAATTTAGGTATATCAGGAACAAAATCTTTCAATATAAACATAAAACAGCAACCAGGAACACGAAACAATGACCGATAACGAACCAACATCTATTGCCAAAAACATTTCGTATGTAGGTGAAATTCGTAAAGCGTATATGTCGATGACGTGTGAAAGTAATACAGCGCGCGTTTGCGCGTCCGCGCGCCGCCGCCGCCGAGCGCGACCGACGCGCACCGCCAAGCATGCGCTTTGGACTCGAACCTATGCATACGAGGAAAAACTTAATCAAGCCATTTTGTATGGCAGTAGGTTTGTAATAACACGTCAGGAAACGATTGCGACGTGCTCATATTTTTTTTCTTAAAGTAGAATAAAGAAGTTTTAATGGTGTCATACATATATGGTAATTTAAACGTATCCATGTAACAGTATGTTTCCTAGAATATCGACAAAACCACAGCCCCTAAGGTTTAATTGCGCATGCACACAAGTATCACATTTCAGAGGAGTTTCAAGAAATGCAACAAAGCTACGTATCAAATATCCGTAATACTGATGTTAAGATTCATTACACACGCTAACTAGAAGTTTATTGAAGAAATTGTTCCTTTTCTATCTCAGATTACTGTTTTAAACGTAAATGGAATTTCGTTAATAAGAACCATAATGAATTTCACAGAGAAGTAACAGAGCATAGTCACAAAGGTCATTCATAAAGATAGGTAATTTTGCGAATGGTCAACATTTTGAAACAATAGAGGCAAATGAACGCAAACGTAATGCTAAATAGCAAGTGTACCGGAATTACACAGAGATTTGCTGATAGACAACTGGTTGACAGGTGTGAACAAGTGCAAGATGATGCAAGCAGTAACAGTGTAGTGTTACCATGGTAAACTATTGTGGTATCTTCCCCCTTGCAAGACGTTTGCATGGACCCGATAATCAGTCGAAAGTATTTAACGTTGTTTTGTGCTAGTTCTAAGAGGACAAAGAAGTTTACATAATCACAATAGCAGCGTTGAAACCAAGCAAGACGACAAACTTGTTTATTCGGCGCCTGAAAACCTTAACATGTTTTTAAATGCCATAAAATCTAAATGTTAAAATAAGTCATAAAACATAAAATGAGATTTTTTCAAGCCTGTTGATAAGTCGGGAGTAAGGCCAGCTTAACTTGAACCATCTTCACTACAAAGTGTCAAGATTACAGTGTTTATTGCAGTAACTGTCGTAAATTGATATTACAGCTACTTCTATCTAGACCAAAGTAATTTCCTAGATTATGTTATTGATACAGAAAACGCTAAGCTTTAATAAATCTCCTTCGTCTTGCGTTAGGCAGAATTTTCAGGTTGAGAATAGATAAGAGGAATAAAGTAACGATTGAATTAAAAGTAATAATTATGAATTATCTACTGACACTGTCTTACATGAGACATATGTAGTGTATAACCGACAGGTGCTATTATTAAAAGTGGTGGGTAAGTAAAGGAAGAGGCAGGTGGTAATAAAGTGTATTTAAATTAAACAAATTTGAATATCAATGGTCTAGAACGGCTAAGTCAGACAATAAGTAAAAGTAGGCTTAGTGATATTTTGTTCAATTTATAACAGTCAGTTGTGATTTCTATAACGATATTCACAAATTTAATCCAGTAAATAGACTGCACAAAAGATATAAATGTGAAATAAACATATAATTGACACTAAAAGCGTCATTACTACGGCTTCAAACACATTTAAGTAAGTGTAGTCCAGTCCACAATTGGAATATTTTTATATTAATCTCCTGGAATTGGGTCGGTGTAAAAATGGAATCCAATTACGAGTATTAAGGACTGCTGATGTCGAGACAGACAGCGTGTGGCATCGTCATCAAAATTAGTCTCGTGATGAAAACGGTTAATCAAGCAGCTTTTACATAAAATGTCAGCGTGCTTGGTACTATAATGATAGGAAATAAAAATATTGTAAAAGTTATAAAATATTAAAACAACATTTAACAAGCGGACATAAGAGTACGCAAGCGACAAAAGTGAGCCTGTGTTTGGACATTTAAGGCCGATTTTTTAAATAACTATTTTATTAGAGAGGTTCTAGAGCCCCTCTTAGGTGTAACACAATTATTGTTTACACTAATTGTCTACAACTGACTCTGCACTATCTTTCATTGACATTACTTTAGATACATTCACAGCTTTTGAATTTCCAGCTGATTCAAATAAAAGCAATCGATGTAGCAGTTAAGACGATCATGAACCGTTTTCAGTGCTAAGTAATTGATGACTTGTTAAGTTGTCAGTGATCCAATCATGGCCATTATGTCACTCGGGTCGACAACCTTTCATTCACGCTTCGTGACTGTCGAGTGGCGACTCATGTAATGTAGAGCATGTAGTATTGGAATCAGTAGCAATGGTAACATTTCATGCAATCGTTATCAATAGGTATGTTTTCAGTTGTCGTTATTAATATATAGGTTGTTAAAAGACCAGTCCAAACGGTCACAAAAAGAACTAGGTTGGCTTTGATTACATAAGTAAGATTAAGTTTGGAATTTAATTTCCATATGATGATGATGAGGTCAAAGAATCAAGAGAACGCAATTTTTCGAGATAATGCGAAAACGCTTTATAAGTATCTGATTTGACCCAACTCCTGGGTTAAGTTAAGCAACCAAACAACAGTTACAACAGTTGCACCAGTATTTCCTCCGTCAAACAAAAACAATGGATAGTGGAACATAATGACGAAGTGAAGCAAACTAGCCGTGTCTGCGGACCGTCAACACGCGGAACATCCGACCGAACACTTTCTTACGACACTGAGACTCTGTAGATTCTCTATTACGAAGCTCCACACCCTATGAATCACCTGCAAGGTGTCTTGTTTAGTACACATAACATAAAGCACGTTTACGAGCACACACAAGTAAACGTCGCTCGGTCGGTTGACGTGAACGGTAACTTGACTTTGCTGTTCTCTATCTATATGACAATGCTAAGTGGGCTGATACGCCAGTTTACTTTCAAAATGATGCAGACGAGGAAATAACCTGCCAAGCTGTAGTTTCAAATGACAAAGTTCTAGTTCAACGTCTGCTTTCATCCGCATCGTTCCCTTTTGCCTTAGTTAATGCTTCGTTGGCGCCGGTATTTATAGACTCGTAAATTTAGAGGCGCTAAAATGTCAATGGAAAGCTCAATACTGCAGTTTATGAAAGCACCGGTGTTGAATCACCACATAATAATGGTATGACAAGTTTGCAAGCAAAACAATGCTGAATATGTGGCTGCATATACCCCAGATTGGTAAACAAACAACACTATGAAACGTGATGATCAGAAGTGAATTGATGATGTAAATTGCGGGGATAAAAATAACCTGTAGACATGACTCACGTTCAATACTGGAATTATCTGGACTTATCATATCTTTTTTGGCAGATATACTATATCTAATATTCCTCAATATTAGGTTTAGGCCTGGCAATTTAATGACACATAACGATTAACAAAACGATTAACCTAGATTGGCACAAATATCACAATGTCAGTTGATGTAGTGATAATGTGCTCTGACTATAGCTCTGACGAAGCTATTCAAACTGCTCAAATACTGAACGTAAACTGATTCTTTTCAAAGCTAATCTGAATATTAATAAATTCTGTATTGTGCCGGTGCGATGGAATAGCTTTACCCCATATCTACCAGTGGGTGTCGTAAAAACCGACTAAGCGATGAATCCGGGGAAATGGCAGGAGCATTTTCTGCGAATACAACACCTAGTACTGCAATTACCCGCCTAATAGGGGGAAGCCCATTTTCAGTAGTTGATTCCTCTGTTGTGGCTGTTATGTATGGGTAGTAAGTAGTAGTAGCATAAAATATTGTATCATCGAAAGTTCTTTTAATTTAAATGTTTTTGGTGTTAGTTTACCGACATTTTTGTTTGGTGTTAGTTAATTTGACACGAGCATTCTCATGCCTAATTATATGCATACAATATTTTAACTACACTATGCAAAGAAAACAACAACAAGGACACTTTTCCAAACAAAAGTATACAGAAAACCATGTCAAGGAATCGAGGACGAGCAAGAATAATTGCTAACTGTATATTAGTGTAGCAGAAATCTATGCCGACGTACATTCGACAAGCGTAATGATTTCATAAACCGCTTTCTTGGAACCATTCCGGCCGGCTTGTAATAGCATTAACGAATTCTGCGCCAATAATTCTGTTATTCTTGGGGCTTGTGATTTCAGATGTTGGCTAAATATGTAATTCCCGGGATAGAAGGCGCTGATATGAGTGGCAGTGACACTGTACAATAAACAAGGCACGAGAGTGGGGGATGAATCATACATAACCATCTGTTCAAAAGCTTAAGCTAGATCCAAAGCGATGCTACTGATGGAATTAATGAGTAACAAAACAGACATTAGCACTCTATGGTGCTTATGATAAAATCTCGTGAAAAACGTTATTGACCCTTTATACAAACTGACGCAAATGATCAAATGACAATAGGTCAGTTTGTATGAGAGACCAATGCCCTTTGCCACGAGATCAAAACAAATGCACTATAGTAACTACTTTTTAAGAAGACAAAAAAAAGTGTACTTTTTGGAAGTAAGACGATCTTTCTTTGAAGATTATTTAGCAAGACGAAATTCTTAAAGAGCGTATTATTGGCATATTCCAAAGTCTGTTCACGTTTCAGCATTGTGATGCGAGCAATGAATGTCATTATGTTTAGTTTAGTCATTACTTTTATTGGCTATTGGACCGAATTTTTGTGAGTCTATCGCGTCGTTACTCAAGGTGATTCTAACTTGTCTGTATGTCAAGGACTATACGTGCGAATAGCCAAATCAATGAATATTTACAATATAAAATCTTAACTAGTCTCTTTGGTAAGGATCATATCATAAAATAGCTAATTTAACTAGCACCTCTATAAATATTTATAAATCAGGTAAAACAAGACAGATTAGTTATACTTACAGAAATAGTATTAGGATGGACTATAATTGGGACCCGTGGGACTCGTAAGAGGCGACTTAGGGACTCGAGGGGTATTGCTATTTTAGGCGATGGGCTAAAATAGCAATCTTGACAACCTGTCACTATGGTGATACACAATTTTCCGAAAGACCCTCAAATATTTGTCAGACGTGGCGTAAATGTTTGTGTTTTTGCAGCAGTTTATGCTCTGCCTACCACGCAAGGGATTACAGGCGTGATATGTGTTATGTGGACTATATTAACACTAGAGATTGACTTCAATATCAAAGTAATGTTTTTCACGTCACAAAATAGACCAAGCTAAAAAGGTTTTCTAAACATAAACATACACCCTATGTTTATCCACATCCTTTTAATCCTACAGCTATCTCCTAACCAGAGCGTAGTCCTGTAACTTGTAAACATGGTGACGTCATAAGCTCCGGGTGTCTCACGCCAAAAATAGAGGCGGCGCGTGCGACGATCTCGCGACCCTTCCAGCCAGAACATGACATAATCTCATTATGGTGCTAAGCTTCACAGTTATGAAACCGTTGCACACTTTGATTTAAAATCATTACAATTTAGTGTGTCAAAAATGCAAGACGCTTTCAATCCATTAGTCAAGTAAGACGATAAATCTGGGTTATCTGGGATACTCGTATATTAATGGTTGTTCAGTAGGTGTGTACCTACGTATGCGGTCAATAGGATTCTGATCGATTTCACTTTATGGCCAGACCCAGACATACCAACAAAGACATGAGGTTAGCAGGATTAAGAACAAACACATACCGAGCGGGTTAGTATAATTCGAAATAAAGATGGCATCATCAGGTTTCAAAACAAGATGTACGATTTACTTACACCTGGGTTTATCTGCAACTCTATAACTCTTTGTGCGCATATTAAAAATAGGGTCTCGATTGGACGAATCCTGGGGCAGACATGAACTCATTCGTCGGTCGAACGTGCCAACACGGATGTGATATTAGAAGACAATGCGGGTAGGGGGTTAATAGACTCCAAATGTCGACGTCGTTAGGTCAGCATTCTACACGTGCTTCGGGGGTTAGTATAAAAGGCAGAGTAATCTATTCTGGGTGTCAGCAACATCTCCAGTTACCTCTTCAAGAATCATCAATATAAGCAATAATGTTGTATTTCTGTCTTCTGCAGATAATAATCTTTGATATATAAGAGTCATTCATTTAATATACATTTTAATTGATGTCATAAATATACTCATGGTCGGGAACATAATATCAGAATAAATGTTAAATAGTGATAGAATAGAGTATGTACCTAAATAGGTGAATAGTAAATTAAATATTCCGGTTTACGTTCAGATTAAAAATATTTGATAAAATGTATGACACTACAGCCAGGTAACAGTATCTAAAAACTCAAAGTAAATATATACCTATACATAATTTTCACCCTACCTATGACTCAGCATTATCATACATTTGATGGGCAAGGCACTGCTTTATGTGAGTAAAAGCGTCCTCCACATGACATTTTATGGGAACACATTACAAAAGAGCATGTTTAGAAAGCTCCTGCCCATTTTAGATTCTCAGATAACTTTTATAATGAAGAGATGAGAAATGACAGTTGCAATTATATGATTCGAGAGAAGAAATTAAAACGTAGGAATTGTAAAATCCAAAATAAACACTACTTAAATCCGTTTAAAATTGTGTGATTGAGATAAGAAATTTATTATTTTCAGTCGCAAACCGTCTTTTTATTTTCTTGTGAACGCAACTATACGGGGATTATTATTATGATATGATTCAATCCGTGTTCAACCTTCACCCTAAGAAGCCTTATAAATTAATGGCATATTGAAGCTTTAAAACATGATAATAAACAAGTGGAAACCTTAAAAAGTTAATATTAGATTAGTTAGAAAAACACGACCAGTTTAGCAAAATTTTACATCGCATCATCTTAAAAATCAATATCAAAATGAATATATTAAGCAGACAAAACAGAGAAGCAACTTAATAATTATGCAGATAATTAAAAAGATCTACCAAAAACAATACACATACACTACTGCCACAATGATACCACTTACGCAAAGTGTAATAAAGGCGCTAGCACATTGCAGGTGGTACGATCGTGGTGTGATTGTAGGAAAAGTTTCTATGAACTCCTGACACACTAGCTAGACGGTAAAGCGGAACAGTATTCCACCAGCTACCAGCAACCATAACAAGGTAATCAGTCCACCTGTAAGGATACCGCCGCACACTGCGCTCTCCGATGCGAGTCCACCATACCACCTCAGACACTTACCTCATTCAATCGTCGATATCACGAGCTAAGCGCCATAGAGTGCTGGCAGCGTAACCAAAGCTAGATGACACGCATAAGGTTACGAAAGAAACACGGCTGGCCCAACCGGATCTCAATTTTGTATTTGTATACAAAGTAGTCGAATGTGGCGTATACTAGCACACGTGGTCGTGTGTTTCGTGTTTACATAACTCTTACCACATTCATATTGTGAATGAATTAAAACAAGCTTCGATTAGATAAGGGGCTTAAGCTGCGGAGGTGCCACAGAATTTGTGATAGTATCGATTTATGTGAGTTTTATCAGTTTATTCATCGTATCGATATCGAATAGCAGTAGTAGAGTACCCAATACTATTACTTTTATTGGTTTTTGAGAAACCTTACGTTGAAATAACACCAAACAGATAAAAACAAAGTTTCTTATTTTATAGGCCAGACTTCCCTTATCTCGGTCCTTTTAAATTCATTTCAGAATTTGTAATGAAGCTATCATGCTGGTTTTATGTCAATCAACATAATTTTAAATATAAGGAGTGTAAAAGCAATATTAATATTTCGACCTTGGTATCTTTACTTTTAATATTTCAGTATATACCTAACGTTATGTGAATTCCAAGTTTCAATCCAATTTTAGTACATATAATAAAAGCAAGCCTTTCGTTGAGCAATAACATCACGGAAAAATAACATTAGCATTTACGCGTTAGGATTTACGATGCTTCTGTTTTCAGGCTAATGCCTTGATAATGCGCTTATTTTCGGCAAGACTACCTGTACTTAGGTTTCAGGCTTTTAGCATACCGGGCCAGGCATCATTATTTTTACATCTACTTTTATAACACGCGCGCACAATAAACCATCTCGTAAAGTTTTTATAGATCCTGTAAAGAAGATGAATTAGATTTTGGGTGAAGGCGTAAACCAGACTTTACTAACAATTTGATTTTTATAACCTGCAACGTTCATTGATCCGATTTGCGTAGATGCATTATAAACACAAGCGGTTTTCTGGAGCTATGTAATTTGTCCATAAAATCATTTTAAAACACACTGTCCCTCTTTCTGCCCCATTAGGATTCCTTGAAATTTGACACACCTTGTGATGCCCGCTTAGCATAGCATCACCCCAATACAACCCGTGGCTGTCGTAAAAAGCTTCTGGGGGATAAATTCATCCAAGGAATGGGCAGCAGTGCTCCCTGTGAAAGCAATATCTTGCACTGCGTTCGCCAATACGCTAGCAAAGCGTGGCGAGTATGACAAAACCCCAAAATAGGGGAGGCTCACGGGCTGGTACATTAATTGTGCTAATGAACAATAAAGAAACACGCTGGTACATCCAAACCCACTTTTCTTTTGTATTATGTCATTGCGAAACTCTATCATAAGATGATCTGCTAATTGTCTAACTCGCCAAGGTTTGCAAAGGTTTTACCACAAACAATTTTTATGTTTTTATTATTGCCGTGAGATGCCGGCTTAGAATAGCATCACCCCATTTCTTACCCGTGGGTGTCGTAAGAGCCGACTGAGGGACTCGAGGGATGTGTATTGCAATTTTAGGCGATGGGCTGACAACCTGTCACTATAGTGATACACAGTTATCTGATTGACCCTCAAGCGTTTGTCAGACGTGGTGTTAATATCCGTTTTACGGCCGTTAACGCTCTGCCTACCCCGAAAGGGATATAGGCGTGATTTATGTATGTATGTATGTAATTTTTATGTTCGCCAAATTCTGTAAAACTTCTAATAAAAGCTGTTTCGGGGAACAATCTGAAATATTACAAAAGCCAAGGGCCAAGGTCGCTTGTTGTTGTTCGGGATATTTCAAACTCCTTATTGGATAAGTTTATACATTCATAACGAGATCCCAAAAACTTTATAAACGAGTAAAGAATCAATACTTAATTTACTCAAATAAAACAAGAAACATGGTCTTAGGGCAATAGCGGAAAATATCTTAAATTATTCAAATGAATAAAACGATTCAGATTTTTATAGAAATTGGCTCTATCTGAAGGGAAGGAGATTTATCGCAAAGGAAAAAAAAACGGAACACTTATAGGATCACGGAACTCTTTTAGGATCGTTGATGTCCGTCTGTGACTAAACGACCATTTATAAGAAAAAAAGGGGACAAAAAATTACATAATTTTATAATTGAGGCTAGTGGGTAAATTCTCTATAGCCGATATCCACACTAATATTATAAATGCGAAAGTAACTCTGTCTGTCTGTCTGTCTGCTACGCTTTCACGGCCTAACCGCTGAACCGATCTTCATGAAACTTGGCACAGAGATTGCTAGCATACCGAGAACGGACATAGGCTACTATTTTTCATAATAATAATAATAATAATAATAAGCCCCCTGAAAATCTAACATCACGTCCGGCACGACCATCTGTTGCCACGTGGGGGGCGGACACTGGCAGCTCTTAGCTCATAACTCACCAGTGACCAACGGTGCGCTAGTAAACAAAAAGCGATATGCGACTCCGAAATAGAGTAATTCCTCAGGTGGGTCCTCGCCCAGAGGTGAGGGAATCCCACCCCGTTCCTTCGGGTTCGGGCAGCCCCATCGTATGTGAGGGGGGCAACATATCGCTCTCTGCCCAGTCTCCGACTGTTGCAGATACAAAAGAAAACCCAGCAGTGGATATTCCAACATTGAATCCTCTATCACCAATATCATCATCCCATAGCCTATTCCCATCTCCATGTTCATCACCTAACCCATTTGAATACCCGATACTATCCCGATCCTCAACTGTTTCTCCTCTGTCTGTAGATGTTGAGCAAGAGGCCGAGTGCCTAGATCTTGCTCCCACTGCAGGCATCAAACGTACGCGGACTATTTTCACTGACGAAATGAACAAATTTATTTGGCGTACATATCTGATAATAACTAAACTTGAAATACATACAAAACGATTTACTAACCCATTATATGAACAATTCAATGCAAAGTTTAACACAAATATTTCAAAACAAAAAATAACATCACAGAGACGAGACATTATAAACAAAAAATTAGTACCGGATAAGACTTTACAAGAGATAAGAGAGTAAGTAAAACAATTACTAGAAAACCCAAAGTCTTATACAACAGAACAACCAATTAACATTAATAAACCAATTGATAAATCAGTGCCACCAAATTCATTACATAGCTCAATCTCCGAAACATTACCAATAAATGCTACAACACCAAATAATGCCATAAGTGAGTCTCAGGGCAGTACTCTATCAGCTATGCGTCCTGCTACGACAAAAGCCGGCAAAGAAAGAAAAAGACTGCAATGGCACACAATTAATAGAGAACTCCTTGAATTATATTATACAATTACAGATAACGAAAATAATTTAACAGGATACAGACCACAACTTCATAGCAAATTCATTGAAATTCATCCTGATTTATCGTTTATATCTGAGCAAAGATTAGCAGACCAGATTAGAGTCATACACCGTAATAACCAAATCACTGCAGAAGAACGTGAGTTAATTAAAATACGAGTAGGCCAAACCAATAATATTTCCTTGACAGAACATGTGACATATAACATACAAGAAACTGATAGAACTAGCACTAGCACTAACCCAAATCTCACTCAAACTCAACCCGAAATAGAGAACATTAGTGAAGAACACTTAAACTCAGAAACACACTCTTACAAAAATAAAACTTCTCATAACACAACAATAGCTGAAGATAAAGGGATAGCTTTAGAGAACGATTTTGAACACGCTTTTCAATACTTTTCAACTTTAAATCCGACAGAAAGGTGCTATATTCCAAAACAAAGACCTTCTAAAAAACTTGCTCTAATTGTAGATTTTATTAACACCAAAATATTACCTAACCATATACAAAGCGAAACTGATTTTGAAACCCTCCAATCAGTACTTTACTGTGCAGCTTGGTCAGCAGCTAAAGCAAATGGAACAAAACTCGATATTCCACCAAAATCTGATGCAGAAATAAATAAACAGAAGAAGAAAATACCGAAATGGCAAACAAGAATAGAGTCAAGAATAGATGATTTAAGAGCTAAAATAGGTAGACTACAACAATACATAAGAGGAAACAGAACTGACCATATAAATAAGCATGTACAAAAAATCTTCGAACATTATAAAATACACACTATGCATGAAGAACCTAACACAAACCTGACAGAATTTTTGGACACTCTTAGGCAAAAACTTACAGTACTCTGCAGTCGCGTTAAACGATATAAAACTTGCACCCTCCGGAAAACTCAAAATAACCAATTTTCATCTAATGAAAAACAATTCTATAGGACACTAAAAACTTCTTCAACTAATCAAACGGAGCCAAACTCAAACGGCGAACAATCTATTAATACAGCACCACATGAGGATGATTTACATGCATACTGGTCCAAATTATGGCAAAACCCAGTAAATCATAGATTGGATGCTCAGTGGATAGAGAGTGAAGTAGTAAATGTTCAGAATTCTCAACCAATGCAATTTGATTTTATACCAGTCGAGGTTTTTAAAAACGTTATCAAAAAATTACACAATTGGAAGGCTCCAGGGTCTGACAATATTCATAATTATTGGTATAAAAAGTTCTCACATATCCATCCATTCCTTCATAACTACATAAACCAGTTTGTTCAAAACCCAGAAACGATGCCCAAATACATAACATCGGGTATTACATATATGCTCCCTAAAGACCAAAATGATACCTTGAATCCCGCGAAATATCGACCCATAACATGTTTACAGACAATTTATAAGATTTTAACATCATGTTTGACAGCAATAATATATACACATATTGAAACTAACCATCTACTCACAGAACAGCAAAAAGGATGTAGGAAATTTAGTCAAGGCTGCAAAGAACAGTTAATTATAGATTCAGTTGTATTAGGTCAGGTCCAGCAGAAAAAGAAGGATTTATACAGTATTTACATAGACTATAAGAAGGCATATGACTCAGTACCACATACTTGGTTACTCAAAGTACTAGAAATCTACAAAATCTATCCAACAGTTGTTGCATTCCTACAAAACACGATGACCAAGTGGACGACTCGACTCAAAATAAATACACCATTTGAATCGAGACTAACAGACTCAATTAAAATACAGCGAGGAATATTTCAAGGTGATGCCCTCAGCCCGCTTTGGTTCTGCCTCGCTCTGAATCCACTTTCCAATGCACTGAACACTACTGAAATAGGATACCCCCTAGAGTATACTACTATTGACACTGGTTCACCAACTGACAAACACAAATACCACCTAAATCACCTCTTATACATGGACGATATCAAAATGTACGCTAATACCCAGGACGATCTTAACAAATTAGTTGAAATTACTGAGAAGTTCTCGCAAGACATTTGTATGGAATTTGGAATTGACAAGTGTAAAGTTAATTCAGTTAAAGAAGGACAGACATACGAACACCATTACCAACTTCAGACAGGACAACTAATTGACCCCTTAGATATATGCGGTGCCTATAAATATCTCGGTTTTAAACAGTCAAAACAAATTCATTTTAAAGAAACAAAAACCGGCCTTACTCACCAGTTTCAACATAGACTTAACGCCATAATGAAAACTCAATTGCATTCTCAAAACATAATTAAAGCTGTTAATACGTATGCAGTACCGGTACTTACTTACTCCTTTGGAGTTATTCCGTGGTCTAAATCCGAGCTTGTAAACATCCAACGTAAAATTAATGTCACTATGACTAGGAATCGAAAACACCACCCTAAATCATGTATACAGAGACTAACACTTGCCCGAGCTGAAGGCGGCAGAGGACTCATTGATATATTGAATCTGCACAACAAACAGATTTCTTGCCTAAGATCTTACTTCCATAACAAAGCAGACACATCCACCTTACACTCAGCAATTATTAAAAATGACACAAACCTTACACCGCTTAATCTACAAAGCAGGCTTACGCAGAAGAACGAAGTACAGACCGACAGACTAACGAAATTAAATGATTGGTCCCAGAAAGCGTTGCATGGGAGATTTTACCGCGATCTGAACCTACCACACGTCGACAAAGAAGCGTCCAACGAATGGCTCAGGCGCGGTGAAATGTTCCCTGAAACCGAGGGCTTCATGCTCGCCATTCAGGACCAGGTCGTAGAAACCAAAAACTACCAGAAACATATAATGAAGTTACCGAATATAGTAGATCGTTGTCGTAGATGCCACAGCGCCCCTGAGACTATACAACATATAACAGGAGCCTGTAAAACAATTGTGCAAACTGACTACAAGCATAGGCATGACCAAGTTGCTAACATCCTACATCAAAAACTGGCCTTAAAATACAATCTTATAAAACCACCCTCAGAACCATATTACAAATACAAGCCCGAAATCATCCTGGAAAATTCTACACATAAATTATATTTTGATAGAGCAATATTGACGGATAAAACGACACATTTTAATAGACCCGATATTACTCTAATAGACAAAATTAATAAAACAGCAAGCATAATAGACATCGCAGTACCCAATACCCATAATATCCAGACAACTATAGTGGAAAAATTAAGCAAATATACAGACCTTAAAGATGAAATAACGCGCATGTGGCAACTTCAAAAAGTAACGATTATTCCAATTGTCCTCTCTACAACTGGAGTCATACCAAAACAATTACATCAATCTATTAGAACACTACATCTTCCAAAGTCGTTATACATTAGTTTACAGAAAGCAGTCATTCTTAATTCATGCCGGATAGTTCGTAAATTCTTACAATTAGATACAGGCACAACACCCCTAAACGAAGCAAACAATCGAAATGACGACGTTCACTTGGCCTAGGCCCGTAGCGTCGTAACAACCGGCACCGTAGCCGAGATAAAAAATACTAAACAAAAATAATAATAATAATTTATTTCATATAAAAAATATTGTTCACAAGTTTGGTTTTTGCATAACAAAGCGGTATATACAAAATAAAAATAAAAACATTAATTCTAACTTAAACAGTATCGTTGTAAACAATAGCTTATTAATTAGTAAGTGGTAGATCTAAAATATTGATTACAGGGCAAGTTGGCGATTTTGATACCTAAACTAAGTAAATATTTACCTGTATCTTAGGTATCTTAAAAATAACTGCATATATTTACAAAATTAGTGCCTGTTCTTTTTTTATTATTATGAAAATACTAAATTACTGATTTAATATAATAAATTAGTGTTAGTATTTTCTAAAATTATTCTAGGTTAGTAAGCATTAAGTTAAATTGAAATTAGGCAACCACAAGCAAGAGTTTTTCAGTCTCTTCATATGGTTTTCCTATAAACCAGTTCTGTATAGTCTTTTTACAAGTAATTTTATTCTTAGGATAAAGATCAAGGACTAGGTTTAATCTATTATACAGATGAGTGCCCAGAAAACAAAAGAACTTATGAGAATGTGCAGTTCTAAATCTCTCTTGTTTGCAGACATGATCTGACCGTCTAGTATTCTCCACATAAGAAGGATCAAATGGTGTGAGCAGATGTTTTTTTACAACAGTTTCCAGGATGAATAACTGGCGTACAGAGAGTATACCACATTTATCTAAAAGTTCTGCTGTAGGGAAGTGGAAGGGGCGGAAAGTAGCTACTTTTAGTACAGCCCTTTGTGCTCTTTCTAAGGAAATAATGGTGGTTTTATTGGATCCACCCCAAGAGGTGATACAATAAAGCAGCAGAGACTGACAGAGTGCCTGATATCATTCGAGGGTCTGGAGTACAGATGTAGACCATCAGGTGAACCACCAGGAGCCCAGCTAAACTATTAGAGATACAGGCATGGTTCTAAAACAAAAGTTGTTCAGTATGATGGGCCGCTTATTTTCACAGAGACATTAAGGATCTGAAGTACCTTATGTAGACCACCAGTTGTATCATCAGGAGCCCAGCTAAACTATTAGAGATACAGGCATGGTTCTAAAACAAAAGTTGTTCAGTATGATAGGCCGCTTCTTTACACAAGGACATTGGGGATCTGGAGTACCTTATGTAGACCACCAGGTGTACCATCAGGAGCCCAGCTAAACTATTAGAGATACAGGCATGCTTCTAAAACAAAAGTTGTTCAGTATATTGGGCTGCTTCTTTTCACAAGGACATTGAGGATCTGGAGTACCTTATGTAGACCACCAGGTGTACCATCAGGAGCCCACCTAATCTATTAGAGATACAGAAATGGTTCTAAAACAAAAGCTGTTCAGTATGATGAGCTGCTTCTTTTCACACGGACATTGAGGATCTGGAGTACCTTATGTAAACCACCAGGTGTACCATCAGGAGTCCACCTGAACTATAAGAGATACAGAAATGGTTCCAAAACAAAAGTTGTTCAGTATGATGGGAATAAGTTGAGAAAGGATATTGGCAACTTTTTACCGAGGATTTTTTTGCTATCTACTGACTTTTGTATTCAATGGTTATAAATATTGATCTGTCAGGGCAGTACACCGGACAGCAAATTTTGAATTGTCTCTTTAACAACAGAAGCAAGCAAGTCATCCTTAAAATCCTGTTCTAATATCACTGTCATACTTACTATGAATTTAATCTACTTTAGAACCTGTTTCTAAAAAAACTATCTAACGCGGACGAAGTCGCGGGTAAAAACTAGTTAATAAATAAATTCCCTATAGCCGGGAAAGGTCGGATGCGTGTGGCACAGGACCGAAGAGAGTGGCGCATTAAAGAAGAGGCCTATGTCCAGCAGTGGGCTAATATAGGCTAATTAGATAGATAGAATAGGGTAAATTAAAAACTATAGATTAGTTCTACTAATATATTTTCAAATTAAACAATTAAGCAACCGGTTTCGTTTCAACATCATCAGTCAGTAGTTTAATTTAAAAATATATTAGTGGAACTAGTGTAAAAAGTTTTTAATTTACCTAGAATAAGGAGTTCCATCAAGAAATTACAACACATAGTGTAACATACTAGAGGCTAGTAGTTCAAGTGGGATAGGTATAATATGAAAGGGATTGATGTGATGTCATGTTACGGAACCTCGCACTAAGCCGTTTATTTGATTAAGCTATATAAAGCTATATTTTGTGCAATTTTGCTGAAATCGTGAAGAAAAGGAACAGACTACGCAATTCACTTGACTTAAAATAATAAATCTATTTGTTTACCAGCCAAGTACCGGGTCTAATAGATATAGTGTAGGATGCAAATGATAGATACGACCTTCAAGGCTGCCAAGCCAACCTGCCAACCATGATAATTGCCGGTAACCCGACTAACCACAAACATTCCGACTACATTAATGACTTGGTTATTATTATGAGAATTATAACAAGACCAAAGTATCCACTTTGTTGACAGTCTTACCTTGTATCAAAAAACAGTCGCAGGTTTTACAAAATTACAATATTAATGCAGTTTTAGATGTAATTTATCAAGTAGGTATGACAGTTATATATCAGTGGTTTTTTCAACAGGTAGAATCATGTGCATAAATTGATTCAGTTACATCATTCATTCGCGGAATAGGATTTAAAGGGAGCCAAAAGCTTAATTAAGCATCTTAACATTGAGTGACATTGAGATGAAAAAAGTTACAGGTTCTCACGCTTCATTGTTTTATTAAGTTAGTAAAGATAGGAAGCTGAACACGAACTTGTCAATACAACATGTAGGTACAGAATCGTGTTGTACGTACATACGACGGTATTGTGTGGTATCGTATTTGCTGTAGGCGATTACGCGTTTTTGCGTCACAGTCATGCGTTACCGCGGCACATGCGCGGTACGGCAGGTAGGTATAATAACCAACATTACCTTGCCCATGTGCAAGCACCAGTCCGCAGCGAACTGCATAGCTCTTGTGATAGTTACAATTGGTTAAAACAGGTCACATACCAGCTGTTTGCAGGAGATAGAATAGAGTGGTAACAGGAGATGAAATAAGTTAGAACCAATAGTAGTTTTTCGAGCAAATGTAAGTCTTATCAGTCTTGTCGCTCACAAAAATTAAATATAAATTAGTTGCCATTGTCAACTACAGTATTTTTTTGTAATCTGTATCCTTGTGACGGTTTTCACATTTCAATCAATTCATGTTATTAGCAGTCGTGGACACGCCTGACCCACATATTAATTTATAGCGGGTACCGCTTTGAAGTTTACCTATCCGTAAACACATGTTGGTAACTATAAATAAAGCGTATTAGTAAATAAATGATGGAATTTTCTGGTTGATTGCCTCCACGTGTGGTGAAACTGTGAAAGAACGCGCAAAGCCAACATTCTTGCAATGAGTGCAGTGATTGCAGCTATAAAGTTGTATTTATTCGAACATCTGGTGTTTGAGCACGCATACGCAGCTGCATTGCGTATTTTTATTCCTTATCTATGTTGGTGCAACAGCGATGCAAAGTGTGTTGGCAAAAATTTAAAATAACAGAAAAAGATCAAATATTTCATTTACGAAACAAATAAGTTGGACTTGGTACTTTTAGTTACACTCACTTAAATAAAGAATGAAGTGGAAAATGACATAAAGCGTAACATATGCAGTGTGCACTATTGGGCACTTACTTTGATATCAATCTTTCGGTCACAAAAGAGCTTCAACCGTAATACATAAAGCTTAATGCAGTTTCTTTTATAGGGTTTTTATAGCAGTTGTTTTTATAACATAATATTCATTCATAATATTGTCGTGTGATGCCGGCTTAGAATAGCAGCACCCTATTTCTTACCCATGGGTGTCGTAAGAGGCGACTAAGGGACTCGAGGGTGTGTATTGCAATTTTAGGCGACGGGCTGACAACCTGTCACTATGGTGATACACAGTTATGTTATTGACCCTCAAACTTTTGTCAGACGTGGTGTTAATATCCGTTGAACGGCCGTTAACGCTCTGCCTACCCCGTAAGGGATATAGGCGTGATTTATGTATGTATGTAATATTCATAATTAATACTTTTTAGAACACATAATAAAGTAATTCTACAAATCTTTTTTTTTAGTACTACTTTGAAAGTTAAATAACTCGGAAACCACAAAAAGTTGCAGATCCTCCTAAGTATAACACATTTATATTTAGTGTTTTGACGACACTATAGTCCACCTTGTTTAATACGACTAATTATACAATATTTTTATTGCATACACATTTTATACGTATGTTTAACATTGATGATATATCCTTCCTATTCTATTTTTAAATAAATTCTGAACTCCTGTAAGAATCCCAAATGTAGGTATGAACAAATTGTCTACCAGCAATTTAGTGATATCAACTTAGTAGTCAAGCAAGGCGATACCATTTTGAAATCGTCTCATACATTACGTATTAAGTTCGTGTGCCCATGTTTGTCTTGGGGGAGCTATTTTTGCTTCTATTTTAGGTGTCACGCCACGAGCGGCGTGTACCGATATAGTCACGTAAAAAATCTGTTTATGGAAACACGGTTTCAAAGGTAATGTACCTGTTACTAGTGATATATGGTATGATTGACGAAAAATTGTACCCAGAAAAGATGGTAGAGAAATCGGTGTTGCTCGTGAAAGTTCAATAGCAAACTCAAGTACCTAATGACAGGCTTTTGGCTAAGCTAGCTAATCTCATATTTTGTTATTTATCCATCCGAATTCCACGACTGGACAACGGCTTCCCCTTCTACTGTTCACGACCCTGTGCCTCCTCAACCCAATCTTTGGAAGATCCGTCCAGGTCAAAATTAATAACAAAACAATTTTACAGGTATTCAAATATGACTTATTGAACTCTTATCAAAGTATCTAATCTAGGGCAGGAGTAGGAAATCCTTATAATCGCAAACACACATACACTTACAAACATGAATCGCGATAACTTCTAACATACATGCCTACCTATATGCATATATGTATTCGGTTATTACGATTTACGAACCATAATCTATCCATATATACGGTGAAATTTACAACGTGCACTATAAAACCAATAAAATAACTAGCTTACTCTTGTTGCATAAAAATTTGCTTTTCCCTAGTTGGTAGTTTTCGCTTAATAAGCGCTGCTGGTGCAGTAGTTAAAGCGCTTAAAATTCTGTTAGTTCAAGTGCTTAGTTTACATATTCAACGAGCTTGGCTTGCATCGTGCTACTGGAGTGGTTGAGATTAAAGATGCAGCTGTAGATTTTGCAAAAATACTTAGTTATCATAAATAGGTAGTAGGTCTTTTATATAAGTTGGATTATAATAATTCTTAAACACTATTTTATTCGACGATTTAGTTTAAGTATATTTAGTTACTTTTAATGGATCCAAAAGATAGTTCACATAGTATCTACATTAAGTGTAAGTTTATGTAAAACGATTTAAAATATATTTGTGCAGTCATGCGTCTTTAGTAAAACCGACGCGTTTCAGTCAAGTTTTATGATAAACGCAGTTAAACTGGTGTACATGCAGTTTTATGAAACAAAACGTTTCATATTTCAGAGGAATTCGGGCCCCCGTTACCGCCAAGCCAACGGATTAAACACTGTAGTTTTTATGAGCTTAAAGAAAGTAATGAAAGTTTTATTTTTTGTATTTCTTAACTAACTCAAATATTATATATAATCACAATTTTTGAGTCTATTAAAAATGACTACCAATTTTACCTAATCGAAATGAAAAAAAAATATCCCGTGTGATGCCGGCGTAGAAAAGAATCACCCCATTTCTTTCCCATGGGTGTCGTAAGAAGCGACGAAGGAACTCGAGGGTGTGTATTGCAATTTTAGGCGATGGGCTGACAACCTGCCACTATGGCGATACACAACTTCCCGAATGACGCTCGAATGTTTTGTCAGACGTGCCGTTTTTACGGTCGTTTACGCTCTGCCTACCCCGCAAGGGATTACAGGCGTGATTTATGTATGTATGTGAAATAAAACCTTGTGAATTAACACAAAAAAAACATGTTCATGAAATCTCAACCCGTTTTTTGCGATTAGTTCACAGAGCGGAAATTGCATGGGAATATGAATCATCGAAAATGATTGTGAGCGGTGACTGTACCATTATTGTAACTTACATGGCTGGTTTTTGATAACATTGCTATTTAGGCTAATGCCACGCATCATTCCAGAATACAAAGTAAGTACCTAAGTACAATATAAGGTCCAGTTAAATTGTGAGATATCTTTAGGCGAGTTCTTCTCGTGAAAATTATCAATCTGCTATAAAGAACATAGGTAAAACCTATTTAAAAACTGGAAAAATTATCAAAAATGTGTAAATTTTTATTGTGGTACATTTCATATTAACCTATTATGTTCTTTGGGTTCAAGTGCACGAGTAGAACTTACCTTACAAATATTTACACTGAATTTATTTGGATGTTATATACAGAAAAAGCACTGAGTTGCTTTTAAATGTTAATAAAAAGTAGTCAAATCAGATCAGAACGAGAAACCCACAATAGTCTATGCATGCGTAACTAGAATCTATTGATTCAAATATCACGACATTCATCAGACCAACCCTTTGAAAAACGTCTTGTCCACACTAATATTATAAATGCGAAAGTAACTCTGTCTGTCTGTCTGTCTGTCTGTCTGTCTGTCTGCTACGCTTTCACGGCCAAACCGCAGAACCGATCTTCATGAAACTTGGCAAAGATATTGCTAGCATACCGAGAACGGACATAGGCTACTTTTTATCACCATTCGAGGGTCTGGAGTATAGATGTAGACCACCAAGTGTACCACCAGGAGCCCAGCTAAACTATTAGAGATACAGGCATGGTACCAAAACAAAAGTTATTCAGTATGATGGGCCGCTTCTTTTTACAAGGACATTGGGGCTCTGGAGTACCTTATGTAGACCACCAGGTGTACCATCAGGAGCCCAGCTAAACTATTAGAGATACAGGCATGGTTCTAAAACAAAAGTTGTTCAGTATGATGGGCCGTTTCTTTTCACAAGGACATTGGGTATCTGGAGTAGCTCATGTAGACCACCAGGTCTACCATCAGGAGCTCACCTAAACTATTGGAGATACAGAAATGGTTCCAAAACAAAAGTTGTTCTGTATGATGGTCTGCTTCTTTTCAGGCATTGGGGCTCTGGAGTACCTTATGTGGACCACCAGGTGTACCACCAGGAGCCCAGCCAAATTATTAGAGATACAGGCATAGATCCAAAACAAAAGTTGTTCAGTACGATGGGCCGCTTCTTTTCACAAGGACTATTATGAATGCGAAAGTAACTCTGTCTGTCTGTCTGTCTGCTACGCTTTCACGGCCAAACCACTGAACCGATCTTCATGAAACTTGGCAAAGAGATTGATAGCATACCGAGAACGGACATAGGCTACTTTTTATCACCATTCGAGGGTCTGGAGTATAGATGTAGACCACCAGGTGTACCACCAGGAGCCCAGCTAAACTATTAGAGATACAGGCATGGTACCAAAACAAAGTTGTTCAGTATGATGGGCCGCTTCTTTTCACAAGGACATTGGGTATCTGGAGTACCTTATGTAGACCACCAGGTCTACCATCAGGAGCCCACCTAAACTGTTAGAGATACAGGCATCGTTCTAAAACGAAAGTTGTTCAGTATGATGGGAATAAGTTGAAAGAGGACATTGCCTACTTTATACCGAGGACAGAAAAACAAAAAATGTGGTATATAAAAATGTATTATTATTTTATCTGTCTTATCTTCTTATGCTGACAATTTAAGTGTGCTCAAATCGGCACCTCTGTAGTAAGTACTCTGTTATCTACTGACTTTTGTATTCAATGGTTATAAATATTGATCTCTCAGGCCGGATAGCAAATTTAGAATTGTCCCTTTAACAACAGAAGCAAGCAAGTCATCTTTAAACAGTAGAGATAAGAACTGTTCTAATATCACTGTCACACTTACTATGAATACACATACCTACTTTAGAACTTCTGCCTAAAAAAACTATCTAACGCGGACGAAGTCGCGGGTAAAAGCTAGTGGTCTATAAAAGAAAAAAGGTCACAGGAAGGAAAAGGCAAAACAGCCGCTGGCGTCTGGGAGTTGAAAGGCGTCGAGAAAATACAGAATGTCAAAGAGAAATGGGATAAACAGTTTACGTAAAAAATATATTTGAAAAAAAAATACGTGTAAAGTAGATATCACTCAAAGACGATTAAAATTTTGTGTATGAAACGCTCTCCTTAGTCCGTCCAAAGATATGGCGGGTCGATGGTCGATGGTAATTGACAATCGTCAGGTAAAAATTAGCAGTCGTGA
Organism: Tuta absoluta; assembly: GCA_027580185.1. Classification (NCBI taxonomy): domain Eukaryota; kingdom Metazoa; phylum Arthropoda; class Insecta; order Lepidoptera; family Gelechiidae; genus Tuta; species Tuta absoluta. The sequence goes on from JAQAHW010000008.1 coordinate 6,839,183, forward strand.
CAAGTCATCAGTTGTTGTTGTCCAGTGCATTTTCATCTGAAAATATCTCCATAGAATAAATGTAGAGATAACTACCCTCACTACAGAGACTTTCATTTAACGAGTATCACCAGCATTCAGTTACTCCACAAGTAAATAGTGTTTGAGATATAGCTCAATAGTATCGCCTATATTTTTAAGACGCCCTAAGTAAAACATTCGTTGCGTTCACATCGCTTGTTGAAAATGTTTTTTAATTTTTTATTAAGGATGGGTTTGCTCTTGACTCTAGTCTAGGTCATAGGACAGAGACAGAGTCTAAGATGGAGCGAGCTCACCCAGAGCCTGTTTACTCTTACTTTGAAGAGATTAGGGTGTGCATAACTTACCATTTCCTTCTTCAAATAGATGAGCTGCGAATCGAGATCAGTCGGAGGCTTCTCCTCAACAGGTGAAGGCGTGTCCTGGACCGACTCCCCGTCAGCGAAGCCACTGAGGCTCTTGGGGAGAGGCGGTAGACCTTGCAGTGACATGGTGCTGATCGCGCGGAACTGCTTACGTAGTCTGCAGACAAAGGGAGACGTGACAATGACAACGGCCTTGCATATTCATTGACGGTTTTTCGTATGGTTCTTATCAGCTGTTTGGTTTCATTAAGTACCTATTGTAATAACTGGTTACACTTTATCTCCTTTAATTGAAGAGTCTTATTTTTAATGTAACTTCATTTATACTATTATTATAATAACGTAGTGTAGGTTGTCAGTACTTATTTCAATTTTCAACATCGTCATATAGATAGATATAAATATCTATTATATATTAAAAAAAATGTGATAAATATATCTGATATATATTAGAATTAAATCATCTGCCTGCCCTTATCCCAATTTATTTGGGGTCGGCGCAACATGTTTTTTTCTTCCATTCATCTCTATCAGCTGTCAAATCTTCGTTTACATCCTTTTGCCACAAAGTAAGTATTGGCGGCTGCGCGCCGACTTTTGCTTCATATATATATCAGAATGAAATGTCGGTATTTAAACCGACTATTCAGATGACTAGTCGCCGACGATAAAAATGGTTGACTAGTCGGTGCATTGCTAATATATGTTAGTGTCAAAGGCCATTTTTTACGTGGATAGATATATTTTCCACTGAAGAACAGGTATTAGGTATTATATCGATGGACTGCAGTATAACGAATCAATATAGTTAAGATCGTAGATTAATATAAGGTATTTTACATCGCCTAGTAAATTCAACAACTATAATAGGTTAACATAAAACTGTGGCTCTTTAGTCCTAAATATTTCAATAGGCTACATGCAGTATTGTAGACAATGTTGAATTGAAAGAAATAAGTAACTTATAGCAACTGCCGCCTTGTTCTTAACTTGATAGGGCAGAAAATTATATTTGTACCAAGCCAAATCATCTTCCAAGTTCTGCTGTAGGTAATTCATGAGAGGTTTTCGGACTTATAAATATTTGTGTCTGATTATTCAGTTATTACTGTGTCTTACAAGGACATTAGTACAACCGATATTCGAATTAAACCTTGATGTTGTTCGACTAATAGAACATCTATAAAAACCAACAGCCTTTTAGTGGGTTAACGTGCCGACAGTGGTCATTCCACATTAATATTACAATAGCCTTTAAAATTACAGTCGTTTATAGCACGCGCATCGCTGTTTACAAGTAGGTTAGCCTAGTAGTAGGCTAGTCTAGAGCACAAAACTGATCAATAAAAATTAAAAGTTTTTAATCAAATGTCTAAATCTACTAAGTGCTATAGGATGCTATATATTATAGGTATGTATGTACTAAGTGCTCTCATTTATTTGGTAAGTGACATTTTACTTAACATGTGCAAAATTTTACTTAACATGTGCTGAAATTTTACTTAGCAAAAGGTAATTCAATTCAACAGCTTAATTTATTTTACCACTACGGCGAAAAATCATTAGTTTCCGGCAGGTTTCCGGGAGGAAATTCAAAATTTCACGCGGCTTTGTAACGATACTTACATCATTTTAATTCACCAGAACAACACTACATTGTACATTCCACGCGTAGTTGTTTGTTTTCGTAATAAATCATTATTTACAGAGTTTCTAACGTCACGTCAGCCCAGACTTCCATTTTTCACCTCTGAACCACAAAGGTCGACATTTGTTAAAGAGAAACTTGGTTTACCTACACGACAACAACTAAACAGGCAATATTCACGAATTTAGACATAAGAGTAGTAATGCATATAGAAAAGTTTTTTTTCCCGTGGGAGTAGTAAGAGGTGACTAAGGGACTCGAAGGTGAGTATTGTAATTTAGGCGATGGGCAACCTGGCTCTATGGCGATTTTCCGAATGTCGGACGTGGCGTTAATGTCCGTTTTTTGCGGCCTACCCCGCAAGGGATTATAGGCGTGATATGTGTGTGTACATTTAGAAAATTTTCAGCTCCACTTCGCCCTTTTTTCGTCATTTTTAGACCCTATTTACACAGTAGCAACAAGATAATCAGAAGGGAACATAGTGACTTCTTATTGTCGTTTACAAGAGGTGAATAATAGATATTTGTTGAGCTATTCATTACTTACTCATAGTTTATTCAAGACGAGATTAGGTAAACAATAATTATTATCAGATGATCGATATCAATGATGTGTATTGTCTTTGTTCTTAAAAGAAGTTGTTGTTTACAGCAGCGCAGGCCTGAAGAATTTACAACAATAGTATAACAGGCGAAAATGTTGATCTCATCACATCTACATACAAGTAGAAGAAGGCAAGCATTCGCTTAGTTTTTTAAATTCAGGCATAGATTGAAGAGCTTTTCACTCCATGTAAAAACAACAAAATGAAACGACTGAGTTAAAAATCTTGAACGCAAATATTTTTTTAAATTATGGAAATCAAAGCTAAATGCTGGAAAGAAAACTTACAATAAAAGAAAAAATATTTAAGTGTTTAATTTTTATGTCCATGTCGCTGGCTCCCCAAAGTATATATTTTTCAAAGCCGAGAGGCTCAAACGTTTGTGACCAATGGATGGACTCTTATTTTAAGACTGGTTTTCAATGTGACGCTACCTAGACTGAGATCTCAGGTCAAAAAATTGGGGAGCCAGCGACATGCTTTTAGGTTAGAATTTCGGAGAAATCATCAGATTTCTTGTAAACGGCGCAATGTGCCAAAATGATGGCTATGCCAAAGAAATGTGACGGAATATGTGACAGCTACAAGCACATTCAATAGCTATGTGACTCAACTGGAGCTGAGAAATAAGCCATGGAATGTTTCCAACCCATGTCGCTGGCTCCCCAAAAAACCGGCATCCGAAATCTCTGCAAGTATCACCTAAAACTACTAACCAAAGAGGAATTCTCGATCGTAATGAAGTAAAGACTCGTTCTCCAAACAATCTCCTCTAGAATCAGCTTCGTTTTTGAGAAAACACAACATTTGTTTTTGTATGAATATAAGGATGACTACATCGTTCAACCCTTTTTAGGACAGTTTCAGGAACTTATGGCTTTTGATTTCCGTACAGATTTTACTATAAATGACCTTAAATAATGTTAAGAAAGTGCTCCGCTTAAATTGATTCCTATAATTAATAAATAAATATCGTTTATTCTCATAAAACTGTGGCGTTGTTACATTTTCACAGTCTGTACAACATGTATGTAGGTATAGTCAGTTGTAGCACATAAGGTAACAGGAATACTCCGAAAGAACTGATTTTTTTTATCCCCAGTTAATACATAATCAAAATTTAAACCTATTCTCATAAAATAAATAAATTTTCTACTAAAACATATTCATATCAAGAAAAAAATATTGCTAAGGACAAAAATGATTCAGCTCTTTTGGAGTACCCCTTTTACCTTATGTGCTATAACCGAGTGTACATTCCATTTTTTATATTGGACCTGTGTTCCATGGGAAATGTTTTTCAGTTTCATCAATACTTGACTAGACTTGTATAAATATACTCTACACGCATTATTTCAATTTAATAGTTTTATACATGAGAATAATAAAGCACTGTTAGTGCATAAAACTCTAAAACATTAATACCTTAACTCAGCCTTATACGCGCTAGCGCTCACGTGCAACTTTATTGCCGGGTGACATTCGGACCTATCCATGAAGATCTCTTTTCGACGAAAATGAAAGGGACTTCCGATGTGCTCCTGATAAGCCGCCGGCCGCGCCGGTGACGATTTCTCCCGAACGACAACAACGAGATCGTGTATACTACAATGAATTTGTACTATAAATGTTATAATAATAAACCGTGGAAAATACCGTCAAAAATCTAAGTACCTTTAATAGGTAAGTTGATGTGCTGCTAATAGTACCAGCACAATATAAACACTAAGAGCCCTTCGCGGACATTGTTCAAGGTAATATTTAGTATAATTTGTACGGAAATCATTAAACCATAAGTTCCTGAAACTGTCCCAAAAAGGGTTGAACGATGTAGTCACCCTTATATTCATACAAAAACAAATGTTGTGTTTTCTCAAAAACGAAGCTGATTCTAGAGGAGATTGTTTGAATAACGTGTATTTACTACATTTCGATCGAGAATTCCTCTTCGGTTAGTAGTTTTAGGTGATACTTGCAGAGATTTCGGATGCCGGTTTTTTGGGGAGCCAGCGACATGGGTTGGAAACATTCAATGGCTTATTTCTCAGCTCCAGTTGAGTCACATAGCTATTGAATGTGCTTGTAGCTGTCACATATTCCGTCACATTTCTTTGGCATAGCCATCATTTTGGCACATTGCGCCGTTTACAAGAAATCTGATGATTTCTCCGAAATTCTAACCTAAAAGCATGTCGCTGGCTCCCCAATTTTTTTGACCTGAGATCTCAGTCTAGGTAGCGTCACATTGAAAACCAGTCTTAAAATAAGAGTCCATCCATTGGTCACAAACGTTTGAGCCTCTCAGCTTTGAAAAATATATACTTTGGGGAGCCAGCGACATGGACATTAATTTTTGGCTTAGTTTTTAGACCATATTGCAGTGTTGCCACCATGGTTTTTTTTTAGGCGCTAGGCCAAGAGTTAAAAAGCACCAGATTAAAAAAAGAAGTTTTAAGAACAAAGAAAAAAATTAAAATATGATTGACGTAAAATTGAGTGACAGGATAAAGAATAGCGTGATAAGGGAACGTTGTGGTATAAAAGAAGACGTAGTGACTGGTGTAGAAAAAGGTATGCTTAGATGGTTTGGTCATGTAGAGAGGATGAATGAAAGAAGATTAACGAAACAGGTGTATATGGCAAGTGTGGATGGGAACGTCGGAAGGGGAAGACCTCGACGAACGTACCTCGATCAAATCGGGGACGTGCTAAAGAAAGGTCAGGTCAAGAGTACCCTAAACCGACGAGCATGCATGAAAAGATTGATGAATGTGGAGGAGGCGAAAGAAGTATGCCAGGATCGTAGTAAGTGGAAGGAAGTAGTCTCTGCCTAGCCCTCCGGGAAAGAGGCGTGATTTATGTACATATGTAAAAAGAATTAAAGCGCCATAATATACTGAAAAAATACCACCAGAAGACTCAAAAAAGCACCAGTTCTGGTGGAAAAACCACCAAGGTGGCAACACGGCCAATATGATATTGGCCGAACCCAATTTATTATTTTGTGTGATTGTAGGTATATGTTATCATACTTTCGTTTGCAGTGGATAAAAACGATTCAAACTGGGTTTTTACATTGACAATACATGGTACATTTTATAATGTCAATTTATTAAAGGACACTAAAAAATAATATAATACATACATTTAATCGAAAATTTAAGCAAGCATCAAAAATTACACTAATCATATTATGTGCTTTACAGACACGCATTTCGCAATCGTACTAAAAATTTGGGACTTTAGAATTTTTATGTTATATGCCCTCAAATAATGCCAGCCGTATCGGACTATTTTATTAAGGATTATAAACTATGCACATCAAGCGTTTTTTTAAATTAATAAATGTCAGCCAAGTGACGATGACAAAAACGGCTTATCTTGGTAAAATTGTTACTCTCTCTAATTATATTTAGTACCACAGAATATTATAATAGTACTGTGTAGTACTCATTATAGGTTGAGAAAGGCAAAACACGACCTAGAAACTTAGGCAGTCACTTTACATGACCGGACCTTTTGTAGCTGGCTGATTTGCAATGGATGACCTTTGCGAACCACATACCTTTGATATAAAACGATCGACATGTCATGGTAAGATTTACCTCAATCTCAAGATCTGTAAGATGCTGGCTTTCATTAATTTATAAAAGCATCGTCAATGATTGTCTTTTCGTTACGTTTTAAAATGTTTATTTACGCTACAATCAAAGAACAAAGAATATTAAAATCACAATTGCGAAAAATACAGCATTGATTTATATATATTTGTGTCAAAGACATACGGGCCGCAGAAAATAGCGTTTGGCGACTACGTAACAAGTTATGTCATTAGCGCGGTCATTATGAGAAATGAATATTTATTTACATACCTTGATTTAAGGTCATCATCTAAAATGTAAGCGTAAGCCTGATCGCTGTCGTCTGTGTTACCACTGGTCTCAGAAGATAACGCATAGTTTTGCTCTGAGCCCTCCGAATCACACACGTTTTTATCTGCAGTGTCCTTAGGTTCCAGCGTGTCCGGCACGCTCGACTGCGATCTCATAGTCTGCAACTCGTATATCAACATCTCATGATTATTCATGTCCTTCATCATCTCGAGATCCATTTCTGGAGAATCGTTCCCGTTAGCTATGTGCTCAGAGTCTTTTCCTTTATCTATAACACTATTCGCCTCGTCTTTATTATTGTTTCTACTGGCGAGTATTTCTGAAATTAGCATCTCGGTGACTCGTGACGTTTTACGTTCTAAAGAATTACAATTTTTATTAACAGTTTCATCACATTTGGGACTTTCAGGAGCGGCTTTTGTATCCGGGAGTTCATTGACTTGTTTTGAAGGGCTGTTTCGTAACCTATCGTCGAATTCTTGCACTTCCTCCACGGTGGCATAAGGTGCTTCGAGTGCAGGACTCGGTGGAGGCTTCGCGTCTACCGGTGATGAATACGGACTAACTTCTGGTGAGGGCAGATTCAATTTAGGCTTTCTTCTCTCTAGAGAATTACTGTTACTGCGTACAGGTAAAGGCTTCAATGGCCTTATCTTAGGTTTCGGTGATAATGGAGGTGGAGGTGCTTTTCGCAAAGGCAAAGTCTTTTCACCAAAACTAGAAGACTTCGTCATCTTACATTTGGCATCTTCCGCAAAACTAGAAGATTTAGTGACCTTACATTTTGCGTCTTGTTCTAACTTATTTGACGTAGACAAAGATCGCACTAGTATTTGTTTACATGTTTTAACTGCTTTGGAATTAAGTGATTCATTGGATTTCTTGATTGGAGCTGGTGGTGGCAAAGTGTTGCTATCACTAGAGCTTCTTCGAGAGTTTGTTCCACTGGATCTTCTTTCGTCAGACGAGGAACTTCGGTCGCTGATGACATCTCTTATAAAAGATTTAACTCTGGCTAGTCCGTTTTGTCTGGGCGATACTGAGGGCTGGGCTGTCTGTCTGTCTAGTGTTTTGGATCTAGGCGCATGATCAAGTTTGGGCGACACTCGAGGCTTGGAGAGGTTGGCCTTCGAGTCAGCGACGGCCTTCCTCGTCTTAGCTAGAGCCTCGGCCACGACGTTCTGGTTGGGCCGAGGCGGGACAGGTGGCGGGCCTTTCAGTTTGGAGGGTTTCATGGGCTGCGCGTTAGTCTGAACCATCAGCATGCTTGAAAGGAGCGTCACTCGTACTATAAAAGTAGCACTATAGTATAAGGAGCGCGTGCGCGCAACACGTGAATCACAACACTCGCGAGCGCGATATCGGGGGCGATGCGTCTGTCCCCATGCGGCGCGCGGTGGCTACTGCCTTGCCTGCCGCCAGCCGCCAGCCGCCGGCATCCTCACACGGCCGCGCGGAGGCTACGCGACTTACGACTTTAGTGGCTTCGCGCCTCTAACTTAGGTCATATTTCGATACCGTGTCCTATGCTGCTGACCTGCAGTGTTAATGATGTAAAAGTGATTGTTTACAATGAGAATGGACGCAATGCTGGGAACACACGACAATCCGCCATTGTGCCGGTTTTAAGAGGCATCTGATCTATTGTTTCATAGCAATCAAATGTTACAGCTGCCATGTTGTAAGTGGTCTGGTTATGTATCCCATTGAGTATAACCAGCACTTATTATCCATTTAAGTTTATATTATTTGTCTTAGATAGACCTTTATCTAACTATATAAATATGACTTTATTTTAATATGAGAGGAACATAGAATAGAACCATACAGTTCTAAACAAACAAAACCCCACACACACACAAAGCAGCCCATTTGATGTGCTTATTTTTAATTTATTGTAGTATCAAATTTTGAGTAGATTAAGTTGAATAACAGTTTTTTACCTTTTATGGGGAAAACAACTAAGCATGAAATGTATAACATTCATTATTAAAATAAAGTTTGTAAACCATCTAGATATCAGGACACAACAAACTAGTTTCATGCCAAACAAGGCTAGATAATTGTCAAAAAATATTTTATGTACATCTTTTGTTTATGTGTCGGAGGCCAAGACCCACTTTGGGTCCCTGAGGCACAGGAGTAAGTAAGTAAGTATCTTTTATTTAAATATTGCAATTGTATCTATTCAAATACTGTAGGCATTTATGAACTTTATTAAACATGTAACTACCAAAAAAATTTAAGGCAGAATGTAAATTTGGTGAAATGTAACAGCTCTACAACTCATTACCTTCTTATAATTTTTCTAGCTAGATCAGTTCCAAACTCTACCTGCCTCTCTCAACATATCAGCACACTCCAGTACTAAACCTTTTAGTCTGAAAATAATATAAACTAAGAAGGATATAAGTGATGATGTAAAACATACAAACTCATGGTTTTTCATCAGCTAGCATACCTTAGTTTACTTATACTTTATATGAAATTAATACTTTCTAGTAGAAAAACCATTGACACAGATGAACAACCTAATGAACCAGGCTCAATCAGGGTTTCAAATAACCAGGATACTTTTAGATACAGAGCAGTGATAGAACATGTGAACATTTGTTACTCACCAAATTAGTTTATTTGTTGTTAAATTTCCAGTCTTGCCTGCACATAGGGCACTGCTGCTGCGGCTGCGAATGGAGCCACTTCACGATGCAGTGGATATGGAAGCAGTGAGAGCAAGCACCCCACACCAACGGACAGTCGTCTCCGGGCAACTTGCAGTCAGGGCAGCAGCTGTCGAAGGGCATGCGACAGATCCCGCAGTTGTCGTCGTTGGCTATCCACCGCCAAGTCGCTACTCCAGTCCAACCTAAGGAATAACTCAAAAGGTTAAAAGAGTTTGAATTCAAAATTGCTTGATTTGAATTTATAGTGATTGGTTAGTCTTTACTTACTTTTAACTGTGACTTTCATAGCGCGAATCGTGCATTCCGTCGAAAACTTTTGTTTCAGAGTATGGGCTTTGAGAGTTCAATGGATATTCGAAGAGAAAACACAAAAATACCGATCACGATCACCAACGATCACGACAGTTCACGACACGGACAAACACAACACAAAATATCAATTAGTTGTCAAAATTGTGCTTTGTTTAACATCCTATAGACACGTCTAAATGTAAAAGCGAGATAACCGTATTGGTCAGAACTCAGAACTAGACCTAGATCAGAACGACAGACAGAACAGAACCATAGTAGAAAGTTTTGCTTATTGCAATTATGGTGACAACCAAACGCATTCAAAAGCTTTGCTTCGATCTGTGTATCCGAATTTTGAAGAATGTTGAAAAAAAAAGTAAAAACGTCAAATTCTCCGAAAAGTACAGTGGCAGATGTGTTGGAATTTATTTATTTTATCGTATTGCAAGCTGAATATATCACAAAACCAATAGAATGAGTAATTTTGATACCAAATACGATGTGAGTTTGACCTACGCTATGTTTATTCAACACTGATTTCTTACTTTCATGAAATTGGTAATTTACAGGATTACACCCAAAAATTAATCATCTTTTACGTTTTACGCATGAACAATACAAAATTATGCTTGCCAATGATCAATTGCGAGTTATTTTATCATAATTTGTTTTTTATAAACCACACAAACTTCGTAAGTTTGCAATATGAAGTTTTCTTAGTACACCTTGTTTATTACACTCTACGTTGTTTCCCTTTGTGTAGATGTTCCCGGCAGGAGACGTGGGAGTGGTGGAGGGCGAGATGAACATTCCCTCACGAGGACCCCCTTCGGGAGACAGCATGGAGTTCAACACTCTTGATGAACCCATCAAAGAGACTTTTGTAAGTATGAGGATTGGGGTGCTCTTAAAAATGAGTGAGTTATCAAGTTATCCCTATTCAGATTGGATGGCTGTATTCTAGATGCTTAAAATGGAAACTCAGAAAATTATCTCTGTATATATGTCCATGTAATACTACAAAAGGCCAATATTAACATTATTTTTTATTTTACATTCAATATCTTTATATAAGTATCTTATGGTTAGGTAATGATTTAGCAAAATATACATATTTCAATTTATATAATGATAAAAAAAACATAATGGTTATAATTTTACCACAATGTTACAGCTTCGTGATCTGAGAGCAGTAGGAAACAAGTTTTACCATGTACTCATTCCTCGGGAGAAGACCAGTCTACTAAAAGAATGTAAGTACTTTGACTATAACATCCTGAGAGCTACTATGGCCTAGATGGAAGAGGCCTTGCCACTAATGCTGGGGAAAGTTGCAGGTTCAAATCCTGCCCGTGGTTTGCAAATCTTCTAAAAAAAGCTACTTTCCTTTCTCTTTTTGGTTGTATGGACTGAATAATCGATCAAAAATCACACCGTATATATGTGACCACCATGTGAAGTGGAATGAAACAAACAGAAAGCAATATACAAACTCGTAGCTATACAACAACAAGCCAACAAACTATAAGTGTTAGCACTTTTCTCATTCCCTTTTCATAACTTCCAGGGGATCTTTGGGGCCCCCTCCTGCTCTGCACCCTAATGGCAACAATCCTACAAGGAGCTGAGCGGGCAGACAACACAAATGACGGTGGACCAGAGTTTGCTGAAGTGTTTGTCATGGTGTGGCTTGGAGCTGCTGTTGTCACTCTCAATTCTAAGTTATTGGGTGGGAACATGTAAGTTTGTATGCGAGGATCATATTCATATTCATATATTTATTGCAAGATCTATGGTGTTTTATTTTCATTAAATATTGCATATTCAGCATAATATTTGGGTTATGATAGCTAGGATGGTTGATGTGGCGCAGTGGTAGTGCAAAGTGCGACGCAAAGATTCCGGGTTCAATTCTCGGTGGGGCAATCACAAAGTAGATATTTATCACTTTGTGAATTTGTTCCCAGTCTGGTTAAGACATTGCAGTCTTAACCACCAGATTGCCTGAAAAGAAAGATAGTTCTGTGCTTCGGAGAGCATGTTAAGCCGTTGGTCCCGGGTGCTGTCTAAGATTTCTTAGATTGCGGTTGTTACACAACCTTGTCAGATGCCAAGTGGTTGAAAAACTCGACACCAGCGTTCATTGGGTCATTGGACGACTTTGTGTCCCACAGGAATAGAACAAGAAGAAGCTAGGTACAAAGAATTTAAATAGTATAGTTTAGCCTGGTCGAGAACTTAGCATCTGTTGCCTTGCTGTTGCACTTTGGAGGATTTTAATATCTGTTAGGTTATAATTATAAAATGGTTTTTACTTTTGTGTAAATATTTGTACATTACCTATGATACAACATTTCACTTTGTAATACCTAACCTAACCCTAGCTTTATAATTTCCTGTTTTATCATAGCATGAAGCTGATAAATTCTTTGTGGGCAACCATATTAATGAAAAATAATTAAACTATGACATATTTTTACAATTTTCCAGCTCATTCTTCCAGTCAGTGTGTGTGCTAGGCTACTGCCTGCTGCCGGTGGCGCTGGCGCTGGTGGTGTGCCGGATCATCCTGTTCAGCACACAGAACACCTTCCTCTTCTTCCTAAGACTCATCATATCCATGCTGGGCTTTGTCTGGGCTACCTTTGGTAAGAAGATTGTTGATGATTCTGTAGGCATTTCATTGTTATCCTTTGATCACTCATACATGGCTCATTCCTCATTCCCCATATTTATCCCTAATTGCTTATACCCTATCCTTTATCCTTTTAATCCCTAATCTTTCATCTCTCATACACAAGTCATTCCTCACTTACATCACCCCTCATTCATCCCTCAACCCCAACCAAATGGAAGGAAACATAGTTAACTTTGTTCAACAAAGGATAGTATTATCAATTTATCACTTATTGACGTCATTGTAAAAAAGGAAATTTGTGTAAGACAAGGTTCTATTTTAATAAAAGCATGTTCACACGATGCCAATCTGGGTAGGAAAAAAGTATGGGATGTCTTCCGTGGAAGTATTTCGAGCAATATTCGCGACAGCGGCAGGAGCAGGTGCATGGTGTGGATGTGCTACAACTTTTAGTATTGTCCTAATAGAAAACCGGCTTGGGCGGGATAAAAAAATAAAAATGAAGGCACTGCCTCGTTGCTGGCCAGGTTAATCACACAATAATCCTATTGATCCCTAATCTCTCATGTATGACTCACACTTCTTTGTTTATTTATCATCCCTCATCTTAATCTCATTTATTCCTACTCCTAATCTCTCATTCATCCCTCTTTCTGTTTATCTCATCTCTCATCCCCAATCTCTTATAGTTACAGTTTTTTTCCATTGTGAAGTTTATTAAATGTTTACTAATTACTTTTTCAGCTGCCACAAAATTCCTCGGAGACAGCCAACCGGAAGGCAAGAAGGCGCTTGCAGTGTATCCTATATGCTTATTCTACTTCATACTGTCATGGCTGGTGGTCTCGCACAGTAACGTCTAAGCTTCTGAGACAAAGATTTGCCATTGTGATATGGACTCCTAGTGTAATATGTGAATATGTGAGTAACTCTTTATTGTTAATTTAATTTGTAAATTGACTTAATGCAAAGTACATGCATGGTTAAAATGATTCACTGTGCAATGAACTCGATTCTGATAGGACATTTCTGTAGCTAATTCTTTGCTGTTCTAATCAGTTTCTTAAATAAGTATAATGAAAGTGATAGGATGTCTGCAGACCTTTTTTATTCTAGTGAAGTTGGATTCCTTATTTTCTGCTTTTTTACACTATTTATTGCTATTTATACTGACATACAGCATGCTTTCTCATTTTAAACGTTAAATGATGTTTTTTTTTGTAAAAAATTGCTTAGGAAATGTGCTGCCAGAATCGTTACCTATACCGTTACTTTTTCAACAATGAATTATTTTTGCTCATGTGCATATTGGATTTGAGAAGATGTAGATATGCAAGTTGTGCGATGCGTTTCCACCTAAACACCTCTGCTTTGGTGGAAACGCATCCTTAGGGTCTTAGTACACTTACCGATATGACTTGCTTGACGGGCAGCCATTGAATTATCCTGAGTATGCTGAGATTCTTTGGTGCTAGTTTAAAAGGGAATAAAATAAGCGTAGGAACTATTTTAAAAGATTTTATGTTCCATACAAGTATAGTGATTATGCTTGCATAAAAATGTATTGTTAGGTTTTTTTTTTTAATTTAATTATTAATATTAAGATTGGTCACGATGATAAACATTCTTTATTCTGACAAGTCTATTCCTTAGCTAATCCTGAAACCTGATACATTCTGTAAACAACAAAAGAGATAGATTAACTACAACTGTTCTTTGTTTCCTTAAAATGTCCTTATTAATTGATTATGTGTCCTGTCAGAATCGCGGTCAAAGTTTAGATTTGCACAAAACACTGTTATATTTTAGATAGGTTAAATTATTGAATTGAAATCCTGTCTTTATATCTTCTCTTATACCTTGCCTTGATATTTTTCAATTCAAATATATCTTGTATAATAGATATGTTTATATTGAAGGCGTTTAAGGTGAATACGTAGTATTGTATTTATAGATTAGTGTAAAATCTGGTCCATCGTATTGGGTATTATGTTATGATAGAGTTGTATTGTATGTAAATTAGTTATCGATATAATACATAGTATAAATTATATTAAAACGCATTTTAAACATTCCGGCAGCTTTTTATAAGTCGACAATTTAGCACAGAATGTGTGAGAATATCATAATAATGACAACCTTGCAAATGTGTGTTGTCAACTTATAAAAAGATTAAAATATATTTTACCGAATTAAAGATGTAAATGGTACGGTTTTGTACATATTTATCAAATTAAAAGGCTCTTTTACGTCCAAAATAATGATCTCTTGTTATTATTTAACAGTAAACCTAGCAGCACAGCGACAAAAACGATAAAGAAAAACGTAGTTCCCTCTGAATCCATGATGCTAAAAAGATTATTTAGACCATGATGTGTGAAAATGGTGATATGAAAACACGGCGTTTTATGACGAGAGGGAAATTGATAAGAGTTTAAAGTTCTCGTATCAAATTGAAGGGTCCCAGAATAAGAATATAAAAGACAAAAATTCTGTCCGACAATTTTTTTATTGAAATTCTTACAAACATTTATATGCGTCTAAAAATACAACGGTCAATTCGAGGAATTCAGTGCGTTATTACCTATACTAGAATCCATCTAGGTACTCTACGCTTCTAAGACTAGGTTAGACCACAAAATTAATAACAATAATATTAGACACAAAGAAAGTACGATACGACTCATACAATTTTGTCGAACATTAGTCTGGCAACATTGTAAGTGTAGAATTGTACTTGAACTATATACATGAAAAATAAAGGTCCACTAAATATTCAATTTAACAAATAAAGCAACTTCCCTATAAAGGAAATAAAGATAACTGTACAAAGAAAAGTTGCCCACTTTTAATAAATATAATGGTTTGTCAAAATCATGCAGTAAAACAATAATTAACATACATAAATAATAAATAGAAATGGTTTCACCGATTCAGTTTTACACCTACTATAAATCATAAATTACCTCAAAATGTTTTGATTATTCGTTTGTGGATAATATATTTTAGTTTACAATTCATTTCTTATCCTTTTTTTGCATTAAATAAGTTTATAACTTTTATTTATTTCATTACAGTCATAGATGCTTCATAAGACTATTTTCATTTCTTGTATCACTATAATATCACATAAATAAGACATAACTAATCTATCTTAGCATGCATTTTACGTATATAGCTACAATTCTTATGCGATATACTGTAAACTACATTAATATATTTATGAATTATCAAAAAATAAAAATATTATTATCAAAAATTTCATCTGGTTGTGATATTGGATTGGGTCCTTGACTTTAGCAGAAAGAACCTTGTCATAAATCTAATAGTTGGCGGATGTATAGCAAGATAACTTATACCTTTAACCTATAACGAGTTCCAAGGATATAACATTTTCATAAGCTTGTCCTACGATCAAAAGTTTTTTTGCGTAATCATAATTTCAAAGGACGAAAAAATATTTATATTTATACTAGGAACCGTGTTACTTTCATAAATATGTTTATTTTCAATACTGATTGATTGATAAATGTTGTATTCTTGTGAATCTACAGTAATTTTATGGACAATATTGTATATGTTATAGGAAACATACTGGGAAAACGAATTATTTTATTTAATATGAATTGAAAAAATAAATCTCATAGTTATTAAATATTTTATTTCAAATGCGTTATTAAATAAAAGCAAGTGCAACAAATGCACTGATTAAAAGTGGAAAAATTTAAATAATAGTATCAAATACGTATAACGTTTCAGACATTTCAAGACGATTAAATAAATATGACGTACAAGCTTTCATCAAAATTCGTCCACACAACCGCGATCTCGATAAGACCGACACTCGCTATAAAAAATGTTCTACGGACCTACCCAGGGACCCGCTAAGCGCTTTTTCGATTAAGCGCTTAATGCTCCCACCCTTTGCTTGAACACTCCCAATCTTAATGATAACCCAATCCTAATGATAACCGTTTCATTTGCTTTAAGTTTATCGAAAGGGGAACCCTATCAAAAACCCCTTTGGGTAGCGCTTTATAAGGGTTGCGCTCGTACGCTCTGCAAGTAGGTTCAGTGCGGTGACTGATCCCCGCCGCGCTACCTATTTGCCGCTGCGGCGCGTCACAATCGGCAAACTCTTCCGTCTCTGTCAAGCAAGCAAGCCGCTTGGCGCGTTTCTCTTCATTTGAAGTGACTTTGTTCCCTCATCATTCCATTAAAAATGGATAAGTACCTAATCATACGTATATGTGCATGATCGTGGGAGTAGTAGATAGATAATAATTTTTATTTTTAGGGTTCCGTACCCAAAGGGTAATAACGGAAACCCAATTACTGAGGCTCGGCTGTCCGTCTGTCTGTCCGTCCATCCGTCCTACAGTTACGAGGCTGTATCTCCTGAACCGTTATACCTAGACAATTGAAATTTTTACAGATGATGTATTTCTGTTGCCGCTATAACAACAAAAAATGATAATAATGTAAATATTTAAGAGGGCTCCCATACAAACTATATTTTTTGTATGGAAAAAAACTAGATTTTTTGTATAGAGGTTCTATCTTATGAACCGCGAAAGTTAGTCAGTTGAAATTTTTACAGATGTTGAATTTCTGTTGCTGTTATAACAACAAATATTTAAAAATTTAATAAAATAAATATTTATGGGGGCTGCCATACAAAAAACGTGTTTAAAAAAACGTTTTCCGTTAGTTGAACCGCAAGTGTGTTAGGATGATTTTGGAGCCTTTCTTTGTACCTCAAAGAGTGCAGTTTGATCTCTTCGAGAACGGTGTTAACTTCAAGATATTCATGTAGTTCTGTTACTTTAATGAACCATGGGGCGTTTAAAAGCGTCTTCAATAAAGCATTTTAAAGTCTCTATTTTTTTATTATTATTAAGGATGGGTTTGCTCTTGACTCTAATCTAAGTCATAGGACAGATACAGAGTCTAAGATGGAGCGAGCTCACCCAGAAGAAGCCTGTTCACTCTTACTTTGAAGAGATTAGGGTTGTATGCGTTTGGAAACACAGACGCAGGTAGTGAGTTCCACTCTTTAGCAGTGCGCATTATAAATGATGACTGGAAGCGCTTAGTCCGAAATCCGAATTGGTGGAATGGCAACCAGGCATGGATGGTATCCGGCGGTGCGTCTGGATGTCCGATGGTAGAAGGGAGCTGGAACAAGATCGTGAAGCTCTTGAGCTGACTCTCCGAAGTACAATCTGTAAAAAACCGACAAGCAGGCAACTTGCGGCGATGTGCCAGGCTATGTAGCTTGGTGTCCACCAGTTTTTTGTCGCCTATGAGCCTCTTGGCCCTGCGTTCCACCGAGTCGCAAGTTAAAAAAAAAAGGGAGCGGCAAGTTGGTATTTGGCTGAGCCATTCCAAAGGTGACTGCAATACTCTATGCAGGATCGGACTTTTGTTTTGTAAAGAGTTAAAAGCTGTCCAGGCTAAAGTATCGCTTCAATCTATCGCTTCACTCAGGATAACCAGCTTCTTAGCCGCCGTTTGAGCATTGTACTCGATGGTTGCGCCGAAGTTTAGATTTGATGTCAACTCCATGCCTTTAAGCTCAAGCCTGTCAGTGACTGGGACAGATGTACCCCGAAAAGTAGGTGTCCAGTCAAAAGGACTTCTTTTTGCAGTGAAAAGACTCACCTTTATTTTGGTGGCGTTGAATGAGACCAGATTGTCGTCGCCCCATTGGGAGACAAGGCTTAAGGTCAGATCTGTTCGCTCTACCATGGCCTTCCTTACGGACGTATTTCATCCCCACTGGTTTTTGCACCTGTCAAGTATTTCATTTTAACGATACTATCATCTGCGTATCCAACAATACCATGCTAAAGGAGGTCATCGATGTGCAGCAGGAAAAGAGTTGCAGAGTGAACAGACCCCTGAGGAACTCCGGCATCAATGGCCAAAAGGTTAGAGGAGCAGCCGTCAACGACTACTCTGATAGACCGTTCACTTAGGAAGTCTGAAATCCAAGTACAAAAATCTGCTGGGATGCCATAAGCAGAAAGCTTGCGGAGCAGACTTGCATGCCAGACGCTGTCAAAGGACTTCGAGATATCGAGTGAAACGGCAAGTGCTTCGCCGTGTTTCTCGATAGCTTCGCCCCGAGGGGTGACGCGAAGAGAAGCACACTTGCCACCACGGGTAAGATGAAAAGAAGTGCCGCATCTCTTCCCAATCTGATGACTCGTATCTCCAAACTCGCTTCGTGCCCCTGGGGCTGTCATCCAGAGGAGAGCAGGTCGATACGGATTTCACCAGACAGTGGTCGGACGTTCCCAGCGGAGCTGAGACCGAAACTGAATGACTGTCGGGATCAGTTGTCAGCAGCAAGTCCAAGCAATTGGGTGTATGGCCGTCGATATCCGGTATCCGCGTTGCTACATTATCAGCTTGGTCAGATCTAGCGATAATGCAAACTTGCGCGACTCTAACCCAGCATGAATGATACTTATGTTGGAGTTACTGGCTGTCTGCTTTTGAGATTTTCTTTATAGAATAATTTGTTGCTTTTGTGGCAGTCAGCGATTGTTATTTAGCTTGCAAGGTTCCATCGCTAGAGGTTTGTGTTAGTTCTTTGAGTTCAACAATAGCCCTATTCAAAGCTGTTCTGTCAGCTGCTATGCGGCTGGCTTGCCATACTCGACGGAGTTTACGTTTTTCCGTAATTTTGCGTTTGATTTCTAGAGGAACAGGTTAATTTTTGTGTACGTTAATTTTCTCTTGTGGAGTGCTTCGCCAGCATGCTTCCTGAATCACATCAACTAGTATCCTTAAGAGCAAGTGTTTCTGTCTGTCTGTCTGTCTATCCTTGTGGCATCCTCGACCTCTTCTGCGGTCTTTAGTGGTACTCTTAGGTTATGTTTTTGGTTAATTATATCACGAAATGATTTCTAATCAGTATGCTTGCGATTCTGGATTGACATAGTGAAGAATGGAGGTACTGGCTATCAACAGTACAGGGACGTGGTTGGACGACCCATCCAGACATGATTCAATGAGAAAGTTCATTTTTGAGAGGCCACAGGTGAGAAAGAAGTTTTTTTTTAATTTTTTTTTTTATTAAGGATGGGTTTATTTTATTGACTCTAGTCTGGGTCAAAGGAGAGAGACAGAGTCTAAGATGGAGCGAACTCACCCAGAAGAAGCCTGTTCACTCTTACTTTGAAGAGATTAGTCTATCAAGTCAGGCATTCTATTTGTATCTCCAGGCCAGAGTGTTGGTTCTTGTGTTGAATATGGCACTAAGTTGCACTCTTCTATAGTTTTTGAGCTCTTTTCCACGTGTAGTGTTCTAAGTTGCAATTTTTAGGGTGTTCGTTCCAACATTTTTGTCATAAGGGTTGTCATAAGTCTCACGAAGGCACTTAATTGGTCCATTTTTAGGGTTCCATACCCAAAGGGTAATAACGGAAACCCAATCACTGAGGCTCGGCTGTCCGTCTGTCTGGCCGTCCGTCCGTCCTACAGTTGCGAGGCTGTATCCCCTGAACCGTTATACCTAGACAGTTGAAATTTTCACAGATGATGTATTTCTGTTGCCGCTATAACAAAAAATAGTAATAGATAAATAAGAATTAAGTAAATATTTAAGGGCGCTCCCATACAAAAATAATTATGGGGTCTGCCATACAAAATACGTGTTTTTTTGCGCGTTATATCGATAATTGTTTGGTAAAGGTATAATGGTACGGAACCCTTCGTGCGCGAGTCCGACTCGCACTTGACCGGATTTTTTATTGTAGGATAATTAGGGCATGTAGCTATGCAATCTCGTTTTTGTGGTGGCATTATGCTTATTTTATTACTATCAGCTACCACAAAAAGATAACAAATACCTAACAAAAAAACGCAGGAATACTATTAAACGCAACTAGACGCTTCCCATTTCAGCGAAGAAATTACTACAACAACATTCTTTCGTCGCGCACGCACCGTGCTGTAGGTAGGTGGCGTCGCGCGTCGGTCGACTGTCGGCTTCGCGGCAACGTCAAAGGCTTTGACCGACCGGCTCGCCCCGCTTCGCGGCACGCGAGCAATAATAGTCCGTATAAATGACACCGTAGGGATCAAATTTATTTAAAAATCGATAGGGTAACCCTATCAATATGGAAAGTGGTTTGAAGGGGTTTTGTAACCCTTTAAATAGCGCTTTAAAAATCATTTTGAATGGGTTTTGGCGAGATACGAATAGGGCAAGCAAACCCATACGTGAAACCCAATCAATAACCCCTGATAGGCTTACCAGTCTGGTCCCTGGACCTACCTATGTATGTGTACACTCCGCAAAACTCTAAAAACATAGCGGTTCACTCACCCATAGTTTCGTTTTACCCATCAGAAGAATGGCACATGTCTAACTAGATTCGGAACCACTCGACGACTTATCGGGGGACCGCGGAGGGGTGGCCTTAGGCGAAGAGCGGGGGGAGGTCTTGGTCGGCATCTGGTAGGACATGTGCATCTGGATGTGGTCTTTGGCTTTCCGCGCGTTCTTGTAGGTGAGCGAGTTGGCTCGGGGCTTGCGACGCGAGAAGTGTCGCTCGACCCATTTGAGCATCGCGAGCACTGAGTCGGTGGACGACAGGCGGCGCTCGGCCGAGGTCTTGGTGATGCTCGAAGAGGCGATACGGAACGTTGCAGCCATACCTTTGAGGGCCTGGAAATAAGGAAAAAGTTGGTAATGAAGCATGACCCTCTGCTTTTTAGTGATGGTTGCTACGGCTGATAGCCCATCTGCTGATATGCACTGTATACCTTCAAATGCGCGCCAGAAGATCTAAGGAAGCGTAGCCCTCCCTAACTACATTAAGTTAAAAAGGGGATCGCTAAGAAACTAATCTTGTTGGCAGTAAGTTTGACACCAAAATTTGAGCAGTCCCAGCGAAGCATAGAGGTTCCAGCTAAATTAAATATCCGATATAGAATAAAGGAATAAGTATATTATCTTACCAGCATAGCGTCCTCATCCGTGACGTCATCTCCAGCGTAGATGACTCGGATCCTCTCGCTCCAGTCCAGACCGAACGCTGTTCTTAAGATGTAGATAGATGCACGACCTTAAGAAAGAAAAAAGAGGTAGTTACAAAACGAAAAAGAAGTGCATTTGGTAAGTAACTTTGGTTGAAATATTTTGCGCTCCACCTCGGGCAACGCTATCATAAGTCTGCCTTGGAGTCCAGGTGAACGATCCATCTGGATCAGTAGACAGGCTATCCTTGTTTAGGAATGTCCTGCCTTCGGAGCTAGGCTACATTCCATCGTGCTGTGTTGCGTCTATGAATAGGCGTTACCGAAAATTTCCATCTTGACGGAAGTTGGTAAAAAGTCAACAGCTTACCTTTGTTCCATTCAACGGGCGGGCGCGCCTCAAGCGCGCAGTGCGCCGGCGCGGGTGTGAAACCAGCGGCTGTTATGATCTTGCGCGCAGTATCCGTGAGCGCCGCGCGCTTGGCCAGCGGAGTCTCACGGAAGTGGAACGTCAGCAGAGCTCCTTTGTTTTCCACCCACGCTCCGTCTTTGCACACCTGTGGGGAGAACGTCAGATGAGTTTTGTCCGATCCTAAAATAACGATATGCACAAATACTTATTGCTGTTTTCTAATCCGATGTTTTCAGACCTCTGAATAGATAAGATCTTTTCTTTCTACTCTACTTACTTTTATGGATGGCCACACTTACTTGCTCTTGCAATGCCTTGAGGAGTTCGCCAACTTTGTCGGAAAGTTCTATCGGCATCGGATGAACGAACTTGCTGCCGTCAGGATGTAAGATCTCCAGACCATGGTTACCGGCGTAGGTGATGCCCTCGATACCGACCTGAAGAACACATTGTGGTATGCTTAAGTAGGTAAGGAATAATGTAAGGTTTCTGGTTCAGAGGTGGTGACAACATTTTATAATTTACACGTTGAACTCGACCTTCTACTATGCATGCTCATTAGGGAATTCTGTGAGATTTGCTTTTCTGTTATTTTTTATAGGTAAGTATCTTATTTGTGATTTATATAGAACAAACACACACCAGAAATATGAGCTGTGTAGCTAGATAATGCGTAGTTAAGTCATTCAACTCTTGCTCCAGTTCACTCCTACTTCTAATCAGCTTGCTTGCTTAAGCAGGCGAGGATTATTTGCTTACTGGACTACTGGACCATTTGCGAATTGGACAGACCAGAATGAAGGTGTGTTTCAACGTGTCAACATTTTGTCTTATTGATTCTGCAAGTTCAATATTTTCTGTGTACCCATCCAAAGCTATGTCCATAGGTGTCTTGTGTAAAAGCATGCCTTTGGCGGCCAAATGTTACGTCATATTGACCAAAGATACGAAGCGACCCGGTTAAAACAATCAAGGATATACCTATTCTTCTTACTGTAAATATTTTTGTTTGAAACCGCGATAATATCAGTCAAAGTTCACGATGATAAGAAGGCCCTTGTTATTGCGAAGTAACTTTAGATATTTATTATTATTCAGCAGTGACACGCTACATGGTCTGGGGTTGGACCATCCATCAAAGCGAACCAATTCAAACCAAGATTATATTGCTGTCCTTTGCAGTTCCTCGGCTACCCGGACAACAACAAATGCAGCTAAACTATGTAACTTGGATTACTTTGAGGGGGACCTATGCTATAGAAACTACTACATAGGTACCCATATGCTATAGAAACTATAGAGGTATACCCTAGCGGTTGGTAGGTACACGTACTCCCCAGCAACGGTCATACTGGTTCACCATTATATGTTTAAATGATCACACGTAGCAGCTCCGAACAGAGACTCCTGGATTGCAACCATCAAATTGAAATTCGGCGCTAAACAACTGTTGTATTATATTTGTTAAGAAGAGAAAACATCAAGAAAAATAATAATAATTAATTAATCGAAACAGAGCATTAACTCTCTGAAAATATCAAACATTGCTCGATACCAAAAGGTTTATCCTGTATTTTCTTGCCAATGCCGTGTCAGTGAATTTATCGTTATTATCTGAGTAGTAGGTACCTAGCGCTGTTTAATAATGAGTTTCCTCTGAGCAGCGAGTTCAAGGCGGTTTGCAGTTCGCCTCTTCAAGGTTCTCAGTTGTTTAAACAATTTTACGATTTAACGATCATACTGCATTTTCTTTGTCGTCAACGCTCGTGATTATCGTTTAGTCATTCATCTGTGAATTATTCATGACATGTAAGACCTATTTTATATGTAGGAAGCTGCGTAGCAAAGTAACGATACCTATTAAATATTTCTCATGCATTATCTACACGTGTGAACTTTCCATTCACGTGAATATCAGCTGATATATGACGCTTTTAAAGGGGTCACAACCTTGAGTCTCAATAAAAACATCCAGATAGGGGATTGACATGTACGTATCGATAGGTATTGTTTTGCAGACATTGTTTGATGAACGGGTACATTCTCCATAACTTATTATCTTTAAAAGTAACGACTATTTGTAGTCTCACGTGTAACTAACATAAGATTCTCACAGCCATCTAAATCCAACCATGTTTTACGCCCCCACCGCAAGTGTATCACGCCTGTTAGGGCAGTTTAGACTGAGCTCTGACTGGTATATCGGAAATATGTGTGGCTAGTATGTCCAACAGGAGTCTTAATTCTAATCCTAATCAAATGTATGGTGTTTTTTCTTGACGCTCAAACGGAATTATAATTGCTTCATAATTACTAAAGACTATCGGCCTGCCCATCATCGGTTTCACCCGCTGCGAAGCGTTTTCCCGTGGAAATAAGACATTTTAATATAGCATATGTTAATCAGGGGTAATGTAGGATTCTTATGACAATTTCTTTTTTTAAATCGGTCCAGCAGTTTCAAACAAACAAAAATTTTCCCTCTATATAATATTATTAGTGTAGCTTTCAAAGTAACTCACCATATTCTTGACATTATCCACATTTCTTCCCGACACGATGGCGATATACACATCAGACATGTTGGATAGCCTTTGCAGCGTGTGTTTGGTCTCCAGGGGCAACGTGGCCAAGTCCGGGTGCGGCGCGATGGGCGCTAGGGTTCCGTCGTAGTCCAGCAGCAAGGCCAGTTTCTGGGTGTAGCCGATATACCTGTAAGAATAATTAAAGGTATGTAATGGTATTATTTCTTTCGGTCCTCAAAATGAAACTACCTGGCCGCCTAAAATGGCGCTGTATGATTACGTTCAACAGCTAGTGTTTACATTGCACTGATTTGATTAGTGACCAGATTATAGTTTGTTGACCAGATCTTAAGTAAGGTCTTAAATACCATATTTGATAAATTATAATTTGAATTGAGCCCTATACTTCTTGCCTAATCGTGTTGTGGATCTCTGGAACACTCTCCCAGAGACAGTAATCAGTGCACCAAGTGTGAACAGTTTCAAAAATAGACTTGACAATCATTTAAAAACTATACAATCAAAAAATTAAGACACAAGTGCAGTGATATACACGCATCAGCTCAATGAGCTGCTAGTGTATTAAAAAGATTATAATAATACAAAACTAAAATGTAAGGTAAACAGATAGGTTAAAACGTAATGATAATCATACGTATGTAAATCTTAAGTGGGTAAATATAAATTCTTAGGTACTTAGGCTACGATCAGGGTATATTTGATCTATTGACATAATGTTACTGCCAAATACCTACCTATTATACCTGTCTTTACTTGCTTAAATTATTTGTTATTCAAAAATACTTAATTCATTGCGTGATTTGGTAATAGCAATAGTTTTGAGAAACCGGTTTCATATAGGGTAAAGAACTTACTTGGATAAATATTCGTCGAAGTCGTCAATAGTGACTGGTGGTATGGTTGTGGCTCCGATATCGTCTGCAGCTTCCTCTAACGAGTCCATGGCTTTGAGGAACGACTTCATCCAGTAGTCCACATCATTCACCTGCTCGCGACGCCTCAGGTTGTTCATTCGTACTGTGCGTTCATCTTCCGGCATTATAAGTGCTCTGGAAAGAATAACTTATATTTCATTCACTTTCTTTTTTATCGTTTACTGTGTTGTTTGGTGAAGCATAGGTATCGATATTTGATCAAGTCCGAATGAGGCGACAATAAAGCAAGTCTGTTTTTGAAAATATGTCATACTCATTATTTGTTCAGTTATTATGAAACCAATATCCTGATAATCATTCCTACGTTGCCCTGCTATTGAAATTATGTAAACAAGTATTCACGGCCGCGCTTGAGTATATCAGTTTGATACTCATAGTGCTTCGTTCTAAAGTAACGAGAATGGTACCTATGCGATTAATTTTATTAAGCAAAAGTTTATTTAATATAGTTTTTTCATCATTTATTGAACATTATCATCGGCACTACTCATGGGTAAATTATCCGAACAGTGTACATCGTAACATCTATTCAAAAGATTATACGAGACTCGTACCATTATTGGTAAATACATCTAAGTACATATAAAATAAAAATTGTCTTACCTATGAATAACCTCAGCCGCATCATCAAGCTCGTAAGGATTGCAGATGAGGGCCTCGTGCATCATCTCCCCGGCGCCGGCGAAGGGGGAGACTATCAGCACGCCAGGGGGCTGGTTGATCTGGCACGCCACGAACTCCTTGGCAACCAGGTTCATGCCGTCCCTGAGCGGGGTGACCAGCGCTACAGCCGCGTCGCGGTAGAAAGCGGCAAGCTCGTCTTGCCCAACACATCCGTAGATATATCTGAAATAATTGTGTTTATGTGGATGATTCACTCTTTGGGTTTGTAAATCCAATTCATTTCGTAGATAGCCGCCCACACATACCTGATTGGTGACCAATTAGGTGTCGTAAATCTTCCATTAATTCTTCCAACAAGTTGATCCATTTCTTCTTTCAAATCTTGGTATTCTTTAACATCTGTTCTCGACGGCACTGATATTTGTAATAACATAACTTTCTCTATGTGTTCAGGGTGCTTCTCAAGTAATCTTTCAAAGGCTTTCAGTCTGTGCACCAGACCCTTTGTGTAATCTAGTCTGTCAACTCCAAGAATGACTTGTTGGTTAGTAGAGAGCACTGGTTTAGCATTCTGGGCCAACTGTACGAAACGATCATATGGCACCCCAATAGGTAGAGGTCGTACGCAAATGGTGCGACCACCCAATTCGACTAGAAGGTTCTTTCTGTCCACACGGCAACCCAAGTTTCTTTGGCAACAGTCGATGAAGTTCAAGCAGTAGTCGGTGATGTGGAACCCGACCATGTCACAACCGAGAATTCCTTGCAGAACTTCATCAGACCACGGAAACAGTCTGAAGATGTCCCAAGGCGGGAAGGGAATGTGAAGGAAAAAAGCTAGTTTGCATTTTATATTATCCTCCTCTGCTCTCTGAAAAAGAAAAAAGTAGTTTTTGGTCTAAATTGAAGTGAATTTATAAAAAACCTCATAGTTAAAAAGTACGATATTTTTTCGAGAGATGATAATTATGCTAGCTAGTGTGGTAGTCACATTAATTCTTGTAAAGATATGTAACTCTCATACATAGCACTAAACACTCACCTGTCTAATCCAGTTAGCAGCTAACATGAGATGGTAGTCGTGGACCCAAACGATCGGAGGAGATCCATTCTTCTCATTGCTCTCCTTGAGGAGTTGAAGAGCGTGAACTGTTTTCTCCGCAAACTCCTCGTTGCATTTGATGTAAGCTTTCCAGTGGTCGCCGATAAAGGTGGCTCGGTCGGGCATGGAGTGAAAGAGAGGCCAGAAGGTTCCGTTACAGCAGCCATTGTAGTAACTGTCGAAGAGCTTTGGTTCAGCACGGATTGGGACAATCTGTAATGAACAGTTTATGCATGTTAATCGGTTTTAAATTAGAGAAAAGTCGATCGAATTCAAGAATTGTAGAAAATCATATCATAAAGTTTTGTGATGGATCTAACTTCTTCTTTTCGTGTGGGTCACCGAGTCGTCAAACGACCCGATGACCCCTGGATGGCCGATGGATCTAACTGAACAAAGTATATTGCAACTGACTTTATCTCACTCTAAAACTTTTATCTTATCATTCTACTAATAATAACATTTGCTGTTAGCTTTGAGTCCTATTAAAGTAATTCTATGCATAAGACGTATAATCTGTATTAATAATCAATAAATGATAAAACACTGTTACTCAACGACCTAGGACATCTACCTGTAAATATTACATCAGGCATTAATTGCAAATTGTAAACATTGACATTGTAATAAAACTACAGTAGTGTTCAGCGTAATAGCAGCGGAATTTTACTGAAGTGTGGGAAGTGCCATGAAACTATTATGGTAGTTGGCCGATACCTACACAGGGCAAGAGAAAAGATACAACTGTTATGACTGTGTCGCTCTTTTCTCTACTACTACTTCTACCCAATATTCGCAACTTCTTTTTCATGTCCTCTAAATTAAGACTAAAATGTTCATTTTGACGATGCGCCCGGCTTACTTGAAGAAACATTACCATGCAATGCGATAAAAAACGTAGGTAAAGGAGGACATCGATCCAGGTATTTCCTCACCATACTCTCCATATAAAGTAGGTCACCCACTCACTTTAATGTTATAACTTTTTTATTTCCCTATTTTCGAGTGTTCTGTGACAATAACAACAACAGCAGTGTTATACTCAACTCTTTCCGAGGTTTACATATTCGACTATTACATTTCATGTAGTATTTTCCAAATCGATAAATTAATGTATGTAGTTAGCTAATCTTTTGTACAAAATGTCCTTGACAACCGTTTCAGCACAATGTTATTTTTATGTCCACAAAGGCTAGGTTATTTTTACGTTTTGTATACCTAGTCTAAGTTAGCGAGCAAATAATGTCGTTTATGCTCTTGTCGGTGGAGTAATTTGCATTCATGTCTCTTTTTTGCCATAGCTGACGCAAAATAGCCAATCAATTTATATCATGCAGCGTGCAGATACATTTTACTTTAGTTTTCAGTAAGAATTTAGATTAGGCTACAATTTGCTACGAGTGCTACGCCGTAGCAAAAGAGCTAAGTTCTAAAATACTGCTTCTAAAACCAGAAGTAGTCAGTCCTAATCTGCGTAAACAAGCCACAGGTGACAACTAGGTGGGTTCTGTTCTGTCGATGGCGTATTGCGATTAGAGTTATCGAACACGCGACCGGCACGCGCGCTACGCATGGTGCCGGCATGGCGAACTTTTAGTTGGGCCAATTTAAACAGTCCGATTGTACTGTGGTCAGTTTATAATGCTGAGGATTACCTTTGGTTAAATCAATTTAAAATGCCCGATTGACAGCTGTCAGGTACATGATAATGCCACAAAATAAGGTCAATGTAACTTTGATAACTCAGTTTCAGATCTCACAGCTGTCAAATCAGGCCTTAAACGGCCTACGTATAGCTGATTCATGCATACGTTTATGAGACAGACAGACGGTTGCACGCTCTCAGATTAGGCAGAGGATTTAAATAATCACATGTTGCAAATAATGGATGAGTTTCACATAAAGACCTAAATGGGTTTTTGTTTTGTCTGCCTGTTCTATGAACACCGCAGTATAAAGAATAAAGAGCTCTCGCTTATTTAAAATTTGTGGCTCCAGTTACGCTACGTTTAACCAATAAGTATTTTTTTGTTACAATTCAGTTAATGCATGACAAAATGACATAATTACTACTAATACTAACTTTGTATTACTACGAAATACTACAAGTCTCCATCATCCCTGATCACATCACTATACAAAACTTAACTGACAATCTTCACAAAATCCAGTTCCTCACCTTCTTAGAGAGCAAGCCAGCGGTAGGGGTCTTGTCATTGGGGTCGGACTCGGGGATCTTCTCATTGGGGTCCTCGAGGTGGATGCCAGGCCAGCCCACCCAGATACCGCTCCCTCGGATCACTACTGGGGCCACTGCCGTCACCAGACCTCCGGCACTGGGGAGAAACAATACAGGTTAACTCTCCAAGAGCCATAATATTTTCTTTAGTTTGCACAACTATTTATTACTCATCATAATAAAACAATTTTAAACGGATTTAAGTTGTGTTTATTTTTTTTCCAAAATAAACACAACCTTTTAAACGAATTTAAGTTGTGTTTATTTTTTTTCCAAAATAAACACAACCTTAATCCGGTTAAAATTGACTCCAAGAGCCTATAAGGAGCTTGTTAAAATTAACAGGAACTAATCTTTGCCGTGTGATGCCGGCTTAGAATACCCCATTTCTTTCCCGTGGGTGTCGTAAGATGCGACTAAGGGGCTTGAGGGTTACATTTTTATTGCAATTTTAGGCGTTTGGGCTGACAACCTGACACTATGGCGATACACAATTTTCCGAATGACCTTCAAATGTTTGTCAGACGTGGCGAATGCCAATTTTATGGCCGTATATGCTCTGCCTACCCCGCAAGGGATTACAGGGGTGATATATGTGTTTATGTAATGTTAGCTCGGAGGTGATTTACGCTCAAAATAATCTTTATCTACACTCGTCTCATAATGTTCGAATTATGAATTCGAAAACAGATGCATAATGACCTACTTTATGCATTCTGCCTATAAAAACTAGGGTTAACTTTAAATTACAGAAGCGTAATGACTTAATGAGAAAACGCTTAATACGATAAAGTTGAGAAATGAAACGAAGTTTTTTTTTTCCAATATTCAAATCGCTATCTTCCCCCGCACCTGACAGTTGTTGTTGTACGGTAATTTTTCGGATGTTATTCAGTTGTTTTAATAGGTTTTTGTTCTGTTGTTGTTGAGATGTTGTTCAGATGTTGTTCAGATGTTGTTCAGATGTTGATTAGTTGTTGTTCAGATGTTATTCCGATGTTGTTCAGTGTTGTTCAGTTGTTGTTCAGTTGTTGTTCAGATGTTGTTCAGTTGTTGTTCCGATGTTGTTCAGTTGTTGTTCAGTTGTTTAGGTAAGTCACTCCACATCTAAACAACTGCTTAATTAAAGAATCTTCAAAAATTCATATCAAGCCATATTAGGTACGTTCTCGTATTGAATTTGTCCTTGTATCGGGCCTTGCAATGGCCGGTGCGTACGTTTAGAAAAGTGTTTCTAAGTTTTTTTTGGAGAGTGTAGATAAAATAGTGTATGCAACTGCTATAATTAGGCATTAGAATGCTCGTGTCAAACTATTATCACACTCGGCTGCGCCTCGTGTGATAAACAGACACTCGCATTCTAATGACCCCCATTATACGACAGTTGCATAAACTACTATTATGCTAAAACCTACTCATCATATTTTGGTGATTTTTTCTGCAACTACGACAATTTCCTAAAAGAATAAAGAAAAACATTGAAATCGAATGTAGTATTTGAGGTATGCGAAGACGCACACTTGGTCAGACAGACAGAAGCCTTTAGAGACTAAACATAAACATATTTTATAATTCTGACAATGTTACACACGGATATAGGTCAAATTGATAACCTTGATGTCGGTTGGAATAAATCAATCTTTATAATTTTACCCTAAAACTCTAGTTGAGCGGATTCGAATGCGGTTATGGGCGATTAAGCCATGATTACTCTGGTCTGCTGATTGCCAATTCGCCAACGACAACCAATGAACAAGACCTTCAGTTAACATAAGTGCTCGTGAACATAAACCTATCTACAGTTACATCATTTGATTGGAAGAAATACGAATTGAATCATGTGCTCGTAGACCCGGGCGGAACCGACCGGGCCTACCGTGTGTGATAGATAGTAGACATTTTTAGAAAATTTACTACCGCGGGCAGGATTTGAACCTGCGAGTTTCGTCATCACAATTGGCGACGCTTCTTCCATCTGGGCTACTGAGGCTCATCCTTTTACCCGCGAATTTTGCAAGTGTATCTTGATGACAATAACGCGTTACACGGTACCATTTACCAGGTTAGTTCTGCAACTAATTACAAATTAAATGTAGTATAATCGATGAAAAGCCGCGATAAATTAAATACCAAAATTTTAAAACGCTTCCCGCGTTAAGTTGAAAATTTTTAGAATACTTGCATTCTACCGTGAACAGGATTTGAACCATCTTGTTTCGCCATCACTAGTGGCGACACCTCTTCCATCCTTTTGCCCGCGAATTTTCCAAGTTTTCTAATAGTTGTATACCTAACATGGGAAGTGTTTTAAAAATTTGGTATTCAATAGTAGATATTTGAAGACATACCTACTTACAAAGTAACGAAACTTAAAAAGTTTCTCATATCAGGCACAGCTGCAGTTATAGAATTGTTCATACTCTGTAACATTTATTAAATATCCAACATCCACGTTCCTCACTGGATTCAGATATCACCCGTTCGTTACTACGATAGGTATAAGAGATTCAAACTTAATGTGCTATATTCTTCATGGATACTTGCAGCTTTTGTTTCGTTTACTGAATTTGTTTATATGTATATTTATTAATTTGAGCGAATTCGTCAATTTTCTTTTTCCGTTAGATTGAACATCCCTTTCTTCTCCAAAGCCAGGTTAAAGATTTAAAAAACCATATCTTACCCCAAGAGCACACTCCTAGCTAACTAAACTTTATCTGTATATTTTGGTTAATTTTGAATGTTGGCCGAAGATATTTATTTTGCAATGATTTCACGTACGTTTGCAAACGTTTGGAAAAAAATACATATAATTTAACAAAAAGAACGAATTTATACTAAGGATTCCAAAGGTTATTTTTGCCTCTTAAATGTTAAATTTTAAGCTGAAAATCTAGAGAAGAGACTCGGGTTATAACTGTTTAAATTTAATTCTTATCAATGACCACAGTGGTATTTGGGTAGTTAAATAAGAATAATTATAACTTTAATAAGGTTATCAAAAACATTAACTTAAGACAATATTTTTGTTTGATTTGTCGTAAGCGTAGCGACGTAGTCACTATAAATAATTTTATTTTACAAGTATAATAGCTTGACTTGTAGTTTGGAGACAAACAAGGGACATCATTAGTTTATTAATTGCCGGTAAAATAAATTATTTGAACTACTGAAAATATATATTCCAGATAGGTACCTATATCTCCTATAATACATTCAAACTATCATTGAGATGATAATTTAATCATCACGTGATTCATCATGGTAAACCAACCAGGTACCTACCACGGTAGCTTGTTTACGGCGTCTATGCAAGCGACCTTGTAACACAAACTGTCAAGTCCAAGGTTCCATAACATTTTGTAACAACCTATCAAGTTCGGGTGACTCATATCACTACGCAATTAACAGCACAGTTCCAACCTTTTTAACTTGTGCGGTTTATACTTAACAACATGGCACCGCCTCCGCGCAGCCGGCCGGTTCTGTAACAGCTGACGACGATTCCAAGTTGAGTTGTTTTTCGAAAATAATACTGGCTATTTAGCTGTTTTACGTTAAGTTGTAACAAAAAGTCACCCTTATTTCGTGGGCGGTAGGGTTGAGGGTGGTATGTAGGCCGAAGGGAGACTTAAATCGAGTTAATGTATAGAAAGTTCCCGAAACGTCACGACCTGGCACCGGCACAGGTTGAACTTTCTGGAACGACTATTGACCGATTTCTTATATTATAAACTTTTATTTGTTGTATATTGAAACAAGTGTTTCTAATAGTTACTCGTTATTTCGCACCTTAACATGATTAATCTCACACATAGTACATACATACATACATACATAAATCACGCCTATATCCCTTACGGGGTAGAGCGTTAACGGCCGTTCAACGGATATTAACACCACGTCTGACAAAGGTTTGAGGGTCAATCAGATAACTGTGTATCACTATAGTGACAGGTTGTCAGCCCGTCACACATAGTATAGGCAACTAAATACAAGCGATTCAATACCTGCTTATTGTTACTGAAATGTTAACATAAATAACTTTATCACTGTAGTTATTTATCAAACTGACTATGTGCCTATCTATGACTGCGTGATATTCACTCAACATTTTCAGATTTCCTGAAATAACCACTATTGATGGTAATATAAATATTATTCTGTTTATTGAAAACAAACAAATGAAGCGGTGTTTTCAGTCTTGTCTATTCAGAGGAGGGTTAAGAAGGAGGAAGTACAAAAGGAAAATATTGACCTACCTGGCTTTCCTTTCCAATTCACCGGTTTTCTCATTTCTCTTGAGAATGAATGGCAAGCGGTTCGACACTACGATCATGCTCCCTTTGCTGTTGCACCCAGTACGACTGACACTGTTCATACCCGTTCGACTCATTTTCGTTTCGGCGCGTCCCTTAGCCAATCACGACAGAGTTCTCACGCATGCGCTTAGACACGGAGGGGTTTTTGAAATCCAAACGTGTTTCGTTTTTATCACTGCGATATAAGTTCGTCGGTCATCGCAAGCGCGCGGTTGTGTGGTGTGCGCGAGGGTTCAACACATCGTAGTCTGAGAGCAGACGGTGGACTGTTGGCTGTGTGTGCGACGTTGGGCTTTATAGACTATGGAGGCGCAGGCCGCGGTGTCGCAGAAGGGCGCGCGATGCGAGCGGAGTGAGTGAGCCTGTGTGGCGAGGCGAGCGCGAGGTCCAGCCGCGAGGGGTTATCGGGACTGACCCGCTCCGAGGGTTGTCTCCAACTCAAGACTTCGCGATTCTTTGCGAGACAAGATTATCGAGAGCCAAGAGCTGCCTACAAGAGTCAAGAGCAGCTGATTATTGGGAACGAACGGAGTAGATACCGACCCACTTGCATCAACTGATCACTGAAACAATACCTTGACCCGTTTTTGGAAATGAAAATTAAAAAATCTAATATTCAAGTAAATTTGCGATTCGAATCTCACCTCGCTGCGTAATCGATCAGATGGTCATTCAAAATAAATATTAGCTCCAAACAAACCTTCAAGTTATATTTTACTTTCCCTATTTAAACACATACAGGTTCATCGGACCATTCGTCAAGTCTGTGTCCAAAGAAACTTCACAAATCCACTGTATTAGGTGTTCTTGTATTCAGGATTATTCTTTAACTTCATATGTATAATTTTATTGCCCATGACAAAACTTTTATAAAAAGGCACTACCTAAGAGCCGTAAAAATGAAATGACACATCCAAAAAATTATGTTATGAGGGTTATTATATTAGCGATAAAAACTCGCGTGATAATGAGTAACATTTAAATGTACTCAAACAGATTCGTAATTTTGTTTAAGAATTATCATCCAATATAAATTTACCTTGATAATATATTTATTTACTAGCATTAGAAGATTACCCTGTGTATGGGCCACACGTTGTGTTGTGTCATTGTGTGTGACCCTTGACTAAACATCGCTGATATAAGATAGAGTAGAAATTTCTTTATGAACAAATACACTGTTTACTTAGGTACTCTTAGTTGATAAAG
Organism: Tuta absoluta; assembly: GCA_027580185.1. Classification (NCBI taxonomy): domain Eukaryota; kingdom Metazoa; phylum Arthropoda; class Insecta; order Lepidoptera; family Gelechiidae; genus Tuta; species Tuta absoluta. The sequence goes on from JAQAHW010000008.1 coordinate 6,873,713, forward strand.
ATATGCATGCATAGTGCGTTATGTCTATAGATTTATCCTTGTAAATCGTTCACAGGAAAGGAAAATATGCAACACGTGTAATTTTCTGACATAAAATTTTCTTTATCTCTATGTGAGTGCCTCAGTTAGTCTTATATATATCCAAAATATCATATTAAACAAAGAATATCATCATAATTTTTAAATATAAACTAGCTGAGACTGGTATTTTTACAAATCAATAGATGACGCTGTTCGTAAAAAACAACTCGCAAAATACGGGCGAAAAACGTTTTTTTGCAAAATAAAACCATTTAGATCGTTTGATCACCCCCAAAACCCCCTACATACGAACATTCATGAAAATTTTTGGAGCCGTTTCTTTAATAAATGAAATGAAAATAAATAAAATAATTTAATACTCAGTCTAGGATTGGATACGAATCATTTGTTCTACGTCATATAAATAAATACAACAATAGTCCTGATTCCACGTTTTAATCATTTTAAGTTTCTAATGCTAAAATCACTAAAATAAAATCCCTAAACTTAGAGGTTTTGAGTGTGGCTATTCCACAAAAGCCATGTTTTTGGGAAGTTTTTGACAGGAAAATAATTTGATTTTTACAATGCTATTTTTACCAAAATTTAGTGTTGCTAATTTAAAAATATATAAAAGTGTTGCAAGAAAACAAATATTTTTTATACACCACGAAAAAGCATTTTTCTATTATTTTGTAAAATAATTCTTATATTTAATTATAGAAACAGGCCTGTCCCTGTTGAGGCTTTGGGGGAATTTGCTTAACACACCGTGCTTGAAATAGAAGAAATAGAAATTCTTTATTTGCTTAAAATGTGGTGCTATAAAGATATTACAGGAAGTATATTTGTATCGCACATTTTACCAGAATCTGGCACGCAAAATTTAAATATAAATTGATAATTCATTATATTTACATTAATAACATATTAAGTGTCATTACAATATCATGTCGAAAAGTTTTAGTTCATATTAGAAGACATACATAGTAAAAAATTAAAAAGATTAAAAGTCAAAAAATTCAGTGACGCTATAAAAACAATTACTTATAAGCCAATTTTTTAAACATCTCTTAAAATTAGTCAAAGGAAGGTTTTTCATATCATCATTCAATTTGTTATAAATTTTTACAGCCATACAATGCGTGTTTTTACTGAACAATGTGGTTGTTACATGAGGCAGCACTAATCTATTTGGATATCGAGTGTTAAAATTAACAGTTTCATTTTTTTTTCTTAAATAGTCCATAATGAGTTTTTACAAGAACACATATTTCGTAAACATAGATACTAGGCACCGTCATTAGTCCCAATTCTTTAAAAAGTGGATCACATGAAGTCATGACATCAACATTACATATTGCACGAATACACTGTTTTTGTGCTATCAAAACTCTTTCTACATGGCTCGAGTTTCCCCAGAGGATAATGCCGTATCTCAGTAAGGAGCACACATAACCGTGATACGCCTGAATTGCCACTTTTTTGGTGCTGGTTTGATTCAGTTTCCATAAAGCATAGGAGAATGAATTATTCTAATAATATTGAACTTGGTAGATGGATTGGCGAGAAATATTAAAGCATTAATGTTTATTTGGTGCATTTTTGCGTAAAATCGCCAAAAAGAGATGAAATTGATAGATAAACATTCGTTCGGTACCACTCTAGAACTTTCCGACCCGGTGACACTTTAAAACCTTTCAACCCGGTGCCAGCCTAGAATATTCTGACCCGGTGCCACTTTAAAACCTTTCAACCCGGTGCCAGCCTAGAACATTCTGATCCGGTGCCACTTTAGATCTTTCCTACCCGGTGACACTCTAGGAACTCCCAACTCAATTGATCCCACTTTAGAACTCTCCTATCTGACCAAAAATCAAACAGAAAACTCCAACATTGCAACCGTTTCGATTTGTTTTGACAGTACTATTTTTAAGCGGGACCTTTTTAGTGGCCGCTAAGATAAGTAAAATTAATCTTTTTAAATATTTAATTTGCTTAATTTTGCACCTCCTAGAATTGCACTAATCGGCTAAAGCTAAATTTAATCCTGTCAGTTATTTTTAGAGATTATAATCCTGTTATTTGACTTTGACAGTTACATGCAGAATAGGAAACGGCTTAAGAAACGTCAAATTAGACTTAGTAATAATAGCAGTGCGTCTGGAATAGGGTCTATTAAATAACTAAAATGCAAAAATACCTAATTTTACAGAGCTAAGTCTAATTTCGGTTCGTTTTTATATTGTTTTAAAAACAATAATGATACACAGGTACGATGTTTTTGTTTCTGACATAAATCGAGACCAAAGATAAATGTATCGATGATGAAAAAGAAAGATGAAGTAGTAATCTAGTTCATCTTTCACACAACTAATGTTCACATGCTCACGTTGTTTTACAGTATGATTTTCAATGGCTAATTTCGATTCCGATTGTACGTTTAATTCCGTTTCGTTGTTCCGTTTGTTTGTAAATAGGTACAAATAGAGTTAAATACTACTCATGATGTCAGATTTTCGATGAACATTAAATTCATCCAGGGAGCGTTCCTTGTCAAATCAATATCTTGCACTGCGCTCGCCAATCTGCTTGTCAAGCGTGGTGAGTATAACAATACCCCCCAATAGGGTGAGATCTCCAGAAATGTCCAGCAGTGGACTGTTGTGGGTGTTTATGTATGTATGAGACATTAACACGCTGTCGACGTTCGTGTTTTGATAATGAATGAAACAGTAGAGTTCATTTTAATGGAGAAATGGTTGCTTGTAACTGTTGGATTTGGTTTGATAGTACCAACATCAATTACATATTTAATATACTTTCTAAGACCCGTGCTAGGGGTTGATTATCTTTATTGATTTCATGATGTTTTAATCAGGTAATATATTTTTAAGTAAACCATTTTAATGCCATGTTTTTTCCTTAAAAGGTCCCTTTCAATGCGCTTCACCTTATCATTTTACATTCAAATTTTCGCGAGATTGTACGATTATTGCGACATAGAAACTAGAGAAATACCGTTAAAGTGTCTTATTCAGCCATTTTACTAGAAAGAGTATGTATCTGAATTATAGAAATTTAAATACATAGTAATAAATAACTTAAAAACTGTAGACATAATATTGAAAAATTTTAGAAGTTTATTTCGTTTCTTTTTCTATCAAGTAAATTATGTAACTGATACTATTTGTCAGATCCTCGACAATAACATAAATATTTTTGCAGTATTTTATGGCTGCTATTTCCTAAATAAAAACGGTTTAAAATCTTGCTCGCGCGCTATCCCCGCCGTAAGGGTTAAGTAAGGTTTAAGTATTTACAAAATTGGCTCCAAATAAGATTTTGACTCATTCGGAACGCACTGACCTACTTAGTTTTAAACAAGTTTGGTGACTTTTTACAAACCATTTCCTTATAGGCAGATACATAAAAAAATATGACATCGTTGATTTAAATAAAAGTATCGTATAAATTGGTGATAACATAGTCAGAGAAAGTTTAACCATACAGGTCTCTACCTAACTTGACATTTTTATGAAATTTTTGTTCACATAAATTAAGAGACACCTGAACAAAAATGTTGAATAATTTGGTACCTATGTATATAGGTATATTTTGAGTTGTGCAAATTATATGTATTTGTAGACTTAAAAATGTTAGGTTTACTTTCTATAATCTGAATTGAACCAACATTGAAAAAACATTTTTATCCCAGCGTCAGAAACAAGAATCGTAAATCGCATCAACGGCTAATTCCATTCGCGTTCCCGCCGGTTTTCCGCATTTCCATAGACAAATACGCTCGCGCAGGGGGGGCGCGGGGTGTGCACGTGTTACTCGCGTGGCGAGCGCGCCGCCTGCACGTGCGCGCGCGCTGCCGGGAACATACGGAGCCGTCGATCGTCTAGCGCTCGGGAAACCGCTTTGATGCATGCGGACTGTAATAGCGAATGACTAATCCGTGATGTTATTTACATGGAAAGGAGTAGTTACGCAGTACAAATTTTCCGACTGCACTGCAATTTGATACACAATGTAGAAGATCTATAAATTCTTGATTTTTTATTTACGTATCAGGTCATTTGTATTGTGCAAGACACTGAGTTGCCAAAGAACCGATATCCCCGTATGCCAGAACTTTTAATCCACCTACTCCGCAGGTTGCTAACCTCTAACTCTGACTCTAACAGATAATCTACTATATCTTCGAGTCAAAGACGTCCCGAAGTTGTTAAAAGAGCTTATCTACCTACGTACCCCACAATAAAATAGTATAGGTATAATCTTTTATCTCATTCATTATCATTACTGTATTATAATAGTGACTAGCGACTTAACACAAATTAATATGAAAAAATACACGTGTGTTTGTTTACGTTAGTTATTGTTGCTCCGTTGTGTCAGTGCCGTGACATGATGTGAATCTGATTAGCATATGGTTAGCTGATGGAGTGTTTACGCCCCATTAGCATCTTACGTAGCATACTTAGCTTAGGAACAAATCTGCAGCGGAATCACGGATTGTTCTAATGTGACATCCAAGGAATTAAAGTTGGAAGGAAATACTATCGCCATGTTATCATAACATCAAAGATTTTCAGGGCAAATTGTCGTATACAATCTAAAGTTCTGCATGTGCCTAAACTATTGCAGATTATTGTTATCTGTCAATTTTCTCCATTACCTACCTACAAATAGGATAAGTAGAAAACAAATGTCACTACTTAGTTTGTTGAAGTTAAGGTAAGGTGAGTTTAGTTTACTATAGTAAATTCCTGACAGGATTGCACTGATATTTTTAGAAAATTTTCTGTCAGGTCGGTAGCTCAGATGGAAGAGGCATAGGTAGCTAGTGCTGATAGCGAAAGTCGCAAGTTCAAATATTACCTGCGGTAGAAAATTTTGCTATTTTTCTTAGAAAATATTTTTTAAACACAAGAAGTGTTTTAAAATGTGGTATTCAAAGCGCTGATAAGTTACAAACAATCTCTTGTGTAGCATAAGAAACGCTTATTTCTTCTAGATATTTCTCTGGAATAATCTGTGAATGAGTAAGTTTGTTCTGTAGCCAAGTATTGTTTTTCGAACAGTAGAGGCTTGAACAAAATGTTTATTATGGGTTTAAGTAAGTACTTTGTGATTTGACGTAAGATTCGTACAATGGTATCATAGAGATATAAATTTAACTGAGCTATAATTTATCTATGATATCTTCTCAATTATTTAATAGAGAACTTTTATCATTATTATTATTATTGTTGTTGTATTTATCTAATCAATAACATATTGTATTACATACATTTTGATAAGATAACTAATTTACAGGTATTTTCCTGGATAATGTCAATTTGCCTTTGTTCTTTGATTGCGGTAATACAATATCAAAGAGAACATAATTATCACTATTAATAATCATTAATAGAACTTATGCTCCTTGATGATAGGTTAATGATTAAAGGTATGTAGGGTTTTATTTATGTTAACAAACGTGGTATGTATGTATGTGTTGTGTGCCTTAAATACAACCAATGTAGTTAAGTAGGTAATTTAATTTTGATGTGTTATTTAAAATAAGGTGTCATTGAACTAGATCATCATGAATATCTATATTCATTGTTTTGAAGAGTGTAAGAAATTATTAAATTGCATCATTTACCTGCCTATTTAGTATTTTTCTGTAATTTTCCTTAATGAATAATTTAACTGCGAGACTAAGATATCATTTGACTAGTTGTTTGTAGATTTCTGTCTTCTTTTTTAGTTGATTGCCAGTTTGTTATCGTCTTTCTTACGAAAAGAGACCATGTTTGACATCAATATCAATAGTTCAGACGTGGCTAGATTGATATATTTCTTTTATTGTCCAATATTTCTTCCATGCTATTAAAATATACGTATCTTTTAATTTCTTTTACGATCAGAAGATCTTTAAAAGCAATTGATAGGCCCACGTAGAAATATTTACATACGAACTTCATTAACTGAAATATTTTCAACTGTACCATGAGATATTAAAACTATTTTTTGATGCGTTCAGCGATAATCCAACTTTTTGGAAGTTTTAATCATTAAAAAAACAATACTGTACTAACTTCTATCACTTTTAGGACACCGCAGGCTGAACCACCTGATTGTCTATGATTACTTAGGTGGCAATCGTTACACAACCATGTCACAAGCCTACTACTAGTAGCAGGTGGTTGAAAAATTCAGTCACCAGGGTTCATTGGGTCGTTCGACAAAAAGAAAAGAAGAATGTTAAAACGTTTAATTATATGTTGTATTATATAATACGTACTACGACTCTTTTACTTATATGCGTGGCGATCCATTTTTTTTGTAGGTACATTTAACAAGTAAAATTCATAATTTTGTCAATGACTATCTGACTCTGAATCCAAAAATATTATAATTAGTAGTCTTGTTGACATTTCTCAATTGTTTATTTATAAATAAAAATAAAAGGGTGAGTATACAACCGGTCAGAAAGGCGGTCAGATGATAAGATTTCGTAGTTTTCAAAAATCTACTATTTATATGGATAACCGTAGGTAGGTACTATTAATATGACATGGTATTTAATATCCTATACTTGTTATTAATCAACTAACACGCTGTTTACTATCTGAATCACAATGTTATCACGTTATTTATGATTAAATATAATAAATAAATAAAGTCTTTATGATGAAACGACTTATACATAGTTATTTTCAGTAGGTACACAAACAATTTAATGTGGGTGCTATGGGATCATCTACAAAATAGCGAAAATTTAACAGCTTATTGTCACTAATAATACCTGCAGTATTATTATCTATTCTTATGCCTGCTATCTTACCAAACTGTGGTAACAGCTACGCGATACTAGCTAGCTGCTAGCGATTATTTAGTGATTTTATTAGAATCACCCTGCGTGCATAGTAACGGTTGTAAAAAAATACCCTATACTTCAAATTTACTACTTTACTTTGTTCATTATTCTCAATTTTGCATTTCAGACACAAATTCAATCAAATGAGAAGAAATGTCCTTATATGGTCTACGTATTGTATAACTAGTAATAGGCTACACAGCGGTACTCCAAATAAATATTATCACCCCCAATGACAATATAAAAATAATGGATATAAGCTCTCGTAGATATAGTCCTACTCTCGAAGTTTAGAATTCGGGTAAATTTAACAACATTTTAATATTTTTAATGGGAATAAAAGCGACCTATCCAATTTTAGACCTATCAGCTTATTATCCCATATTTATAAGACGTTCATAACGTTTTACTACCGGGTTAGTTTTGCAACTAATACCAAATACTAATATAGAATTAGTCGCCGGGTATTAGTTGCAAAATTTTGCAAGTTTTCAAAAATTGTATACCTAACACGGGAATTGTGTTTTAAAATTTGGTATTCAACGTTCATAAAGATTATACAGACCCGCATCGATGGTAAAGGACAGGCTGGCTTTCGCTTGGCTTTTCCACAACAGATCACCTAAAAGCACTCAACCAAGTCATTAAAAAATGTTCAGAATATGACAAACCGCACTATATAGCATTTGTCAATTACACTAAAGCCTTCGACAGTCTTTACCACAAATCCATTTATAATGCTCTACACCAGCAGGAAATAGATGAAAAATATTTACCTATAACAATTTTAAAAGCAGTATATAATAGCAGCACCAGCTTCATAAAACTAAGCTAACTTTCCCTATCAGATATGGCGTCAAACAAGGAGAACCGCTATCACCAATTACAAGGCTCTTTACGTTAGAGCACACATTCCAAAAACTGGCAAGTATAAAGGAGCAGAAGGGCATTGACATCGACAAACGGAACTTGACGAACCTGCGTTTTTCCGACGAAATTGTTATTTTTGCTCCAACAGCTCAAAACCTAAGCCGCCTTCTCGAAAGCCCTAATTAATACAGCAAGCCTCGAAGTCGGACTTCATATGAAGCAGTCCAAAACTAAGATCATAACCAATAGTGCTAAACGTGGAATAGAAGTAGAGGGACAGCAAATACAGTATATCAACGAGTTCATCTGCTTGGGCCAGATAGTCTCCTTCCAAAACCGTCAAGATAAAGAAATCGATCGCCGTATAGAAAAATGCCTTAAAGAGCTACTGGTCCATGCATCCGGAACGGTGGGTCAGATAACTCCTGAATGCATCCCATAAGAGCGTCTTCCGAGAGGCAAGCCTAAAAAGAGATGGATGATGACCTCGACGAATTTGATCCTAACTGGTCCATAACATCAGCGAACCGATAAGTCTGGAGAATGATGGGGTGGTTGAAATAAAAAGAATTAGAAATAATGTCCATAAAAATATTCTGTGTAGTTTATCCTTTTATGTTCTTTTTCTCCAAATGTCTTAGCTGACGGCTGAGAATAGCACCACCCCATTTCTGCCTGTGGGTGTCATAAAAGGCGATTTAGGGATAAATCTAGGGAATTGGCAACAGCGTTTCCAGTTAATAAATATCTTGCCCTGCGCTCCCTAATTCACCAACCAAGCGCATTAAGTATGACAAATACCTCTCAATTGGAGGAGGCCTATACCCAGCATTGGACTGTTGTGGCAGTTGAAGTTGAAGTCTTAAGAATATTCTACGCTGTACTAGATAAAGCTAGCGAAGCTTGGCATGCGCATGCGCCGGCAAACGTGAGCGATAGCGTATCAAGACCCTGGACCCCTTTGTGTGGACCTCTGACAAACGCGATAACAGGCTATGCAGAGTCAAACAAAACATATTCGTAACATCGTATAAAATACACAAATTTCCATACAAAACAATATAATTTACGAGTAACTATCTTAATGGGAACTGAAATACTTTGCGTAAAGAAAAAAAAATCAATAAATAGGTTAAAACTTACCTACATTCTTCATTACATAAGTCACACCCAAAGATTTTACAACTTTTAGCGTGCAGATCTGAAAAAAGTTTTGTGTATTATTTGATCATGTAATTATTGTCTGACATAAAGACTCTACATAAAGATAAAAGCTAAATAGAGTTGAAATTATCCTTGAAGAAACAAGGCGTGCGTTATAAGATGATAGCACGTGACCATTGGCCATCCTTGTATTCTGTTGGCACTTGGCATCAACAAGGCTTGCGTCTGCGCAGAGGTCAACGACCGAGATACGAGGGCGTGGCGCTTACGTCGGCAAAACCAGTCACCCCCGCTGTTGGTAAACATAATAAAAAGCCAACAGACTTAGTAATGAGGCTACAAACGTGTTTTGTATTACATTCTTTTAAGATACAAGCTTTTTGCCCTGTCGTTACGTGTTGCTGCTTCACAGCTTCTGTGAGTTAAAGACTATTTGCCTGCAGTTAAAATTATCTTTTGTTACTCAAAGATTATCTTAAGCTATCAGACGTCGATCAGAGAAGTGGTCAGAGAAGATCAGTCCTCTGTATGTTTGAACAATTAAAATCGTTATTTAGTATCTAGAATGACCCACTGAATAACAAGTTCATAAAATCATATACGGTTAACATTTGCTTTGGCCATAACATATAAGAGCGACTGTGCTAAAGGAATTCAAAAATAGTAAAATTTTTAGCACTTTGTCAATAACCTACATACATTCTTGCTTTGACAAAAAAGAAGAGACAATATTCCACAACTTATACAATATTCGGGTTGGTTGCAGCACGTGCGAGATCTGTGACATATTATGATGAATGATGAACAACAAAATATAAATAAGGAAAATAAACATCAATTTCTATGAACTGATACGAGTAAATATGTCTCGAGGATCGTTTAAGGTCATTCATTGACTATTCATTAACAATTATAAGAACATTAATAAATACATTTTAGCATTTGCAAAACCCTAAAAAATCGTAGCATTTTGCTACGAACTACGCTCTTATTTGTAGCCGGAACTATCTAACACTGATTACTAAACGAATTATTAGTATTTTGATATCCCATTTTTATATATACCATATTATTTTATATATATACTAGCTTTTACCCGCGACTTCGTCCGCGTTAGATAGTTTTATTAGGCAGAAGTTCTAAAGTAGGTATGTGTATTCATAGTAAGTGTGTGTGACAGTGATATTAGAACAGTTCTTATCTCTACTGTTAAAAGATGACTTGCTTGCTTCTGTTGTTAAATTGACAATTCAAAATTTGTTATCTGGCCTGAGAGATCAATATTTATAACCATTGAATACAAAAGTCAGTAGATATCAGAGTACTTACTGCAGAGGTGCCGATTTGAGCACACTAAAATGGTCAGCATAAGTAGATTAGACAGATAAAAAGGTAATTCAAGTTACTGTAATACATTTTTATACCTCTATACCACATTTTTTGTTTTTCTGTCCTCGGTAAGGAAGGCAATGTCCTTTCACAACTTATTCCCATCATACTGAACAACTTTTGTGCTGGAACCATTTCTGTATCTCCAATAGTTTAGGTGGGCTCCTGATGATAGACCTGGTGGTCTACATAAGGTACTCCAGATCCTCAATGTCCTTGTGAAAAGAAGCGGCCCATCATACTGAACAACTTTTGTTTTAGAACCATGCCTGTTTCTCTAATAGTTTAGGTTGGGCCCCTGATGGTCCACCTGGTGGTCTATATAAAGTACTCCAGATCCTCAATGTCCTTGTGAAAAGAAGCGGCCCATCATACTGAACAACTTTTGTTTAGGAACCATTTCTGTATCTCCAATAGTTTAGGTGGGCTCCTGATGGTAGACCTGGTGTTCTACATAAGGTACTCCAGATCCTCAATGCCCTTGTGAAAAGAAGCGGGCCATCATACTGAACAACTTTTGTTTGGAACCATGCCTGTATCTCTAATAGTTTAGATGGACTCCTGATGGTACACCTGGTGGTCTACATAAGGTACTTCAGATCCCTAATGTCCTTGTGAAAAGAAGCGGCCCATCATACTGAACAACTTTTGTTTTAGAACCATTTCTGTATCTCCAATACTTTAGCTGGGCTCCTGATGATACACCTGGTGGTCTACATAAGGTACTCCAGAACCCCAATGTCCTTGTGAAAAGAAGCGGCCCATCATATTCAACAACTTTTGTTTTGGAACCATTTCTGTATCTCCAATAGTTTAGGTGGGCTCCTGATAGTAGACCTGGTGGTCTACATAAGGTACTCTAGATCCTCAATGTTCTTGTGAAAAGAAGCGGCCCATCATACTAAACAACTTTTGTTTTGCAACCATTACTGTATATCCAATAGTTTAGGTGGGCTCCTGATGGTAGACCTGGTGGTCTGCATAAGGTACTCCAGATCCTCAATGGCCTTGTGAAAAGAAGCGGGCCATCATACTGAACAACTTTTGTTTTCGAACCATGCCTGTATCTCTAATAGTTTAGCTGGGCTCCTGATCGTAGACCTGGTGGTCTACATAAGGTACTCCAGATCCTCAATGTCCTTGTGAAAAGAAGCGGGCCATCATACTGAACAACTTTTGTTTTGGAACCATGCCTGTATCTCTAATAGTTTAGCTGGGCTCCTGATGGTACACCTGGTGGTCTACATTAGGTACTCCAGATCCTTAATGTCCTTGTGAAAAAAAGCGGCCCATCATACTAAACAACTTTTGTTTTGGAACTATGCCTGTATCTCTAATAGTTTAGCTGGGCTCCTGGTGGTACACCTGGTGGTCTACATCTGTACTCCAGACCCTCGAATGGTGATAAAAAGTAGCCTATGTCCGTTCTCGGTATGCTAGCAATCTCAGTGCCAAGTTTCATGAAGATCGGTTCAGCGGTTTGGCCGTGAAAGCGTAGCAGACAGACAGACAGACAGAGTTACTTTCGCATTTATAATATTAGTGTGGATTTTATGTTTTTATTCTAGACTAGCGGCCCGCCCAGCGGTTTCACCCGCTGCTAACTGATTTCCCACGGGAAACAGACCTTCTCCCGACATAAATCATACATACAAACCTTTCTCTTGAATCACTCTTTTTTGTAATCCCCCAAGGGATGAAAAGGGGGTTAAAAGTTTGTATGAAAGTTCGTTGTCTTAAGTGTGATCCGTTTCAAAATTAGTGATTAGACTTATAACTTCAAAATGATTAAACACGTGTTTCAGCATATTTGAAATTTTAACCTTTAATAGGGTCAAAAGGGGGTTAAAAGTTTGTATGAAAGTTCGTTTTTTTAAATGAATGTGATCTGTTTCAAAATTTGTGATTAGACTAATAACTTAAAATAATTAAACACGTGTTTCAGCGTTTTTGAAATTTTAACCCTTAAATGGGTGAAAAGGGGGTTAAAAGTTTGTATGAAAGATTTTTATCTTAAATGTGATCTGTTTCAAAATTTCTGATTAGACTCATAACTTAAAATAATTAAATACGTGTTTCAGCATTTTTGAAATTTTAATCCTTAAAGGTGTCAAAAGGGGGTCAAAAGTTTACTACCAGTTGGGATACCCGTTTTCCCATGGGAATGTGACAATTTCCCGGAATAATTTATTCTTATAAACCTTCCTTTCAAGTTACTCTATCTAATAAAAAAAACCGCATCAAAATCCGTTGGGTAATTCTAAAGATATAAGGAGACACCAAACGGGAAGCGACTTTATTTTATACTATGTAGTGATAAATATAAATAGTTAATAACTTTTTATTTACATCGATAAGTTTTTATTTTACATATAGAAGTAGTCATATACACTTTAAAACTATTGTCACATTTAGTAACTTTTGTTAGATTACCAAAAGTTTGACACAATAAACGTAGCACTACATTATTAATTAGTTACTAAGGTTTTTCGATAAATTACGTTTTCATTGAGTTATGAATTTTTAAGTAATGGGGGTAGCACTTAGCCTATGCGACATAACCGTCATATATTTTGACTACTTTGCTTGAATGAGGACAGATGAATGATATTATTAGGTAGGTATAGTTCAAAGTGCGTATCAAATACAAATATTAAATGTTTGAATTGAGTAAAGAGCCACGTGCTAACTGATATTGATATACCTTGTGGTACCTCGTGCCGTGTGATGCCGGCTTAGAATAGCATCACCCTATTTCTTACCCATGGGTGTCGTATGAGCCGACTAAGGGATTCGAGGGATGTGTATAGCAATTTAAGGCGATGGGCTGACAACCTGTCACTATAGTGATACACGGTTATCTGATTGACCCTCAAGCTTTTGTCAGACGTGGTGTTAATATCCGTTTTACGGCCGACAACGCTCTGCGTATCCCGTAAGGGATATAGGCGTGGTATATGTATGTATGTATGTGGAAGTATAAGCATGCCACTAACAGTTTGATCAAATATCGTTCAAAAATAAAAGTGAAATTAAGAATACAAATGACGTGGAGACTAAAGTCACGCAGCTTATTATTTAATACATAAATTTTAAATTACCATACTTACCAAAGATATTACCTCCGCCCTTACCTTTTATAGATTTGTTTCGTTCGTGTTTACGTTTGTGTTTATTTAATTAATATGCCACTACCGTCATGGACCGTAAGCCTTATCCGGGATTGCGCGAGCCATCTTGCCTCAGTTCTGCGTCTGCGCATGACTATTCTGCTTCGAGCTGACTCGATCAAGTTGAATCCCCTTTAAGATACTACACGACCACAACCAATAGGCCAGAGATTCCTTTAGCGAGACTGGCATCAATGAGTATTCAATATGATCGGGTTATAACTAAATCATGCAGAAGTGAATATTTGTATCCGTGATACCGTGCGTCAATAGCTTTATCTTTGTTTTATAATTAGTGGTAATATCGTTCGCGTGTCCGTTAATTGCGGTATTTAGTTTAATATAGACTTCCATAAATCTGATTAACGATGTCAAATGTCATGGATTATCGCCTTCTGTGGCATATCAAAGTCTATTTGGATCTGCAACTTATCAGTGAGACGATACAAGTTAGTAGGGAGGGAACCCACGGATATTCTTGATAATTCATTATATTTAAATATACTTAGGTATGTAATAAACATAGTAAGTTAATAAATAGTAAAATGAAAAAACTAGACACAATTCTATTTTTCTTCATATTTTATCATGTGTTCGGTCGTTTGTTGGCCACATAACTATTAATTACGTATAATTTATGCAAAACACTACTTTTAATTAAATTTAACTAAATAGTATGTATGAAAAATGATGATACAATGATGGACAAGATTTTTAAGATTAATTCTATGCCACCGTGTAACTGAATAACATTTTGGAGGACCAAGCAAGATCATTAAATTTATAGTAGAAAATATTGAGTTGAGTAAATTGCTATACACAAATTAGCAGCGCTGGCAAAGTGATACCTACTACTGGTCGGCTACAACAATATGTTAAACAAATACCCGAATTAATTTCTATCCCGCGATCACGAAACGACGCGTGGCTATATAAGTTGTACAGTAATTTTCAGTGGTCCAGTGGCTACATCAAAACTGTATCACGTTGATCACGTCTTTTGTACTCAAAAATTAATAAATACTACTAATTACAAAATAATGGATCTAGGCAACCCTCAATACCTTTCCTCTTTCTCATATTTTTTTATGATGAAGGTGACGCATGTGATCTGAAGATAAGCAGAAGAACTGAAGATATTGTGCTTCCATTCCAGTTTTTTTTTTTATACACATAAACATACACAGGATCAATTTACAATGTGACTAGACCCAACAAGTTTACTTATTTCTAAAAATATATTTTTACCCTCCTAACCTACACAACCTACACAAGTTAGAGACACAACCTACACAAGTAATACGAGACACGAGTATGACGTGCAAAATAATAAAAAGTTCTGAGTATATCGGGTGAAGTTTTACTAGTGACCGATACTGAAAGCAGAGGGCGGGTTATTGACAACTTTCCCCAAGGAAATATGTCAAAAATATTTTGAGCGCTTACATAGTAACCAGCTGATCTATTAATCAGTTGATTCGCAATTTTATATAGAAGGTACATTTTTTCATTTAATAATTCGACCTAGGTTCCTGGGGGAAAATTATTCCTTATTACCTACCCGTCTTGAGTTTTTGCTATCGGTCACTAGTAAAATTTCACCCTATATACTAATACGACCTTAAATTATACAGGATGTTCCGTTGATAATGGCTCAGTGGCATGAGGGAGATAGGAGACACGAATAACTAAAAGTCATTTAGACTAGTTTTGAAAATTAATTGTTTTTCCTTGATATTGATTTTTTTCTACCATGAGTTGACATTTTTGACGCTTTCGATGCATAAGATAGATTTTTTAATTCTAATAGTTGTAAAAAAAATACTAAATAGTCACGTTGTCTATTTAGTATTATGTATACAGAGCTAAATATGCCTTCACATATATCCCTCGCAGGGTACGCAGAGCGTAAACGGTGTTAATCAATCATTTACGTCACCTCACGTCTGCCAAACATTTGAGTCATTCAAAATTGTGTATAGCCTTCGTAGACAGAGAATACTATAGACTGCTGGAAATCTTTTATTTCACTCGCACAGAAAAAGATAGAAATATACAATTTGTGTGTAAAAGAAAGTGACAGAGCGTAACGTTTTTTGTCCCTTATTGCGTGTCACGTATTTCAAGGTCAGCACATTATGAGCTAAACAAAGTTTGACGTTTGACGCGCCTTCGCAAGAAATTTCCAACAAAATTTTGATAAGTATATTTTATTTGCCGTTTTGAGTTTTCTTACTATTTTGTACTCAAAGTGTAGAGGATTGACGTAGGCATTCCATCAATATGGTTAGTTGCAGTATTTTTATCTGTAAAAGTGACGGTGAGAAGAAAATTCCCGGATTGTCTTTTCATTCGTAAGTAGCTATTTATTATAGTTTATTTCAATTTTTTCATAAAAGATTCAACTAGTACGGATGTTAAACTGTTTGACTTTGCAAACTAATGTGATAGAAGATACAATAAAGTCGTGATTGTGAATGAAACTTAAAATCTTAATAACATAACCTCAAAAGTCTAGTGTTGCCAGTAAGTCAAGTAGATATAACCAAAATATTACCCTATTTTAGGGGTAAATTATATGGGTACTGCTAAAGTTTTTTTTTTTATAAATGTGAATAATTGTTATCATTACTATTATCCTAAATTGTTAATGTGAATTATAAAAAGAAAAAATACTTCTTTGTTGTATTGAGACTTAGATATTTTTTTCGGATCGGTAGTCTGTCATAATCATAATGATCCCTCATTAATGAGGTAGCTCATCCATAATTAAAGTTGAGGGACGTGGCCCTAAGTAAACAAATAAAACATGTATATAGTATTAATCAGTATTATTATCGTATGAAACTTCCCAGATTCCCCGCCCATCCAGAATTACGGAATAAATGGATAAAAGCAACAAAAAGAAATAACTGGGACCCAAAAAAAAGTTCAAGAATATGCAGCCATCACTTTCACAGAACAAGTTTTATGAAAGTAGGAAATAAAACATATTTTATTTGAACCCTGAAGAACCCTGAACCCTGAATTTTTTGCCCCATCCGGCATCATTTAGCTCTATCCAGCACCATTCTGCCTTATCCATTTCCATATACCCAAAGGTAGACTAGTAGATAAAGCCCAAGGCATTAAGTCCGCCCATGTACATTTTGCATAAAGTTAAAAAAAAAAAACTGCTCTATCTAGTTACATCCAGCTTACTCTCAGAACTGTCCAGCACACTCTCAGAACTATCCAGCACACACGCAGAACTATCTGCGCATACTCCCAGAACTATCCAGCACACTCCCATCCCAGGACTATCCAGCTCCATCCAGCACACTTCCAGAACTATCTAGCATACCCCGAGGACTATCTAGCATAATCACAGAACTATCCAGCACACTCTTAGAACTATCCAGCACACTCCCAGAACTATCCAGCACAATCTCAGAACTATCCAGCACACTCGCAGAACTATCTAGCATACTCCCAGAACTATCCAGCACACTCTCAGACTACCCAACACACTCTCAGAACTATCCAGTTCCATACCCACATTACTAAAACATTTCTAATTTGTCCATTTACCAATTTGTCTATTTACTGGAATCGTTAATTAATAATAAAATAAAGGACAGTAAAAGACAATGGTCACATACTAATCGGGGTAAAAATCTGTGTGTAGAGGGTAACCCCAACGATTCAAACCTCGCGATTTTCTGTCCCTTTCAGTGGCACGCTATACCGCGGCCTATTCCACGTAGTGGTATATTATAAGTCTATGATAGCCTTAGATGAAAGATTGGTCTTTGCTGTCACAGCAAACCAATCATTTATCTAAGTGTATAGCAAAAGCATGCAATAGTAACATGTTTTCATCCCATTGTGTTCTGCAAACTGCAACCTTTAAAACAATTTTACTCCAGAAAATTGGTATGCAAATGTTAGTGACCATGATTTCAGAAACTTGTTCACTTATAAAGCTTTGAAAATAGATATTAAGTTTCAGTGAGTAATGTAAGTCTCTTCCAAATACTTTCATTACAAAAAATAATAAATATTTCAAACAGCGTTACACTGCGCATCGATTTCTTTAAATTTCTGCCCTGTAAAGAGATTAGAAAACAGCTACGCCCCTTCGTGATGCGTCCATCCAAATCCAAAGGCCAACGCTTTGCTTTTGCTTGAGTAAACAAAAAGAAACTAGATAGAGAATGCTATAGAAAAACATGAAACCAATTCTCTCAATCAGCCACAAATTAGGTTGATATTTGGTTCGGTTCTAAACTTTTGCTAGATTATTGGTGCTAAGCACTTTAAATTCGTATATCTACATAAGAAAAAGGTTATGAAACTGAACGGAAACTTAAAAATCAAGTTTAATTTTTTGAATCGAAATCTGGTATGGTTACCATAAAGAAAATGGTTATTAAACTTATCTTCTCAGATAACTTAAACCTCCATTTTGGATTTTGGGTGCTTCTAGACTGCAGCAAGCGCTCTAGTTTTATAAGGTACGACACGATTATTAACATCGATTATCCTTAATATAAAACTATAGCTAGTTGCAAGACATATTATGAACATCTATAGATTCTTGTTCTCGTAAACAATGCCATAAATTATATCAGTTTTATTTTGCCATTGCCAGCTATCGCAGACGTAGATAGCTGACCCAGAGGTCGCAACGGACATTTTGTTTCATAAATATTTGCAAAACTGTATGTTACTCTTTTTCAACGATTCTTAATCTTATCTATTGGAAAATTTGGCAGCCACCTTCCAAAAATTAAACAATAATATTAATAATGTTTGCTTTATTTATTTTAACTGCTTACCTACCACGGTAAAGCTTAGATTTCTTAGTTTCTGTTTATGATTCGATCTGTATATATTCGAGCTGTGTATGTTTGTTGTGAAAAATTAGCATATTTTCCAAGAAAAATTGTTCACATTTTCCACCCGATCCCCCCCACCGCTTATGTGGTGGTACGCACAAAACCACTTGCTACGCAAGAACCAGCTTTAACATGTACGTACAAATATTCAATTTCTTACCAAATTATGTTAAGCAGCTACCTACTACCTTTTAAGAAACGATTATTTAATTTTCTTGTAACCAATTGTTTTATGATGTCCGGGAGTTTGTATCGTTTAAATTTTAAAATATAATTATCTGACCTCTATCAAATTTATTAATCTATTTACTCTCCCTCTCTCTCTCTATTGAATTTAATATTATTAGTTTATGTAAGTATTTCTTTTCTTTTCTCTCCTTTTGGAGGTATCTCCCACCCCACGGGCCTTAGCCAAGTGAGATGGGGTCTGTATTTAGAATAGACGAAATGACAGAAGTTGCAAGAAACTTGCGCGTGATTCGACAGGTGTTTAAAATGGTTATTTTTTGTAAAGTATTTATTATTATTATTTGACTTGTTAATTTGATTAAATTTAAGAAACAATGACAGACAATTGTATAAATATTTTTCTATATCGGTAATTAATTATTTAAGTATTGACATTGCAAATACTTTTATCATTACTAACTAACTTTAATGTTTTAATTTATTGACATATGATGCTTTAGTTACCATTCCTTTAAAATTTTATATTTGCATGCCCATTTTGGGTGCTGCACGTTTTTTCAGTATATTTAATGCATTAAATATACTGAAACCTTTTATATCGTGCTAGCAAGTGAATAAATTATATTGATTTGATTTTCTAACTGCTGTCATGGCTCAGTTGATACAGCAGTAGAACGGTATTCCACGGTCCCGGGGTAACGTCACAGATGCAGTCAACTTTTTTCATATTTCATATCTTTCGTTAATTGCAAGTTATCTTGGTATTCTTTTAGTTAATTATTCCACAATCTGTGCTGGTTTTCCTCAAAATCGATGTTTGGCCTTCTATTTAGGTCTTAATGGAAAAATTCATTCGTTTTGCAACAAATGTAACATTTCTTTTAGAAAAGTGTACACCCAAAGTCTCCCACTTGGTCGGCTTTTTTTAATGTAGTGCAAGGAGGTGAATTTTTAGATAGACGTTTCAAAACTAGTTGACAGATTTTAATATTACTTTCGGTAAAGAAACTGTAATAAAAAAAACCTTAATCGGTCCGAGACGAGCATTAAGAAGTTGAAAATTTGGTGAGACGCCAGTAGCTAGGTCGGTAGAGCAGTGGGACTCCACGGTACTTGGTTCAAGTCCTGGCCGTTATTATCAAGGCATTTTCAAGCAACCCCCTGCGACTACACGTTTTTAATATTTAGGAACCAAATAATTCAGAGTTGTGCTTTCTGCATAGATCCAACGCCTGGCAATATACATTTGTCCAATGCTATTTCTATCTTGTAGTTGTGTTTGCTCTATTATACTTGTTTAGAGTTAAGAAGGTACAAGAGCAAACACAAGCACGAGATTGGTGTATCATTGGATGTATCTTTATGGCGTTGGAATTATGTAGGTACAACGTAGAACACTGAATTAATAATTCCACCAATTTGGACTAAGCGCTTCCAGTCATCATTTATAATGCGCACTGCTAAAGAGTGGAACTCACTACCTGCGTCTGTGTTTCCAAATGCATACAACCCTAATCTCTTCAAAGTAAGAGTGAACAGGCTTCTTCTGGGTGAGCTCGCTCCATCTTAGACTCTGTCTCTGTCCTATGACCTAGACTAGAGTCAAGAGCAAACCCATCATTAATATAAAAAATTGATAGTAATGAAGATATGATGAGAGTAATAAAGATATTTGTATTTAGATTATTTTGTTTATTTTAGGTTAACAGGTTTATGCCGAGTATGGATTTTAAACGCAACTGCTCGTAGAAACTGCGAATAATGGATCGAAAGGCTATGGATTGGAAGTACCGTGTTGGGAAGCGTAGCGTGGGAAGGCTTACTACTAGATAGACCGACGGTCTGAAAAACTTTACCCAATTATTATTATTAATTTAGTATATCAAACCACTTTGTAAGTGGCTCTCTCTTAGGTGAACTATTCTATCTACCACATTAAAAATATTTTGTCCATAAATATAAAATAAAAATTACTTAACCTTAACACCACCCCGGATCACTCCCGGAGCAAAGGATCCCAATATGCTAGCGGCGTTACCTCGCTGAACAGCCAGGGCCAAACTTTGCGCTAGGAATGAACCGGAACGGGAGTCACCGCCTCTTTCCATAATTCGGCAGCCAGTTTCTTTGTTAAATAGGTATTAATGTGTAAATTATAGGTAAGGTAAGATGAGATAAGCTTCTCAGGGGGGGCAAAACGACTGAGAAGTTATCTCATTTTAAATGCTGTGAGAAGTAGCTATTTAATATGTTCTCAACATATTATTAATTTAGGATAATATATTTTTTCATTGTTATCGTTTTAAGTGTAAATTAGGACGTTACAACAATTAATTTAGCTTTTAAAACGAAATGGTTTTTCCCTATTTTTTTTGCTTATTATAAGATATGTTAGCCTCACCCCACTTTACCAAATTAGAGTTTTAGTGAAAACACTGTATTTTTAATTAGGTATAAATTTATTAATTGACTTTCATCGTAATCACATTAAATAAATCACGCGTATCACTTTAACCCTTAATCAATAATATGTCTTTGATATTATGTAGGTAAAATACACAAAGTAATTTTGTAACTCTTTGTAATCTCATGGCACCGTAACTTTACCTGTTCTGTTCTACAAACTACATAATATTAAGCAATAAAAAAATAAATAACTTTCTTGAGCAACTAACTTTTACTAAAACTAAACATAAACACAAACTTTTGTGTACATTTCAATCCCACTGCACAAGTAGGTACATTTTTTATGTACTATTACATAAAATACATAAAAATAAATTTACGTTAAATTCTTATAATTAGTCCTTTCTATTCAAAACACCAAAACTACAAACTTTTCATGTTCAATTATGACTACAATAATGCAGAACATTAAAATATCGAATTACCTACATAAATTAAGCTAAGTGTTTATAAAAATATGTACCGTAAATTTAACCAGTAAAATTGTTACCAGACTTAGGTCTGGTGGGGTAAAACAGCATCAGTAGTTAATGTTAAAATATTATTGTTTTGTTTAGATCAATTATATTAAAGTTAATGCCTTAATAGCCTTCCTACTTTTTTCGTGCTTTTATCCCACTTTACTTTATAATTTTATTGATAAGAAACAATTTTTAAAAGTTAAATATATATTTAGGCAAGATTTTTATAACGATGTTAGCTAAATCGTAACGGAACATCGATTTGGCCAAGTATCACAGTTTTGTTGACAAAAATTATTATTTAACAATTATACAATATCATCGTTTGGATATGAAAAAACATAAAATACGGTCTACTTCGTGTGAAAATGTAATAAACTGTATTGCGACTCGTGTGTAAAATTTCACAAATATAGTTGACATTATCACTGTCAACTTTTTATTACAAAACTGAACAACTTTCTATTGCGACTACAAGACTTGAGTATAATATGTATTTACAATAATAATGTTCTTTACATATGAAATCCTCTTTTAAAAAATCATCTTCTTTATTTCAGGGTTGCAACCTATACAAATTCAATCTTTCTACTAAAAGCTACCAAAACTAAAAAAGAGCAATAAACGTAACCATTCACACTATATCAGTCAGTTAAAATAACTTTATTTTCGTTGTTCTAGTTAATTACATAAAATTTATTTCCCCATATAGTTATGAGTAATTGTTACTCTAGATACATATTTCTATTTCGGTTTGCAAGTATGGAGGTTCTGTACCGGTATTCCGAGAAAAATATACTCACATAAGGTAAGGTGGTAAGGCAAGACTATCACAATACCGTCCTTATTTCATTACAATTCAACATGTGATAAGAAGCTACTTTAGAAAAACATTGTTATAGAAATATGTGGTTTTACCTCGGTGATGGTCTTGCCCTAATTAAGTTTTACCCAACCTCACTTTATAAAAATTCTAAAGCATACCCAAGTATCTTTTCTTTCTTAGAATATAACCATAGTATTATTAACTGATTACGTATGCAGTCTATACTTTTAAATAAGTTAATTAATCTGTATTTATTTGGTAATGTCACCGCTCTGGCTTAGAGCATGTCTATCGCACCGCAGACAGCTTCCACTTGAGGAGGAAGAAGGCGAGGGTCCGGAGTACCAGCACGGTCACCGTCAGCGCCAGCACGTCCCACCAGAACATGTCCGGGGACATCGCCACTTCCTCTAGGAACTGCCGAGGGTACCTGGAAATATGAAGTTTCGTTTGAATATTCAGCAGCTCTGCCAGAAATGAAACGACAGTTTTTGACAACCTGTGTAGCTTTACGGTAGTGCGCTTGCCGTGGGCGCCCTTGGTTTGATTCCCGGCCGGATGGTAAATACAAATATCTATTCTTGGGTCTGGGTGTTCTTTGTGTATGTTTAAGTGTATGTCTGGTGGCGGGAATCCTTATATGGCTATGTTTTTTTGTGTTTTTATACTTTCACTATATGTAACTGCAACATGGCAAACAAACTTACTTGTAGTGGCAATACAAGGCTTGGTTGCAGTCTAGAATAGGCCTCTCCATCCCGTAGATCGCCCCGATGAACCCTTCGAGGCCGTAGCGGAGGTAGGAGACGTATGACCCCCAGGCCAGGTACGGCGGGAGGTCTCGCAGGGTCACACCGAAGCCAGCGAACATCATCATTGGCACAGACAGGGTTGGCCCGAGAAAGGTGCCGTTCTATAAGGAAAAACAAATTACAATTACGGCGCCCTATAGGTTAAATTCCTTCTGAGAATTGTAAAGTGTATAGTAGAAATTTCGACAGAAGTTAAAATGAACTATGAAGCCGTTACACGAAGGAGAAGCAAAGTTGTAATAGAACAATATAGAATTTTAACCTCAAATTTTAGATTCTCGTGCTGATTTGACAACGTTGATCCACGCCAGTGAAGAGACCAAAAATATGGTGAAAAATGAGGCGATGAAGAAGTAAAAGGGTGATATAAAACAATTTAAAATCATAATACAAAGATACTCACGACGACGTTAAAAGCGGCGCCAATCATGAGACCGAAGCTCTGCGCGACCAGCACCGTGTAGAACGAGATGGCAAAGAACATCAGGAACCTCACAATATCTAGCGGTTGCGAAGACATCGTGTACACGATTACGCTGAAGATAAAGCACGATATAATCTGGAATTATAAACAAGACACGTATGAGTTTAGATTGTTATTGTACCTAAATAATGTCTGGGCTTTCTTGCTAATTCAAAGAACGTACGAAATTAACCAGGTGTATTAAGAGTTATACGGAAAATACTTACAGACACTGGCAAGTCCACTAATGTAATAGATATGTAGTATGAACCGAGGGAATACCATCTATTGAAATGTTCTTTTGATAGCACCGACATCTCTGAAGGAACTGAAAATCGAAATAATAATGTAGATATTATTGCATTTCCTAGGTTTAGACTTTGACCCCACGTGAGCCAAAAGAATGAAAAGTCCTTGTTTTTGTAAATAATATCTTTCTTTTCACATTATGTTGATACAGATGTGCAAGATTAATAATATACACTGTATAATTCATAAAATAATACGCCGCACATCTGGTTCCTGCAAAAATATTTGTCATATGTCCATAAAAACAAGTAGTACCTGAACTGGTAAAAATGGACTGTTGAAAATCCATTTGCGAGAAAATACCAGGAAAAACATCCAGGTTTTCGATCCTCACCTTTTCCAGCGACATATTGACCTACTACTGCGTAAAGTTAATTCCCGGAATTTCAAATTGTTGGTACATGAGATATGACAACATACACGGCGAAACTTTAGTATGAAAATTTCTGTACGCATTCTAAGAGAACGCACTCAAATGCTGTCCATATCAGTCGACAGATATTGAGTAACAAAAAGCGTATAACAAGCCAAAAGGAGGTGAAGATACTCTTGAAACTGAACACCTTTCTCCTTGGAACATAGGTCGAAGAATGAAAAGAAAAATTGGACTTTCCATAGTTAATTAACCAGCTGTTCGGCAATTTTATATGGGACGTCTAATTTATTTTATTTGTTGATTAAAAATTGTGCTTACAGGTGAGGATTGTCAGCATCATCGGAGACATCATGTGGTGCATCAGGATGGCGAATAGCAGATTGTAGTTCTCCAGCACCCTGGAGCCCTCGTTCCCCGCGTTGATGAACAGGCACCCCAGCATGATGCCCACCACCACGTTCACCATCAACCGGAGATGGGTCATCGTCTGTAAATGAAAGAGAAAATTACATGAGTAATGATTGATATGAACAAGCTTTTGTTACAAACTAGACTACAAGGCCTCGAGGGTATTGTTTATTGCAAAAGGCGATGGTCTGTCAACCTGTCACTATGATAATTTAAAATCTTCAATAAAATCTCTGCCTATCCAGACAAAGATAAAGGCGTTCTGGTTTTTTATATCTTGGTGTCACTTGCTTGCAACTGAATAACATTATTTACTGACCTGATCTCTCTTTGCCTTCAAAAACCCTCGTTTGATAAGAATGGATCTTTGGTTGGACTGTGGCGTCTCTTCGACACCCTTTTCGGCATCTTCCTCTTTCAAAAGGCTGAGTGGGTACAGTTTTCTTAAGGTCTCCATAGAGTGGATGCTGTTAGGGTCTTCGAACCAGTCAAGTGCTCTGCCGTTGTCTGCTTTGTTCGATAGAAGAGTCAGTTTGTCCTCACCGTATTCTCCACTGGCCAATTCAATTACTGAAAACGAAAATTAGTATGTAAGTTATTATGCTGAATCCGAAAATCAATTATGTTTTAGGATTCTTGTGTTAACCTGGTAACGGCGTCGTCCAGATGAGAAGGGCAAGAATGAAATAATATAATATTTGATTGAAACTTACTGTAATCGGCAGGGTTGTGATAGATGGGGCACGGTATCCCGGCTTGTTCCAGATAAGGCACCAGATTCCGTGTGGTACCCTGGTACAGACACTGTCCTGCTGCTAGGACGTACACGTGGTCGAAGAGTGCAAAGAGAGACGCTGAAGGCTGGTGCACCGTACACACGATGGTGCGGCCCTGGTGCGCCAGAGATCGACATAGTTGGACGACTTGCGAACACGATGAACTGTCTAGACCACTGAAAAGGGAAAACTTGGATTAAATACCTGTACCTACTTTTTTTTAAAAGGGATCCTTGTTTAAAGAATGTTTCTTTAATTGATCCTTGATTGAGGAATGTCAAAAATATTACAAAATAAGAGTTTCAGTTTTGGTAGCTTCTGCAGAGTCTCCTTCTTTGACAAAATAGTATTTTAAAAACATGTTTCTTTAACTTACGTGGTTGGTTCATCTAGGAACATGATAAGGGGGTTGTTAATTAACTCCAAGGCAATGGACAGTCTTTTCCTCTGACCACCGGAGAGCTGTTGCGCCCTGGTGTTCATATGCTCGTACAAGCCCAAGTTTGTAAGAATGTCTTCGATCTAAAAGTAGATAGGAATATATGAAAATAACATTACTCCAGATCACGCCTGACGCCAGCTGATGAGATTTCTTTGCTCCAGATTCAACACGATGCAAAAGACATACAGTGGGTATGACACGGCTGTGGCTGAATACTGGAATAATGACGATTAAGGTACGGACATGCCATCGACTTGATAGAAGATGTTATGTTAACTTTGTTTGTCGTTATTATTAGCCACTTTATATAAATATCATTAAAGCTGTTCTTGCTATTTTGGGCTAGCAATAGCGAAGCGTTCTACGGTTTTAACGTGTTTTCGGTTAAAATTTGCTAGTGATATTGGTGTGTGACTCCAAGATCTTCTTAAATGCATTGTCTTTGGATGATTGGACTGATTAAGAGCATTTCATAGGTATTATAATTCACGTACCACTTCACCCTTTTCGTATTTGTCTAGTTTGGTGGGCAGTTTGAGGTCAGCGGCGACGACCATGTTCTCTCCAACTGTGAGTAGGCCCTGGAGTCGGTCATCCTGCTGTATGTAGCACGACATGCGCTTGAAACGCTCTGTGAAAGATAAATAATGACTTTACAACTATTGGACTGCCGCATCTTCATCATCATCATTCAGAGAATTTTCTAAGAATATGAACAAGGTTATTACAAAAAATAAGGAAAAACTCAGTAGGTATGCAAAATAGGTAACAGGTTTTTTGCGTTAGTTACATTCAATGTTTATCAGGCGTGGCGTAAATGTCCATTTTTTACGGTTATTCACGCTCTGCCTACCCCGCATGGGATATCGGCGTGATTTATGTATGAATGCATGCATATACATTATCGCAAAGTTGATCCACGTGAGTAAATATAATAACATATTATCTTTTGACATGGCTTAGCAGTGGAATTTGCAATTTATTACTTACTTTTAAGATTATCTGGTGCTACAGGTGCAATAAATATTATTTTATATTAGGTATTAATGAGACTTCCTCATCGTTTTAGCAAGACGCACATCAATCCAAGGTTTGCCTAATTATTTTCTTGTGTATCATTTAATGTTACTTTATTACTATTAAGCTAGGTAATAATAATAATCAAAACGACGTCAACACATGTTTGTTTATTTAACTCTGTTGACATGAGTGAGGCCAAAGATCCATATAAGCATTTTATCGCAAAGATTATCTATCACATAAAAGTTCAAAAGTTAATTGGAAAATTTCCTCGTAATCACGATGTGCAAGAAAGAAAAATACATTAATAGTTAAGACGTCTAATTATTTAAACTAGTTTCAACTCAACACGATTTAAAGGTGAATAAAGACGTGATTAATAACCTTGAAATACGGGCCATGGATTATGTCTATCAGGCTAAACGGGCGCCAATTTTAATAAAAAATCCAAAGAGATGCAAAGTGCAAAAAGCTCCCAAATAGCAAGAGTTCACATTTTACGCACGCTACATTACGTTTATCACGCCTTTATCCCTTGCGGGGTAGGCAGAAATCCACATTAAACGGAATTTTACGCCGTCTGACAAACATTTGAGGGTCATTCGGAAAAGTGTGTATTGCCTTAGTGACAGATTGTCAGCCCATCGCCTAAATTGCAATACGCACCCTCGAGACCTTTAGTCGCCTCTTACGACAGCCATGAAAATGAAATGGGGTGATGCTATTCTAAGCCGGCATCATGCAAGAATATCAAGAATATTGCTTATGCAAAAATTACTTTAAAAGTAGTAAACATTTTAGTGGCTTTACTGGCCGAGACGACAACATGTAAAGGACATTACTGGATAGATGCTGACAAGATCACCATCAAAGATAGAGTCATTTGGAGAAGAAAATGATCAAACTAAAGACTGTTGTGTGATATTTTACTCACTCATATTCCTTCCCCTGCCATTGATAAACACCGCTCCTCCGACGCCTGAGATACGGTATCCTGACAACACGTCCAGCAATGTGGACTTGCCAGCCCCTGAAGGTCCCATGATTGCGATCAGCTGACGCGGCCGCAACCGCCCATTCACTCCATGGAGAATTTGTTTGTATCCTGTAATTAAAGGAGAAAAAAAATGTAGATACTTAACAAAACGCCTCTACCTTATTTTAGGTTTCACCCGTTGCCACTCATTTTCCCGTGGTAATAGTTGTTATCCTGCGGTAGAAAGGGGCCTATGTGATATTCCAGGTATACTCTACATGTGTTCCAACTTTCATCCAAATCGGTCAAGCTGTTTGAGCGTTAAGAGGTGACAAATATACATTCACACACACAAACTCTCAGATTTATAATATTAGTACAGATTCATACAAAAAATCATTTTACAACATGACAGTCGAAGCCTGCACTATAAAACTAACTTATTACATACAAATTAATAACTTAAACAAAAAACAAATTATAGATAGGTCTCTACATACATATCCTATCATTGCATATTGACTTTTAATATTGACTGTTATTGCATATTGACAAGTAAGTAAGTACTTGCCTATAATTTTCTAATTCCATGGTAAACTTAAAGTAAATTGTTCATTCATTTTCAGTTCAGGCATTTCGTCGTTAGTTCGTATTGTATTTATCGTAATTTTATTATGTGTTGTCTGTCGGTAGTATTTGTCAATGAAATTCATAGTTTGTTGATATTTTAACATGCTTTTATTTTATTTTACTTTTAATATATTTTCGAACTTGAAATTCCGAGTGTTTGAGTTTCCGAATATTCAACTACGATTTGAATGTATATTAAGATTATATTATCGATATGTACCTATTCTACCTAAGAGTATCGTAAAAAGCCAATGAGGGATTAATTCGTCCAGGGATTGGCAGCAGCATTCCCGCTTGCCGAGCGTACAAAACCCCCAACAGGGAGAGGCTTAGTCCAGCAGTGGACTATGTGGCTGTTGATGTATGTATGTACCTATAGCAAGCGTATTGCTACTAAGATAACGTCATTAAGTGCAAGATTTTATGTAGCAACCGAGTTATCGTTATTCTAATATCAATGCATTCATTCAACGTGTGATCTAACACATAGTGGGTCGTGCAAAAGCCAACTTGATATACTCGTACCTTCCGTAGCTGTTTATTACAACCTAACCATGACACGACGATAAGAAAGTCATCGTTAAGGTGGGGGATAGCGCGCGGGCATGATTTTTAAAGCAGTTTTATTTAGAAAATTAGTGCCAAAAAACTATTAATAAATAGTCAGTTATATAATTTGCTAAACTTTACTTGATAGAAATAAATACAAAGTCACCTCTATTTGAAACATTTTTTCTGTCTACAGTTTTTAAGTTAATACTTTTTTAGTTATTAATTACCGACGGCCGAAGTGGCGCAGTGGTATTGCGACTGCCTGCGACGCAAAGGTTCTGGGTTCGATTCTCAGTGGGACAGTCACAAAGTTGATATTTATCACTTTCTGGTTAGCACACTGCAGGGTGAACCAACTGATTGTCCGAAAAGAAATGGTTCTGTGCTTCGGAGGGCACTTTAAGCCGTCGGTCTCGGTTGCTGCGTATGATTACTTAGACGGCGGTTGTTACACAACCATATCAGAGTCCTACTAGTGGTAGTAGGTGGTAGTTGAAGAACCCTGGTTCAATCACAATAAAAAGATTGTGTTATATATAAAGAAAAAATAGTTAATCGAAACAATCTCTTGACTTCCTTAAGATTTATTCTGTGATTGAAATGGATACCTTTCAGTCCGTCCTGTGACATTTTAGACCTTTTTCCAATGGGAATGAGATATTTTTCAAAACTATATTTAAACTGATGTGTACGTTCGTTTTTACACGACTGACCTGCCGACAGCCAAAAAGGAGTGTAATGTTTATAAAGTTCATGTATGTATGTATATATGTGCGATTCTTTAACGGACTGAAACTCGTTAGCCACTGAACAGATTCAGATGGGATTTGTATCGGAAGAATCCTTACATTATCTCGAGTGTCGTAGGCTAGGCATTATATCAGAAAGCGGTCGTGTTTTTATTTTTTTTTATTAATTACTTGTGTATGTTTAAAAAGCAATTTATCTTATCCATACTAGCTTTTTGCGCGTAAATCTATTTGCGGCCCACTGTTTTAACCATGGAAATGAGGTGATCTCCCAAAACTATATTTTACAATGAAAATACCCTTAGATTGAGTAAAAATCAATAATGACTATTATGTAGGTACACGATAGTATTATTATAAATAGCAGGTTTATCACGTAAGCTCATTTACTACGACCCACTTGGTCCATTTGTTTCCGCACTGGCAATGATAACCCTGTTAGCGTCATAGATTAATAAACAAATAATTAAAATAAATTGAAATAATTAAAAATAATAATGACTTACTACAATGCGGTAATCATAATATTGCAGCGGTGCATGGCAATAGCTATAGGAAAGTGGGCCGTATATATATTAATATATTATTATATGGTCTGGAGGGAAAAATCAGTTTGAATTATGAAGCTGCACTAAATCATTGAAGTCCCATACTTATCTTTTTAATTTAAATTAATATAGTACTAATATAAATATTTGTCAGACGTGGTGAAAATGGTCGTTTTTTGCGACTGTTTACGCTCTGCCTACCCCGCAAGGGAAATTAGGCGTGATATGTGTATGTGTATGTATGTATAGTACTAGTTTCTTCTTCTTCTTCGTCGTCGTATTCGACTAAGGGACGTGACTTTACTGGTTTCACCAGCTTCCTCCAAACTACTACAACTTCTCTACCACTTCTAGTAGTAGTAGTTCACCTTAGTATAATATAAATATAATGTTATTTTTCATGTTTATAGTGATGCAAATTATACGTACAAACTTAGTGTTGTTAATTAGCTAATGAAAAAAAACAAATTTTCATTATACTCTATATCGCTATGTAATATTTTTTTTTGAGTTTGCACAACTTCTTCTCATCCAAATAAATCAATTTTAAATCTTTATAATACTTAGCGTGTGTGTTGTAAAAGTCCAAGCTACAGTAGATCCTAAAGTACCCAGCAGACTATTATTATGGAGCAGAACGCTTCACTAATTATGTACCTAGGCATGACGCGTCAAACGCTGCTGTGTGCAACATGACACATTTAAGGTTTTTTGGACTTAGAACCTAGAACTGTGTCTTATCGGGCAGAAAGCTAGTTTACCTCTAGGTCCTAATCCTAAACAAATAATCTTCAAAGTAATTCAATGCATGCTACGTATAACGTATGTAACTAAGTACACGCTATACCTATACGATGTCATAACTTTATTTATAATGTTTCGCTGCATATCTAAGATAATTAATTTTGGGTAAAGAAAACAAAAAATGTTGAGAACTTGCGAAAATACACCGCACAGGCAGAATTTGAGTTAGTCGCTGGGCAATTGTTTTAACACTAACCCGATAGCCATGCCACCCGTTATTAAGATATATTTGCATAATTTCATCAACGGTAGGTGCTGCTACCGAAAGTAGCAGGTTAAATTCTTCCCTGTGGTACAATTTTGCAAAGTGTCATAAATGTTGTACCGATCACAATCAATAAAAGGCTCTAGTCAAAGATATTTTTTACGAATATATTAAGGCGAAACAAATTGTTGCACAAATAAATCAATCAATCAATAAAATTCTATCTATAATAATAATAATGCCGTGTGACGCTGGCTTAGAATAGCATCACCCCATTACTTTCCGGTGGGAGTCGTAAGAGGCGACTTAGGGACTCAAGGGTGTGTATTGTAATTTCAGGCGATGGGCTGACAACTTGTCACTATAGCGATACACAATTTTCCGAATGACCCTCAAACATTTGTCAGACGTGGTGTAAATGGCCGATTTTTGCGGCTGTTTACGCTCTGCCTACCCCGCAAGGGATTATAGGCGTGATATGTGTATGTGTGTTCTTATCTATAAATTCATTTGGTGTATTACTATACTATGTAGACACATTAAGCACCATAACGAATTACTTATCAGCTAATGCTTTCATTTTAATTGTAGTACTTACCTATTTTGTTGAAATATGTGGTAATCGAAATAAAATAACTAAATACTCGTCGTTATCTGATAAGCTATTAAGCTATAGTAGGTGTAAAAATTGCATTGTTTACATGTTCAATTGGTTAATTAGGTAGATATCTACAATCTGCAATCTGGAGTCCTTGGTCCGTCCTACAACCAAGTGCATACACCTTGGCACCTTAGGTCATACAGGCGTGCAAAAGACTGGCAATCATTTTTAATCACGTACCTACATTGACATAGACAGGTAGGTCAAGGACAACCGGTGATATAATTTCCAGAATATGTAAATATTGCGTTTATTACAAATTGGAATTACGATGTTTTTAAATAAATATTGAGTTAATTGCTTGTACCTTTTTCTGAAAATTATTGATAAGTAATATGTTGTTATTGTGTTTCTTATTTTATATGTAAATTGTTCATTACGAAGATAAGAAGTAAGCACGTACCTTCCCGTCGTAAAAGAACAATTAATACCACCAGCAGGTTTTTCATGATGACTATAGTTATAAATGTAATTATTCTGCTTGTGTATAATTTCATAAACAATCAAAAGAAGCGAGCAAGGGAAGGGACGCATCGCGGTAACCCATATGGAAGAGGCGTCGCCACTAGTGATGGCGAAAGTCGCAGGTTCAAATCCAAATTTTGCAAGTTTTCAAAAATTGTATACCTCACACGGGAAGTATTTTATAAAATTGGTATCCAATCAATAAATGAACAACAGGTGATGCAACAAAATGCAATAAATAAATATTATCAAAAAATTAACGGTAAAATGCTTTAATTATCATATGTAAGTACTATCGTGTCCCTGATTGTGATTAAAAGACGTGTGTTTGGTGTAAAGGATACCTACTTAAAGTAGGTAGCTATTGATACCTAATATATTTATCTGGGATAGCAACAATTGACGATTGATAACGCCTCGGTCAACAGTCTCAATGTGGCTAACTACGCATAATATAAATTGTAAGGAATTACTACATTGACTTATTTTTTAGTACTTATTAAAACTTTGTAGATAGACTGTGCTCATCATTATAAACAACTTTGATCAGGCACCTAGCGACATCATCACTGATAAAATCATAACTCGATGAAAACGTAATTTACCAAAAATCCGCTTCTGAGTTGATGATTTGATTTTTTCTGTGATATACTCGTTTATGTATGTGTACTTTTATATTTTTCTTTAATTTGAAGAGGGCAGCACCTAGCCTAGGGAGACCTCTTAGGTCAGTACTCGAACTGTGCACGACTCAAAAATTACCCTTTATTATCACAACTGTCAATATGGTGAATTGTATACCTACTAATGCATATATACGTAAGTGTAACACGTTTACTGATAAACGGACAATGTTATCCTTTATGTTCTGTTTTGAATGTGTGAGAAAAATAACTTATTGTAGCTCTACAACAAATTACTTAACGATAAGAACAAACAGTCAAAGAGTAAATTTTTCGTTTACTACGGAAGTTCATGCCTATAAATACACATAATACATAAATCCTCAAATTCATTTTTGAATTAATTTAACGTAAAATATAAGTGTATTTATAACTTAACCTTCAGAAATTAATAAGCTACCTATGAGTTACTAAAGACTATGTGTAATAAAATCAAGCAGATTATTATACCTATTACCATTATACGATAAAATATGAATGCTTGAAATTATAGTTACGTTGCAAATGGCTGGTAACGTATACTTGCTACCATGAACGAGAAGTGAAATCAATCAATGGCCTAATAAATTTTAGAAACAGGAGGCGCATAAAATGTAAAAAAAAATCTAAAGTGGTTGTGGGACATAATCATGAAGGTAATTTTACCCACGTTTTTGATCAACTAAGTAACAGATTTAATTAGTAAGGCCATTATTTTCACTTTAGTGCACTCCGCGCGCCGTCTCACTATTGGTAGCGTCTTTGTATTATTGGACTGGTCCGATAAAGCATAGTGGATAGTACCCCTGTATGCTACGCTGAGGGTCTTGGGATCGATCCTCGCAAGACACATATATTTTTTAAGTCAATTTATAGTTATTGTGTTCGGTCTGGGTATTTTGTATGTAAATTAAGTATAAGTAAATAAAAGTTATGTATGTATTATTACAGCTATCTTTTTCTGATAGTATAACCTTTTGTTAATGTGGGGCTAGTTGGCGCTATTTGGATCCTAAAGGATATTAATTATTTGTTTTATTATTCTAGAAGCCAAAATGATTTACAGACTAAGAAATACCTTTTCTTTTAAAACTTATCTATTCAGTCAAACTGAAATGCGGACGAAGTGTTTGTAATCAATTAACATAACATGACCTACTTACTTCATTAGGCGATATAATTGTTGCGAAATGGCAGTTGTGACATGCATAGATAGATAGACAAAAGACACACACACATCAATTTCCCAACAATTTACTATCCTAATTCTTTGAGCCAGCAATAAATTGTTGATAAGGTACCTGTCTATATTAATACGAGTAATGTCACAGTAAGTACTTACTGTCAATTTATTTCTGAATTTACAAAGGCCTAATCCCTCCTACTTCATAAAATGTTTCTTTCTAATAAGAAGGCAATAAAACTGTTTTGACGTATAGTCATGCAGCACCTCAAATTCTTAATTTAGGTATCAATGAACTGGTTTTCCATACATTTATAACCTAGCAGCCCGCACCCGCTGCTAACAGTTTTTCACCTGAAAGACCTTCTCACAGCATGTGTTATAAATATAAATATACCTTCTGAATATAAAATAAATATACGATCTAAGCATATTATAACGGAATTCCTTCGACTGGGACATCAGGTTACGGGAAGTAACTTTATTTTATATTATATTGTAGTGATAACCATTAGGTATGCCAACCAATAGTAACTTGAGCGTTTGAATTTACACTGTAACCCACCTAATTTTGATATGTACTGTCATTGACCGTTTTAAAAGAGCAACATAATAGTAGTTTATGCAACTGTCATATAATGGGGGTCATTAGAATGCGAGTGTCTGTTTATCACACGAGGCGTAGCCAAGTGTGATAATAGATTGACACGAGCATTCTAATGCCTAATTATATGCAGTTGCATACACTATTTTATCTACACTCTAAAAATTTACTCAGTTGAACACTTTTCCAAACGTCCGCACCGGCGATTGCAAGGTCGATACATGGTCAAATACAATACGAGAACGTAAGATGGCTTGATATGAATTTTCGGAGATTCTTTACTAACAGTTCTTTAGATGTTGAGTCTCAACAACAATTAACTAAACAACCGAACAACAACTGAACAACACTGAACAACATCGGAATAACAATTGAACAACATCTAAACAACTGCTCAACATCTGAACAACATCGGTACAACAACTAAACAACATCTGAACAACAACTGAACAACATCTCAACAACAACAGAACAAAAACCTATTAAAACAACTGAACAACATCCGAAAAATTACCGTACAACAACAACTGTCAGGTGCGGCGGAAGATAGCGATTTGGCAAAAAAAACTTAGTTTCATTTTTCAACTTTATCGTAGTAAGAGTTTTTTCATTAAGTCATTACGCTTCTGTAATTTATAGTAAACCCTAGTTTTTATAGGCAGAATGCATAAAGTAGACCTACTTAAGCAACTGTTTTCGTATTTATAATTCGAACATTATGAGACGAGTGTAGATAAAACAAAAAATAACCTAAATGTTCAAACAATTCAAATCCTTTAAAGATTTGGATAGATCTTTTAAACTAGTTTTCCTACTCTCGGTTTACAGACATCTTGCAGAAAATAAATTGAAAAGAAAAGCTATAGAATCATTTTTTTTTGTATTCACGTTACCTTGCTATGTGGTTATTAAATTAAGTAAGGATATTCCTTGAATGATGTGCCTACAAATAAAGTCTTCCGTGAACATAAAGTACATTATTAATCTCCTTTGTTGGCCAGCTGTGCAAGTGTCCATGCTATTGTCCAATGTCCAAACACGGATGAATCATGCTCATGTTGCACACTTGGGAAACAAAATATAACACGGCTTGTGTCGTGTCATTGTACGGAATGCAAATATTTGCCATAAAACTGTTCCTAGATTGCTTCTTTTTTCAACGAAAGATTAAATTTTCTTATTTCTTAATCGCTGATCGACATGGTGAACCCTACAAATCAGCTCGTATAGTTATATTAGCGAGGGTCACGAGATGATAGAAAAATTAAAAAACCCTTTTTTTAAATAATATAACATAAATAAATGATTGAATTGAAAGAAAAAATTACCTTCCTAAACTTACCTTACTGCTACTACCGAAAAAAAGATGAAATCTCAACTTAATGATTTCCAAAATGCCTACATCATTACACAGCCATTAGACAGCCCTCCTTATACTGATTGGGTGCATGCAGACCATTAAATTGAACAACTTGTCCCTATAAACATATTTTTATTATTATTCGCCATTTATTACACACAAGAAACATTACAACAGACAAAATATACAAAGAATGACGACACAACAGGACAACTTATTTCCACTAAGAAATTTCTTCCAGCTGACCTACAGAATACATGTCAGGAAACGACAAAAATACGTATAACTCTACCAGTAGTAACTAAAATAATAAACAAATAACACTGAAAAAGTTCAGTCTTGATGCCTTTTTATGTTCTTTATTGGATGAGCATAGGTACGCAACTAGTGTTTGTGACTGTAATTTGCAAAACTTTATATTCCCTGCACACTAGCGGTCAGTGTGATTTGAATATATACGAAAGAGATTTATATTGATGAAGTGACGATGTATCTTCTTGTTGATCCTTTGTGTGATCTGATTGCGTGTTTTGATAAAAAAAATATGTTATGATACGGTTGCACGAAACGTGACAAGAATATCTTTGTTGGGAACTTGAGATGGGTCGTCCATCATATTTGAATTTGTGATTATTTTGTTTTGGTCCTCGATAAAAATGATGTACCTACATCATAAAGCTTTGCTTACCAAATTTGCGAAATCATTAATAAAAACGAGTTTTGTACGTCATTGAATTCCTGCAAGATATTACTTCGTGAATTAGGTAAAAAACATTAAATAAGGAATTATAATTTTCTTTGCACTGCAACATGCACTACCTATATAGCACTACCTACGTTGTCTTGCGATTATTTGCTTTGATTTTTTAAATTTGTTGCCTGTCGATGAAATAACGAAACCGGTTGATTCAAAAGCATTTTATTTATTTAAAGAACTAGTGTTTTATTAACTAGAATACCATGGAGTTCCATCAAGAAATCACAACCAGAATTATAATGGATTCATTATTAATTATTTACTGAAATGTATTCATATGGATCTCTTGTCAGAGGACGCATGAGTCCAACACTCGATACACTCATCTTCCCTTGTTCCCTGAAAGCTGATAGCAGTTTCGCGGATGCCCTCGGCCACCGTGTGACCCAGTTGTGGTATCAGCTGTTGTGACGTCAGCCGCGGTCAACGAACGCGAGATAAGTTCGGTAGCTGCGCGAGCGCAGGCGACGACGCCGAAACCGCGCACGTGCGTGCCGACAGTGTAACGATCGACTCTTTGTTTCCACGCGCTATTCTATTTGAAAGACAGTTAATTCACATTTTTTTTCAGCTAGATAAAATCTAATGTAGCCCCATACGTATGAAATGCGGATTTTAAAATTTATTTTTGAAAACCAACAGCTGTTGACACAATATACATAAAAACAGGAAACTATACAAGAAGTACTTGCAATATACTAATACCATACTATGCCATTACTTGGATTTCTTCAGACGCGAATCAGCCCACGAAAACGATGGAGCAACAGACTTGATACCCACGCCAAAAACTAGATGGAGGTGGCTCAAGATAGGGAATACTGCAGTGGGACACGTGAAGTTAAGTTGAAAGTAAGTAAAAAGTATTATTGATGATTATACATACATAGTATAGAAAGTAAAAACAAACTTAGTAAATATAGTGGCGTCTTATTAAGTCCCTGATTTAGATAATATAGGTAGGTACGTATTTAAATCGTAAATAATTTAGTAAAAACGTAGGTAGCTATAATTTGGAAAAAATCCAAGCAGACAGAATATTCTCTTCTTAAATAAATTGTCTCCAAACAATAAAAAACTATCGACATTATTTTTTACTTTAGCTCGACACATTCATTAGCATTAACGCGAGACATAGGTAGCTACTTGGACTTTGCTCTGTAACTTTGTTATTTCTATGATTCAATGTTATTAGAGGACGATCAAAGATCATATAGAAGCATTGATGATTACCTAACCAGCTAATCACAACATAAGGTCCACCGTCCTATAATTATTTTATAAAACCTAAGTGCGTAATATCTATTATAGCAATCATATCTAACCACCATAACTTAACTAAAGAACAAGAAATTAATTAATCGTAAAGTAGACAACTACAACTGAACAATCAACCAACTAATATTATCTACATTTAATATGTAATTATAATTGGCATATTATACTGTTACAATTGGTTAACTATTGAGTTAAAGACGAATGTAAGCTTCAAAAATAAATAGCTAAGCCACTATAAACTGAACAGCCAAAAAATATCTGAAAAAAGAAGTCAATAGCTAAGTTCATCTCAAAATCGTACTGGGTTCGTTCGACGAACGAATTTTCATAGAGCCCTTGAACTAACTGTAAGGATGAAAAATGAAATATGCCCTATTTTTATATAAAAACATTATAGACGTCTCCTCAAAGCCCAACACTGGGGCACTTTAGGACATTCTACTTATCTAATCACGGATCAGTTGTTCCGTGATCATAGCCCATGCAACTGGGTCGAAATATCGAACAATTCAACAAAAATAAGTATCGGGGTAAGAACCCCGTTTTAGTATTTTGAGTCATTATGTGTGACCGTGAAAGTTTAAAACAGTTTATTCTACTTATCTGTCCGACTCCATTTATATAGTTTTTTTTTTGCATTGGAAAACGACAAAAAAATCGGCCAAGTGTGAGTCGGACTCGCGCACGAAAAGTTAAGTAACATCCTACTTAATATTATAAATGCGAAAGTTTCGTTTGTTTGTTACTTCTTCACGCAAACAATACTGAACCGATTGTAATGAAATTTGGCACACATATAGGAGATAACATGGATTTACACATATTATGATAGTTTTTCTCGCGGGCAACGCCGCAGGTAACGGCTAGTTACGTACACTTGAATTTGAATTAAATATCACTTGTCGGGTTTTAATGAAAAACACGTGCATATTAGTTGTAAACACATCGCATATTCGCATCTCATTTACACATTAGATGAGAGACGTGCCGCAGTAGATACAGTATCTATAACTTTAAAATCACCATTTAATGAAGAAATATAGCATAGAACGATGATTATTTGTAAGGCCTGTGGCTTAGATTTTTATAACTTAAACTAACATTAACATTTCGTGATCAACACTATATTATTTGCATTTATAGTTAACATCAAAAAAGTTTAAATACGTATAAATTTTTATTATTAAATTTTTATACTTGTGATCTAGGTAGGAAGGCTATTTGATTTTTGCCTGGTATTAAAATAAAGGCAGAGTGAAAACGAAGTTTTTTTTTAAGTCTTTGAGTAGGATACTTTGCATACAGTAAAATATACATAATATGTATTTGACACAATAAACCTAAAATGTCATATAACGACTATGAATATTAACTTTAAAAAATAGGTCGTAGAAATTGCTACGAACTTGCTACGGCGTAGCACTTTCGAACACTTTGCCCCCTTAGTGAGATTTTCGTGCACACATTCTTTGATTTGTTTTAGATAGGCATTGATTGACGCAATTGACAGAAAATCAGGTTTACTTAAAAGGTAGGCTAAATAAAGTATCACACTAAAGTATCTAACTACAGCCTTATAGAGATCCAGTAAATTTGACTCTATTATTTTGTAACTATGATCTGTTTTTCGCACTTGTTTGTAATAGTTTATTTATGTTGTTTATACTATTGACACTTGGTCCCCTATCGCGAATGACGCACGCACATAAAGTTCCTGTCAGATAACACCAAGAGCTAAGCTCGGTCACACTCGGTCAGAGGTGGTCCTAGGTTATCGGATAAGGTGTGTGCGGAATGCCACTCTTTGCATTTGCGATAAAGTTCCTTTTTGTAAAGCAATACTTGTATTTATTGCGGTAATGAGTTTGCTAAATGAGGCACCTCGTCTTAGCAGCACATAGCAAGGGATCAACTTAGATTGTTTCTCCGTACAGTTATTGAGAATACACAGTATAATTAGATACGCTATATGGGTATTCGAGGTCCTAGTGATAGAATATTGTAGATAGGTGCCATGTGGTAGCCGTAAAGGGTCTTTAGATAACCGCACAATTTCAATTTTGAAGTAAACCAGTTTAATAAATAAATTAGTAATTGATCTTTTAAGTTAATAAATTACGCCTCGTTTTACTGCACCCAATTTTTGGTAGGATAGCATCTTATCTGATGATAATTCAATTGATTTACGATTAGGTAATATAATGGATACTAACAAACGATATAAAAACTAGAACGTTGGATTCGTTGCGCGCCTGCCCTTGGACTTGTTTTAAAACTAGTTCTCCTTTTAGTATTTTCCTAATCGCTTAGTTGTTGTCAAGCTGGCGTTTTTTTGCCCGACTACCACAAAGGAGTGCGTTTTTCGAGAGTATGTT
This sequence comes from Tuta absoluta, assembly GCA_027580185.1. Classification (NCBI taxonomy): domain Eukaryota; kingdom Metazoa; phylum Arthropoda; class Insecta; order Lepidoptera; family Gelechiidae; genus Tuta; species Tuta absoluta. The sequence goes on from JAQAHW010000008.1 coordinate 6,914,441, forward strand.
AGTAAGTACGAATGTGCAGCTAGAGGGTTGTTGACATATGAAGTGGCGTTGAATTCGTCTCAGCACCGCGAGTGACAGTGGCTATATAAACAATCATAAATTCAAAATGGTACATTTTGAACGAAAAATATAACAATGATAATTTTAGTCGCGATCATCTCTTATCATTTTCTAACATATTGACGGAGAGTGACAGCGCTATTTCAAGTAAAGAGAAATTATTAAATTGCCACCATTGACTTGCATAAGCATACGAGACGCTTGTTGTATATTTTTTTAAATATTACAGAACTATAATTAATACAAACTCTACAGGGTGTAAGAGGTATGCGTTCTTTTTAGGGATAAACCAAACCGTAACACTGAACAAAGTTTCCCAAGGAACATAGGTCGAAATCTAAAAAATAGGTCTCTCATACATAAAGTATTAAAAAATACTAATCTCTTGTTAGTATGGAGTAGTTAGATGACTGTGGATGTGCAAAGTTCGCATCCGTGCGCGAGCACATTACACGATATGATACGACACACACTGTCATACCGACAACCGAACTTTGCCCCATACAAATTAACTCATAAATTTTGGTACACGTTTATGTTTAAGATTTCAAATTATTTCTCTGATGTTAGAAAGAAAATGTAAATCTCGCCTCTATTATTAATTACTCACATTATAGTTATCTGAATTTCAGATGTGACATGAAAACCTTATAAGTATTTAACCAAATATTATCTTTTTCATTTTTCTAATATTTTCTTTTTTTACTGTACGTAATAAAAACATCTAACCCTCTCTCTCTCTTTCTTAAACACACTAATGGTCTATGAATGACCGGTAAACCCAAAACCCTTACTGAAGCACGTAGTTTTTGGTGTCAGTATGTCTCGCGTCCTTGTTTGAGTATCTTGTAGGAAATGCTGAACTGTGTCAGTTCATTAAGTAATTAGATACCTACACATGTACAAGAATTACTCGCAAGAAACTCGAAGTCAGTCAGTCAGTGATCTTTAAGAAACAAGGAAAAGAAACAATGCATTGCCGTGAATATTTTATCTTATAACTGTGTACCTACCTACCAGCTATAGTTCATTATCCCGACGAATACTTATGATAAAAATAATTTATTTTATAATAGTCATTTTTCCATATATTGAAGTCGGTAACAACTAAGAAAAGTTTACCCTTCAAGGAAGATACTGTCTCATAGGACAAAATCATTAAACTCTTTACAGTCGCCAGCCTTATAGTTTGATGAGCAAAAACTTACTAATGTTTTACAATGCAAAAAAAAATAGATAAAACAGCACATTATCTTTAATGTCATGACACGTAATGTCTAATGTTAAGGTGTAATGGTCGTGAACATCGCAATATAGGTTCTTGCATAATTAAGGCCCAGGTGGATATAGTATACATCAGCCTGTTGCGGTCCACTGCTGGACGTAGGCCTCCCCCAGGGTACGCCATAGGGCACGATCTCTCCTTTTCGCCATCCAGTCTCTACCAGCCGCCTTTTTTATGTCATCAGTCTATCTGGCCGGAGGTCGTCCAACACTACGTTTGCCGAGGCGTGGCCTCCACTCGAGAACCCATTTACTCCACCATCCGTCGGTTCAACGACAGATGTGCCCAGCCCACTACCATTTCAGTTTGCTACACTCCCAGACTATTTCCGGTACTATAATCTTTACGCGGATAGTCTAATTCCGGATTTTATCCATTATACAGATACCGATCATAGACCTTTCCACAGCTCTCTGAGTGACTTGTAATAGGTGAATATTATTGTCGTTGATATTTTTTTACATCATAAGGTTTAAAGTGCAGGTTTTCTGAACTGATGTCTAGCGGTGTAGGTAAGGGAGACTGACAAGTAGACAAAATGTCTGTCTCGGGTAGGTTTTGGGCATAACCTCAACCTACTCATTTTAGAGATCAACCAACACTGTATTGAGAGCCAGATGGGTAATCCTCCTGTGGGATGACAGGAACTGAGATTGAGTGACATGACATGAAAGCGCACAGCCAAATTATAAAAACGGGGCTTCAATGGAACTTACGATTACCGCGAGCAGATACTGGGCTGTGAGAAGTACGCGTTACTTCTTCTTCTTTTCGTGTGGGACACCAAGTCGAAGAACCACCCGATGAACCCTGTTGTCAGAGTTTTTCAACCGCCTTTTAATACTAGTAGGCCTCTGACGTGGTTTTGTAACGATCGCCTTCAAAGTAATCAAACAATCAAATAATAAACGGGACCGACGGCTTAACCTGCCTTCCGAAGAACGTAATCTTCTTGCTTACGGGCAATCAGGTAGATGGTTCGCCCTGCAACTTTCTAACCAGACTAGAAACAATATCAACTTCGTGTGTGTTATAACGGGAACCGAACCCGGAACCTTTGCGCCGCAGACAGTTGCACCAGGGGGGTCTCACTCCACGGTTTAGGTATGTTCCGCCGGCGGGTCCCCTACGGGGACTAATCTCCGCGGGTTGTCACTTGTCGTCGCCAGACCGCCAGTGTGCCGCTAGCCGCCGCACTGTTCGCACGCACGTGCTGCTCGCGCGCACACTTACTTGATTTTTTTCTGTGTTTTAGTACGTTTATTCGTTAAAAAATCGATCGAGTCGTCGACTCGGTGTCCCACTCGATACAAAGAACAGTTAGACACAAGAATAATTAATTGTTTTTCTATATAAACAGTAGTCATTAATAATTTCGTTTAGGTTTATAAATATTTACAAATCTTACAATTCCTTTCGTAGATTAAGTGAACAAATAAGATATTATAGCAAAATCAATAACAAAAAATCTTCGTGCACGAATAACATGATGACAAGTTACAACCCTTGGAGTTCGCCGGCGGCTCAGTCATAAAACTGCGATGCGCAAGGGAGATTGAGCGTTCGCGCGCGTTCATAAGTTTCAATTTTGTTTGTGAGTGGTTGGGTACACCGAGCGTAGGTATTAATTTATACCTAAACATGTAATTTCTTAGGGAGTGATTTTTCTGTACGTTAGTACTATTATATATTCTGTGGTTGCACTACCACTGCCGCACATCCGTCATACGCGTTATTAAAAGGTATGAAATGAACAAGAAATTCAATAAAAATAATGCTAGTACTACTCCTATGGTTTTATGTCAAACTGGTTGTAAGCCGAGCCGAAGCCACCGGTCGGCCTCGCCTTGACATCCACCGCAGCGACGCCGCGCCGGCGCGCGCGCTGGTGGTTTCATTAACAAGGCCGCGCGTACATTACCGGTTATACGCCAGCTGCAGTGTTATCAACCGTGACTTTGTCTTCAATGAATGTCGATCAAAGTACACGAATGCAAAAGTGTGGTAATAAGTTTTTGCAGCTGTTAATAAGGTATCTCAATTAGTAGCAAACATTAGTAATGTTAGCGAAGTTTTAGACTTGGTAGGGTATTTGGTGTGTTTTATGCCAAGGATTAAAGTCATGATCGCAGTAGGTGGATATTTATGCGAGTATTGGGCTGCAAAAGTTACTCCAGATTTGCATGTAGGACTAAACACCATTTACTTTTTGATAGGCCATTTACACTTAGTACAATTTAGAAGCCAGAATAGTGCTTTTGATTCTAGCAGAACATTTACTTAGATATAGTGCCGTTGTAGTAGTAGTAAGCCATTCCTGCTATTTGCTTAATTAAGGACGAAAAAAGTAAGTGCTGCAAATTTATCGCCTACGATTTTGATTGCTTATTTAATAAAGTAGTGTTTATACATGGTTATAATACACTGTTGTATGTTACTATACGACTGCATGATTTTGAAATATTTTTTCATGGTTAAGGTTTACTTAAACTGTTTCTTTGAGCGACTAAACTTAATAATTCGTTCCGTTCCTACTTAAAAGATACGATAACATTAATAACCTTATATTTTATTATCTATAACAACCGCCAAGGTGTTTTTAGTTCGCATTCACACCTCGGGTCTTGCACCTACTTCAATGTCGATGACTAGGTAATGGTCAAAATACGAATAAACTTTACCATACATCCTTTGGTAATGCCAAATACTTACTTAGATATTAACTGTCACTTTTTTATTCATTCGGCTTTTCTACCAATGCACTTGGCACTTTGCTAGAACGTTTACATTCCACAGTAAAATAATACATAAATAAAATACCTAATAATAGTACCTAATAATTAGGTCACAAATCTAATTTTATGTACTATTTTTATTTGCCGTGTGATGCCGGCTTAGAATAGCATCACCCTATTTCTTACCCATGGGTGTCGTAAGAGGCGACTAAGGGACTCGAAGGTTAGATGTGTTTTGCAGTTTTAGGCGATGGGCTGACAACCTGCCACTAAAGTGATAAAGAGTTATCTGATTGACCTTCAAACTTTTGTCAGACGTGGTGTTAGTATCAGTTTTACGGCCGTTAACGCTCTGCCTACCCCGTAAGGGGTATAGGCGTGATTTATGTATGTATGTATTTTTATTTATTTTAAAACGCTTTACTGAATAAACACCTAATTACTTTGATATCAAACATACAACACTTGTGTATCGATAAAGTGGGTATGGGTAGGTACTTTGCGGTTAATTTAAGATAACTATGATCATTATTTTAATTTTTCTTGGAAATCCAAGTTCAGAGAGATGTAATAATCCACATAACAATTAAGTAAACTGTTAATTGGATGACGTACTCACGATTTATATAACAAAAACCTATCTATCCTATAGTTACTATAGACAATCTTAAATTATCTCATAGTGTGACTGAGAGGTTCAAGTATTTGTCGAAATTTAATTTATTTCATACGCGTAGGTCTTTACGAGTACTTCAAATGAGTGAAATGCTTATATTTATAATAATTTTAATCAAACTAGAGTACCGCCGTTCCAATAAGTTGTATTTGACAGGTGTCATCTCCATACTAAAAGAGATATCAGCAAAGGAAAGTGGACCCTCTGCCATAGTATTATCACGAATGTGACAGTTGTCAAAAACGTTTTATTGGAACGGCGGTACTTTAGTTTGATTAAAAATTATCATAAATATAAGCATTTCACTTATTTTGAAGTTCTCTTAAAGAGCTATGCGTATTAAATAAATTAAATTTTTAAAAATACGTTTTGTACTTCTCAGTAACATTATGAGATAATTAAATTAATAAAATTGTCTAAAGTAACTATAGGATAGATAGTTATAGTACCTTATAGCTCCTACCTACCTATGCTACGTTGCTGTAATGTGGCCAATAAATAATGCTGTAATCGTATGTTCATAATTTATGATTTTACAATCATTCTGATACTGATACCTATGTAACTACACGTGGAATCGGAGTTTTTTATTTTTATCTTTAAACATCCTTTGTGTATTGTTTCATCGTGCATAAGTAATTATAGTACAAATTCCAATCGAAGTCCAATGTTTTTTCAAAAACTATAATATTAATAAAACATATTTTAGCCGATTTTTGAAGATCAATCGATTATTATGCGTATAAACAATGTGGTTTCTGTTAGTTAACAAATTGGAAATCGATGATTATACCTTGACCTTGCCTCTGGCATGGACACGCAAACGAGACAAGGTCCAAAAGTTGTTGTGGAACTTTTGCGTCATCATTTTGTTCAAAATTTCTTGTAGTTACTTGAAACTGGCTAAACCACACTTGTTAATAAGGTTTGCAGGCTAAAAGAAGGGTGAGAAGAACCTCCTGATGATGAAATTATTACGAAATTAATTAGGGAATTCATTGTCTGATTTTTAGTTTTCCTTTACTTCATTAGTTTAGTAAATCATCATGTCACTGAATTAGTATTCTTTATTTTATGAGTTACGGCCGTCAACGCTCTGCCTATCCCGTAAGGGATATAGACGTGATTTATGTATGTATATTGTATATTCACGAAATAATTTGAGTAGGGAATATACGTTACCTGTTGCGATTTGGCGAAATTCATGTAGGAGATTCCCCGAATCCACAACTACAGTCTCACTCCGAAAATACCTAAGTTGGTCATATTTCTGCCATATTAATTTTCCATTAGTTTCCTTTTTTATTTGTTTATTAGTAGACTGTTGTTGCTAATAATATAGGCTGTTGATGATAATATTGTAGATACTTACTCTGGGCACAATCTAATGGCTCTTTAATTTCAATGATCTGGCCGCTGACTGCTAATATTCCGCGGTCAAGATAGGCAATGCAAACGTTTAGATAGTGCTAATTAGAAATTCTCACAGTCCCAACCCGGAACTACTGCTATCTCTATCACCAGTACGTCCTTGTAATTTTATTGGCAGTAAGAGCTCTACATCGGCGATCGGGTCACAACAACAATTTGTATTTACCACAAATATGATGCATATAAACCCTTATGAAAGGTCTATTGGACGCGCCTAGTTTACAACATGTACATACATACACATAACACAGAGCGTCGGTCGCAAAAACCGGACATTTACGCCACGTCTGACAAATATTTGAGGGTCCTTCGGAAAATTCTGTATCGCCATAGTGACAGGTTGTCAGCCCATCGCCTAAAATTGCAATACACACCCTCAAGTCCCTTAGTCGCCTCTTACGACTGCCACGGGAAAGAAATAGGGTGATGCTATTCTAAGCCGGCATCACACGGCATTCTAAGCCGGCACCACATATAATTTAGTTAAAAGTTACTTTATCAAGTTGAGGCCTGTCTTGATTTTTATTTTTTAGTCTGGACTCTGCTATTTTATCCCGGCTCTTTGAAATTTACATGTCTCCTCTCTCTTTTCGTGTGGGACACAGGGAATGGGCAGCAACGTTCCCTGTGAATGAAACTGTAAGACAATTCCGCCAATATGGTGAGGCCCATGTCACAGATAATATAACACTACAGCCCATGTCCAGTGGGCTGTTGTGGCTGTTAATGTATGTGATGTATGTAGGTAGTAGGTAAGTAGAATCATCCTGCAAAATTTGCGTACTGACTTAGACCCTATATATCTTTATTGTTGGTCACATCAGAATATTTTTTGGCTGGATACTTTTAACACACACACACACACACACATTTATATATATCACGCTTTCGTCCTTTGCGGGGTAGGCATAGTGTAAACGGCCGTAAGAATACAGTAGCAACCGCCACGTTTGACAAATATTTGAGGGCCGTTGCAGAGAAAAATCGTGTATGACTATAGTGACGGGTTTTCAGCCTGTCACCTTAAATTTTAAAACAGATGAAACCCTCGTGTCCCTCAGACGCCTGATATGACGACCGCGGGAAATGAATGGGGTGATGCTATTCTAAGCCGATATCACAAGGCCAATATTAACAATAAACTACTACACTGTAATTTAATATATTGTTTTTTAACATCCTGTATTATATAATACGCTCACGCGTCAGTTATCGGTTGTTCCTTTGCAAACAGTTCTAAGGTCAATAAATATAACAATCTCATGTAATAAATAATGATTACTGCTAGAGTTATTGCCTATAGCTAGCTTTAGGTAGTTGAGCAATTGAATTAAACATACATACATACATATATCAAGCCTTTATCCCCTGCGGGGTACGCAGAGTGAAATAGGTCGTAAAAATGCCACGTCTGACAAAAAATTTAGAGTCATTCAGAAAATTGTTTACCATAGAAACAGGTTGTCAGCCCATCGTCTCAAATTGCAATACAGATGTACGACAGATGTATCGCCTCTTACGACAACAACGGGAAATAAATGGGGTGATGCTATTCTAAGCCGGCATCACACGGCTTGATAAATTAAACTCTTTATAAAAAATACCTACCTGTATCTACTTATTTACACAAGTAAATAAGAAACTTTGGATAAAAGAATAGAATGCGTTTAAAGTTTACCCGAAACCTACAGATAGGCGAATCCCACAAAATGACGGATGCGTCTGTCAAACACCATGTTCAATTCGCATGCATTACAGTGTGACATGGTATCTGTTTTTTGTATGGGAATGTGAAATCTCATTTCGCCGATAGACGAATGTATCAATAATACGTCCGTCTGTCCGTCATAGTGGGAGAAACATACTTAGCGCTACTACTATTGACTCACACCTAGCGGCCGTTTACGCTCTGCCTTCTCCGCAAGAGATAAAGGCCTGATATATATCTATGTAAAGAATCTACTCAGGATAATATATCCTGCAATATGGTATGTTGTCTTTGACGTCATCAAAAACCGCAAGACGTCACAAGCCCAGAATCCTGATATCCAGCATCAATATTTAATCATTTTCTTCTATATATTTTCCTCATTATTATGTGTGAGTCAACCAAAATGTTCTCAGAATGTGCAAAGAGTCAAAATTATAGTAAGCATACATACTAAGTGTAAAATGAGACAAACATACATATACGTACCTTCTCCTACTAAACTTTTTATAAATTCTTAGTTAATTGTCTTAATAACATGTTATTTTTATATATATTATTTTACTTAAGACTTGTCACTATGGTGATACACAGTTATCTTATTGACCCTCAAACTTTTGTCAGACGTGGTGTTAATGTCCGTTGAACGGCCGTTAACGCTCTGCCTACCCCGTAAGGGATATAGGCGTGATTTATGTATGTGTATGTATTTTACTTAAGTATGTGTAATATAGGTAACTGCAGGAGACAATTTCAGTAAGTAAGGCGGCGGTTAATAATTTTGACATTATTTACCTATTAAAAAGCATTTAATTTTATTTGTGTACCTACCTATGATAGATAAGTAAACAATAAAATTAAATGTTAACCGTTCAGGTTTCACCATAGCTATTTTAAGTGTTCTACCTAAGTATTAAAATTTTACCTTTGCTAATGTACATTTAGGTAGGTACATCTTGTACATCATTGCCGTGTGATTCGGCTTAAAATAGCATCACCCCATTTCTTTTCCATGGGGTTGAAGTAAGAGGCGACTGAGAGACTCGAGGGTTACATGTGTATTGCAATTGTATGCGTTAGGCTGACAACCTGTCACTATGGTGATACTAAAGCTTTCTGAATTATCCTACATGGCGTAAATATTGTCTTTTATAGCATTTTACGCACTGCATCCCCGCTAGGGATATAGGCGTTATATGTATGAATTTAATGTATGTAAGTAGGTACAGTAAAGTTTCGTCCGGTTAGATAGTTGAACTGCCAATATAAGTCTTATGTGTTCGGCATAAGAAAGGCCTAAAGTCCAAACTATCTTACCCAGCCTGAGCTTGATTGTACCAATCTTGATCTTGATAACAAAAATCTCTATCAGATAGCATTCTCCATAAAGTCTACCCAACACATCAAACAGTTCCTTAATGCACTTCCATAGCAATAGAATAGAGATGAATGAACCAAAATTGATAACATCCTCTTGTTTTATAGGGGGCTCTTCTGAACACAGTGAACTGCGGTCATACATGTGACACTAATATACAGGGTGTAAGGGAGAGCCCTCCGAATACTGAAAGGCTGCATTGAGACTATGAAACTGAAAACCATTCCATAAGAAAATATTTCAGGAAACGTTTTCTTTTGGAATCGCATAGTAAATGCAGTCAGCTGATCGTAATTTGGTATGGGAGGTCGTTTTTTTGTCGTTTCTTGACATATGTTTCTAGGGGAAAGTTGTTCAGTTCATGGTCTGTGCACCCTATGAGTATTCGGAAGGCTGTCGTTTACACCACTTATATATTCTATATTTATCTCAACTGTGTTAGAATGGACGTACCAGCTTGTTTTAATCCAATGCCAAACTGGAAGTTAACTTAGCAAGAAGGCAATATGATTCTAAAACATTAAATATTAAGAAATTTACGTTTACGCCTGACTCTACTAGAATTCATTAACTACCCAGCTATTTATAGGTAGTAAAAAATATATACATATGTTTTTGTAAAAATTATAGAAAGAACGCAGACAGCAGATTATGTAGAGTTTGATTTAATAGGATTTAAAGTACTGCAAAATTATATGGATATATTACTAAAAAGAAACCAAGTTAATTATTTTCATGCTATGATTAGATTTAGCTAAATTGTTTCATACACTCGTAGGTCATGTCAGACACGACATATCTTTAGGTAGGTATGTAGATCCGCATTGATACGATAAGAAAAGGATATTCGTTCGATTGTATCATCGATATATAAATGACACAAACTAGGTAGAGATAACAATAAGATATTAACGTATGAGTTATAAAAAAAAGAAAATTGTGTTATACAAATTAGATAGGATAGTATTATCACTTATTGACAAAAAAGAAATTTGTATAACACAATTTTCTTTTTTGTCAATAAGTGATAATACTATCCTACATTGAATAAAGAATTTCAATTTCAAGAGTAAAAGTAGAATTTAGACATTTATACATACATCAGCTTATTGCAGTCCACTGCTGGACGTAGGCATCCCCCAGCGTACGCCATAGGGCACGCCGCACGATATTGACATTCAATACCTCCCAATTTAAAAAGAGGTGATTGAGGGCAGATCTCACCAGAATTATATCTAAGGTTATAGATTAAAAACATATTACAAATCTGTAGATTTTTGTTTTAAATAGTAATTTTGCGTATAGGTGTAATTGCGTCTGAACCATGTCAAATATAAGATTAAAAAAATAATATCAGACGTGGCGAACAGCTGATTAATTTATTGTTCTCAACAGACCATATATTATTATAAAAATTATATCTAAGGTTATAGATCAAAAACAAATTACAAATCTGTAGATTTTTGTTTTTAAATAGTGGTTTTGCGTATAGGTGTAATTGCGTCTGAACCATGTCAACTATAAGATAAAAAAACTAATATCAGACGTGGCGAACAGCTGATTAATTTATTGTTCTCAACAGACCATATCTTATTATATAAATATATATGGTAAATGAAGTTTTGCAGACCGGTCGTGTGAGGCAACTAAGTTTATCACATTGATGACGATGACGATCTAAGCTCGGAACAAAGTTCAAGTTTTTTCGCGATTACCTTATCCTACAGTTGTATAGTAACAGTTCATTTCCGTAGTTTTTAAATGAGATATTTAAACTGACATTAGAGAAACAAGCAATTCTATAAATTATGAATTTGGCAAGGTTGCTAGCTATAAATGTATGTATTGTACACTTCCCACCCCAACCACTCCTATTACAAAAAAAGAAAGGTGAACATCTACTTTGGAAATAAAATTGACTTGGCGGGTTGAGGTGGCTTGCCCCTCACAGAAGAAAGAAACGTTTACATCTACTTTGGAAGTGAAACCAGCACCAACCGTGGATTTTGGGGGGTTGAGGTGGCTTGCCCCCTTACAGAAGAAAGAAACATGAACATCTATTTTAGAAGTGAAACCAGCACCAACCGTTGACTTGGGGGTTTAAGTGGCTTGCCCCTCACAGAAGAAAGAAACGTAAACATCTATTTTAGAAGTGAAACCAGCACCAACCCTTGACTTGGGGGTTTAGGTGGATTGCCCCCTTAGAGAAGAAAGAAACGTTTACATCTACTTTGGAGGTGAAACCAGCACCAACCGTTGACTTGGGTGTTTAGGTGGCTTACCCCTCACAGAAAGAAGAAACGTTAACATCTACCCCAGCTATACCTACCCATCCCTGATATAATTTGTAGATTTAATTAATCCACTTTTTCCATTCATCAACTAAAATTTGACATTATTTTGCAGTAAAACTGAATATCATTTTCTTTGTGACGTTGTTGTTATTATCTATAGCTCAAACAAAGTAAATCGTGCATGATATAGTAAAAGTACATTCTCCAAGCGGAAAGAAAGAGACTAACGAGGCCCCAAATTAGTCATCGTACTACATCGTCCAAGTGATCAATAGTGATTTATACACTACACCTACGAGAATAAAAATACAAAATACAGTGCAAATTCGCGCGTTGTAGTATTTATATTTCTAAATTATAAGAGCAAATGCAATTAGTCCGTTCATCCAACTCTGAATGCTAAAATATATGAGGCAGGATCCGTAGTAGATACGGCAGTTTTGACAGTTGCATGGTATGTATTTAGTCCTAAGAGGAGAAAGTGATTTGTATGGATTAGTCCTTCCCGCTTATTTGAATCGTGAACGTCACTTTGCTCTCTATGTATGAAAAAGCTATAGGGCATTTTCTAAGTAGGTGTAGTATAAATGTTTTTCTATACAAGTAAAAACACACGTGAGCGATGACAAAGGGTGATCTGTGCTTTAAAAGGCACTTTATATTGTTGATCCCTGTTATCATGATAATCGTCTATGGTAGTACCCATCTAACTACTTATAAGGTAATATAGATCACTGACCTGACTAATATTACCATTCACATTGACACTATCATTTTATTTGCTTTCGTAATTTGTTATTATAACGGATACATCGACCTCTAATTATTTGGGACAAATAACTGAAATAAGTTACCTAAACGATCATTAACTAAGTAGTTTTCATTGTATCAGTTTACTAACAAATCGTATCTCTGTCAGCATAAAAAATAAGTAGTTTGTATGAGTTTGAATGCTTGTTTGTTTTTATGCTGTGTGATGCCGGCCTAGAATAGCATCACCCCATTTCTGACTCATGGGTGTCGTAAGAGGCGACTAAGGGACTCGAGCAATTTTAGGCGATGGGCTGACAACCTGTCACTATAGTGATACACAGCTATCTAATTAACCCTCAAACTTTTGTCAGACGTGGTGTTAATATCCATGTCACGGCCGTTAACGCTCTGCCTACCCCGTAAGGGATATAAGCGTGATTTATGTATGTATGAGTTTTTAAGGACTCTCGACACCAGTGTTTGTCGGGTCGTGCGTCGACACGGTGTCCTACGTGACAGAAGAAAAAAGTATGCGCGTCAAAATTAATATGGTCGGTAATGGTTCTTGTGACTTTTTAAATACATTGTCTTGTTTCAGTTGGTCATTGTCCTGTTTTTATATAATTTTGACTTTTGATACTTACTTAAACTGTTCTCAGAATTCGAAGGTCTGATTGAGGTCGGTTTGACTACATCGATACGTAAGGGTGCGGTCACACGGCGCGTTGCGCCTCCCGTTGCGTGTCGCCATCATCGCATATTTGTATTTGTTTGATAAACCTATATATTGGAGTATTCAATACTTCAATACTTTAGAAAAACACTTTAATCTGAGTACCTACTGCTTAAAACTAACGTCCAGAATAGGGTCCAAGATGATTCTGCGTAGATCATTCAAACTTAGTAGCTGTTACTGCTGGTAGTGCTGCACTTACTCAACGCAGCTATAAAATTCAATCCTGTTGATTCATATCTGGCTCTTAGGACTAAAAATAATGTTCTGTAGATTTTTGGGTTTACATGACATAAAGATATTTCGTATATTAAGTATTAATATAAATTATTGAGACAACTGACAGCGACGACGACGCAAAACACAATAGATATGTAACGCAACGTGCCAACGCCGGGAGCAACCGTAATTCATAGGAGTGGGGAGCGGAGAAATGAGACATTTTGCCCATACCGAGTCTTGTAAACTCTCTGATCAGACAGACATTTATTGGTGTCGTGGATAATACAGCCCCTTACTACCCCGGATCATGAAACGACTAAGAAAAACTTCACTTCATGAAATAGCAAAATTAGCTCTTGCATTTTTTGTAGTAATTCTTATCAAGCTAAGTGTGGCAAGGATGTCAACTCCAAGAGTATGTCGGTCGGAAACAGGCAACCGCGTATCAAGGTTTATTCTTAAAGGCCGGCACCCGTCCCAAAAAGTACGTACGTCCTTTCAGCTGCGTTAGATTGAAACAGACGATGGAAATCCAGATAAGGAAAACAGAACTTTTGTTTAATTATTCATAGATATAAACAAATTATTTCAAAAAGTACTAAGCCCATGGACACATTAGTTATTTAATGAATAAGAGGAGGGTACAAAATATAATATAAAATGATGGATATATCTAATCGTTTAGATTTTTAGTCTTAACAACGGATCAAAAACTCTTAAAATAAGAGCTTACAGTGTGTTTTTTTCTAACAATTTCAATAAATCATGTTTAGGGCTCAATAGTTTTGTAGCATATAACTTGAAGTATTACTTAGAAAAATACCGTCTTTTAATTTTGAGATTTCAAGAAATGGGACGCAAAAATCCGAACATTATCCGTCCTTGCGCGGTCGATTTCTTAGCCGACATCACCTTAATAATGACAACCTCTACCCTGCAGTAGGACGTTGAACAGGCTACAAAAAAATACAGCAAAAATTAAGCTAAAATAAAAATTTTGTAAAACCATTTCAACTAGCCTACTTCTGTAAGAAAAAAATGTAGAGTCTACAAAGTTATTAGATGATGTCATTGCAACAACTTGCTTAACTGCACTTTTCATAAGTATAAAGTAAGACATATTTCACATATTGATAACTAGGTGCCTACACAAAATACACTCCACTGATCAAAACAACAATGAAATTCGATGCGTAGAAACTTTTTGTGTTCTTACCTTTGTTTATCCCGAGTTTAACTGTGCAAGTGATATTGCTGAAGTGCATATCAACTGGTTCCTTGTTGGGGACCCTGGCGAGCATCTGCCCCGGAGGAGCTGGTGGGGCTGCAGGGGCTGGGGCACTCGGGGAGGGTCCCGGGGCTTGAGGAGGAAGAACTGACACGCTGCCACTCTCATTGCTAGGCTTGTACGCCACACTCCCGCTGTCAACGATCTGCGCTCCCGCGAGCATCATTTTCAATTTGGAACGTTTATTTTTATTTAGATATTTTTTCAATTCAAACCGGTGTTCGATATTTGAACTGCGCGCGTTCGGCGTGACGTCGCGCAGTACAGTGCGCGCGCGCTGCTCGCCGGCGAGAAGTGGACTATCAAGCAGAACAGAAGTATCAGAAGTCGCACCCTTTGTCTGTGCGGTAAATAATTATTGCACCGTTTTGTTTGCAATTTGTAAACGCGTGGAAAACACGGATGTGTGTGTGTAAGAGAACAACGAGCGCCTAAACAACACGCTGTGTCAGTTAGGAACAATATTGTTGGACAAAGATCTGCGGCGCTTCAATGTTTACGTTTTGTTTCGTCTTTTCCTTGCAGAAGCATTATAGCCGGGAAGGTTTATACTCATGTGTTGTTTGTAAGTTTAATGGTAACTAATAGAAATCTAATGATTGGCTAACTGTCTGACTGATTGATTAATGCTACCTAGTTTTACAAGCAGTTTGTGGTATGGTTGATATTGGTAGGCAGGTACAGAAACCTAAGGGCACCTATCTATCCTGCTATCCATCCATCTATTGATATGTTTCTTAATTTTAAAATATCGACTACAACCGTATTGATAGGTGGAATTATGGTGGCTACTTACTTTTTACTAAGCAGGATTTTGTAAAGTATGCTATATATAATAATAATATATCGCGTAGACATGGGAATACATTATAAAGTACTAACTTCTGATTATTTGTTATAAAATTAACACTTACGATGATCTGCTGCCATCTATACACATATGTCGATATTGGTTCAACACGAACAAAGCGCCAAAAGATAAAATATAGCAACATCCAGCACGTTCACAAATGAATCACTAGATGTCGGCTGTTTTGCTCCTCTTGTACTTAAAAAAACTTCTGACTATGCAAGACAGATGGCGCTAAAGAGGAACATGTAGGCGGAAAATGTTGTTTACAAAAATAAGGCTTTTCCGGGTTGATAATTATAGGGCATTTAATTCAAGTTTAACTACAATCTTGACTGAATTTGCAATTTAACCTGTTGAAGTCAACTTTTAAATTAATGGAAGTGTACCTAGTTTGTGTTTACGATATACATCATTTTCTTTTGTCTTGTTTACTGGTTTAACACAATAACATAACTAGAGATGATAATGGAAACTTTACAAATAATACATGATTAATATATATAACTGAATGGAGAGTTTATTAAATTGCATGCTTTAATCTTATTCATATTTTTCCACGAGCGAAAATAATCGGTGACTGTTGTGGACATAAATAAGGAAAAGTTTGCAACTTTGTTAAAACTATTTTACTTTTTATTTAAGTATTTATATTTTCTACGTTTTATAAATCGTGCTCCAGGGTTTTTATTTTTGAATTATCGCATTTTGAATGACTGCTACTAATAGTGCTCGTATTACACGTTCTAATAAACTTATCAATTCACACATTCATAATAAACTCACATTATTATACCCTTGACATCAAAAAACGAGTAGTAGAAAGTGTAATACTAGTGGTGAGACCAGCTATAATAGACTTCCGTGTACAATTTCAGATTTTGATCTTTTTCGAGAATAACAAATTCAGTTGTAGCGGCTGCAGCGCGGTGCAGCGCGGCGTTGCGAAACGCCTCGTTATGTATCTCGATGCAGTCTCAGCTGCATTTGATTTAGGTACTCAAATAGGATATTGCGCTCAATTCGGGATTTAAATTCTCTTTACTTGCCTTAAATTTGTCCTGTCACTTTTCATCAAATAGATTTAGAAAAGGATAGGAGATATTTGAGTTGTGTCATCTCTTATAATTTCATGCAAAACACGTTAAAGATAACACATTATCTGTCAAAATCAGGCGACGATCAAAACAATGGCGACTACATTGACTAGGAAAGGCGAAAAGACCATTGACGTTTTTAAAAATGACAGGACTTAAATATCTCCTATCCTTTTTTAAACCTATTTGACAAAAAGTGACAGCGCACTAATTTAAGGCAAGCAAGGAGAATTTATATCCCGAATTGAGGGCATAATCTGTTAATAAATCTTTGATGTCATAATTCAAACAATCCGGCATTGACGGTGATTGTATTTAAGTTAAAATTCCATTCAGCATGTGATTGGAAATGTGCTTTACACGCTTTGTTTTTGCATGATGCTCGGAAAAACAAACAAAAATCAGTGCTAATAATTAGCTATCATAGGAAGCTGTAGTAGATAAGCGGTTTAACGTGACTAAGTCACGTGTATTAAGATAACAGTATAGCTAAACACTGGTACCGCATTTTCAATATTAGCAATGGATAACTGTGTTATATAACTACGTTATCAGTTACTAGATTTCTGTCCCGCGATTTCATCCGCAGCTGTTTTTCCGGATCAAAGAGTAGCATTTATGTTATTCCAGGTTCTACTAGTACTCTTTCTGTGTGCCAAATTGCATCCAAAACTGTCAAGCTGTTTTAGCGTAAAGAGGTTAAAAACATTTACACACATAAACTTATGAGTTTAAAATATTAGTAGCTTAGTAGCGAAGTTGGTCTTCCTTCGGTAAGCATACATTTCTATACACTTCAACGGTTGTTCAATCACCAAATCAATATTTGCAAATTGAAATTCTTCAATAGTAGTACACTCACACCCAGCTATTTTCATAAGTAAACGCTCATAATTACCTGATTTCTTCGACAAATCGTCTTAGTTGGAATGTTTTTGAAAGAGAAGAGGGCGAGAAAATATTTATTCCTTGGAAGGTCCGGGCAGCAATAAAAAATTAAAAAACATCCGATTTTTAACCGAGATACTAGATGGGGAGTGGGGGTCTCGAAACGTAGGAATTGTAAAATCCAAAATAAACACAACTTAAATCCGTTTTAAATTATTTGTTTGTTGTGGTCAATGCACTGGAAACATATCTTTATATAAATTATTTAAAAATGTTACTTAATTATTTTCGTAGCAATAATTATTTATAAATATTGGAAGACTATTATCGATGAAACGAGGCAATTTAAAATTATTTAAATATATTACTTAATTCTTTTTCTAGCAATAATTGTTATCGATGAAACGTGGCAATTCAAATTTATAATTTTCACCGTAAATCGTATAAAATTTTGCGTAACGAACCTATAAATGTATGTAGGTATCTAGTACCTACTCCGTTACCTACTTTACCATCCACCCCGAAGCCGGTAAACGTAAGTCTTTGCAAGCGCAGGCGAAGCCGAAGTAATTGGTAATATAAGTGATATGTCTTAAAATTACATACACGATAGTAAGAACTAAACTATCTATCAACATATCGAAAATATTCGAAACCAAAGAAATGGCTGTTGAAATTGGTAGAATAATTGTTACCGAGGAAACGTGCCAGTTGTTTTTACAGCCAGTAAGTATAAAAAAACAAAGTTGTCGTAACGAGTTCGTATCACAATATGATTGACACTTTTGGGTATGTTTTGCATAAATTTGACGAAATTAATTTAAAAAAACATTAAGCCTAGTATACTTTTTTTTAAGTTCGGCAGGAAATATTTTTATTAGCTTAAAATAATGACAAAAACACGAAATTACTAAAAGCACATAATTAGTTTTAAATACTCTGATGGGGGACGCACGGTTGCAGACCAATAGAGGAAAAATTCAACATTATAAATTTTAATGTACATTATAATAAAATTAAAGTTGAATTTAGGTGTCCAGTTTAAAGACAAAGCCGTTTCTCAAAGCACTTACTACGTAGACCTCGTATTTGAAATAACCAGTTCACACAAAAAACTTTTTATTGTTATTTTATGTAGGTAGCAACACTTCCGACTAATACCCGTTTTCCCACTGTAATAAGGGGTGTAAAATAAATGGATTTCAAGCAAAATTTTAGGCATTATTTTTATCATTATAAAATGCCAAACGATAAAGCAAATAAACAACCAAACATTTTGTAATATTGAGTTGTTCCTTGATGTTTTTCGTTTTAATTGAAGCGCTTTAGGACTAGTGCCTGGTTTGTCACTGGTACCTCCACCCTTCAATTATCATAAGAGAAAAAAACTAAAAAAACCTTACCATAAAAAAAAACTTTGATATGCTTACATACATAAATCACGCTTATATCTCTTACGGGGTAGGCAGAGCATTAACGGCCGTCAAACGGATATAAACACCACTGACAAAAGTTTGAGGGTCAATCAGATAACTGTGTATCACTATAGTGACAGGTTGTCAGCCCATTGCCTAAAATTGCAATACACATCTAACCCTCGAGTCCCTTAGTCGCCTCTTACGACACCCATGGGTAAGAAATGGGGTGATGCTATTATAAGCCGGCATCGCGCGGTACTCATATTTTAGATTATATATTCATACTTATATCTATGTACAAAGTTTTTTTAACACGCGTTCCTTGCATGTCAAAATTTTTGGTGGTAGAGCTCTCAACGTTTTATGATCGTTAAATGCCTAAACAATTTCACGTGCCCTAAGTCAAAGGCATGAGTGTAATAACCTTAACCCTTTTTGGGGTATTATCCTATGGTTATGTTTTTGGGTGAGTGCACCAAAGTGTTAGTACATTAAACTTGATACTTTTTAAAGTGATTTATTCTGATATCTTTTGACGTACGTGATTAGATATATTTGTCTCCCCGTAGTAGATGAATAAAAACTTCAGAATTGTATATTTATTTTCTAATAGCAGTTACCCGCGGCGTTGCCCGCATAAGTGGTCACCCATCATACCTTCTATATGTGTGCCAAATTTCATTTCAATCGGTTCAGTAGTTATTGCATGAAGAAGTCACAAACAAACAAACATACAACTTACGCATTTATAATATTAGTATGAATATATCCACCTTCATTCCTGTGGAAAGCTCTGTTTCCTGTTAATATAGAAATAAGAAAGAAATAAAGTAGTAAGTATTCGGTACATTTTGTGTTAGTACATACCATGTAGAATTTGCAGGAGAAAAATCCGTTCTCTAATCGCACAAAATACCTGCGGTTTGTCCTTACAAGTGTTAGTCATGTACACAAAGCAAAGAAATCGCGCGCGGTGAGTGCGGTGACAGCGCATGACGTTTCTGTGCTATATGTTCATGCTTATTTTAAATTTAAATAGATATACAGGGTGTAAGTAACAGCCCTCCAAATAATTATAGGGTGCTTTTAGCCCATTACACTGAACAACTACCCCCAAAAAAATATTTCAGGGCCAAAACAGTTTTGACTTTCCATAGTAATTGCAGTTAATTGATCTTTTGTAATGGAGGTAAGGTAGGTTTCCTGACATATGTTCCTAGGGGAGAGTTGTACAGTTTCATTATCTGCATGCACCCTATCAATATTCGGAGGGCCGTCCCTTACACCTCGTATAAGTACCTTTGTTATATTGCTTTTTGGGGTCGATGTACCAGTCCCAACTCAGTTTGTTTCAAGATCAAACCTTAATTGTGTTTTTTTATTCATATTTAATACTAAAATATTATCAATCGATTAACAATAGCTTGTTATAAAAATAACTTCTAAATAAAATAATTCATGGGTAAGAACTTGTTTAATTATATACCATAACTGGTAGGTGGTTGGTTGGGACTGGTACGTTCACCCGTTTATTTGGGTTTGTTTGCCCAGCGATTACCAAACAATGAAAATTGGCATTGGGGTCAAAAGTCGCCACCTGATACGTGACGGGTCCAGACGGGTGACAACGTCATTACGACTGACTGAAAATAGAGGTCAATAGTAAAATGGGAAAAGTTTCACGACATAACAAAGCGTGAGGCGCGGTGCTGAATTAATAACAATTAGTAGCTAATCAGCAGCTTACTTTTTAATGAGATCACGGTATATCCTAGATTTATTACATTTACTAATAAAATGTAGTGTGATGCCGGCTTAGAATAGCATCACCCCATTTCTGTCCCGTGGGAGGGTGTGTATTGCAATTTTAGGCGATAGGCTGACAACCTTTCACTATGGCGATACACAATTTGCCGAATGCCCCTCAAATATAAGTCAGACGTGGCGATAGCAACCGTATTTTACGGCACTTAACACTTACTTACCCCGCAAGGGATAATAGGCGTGATATGTGTATGTGTACTAACAAAATTAGTCAAAAAATAGAAAAAATATCATATCAATCTATAGCAGTCCACTGGCTGGACGTAGGCCTAGGTAGGTTTAGAAGACATCTAGAAAATTATAACCAAGGTAGGTAGTTGAATTGTGTATTGATATCATATATTCGTTGGGGTAGACGTAACAGTCCAAGATCATATTTTGGTCAGTTCGAGAGACGGTGGATTGCAAATATTGCTTGGGTTCCAACTGGTACTATAATTTTGAAACTTTGGTGTGTAATACCTTGATAATATTTTCATACATTTATAGTGAAATTTGTTCGTGACCTCGTTAGCGACCGGTGCGTCGTCGACCTTGGTTTTTTAACTCAACAGTTCACTGCTGGACAGTGGACATGGGTGATAATACTATGCTACATTGAATAAAGTCATTTAATTTTCATTTTCTCTAGCAGTGCCTTTATTTATACTTTTTTTTATCCCGCCCGAGCCGGTTTTCTGGACATTACTAAATCACTACATAGTATAAAATGAAGTCGCTTCCCGTTTGGTGTCTCCTTATATCTTTAGAATTACCCAACGGATTTTGATGCGGTTTTTTTTATTAGATAGAGTAACTTGAGAGGAAGGTTTATAAGTATAATTTATTCCGGGAAATGGTCACATTCCCATGGGAAAACGGGTAACTCAACTGGTAGAAAACTTTTGACCCCTTTTGACACCTTTAAGGAATAAAAATTCAAAAATGCTGAAACACGTATTTAATTATTTGAAGTTATGAGTCTAATCAGCAATTTTGAAACAGATCACATTTAAAATAAAAAACTTTCATACAAACTTTTAACCCTTTTTTCACCCATTTAAAGGCTAAAATTTCAAAAATGCTGAAACACGTGTTTAATTATTTTAAGTTATTAGTCTAATCACAAATTTTCAAACAAATCACATTCATTTAAAAAAACTAACTTTCATACAAACTTTTAACCCCGTTTTGACCCTATTAAGGGTTAAAATTTCAAATATGCTGAAACACGTGTTTAATTATTTTGAGTCATAAGTCTAATCACTAATTTTGAAACGGATCACACTTAAGACAACGAACTTTAATACAAACTTTTAACCCCCTTTTCATCCCTTGGGGGATTAATAAAACCGAAATTTTATCTATAATAGTTTCTTTATTACATAAAAAACATCATGTCCAAGTTTTATCTCTCTATCTTCAGTAGTTAAGCATTTATACTATCACGATAACTGAGAAAAATAACATTTTAGTTCCATAATACAAACATAGATGTCGCTGTTAGTTTTTCAAACGCACTATCGTTATGTTTTTTCAAAACCTACACGGTATTTGCATTTAGTTCTCGATGAAAAATCGTCTTACTTTCTTAAGACTAATTTTATCCATCATCCTAGCCTAATGCGTTATTGAAGCGAGA
This sequence comes from Tuta absoluta, assembly GCA_027580185.1. Lineage (NCBI taxonomy): Eukaryota > Metazoa > Arthropoda > Insecta > Lepidoptera > Gelechiidae > Tuta > Tuta absoluta. Next base: position 6,936,702 of record JAQAHW010000008.1, read on the forward strand.
CGGTCACTACATCACAGTATAATTAATAGTACTAGCGTACCTACAGTATGGTCACTCCCTGCCTCCCCCTACAAGCGCCGCCCACCCGCGCTCGGAGGACGCTCAGACACCGGCTAGCTAGGGGACGCGACGACGAAGGTCATTTCATACTGCCGCACATTGCATTCCCGATTCGCGAACGCAAAATGGCGGCAACCCTGACATGTTGTCTCACACACACAAGCATGGTCCGCGTTCACCTACGCGAGCTTAGACTGTGTGCGCAGCAACGCGTTTGGTTCATACATTTGAGCGCCAGTGTCCGAGGTGTGACTACATAGTACCTATTAAGTAGAGGTCACTTCCCACGTCTGTTCCTGTCTGTTTGTTTGTATGCTTAAATCTTTAAAACCTCTTAACAGATCTGGATGAAGTTTTTTTTAAAAGATAGAGTGATTCAAGGGACAGGTTTTTATGTATGAATTAAGTCGTTGGAAGGTCTGTTTCCCGTGGGAAATCAGTTAGCAGCGGGTGAAACCGCTGGGCGGGCCGCTAGTTTAATAATAAAAATAAAATTATGTCGTCCAAATTTCTTTTTTTTACAATGACGGTTCATGACGTCAATAAGTGATAATACTATCCTACATTGAATAAAAAAATTCAATTTAAATTCCCTTTAAAATGTTTTGGAAATATTAACATACTTATATTCTACAAATACTTGTAATTATACCTTTTAACTATTATATCTATTATATGCAAACCCATCCTTAATAATATATATATAATAACCGTGTGATTCCGGCTTAGAATAGCATCACCCCATTTCTTTCCAGTGGGAGTCGTCTAAGGGACGACTAAGGGAAGAGGCGACTAAGGGGCTTGAGGGTGTGTATTGCAATTTTAGGCGATGGGCTGACAAGCTATCACTGGCGATACACAATCCTCCGAATGACCCTCAAATAATATGTCAGACGTAATATGTCAAACACTCTGTCTACCCCGCAAGGGATGATAGGCGTGATATGTGTATGGAAGATACCTATCTACCTATCGATACCTATTTATAAGGGTTCCCCGGTATCTCGTTAAGGAAAACAGAATTATGCATACCGTTTATTTCTTCGAACTGCATGTAAACAACAGAAAAGTGTTATCGAATTGTCTTGTACTAAAAAGTACTTTTCCTCTCAAATTACCTTTTCTTGACCAATTCTCCTACAATCCATCTACCCTACAAGCCACCTGTTCATAGTCATTATGACTGAACGCAAATAATAAATATACAGGGTGTTAGGAAAAGTACTGCTTTCCTTTAAAGGGATGAACCAGCCCATTAAACTGAAAAACTTTCCCCAAGAAAGAAAGGTCGAAATATGAAAAAAAAATTGCGACCTCCCATAAACCAGACTTGATCGGCTGGTACATTTTGTCTCTCAAAAGGAAAGCAGTACTTTTCCTAACACCCTGTATAAAAACAGCTTGACCAACTCATTTTCGTATTTTTTAATAAATTAACGTTCTTTATTTAGTACAGGAAAAAATAACAACAAGTATGATTACATACCTACCTACATTTTTAGTCCTCAGGCAGTAATGTTTTGCTTAAAGATTGTATTAGAAAAGTCAACTTGTCCACGGCCCATATATTTTGCGGGCGACATGGCTCCTAAGGGGTATTTAGTAGCTATGTGGGTAGTAAATAAAAACACTGTTATTCAATTCAATTTTTTGATTTAATGCCGTTTTCGTTATGATTTGCCAGAAAAACATAGTAGGTAAGTAGGTAGGTATTTTTAATATCACTAACAAAAGTTATGAAAACCATGATAAATAACTTAATTTTAGAAGTTATCATATTACGGTACGCTTTTCGTTTATGTCGCATTTTTACAATAAGATGATTTAAATGTGTTATACCTACCTACTTTTACTTAATAAGTTTATCTGACGTTTAAACGATTTTAATTCCCTTTTTAGTCGCTTTTATAACAGCTCCCATCAAGCTACTTTTTAATTATCTCTCTTAATTTACCTAATAGTCTTATATTGCGCTAACTATAGATCGACTAATTGACAGAATTGCGTGTTTCTGTGGTATTGACGCATCACAATGTTGTTCGTCGTGGTTGTGTAGTGTAAAGTCGCGCTGGCCACTAATCGGGTTTGTGAAACCAGCCAGCAGTATCAGTTAGGCGCTGACCTCGCAAAGTTTCGCACACGCCGCGAACTAAATTAAATCTCGGGCTCTTGCCACCACCGCTCGATATTCAAACTCAAGTTTTTAATTTATTAAAATAAGACTCTTTAAATTCAATAAATACTTCTTTGAGATCGTTTCTATTTCGGTTCCTAATTTAAATTCTGTAATTTTAAAACAAGCGCATTTAGTGTTTCGAGACTGAAATAGATCGACCATGAAATAAAGATTTCAGACTGAAATTGAAGTGTGTTAGTGAGCATGGCTAGTGCATTAGCTAAGCTGCAGGGTTTCGGACAGAAGGTACAGAAAGTACGAAATAAGGACCACTATGAGTGTAGAACATTGCAGGTCAACATTCCTACCCCAAGTTCAGTGGATGTCAAATTTGATGACATCAAATTACAAGTGTCTACTGGCTTCCTATCTAAAAGTAAGTACACAAAAATTATGATCATTTTATTGTATTTAGTGGAGTGTTCGTAAATTATTATTTTTAAAGTAATTTGTACCACGATATCATTACAAACTTACTTCTATTTTATCGGAGCGGTTAAAAGTTTTGACTTGTAAACAAGCACGAAATTCTAAGAACATAATAGGACCAGCCAAGTAACCAGTTTCTTCCAAACCCAATACAAACAAATTCCAATCAGACTAATTGCATAAGAATAGATAATATTGCCAATTGTATTTTTTGGCTAAATGAATAATAATTTGAAAAATAATAATTAAAATAGTGTTTTTTTTTGGGTTGGGTTGTTTGATTAACCCCTGGTGTACCCAAAATTTGTGTGTTTTTGATGAATAGGTTTTGATCTTTAAATGAGTAACGTTCAAAATTACTGGTACACACTACCGGGGAACAAAATTCAACTTCGTTTATATTTTTATTTTATTTTATGATAAACATTATCATCAAATATGAAGCCGCAGCTTGTTTTTGCACTTTGCTATTTTTCACTGATTAGATTCTTATAAATAACATTTTAATGTGCTTGATATTAAACAGAACCGGATATTTTTCCATATATAGTTACATATATTCTCATAGATAGGAGACGCGATATTTTTACCTAACGCAGTCATTTACGCCGTGCGATATATTTCTAAATCGCCTCGGTTGTATTTTTTTTGTTTTTAATTATTTTTGATTTATAATATTACCTACAAAAATGCACAAACTGTGAATGGAAGCTATAAGTAGTTAGAATGCTATGACGAAAGTAAAACCAACTTAAAACCAATTAAAATAAGTGCATATTTCTGCTCTCGGTGTCAGATACATTATATTAAATAAGTAAAAAAAATATCATGTTTAATGTTGACAATACATAAAATCCATCTGTAGGTCTATACGTTTCTCTTCATGCATATCGAAAGAGGAACCCATGTGGGTACAGTATGATTAATGCAAGCACGCGTATTATTATGGTGTGTTTATGTACTTGAGTTTGCTAATGTTAATGGTACCTGACTATACATACCAATATGTAGGTAGGTATTGTGAGCAAGCGCACAAAACACGTATTTGTAGTCATTTAGGTACACCTGGTTTCACACCAGTTAACTTATGAACCTTTTCTATTGGGTCGCATTTAGATGTCTATCTTAATTATGTACCTAGTTGTACTTCGTCTTCTTCTTTCGTGTCGCTGACTGAATTGTACAATTTTTCATTGCAAAATATTAATTTTTAGTAAGATCCACTTTCATAACGTCAATTTATGTACAAAATAATGACGGGCGAATTTCGTATTTCTCAAAATTATTATTGTTTGGTCAAGCTGTGCAAGCTCATGTTTTGTTTCCTGATTCATATCGTTTTGGGAATATAAATATGTACAGGGAGGTTTTAAACGACAGATTTTCCCGAAAACGCTAAGCTTAACCCATTACACTGAACAACTTTCCCCGAGACACAAAGATTAAAAAATGTTTTAAATTGACCTTCCATAAAAAATTACGCTGTCAGCTAATTTTTTGGATGGGTCGTCCAATAAAAAAAAGTTAAGACCATCTTCCTTGGGAAAAGTTTTTCATGTGAGCGGCTGGAAATTATCTGTTTTTGGAAAAGTCCGTTTTTAGGAATGATACTGATAAATAGGTACGTCCCGATCCTACTTACTTACAAACCGTATCTCTATGTACTGAATTTGAACATGACCTTGTTTACAGTTTGTTTAAGTTTTAGGTAGGTACGTATTAGGTACTTGTATGTACGTACTATCGCCCACACCACTTGAGTTACTAATGTAACGTGTAGTATAGATAAAAAAGTAGGTTTAGTTAGTAAGGGTAAGTCACGAAGGCCCTTTTACAAATACTTATAATTTATTTTCGACCAATGAACTCAATACTTTTAAACTTAAGCTCAAACATTAGAAGTCTTGGATACAAACACAAAATCATATACATAATAGCTAGGTCAAAGAATACCTGGTTAGGTACCAGTGTGGAAAAAAGTGTGGTGGTTTTTTTATCAGGTGCAAAAGGAACAATCGTTATGTAAACCCCGGCAAACCAGTGCAGGTGAACCTCTATGGGTATAATATGTAGGTAGGTAACTCGAATTGCTCCCCATTCTGCATAATGTAAATAAAATTTCAACTAATTAAATTTACTATTGATTATTTAAATCCAAGTGTTAATCACGTCACAGGAATTCATTTTGACAATTTAGTTGACGCAATATCCAACCGTTTAGCATGTTCAATGCTTTAATGATTTCAATTGAAACAATTACAAAAACTGACCATTGAAGTAGTCAATTCGCGACAGATAGTTTAGACTTTGTGCCCTTCTTATTTCGCATGCATAGAATCACAATAATTCAGCGACTGTAAGATTGATAGTGGACCCCAATTCGGGAAAAAATACTCTTGACCAACCTTAAATTAGCGCTGTCACTTTCCGTCAAATAGGTGGGAAAAAACAAGATGGGAGATATCTGCCCTGTCATGTTTAATAATGTCAATGGGTTCTTCGCCATTTCTAGGCGATTTAGTCGATATTGATTCGACATACATCGTGTATTGTCTAATTATAAGACATGATATAACTTAGATATCTTCAATTCTTCTCTAAATCTTATTTAAGATAAGTTAAGAGAATTAATTTCACTAATTGAGCCCATTACCTTCATACTATTTTCTATACTTTAACCATAGCTACTTAAAGTTTGTGGTATGTTCGAATGAAACTGCGCATTAAGCTCTCAATTTTTGGTCAGAAAAGTGTCGCCAAATGAGGCTTTTGTTATTTGTCTGGTCAGTATACCGGTTTTCAAGAGATTGGAAAGTAAATAACGGATTTGATGTCTCGAGGTCAGAAGTACAGAACAACAAAAATTAAAAATGACCACCCGCAGCAATCTGTTATTGAAAATTCAAAATAAGAAATTATCAGAGCTAAAAGGTGTTGACAAAATATGGCAAAGTCATTATTTGTTTGTCTATAAATAACTGTGCCGCAAATACTAATAATGAGTAGGTACTAACCTTATCTCTTATATGAAAGATAACCATGTCAGATGTGAGAAGATAAAATAGTAAGTAGGTGGTTTAGAAACTCGGACTACAGGGCTTATACGTGGACTCGCTGTCCCACAAGTCAAGAGAAAAACCAAGTATAAACAAGTAACCGCAACTGACAGTACCTAAATAAACGGCACTTTTTCTCGATACTCCCGTTAGTCGCTTGTATTAATACAGTGCTAAAGATCATGCGAAGATGCCAAGAAACAACTTGTTATTGATGATTTGAGTACAAAATATAATCATAATTTATTATATGCTTCGGAGGAAATGTATTATTACAATGGACTCTTTATTTTTGGATATAGCACCGAAGCGAAAAGAAAACGACTACTTATACAAAACTGACCTACTTGGAGGTCAATCATTTGTTCCATATTTTGGGAACTACCAGCACGTGCCGGGTAGATTAAGTTCAATCCGTTCTTCCCAGAACAACCCAAGGGCGCGGTTGGGCTGGTTGTGTGCACAACCACAAAAACTTCTCCGGATGAGCTCCTGCTCCCCATCAAACAGTCATGTGTAGATTTAAAGGCCCCGGGTACTAAAAATTGAAAAGACCAGAACAATTTTTTTGAATCGAATGCCTATTTTTTTCTCGTTTTCCACCTTTTGGTCCCAAAGTGAAAATCCTTTAGAACGACGGACGCCCTACACAGAATGTCCAAAAAACTCAATGATAAGTAGATTATTTTAGTGTAGGTACCTAAATTAAAATCACTGTTTTATCAAAGTTGGTTTTCTTACTTCATTTATAACTTCACAATTTTCTACAATATTCTTATTTCCTAACTCAAAAAAAATAATATTATTCACCGGCAATGAGAGGTTTATGTTGCACGATAAAAATTGAAATTTTGTGTAATTTCACGGTAGACTACCTAAATTGTTATTTATTATTGATGTTGCAATGTTGATGGCCAATAAATCGTGGAAAATCTGGCAAAGATTTTACAATATCCATTATTTAAACGTAAAAACTTATAAAACATTTTGCAAATAAATAGTATACATATTATTATATAGTTTAACATAAATAACAATTAAAGTTAGAACCAAAGGATAACACTAATATCGCTTATTAATAGTCGAATTTGTTGAGTCTAGTCGTTTTCAACGTGTTGTATGCATTTATTTACAAAATAAAGTATATAAGTATTATTTATTAGTTCCTATCGATAACTAATTACGGAGGTATATGGCGCGATGTGTCTCCGGGAGTATTTATTTATTAACTAAATAGTAGTAGGCGGTTGAAAAAAACTCTGACACCAGGGTTCATCGGGTCGATGGACGACTCGGTGTCCCACACGAAAAGAGAGAGAGAGAGAACTAATAGTCAAGCAGCAGTTTGCAAATCTGTCATGTAACAAATAAATATAAGGTAGGTACTTGGGAGTGATAAGGTCCATAGTTTTCAGTTGCTTAGCACCCATAGAACAATCTAATAGAATAGCAGGAAACCAGAAACGGGCCTTGTGCGGGTGTCATTCTGCCTGTGAGACCCAATAGTTCGCGGACATCTCTCACGACCACCTTTTTTTAATATTTTTACTTCTACAAAACGTACATTATTTTTTTAGTGTGTATCGTGATAAATTTACACACATGTCTGATTTTAAACTTATTTATTTCAAAAACTCACAATATGGTTTGTATGGCTCATGTTGGTTAGGAAGGCCCAACCAATCTGTAGCCCGTCTTGAGATTTCGCTATCCGTCACTAGTAAAAAAATTAGATTTCAAGCCTTTCAGGTGTGATTACTCCTGGACCAAAAGTCTAAAACTCAGGTACTTTTAGGATGTTGGTCTCCTAGCAACCCTGAACCTATTTCTGAAATAAATAGGTTTAGCCCTTCCATGACCTCTATAATCCACTCATTTTAGTTTAATTATATTCTGGATTCAGATTTTTATTACTGTATTGTGCAATTTAAGTCACTTGCATCGAACAGTTTCGCCCAAATAATACGATAAAGTTGTTATCAAATGCCCTACTAGACGGGTCACGACTATAATCTGTCTCACCAAATTGGGCTATTACCAATATTTCAAGTTATTCAGGTCACCCACCTAAAATGAATTGAATAATTCCATCTTCGAAGTTGATTCCACAATCAAGATGATAGTTTCTATGTTTTTTCCTAGCTCCAATGGTGTTAATCCCTGATTTCCGGGGTCACAAAAACGTAAAGTTGAATATCTCTATAGATTAGATTTGATTTTCCCAAGGCAGTGCCTTTATTATATTTTTAATCCCGCCCGAGCCGGTTTTCTATTAGGACTATATAAAACGCCGTCTTAGTAATCAATAATCATAGACAGCAACCGGGAGTGTGATAATCTCTGATGATAATACTATCCCACATATAATGAAGGTTAATTTCAGTACATTTCAGTTTCACGACACGGTTTCACGTGATAGTTAAATAAATAGCTCGTTACGTAGGTTCACGCGACTTACTTGTTATTTATTTGGTACAGAGTGTATCCCTCCACGTTACGGCTGCTTAAGATCACTCAACGTTCCGGCGGCCTAAGACAGCCTTAAGGCAGCCAAAACGTAGAGGGCTTAACTATCTACTAAATAAATAACTGGCAAGTCGTGTAAACCGTCATCATGAGTGATACTTGTTCGTTAATAATATAATTGTTACGTACTTAGATACTCTTGAACTTGACTGTGGTTAGGTAATAATGAAGGACCGTTAAGTGGTCATGGTCAACTCAACAGTGTATATTTAAATCTATGTGGTAATTAAACTAACCTGTCATGGTTTACTAGTTTTTAAGTTTGTTTATACTTCTTGATCTGGTTAAACTATTCACTGCTCTAAGAGTTTGAGTTAAATTTTAATTAACACTACTGTTTGTTAAAACTAATAGACCTAGAGAAAGTAGGAAGTTCAACAGAAAGAACATTAATCAAAACTCGATGAAATCATCATTTAACGAAACTCCACTTCTCTCAGATTTAAGTACATGAACTTAAAGTACTTTTACCGAATGTCGTAAAAGTAAAAATAGTACTAGGTAATTATATACAGATAGCGAATGGACTAAAAGAGGCCATTTATACCCATTTTTTATATATAAGTTATTATATTATATAAAAGTGTTGTGGATATATTATATTATATATTATTATTATATTATATTATAGTCTTTATATCGAAAAACCCTCATAGGCAAGGCGGTTCAGCTGCAACCGCACGCTCTCACCAGGAATGCCCTCAGCAGGCTATTTATATCTGCCTGGACTTCTCGATGGAATGTGGTTAGGTATGGCGCAGTAATGTGGCAGAATTTGGAATTCATCAGAACTTCTAGGAATGTGGCTAATAGCCGGAATATGGCCAAAAGCCGGAAAATTTGTAGACTTCACTCTACCATCTCCCTAAACAAAAATTTTGACTAATTTCGAAGACTTTGGCTGAATTTCTAAAGTGGTTTAGGAGTATAAAAAAACGAAATCAAATCAAAAGTTACTTTTTTCTTATCAAATATCGACATGACTATTTTTAGTTTCACTTTTATGGCTTCCTTGTCTCTCAACAAAGAAACATAACTTATAAAGAAAAAAAAAATTAAAGTTTATTGAGATAAATTCTAAAAGTATCCTTTAAACCTCGCTTCGAAAGAACCCTAGAAATTTGTCCGAGTTCCTAGATCTGTTAAAGGCAATGGCAGATTGATGTCACGTTATTGCCATATTCCGGCCTTTGGCCAACTTCATAAGAATTTCTCAGGATTACTGATTTTATGATTTTACTGGGACAGGTATACCAACCCTTTTGTATCCTAGGATACTTTTTTTAGCTTTACTTTTATCATAATATTATTATCTTACAAGAGGAAAAAAATGCTTCCATTGCAAATAGTTAACATTCAATTTCTGAGAATAGTAAATAGATACGTTTTAGAACCAAACTTAAAACTTAACGCGCTAAACTTAAAATATATTTATTTAACTTTAAGGCAAACTTCCGTATCCGCCAGATGAAGGATAATCGTAAATCAATAACGTTGTTATTATACAAAAACTTGTAATTTTCATCTATATGTTTTACTATACCTACGTAGGAAAAGCTGGAGAATGTCGTAAGTCAGTACTTGAAAAATAAAAGAAAAAAAAATTGCAATACATAAAATTGATAACAGAACACGTTTTTGAACTTTTTGCATTTTTGCACTGTCAATCTGTGTAGATGTTTCTATGTGAAAGCATCACGCGAAATCAACTAAATTTATTTTTATGAAATTTGGCTTAACCTACGAAACGTCGAAGAAAGGACATATTCCTTCGGGAAACAAAATTATTCAGTAGAAAGGTACCACTGTGCCACTTTTTTCGAGTATGTAAAACTTTGATACCATGTTCTAAAGAATAAACATATATACTAGGATACGAAAGGACAAAGGCTACTTTTCGTCGGCTCTCGAGGGTCTGGAGTACCTGATGTAGAACACCAGGAGCCCAGCTAGACTACGAAAGATACGGAAATGGCTCCATAGCAAAAGTTATTCAAAATAATTGGCAACTTCTGTTGGCACATTCACATCGTAGATCTGAAGTACCTGATGTAGAGCCCAGCTAAACTATATGAGATACGGAAATGGTTTGAAAGGTAAAGTGGTTGTTCATTCCGGGCCGCTACTGCTGTTACATAAACATCAAGGATTTGGAGTAAGTACCTTGATGTAGACTACCAGGAGCCCAGCCTAACACAATGAAATATTTACATAAATTTCGCCAAAAGGGAAAGTTTTTTAACATGATAGGTAGCTTTTGCTGGCATATAAAATGAGGATCTGCAGTACTTGACGTACTATAGGTCCCGCTTAACTATAAGAGATACTGAAATAACTCCAATATAAATGCTTTTTAGCATGTTGGCGGCTTCTGCCAGCACCTAGACATCGCAAGTCTGGAGTACCTGATTCAGACTACTAGAATACTTAAATGGCTCGATACCAAAATGTGTTTAGCATGATGGGGCGTTTCTGCTAGCACATAGACACTAAGGCTCTGGAGTACCTAATCTGGAATACCGGGAGCCCGGATAAACAATAAAAGAGACGACAAATAGCTCTGAAAGGAATTTTATGATTACGCCGACTTCGATAAAGTAGAACTGACATAGTTAACGGACATTCTTATTCAAATTTATTTTATTATTAGAAATAACTATTATTATTTAAACTATTTTAAATATGATTGTTTTCTGACGAATGTTGTAATTGATTATATTTATAGAATGGATACCTACTTTACCTATACCTACTCGTGTAACACTGAGTTACATTGTGTTTGGATTGACCTGTAACTAGATAAGTTATGAATAAATTTTTCATTTTCATTTTCATTTTCTGCAGCAAAAGTTGTTTAATATGGCGGGCCATAGACATTGAGGGTCTGTAGTACCTGAAATAGAACCCTAGGAGCCCGAATAAATTATTCAAGATATGTGATGCTTCTCTTTTAAGGAATCGGGGACCGATATGAGGAATTCGGAGAACTCAGCTAATCTATAGAAATGCAGAAATGACTTTTTTCTCTGAAACGATCGAATAATCTCTGGTTTAAGATGCTGCGTAAAGGACATTGTCAATTGAAAGAAGCTGGTTTGATTTGTTAATGGTAAAATAACGTATCTACCTGGCAGAGTAGCTTGGTGACTAAGTGACCGTTGATTGAATGAAACCCTAATATCATATCTAAGTAAGGGCAGTATTTATTCAAACAAGTTGTCAAAGTCTAGTCCTTGACACCTCGCCTTGATTTTGATATCAACATAGGAAGAAATACGTTGTTGTCATAAATACGTTGATTACTTACAACAATATCTTGTTTTGACTGAATTATTAGTCCTAAAATGTTAACTAGAGCAAGGCTCTCAGAATATTCCAAGCGAGATAGATACATATAGCAAAGTCAAGGAGAAGATACCATGAAGATATACACAAATAACTTAAACATTATTTTGTTTATAAAAACTGAGATAAAGTTGTTTAAATGAAACTTGGTTGATTGAACATTATCTATATAACTACTTGTACTGTAGGTAGTTAAATTTGTCCTTTGTTTTGCCAGGTCAAACACATTTTAATTATACCTATCAGTAGCAAACGTTGCCCTTCATATTTTTTAAATCTCAATCTTTCCACTTATGTTACTTTAACCTTTTGAAAATAGAAAACATGAGAACTGAAATTAGGAATATAAAAGGGGGAGGAAAATATTATTTTGACAGCTTGTCTCCCCTTAAATTATAACTTATACATATATAGAAAGCTATATGCATGCTAAGTTTCATGCTTTCTTTCGGATGCGTTGGGACAGCACTCAGAGCTAAGTAGCTATACTAACCGTTCTTATGCGTTACAACACGCAGAATTACAATGGTAGGTACTTTAGTGTTGTGTTTAACCGAAGCTGAGCAAAACTGTTTCATCTGTAATCTAAGAAAAATCTAGAAAAATCCAAGAAACGAACGTGTGATGTGAAACCTTTTCGGGCAAACAAGATAGATAAAAATATAGAGAATAGGTTTAATAACTTGTGGCATCACTGAATAAGATAAGCTAGTATCTATATTATTATAATTTAAATGTTATTTGATGACCACATTGATGAACTGTAATTTGAGTATATCCGTGTTTCGGCACCACAATCTATAGTAACTTCTTCCGGTTGAAGGCTCAATTTAATTAGTAGGTATAATTATTGAGTTAATAAAAATAAATTATTAACAAGCCAAGACCATGTCAAACAAATAAGTAGGGTTCTGTAATCAACGCAACCTTACAATGTTACAAAGTTCTTGTGGCTGGTTTATTTGCAGATGTATGGTTACTAACCGCAAATTTAAAATCTTTACTCTTTTTTAAACATAGGTGATACAGTATCTAGTATAGTTTTCATGGTAACTTTAGTAGCTAGAGTTCAATTTTGTACAGAATGGACAAAAAGGTTTGTTGTTCTATGTAAGGGATTGTATAAGAAAATACAACCAAAACGTTAAGCAAAAATCTTGAGACAGGAAGATTTAAATGATTTGGTTTCACCTTTCCTTAATTTTACAAGATACTCTACTCAATAGGTATAGTAGACGAAAAAAATATTTTTACCCCGCCTGTATTCTATAGGAGTCCAAAAAAAATATTTAAGAAAATTGCTGACATTCCTGAGATAAGGTTAACACGATCTGTCTTCACACTAAATACTTTGTCAATAGGTGCATGCATAACTGACGAAGTTTTTAAGGCGGGCATACAGACTGAGTTGGCGAAATGATAAGGGTTGAGACTACAAAACCCCTAATAAAAATATTGATTCTCAAACCTAAGCTGGTTGGACGCCAGTTGTACATACGTACACAAAACGCAACTCCAAAGTTGATGTTCCGTTGATGCTCTGCCTACCTAGTAATGGGCTCGGCGCGTGGTAGAGCGCAACAGTCACCCTTGAACTTGGCCATGCGTCTGCGCACGACACTGAAGGTCGGCTAAGATAACTGACTCACCTAGCCGCGAGATTTGCCTACCTAGTCATAACGAGAACTGGCCAAGCTAGGCGAGGGATTTGTCTACCTTACCTTACCGTAACGCTACTATAAGCTGGTGGACTTTTGTGCAAAACTTTGCATTAATAATTCTTAGATAAGGATAGGGCAAATACGGTAATAAAATTAAGATATCGAATAAGTTCTAGTCCCGGCCGTAGTTCAAATTCATTGACTTCTTATCTTCAAATTATAATATATAGCAATGTGAGGACAAATATTCTAAAACAAAGAAAAGACAAATGTAGATTATCTGTTCAACAGTTAAATCAAATTTTTTGACAGGTGCTTTGATACGTATGTATATACGTTTGTGATCTCAAAAACTTTTGAAGTTTGGATCGATTTGGATACCTACATCTTTTTTTTGTTTAGGTCTTGTTTCACTAGGTGCCACAATTTGTTTTATTTAAATCAGTATTTTCAAGATACAGGCCAATAAGTGTTTTTCGGCATAAGAGGAGTATCTTGAAACAAGCTCTAAATTAAAAAGTTATGATCGGAATATTCCACCTTATTCTCACATTAATTCGGATACCTTCATCAACTAACTGCGCAATAGCTAAGTATTATATTTAAATATAAAAATACAGTATAGCGTGTTTGTATGTAATCTAATTATGCTGCAAATTGTATGTTTCTTACACACAATTGTTTCTATGTGGACAAGTGTTTAGGTCATAATAATTTAATAAATTACGTACTTAGATGAAAATTTTCAATAAAATTTGCAATGACAATGTACGCAAGCGTGTGTTCTGAAGAAAATACTCAAAGGAAAAAACTGGATACTTTTCATATACCTATAGTAAAAAAATCTTATCATGCTGAGTTTCCCCGATTGAGTAAAAATTCAGGTCCATAAGAAGAACACAGCCGCTATTTTCTTATTTTCCTACGTAATGTTTGTTTGGTGTCAACAATGATTTAGCAAAGCTGCTAATTGAAGGAAAAGTGTTCTAATAATGGATCCATAATATCATGTAATGGCACACCGTGGTAGGGCAATTGTCGAAGTCCTTCGCGTGTGCATTGCCAATAATTGTTCTTTATGTAATCTCAGACGTCGACTTGACTTGTCCTGCAGCCAGTTTCCACCCTGAACTAGTTCTAACCAATAATAATAGAAGCGAAGGCCGCAAACACAAACCAATTTATTTTTATTAAATAAATAAAAAGATCTTTCTTTACCAACAAACACAAATTGTACAAACAAAAGCTTTTAAAAAATAAAAGTAAAAATTGGTAAAAGAGAGAACAGCTCAGCATGTCTGCTGTATTTCAGTGTTATCCCGCTGGACCCAGTTTACAATATATGTGTACAAAAAAAGTAAAATGTGCATTCTAAAAACAAATTTATTAATAAAAACAACACGAAGGTAAACAAAAAACAAAAATACATTAAAAAAAAACAAAAGACAACAAACTCAACTACTCCCAGTTACTCTCCTGCTTTTGGGCAGCATGAAGCCACGGTTTAATTTTACCTATAGCACGGTAGTGTTATGCCTAAAGTACAGGAGACAGGTTCGAATTTACTCGCGCGGGATTGCAAGTATTCAACAAACTTCTGGATGAGCTTATCTTCATCGTGATCGTCTTCAGCCTTATCATAACAGACTTGACCTAGTAAAGACTTAAGTCTAGTGCAATCATGCAAACCTATTTATTTTATTTTTATACTTTATTGCACATACAACAAAAGGCGGGCCTAAATGCCACGCGGCATTCTCTACCGGCCAACCAGAGGGGTATACAGAGATAAAAAGACACGGGTACACTCTGGTGTGAAATCATAATAATGGAAAATAGCAAATTCAACTACTACAAATTGGATACCTACACAAAAATAGACTAGCATCACCACATTTCTTCCATGCGGGTGTCGTAAGGGGCAACTAAGAGACACTAGGATTTCATGTGTAGGTTTTAAAATTTTAGGCGATGGGCTGACAATCTGTCACTACCGCGATCCACTAGCAGTAGACCTCTGACATAGCTATGCAATGACCGCTAAGTTTGCAACACCGGGACTGCGGGTTTAACGTACCCTCCGACGCACGGAACCATCTCCCCTGTAAAAACAGTCGAAGTTTTGCTAATTTTACGCTTTAATACATGACGTTACTAACACGTATATTAATTAGGCCGTGAATACTGAATGCCCCTCACTCATGCGATTATCTAATCTTAGCTATATAAGGTACTATAAAAATTCAGTCCAAATATTTTTAAGGAGAGTTCGACTCGTGAAACTGAAAAACTTTCCCGAAGTAACATAGGTCGAAATATAGATATTAAAATAAATAAGACGTCCCATACCAAGTTACAATTTTTTTACGTTTTTGTATGAAATGTCCTATTATTTTTTCTTATTTGACATATGTTACTTGGGGGAAATTGTTTCACAAGTAGAACTCATCCTAAAATGATTTGCACTGAGTATAATTTATTTATTTATTCAATTACAACGGTGCAAACCAATTACAGTAATTGTTATTAATTAAGTAACATGTCACATAATGGGACCTCATACATGTAAGCGTCATGTTACATGTAAATATCCTCGTAAAAACTATCGATTACATAAATAAATTATCAATGAATAGTTACAGATACATTGTACCGGCAAAACAGGCCTAGTTGGTTTTTTCTCGATTACCTGTTTGCTTATAAATCGTTTCGCATTTGGACCAAATCGATTGGCCCGAAATAAAAGGAATGCGAAATATCAAAATAAAAAATAATAGAACCAACAGAAAAACCGATTTAAGAAACATTTTTTTTTTTCACGATAACAATTAACATACACAAAGAAAATATAAATTGAAAGTAAAGTGAAATCACAGTAAATTACACATAATGTTTATATTACTCTAAGATTAAGTTATTTTTATGGTGACAACTTATAAGATATTAAAAATAAATAAAGTTGGGTAAACTTAATATTGATAATGATAACAGAACACGTTCCAATTATTTATCTGTTAAGTTATTTAATATAATATGTGGAAACAACACGCGGCCCTAAAAATAATTTGGTTTGCACCTGAATAAAAAGTAGGCGGTGGATATATACATTTAAAATAACTTGGTCGTGTTGGTAGTAGCATAATAATCCACTTCTGTTGTACATATGAATCGAGGATATTGATGAGGAATTTAGGGATAATAATAGAAAATGCCTTTCTTTCTGAGTACCAAATTTTAAAACACTTCCCGTGTTAGTTATAATTTATTTTTGAAAACTAGTAAAATTTTCAAGCGCGGGCAGGAATTAAATCCGCGACTTTCGCTATTACTAGTGGCGACGCCCCTTCCATCTGGGCTATCGCGTCGCGGCTCGTTCCTTGCTCGCGAATTTGGCAAATGTATATTAATGCCAGTAACGCGTGGCACGGCTCTATCTACCGGGTTAGTTTTGTAACTAATACCCGGCGACTATTTCTATCTTTACAGATTGAATGTAGTCTAAGCGATGAAAACCCGCGATAAATTGAATTTCATTTCTTTTCACTCACTATAATTATTATGCCTTACTTCCAGTGCAAGTAACTAAATTGAAGAACGCTGGTGCGGAAATAGGAATTCAAGAAAATGACAGATTTTTTAGCTTCCTTTAACTTAAGTACCTATGCCAGAAATTGAAATGGACCGAAGACGGAACGAGAATATTATTTAATTTACAATTCCAAGTTTGGCACATCTGGCAACAATCGATTTGGTCCGAACGCGGAACGACTCTTGCTTACCTGCCAAATAATATTATATAAAATCTAAAAGAAATTGTACCTAATAGAATAGCGCAGAAATAACCGCAGTATGTTCCTTTCCACAAGTCTTCGCATGTTATAAATAGACAAGTTTGTTAGGTAGTGCGCGGGCTGCATTAATATTCAAAATGGAACCCTAACCTAGTATAATAGTATAATCGTTAGGAGCATCAGTCAGCGCCCTCTCGTATAACTCACATCTCACAATCTTGACAACTAGACAATGGGTACAATGACATCTGCCGACCTTAGATATTGTCCTTCTATTTGCAGTATTTTACCCACAAAATAATTTCACCTATTTGGGTAGTAGGTACCTATATTATTGGGTTGCATCGTCAAGGCATAACCAATGCGATTTCTATGGGTTGCGTTAAAAAACGAAAATGGCTGTAGTTCGGACGGTACATAATTTACCGGTAGGATTTTTCAATTGACATACAATTCTTCTTCTGAATTTTCCGACACTAAATAATGATGTTATTGACAGATAGTGGATTGGATACGACATGCAGTTATACGTAGGTAAACAGATACGAAAATGATTCACCTAAAGTATATTTTCTCCTTTTTTAGCAATTCTGCATGACAATATTTATACTTAAACAGTTTTTTTAAATCTGGGGTTATTGTACCAATCCATATTCAAACCGTAATAAAATAACATGATTCATGATAATTTACAGGCTTGGGTCAGTGCAGGTAGGTTGGAGGAAACTTTTCCTGTTTTGTGTATTATAGGGGTCTCTGACCTGTTGTGGTATCGAAATACAGATTTTCGAAAGTTTGTGATTCATGTCTTATTTATGAATTAAATTCACGGTGTTGTGTTGAATATATTAAATGTCAACGAACAACTTAGAAACTTAGGTCAAAATGCACACATATATCGTATTATTATGGTAAAATCAGGATTTCGAAATCCTGATTTAACCTTCCTGGAATGAATGAATGAATTCTGTCTCTGTTTAGGCGTGAATCAAAACGTAGTTATTCTAGGGATGTTTTGTCATGCATGACTATTTGCGTGTGACTATACAATAACATCCAACTTTCTTAATAAACAAAGAAATTACTCTTAAATTCCATGAAATTAATATCAAAATTTTAAATAAATTCAATTGAAATTGGCACAAGGTTGTAATTAAAGCTCAGATGGGTTGATTTTTTTCGGCATCTGTATGAAAATCTTTAAAAGGGTACTAAAAGGTTCAATAGCAGCTGACAGAAGATACACGTTGCTGAGTTGCATAGTACGGATAATAAAACAATATTTTTAAAGTTTATGACACATTATTTTTGTAAATTATAAGTTATCTTACATTGTTCAGAAACAAGGGACAACCATGAGAGGAAACACAGATATATTGATGTAGCCATGACGACACTAATGTGGAAAATTCCATATTCCTAAACAACTTTAAGAATTCGGTAAACATCCTAGGATTTTACTTAATCCCTAATTTTTTCCACATTTCTGCGACACATACAAATCACGTGTAGGGAAGCAAGTGCAGCTATTAAACACAGCGATACGGAGGAGTATAGTACGAATAGGTTAATAAGTAGGTAAGTATATGTACGTAGGTACTTACAAGTGAACGATAAGATTATGTCGCTACAATAGTATGGCCTTTCGCGGAAATGATCGTATTGAAAATCACGTTTTGATTTCTTAAGCTGGAGTTTCTTTACGTTTCATCTTCATATGGAACGATAGAAAACATTATGAATACTTATCACGCGTGTTTCGTACTGCATTGATAGTCAACGCTGGATGTCCGCTGGCTGATATGATAACAACATATTATTATAAACCACACTTTGCATCCTAGCCCGTCTACTACATGCTTTGTGAAGGTAAAGGTGGAAACATTATCTCAAAGGATATGCATAATTAGTTGCACAACGCCGCCCTTGCAATTCTTGCATTATACAATTACACTTTTAATTATCTAAGTGTATTGTCGTTCATTATATTATTTTACATATATCTTGTGTGCAACTTTTTAATTAGTCAGTACTTATATGCCAGTAACAAATAATTTATAAGACTATCGATGTCACAAATATTTTGAGTTATTTGATAACGAAAAAGTAAAAAACAAAAATTAAAAGTATAATATCGGATATCGATAAATATTTAAAAACTGAGTTCGGTGTCCAGCAGCTTGATGTGTTTCGGTGTGCACGAATATGCAATTACCTCAAAAACATATTGTAGTAAAGTAGGTTTGTACCTATTAATATATAATTTATTGAAGGTCCGAATGCCAAAATGTGAGGTTTTCTGCAAGTGGGCGTGTGAGGGAATCTTTTTGTAAAATAAGATAATATAGTTAAAGTAATAAAAATACTATTCGTTTTCCCCCATAGAACACATATATGGTCCGTATGGTCCAATGGCAGACCTAGTACTGCGTGCGCGCAGGACCTGGATTCGATTCTCTGGTCGGAGCAGATATTTTCCTATATTTGGCATGGGTATAGTTTATTCGTGTTTCTGTGTATTTCATTTCAATGGTACCTTGATACAGGGAATTCAATTGGGGCTTATGAGTAGTTATTGTGTAATGTGTAGTGTATAAGTGTGAGGTTTCTAGATGAGCTCGCTTCAACGTCATTGATTCTTTGTGTCCTCTCGTCAACACTTTAAAGAGCATGTACGAGTATAAAAACATTACATTAACTGGCTAGTGTTTACGTGTAATGGGCCAAGGATTACACTTGACAACAGTTTAGCGAACATTGTAACTGCCGCCGAGTTAAAACGTGTTCCCACACGTGATAACACTAATTTTGTAATAGATCTGAGTCAAACAGTAATTTTGCTATTATTTTTCATTAGAACACATGATTTGCCATTGTTATTTAAATTAAAGCTATTATTTTATTATTACTAAAATACCGACCAAATAATGGGACACTTACAAAGCCAAAATAGGCGGTTCGGCGGAAGTTTATTTTTGTCCTCGGAAACATAGGTAGTACATAGTAGGTCATTTAATTATAGACTTCAATCACAGCCTTAGTAAACAAACCGCGGTGTTCGATGTTTGCAATGTAATCTGATCAAGTTCTTTAACCGACTTCCGTTATTGAAACCGGTTGAGTGGTTGGTTGAGCGGAGATTAAATTATCGTTGAACATTTCGGTTATTCCTGCATATACAATAAAATAAAGAACTCCAAAAAGAAAGTCTTTAATAATGACGAGTACATATTATTAGGTTACGTTCTTAGATTTTTTATTTTTTATCCCTTAGGGCCTTCGAACATGTCTGTATTAAAGAGTAGATAAGTAGCTAAGTCAATTTATCTTCAATTTCATCCCCCTGTTTGTTTCTTTATTGGTACTATGCGTTTCATACACAATAGATTGAAAGAAATATCTACCTACCTAATAATAGATTAGGGGACTCAAAATAGGCAGTCTTGCTACGCCGTAGCACTCGTAGCGTAGCCCTAATGTTTTCAAATTATCATACTTTATCTTTGCTTGCTGACAGGTTAATATGTAATTACCTAAATTAATGTGTTTTTTAAATATTGATGATACCATATCAGGTTTGGTTTTTGAATCAAATCTCCATTCTACTTCTTCACAAAAATAATACTATGAAAGTCTTCATATTTTTTTACAAATTATTGTACTCTGTTAGTTAAAAATACTAAAATTTGACAATAAACTTTATTTTATATGCAATTTAAGCAAAACTAGTTATTTATATGCTCTTAGACAGTATTAAAAATGCTATAAAACGGAATACCTACCTTATTATAATAATATTAGCTTTATAATGTGTGTACAAAATAGCAAAAAATTGTTTTGTAATTTTTGTAGTTTTCCTGTTTAGTGAGAACAAAATTTGTTCAGTTTCATGGAATGAGCAAAAAAACTAGTTAGAGGTAAGCGCGGTTTGTCTAACAACCTGTGTTAAAATAGGTATGACAATTAGCTGAACTTACTTGTGGTAAAAAGTTTAATAATTTGTGGCACAGGCGGTATGCTATTTTTTTACATGGATTTCGACGAAGAGTACAAAAAAGAAAAGTCCAAAAACTACTTTTAACTTAATTTATTCTACAAAAAGTATATGTAGGTGTTTGTATATACGATGAAAAAATGATTAAAAAAGAGATAACTTTGTATTTTTTTTCTGTCAAGTAAAGTTTGTCAAATTGACTGATAGGTATATGGTATTTGTAAAATCCTCGGCAATAACATACTTATATATTTTTCAATATTTTATAGCAGTAATTGTCTAAATAAAACTGGTTTAAAAATCTTGCTCGCGCTAAATGAAGATGCAGCGTTGTAAAAATTCTGTCGGGATATAACTTAGCTGTTAGCTGCACTTCCTAACCATAGTGTAGATTCAACTAATATTAATTACATACATACATACATAAATCACGCCTCTTTCCCGGAGGGGTAGGCAGAGACTACTTCCTTCCACTTACTACGATCCTGGCATACTTCTTTCGCCTCCTCCACATTCATCAATCTCTTCATGCATGCTCGTCGGTTTAGGGTACTCTTGACCTGACCTTTCTTTAGCACGTCCCCGATTTGATCGAGGTACGTTCGTCGAGGTCTTCCCCTTCCGACGTTCCCATCCACACTTGCCATATACACCTGTTTCGTTAATCTTCTTTCGTTCATCCTCTCTACATGACCAAACCATTTAAGCATACCCTTTTCTACACCAGTCACTATGTCTTCTTTTATACCACAACGTTCCCTTATCACGCTATTCCTTATCCTGTCACTCAATTTTACGTCAACCATACTTCTTAACGCTCTCATTTGTACTGCATTTATTCTACTTTCATGCTTTTTCTGCCATACCCAACTTTCACTCCCATACATAAGTGTCCCATACATAAATATTAATTGGACATAAAATACCCAATCAATTTAAATAATAACCTTCAAAGAATGATTTCTCTTTAACTAATGTAATGTAAACCAAGTTGTTATACCACCTACTACTAGATATAACGAGGCCTTGCAAGTGTGTCTAGAGGGTGTGTATTGCAATTTTAGGCGATGGGCTGACAACCTGTCACTACGGCAATACACAATTTTTCGAATGACCCTCAAATGTTTGTCAGATGTGGCGTAAATGTCTGTTTTTTGCGGCCGTTTACGCTCTGCCTACCCCGAAAGGGATAAAGGCGTGATATATGTATGTATGTATGTTGCAAGTGTAAAAGTGTGGATTAACTGAACTAAAGGATAATGGTTTTCCGCCTTTATAACAATGCACAATGAAGTGAGCAAATCGTAGAAAAAAGTTGCAAATGGACTAACGAGTTCCCATGAGGAAAAAACGTGTAATTTTCATGTCAAATGATCAACAATTATAAATTAAGTCGCATTAACGATATAAAACAAGTATAAATCTATCCCAGCTGTATCATTGTGAACCAATTACAAAGCTGCATAGACCTTGTAAGAAAAACTATTAAAAAAACATTTTCCTGCCTTGGGAGTTGGAGCTACCTAATAGGTATCTAAGCAATTAAGCCACCTCCGATAGTACCTACCTATAAGTATAACAAGAATAATAAAAAAGTTAATAAAACGACTGAATTTGAGATTAAGTTAATAAAACGACTGTTTTTGAGATAAAGTCTTAAGTCTAGCCTATGACACTCGGGGTAACGTAAGGTTTCGAATCTGTTCAGTAGTTAACAAGTTTCAGTCCCTTAAAGAATCGCACATATATACATACATACACATATGAACGTGTAAAAAAGGAAACATTTGGCCCTGTTATTTTGCAGAGTTTTCTCTTGGGCATTACTACTTTCATGTATTATGCCACTTAGCTATAGTCACTGTACGCTAGTACTATTAATTATACTGTGCTATAGTGTAGCTTTTTGCTAAAGAATGTTTTTTTAAAATATTTATATTTTTTAGATTAGACTACACAAACCAACGCTCATAATATTACCTCTTACCTGTCTAGCCCCATATTATTTATACAGTAAAAAAATGAAAAAATACCTTGTAAAGAGGAGGGGCTTTTTATATAACTACGTATCCACATCAAATTGTTCCCAATATATTATTATTATTCTTTAATAATGGCGTTTCCACATTGTCATGTGAATTCGCACAGTCTCAAGTTATAATCGATTACATAATATAAAAATTGGTGAGTGCGCCAGTGTCAGTGATTGCAACTCCAGCGCTGCGCTGCGGCGCTGGGTGCTGGCTCCAGTAGTGTGATAGTGTCATCTACCATGGGAATGGAATATAGTGTAAGCTCTTCAATTTCAGTTTTGTAGTAAATGTTTACATTCAAAATAATCAAAATACTATCAAAAATAATCATTGAAGACTCAAATAAACTTTACATAAAATAAAAATTGAAAAGACGTCCATCATGAAACAAAAGAACCCAATACAATATAGCTAGAGTTATTATTAAGTAGCGTGGTTAGATTGACATGTTGACAATGGACACAAACGAAATGATAAGGATGTCCAATAATAATTTCAGAATGTTTATGGGTCATTCTCATAATGACACGGAATTTTCTCACTTCCATGTCATTTTTCAAATTTAGTTTTTTTGGATAATTGAATATACGTTATCAAAGTTTTTCTCATTACAAACACTAAATTTAAATTGCCCGGTTCTTGGACCACTAGTTTCAGAGTTATTTGATGTCCACTATTTGCGGACATGGAAATGAGAGAATTCCGTGGCAATTTTTCTTTTATTTGATATTAAAATAATTAAAAATGTTTTTTAATATATAATTAGTCAGTAATGTTTGCTAGAGCTTAAAGAACGTATTTTAGTAAAAATAACTAATATATTACTATTATAAATATAAAAAAAACGGAGGGCCACTATTTTTTGTCATGGAAATGAGATGTCCACTACTTGAGTTGTAGGAAATATAAAGAAAATAAGCTTTATTTACTTAGTTAAAAATTTATTTAGCATCCCACGAACATACCCTCATGTTCGTGGGATGCTAAATAAATATTATATGGCTTCTAAAGAATGTCTCTTATAGAAAAGAATACATAATAATGGCTAACGCTTAGAAGCAAAACTCCTACATTGTATATATGTGCGTGCCAAAACTAGGGCTACCGAAACCACAACACACTCTAAACTAGTATAAAGCGCGCGTAACCAGTTGATGACCACTTCAGACTGCTTCTAAGTCGGGCGAGCGCGGGGCGGTGATATATCAGAGAGCGGGTGGGAGTGCCGCGTCATAGCGGTATCTTGAGATATTTTTATGTACAATAAAGGCTCTTTATTATTATTATTATCTTGTTTAAAATGTAGCAAATGTCACTCGCGCTGATGCTCTGCGAATCACATGACACCCCACATGTCAATATCCATCTAGCCGTTTGGGCTATAACCCACGAAAAAAAAATAGCATGTCCACATACATACATACATAAACACATACATAATACATAAATACATACAGACAGACTCCCGAAAAACTCTAACCCTCCTTCTAAGACATTCGGTAGAAAGACATATAAAATTAACTACAAAAGCTTTCATTTCATAAAAATAGGTAATAATGAAAAATACCCGTCCTTCCACATATTTACGATTAAAACAGGCATTGGATTAATTTAAGAATAAATATTCATAATTTAAAAACTTTGTCCAACTGTGGACTGCAAAATTTTAATCATTCTCTCATTTCCATGGCATCTCAACCCATGGAAAGATATGGAAATGAGAACATGGAAATGAGAACGAAAGCTTATTTTGCAGTTTAATAAAAACCTATTCGTAAAAATTTAATACAGTACCGCCTCTTATTTTAAGCATATCAAAGGTATTCCTCAGAAAAAATATAGATAATACCTAATAACTGAATAACTGGTAATCGACTAGCATGGAAATGAGAGCGGTACTGGACAAAGTCGTAAATGTGAGAAACTTACCCTCGCCATCGAAGATATAGCGGCGAGTGGAGCCTGCGTCCCCCACGACGTTGTCGGCGGTACTGGCCGCTACGAATTCGTGAGTAAAATCGACAGATAGCTTTTACCGTCATGAATATATGAGTGAGAGAGTAGCGCGAGGTAATTGTGGGCTGATTCAGGGCTTCAACGCAAAATACGTGTTTATAAAAAAGTTTCTGCCATTGTGGAAACTAAAAACATGCTAAAAGATAGAAAATATAATTGTTTAAAAGATAAGAAAGCTTAACACGACATAGACTTGTAATTTTAGGATCTATAACAGTCTATTTAGCGCAAGGTAGCAAAGAACCATGCCATGGACGTGAGAGAATGCATGTTTGACAGGAAATTTACAAAAAGCTGACCACATATTTGATGAATTAAATGTTTGACCATATGTGAGAAGTGCTGAAGTATTTTGAAGTAAAAATTTATAACGCTCGTCCTAGAGGAAGCAGCACTTTTTAAGCGGAACGTACGAAAAACGCGGTCGATGAGAACAACCCTTATATGTCCGGTTTTCTACCTATCATCAACATAGACACAACAGTTGACTACTCGACGTATGCCTTCGCCTGATATTGACATTAACAACCACAACAGTCCACTACTGGACATAGACCTCCTCTTAATTTGAAGTTTTATTGCCATTGCTTTATTTGTACCTAGATAAAAATCTTGGAAAAAAGTTTGCGAGTGAATTCAATTCATCGAAATGTTGAGTCCTTCAACCTACTTACAGTCGGTCAGATATTTACAAAGGTACCAACAATCTTGAAATTACACGTGTACTTAAGTACCTAGCCAATATAATTTAAGAGAATTTATGTAAGTATGTTTGCTCTAATGAGCAATTTAGAAGCGACTCATGTAGATTTTCATACTGTTCATAGGAAAATGGAAATCCCACAGCACATTAAGATTGCAAGTGATGATAGAGTATTTGCCGTGACTTCGCTTATCTTGCTTGACCTTTGACATGTGGAGCAACGTGCAAAATTCGAGGCTGCGTCGTAAAACAAATATTATTAGATTCTATTGAAGTAGTTTTCTTGGAACACACATGTTTGTAATATAAATATAACAACTTTAAAAGCCATTTAATATACTTAATATCCTGTTTTGAACCATTTAAAAGCCAAAAAAATAGATATGGTATCTTAATATACTCAGGTTTAATAAGATTTTAAAAACACAGGAAAATAAAATATAATTGCTGAACGTGTTCAGCATTAATTAAGTAATTCACGGTTGTTATTATTATGATGTAAGAATTTGTATTATAAAATTAAAATATAACAAGAAAATATTAAAACTTACTTATTAAATATTTATTTATAATTATTTTTTAAGTATCTTTTTTTTAGTGCCAACGATAGAATAATGATTAAGTAAATAGCTAATATAAACTGAATTTTATCTAAAATTAACTCACACTTATTATTATACACACAATATTGAAAACACCTATAGGTACTCGTATCTAAACGATATCAAGTATCAGTTTCATTAAATATTTAATAAGAAATTTCCTTGTTTTCTGAAATATAATCATAGTATTATCAGAGCTGGTGGATCAACGATATATCTTAAAAAACTGAAGAAGGTAAATGCAAAAAAGATACTGAAATTTATTTTAAATACCTAACGTAAAGGTTAACAGTAAACCAGTTCATAATTGTCCTCATTCCCGCGCCTATATGCCACTATGATTACATTGATTACAATTTACAAATAGCATACTAGGTAGGTAATTAGTGGAACAAGAAAAACTAGTTTTATGATAGAAAACCCTAGACTTTCAATTAATGGAAATAAAACTCTGGAGCCTGTTTTTCCGAGGGCAACCTGACGACACTGCTGAGACTGCGATGTCAAATACAACCTTATTAGACGGAATGTTGCGCAGACGCAGAGTAGGTACTCAAAATAAATGACACCAAATCAGCATTGAATAAGAAACTTTTAAGTCAAATAGGCATCTTTAAGGCGGCATCAGTCCCAAAAAGTAAGTCCCTTTTTTTTACTGCGTTAGACAGAAAGAGACGATGACAGCTCTGATCCGAAAAACCAAATATTTCAAAAAGTAAGTGGTAGAGGACAAAAAATAAATTTTGAAATGATGGATAACATTGTTTTAGCCCAAAACAAGAAATGGTGTTACTACTTTAGGAGCGTATCTTTTGAAGTATTACTAAAAATTATATATCGTTTCATAATTTTGAGATTTAATGAAATAGGATACCTAATAAATGCCGAACACTATCCAACCTTTTCAACAATTACGATGAAGAATATTATTTACATACATACGTACATCTTTCCATGGTTTTTACACGTTAAACCTATGCGTTGAACGAAACAACCTAATTGTTTTTCAAGATAAGGCCTCGCTTGGAAAGTGACTCGAATGTACAATTAAAATGAAAAAGCTAATATCCTAGATTTAGGTGTTGCTTGCAGTTCTGTAGGTAACTGTTGTAGCATATACTGCCTGCTATGCCAGCTTGCATGCACAAGACAGTGGAATAACCACGTTGGTATATTTGTTTCAGACTCGAAGACAATTCTGAAAGGAGTCTCCGGAGTGTTCAGATCCGGTGAGCTGACCGCCATCATGGGGCCCTCGGGAGCCGGCAAGTCCTCGCTCATGAACGCACTTACTGGCTTTTTGTTAGTATCTCTACTTTTTCTTTACCGAGTCGATAGCATGCCCATACTTCAAATGCAATTTTATTATCCCATTGTTCCACATCACCGCATTGTAGATGGCCAGCATTATAATAGAATGCAATAAGACAAGTAAACTTACAAATAAATGTCGCTAGTTTTTCCATCTGCATCATTGTGCATTGTTATATACAATTTTCCGAATGACCCTCAAATTCAGACGTAGCGTCTTTTTGCGGCCGTTTGGGCTCTGCCTACCCGGCAAGGTACTATAGGCGTGATATATGTGTGCGTGTCTGTGTGTAAAACACGATACGATGTCGTCAACCATGTTTTAAAATAATCTGCAAATTATTTTGATTTATTGGCGGACCGTATTAGACAACTTATTTGGTAATATGATCTATATTTCTTTTAACATACATACATACATACATATATCACGCCTATAATCCCTTGCGGGGTAGGCAGAGCGTAAACAACCGCAAAAACGGACATTTACGCCACATCTGATAAATATTTCTTTTTATCCCAATTTAAACCCCTAAACAATTTTTACTAACGTCTTTACGTTTTTCTTCCACACTTAACGTTTTTGCAAATCTGATTGCAATTTGATTGGACCTAAAACTAGTTATTGTTACCTTGGTAATTAAACCCATATAAGCCGCTAGAAAGGATTTTATATGAGGAAGGTGTGTAAGCACACCTTACCTTTCGTCCTACGAGTAGTTGCAAGGACTTATTTAAGTAAGGAAAGCAATTATTTTCAAGGATTTCAAGTTGTAGTAGGTGTAGTGGGTACTTCAAAATAGTGTGTTTTTATTTACTTCCCAAGGTAAGTAAGCACATATATATACATATGTACTTATATGACTTATAAGAACAGAACTGAACTCAAGGGTTTAGCAAAACGAATTGAAAGGAATAAACATGAGTTAAAAATAAAACCTGGCTTTAAACACGTTCTCGCCTGCAACTGACGCATTTGATCTTTTTAATTTTATAACGTGCATTGACCCCGGACGAGTTCCTTAACGTGGAATGCCTATAATAAAATAAAGATGGTCCCTTATCAATATTTTGCAAATATGCTCATACATTTTTAAATTTCGGCAATCTCGTGTCAAATTGCTATTGTATATTTTAAGTACCTGATAGCAACTTTTAAATTACAATAAGATATTTTTCAACAGATGGCGTTGTACATCTGGGGGTTTACTAGTAGTAGTGAACTGTCTCTTCCTCGTAACCTTTTGCTTCAACTTCAACGCCATCTACAGCGTTCTTGGAATACTCCCTATTATAACATACATACACATACACACATCACGCTTATATCCCTTGCGGGGTAGGCAGAGCATAAACGACCGTATAATACGGACATTTACGCCACGTCTGACAAACATTTGAGGGTCATTCAGATGATTGTGTATCACCATAGTGACGGGTTGTCAGCCCATCGCCTAAAATACACATGTAACCCCCGAGTCCCTTAATCACCTCTTATGATACCCACGGGAAAGACATGGGGTGATGCTATTCTAAGCTGGCATTACAACTTCTTAATAAATTTTCATGGACGTTCATTGAGTCGTTGAAGATCACGAAAAAAAGAAGATTCAAACTCACAGGCAATTATGCCTCATAGATATGAAACGCCATGTATCGATAATATGTTTTTTCTTACTTAAACAGCTGTCAAAAAAGGTATCATTAGATAGTTGCTACGGAAGATTATTCAACTTTGGCTCAGAAATAATATACTTAGGTAGGTATGTTTTTTGTGTAATGTTTTTTGTTATACCTCCACTAATTCAAGATTATTTTAGGAAATAAATATCTATATAAAGGATAATAAATTAATATAATCCAATTTTAAGCGTTTTAAAATTTGGTTCATAATCATACAAAATAAGGTAAACATAAGTTGGTAGTTATGTTAAAAGGTCAAACATCAAATATACCTATAAACACTTGATAGACACTAAGCTGGTTTGAAATAACACACTTAACTCTCTCTCTTTTCTTGTGGGACACGACCCGATGAACTTATACTTATTCATGATTTTTAACAAAATAGTAATTTGTATGTCAGGAAATTAAGTTAATTATTTACAAAGTTCATAATCTATTAGGTGCCTAAGGCATTTTTAATGATCGGTGGTAGCCACGGTACTACCTACCAAAATTTAAATTACATCTTTTTCTTTCTTTTCAAGGATTTCTTAATCATGAAATAGCCTGCTGAGAAGTGTTATACTACACGATAACTCTTTAATAAATACACTCGTAAGGTACCTTTATATTTGGATGACAGGACAGTGCCACTAAACTTTCTTCATAGAGTGGTCTCTAATTTAATAATGCCTCGAAGAGATTGTCTCGTTGCAATTAGATAGTCTAACTGCAAATTACGTCACTTTATATTGGTTCTATGGTGCATAAATTCTGTATTCAATAATGTGTTTTTGTTGCAGTACACAAGGCGTATCGGGCACGATAAGCGCGGGTGACTCCGTTTGCCGGCTCGGCGGGAAGGAGACCTCGCTGCGATCCCTCAAGTCCTACAGAAAGAAGTCCTGCTACATCCTACAGGACGACAGACTAAACCCCCTCTTCACTGTGCTGGAACTGATGAAGTTCGCAGCTGACATGAAACTAGGACATACCTTTAGCGAGAAATTAAAATTGACTGTGGTAAGTACCTTAATTTGCAGTGGAAGAAGTAGTAGTCACTGAGTTCTATTACTACACACATACACATATCACACCTATAATCCCTTGCGGGGTAGGCAGAGCGTAAACAGCCGCAAAAAACGGCCATTTACACCACGTCTGACAAATGTTTGAGGGTTATTTGGAATATTGTGAAACTACTACGTACTATGTATTACATATTAGTTCAATGGTAGTAATACTGTCACTTTTCATAAGTAGGTAGCCACTACCTAATGAAATATGTTAAAACATAATATTAACTCTGTATCCCATTGATACGATAAGAAGAAGACTCTGTATAAACTAAATTAGATTATGAAAAAACATACCTAGCTGGACACACATGCATGTCAAGCCAAAATAATAATAAAAAATAGAACATACTAGAAAAAAATAATGGAAATAGATTGCTTTCTGCTATGAAGATGACGCCAGAGCCTAGCAAATTTGCCTAATAATATACCAAGGCTGATCAAACTTGTTTTTATTTTTAAAAGTAGCAAAAAACATGATAATATCCTTTCTAGCTTGTTTGTTCCTGATATCTTAAAATAACTTATAATTTGTGAGCCATTATAGCCGAAGATCTAGCTACGTCAAAGGGCAAAATAAATTGCACAGAAGCGAAACCTGTGCAGTTTTAGTTAGTATGAAATTCCAAAATCATTGACTGCCGGGGTGCTTGGTAGCTTAAAGACAAGAAACAATTTAATAAATATGTAATGTATATTTGTTGACTATTTTCGTAATACCTACGAGAAATTATATATTTATAACAGCAATTAAAAGCTAAACTTTGACTGCAACAATTTAGGACACGATTTTCATCACCTTTTTTCGCCTATGGTTGCCATTGCTATGCACCCTGATTTGGCAATAATATAAGAATGTTTAATTACCAGTATAGTTTATTTTTTATTTCTAACATAACCAGCTCTCGGAGTATTGCATGTGAAAAAAACACCCAGTTCGTAAGATTGAAAGTTGTTTGGTTTGATATTTAATAAATAAATTACGTCAGTAAAAAAAATCTATCAAAGACATAATATTTTCTCGAATTTGTTTTATTGTGATGATCAAAGACGTAATTAGGGCTCCACCATATTTTTTACTCGTCTCTTATCTCAGTATTTGCTTGTATTTTTTAGTAAAGTGATAAAAACGAGTTGATACAGCTTTTGCTATTCTATTATTTATAAGTTATAAACGAAACTGTTTCCATGTGGACTTCTGGTGCGAATCTGCGAGGCATCGGTCTCATGAGTCTCTTACGAAAACTCGTGTACTCGTGCAATTGCTGAGTTGCCTCGCTCGGGTACAAGCTGACTTATTTAGCAAATATATTTTTCGTTTTATTTTACCAGTTCTGCGTAAAAACAGAACTAAACTACATATAAGTTATAAGTAATAGCAAAAGGTGTTGAGATGTACTTTTTAACACCAGATAATACAGGCGTGAGAAGTAATGATTCATAAAGTTGGATTCAGCTTAGCTATGTAACTCTGTAATTATATATGAAAAGCCATTATTTTCTAGAAAAAATATGAATTAACACACACTCGCTTTTCTACTCAACAAGATCATTGGGTTGTTAACTTATTCAAGCTAGATTTTTACTGTTGTAGCTGTGCGGAAAAAATGGGACTAATATTTTTTGTTCCGCACAGACTCTAGAAAAAAACTTTACTTTTTGTTTTTAATTGCAATGACTGAAAATAACCTATGAGATCTTTATATGTTTAAAAACCTAAAATCTTTTAGCCGTTAAACTACAATTGTATTGTGGCTGATACTATGCT
This sequence comes from Tuta absoluta, assembly GCA_027580185.1. Taxonomy (NCBI): domain Eukaryota; kingdom Metazoa; phylum Arthropoda; class Insecta; order Lepidoptera; family Gelechiidae; genus Tuta; species Tuta absoluta. The sequence goes on from JAQAHW010000008.1 coordinate 6,968,914, forward strand.
GATAATCAATTTAGCTGTAATTTGTTTTCTAAAAGTGACCTTTGATTTTTTTTATTCGAATTGTTTACCAACTCGGTTAAGGAATCAAAATCATTTATCAAATATCATTACTATATTTGATTCATAAATGTAGATGGTAGTATGTTCTACATTAGAATAATTTATTAAAAAGCTTAATGTCAGTTTTTACATGAGACCACTGGTGACCGAAGAGCTGGCAGTTTTCTCGGCCAACGACTAAGTTTGGCCATCCAAAGAGGGAACGCTGCCAGCGTACTCGGTACCATGTCTAATGGAGGCGCACTAGACGACTTTTTTTTAGCTTAAATTAAGTCTAGTTTACACACAAATCACGCCTATATCCCTTACGGGGTAGGCAGAGCGTTAACGGCCGTAAAACGGATATTAACACCACGTCTGACAAAAGTTTGAGGGTCAATCAGATAACTGTGTATCACTATAGTGACAGGTTGTCAGCCCATCGCCTAAAATTGCAATACACATCCAACCCTCGAGTCCCTTAGTCGCCTCTTACGCCACCCATGGGTAGGAAATGGGGTGATGCTATTCTAAGCCGGCATCACACGGCAGTCTAGTTTAGCTTAGTATTAATTGTTATTTGTCCCTTTATACTTATATACTTTTGTGTAAATAAAACCATTTTGCAAGTTTTTACATATTCAGTTCAATTACCTAAAAGTACTTTAATATTACAATTTAGCCTGAATTAGGATTACAAAGTAATATTTATATTACTCACTTAATATGTATATATTTTTTATTAGGTATAAAAAATACCTGAGATATTTGCAAATATAAGACAAATAAAATAACCATAATTTGTGGGCTTTTGCGCAAATAGGGTCCAGTTGTCGACTTTTAATTTCCATAATATAATTGAATTATAAAGTTGGAGTTTTCAAAATTGCAGTGAGTATGTTGTTTTGTAGGCATTATAAATTAAATTTATATTGTTGTCTCTTATTCTAGATACGTGATATACTGGAAACCTTGGGTCTGTCGACGACCGAGCAGACAAGGTGCGGCAATCTATCTGGTGGACAGAGGAAGCGGCTCTCTATTGCCGTGGAACTTATCGACAACCCACCTGTACTGTACCTGGATGAACCAACCACGTAAGAATCACCAAATACTTTTATTCTGACATAGACTGCAAAGCTAGCCCATTGAAACATTAATTTAATTCAATAAACATTATTTATTTGGAGCTTAGGATGTCAATTAAACGTTTATTATTAATTATTCATATATGTAAAGTTTCTTTCTTCAGAGTTGTTCGTCAATGATTAACATTTTATGTGCATAAATTTGCAGATTTTTGTGCCATCTTTTTCGAACAATTGTAATACCTTTGAAAGTAGACAAGTTAAACAAGGAGATTCCATATTTCCTAATGACCAAATTATTCTAATAGGTTCTCGTATTTTCTACTTATTTTGTATGTTACTGACGCAAGAACTACTTTTATGTAGGCTGGGCCGGCTTAATTTTTTCTTTTCTATTAGCATACGTATACTCATTTATGAAGTTGGCTAGTTCCAAAAATAAATAGCCAGTTGACTGTATTCCATTAGATACGAAGAAATTCTAACATTTAAACGATAAATCACGGTTAGTTATGTAGGTCCCATTTAGCGGGTGGTCTCACGTAAATACACACACACATACAAATCAGCCTATACTATTGCCACTGCTGGACGTAGGCCTCCCCCCGGGTACGCCAGACTACGCCATGAGGCACGATTTCCCGTTGTCGAATTTTGGACAATATGTCAACACGGGAGGCGCTGCTGCTTACCTCCTGGAAGCCTTTATCCTCTATCAGGATACCCATTATTACCCATAGGTAGAATTGGGGCAGTGCTATTCTGCTCTGCCACACCACACGGTATATAAAGTAAATACTTAGAGTAAAAATATATATACTTGTAACAACTCTGTTCTCTCTCTTCTCGTGTGGGACACCGAGTCGTCCAACGACCCGATGAACCCTGGTATCAGAGTTTTCATCGATTAAATAACGTATTAGTATTTTTTCATAAAATACTAAACAAGAAAAAATAAAATGAAGTAAGTTTAAGTTAGTATACATCAGCGCCTGATATTGTTAAAAAGCTAAAAATAAATTTATAAGATCCCTAGCAAAAGCTGCCAGGCACACAGATACGTCAATAATTTTTAAAAAGCCAACGTACATAGTTTTTTTTTCTGGTCAAATCATACGACCTCTATAGTAATAGCTAGCTCTTCGGCCATGTTCCTTTTTTATGCTGGTGCTTTACCCCGTTATTTGTTTTGACATACCTTGATCTTTGTATGTTGATATAATAAACAAGTGTTTATTGGGGTTTTCATGTTTTACGACTTCTTTGCAATGTCCCCCTTAGGTACTATCGTTATTATGTCTGCGCTAATTTCTCAACTATGCGGTCAAGGAAAATTGCAATTTTTATTTTTATACTTATTATATTACACCTTGTGCCGATGACCTCCACATCATCTGTCTTTGTTGTGGTTTCAAAATGACGATTACCGGGTGGAGTAGGTATAAACATTCAAGACTACATCAGTAGGTACAGTAACCTTCACAGCCCCGAGGCAGTGCCTTTATTTTTATTTTTTTATCCCGCCTGAGCCGATTTTCTATTAGGACATTATTTAAATTGTGATATACAAATTTCTTTTTTTGTACAATGACGGATCAAGACGTCAAAAAGTTATAATACTATCCTACATTGAAACAAGAATTCAAATTATGACTGACGTTAAGGGGCAATCTTGGCGCAATGGTTTGAATGGTTTTGGGTTTTGGTCCCGTGACCTTTAAACCTACACCTGACTTATTTATTTTATTTATTGGGAAGTAATGGCCCATTATGAGTATGAACGTATTGTAATTGTTGTATTTAATTTTCATTTCCGCAAAGTATGGAAAAAGTGAGAGGAGGCCTTTGCCCAGCAGTGGGACAGTTTAGGCTAACATAATAATAGTTAAACTCTAATATACTTTTGTACTTATTTGTGAGAAAATAAATGAAATTTGTTATTTAATTTATTATTTATTTGATGTCGTCTGTTTTGTACAGTGGCCTGGACAGTTTGTCGTCGGCGCAGTGCATAGAAATGCTCCGGAACCTCGCGAGGAGCGGCCGCACCGTGGTCTGCACCATACACCAGCCTTCAGCCTCGCTCTACATGATGTTTGACCAGGTTTGTTCCACCTCCTCATCAGAATGACATCAGCAGCATGGCACCTCACAAGGCATGGGCCAACTCCAGGTTTCAAAGTCATTCTTCATAATATTCAACTTAACTGCTTTTGACATTGAGATCAAGTCATTAATAAATAAAACGTATTTAAAAATTTAAGTTACGTATTTATACAAATTATAAATAATTATTTCATATCCATTTATCTTCTTATCAAGTTCTAGGTCGTTACCTAATTAAACATAATTAATATGGACACATAATAGTTATTAGATGAATCACTAAATGTATACTTAGTTCAGGGCTAGATTGAATCTAAACATACATACATATATTACGCCTATGTCCCTTGCGGGGTAGGCAGAGCTTATTCTACCGTAAAAACGTACATTTCCGCCACGTCTGACAAATATTTGAGGGTCATCAACTGTGTATCACCATAGTGACAGGTTGTCAGACCATCGCCTAAATGGCATCACACATGTAACCCTCGAGTCTCTAAATCACCTTTTATGATACCCACGGGAATGAAATGGGGTGATGCTTTTCTAAGACGGCATCACACCACACGGCAATATAATATGGCACAAATAAGGTGTTTTTTTAATTCATAAAATACGTATTCTATTACATAATTTAACAGATTGTTCCTCAGAAAATAAACCCCTTAACTCCCTTATTAAATTAACTAGATTTAATAGTTGGTTTCTCTACGGAAAAAAGTGGCCTATGTGTTATGCCAGGTTATATTCTACCTGTGTTCCAAATTTCATCCAAATCGGTCAAGCCGTTTGAGCGTGCAGAGGTAACAAACACACATACATACACACACACAAACTGTCAGATTTATAGTATTAGTACGGATCACCAATTAAGCAAAAAATAAATAAGTGCATCATTACGATGACATCATGACTTCATCGTGATGATATAACGACAATGCGATAGTAAAATGTTAACAAAAACAACTATAATAAGCCGAAATCAACGTAACAAAAAATATTCACATTATTTTCGTTACTGTTGCAGGTGTACATTTTAGCAGAGGGGATGTGCGTATACCACGGATCTGCAAGCAACACCGTACCGTATTTTGCGAATATAGGCTTTCAGTGCCCGAAGTATCACAACCCAGCTGATTATGGTGAGTTTATCATTCATCCTTATAAGCCCGACTTGATAGGTATTAGATCATACAAAAAATACTTAGAACCATTTATTTGCTATGCAAACAGAGAAATAGAATATGTAGGTACAGACAAGTAAGATAAGTAAACGGAGTTTTCACATCTCTTTACGGATTTGACAGGTGTTATATCGGGCGTTTATAATTTGCTCAACTGTGTACCTACTAAATTCATTTCATTATTTTATTTGAAAACATTTACAAAAAAGAAAAACAACCATGTATCAACACGGTGAATAGTTACGGATAAATAATTTCGAATGACGTGTATAAAAGATGAATATACGAAACATGTTTCGCTAGAGCTTATCTATAAGTAGTTTGTTTTTAGCTGCGCGTTAGTTTTTCTGATATATACCTTAACATACATGCATACATACATCACGCCTATATCCCTTGCGAGGTAGGCAGAGCGTAAACGGCCGTTAAAACGGACATTTACGCCGCGTCTGACAAACATTTGAGGGTCGTTCGCAAAATTGTGCATCGCCATAGTGACAGGTTGTCAGCCCATCGCCGATAATTGCAATGCACACCCTCGAGTTCCTTAGTCGCCTCTTACGACACCCACAGAAAAGATATGGGGTGATGCTACTCTAAGCCGGCATCACAAGGCGAACATATACCTTATCACTTTGGTATAAATGTAAAAGTTCAAGCAAGCATTTGCAACAAAGTTCAACGCAAGCACTCTTATTGATACTAAATTTCAAACACAATAAACCAGCATCCAAAACTAAAATTTTAAGTACAAACTAGAATTTCGTAACGCCGCCGCAACATTATAGCGATATCTTACAAACATAAAAACAACGTTCATTTTTTCTTGGCCTTATTTATATCGCAAAAAATGAGTTCTTACCAATCAAAACAATTCCATTCATTCAAACTATTTAATTAGACTTGTTTTAGAACTAGACTTGTGTAAATTTTGGTTTATATTTGTTGTTAGCGGAAATTTTTATTTCTTTCTAGACTTTTCGTAATTAAATGATCACGATTCTTTTTTATACTCAGGGTTAAATTAAAGAATTCACAACACAAAATTATTCATTTATTAGCTATTTGGGAAACTAACAGCATAAATTATCTTATAGCTAGGCAATTAAAATGTAAGTCTATAGCTAATAACAAGTTTCCATCTATAAATGTTACAAGACTGGTATGGCAAAATTATCCGAAAAAATAAAAACAAAGAAACATTGACTCAAACGCGCAAAAAGAAAAGAAACCAAAACAATTATTGAATGTAACATTAATAGCAAATCAAAGATTATCCATGGAAAAGTTTGTGAACATTTAATTATTAATACTTGCAAGTTTACCTACGCGACTTGATGACAGAATAAAACCTACAGACAATTTTTCATTTAGTTTTAGAGATCGCGAGCAACGAACACGGGTACCACAATGAGACACTCGCAGTGCGCGCCAAACGGACAGAAAGCTCGCCGCGGGAGAAACCGCTGGTGGTAGACAACGGGGACACCAACGAAGGTAAGCCATATTACAATTGGGGAGTACCTTTCAGCACGTTCACACGATGCCAATATGGGCTGGGAAATAAAATAGTAAGGGAAGTGGGCAGCGCGAATATGTAAACATGTTACTCGCGCTGCTACTCGTCATGCCGCTGCCACATGCCGTGATCCCTCGATTGTCGGCCTTTCGTGCGCCAGTCAAAGGAACGGCGGAAGGAACGCTTGTGGAATGTATTGCTACCTCGCTCACTCGTATTGGTGCGAAAAGAGTATAACGGCAGAGTGGAAGTATTTCGAGCAATATTCGCGACAGCAGCAGGATCAGGAGCAGGTGCATGGTGTGAACGTGCTATTAGTCATATTCATGAATTATTTACATTACCAATAAATATATTTAATAACATAAACAACAATGAATATTTATCATTTTTACAGTTGCTACGCCGTAGCAGCGCCGCGTATGGTTGTGGTAGAAATCATCTTTAACCAAACTCGTGCTCTTAAAAAAAAGATAAACAGATATGTTCTGTTATAGCAAAAACGTGTAGGTACTATAACCATACACTTTAACGGCGTAGCACGTGTAGCAGTTTTAGGGTTTTTATTCGTATCCTATTATAATTACTAAATTACACATATATCTCTCTTGCAGCGTAGCAACAGTAGCAATACCAGATTATTTGTCAAATGCTTGAAAGTTTTCATAAAAACGATCGAGGAACTTTGGAAATTAAATTAATCACTTATATCTTCCAACGTTTCTATAATTTTCTTCGATTCGTTTTTTGTATCCGTATGCCATTGTCACGTGTTTTAATAGTAGATCGTTTGTGACAGGTTTCCAATGCGGAAAGATGTCCATCCTAGTCCACCCCCCCACCGAGATTTACAAGTTCGGTGTTGTCGTCAAACGATGTCTCAAGCAACAATACAGAGATTGGGTAAGACGAAGTATAAACTGCCTTAACATGCACTTATTGATCGTATTTTTTAAGATGGTGGACTTTGGATTGCTGACTCTCTATAATGAGAGCAGCTAAAAGTCGCGGGCATTGGACGAAGACGAAGTATAAATAAGTACAATATAATTTATTATAGGTGTTTTAAATTATTCGCAGAATTGATGTGAGTTTACGCGACTTACTTGTTTTAATTTTGTAGAGAGTTTATCTCTCTACGTTTCGGCTGGTCGAGGTCGACAGATCACATACGATCCGAACACGTGTTCGGCAATCGCAGCTGACGGGCGGGCGTATATGATCTGACGTCCTCCGTGAATAAGGCTGCCGTAAACAGCCGAAACGTAGAGGGATTATTAGCTTTCTACAAAATTAAAACAAGTAAGTCGCGTGAACCCAAATCATGAGTTATATTGGCGGAATTGTCCTATGCTGACGGCCATTTATAAAAAAGAATTGAATTGAATTAGTATGCCTTACTTAATTTTTTAAATTTTTATTATTGCCCTGTGATGACGGCTTAGAACAGCATCACTCATTTCTTTCCCGTGACGGTCGCAAGAGATGACTAAGGGACTTGAGGGTGTGTATTGCAATTTTAGGCGATGGGCTGACAACCTGTCACTATGGCGATACACAATTTTCCAAGTGACCCTCAAATATTTGTCAGACATTGCGTAAATATCTGTTTATGCGACTGTTTACGTTCTGCCTAACCCGCAAGGGATTATAGGTGTGATATGTGTATGTTTGAATGTTTTTTAATTATTGTGGTCATTGGTCACTCGCTAATGAGTGAGAGCGGCCAAATGTCTCGGGAATTCTGAAGAAAAAGGCTGACATGGTGACAAGCCCAAAATCGACTATGTTTTAAACTAGCCAAATAATACAAAGTAACATGTAACTCTATCAATATTAAGTATTCAAACAATTCATTTTATATTTTACCACTGGACTCATCTGATTGGCATGTCAATATTTACAATGCAGAGTGTTGAGAAGAACTCTTGTTTGCTTGTAGCATAAAAATAACATACCTATGTGAAGCTTTCCGCAATGAGGGTTGAGCACATCAAGCAACTATAAATATCCCAATACAATCAAAACATTTTTTATATACATGAATGTTACAAAAAGATTGTTTTAACAAGTTTGTTTTTCTTTATTAAATTGTATGGCGAAACTCTTATCAATCAATAAATCATTTATTTGCTATTAAACAAGGTATACAGAAGATGGTATAATGAAATTCAAGTACTAAGTTCGCTTGTTTAGCCAAAATAGCATGCAAATAAAAGTTCAATCAAACAAATCCCATCCCATTGATTTTTTATAATTATCATCTTCATCTATCTTTGTAGTTAAACCCCACAAGCAAAGATTATTGTTTAGAAATAAGTAAACAAATATCGAAAGCCTATTTCAAAGATATTTACGACATACTTCGTAGTACAGTGTGAACAACCTACCAACCTAGACAGTTATATTAATTCACAAGCAATCCTAAGATAAACAAAAACAAGCCTTGAAATTACTCAAGCCCTATTATTTGGAGAATCTATTGACTGTGAATTAATGCTATTGCTAACGATGAGCAATATTTACTCTTTTCAAATCAGACAACTCACTTGTAGGTACCTTCCTACTTGTGTTTTTTCTCATGACTAGTATTTGAGTGGATGATTCCGTGTAATATTATTGTGTACCTATGTATTCAATTCATCATATAGTCAACTAGCTACTTGAACAACGGGTTTTCTCTATATTACCTGTGCTCAAGTCAGAAGTGGCTTATTTCATGCAGCACCAAATAATTTATCGATAAATAGAGAACTCCCATATAGCGTCAGGTATTTTCAAAAACCGACCAATAGCGTACGAGTAGCGTATCCATCAAAAGGTCTTGTAAAACTAAGAAAAGGTTTCTTTGAAAAAAATCCTGTTGCGAGATTATTTGCCTTTGAAAATGGTGCTTTCCGCCTGAATTTGTTCCACTTTTATAAGAACCATACAACAGAAGAACAAAATTGGGCATATGGTCATTCATAATAGGAAAGTAGATAATAAGAAGTATAGATAAAATTTAATTAGGTATAAGCCCGCTTTGTTCGAGTAAATGCAAAGTTATAACGGTCCTACTGAGTTTGTGATGGATCTAACAAAATATATAAAGTGAAATATATTTTTTTAACGGGAGTCTAAGAAATTATATATATACAAGTGTTCCACCCCGCAGGTACATCCGCGGGTTAGTAAGTCTTTTAATGAGTGAGTTATTTTAGAAGGAGGTACAATTTGTCAAAAAATTATAGAAATGAGTTTAATTTTAATTTATTAACTTTTGTATACGCGTAAAAATAGAAACATTAGTAATAAATCAAAATATATGACCCCGTAATAAAACACTTCTTCCTTTTTAAGACACAAAATATTTCATTCTTTTCTTTGTTTTTGAGGCGTTTCCATAATTAATAAGTAAAGAAACATTTTATAAATTACAAAAATATAAGTTTGATATAGCTGTAATTTTTTTTCTTTCGACGTTTAATCAGGTTCGGCTCGAATAGGCACATAAATGACCAAATATACCAAAATTACCACTTACTTTTTTTTACAAAATGTCTACTTTACCAAAATGACAACTTTTTATTAGTTACTATCGTGCTACCAAACATCAACACAACTCGTTACTCCCAAAAATCATTTGTGTGGCAATTCATACCTACTATTAAGGTTTAAGCTCATTTAAGGTTTCGCCATGCATGTCAGTTTTTACCAGCAAATGACAAAAATATTTTTTGCAAGCTGGATTTCCTATAACTCGACAGAGACCTCTGAGCCTATACCTAGGTACTTCTATCATTAACACGAAAACAAACAAGAACAACAATTTGTTTAATTTTTTGATAAACAGCATTTTTTTAATAAGCCTGACCTTGTCACAGTAAAGTTCCGGGCCCTTTGTTATCTTACATCACATCACTCACCGAACAATACATAGTTTATCAAAGTTTTTGTATGCCAACATACCAACTAAATGTCTCCATTGACCCTGGTGGCAGAGTTTAACTGATTTGTACAAAAAAACTGTCATGTTAATTAAAAAATATATAATAATAAGAAGTCTACACAAAAACCATAAATGATGACCGGAAGATCAGAATTGGTTGTTTTGTAGAGGCTTTAGCTAATTATAAAATGTATATATGCTGAATCATTCACACAGCGCCATCTAACCCCAAACTGAGCAAAGCTATGGGAACTAGATACCTGATATTAATACTTATGTACTTATTTTTGTAAATAAATACATATTATACATAGAAACACGCAGACTAAACACAAATATCTGAAATGACTTAACAAACATCAGGCAGGGGTACCATGGGGGTACTATCCGTTACGCCATCGGGCAATTGAATGGTGGCTTACCAGATTAGAACCGGACCTTTATTTTAGTTTTAGGTACCTCCTCCCTCAGAATTAATAAATTTCATATTTGTTTTAATTTGCTTACAGACAGTTACACACCTTCGGGTCCTCCTACACATAGTGGTCGGCGTGCTGATCGGCTTGTTCTACGAGAAAGTTGGCAGCGACGGCTCGAAGACCATCAACAACATGGGCTACCTCATCATATGCACTGCCTACCTCACATACACCTCGCTGATGCCTGCTGTACTTAGATGTAAGTTGTGGATTGCTATATAGGCTGATGTGATATGTGACACACTTGTTCTACGAACATATTCATCGTTCTTTTGCTGCCTTGCAAATTATTCCTTTATCCATTTGCATAATTTTTAACTATTTTAATATTGCAGTAGGTAATAATTTCCATGATTGTTGTCGAGTTATCGTACAGTAATTTTTACTCCCGGGTAAACATGGCGATTATTTACAAGTTTTCATTTATATGTAGCGCTATAAATAGGTGGTTATTTTCTAAGTTCAATTTATTATATAGGTATTGCTATTTTAACATAAGCCAATTATATATGGGTCAAAGAGTACACAAGTGTTTGTGTTTTTCCATCCCCTTGTGTCAACAGCAATTTGTGATGATAGGCCTTGCAGTCTTCTAAGGTAGTGTGTGTAATCGGACAATAGTAGACTTACATAGTTTAGCCACTAGTGTTCCATCCTCTGATGTAATCAGAGTTTTGAAGTTCTCCATTATTTTCTGCCATTTTTATTATTATGTTATCTCAACTCTATCGTTGATAAATAGAAGATAATGGATTGGATGAGTAGAGTACCTATGTAAATAGCCGCCAGTTTCGAATCTCTTTGTAATTTCAATTCGTAGATAATTTTTCGTTGATCTGAACAAAATTATTGATTCAGCATTAGAACAAATGTCGAGTATCGAGTTGCAATAATAGGTACGCGTGCTTCTTTAACTAAGGGGATTCCTGGTCATTAGAATAGCTATTCAAAATCAGCGAATACCTAAGATTCTTGCGTCATACTGTGATTAAAACGCAATAACTATAACTAGGTATGTCATTTAACCTTTGCAATATGATCCGCTAAACGATGACAACTCGATTTACGCGTATATCACATGTATTTCGCATCGCACAATTCGCACGTAGTCACCGTTGTAAATTACACAATTAACCTTTTACACGTTTAATATCGATAGTGCACGTGCATGAATAAGGAAGAAATTATCTAAATAGCATCCTCATCTATCACTCACGATGGATCATAGCAAAACAACAGTCATATACCTACCTAGCCCTAGAACTTACAAATACACGCCTGTGTTTTGCCCACAAAAAATGACGTAGATATTAGGTCCTTACATATGAAATTGTCGTTTTTTCGTACTGGCCACTTTGATCACAAATTTCTCCTATTTGGTTAGGAATTCGAAATTCAAATTTATACAGCTATTTCCACATGTAGTTGTGTTTCGTAAACCGTCATTCATTTGTTTTTTTACTTATCTTTTTTCTGTTTGCATCGCTCAATTTACAAAATGGAAAATTTGAAATATCGCGTTATTTACGAGTGGGTCATTCTTCAAAATTCGATTCTCCGCGTAATCGGCGTGGCAAATTTTAATTTAGACAATTTTAATAATATAACATAAAAATATGATTTTGTGTACTTTCCTGATTATAAAACCGTTTGGTGCTCCATGCTAGCACATTTACTTTTTGAGAAATTTAATTTTGAAATTCCATGTGCCACGCCGATTACAAAACGAGCCACGCTTATTACATAGTTAATTTTATCTGTTTTTTTTAATGCATTTTGACTAATGAATACTTTTGCACCTATTATTGATAGGAATTATTGAGCTTTCTGACCTAATAATTCACCCCAAATTAATTTTTTCATTACCAAATCATATAAATATACCCGTATTAAATGAATACCTAACATCGAACACCAGTCTTTACAAGTAAGGGGAAAGTAAAAATAACAGTGGTATTTGTTTGATCAGGTATATTAATTAGTAGAACCTTGTTGACAAAGGAAATTACAAAATTATCATAATTAAAATGTGCTTCAAAAATCAACAGCTCACTCAGCCAAGGGCTCGAATCAAAACTTTATTGACTTATTAACTTTAAAAATTAAAAATTATAACAATCAAAATCTATCACATTAGTGTTCGATCAGTTGTGTTAATTAAGATTACGATCTTTCTTCTTTTCGTGTGGGACACCGAGTCTTCTAACGACCCGATGAACCCTGGTGTCAGAGTTTTTCAACCGCCTACTACCACTAGTAGGCCTCTGACATGGTTGTGTTACGACCGCCGTCTAAGTAGTCATAGACAGCAACCGGGACCGACGGCTTAACGTGCCCTCCGAAGCACGGAACCATTTCTTTTCGGACAATCAGTTGGTTCACCCTGCAATGTCCTAACCAGACCGGGAACAAATTCACAAAGAGATAAATATCAACTTTTGTGAGTGTCCCACCGAGAATCGAACCCGGAACCTTTGCGTCAGAGGCAGTGGCACTACCACTGCGCCACATCGGTCGTCGTTAAGATTACGATTACATAAAGTTAAATCTGATTTGATCAGAACTCTGAATAGCTAAACCTAAAATAACTAGTTAATAGTATCGTAGACAGCAACCGAGACTGACAGACCTTCAGAAGCAAGAAACCAGCTTTTTGCAGACAATAATGTGGTTTGTCTCGCAGGTTTAACCAAATTCTGAATAATTTTATAAATTGGCGAATGTAAACTTTGTATAATCCTCCCCAAGAATCGAATCTGGGACCTCTGGATCTTCTCCCTAAGTCTAAAGACTAAGTCTAAATGACAGAAACAGTTCATATTAAACTATGGAACAATATATAACTAAAAAACTTAAAATATATGTAATTTAATTATTTTTATGTAATGATTACCACTATTTATATTAATAACATATTATTTATATTTATTTACAAAAATATATTGATATAATCAATCTTTTCTTAACTAAAATAAGTTCAGTGTAATCGGCGTGGGATGAATTGTAAGCGGCGTGGCTATTTTACCACGCCGATTACGCCACGCCGATTACTAAAAAAACACTTTTTTTAGAATTACTTGCTAACCTATTCAACAAGTCTTATTTAAATAATTGCTTCATAAAGTCGACAATATCATGAATGAACCCTGTGAATAATATATCCCTGGATGATTCGATTCAGGATGAAATTTGATCCACGCCGATTACATGCACGGCTTACAGAAATGTGTGACGACTCGTACTTACCCGAATATTTTTGTCTCCCAGCAACGAATCGCCCGTCCACACTGGTTGACTGCCGCGACCTTACGCGACCCAACTGGCGGTTTGCGGTGCAAAAACTTCGCGGGTTTTCGTTCATAATCGTGCAATTTACGACGGGTTTTATCACGCTCAGGCAAAGCGCGCGAAAACGTGTGACTGAGACATTTTGGAGCCTATTTTATAAATTGAATGAAAATCAAATATTTTTTGTATTTAACCCAATACACCAATTCAAGGTGGTTATTTTGATATATAGTTTATACCTACAAAACAGTAGAAAAGTAGTAAAATCATGATTTGTAAAATCCAAGTACGCGGTGTGACACGCGGAGAACACCCAAAATCCTCCCGTTTTCAACTTTCAGATTCAGTTTTGAAATACTAAATGACCTTTAAAACATGGCTTTCTGATAGTTTCTAGATAGGTATTGAATTGAAAAATCATCTCCAATTGATCGTTTTATTCAAACTTTTATAATTTAGGATTTACAACCCTGTGACCACAATTATTGACCTCCTGAAGAACGACCCAGTACGAGTTCCACCGTGGCACCAGTGCTGCGGAAACGGCTCGAAGGGTTAATGATGTGTATGGCGGTTGTGTCGCAAAAGAAAACACAGTGCGTTTTTGGTTCCAACGTTTTCGTTCTGGAAATTTCGACCTGCAAAACAAGCCCCGTGGACGGCCGGAGACCCAAGTTGATAATGAAGAATTGAAGGCTATTGTGGAAGCGGATCCATCGCAAACCACGTCCGAATTAGCTGCAGGCTTCGGTGTTAGTGATAAAACTGTTTTAATCCACTTGAAGCAAATTAGAAAAATAAAAAAACTTGAAAGGTGGGTTCCTCACGAATTGAGTGAAGCAAACCGGCAAACGCGCGTCAACTGCTGCGTTACATTACTTGACCGGCACAATAACGAAGGGATTTTAAATCGAATCATTACCTGTGATGAAAAGTGGATTCTCTACGATAATCGGAAGCGCTCATCGCAATGGCTGGACCCTGGCAAGCCAGCCAAAGCCTGCTCCAAGCGAAAATTGACCAATAAAAAGTTACTTGTAAGCGTTTGGTGGACTAGCGCCGGTGTCGTTCATTACAGTTTTCTCAAATCTGGCCAGACGATTACGGCAGATGTCTACTGTCAGCAATTGCAAACCATGATGGAAAAGCTAGCTGCTAAACAACCGAGGTTGGTCAATCGCTCTACGCCACTGTTGCTTCACGACAACGCTAGACCACACACTGCACAACAGACGGCTAGCAAATTAGAAGAGCTTCAATTGGAATGTCTAAGGCATCCACCGTACTCCCCGGACCTTGCTCCAACAGATTACCATTTTTTTCGAAATTTGGATAACTTCTTGCAAGGGAAAAAATTCAACTCAGATGGGGCAGTCCAAATCGCCTTCAAAGATTTTATTGATTCCCGTCCGAATGGTTTTTTTAGTAAAGGGATCAATGAACTACCTATGAGATGGCAAAAGTGCATAGATTACAATGGCTCATACTTTGATTAAATAAATATACTATATTAAAAAAAATCGACTTTTTGTTCCTCCCATACAAAACGCCAATTTCATATGTAAGGACCTAATAATATTTTCAAAATAGAAAGAGGTAATTCGTGATAGGAAGGCAGTTTTAAGTGCACCAACATTTACTAGTAGGAAAGTACAAGATGTATTTGCACGTTAGTATGGAAAATACAAAAATAGGGACAGGCCCATGTTCAGCAGTTGCCTGTTGTGATATTGTTCTTCTTTTCTCGTGGGAAACCGCGTCGTCGAACGACCCGATGAACCCTGGCCCTATGTTGACATGTGTATAATACTACATTTTATTTCCAGTTCCTCAAGAGCTGCCAGTCTTGAAGAAAGAGAACTTCAACAATTGGTATAGCCTCAGCACTTACTACCTAGCCGTACTCGTCACCAGCATACCCATACAGGTAAAGATTACATACATACATACATACATATATCACGCCTTTATCCCTTGCGGGGTAGGCAGAGCGTAAACGGCTGCAAAAAACGGACGTTTACACCACGTCTGACAAACATTTGAGGGTCATTCGGAAAATTGTGTATCGCCGCCATAGTGACAGGTTGTCAGCCTATCGCCTATAATTGTATTACACACCCTCGAGTCCCTTCGTCGCCTCTTACGACACCCACGGGAAAGAAATGGGGTGATGCTATTTTAAGCATGCCGGCAGGTAAAGTTTTCTTTTGTATAAACAATCGTTTATTTTACAGTAAATTGATTTTATCAAAATCAATCAAGTAGTAACATATACGTAAAAACATCACCAAAGTACCCCCCTCATTTTTATACATACTAGGGACATCAACGCTGCTTTTTTATTTATTTAATTACTTATCTTAATCTTATCTATCATTCACCAAGTTCTGATGGGCAAAGCCGTTGTTTCATAGATACAGTCAAGCGCGGCTTTAGTTCTAAGCACCATTGTAGGTAACTCTTATTGCGTACCTGCCGGCTTAAAATAGAATCACCCCATTTCTTTCGCGTGGGAGTCGTGATAGGCGACTAAGGGACACATGTGTATTGCTATTTTAAGCTATGGGCTGACAACCTATCGCTAACCTATCGTTGTCTGAATGACCTTTAATTAAATGTTTGTCGGATGTAGCGTAAATGTCCGTTTTAATTGCTGTTTACGCTCTGTCTACCCTGCAAGGGATTAAGGCCTGATATATGTATGTATGTTCCAAACAAAATTTTTGGTAGGTTATTCGAGTTACTATGGTAGTTCCAGATTGTTACTTGGACCAATGTCAGTTATACATACATTCACATGCCACGCCTGTTATCCCTTGCGGCTCAGGCAGAGCGTAAACGGCCGCAAAAACGGACATTTACGCCACGTCTGACATATATTTGAGGGTCATTCGGAAAGTTGTGTATCTCCATAGTGACAGGTTGTCAGCCCATCGCCTAAAATTGCAATACACACCCTCGAGTCCCTAAGTCGCCTCTTACGACACCCACGGGAAAGAAATGGGGTGATGCTATTCTAAGTCGGCATCACACGGCACAATGTCAGTTATAATGAGGACATACCAGTGCTTAGGGTAATAAAATACAGTATTATATCTCTTCATTCCAGATATTGTACAGTTTCGTGTACTCAGTTCCGTCCTATATCCTATCCGGGCAGCCGCTGGAGCTCCACCGGTTCGTGATGTTCATGCTGGTGCTGGCCACCATCACGCTGCTAGCTGACGCCGTGGGCAACGTCATCGGCACCTGCGTCAACCCTATTGTAAGTACTGCCTGTGTGGTCTAGTGGTGTGAGCGTTGGTTCATGATACAAAGGTCCCTGGTTCATGCTGGTGCTGGCCACCATCACACTGCTGGCTGACGCGGTGGGCAACGTCATCGGCACATGTGTCAACCCTATTGTAAGTACTGCCTGTGTGGTCTAGTGGTGTGAGCGTTGGTTCATGATACAAAGGTCCCTGGTTCATGCTGGTGCTGGCCACCATCACACTGCTGGCTGACGCGGTGGGCAACGTCATCGGCACATGTGTCAACCCTATTGTAAGTACTGCCTGTGTGGTCTAGTGGTGTGAGCGTTGGTTCATGATACAAAGGTCCCTGGTTCATGCTGGTGCTGGCCACCATCACACTGCTGGCTGACGCGGTGGGCAACGTCATCGGCACATGTGTCAACCCTATTGTAAGTACTGCCTGTGTGGTCTAGTGGAGTGAGCGTTGGTCTCAGCAGAAAGTCCCTGGTTCATGCTGGTGCTGGCCACCATCACACTGCTGGCTGACGCGGTGGGCAACGTCATCGGCACATGTGTCAACCCTATTGTAAGTACTGCCTGTGTGGTCTAGTGGAGTGAGCGTTGGTCTCAGCAGAAAGTCCCTGGTTCATGTTGGTGCTGGCCACCATCACACTGCTGGCTGACGCGGTGGGCAACGTCATCGGCACCTGTGTCAACCCTATTGTAAGTACTGCCTGTGTGGTCTAGTGGAGTGAGCGTTGGTTCATGATACAAAGGTCCCTGGTTCATGCTGGTGCTGGCCACCATCACGCTGCTGGCTGACGCGGTGGGCAACGTCATCGGCACATGTGTCAACCCTATTGTAAGTACTGCCTGTGTGGTCTAGTGGAGTGAGCGTTGGTTCATGATACAAAGGTCCCTGGTTCATGTTGGTGCTGGCCACCATCACGCTGCTGGCTGACGCGGTGGGCAACGTCATCGGCACATGTGTCAACCCTATTGTAAGTACTGCCTGTGTGGTCTAGTGGAGTGAGCGTTGGTTCATGATACAAAGGTCCCTGGTTCATGTTGGTGCTGGCCACCATCACACTGCTGGCTGACGCGGTGGGCAACGTCATCGGCACATGTGTCAACCCTATTGTAAGTACTGCCTGTGTGGTCTAGTGGAGTGAGCGTTGGTTCATGATACAAAGGTCCCTGGTTCATGTTGGTGCTGGCCACCATCACACTGCTGGCTGACGCGGTGGGCAACGTCATCGGCACATGTGTCAACCCTATTGTAAGTACTGCCTGTGTGGTCTAGTGGAGTGAGCGTTGGTTCATGATACAAAGGTCCCTGGTTCATGTTGGTGCTGGCCACCATCACACTGCTGGCTGACGCGGTGGGCAACGTCATCGGCACCTGTGTCAACCCTATTGTAAGTACTGCCTGTGTGGTCTAGTGGAGTGAGCGTTGGTTCATGATACAAAGGTCCCTGGTTCATGTTGGTGCTGGCCACCATCACACTGCTGGCTGACGCGGTGGGCAACGTCATCGGCACCTGTGTCAACCCTATTGTAAGTACTGCCTGTGTGGTCTAGTGGAGTGAGCGTTGGTTCATGATACAAAGGTCCCTGGTTCATGTTGGTGCTGGCCACCATCACACTGCTGGCTGACGCGGTGCGCAACGTCATCGGCACATGTGTCAACCCTATTGTAAGTCCACGGAGATTATTGAATCCCAAACTAGATCACAGCAAAAATATCATAAGCGGAAGTAATACCTCTCAAGAAGGTACCTACTTATACTTACCTACTAAGTATATCGTCGTTTTCAATTATCTAAATAGGTAATTTGTGATGCAATTAAAATATTGGATCGACGTACGAAAATAAGATCAAATGATCGACCCTACTTTAATTGTTTTGAATCCAATAGCACGTTCACTTCACACAATGCCAATATGGGCAGGGATATAGTAAGGCATGTGGGCAGCGCGTATGTGTGAACAGGTTGCTCGCGCTGCTACTTGTCATCTCTCTCTTTTCGTGTACACGGAGTCGTCCAACGACTCTTCATGCCGCTGCCACTTCCCGTGCTCCCGTATGTCGGCTTTTCGTGCGCAAGTCAAAGAATCGGCAGCACGAGCGCTAGTGGAATGTATAGCTATCTCGCTCTCTCGTACAAGTGCGAGAAGAGTATAACGGCAGTGTGTGAACACTCACTCGCGATGATACTTCCGCGGAAGTATTTCGAGCAATATTCGCGACAGCGGCAGGAGCAGGAGCAGCGTGCATGGTGTGAACGTGCTATAAAAAGCTAGTTCACTGACGACGTTTGTTCTTTCCTTGTTTCCAGAACGGCACGTTCTTCGGCGCGATCACTACATGCGCCGCGATCGTGTTCGCCGGTTTCCTCGTCCTGCTCCAACACATGAGCCCGACCATGCGCTTCATCTCCTACTTCTCTTTCCTGCGTTACGCGTTCGAGGGCCTCGTGCTGTCCGTGTACGCCTTCGAGCGACCGGTGCTCGAGTGCCCGCCCGCGAAGTTCTACTGCCATTACAAGTAAGTTCCTTTAATTTCTAAGCTCCTGGTACTTATGACTACGTTCCTGAAAGATAAGTTAGACGATTCAAATTCGAAGCACAGTAGGAATGCAATGCGTTCGAAGGGTTCCTGTAACTCATTCCGCCGCCTAAACATAAGGTTGAGTTGGTGATGTCGTTGACTGCTAGGAGGTAGAGCCCAGTAGGTACCACCAAAAGCCTAAAAAACAAATATGACAACTGTCACTCGATATAGCTAAAGTTGTAGAACCAATAATTATAATAAACTCTAAGCAAATATCTTAATAATCTTTTTTTTTCTTTACAGATATCCCAAAGAAATTCTGAAAGAGTTCAGCTTTAAGCAAGACAACTACATGTTAGACATCGCAGTACTTTTTGTGGAGGTCCTCGTGTTTAGGTTCATTGCCTACTTGACCCTAAAAAGAGCGATGTGGCGATCTAACTAAGCTTAAACATAAATTTGTAATGGATAATAAATGAATGCAATGGCTTGTAAATGTGAAAAATTAAAACTGAAGACAATTTAAAGTCATGCTTAATAATTTTGGTGACCCTCTTTAAAAATAACTGGTAAATTTTAAGGCTAGGCATAGAAGAGGCAAAATAAAAGTTAAGTAGGAATTTTTCGATAAAAGACTTAGGGAAGCGGATCGTGGTATCAATATGACTGAAAGCAGTTCAGTTCAGCCAGTTCAACTCGAATCTTTTTTGTTTTATACGTTTATTTATAATCATAATACCTAGAACCTCAAAACATGTAAATCGAATGGTTCCCTTCTTGTTGTCTGCCCACCAAAATCACTTTTACACAACTCGAAGGTTCCTACATACGAGGTGTAAGGGACAGCCCTCCGAATACTGATAGTGCATTTAGACTTTGTAACTGAACAACTTTCCCCTTAGAATATATAACAGAAATCTTCCAAAAAATATTTACTCCCCATGGTGAAGGCTGTCAGCAGATCCTGTTATTTTTGTCGTTTCCTTAAAAATTTCCCTGGGGGAAAGTTATTCAGTTTCATAGTCTGCATGCATTCGGAGGGCTGACCCTTACATCCCGTATTGTATTACGTTTAATACAGAAAAATTAGTAGGTGCTAGCTTTTCAAGAAAATAAATAAAAAATGGGGAAGCCATATTGTGCCAAGTAGTTGGCCCTATACAGTGTCCAATCTACTTACCTAATATACGTGCTTATTCATATTGTTGTAGTTAATATTAATTAGATTTAAGTAGAATAAATTGCATCACAACATGATAAAATTTAAATATGTCTGAAACAGGGTAAGTATATCATTTCCTAATTAAGTAAGTATAATTAGGAAATGATATAATAAGATAAATAAATTAATGATTAGATCATTTAGTTTCGGTGGCCATGCTGGTTATGAAATGGTAGCTAAACTTTTTGTACGTAACTAGGTAATAAACAATTAAGTGATGTTTAAATTTTGGTATCGACAAACAGGGTGCTAGGAGAAAAACACGTTCCTTCCTTTTAGAGGGTGGAATGGAAATTACTTGCTCTAAGAGACAAGTGTCGCCCCTTAAAAAAAACGCAGTGCTTTTGCTAATTAACACTCTGTATAATTAGCTGACTGAGTTAGCCAGCAAAAATGTCGATGCATTCAGACTGTGATGAAAAATATTTTGTATAATTTAATGGCGATATGAGAAATAATGACTTTTGGGTATCATACAAGCTCACCTAAATTAGGAAGTAGCGGTATGTAAGTATGTGTTTTGTACACAATTTTAATGTTAATTTAACATAGAATTGAACCCAATGTCTACCTAAATAGAAGTGATCTGTATTATACCTAAACCGTTGTAATATTTCATTTAAAGTTATTAAGAGAATCAAAATAAAATTTATTTGGTGACAGTAAGACGAGTTTTTTATTTTTCGGGATTTGAATTTAATATGTAACTCCCTAGGGTGGTCGGTGTTATTTTTATTTAATTATCTTTTAATAATAAATAATCTTTCCTATATTTTTTTTTTACTATCTATCAAATAACGTAGGCACAGTACCTTCGAAGCTCGCAAAGACGTCAGCCTTATCGACACGGAAATTCACAGGATATATCAAAATATGAAAAATGCATACATACATACATACACATATCACGCCTATAATCCCTTGCGGGGTAGGCAGAGCGTAAACAGCCGCAAAAAACGGCCATTTACACCACATCTGACAAATGTTTGAGGGTCATTCGGAAAATTGTGTATCGCTATAGTGACAGGTTGTCAGCCCATCGCCTAAAATTGCAATACACACCCTCGAGTCCCTTAGTCGCCTCTTACGACTCCCCCGGGAAAGAAATGGGGTGATGCTATTCTAAGCCGGCATCACACAGTAAATTCTGAAAAATGCATGATGTTTTTAATTTGCCCCAATGCCTTGAACGCACGTGAGGTAGTGTACCTACTCGCCCAAGTCTTCATACAAACACTCGGCCGAGTGCATTCACTGGCCTTAGTTCTCGACATGTGTGATCAAGGCATAAGATTAAAGGGCGGGGCACACCGGCTCCGTATCCAGCTCTCGTCCGTAGTCACGCACGAACTGATGACGTTGTAATGTATAGGATTGTATGAGATACGGCACACCGCTTGCGTTGCGTATCCGTTCCGTGCTGCACGCAAGCGGTGTGCCGTATCTCATACAGTCCCATACATTACAACGTCATCAGTTCGTGCGTGACTACGGACGAGAGCTGGATACGGAGCCGGTGTGCCCCGCCCTCAACCCGTTCATCTATCAATCGAATAATGACCACAGATCTTTTATATATATGTCCTAAGGGCGGGGCACACCGGCTCCGTAACCGTTCCGTATCCAGCTCTCGTCCGTAGTCACGCACGTGATCACGTCCGTACACCCCTGCCACACCGGGTTCGGACACGATACGGACGTGGTTACGCAGGTTACGGCGCACCTACGGACGAGAGCTGCAAGGGGTCTATTGCGTACCCAGCCGCCGTCATATTGCTTTTCATGCTTATTTCTCGAATCGAAAACTTACGCGATGTCTCGAGAACATTGTGTTGTGAGGACGGCCTAAGTAGTTATTCGGAAGACCGAAGAAGAAGCATTGTTGCTTTTATTGTGCCAAAATTGTGGTAGCCCGTAGTCCGTACCTCGTCCGTACTACGCGCAGGACAGAGCTGTGCGTGTCCGGTCGTGTTTGGTGTGACGTCCAATAGGGAATCTCATAGAATACAACGTCATCACTGCACGCAGAGTACGCAAACGGTTTGTCTTTTGGAAGCTGTACGGCGTAACTACGGCGTAACCCTACAGTGCGTGCAGCACGGAACGGATACGCAACGCAAGCGGTGTGCCGTATCTCATACAGTCTCATACATTACAACGTCATAAGTTCGTGCGTGACTACGGACGAGAGCTGGATACGGAACGCATACGGAGCCGGTCTGCCCCGCCCTTTATCCTAAGGTCCCTATATCGCACTGTAGGGTTACGCCGTACAGCTTCCAAAAGACAAACCGTTTGCGTTCTCTGCGTGCAGTGATGACGTTGTATTCTATGAGATTCCCTATTGGACGTCACACCAAACACGTCCGGACACGCACAGCTCTGTCCTGCGCGTAGTACGGACGAGGTACGGACTACGGGCTACCACAATTTTGGCACAATAAAAGCAACAATGCTTCTTCTTCGGTCTTCCGAAGAACTACTTAGGCCGTCCTCACAATGTTCTCGAGACATCGCGTAAGTTTTCGATTCGAGAAATAAGCATGAAAAGCAATATGGCGTCGGCTGGGTACGCAACAGACCCCTTGCAGCTCTCGTCCGTAGGTACGCCGTAACCTGCGTAACCACGTCCGTATCGTGTCCGTAACCCGGTGTGGCAGGGGTGTACGGACGTGATCACGTGCGTGACTACGGACGAGAGCTGGATACGGAGCCGGTGTGCCCCGCCCTTAATGACTGACGAATAATGTGTTAGCAAAGCTGAGTTACAAAGGTAGGTATGTCCCTAAACTGAAACCGGAAACGGAAAATAAACGCTACGGGGATACAAATGCTTTTCCGTTTCCGCTTCAGCGGTATTTCGTTCCATTATATGCATGTATTATAAGTAAATTTCAAGCTATAATGCTATAATTAATAATGAAGTGTACTTTACAACATGAATTCAAATTTATTTACTTAGTTTAGTTGCTATGCTTTCTACACCCATTTCTTAAAATAAATTTGTTGAATTCTACTTGAACGCCATTAATTAAAACTGCTTAGAACGGAACGTGTTACTCAATCTTTGACAGCTGTTCTGTCAATGTCAATGACCTGGCCGGTCGCAGTTGCACGCATCTCGTGTAATTTTAGCCGCCTACACAAAAAGTAAACATTTTTATCTATTGAAGCCATAATACTGCTCCAATTCACTCGCACGCTGTAGTCTAATGTTGGTTACCGAGATCAGTTAAAAACTTAGATAAGATTTTATAAACTTACGCCGGAAAACTACACCGAAACTTCACGATGTAAGTAATTTTTAACTGTTACTGTACATCAGTTCTTTATTTAATGATAATGATTGATGAATGAAAAAATTTAATGAAATAAAAGCATACGAAGAAGAGCATTTTTTTAAAGTATTAGGTTAGGTCACTTGCAAATCAAACTAATCTAGATGTACTTTCCTATTCATAAGTTGTAAGAAAGTCTATTTATTCATTAATAATTTAATTTTGTTGGTTTACTTTATCCAATGGTCGCACGTTACTACAAAATAATAAAATTTATTTGCAGGTTTCAGTTTATTGTACTTAGTTTCTTAATGCTAACAGCAAGCCTAGCAGATGTAACCTATTATGAGACACTTGGCGTATCCAAACAAGCATCTACACAAGAAATAAGACAAGCATACAAAAAACTAGCCATAAAGTATCACCCGGATAAAAATCCTGTAAGTATTTTAAAAGAAAACAATAAGTATGTACTAGATAAGATTGTGATACATGTTGGATGCTATGAAATCTGTTTTGTTACACCTGCAGCATAGCAAATCAGTTCTTTTCAGACAACATATTTGGAACCTACAATCCTTCTACCTAACTTTACCACCCATAGAAAAATAGGCAACAATACTTTATTGCACATAGTACATTGGTTGTTTTGTATTTGCTTAGGTATTGGTTATTATATGAGATACCGTCATTTTGCATATTGTTGAAGTTCCTAATATACTTTGGCATACCTCGGTTTGCATAAAATTCTTTGTCATAGTATTTGTCTGGCATAATGTTCATGTCATACTGAATTGAAAGTCATAGAACTGGAAACACTTTTAAAGTAATAGGTTATGGTATGGCAGCTGCGAACATGCTTTTCTAGTAAATAAATTATGGACATATCTCTATGCTTATAGACATTATGACTTGGTAATTTATGCTTCAAGGATTATGCATGTTGTTTTTATGACTTATGGCTATATTAATATGATATAATACAAATATGACTATGATTGCATATGAATTTTATGCAAACAAACCCTTATGAAAACCTTATACTGCAATATTGATATCTAAAAGTGTTGCTTTATATTGTATGTTTCATGGGAAAAGAATTTTAGGTTTGAAGTTATTTTTATGTGTACAGATATAATAAATATACTCACATAAAAATGTTATCAAAATTTTGGCCTATTCTAGGAAGCCTCAGTACAGGAGATGTTCCTGAAAATAACAGAAGCATATGAAACACTAAAAGACCCAGATAAAAGACACAATTATGATGTATTTGGCAGCTATCCCTCATATACTAAAACCTATGATCATAGGAGCCAGGCAGAGTATAACAATTTGTACTACAATGGCCTGTACCATGATGATCCATATGTCGAGACATTGTCTTCTGGCAGCTTCTGTAAGTATTTAAGTAATATAATCATTAATCATCCATCATCTATAAATAATGAGCAAGTAAAAGTTTTTTAATTTTTTATATATATTTTTTATAATATAGATTATTTTGAAACACATCAAATCTGCATTTTAATTATCACTTATTGACATCATGATCCATCATTGAAAAGAAAGAAATTTATATAACACATTTTTTTTTAATAATAATTTTATATTGTCCTAATAAAAAACTGGCTCGGGTTTTAATGTATGGCAATATCCCATTCCCATCCTTGTTAGGTGGGACGCCAAGTCAACATTGATGGGATAGCTGGAACAGTACTAGTTGTTTAAAAACTCCGACTTCAGGGTTCACTGGGTTGTTCATTCGTGCTGTGTTTCACATAACCATGAGAAGGTGACTCAAATAAGCCAATAAGTTTAGTCTCAACTAAATATGAATGTTTAATTATATGCATACTCTGTTTTCATATTCAACGAGCATGTTCAAATAACTAACCATGGTATTTTTTATATTTTAGATAACTTTCTTCAAGAAGGGTTCCATTTCATCAACTTTTACTCTCCATTCTGTCCACCCTGTCAAAACCTTGTGGATCATTGGAAAAAGCTAGCTGAAGTGTATAAGGGAATAGTAAGTTACCAAGTTTACTTAGATTAGACAAACATATATAA
This sequence comes from Tuta absoluta, assembly GCA_027580185.1. Lineage (NCBI taxonomy): Eukaryota > Metazoa > Arthropoda > Insecta > Lepidoptera > Gelechiidae > Tuta > Tuta absoluta. The sequence goes on from JAQAHW010000008.1 coordinate 6,994,908, forward strand.
CGCCTTTAATCCCTTGCAAGGTAGGCAGACCGTAAACGGCCGTATAAATGAACATTTACGCTATCTGACAAACATTTCATGGACATTCAGGGTATCGCCATAGTGGCAGGTTGTCAGCCCATCACCTAAAATTGCAATGCACATGTAACCCTCGAGTCGCTTCTTACGACACCCACGGAAATGGGATAATGCTTTTCTAAGCCATAATCAAACTTAGATTTTAAATTATGATACAATATGAATACTTCATTTTAGATTAAAACATCCTATACTTCCTCACTTGGAATCTAGTAAATATCTAGATCTACCTAGTTTTCAGAGACCGTTCTACATACTATGTTTGGCACTGTTTTTTTTTCAGGTAAAAGTGGGTGCAGTAAACTGTAAATACTACAATAATTTCTGTTACAACTCCATGAGGATCGGCAGCTACCCTACTTTATTGTTTTATCCAAATGTAAGTACCAACTAATTGCCTATTAAACATCTTGTAGGACAACTGATAACAAATGAGACCATATCAATTAAATTATATTACTAAGTAGATCAACAATGACCTAAGTTTCAGTATTCTTATTTGAGTAATGGTATTTTACCTTTATCCATCATGTAATCGTAACATTCGTAGTTCTATCTGAATTTATAGTGAAACTAGCGGCCCGCCCAGCGGTTTCACCCGCTACAAACCGTTCTCCCGCGAGAAAAAGACTTTCACGGCACGTACTATACCTCAAAACCTTCCTACTGAAACACTCGCATCAATACCCCGATTTAAGTGTACCTACTTAATTGAAATTGTTTCATAATAATTAAAAATCTTATTAAAAAATTGCATCAAAATCCATTGTGTAGTTTAAAATTTGTAGAGTTCAAAAGTTTTACAGTACGGCCATTCCAATAGGCCATATTTGACAGCTGTCAAATTCCTGCAAATGCTATAGCAGAGGGTCCAGTTTCCTCTGTTGACATCTCTAATATTATGAAGATGACAGCTGTGAAATATGGCTTATTGGGATGGCCTTACTTTAAGCATACAACACCCACCCGGGACACCATCGGGATACGCAACAACTTTATACTATGTAGAGATGAAAAACTAACTTATTTGGGGTGGTCTCATCTACACAGTAAGCCAGTGAATTGGAGAGCTGGTTGCGTTTCTCCAACAGCCCTGTTTATACAACACATCATATCTCTGCTTGTGTTCGTAAATACCCAAAAAAAAATAACCTTCCTTTAACCAGGGTCGCAAAGGCAACTATATCGTGTACCAAGGCGAACGAACCATCGATGCTCTGGACCAGTTCATGATGTCGTATTTGAGGAACCAAATGCACGTCCCCGTCGTGACGCAAATACGCAGCACAGACAAACCCATGGCTTACGTGCTGGGCAGGAACAGGATTGAGAAGGACTCGCTTACGAGAATCGCTTATCATTTGGTGAGTAGGTTTTTATTTTTACGCAAATACATACTCTCATTGTTTTTGTATAGTTTTACCTATTTTTAATTATGTTTATTAAATAAAGAATTTGTATTTGTATACATACATACATAAATCACGCCTACATCCCTAACGGGGTAGGCAGAGCGTTAACGACCGTAAAACGGATATTAAAACCACGTGTCTGACAAAAGCTTGAGGGTCAATCAGATAACTGTGTTCCGTGTGATGCTGGCTTAGAATAGCATCACCCCATTTCTTACCCATGGGTGTCGTAAGAGCCGACTAAGGGACTCGAGGGATGTTTATTGCAATTTTAGGCGATGGGCTGACAACCTGTCATTATAGTCATACACAGTTATCTGATTGACCCTCAAGCTTTTACGCAAATGTGGACTTGAATTACTTCTAAAATAATCTCATTGAATTGGTATAGTTTTAAAAAGATAGAATACTGAATGCTCCCGTGAATTCGCTCTCTATCGTGTCTACAAAACATAACATATATGTGAACTACAGGAAATATTACTATTATGAACCAATTTAATATATCACATCACACATCAAGGCACGTGAGGGCGCAAGGTTACTACATAAATTAGAAAATTACTCGCCCTACATTGTCTGCATGGTCCTTGGTCACATTTCATTTATTTTTATTTTATCTATTCTGGTTTCTTCCATCACATATCACGCCTATAATCCCTTACGGGGTATGCAGAGCGTAAAAGGCCGCAAAATGGACATTTACGCCACGTCTGACAAATTTTTGAAGGTCATTCGGAAAACTGTGTTTTTATCGGTTGTCTTTATTAGAAAAAAAAAACCTTTCATTTATGATTGTAGGGAATTACCTACTATGATATATATATATATATTCAGACAGCTAACTCCGTTTATTTAAGAATGACCAATAATGTAAACAAACTTTGTATGTAAATGACAGCTCGCAACTGTCAGTTTCATACAAAGTTTGTTTACATTATTGGTCATCCTTAAATAAACGGAGCTTAGCTGTCTGAACGACGATTTAGCCTGCTGCTGCAGAGAATAAGACATAAGTAGCCTATGTTAGATAATGTAGCTATCAAATGTTTCTTTTATTGACCCAGTAAATGCCACTCGCTTCAGTATTCTTTCTTTCTTTTTATGTGGGGCATCGAGTCACCCAACGACCCCATGAACAGAGTTTTTAAACGGCATACTAATAGTAGTAGGCCTCTGACATGGTTGTGTAACGACCACCGAATTAGTAATCATACCGCATATAGCCGGGACCGACGGCCTAACGTGCCCTCTGAAGCACAGGACCATCTTTCTTCTCAGAACATCAGTTGGTTCAGCCTGCAATGTCCTAAACATACTGGGAACAAATTCACAAAGTAATAAATATCAACTTTGTGAGTGCCCCACTGAGTATCGAACCCGCGGAACCTTTGCGTCGCAGGCAGTCGCACTACCACTCTGCCACATCGGCCGTCAATTACATTCACAATACACACTTTTATCTTTATTAAAGTAGTTTAATGCAGGGACCGGAAGCGCTTTCCCTTTAAGGGGTTTTTACCAGGGTTTGGAAGCAGAATATTTCTTTTATTTGATAAAAATACACGGCGATATTGCTTGATATTTTAATGACTATTCCTTCACACGGAAACCCAATGAAAGGCTTTCCCAACGGGTAAGTTAAATTGTTGCAAAGCCAGAACAAAAAAGCCTATTGATCGACTGTCCTAATCCGCTAGGGAAACCCTTCGATAGCGCTTCACGCGAGATAATTCATGCGAGTTAGTGCCGTATGCGTAGTTAATATGAGTGAAATTGACTTTGCAATAGTGCCGCTTGGAAAAGGTGGAGATTCATTATCACTAGACATTTTCTTCAACCAAATATTGAATAAGTACGACAGAAAACATATATTTATCAAATTTAAGAACAGGATATTATTTATGTACAAATTCATTTACAGATTTTGCATTTTTCAAAAAACATCATTTCTAGTTCAAGTTCAATCTACCCTTATTTTGTTATAATTTATAATCAACAGAGTCTGTCCGTCCGTCCATATATACCAAAAATGCTGGGTAAGCCTATGAAAGACTTTGGTTAGCGCTAATCACTTTGATTTGTTAAGTTTTCCCAAAATAAAAAGGGAAAGCTAAACATTTAGCTTGTATCCCAACGCGGTTAGCAAACGTTGCGCTAGCCAAATGAGTGGGAAACCCCTTCAAAGGGTATTGAAAATTAATCCGCTCGTCCGGTCCCTGGTTTAATGTGATGATTCGCACTTCATTCACGAAGCTCGCGTTCCTCTAAATCTCAATCATATACGAAAGAAAGTGTATCCAACATGTTTCCAATGTTTTCTACTCCACAGAAAGGTCTAGTCACAGTAGCAATAGTCGAGGATGACAACTTGCGCTCGAAGCTCATCACAGACGAGTACACATCCGTAGTGTTCAGGTTCAGAAAGGACTCCAAGGACATCGAGAGTACGGACGAGAAAGAAGTGTTGAAGGAGATCGTCGCCGCCTTGCCCAAGGTGGAACTGATCGATCCGGAGAAATTTAAGGTATGTACAGTATTTTATTAAGGGTGTAATTTTACTTTAGGTAAACCAGATAATTCGCGGGGCAAGAAGTAGGTGGGCGGGGGGTATCGATACACACGTTATTAGTTAAACCAAAATCCAATTTTTTGGAGATATATAACTCCAATGCACATTAAAATACCTACCATACCTACACAGAGACTGTAGACTGTCAATTCCTCCGATCCCACCTACTTCTTGCCCCGCGGGCGTCCCGTAAATTATCTATTTTGCCTATAGTCACCGATAGCAAAAACTCAAGTCGGGCTGGTGATAAGGAAGGTGGCAATATGAAAATAAAATTAAGATCTCTCATACAAAATTGCCGATCAGTTGATTTGGGTTACTATGGAAGCTCAAAATATTTTTGCCCCTATGTTCCTTGAAGTTGTTCCTTATCAGCAGCCCGTCCTATGTTTCACAAGCAATATCTAGTAAAATTTCACTTGATTTGAGAAACATGTAAAAGAATTATTTATCTTTATAAACAGTTGCTTTTAGTTTTTATGCGAAAAAGCAACCGTAGTGGGTGACAATACTGTTATTAATAATGAAAAATACTGAGAAAACATAAATATACATTTTTTGTATGATATTCTCATGCAAGCAAATTTAGGTAATGCTTTTTGAGAATAAAATGTCTTTAAACCTAATAATTATGAAAGTGATGTCCATCCTAGCCGATTTCGGCTACAGCGACTGCATCAGGAGCGGGAGATATGCTGGTTTGCCCGCTCGTGTGCCCTTATGTGACTGTAGTAGCCAATCTTGTTTTAATATTATAAAACCTAATAATATTTATAATGCATAACTTAAAAAAGATCATCTCTCCACATCACCAGCGGGATGGTGCTTGCTTATAACTATAACTAGGTACAACTAAAACTAAAAATTTGGTAATATCATAATTCATAATATAGCTGAATACAATAGAAACAATACTTTCTATTAACATCTCTCTCGCCTTCCAGAAAATAAGGAATCAGCTGCGAAGTGGACACAAGACGCCGTGGGCGATCTACTTCTCATCGAAGGAAAACGACGGGAAGAGGCTGGAGCTACATCAGATGACGGTCGCACACACTGACATGCATTTTGGTGAGTTGGAACCCTGGTACAGTCAACCTCACGTGCGGTTAGGCACTCGAACCGCCATTGTACGTCTTATGGCATAAGAACGGTCCAAAGTCCAAACCATAGATACTATAAACTAAAGGGAGATGTGAAAAGGGGGCGTGGCCGGTGCGACACTAGTTGGTGCAGAATGATCATACTTTGCTTCCAGGGGTGATTATTGTGCTCAGTCGCAGTTCAGTCGCGATCGACATTTTTAGTGAAATGCCGTGTTGTTCAGTGGTAATTTGCAAAAATCGAAGCAATAAGTGCAACTTCAAGTCTCATGGAGTCACATTCCATCGGTAAGTAGTCATTATTATTGATTTTACATCAAAAATAAACAAAATCAATTTTGTAGTAATATTTTTCTAAGATTCACCACGAACCATAGCGATAGTCCCAGTTCTATAAGCAGACGGTGTACAATGCTTACTCTGCTCAGAAGATTGTTCAAATGTCTCGTTTCCGTAACGCAATGGACAGTGAACACATCAAAGTTTACAAAATAATGCAAGTTGTATAGTACCGCCGCTCCTCGCAGTCGTGAGTTAGTGTTTGTAGTCCGATTGTGTAAAGTATCGATAGATTTGATTTATTTTGCAAAAGTATTCATCGTGATTTTATTAGGATATAGAAGTCAATAAATATTAAAATTTAAATAGAAACATTGCAATGTTTACAAAAAAGTTATAATTACAATTATATGGCTAAATCAATATCATAATCTATTGGGTATATTTTTTATTTATTTAATTATTTAAATCCATGTGTGGCACGATTAATAAATAGCATTGAAAGTAATATTAATGCGACCATGACTCGTCCGGTGATGTAATACAATTTTTTTCTTAGCTGTTGCATAGTAAATTAATTCAATTTACTTATTTGATTTTTTGTCACAGAAGTAGGTAAAATTCATGGCCTACTTCCTATTTTCTTTTGTCTCGTGTGCGAAAGAGACAGAAATATCTGTTGTCAATAACCGGTTTGTTTTTTTATTTAATTACGTAGGTACGGTGCGCAGCGCACAGGATAATGACTCACCTATCTACACTTAGCCACGTGGTATTTAAAGTTGTTAAAAAAAAACTGTAGTAAAGTAAAGGATATTATAAATTATCGAATTATATGTAAGATAAATCGCAATGGATATAATTTCAAATATAAAGTTAAATTTTAAAAGACGAAGCAGGTAGAATTATCTACTGTCATTTTATTTTATTAAAGCGGAGCCAATTTTGGCTATATTTATTTGTTTAATTTGAATTTTTGGTAATCGTTTGCCACTATAGACAGCCATTTTACGCATACGATTTACATGACCTTTATAGGCAACATTTAATTTTTAGGTTCCCACGAGATCCTACAACAAAAAAGGAGTGGATTAATGCCACAAATAGAGGACCTAATTGGTGGCCACCCGAAAACAGTACCATATATGCTCATCACATTTTGAGGAAAAATGTTTTAAACCTTTCACAAAGATTCGGAAATTGTTCGATTGGTCTGTTCCAACATTGAAACTACGAATTGTATACGTCAACGTGACATGTCCAGACTCTGAAAAATCAAATAGATCTTCTAGTAATCTTACAAACAGTCCGGTAAATGGAAACAGTACGACTGCTTATGAGGTAGGTACAATGTTAATAGTATGTTATAGTGTTAAATTTAGAAAACAAATGTTATTAAAGTTTTATTTGATTATTGAATAGTTACTTATAGAACAAATAGTATTTGTAATTATATGCACATAAATGTTAAGTTTGATTACAATTATTTGTAAAGTTTTGTTTGATTATTGAATTATAGTTATAGAACAAATAGTATTTGTTAAATATGTACATATTATGTTAATTTTCATTAAAAAAAATGTAAGGTTTGTTTCATTATTGAAGGTTTAAGGAACTTATTTGTATGTACATATTTGCTAAGAAGGTAAATCAAAAATCACTAGTAAATGATTCTCAAGAATACGAGTATTTTATTTTTACTTATACTTATTAACTTCCACTTGTTCAGGAATTTATAAACATAAAATAAAATAGGAAATAATATTTTCAACCTTTATTTACTCCTAAAGTACATCACTGACGACATTTTATCGAAGAGTATTTTCTGTTTGTATTTTTATGCATTACCGATTGACATATGTTTCATCTCCTAACGCAAAAATTACGTAGTTTAATTTTCCTCTCCATACTACAATGTCCCGCCATGCTCTATTAGATATCGACAATGAGTTATCGACGCTGTCAATCACTAGCGTAAAATTCAAATTGTTGAGTGTGTGCGTGTGTCTCGCTCGCGTCTTTTGATTGGTCTAGTTTTGTGAATGTACGAGTGTAATCTCGCGTTCGTATTTCTATGCGCATGTAGGTGTAAATTCTGTGGCGATATCGGGACTCGAACAAATTTCGCTCGGTAACAAATCTCCCTTTAGTTTATAGTATCTATGGTCCAAACTGTATAACCCAGCCTGAGGATGACTGTACGTGTTATGCCAGCGGGGAGAGTACTATGGTCCATTTTTCACTCACAGTGCTATATTATTTTCATAAATGAAAATATTTTTATGTTATTTTTATAAATCCTTTAGAGGGTTAAAACGCGTTTTCATTTGCCAACATTTTTATGGCAACACATTTACGCAACAAGTTATTAAGTGTTTCGCAACAACGAGAAACAAGTCACGTATCAATATGACGGCGTATCTGATACATAAATTGCCGTAATTTTGTCACGTGATTTATGCCGCGCTGCAGAGATAATTCCCCAAAACGTTTTTCTCTTTGTAATGTATTCTATATGGCAAGCCAGTATACATGTGTGTAGGCAATTTAACTACTACATCATCCCTAAAAGATGTATTGTATTCATCACCTATTACGTTTTTCATAGGTTTTGAACATTAAGTATGGTTCAAAATCACTTCTACACACGCTCTACAGGTAGATGAATGGTTACTGTAAAGAATAAGCAACATTTACAAATGTAAATAAGCCCTAACGTTAATCATATTGTCAGGTGAAATCGATTGCGACGAATGGATGGAGCTTTGCGCGTCGCTACAAATAGACGCGGCGCACCCGGGCGCCGGCACGCCGGGCTGGGGCGTCTTGAAGCCGGGGGGCGCCTACCAGCGCGTGTGGGGCGCCTCCGACGTCGCCCTCGCCGCCAGAGCGACACACCTGCACTCGCTGTCCCACTCGCACCTGCAGCGGATACTCGCCGGAGGTCAGTCTGTCTCACTCGCACCTGCATCAGACTCTATGGCCGGGCTGGGGCGTCTTGAAGCCGGGGGGCGCCTACCAGCGCGTGTGGGGCGCCTCCGACGTCGCCCTCGCCGCCAGAGCGACACACCTGCACTCGCTGTCCCACTCGCACCTGCAGCGGATACTCGCCGGAGGTCAGTCTGTCTCTCTCGCACCCGGGCGCCGGCACGCCGGGCTGGGGCGTCTTGAAGCCGGGGGGCGCCTACCAGCGCGTGTGGGGCGCCTCCGACGTCGCCCTCGCCGCCAGAGCGACACACCTGCACTCGCTGTCCCACTCGCACCTGCAGCGGATACTCGCCGGAGGTCAGTCTGTCTCTCTCGCACCCGGGCGCCGGCACGCCGGGCTGGGGCGTCTTGAAGCCGGGGGGTGCCTACCAGCGCGTGTGGGGCGCCTCCGACGTCGCCCTCGCCGCCAGAGCGACACACCTGCACTCGCTGTCCCACTCGCACCTGCAGCGGATACTCGCCGGAGGTCAGTCTGTCTCTCTCGCACCCGGGCGCCGGCACGCCGGGCTGGGGCGTCTTGAAGCCGGGGGGCGCCTACCAGCGCGTGTGGGGCGCCTCCGACGTCGCCCTCGCCGCCAGAGCGACACACCTGCACTCGCTGTCCCACTCGCACCTGCAGCGGATACTCGCCGGAGGTCAGTCTGTCTCACTCGCACCTGCAGCGGATACTCGCCGGAGGTCAGTCTGTCTCACTCGCACCTGCAGCGAATACTTGCCGCTCGTTTATTAATACGCAACGAAAATATATCATCAGTCATCACTAAACGTACGCAGATTTAGTAGCAAATTATAAATGAACACTAGATGAAAGTATTGTGGGACGCTAGTTGAAAGAAGGCAGAAGAGCCGGTATCAGTAGTCACGAATATAGGCTTTATGCAGCAAATAATACACCAATCAGGACTTATGGGGAGAAAAATATGGCCCTCGACTTAGGCTTAAGACGCCAATTCACATGGACATTTGTTCTAGCAGACGTTAAGATTTCAATAATTGGCGCAGATTTTCTGGATCATTTCAAATTATTGGTTGATATTCACAATAAAAGATTAATTGACTTGAAAACGGAACTAGCAGTAAAAGCAATTTCCGTTAGATCAGTTCGAGGATCCATTCACATGTTGAACTCAGATCATGTGTACTTCGACATCTTGAAGGACTTCCCGAACGTAATCAGGCCATCATCGCTGAAGGAGCCCTCCAAGCATAGTGTAAGACATCACATTGAGACTACAGGACCGCCGTTATATGCAAAAGCACGACCTCTTCCACCTGACAAATACAAAGCGGCTCAAGATGAATTTGCTAAAATGATGGAATTAGGAATCTGTCAACCTTCGAAGAGCCCTTGGGCAAGCCCCCTTCACGTTGTTAAGAAAAAAGATGGCACCTTACGTGTTTGTGGTGACTATCGTCGACTCAACGCAGTAACGTTGCCTGATAGATATCCGATTCCGCGTATCCAAGACTTTACTTACAAATTGAATGGCATGAAGTGGTTTACTAAGCTCGATTTGAAGAGTGCATACTATTGGATACCAATGGCAGATGCCGAAAAAACCGCGATTATAACGCCTTTTGGGCTGTTTGAGTTTCGATGCATGCCTTTCGGCCTTCGGAATGCAAGTCAAACTTTTCAGCGATTCATGCACGAGGTACTGAGAGGATTGGAAGGAGTATTCGTTTATGTTGACGATATCCTTTTGTTCACGAAAGACGAAGAATCACACAAGAACGTTCTAAAACAAGTTCTTAGTCGACTAGATGAATACGGTGTGGCACTAAACGTCGATAAGTGCGAATTTGCAAAGAACGAAATCGAATTTTTGGGCTACAGAGTTACAGACCAAGGAATTTCACCCACTGCTGAACGCACAGAAGTCATATTGAATTTCAAAAAACCACAAAACGTGCAAGAATTGAGGCGTTTCCTGGGGATGCTAAACTTTTACCGCACTTGCTTACCAAATCAAGCTCATTTGCAGCAACAACTTAATAAGTATCTGCATAATGCCAAAAAGAATGATAAGACAATCATTGAATGGTCTCCAGAGGCTGAAGAAGCATTTGAAGAGTGCCGCCAAAGCATTTTAAATGCAACAACCTTGTCTCATCCCATACACAATGCAGTTTTGGGCATCATGTCCGACGCTTCTGACACCTGCCTTGGGGCCGTTTTACAACAGAAACTCAACAATGAGTGGAGGCCATTAGCTTTTTTCTCGAAAGCCTTGAGTGAGACTCAAAAGCGTTATAGCACATATGATCGCGAACTATTAGCAATATATGCTGCTACTAAACATTTCCGTCGTTTGATTGAGGGCAACGATGATGTTACAGTTTACACGGACCATAAACCTCTCACTCATGCACTGACCAAGGCCTCCAGTGACAGTGATACTCCACGTCGAGAAAGGCAACTGGGTTTCATAAGCCAATTTTGCTCAAGAATTGAATACCTGCAAGGGCCAAAAAATGCAGTAGCGGATTGGTTATCGAGAATTGAGGAGATAAGCTGTCCGTCTTCTATCGAGTTTAAGCAACTAGCTATCGATCAGGATCAGGATGAAGAGCTTAAGCGATTGAGATTGAAACCCAACCTGAAATTTGTATCAGTAACAATAGATAACACACCAGTCACATGTGAAATTTCGACACGAAAGCCACGACCCTACTTACCATTATCATATCGGCCCGTAGTATTCAAAGCTCAGCATGATATCTGTCACGCGGGGATACGAACAACTAGAAAGCAAATAACAGCAAAATATTTTTGGCCAGGAATGAACAAGGACATCGGCCAATGGGCCAAAACTTGCACCGCCTGTCAAAGGTCTAAAGTCCAGCGGCACACAGTGACACCCATTGGGGAGTTTCCCGAGTCAAGCCGATTCGAACACGTTCATATTGATATAATAGGACCCATGGTGCCTTCCAGGGAACAAAAGTATTGTGTCACGATGATTGATCGAGTAACGAAGTGGCCGGAAGCCGTGCCGGTGAGAGATATTACAGCGGAGACAGTGGCTCGCGTCTTTTACGAACATTGGATAGTGCGATTCGGTTGCCCGATCCGCATAACGAGTGACCAGGGGAGGCAATTTGAAGCTAGTTTGTTTCAGAGCTTGCTTAAAAAATTTGGAATTCAGCGAATACGTACCACGCCGTATCATCCTCAGGCTAACGGTCAAGTAGAACGGCTTCATCGAACTTTGAAAGCGGCTCTAATGGCCAGAGGGGCCAGAAGCAATTGGTCAGAAGAGTTGCCAACTGTATTATTGGGTCTCCGTTCAACCTTGCGTAAAGAAAATAATCTCAGTCCGAGCCTATTAACCTATGGAGCACAGCTTCGCCTACCGTCTGACTTTTTCGTACCTACAACGTCGACTTACGATGACGCAGAGTTGGTGAAGAGGCTAGTAAATACAATGAGGTCTTTGGCCCCCGTTCCAAAGCGCATTTCAGAAGATAAGATATTCATCCACAAAGATTTGGCAACAAGTACACATGTGTTCATACGCAATGACATGGTGCGTCCTTCGCTAACACCCCCGTACGAAGGTCCGTTCAAAGTCCTGCAAAGATCGGATAAGTTTTATAAAATACAGATGCCAAATCGAACGGCTGTCGTTTCTTTGGACAGACTCAAACCTGCTTATATACTAAGTACCGAGGAATCCTGCGAGTCAAACAAGAATAATGAGGTGCGAAACTCCAATTACGTAACGAGCTCTGGTCGCATATCAAGACCAACGGTCCGGTTCAGACTAAGTAACTAAAAAGGCTGCCTATGCTTTTAAGTTATTTTAGAATACCCTCACGTGAAAATACATGCTGATAATGCAACTAATTAATTCAAGCAAGCAAATACCTACCTACTGTGCGCAAACAACATGCAGTTAAGCTGTAAACATGCAAATTACGACTGCTCAAACATGCACTAGTCGTATGAGAAATAAAACGGCAGGGTTTGATCTTTATTAGAAATAAAACAACAAAATATATTTATTGACGTTCGTCATAATCGTTGAAACTTATTGAGACGTATGAGATAGCCATTGAAACTCATGGAACATGCATGCTTATAATAGCAAAGCACATGGTACAAGCGGAGTCGAAGCATTCATCGGTTGTCCAACTGCCAACCCCGGAGCGTCGTTGGAATCAAGCGGTCAACAGCGGCTCGGCGAGCAGCGGCAGGGCGCGGCGTGGCGATGACGCGTCGGCGCACGAAGGCGGGAACGTCCATTGCGAGAGCTGGCCGGCGACGAAATGGGCGAGCCACTGCGCTCGACCGGTTTTATAAGCGCGCACAGGCGGCGGCGGCGGCGGCGCGCGGCGGCTGCTTCTCCACTACAAGTTATCGACTTCGCGCAACATTACGCGAAACTTACGCTCATGTGTTATAGTATTGTAAATATTAACTTTGTTTTGGTTATTCTTTTTTTGCTATAATTTTGTATAACTTTTTCATATTTTTAAATAATTTTTGGGGAGCATTTTATTTGAGGGGGAGTACTGTGGGTGTCCCCACAATCTTCATATTTTGTCTACCCACAGTTGTCTATTAATCTAGCTTGTGGGTATCCTCTTAATAATGATAAACAGAACACCCTCAACTGACTATTATATTAGGTTCACATTTGTATAAATAGCGGTGAGAACTTGAATAAACTGACATTCGACTGCCCAAGCCCGAACCAAACCCTTCTATCATTTCGCCTCCTCACTCGTGGTGCGCAACTAGTGTCTCCACTTCCTCGACATACATCCGTGGTACACAACTAGTGTTTCCACTTCCTCAACACCCACTCGTGGTTCGCAACTAGCGTTTCCACTCCTTCAACCCTCTCTCGTGGTTCGCAACTAGCGTCCCACATTGGTTGGAACCACGAGAGAGGGTTGAAGGAGTGGAAACGCTAGTTGCGAACCACGAGTGGGTGTTGAGGAAGTGGAAACACTAGTTGTGTACCACGGATGTATGTCGAGGAAGTGGAGACACTAGTTGCGCACCACGAGTGAGGAGGCGAAATGATAGAAGGGTTTGGTTCGGGCTTGGGCAGTCGAATGTCAGTTTATTCAAGTTCTCACCGCTATTTATACAAATGTGAACCTAATATAATAGTCAGTTGAGGGTGTTCTGTTTATCATTATTAAGAGGATACCCACAAGCTAGATTAATAGACAACTGTGGGTAGACAAAATATGAAGATTGTGGGGACACCCACAGTACTCCCCCTCAAATAAAATGCTCCCCAAAAATTATTTAAAAATATGAAAAAGTTATACAAAATTATAGCAAAAAAAGAATAACCAAAACAAAGTTAATATTTACAATACTATAACACATGAGCGTAAGTTTCGCGTAATGTTGCGCGAAGTCGATAACTTGTAGTGGAGAAGCAGCCGCCGCGCGCCGCCGCCGCCGCCGCCTGTGCGCGCTTATAAAACCGGTCGAGCGCAGTGGCTCGCCCATTTCGTCGCCGGCCAGCTCTCGCAATGGACGTTCCCGCCTTCGTGCGCCGACGCGTCATCGCCACGCCGCGCCCTGCCGCTGCTCGCCGAGCCGCTGTTGACCGCTTGATTCCAACGACGCTCCGGGGTTGGCAGTTGGACAACCGATGAATGCTTCGACTCCGCTTGTACCATGTGCTTTGCTATTATAAGCATGCATGTTCCATGAGTTTCAATGGCTATCTCATACGTCTCAATAAGTTTCAACGATTATGACGAACGTCAATAAATATATTTTGTTGTTTTATTTCTAATAAAGATCAAACCCTGCCGTTTTATTTCTCATACGACTAGTGCATGTTTGAGCAGTCGTAATTTGCATGTTTACAGCTTAACTGCATGTTGTTTGCGCACAGTAGGTAGGTATTTGCTTGCTTGAATTAATTAGTTGCATTATCAGCATGTATTTTCACGTGAGGGTATTCTAAAATAACTTAAAAGCATAGGCAGCCTTTTTAGTTACTTAGTCTGAACCGGACCGTTGGTCTTGATATGCGACCAGAGCTCGTTACGTAATTGGAGTTTCGCACCTCATTATTCTTGTTTGACTCGCAGGATTCCTCGGTACTTAGTATATAAGCAGGTTTGAGTCTGTCCAAAGAAACGACAGCCGTTCGATTTGGCATCTGTATTTTATAAAACTTATCCGATCTTTGCAGGACTTTGAACGGACCTTCGTACGGGGGTGTTAGCGAAGGACGCACCATGTCATTGCGTATGAACACATGTGTACTTGTTGCCAAATCTTTGTGGATGAATATCTTATCTTCTGAAATGCGCTTTGGAACGGGGGCCAAAGACCTCATTGTATTTACTAGCCTCTTCACCAACTCTGCGTCATCGTAAGTCGACGTTGTAGGTACGAAAAAGTCAGACGGTAGGCGAAGCTGTGCTCCATAGGTTAATAGGCTCGGACTGAGATTATTTTCTTTACGCAAGGTTGAACGGAGACCCAATAATACAGTTGGCAACTCTTCTGACCAATTGCTTCTGGCCCCTCTGGCCATTAGAGCCGCTTTCAAAGTTCGATGAAGCCGTTCTACTTGACCGTTAGCCTGAGGATGATACGGCGTGGTACGTATTCGCTGAATTCCAAATTTTTTAAGCAAGCTCTGAAACAAACTAGCTTCAAATTGCCTCCCCTGGTCACTCGTTATGCGGATCGGGCAACCGAATCGCACTATCCAATGTTCGTAAAAGACGCGAGCCACTGTCTCCGCTGTAATATCTCTCACCGGCACGGCTTCCGGCCACTTCGTTACTCGATCAATCATCGTGACACAATACTTTTGTTCCCTGGAAGGCACCATGGGTCCTATTATATCAATATGAACGTGTTCGAATCGGCTTGACTCGGGAAACTCCCCAATGGGTGTCACTGTGTGCCGCTGGACTTTAGACCTTTGACAGGCGGTGCAAGTTTTGGCCCATTGGCCGATGTCCTTGTTCATTCCTGGCCAAAAATATTTTGCTGTTATTTGCTTTCTAGTTGTTCGTATCCCCGCGTGACAGATATCATGCTGAGCTTTGAATACTACGGGCCGATATGATAATGGTAAGTAGGGTCGTGGCTTTCGTGTCGAAATTTCACATGTGACTGGTGTGTTATCTATTGTTACTGATACAAATTTCAGGTTGGGTTTCAATCTCAATCGCTTAAGCTCTTCATCCTGATCCTGATCGATAGCTAGTTGCTTAAACTCGATAGAAGACGGACAGCTTATCTCCTCAATTCTCGATAACCAATCCGCTACTGCATTTTTTGGCCCTTGCAGGTATTCAATTCTTGAGCAAAATTGGCTTATGAAACCCAGTTGCCTTTCTCGACGTGGAGTATCACTGTCACTGGAGGCCTTGGTCAGTGCATGAGTGAGAGGTTTATGGTCCGTGTAAACTGTAACATCATCGTTGCCCTCAATCAAACGACGGAAATGTTTAGTAGCAGCATATATTGCTAATAGTTCGCGATCATATGTGCTATAACGCTTTTGAGTCTCACTCAAGGCTTTCGAGAAAAAAGCTAATGGCCTCCACTCATTGTTGAGTTTCTGTTGTAAAACGGCCCCAAGGCAGGTGTCAGAAGCGTCGGACATGATGCCCAAAACTGCATTGTGTATGGGATGAGACAAGGTTGTTGCATTTAAAATGCTTTGGCGGCACTCTTCAAATGCTTCTTCAGCCTCTGGAGACCATTCAATGATTGTCTTATCATTCTTTTTGGCATTATGCAGATACTTATTAAGTTGTTGCTGCAAATGAGCTTGATTTGGTAAGCAAGTGCGGTAAAAGTTTAGCATCCCCAGGAAACGCCTCAATTCTTGCACGTTTTGTGGTTTTTTGAAATTCAATATGACTTCTGTGCGTTCAGCAGTGGGTGAAATTCCTTGGTCTGTAACTCTGTAGCCCAAAAATTCGATTTCGTTCTTTGCAAATTCGCACTTATCGACGTTTAGTGCCACACCGTATTCATCTAGTCGACTAAGAACTTGTTTTAGAACGTTCTTGTGTGATTCTTCGTCTTTCGTGAACAAAAGGATATCGTCAACATAAACGAATACTCCTTCCAATCCTCTCAGTACCTCGTGCATGAATCGCTGAAAAGTTTGACTTGCATTCCGAAGGCCGAAAGGCATGCATCGAAACTCAAACAGCCCAAAAGGCGTTATAATCGCGGTTTTTTCGGCATCTGCCATTGGTATCCAATAGTATGCACTCTTCAAATCGAGCTTAGTAAACCACTTCATGCCATTCAATTTGTAAGTAAAGTCTTGGATACGCGGAATCGGATATCTATCAGGCAACGTTACTGCGTTGAGTCGACGATAGTCACCACAAACACGTAAGGTGCCATCTTTTTTCTTAACAACGTGAAGGGGGCTTGCCCAAGGGCTCTTCGAAGGTTGACAGATTCCTAATTCCATCATTTTAGCAAATTCATCTTGAGCCGCTTTGTATTTGTCAGGTGGAAGAGGTCGTGCTTTTGCATATAACGGCGGTCCTGTAGTCTCAATGTGATGTCTTACACTATGCTTGGAGGGCTCCTTCAGCGATGATGGCCTGATTACGTTCGGGAAGTCCTTCAAGATGTCGAAGTACACATGATCTGAGTTCAACATGTGAATGGATCCTCGAACTGATCTAACGGAAATTGCTTTTACTGCTAGTTCCGTTTTCAAGTCAATTAATCTTTTATTGTGAATATCAACCAATAATTTGAAATGATCCAGAAAATCTGCGCCAATTATTGAAATCTTAACGTCTGCTAGAACAAATGTCCATGTGAATTGGCGTCTTAAGCCTAAGTCGAGGGCCATATTTTTCTCCCCATAAGTCCTGATTGGTGTATTATTTGCTGCATAAAGCCTATATTCGTGACTACTGATACCGGCTCTTCTGCCTTTTGCTGCCAAAACCGACACTTCAGCGCCAGTATCAATTAAATAACGCTCCCCGGTTTTTTTATCCAAAATTAATAAGCGGCGATTCCTCTTGACACCGATTTCCGCTGCAATCGGGTCCGAGACTAGTTTCCCGACCTCCAAGCGGGTTTCCATGAGCACGGAGGGGAACATTTGTATGCTCTCTTAGCAAAGGTGGCATGATACCAGCAAAGCCCCTTCTGTTCCATGATTTTGTTTACGGAGCTATCTCGTCGATTTTGACTGCGAGAGCGAGAGCGATCACGCGACCAACTGCTGGAGCCGAGTCGAGGGTGTGATTCCCGCGATTGCTTGTTGTATAATTCGTCCACTTTGGTTGTTAACTCGGAGATCTGTCTGCTAAGCTGATCACTCTGCTGCTGGTCGATAGACAATGGCGCGATAGATGTCACCGCCGTATACTGTAACATTTTATCTGCCATCAACGCCAGTTTATCTAAGTGTACCTCAGTGCTTATTGCCAATACAGTTCTCATGTGCACTGGTAGTTGTTTCATCCAATGTATTTTTAAGCCATCCTCAGTTAATATACCAGCACCAAGATCACGCAG
This sequence comes from Tuta absoluta, assembly GCA_027580185.1. Taxonomy (NCBI): domain Eukaryota; kingdom Metazoa; phylum Arthropoda; class Insecta; order Lepidoptera; family Gelechiidae; genus Tuta; species Tuta absoluta. Next base: position 7,012,845 of record JAQAHW010000008.1, read on the forward strand.
ACGACGAAGTAACTGAGTCGGCTTTTGATCGCCTAACTCCTGTTCTCCTATTAACTTCTCAAAATTCTGAACATCTGACTGCTCGTACGACGCTATCAGACGCTCCTTGACAGCCTTGTATTTATTACCGGGTGGTGGATTCTTCAAAATGTCCGTCAAATGCCTTAAATCTTCTCCTTTGAGCTGTTGAAGCAATAAAGCGTATTTCTGGTCATCGCTCTTTTTCTGGGGGTCAATTACCGCCTCAAACTGAGCGAACCATCCAGTTGGAAACTCGCGCCAGAAGGGAATAATCCTCGACTGAATAGAAACGCCACTGACGCATTCATGGCGAGTTTGCTGCTCCTCTTGTTTTTTTAGCTCTTCCTGTCTTTGCTGCTCCTCCTGTGCTTTGGGAGCTTCTTCGTCGTTGTTTACCATGATTGTTTTTGAGAAATTACTATGTTGAATTGCGGCGAATGCAACGGTTTCTTGCTAAGACGGGGTCACCAATGTGGGACGCTAGTTGCGAACCACGAGAGAGGGTTGAAGGAGTGGAAACGCTAGTTGCGAACCACGAGTGGGTGTTGAGGAAGTGGAAACACTAGTTGTGTACCACGGATGTATGTCGAGGAAGTGGAGACACTAGTTGCGCACCACGAGTGAGGAGGCGAAATGATAGAAGGGTTTGGTTCGGGCTTGGGCAGTCGAATGCCAGTTTATTCAAGTTCTCACCGCTATTTATACAAATGTGAACCTAATATAATAGTCAGTTGAGGGTGTTCTGTTTATCATTATTAAGAGGATACCCACAAGCTAGATTAATAGACAACTGTGGGTAGACAAAATATGAAGATTGTGGGGACACCCACAGTATCTTACCTAAAGTATTTATTACAGACACGGATACCTGGGTGCTGTCAATAGTTCCATACAAGTTGTCCTGGGGCCACATCGAGCAGCCGTTCACCAAAGCCAGCTTACATTTCATTGGCCAACAAGATATTAGCGTAAGTCCTATATTTTTTGTTTCGCTTCTACAGCAGAGGGAAGCAGTTATTAAACTGATTGTCTGTAAGAAAGATGGTCCGGTGCTTCGAAGGGCACGTTCAACCGTCGGTCTCGTTTGCTGTATATGATAAGTTAGACGGCGCGGCGGCCGTAACGAGTACACATTTATTTCAGAGGTAGTCGAAGACACCAGGGTTCATCGGATCGTTCGTCGACTTGGTGTCCCATACGAACGATATAAGAAGAAGTAGCACCCAGATATACTAAACAACGCAAAACTGTTTGCCCTGCGATATCCGGCAGCCCAAAATATCTTTCGTTTTTAATGTCAGCTTCTTGCAAATGGTGTAGCAAAAAATGGAACTATCCACCACTCTCGATTATGCCTTTTTTCTATGATTGGTCGATAATATATCAATGTCAAAGTTCAGTTACATCTTATTGGTGCGTTTAGGCACAGTCGCGCCTGCTGCCATATGCAATATGCTTTGAGTTTTCTACCCATTGTTATTACCACTACAACTACAACAGTCCACTGCTGGATATGGGCTATATTTACCATACTCAACACGCCTGGCAAGATGTTGCATTCACAATTAACACTGCTGCCCATTTCCTGCACGAATTTATCTCTTAGTCACTCTTTACGACGACCACGGGTAGAACTGGGATGATATGATACTATTTTAACACAATCAGGGGCGCGTTCAATGGACCACGGATAATATATCTTTCGTCGCTCTTTTATACTTTGACAGTTCGTAAAACCGCGTTTTGGAGCGCATGGTAGAAAATTTCTCCTGACTGGCGTGCTAAAACGCGGTTTTATGACCTGTCATCGGAGAAAATACCGACTAGGAGAAACAGCATCAACGTGCCCCTGTAGTTACAAATTGTAATTCCAGTTCGGCATAATGGTGTGTTCTCTACAAACGGAGAAGGTGTGCCGCTCGCTCGCGTCCGACCAGCCGGCCATCATTGTGCAGCGCGGCAGGCAGAGGGATTACTACCAGGGAGCCGTCAGCGAGGCCGGCATCGTCGAGTTCATTGATCTGCTGAGGGATAGCACTGGTAACTGTTTATGAAATCTTTAATGATAATCAATTTTAATGTTCATAAATGAAAATAAGAAATTGAAAAAATGTCAGCGCCAGCCGGGACTTGAACCCGGGACCGTGGAGTACCGATCCACTGCTCTACCAACTGAGCGCCCCGACGTAAGCCGACGAAATCTTCGACCTCTTGGTACTCGTCTCGAAGCGACGACAATTTCAATTTCTTATATTCATTTATGAAAGTAATATAGCACTGTGAGTGCAAAATAAAACCATAGTACATTATATTTAATATTTTTTTTATGAGGGAAACCAACAGTCAATCACACATTATGATAGATAAATTAAAATTTCAGTCGAACGGAGTGCATCGGGATGGCCGGGTGAATAAGGAGAAAACTGGTTTTGTAGTTTGCAACCAATTTATTGCATAAAAAAGTTTTAAACATGAAACGACGAATTCGCACCGCTCGTGTCCAGTTATTATTTTAACGTGAAATCACGTGCTTGCTTTACTCGCAATACATGTAGTGTTGTTGTTATATTTACGTAAATACACAAAACACGACTGTTGAGTATTTAATAACAGCATTTTACCTACCAATAAAATGCTTATTAAACTACTTACCTTCCTTATAGCCTTACTTATAGAGAGATAGAGATCTTCCTTTGCAGCGATTGGTCGCACTTATCTGTTCCAAAGCTGTGTGATTGGTTACTTATGCCCCCACACCCCACCCCACTCCGACACGGCAGGGCGGGGCGAGTCGGCCCGCTTGGCTTCATTGCGTCTCATAATAATATTCTAATTAGAATATTATTATTACAAAATACACCAGGCAGAATTAAAAATTTAAGGCTATAAGGAAGGTAAGTAGTTTAATAAGCATTTTATTGGTAGGTAAAATGCTGTTATTAAACCACTGTACGTTCCTTATAGCCTTACTTATAGAGACATGTTTGATATCGCCTGGAGGAGTGGGAGCTATCGCCAATGTGAAAAACTATAAAAAGAAACAGGTATTATTATTCTTTAAAAAAGAAAAATGAATTTCTTTATCAACAATAATGATTTTGATCCACTATACTGAAAATTTATTTATATTGTATTTATTAAAAAATACTGTAATATCATAAACTCACCCTTAAATGACGATAAAATATAATAAATTATAATGAAAATGTAATTCAAAACCTCTTGTACTATATAACGGCAATCTAGGTAAGCATAATAGAATGATGAAAATGATGCATTTGTAACATGCCATTTATAATGTCTTTGAAAAACTTTACCTCGTATTTAATAAAAAATGCACATAATACAGTTATTCATTATGTAAGTCTCAATACGTTTTGATAAGATAGAAAGTACGCGGAAATTCATCTGAAAGTTTCCAAACAGAAAACAGAAAATTTCAAAAAAATATTTGAAAAACTCAATAGCCAAAATAGTAAAATATAAAAATATTGAACCTTTAGTTAGAGGTAAATACGCATTGCAGGTCGTTTTTACAAAACCTTTTAAATATCTATTTACTTACATAGTAAATAAATAGCTCTTTTACACAGAAAAACATAGCTTACATATTGTAATTGTGCTTGATCACTCAAGCTATAGGTAACGTAATAAGTAGGTTAAATTTCCCTACTATAAGGTCATCACTACTGTTTAAGATATGCATTGACCTAAACGGGCTTAAGCAGGTAAATCAAAAAACCTGGCCAAACAACTACCTAGTTTCCCAGGAGAATAAAAGGCATATAAATTTGTTATCAAATTATACCTTCTTATGATTTTTTAAATATGATTCATTTGGGCTTGCCTTAATAATATTTGCTATAATACATAATGATCAATAACTAACCTTGTTTACTTTGTCGGAGTAACGGTCAAGCTTTATTTAAAACATCACTCGGGCCTCTGAATAAACTATATTGTATATAATAATATAGTTAATTAATATCTTGGTAAATCTACCTAAACTTGATATAATAAAAGAGGCGATTATTGAAATTGTTTTCTGCCATAACTACCTCTGAGTCTCTGACCGTCCCATGCAAAGCCCAGATCTCTGTTTAAAACTTGAAAAGGGCACAAATTTGCTTTAATTTTATGTACAATCAAAAACGAGCTAGCTATAAAAGAATATGAGCTAAAGTTTAAATTATAAGAATTTTATCATTTTGTTAACAGCTTACCTACGGAGAAAATTTAATCCGAAGGTACGTCGGTAAACGACGTTATTGTCTATTAGACAGTACAAACATTGCAACATTGCAAATTAATTGTGGAAGCCTAGATCTTACGTGGGTCACCGTACAAATATTATATATCATTATGATCACCGTTGGTAAAATATACTAGCTATTGAACGTAGTTGGTAGTTCCCAATATAATTCTCGCTAGGTATCTATTCTGAAAATATTTTACTTGATAGGCAAACTATTTGCCTAGTACGTAGGTACATTCAAGCATTTTTTAACAACGTCTTGTGCTCGACATTCAGAGCAAATATATTGGAACAACGGTATTATTATTTTATACTGACGTCTTACGATAGGCAATTATGTTCACTATCGTACGTTTCTAACAACCATCTAACAATGTTATACACAGGAGTAGATACTCGTGTTTCAAACCCAAACAAGGCAGACAGGGCACTTACACAAATATCAATTAGCAAAAGTACCTTCTGATTGTAACCTTTTGTATATTTATTTAAAATACCCACATAGACTGTGGGTACTTGTTGTTTACTTGCCCAAAAGCTTTCATTCATTATCGAAAAAGTAGGTGTAGTAAGCATGACTACACTTGAGGAAATAAAAACTTAATATCGTCTGGGACAGTGTCGCATTATTGCTATTTGCCACTATCGCTCTAAAACTTTTCATCTCTAGAGGAGGTTGTTATACATATTACGCCATATGCATTTCATTCATAACATTTCAGGTAATATAAAAGCACCTGAAAAATATATCATGAACTTTTCATCTCTAGTGGAGGTTGTTATACAAATTACGTAATATGCATTTCATTCATAATATTTCGGGCAATATAAACGCACCTGAAGAAAATATCATGTTCAAGATCAAGGCACTCGAGTAGGTAACACAAAATTTGGCATATACCAAATAGGTATATATTACATCACTCGCCTTAGCAGCTAGACAACCTTCCACTAGTTTTGATGTTATACAGCTTGATATAGCAGAAATAACAATAGGGTGTACCTAGCTCCCAAGTTGCAACATGCTGGAATAAGTAAATTACCTACATACATCTCCACCTCACGAAATTTACTCCGTACACTCAATGCACGATGAATTAAAAAGTAAAAATTATTATAGTTTCGGTGTGAGATCTATTAAATGGGTAGGTCTTCATTATTTACTTATCCATTTTGAGATGAGGCCATTACAAAAAGGCCGTTTTCTCTCCCCACATTTGTCTGTTTCCATGTTGCTAAGAAAAACGTAGGACTATTTTAGGACAACTCTGCACTTAGAGAGCTTAGATTGTACACATTCCCTTCCGTGATTGATGCCAGAATCATAGCGAGTATTTAACGTAGGTACTCTTACGCCACTTTTTGATCATAGTTCAAAGAAGTAAACAAATGACAAGCGTGAGGGATCTCCCTCAGAAATGCGTTAGCACTACGAGGTCTGTGATAGCATAGAAATAGAAGTGAATTATTGCTACTTAGGACAGTGAGCAAGGGAAAAATTTATAAATTTAGTCGTTTTCACAGTTACCTAATAAATCAATATGTTTCTCATTTTCTTACTGCGTGGCCTCGGTAGGCCACTGAAATGATCATAAAGGAAAACTGTTTCAGACTTAAACCGTCTATAAATTTTCCTTAACCTGCGAGAATTTAGACTCGGCAGTAACGGTCTGTCTGTCTGGTCACGGATGGGACTGAATGCGGTGAATCTACGACAAATATGTCTTCTGCTTAAGAATCATTGTAAAACGTTAGACAGCTCTCTAACTTTGAACTTTATTCAGAGTAGATAAAGTTCATACTTACGTAGGAATATTGTTCCCTGTACTTTCTAATAGCCAAGACTTTTTCGGGCTAGGATGTTATATTTGAAACATTTTTTCAAACATTTAAGTAGGTATATTTTGCCTACAGATAGCCTATTTTGCAGATTCTCAGTGGAATCTAGCTATCGTTATTTGAAAGCGTAAGCTCATGGAACTAAAAGAGGGGGACCTTATGAACGCGTGCAAGGTAAAAATATTTTCAAATTAACATCTTAGGAATCCCCTCGCGTTCTATTTTCTAATACGCTCGAGGTAACACATGTGTCAGACAGTAAACTCCTTGTACTCAAGTCTGTAACACACCTTTCGAAGCTTTTATTTCTTAAATATATTTTAATACTTAACCTTAACCGTGTTAGGTAGGTATAAAATTATGGAAACTTGGCTAATTTTATACCACATGCAGGATTCGAACCTGCGCGCTTCACTATCAATACTAGTGCTACACACTACCCTTCGCTACAATTGCTTTATCTCATCGCAGGCGATGGACCGGACGATGTACTTTCAGATAAGACAAAATTTAACGAGGGCATTTCACTGTCACGTTAGAAGACAAATAAGCATAGAAGTAAAGAAAGACTGATTTACTTTGATCAGACAAAAGCAAATCATGCATGTGCCGGATGCCATCAAAACTTTTGGAAGTTTGATAAAAAGGTAGGTAGGTACCAAAAGTAATACCTATACTTAAAGCAATAACGTTTTATCAAAGGTGCTGGCCGACTCTTTCTTTCTGCACGAGGTATTAAAAATATATAGGTGGGTACATTTCGAAACTTTGGCTCCACGAGGACCCAGTTCTTTGAGTTGCATATCGTACCGAAACCCACAACACAAATACTTTTTAGTACTTGTTAGTATTTTTGGCAATATTTGCATCTAAACCGTCTATAATGCATGGAATTTGTATCGCATGTCGATTTATTAATACGTCAAGTATACGAAAGGCTCGAGGACGGAATTTCAGGCCCTGCAAGTGCAAGCGAGGGCATTCTGCATGACATCAAAAGGTACAACCCCTGCGCGGGGATGTAGGAGTCTAAGGACACGTCATGCGCTGACGGCCTAATGAACTCCTGATGATGTTATAAAATAGGGTATACCTTGCGTTGCGCAGAGGTAGCTTATAAAACCGACGAAATGTAGCTTGGCTTGTGCTGCCATTTCATATCATAGCAATCAACTAGAATATATATTTTCTGCAATTTATTCTAGGTACAACGAAAAGATCCTTGAGGAGTTCTTATTACTCTATTTTATAAGACGTTCTACGGACTTGGATTTCCGTAAACTTTCTTATTACTAAGAGCATTTCACAGGGTCATGGCGGCCCCCTTTTAAAATAAAAATTGTCGCTGTTCGACTTATTTATTTAAAGAACTTTGAAGGTATCCGAACAATACCTACAGATCACGTATTTGATGCGTTACTTGAATAACACGTTGCTACGTGAAAGGAGCATCTGTATACCATTACTAGCTCCAGTAAACGACATAAAAATGTATTTATGTCCAAATAACAATTTACAAAAACACGTGTAAAAATAAAATAATCATTCACAAATGAAAATCCATAAATCAATCAGGCACATTAATGAAAAACGTGCACGGGGGATATGTAGAAACTAGTTCGACGGGATAGTAACCTATAAATAGAAAAAAGGTATTACTTCTCTCGAGGAATACCTACCTATCAGTTCAAGGTAACTAGTTTAAAAACCTGCGAGGGATGAACATTTATTGAAAATCTTAAAATAATGCCACTCAAAGCTTGTGCGAAGTGCACTATGATTATTGGATTTTCATTTGATCGTTCGTTAAGAATCGAACGAATTAATTACTTCCGGATTAAAAACTTTTCGTAAAAAAAATTCACTATTGTTAAATCCGGGTAACTAAAACTTCGATAGCAACCAAATTTCTATAACACACTTTGCTTATTTATTTGGGATCATTATTCTTGACAAATAATTCCCATAAATTATTAACTATTTTGTTCACAGAATTCGGATCGCCAGGAACAATTTATTTATTTGTAAACGGTCTTGACAGATTTCAATAATAATTTATTAAAATTGTAAGAAATTGCAAAGTTGTGTCCGACGGAAAACCGCCTTCAGAAATTTGATTTGCCACATGCATAATAAAATATAAAGGACTTACCCAGTTTATACACACACTGATTTTAAAATTTATTTAAATAGGAACAATTAAATCACTAAATTTATTAATTTAAAAAACGAACGGTGCAAAACCGTTAAAATTGTAAGAAAATAATTTTTCAAAGTTTAAAATTTAAAACTTTATCGAAATTTAAAAAATTATTTTCTGAGCGCGACCGCTCACTGCGAAAGAAAAATCGCCAATGAAGCCAAGCGGGCCGACTCGCCCCGCCCTGCCGTGTCGGAGTGGGGTGGGGTGTGGGGGCATAAGTAACCAATCACACAGCTTTGGAACAGATAAGTGCGACCAATCGCTGCAAAGGAAGATCTCTATCTCTCTATAAGTAAGGCTATAAGGAACGTACAGTGGTTTAATAGACATTAAAACCTCAAACCACTTAATCTTCATGAGACGCCCTTTAAACAATGTATAAAAAAAATATTAAAAAAAAATTATAATTTTAAACGCGTTTCGTTTCCCTACCTTTACAACATGACATTGGCACTAGGGAATGCAATCTCGATCTCGCGAGATCTCAAAATCCCCAAGATCTCGAGCAATTTTTCGAGATCGAGATCTCGAAAAAGGCGATCTCGTCTCAGAATAATCATTCGAGATCTCGAAAAAATTCATTGGGATTTTCGAGATTTCGAGAATGAGCTTGCGTAAGGCATTGACGTGTTCATTGATGTGCGTCCGCGCAGTGTCTGGTGTTTGCCAGCGGCAGGACCCAGCAGTCGATACCTATTGAGCGGGTGCGTTGCGGGGGGTACGGGACGGGGGATTGACGCGACGCGTCACGCGACCGACCAATCCCAAGAGCTTGTTTATTGTTCACTTACTCGCATTTTCGTCACTGTGCATTTCGTGTTTTCGAGTGAAAGTTATTATTCATCTATACAATAACTAATTACATTCAGTATTATTCTATATTAAAATAGTTTTCAATGTGAAATATAAATATGTCAAAGAACAATTCGAACCAAGTGTTTGTGGACGTTACTACAAGTTATTTACCAGTTTGAAAATATTTCAAAAAGTCTGTGGATGGTTCGACTGCAAAATATGAAAAACTGATTTCGTTTTTCGTATCCGTCAAGGCAAGTCGATCTGGCATTGGAGTATCGATCAATTATATTACAAAATACGATGCAAAGTCAGAACGTGGTCTTTATTACTCTTACATTCTAATCTTAAAGTAAAAAAGTACAATGTTTACCAAAATTATATGAAACAAACAAAATCTCGATCTCGATCTCGAAATCTCGAAATCTCGACCAATAATCCAACGAGATCTCGAGTTGGTCAATCTCGAACCCTGAGATCTCGAACGAGATCTCGAGTTGCCAATCTCGGCTCGAGATTGCATTCCCTAATTGGCATAAAGTTTAACTAGAGCCACCAAAAAAAAAAACACGGGGCGGTAAATCTGATTTGCTCTAGGCCGCAACGTCGAGTATTAGTAGCCGCTTGAGAAAACAACTGTAGTGGCCACAAAATTTCTGAATACTTCACTATTGTAGGACCCCACGGCACTTAACATTTCGGGTCGGATTATAGTGAGCGGTTCGACCGATACGGCGCGAAAGCGGCCAGGTGCCTTTGTAAGAAACTACAGGCTACAAGTCTATAGGTGAAATTCTTAGTACATTGCGTAGCCGATTCATATTCCTTGTTTCATAGTGGCTAACCGACTACGCAATAAACATCGAATTTCACCTGTAAAATTGTAGCCTGTAGTTTGATAATATCGGGTACTGGCCAGGCCACGTTTCTCGCGTATTACAAAGATACGTGCGCACCGAATTATATGAATGAATTGAGTAAATTAATGATATGATACGCAGTATAAGTCGTTGCAAAGAAATCCTTGAAAATTTGGGACAAACGTACTGGCAGCTGTGTCGTGCCGGCTTAGAATAGCATCACCCCAATTCTACCCGTGGGTGTCGTAAAAAGTGACTAAGGGATAATCGTCCAGGGAACGAGCAGCAGCATTCCCTGCAAATGCAACATCTTGCACTGCGCTCGCAAATCGGCATGCCAAGCGTGGTGAGTATGGCAATACCCCCCTAATCTTACCTTTATTTTATGCACTACTCTCTTCTTCCCTTTGATTTCTTCTCCACCCAAAGGTTGTCTGGTAGAGATTGCTTTCAGCGATAAGGCCGCCTTTGTGCATTTTTAGTTTAAGTTTTCCTGTTATTTATTTGTGTTTTGAATGTGCAATAAAGTGTTTTTACTTACTTACTTACCCCCCAATAGAGGGAAGCCTATGTCTAGCAGTGGACTGTTGTGGCTGTGTATGTATGTACTGGCAGCTTACACTCCCGCTCACTATAAACCGACCCTTCACATTCACTGTCAGATATGGAGCTGTCGGAGAGCCAGGTGTTGGAGGTGATGGACCCCAGCAGCCGCGAGCACACGTGGCTGGTGGCGTTCCTGCCGGCGCGCTGCGGGCGCGTGTGCGACGCGTTGCTACACCAGTGGCGACTTGTGGCCAAGAGGGTAATATATGACACTTTACTTACTTTATCTAAACTCGTCTCGTAATGTTCGCATTACAAATTATGAAATGAAAACAGTTGCATAAATGCCTGCTTTATGCATTACGCGTATAGAAGTAATTTTCTAACGAGTAAGAAACTGTTTTGCCTTTGGATAAAATGGTGAAATGAAACGATTTTCCTATGCTTAAAAAATACTCAAATTTGCCGCCATCTTCCGCCAGATATGTTACCCGTTTCGTGTTGTGTTGTGTGCTTAGCTTTGTTTATATTGAAGTCGGTAACAACTAAGAAAAGTTTACCCTTCAAGGAAGATACTGCCTCATAGGACAAAATCATTAAACTCTTTACAGTCGCCAGCCTTATAGTTTGATGAGCAAAAACTTACTAATGTTTTACAATGCAAAAAAAATTATGTAAAAAAAACTTTTAAAACAAGCTTTTATTTAAGTGCTCTGAAAAGATGAAAATAAAATTTTGAACGACATTAACCACATTAATTTATGACTTTACAGAAATGAAAATATAATAAAAGCTTGTCGCGATGCCTAGAAGAAACTACCTAATTACAGTTAGGTGCGTACCTTATTACAAAATTTCAATCACAAATTGAAAGTTTCGCAACAAGCTTTTATTATATTTTCATTTCTGTAAAGTCATAAATGAATGTGGTTAATGTCATTCAAAATTTTATTTACATCTTTTCAGAGCACTTAAATAAAAGCTTGTTTTAAAAGTTTTTTTTACATAATTTTATTTTATATTTTTTAGTTTATGTTAAGATAGTTATTGATCAATACGAAAGTCTTTTTATAAAGCGGAGAGACCTTCAATAGAAAAACTTAAGGCACGGGGAAAACTAACATTAGGATAAAGTATAATTATCTCTTTTATATTCTATAGAAGTAGGTTGGTACCTACTCCTCCGGCATCCCTAATAGAATAATTAGCTTGTAATATGTCTTAGTCTTTTCATTTTATTTATGGCGTCATTATTACATGGCCGAGTCCCAGTTAATTTCGAACAGTCTAATTCTTCTATCAGGAGGCCTTCTATTGACGTGACCCTAATTCATGGTGGGCCTACCAACTGCCTATCATGAACGAATTCGTATACAAAATTGCAAGTCCCAGCAGTTGAATATTGAGGAGTTCCATAGTGCGAAGACAACCCTGGATGTAGCGTCTAATTCATGGTGGGCCTACCAACTGCCTATAATAAACGAATTCGTATACAAAATTGCAAGTCCCAGCAGTTGAATATTGAGGAGTTCCATAGTTCGAAGACAACCCTGGATGTAGCGTCTAATTCATGGTAGGCCTACCAACTGCCTATAATAAACGAATTCGTATACAAAATTGCAAGTCCCAGCAGTTGAATATTGAGGAGTTCCATAGTTCAAAGACAACCCTGGATGTAGCGTCTAATTCATGGTGGGCCTACCAACTGCCTATAATAAACGAATTCGTATACAAAATTTTGTGTCCCAGCTATAAACCGCTGAGGAGATCTCTCGTACGGAGCCCATCCTGGCAGCAGCATCAGGTCAAATTTATGATTAACATGCATTGTCATCGGTTTTGGACCAACATGCAAAATTTCAACTCAATCGGATACCGAGAAGTGGTTCAAATTAAACTTGCAAGATTTGCACCGAACAAACATTGTTACTTACTTACTTACTTACTTACTTACATACTTACATACACTGCAAGTTAAATAAAAGCTTTTAAAATAGATAAAACAGCACATTATCTTTAATGTCATGACACGTAATGTCTAATGTTAAGGTGTAATGGTCGTGAACATCGCAATATAGGTTCTTGCATAATAAAGGTGGATATAGTATACATCAGCCTGTTGCGGTCCACTGCTGGACGTAGGCCTCCCCCAGGGTACGCCATAGGGCACGATCTCTCCTTTTCGCCATCCAGTCGCTACCAGCCGCCTTTTTTATGTCATCGGTCTATCTGGCCGGAGGTCGTCCAACACTACGTTTGCCGAGGCGTGGCCTCCACTCGAGAACCCATTTACTCCACCGTCCGTCGGTTCAACGACAGATGTGCCCAGCCCACTACCATTTCAGTTTGCTACACTCCCAGACTATTTCCGGTACTATAATCTTTATGCGGATAGTCTAATTCCAGATTTTATCCATTATACAGATACCGATCATAGACCTTTCCACAGCTCTCTGAGTGACTTGTAATAGGTGAATATTATTGTCGTTGATATTTTTTTACATCATAAGGTTTAAAGTGCAGGTTTTCTGAACTGATGTCTAGCGGTGTAGGTAAGAGAGACTGACAAGTAGACAAAATGTCTGTCTCGGGTAGGTTTTGGGCATAATCTCAACCTACTCATTTTAGAGATCAACCAACACTGTAGAGCCAGATGGGTAATCCTCCTGTGGGATGACAGGAACTGTGATTGAGTGACATGACATGAAAGCGCACAGCCAAATTATAAAAACGGGGCTTCAATGGAACTTACGATTACCGCGAGCAGATACTGGGCTGTGAGAAGTACGCGTTACTTCTTCTTCTTTTCGTGTGGGACACCGAGTCGAAGAACCACCCGATGAACCCTGTTGTCAGAGTTTTTCAACCGCCTTTTAATACTAGTAGGCCTCTGACGTGGTTGTGTGACGATCGCCTTCAAAGTAATCAAACAATCAAATAATAAACGGGACCGACGGCTTAACGTGCCTTCCGAAGCACGGAATCTTCTTGCTTACGGGCAATCAGGTAGATGGTTCGGCCTGCAACTTTCTAACCAGACTGGAAACAAATTCACAAAGTGATTATATCAACTTTGTGAGTGTTATAACGGGAACCGAACCCGGAACCTTTGCGCCGCAGACAGTTGCACTACCACTGCCGCACATCCGTCATACGTCAATGAACAAGAAATTCAATAAAAATAATACTAGTACTACTGCTATGGTTTTATGTCAAACTGGTTGTAAGCCGAGCCGAAGCCACCGGTCGGCCTCGCCTTGACATCCACCGCAGCGACGCCGCGCCGGCGCGCGCGCTGGTGGTTTCATTAACAAGGCCACGCGTACATTACCGGCTTTACGCCAGCTGCAGTGCAATCAACCGTGACTTTGTCTTCAATGAACGTCCATCAAAGTACACGAATGCAAAAGTGTGGTAATAAGTTTTTGCAGCTGTTAATAAGGTATCTCAATTAGTAGCAAACATTAGTAATGTTAGCGAAGTTTTAGACTTGGTAGGTGATTTGGTGTGTTTGATGCCAAGGATTGAAGTCATGATCGCAGTAGGTATATTTATGCGAGTATTGGGCTGCAAAAGTTACTCCAGATTTGCATGTAGGACTAAACACCATTTACTTTTTGATAGGCCATTTACACTTAGTACAATTTAGAAGCCAGAATAGTGCTTTTGATTCTAGCAGAACATTTACTTAGATATAGTACCGTTGTAGTAGTAGTAAGCTATTCCTGCTATTTCCTTAATTAAGGACGAAAAAAGTATGTGCTGCAAATTTATCGCCTACGTTTTCGATTGCTTATTTAAGAAAGTAGTGCATATACATGATTATAATACACTGTTGTATGTTACTACACGACTGCATGATTTTGAAATATTTTTTCATGGTTAAGGTTAAACTGTTTCTTTGAGCTACTAAACTTAATAATTCGTTACGCTCCTACTTAGTTGATACGAAAACATAAATAACCTTATATTTTATTATCTATAACGACCGCCAAGGTGTTTTTAGTTCGCATTCACACCTCGGGTCTTGCACCTACTTCAATGTCGATGACTAGGTAATGGTCAAAATACGAATAAACTTTACCATACATCCTTTGGTAATGCCAAATACTTACTTAGGTATTAACTGTCACTTTTTTATTCATTCGGCTTTTCTACCAATGCACTTGGCACAGTTGGCACTTTGCTAGAACGTTTACATTCCACAGTAAAATAATACATAAATAAAATACCTAATAATAGGTCACACATCTAATTTTATGTACTATTTTTATTTGCCGTGTGACGCCGGCTTAGAATAGCATCACCCTATTTCTTACCCATGGGTGTCGTAAGAGGCGACTAAGGGACTCGAAGGTTAGATGTGTTTTGCAGTTTTAGGCGATGGGCTGACAACCTGCCACTATAGTGATACAGAGTCATCTGATTGACCTTCATACTTTTGTCAGACGTGGTGTCAATATCAGTTTGACGGCCGTTAACGCTCTGCCTACCCCGTAAGGGGTATAGGAGTGATTTATGTATGTATGTATTTTTATTTATTTTAAAACGCTTTACTGAAAAAACACTTGTATCGATAAAGTGGGTAGGTACTTTGCGGTTAATTTACGATAACTATGACCATTATTTTAATTTTTCTTGGAAATGCAAGTTAAGAGAGATGTAATAATCCACATAACAATTAAGTAAACTGTTAATTGGATGACGTACCTACAATAAATATAAAAAAACCTATCTATCCTATAGTTACTATAGCCAATCTTAAATTATCTTGTATTTTGACTGAGAGGTTCAAGTATTTTTCGAAATTTAATTTATTTCATACGCATAGGTCTTTACGAGTACTTCAAATGAGTGAAATGCTTATATTTATAATAATTTTAATCAAACTAAAGTACCGCCGTTCCAATAAGTTGTATTTGACAGGTGCCATCTCCATACTAAAAGAGAAGTCAGCAAATGAAAGTAGACCCTCTGCCATAGTATTTTCACGAATGTGACAGTTGTCAAAAACGACTTACTGGAACGGCGGTGCTTTAGTTTGATTAAAATTATTATAAATATAAGCATTTCACTTATTTTGAAGTACCCTAAAAGAGCTATGCGTACTAAATAAATTAAATTTTGAAAAATACTTGTACTTCTCAGTCACATTATGAGATAATTTAAGATTGTCTAAAGTATAGTAGTAACTATAGGATAGATAGTTATAGTACCTTATAGCTCCTACCTACCTATGCTACGTTGCTGTAATGTGGCCAATAAATAATGCTGTAATCGTATGTTCATAATTTATGATTTTACAATCATTCTGATACTGATACCTATGTAACTACACGTGGAATCTGAGTTTTTTATTTTTATCTTTAAACATCCTTTGTGTATTGTTTCTTCGTGCATAAGTAATTATAGTACAAATTCCAATCGAAGTCCAATGTTTTTTCAAAAACTATAATATTTTAATAAAACATATCTCTGCCTCTTTTTATGTATTTAATCGATTATAATGAGTATAAACAATGTGGTTTCTGTCAGTTAACAAATTGGAAATCGATGATTATACCTTGACCTTGCCTCTGGCATGGACACGAAAACGAGACAAGGTCCAAAAGTTGTTGTGGAACTTTTGCGTCATCATTTTGTTCAAAATTTCTTGTAGTTACTTGAAACTGGCTAAACCACACTTGTTAATAAGGTTTGCAGGCTAAAAGAAGGGTGAGTAGGAACTCCGGATGATGAAATTATTACGAAATTAATTAGAATTAGGGAATTCATTGTCTGATTTTTAGTTTTTCTTTTACTTCATTAGTTTAGTAAATCATCATGTCACTGAAATAGTATTCTTTATTTTATGAGTTACGGCCGTCAACGCTCTGCCTATCCCGTAAGGGATATAGGCGTGATTTATGTATGTATATTGTATATTCACGAAATAATTTGAGTAGGGAATATACGTTATCTGTTGCGATTTGGCGAAATTCATGTAGGAGATTCCCCGAATCCACAACTACAGTCTCACTCCGAAAATACCTAAGTTGGTCATATTTCTGCCATATTAATTTTCCATTAGTTTCCTTTTTTATTTTTTTATTAGTAGACTGTTGGGGCTGTTCGATGATGATATTGTAGATACTTACTCTGGGCACAATTTAATGGCTCTTCAATTTCAATGATCTGGCCGCTGACTGCTAATATTCTGCGGTCAAGATAGGCAATGCAAACGTTTAGATAGTGCTAATTAGAAATTCTCACAGTCCCAACCCGGAACTACTGCTATCTCTATCACCAGTACGTCCTTGTAATTTTATCGGCAGTAAGAGCTCTACATTCGGCGATCGGGTCACAACAACAATTTGTATTTACCACAAATATGATGCATATAAGGGTGCTAGGAAAGGTCTATTGGATGCGCCTATTTGAGGCCTGTCTTGTTTTTTATTTTATTTTCTGTACTCTGCAATTTAGTCCCGGCGCTTTGAAATCTACATGCCTCCTCTCTCTTTTCGTGTGGGACACCAAGTCGTCCAAGGACACGATGAGTCCTGGTGTCAAAGTTCTTTAACCGCTTACTACTTGTAGTAGGCTTCTGACATGGTTGTGTAACCGACCCGACGAGACCGACGGCTTAACGTGCCCTCCGAAGCACGGAAATTTATTTTCGGAAAATCAGGTTGTTCACCCTGCAATGTCCTAACCGGACTGAGAACAAATTCACAAAGTGATATACATCAACTTTGTGAGTGTCCCATCGAGAATCGTACCCGGAACCTTTGCGTCGCAGGCAGTCATACTACCACTACGCCACATCGGCCGTACCTGACTATTTGGTGGGGGGCTAGGCTCACCCGGATTGGTGCCTGTCTTGTTGTAAACGTATCACGACTGTGAATTATGATGGTAATGGAAAGGCAGTGACCGAATTTACTAGAAAACAGGAACGTAAACAAATATGCTATGTTTCGGAGGAAATGCCCACAGATTAACTACTAAGTATATGTAGATTAGGAAATGCCTAGATAGTAGATTTTTATGTGAAATCGTTAAAGTGACTCACAATATCTATTATATTACAGTGTAGTAGGTAATTGGTAATTGCCGTGAGGTGCCGGCTTAGAATAGCATCACCCCAATTCTACATGTGAGCTCGTGGGTGTCGTAAAAAGCGACTTAAAGATAATCATCCAGGGAATGGGCAGCAACGTTCCCTGTGAATGAAACTGTAAGACAATTCCCCCCAATATGGTGATTGGTGAGGCCCTTGTAACAGATAATATAACACTACAGCCCATGTCCAGTAGTGGGCTGTTGTGGCTGTTAATGTATGTGATGTATGTAGGTAGTAGGTAAGTAGAATCATCCTGCAAAATTTGCGTACTGACTTAGACCCTATATATCTTTATTGTTGGTCACATCAGAATATTTTTTGGCTGGATACTTTTAACACACACACACACATTTATATATATCACGCCTTTGTCCTTTGCGAGGTAGGCATAGCGTAAACGGCCGTAAAAATACAGTAGCAACCGCCACGTTTGACAAATATTTGAGGGCCGTTGCAGAAAAATCGTGTATGACTATAGTGACGGGTTTTCAGCCTGTCACCTTAAATTTTAAAACAGATGAAACCCTCGAGTCCCTCAGACGCCTGATATGACGACCGCGGTAAATGAATGGGGTGATGCTATTCTAAGCCGATATCACAAGGCCAATATTAACAATAAACTACTACACTGTAATTTAATATATTGTTTTTTAACATCCTGTATTATATAATACGCTCACGCGTCAGTTATCGGTTGTTCCTTTGCAAACAGTTCTAAGGTCAATAAATATAACAATCTCATGTAATAAATAATGATTACTGCTAGAGTTATTGCCTATAGCTAGCTTTAGGTAGTTGAGCAATTGAATTAAACATACATACATACATATATCAAGCCTTTATCCCCTGCGGGGTGGGCAGAGTGTAATAGGTCGTAAAAACGCCACGTCTGACAACAATTTTAGAGTCCCTTAAGAAAATAATGTCCATAAGAAAATGACCATTTTCTTACACTTTTTGCCGTTTACGCTTTGCCTACTCCACAAGGGATATAGGCCTGATATATGTATGTATGTATCTATGTACAGAATCCACCCAGGTATATGGTATGTTGTCCTTGACGTCATCAAAAAACCCCAAGACGTCACGAGCCCAGAATTTTTATATCCAGAAACGATATTTTTTCTTTTTCTTATTATTAAGTGTGAGTCAGACAAAATGTTCTCAGAATGTGCAAAGTGACAAAATTTTACAAGTAATACTAATAGGTATACATAAAAAAGTGTAAAGTGCGTATACGTAAAGTACCATCTCCTACTAAACTTTTATTAACTCTTAGTTGATTTTTCTAATGTGTATTATAGGTAACCGCAGATTTAACAATAGAATAACTAGTAACTTCAATAGATAGATCGATAGTTTCAGTAAGAAACTGGTTTTTTAAAATAACGTGCCAAATAATTTTGATTATTTACCAATTAAAAAGCATTTGTGTACCTATGATAAAGAAGTAAAAAATTAAATTTAAAGTTAATTAACCGTTCAGGTTTCACCATAGCTATTTTAAATGTTCTACCTAAGTAGTAAAATTGTACGTTTGCTAATGTACATTTAGGTACATCTTGTACATCATTGCCGTGTAATTCGGCTTAAAATAGCATCACCCCATTTCTTCCCATGGGGTTGTAGTAAGAGGCGACTAAGAGACTCGAGGGTTACATGTGTATTGCAATTGTATGCGTTAGGCTGACAACCTGTCACTATGGTGATACTGAAACTCTCTGAATGAAAATGAAAAAAATGAAATAACTTTATTCAATGTAGGATTGCATTATCACTTATTGACGTCATGATCGGTCATTGTAAAAAAAAGAAATTTTCATAACGCAATTTCCTTTTTTTTATAACAATTTTGTATTGTCCTAATAGAAAACCGGCTCGGGCGGGATAAAAAAATTTAAAATAAAGGCACTGCCTTAGGGGCTGGTCAGGTTAATGATCCTACATGGCGTAAATATTGTTTTTATAGCATTTTACGCACTACACGGGATATAGGCGTGATATATGTATGTTTTAAATGCATGTAGGTAGGTACAGTCAACCTCACGTCCGGTTAGACAGTCGAACTGCCAATGTAAGTCTTATGCGCACGGCATAAAAACGGTTTAAAGTCCAAACTGTCTAACCCAGCCTGAGCTTGACTGAACATCTTGATAACAAAAATCTCTATCAGATGGCATTCTCCATACCACTATTACCACCTAAGTCTACCCAATATATCAAACAGTTCCTTAATGCACTTCCATAGCAATAGAATAGAGATGAATGAACCAAAATTGAGAACATCCTCTTGTTTTATAGGGGGCTCTTCTGAACTCAGTGAACTATGATCATGGCTCATACATGTGACACTAATATAAACATGGTGTAAGGTACAGCACTCTGAATACTGATAGGCTGCATTGAGATTGAGACTATGAAACTGAGCAACTGTCAAGGTATTTTTTTTGGTATCTCTTGTCAGCTGATCGTGATTTTGTATGGAAGGTAGTTTTTTTTGTCGTTTCCTAAAATATGTTTCTAGGGTAAGTTGTACAATTTCATAGTCTGCATGCATCCTATCAGTACTCGGAGGGCTGTCCTTTATACTTCTAATATTTTCTATGTTTATCTCAATCTGTGCTAGGATCGACGTACTAGCCTGTTTGAATCTAATGCCAAACTGAAAGTTAACTTAGCAAGAAGGCAATATGATTCTAGAACATTAAATGTTAAAAAAATACGTTTACGCCTGACTCTACTAGAATTGATAAACTACCCAGATATTTATAAATAGTAAAAAAATATATACATATGTTTTTGTAAAAATTGTAGAAAGAACGCAGACATCAGATTATGTAGAGTTTGATTTAATAGGATTTAAAGTACTTTACTTTCTAGAATTTTTATGAGTTTGCAAAATTATATGGACATATTACTAAAAAGAAACCAAGTGAATTATTTTAATGGTGTGATAAGATTTAGCTAAATTGTTTTATATACTCGTAGGTCATGTCAGACACGACATATCGTTAGGTAGGTATATAGATCCGCATTTGACAATCAAACGAATATCCTTTTCTTATCGTATCATTGATAGATAAATGTGCCACAAAGTAGGTAGAGATAACAAAAAGATATAGTTAAGAATGAGTAAAAGTAGATTTTGTCATTCATTACCCCCCAATTTAAAATCAAAATAGTAAGAGGCAATTTTGGGCAGATCTCACCAAAATTAGATCTTATCAATCAAAAGCATATTACAAATTTGTTGTTTATTGTTTCCAATCGCGTATTAGTGTAAATCGGAATAGGCAGCGTTTATTAGGACCCTAATGTTTTTAATGTTTAGGACCACATGTCAACTACTAGATAAAAAATTAAATATCAGACGTGGCGATCAGCTGCTTGATTTCTTGATCACAAGAAACCATATATTATTATAAAATATATGCTAAATAAAGTTTTGCAGACCGGTCGTGTGAGGCAACTAAGTTTATCACATTGATGACGATGACGATCTAAGCTCTGAACAAAGTCCAAGTTTTTTCGCGATTACCTTATCCTACAGTTGTATACTAACAGTTCATTTCCGTAGTTTTTAAATGAGATATTTAAATTGACATAAGAGAAACAAGCATTTCTATAAAATATGAATTTTACAAGGTTGCTAGCTATAAATTTATGTATTGTACACTTCCTACCCCAACCACTCCTATCACAAAAAAAAAGGTTAATATCTACTTTGAAAATAAAATTGACTTGGGGGGTTGGGGTGGCTTGCCCCTCACAGAATAAAAAAAAACGTGAACAATTGAACATCTATTTTAGAAATGAAACCAGCACCAAACGTTGACTTGGGGGTAGAGGTGGCTTGCCCCTCACAGAAGAAAGAAACGTGAACATCTACTTCGGAAGTGAAACCAGCACCAACCGTTGACTTGGGGGTTTAGGTGGCTTGCCCCCTCACAGAAGAAAGAAACGTTAACATCTACCCCAGCTATACCTACCCATCCCTGATATAATTTGTAGATTTAATTAATTCACTTTTTTTACATTCATCAACTAAAATTTGACATTATTTTGCAGTAAAACTGAATATCATTTTCTTTGTGACGTTGTTATTATTATCTTTTGCTCAAACAAAGTAAATCATGCATGATATAGTAAAAGTACATTCTCCACGCGGAAAGAAAGAAACTGACGAGGCCCCAAATTAGTCATCGTACTACATCGTCCAAGTGATAAATAGTGAAAATGAAAATGAAATAACTTTATTCAATCTAGGATAGTATTATCACTTATTAACATCATGATCAGTCATTGAAAAAAAGAGAAATATGCATTACGCATTTTTTTAAATAACAATTTTGTATTGTCCTAATAGAAAACCGGCTCAGGCGAAATAAAAAAAATAAACACCTACGCGAATAAAAACACTAAATAAAGTGCAAATTCGCGCGTTGTAGTATTTATCTTTCTAAATTATAAGAGCAAATGCAATATATCCGTTTAGCCAACTCTGAATGCTAAAATATTAGAGGCAGGATCCGTTGTAGATACGGAAGTTTTGTCAGTTGCATGGCATGTTTTAGTCCTAAGAGAAAAAGAGATTTGTATGGATTAGTCCTTCCTGCTTATTTGAACCGTGAACGTCACTTTCCTCTCTATGTTTGAAAAAGCTTGAGGGCATTTTCTAATTATGTGTGGTATAAATGTTCTTCTATACAAGTAAAAAAACACGTGAGCGATAACAAAGGGTGATCTGTGCTAACAAAAGCACTTTCTATTGTTTATCCCTGTTATCATGATAATCGTCTGTTAGTACCCATCTAACTTACTACTTACATGGTAATATAGATCACTGACCTGACTAATATTACCATTCACATTGACACTATCATTTTATTTGCTTTCGTAATTTGTTATTATAACGGATACATCGACCTCTAATTATTTGGGACAAATAACTGAAATAAGTTACCTAAACGATCATTAACTAAGTAGTTTTCATTGTATCAGTTTACTAACAAATCGTATCTCTGTCAGCATAAAAAATAAGTAGTTTGTATGAGTACTACTTTCTGAATGCTTGTTTGTTTTTATGCTGTGTGATGCCGGCCTAGAATAGCATCACCCCATTTCTGACTCATGGGTGTCGTAAGAGGCGACTAAGGGACTCGAGGGTGTGAATTGCAATTTTAGGCGATGGGCTGACAACCTGTCACTATAGTGATACACAGCTATCTAATTAACCCTCAAACTTTTGTCAGACGTGGTTTTAATATCCATTTTACGGCCGTTAACGCTCTGCCTACCCCGTAAGGGATATAAGCGTGATTTATGTATGTATGAGTTTTTAAGGACTCTCGACACCAGTGTTTGTCGGGTCGTGCGTCGACACGGTGTCCTACGTGACAGAAGAAAAAAGTATGCGAGTCAAAATTAATATGGTAATGGTTCTTGTGACTTTTTAAACACATTGTGTTGTTTCAGTTGGTCATTGTCCTGTTTTTATATAATTTTGACTTTTGATACTTACTTATACTGTTCTCAGAAATCGAAGGTCTGATTGAGGTCGGTTTGACTACATCGATACGTAAGGGTGTGTTCACACGGCGCTCCTCCCGTTGCGTGTCGCCATCATCCTATATTTCAACTGTCAGATTGATAACCTAGTATATAGACGACTGACTGCAACGACGCAAAACGCAATAGATATGTAACGCAACGTGCCAACGCACCCTTATTACAACCGTAATTTACAGGAGTGAGGAGCGGAGAAATGAGATATTTTGCCCATACCGAGTCTTGTAAACTCTCTGATCAGACAGACATTTAGTGGTGTAGTGGACAAGACAGCCCCTTACTACCACGTATCATGAAACGACTAAGAAAAATCGACACTTTTAAAAATAGCAAAATTAGCTCTTGCATTTTTTGTAGTAATTCTTATCAAGCTAAGTGTGGCAATTGGCAAGGATGTCAACTCCAAGAGTATGTCGGTCGGATACAGGCAACCGCATATCGAGGTTTGTTTTTTAAGGCCGGCACCCGTCCCAAAAAGTCGTACGTCCTTTCAGCTGCGTTAGATAGAACCAGACGATGACAGTCCAGATCAGAAAAAACAAATTATTTTCAAAAAGTAAGCCCAAAGACTCATTAGTTATTTAATGCAATAAGAAGAGGGTACAAAATATAATATAAAATGATGGAAAATATCTAATCGTTTAGATTTTTAGTCTTAACAACGGATCAAAAACTCTTAAAATAAGAGCTTACAGTGTGTTTTTTTCTAACAATTTCAATAAATCATGTTTAGGGCTCAATAGTTTTGTAGCATATAACTTGAAGTATTACTTAGAAAAATACCGTCTTTTAATTTTGAGATTTCAAGAAATGGGACGCAAAAATCCGAACATTATCCGTCCTTGCGCGGTCGATTTCATAGCTGACATCACCTTAATAATGACAACCTCTACCCTGCAGTAGGACGTTGAACAGGCTACAAAAAATACAGCAAAAATTAAGCTAAAATAAAAATTTTGTAAAACCATTTCAACTAGCCTACTTCTGTAAGAAAGAAATGTAGAGTCTGCAAAGTTATTAGATGATGTCATTGCAAAAACTTGCTTAACTGCACTTTTCATAAGTATAAAGTACTAGCAGCCCGCCCAGCGGTTTCACCCGCCGCTAACAATTTCCCCCCGGGAATAAGACAGTTTATTATAGCCTATGTTCATCAGGGATAATGTAGGATTCTAAAAATCTTGACTTCAATTTGAAACAAATATCGTTTTCAGATGGTGGTGGCGTAAAGTTACATGCCGTGTGAATAACCTGGCCAACCCCATGGCAGTGCCTTTATTTTTATTTTTTTTATCCCACCCGAGCCGGTTTTCTATTAGGTCATAACAAAATTGAAATAAAAAAAAGAAAATTGTGTGATACAAATTTCTTTTTTTAGAATGACGGTTCATGACGTCAATAAGTGATAATACTATCCTACATTGAATGAAGAATTTCAATTTCAATTAACGGTAAAAGATTTTTTTTTAATCGGTCCAGTAGTTTCGGAGCCTATTCAATTCAAACAAACAATAAAAAAAAAACCTGTTTCTAATATTAGTGTAGATTATATCATTATTATTTTAGTGTGATGCCCGCTAAGAATAGCATCACCCTATTTCTTTCCCGTGGGAGTCATAGGAGGCGACTAAGGGATTTGAGGGTGTGTATTGCAATTTTAGGCGATGGACTGACAAACTGTCGCTATTTCGATACACAATTTTACATATGTCAGACGTGGCGTAAATGTCCGTTATTGCAGCCGTTTACGCTCTGCCTACCCCGCAAGGGATAATAGGCGTGATATGTGTATGTATGTATTATTTTAGTGTAGATTTTTTAAATGCATTATTTAATGTTTTTTGTCGTCTTTTTTTATACCGAGTAAGGGACAGCCCTTCGAATACTGATAGGGTACATGAAACATAAAACTGGACAACTTTCCCCTAGAAACATATGTCAGGAAACGCCAAAAAAAATGACCTTCCATACAAAATCACAATCAGCTGACTGCATTCACTATGGGAAGTCAGTTTTTTTACGATTCATGAAAAATTTTCCTAGGGGAAAGTTGTTCAGTTTCATGGTCTGCATGTACCCTATCAGTATTCGGAGGGTTATCCCTGACACTCTTTAATACAGTAATGATTAAATGTAATCATTACACTGGTACGAATAATGTGGCGTAGTTTGTACATTTTTAAATGAAAAAGTACTTATTGTGGCATAACTGTAATAGTTAAGCATATGGTATCGCGAACATTATTATATATATTGATGTCCTCTATAAAACTGTAGTACATCACTTTGCTCTATTGTCAATAATTTCCACAGCGTACGCGATATAAGATATTTTTTTGGTACATTTTTCACACGTTGGGTTACATTATCGAAATTTTCACGCGGATCTCTATTTTTTTCTCGTATAAAATAAAGCCTATGTTCATCGGGAATAATGTAGGATTCTAATGGTAAAAGAATTTTTAAAATCGGGCCAGTAGTTTCGGAGCCTATTCGATGCAAACAAACAAACATACAAACAAACAAACAATCAAATCTTTCCTCTTTATAATATGAGTGTAGATGTAGAAGACATATTTCACATATTGATAACTAGGTACCTACACAAAATACACTCCACTGATCAAAACAACAATGAAATTCGATGCGTAGAAACTTTCGCAATTCTTTGTGTTCTTACCTTTGTTTATCCCGAGTTTAACTGTGCAAGTGATATTGCTGAAGTGCATATCAACTGGTTCCTTGTTGGGGACCCTGGCGAGCATCTGCCCCGGAGGAGCTGGTGGGGCTGCAGGGGCTGGGGCACTCGGGGAGGGTCCCGGGGCTTGAGGAGGAAGAACTGACACGCTGCCACTCTCATTGCTAGGCTTGTACGCCACACTCCCGCTGTCAACGATCTGCGCTCCCGCGAGCATCATTTTCAATTTGGAACGTTTATTTTTATTTAGATATTTTTTCAATTCAAACCGGTGTTCGATATTTGAACTGCGCGCGTTCGGCGTGACGTCGCGCAGTACAGTGCGCGCGCGCTACTCGCCGGCGAGAAGTGGACTATCAAGCAGAACAGAAGTATCAGAAGTCGCACCCTTTGTCTGTACGGTAAATAATTATTGCACCGTTTTGTTTGCAATTTGTAAACGCGTGGAAAACACGGATGTGTGTGTGTAAGAGAACAACGAGCGCCTAAACAACACGCTGTGTCAGTTAGAAACAATATTGTTGGACAAAGACCAGCCGCGCTTCAATGTTTACATTCTTTCGTCTTTTCCTAGCAGTAGCATTATATTCGGGAAGGTTTATACTTATGTGTTGCTTGTAAGTATAATGGTTACTAATACAAATCTAATGATTGGCTGACTGTCTGACTGATTGATTATTGTCACCTAGTTTTTTAGTAGTTACCTCTAGTTGGTATTGGTAGGCAGGTACAGAAAACGGGCACCTATCTATCCTGCTATCCATCCATCTATTGATATATTTCTTAATTTCAAAATATCTTTTACAAGATCCTGCCCGCACTCGAAAATTTTGCAAGTTTAAAAAAAATATATATCTTTTACACTAAACCGTATTGATAGGTGGTATTATTGTGGCTATTTACTTTTTACCAAGCAGGATTTTGTAAAATATGCTAATCATAATAATAAAATATTGCGTGGACATAGGAATACATTATAATAATAAAGTACTTACTTCTGATTATTTGTTAAGAAATTAACACTTACGATGATCTGCTGCCATCTATATAAATATGTCGATATTGGTTCGACACGAACAAACCGCTATAAAATAAAATATAGCAACTTCCAGCACGTACACAAATGAATCACTAGATGTCGGCTGTTTTGCTCCTCTTACACTTCAAAAACTTCGGACTGTGCAAGACAGATGGCGCTAAAGAGGAACATGTAGGCGGAAAATGTTGTTTACAAAAAATAAGGCTTTTCCGGGTTGATAATTATAGGGCATTTAATTCAAGTTTAACTACAATCTTGACTGAATTTGCAATTTAACCTGTTGAAGTCAACTTTTAAATTAATGGAAGTGTACCTAGTTTGTGTTTACGATTTACATCATTTTCTTTTGTCTTGTTTACTGGTTTAACACAATAACATAACTAGAGATGATAATGGAAACTTTACAAATAATACATGATAAATATATATTACTGAATGGAGAGTTTATTAAATTGCATGCTTTAATCTTATTAATATTTTTCCACGAGCTAAAATAATTGGTGACTGTTGTGGACATAAATAAGGAAAAGTTTGCAACTTTGTTAAAACTATTTTACTTTTTATTTAAGTATTTATATTTTCTACGTTTTATAACTGAAAGTGTGATTTCTGAAATCGTGCTCCAGGGTTTCAATTTTTGAATTATCGCATTTTGAATGACTGCTACTAATAGTGCTCGTATTACACGTTCTAATAAACTTATCAATTCACACATTCATAATAAATTAACATATACCTTTGACATCAAAAAACGAGTAGTAGAAAGTGTAATACCAGTGGTGAGACCAGCTATAATAGACTTCCGTGTACAATTTCAGATTTTGATCTTCTGATCGAGAAAAACAAATTCAGTTGTAGCGGCTGCAGCGCGGTGCAGCGCGGCGTAGCGAAACGCCTCGTTATGTATCTCGATGCAGTCTCAGCTGCATTTGATTAGGTACTCAAAAAGGATTTAATCTATCGATAAATCTTTGATGTCATAATTTAAACAATCTGACATTGACGGTGATTGTATTTACGTTAAAATTCCATTCAACATTCATGTGATTGGAAATGTGCTTTACTCGCTTTGTTTTTGCATGATGCTCGGAAAAACAAACAAAAATCAGTGCTAATAATTAGCTATCATAGGAAGCTGTAGTAGATAAGCGGTTTAACGTGACTAAGTCACGTGTATTAAGATAACAGTATAGCTAAACACTGGTAAGTACCGCATTTTCAATATTAGCAATGGATAACTGTGTTATATAACTACGTTATCAGCTACTAGATTTCTGTCCCGCGATTTCATCTGCAGCTGTTTTTCGGTTTTCCTGTGGTAACTGTATGTTTTCCGGACCAAAAAGTAGCATTTATGTTATTCCAGGTTCTACTAGTACTCTTTCTGTGTGCCAAATTGCATCCAAAACTGTCAAGCTGTTTGTGCATAAAGAGGTAACAAACATTCACACACATAAACTTATGAGTTTAAAATATTAGTAGCTTAGTAACGAAGTTAGTCTTTCTTCGATAAGCATACATTTCTATACACTTCAACGGTTGTTCAATTTCCAAATCAATATTTGCAAATTGAAATTCTTCAATAGTAGTACACTCACACCCAGCTATTTCCATAAGTAAACGCTCATAATTACCTGATTTCTTCGACAAATCGTCTTAGTTGGAATGTTTTTGAAAGAGAAGAGGGCGAGAAAATATTAATTCCTTGGAAGGTCCGGGAAGCCATAAAAAATTTAAAAACATCCGATTTTTAACCGAGATACTAGATGGGAAGTGGGGGTCTCGAAACGTAGGAATTGTAAAATCCAAAATAAACACAACTTAAATCGGTTTTAAATTATTTTTTTGTTGTGGTCAATGCACTGGAAACATATCTTTATATAGGTAAATTATTTAAAAATGTTACTTAATTATTTTCGTAGCAATAATTATTTATAAATATTTGAAGGCTATTATCGATGAAACGAGGCAATTTAAAATTATTTAAATATATTACTTAATTCTTTTTCTAGCAGTAATTGTTATCGATGAAACGTGGCAATTCAAATTTATAATTTTCACCGTATATCGTATACAATTTTGCGTAACGAACCTATAAATGTATGTAGGTATCTAGTACCTACTCCGTTACCTACTTTACCATCCACCCCGTAGCCGATAAACGTAAGTCTTTGCAAGCGCAGGCGAAGCCGAAGTAATTGGTAGTATAAGTGATATGTCTTAAAATTACATACACGATAGTAAGAACTAAACTATCTATCAAAATATCGAAAATATTCGAAACCAAAGAAATGGCTGTTGAAATTGGTAGAATAATTGTTACCGAGGAAACGTGCCAGTTGTTTTTACAGCCAGTACCTAAGTATAAAAAAACAAAGTTGTCGTAACGAGTTCGTATCACAATATGATTGACACTTTTGGGTATGTTTTGCATAAATTTGACGAAATTAATAAAAAAAAAACATTAAGTCTAGTATACCTTTTTTTAAGTTCGGCAGGAAATATTTTTATTAGCTTAAAATAATGACAAAAACACGAAATTACTAAAAGCACATAATTAGTTTTAAATACTCTGATGGGGGACGCACGGTTGCAGACCAATAGAGGAAAAATTCAACATTATAAATTTTAATGTACATTATAATAAAATTAAGGTTGAATTTAGGTGTCCAGTTTTAAGACAAAGCCGTTTCTCAAAGCACTTACTACGTAGACCTCGTATTTGAAATAACCAGTTCACACAAAAAACTTTTTATTGTTATTTTATGTAGGTAGCAACACTTCCGACTAATACCCGTTTTCCCACTGTAATAAGGGGTGTAAAATAAATGGATTTCAAGCAAAATTTTAGGCATTATTTTTATCATTATAAAATGCCAAACGATAAAGCAAATAAACCACCAAACATTTTGTAATATTGAGTTGTTCCTTGATGTTTTTCGTTTTAATTGAAGCGCTTTAGGACTAGTGCCTGGTTTGTCACTGGTACCTCCACCCTTCAATTATCATAAGAGAAAAAAACTAAAAAAACCTTACCATAAAAAAAAACTTTGATATGCTTACATACATAAATCACGCTTATATCTCTTACGGGATAGGCAGAGCGTTAACGGCCGTCAAACGGATATAAACACCACTGACAAAAGTTTGAGGGTCAATCAGATAACTGTGTATCACTATAGTGACAGGTTGTCAGCCCATTGCCTAAAATTGCAATACACATCTAACCCTCGAGTCCCTTAGTCGCCTCTTACGACACCCATGGGTAAGAAATGGGGTGATGCTATTATAAGCCGGCATCGCGCGGTACTCATATTTTAGATTATATATTCATACTTATATCTATGTACAAAGTTTTTTTAACACGCGTTCCTTGCATGTCAAAAATTTTCGTGGTAGAGCTCTCAACGTTTTATGATCGTTAAATGCCTAAACAATTTCACGTGCCCTAAGTCAAAGGCATGAGTGTAATAACCTTAACCCTTTTTGGGGTTTTATCCTATGGTTATGTTTTTGGGTGAGTGCACCAAAGTGTTAGTACATTAAACTTGATACTTTTTAAAGTGATTTATTCTGATATCTTTTGACGTACGTGATTAGATATATTTGTCTCCCCGTAGTAGATGAATAAAAACTTCAGAATTGTGTATACGTCATTTATTTTCTAATAGCAGTTACCCGCGGCGTTGCCCGCATAAGTGGTCACCCATCATACCTTCTATATAAGTGCCAAATTTCATTTCAATCGGTTCAGTAGTTATTGCATGAAGAAGTCACAAACAAACAAACATACAACTTACGCATTTATAATATTAGTATGAATATATCCACCTTCATTCCTGTGGAAAGCTCTGTTTCCTGTTAATATAGAAATAAGAAAGAAATAAAGTAGTAAGTATTCGGTACATTTTGTGTTAGTACATACCATGTAGAATTTGCAGGAGAAAAATCCGTTCTCTAATCGCACAAAATACCTGCGGTTTGTCCTTACAAGTGTTAGTCATGTACACAAAGCAAAGAAATCGCGCGCGGTGAGTGCGGTGACAGCGCATGACGTTTCTGTGCTATATGTTCATGCTTATTTTAAATTTAAATAGATATACAGGGTGTAAGTGACAGCCCTCCAAATAATTATAGGGTGCTTTTAGCCCATTAAACTGAACAACTACCCCCAAAAAAATATTTCAGGGCCAAAACAGTTTTGACTTTCCATAGTAATTGCAGTTAATTGATCTTTTGTAATGGAGGTAAGGTAGGTTTCCTGACATATGTTCCTAGGGGAGAGTTGTACAGTTTCATTATCTGCATGCACCCTATCAATATTCGGAGGGCCGTCCCTTACACCTCGTATAAGTACCTTTGTTATATTGCTTTTTGGGGTCGATGTACCAGTCCCAACTCAGTTTGTTTCAAGATCAAACCTTAATTGTGTTTTTTTATTCATATTTAATACTAAAATATTATCAATCGATTAACAATAGCTTGTTATAAAAATAACTTCTAAATAAAATAATTCATGGGTAAGAACTTGTTTAATTATTTACCATAACTGGTAAGTGGTTGGTTGGGACGGGTACGTTCACCCGTTTATTTGGGTTTGTTTGCCCAGCGATTACCAAACAATGAAAATTGGCATTGGGGTCAAAAGTCGCCACGTGATACGTGACGGGTCCAGACGGGTGACAACGTAATTACGGCTGACTGAAAATAGAGGTCAATAGTAAAATGGGAAAAGTTTCACGACATAACGAAGCGTGAGGTGCGGTGCTGAATTAATAACAATTAGTAGCTAATCAGCAGCTTACTTTTAAATGAGATCACGGTATATCCTAGATTTATTACATTTACTAATAAAATGCAGTGTGATGCCGACTTAGAATAGCATCACCCCATTTCCTTCCCGTGGGAGTCGCAAGAGGCGACTAAGGGACTTGAGGGAGTGTATTGCAATTTTAGGCAATTTGCTGACAACCTGTCACTATGGCGATACACAATTTGCTGAATGACCCTCAAATATATGTCAGACGTGGCGATTGCAACCGTATTTTACGGCAGTAAACGCTCTGCCTACCCCGCAAAGGATAATAGGCGTGATATGTGTATTTATGAGTGTATGTGTATTTTAACAAAATTAGTCTTTTTTTATCAGTCTTTAACAGTCCACTGTACTGACGTAGGCCTAGGTAGGTTTAGAAGACATCTAGAAAATTATAACCAAGGAAGATGAAGCTATTGATATCATATAGTTGGGGTAGACGGCCGATGTGGCGCAGAGGTAGTGCGACTGCCTGCGAAGCAAAGGTTCCGGATTCGATTCTCGGTGGGACACTCACAAAGTTGATATTTATCACTTTGTGAATTTGTTCCCGGTCTGGTTAGGACATTGCAGGGTGAACCATCATAATCATAATTTTTATTGCATATCATAATCAATAATGTACATTCTTACGAGTATTATGTATAATTACATAGGTCTTATATATTAATTATGACACCCCGTCGGGGTATAGCAACACTTAGAATAAAAAGTATAAAAGTATAAAAGAGGGCACTACTGTTTACATTTTAACTTACATAATTTGACATAAGGTCTGTTTTATATTTACTGACATCAGTTTATTTTATGGAAATTTATGTAGTACTAACTGTTACTTAATCACAATACGCAATAATTTGTGTTTTTTTTTTATTTTATTCTTATGTAATAATAAAAATAATAGCATTTTAAACAAACTATTCTTATCTTTAATAATTTATTCTATGAGATCTTGGTTTATTTATCATTAGTTTTTGGAAGGTTTATTAAAAGTATTTAAAAATATATTTTTATGTTGATTTATACTTTTATTTGTTGTCTTCTAGAAATTCAGTGAGATCATAGTAACTTTTTTGTAAGAGGAATATTTTTAAATGTTTTATAAAGTCTTTGTTTTCTTCCTTATTTTTAATTTCGTTGGGGATACAATTATATATTCTAATAACCATTGAGTGAGGGCCTGTAGTAAATATACTTAATGTAGAAAAGGGCTTTTTAAGTTTATGTAAATATCGATCATTCCTTTTCGATGATTTTTCTGGAGAGTATAAGTACATGTGAGATTTGACAAACTTACAGCATTCGAGTATGTAGATAGATGTTAGGGTGAGTATTTTGTATTTACGGAAGTACGGTTTGCAAGATTCCATTTGATCAATGTTTGTTAGAATTCTAATGCACTGTTTTTGGAGAATAAAAATGTCTTCTGCGTCTGTGGAATTCCCCCAAAAGATAATGCCATACGTAAACCTACTATACGCATATGCATAATAAGCCGTTAGCGCAGTTTTGAAATCTGTACATTTTTTCAGATGCAAGAGGGCATAGATAAAAGAAGAGAGTTTTTTGGCTGTATTGTTAACATGTAGCTTCCAATTTAAGTGTGAATCTAAATCAATACCTAGCAGTTTAGCGGAATTTACAATTTCGATTTTCGTATTTTTAAAATGGTAGTTAATTTGTAATGCGGATTTTTGGTAAGGTCGGAATTGTATTAAATTAGTTTTTTTTATATTTAGTTCTAAATTATGTATATCGAGCCAATGAATTGTATTGTTTAAAGTGGTGTCAAGTGATTCTTCTAGTTTTTTTGAATCTGTACAGGTGAATAAAATTGAGATATCGTCTGCGAATAAAATACATTGGTCATTGAAGAGTTCAGGTAAATCGTTAATGTAAACGAGAAAAAGAAGACATCCCAAAACACTGCCTTGGGGTATAGAACCAACAACAGCAGTTGGTTCAGATCTAAATTGTTGAATTTTTCCAGTCAAAAAGTTTATATTCTCTATCTCTACACACTGTAACCTATTATGGAGATATGATTTAAACCAGCTGTAAGCAGTTCCTCTGATTCCAGTTCCATGGAGTTTATTTAAAAGAATTTCAAAATTTACTCTGTCATAAGCTTTACTTAGATCGAGTAATAGCCCGACTGCATATTTTTTATCGTTGATTGTATCCAAAATTTTCTGTACAAACTTATAAACTGCAAAAGTTGTTGAACGATTTTTACGGAAGCCATACTGATTGTCGTTAAGGATCTGGTATTTATCATAAAAATTGTATAATCTATTAACCATAGCGGTTTCAAAAATTTTTGATACTGTATTTAAAAGGGAAATTGGGCGGTAGTTATTAGGGTCGGTTTTGTCAGATTTTTTATGAACTGGTTTCACTAGAGATACTTTCAATGCGTCGGGCAATACTCCTTCCGAAAAGGATTGATTAATTAAATTCGTTAAGGGAATTGCCAACTCCTTAGCGCATGCTTTTATTAATGTAGGGGGTATTTCGTCAACACCAAAACTTGTTTTATTTGAAGGCTTTTAATAATCTTTACTATTTCATTAGAGTCTACTGGACGTAAGTAAAAGGAA
This sequence comes from Tuta absoluta, assembly GCA_027580185.1. Taxonomy (NCBI): domain Eukaryota; kingdom Metazoa; phylum Arthropoda; class Insecta; order Lepidoptera; family Gelechiidae; genus Tuta; species Tuta absoluta. Next base: position 7,047,190 of record JAQAHW010000008.1, read on the forward strand.
TTCTGTACCGTAGTTAATGGGTTAGTTTCAGATTTATTAAAAACAAAATTACTTTTTGGCCTACCTAAAGCTGAGAAAAAATCGTTCAAATAGTTTGCAATGTCTTTGGGGTCTTCGATTATTGTATTATTTATTTTTAAGTTTATATTCTTTTTGATTATATTAGGTCTATCATTTTTTTCTTTTTGTATGATTTGCCACATTATTCGCGTTTTGTTGTCTTGACTTTGGAACTTACGGATGTTACTAATTTTTTTAGAATTTAGGATAGCTTTTTTCAGCGTTTTAGTATATTTTTTATAGTAGTTATGTATAATTTTGCTGTTAGTTTGTAATTTTAATAGATTTAGTAGTCTTTTGTTCCGGCATGACTGTTTAAGGCCTGTGGTCAGATATGTTTTATTATTTTTAATTTTTATCTTGACGAGTTTTAATGGAATGCATGTATTGAGGATATCTTGCAGAATTAAACTAAAAATGTTGTAGTTTTCATTGACCGATTTTTTGGGAGAAATATAATCGTCCCAATTAATTTTTTGAATCTCGTAATTAAATTTCAATGTATTTGTTTCGCTAAATAATCTTTTCTGAATTTTAAAGTAGTTTAAAAATGGAACTGTGATTGGCATGGTATATGAGACGCCTTTATGATCGCAAAATCCATATTCTTGCACTTTAACTAAATTATCTTTGTCTTTTAAATTTGTAAAAATCAGATCAAAACATTTATATTTATTAACTGTAATTCGTGTAGCTTCATTCACTTTCTGATGCAAATTGCATTCTAACATAAGATTTGAAATTTTTCGCTTGTATTTACAGTTTTGTAAAAAGTCAACATTTAGATCTCCTCCGAGTATAATGTTTTTATTTTTATCTTTTTTCGAAATCAGATTCAAAAGATTTTCTAATCTGTCGAAAAAATCATTGGGTTGTCTTTTGCTATTTGGCCAGTATAGGCAAATTATTAACGGATTGTATTTTACTATCTCGATAGCACAAACTTCAAAAACAAGTTCTAATGCCAATTGCTTTATGTCTAATCTATCTTTGTACTCAATCTGGTTTTTTAATAATATACAAACACCTCCCCCTTCACTATTTTCACGGCTGTAAGAGGTTCTTATACTATAGCCATTTATATTTATTAACTTTTGTCTGTCTTTGTTCAGCCAAGATTCGGTAACACATATTGCGTGAATTGAGGGGTTTTCTTCCAATAATGAATCTAGTAAGTGAGTCTTGTTATTAAGGCTCTGCATATTTTGGAATAAAATTTCGAGATTAGTTGCGAAAGGAATTGTTTCTTCTTTGGCTATCTGCGTAGGGTAGATCTGTGCTGCGTGAAGCTTGTGCTGATAAGGTGGGCTTTTGTACGATGTTTCTGTTTGTTTCAGTTCTAGTACTAGGTGTATCCTGGTTTATGACGCCTGATTCTGTATTTTCATTTTCGTATGTTTCTTTGTTTGTTATGATTGTAATTTCTTGGCCTTCTATGAATAATTTATTATTCTTAATTATTGCCTGTTTTCCATTTCTTCTTGCTGACATGAGGGCATGCTGTCTTTCTTTTCTCTCTAATAGCTCTTCTTTAGTTAGGTACTCTGTTACACTTAGCCCAGTACCTTTGAAATAAATTGAATTGTCAAGAATAAAATTCTTCATTTTCTTACTTAAAAGCTCAATTTTCAGAGGTCGTTTTAAACCTCTATTTCCAATAAAATTAATTTCTTCCAAGTAGCCAGCAATGTTCAGGTTAAGAATGTCATAAAAAGCATTGCTGATTTTCTCTATTACATCTTCTTCCGTATCCCAGTGGCTTGTTGTTAATCCATGTAGTACTATAATTTTATCATTATTTTGCAAGGTTCCCGTATGTGAAGGAACACCTTTGATTCGTGTAATTTCCTCCTGCAGTTTTATGTTTTCTCTCTGTAGAGAAACGCATTGTGTAGTCAGTAAATTTATTTTTTCATTAATATTCGTCATATCAGTTTTTATTTTATTTTGTTCTTCCTGTAATTTACTCTGCTGTTTTTGAAAATCTTCTTTAAGTGATATTATTGCTATTTCAATCTAATCTTGCACAGTTTTTCGCATTTCTTCAACTAAAATCATATTGTTTTGCTTTAGAAGTTCATTCATTTGGCTTAGTGTGACTGGCTGATCTTCAGCTGTACTTACATTTAGATAACACCCTAAGCCTCTATTCGATTTGGCACAAGTGTTATCCAGAATAAAAGTTTGTCCTTGAGGGAGCTGCGTATCATCATTTTCATCGCAAAAACTTTCGTCATGGGATTTTCTATGGTTATTTGACCGTACTGGGGTATTATCATTTCCTTTGCGCCTAGTGGTTTTCTGCGCGCATTCTGGACATATCCATGTTCTATCATATTCGTTTCTTTTTTCCTTAAACTGATTTTCATCTAAATTAACACATTTGTAGTGGTATTTGCCTCTACACGTGATATTGGTACATTCTAACAAGTCTCTAATACCTACGTGCTTGCTGCATGCCATACAAGGACGCATTTTTAAGTAATTTCTTAATATTTTAAGGAAATTGGTGAAACAAGATATTTATTTACTTTATTGTTTTAAGTGACATCTATTGGTCGTATATTCAAGTACAGAGTTTCGCTACTGCCCGCTAGATGGCGCTAGTAGGCAGTTTTGTGCTAATGCAATGCTAATGAGATGAACATAATTTTCATTCGAGGATATATTTGAGGTTATGTTATTGTGCATCCTTGTTTTTGTTTAAATTTTGCAGTGATTTTGCATTCATGATATATTATTAGCAACTCACACAAAACTTCTGGGTCAAATCAAAAGTTTGAACACGATATATTTGAAGATTCGGAACGAATTCACTCGGCAGATATTTTGCGAGATCTGCTCTATATTTGCAGGTTTTAGCTCAAACCTGTAATTTTCACCGTATAAGAACACTGAATCCTCAAGATTTTAACACTAATCACCACAGATTTACACTTATTTATATTTTTAGCTTAATTTGAAACGCGGACACGATGTAAACCTCCTGGTTATCTGAAAAAGAAATGGTTAAGCCGTCGGTCCCGCTTGCTATCTATGAATACTTAGATGGCGGTCGTAGTAGGCGGTTGAAAAAAACTCTGACACCAGGGTGCATCGGGTGTCCCACACGAAAAGAGCGAGAAGGTAGACGTAACAGTCCGAGATCATATTTTGGTCAGCTCGAGAGACGGTGGATTGCAAATATTGCTTGGGTTGTAACTGGTACTATAATTTTGAAACTTTGGTGTGTAATACCTTGATAATATTTTCATACATTTATAGTGAAATTTGTTCGTGACCTCGTTAGCGACCGGTGCGTCGTCGACCTTGGTTTTTTAACTCAACTCTTCAACAGTTCACTGCTGGACAGTGGACATGGGCCTCCCAAGTGATATTAAGTGGTAATACTATGCTACATTGAATAAAGTTATTTAATTTTAATTTTCTCTGGCAGTGCCTTTATTTATACTTTTTTTATCCCGCCCGAGCCGGTTTTCTATTAGGACATTACAAAATTGTTATAAAAAAAAGAAAATTGTGTGATACGAATTTCTTTTTTTACAATGACGGTTCATGACGTCAATAAGTGATAATACTATCCTACATTGAATAAAAAAAATCAATTTAAATTCCCTCTAAAATGTTTTGGAAATATTAACATACTTATATTCTAGAAATACTTGTAATTATACCTATTAACTATTATATCTATTATATGCAAACACATCCTTAATAATATATATATACATAATAACCATGTGATTCCGGCTTAGGATAGCATCACCCCATTTCTTTCCAGTGAGAGTCGTCTAAGAGACGACTAAGGGAAGAGGCGACTAAGGGACTTGAGGGTGTATATTGCAATTTTAGGCGATGGGCTGACAACCTATCACTGGCGATACACAATCCTCCGAATGACCCTCAAATAATATGTCAGACGTAATATGTCAAACACTCTGTCTACCCCGCAAGGGATGATAGGCGTGATATGTGTATGGAAGATACCTATCTACCTATCGATACCTATTTATAAGGGTTCCCCGGTATCTCGTTAAGGAAAACAGAATTATGCATACCGTTTATTTCTTCGAACTGCATGTAAACAACAGAAAAGTGTTATCGAATTGTCTTATACTAAAAAGTACTTTTCCTCTCAAATTACCTTTACTTGACCAACTCTCCTACAATCCATCTACCCTACGAGCCACCTGTCCATAGTCATTATGACTGAACGCAAATAATAAATATACAGGGTGTTAGGAAAAGTACTGCTTTCCTTTAAAGGGATGAACCAGCCCATTAAACTGAAAAACTTTCCCCAAGAAAGAAAGGTCGAAATATGAAAAAAAAATTGCGACCTCCCATAAACCAGACTTGATCGGCTAGTACATTTTGTCTCTCAAAAGGAAAGCAGACTTTTCCTAACACCCTGTATAAAAACAGCTTGACCAACTCATTTTCGTATTTTTTAATAAATTAACGTTCTTTATTTAGTACAGGAAAAAATAACAACAAGTATGATTACATACCTACCTACATTTTTAGTCCTCAGGCAGTAATGTTTTGCTTAAAGATTGTATTAGAAAAGTCAACTTGTCCACGGCCCATATATTTTGCGGGCGACATGGCTCCTAAGGGGTATTTAGTAGCTATGTGGGTAGTAAATAAAAACACTGTTATTCAATTCAATTTCTTGATTTAATGCCGTTTTCGTTATGATTTGCCAGAAAAACATAGTAGGTAAGTAGGTAGGTATTTTTAATATCACTAACAAAAGTTATGAAAACCAGGATAAATAACTTAATTTTAGAAGTTATCATATCACGGTACGCTTTTCGTTTATGTCGCATTTTTACAATAAGATGATTTAAATGTGTTATACCTACCTACTTTTACTTAATAAGTTTATCTGACGTTTAAACGATTTTAATTCCCTTTTTAGTCGCTTTTATAACAGCTCCCATCAAGCTACTTTTTAATTATCTCTCTTAATTTACCTAATGGTCTTATATTGCGCTAACTATAGATCGACTAATTGACAGAATTGCGTGTTTCTGTGGTATTGACGCATCACAATGTTGTTCGTAGTGGTTGTGTAGTGTAAAGTCGCGCTGGCCACTAATCGGGTTTGTGAAACCAGCCAGCAGTATCAGTTAGGCGCTGACCTCGCAAAGTTTCGCACACGCCGCGAACTAAATTAAATCTCGGGCTCTTGCCACCACCGCTCGATATTCAAACTCAAGTTTTTAATTTATTAAAATAAGACTCTTTAAATTCAATAAATACTTCTTTGAGATCGTTTCTATTTCGGTTCCTAATTTAAATTCTGTAATTTTAAAACAAGCGCATTTAGTGTTTCGAGACTGAAATAGATCGACCATGAAATAAAGATTTCAGACTGAAATTGAAGTGTGTTAGTGAGCATGGCTAGTGCATTAGCTAAGCTGCAGGGTTTCGGACAGAAGGTACAGAAAGTACGAAATAAGGACCACTATGAGTGTAGAACATTGCAGGTCAACATTCCTACCCCAAGTTCAGTGGATGTCAAATTTGATGACATCAAATTACAAGTGTCTACTGGCTTCCTATCTAAAAGTAAGTACACAAAAATTATGATCATTTTATTGTATTTAGTGGAGTGTTCGTAAATTATAATTTTTAAAGTAATTTGTACCACGATATCATTACAAACTTACTTCTATTTTATCGGAGCGGTTAAAAGTTTTGACTTGTAAACAAGCACGTAATTCTAAGAACATAATAGGACCAGCCAAGTAACCAGTTTCTTCCAAACCCAATACAAACAAATTCCAATCAGACTAATTGCAAGTTGTGTTTTTTGGCTAAATGAATAATAATTTGAAAAATATTAATTAAAATAGTGTTTTTTTTGGGTTGGGTTGTTTGATTAACCCCTGGTGTACCCAAAATGTGTGTGTTTTTGATGAATAGGTTTTGATCTTTAAATGAGTAACGTTCAAAATTACTGGTACACACTACCGGGGAACAAAATTCACCTTCGTTTATATTTTTATTTTATTTTATGATAAACATTATCATCAAATATGAAGCCGCAGCTTGTTTTTTCACTTTGGTGCTATTTTTCACTGATTAGATTCTTATAAATAACATTTTAATGTGCTTGATAATAAACAGAACCGGATATTTTTCCATATATAGTTACATATATTCTCATAGATAGGAGACGCGATATTTTTACCTAACGCAGTCATTTACGCCGTGCGATATATTTCTAATTCGCCTCGGTTGTATTGTTTTTTGTTTTTAATTATTTTTGATTTATAATATTACCTACAAAAATGCACAAACTGTGAATGGAAGCTATAAGTAGTTAGAATGCTTTGACGAAAGTAAAACCATGTTTTTTTAGCTTAGTTAGCTTTGAAATAAGTCCATACTTTATAATAAATAAGTTTAGAAATATATTTTACCATGTTTAATCTTGCCAATACGTAAAATCCATCTGTAGGTCTATACGTTTCTCTTCATGCATATCGAAAGAGGAACCCATGTGGGTACAGTATGATTAATGCAAGCACGCGTATTATTATGATGTGTTTATGTACTTGAGTTTGCTAATGTTAATGGTACCTGACTATACATACCAATATGTAGGTAGGTATTGTGAGCAAGCGCACAAAACACGTATTTGTAGTCATTTAGGTACACCTGGTTTCACACCAGTTAACTTATGAACCTTTTCTATTGGGTCGCATTTAGATGTCTATCTTAATTATGTACCTAGTTGTACTTCGTCTTCTTCTTTCGTGTCGCTGACTGAATTGTACAATTTTTCATTGCAAAAAAATAATTTTTAGTAAGATCCGCTTTCAGAACGTCAATTTAAGTACAAAATAATGACGGGCGAATTTCGTATTTCTCAAAATTATTATCATGTTTGGTCAAGCTGTGCACGCTCATGTTTTGTTTCCTGATTCATATCGTTTTGGGAATAAAAGTGGAAGATGTATCCCCCCTAGTAGCGAAAAAAGGAAAAAAATTCCGCTCTTCCCTCCTAGGGGGGATAGGCCAGTAGGGATAGGTGAAACAGGCGAAAAATACATACAGGGAGGTTTCGAACAACAGACTTTCCCGAAAACGCTAAGCTCAATCCATTACACTGAACAACTTTCCCCGGAGGTCAATTTAAGATACAAAGATTAAAACTTTTGTGTTTTAAATTGACCTCCCATAGAAAAATTACCCTATCAGCTTTTTTTTTTATTTCCAATAAAAGAAATTGAAGACCATCTTCCTTGGGAAAAGTTTTTCATGTGAGTGGCTGGAGATTACCTGTTTTTGGAAAAGTCCGTTTTTCGGAATGATACTGATAGGTAGGTACATCCCGATCCTACTTACTCTCTTCTCTTTTCGTGTGGGACACCGAGTCGTCCAACGACCCGATGAACCCTGGTGTCAGAGTTTTTTCAACCGCCTACTACCACTAGTAGGCCTCTGACATGGTTGAGTTACGACCGCCATCTAAGTAATTATAGACAGCAACCGGGACCGACGGCTTAACGTGCCCTCCGAAGCACGGAACCATTTATTTTCGGACAATCAGTTGGTTCACCCTGCAATGTCCTAACCAGACCGGGAACAAATTCACAAAGAGATAAATATCAACTTTTGTGAGTGTCCCACCGAGAATCGAACCCGGAACCTTTGCGTCGCAGGCAGTCGCACTACCACTGCGCCACATCGGTCGTCATCCTACTTACTTACAAACCGTATCTCTGTATTGAATTTGAACATGACCTTGTTTACAGTTTGTTTAAGTTTTAGGTAGGTACGTTTTAGGTACTTTTATGTACGTACTATCGCCCGCACCACTTGAGTTACTAATGTAACGTGAAGTATAGATAAAAAAGTAGGTTTAGTTAGTAAGGGTGAGTCACAAAGGCCCTTTTACAAATACTTAAGCTCAAACATTAAAAGTCTTGGGTAGAAACACAAAATCATATACCTACATAATAGCTGGGTCAAAGAATACCTGGTTAGGTACAAGTGTGGAAAAAAAGTGTGGTGGTTTTTTTATCAGGTGCAAAAGGAACTATCGTTATGTAAACCCCGGCAAACCAGTACAGGTGAACCTCTATGGGTATAATATGTAGGTAGGTAACTCGAATTGCTCCCCATTTTGCATAATGTAAGTAAAATTTCAACAAATTAAATTTACTATCGATTATTTAAATCCAAGTATTAATCACGTCACAGGAATTCATTTTGACAATTTAGTTGACGCAATATCCAACCGTTTAGCATGTTTAATGCTTTAATGATTTCAATTGAAACGATTAAAGGCAAAAACTGTCAATTGAAGTACTCAATTCGCTACAGATACTTTGGACTTTGTGCCCTTCTTATTCCGCAATAGAATCACAATAATTCAGCGACTGTAAAATTGATAGTGGCCCCAATTCGGGAAAAAAAATATTCTCTTGACCTACCTTAAATTAGCGCTGTCACTTTCCGTCAAATAGGTTTAGAACAAGACGAAAGATATCTGCCATGTCATGTTTAATAATGGGTTCTTCGCCATTTGTAGGCGATTTAGTCGATTTTGATTTGACATACATCGTGTATTGTCTAATTATAAGACATGATATAACTTAGATATCTTCTATTCTTCTCTAAATCTTATTTAAGATAAGTTAAGAGAATTAATTTCCCGAATTTAGGTACCTTCATATTATTTGCTATATTTTAACCATAGGTACGTGCCTACTTAAAAATTGTGATATGTTCAACTAAAACTGCATTTTTAATTCTCAACTTTTCACTTGTTCGGAACAGTGTCGCCAAATGAGGCTTTTGTTATTTGTCTGGTCAGTATACCGGTTTTAAGAGATTGGAAAGAAAATAACGGATGTTATGGTTCGAGGTCAGAAGTACAGAACAACAAAAATTAAAAATGACCACCTGCAGCAATATGTTATTGAAAATTCAAAATAAGAAATTATCAGAGCTAAAAGGTGTTGACAAAATATGGCAAAGTCATTATTTGTTTGTCCATAAATAACTGTGTGCCGCAAATACTAATAATGAGTAGGTACTAACCTTATCTCTTATATGAAAGATAACCATGTCAGATGTGAGAAGATAAAATAGTAAGAAGGTGGTTTAGAAACTCGGACTACAGGGCTTATACGTGGACTCGCTGTCCCACAAGTCAAGAGAAAAACCAAGTATTAACAAGTAACCGCAACTGACAGTAAATAAACGGCACTTTTTCTCGATACTCCCGTTAGTCGCTTGTATTAATACAGTGCTAAAGATCATGCGAAGATGTCAAGAAACAACTTGTTATTGATGATTTGAGTACAAAATATAATCATAATTTATTATATGCTTCGGAGGAAATGTATTATTACATTGGACTCTTTATTTTTGGATATGGCACCGAAGCGAAAAGAAAACGACTACTTATACAAAACTCACGATTAACTGACCTACTTGGAGATCCCTCATTTGTTCCATATTTTGGGAACTACCGGCATGTGACGGGTAGATTAAGTCCAATCCGTTCTTCCCAGAACAATCCAAGGGCGCGATTGGGCTGGTTGTGTGAACAACCACAAAAACTTCTCCGGATGAGCTCCTGCTCCCCATCAAACAGTCATGTGTAGATTTAAAGGCCCCGGGTACTAAAAATTGAAAAGACCAGAACATTTTTTTTAAATCGAATGCCTATTTTTTTTCTCGTTTTCCACCTTTTGGTCCCAAAGTGAAAATCGTTCAGAACGACGGACGCCCTAAACAGCATGTCCAAAAAACTCGATGATAAGTAGATTATTTTAGTGTAGGTACCTAAATTAAAATCACTGTTTTATCAAAGTTGCTTTTCTTACTTCATTTATAACTTCACAATTTTCTACAATATTCTTATTTCCTAACTCAAAAAAATAAATATTATTCACCGGCAATGAGAGGTTCATGTTGCACGATAAAAATTGAAATTTGGTGTAATTTCACGGTAGACTACCTAAATTGTTATTTATTATTGATGTTGCAATGTTGATGGCCAATAAATCGTGGAAAATCTGGCAAAGATTTTACAATATCCATTATTTAAATGTAAAAACTTATAAAACATTTTGCAAATAAATAGTATACATATTATTATATAGTTTAACATAAATAACAATTAAAGTTAGAACCAAAAGGATAACACTAATATCGCTTATTAATAGTCGAATTTGTTGAGTCTAGTCGTTTTCAACGTGTTGTATGCATTTATTTACAAAATAAAGTATATAAGTATTATTTATTAGTTCCTATCGATAACTAATTACGGAGGTATATGGCGCGATGTGTCTCCGGGAGTATTTATTTATTAACTAAATAGTAGTAGGCGGTTGAAAAAAACTCTGACACCAGGGTTCATCGGGTCGATGGACGACTCGGTGTCCCACACGAAAAGAGAGAGAGAGAGAACTAATAGTCAAGCAGCAGTTTGCAAATCTGTCATGTAACAAATAAATATAAGGTAGGTACTTGGGAGTGATAAGGTCCATAGCGGACATCTCTCACGACCATCTTTTTTAATATTTTGGCTTCTACAAAACGTACATTATTTTTTAGTGTGTATAGTGATAAATTTACACACATGTCTGATTTTAAACTTATTTATTTCAAAAACTCACTTGTATGGCTCATGTTGGTTAAGAAGGCCCACGAGAAGGCCCAACCAATCAGTAGCCGTCTTGAGATTTCGCCATCCGTCACTAGTAAAATTTCACCCTATATAAGCTTCCAAGTTGTCTTTGATATTTTTCTCTAATATGTATAGATTTTGAGCTGTAAGTAAACAACTAAAAAAAATAGTTTTCAAGCCTTTCAGGAGTGATGGACCAAAAGTCCAAAACTAAGGTACTTTTAGGATGTTGGTCTCCTACGTCTCCTATAGCCACCCTAAACCTATTTCTATAATCCACTCATTGACTGGAATAAAACCTTTTACTATGATTATTTTCTTTAACCAAACAGTAGCAGTTAGAAAAGTTTTTGCTCATTTTACTTTATTATATTCTGGATTCAGATTTTTTATTATTGTATTGTGCAATTAAAGTCACTTGCATCGAACAGTTTCGCCCAAATAATACGATAAATTTGTTATCAAATGCCCTACTAGTCGGGTCACGACTATAATCTGTCTCTCCAAATTGGGCTATTACCAATATTTCAAGTTATTCAGGTCACCCACCTAAAATGAATTGATTGATTCCACGTTAATTCCACAATTAAAATTATAGTTTTTAAGTTTTTGCGTAGCTCCAAAGGTTCCTGATTCCCGGGGTCACAAAAATACAAAGTTAAATATATCTCTAGATTAGTTTTGATTTCCCCGAGGCAGTGCCTTTATTATATTTTTTATACCACCAGAACCGGTTTTCTAAAAGGACACTACAAAATAGTTATAAAAAGGAAAAAAATCTGCTAAACAATTTTCTTTTTTTTACAATAACGGACCATGATGGCGTCAATAATTGATCTTCTTATTTTCGTGTGGGACACCGAGTCGTCCGACCCGATAAACCCGGTGTTAGTGTTTCAACCGCCTACTACTAGTGGTAGGCCTCTGACATGGTTGTGTGTAACGACCGCCGTTTAAGTTATCATAGACAGCAAACAGAACCGTGATAATCTAGGGTGATTATACTATCCTACATTTAACAAAGTTATTTCATTTCATTTCAGTTTCACAACACGGTTTCACGTGATAGTTAAATAAATAGTTCGTTACGTAGGTTCACGCGACTTACTACTTGTTATTTATTTGGTACAGAGTGTATCCCTCCACGTTACGGATCACTCAACGTTTCAGCTGCCTAAGACAGCCTTAAGGCAGCCAAAACGTAGAGGGCGAAACTATCTACTAAAATAAATAACTGGTAAACCTACATCATGAGTGATACTTGTTCGTTAATAATATAATTGTTACGTACTTAGATACTCTTGAACTTGACTGTGGTTAGGTAATAATGAAGGACCGTTAAGTGGTCATGGTCAACTCAACAGTGTATATTTAAATCTATGTGGTAATTAAACTAACCTGTCATGGTTTGCTAGTTTTTAAGTTTGTTTATACTTCTTGATCTGGTGTTAAATTATTCACTGCTCTTCAAGAGTTTGAGTTTAATTTTAATTAACACTACTTTTTGTTAAAACTTATAGACCTAGAGAAAATAGGAAGTTCAACAGAAAGAACATTAATCAAAACTCGATGAAATCGTCATTTAACGAAACTCTGCTTCTCTCAGATTGAAGTACATGAACTTAAAAGTACTTTTACCGAATGTCGTAAAAACTAGGTAATTATATACAGATAGCGAATGGACTAAAAGTGGCCATTTATACCCATTTTTTTAGTACAGCGACAATATTAATATTTACAACATTCTGTTACTTACCATAAGCAGCTGAATTTTAATTTGACAGGAGCGAATTTACGATAATTTATATTTTAATCGAGTTATGATTTTTGAGTTATTTGTTAGTTACGCGCTGGAATCCCCTATACTTTAAATGGATCTCTTAAAGGTGAAGTGAAGTTTGATGGGCTGCTGATTTTAGTTTTGAATTTGACAACATTTTAGCATTAAGTCTGCTTTTTATGTCCTGTGGGACACTGAGTCGACGAACGATCCGATCTACCTTACAGAATAAGCATTAGTAAGTCAAAAACGGTGCCAAAAAGAGCGGTAGAGTCAGATCTATCGAACCAACTACACACAACCAATTACACACGAAACGGTCAGTCAGTACATTATGCATACAAAATGGTATAACAATGTCAATTTTAAATTAATTTACGGTTTGGGACGTCTTATGATAGTCTTTATATCGAAAATCCCTCATAGGCAAGGCGGTTCAGCTCCAACGGCACGCTCCAACCTGGAATGCCCTCAGCAGGCTATTTATATCTGCCTGGACTTCTCGATGGAATGTGGTTAGTATGGCGCCGTAATGTGGCAGAATTTGGAATTCATCAGAACTCCTAGGAATGTGGCCAAAAGCCGGAATATGGCCAAAAGCCGGAAAATTTGTAGACTTCACTCTATCATCTCCCTAAACAAAAATTTGGACTAATTTCGAAGACTTTGGCTGAATTTCTAAAGTAGTTTAGGAGTATAAAAAAACGAAATTCAAATCAAAAGTTACTTTTTTCCTTTCAAATATCGACATGACTATTTTTGGTTTCACTTTTATGGCTTCCTTGTCTCTCAACAAAGAAACATAACTTACAAAGAAAAAAAAATTAAAGTTTATTGAGATAAATTCTAAAAGTATCTTTTAAACCTCGCTTCGAAAGAACCCTAGAAATATGTCCGAGTTCCTAGGTCTGTTAAAGGCAATGGCAGATTGATGTCACGTTATTGCCATATTCCGGCCTTTGGCCAACTTCATAAGAATTTGTCAGGATTACTGATTTTATGATTTTACTGGGACAGGTATACCAACCCTTTTTATCCTAGGATACTTTTTTTAGCTTTACTTTTATCATATTATCTTACAAGAGGAAAAAAATGCTTCCATTGCAAATAGTTAACATTCAATTTCTGAGAATAGTAAATAGATACGTTTTAGAACCAAACTTAAAACTTAACGCGCTAAACTTAAAATATATTTATTTAACTTTAAGGCAAACTTCCGTATCCGCCAGATGAAGGATAATCGTAAATCAATAACGTTGTTATTATACAAAAACTTGTAATTTTCATCTATATGTTTTTCTATACCTACGTAGGAAAAGCTGGAAAATGTCGTAAGTCAGTACTTGAAAAATAAAAGATTTTTTTTTTGGAAATACTTAAAATTGATAACAGAACACGTTTTGGAACTTTTTGCATTTTTGCACTGTCAATCTGTGTAGATGTTTCTATGTTAAAGCATCGCGCGAAATCAACTAAATTTATTTTTATGAAATTTGGCTTAACCTACGAAACGTCTAAGAAAGGACATATTCCTTCGGGAAACAAAATTAATCAGTAGAAAGGTACAACTACGCCACTTTTTCAAATAGGTAAAACGTTAGTAAATATTCTAAAGAATAAACATATATAGGTACTAGGATACGAAGCACCAAGAACCCAGCTAGACTACGAAAGATACGAAAATGGCTCCATAGCAAAAGTTATTCAAAATAATTGGTCACTTCTGTTGGCACATTAATATCGTAGATCTGAAGTACCTCATGTAGACCACCAGGAGCCCAGCTAAACTATATGAGATACTGAAATAACTCCAATATAAATGCTTTTTAGCCTGTTGGCGGCTTCTGCCAGCACCTAGACATCAAAAGTCTGGAATACCTGATGCAGACTACTAGAATACTTAAATGGCTCGATACCAAAATGTGTTTAGCATGATGGGGCGTTTCTGCTAGCACATAGACACTAAGGCTCTGGAGTACCTAATCTGGAATACCGGGAGCCCGGATAATAGTAGTTTATGCAACTGTCGTATAATGGGGGTCATTAGAATGCGAGTGTCTGTTTATCACACGAGGCGCAGCCTCGTGTGATAATAGTTTGACACGAGCATTCTAATGCCTAATTATAGCAGTTGCATACACTATTTTATCTACACTCTCCAAAAAAACTCAGAAACACTTTTCTAAACGTACGCACCGGCCATTGCAAGGCCCGATACAAGGACAAATTCAATACGAGAACGTAATATGGCTTGATATGATTTTTTAAAAATCTATACTTTAGCAGTTGTTTAGATGTGGAGTCTTAACAATAACTTAACTAAACAACTGAACAACATCTGAACAACATCTGAACAACAACTGAACAACAACTGAACAACATCTGAACAACATCGAAACAAAAACTGAACAACATCTGTACAACAACTGAACAACATCTGTACAACAACTGAACAACATCGGAATAACATCTGAACCACAACTAATCAACATCTGAACAACAAAAGAACAAAAACCTATTAAAACAACTGAACATCATCCGAAAAATTACCGTACAACAACAACTGTCAGGTGCGGCGGAAGATAGCGATTAGAGTATTGGAAAAAAAACTTCGTTTCATTTCTCAACTTTATCGTATTAAGAAATTTGTCATTAAGTCATTACGCTTCTGTAATTTATAGTAAACCCTAGTTTTTATAGGCAGAATGCATAAAGTAGGTCATTATGCATCTGTTTTTGAATTCATAATTCGAACATTATGAGACGAGTGTATATAAACAATAAAAGAGACGACAAATAGCTCTGAAAGGAATTTTATGATTACGCCGACTTCGAAGTAGAACTGACATAGTTAACGGACATTCTTATTCAAATTTATTTTATTATTAGAAATAACTATTATTATTTAAACTATTTTAAATATGATTGTTTTCTGACGAATGTTGTAATTGATTATATTTTTAGAATGGATACCTACTTTACCTATACCTACTCGTGTAACACTGAGTTACATTGTGTTTGGATTGACCTGTAACTAGATAAGTTATGAATAAATTTTTCATTTTCATTTTCATTTTCTGCAGCAAAAGTTGTTTAATATGGCGGGCCATAGACATTGAGGGTCTGTAGTACCTGAAATAGAACCCTAGGAGCCCGAATAAATTATTCAAGATATGTGATGCTTCTCTTTTAAGGAATCGGGGACCGATATGAGGAATTCGGAGAACTCAGCTAATCTATAGAAATGCAGAAATGACTTTTTTCTCTGAAACGATCGAATAATCTCTGGTTTAAGATGCTGCGTAAAGCACATTGTCAATTGAAAGAAGCTGGTTTGATTTGTTAATGGTAAAATAACGTATCTACCTGGCAGAGTAGCTTGGTGACTAAGTGACCGTTGATTGAATGAAACCCTAATATCATATCTAAGTAAGGGCAGTATTTATTCAAACAAGTTGTCAAAGTCTAGTCCTTGACACCTCGCCTTGATTTTGATATCAACATAGGAAGAAATACGTTGTTGTCATAAATACGTTGATTAATTACAACAATATCTTGTTTTGACTGAATTATTAGTCCTAAAATGTTAACTAGAGCAAGGCTCTCAGAATATTCCAAGCGAGATAGATACATATAGCAAAGTCAAGGAGAAGATACCATGAAGATATACACAAATAACTTAAACATTATTTTGTTTATAAAAACTGAGATAAAGTTGTTTAAATTAAACTTGGTTGATTGAACATAATCTATATAACTACTCGTATTGTAAGTAGTTAAATTTGTCCTTTGTTTTGCCAGGTCAAACACATTTTAATTATACCTATCAGTAGCAAACGTTGCCCTTCATATTTTTTTAATCCAACTCTTCACCTAATCGAATATTTTATTCTTTGTAAGTTTTTATGTAACTTTAACTTTTTGAAAATAGAAAACATGAGAACTAAAATTAGGAACATAAAAGGGGGGGGGGGGAGGGAAAATATTATTTTGTCAGCTTGTCTCCCCTTAAATGATAACTTATACATATATAGAAAGCTATATGCATGCTAAGTTTCATGCTTTCTTCCGGATGCGTTGGGACTGCACTCAGAGCTAAGTAGCTGTACTAACCGTTCTTATGCTAACGCATTTACAACACGCAGAATTACAATGGTAGGTACTTTTGTGTTGTGTTTAACCGAAGCTGAGCAAAACTGTTCCATCTTTAATCTAAGAAAAATCTAGAAAAATCCAAGAAACGAACGTGTGATGTGAAACCTTTTCGGTAAAACAAGTCAGATAAAAATAGGTATAGAGAATAGGTTTAATAACTTGTGGCATCACTGAATAAGATAAGCTAGTATCTATATTATTATAATTTAAATGTTATTTGATGACCACATTGATGAACTGTAATTTGAGTATATCCGTGTTTCGGTACCACAATCTATAGTAACTTCTTCCGGTTGAAGGCTCAATTTAATTAGTAGGTATAATTATTGAGTTAATAAAAATAAATTATTAACAAGCCAAGACCATGTCAAACAAATAAGTAGGGTTCTGTAATCAACGCAACCTTACAATGTTACAAAGTTCTTGTGGCTGGTTTATTTGCAGCTGTATGGTTACTAACCGCAAATTTAATATCTTTACTATTTTTTAAACAGGTGATACAGTATCCAGTATAGTTTTCATGGTAACTTTAGTAGCTAGAGTTCAATTTTGTATAGAATGGACAAAAAGGTTGGTTGTTCTATGTAAGGGATTGTATAAGAAAATACAACCAAAACGTAAAGCAAAAATCTTGAGACAGGAACATTTAAATGAGATGGTTTCACCTTTCCTTAATTTTACAAGATACTCTACTCAATAGGTATAGTAGACGAAAGAAATATTTTTACCCCGCCTATATTCTATAGGAGTCCAAAAAACTTATTAAAAAAATTGCTGACATTCCTGAGATAAGGTCAACACGATCTGTCTTCACACTAAATACTTTGTCAATAGGTAGGTGCATGCATAAATTACGAAGTTTTTAAGGCGGGCATACAGACTGAGTTGGCGAAATGATAAGGGTTGAGACTACAAAACCCTAAAAGAACCTAAGCTGGTTGGACGCCAGTTGTACATACGTACACAAAATGCAACTCCAAAGCCGTTGATGCTCTGCCTACCTAGTAACGGGCTGGGCGCGTGGTAGAGCGCAACAGTCACCCTTGAACTTGGCCATGCGTCTGCGCACGACGCTGAAGGTCGGCTGAGATAACTGACTCACCTAGCCGCGAGATTACCTAGTCATAACGAGAACTGGCCAAGCTAGCCGAGGGATTTGTCTACCTTACATAGTCATAACGCTACTATGAGCTAGTAGACTTGTTTGTGCCAAACTTTGCATTAATAATTCTTAGATAAGGATAGGGCAAATACGGTAATAAAATTAAGATATCGAATAAGTTCTAGTCCCGGCCGTAGTTCAAATTCATTGACTTCTTATCTTCAAATTATGGAAACAATAATATATAGCAATGTGAGGACAAATATTCTAAAACAAAGAAAAGACAAATGTAGATTATCTGTTCAACAGACTATAAATCAAATTTTTTGACAGGTGCTTTGATACGTATATACGTTTGTGATCTCAAAAACTTTTGAAGTTTGGATCGATTTGGATACCTACATCTTTTTTTTGTTAAGGTCTTGTTTCACAAGGTGCCATAATTAGTTTTATTAAAACTCTGTATTTTCAAAATACAGGCTAATAATTAGTGTTTATCGGCATAAGAGGAGTATCTTGAAACAAGCTCTAAATTAAAAAGTTATGATCGGAATATTCCACCTTATTCTCACATTAATTCGGATACCTTCATCAACTAACTGCGCAATAGCCAAGTATTATATTTAAAAATAAAAATATAGTATAGCGTGTTTGTATATAATCTAATTATGCTGCAAATTGTATGTTTCTTACAAACAATTGTTTCTATGTGGACAAGTGTTTAGGTCATAATAATTTAATAAATTACGTACTTAGATGAAAATTTTCAATAAAATTTACGCAACAATGTACGCAAGCGTGTGTTCTGAAGAAAATACTCAAAGGAAAAAACTGGATACCTTTTCATATATAGTAAAAAATCTTATCATGTTGAGTTTCCCCGATCGAGTAAAAATTCAGTTCCATGAGAAGAACACAGCCTTTTTTCCCATTTTTCTACGTAATGGTTGTTTGGTGTCAACAATGATTTAGCAAAGCTGCTAATTGAAGGAAAAGTGTTCTAATAATGGATCCATAATATCATGTAATGGCACAGCATGGTAGGGCAATTGTCGAAGTCCTTCGCGTGTGCATTGCCAATAATTGTTCTTTATGTAATCTCAGAGGTCGACTTGACTTGTCCTGCAGCCAGTTTCCACCCTGAACTAGTTCTATCCAATAATAATGGTAGGTAGTGAAGGCCGCTAACACAAACCAATTTATTTTTATTAAATAAATAAAAAGATCTTTATTTACCAAACACAAATTGTACAAACAAAAGCTTTTAAAAAATAAAAGTAAAAGTTGGTAAAAGAGAGAACAGCTCAGCATGTCTGCTGTATTTCAGTGTTATCCCGCTGGACCCAGTTTACAATATATGTGCACAAAAAAAGTAAAATGTGCATTCTAAAAACAAATTTATTAATAAAAACAACACGAAGGTAAACAAAAAACAAAAATACATTAAAAAAAAACAAAAGACAACAAACTCAACTACTCCCAGTTACTCTCCTGCTTTTGGGCAGCATGAAGCCACGGTTTAATTTTACCTTTAGCACGGTAGTGTTATGCCTAACGTACAGGAGACAGGTTCGAATTTACTCGCGCGGGATTGCAAGTATTCAACAAACTTCTGGATGAACTTATCTCCATCGTGATCGTCTTCAGCCTTATCATAACAGACTTGACCTAGTAAAGACTTAAGTCTAGTGCAATCATGCAAACCTATTTATTTTATTTTTATACTTTATTGCACATAGAACAAAAGGCGGGCCTAAATGCCACGCGGCATTCTCTACCGGCCAACCAGAGGGTATACAGAGATAAAAAGACACGGGTACACTCTGGTGTGAAATCATAAATGGAAAATAGCAAATTCAACTACTACAAATTGGATACCTACACAAAAATAGACTAGCATCACCACATTTCTTCCCTGCGGGTGTCCTAAGGGGCAACTAAGAGACACTAGGATTTCATGTGTAGGTTTTAAAATTTTAGGCGATGGGCTGACAATCTGTCACTACCGCGATCCACTAGCAGTAGACCTCTGACATAGCTATGCAATGACCGCTAAGTTTGCAACACCGGGACTGCGGGTTTAACGTACCCTCCGACGCACGGAACCATCTCCCCTGTAAAAACAGTCGAAGTTTTGCTAATTTTACGCTTTAATACATGACGTTACTAACACGTATATTAATTAGGCCGTGAATACTGAATGCCCCTCACTCATGCGATTATCTAATCTTAGCTATATAAGGTACTATAAAAATTCAGTCCAAATATTTTTAAGGAGAGTTCGACTCGTGAAACTGAAAAACTTTCCCGAAGTAACATAGGTCGAAATATAGATATTAAAATAAATAAGACGTCCCATACCAAGTTACAATTTTTTTACGTTTTTGTATGAAATGTCCTATTATTTTTTCTTATTTGACATATGTTACTTGGGGGAAATTGTTTCACAAGTAGAACTCATCCTAAAATGATTTGCACTGAGTATAATGGGACCTCATACATGTAAGCGTCATGTTACATGTAAATATCCTCGTAAAAACTATCGATTACATAAATAAATTATCAATGAATAGTTACAGATACATTGTACCGGCAAAACAGGCCTAGTTGGTTTTTTCTCGATTACCTGTTTGCTTATAAATCGTTCCGCATTTGGACCAAATCGATTGGCCCGAAATAAAAGGAATGCGAAATATCAAAATAAAAAATAATAGAACCAACAGAAAAACCGTTTTAAGAAACATTTTTTTTTTCACTATAACAATTAACATACACAAAGAAAATATAAATTGAAAGTAAAGTGAAATCACAGTAAATTACACATAATGTTTATGTTACTCTAAGATTAAGTTATTATTATGGTGACAACTTATAAGATATTAAAAATAAATAAATTTGGGTAAACTTAATATTGATAATGATAACAGAACACGTTCCAATTAATTATCTGTTAAGTTATTTAATATAATATGTGGAAACAACACGCGGCCCTAAAAATAATTTGGTTTGCACCTGAATAAAAAGTAGGCGGTGGATATATACATTTAAAATAACTTGGTCGTGTTGGTGGTAGCATAATAATCCACTTCTGTTGTACATATGAATCGAGGATATTGATGAGGAATTTAGGGATAATAATAGAAAATGCCTTTCTTTCTGAGTACCAAATTTTAAAACACTTCCCGTGTTAGTTATAATTTATTTTTGAAAACTAGTAAAATTTTCAAGCGCGGGCAGGAATTAAATCCGCGACTTTCGCTATTACTAGTGGCGACGCCCCTTCCATCTGGGCTATCGCGTCGCGGCTCGTTCCTTGCTCGCGAATTTGGCAAATGTATATTAATGCCAGTAACGCGTGGCACGGCTCCATCTACCGGGTTAGTTTTGTAACTAATACCCGGCGACTATTTCTATCTTTACAGATTGAATGTAGTCTAAGCGATGAAAACCCGCGATAAATTGAATTTCATTTCTTTTCACTCACTATATTATGCCTTACTTCCAGTGCAAGTAACTAAATTGAAGAACGCTGGTGCGGAAATAGGAATTCAAGAAAATGACAGATTTTTTAGCTTCCTTTAACTTAAGTACCTATGCCAGAAATTGAAATGGACCGAAGACGGAACGAGAATATTATTTAATTTACAATTCCAAGTTTGGCACATCTGGGAACAATCGATTTGGTCCGAACGCGGAACGACTCTTGCTTACCTGCCAAATAATATTATATAAAATCTAAAAGAAATTGTACCTAATAGAATAGCGCAGAAATAACCGCAGTATGTTCCTTGGCACAAGTCTTCGCATGTTATAAATAAACAAGTTTGTTAGGTAGTGCGCGGGCTGCATTAATATTCAAAATGGAACCCTAACCTAGTATAATAGTATAATCGTTAGGAGCATCAGTCAGCGCCCTCTCGTATAACTCACATCTCACAATCTTGACAACTAGACAATGGGTACAATGACATCTGCCGACCTTAGATATTGTCCTTCTATTTGCAGTATTTTACCCACAAAATAATTTCACCTATTTGGGTAGTAGGTACCTATATTATTGGGTTGCATCGTCAAGGCATAACCAATGCGATTTCTATGGGTTGCGTTAAAAAACGAAAATGGCTGTAGTTCGGACGGTACATAATTTACCGGTAGGATTTTTCAATTGACATACAATTCTTCTTCTGAATTTTCCGACACTAAATAATGATGTTATTGACAGATAGTGGATTGGATACGACATGCAGTTATACGTAGGTAAACAGATACGAAAATGATTCACCTAAAGTATATTTTCTCCTTTTTTAGCAATTCTGCATGACAATATTTATACTTAAACAGTTTTTTAAATCTGGGGTTATTGTACCAATCCATATTCAAACCGTAATAAAATAACATGATTCATGATAATTTACAGGCTTGGGTCAGTGCAGGTAGGTTGGAGGAAACTTTTCCTGTTTTGTGTATTATAAGGGTCTCTGACCTGTTGTGGTATCGAAATACAGATTTTCAAGTTTGTGATTCATGTCTTATTTATGAATTAAATTCACGGTGTTGTGTTGAATATATTAAATGTCAACGAACAACTTAGAAACTTAGGTCAAAATGCACACATATATCGTATTATTATGGTAAAATCAGGATTTCGAAATCCTGATTTAACCTTCCTGGAATGAATGAATGAATTCTGTCTCTGTTTAGGAGTGAATCATAAAAACGTAGTTATTCTAGGGATGTTTTGTCATGCATGACTATTTGCGTGTGACTATACAATAACATCCAACTTTCTTAATAAACAAAGAAATTACTCTTAAATTCCATGAAATTAATATCAAAATTTAAAATAAATTCAATTGAAATTGGCACAAGGTTGTAATTAAAGCTCAGATGGGTTGATTTTTTTCGGCATCTGTATGAA
This sequence comes from Tuta absoluta, assembly GCA_027580185.1. NCBI lineage: Eukaryota > Metazoa > Arthropoda > Insecta > Lepidoptera > Gelechiidae > Tuta > Tuta absoluta. The sequence goes on from JAQAHW010000008.1 coordinate 7,069,865, forward strand.
AATCTTTAAAAGGGTACTAAAAGGTTCAATAGCAGCTGACAGAAGATACACGTTGCTGAGTTGCATAGTACGGATAATAAAACAATATTTTTAAAGTTTATGACACATTATTTTTGTAAATTATAAGTTATCTTACATTGTTCAGAAACAAGGGACAACCATGAGAGGAAACACAGATATATTGATGTAGCCATGACGACACTAATGTGGAAAATTCCATATTCCTAAACAACTTTAGGAATTCGGTAAACATCCTAGGAATTTATCTTAATCCCTAATTTTTTCCACATTTCTGCGACACATAAAAATCACGTGTAGGGAAGCAAGTGCAGCTATTAAACACAGCGATACGGAGGAGTATACGAATAGGTTAATAAGTAGGTAAGTATATGTACGTAGGTACTTACAAGTGAACGATAAGATTATGTCGCTACAATAGTATGGCCTTTCGCGGAAATGATCGTATTGAAAATCACGTTTTGATTTCTTAAGCTGGAGTTTCTTTACGTTTCATCTTCATATGGAACGATAGAAAACATTATGAATACTTATCACGCGTGTTTCGTACTGCATTGATAGTCAACGCTGGATGTCCGCTGGCTGATATGATAACAACATATTATTATAAACCACACTTTGCATCCTAGCCCGTCTACTACATGCTTTGTGAAGGTAAAGGTGGAAACATTATCTCAAAGGATATGCATAATTAGTTGCACAACGCCGCCCTTGCAATTCTTGCATTATACAATTACACTTTTAATTACCTAAGTGTATTGTCGTTCATTATATTTGTTAACATATATCTTGTGTGTAACTTATTAATTAGTCAGTACTTATATGCCAGTAACAAATCATTTATTAGACTATCGATGTCACAAATATTTTGAGTTATTTGAAAACGAAAGGGTAAAAACAAAAATTAAAAGTATAATATCGGATATCGATAAATATTTAAAAACTGAGTTCAGTGTCCAGCAGCTTGTTGTGTTTCGGTGTGCACGAAATGCAATTAGCTCAAAAACATATTGTAGTAAAGTAGGTTTGTACCTATAAATAAATAATTTATTAACACTAACTAGTTGTAGGTCCGAATGCCAAAAAAGTATAAAACAAATGAATGTGAGCTTGTCTGCAAGAGAGCGTGAGAGGGACGCTTTTTGTAAAATAAGATAATACAGTTAAAGTAATAAAAATACTATTCATTTTCCCCCATAGAACACATGGTCCGTAAGGTCCAATGGCAGACCTACTACTGCGTGCGCGCAGGACCTGGATTCGATTCTCGGGTCGGAGCAGATATTTTCCTATATTTGGCATGGGTATAGTTTATTCGTGTTTCTGTGTATTTCATTTCAATGGTACCTTGATACAGGGAATTCAATTGGGGCTTATGAGTAGTTATTGTGTAGTGTATAAGTGTGAGGTTTCTAGATGAGCTCGCTTCAACGTCATTGATTCTTTGTGTCTTCTCGTCAACACTTTAAAGAGCATGTACGAGTATAAAAACATTACATGGCTAGTGTTTACGTGTAATGGGCCAAGGATTACACTTGACAACAGTTTAGCGAACATTGTAACTGCCGCCGAGTTAAAACGTGTTCCCACACGTGATAACACTAATTTTGTAATAGATCTGAGTCAAACTGTAATTTTGCTATTATTTTTCATTAGAACACATGATTTGCCATTGTTATTTAAATTAAAGCTATTATTTTATTATTACTAAAATACCGACCAAATAATGGAACACTTACAAACCCAAAATAGGCGGTTCGGCGGAAGTTTATTTTTGTCCTCGGAAACATAGGTAGTACATAGTAGGTCATTTAATTATAGACTTCAATCACAGCCTTAGTAAACAAACCGCGGTGTTCGATGTTTGCAATGTAATCTGATCAAGTTCTTTAACCGACTTCCGTTATTGAAACCGGTTGAGTGGTTGGTTGAGCGGAGATTAAATTATCGTTGAACATTTCGGTTATTCCTGCATATACAATAAAATAAAGAACTCTTAAAAGATAGTATTTAATAATGACGAGTACATATTATTAGGTTACGTTCTTAGATTTTTTATTTTTTATCCCTTAGGGCCTTCGAACATGTCTGTATTAAAGAGTAGGTAGATAGGTAGCTAAGTCAATTTATCTTCAATTCCATCCCCCTGTTTGTTTCTTTATTGGTACTATGCGTTTCATACACAATAGATTGAAAGAAATATCTACCTACCTAATAATAGATTAGGGGACTCAAAATAGGCAGTCTTGCTACGCCGTAGCACTCGTAGCGTAGCTCTAATGTTTTAAAATTATCATTCTTTATCTTTGCTTGCTGACAGGTTAATATGTAATTACCTAAATTAATGTGTTTTTTAAATATTGATGATACTATATCAGGTTTGGTTTTTTAATCAAATCTCCATTCTACTTCTTAACAAAAATAATACTATGAACGTCTTCATATTTTTTTACAAATTATTGTACTCTGTTAGTTAAAAATACTAAAAATTGACAATAAACTTTATTTTATATGCAATTTAAGCAAAATTATTTATTTATGTGCTCACAGTATAAAAAATGCTATAAAACGGAGTACCTACCTTATTATAATAATATTAGCTTTATAATGTGTGTACAAAATAGCAAAAAATTGTTATGTAGTTTTCCTGTTTAGTGAGAACAAAATTTGTTCAGTTTCATGGACTGAGCAAAAAAACTAGTTACTTAAAAATAGGTAAGCGCGGTTTGTCTAACAACCTGTGTTAAAATAGGTATGACAGTTAGCTAAACTTACTTGTGGTAAAAAGTTCAACAATTTGTGGCACAGGCGATATGCTATTTTTTTTACATGGATTTCGACGATTGCGTAAAGTACAAAAACTGCTTTTAACTTAATTTATTCTACAAAAAGTATATGTAGGTGTAGGTATAAACGATGAAATTTTACTTGTGATCGACACTGTAAACGAGTATGAACTGGGTGATAAGGAGCAACTTTCCCCAAGAAACATAGGTCGAAATACGACATAAATACCCATAGTAACTCAAATCCGCTGATCGGCAATGTATTATAAGAGGTAAATTTTTTTTTTTCTTATCTTGACCTATGGTCCTTGGGGAAAGTTGTTCTTTACCACCAGCCCGTTCTGAGTTTTCAATACCGGTCACTAGTAAAATTCACCCTGTATTTGTATTCGAATCTTAGCCGCTCCGACTTGATCATTTACAGGGTGTATGTGACAGCCCTCCTAATACTGATAGAGTGTATTTAGACCACGAAAAAAAAAGTTGTTGCCTTCCCATTGTAAATGCAGTCAGCTGATTGAAATTTTGTATAGGAGGACGTTTTTTTTTTCGCGTCTTGACATTTGTTTGTAGGGGAAAGTTGTAAATAAGTATTTAGTATTAATATTGTGTATAGTTGGTAATTTGTATAGTATTAAATTTTATTTGCATTTTTTATGTCAACCACTTGTCCTTAAAGGTACGGTTTCCGATATAGTTGCAGTAAAAAGCCAAGTGAGAAAATAATTAGGTACATTATTTATTACGTAGTTTGCAAAACATGTCCAATATAAAATCTAATTTATTATACACTAGCTGTTACCCGCGGCGTTGCCCGCATAACCCTCAAGTAGTGATAAAAACTATCATATGAGTTAATCCATGTAACCTTCTATGTGTGAGCCAAATTTCATTACGATCAGGTCAGTAGTTTTTGCGTGAAGAAGTAACAAACAAACACAAACTTTCGCATTTATAATATAAGTAGGATAAGGCAGGTGTTGAACAACAAATACTCGTGTACACTACATTTTTGATCTCTGTGTAATGCTATAACGCTGACTGCGGTTTATCTATCGTGCAATACTTAAAACGCTTTAGGACCCTTATTCACCTGAAAAGTTTGTCCCTTTCATTCGCGCTACGCTAGCGAAAAACAGACACTTATTTTGTGCCCTATTTTTCGCTAGATTTTACGGTTTTTCCGACATAGAAACCAGAGAAATACCGTTACAAATGTCTTATTCAGGTATTTGTACTAGAAAAGTGTGTATCTAAATAATAGCTAGTAACTTACTAACTAATAATGCGAAAGTCGCAGGTTCAAATCCTGCCCGCACTTGAAAATTTTGCAAATTTTCATAAATAATAGCATTTTTTGTAATAACTTCAAAACAGATATAATTTTTAAAAATGTTTCAAATAGAGCTTACTCTGGTCTTTCTGTCAAGTAAAGTTTGTCAAATTGTGTAACTGATAAGAATAAGTGTTAGATCTTCGATAATAATTTTTTTTTTTTAGATTTTATGGCTGTCATTGTCTAAATAAATCTGGGTTAAAAATCTTGCTCTATATATTTAAAATTAAAATTAAGATGCAGCTTCGTAAAGTGCTAATGAATTTAAAAGCTTGTCTCTAAGGTCTTGATTCTGTCAGGATATTAATTAGCAGTTAACTTCACTTTCTAAATGTAGTGTAGATTCAACTGATAAAAATTGGACATATATTATCCAATCAATTTAAATAATAACCTTCAAAGAATGATTTTTCTTTATCTATTGTAATGTATACCGAGTTGTTATACCACCTACTACTAGATATAACAAGGCCTTGCAAGTGTAAAAGTGTGGATTAACTGAACTAAAGGATAATGGTTTTCCGCCTTTATAACAATGCACAATGAAGTGAGCAAATCGTAGAAAAATGTTGCAAATGGACTAACGAGTTCACATGAGGAAAAAACGTGTAATTTTCATGTCAAATGATCAACAATTATAAATTAAGTCGCATTAACGATATAAAACAAGTATAAACCTATCCCAGCTGTGTCATTGTGGACCAATTACAAAGCTGCACAGACCTTGTAAGAAAAACTATTAAAAAAAACATTTTCCTGCCTTGGGAGTTGGAGCTACCTAATAGGTATCTAAGCAATTAAGCCACCGCCGATAGTTCCTACCTATAAGTATAACAAGAATAATAAAAAAGTTAATAAAACGACTGAATTTGAGATTAAGTTAATAAAACGACTATTTTTGAGATAAAGTCTTAAGTCTAGCCTATGACACTCGGGGTAACGTAAGGTTTCGAATCTGTTCAGTGGTTAACGAGTTTCAGTCCCTTAAAGAATCGCACATATATACACACATACATACACACATGAACGTGTAAATAAGGAAACATTTTGCCCTGTTATTTTTCAGAATTTTCCCTTGGGCATTATTACTTTCATGTATTATGTCACTTAGCTGTAGTGTAGCTTTTTGCTGAAGAATGTTTTTTTTAAAATATTTATAAGATTAGACTACACAAACCAAGGCTCATAATCATTACCTCTTACCTGTCTCTAGCCCCGTATTATTTATACAGTTAAATAATGAAAAAAACCCTTGGAAAGAGGAGGGGTATTTTTTGTAACACTACGTATCCACATCAAATTGTTCCAACACAATATATTATTATTATTCTTTATTAATGGCGTTTCCACATTATCATGTGATGTCGCACAGTCTCAAGTTATAATCGATTACATAATATAAAAATTGGTGAGTGCGCCAGTGTCAGTGATTGCAGTTCCAGCGCTGCGCTGCGGCGCTAGGTGCTGGCTCCAGTAGTGTGGCAGTGTCATCTACAGGAACCGACGGCAACGTCCAAGATTCAAGATTCAAGCGTTTATTGGTAAAAATAAATTTTACAAGTCTCATGATACCAGACGGCATCAAATCCTCTTTAGTGTAAGCTCTACAATTTCAGTTTTGTAGAAAAAGCTTACATTCAGAATAATTCATTGATCGAAATACTATCAAAAATAATCATTCAAGACTCAAATAAACTTTATATAAAATAAAAACTGAAAAGACGCCCATCATTGGCGGATGAAACAAAAGAACCCAATACAATATAGCTAGAGTTATTATTAAGTAGCGTGGTTAGATTGACATGTTGACAATGGACACAAACGAAATGATAAGGATGTCCAATAATAATTTCAGAATGTTTATATGTCCGGCATAGAGTAGAAATCACATAGAGATGACACACCCGCTCCAGACGCGCTCAAGGTCAATCCGTCTGGCTGTCTCTTAGAGAACAATTCAGTCGGGAGTCCGCTTCGCCGCGGAAACGTTCGTCGCTCGGGTCGAATTTTCATTTTTTGTGAAAAATTTAGCAATGCCGAATTATTGTGGTGTGTATGGCAGGAAAAGTGATGCGAGGAAGACTCCGCATCTAAGTTTTTTTAATTTGCCTAAAGATGAGCCAAGGTAAGTGATGATTTTACAGTAAATACCTAGGTACCTACCATTCGTTATTATACGTAATTGTTGCGTGTATTCCTATTTTTACTTACGAAGGTACCTAGTTTCCATTTTCTAACTTAAACTACCTAGGTGCCTAAGTCATTGTTAGCTGATAATGATAAATAAGCACATTCGTATCGTAGGTATGTTTTGCACCTATTTTAAAATTCTGTACCTACCTATTAACAATAAAATGGTAAGGTAAGACTTTAAAACGGGTAAATATTTTGTTCCCACGGGAAAACTGTTAGCAGCGGTCGCAACCGCTTGACTGGCCGCTAGTCTGGAATAAAATTATTGGCACGTGACAGCCCCGACTTAAAGCGCCGGAGAGTGCGGGGCGTTACGGGCTGCGGGGGGAAGTAGGTATTTAAAGCGCGGCTTTTGGGGCCCAGACAAAGGAGTTTCGTTTCTATACGCAGTATTATTATCTATTCTTATGTGTCCGGTTCTATACCTATCATCAACATAGACACAAGAGTCGACTGCTCGACGTATGCCTCCGCCTGACATTGACATTAACAACCACAACAGTCCACTACTGGACATGGACCTCCTCTTAATTTGAAGTTTTATTGCCATTGCTTTATTTGTACCTAGATAAAAATCTACAAACATAAAACGAAAACGACTTGGAAAAAAGTTTGCGAGTGAATTCAATTCATCGAAATGTTGAGTCCTTTAACCTACTAACAGTCGGTCAGATATTTACATAGTTACCAACAATCTTGAAATTACACGTGTACCTTCTTAAGTACCTAGCCAATATAATTTAAGAGAATATATGTAAGTATGTTTGCTCTAATGAGCAATTTAGAAGCGACTCATGTAGATTTTCATACTGTTCATAGGAAAATGGAAATCCCACAGAACATTAAGATTGCAAGTGGTGATAGAGTATTTGCCGTGACTTCGCTTATCTTGCTTGACCTTTGACATGTGGAGCAACGTGCAAAATTCGAGGCTGCGTCGTAAAACAAATATTATTAGATTCTATTGAAGTAGTTTTCTTGGAACACACATGTTTATAATATAAATATAACAACTTTAAAAGCCATTTAATATACTTAATATCTTGTTTTGAACCATTTAAAAGCCAAAAAAAATAGATATGGTATCTTAACACACTCAGGTTTAATAAGAAAACACACAGGAAAATAAAATATAATTGCTGAACGTGTTCAGCATTAATTAAGTAAGTCACGGTTGTTATTACTATGATGTAAGAATTGGTATTATAAAATTAAAATATAACAAGAAACTATTAAAACTTACTTATTAAATATTTAATTCTATAAATAGCTATAGGTATATAGACTGACTTTATCTAAACTTAACCAACGCTTTTAAATACTTCGCTGAGATTGAATTAATATAATTTAAATAATATTGAATACAGCTGTAGGTATTCGTATCTAAACGATCAAGTATCAGTTGCAGTTGCAAGTATTATTCAGTCACTTGCCGTGTGATGCCGGCTTATAATAGCATCACCCCATTTCTTTCCCGTGGGAGTCGTAAGAGGCGACTAAGGGACTCGAGAGTGTGTATTGCAATTTTAGGCGATGGGCTGACAACCTGTCATTATAGCGATACACAATATTCCAAATAACCCTCAAACATTAGTCAGACGTGATGTTAATGGCCGTTTTTTGCGGCTGTTTACACTCTGCCTACCCCGCAAGGGATTATAGGCGTGATATGTGTATGTAAGTATCAGTGTCATTCAACATTTAATAAGAATTTTCCTTGTTTTCTGAAATATAATCCTAGTATTATCATAGATCTGGCAGACCAACGATATATCTTAAAAAACTGAAAAAAGGTAAATGCAAAAAAGATGCTGAATTTTATTTTAAATACCTAACGTAAAGGTTACCAGTAAACCAGTTCATAATTGTCCTCATTCCCGCGCCTATATGCCACTATGATTACATTGATTACAATTTACAAATAGCATACTAGGTAGGTAATTAGTGGAACAAGAAAAACTAGTTTTATGATAGAAAACCCTAGACTTTCAATTAATGGAAATAAAACTCTGGAGCCTGTTTTTCCGAGGGCAACCTGACGACACTGCTGAGACTGCGATGTCAAATACAACCTTATTAGACGGAATGTTGCGCAGACTCAGTAGGTAGGTACTCCAAATAAATGACACCAAATCAGCATGAAATATGAAACTTTTAAAGCAAATAGTTTTTCTTTTAAGGCAAATATGCATCTTTAAGGCGGCATCAGTCCCTTTCTTTTTCGCTGCGTTAGAGAGAAAGTGACGATGACAGCTCAGATCCGGAAAACCGAACATTTATTTGAATATTAAAATATTTGAAAAAGTAAGCCCATAGATAGGTAGTTAGGCCAAAAAATTAAATATAAAATGGTGGATAACTTTCAAATAGTGCAGGTTTTTAGCCCGAGAAACAATAAATCTGTTTTGAGCTAGTTTTGGAGCATAGCTCTTGAAGTTTTACTAAAAATTATCGTTTCATAATTTGTAGCTTTAAAAAAATGGGATATTAAATGCCGAACACTATCCATCTTTTTACCAAACACGATGAAGAAAATTATTTACACACATACGTACATCTTTCCATGGTTTTTACGCGTTAAACCTATGCGTTGAACGAAACAATCTAACTGTTTTTCAAGATAAGGCCTCGCCTGGAAAGTGACTCGAATGTACAATTAAAATGAAAAAGCTAATATCCTAGATTTAGGTGTTTCTTGTGTGTGTGTTCTGTAGGTAACTGTTGTTGCATATAGGTACTGCCTGCTAGGCCAGTTTGCATGCACATGACAGTGGAATAACCAAGTTGGTATATGTATTTGTTTCAGATTCGAAGACAATCCTGAAAGGAGTCTCCGGAGTGTTCAGGTCCGGTGAGCTGACCGCCATCATGGGGCCCTCGGGAGCCGGCAAGTCCTCGCTCATGAACGCACTTACTGGCTTTTTGTTAGTATCTCTATTTTTTCTTTTTATACCGAGTCGATGGCATGCCCATACTTAAAATGTCATTTTCTCAAACATGCTAGGAAATGTGTTCATTTCTTTCAAAAAAAGAAACCGCGGAGTTTCACATTGTTTGTCACGTCTCAGATCACGCCAGCAAAGTTGTATGGAAATCCTTTGCTGGTGTCCATTAAGATAAATTCGTTATACGCTAAACCCACATAATTTGATTTCAAAATTATCTCGATGACTCTCATAGAAACGGAACGTAATTTTGTATGAAACAGGTAACTAAAGACAAGGCTGTATGATGTGAAGACCCTTGCCTGTCCAGAATTAAAAAAGAAAAGAATGAACTAAACATTTAGTATGGCTGAATATTACGTAATACTGTGCCTTACAGGCGAATTTATTTAAAAAAATTACAATTGGTGGGAAAATTGTAATTTTTTATTTGTTTCGTTGTGTTGTGGTCGCTAGCTAACTTTTATAAGAAGTACAATCTTTCATATCCTAGCCTTTTTTTGAGAAAAACACTATGTAAGCCTCGGGGAAAATTACTTTGCTTGACTTATGGCTTGACTTGTATAATTGAAAATTCAAACTATACTCGTCCAGCAAAGTCTTATTTTCCATACCTCGACAACAATGTACTATTTATTATCCCATTGTTCCACATCACCGCATTGTAGATGGCCAGCATTTTATTAGAATGGAATAAGACAAGTAAACTTACAAATAATAGTTTTTTCATCTGCATTATTGCGCATTGTAAGACACAATTTTAGGGCTCTTTTGGGCTCTGCCTACTATTACTATTATAGGCGTGATATAGAGGTATGATAATATATGTGTGTGTCTATGTGTAAAACACGATACAATGTCGTCAACCATGTTTTAAAATAATCTGCAATCTGCTTAGACGGCGGTCGTTACACAACCATGACAGAGGCCTACTACTACTAGTAGGCGGTTGAAAAACTCTGACACCAGAGTTCATCGGTTCGTTGGACGATTCCGTGTCCCACACGAAAAGAGAGAGATCTGCAATTTATTTTGATTTATTGGCGGACCGTTTTGGACAACTTATTTGGTAATATGATCTATATTTCTTTTTATATACATATATCACACCTATAATCCCTTGCGGGGTAGGCAGAGCGTAAAATAATCTGACAAATATTTATTTTTATCCCAATGTATGTTTTTATCATTTCACATTTTATCCTAAACAAGTTTTACTAACATCTTTACGTTTTTACTTCAATGACATGACTGATTTTTTTGCAAATCTGATTGCAATTTGCTTGGACCTAAAACTAGTTATTGACCTTGTTTATAAACCCTTAAAAGCCGCTAGAAGGGATTTTATATGAGGAAGTTGTGTAAGCACACCTTACCTTTCGACGTCCTACGAGTAGTTGCAAGTACCTATTTAGGTAAGGAATGGAATATTTTCAAGGATTTTAACTTGTAGTAGGTGTAGTGGGTACTTCAAAATAGTGTGTTTTTATTTTAATTTCCAAGGTAAGCAAATGCATACATACATATATGTACTTATACGAACAGAACTCAACTCAAGGATTAAGCAAAACGAATTGAAAGGAATAAACATGAGTTAAAAATAAAACCTGGCTTTAAACACGTTCTCGCCTGCAACTGACGCATTTGATCTTTTTAATTTTATAACGTGCATTGACCCCGGACGTGTTCCTTAACGTGGAATGCCTATAATATAATAAAGATGATCCCATACCAATATTTTGCAAATACGCTCCTACATTTTTAAATTGCGGCAAACTCGTTGAGTCAAATTGCTACTGTATATTTGAAGTACCTACCTAATAGCAACTTTTAAATTACAATGAGGTATTTTTTTACAGATAAAAAAAATATTATCACGCCAACAGATGGCGTTATACATCTGGGGGCTTGCTAGTAGTAGTGAACTGTCTCTTCCCCGTAACCTTTTGCTGGCGTACCTTTTTTTATCCCGTGATCGTTGTTCATTGATAGCAAGCACCGCAAATGTTATTTCCAAACTTGCAATCAACCTCTAATAGGAAGTCTTCTTTTATTTATTTCTTAACTCTTCCCTGGTCGTTAGATTAATGGCGCTGTACGTAAGTAACTGGACGTCACATAATTTTTGATTTTTTCACTTGGATTTATGAGACCATAAACAAAATAATAATCTAATGCAATTTAATCTTTGTTCCATCACTTGCATCACAAAAATATTTACTTTCATGGATTTCTCTGCATATTAACGAAAACCACAACGAAAAAAACATACAAACAAAATAGAATAATAATTAAAAACAAAGCGCGGACAACGAGAATAGATTCGGAGAGGACAATCACTTCTTTTTTCATGCCTTTTGCCTTTGCCATCTAGTAACGTAGTCACTTCAATGCCATCTACAGAGCTTTTGGAATACTAAACTGTTTTTTTATTTTGAAAAATTAAACTCCTTATTATAACTTCTTAATAAATTTTCAAGAACGTTCATTGAGTCGTTGGAGACACGAAAAAAATAAGAATCAAACTCACAGGTAATTATGCCTCCTAGATATGCAACGCCATCTAGCGATAATATTTTTTTCTTACTTAAACAGCTGTCAAAAAAGGTCTCATTAGGCAGTTGCTACGGAAGATTATATTCAACTTTGGCTCAGAAATAATATATAAGTAGGTAGGTATGTTTTTGTGTAATGTTTTTTGTTATACCTCCATTAATTCCAGATTATTTGAGGAAATTATATTAAATATATAATGGATAATAAATTAATGTAATCCAATTTTAAGCGTTTTAAAATTTGGTTCATAATCATACAAAATAAGGTAAACATAAGTTGGTAGTTACGTTAAAAGGTCAAACATCAAATATACATATATAACACTTAATATACACTAAGCTGGTTTGAAAGAACACACCTAACTCTCTCTCTTTTCGTGTAGGACACCGAGTTGTCTAACGACCCGATGAACTTATACTTATTCATGATTTTTAACAAAATAGTAATTTGTATGTCAGGAAATTAAGAAGTTCATAATCTTTTAGGTGCCTAAGGCATTTTTAATGATCGGTGGTAGCACGGTACTACCTACCAAAATTTACATTACATCTTTTTTCTTTATTTTCAAGGACATCTTAATCGTGAAATGGACTGTTGAGAAGTGTTATACTACACGATAACTCTTTACACTCGTACGGTACCTTTATATTTGGTGGCAAACAGATCGCTTAACTGCAAATTACTTTACTTTATATTGGTTCTATGGTGCATAAATTCTGTATTGTATTGTAGAGGTATAATGTGTGTTTGTTGCAGCACACAAGGCGTATCGGGCACGATAAGCGCGGGTGACTCCGTCTGCCGGCTTGGCGGGAAGGAGACCTCACTACGATCCCTCAAGTCCTACAGAAAGAAGTCCTGCTACATCCTACAGGACGACAGACTAAACCCCCTCTTCACTGTGCTGGAACTGATGAAGTTCGCAGCTGACATGAAACTAGGACATACCTTTAGCGAGAAATTAAAATTGACTGTGGTAAGTACCTTCATTTGCAGTGGAAGAAGTAGTAGTCATTGAACTCTATTACTACGTATTACATATTAGTTTAATGGTAGTAATACTGTCACTTTTAATAAGTAGGTAGCCACTACCTAATGAAATATGTTAATAATATTAATTAACTCTGTATCCCATTGATACGATAAGAAGAAGACTCTGTATGAACTGAATTAGATTAGGAAAAAACATACCTAGCTGGACACACATGCATGTCAAGCCCAAATAATAATAAAAAATAGAACATACTAGAAAAAATTATGGAAATAGATTGCTTTCTGCTATGAAGATGACGCCAGAGCCTAGCAAATTTGCTTAATAATATACCAAGGCTGATCAAACTTGTTTTTATTTTTAAAAGTAGCAAATAACATGATAATATCCTTTCTAGCTTGTCTGTTCCTGATATCTTAAAATAACTTATAATTTGTGAGCCATTATAGACGAAGATCTGGCTACGTCAAAGGGCAAAATAAATTGCACAGAAGCGAAACCTGTGTAGTTTTAGTTAGTATGAAATTCCAAAATCATTGACTGCCGGGGTGTTTGGTAGCATAAAGACAAGAAACAATTTAATAAATATATATTGTATTTTTGTTGACTATTTTCGTAACACCTACGTGAAATTATATATTCACTAGCGGCCCGCCCAGCGGTTTCACCCGCTGCTAACTGATTTCCCACGGGAAACAGACCTTCTCCCGACATAAATCATACATACAAACATACATAAAAACCTTCCTCTTGAATCACTTTATCTTTTAAAAAAACTTCATCCAGATACGTTAAGTGGTTTTGAAGATGTAAGCATACAAACAAACAAACAGACAGGGACAGACATGAGAAGCGACTTTACTTTCAATTTCGGTTTTTTTTGATCCCCCAAGGGATGAAGAGAGGGTTAAAAGTTTGTATAAAAGATCGTTGTCTTAAGTGTGATCCGATTCAAAATTAGTGATTAGACTTGTGACTTAAAATAATTAAACACCGTGTTTCAGCATATTTGAAATTTTAACCCTTTATAGGGTCAAACGGGGGTTTAAAGTTTGTATGAAAGTTCGTTTTTTTAAATGAATGTGATCTGTTTCAAAATTTGTGATTAGACTAATAACTTAAAATAATTAAACACGTGTTTCAGCATTTTTGAAATTTTAACCATTAAATGGGTGAAAAGGGGGTTAAAAGTTTGTATGAAAGTTTTTTATCTTAAATGTGATCTGTTTAAAAATTTCTGATTTGACTCATAACTTAAAATAATTAAATACGTGTTTCAGCATTTTTGAAATTTTCATCCTTAAAGGTGTCAAAAGGGGGTCAAAAGATTACTACCAGTTGGGCTACCCGTTTTCCCATGGGAACGTGACAATTTCCCGGAATAAATTATACCTATAAACCTTCCTCTCAAGTTACTCTATCTAATAAAAAAAACCGCATCAAAATCCGTTGGGCAATTCTAAAGATATAAGGAGACACCAAACGGGAAGCGACTTTATTTTATACTATGTAGTGATTACAGCAATTAAAAGCTAAACTTTGACTGCAATAATTTAGGGCACGATTTTCATCACCTTTTTTCGCCTCTGGTTGCCATGCACCCTGATCTGACAATAATATAAGAATGTTTAATTACCAGTATATTTTATTTGATATCTCTAACGTAACCAGCTCTCGGACTATTGCATGTGAAAAAAACACCCAGTTCTTAAGATTGAAAGTTGTTTGGTATGATAGTTAATAAATAAATTACGTCAGTAAAAAAAAATTATCAAAGTCATAATATTTTCACGAATTTGTTTTATTGTGATGATCAAAGACGTTAATTAGGGCTCAACCATATTTTTTACGCGTCTCTTATCTCAGTATTTGCTTGTATTTTTTAGTAAAGTGATAAAAACGAGTTGATACAGCTTTTGCTATTCTATTATTTATAAGTTATAAACGAAACTGTGTCCATATGGACTTCTGGTGCGAATCTGCGAGGCATCGGTCTCATGTCATGAATGTCTTACGACAACTCGTGTCTGAGTTTCGTCCTCTACGATAAGCTTCTTGTAACCGACTTATTTAGCTAATATATACTTTTCATCTTTCGTACTCTTTTAACTTTTCAGCGTAAAAACTGAACTAAACTATATAAAAGTAATATCAAAAGGTGTTGAGATGTTCTTTTTACACCAGAAAATACAGGCGTGAGAAGCAATGATTCATAAAGTTGGATTCAGCTTAGTTATGTAACTCTGTAATTCTATATGAAAAGCCATTATTTTCTAGAAAAAATATGAGTGAACACACACTCGCTTTTTACTCAACTCATTGGGTTGTTGACTTATTCAAGCTAGATTTAAGTGTTTTAGCTTTGCGGAAAGAAATTAGTCAATTTTTGTTTCTTTTTTTTAAACTGAGGCACAGAGTTGCCTTCAATTTTCACGCCTATTTCCGTTATGCACAGACTGAAATAAACTTTTGTATTTTGTTTGTAATTTCAATGTCTGAAAATAACTAGGAATTTGAAAAACTCAAATCTTTAAGCCGTTAAACTACATTTATATTGTGGCTGATTCGATACTATGATCAATTCAGCTTTAATGTAAAAGTGACGTTTGATTCATTTTTTTCGAATTCCAGATCCATAGTTTCGCCTCTGTTAAGAAATCAAATGTAACTTTGGAAATTACGGTACAAGATACAAGATACGAGATATTGTATTTGCTTGAATAGGGTACAATGGATGGTAATATTACATGAAATAAGAATCTCCTATACAGCCGTCAACAACAGCATGCAAATGTAAATGAAGTTAAGAACATTAGTTAAACAATTAAAATCGAAATTAATTAGATACTATATATGTCATCATGATATAATTTACAATGTCAAATAATTATTAAAATGTATATTTAAAGAATTCGTCCACACTATAAAAACAATTTCTACATAATATGTTAGAGAGCGTAACCTTAAATTTATTGTCAGGTAGGTTTCTTATATGTCTAGGCAAGAAATTGTAAAATTTGACAGACATGTTGAAGCTGTTTCTAGCAAAACAGACAGTTCTATTTCGTAACGGTACAAGTTTGTCTGGATACCTGGTGTTAAATGAACATATCTCATGGTTCTTTTGATATAAACCAAGATTCTTTTTTACGAATAGACAAGTCTCTAGAATAAACATTGAAGGAAGCGTAAACAATCGCAATTTTTTGAAAATTGGTCTACAGGATTCCACTGATCCCGCTCCACAAATAGCTCGTAAACATTTCTTTTGTATAATGAAACGGTAGATTACTAATGGTGATAAAATTATGAAAAATGTTTAATTTTTATATTTGATTCATTAATGTATTTGGTATGTTCTATATTAGAATAATTTATTAAAAAGCTTAATGTCAGTTTTTATAGGTATATTCAGTTCAATTACCTAAAAGTACTAAAATATTAAAATTTTGCCTGAACTAGAATTACCCTGTATCTCAGGCAGACAATGTAATATTTTTATTACTCACTACTCTTTTGAATTATATAAAATACCTAAGATATTTGCAAATATAAGACACATAAAATAACCATGATTTATGGGCTTTTGCGCAAATAGGGTCCAGTTGTCGACTTTTAATTTCCATAATAGAGGTATAGTTGAATTTTTATAAAGTTGGAGTTTTCAAAATGGCAGTATGTTGTTTTGTAGACATTATAAATTAAATTTATATTGTTGTCTCTTATTCTAGATACGTGATATACTGGAAACCTTGGGTCTGTCGACGACCGAGCAGACAAGGTGCGGCAACCTATCTGGTGGACAGAGGAAGCGACTCTCTATTGCCGTGGAACTTATCGACAACCCACCTGTACTCTACCTGGATGAACCAACTACGTAAGAATCACCTAATACTTTTATTCTGGCATAGACTGCAAAGCCCATTGAAACATTCATTTAATTCAACAAACATTATTTATTTGGAGCTTGGGATGTCAATTAAACGTTTATTATTAATTATTCATATATGTAAAGTTTCTTTCTTCAGAGTTGTTCGTCAATAATTAAAATTTTATGAGCATAAATTTGCAGATTTTTGTGCCATCTTTTTCGAACAATTGTAATACCTTTGAAAATAGTCAAGTTAAACAAGGAGATTCCATATTTCCTAATCACCACATTATTCAAATAGGTTCTCGTATTTTCTACTTATTTTGTATTTTACTGACGCAAGAACTACTTTTATGTAGGCTAGGCCGGCTTATTTTTTTCTTTTCTATTAGCATACTTATACTCATTTATGAAGTTGGCTAGTTCCAAAAATAAATAGCCAGTTGAATGTATTCCGTTAGATACGGGAAAATTCTAACATTTAAACGATAAATCACGGTTAGTTATGTAGGTCCCATTTAGCGGGTGGTCTCACGTAAAAACACACACACATACACATCAGCCTATACTATTCTACCGCTGGACGTGGCCCCCCCCCCCCTGGGTACGCCATAAAGCACGATTTCCCGTTTTCGAATTTTGGACAATGTTGTCAACACGGGAGGCGCTGCTGCTTTCCTCCTGGAAGCCTTTAATTGCCTCTTAGGATACCCATAG
Source organism: Tuta absoluta (assembly GCA_027580185.1). Classification (NCBI taxonomy): domain Eukaryota; kingdom Metazoa; phylum Arthropoda; class Insecta; order Lepidoptera; family Gelechiidae; genus Tuta; species Tuta absoluta. The sequence continues at coordinate 7,087,278 of JAQAHW010000008.1, forward strand.
GTAGAACTGGGGCAGTGATATTCTGGTCTGCCACACCACACGGTATATAAATTAAATACTAAGAGTAAAAAATATATGTATACTTGTGACAACTCTGTTTTCATCGATTAAATAACGTATCAGTATTTTTTTCATAAAATACTAAACAAGAAAAAATAAAATGAAGTAAGTATAAGTTAGTATACAGCAGCGCTTGATATTGTTAAAAAGCTAAAAATAATTTTATAAGATCCCTAGCAAAAGCTGCCAGGCACACAGATACATCAATAATTTTTAAAAAGCCAACCTACATGGTTTTTTTTCTGGTCAAATCATACGACCTCTGTAGTAGTAGCTAGCTCTTCGGCCATGTTCCTTTTTTATGCTGGTGCCCCGTTATTTGTTTTGACATACCTTGATCTTTGTATGTTGATATAATAAACAAGTGTTTATTGGGGTTTTCATGTTTTACGACTTCTTTGCAATGTCCCCCTTAGGTACTATCGTTATTATGTCTGCGCTAATTTCTCAACTATGCGGTCAAGGAAAATTGCAATTTTTATTTTTATACTTATTATATTACACCTTGTGCCGATGACCTCCACATCATCTGTCTTTGTTGTGGTTTCAAAATGACGATTACCGGGTGGAGTAGGTATAAACATTCAAGACTACATCAGTAGGTACAATAACCTTCACAGCCCCGAGGCAGTGCCTTTATTTTTATTTTTTTATCCCGCCTGAGCCGATTTTCTATTAGGACATTAAAAAATTGTTATAAAAATAGTAAATTGTGATATACAAATTTCTTTTTTTGTACAATGACGGATCATGACGTCAAAAAGTTATAATACTATCCTACATTGAAACAAGAATTCAAATTATGACTGACGTTAAGGGGCAATCTTGGCGCAATGATTTGAATGGTTTTGGTCCCGTGACCTTTAAACCTACACCTGACTTATTTATTTTATTTATTGGGAAGTAATGGCCCATTATGAGTATGAACGTATTGTTATTGTTGTATTTAATTTTCATTTCCGCAAAGTATGGAAAAAATGAGAGGAGGCCTTTGCCCAGCAGTGGGACAGTTTAGGCTAACATAATAATAGTTAAACTCTTATATACTTTTGTACTTATTTGTGAGAAAATAAATGAAATTTGTTATTTAATTTATTATTTATTTGATGTCGTCTGTTTTGTACAGTGGCCTGGACAGTTTGTCGTCGGTGCAGTGCATAGAAATGCTCCGGAACCTCGCGAGGAGCGGCCGCACCGTGGTCTGCACCATACACCAGCCTTCAGCCTCGCTCTACATGATGTTTGACCAGGTTTGTTCCACCTCATCAGAATAACATCAGCAGCATGGCACCTTACAAGGCGTGGGTCAACTCCAGGCTTCAACATCATCATCACTACATAGTATAAAATAAAGTCGCTTCCCGTTTGGTGTCTCCTTATATCTTTAGAATTACCCAACGGATTTTGATGCGGTTTTTTTTATTAGATAGAGTAACTTGAGAGGAAGGTTTATAAGTATAATTTATTCCGGGAAATTGTCACATTCCCATGGGAAAACGGGTAGCCCAACTGGTAGGAAACTTTTGACACCCTTTTGACACCTTTAAGGAGTAAAATTTCAAAAACGCTGAAACACGTATTTAATTATTTTAAGTTATGAGTCTAATCAGAAATTTTGAAACAGATCACATTTAAGATAAAAAACTTTCATATAAACTTTTAACCCCCTTTTCACCCATTTAAGGGTTAAAATTTCAAAAATGCTGAAACACGTGTTTAATTATTTTAAATTATCTGATCTAATCACAAATTTTGAAACAGATCACATTCATTTAAAAAAACGAACTTTCATACAAACTTTTAACCCCCTTTTGACCCTATTTAGGGTTAAAATTTCAAATATTCTGAAACACGTGTTTAATTATTTTAAGTCCTAAGTCTAATCACTAATTTTAAAACGGATCACACGGACAACGAACTTTCATACAAACTTTTAACCCCCTTTTGACCCTATTAAGGGTTAAAATTTCAAATATTCTGAAACACGTGTTTAATTATTTTAAGTCCTAAGTCTAATCACTAATTTTAAAACGGATCACACGGACAACGAACTTTCATACAAACTTTTAACCCCCTGTTCATCGCTTGGGGGATTTTAAAAAACGGAATTTTATCTTTAATAGTTGCTTAATTTCATAACATAAAAAACTTCAAGTCCAGTTTTATCTCTCTAGCTTCAGTAGTTTAACATTTATACTATCACGAAAACTGAGAAAAGTAATATTTTAGTTCCATAATACAAACATAGATATTCGTTTTCAACGCACTATCGTGATATGTTTTTTCAAAAACTATAAAATTTGTATTTGTTGTTATAGCAGCAACAGAAAAACAACATCTGTAAAAATTTCAACTGTCTAGGTATAACGGTTCAGGAGATACAGCTTCGTAACTGTAGGACGGACGGACGGACGGACGGACAGACAGACCCTTTGGGTACTGAACTCTAAAAAACATTTTGAGATAATAAATACCTAAGTGTATATAATAGTAGCTGTAGGTAAGGATAAAAAACATATAATAAAAAACCTCCAATGTGAAAAAAAGGTGTAAAATTTAAAGTGCATATAAGTAAAAAATAATTGTCCACCGTGCGAAGCCGGGGCGGGCCGCTAGTTCTTCATAATTTTAAACTTAACTGCTTTTGACATTTAAATCAAGACATAAGTAAATTTAACATAGAAAATTTAGGTATGTATTTATACAAATTATAAATAATTATTTCATATCCATTTATCTTCTTATCAAGTTCTAGGTCGTTACCTAATTAAACATAATTAATATGGGCACATAATAGTTATTAGATGAATCACTAAAATTATACTTAGCTCAGGGCTATATTGAATCTAAATTAACATACATATTTTAAAATATACATATATATTTTAGGGCGAACTTTAAGTAGGTACGATTATAATTAGTTTTTTTTGTGTATGGGCATCCGCTTTGACTCTGTTTATCTTTTGGTTGGCCGGTAGAGAATGCCGCGTGGCATTAGGCCCGCCCTTTGTACTTTCTGTGCAATTAAGTTTAATTAATAAATAAATAAATACATACATACACATATCACGCCTTTATCCCTTGCGGGGTAGGCAGAGCTTAAACGGCAATAAAACCGACATTTACGCCACGTCTGACATTGAAGGTCATCCAGATAATTATGTACGAGTATCACCATAGTGACAAGTTGATAGCCAATCGCCTAAATTGCAATACACATGTAACCCTCGAGTCCCTAAATCGCCTCTTACGATACCCACAGGAAAGACGAAAGTAATGGGATGATGCTATTCTAAGCCGGCATCACACGGCAATATAATAAGGCACAAAAATTAAATAAGTGCATCATTACGATGACATCATGACTTCATCGTGATGATATAACGACAATGCGATAGTAAAATGTTAACAAAAACAACTATAATAAGCCGAAATCAACGTAACAAAAAATATTGACATTATTTACGTTACTGTTGCAGGTGTACATTTTAGCAGAGGGGATGTGCGTATACCACGGATCTGCAAGCAACACAGTACCGTATTTTGCGAATATAGGCTTTCAGTGCCCGAAGTACCACAATCCAGCTGATTATGGTGAGTTAACCATTTCTTCGCCGTACATTTAAGTCACCCTTATAAGCCCGATTAGACAGGTGTTAGATCATACTTGATATTTGCCATGCAAACAAAGAAACAGAATATGTAGGTACAGGTAAGATAAGTAAACGGAGTTTTAACAGCTTTTTACGGATTTGACAGGTGTTTTAACGGGCTTTTATAATTTGCTCAACTGTATGCTAAATACATGTATCAACACGGTGAATAGTTACAGATAAATAATTTCAAATGACGTGTATATAAGTTGAATATACGAAACACGTTTCGCTAGAGCTTATCCATAAGTAGATTGTTTTTAGCTGCGCGTTAGTTTTTTAACAATTAATGATGAAATTTCTTTGATGTTTTTCTCACTTTGGTATAAATGTCTAATTTCAAACAAGCGACCTGTATTAAAATCCTTTTTAATGAGGTCATTTTTACAGGATCCTTAATGAAACCATTTCAGTTTTATGTAGATAACGTGTCAGTGGCATGGTTTTTGGTGTTTCGTATTCTGCTAACAGTTTGAAGTATAGAATATCACGGTGACAATTGCCTAAATTACAGTTGAGTGTCGCTGGTATTGCAAGGGTAACAAATTTTTTGAACCCGGGCCCTGTTTAAAATACCAAATGCGCGGAGGCCTGAGTAAATCCTCATTTGATTTTGAAAGCATTTGCAACAAAGTTCAACGCAAGCACTTTTATTCATACTAATTTTCAAACACAATAAATCAGAATCCAAAACTAGAATTTTAAGTACAAACTAGAATTTCGTAACGCCGCCGCAACAATATAGCGATAGGTATCTTATAAACATAAGAACGTTCCTTTTTTTTTGGCCTCATATAAATTGCAAAAATGACCCGTCAAATGTTCTTACCAAAAAAAACAATTCCATTCATTCAAGCTGTTTTAATTAGACTTGTTTTAGAACTAGACTTGTGTAAATTTTGGTTTATATTTTTTGTTAGCGGGAATTGTTATTTCTTTCTAGACTTTTCGTAATTAAATGATCACGATTCTTTTTTATACTCAGGATTAAATTAAAGAATTCACAACAAAAAATTATTCATTTATTAGCTATTTGGGAAACTAACAGCATAAATTATCTTATTAAGCTAGGCAATTAAAATGTAAGTCTATAGCTAATAACAAGTTTCCATCTATAAATATTACAAGACTGGTATGGCAAAATTATCCGAAAAATAAATACAAAGAAACATTGACTCAAACGCGCAAAAAGAAAAGAAACCAAAACAATTATTGAATTTAACATCAATAGCAAATCAAAGATTATCCATGGAAAAATTTGTGAACATTTAATTATTAATACTTGCAAGTTTACCTACGCGACTTGATGACAGAATAAAACCTACAGTCAATTTTCCATTTAGTTTTAGAGATCGCGAGCAACGAACACGGGTACCACAATGAGACACTCGCAGTGCGCGCCAAACGGACAGAAAGCTCGCCGCGGGAGAAACCGCTGGTGGTAGACAACGGGGACACCAACGAAGGTAAGACATATTACAATTGGGGAAATACCTTATAGCACGTTCACACGATACCAATATGGGCAGGGAAATAGTAAGGGAAGTGGGCAGCGCGAATATGTAAACATGTTACTCGCGCTGCTACTCGTCATGCCGCTGCCACTTGCCGTGCTCCCTCGATTGTCGGCCTTTCATGCGCCAGTCAAAGGAACGGCAGCACGAACGCTTATGGAATGTATTGCTACCTCGCTCACTCGTATTGGTGCGAAAAGAGTATAACGGCAGAGTGGAAGTATTTCGAGCAATATTCGCGAAAGCAGCAGGATCAGAAGCAGATGCCTGGTGTGAACGTGTTATAAGTCATATTCATGAATTATTTACATTACCGATAGAATATTTATCATTTTTACAGTTGCTACGCCGTAGCAGCGCCGCGTATGGTTGTGGTAGAAAACATCTTTAATCAAACTCGTGCTTATAAAAAAAGAACAGTTATGTTAGAGCAAAAACGTGTAGGTACTATAACCATACACTTTATTAACACTGCTACGGCGTAGCACGTGTAGCAATTTTAGGGTTTTTATTCGTATCCCATTAAAATGACTCACCTAAACTCCGTTCATTAAGAATTACCTATAATGTATATACTGACAGTCGCGGGCTGTCAGATTCATACAAAGTTTGTTTACATTATAGGTAATTCTTAAATGAACGGAGTGACGGAGTTTATCTCTCTTGCAGCGTAGCAACTGTAGCAATGCCAGATTTTTTGTCAATACCTTGAAAGTTTTCGTAAAAATGATCGAGGAACTTTGCAAATTAAATTAATCACTTAACTCTTCGAAGGTTTCCATCATTTCCTTGATTATTTTTATTGTATACGTATGCCATTCTCACGTGTTTTAATAGTAGATCATTTGTGACAGGTTTCCAATGCGGGAAGATGTCCATCCTAGTCCACCCCCCCACCGAGATTTACAAGTTCGGTGTCGTCGTCAAACGATGTCTCAAGCAACAATACAGAGATTGGGTAAGACGAAGTATAAACTACAGTAACATGCACTCTTCTTCTTTCTTTCTTTTTGTGTGGGACACCGAGTCCTCCAATGACCCGATGAACTCTAGTGTCAGAGTTTTTCAACCGCCTACTACTAATAGTAGGCATCTGACATGGTTGTGTAATGACCGCCATCTAAGTAATCATAGACAGCAATCGGGACCGACACGGCTTAACGTGCCCTCTGAAGCACGGAACCAGCTTTCTTTTCGAACAATCTGATGGTTCAGCCTGCAATGCCGTAACCACACTGGGAACAAATTCATAAATATCAATTTGTGAGTGACCCACCGAGAATCGAATCTTTGCGCCGCAGGCAGTCGCATTACATGCACTTATTGATAGATTGTTTATTTTATTATGGTGGACATTGGATTGCTCACTCTCTAATAAGAGCAGCCAAAACAAAAGTCGCGGGCATTGATCGAGCACGAAGTATAAATAATTACAATATCATTTATTATAGGTATTTTTTAACCTTAAGGCATAACCTTATTTTTTTTATATAGAGGTAATGCCGTGTGATGCCAGCTTAGAACAGCATCACCCCATTTCTTTCCCGTGGGCGTCGTAAGAGGCGATTAAGGTACTCGGGTGGGTATTGAAATTTTATGCGATGGGCTGGCAACCTTTTACTATGGCGATACACAATTTTCCAAGTGACCCTCAAATATTTGTCAGACGTGGCGTAAATATCTGTTTTTGCGACTGTTTACCTAACCCGCAAGGGATTATAGGAGTGATATGTGTATGTTTGAATGTTTTTTAATTATTGTGGTCATTGGTCACTCGCTAATGAGTGACAGCAGCCAAATGACTCGGGAAGAGAAAGGCTGATATGGTGACAAGCCCAAAATCGACTATGTTTTAAACTAGCCTAATAATACAAAGTTACATGTAACTCTATCAATATTAAGTATTCAAACAATTCATTTTATATTTTACCACTGGACTCATCTGATTGGCATGTCAATATTTACAATGCAGAGTGTTGAGAAGAACTCTTGTTTGCTTGTAGCATAAAAATAACATACCTATGTGAAGCTTTCCGCAATGAGGCTTGAGCACATCAAGCAACTATAATTTGTTATCCCAATACAATCAAAAGATTTTTTAATTACATGAATGTTACAAAAATATTGTTTTAACATGTTTGTCTGCGAGGACACCGTATTTTATGATGATGAAATCAAAGATGGTACTTTAGAACAAAGTTGTAATGAAAAGAAGAAGAAATTACAATTTCAGACAGAACATGGTTAGATAGCTAACGCGTGTGCTCGGCGTTGAGATGTGCCGTAAAAAAAAAGGTGGAGCGGCGCGCGCGGCGGCGTTTTATGCAGTTTCCTCGCCTCCCTCGCCCCGCTCGTCGTGGTCGGTGCTGCCCGCGCCGACATACTGGGGGCCCTTGAAAGCCCAGCTTTCAAGAGTCTTGAAACAGCAGGCATATTCGGTTGAGGGCTCTTCGAATGATGCCTCTTGAAGTGTTGATGTCAGCGACTCGGGGTATTCCATCAGTCCCAGGATATAACTTAGTTACTCGCCCGAGACGCCATAGCAAAGGAGGTAAGTTGTCTTCCTTGATGATGACTAGGTCGCCTTCCTTGAGGTCCTCGCTCCTCTGTTTCCATTTGCAGCGCTGCTGAAGCTCGGTCACGTATTCGGCTTGCCATCTTTTCCAGAAGTGTTGTTTCATTCTCTCAATTGCTTGATATCTATCAAGTCTTCTTATGTTGGTGTCCAGAAGCGACGGTGCCGGTGGTGCAGTCAGAGGCCTGCCAAGGAGAAAGTGCCCAGGTGTAAGAGCTGTATGGTCATTGGGAGAGGGGGAGAGAGGAGTGAGGGGTCTACTGTTGAGGATGGCCTCAATTTGTGCAAACAGAGAAGATAACTCCTCAAAGGTGAGGTGCGTATTCCCTAATATTCGTTTTATATGGAATTTAGCGGATTTGATGCCTGCCTCTGCGTAGCCATTAAAATTAGGAGCGTAAGCCGGGGAAAAAATGAATTTAATATTTATGTTTTCACTAGCGGCAGTGCCTAAGATGGAATCCGAATGAAGCTTGAAAAACTCGCTGATTTCCTTAGCTGCTGCGACGAAATTTCGTCCGTTATCACAGAATATTTCCCTAGGGTTGCCCCTGCGAGATGTGAAGCGGCGCAGAGCCAGCATGAATGCATCCTTTGATAGTTCACTCACGGCCTCTAAGTGAACACATTTGTACCTAAGACATATGAAAAGACACAAGTAACACTTAGTGATTTTACAGCCGCGTCCTTTACGGTCAGTTATGAAGTATGGTCCCCCACAATCTAAAGACACCGTGGAAAATGGGAAATCTGGAACAAGGCGCTGATTGGGTAAATCACCCATCTTGTTTGTCATTGTTTTGCCATATTGACGACGACAAGTAACGCATTGTCGGGCCGTGCGTCGTGCTAAGTCTCTACCACCAACGGGCCAGTACTGCTCACGAATAGACGTTAACATTTGCTGCGGTCCCGCATGTAAAAGACGTGTATGTTCTTGAGTGAAGATGAGTTTGGTAAGTGGGTTCTTTGAACATAGAAGTAAGGGATATTTTTTATTATAATCAAAGTCACCCTTCGACAGTCTTCCCCCCGCTCTCAGAAACCCCTGAGAGTCAACAAATGGAGAAAGAGAAGTAATGACTGATTTAGGACTCAAATTTTTATTCTTTTTTAACAATCTGATTTCTTTGTCGAATGACTGTCTTTGGGAAATACGCACAAGAGTGAAGGCGGAATTTTCTAATTCAGAAACGTTCAGTGGTCCTTGGAGGTCTTGTTTCTTACATTTGATCTGAATGAAGCGTAATACATATGCCATTATACGCTGTAATCTTTTGTAGGATGAGTATTTTTTAAAGTCTATAATCTGAGGCGTCTCAGATTCTATAGCAGTGATAATTGATGTAACCTTTGTTTCAGGTAAACTACTTTGAGGTTCATTAGGTTTTGCTAATGTGGGCCAATTTTGTTCAGGTTCAAGAAGGAACTGGGGGCCATGCCACCAAATTTTACATGACTCAACTTCTTGGGGATTGATGCCGCGTGAGGCCAGATCACCAGGGTTCTCGGCTGTTGGTACATGGCGCCATTCTGAGCCCTTTGTAAGTTCTTGAATAGCTGCGACTCTGTTCGCGACGTACGTTTGTAAATTGGATGGGCACATTTTGAGCCATGCTAAGACTACGGTAGAATCGGACCAATATAGCAAACGACCAATGGGTTTTCTGAGCGCTGAGCAAACTGTTGCTACGAGGCGAGCCCCAAGCAGAGCGGCGCATAATTCAAGACGAGGTATGGTTGTAGTTTTTTTGGGAGCTACGCGCGACTTAGCGCACAGAAGAAAGCTGCTAGTTTCTTTGCCTGTAGATTTAAGATAAACACAAGCGCCATAAGCTACCTGAGACGCATCACAGAAACAATGTAGTTCAATGTATGCTGGTGAGTCACAGAGTACATATCTGGGAATCGTAAGGCCTTTCAAGGCTTTAATATTTTGAATGAAAGATGTCCAGAAACGTTGAACGTCGAGAGGGACTGGATCGTCCCAGTCTAATTTTAAAGCCCATAGTTTCTGTAGTAAGATTTTTGGTTTAACAGTGCATAAGGTTAGTAAACCTAAGGGGTCAAAGATTTTGAATGTAGTTGATAAAATAGATCGCTTTGTTATGCCACTTGAGGAAGGATCTTCGTTTATATCGAAATGAAGTATGTCTAGTTTAGGATCCCAACCTAGGCCTAGAATATGAAATGATTCACTAAGGGCCAAGTTATTGTTTTGTTCGTTAGAACTCTCAGACCTTAAGATCATGTCTGAGTTTGAGCGGTATTTTCTTAAATTGAAACAACCGGAGGATAGAACGCTAGATACAGATGTTTTGATACGAAGGAGGTCTGATTCTGAGTCAGATCCTGTTAGTAGATCATCACAATAGAAATCGTTCTGTATTATTGTTTTTATTAATGGGTCACCTGATTCTTCCCCAAGTTGCCATAAGCATCTAGCCGCTAGGAAGCTTGCACTTGAAAATCCGTAGGTGACTGTATGAAGTTGTAAAGCTCTAATGGGGAGGTTTTCGTCCTCACGCCACAAGATTAATTGTAAGTTGCGGTCTAATTCATTTAAGGTAATCTGTCTGTATTGTTTTTCTATGTCACCTGACAAGACATATTTGAAGTTACGGAAACGCAATAGGATATTAAACATCGAGTCTTGAATGTTTGGGCCTACCATTTGTAGGTCGTTGATCGAGAATCCTGAGGAAGTACGCATAGAGGCGTCGAAAACTACGCGAAGCTTGGTGGACTCACTTTGTTCCTTAAATACCGCGTGATGGGCTAGATAGTAATATGGTGTGGGTGGTATTTGAGTGGGAGCGTCGGACAGATGTCCCAAATCGCGATATTCTTGTATGAAGTTAGAATACATCTCTTTTAAATCAGGATTTTGATTTAAACGTTTCTCTAAACTCAGGAATCTTCTTTTGGCCAGATGATAGGAGTCGCCTAAGCAATCAGGTGAATCAATCAAAGGGAGTCTTACACAAAATCTACCGCTTTCAAGTCGATATGTGTTTTCCTCGAAATGCTTTTCGCTATCACATGAGATTGGCTTTGGCTTATAGGATGACGGGAAATCTTCATATTCCCAAAATTTGATAAGTTGCTTATCTAAGTTGACATCGTCACCTTTGATGAAGTTGCAATGGGTCCGAGCAATATTCTGATTGGGATGCACGCCTATAGGCCCAGATATAAGCCAACCCAGTTCTGATTTGTACAATGTGGGTTGCCTATGATCCCCCAAGGGTATTTTTTCGCATCCTAAAATACTCCAGAATAGATCTGCACCTATAAGGACATCTACTTCTGAAGGTTGGTCGAATGACGGATCTGCGAGTTTAATTGAAGAAGGAATCCTGAAGCTATGCTTCAAATGATGTGCAGGAAAATTGCCGGTAATGCATGGTAAAGTCAAGAAGGAATGAATTTGCATATAAGAAGATTGTTTTGATTTTATCGTGGCTGTACAAATTTCAGGAATGATGTTCAATGTGGTATTGCCAATACCTGAGACGCTGGTGCATGTAGGTTGGGAGGTCAGTTGAAGACGAAGCTTTAATTTTTGGGTGATGAATGAGGATTGACTTCCGTTATCCAAAACGGCTCTGACAGTTTCCGCCTTGTTAGTGTGAGGATTCATTATATCAATTTTAGCAGTTGAAAGAAGAACTCGAGATGAGTTGATAGCTGACATTGCAACAGAAGCGGCAGATTGGGTAGAGGGACCCTGATTAGGTGTCTCATTGACATGTTTATCAGCAGACGATGATGAGTTGTATGTTGACGTGTTTGTGTTTGAAGAAGTGTGTTTGTGCAAAACAGTATTGTGACGCCTTTTGCATACACGACAACCACCCAATCTGCAATTATTAGAATCGTGGTCTGGGCGCAAACAGTTGGAACAGAGCCTAAGCTTTGAGACTTGAGCCCACTTTTCATCTGTGGACAAAGCCTTGAAGACGTTGCAGTCAAAAATACGATGTTTCCCTTGGCAGATGACGCATGGCCGCGGACTACGCTGATTAGCCGAAATAATGAATGAATTTGAATTGAAACTTGTCTTTGTGGGAGGCCTTGGCAAAGATTTCGCTTGCTTATCCCTCTTAGATCGGAACAATGTTTCTAAAACATCGGCTCGCGACTTTAAAAACTTCTTGAAATCATCAAGTGAAGGCAAGTCAGACAAATTATTACGAAATTCTTCCCATTTTACACAAGTGGTTTGATCCAGCTTAGAAACGGCCAGGTGAATAACAATTGTGTCCCATTTATCTGTAGGCTGACCTAAACTGCTAAGAGCCCGCAAGTTTTTAGTAATATGATCACTTAGATAACGTAAAGCCTTATCTGATTCGCGCTGTAAAGGTTCAATGTTAAATAAGGAGTTAAGATGATTGTAGGTAAGTTGACGTTTATTGTTGTACCTGTCACAAAGTAGGCTCCATGCTTCCTCGTAATTGTCGCTGGAAACCTCTAGGTTAGCAATAACACGAGCGGCTTCCCCTTCCAAATACGAACAAAGATAATGAAACTTATGAATGGATTTCATTTTATCGCTTGTGTGAATTAGAGATTCAAACGTTTCACGGAACTCGAGCCATTTATAGAAAGATCCATCAAATTTATTTATCCTTATTTGCGGCAACTTGAAACCCATAAATTCATGATCGTGTTTACAACAGGAGCCGTTTTTGGAAGTTGAAGAGCCAGCATCTTCAAAATTTTCCTTTTTAATTTCAAGATAATCTTGAGCAGTGGCAATGCAAAAATGAAGACTATTTTCAATGTCGTCACGTTCGTTAAGTTCATCCTCGAGATTTTCAGCATTCAAGATTTCCAGCCTAGACTGAATGTCTTCAAATTTAGGACTCAACTCCAAGAATTTATTTAGTTTCAAATTTAATTCATTTATTTCTATGGGAGATACGTCCTCCTTTCCTCTAAATTTGTCCTTTATTTTATTCAAATATTTCTCAAATTTAGTTATTTGACCCTTGATGGAGCTGCGTTTGCCCCGTAACGTGGCATACTCATCTTGTGCCATGACGAAAAATTTAAGGAAGGCAGTCGTCCAAAAATTAAATTTAACTCAGCCCAAACAATTCAATGTTATCAAAAATAAATGAATAGGTATTTGAAATAATTCCCTGAGTTGAGAAATAACGAATAAAAAATATTACACAGAATACGGATGTGTACCTGAATACGGACGTGAACCAGAACACGGACGTGTACCAGAATACGGACGTGTACCAGAATACGGACGTGTACCAGAATACGGACGTGTACCAGAATACGGACGTGTACCAGAATACGGACGTTATTAAAATAAAATATTCACGGAATATAGATACGTAGTTACGGGTACCTGAATACGGACGCGTCACTAAGAAGTAAAAAAAAAAAAGTAATAAGATTTGAAGACATTCACTGCATTGAAGGAACAAAAAAAAAATACACGAATAAACACAAATTCATATAGCAATTAAAAGTAAATTGGCTAAACGGCTTACGCTCCTTTTTATTTTAGTGTCGGCTCAGGCGGCGTACGCAGCAGGTAGGCCGCTAACGCCCGAGTAGGCGGGCACGCGCTGTTTGCGTGGCACGAGTAGGTAGGTAGGCTAGCAGGTACGCGGGCGTTTGGAATGCGCCGGCCGGCAGCGCAGCGATGGAACGTACTGGAATTTGCAGAAAAAGGGCCGTTTAAAGTAAAAGCGTAAGCAAGCAATGCAAATAGATAGGAAGGTTGTGGATGTATGCAAGCTAATAGAAAATAATGGCTTAGAATTTAAGTAGGCAGAAAATAAATGCTATGCAAATGTAAGTATTCTAAGCGAATGTTTTACGTAAGTGGTTTTGCAGCGTAAAGATACCAAATTAAAACGAATTAAAAGAAATTTACAGGGCAAAATGGTCAGCTGTAAAGGAAAATGTAGGTAGGTACACGTAGGTAAGCCAAATTATGAAGGATTGTAATTGTAGCTATTCTTTTAAGCGCTTTGGTATGCAGATCAAAGCGTTATGTACAATGAAGAGATAGCGTAGTACGATGTAGCAAGTTATGTTAGATGCAAAGAAGTAAAATAAATTATGATGCAATATGTCGTAAATAGATGAGATTTAGATGAGATGAAAATTATGTGGGTGCCTTATAGTAGGTACCATAAAACGAAGCAAAAAATTTAATGATGCAATGTAATGACGGGAGACAAAAGAAGTTACGATGGAGATGGTAAAATTGCACACGCTTATGAAGAGCTATCAACGCTAGTTACACAAAATAAGGTGGGAAAGATAATTAAGGAAGGAATGGTAAGCTCACGGCACGCTCCTTGGCAATTTGATGAATGATGCGCACGTCGAAACCTCTTTGTTCGTGACTGCAGCGGCGACCACGTGTTCGCGCACTTCGAGCGCGTTGCGATCTTCGGTACTAAGGCCGCTTGACGATTGCCTTTCTTGAATGCTTTGGCAGATTTCTGGAGGCTTCGGCTTGGAAATTGCTTGGTATGGACGCGGTTCGGACACGTGGACGCGTGGTCGACTTCGTTGAAAAGGTAGTAGGAGCAGCGAGGCCCACCCGGGGGCGCCAAAATGTCTGCGAGGACACCGTATTTTATGATGATGAAATCAAAGATGGTACTTTAGAACAAAGTTGTAATGAAAAGAAGAAGAAATTACAATTTCAGACAGAACATGGTTAGATAGCTAACGCGTGTGCTCGGCGTTGAGATGTGCCGTAAAAAAAAAGGTGGAGCGGCGCGCGCGGCGGCGTTTTATGCAGTTTCCTCGCCTCCCTCGCCCCGCTCGTCGTGGTCGGTGCTGCCCGCGCCGACATACTGGGGGCCCTTGAAAGCCCAGCTTTCAAGAGTCTTGAAACAGCAGGCATATTCGGTTGAGGGCTCTTCGAATGATGCCTCTTGAAGTGTTGATGTCAGCGACTCGGGGTATTCCATCAGTCCCAGGATATAACTTAGTTACTCGCCCGAGACGCCATAGCAAAGGAGGTAAGTTGTCTTCCTTGATGATGACTAGGTCGCCTGCAATGCCGTAACCACACTGGGAACAAATTCATAAATATCAATTTGTGAGTGACCCACCGAGAATCGAATCTTTGCGCCGCAGGCAGTCGCATTACATGCACTTATTGATAGATTGTTTATTTTATTATGGTGGACATTGGATTGCTCACTCTCTAATAAGAGCAGCCAAAACAAAAGTCGCGGGCATTGATCGAGCACGAAGTATAAATAATTACAATATCATTTATTATAGGTATTTTTTAACCTTAAGGCATAACCTTATTTTTTTTATATAGAGGTAATGCCGTGTGATGCCAGCTTAGAACAGCATCACCCCATTTCTTTCCCGTGGGCGTCGTAAGAGGCGATTAAGGTACTCGGGTGGGTATTGAAATTTTATGCGATGGGCTGGCAACCTTTTACTATGGCGATACACAATTTTCCAAGTGACCCTCAAATATTTGTCAGACGTGGCGTAAATATCTGTTTTTGCGACTGTTTACCTAACCCGCAAGGGATTATAGGAGTGATATGTGTATGTTTGAATGTTTTTTAATTATTGTGGTCATTGGTCACTCGCTAATGAGTGACAGCAGCCAAATGACTCGGGAAGAGAAAGGCTGATATGGTGACAAGCCCAAAATCGACTATGTTTTAAACTAGCCTAATAATACAAAGTTACATGTAACTCTATCAATATTAAGTATTCAAACAATTCATTTTATATTTTACCACTGGACTCATCTGATTGGCATGTCAATATTTACAATGCAGAGTGTTGAGAAGAACTCTTGTTTGCTTGTAGCATAAAAATAACATACCTATGTGAAGCTTTCCGCAATGAGGCTTGAGCACATCAAGCAACTATAATTTGTTATCCCAATACAATCAAAAGATTTTTTAATTACATGAATGTTACAAAAATATTGTTTTAACATGTTTTTTTTTCTTTATTAAATTATATGGCGAAACTCTTATCAATCAATAAATCATTTATTTGCTATTAAACAAGGTATACAGAAGATGGTATAATGAAATTCAAGTACTAAGTTCGCTTGTTTAGCCAAAACAGCATGCAAATAAAAATTCAAACAAATCCCAATTTAAAATATACATACCATAATTGTAATATACCATAATTGATTTTTTATAATTATCATCTTCATCTATCTTTGTAGTTAAACCCCACAAGCAAAGATTATTGTTAAGAAATAAGTAAACAAATATCGAAAGCCTAGGTATTTCAAAGATATTTACGACATACTTCGTAGTACAGTGTGAACAACCTACCAACCTAGACAGTTATATTAATTCACAAGCAATCCTAAGATAAACAAAAACAAGCCTTGAAATTACTCAAGCCCTATTATTTGGAGAATCTATTGACTGTGAATTAATGCTATTGCTAACGATGAGCAATATTTACTCTTTTCAAATCAGACAACTCACTTGTAGGTACCTTCCTACTTGTGTTTTTTCTCATGACTAGTATTTGAGTGGATGATTGCATGTAAAATTATTGTGTACCTAACCTATGTATTCAATTCATCATATAGTCACCTAGCTAGATGTTGTAGTTACATACTTGAACAACGGGTTTTGTCTATATTACCTGTGCTCAAGTCAGAAGTGGCTTATTTCATGCAGCACCAAATAATGAATCAACAAATAGAGTACTCCCATATAGCTACAGGTATTTTCAAAAACCGACCAATAGAGTGTGAGTAGAGTATCCATCAAAAGGCCATGTAAACCAAAGAAAGGTTTCTTTGAAAAAAACCCTGTTGCGAGATAATTTGCCTTTGAAAATGGTGTTTTCCGCCTTAATTTGTTCCACTTTTATTAGAACATTTTTCACAACCATTTCTTCGATATAATAACAACAAACTTGGATCTCCATCATTTAAGGGGCATATGTGGCGGGACATATTTTATATACACTCGTCTCATAATGTTCGAATTATGAATTCGAAAACAGATGCATAATGACCTACTTTATGCATTCTGCCTATAAAAACTAGGGTTTACTATAAATTACAGAAGCGTAATGACTTAATGACAAAACTCTTAATACGATAAAGTTGAGAAATGAAACCAAGTTTTTTTTTCCAATACTCAATCGCTATCTTCCGCCGCACCTGACAGTTGTTGTTGTATGGTAATTTTCCGGATGTTGTTCAGTTGTTTTAATAGGTTTTTGTTCTGTTGTTGTTCAGATGTTGATTAGTTGTGGTTCAGATGTTATTCCGATGTTGTTCAGTTGTTGTTCAGTTGTTGTTCAGTTGTTGTACAGATGTTGTTCAGATGTTGTTCTGTTGTTGTTCAGATGTTGATTAGTTGTGGTTCAGATGTTATTCCGATGTTGTTCAGTTGTTGTTCAGTTGTTGTACAGATGTTGTTCAGATGTTGTTCAGTTGTTGTACAGATGTTGTTCAGTTGTTGTTTCGATGTTGTTCAGATGTTGTTCAGTTGTTGTTCAGATGTTGTTCAGTTGTTGTTCAGGTGTTGTTCAGGTGTTGTTCAGATGTTGTTCAGTTGTTTAGTTAAGTTATTGTTAAGACTCCACATCTAAACAACTGCTAAAGTATAGATTTTTAAAAATTCATATCAAGCCATATTACGTTCTCGTATTGAATTTGTCCTTGTATCGGGCCTTGCAATGGCCGGTGCGTACGTTTAGAAAAGTGTTTCTGAGTTTTTTTGGAGAGTGTAGATAAAATAGTGTATGCAACTGCTATAATTAGGCATTAGAATGCTCGTGTCAAACTATTATCACACTCGGCTGCGCCTCGTGTGATAAACAGACACTCGCATTCCAATGACCCCCATTATACGACAGTTGCATAAACTACTATTATGTGAGGGCCGATGTGGCGCAGTGGTAGTGCGACTGCCTGCGACGCAAAGGTTCGGAGGTTCCGGGTTTTTCGGTGGGACTCTCACAAAGTTGATATTTATCACTTTGTGAATTTGTTCCCGGCCTGGTTAGGACAATGCAGGTTGAACCACCTGATTGTTCGAAAAGAAATGATTCCGTGCTTCGGAGGGCACGACGTCCCGGGTGCTGTCTATGATTACTTAGACGGCGGTCGTAACACAACCATGTCAGAGGCGTACTACTAGTTGTAGGCGGTTAAAAAACTCTGACACTAGGGTTCATCGTGTCATTGGACGACTCGGTGCCCCACACGAAAAGAGACAGGGGGATATGGTCATTCTTAATAGGAAAGTAGGCAAAATTATGTTTAAGTTCAGCTTTTTTTCGAGATATCTTTTACGGTCCCACTGTTATATAAATGAGTTTAATTTGAATTTATTAACTTTTGTATACGCGTGTAAATAGAAACATTAGTAATTAATCAAAATTTATGACCCCGTAATTAAACACTTCTTCCTTTTTGAGACACAAAATACTTAAATAGCTGCCATTTTTTTCTTTCGACTTTTAATCAGGCCCCGGCTCGAAGTTTCTTTAGGCACATAAATGACCAAAATTACCACTTACTTTATTTTACAAAATGTCTACTTTACCAAAATTACAACTTTTTATTAATTACCATCGTGCTACCAAACAACAACACAACTCGTTACTCCAAAAATTCATTTGGGTTTCAATTCATACCTACTATTAAGGTTTAAGCTCATTGAAGGTTTCGCATGATGCATGCACGATGTCAGTTTTTACCGGCAAATGTAAAAAGTATTTTTTGCAAGCTGGATTTCCTTTATCTCGACAGAGACCTCTGAGCCTATGCCTAGGTACTTCTATCATTAACACAAAAACAAACAAGAACAACAATTTGTTTAATTTTTTGATAAACAGCATTTTTTAATAAGCCTGACCTTGTCACACTAAAGTTCCGGGCCCTTTGTTATCTTACATCACATCACTCACCGAACAATACATAGTTTATCAAAGTTTTTGTATGCCAACATACCAACTAAATGTCTCCATTGACCCTGGAGGCAGAATTATACAAAAAACTGTCATGTTAATTAAAAAATATATAAGAATAAGAAGTCTACACAAAAACAATATGATGACCGGAAGATCAGGATTGGTTGTTTTTGTAAAAGCGTTAGCTTATCTAAAAAATATATATCCTGAATCACTCACACATTGCCATCTAGCCCCAAACTAAGCAAATCTATGGGAACTAGATACCTGATATCCTGATATTCATACTTATGTACTTTCTTTTTGCAAAATAAATACATGTTATACATAGAAACACCCAGACTAAACACAAATATCTGAAAATGACTTAACAAACATTAATTTGTGTGTTGTGGGGATCATCGGCGTAGCAGGCAGGGGTACCATGGGGGTACTAGCCGCTACGCCATCGGGCAATTTAATGGTGGCTTGCCAGATTAGAACAACACCTTTATTTTCGTTTTAGGTACCTCCTCCCTCAGAATTAATAAATTTCATATTTGTTTTAATTTGCTTACAGACAGTTACACACCTTCGGGTCCTCCTACACATAGTGGTCGGCGTGCTTATCGGCTTGTTCTACGAGAAAGTTGGCAGCGACGGCTCGAAGACCATCAACAACATGGGCTACCTCATCATATGCACTGCCTACCTCACATACACCTCGCTGATGCCTGCTGTACTTAGATGTAAGTTGTGGATTGCTATATAGGCTGATGTGATATGTGACACACTTGTTCTACGAACATATTCACCGTTCTTTTGGTGCCTTGCAAATTATTCCTTTATCCACTTGCATAATTTTTAACTATTTTAATATTGCAGTAGGTAATAATTTCCATGATTGTTGTCGAGTTATCGTACAGTAATTTTTACTCCCGGGAAAACATGGCGATTATCTACAAGTTTTTTTTTATATATAGCGCTATAAATAGGTAGTTATTTTTTAAGTTCAATTTATTATATAAGTATAGCTATTTTAACATCGTGTTCGTAAAGCCAATTATAAATGGGTCAAAGAGTACACAAGTGCTTGTGTTTTTCCATCCCCTTGTGTCACAGCAATTTGTGATAATAGGCCTTGCAGTCTTCTAAGGTAGTGTACACCTACTTTTATTTTGTATCTGACAATAGTTGACTTACATAGTTTAGCCACTAGTGTTCCATCCTCTGATGTGATCAGAGTTTTGAAGTTCTCCATTATTTTCTGCCATTTTTATTATTATGATATCTCAACTCTATCGTTGATAAATAGAAGATAATGGATTGGATGAGTAGAGTACCTATGTAAATAGCCGCCAGTTTCGAATCTCTTTGTAATTTCAATTCGTAGATAATTTTTCGTTGAACTGAACAAAATTATTGATTCAGCATTAGAACAAATGTCGAGTATCGAGTTGCAATAATAGGTACGCGTGCTTCTTTAACTAAGGGGATTCCTGGTCATTAGAATAGCTATTCAAAATCAGCGAATACCTGAGATTCTTGCGTCATACTGTGATTAAAACGCAATAACTATAACTAGGTATGTCATTTAACCTTTGCAATATGATCCGCTAAACGATGACAACTCGATTTACGCGTATATCACATGTATTTCGCATCGCACAATTCGCACGTAGTCACCGTTGTAAATTACACAATTAACCTTTTACACGTTTAATATCGATAGTACAGAAGTGCACGTGCATGAATAAGGAAGAAATTATCTAAATAGCATCCTCATCTATCACTCACGATGGATCATAGCAAAACAACCTACCTAGCCACAGAAATAACAAATCGCCTTACTAACGCCTGTGATTTGCCCACAAAAAATGTCGTAGATAATTTCAGAATAGAAGGAGGTAATTCGTGATAGGAAGGACGTTTCAAGCACACCAACATTTACTAGTAGGAAAGTACAACTAGGTATTTACAATATGTATTTGCGCGTTAGTATGGAAAATACAAAAATAGGGACAGGCCCATGTTCAGCAGTTGCCTGTTGTGATATTGTTCTTCTTTTCTCGTGGAAAACCGCGTCGTCGAACGACCCGATGAACCCTGGCCCTATGTTGACATGTATATAACATTAACATTTAACATTTAACATTAACATTTTATTTCCAGTTCCTCAAGAGCTGCCAGTCTTGAAGAAAGAGAACTTCAACAATTGGTACAGCCTCAGCACTTACTACCTAGCCGTACTCGTCACCAGCATACCCATACAGGTAAAGTTTACATACATATATCACGCCTTCATCCCTTGCGGGGTAGGCAGAGCGTAAACGTCCGCTAAAAACTGACGTTTACGCTACGTCTGACAAACATTTAAGGGTCATTCGGAAAGGTGTGTATCTCCATAGTGACAGGTTGTCAGGCCATCGCCTAAAATTGCAATACACACCCTCAAGTCAAGTCCCTTAGTCGCCTCTTACGACTCCCACGAGAAAGAAATGGGGTGATGCTATTCTAAGCCGGCATCACACGGCACAATGTCAGTTATAATGAGGACATACCAGTGCTTAGGGCAATAAAATACAGTATCATATTTCTTAATTCCAGATATTGTACAGTTTCGTGTACTCAGTTCCGTCCTATATCCTATCCGGGCAGCCGCTGGAGCTCCACCGGTTCGTGATGTTCATGCTGGTGCTGGCCACCATCACACTGCTGGCTGATGCTGTGGGCAACGTCATCGGCACATGTGTCAACCCTATTGTAAGTACTGCATGTGTGGTCTAGTGGTGTGAGCGTTGGTTCATGATACAAAGGTCCCTGGTTCATGCTGGTGCTGGCCACCATCACACTGCTGGCTGATGCTGTGGGCAACGTCATCGGCACATGTGTCAACCCTATTGTAAGTACTGCATGTGTGGTCTAGTGGTGTGAGCGTTGGTTCATGATACAAAGGTCCCTGGTTCATGCTGGTGCTGGCCACCATCACACTGCTGGCTGATGCTGTGGGCAACGTCATCGGCACATGTGTCAACCCTATTGTAAGTACTGCATGTGTGGTCTAGTGGTGTGAGCGTTGGTTCATGATACAAAGGTCCCTGGTTCATGCTGGTGCTGGCCACCATCACACTGCTGGCTGACGCGGTGGGCAACGTCATCGGCACCTGTGTCAACCCTATTGTAAGTACTGCCTGTGTGGTCTAGTGGAGTGAGCGTTGGTTCATGATACAAAGGTCCCTGGTTCATGTTGGTGCTGGCCACCATCACACTGCTGGCTGACGCGGTGGGCAACGTCATCGGCACATGTGTCAACCCTATTGTAAGTACTGCCTGTGTGCTCTAGTGGAGTGAGCGTTGGTTCATGATACAAAGGTCCCTGGTTCATGCTGGTGCTGGCCACCATCACACTGCTGGCTGATGCTGTGGGCAACGTCATCGGCACATGTGTCAACCCTATTGTAAGTACTGCCTGTGTGCTCTAGTGGAGTGAGCGTTGGTTCATGATACAAAGGTCCCTGGTTCATGCTGGTGCTGGCCACCATCACACTGCTGGCTGACGCGGTGGGCAACGTCATCGGCACATGTGTCAACCCTATTGTAAGTACTGCCTGTGTGGTCTAGTGGAGTGAGCGTTGGTTCATGATACAAAGGTCCCTGGTTCATGTTGGTGCTGGCCACCATCACACTGCTGGCTGACGCGGTGGGCAACGTCATCGGCACATGTGTCAACCCTATTGTAAGTACTGCCTGTGTGGTCTAGTGGAGTGAGCGTTGGTTCATGATACAAAGGTCCCTGGTTCATGCTGGTGCTGGCCACCATCACACTGCTGGCTGACGCGGTGGGCAACGTCATCGGCACATGTGTCAACCCTATTGTAAGTACTGCCTGTGTGGTCTAGTGGTGTGAGCGTTGGTTCATGATACAAAGGTCCCTGGTTCATGTTGGTGCTGGCCACCATCACACTGCTGGCTGACGCGGTGGGCAACGTCATCGGCACATGTGTCAACCCTATTGTAAGTACTGCCTGTGTGGTCTAGTGGAGTGAGCGTTGGTTCATGATACAAAGGTCCCTGGTTCATGTTGGTGCTGGCCACCATCACACTGCTGGCTGACGCGGTGGGCAACGTCATCGGCACATGTGTCAACCCTATTGTAAGTACTGCCTGTGTGGTCTAGTGGAGTGAGCGTTGGTTCATGATACAAAGGTCCCTGGTTCATGCTGGTGCTGGCCACCATCACACTGCTGGCTGACGCCGTGGGCAACGTCATCGGCACATGTGTCAACCCTATTGTAAGTACTGCCTGTGTGGTCTAGTGGAGTGAGCGTTGGTTCATGATACAAAGGTCCCTGGTTCATGCTGGTGCTGGCCACCATCACACTGCTGGCTGACGCGGTGGGCAACGTCATCGGCACCTGCGTCAACCCTATTGTAAGTCCACAGAGATGATTGAATCCCGAGCCTAGATCACAGCAAAAATATCATAAGCGGAAGTAATACCTCTCAAGAAGGTACCTACTTATACTTACCTACTAAGTATATCGTCGTTTTCAATTATCTAAATAGGTAATTTGTGATGCAATTAAAATATTGGATCGACGTACGAAAATAAGATCAAATGATCAAATAAGATCATCGGCCCTACTTAAATTGTTCTAAATCTAAAAAGCTAGTTCACTGACGACGTTTGTTTTTTCCTTGTTTCCAGAACGGCACGTTCTTCGGCGCGATCACTACATGCGCCGCGATCGTGTTCGCCGGTTTCCTCGTCCTGCTCCAGCACATGAGCCCGACCATGCGCTTCATCTCCTACTTCTCTTTCCTACGTTACGCGTTTGAGGGCCTCGTGCTGTCCGTGTACGCCTTTGAACGACCGGTACTCGAGTGCCCGCCCGCGAAGTTCTACTGCCATTACAAGTAAGTTCCTCTAATTTCTAAGCTCCTGGTACTTTTGACTACGTTCCTGAAAGATAAGTTAGACGATTCAAATTCGAAGCAGTAGTAATGCAATGCGTTCGAAGGGTTCCTGTAACTTATCCCACCGCCTAAACATAGAGCTGAGTCGGTAATGTCGTTGACAGCTAGTAGGTAGAGAGCCCAATACCACCAAAAGCCTAAAAAACAAATATGACAACTGTCACTCGATATAGCTAAAGTTGTAGAACCAATAATTATAATAAACTGTAAGCAAATATCTTAATAATCTTTTTTTCTTTACAGATATCCCAAAGAAATTCTGAAAGAGTTCAGCTTTAAGCAAGACAACTACATGTTGGACATCGCAGTACTTTTTGTAGAGGTCCTCGTGTTTAGGTTCATTGCCTACTTGACCCTAAAAAGAGCGATGTGGCGATCTAACTAAGCTTAAACAAAAATTTTGTAATGGATAATAAATCAATGCAATGGCTTGTAAATGTGAAAAATTAAAACTGAAGACAATTTAAAGTCATGCTTAATAATTTTGGTGACCCTCTTTAAAAATAACTGGTAAATTTTAAGGCTAGGCATAGAAGAGGCAAAATAAAAGTTAAGTAGGAATTTTTCGATAAAAGACTTAAGGTAGCGGATCGTGGTATCAATATGACTGGCAGCAGTTCAGTTCAGCCAGTTCAACTCGAATCTTCTTTGTTTTATACGTTTATTTATAATCATAATACCTAGAACCTCAAAACATGTAAATCGTATGGTTCCCTTCTTGTTGTCTGCCCACCAAAATCACTATTACACAACTCGAAGGTTCCTACATACGAGGTGTAAGGGACAGCCCTCCGAATACTGATAGGGTGCATTTAGACTTTGTAACTGAACAACTTTCCCCTTAGAATATATTACAGAAAACTTCCAAAAAATATTTACTCCCCATGGTGAAGGCTGTCAGCAGATCCTGTTATTTTTGTCGTTTCCTTAAAAAAATCCCTGGGGGAAAGTTATGCAGTTTCATAGTCTGCATGCATTCGGAGGGCTGACCCTTACATCCCGTATTGTATTACGTTTAATACAAAAAAAATTGTAGGTGCTAGCTTTTCAAGAAAAGAAATAAAAATGGTGCAGGAAGCCATAATGTGCCAAGTAGTTGGCCTTATACAGTGTCCAATCTACTTACCTAATATACGTGCTTATTCTTAATGTTGTAGTTAATAATAATTTGGTTTAAGTAGAATAAATTGCATCACAACATAATAAAATTTAAATATGTCTGAAACAGGGTAAGTATATTAATTAGGAAATGATAATCTCACGTTGAATTCAATGTATGTGAGGTTATCATTAAGGAAAGGTGAATGGATACCTTTTCGGTGGCCATGCTGGTTATGAAATGGTAGCTAAACTTTTTGTACGTAACTAGGTAATAAACAATTAAGTAAGTAAGTGATGTTTAAATTATGGTATCGACAAACAGGGTGCTAGGAGAAAAAACACGTTCCTTCCTTTTAAAGGGTGGAATGGAAATGACTTGCGCTAAGACACAAGTGTCGCTCCTTAAAAAAACGCAGTGCTTTTGCTAACTAACACTCTGTATAATTAGCTGACTGAGTTAGCCAGCAAAAATGTCGATGCATTCAGACTGTGATGAAAACTATTTTGTATAAATTAATGGCGATATGAGAAATAATGACTTTTGGGTATCATACAAGCTCACCTAAATTAGGAAGTAGCGGTATGTAAGTATGTGTTTTGTACACAATTTTAATGTTAATTTAACGTAGAATTGAACCCAATGTCTACCTAAATAGAAGTGATCTGTATTTTACCTAAAACCGTTGTAATATTTCATGTAAAGTTATTAAGAGAATCAAAATAAAATTTATTTGGTGACAGTAAGATGAGTTTTTTATTTGCCGGAATTTAAATTTAATCTCCCTAGGGTGATCGGTATTATTTTTATTTATGTTTAAATAACAAATAATCTTTAAAGATAAATAACAAATAATCTTTCCTATGTTTTTTTTCGCTAGGTATCTATCAAATAACATAGGCACAGCACCTTCGAAGCTCGCAATGACGCCAGCCTTATCGACATTGGAATTCACGGGATATATCGAAATATGAAAAATCTGCATGATGTGTTTAGCGTACCTACTCGCCCAACCAAGTCTTCATACAAACACTCGGCCGAGTGCATTGTCTTGCCACTCAACTCACTGTCCTCTGTTCTCGCCACGTGTGATCAAGTCATACGATTCAACCCTTTCATCTCTCAATCGAATAATGACTGACGAACACATTAGTCTAGTTACTAGTTATTATTCTGTGGCAAAGCTGAGTTACAAAGGTGGGTATGTTCATAAACTGAAACCGGAAAACAAACGCTACGACGATCATACGAGGATACAAATGCTTTTCCGTTTCCGCTTCGACGGTATTTCGTTCCATTATATCCACCCATAGAATAATAAGTCAATTTCAAGCTATAATGCTATAATTAATTATTAAGTGTATATTACGACATAAATTTACAAAACAAAAAGGTTGACGTGGTTTACACGGACTTCGAAAAAGCTTTCGACCGTGTGGATCACGTCATCCTCTTGTCTAAATTAAAGAAGCTGGGTATCCATGGGGACCTCCTTCGGTGGGTTAAGTCGTACCTAACTAACAGAACACAAATGGTAGTAATTGGAGGTCACAGATCTGACATCGTTTGCATACCCTCAGGAGTTCCCCAAGGATCTCACCTAGGGCCCCTGTTTTATAATGCCTATCTTTACGATGTATACACATGTCTTAATCATGCAAAATTCCTTATGTATGCCGATGACACAAAAATATATACTAATATTAGATCGCAGCAAGACACTATTAATCTGCAGCTAGATAGACTTACAGATTACTATTACCGCAATCGTATATCGGTAAATGCAAATAAATGTCAAATCATTTCGTTTACACGTAGCCCTCGACCAAAAATAAATAACTACTACATTAATGGAACTTTAGTTGCTCGTACAGATTTGGTTCGTGATCTTGGCATACATCTTGATTGCAAATTCACATTTAATCAACACATCAACTTAATAACTGGTAAGGCTTTGAAATCCCTTGGGTTTATTATGAGAATATGCTCACCCTTTCGTAACCGTGAGTGTATTAAAAATGTTTATTACGCTTATGTTCGTAGTATACTCGAGTTCGGATCATGCTTGTGGTCACCCTACTACAAAAAATATTCAGATAAAATCGAAAACATTCAAAAGAAATTCTTAAAATTTCTTAACTTTAGGACATTTACTGCATCTAGTACTTATGATCAAAGCTGTAAAATACACAACCTCATGTCGCTCGAAAATAGACGAACAATGTTGGATATGATGTTCCTTTACGATATCCTGAAATCACAAATAGACTGCCCGGACTTGGTGAATAGCATAGGGTTCTGCACTCCCTCGCGACGAACACGGCATACCCGCCTGTTACACGCTCCTGCGCATCGTACCAACTATGGTATGAATGACACTCTTACTCGTCTCGCTAGGACTTATAATGATGCATTTAGTGACCTTGACCCCTTCAATTGCACAAACAAACAGTCATATAAAAACATCGTCAAGGGATCAATACTCCCTAAAACTGACATTTTATCTTAGAATGTATATTTACCTACTTATTTTTATTTAGCGAACGGGATTAGGTCTAGTTACTTAGTCTCGTTCGATCCCAAGACCTGGCTGTCGTAGGGCTAAATAACACAAACTAATTAAGACTGAGGCGCATATTGACACTGTAATTAATAATCAGCCAATAGGTAGGCACCTGCTACCCTACCCAGTACCTTTAGCACTTATACCTACTGCGACACAGGTTATAATCAGTAATCACCGACGACGTACCAACCCGCCCATTAATAGTGCAAGTAGTGTTTCTACATTTAAATTGGATGATGGCAAGCTATCGACAGTGCATCCCCCTGCCCTTTTAGTTTAGGAGATCTGCCTAAATTTACTTTTATAAGAAAAGGTTGAATCGGTGACCCTTTAGTGGTGTGAGTC
This sequence comes from Tuta absoluta, assembly GCA_027580185.1. Classification (NCBI taxonomy): domain Eukaryota; kingdom Metazoa; phylum Arthropoda; class Insecta; order Lepidoptera; family Gelechiidae; genus Tuta; species Tuta absoluta. The sequence goes on from JAQAHW010000008.1 coordinate 7,114,969, forward strand.
GGTGTGCTGTTGATAGTGTTTATCAGTAAACAAATCTTGCTGTAGTAAATTACTTATATAATTATTTCTTATGATGGCAATCACGTGTCCTGACAAACAGACGTGATGTACGGTCGCATTCAAAAGTGGAGTCATAGTTAACACAAACCTCAGAAAACAAGTCGCTCGCACCCGCGGCGACACTCACACAATGACACAAATGACGTATAACATACTATTATTTGACGAACTACCATTGTATAATAGGCTGAGTAGTATTGACTATTTCACTACATGAATCATTAGCTTCGGTAGCTTGGTCAGTAGCGCGGTCAAGCAAATTCTTGACCGTTATTGTGGAGACAATGGATCGAATCCCGATATCTTCGTTGTAGTTTTTATTTTATCAAATGAAGCAAAATTTAGTAAATTTTGAGTTACATTTTAGTTGTTGCTAGATCGTTTGCGAGATAGTGCGTGTGCTAAGTGATTTTTTTTAACCTAAGTTTATTTATTAAACTTCAGTGTTTATTTCTTCGAAATGCATACTATTTATCAGTTTGCAGGATAAGCAGCGTATTTTTGCGCTGCAATTATCTGTGGCGCTGCATGATATTGGATTTAATTTAACTCAAATTGCTACTCAGACTGGTCTGGCCGTAAGTATAGTTTTATTTCATTACAATTGTATTTTAAATATAAAAATCTTTGACTCATAGTATGTTGGTAGCTGTTAACCGATTAGTATAAACTTTTTTATTAATAATGCTACTTTGTTTTAGTGGAAGACTGTTAAACGTTGGGTTACACGTTTTGAAGAGGAAGGTAGCGTAAAAACTCGACTCGTCTTTTTAATGATTCACAGCGGAGGATGATGGTGTAACAATATGAAGAAAATGGTTCTGCCGCTGGTCCAGGCGAATTAGTAGCACAAGAAACAGGGCGTGCAACTGCCGCTAATTAAGTTGATATGCTACAGGAAAGCATGCTACCGACGACGGTGCGAAATGTTTAACTGTTTATCCTGCTAGTGAAGTTCCTCGTTTTGCATTTGTCCAGGATAAATTGTCCAGTGCATCGAGCTGCCGTGGTGTATAATTGGTTTAGCCAGCACCCAGATATCCAAGTTATTTGTTGGCCAGCAAAATCTCCGGACTTAAATCCCTTAGAGAATTTATGGGGTTTAATGGTGCAAAGGTGGGACATGCGCAATGAAAGAACTACAGAAGCTTTAGAGGCTCACTGCCTGGGAGTGTGGGAGAGTACCAGAGGAACAGATATATGCACTTATTTGGTCGAGTCTATTAGGTGTTTATTAAGTGTTGTTGAAAGCAGCGGAGGTAACACCAAATACTAATTATGTAAGCGGCGATTTTTACTTAAGATTCCAATCAGACCCGATCTAGCATACATTGCTGATTATCTTGTGTATTTTATTATAATATATGAATATACACAAAATAATCAGCAATGTATGCCGAAGCGGGCCCGATAAATCGTTGCTCACTCAACCTCTGTTTACCTGCTTACCCGCCTACTATTGCAGTAGGTATTTGTGGAGCATTACATTAGCAATTAAATTATGCTAAAACATCGATATATATTTATATAAGATTGATCATTATTAGTCAGTTATCTTAAGGCCTTGCTTCAATATCTTTTCATTACGAAAAAGAGGACTTAAGCTTAAACCTTGAGATGTAGGCAAATAACTGATTTATTATTATTACAATTACTTTTACTTCCGAGGAAAGTGCATCATCGTTAAACATAGAACAATAAAATAATTACTAACGACATTATTACTTAAATAACATTATTGAAAAATTCAATCCAAGATTTGGATCATTCCTATGATCTTATAAATAATTACCTATCGATGTTTCAGCTAATGAACACTTAATATCATTTTACATAATATTGTGTTTTATCATTCAAACAAAACTATAAACTAAGTAGGTATTACGACAGCAAGTATTTTATGTAGTTTTACATACTCGTATCTTATGGTTACCAAAAGTTCTCATTCATGTCATAATGTTATTTACATAAAGTAATACCATACCTACCAATAAAATAATTTCTTACCTTACTTTTTGTTTTATTACAATATTATAGGTTTATGTTTTTAGATATAATATTTTGATACATAATTTACAATAAACATTTATAGATATAATACATAGATGAATATATAGAAAAATATTATATAAAATAAATAATTATTACTGGAGAAAATATGGTAAAAACATATAAAAAACATTATTCAACATACAGAGATCGGATGCGAACCCGGTTCCGTTCTGATTAGAAGGTAAGAATTATTACCGCTAAGCTACGGTAGCTTGTAATCAATACGACGAAATAAAGATATGTAATCTATTGCTTTACTACAAGTGAACGAATAAGGATAACTATAATACAGTTTTAGACAAACCAGTGTGATGTATACTTTGTGGTGATGTGGTGGCGAATAGGCTATCACCGAGTAATTATTTCAAAGATAACATAGATGTCGCTTATAGGTGGTAATCTGTTTAAGTTTTAATGCTACGCCTTAAGGTGGACTTTTCTACTTACAGTCGATAATCTTACGTGTGTGCGTAAGTTAGTTAAGTAAGTACAGAGGATAATAACCCGTATTGCAATCTGTCAAGTGGTCTAACTATGACTCCACTTATGAATCCGACCGTACACTACCTAATCTCGTATTGCATCAAACTGTGTTTATTAACGTACCCTTTGAACGTACTATTTACTGTATCGACCGGTTGGTTAGCGATTGATTATCGCTACGTTTTCATTATATCATTTCTACTATCGTTCTACACAGACAAATAAGTACCTACTTAGTCTTTCAAATATTTAGTTTATAGTTGCATACCTAATGCTTCAAACCTATACAATCTATTTTTTACTGATCCTTAGCATACTACCGTTACTAACTACTATTAATTTGGAAAAGTTTACTTTAACTTAAATTAACTCTGCCTCTGGTCACTCCGGGGTAATCTGTTATTTGCTTTACAAATATGTCATATATTCATAAATAAGCTACTATTGTGAAAATGAGCTGTTGATTACCTTAATAAAATAAAATAAAATAAAAAAATAAATTCATCATTTATTTACTTAGTTTAGTTGCTATGTTTTCTATTCCCATTTCTCAAAATAAATTTGTTCAATAATTCTGCTTGAACGCCATTCATTAAAACTGCCTAGAACGGAACGTGTTACTCAATCTTTGACAGCTGTTCTGTCAATGTCAATGACCTGGCCGGTCGCATGTCGTGTAATTTTAGCCGCCTACACGAAAAGTAAACATTTTTATCTATTGAAGCCATAATACTGCTCTAATTTATCCGCACGCTGTAGTCTAATGTTGGTTACCGAGATCAGTTAAAAACTAAGATAAGGTTTTTATAAACTTACGCCGCAAGATTACTCCGAAACTTCACGATGTAAGTAATTTTTAACTGTTACCTACTGTACTTAAGTTCTTTATTTAAATGATGATTATTGATGAATGAAAAAATCGCCGTGTGATGCCGGCTTAGAATAGCGTCACCCCATATCTTACCCATGGGTGTCGTAAGAGGCGACTAAGGGACTCGAGGGTGTGTATTGCAATTTTAGGCGACGGGCTGACAACCTGTCACTATAGTGATACACAGTTATCTGATGGACCCTCAAACTTTTGTCAGACGTGGTGTTAATATCCGTTGAACGGCCGTTAACACTCTGCCTACCCCGTAAGGGATAAAGGCGTGATTTATGTATGTATGTATGTATTAGGTTAGGTCACTTGCCAATAAAACTAATATGAAATCTAGATGTACTTTCCTATTCATAAGTTGTAAGAAAGTCTACATATTCATTTAATAATTTAATTTTAGTTGTTTACTTTATCCAATGGTTGCACTGCCCATTACTAAAATAATAAAATATATTTGCAGGTTTCAGTTTATTGTACTTAGTTTCTTAATGCTAACAGCAAGCCTAGCAGATGTAACATATTATGAGACACTTGGCGTATCCAAACAAGCATCTACACAAGAAATAAGACAAGCATACAAAAAACTAGCCATAAAGTATCACCCGGATAAAAATCCTGTAAGTATTGTAATAAAAAACAAAAGAATTAATAAGTACTAGATAAGAATGTGATATATGTAAGATGCTATGAAATCTGTTTTGTTACACCTGCAGCATAGCAAATCAATTATTTTCTGACAACATATTTCAAACCCACAATCCTTCTACCATAAGAACTTTACCACCCAAAGAAAAATACTTTATTACACATAGTACAATGGCTATGTTTTGTATTTGCTTAGGTATTGGTTATTATATGGGATACCATCATTTTGCATATTGTTGAAGTTCCTATTATACTTTGGCATAACTCGGTTAAAAATTCTTTGTCATAGTATTTGTCTGGCATAATGTTCATGTCATACTGCATTGAAAGTGAACACACAACAAAAACTGGAAACACTTTTAAAGTAGGTAATAGGTTATGGTACGGCAGCTGCGAACATGCTTTTCTAGAAGATAAATTATGGCTGTATCTCTATGCTTATAGACATTACTAGCAGCCCGCCCAGCGGTTTCACCCGCTGCTAACAATTTCCCCCCGGGAATAAGACAGTTTAATAAAGCCTATGTTCATCAGGGATAATGTAGGATTCTAAAAATCTTGACTTCAATTTGAAACAAACATCGTTTTCAGATGGTGGTGGCGTAAAGTTACATGCCGTGTGATTAACCTGGCCAGCCCCATGGCAGTGCCTTTATTTTATTTTTTTATTTCGCCCGAGCCGGTTTTCTATTAGGTCATAACAAAATTGTAATAAAAAAAGGAAATTGTGTGATACATATTTCTTCGTTTAGTATGACGGTTTATGACGTCAATAAGTAATAATACCTACTATCCTACATTGAATAAAGAATTTCAATTTCAATTAACGGTAAAAGAATTTTTAAAATCCGTCCAGTAGTTTTAGAATAGCATCACCCGATTTCTTTCCCGTGGGAGTCGTAGGAGACGACTAAGGGACTTGAGAGTGTGTATTGCAATTTTAGGCGATGGGCTGACAACCTATCACTATGGCGATACACAATTTTCTGAATGACCCTCAAACATATGTCAGACGTGGCGTAAATGTGCGTTTTTGCGGTTGTTTACGCTCTGCCTACCCCGCAAGGGATAATAGGCGTGATATGTGTATGTATGTATTATTTTAGTGTAGATTTTTTTAATGCATTTTTTAATGTTTTTTGTCGTCTTTTTTATACCGAGTAAGGGACAGCCCTTCAAATACTGATATGGTGCATGAAACATAAAACTGGACAACTTTCCCCTAGAAACATATGTCAGGAAACGCCAAAAAAATGACTTTCCTTACAAAATCACAATCAGCTGACTGCATTTACTATGGGAAGTCAGTTTTTTTACGTTTCCTGAAATATGTTCCTAGGGGAAAGTTGTTCAGTTTCATGGTCTGCATGTACCCTATCAGTATTCGTATGGCTATCCCTTACACCCTTTAATACAGTAATGATCAAATGTAATCATTACACTGATACAAATAATGTGGCGTAGTTTGTACATTTTTAAATATAAAAGTAGTTATTGTGGCATAACTGTAATAGTTAGACATATGGTATCGTGGACATTATTATAGATATTGATGTCCTCTATAAAACTGTAGTACATCACTTTGCTCTATTGTCAATAATTTCCACAGCGTACGCGATATAAGATATTTTTTTGGTACATTTTTCACACGTTGGGTTACTTTATCGAAATTTTCACGCGGATCCCTATTTTTTCTCGTATAAAACATAGCCTATGTTCATCAGGAATAATGTAGGATTCTAATGGTAAAAGAATTTTTAAAATCGGGCCAGTAGTTTCGGAGCCTATTCGATGCAAACAAACAAACAAACAAACAAACAAACAATCAAATCTTTCCTCTTTATAATATTAGTGTAGATGACTTGGTAATTTATGCTACAAAGATCATGCATGTTGTTTTTATGACTTATGACTATATTACACATGCATAATACAATTTTATGCAAACCAACCCCAAACCTTATTTATACTGCAATATTGATATCTAAAAGCTATGCTATATATTGTTTGTTTCATGGGAAAAGAATTTTAGGTTTGAAGTTATTTTTATGTGTACAGATATAATAAATATACTCACATAAAAATGTTATCAAAATATTGGCCTATTCTAGGAAGCCTCAGTACAGGAGATGTTCCTGAAAATAACAGAAGCATATGAAACACTAAAAGACCCAGATAAAAGACACAATTATGATGTATTTGGCAGCTATCCCTCATATACTAAAACCTATGATCATAGGAGCCAGGCAGAGTATAACAATTTGTACTACAATGGCCTGTACCATGATGATCCATATGTTGAGACATTGTCTTCTGGCAGCTTCTGTAAGTATTTAAGTAATATAATCATTAATCATCCATCATCTATAAATAATGAGCAAGTAAAAGTTTTTAATTTTTTTTATATATTTTTTATAATATAGATTATTTTCAAACACATCAAATCTGCATTTTAATTATCACTTATTGACATCATGATCCATCATTGAAAAGAAAGAAATTTGTATAACACATTTTTTATTTTATAATAATTTTATATTGTCCTAATAAAAAACTGGCTTGGGTTTTAATGTATGGCAATGTCCCATTCACATCCTTGTTAGGTGGGACGCCAAGTCAACATTGCTGGAATATCTGGAACAGTACTAGTTGTTTAAAAACTCTGACTTCAGGGTTCACTGGGTTGTTCATTGGTGCTGTGTTTCACATAGCAAGGAGAAGACAACTAAAACAAGCCATTTAAATGATTTTATGTTATTTTAAGGCTATTGTGACTAAACTAAATATAAATGATCAATTATATGCATAATCTGTTTTCATGTATTTTTTTATATTTTAGATAACTTTCTACAAGAAGGGTTCCATTTCATCAACTTTTACTCTCCATTCTGTCCACCCTGTCAAAACCTTGTGGATCATTGGAAAAAGCTAGCAGAAGTGTATAAGGGAATAGTAAGTTACCAAGTTTACTTAGATTAGACAAACATATATAACGCCTTTAATCCCTTGCAAGGTAGGCAAACCGTAAACGGCCGTAAAAATGAACATTTACGCTATCTGACAAACATTTCATGGACATTCAGAAAATTGGGTATTGCCATAGTGGCAGGTTGTCAGCCCTTCGCCTCTAATTGCAATACACATGTAACCCTCGAGTCCCTTAGTCGCCTCTTACGACACCCACAGAAACGGGGTGATGCTATTCTAAGCCATCATCAAACTTAGATTTAAAATTATGATAAAATATGAATACTTCATATTACATTAAAACATCCTATACTTCCTTACTTGAAATCTAGTAAATATCCAGATCTACCTAGTTTTCAGAGACTGTTCTACATACTATGTTTGGCACTGTTTTTTTTTTCAGGTAAAAGTGGGTGCAGTAAACTGTAAATACTACAATAACTTCTGTTACAACTCCATGAGGATCGGCAGCTACCCTACTTTATTGTTTTATCCAAATGTAAGTACCAACTAATTGCCTATTAAACATCTTGTAGGACAACTGATAACAAATGAGACCATATCAATTAAATTATATTACTAAGTAGATCAACAATGACCTACGTTTCAGTATTCTTATTTGAGTAATAGTATTTTACCTTTATCCATCATGTAATCGTAACATTCGTAGTTCTATCTGAATTTATAGTGAAACTAGCGGCCCGCGCAGCGGTTTCACCCGCTACAAACCGTTCTCCCGCGAGAAAAAGACTTTCACGGCACATACTATACCTCAAAACCTTCCTACTGAAACACTCGCATCAATACCCCGATTTAAGTGTACCTACTTAATTGAAATTGTTTCATAATAATTAATCATCTTATTAAAAAATTGCATCAAAATCCATTGTGTAGTTTAAAAGTTGCAGAATTCAAAAGTTTTACAGTACGGCCATTCCAATAGGCCATATTTGACAGCTGTCAGATTCCTGCAAATGCTATAGCAGAGGGTCCAGTTTCCTCTGTTGACATCTTTTATATTATGAAGATGACAGGTGTGAAATATGGCTTATTGGGATGGCCTTACTTTAAGCATACAACACCCACCCGGGGCACTATCGGGATACGCAACAACTTTATACTATGTAGTGATGAAGAACTAACTTATTTGGGGTGGTCTCATCTACACAGTAAGCCAGTGAATTGGAGAGCTGGTTGCGTTTCTCCAACAGCCCTGTTTATACAACACATCATATCTCTGCTTGTGTTCGTAAATACCAAAAAAAACCTTCCTTTAACCAGGGTCGCAAAGGCAACTATATCGTGTACCAAGGCGAACGAACCATCGAAGCTCTGGACCAGTTCATGATGTCGTATTTGAGGAACCAAATGCACGTCCCCGTCGTGACGCAAATACGCAGCACAGACAAACCCATGGCTTACGTGCTGGGCAGGAACAGGATTGAGAAGGACTCGCTTACGAGAATCGCTTATCATTTGGTGAGTAGGGTTTTTATTTTTACGCAAAGACATACTCTCATTGTTTTTGTATAGTTTTACCTATTGTTAATTATGTTTATTAAATAAAGAATTTGTATTTGTATACATACATACATAAATCACGCCTACATCCCTTACGGGGTAGGCAGAGCGTTAACGACCGTAAAACGGATATTAAAACCACGTGTCTGACAAAAGCTTGAGGGTCAATCAGATAACTGTGTGCCGTGTGATGCCGGCTTAGAATAGAATCACCCCATTTCTTACCCATGGGTGTCGTAAGAGCCGACTAAGGGACTCGAGGGATGTGTATTGCAATTTTAGGCGATGGGCTGACAACCTGTCATTATAGTCATACACAGTTATCTGATTGACCCTCAAGCTTTTACGCAAATGTGGACTTGAATTACTTCTAAAATAATCTCATTGAATTGGTATAGTTTTAAAAAGATAGAATACTGAATGCTCCCGTGAATTCGCTCTCTATCGTGTCTACAAAACATAACATATATGTGAACTACAGGAAATGTTACTATTATGAACCAATTTAATATATCACATCACACATAAACGCACGTGAGGGCGCAAGGTTACTACATAAATTAGAAAATTACTCGCTCTACATTGTCTGCATGGTCCTTGGTCAAATTCATTAATTTTTATTTTATTTATTCTGCTTTCTTTATCACATATCACGCCTATAATCCCTTACGGGGTAGGCAGTGCGTAAAAGGCCGCAAAATGGACATTTACGCCACGTCTGACAAATATTTGAGGGTCATTCGGAAAACTGTGTTTTTATCGGTTGTCTTTATAAGAAAAAAAAACCTTTCATTTATGATTGTAGGGAATTACCTACTAGCTGTCTGAACAACGATTTAGCTTGCTGCTGCAGAGAATAAGACATAAGTTAGCCTATGTTACATAATGTAGCTATCAAATGTTTCTTTTATTGACCCAGTAAATGCCACTCGCTTCAGTATTCTTTCTTTCTTTTTATGTGGGGCATCGAGTCACCCAACGACCCCATGAACAGAGTTTTTAAACGGCATACTACTAGCAGTAGGCCTCTGACATGGTTGTGTAACGACCACCGAATTAGTAATCATACCGCATATAGCCGGGACCGACGGCCTAACGTGCCCTCTGAAGCACAGGACCATCTTTCTTCTCAGAACATCAGTTGGTTCAGCCTGCAATGTCCTAAACATACTGGGAACAAATTCACAAAGTAATAAATATCAACTTTGTGAGTGCCCCACTGAGTATCGAACCCGCGGAACCTTTGCGTCGCAGGCAGTCGCACTACCACTCTGCCACATCGGCCGTCAATTACATTCACAATAAATACTTTTATCTTTATTAAAGTAGTTTAATGTGATGATTCGCACTTCATTCACAAAGCTCGCGTTCCTCTAAATCTCAGTCATATACGAAAGAAAGTGTATCCAACATGTTTCCAATGTTTTCTACTCAACAGAAAGGTCTAGTCACAGTAGCTATAGTCGAGGATGACAACTTGCGCTCGAAGCTCACCACAGACGAGTACACATCCGTAGTGTTCAGGTTCAGAAAGGACTCCAAGGACATCGAGAGTACGGACGAGAAAGAAGTGTTGAAGGAGATTGTCGCCGCCTTGCCCAAGGTGGATCTGATCGATCCGGAGAAATTTAAGGTATGTACAGTATTTTATTAAGGGTGTAATTTTACTTTAGGTAAACCAGATAATTTGCGGGACGCCCGCGGGGCAAGAAGTAGGTGGGCGGGGGGTATCAATACACACGTTATTAGTTATTCCAAAATCCAATCCACACTAATATTATAAATGCGAAAGTAACTCTGTCTGTCTGTCTGTCTGTCTGTCTGCTACGCTTTCACGGCCAAACCGCTGAACCGATCTTCATGAAACTTGGCACAGAGATTGCTAGCATACCGAGAACGGACATAGGCTACTTTTTATCACCATTCGAGGGTCTGGAGTATAGATGTAGACCACCAGGTGTGCCACCAGGAGCCCAGCTTAACTATTAGAGATACAGGCATGGTTCTAAAACAAAAGTTGTTCAGTATGATGGGCCGCTTCTTTTCACAAGGTTATTGAAGATCTGTATTACCTTATGTAGAACACCAAGTCTACCATCAGGAGCCCACCTATACCATTGGAGATACAGAAATGGTTCCAAAATAAAAGTTGTTTAGTATGATGGGCCGCTTCTTTTCACAAGGACATTGAGGATCTGGAGTACCTTATATAGACCACCAGGTGTACCTTCAGGAGCCCAGCCAAACTATTAGAGAAACAGGCATGGTTCTTAAACAAAAGTTGATCAGTATGATGGGCCGCTTCTTTTCACAAGGACATTGAGGATCTGGAGTACCTTATGTAGACCACCAGGACTACTATCAGGAGCCCACCTAAACTATTGGAGATACAGAAAAGGTTTCAGAACAAAAGTTGTTCAGTATGATGGGAATAAGTTGAGAAAGGACATTGCCTTCTTTACCGAGGACAGAAAAACAAAAAATGTGGTATAGAGGTATAAAAATGTATTACAGTAGGTAACTTAAATTACCTTTTTATCTGTCTTATCTACTTATGCTGAACATTTTAGTGTGATCAAATCGGCACCTTGGAGTAAGTACTCTGTTATCTACTGACTTTTGTATTCAATGGTTATAAATATTGATCTCTCAGGGCAGTGCACCGGATAGCAAATTTTGAATTGTCCCTTTAACAACAGAAGCAAGCAAGTCATCTGTAAACAGTAGAGATAAGAACTGTTTTAACATCACTGTCACACTTACTATGAATACACATACCTACTTTAGAACTTCTGCCTAAAAAACTATCTAACGCGGACGAAGTCGCGGGTAAAAGCTAGTTTGAGATATATAACTCCAATGCACATTAAAATACCTACCATACCTACACAGAAAGTGTAGACTGTCAATTCCTCCGATCCCACCTACTTCTTGCCCCGCGGGCGTCCCGTAAATTATCTATTTTGCCTATAGTCACCGATAGCAAAAACTCAAGTCGGGCTGGTGATAAGGAAGGTGGCAATATGAAAATAAAATTAAGATCTCTCATACAAAATTGCCGATCAGTTGATTTGGGTTACTATGGAAGCTCAAAATATTTTTGCCCCTATGTTCCTTGAAGTTGTTCCTTATCAGCAGCCCGTCCTCTGTTTCACAAGCAATATCTAGTAAAATTTCACTTGATTTGAGAAAAGAATTATTTATCTTTATAACCAGTTGCTTTTAGTTTTTATGCGAAAAAGCAACCGTAGTGGGTGACAATACTGTTATTAATAATGAAAAATACTGAGAAAACATAAATATACATTTTTTGTATGATATTCTCATGCAAGCAAATTTAGGTAATGCTTTTTGAGAATAAAATGTCTTTAAACCTAATAATTATGAAAGTGATGTCCATCCTAGCCGATTTCGGCTACAGCGACTGCATCAGGAGCGGGAGATATGCTGGTTTGCCCGCTCGTGTGCCCTCATGTGACTGTAGTAGCCAATCTTGTTTTAATATTATAAAACCTAACAATATTTATAATGCATAACTTAAAAAAGATCATCTCTCCACATCACCAGCGGGATGGTGCTTGCTTATAACTATAAGTAGGTATAACTAAACAGTAATCAAAATTTGGTAATATCATAATTCATAATATAGCTGAATGTATTGTTTCTACTAAAACTTCTCTCGCCTTCCAGAAAATAAGGAATCAGCTGCGAAGTGGACACAAGACGCCATGGGCGATCTACTTCTCATCGAAGGAAAACGATGGGAAGAGGCTGGAGCTACATCAGATGACGGTCGCACACACTGACATGCATTTTGGTGAGTCTGAAGCCTGGTACAGTCAACCTCACGTGCGGTTAGACACTTGAACCGTCATTGTACGTCTTAAGGCATAAGAACGGTCCAAAGTCTAAATTGTCTAACCCAGTCTGAGGACCGAGACAGGATTAAGACTAGTTTCCAGTTGCCAACATTTGTATGGCAACATATTTGCGCAACAAGTTTTTGAGTGTTTCGCAACAATGAGAAACAAGCCGCGTATCAAGATGACGGCGTAACTGATACATAAATTGCCGTAATTTTGTCACGTGACTTATACATTTTGTCAATACGTACCCGAACTTTTCAGTGGCTTAAGCCGTGCTGCACAGATAACTCCCCAAAACTTGTTTCTATTTATAATTTATTCATATGGCAAGCCAGTATACATGTGTGTAGGGAATTTTAACTACTACATCCTCCCTATATGTGAAAAGATTTATTGTATTCATCACCAATTACGTTTTTCATAGGTTTTGAACTTTAAATAAAGTTCAAAATTACTTATACACTCGCTCTACAGGTAGAAGAATGGTTACTGTAGAAGAATAAGCAACATTTACAAATGTTAATAAGCCCTAACGTTTATCATATTGCCAGGTGAAATTGATTGCGACGAATGGATGGAGCTTTGCGCGTCGCTACAGATAGACGCGGCGCACCCGGGCGCCGGCACGCCGGGCTGGGGCGTCTTGAAGCCGGGGGGCGCTTACCAGCGCGTGTGGGGCGCCTCCGACGTCGCCCTCGCCGCCAGAGCGACACACCTGCACTCGCTGTCCCACTCGCACCTGCAGCGGATACTCGCCGGAGGTCAGTCTGTCTCACTCGCACCCGGGCGCCGGCACGCCGGGCTGGGGCGTCTTGAAGCCGGAGGGCGCCTACCAGCGCGTGTGGGGCGCCTCCGACGTCGCCCTCGCCGCCAGAGCGACACACCTGCACTCGCTGTCCCACTCGCACCTGCAGCGGATACTCGCCGGAGGTCAGTCTGTCTCTCTCGCACCCGGGCGCCGGCACGCCGGGCTGGGGCGTCTTGAAGCCGGGGGGCGCCTACCAGCGCGTGTGGGGCGCCTCCGACGTCGCCCTCGCCGCCAGAGCGACACACCTGCACTCGCTGTCCCACTCGCACCTGCAGCGGATACTCGCCGGAGGTCAGTCCGTCTCACTCGCACCTGCATCAGACTCTATGGCCGGGCTGGGGCGTCTTGAAGCCGGGGGGCGCTTACCAGCGCGTGTGGGGCGCCTCCGACGTCGCCCTCGCCGCCAGAGCGACACACCTGCACTCGCTGTCCCACTCGCACCTGCAGCGGATACTCGCCGGAGGTCAGTCCGTCTCACTCGCACCTGCATCAGACTCTATGGCCGGGCTGGGGCGTCTTGAAGCCGGGGGGCGCTTACCAGCGCGTGTGGGGCGCCTCCGACGTCGCCCTCGCCGCCAGAGCGACACACCTGCACTCGCTGTCCCACTCGCACCTGCAGCGGATACTCGCCGGAGGTCAGTCTGTCTCTCTCGCACCCGGGCGCCGGCACGCCGGGCTGGAGCGTCTTGAAGCCGGGGGGCGCTTACCAGCGCGTGTGGGGCGCCTCCGACGTCGCCCTCGCCGCCAGAGCGACACACCTGCACTCGCTGTCCCACTCGCACCTGCAGCGGATACTCGCCGGAGGTCAGTCTGTCTCTCTCGCACCCGGGCGCCGGCACGCCGGGCTGGGGCGTCTTGAAGCCGGGGGGCGCTTACCAGCGCGTGTGGGGCGCCTCCGACGTCGCCCTCGCCGCCAGAGCGACACACCTGCACTCGCTGTCCCACTCGCACCTGCAGCGGATACTCGCCGGAGGTCAGTCTGTCTCTCTCGCACCCGGGCGCCGGCACGCCGGGCTGGGGCGTCTTGAAGCCGGGGGGCGCTTACCAGCGCGTGTGGGGCGCCTCCGACGTCGCCCTCGCCGCCAGAGCGACACACCTGCACTCGCTGTCCCACTCGCACCTGCAGCGGATACTCGTCGGAGGTCAGTCTGTCTCACTCGCACCCACAGCGGGTACTCGCCTGAGGTCAGTCTGTCTCAATCGCACCCTGGAACCTAGAACCTGGGTGTCAATTTAAAGAAATAGGATATTATTAAAACACAACGAAAATATAACGCTGTTCAACAGATTTAGTTGCAAATTATAAATGAACGTTACATGAAAGTATCTTACCTAAAGTATTTGTTACAGACACGGATACCTGGGTGCTGTCAATAGTTCCATACAAGTTGTCCTGGGGCCACATCGAGCAGCCGTTCACCAAAGCCAGCTTACATTTCATTGGCCAACAAGATATTAGCGTAAGTCCTATATTTTTTGTTTCGCTTCTTCAGCAGATGGAAGCAGTCAGTTGATTTCCAATTAATTAACCAGATTGTCTGTAAGAAAGATGGTCCCGTGCTTCAAAAGGCAAGCTGTGGGTCTCGTTTGCTGCCTATGATGATAAGTTAGACGGCGCGGCGATCGTTACACAATTATATCAGAGTAGTCGAAGCTTTTTAAAAACAGATACCAGGGTTCATCGGATCGTTCGTCGACTTGGTGTCCCATACAAACGATATAAGAAGAAGTAGCACCCAGATATATTATACAAAACAACGCAAAACCGTTTGCCCTGCATAGTATACGGTATCCGGCAGCCCAAAATTTCGTTCGTTTTTAATGTCAGCTTGTTGCAAATAGGGTAGCAAGCTAGGGACCTAATTGCATCCTAATTGCGCCACTTTCGATTGTGCCTTTTTTCTATGATTGGTCGATAATATATCAATGTCAAAGTTCAGTTACATCTTATTGGTGCGTTTAGGCACAGTCGCGCCTGCTGCCATATGCAATATGCTTTGAGTTTTCTACCCATTGTTATTACCACTACAACTACAACAGTCCACTGCTGGACATGGGCCATATTTACCATAATCAACACGCCTGGCAATATGTTGCATTCACAATTAACACTGCTGCCCATTTCCTGCACTAATTTATCTCTTAGTCACTCTTTACGACGACCACGGGTAAAACTGGGATGATACTATATTAAGACAATCAGGGGCGCGTTCAATGGACAACGGATAATATATCTTTCGTCGCTCTTTTATACTTTGACAGTTCGTTAAACCGCGTTTTGGAGCGCATGGTAGAAAATTTCTCCTGACTGGCGTGCTAAAACGCGGTTTTATGACCTGTCATCGGAGAAAATACCGACTAGGAGAAACAGCATCAACGTGCCCCTGTAGTTACAAATTGTAATTCCAGTTCGGCATAATGGTGTGTTCTCTACAAACGGAGAAGGTGTGCCGCTCGCTCGCGTCCGACCAGCCGGCCATCATTGTGCAGCGCGGCAGGCAGAGGGATTACTACCAGGGAGCCGTCAGCGAGGCCGGCATCGTCGAGTTCATTGATCTGCTGAGGGATAGCACTGGTAACTGTTTATGAAATCTTTAATGATAATCAATTTTAATGTTCATAAATGAAAATAAGAAATTGAAAAAATGTCAGCGCCAGCCGGGACTTGAACCCGGGACCGTGGAGTACCGATCCACTGCTCTACCAACTGAGCGCCCCGACGTAAGCCGACGAAATCTTCGACCTCTTGGTACTCGTCTCGAAGCGACGACAATTTCAATTTCTTATATTCATTTATGAAAGTAATATAGCACTGTGAGTGCAAAATAAAACCATAGTACATTATATTTAATATTTTTTTTATGAGGGAAACCAACAGTCAATCACACATTATGATAGATAAATTAAAATTTCAGTCGAACGGAGTGCATCGGGATGGCCGGGTGAATAAGGAGAAAACTGGTTTTGTAGTTTGCAACCAATTTATTGCATAAAAAAGTTTTAAACATGAAACGACGAATTCGCACCGCTCGTGTCCAGTTATTATTTTAACGTGAAATCACGTGCTTGCTTTACTCGCAATACATGTAGTGTTGTTGTTATATTTACGTAAATACACAAAACACGACTGTTGAGTATTTAATAACAGCATTTTACCTACCAATAAAATGCTTATTAAACTACTTACCTTCCTTATAGCCTTACTTATAGAGAGATAGAGATCTTCCTTTGCAGCGATTGGTCGCACTTATCTGTTCCAAAGCTGTGTGATTGGTTACTTATGCCCCCACACCCCACCCCACTCCGACACGGCAGGGCGGGGCGAGTCGGCCCGCTTGGCTTCATTGCGTCTCATAATAATATTCTAATTAGAATATTATTATTACAAAATACACCAGGCAGAATTAAAAATTTAAGGCTATAAGGAAGGTAAGTAGTTTAATAAGCATTTTATTGGTAGGTAAAATGCTGTTATTAAACCACTGTACGTTCCTTATAGCCTTACTTATAGAGACATGTTTGATATCGCCTGGAGGAGTGGGAGCTATCGCCAATGTGAAAAACTATAAAAAGAAACAGGTATTATTATTCTTTAAAAAAGAAAAATGAATTTCTTTATCAACAATAATGATTTTGATCCACTATACTGAAAATTTATTTATATTGTATTTATTAAAAAATACTGTAATATCATAAACTCACCCTTAAATGACGATAAAATATAATAAATTATAATGAAAATGTAATTCAAAACCTCTTGTACTATATAACGGCAATCTAGGTAAGCATAATAGAATGATGAAAATGATGCATTTGTAACATGCCATTTATAATGTCTTTGAAAAACTTTACCTCGTATTTAATAAAAAATGCACATAATACAGTTATTCATTATGTAAGTCTCAATACGTTTTGATAAGATAGAAAGTACGCGGAAATTCATCTGAAAGTTTCCAAACAGAAAACAGAAAATTTCAAAAAAATATTTGAAAAACTCAATAGCCAAAATAGTAAAATATAAAAATATTGAACCTTTAGTTAGAGGTAAATACGCATTGCAGGTCGTTTTTACAAAACCTTTTAAATATCTATTTACTTACATAGTAAATAAATAGCTCTTTTACACAGAAAAACATAGCTTACATATTGTAATTGTGCTTGATCACTCAAGCTATAGGTAACGTAATAAGTAGGTTAAATTTCCCTACTATAAGGTCATCACTACTGTTTAAGATATGCATTGACCTAAACGGGCTTAAGCAGGTAAATCAAAAAACCTGGCCAAACAACTACCTAGTTTCCCAGGAGAATAAAAGGCATATAAATTTGTTATCAAATTATACCTTCTTATGATTTTTTAAATATGATTCATTTGGGCTTGCCTTAATAATATTTGCTATAATACATAATGATCAATAACTAACCTTGTTTACTTTGTCGGAGTAACGGTCAAGCTTTATTTAAAACATCACTCGGGCCTCTGAATAAACTATATTGTATATAATAATATAGTTAATTAATATCTTGGTAAATCTACCTAAACTTGATATAATAAAAGAGGCGATTATTGAAATTGTTTTCTGCCATAACTACCTCTGAGTCTCTGACCGTCCCATGCAAAGCCCAGATCTCTGTTTAAAACTTGAAAAGGGCACAAATTTGCTTTAATTTTATGTACAATCAAAAACGAGCTAGCTATAAAAGAATATGAGCTAAAGTTTAAATTATAAGAATTTTATCATTTTGTTAACAGCTTACCTACGGAGAAAATTTAATCCGAAGGTACGTCGGTAAACGACGTTATTGTCTATTAGACAGTACAAACATTGCAACATTGCAAATTAATTGTGGAAGCCTAGATCTTACGTGGGTCACCGTACAAATATTATATATCATTATGATCACCGTTGGTAAAATATACTAGCTATTGAACGTAGTTGGTAGTTCCCAATATAATTCTCGCTAGGTATCTATTCTGAAAATATTTTACTTGATAGGCAAACTATTTGCCTAGTACGTAGGTACATTCAAGCATTTTTTAACAACGTCTTGTGCTCGACATTCAGAGCAAATATATTGGAACAACGGTATTATTATTTTATACTGACGTCTTACGATAGGCAATTATGTTCACTATCGTACGTTTCTAACAACCATCTAACAATGTTATACACAGGAGTAGATACTCGTGTTTCAAACCCAAACAAGGCAGACAGGGCACTTACACAAATATCAATTAGCAAAAGTACCTTCTGATTGTAACCTTTTGTATATTTATTTAAAATACCCACATAGACTGTGGGTACTTGTTGTTTACTTGCCCAAAAGCTTTCATTCATTATCGAAAAAGTAGGTGTAGTAAGCATGACTACACTTGAGGAAATAAAAACTTAATATCGTCTGGGACAGTGTCGCATTATTGCTATTTGCCACTATCGCTCTAAAACTTTTCATCTCTAGAGGAGGTTGTTATACATATTACGCCATATGCATTTCATTCATAACATTTCAGGTAATATAAAAGCACCTGAAAAATATATCATGAACTTTTCATCTCTAGTGGAGGTTGTTATACAAATTACGTAATATGCATTTCATTCATAATATTTCGGGCAATATAAACGCACCTGAAGAAAATATCATGTTCAAGATCAAGGCACTCGAGTAGGTAACACAAAATTTGGCATATACCAAATAGGTATATATTACATCACTCGCCTTAGCAGCTAGACAACCTTCCACTAGTTTTGATGTTATACAGCTTGATATAGCAGAAATAACAATAGGGTGTACCTAGCTCCCAAGTTGCAACATGCTGGAATAAGTAAATTACCTACATACATCTCCACCTCACGAAATTTACTCCGTACACTCAATGCACGATGAATTAAAAAGTAAAAATTATTATAGTTTCGGTGTGAGATCTATTAAATGGGTAGGTCTTCATTATTTACTTATCCATTTTGAGATGAGGCCATTACAAAAAGGCCGTTTTCTCTCCCCACATTTGTCTGTTTCCATGTTGCTAAGAAAAACGTAGGACTATTTTAGGACAACTCTGCACTTAGAGAGCTTAGATTGTACACATTCCCTTCCGTGATTGATGCCAGAATCATAGCGAGTATTTAACGTAGGTACTCTTACGCCACTTTTTGATCATAGTTCAAAGAAGTAAACAAATGACAAGCGTGAGGGATCTCCCTCAGAAATGCGTTAGCACTACGAGGTCTGTGATAGCATAGAAATAGAAGTGAATTATTGCTACTTAGGACAGTGAGCAAGGGAAAAATTTATAAATTTAGTCGTTTTCACAGTTACCTAATAAATCAATATGTTTCTCATTTTCTTACTGCGTGGCCTCGGTAGGCCACTGAAATGATCATAAAGGAAAACTGTTTCAGACTTAAACCGTCTATAAATTTTCCTTAACCTGCGAGAATTTAGACTCGGCAGTAACGGTCTGTCTGTCTGGTCACGGATGGGACTGAATGCGGTGAATCTACGACAAATATGTCTTCTGCTTAAGAATCATTGTAAAACGTTAGACAGCTCTCTAACTTTGAACTTTATTCAGAGTAGATAAAGTTCATACTTACGTAGGAATATTGTTCCCTGTACTTTCTAATAGCCAAGACTTTTTCGGGCTAGGATGTTATATTTGAAACATTTTTTCAAACATTTAAGTAGGTATATTTTGCCTACAGATAGCCTATTTTGCAGATTCTCAGTGGAATCTAGCTATCGTTATTTGAAAGCGTAAGCTCATGGAACTAAAAGAGGGGGACCTTATGAACGCGTGCAAGGTAAAAATATTTTCAAATTAACATCTTAGGAATCCCCTCGCGTTCTATTTTCTAATACGCTCGAGGTAACACATGTGTCAGACAGTAAACTCCTTGTACTCAAGTCTGTAACACACCTTTCGAAGCTTTTATTTCTTAAATATATTTTAATACTTAACCTTAACCGTGTTAGGTAGGTATAAAATTATGGAAACTTGGCTAATTTTATACCACATGCAGGATTCGAACCTGCGCGCTTCACTATCAATACTAGTGCTACACACTACCCTTCGCTACAATTGCTTTATCTCATCGCAGGCGATGGACCGGACGATGTACTTTCAGATAAGACAAAATTTAACGAGGGCATTTCACTGTCACGTTAGAAGACAAATAAGCATAGAAGTAAAGAAAGACTGATTTACTTTGATCAGACAAAAGCAAATCATGCATGTGCCGGATGCCATCAAAACTTTTGGAAGTTTGATAAAAAGGTAGGTAGGTACCAAAAGTAATACCTATACTTAAAGCAATAACGTTTTATCAAAGGTGCTGGCCGACTCTTTCTTTCTGCACGAGGTATTAAAAATATATAGGTGGGTACATTTCGAAACTTTGGCTCCACGAGGACCCAGTTCTTTGAGTTGCATATCGTACCGAAACCCACAACACAAATACTTTTTAGTACTTGTTAGTATTTTTGGCAATATTTGCATCTAAACCGTCTATAATGCATGGAATTTGTATCGCATGTCGATTTATTAATACGTCAAGTATACGAAAGGCTCGAGGACGGAATTTCAGGCCCTGCAAGTGCAAGCGAGGGCATTCTGCATGACATCAAAAGGTACAACCCCTGCGCGGGGATGTAGGAGTCTAAGGACACGTCATGCGCTGACGGCCTAATGAACTCCTGATGATGTTATAAAATAGGGTATACCTTGCGTTGCGCAGAGGTAGCTTATAAAACCGACGAAATGTAGCTTGGCTTGTGCTGCCATTTCATATCATAGCAATCAACTAGAATATATATTTTCTGCAATTTATTCTAGGTACAACGAAAAGATCCTTGAGGAGTTCTTATTACTCTATTTTATAAGACGTTCTACGGACTTGGATTTCCGTAAACTTTCTTATTACTAAGAGCATTTCACAGGGTCATGGCGGCCCCCTTTTAAAATAAAAATTGTCGCTGTTCGACTTATTTATTTAAAGAACTTTGAAGGTATCCGAACAATACCTACAGATCACGTATTTGATGCGTTACTTGAATAACACGTTGCTACGTGAAAGGAGCATCTGTATACCATTACTAGCTCCAGTAAACGACATAAAAATGTATTTATGTCCAAATAACAATTTACAAAAACACGTGTAAAAATAAAATAATCATTCACAAATGAAAATCCATAAATCAATCAGGCACATTAATGAAAAACGTGCACGGGGGATATGTAGAAACTAGTTCGACGGGATAGTAACCTATAAATAGAAAAAAGGTATTACTTCTCTCGAGGAATACCTACCTATCAGTTCAAGGTAACTAGTTTAAAAACCTGCGAGGGATGAACATTTATTGAAAATCTTAAAATAATGCCACTCAAAGCTTGTGCGAAGTGCACTATGATTATTGGATTTTCATTTGATCGTTCGTTAAGAATCGAACGAATTAATTACTTCCGGATTAAAAACTTTTCGTAAAAAAAATTCACTATTGTTAAATCCGGGTAACTAAAACTTCGATAGCAACCAAATTTCTATAACACACTTTGCTTATTTATTTGGGATCATTATTCTTGACAAATAATTCCCATAAATTATTAACTATTTTGTTCACAGAATTCGGATCGCCAGGAACAATTTATTTATTTGTAAACGGTCTTGACAGATTTCAATAATAATTTATTAAAATTGTAAGAAATTGCAAAGTTGTGTCCGACGGAAAACCGCCTTCAGAAATTTGATTTGCCACATGCATAATAAAATATAAAGGACTTACCCAGTTTATACACACACTGATTTTAAAATTTATTTAAATAGGAACAATTAAATCACTAAATTTATTAATTTAAAAAACGAACGGTGCAAAACCGTTAAAATTGTAAGAAAATAATTTTTCAAAGTTTAAAATTTAAAACTTTATCGAAATTTAAAAAATTATTTTCTGAGCGCGACCGCTCACTGCGAAAGAAAAATCGCCAATGAAGCCAAGCGGGCCGACTCGCCCCGCCCTGCCGTGTCGGAGTGGGGTGGGGTGTGGGGGCATAAGTAACCAATCACACAGCTTTGGAACAGATAAGTGCGACCAATCGCTGCAAAGGAAGATCTCTATCTCTCTATAAGTAAGGCTATAAGGAACGTACAGTGGTTTAATAGACATTAAAACCTCAAACCACTTAATCTTCATGAGACGCCCTTTAAACAATGTATAAAAAAAATATTAAAAAAAAATTATAATTTTAAACGCGTTTCGTTTCCCTACCTTTACAACATGACATTGGCACTAGGGAATGCAATCTCGATCTCGCGAGATCTCGAAATCCCCAAGATCTCGAGCAATTTTTCGAGATCGAGATCTCGAAAAAGGCGATCTCGTCTCAGAATAATCATTCGAGATCTCGAAAAAATTCATTGGGATTTTCGAGATTTCGAGAATGAGCTTGCGTAAGGCATTGACGTGTTCATTGATGTGCGTCCGCGCAGTGTCTGGTGTTTGCCAGCGGCAGGACCCAGCAGTCGATACCTATTGAGCGGGTGCGTTGCGGGGGGTACGGGACGGGGGATTGACGCGACGCGTCACGCGACCGACCAATCCCAAGAGCTTGTTTATTGTTCACTTACTCGCATTTTCGTCACTGTGCATTTCGTGTTTTCGAGTGAAAGTTATTATTCATCTATACAATAACTAATTACATTCAGTATTATTCTATATTAAAATAGTTTTCAATGTGAAATATAAATATGTCAAAGAACAATTCGAACCAAGTGTTTGTGGACGTTACTACAAGTTATTTACCAGTTTGAAAATATTTCAAAAAGTCTGTGGATGGTTCGACTGCAAAATATGAAAAACTGATTTCGTTTTTCGTATCCGTCAAGGCAAGTCGATCTGGCATTGGAGTATCGATCAATTATATTACAAAATACGATGCAAAGTCAGAACGTGGTCTTTATTACTCTTACATTCTAATCTTAAAGTAAAAAAGTACAATGTTTACCAAAATTATATGAAACAAACAAAATCTCGATCTCGATCTCGAAATCTCGAAATCTCGACCAATAATCCAACGAGATCTCGAGTTGGTCAATCTCGAACCCTGAGATCTCGAACGAGATCTCGAGTTGCCAATCTCGGCTCGAGATTGCATTCCCTAATTGGCATAAAGTTTAACTAGAGCCACCAAAAAAAAAAACACGGGGCGGTAAATCTGATTTGCTCTAGGCCGCAACGTCGAGTATTAGTAGCCGCTTGAGAAAACAACTGTAGTGGCCACAAAATTTCTGAATACTTCACTATTGTAGGACCCCACGGCACTTAACATTTCGGGTCGGATTATAGTGAGCGGTTCGACCGATACGGCGCGAAAGCGGCCAGGTGCCTTTGTAAGAAACTACAGGCTACAAGTCTATAGGTGAAATTCTTAGTACATTGCGTAGCCGATTCATATTCCTTGTTTCATAGTGGCTAACCGACTACGCAATAAACATCGAATTTCACCTGTAAAATTGTAGCCTGTAGTTTGATAATATCGGGTACTGGCCAGGCCACGTTTCTCGCGTATTACAAAGATACGTGCGCACCGAATTATATGAATGAATTGAGTAAATTAATGATATGATACGCAGTATAAGTCGTTGCAAAGAAATCCTTGAAAATTTGGGACAAACGTACTGGCAGCTGTGTCGTGCCGGCTTAGAATAGCATCACCCCAATTCTACCCGTGGGTGTCGTAAAAAGTGACTAAGGGATAATCGTCCAGGGAACGAGCAGCAGCATTCCCTGCAAATGCAACATCTTGCACTGCGCTCGCAAATCGGCATGCCAAGCGTGGTGAGTATGGCAATACCCCCCTAATCTTACCTTTATTTTATGCACTACTCTCTTCTTCCCTTTGATTTCTTCTCCACCCAAAGGTTGTCTGGTAGAGATTGCTTTCAGCGATAAGGCCGCCTTTGTGCATTTTTAGTTTAAGTTTTCCTGTTATTTATTTGTGTTTTGAATGTGCAATAAAGTGTTTTTACTTACTTACTTACCCCCCAATAGAGGGAAGCCTATGTCTAGCAGTGGACTGTTGTGGCTGTGTATGTATGTACTGGCAGCTTACACTCCCGCTCACTATAAACCGACCCTTCACATTCACTGTCAGATATGGAGCTGTCGGAGAGCCAGGTGTTGGAGGTGATGGACCCCAGCAGCCGCGAGCACACGTGGCTGGTGGCGTTCCTGCCGGCGCGCTGCGGGCGCGTGTGCGACGCGTTGCTACACCAGTGGCGACTTGTGGCCAAGAGGGTAATATATGACACTTTACTTACTTTATCTAAACTCGTCTCGTAATGTTCGCATTACAAATTATGAAATGAAAACAGTTGCATAAATGCCTGCTTTATGCATTACGCGTATAGAAGTAATTTTCTAACGAGTAAGAAACTGTTTTGCCTTTGGATAAAATGGTGAAATGAAACGATTTTCCTATGCTTAAAAAATACTCAAATTTGCCGCCATCTTCCGCCAGATATGTTACCCGTTTCGTGTTGTGTTGTGTGCTTAGCTTTGTTTATCTTGACAAGTTTTTGTTATTATTTTGTATTTTTTTTGCTATTTTGCTTGCTTGTAGCTGGTTTAGAGTATACTTTTCCCATATTTTATGATGGAAATTAAAAGTGATTTTTTGCGCCACCTTGGAAAAGTGTACATAGTTGATTTTTCAGAGGTTTTTTTTTGCAGATTGTATGCAACTGCATATAATTAGGCATTAAAATGCTCTTCTATTCATTGGTTAAACATTAAAAGCCCCTAAGCTAGAATTTAATTTTAGAGACTGAATATGGAAGATTTTTTTTCTCGTTTACCAACATATCCTCCATCGAAAAAGTTATTCAGTTTCAAAGTCTGATTATGCCTGCAAAGTTTTCAGTACACCGTCCCTTTAGTATACCTAACCAAAAGTCTACCGTGTGATGCCGGCTTAGAATAGCATTTCCCCATTTCTTCCAGTACGTGTTGTAAGAGGCGACTAAGGGAATCGTGGGTTAGATGTGTATTGCAATTTAGGCGATGGGCTGACAACCTGTCGCTTAAAGCGATAAGGCCGCCTTTGCTTATATTGTTTTGTTTGTTTTTGTTCTCGTATATGTTTTATATGAGCAATCTCTTTAATGTGAGCAATAAAGTGTTTCTGTCTGTCTGTGTGTCACTATAGTGATACACAGTTATCTGGTTGACCCTCAAACTTTTGTCAGATGTGGTGTTAATATCCGTTGTACGGCCGTGAACGCTCTGCCTACCAAGGAATATAGGCGTGATTTATCTATGTATGTATGTACTATGGCTATTTTATGTTGCCGAATGTCTGTGCGCAGCTGCGTCCGCTAGAGTTCGTGCGCGTGGGCGCTCTGCAATGCGCGGGAGCGGACGGGTTCTGCAACAACGTGCGCACGCCCACCGCGCGCCTCTACCCACTAGCCTCCGGACATCACTACACGTTAGTATTACAGTCATTCTAATAGCACGTTCACACCATGCACAATTGCACATGCTCCTGCTCCTGCCGCTGTCGCGAATATTGCTCGAAATACTTCCGCGGAAGTATCATCGCGAGTGAGTGTTCACACACTGCCGTTATACTCTTCTCGCACCAATATGAGTGAGCGAGATATCAATCCATTCCACACGCGTTCGTGCTGCCGTGTCTTTGACTCGCGCACGAAAAGCCGACACTCGAGGGGAGCACGGGAAGTGGCAGCGGCATGACGAGTAGCAGCGCGAGTAACCTGTTCACACTTTCGCGCTGCCCACTTCCCTTACTATTTCCCTGCCCATATTGGTATCGTGTGAACGTGCTATAAGATATAGAGGTATAAAGCATACTGGTCATATCAAGGGGGGCCGAAATATGAAGAAACGTGCGTATTCATTTGGCAACATTTTGTAAAAATAATAATTAAAACTTGCAAAATTTTCAAGTGCGGGCAGGATTTGAACCTGCGACTTTCGCATAACTAGTGTATAGTGACATTGTTCCAAAAGATGTGCAACAAATGCATTTCAAACAAACCGTTCACACTAGTCAGTTGTGAGTCATACATGTATATCTGATACAAAAAACGCCCGCAGCACTCGGAAGTTGTTGATATACAATGTTGCATAACAAATGATCCCAAATAAATACGCGACCAAAAATGGCGTTATTTTTAATGATTTAACCTTATATATTATAGCGTGAACCTGCAGCACCTGTCTCAGGCACCGTACATGTGTGAGTGGGCGCTGGAGCACATCGACGACTCCGTGCACAAACTCAAGTGGCAGGCCTTCAACAGACAAGTGCTGTCCGAGGAGCTCAACCCGACCAGGTGAGACAACAACACACAACACAAGCGCGCTGCAGCACATCGACGACTCCGTGCACAAACTCAAGTGGCAGGCCTTCAACAGACAAGTGCTGTCCGAGGAGCTCAACCCGACCAGGTGAGACAACAACACACAACACAAGCGCGCTGCAGCACATCGACGACTCCGTGCACAAACTCAACTGGCAGGCCTTCAACAGACAAGTGCTGTCCGAGGAGCTCAACCCGACCAGGTGAGACAACAACACACAACACAAGCGCGCTGCAGCACATCGACGACTCCGTGCACAAACTCAACTGGCAGGCCTTCAACAGACAAGTGCTGTCCGAGGAGCTCAACCCGACCAGGTGAGACAACAACACACAACACAAGCGCGCTGCAGCACATCGACGACTCCGTGCACAAACTCAACTGGCAGGCCTTCAACAGACAAGTGCTGTCCGAGGAGCTCAACCCGACCAGGTGAGACAACAACACACAACACAAGCGCGCTGCAGCACATCGACGACTCCGTGCACAAACTCAACTGGCAGGCCTTCAACAGACAAGTGCTGTCCGAGGAGCTCAACCCGACCAGGTGAGACAACAACACACAACACAAGCGCGCTGCAGCACATCGACGACTCCGTGCACAAACTCAACTGGCAGGCCTTCAACAGACAAGTGCTGTCCGAGGAGCTCAACCCGACCAGGTGAGACAACAACACACAACACAAGCGCGCTGCAGCACATCGACGACTCCGTGCACAAACTCAACTGGCAGGCCTTCAACAGACAAGTGCTGTCCGAGGAGCTCAACCCGACCAGGTGAGACAACAACACACAACACAAGCGCGCTGCAGCACATCGACGACTCCGTGCACAAACTCAACTGGCAGGCCTTCAACAGACAAGTGCTGTCCGAGGAGCTCAACCCGACCAGGTGAGACAACAACACACAACACAAGCGCGCTGCAGCACATCGACGACTCCGTGCACAAACTCAACTGGCAGGCCTTCAACAGACAAGTGCTGTCCGAGGAGCTCAACCCGACCAGGTGAGACAACAGCACACAACACAAGCGCGCTGCAGCACATCGACGACTCCGTGCACAAACTCAACTGGCAGGCCTTCAACAGACAAGTGCTGTCCGAGGAGCTCAACCCGACCAGGTAAGACGTATGAACGTAAAGTTACATGACATGTGATTAACCTGGCCAGCACCGAGGCAATGCCTTTATTTTAATTTTTTTAACCTGCCCGAGTCGGTTTTCTATTAGGAAAAAATAAAAAAAAAAAATATTTTCCTTTACATGTCATGTCAATAATAAAAAAATATTTTTTTATTTTTTCAATCAAAACAACCACGGATCATGACGTCAATAAAGATAATTTCATTTCATTTCAGATACGCTGTAGTCATAGAGCACTTTATATATGTATGCATATGGGGGCTGCAGGGTCGTAGGTTGTTTTTTCTGCTGTAGGTGCGGTGGTAATGCTAAACACCCCACCTACAACACTATCTAGGTTTTATATTGCGCGTTAGACAGTACTAAATACTGCGTTGTCGCGGCGCCTCCACTGAATCGCGATTGTTTGTTTTGCCCCATAGTGGTCAAATGATATTTTATTGATTGATTGGATTAGATATATCCGCATTTCATATAATATCATTACTCGTCCCTAGGTCTGCTGCAAAAAATATTCTTCTTAGAGATAAGCAGAGCCTGTTGTATTATTTATATGTTTGTCTCTTTACTGTTCCTGTGTACAATAAAAAAAAATGTATATGAAAAAATATTTAAAACAAACAACTTGCATAGGTGACATTTCATTATTTTTGACTAGCCTAGTACACGCATAAAGTAGAATAGAGGCACATAGTTGAGCTTACGATGACCCCACACTAGGCCACGCCTGTGTCGTGGGAATCATAAACGTTTAACTAAAAGCGATTCACCCCAGACAGTAATACAATAGTAGTATTATCGTCAGGATATTTTAGCGAATAAAAGAGTTTCTTGGAATCACAATGCTTTATATTCGATTAATATTTTGCAAGACAATTTCTCAATTTTATACAAAAATAGTGTAAAAACACGCCGCTGTCACACTGAACTCCAAATTCGAATCAAAACGTCATTTCTGTCTTGTCTCTATGCTCTCCTCGCCTCCTCTCCTCCATAGACACAAATGTCTATGCTCACCTCACCTCACCTCCGCACCTCACCGCACCCCACCTCTTTGTATTACATTGCTCCACACCACTTCGCTTTACACTGCTCATTTCGCCAGCCAATAGCTCCTCTCCTCACCAGCCGTTACAGTCGGCCATCCTGAAACCAATTGCACCGCAATTGGCGCAGGAAAAATCGTTAACTTTACAGCAGATAAATAAGATCATCCCCAAATACTACTTCCTCATCCATCACTTTGATCCACTACATTCTATATCACTATCACCACAGTGTGGCTAACGGCACGCTTTAAGTATAAGCCAATAAAAGAGAAACCACTGCTTGTATTTACACATTACACTTATCTTTGCTAGCTTAGGTTAGGATTCAACTTATTGGGAATCCGACGTTTAAAAAAATTCAACTAAATGGGAATTCAACTTTATGGTCCGGAAGGTGATACCCTATCTCCTTGCCAACTGTACTATGATGCTACCCTATCTCCTTTACAGACTGTATTTACTAAAGTAGCAAATTTTGTTAAAGATGTTACTTATCTCAACTGTATCAACACTATTACTCTACCCTATCTCATCTCTATCGCTTGTCGTCTGCACCTCTTTCTCCCTACACCGCAGTAATTAAAAATCCCCGCTCACCTCAAAAACACATTGCTCAGCTCGTGTTATCATGTCGCCCTCGATCCGGTATATGGTACGCTGCTCAGCATGCCATGTTACACACTTTCAAGTATCCTTCTCAATGGAACATACTAGCATAGTGCGTACAGCCATTGCTGTGCTGTCTATATCTTGCACACACGTCTTCTTGCGGCGTGCATCCTACAGCCACATTTACTAAGCTATTGCCTTGTCTTCAGCTACCTGTACTCCATAACCAGGCACTTAATCACAGGCATCTACGTCATCAAAATTTCTCAAAGGTGTCATTTTCGAAAATTCGTCAACCCTTCTTGCTTCTTGGAAGTTGAAACCTTGATCGGATTGATAATGATCAAAAGCTGACAAGAATCTTTCATTTATTTTGTCTGGCGTCGAACATTGAAATGCTAGAGCATTAGCTTGCAGCTCGTCGATTAAACCCCGTATTATACAAGACACCGCCGCCCGTTCACTGAACTGCCATCGATTGAACATAGCCCAATTCTCTAGGTAGTATTTAGTCATAACCGGTTGCGTGTCATTGGGTACCATAGTACCCATGATATATATGTAAACTGTAAACTTCACTGGTCAATTTCTTACGTTGCATCATCTCTTCCAAAAGCGTAGCGTTTTCCATTCCTGCTACGTATATTCAGAAGATTCAAGTTTATTCAACAAAATGCGTGCCTGACCTTGCAGCTTCGTTTGCAAGATAAAGGATTTCGTCTAATCACTCCAGTTGTAGGTAAATTTCCCCCCGTTGTTCAATTTTCTTAATCCTATTCTGAACATTCATATTCTGGTCTTCCGGGTCAAAATCAAGGCGAAGTTTAGCGGTGTTGAAATTTTCAATGGAATTCTATTCAGTACTGACTGCCTTCCTCATTTAACATAATTTGCAGGGCTATTCGTAGCGTTTTTGTGATCAAGCTTTCCAAATCTGGTCATTACTCACACACATTCCTGGTTTCTTCTTTTGCCGTACATACCGTCCAGATTTCTCGCCTGAACCCTCCTGCAGAATTTCCCTCATAGTGGACTTGGAATCATCCCGCTTCTGACTATTATCGTCAGGATATTTTAGCGAATAAAAGAGTTTCTTGGAATCACAATGCTTTATATTCGATTAATATTTTGCAAGACAATTTCTCAATTTTATACAAAAATAGTGTAAAAACACGCCGCTGTCACACTGAACTCCAAATTCGAATCAAAACGTCATTTCTGTCTTGTCTCTATGCTCTCCTCGCCTCCTCTCCTCCATAGACACAAATGTCTATGCTCACCTCACCTCACCTCCGCACCTCACCGCACCCCACCTCTTTGTATTACATTGCTCCACACCACTTCGCTTTACACTGCTCATTTCGCCAGCCAATAGCTCCTCTCCTCACCAGCCGTTACAGTAGTTTATGCAACTGTCGTATAATGGGGGTCATTAGAATGCGAGTGTCTGCCTCGTGTGATAATAGTTTGACACGAGCATTCTAATGCCTAATTATAGCAGTTGCATACACTATTTTATCTACACTGTCCAAAAAAAAACTCAGTTCAACACTTTTCCAAACGTCCACACCGGCGATTGCAAGGCCCGCTACAAGGTCAAATTCAATACGAGAACGTAATATGGCTTTATATGAATTTCGAAAATTCTTTACTATCAGTTGTTTAGATGTCGAGACTGAACAACAAATAACTAAACAACTGAACAACAACCAAACAACAACTGAACAACATCTGAACAACTTCGGAACAACATCGGAATAACAACTGAACAACATCTAAACAACTGCTCAACATCTGAACAACATCTGAACAACAACTGAACAACATCTAAACTACAACAGAACAAAAAGCTATTAAAAAAACTCAACAACACCCGAAAAATTAACGTACAACAACAACTGTCAGGTGCGGCGGAAGATGGCAATTTTAGTATTACCAAAAAAACTTCGTTTCATTTCTCAACTTCATCGTAGTAAGAGTTTTCTCATTAAGTCATTACGCTTCTGTAATTTCTAATAAACCGTAGTTTATATAAGCAGAATGCATAAAGTAGGCCATTATGCAACTGTTTTCGAATTCATAATTCGAACATTATGAGACGAGTGTAGATAAATGTGATTTAGTATTTATGTGCTTGTATCGATGTTGTTTCAGCGGCAAGAAACCCTGGCTGGTGTACTTCCACTCCCCGCGCTGCTTCCACTGCTACGAGAGGTATCCGGACTTCGCCATCGCTGGCATTGTGAGTACATTTACATTTCGTGTCCTATCGTGATGTCATCACAAGTTACCACAGAATGTTCTTGTTCTTTTTTCTGTATTTAAAACATCACATACATACATACATACATCAGCCTTTTGCAGTCCACTTAAAACATCGCACTGACTTTTACTCATATTCTTTCACTATGCATGCGGTCAGGTTATGGAATACTGTTCGTGACACCTTCCATCACTGTCTTTGAGAAGAGAGTAAAAGTATACTATCTTTCACTGTCGTAAATTGCAAGACTATGTATGTAGGTATATTTTTTATTGTAAGTTTATATAGGTATATTTAATCTATTCGTAAGTAGGTTTATTTTATCTTATTATATTCTAGTGTGCACGCCTAATCCGTCTTTCTTATAAAGTCTCACTTTACGTAGGTTAGCTGGAAGAAATTTCTTAGTAGAAATAAGTTGTCCTGATGTGTCGTTATTCTCTGTGTGTGTTCCCTTTGTAATGTTTTTGTGTACAATAAACGGTTAATAAATAAACATGACAACTACGATTAACTCATACTGTCTTATTTCAATTTTATTGGGGTTGTCTCTCCCTGGGGCGCGTTCATACTGTTTCTCCCAAGTTTCTCCTAGTCGGTATTTTCTCCGATGACAGGTCATAAAACCGCGTTTTAGCACGCCATTCAGTAGTAATTTTCTACCATGCGCTCCAAGCGGTTTTACGAAATGTCAAAGTATAAAAGAGCGACGAAAGATATAGTATCTATGGTCCATTGCCCCAGAATCCAAAATTGACCCCATTATTTATTTTGTAGAATCTGCGCAACAGCGTGCACCTGGGCAAGGTGAACTGCGTGTCGGAGCGCGGGCTCTGCCAACACGAGCAGATCTCGTCGTACCCCTCCCTGCGGCTGTACCTGCCGCGCAGCCGCCACCACCGCCTCAGCAGCGTCATATCGCTCCCGGTGCGAGACCACCACATGTTGCTCAAGCAAATCAAACCGCATTTACACAAGTATGACGCGACTTTACTTGACGACGATCTAGGAATAAGAGCGGCCGTTCATATGAAGCATGACGAATTTTGAGATTTGAACGTTGATATATGTTGAGGCTTAGGATTTAATTATTTGCAACGTTCTCACTATGCCAGTAGTCGGCAGGCTTCCTATGAAGTTATAATATAAATGACATGGCTTATTACCATAATGCTTAGAGAAGTCCCAGTGAAATACTTTAAGAGTTTTATATACTTCTCACTAATTTAACTATTTAACTATTTAACTAGTGACCAATAAACTAAAACTAAGCTCGGGCTGGTGATAAGGAACAACTTTCTCCAACTTCATATTTCATCAATATAAAAATAATAATTACCGATCAGCTGATTTGGGTACTATGGAAGCTCAAAATATTTTTATCGTATTTCGACCTCTCTCTCTCTCTCTTTTCGTGTGGGACACCGAGTCGTCTAACGACACGAGGAAACCGTGATCAGGACCTCTGATCTATGGCGAAAGTTGTTCCTTATCACCAGCCCATTCTGTTTTCAGTATTGGTCACTAGTAAAATTTCACCTGATATATCCTAGACTAATTAACTAACTTATAATTAACATCCTTCTATTTAAATGTCTAAAAGCTAATAGCATTAACAATATTATGTGCAAATATTATGTATAAGACATGGTGAATCAAATTTTTGTACATCTATCTTTTATGTAATATTGATACTATTAAGATAGACTAAGTAGTCAAATCAAATCAATCACAAAATGTACAAAAGCAGTTTTAGGGTATGTTTGTTAAAAATAAAAATAATTTGTTTAGTTTAAAATAATTGTATATGCATTTAATATTTGTGATACTCTCGAATAAGCTTAAGCAATAATATATATTTAGAATCTCATTTTAAGATTAATCACAAGTACCAATATTGGTATTTTTTATATAATAGTGCCTTTTATTTCATTATTTGTTAAATAAATTATTTGAATTTACATGTGTTTCTTGTTTCGGTATGACTTGGCTACACTTGCAGTGAGTATGTATGATGGGACAAATTTTATTAGGATATACTATTAAAATAAAATCAATTTCAGTTTATGCTTACAAAAAACTTATATTTACGTAAATAAAAATATTAAGTTAAATTAAGAAAGTAAACTGTTGAAAAATTCTAATCTATTGAATGACTGGCATCTTCACACACAACATCTGTAAGCAGAGAAAAAAATTCACGAATTATTATGATTATCAAAAGCTATATTCCAATAAGTCACAGTAAAGTAAATATTTTAAGTTAACTATTAGACATGTAGGTAAATTACATATTTGTAATTAAGGTATATGTTCTTTTTTTTACTTACATCTTTGTTTCTGTTGAGTTGGGCATCAATAATATCTTGGTCAACACTGCAAGGCAGGAAGAAGTCCACAGGCTCATACAAGCCCTTGGAATCCAGCACTAAACGATCTTCACCAATTTCTAAGTTCAGATCTTTGAGTTCCATCTGAAATTTCATAGATAAATCAACAAATATTGTATAAATAGGAAGGGAATAAGCTGAGTATCTCACCAATCAAATGTTTGGTTGAAGTGCGTCACTGGTTACCTACATATAAAATTTTACCAGATGATCAGTACTCAATATTAATAAACTACAGGCTACAATTTTACAGGTGAAATTAGATGTTCATTGCATAGTCGGTTAGCCATTATGATACCAGGAATATGAACCGGCTATGCAATGTACTAAAAATTTCACTTGTAGACTTGTAGCCTGTAGTTTCATAACATAGGCACCTGGTTATCAAATTGTACAGATCTCGGTCTATAATAGCCAGCTAATTTTAAGAGAAATCCATGAGGTGTAGATTTAATTTAATAGTTGTCCCCACAACCATAGAATTAATACTTTGCGCCACAACCTACAATACTTACAGTGGATGGAATTTTAAATTCAGCTAATAAGTATTCTATCTCCCCAGTAGGAGGCTCACGCCTCAATCTGTACACCATTTCATTCTTTTTGGTGACTGGCAATTCAATTATTTTGGGTTTTGGTTCAGCTATTTCTTCTATCAGTGGTGATTTCATTTCATCTTGACAAGTTTTCACATCCCTTATCTGGATTCTGTGTGTCTGCAATGTGCCTATAGACTTTCTGTTCTTCAAAATAGTATACTTTTTTTGCATGTCTATTTCAAATTGATACTTGTCTTGGAGACCTTCAAAGACGACTGTAAGGAAAAATGTTTGAAAAAGATCATCTTTTTCAATTTTTTTGAAGAAATCTGGATTTATAGCAACATCATAGACTGAGGCTGGGGCTCCCGAATTGTCTGGCTCGGTGCGACCTTCTCCAATGCTCATGGGCACCCGGTAACTGGACGGGTCTTCAGAACTTAGGATTTGCATAAGTTCATCATTTGTTATATCTCGAGGGCATGGTATGGCTTCTGTGAGACATATGTTAACAAACACTTTCTTGTTGTCAGGCTTTGTGAATGTTTTGACGCAAAATCCTGAAATCATTTGTAAAATACTTAGAATGACAGAACTAAAACTAATATCAATCTAAGTAGGAAAAGAACTAAATTATCTACTTACCAGGTCTGGGCTTGACAAGCTTTGATGGGACCGTTTCTACGGAAGAAAAGAGCTTGTTTATCTCCTCCTCCACAGGATTTTCCTGTAAAACAAGAACGATTTATAATTGTGTTTCAGATTGTTAATGACTGTGCTTTTCCTGTATTTACCTTCACAATTCTCATAGTTTTTTCCATGATTGTGGGATCTACTTCCAAAGCTATTGACTTTTTTGTCATATTGATATTATTGATTGTTTCTATGGGAACAGAGAGAGACTTAAAAAAAATCTATCAAAAAATATGAGAAATCAAAATCAGCGAAACAAACAGCTGATGAATGAACTATACCGGTACTAAAAAGAGAAAAAGAAGGTGCTATACAAATTCGTATGCAATTTCGACAACTGTCCCTTTCTAAACTATTGCCAGATACCATTTCCGGATAAATCGGCAGCCAATCAAAATCTTACGATTTCTAAACATGCCCAATCAAAATTTTACGATTTTTAAGTACCCTATCACAGTGAGCCGGAAGTACTTCGATTTTCATTCAACTGTCAGTTTATCAAATCATTCACTCACTCACTCTCCCACTATTTCACTCCGTCCATCTATTCCTTCCATACGTCAGTGAACTGTCATGGGAACTAGGTCGAAGAAATAGTCGATGTATAAATTATTGAGCTAATTTAAAGGCATTTTTGTACTGTCGTAGTATGAAAATATCATCTACACGACACGCCTGAAGACCCAGCTGATGATGTAACTCTTCGTAAGTGACAATTATTTCGATAACCTCGGTGGAAATCAATCGAAGGTAAGGGTCACAATCAGTCTTGTCTTGAAGATATCTTTGCCATATTTTATCTAATTTTACATTCTCCCAGGCATTTGTGTCGAAAGTTTATATATATTTTTCGCGTTGGACCCGTACCGCGTCCTAATAAAGTTGGATGGTAGTCGTGGAAAGTGTAAAAAGTTGTGTTGTGGCGTAAAATGGGCCCAGCCTGTCAGCTGTGGTGAACGTAAAGATACGTAGCATATACTTGCATATTTAGTATGTATGTAACTTAGGACTATCATTCAATCATTCCACTGATAAAAATATATCTTTCAGTGTTTATTCCATTCACTAATTTGCCATTTCAAGCTCATAATTTAATTTAGGAACTTTAATTCCTATTAAAGCAGCTCTCTGTAAAATACACAATTTTGCGCTTTGTCGTAATCCATTGCTCCTGCAGTCAAAATAAAAACCAAAATAATACCAAACATATAAAATTTTATACTCCAATGAATTTTAAAACCCAAGTTAGTTGCTCATGAAGTTGTATTTATCTATTTTCTATCAACTTGAGCTGATTCATTTCCTTCAGTTAAAACTCACGAAACTTACTCTCTTGTAAGAGAAAATGTTGATGATAGCTCCTAGGATGAAATTAAAAGAAGAAAACCTTTACATCTAAAGGCATTGAGATAGGTCTGTAGCCTTTTGCATGAAAATTGTGCCTATGTTTTTAATTCATTATTTTCATAAGTTTTTCAATCGCTTTATTTGTTTCAAACAGTAATTTATGGCATAACCTACCAACATGGCGGACAAGCATACCCTGAACTATGAGGTGCGTGAGCTCAAGCTTGGAGCCAGCTTCACTGACAAGAAGGCCTCACAGTATCACACTATTAAATGTAAGTATACCTACCTACCTATTATGTGCCATAAGCTTACCAAAATATCCCTAAGATGTTCGTCAGATGTGGTATTAATGTCTTTTTTGGATGTTTGTTTATGCTCTGCCTAACCTGCAAGCGATTAGAGGCGTGATATATGTATGTAAATATCCATTACAAGTTATGTTTCACTATGTTGTAATGAGTTACATCTGCTCCTATTAGTAAAATCAGAGAGAGTTGTTGGTAGTTCAGTAGGTACACTATAAATTTAAAAACATTTCTGATCAGAACAAAGGGAGAGAAAAGCTAAGATGCTTTCATCCAAGCTAGTCATTGTTGTATTGTATTAGAAGTTCAGATTACTATCCAAGGAATAGTTATTTTTGTCCTTTAGGCTGTTCATCTTTGGTTTTACAAATGTAACTACTGGAATAGGAAACTACTGAAAGTCATTTTATCATTTGTGGTTTACTACCAAAAGAACTAGGTAAACAAGTGTCGTCACTCAATTGCTAACAATATGCAAATATTTTCAGATGATTTCAAACCAGCATCAGTGGATGTTAACAAAATGGCAACAGTTGATGTTGGTACCAATAATCAAGTCACAGTTACTGTCCCACATTTAGGTAAGTAAATATGATAATTCCGGTTAAAGTTAAAATAGTTCCTTCACTTGCTTATCTAGCATGCGTCATCCGACAGCTTGACCTAGCTTCCTGGTCTACTTTGGACCCCAATATGCCAGTCTTAAAAAAGCATCAAGTGTAGAAACCAAATTCCATAGGAAAGTAAAACACTCAGAAAAACAGGTCATGTATAGTACAGTAGTAATTGCCGTGTGATGCCGGCTTAGAATAGCATCACCCCATTTCTTTCCCGTAGGAGTCGTAAGAGGCGACTAAGGGACTCGAGGGTGTGTATTGCAATTTTAGGCGATGGGCTGACAACCTGTCACTGTGGCGATACACAATTTTCCGAATGACCCTCAAATATTTGTCAAACGTGGTGAAAATGTCCGTTTTGCGGCCGTTGACGCTCTGTCTACCCCGCAAGGGATTATAGGCGTGATATGTGTATGTATGTATGTACGTACATACAGTACACCCTCGAGTTCACGACCATCCTGATATATGCGCCTCCCAGTATCACGACGAGTTTGACAAGGAGGTGCGTATTTCAGGATGGTCTTAAAGAATGGTTGGTATTTAAAAGTAGGCAAAGTTTTCTTACACCAGAATAGAACTATTTAAACATCTACTTGTCTAAATGAAAATGAGAAATTGAAAAAATGTCAGCGCCCGCCGGGACTTGAACCCGGGACCGTGGAGTACCGTTCCACTGCTCTGCCAACTGAGCTACCGGCGCCCCGACGTAAGCCGACGAAATCTTCAACCTCTTGGTACTCGTCTCGAAGCGACGACAAGCGACATCTAGTATAAGTTATTTGAAACTAATACTATGGTCAGTCCACTTAAGAGTGAAATTCGAACCATGCGATGAAGCTTTGCTTAATTAAATGTACTATGGTTTTATTTTGCACTCACAGTGCTATATTACTTTCATAAATGAAAATAAGAAATTGAAAAAATGTCAGCGCCCGCCGGGACTTGAACCCGGGACCGTGGAGTACCGTTCCACTGCTCTGCCAACTGAGCTACCGGCGCCCCGACGTAAGCCGACGAAATCTTCAACCTCTTGGTACTCGTCTCGAAGCGACGACAAGCGACATCTAGTATAAGTTATTTGAAACTAATACTATGGTCAGTCCACTTAAGAGTGAAATTCGAACCATGCGATGAAGCTTTGCTTAATTAAATGTACTATGGTTTTATTTTGCACTCACAGTGCTATATTACTTTCATAAATGAAAATAAGAAATTGAAAAAATGTCAGCGCCCGCCGGGACTTGAACCCGGGACCGTGGAGTACCGTTCCACTGCTCTGCCAACTGAGCTACCGGCGCCCCGACGTAAGCCGACGAAATCTTCAACCTCTTGGTACTCGTCTCGAAGCGACGACAAGCGACATCTAGTATAAGTTATTTGAAACTAATACTATGGTCAGTCCACTTAAGAGTGAAATTCGAACCATGCGAAGAAGCTTTGCTTAATTAAATGTACTATGGTTTTATTTTGCTTTCACAGTGCTATATTACTTTCATAAATGAAAATAAGAAATTGAAAAAATGTCAGCGCCCGCCGGGACTTGAACCCGGGACCGTGGAGTACCGTTCCACTGCTCTGCCAACTGAGCTACCGGCGCCCCGACGTAAGCCGACGAAATCTTCAACCTCTTGGTACTCGTCTCGTCTGAGTGCAAAATAAAACCATAGTACATTTAATTAAGCAAAGCTTCATCGCATGGTTCGAATTTCACTCTTAAGTGGACTGACCATAGTATTAGTTTCAAATAACTTATACTAGATGTCGCTTGTCGTCGCTTCGAGACGAGTACCAAGAGGTTGAAGATTTCGTCGGCTTACGTCGGGGCGCCGGTAGCTCAGTTGGCAGAGCAGTGGAACGGTACTCCACGGTCCCGGGTTCAAGTCCCGGCGGGCGCTGACATTTTTTCAATTTCTTATTTTCATTTATGAAAGTAACATAGCACTGTGAGTGCAAAATAAAACCATAGTACATTTAATTAAGCAAAGCTTCATCGCATGGTTCGAATTTCACTCTTAAGTGGACTGACCATAGTATTAGTTTCAAATAACTTATACTAGATGTCGCTTGTCGTCGCTTCGAGACGAGTACCAAGAGGTTGAAGATTTCGTCGGCTTACGTCGGGGCGCCGGTAGCTCAGTTGGCAGAGCAGTGGAACGGTACTCCACGGTCCCGGGTTCAAGTCCCGGCGGGCGCTGACATTTTTTCAATTTCTTATTTTCATTTATGAAAGTAATATAGCACTGTGAGTGCAAAATAAAACCATAGTACATTTAATTAAGCAAAGCTTCATCGCATGGTTCGAATTTCACTCTTAAGTGGACTGACCATAGTATTAGTTTCAAATAACTTATACTAGATGTCGCTTGTCGTCGCTTCGAGACGAGTACCAAGAGGTTGAAGATTTCGTCGGCTTACGTCGGGGCGCCGGTAGCTCAGTTGGCAGAGCAGTGGAACGGTACTCCACGGTCCCGGGTTCAAGTCCCGGCGGGCGCTGACATTTTTTCAATTTCTTATTTTCATTTATGAAAGTAATATAGCACTGTGAGTGCAAAATAAAACCATAGTACATCTACTTGTCTCTTCAGGTATGGAAGTGTCAATACAACGGTTTATTTAATGGATAGCATCCAGGTGACTATAGGTGTTTGTGTATTGTAGATGGCGCGGGCGTCCCCCAGACTGTGTTCAAGGGTAGCCAGCGGCCGTACACTAAGGAGTGCGTGCTGATCATAGACCGCGTGACCGGCGACATCACGCTTGAGAAGCTCTCCAGCAATATCCAAGTAAAGAAGACCAGGTTGGTACCTATTTGAATTATTTTTACAGCAACCAGTAAATAAGCATTTACCACAAAAATTTATTACATTATTATAGATAAGAATATTTGGTTTGGTATGTCGTGGCAATAGGTTATTTAACAGAACACTTCCTTAGCTAATACTAATTACATCACACAATCACACTTATTTATACAATGTTAACAGAGGCAAAATTACCTATGAACCTGATGAATTTTCTCC
The DNA here is from genome assembly GCA_027580185.1 of Tuta absoluta. Classification (NCBI taxonomy): domain Eukaryota; kingdom Metazoa; phylum Arthropoda; class Insecta; order Lepidoptera; family Gelechiidae; genus Tuta; species Tuta absoluta. The sequence goes on from JAQAHW010000008.1 coordinate 7,155,615, forward strand.
TATAAAACATAGGTTGAAATAGATATGTATTTTTTAATTACACCTCCCATACAAAATGTATTAGCCGACCGAGTCGTACGTACGTCGTATGGGACGTAAATTTATTTCTTTAATACTTCATCCCATGTTTCATGGGAAATTTTGTTGAGTGTCATAGGTAATTTCACTCCGTAAAATACTGGCCCCTGTTGTATTAATAAACAAAGGAAAAGATACAGGAAAACAAATCTCAATCAGAACAAGACAAAACAAATTGTAAAATAATGTTGTAAAATAGCTCAAAAATGTTATTTGCATCAAGTAAGACAATAGTCCCGATTCCACGTTTTAATCATTTTAAGTTTCTAATGCTAAAATCACTAAATTAAAATCTGGCACCGGGTTGAAAGGTTTTAAGGTGATTTTCTGACCCGGTGCCACTTTAAAACCTTTCAACCTGGTGCCAGCCTAGAACATTCTGATCCGGTACCACTTTAGATCTTTCCTACCCGGTGACACTCTAGGACCTCCCAACTCAATTGAACCCACTTTAGAACTCTCTCTAAAAACAGAAAACTCCAACATTGCAACCATTTCGATTTGTTTTGACGGTACTATTTTTAAGCGGGACCTTTTTAGTGGCCGCTAAGATTAGTAAATTTAATGTTTTTAAATATTTAAATTGCTTAATTATGCACCTCCTAGAATTGCACTAATCGGCTTAAGCTAAGTTTAATCCTGTCAGTTATTTTTAGAGATTATAATCCTGTAATTTGAGTTTGACAGTTAAATGCAGAATAGGAAACGGCTTTAGAAACGTCAATATAGACTTAGTAATATTAGAAGTGCGTCTGGAATAGGGTCTTTTGGCACGCCTGAAACTGGTGAGTTTAATTAGAATGACTGAAGAGTTGTTTCGTCTGTCAGACAGGAGAACGCGGGGAAAGCGCGTCCGCTGACGCCCGTCAGCACGGACCTGCTGCAGAACACGACGCAGCGCTCCTCAAGCCGCACCCGCGTCGCCACCAACAGGCGGACCGCTACACATGCGCCAGGTAATATCACAAAACAAACAAGAATAAATGCCTGCATTTCAAAAGTAAATTTTCATATTTGTGTTTAGTCTGGGTGTTTTCTATACAAGTACAAGTATTATATATATATATAATACAAGCTTTGGTTAGTTTGGGGCTAGATGATGATGTATGGATTGTCCAGGATATTTAGTATCACGTCTGCGGCTCAATTCACTGTGAAGAACAATTCACGCATGAGACGACAAAGTATGTCGTGGCAATAAGTTAACAGGTCGGGTTAGTCGTGTCTTGAAAATGAAATTACTTTATTCAATGTACGATAGTATTTATCACTTATTGAGAGTTTTAATACCACCTACTCCTTAACTACGGCCTTTGTCAGTAGTGGTAGTGTAACGATCGTCATTCAAGCATTCACAGACAGCAACCAGTCTAACGGCTTGACGTACCTTGTGAAGGATTATTTTTAGATGTCGACAACGATGGTTTAGTTCCAGGCATTGCGCAGCCTAGCGGACAGGGGCGGGGCGCCTCCCACAAGGCACCGCAGCCGCAGAGCATGGTGCGCTCGCCGACCCGCGTCAAGACGTCGCCGCCACAGGCCGCGCCGTGAGTACACACAACACATCGCCCACCCTATTGATCCCACTTTAAAACTCTCCAACTCGGTGCATAAGGCGCCGCAGAGCATGGTGCGCTCGCCGACCCGCGTCAAGACGTCGCCGCCACAGGCCGCGCCGTGAGTACACACAACACATCGCCCACCCTATTGATCCCACTTTAAAACTCTCCAACTCGGTGCATAAGGCGCCGCAGAGCATGGTGCGCTCGCCGACCCGCGTCAAGACGTCGCCGCCACAGGCCGCGCCGTGAGTACACACAACACATCGCCCACCCTATTGATCCCACTTTAAAACTCTCCAACTCGGTGCATAAGGCGCCGCAGAGCATGGTGCGCTCGCCGACCCGCGTCAAGACCTCGCCGCCACAGGCCGCGCCGTGAGTACACACAACACATCGCCCACCCTATTGATCCCACTTTAAAACTCTCCAACTCGGTGCATAAGGCGCCGCAGAGCATGGTGCGCTCGCCGACCCGCGTCAAGACCTCGCCGCCACAGGCCGCGCCGTGAGTACACACAAAACATCGCCCACCCTATTGATCCCACTTTAAAACTCTCCAACTCGGTGCATAAGGCGCCGCAGAGCATGGTGCGCTCGCCGACCCGCGTCAAGACCTCGCCGCCACAGGCCGCGCCGTGAGTACACACAACACATCGCCCACCCTATTGATCCCACTTTAAAACTCTCCAACTCGGTGCATAAGGCGCCGCAGAGCATGGTGCGCTCGCCGACCCGCGTCAAGACCTCGCCGCCACAGGCCGCGCCGTGAGTACACACAACACATCGCCCACCCTATTGATCCCACTTTAAAACTCTCCAACTCGGTGCATAAGGCGCCGCAGAGCATGGTGCGCTCGCCACCGGTACCCGATATTATCAAACTACAGGCTACAATTTAACAGGTGAAATTCAATGTTCATTGCGTAGCCGTTTAGCCATTAAGATACCAGGAATATGAACTGGCTACGCAATGTACTGAGAATTTCACCTGTAGACTTGTAGCCTGTAGTTTTATAACATAGGCATTGGGTGTCAAGACCCTGCGCCGTGCGTACAATCTATAGCATCGTAATCTTTCACTTTAAATTTTATACAACAGACTTGGCAGTATAACCATAATTTACTTAGCTCATCTGTCACACACAAAAAAGTAAATAGCACTAAAATAATATGTGGGTAGACAAAAAAAAGACGTTGGCGTGAATGATAAGATGATTGTCGATCATTCGCATTAGTACATTTTTTACGAACGTGAATCGTCTAGCTGAATCAAAATGTCAGAAGAAAGGTTATAAAATTTATGAAAATTATAATAGTGACAGTGGTTTTGTGTTACATCAAAGTGATTAATTGAGATGCTAAATATTTTTTTTGATAGAAGAATATAGAGGCATAAAAATTGTTTTTATTGCATCAAGTTTTATCATCACCAGCACAGTCCATATCAGTATCAGTTCACTGCTGGACATGGGCCTTTACGTCTTGGGTGGTTTTTGTTCGATAATGTTTTATTTGTTAAAATATAGGGTGGACCATACAGTGACGTTTCAACTTTTAAAGTTGTATCGGGAAAATTCGACCAAAATGTGTTTTTACGTTTATATATTTTTACAGTGATAGTTTTGATTTTGTAATATGGTCTTCATGATTTTTACTTTCTAGTATACAAAAAAAAATACATATGAAGCATTTTAGTTTCTTTTAATATCACTGTATGGTTGCCCTGTATAAAAATGGTATAAAATCCCGCAAATGTTGTGCAAACAGCCAAATACCTGCATGTTTACTGGGGCTTTAAATTGCAAACCTAGTCTAGAATAGGTCAGTCATAACCATTATCAATTATTAGTAATATATGTAGAATAGCAAGATATATATCATTTAAAGTATTTATTTATTTTCTCTCACAATATTTTTACATTACGTTATTATGTTGGTCAGGGATCGGTTTATTGATTGGTTGATATATTTATAATTTGATTTATTATAAACTTCAATAAAGGTTGTTTTTATACTTTCAAAATTTTTAACGCGGGCAGGATTTGGATTTTACTAGGTTAGTTACAAAACTTGACGGAGCCATGCCTTGCAAAATTGGAATCGGCCATTTTGGACGAGCCACGGTAGTCCAGATGGAAGAGGCGTCGCCACAAGTAATGGCGAAAGTCGCAGGTTCAAATCCAGCCCGCGCTTGAAAATTTTGCAAGTTTTCAAAAATTGTATACCTAACACGGAACGTGTTTTAAAAGTTGTATTAAATTCAATAAGGTTCTTCGATTTTTTCCAACATAATACTGTACATCGTTCTTATTATTATTATCATTGCAGCTGGTCGGGAGGCGGCAACAGCACGCTAGCGTCTCTACCAATGATCGGGCTAGACGACGCGCTAGGCCCCGCCCCCGCGCCCGCCCCCGCCCCTGCGCCCGCGCCGCCTCCCGTGCAAGCCTACCAGCCGCCCCCGCGCGCCGAGCGTCCTCCCGAGCGTCTGCCAGAGCGGCTTCCCGAGCGTCTGCCTGAGAGGCTTCCCGAACGTCTGCCCGAGCGTCTACCCGAGCGTATGCCTGAACGTCTCCCAGAGCGTATGCCTGAGAGGAACTATGTTCCTGAGAGGAATGATAGGCAATACAACCCGCTTCCCCCTCACCCGCACCAGCACCCGCATCCGCCCGCGCCGCAGCCACCGGTAAGTATTCCAGTGTCTTTTGTAAACTGTCATACTTCATTCGTCCTACTTGGGGAAAGATGACCTGTTTTAGCTGGTTCAGCCAAACGTTTCCACATTTCTTTCTTCCATTATAAAACAAAACATTTGCCAAAAGTCCACTGCTGGACATGGGCCTTCCCCTATAAGGAGGGTATTTGCCATACTCACGCTTTGCAGGCGGATGGCGAGCGGAATGCAAGGTGTTGTATTCACAGAGAATACTGCTGCCCATTCTGGGTATACATCCTTTAGTCGATTTTTACGACACCCACTGGTAGATATGGGGTGATAATATTCAAAGTCAAATAAATAAGTTATATAAACACCACATGGTATATAGCTTTATTTGCTAAGTTTTGTTATATTTCAACCGTGCTCCTTGCGGAAAGTTGATTAGTTCTAGATGGTTGACCCAAACATTTCCACATTCCTTTTTAAGCCCCTATTACTACCTATTACCCTATTACTGAGGCTCGGCTGGTTGTCCGTCTGTATGTCCGTTTGTCCGACAGTTACGAGGCTGTATCTCCTGTACCGTTATACCTATACAGTTGACATTTTTGCAGATGTTGCATTACTGTTGCTGCTATAACAACAAATACTTTAAAAAAATATAAAATAAGTATTTATGGGGCCATACAAAACACGTCTTTTTTTGTTAAATATAATGGTACGGAACCCTTCGTCGCGAGTTCGACTCGCACTTGGCCGGTTTTTTTCCGTTTAAAGACATTAAACATCACAGTAGAACTTTTTAAGCACTCGCGATCACTATACAACTATACAATTTACCTAAATGTTGACCTTCAAAATTGGACCTTCTATACCAACAAAATGTGTAATGAGGTGTTGTGTTGCAGCCCCCGCAGCAAGACGACAGCTCGTCGAGCTCATCGAGCGACAGCGGCAGCGACAGTGGCAGCGACAGCGACAGCGACGACGACCACAGCATCCCCCCGCTCACCAACGGCATTGGTAACACTTTCATTACTTACTACCAGCCAGCCCAGCAGTTTCACGCGATATAAACCTTTTGTCCAGTGACGATAAGGAAATTGTTCTTTATAAGGGCGAAGAGACTCAGGACAGGAGGTTATACATGAGCAACATGATGAAACTTTTTATCGCCGACTGAAAAAATAAGACTTTTCCCGACATTTATTATACAGGGTGTTAGGAAAGCCCTTCGAATACTGATAGGGTGCAGACCATGCAAATGAACAATTTTCCATGAAAAAGTATTTCAGGAAACGTCAAAAAAATTACTTATTGTGATTTTGTAAGGGGTTCAAATATTTTTTGTCTTTTCCTGATATACAGGGTGTAAGGGACGGTGTACCGAAAACTTTGCAGGCATGATCAGACCAACTTTTACTATGGAGCCTATGTTAGGAAACGAATTTTTTTTTTCGAGTTTCCATAGAAAGTCAGTCAGCTTATCGGGAATTTTGTATGGGAGGTCGAAAAAATTTTTTCTCGTTTACCAACATAGCTTCCATAGAAAAAGTTGTTCAGTTTCATGGTCTGATCATGCCTGCAAAGTTTTCGGTACACCGTCCCTTACACCCCGTATGTTGCCAGGGGAAAGTTGTTCAGTTTCATGGTTTGCATGCACCCTATCAGTATTCGGAGGGCTGTCCCTTACAATCCGTATATAAACGTTCCCCTTGAAACGTACCACATATTTAAAAAAATACATCAAAATCTGTTGCGTAGTTTTAAAGATCTAAGCATACAACACCCACCCGGGGCACCACCGGACACGGGAAGCGACTTTATTTTGCACTATGTAGTAAAATCGCTTATGCACTCGTCTCATTCGAATTCGAAATTATGCTTTCTCCCTATAGAAACTAAAGTGTCTTCTCAATCGCTGCAGCGTAATGACTAATGAGAAGGCACTCCTTTTGATAAAATGGAGAAATGAAACGAAGTGTTTTTTGACAATACTCAAATCGCCATCTTCCGCCGCACCTGTTCGGTTGGTGTTGTACGGTTGTTGTTCGGTTGGTGTTCATATGATGTTCAACTGTAGTTAATTTGTTGTTCATATGTTGTTCAGATGTTATTCAGTTGTTGACTTGACATCTGAATTCTCAAAAATTCTTATCAAGCCATATTACATCCCCGTATTATACTTGACCTTGTATTGGACCTTTCAATAGCTGGTGCGGACGTTTGGAAGTGTATTACTGAGTTTTTTTTGTAGAGTTTAGATAAAATAGTGTAGACAACTGCATATGCTTGGGCATAGGCATTATATAACAGTTGCATAAACTACTATTAGGTAAACGCGAGCAATTTCCAATTTAACGCTTCATAGCTATTTGCTTTCCCATCATTAAGTTTGTACCACTGAAAAAGTATTATTCGTGATATACTGAACACAATTGTTAATTCACAGGTACAGCTGTGCCGAGCGATGTTCTTAACCAAGATCTCTGCCTGTCCGAGTCCGGCTCCGACGACGACTGACCGCACACACCCCACACTCACCCCATACCGCCCCATACTCACCCTAGACCGCCCCATACTCACCACACACCGCCCCATACTCACTCCAACCTGTTTCATACTTACCCCACACCGCCCCATACTCACCCTAGACTGCCCCATACTCACCACACACCGCCCCATACTCACTCCAACCTGTTCCATACTTACCCCACACCGCCCCATACTTACCCCACACCGCCCCATACTTACCCCACACCGCCCCATACTCACGCCACATCGCCCCATACTCACCCCACATCGCCCCACAATCACCTCCTGACGCACCGGCCGTTTAATGGACATATCAGGTATAATACGTGCCTATAACTGTTACGAAGATTCTAAAATAAAGCAAAAACACTGAACATGCTTTTCAGGATATACTCTTGTATAAAACTGCTAATGTTGAACTTTCAGTGTCAAAGGAATTGATATATTTTGTACAGAATGAAAAGTCTATATCAGCGTGTATAGGTTTGATGTAAATAGCTAGAAAGGTATTTTTTCTTCCATACATAAAATACGAAAACTTCGGCAAGTGTCGCTTTACATGCTGAATTATACCTGTATTGTGGTTCTGTTGAAAAATTTTACGGTAAATACAATTTATTTTCTTATTGTCGACTATTTTTCTTGAACTGTCTTAATTTTTATGAACTTCTTGGTTCTAATTTAGCATATATTTCTTCATTGGTTATCCGACCGACGGACAACCCGATGAACCTTATCGTTTGCTGGACAAACAATTTTTAGTCCATTTTATTCAATCTATTTAAAAGATGTGACATATTTTTACCGTAAAATAATTCTTCATCGTCTATCAACCACAAGGCAAGTGTTCAATTCACGGTATGGTACTGACTCTTGCTAGAAGAGATATTTTTATAAGCGATGCTACGTTAAAGATGTGAATACTATATTGTAGTAATATTATTTTTATTACCTGTGTTATTTTCCTTAAAACATGTAAAACTTTGAAGGGATCCAATGTGGTAAAGGTAATACTGATTTTATATGTTGTGAGGTAACTTTTAAGACTACTATTTTATTTAACCATTAAAAGAAGTGTTAGTGATGCTTTTATATTTTGAAACAGTTGATGGAATTAGTCAATAAAGACAAATAAAGGTATTTCGGTCTAAGACTCATAAGCGGAATCTTATAACTAGGCACAACGACGTGCCTCAACGTATCAGAGAATACTTACTTTATTATGCCAATACTTCGTAATAAATAGGTTTAAGGTTGTAATATTTTAAATGTTATCATAACTTCCTTTTTATTTAAACATTATTAGAAAGCTATGTGTGCGTTATTTCAGCACAATGCCTAATCAAATTCTATGCTTTATATAACATCACAAAGAAAATATACTTTTTTTTCTGTCCTATGTAAATAATACATCTAGATACACACTATGACGAGTACCTATAGTCAATATGTCCGTGATATGAATGCTAAAATAACGCACACAGAATATGCAATAAATATATGTGTACAGTACAGCAAGAGGAAATTATTTGACGTTTATTGCTAGATCTAAGTTGGTAAGATTTGCTTGTATAGGATGAGACGAATAAAAAACAGGGAATAAAAATCGTTAAGCGTAACTAATTTGCGCGCGGGTGGGCTCAGGTAAGGTTGTTCTATATACAAAGTTCATATACCGACTGCCTTTTCCGTAAATGACAGCAATTTAAGCCGCACCCCTGTTAAGAGAATATTTATATAACCCACAGGATGGCCCGAATAGAAACGTCCAAAGATATAATTTGATTGCCTCACTCCAATTCGTGTTCAGCGTTATTTTATAGTTTAAGTTCGAGTTACTCAAGTTTTAAAATTTGAATTGGATAAATTCGACAACCAGGAATTTAAGATTTTTTTGTATGCTAGAATTAACAGATCATGAAGAATGTGCTATTTAAATAACCGCTCAAAACCCCTATATAACAGAAGTGATAAAAAGATAAAAATCACCTGCCGGTCGTATTTACCAAGACAACTTAAAAAAAATCACGGAACATACAGGAGGGTAACGGGTGACTCGAATACCTCAAGTAAAGGCTTCAAATGATGTTTTTGGACGTCACCATTCATGGCCCCCTGCATGTAAGACCAACAGCCTAACCATGAAACCGCGGCCTTACCCGTATGGTTGTATGTTTGATTGATGGTTTGTAAAAACCCTGTATGAAGCGGAAAAGCGTGATGAATTGTTGTACGTTTTTGTATGGATTCTGAACTGTGCCTTTAAAAACTTTACAAATTTTGTTGCCAATAATCTAAGATCCAATGTATACTTATGCATGATATTCTACAAATCCTCACTGTAGGTCATGCAAATTATTTAACTGAAATCAAATCGCAACAAAGACATTTAACTTGATTTTTAACTAATAAAATAAAATAACTTAGCTATGTTTATATTTTTTTTGCTGTGAATTTTAATTTTGTTTTACTGGTAAATAAAATATATTATTTAAATATAGGAGGTGTGTCATCTCATCCGGATCTTATGTTGGGTACTCCATTGTCAACCTTAAAGGTCAAATAAAGATTAATGCTGTTTTTAAAACTCGTTTGTTATTTTCACAAAAATTCTAAATTTTACGCATGTTTAAACAGGCCTATTGATAAATATTCATTATACCGATTTTCAAAAGTCATGATCACGAATGTGAATGGCTAGCTGGTTGCCGTATGTCTGCGTTAGTTCAAGTCACGGTTCAAGTACTGGGCTGCATATCAGTAACTCAATTCAGCTGATCGGCAATTATGTATAAGTGGTCCAACTTTTTTTCATATTGCGGTCTTTGTTCCTTGGAAAAAGTTGCTTGTCACTAACCGAGTAAAATTATTAAATTATATTTTTAAATTAGTAAATTATATACTTACAACATATGGTGCGTTTGGTTTGATGCTTTAATCTCTTGAAAAGGGGCAAATGATCATTTAAACAAACTGACGCAAACAATACGCAAATGATAGGTTACTTTAGGTCAGGTCAATGCCCCTTTTTAAGATATCAAAACAAACACAACATAGTAATTTTTGACGATATGTAGCAAATATGTAAATACAAATCCAGTTTGAACTAACTCTCACAATACTCCATAGTTCTGACGTTCATTTTAGCAGTGGAATTACTAAAACTTTCCTACATCATAGTGGTAATAACGCGAACTCTAAACCTGATGTTCGCGATAGTTCCGTTGTCTGACCCAGTGGAAAAAAATGGAACTAGAGCGAATAAAATATCGCTGTAAATAAATAAATATTTTGGACATTTTAGCTCGAAACTAAGCAAAGCATACGGACAATACATAGAAAGCACCCAGACTCAACACAAATATTTGAAAAGTAACTTACAAATACTTCTGGTGTGTGGGGATCGAACCCACGACCCTCGGCGTAGCAGACAGGGGTACTATGCACTACGCCATCGGGCCAGTCAAAAAGTAGGTCCATCATTGAACTACTGCGAACGAAGGCATTCTATTCGCATGATAATCTTTTTGTTCTCGTTTCATAATTTTGTGATAATAAATCGGGAAAATGAGAAATCAAAAAAATATATAATACTGTGACTGGACTTGAATCCTGGAGCGTAGAGCAAAGTTCCACGGTTCTGCATTCTGCCAAAATGGGTATAGTGGGACCGACCCCCCATTACCCATTACAGTGGTCATACTGGGACTTCACTTTTTTTCTAAAAACAGTGCCAGTATACCCACTGATGACTGACGGAAATAGTGGGAATTACTTTTCATACGATCGTGTCCCAGAAAAACCATTTGCGGCGTTTATTAAACGCATGACAGCCTACGTTAAAATCTAGGCTGCTGCATACTGGCCACCACAATATAATACTTTCTTTTATCAGTGTGACATTAGATACACATTTTTCTGTCAAAATATACTTAGTTGAGAAAATGCACAGATCTCTTATATATATGTCCTAAAGAGAAAATGGCTTCGAAACGTAAGTATCTTATGTAGATATTTTGAATTAATATTTTGCGTCGACGACGTAGAGTCGAGAGCACGCACTTGAATAAAGAGTTTTCATTGAGATAAAAAGTTAGTATAACTAATCTTTCCTGTTTTTAATATAAACGCTCAGCATGCCAGCGCGTTTAAAAAAACGCAATGGTAATTATGGGAAATTTAGTGCCACTATTACCATGGGTATAGTGGGACCGACCCCCCATTACCCATTACAGTGGTCATACTGGGACTTCACTTTTTTTCTAAAAACAGTGCCAGTATACCCACTGATGACTGACGGAAATAGTGGGAATTACTTTTCATACGATCGTGTCCCAGAAAAACCATTTGCGGCGTTCTATTAAACGCATGACAGCCTACGTTAAAATCTAGGCTGCTGCATACTGGCCACCACAATATAATACTTTCTTTTATCAGTGTGACATTAGATACACATTTTTCTGTCAAAATATACTTAGTTGAGAAAATGGCTTCGAAACGTAAGTATCTTATGTAGATGAGATATTTTGAATTAATAAAGAGTTTTCATTGAGATAAAAAGTTAGTATAACTAAACTTTCCTGTTTTTAATATAAACGCTCAGCATGCCAGCGCGTTTAAAAAAACGCAATGGTAATTATGGGAAATTTAGTGCCACTATTACCATTAATGGTTATTCTCAATGGGTATACTGGGACCGACCCGTAATGGGTATAGTGGGACCGACCCGTATTTTGTACTTTTGCGTCATAAAAATTCTTGAATCCCCCCGAGACCCCCAACAGTGAGGGATACAACAGTACAAATAATACAAGAGTGTTTAATTTTGTTAGACTTTATTTAAATCTTGCATACAATCATGTTTCCCTTCATTGTGCTATCAAGACACTTAACACGCAAACATAACTTGTGCTTTTTTGAAGTTACAGTGTGCTTTTTTACAATATTTTATGTACTTATTTGATTTCTGCATATTATTGTATTTCCATAGTAGTTACCTACTAAAAACAATTATTAGAAGTTTCTTTCAGTATAAATTCAGGTACATTGCATACTACTTTTTATACTATGTTACTTGATTTTGCAATTTTTGGTCATCAAAGTGAAATTGATAGTAAATTTTTTATCTTAAGCGTAATACTTTTTAGGTCACTTAATTTAGTTATTAAAATAGGTATATGGTAACGGTAACTAATTTTTGACCATGGCTCAGGTTTTATTTGGTAATAGTTGTGACTTAGTTTTAATATTCTGTATCGTAGGTCCGATATAAATATAAAAGCTACTAATGCAGCAGAGGAAAATTACACAAACAGTTAATGCAATAATTCCTATTACATTGATATCCCTCTTTAAGGAAACATAGAACGCCAAAACATAAAATAAAGCATGAATTTTAGGATTTAAAAATAGCTCTCTTAATCGCTTATTGTAGGTATATAGGATATTCTTATTGCAACATTTGGCAAAGTTGTATACCGGGCGAATTGTACGTAAATATTTCTTAAAATTATTACGCTAAAAGAACTTCCATCACAACCAATAAATATACATTATGTATCACTATTTAATGTGAACATTTTTATACCTAAATAACATTCTCAAAACATAACAAGCAATACGAAACAATAAATGTATGTAAATATACGTAAAAGACGATTATTTTCTAACAAGTCTTTTAAAATAATAATTGAATTCATAAACAATCATCTTTTACAAACTATAATAATTAATAACAAAATCAATAATATTGGTGGCAAATCAGGTACACACAACAAAAATATTTGGTACACATGCTGTACTTATAATATGGCAACAACGGCTTTGGAATAATAGTATATCGCGTGGATGAAATTATTTCATTCCACATTTTGACTGCTTTTCTATAGAATTAAAAAAATATATCACCTTGCAGCCAGTTGACTATTTGTTAATATTACGAAGATAGAATTGCGACTACAGATTTAAACACCAATTCAAAGTCAAAAGAGTTTATCTATTCCCATTCGGTGATGGGAAACGACTCGTCAAAAATATCTGTGGTGAAGGTGATCACTTATGAAAACTGAAATAGCATTTGTATGACATTCACGCACAGGGCGAATCACTCTATTTCTCTTTTTTCGTATGGGACATCGAGTCGTCCAACGACCCGAAGTCCCATACGAATCGAATCACTGAAAGTATACATACGTAAACTACGGCTTTGGAAAAAGCTTCACAAAAAGCTAAGCTGCCATCGCTTTAAAAAGCAAATAAAGGGCAAACAAATAAATATACAAAAACACTGGTAACCAATTGACCGCCACAGCAATATACGAAGAATGAGACTTCTCACGCCACGAATATCAAACGAATTTTCTAAGGAAAATTCGTGATATCTCTACGTAAGTGACACGCCTCTTCTGTCAGCTGCAGCCGTCGCGTCGGTGGCGGTCAACAGGTTGTAACGCGCGGCGTCGAGCATAAACATAAATACATTTAGTAATTTGGATGTCGTATGGAAATATGGGTTATTTAGCGAGGTCGGCGGGGATCCTGTCCCGCAAGTACGACAGGATGGTCTCCGTGCCCTTCTCCAGGATGGCGTGGCGCGGCTGACGGAAACAGTTGCCCATTAGCTCCAGTGACCTGATTGTGACAAAATAATCATATGATATGTGTAAGTTAGTTATGTTATAGATTGACTAAAGTCACCTTATTGCCAAATAGGATAACTGCCTGTTATCCAATAACCAGTTGGAAACTCATGACACTATATAAGGTCCTATTAAATTCAGTGCAAATATTTTTAGGCTGAGCTCTACTCGTAAAACTGAACAACTTTTCCCAATAAACATAGGTCGAAATACGAAAAATAAAATTGCACCTCTCATACGAAGTGACACTTTTCTTGAACATTGTTGTATGGTAGGTCCAATTTTTTTTTTTCATATTTCGAGCTATATTTATTGGGAAATGTTGTTCAGTTTTACGAGTAGAACTCATCCTAAAAATATTTGCACTGAATTTAATAGGACCTTATATACTAAATAAAGTCACAAGCTCAACTGAACAAGACCGTATCGATAAGATCGTACTAACCTGAGCTGAGTGAAGTTGCCGAGTAGCGGCGGCACCGTGCGCAGGTTGTTGTTTCGGAGGTCCAGCACGGCCAGGCGGCGCAGGTTGGCGAGCGCGCCGGGGGACACGTCCAGCTGCTGCAGCTGGTTGTCTGCGAGAAGCAGGATCTCCAGACGCTCCATGCAGTACACGCAGCGAGGGATCTTGTTGAATCTGACCAATTATATAAGGTTCTATTAAATTCAGTGCAAATATTTTTAGGGTGAGTTCTACTCGTAAAACTGAACAACATTTCCCAATAAATATACCTCGAAATATGAAAAAAATAATTGGACCTACCATACAACAATGTTAAAAAAAAGTGTCACTTTGTATGGGAGGTGCAATTTTATTTTTCGTATTTCGACCTATGTTTATTGGGAAAAGTTGTTAAGTTTTACGAGTAGAGCTCAGCCTAAAAATATTTGCACTGAATTTAATAGGACCTTATATAAGAGAATGTAGGAATAGAATCTCCGTGGTAGATGCTGTGTGAAAAAGTAAGATAGAGACGTATGAAAGGGATGAAGTTAGTCAAGCAAGATGCATGAAAGAGCAAAGATGTAGCTGATATCTGCAATTTAATTAACGAATATTCTTTGAAGACTTAAGTATTTGGTTTTTCTTCGCCGCTCGCCGCCCCGTCCACAATACTTTTTAGTAGGGTTTTTGCGCGGGAATTCAGAGGCTTCGGACATAACATAATTTCATAGTTTTCGTTATTATTGTGTTAGTTTAGTGAGATTATCTTGATAATGCGCCGACAGTGAAGAACAATGTAATGGCAGTGAGACATAAAGGGTTATTTTTAGTTTTAGCTTTTCATTCTGATAGTGCCGCGTAAAGTTTCGTGGGTCGTTATCTCATTTCAATGAGCTTAGGTTAGGGCTTAGGTTTAAGTTAGATTAGTTACAAGAAATCTCCCACGAACTGTATATTTCCTTGTAAATATTTTTTTGTAGATTGCGTACTTATTAAACTTTGAATATCTGATCTTTATATTTGATACGATTAAAAATACTGGATACTCGAAAATTATACGGAGCTTTGTAATATTTGAATTTGAAAAAAAAAACTATATTGTATCACGAGATTTCTATATAGAGGTAAATAACTGGACACTGGCAGGAGTGTCTCCACAACGAATTTGCCATTGCCATACATAATGTAAAAAAATAAATTGAGTAACTTAATAATCGTCTTGTCCACCTGTCTGGCTATAGGAAGGACCTGGCAATTATGGAGAGATCACGTCTTTTATTTTCGTATTTTTTTTGAAATCCATTCATTAGCAGGGAGTCGCACGCAGGAGGCAGATGTGTTCTAAAGATCTCCATTATTACTAGCATTTTAAAGCTCCTTAATTTTAAAAGCAAATATTTAAACTACGTAAAGAATTATTATTGATTGTTTTGGTTATAAGTATTTTAACACAGATTTACTATTGAGAATCACTAGTTTTTACGAAAAAATAAAGGTTAAAGTTACTTCTTTTTCTACTTTTCATTTGGGACACCGAGTCGTTCAACGACCCGATGAGCCCTGATGTCAAGAGTTTTTCAACCACCTACTACTAGTAGAAGGCCTCTGTTAGACATGGTTGTGTAACAACTTAAGCCTGTACCGTCTAAGTAATTATAGACAGCAACTGAGACCGACGGCTTAACGACCCTCCGAAGCACGGCACCATCTTTATTTTTGGACAATCAAGTTAAAATTATAGCCTGGAATATAATGAAAAAAAAATGGCGAAGCGTAACTTGCGCACATAAAAAAAGAATCCCGAAATGGCAACATTATTGTTTCTCTATTAAAAAATGTGACATGAGGGGGAGTCAACAATAATGACACAAAATAGAGAATGTACAGAAGGATCACTCGGCCCTTTTTTCGATTATTGCCGCTTTCGGCAAGGGCTGCCACAGTTTTCTTACCGATTTTATTCACTGGTGTAGGTACCTAAACATACAGGGAGTAACAGAAATTCTATATCAAGCCTAAAGGTGCTCATGAAACTGAACAACTTTCCCCATTTCCCCACTTTGACCTCCTTTTAGCTTGATATACCCCTTTTGTTACTCCATGTATTTACATTACGTATACTACCCACATAGCACAATGATTATGAAATGGGGAATGACGAGTAGGTAGATATCTGCTCTGGGGCTGTTGAGACTGAGCATCACCCCATTTCTTTCCCGTGGGAGTCGTAAAAGGCAACTAAGGGACTTGAGGGTGTGTACCTATTGCAATTTTAGGCGATGGGTTGGCAACCTGTCCTGTCAGTATGGCGATACACAATTTTCCGAATGACCCTCAAATTTTTGTCAGACGTGGCGTAAATATCCGTTTTTGCAGCCGATTACGCTCTGCCTACCCCGCAAGGGATAATAGACGTGATATGTGTATGTATGTACATCAAAAATGAAAATTTGCTTTTATTTAAGTAAAAACTAAAATCACATTATAAAAAAAAATATATACTGATTAGAGTTATTATTCTTCTTTGTTCTTCTAAGAAAGCAAGTTTTTATGTAAGTTGGTACAAAATATTATGGGGACATTGTACAAATCACATCGTATACTAATAAACCTATTTATATTTGCGTCAAGCTATTTTGCACGTCCGCACCAAACGCGGTTGACACTCGCCTACAAGTGTGTTTGGATTGGTTTGGATATCCTTGTAAACGGCGGCGTGTCAAATTGTGGAGAGTTACGTGACGTTTGCTTGAAGTGAGCTCTCTGTATTGGGCGCGCAGCGGCCAATACTTACTTTGTGATAATGACGCCATTTCAGGATCCTTTCTCTATCTTCGCGACTTATATAGTGACGTTAAATACTCCTTTAAGCTTACTTGTTATTGGACAATACCAGCTCCCTGAGGAACTGTAGTTGGTCGAGCTCGTCGGGCAGATCTGACAGCGCGTTCTTGCTCAGGTCCAGGAAGTGCAGTTTGTGTAATGCTCCTACTTCCGGCGGAACTGCTGTGATACAGTTTGAGGAGAGAACTAGTTGTGACAGCGTGTCTTTCACGTTTAGTATCCTGAAACAATTATTTACTTTAGTTTTAAGTTTTAATTGACTTTTATTAGATTTGGTCAAGATATAACCGATGTTGAATTTTATTAAAACTGACTAGGTTTAATTATGACTATGGTCGGCTAGGTTTGATTGTAGCTCTGGTTAGGTTTGATTGTGACTAGATAGTTAATTATGACTCGGGCTAGATTTAATAATGACTCTGGTTAGGACTAATTTGACTCTGGTTAGGACTAATTATGACTCTGGTTAGGACTAATTATGACTCTGGTTAGGACTAATTATGACTCTGGTTAGGACTAAATTATGACTCTGGCTAGGACTAAATTATGACTCTAGCTAGGACTAAATTATGACTCTGGCTAGGACTAAATTATGACTCTAGCTAGGACTAAATTATGACTCTGGCTAGGACTAAATTATGACTCTGGCTACGACTAATTAGGACTCTGGCTAGGACTAATTATGACTCTTGCTAGGTTCAATTATGACTCTTGTACGGGTCTATTTATAACACTAAGAATAGTTCAGATTTTTGTACTGGTGGGAACTGGTCCCGGGTTGTGTTTCCGGCTTGGGCAGAAACTAGGATGGTGAATTTAAATACCTGTTCTCAGGTCTGGATGTTTTGTTTATGATCAGACAAACCTAGAAATCGTGACCTATGGGTTTGATCGTGTCGTGTGTTTAGGTTTGCACTTACCCGAGCGGTATAGAGGTGAGCTTGTTCTTGGAAATGTCTACGATGTGCACCTCGGCGTCGCGCGCCGACTCGAACAGGTGTTCCGGGACTTCGCTAATCTCTCTGCTCACTAGCATCAGGGCTTGGCTCTTCTTTAACGTGTATCTGTCACAAAGCGTAAGCCGATTTCTTTCTAAGTTTATTTTTTATTTGATAATAAGTAATGTAATGTGGGTAATGGACTAATGGAACGTGGATAAAAGGAAGTGGAACTAGGACTAGGGTAAAGGAAAATGAAACGCGTGCAAAGGGAAAAGGAACGTGGTTAGAGGGCCATTAAACATGGGTAGAGGGCAATGGAACTTGAGTAGATGGGAATGGAACGCAGGTAGAGGGCTATGGAAAGAGGTTAGAGAGCAATACAAACTGGGTAGAAGAAGGCAATGGCAAGTGGAAAGAGGACAATGGAAAGTAGGTAAAGGGAAATGAAACGTGGGTAAAGAGCAATGAAACGTGGGTGAAGGGCAATTCAACGTGGGTAAAGGGCAATGGAAAATGGGTAGATCGCAATGAAACGTGGGTAGAGGGTAATGGAATGCGTGGGTAGAGGGCAACGGAGAGTAGGAAGAGTAGATAGGATCGTGGGTAGACGGCAAAGGAATGCGGGTAGATGGCAACAAAAAGTGGGCAGCAGACAGACACTCTCGAGTGTGAAAGAGTTTTGTAACAGGCACTCACGTGTCAGGCCACTCGTCCTCCGTGTAGCTGCTCTCGCTGACGATGCGGTCGCGCAGGAACCTCATCATGCGGTCGGTGCCGCCGCGCAGCACGTCCGACCGCACGAACGCAAACTTGTTGCCGTCCATATTGATGCTCTGCAGTTGCGTCAGCAGCCCTAGGTTCTTCGGCAACCTGTGAATAAACGCATGTCCATGTTTATGCGCTGCAGCTGGCTCAGCAAGCCAAGGTTCTTAGGCAGCCTGTGGAAAAATTTATTCTATGAAATATATGCAATATATTTATATCCTTTGCATTAACTTTCGTAAAAAACGATCTAATTAATAGTTTATAAAATGTTAAGCAAGAAAGTAAATCTGCAAGTGTCATTTTCCTTCTTACATTGAAGTTTATTTTCTTGTTAAACACATAAACAAGATCATAGACTAGGCTCTCTGTTATGAAACGAAAGTGTCAGGAAAAGCTAAGAAGGATTTAAAACGGCGTTTCCGTATTTGGTAGAACTCACTTGTTCAAGTTGTTATTAGTCAAGTCCAGCCTCGTGAGCTTTTTCAACAGCACGACATTCTCCGGCAGAATCTCCAACTTATTGTCTCGAATATTCAATACGCTCAGTTGCTGCATTTGATCACAGAAATCGTCTGATAGTTCCTAGAAATTAAATGACAGTATCTTAGTACATTCTATATTATGTTCGAGAATATAGTTTAGCTCAGGTAAAAACTAGTTTATCGATCACAGCAATGCGTAAAGTATTTAAACCTGTCACTATGGTGATACACAATATTCCAAATGACCCTCAAATGTTTGTCAGACGTGGTGTAAATATCCGTTTTTATATCCGTTTAAGCTCTGCCTACCCCGTAAGGGATTATATATACATATATCACGCACATACATACTTGTATCACGTCTATATCCCTTGCGGGGTAGGCAGAGCTTAAATGGCCACAAAAACGGACATTTACGCCATATCTGACAAATATAAGGTAATTTAGATATTGTGCATCACCATAGTGACATGTTGTCAGCCCATCGCCTCAATTGCAATACACATGTAACCCTCGAGTCCCTAAATCGCCTCTTACGATGCACACGGGAACGAAATGGAGTGACGCTTTTCTAAGCCAGCATCACACAACTGTTGTTGGAATAAACATTTTGTGCTTTTTATCTATCAAATTCACTCATATCATAATGACCCAAAAAAACTAAATTGAACTTGTATGCTAAGTTATGTCAAATAAATTGTGTGATGCTAATTAAGATTAGCACCTAGAAACGTGTTCCAGAATTATTATAACATCATCTCGCAATCACGCTAAATGCAGGCTTTAGGACGACAAAAGATGAGAATCTCTTTTTTTCTAATTGAGCTTTTCAACTTTCTCTATTAATTTGTCTATGGCTATCCTTTCACTAACTTTAATATGGTTCATGGCGATCCAGATCTCTTTGAGCGCGGTGCAGCCGTAGAAGTTGGGCATCACTTCGATCTCGTTGTGACTAGCTTCCAGTACCTCCATTTTACGTAGCTCGCCCATCGCGGGGAGCGCTTTTAGCTTATTGTTGCTCACGTTCAGGGTTTTTAGCTCTGCAAATAATATTAATAATAACAAATATTATTTTGAAATATCAATATAGGGTGAAATTTTACACATGATTGATAGCGAAAATTGTGATAAGGAACAACTTTCCCCAAGGAACATAGGTCGAAATAGGAAAAATACATTGGACCTCTCATACAAAATTGCCAATGAAATACTATGGAAACACAAAATATTTTTGGCATATTTCGACCTGCGTTCCTGGGGAAAGTTGTTCCTTATCACCAGCATGTCTTAAGATTTCGCTATTGGTCACTAGTAAAATTTCACCCTATATATTTAAAAAATTACTTTTTGAGCCTAACATGAACATACTCACACACACATTGCCTTTGATTTTCGAGTACGCCTATTTTGTGTAATGCTTAGCTAAATAGGT
The DNA here is from genome assembly GCA_027580185.1 of Tuta absoluta. Taxonomy (NCBI): domain Eukaryota; kingdom Metazoa; phylum Arthropoda; class Insecta; order Lepidoptera; family Gelechiidae; genus Tuta; species Tuta absoluta. The sequence goes on from JAQAHW010000008.1 coordinate 7,175,999, forward strand.
AGAAATGAAGACAAAGCAGCTCATACATTCAGGTGATTTCATTTGACTCATAATTAAAGTTACTTTTAATTAGTACGCCATAAATTATTCTCTAGTTTTTTATCACTTAAGAGCGGTTGAAGAAAAGCTTTTCCTATGAATTAGCTGAGGAAATGTTCTGCAGAAGCGAGGCTATTAGCCATTATTGTTAATTATTAATTAAATTCTTTTCAGCCTTTGTAGTTTCAGAGGACATAATAAGTACCTCTAAGGTTGACAATGTCTGGAGGCAGTTCTTCTATGAGATTGTGTGACAAGTTGAGCTCCAGCAGCCGCACCAAGTACCCCATGCCTGGAGGTAGACTCACTATTTTATTGTGTGAAAGATCCTGAAACAACACATTAGATTAATTACAATTTGTGTATTGAAATATCATATGAACAGCATTTATTTTTTATAAATAGATATACACTGAAAGAAGTCTTGCATTAATTGTGGATTTTAATTTATGAACAAATAGTAATGCAACATTACAATGTTCTAAGTAGGTTGAAATCACAATGAGTTGTGATGCAAAAATTGTATATTACTTGTATCAGCTAATAACAATAGTAGTTATTTAGCTACATACCAAAAACTTCAACATAACCAGGTCCCCAATATCTGGATGTATTTTGTTGAGCAGATTGTGACTGATACTCAGCCATCTCAGTTCTGCAAGCTTGTAGAATGGCACCGGCAGGGTGGTGAGGCGGTTGTGGTCCAGGCTCAGGCTGGATAGCTTCTGCAGCTCACTTATCTCAGGTGGTAGTTCGCTTATGGCATTGTCATGGAGCTAGAAACAATATAGTACAATATGAAGTAACTGCATAAATAAGAATATTTGTTCAAGATTTTTTATGGTTGCATGCTTATTGAAAAGCCAATTCGGAGCAGTAAGTAGTGCATGAAAATATTGTGTGTATGTGACAAACATTGTGTGAAAGTAAAATTTTCATAATAGGCAATTAGTTATGCCTGTTTAGTCTTCATATGAGCATGACTGACAACAATTTGCACATGACATCATACTTGAAACTAGGAACTAAACAAGCTAATTATAAGATGGAATGGTTACTTGCACCTATAATAACTGAGTAAGTATAGCAGTATATAAATAGAGATTTTTATTGTATTTTTTGTACCTAAATGATGGTTTATTTATTGATTTATTGAAAATTAACTTTGCAGCATTATGGCCAGTGGCAGCAGTGGCACAGTCTAGGTAAATATAATAATAATAGGTAATATAATATAGCCTTTGCTTGGAATACACTGCTAAGCTAACTTTTCAATATGTACTAATTTACAAGGATGAATGCAGACATGGCTTAGAAAAATATTTTTAAATAAGTATTTATACCTTGAGTGTGATCAGGTGTTGCAGTAGCCTGATATTAGGTGGTATGACTTTGATCACATTTGAGCTAAGGTCAAGATTCTTCAGCGGTTCAGCATTCCACCAGTTGTCTGAGCCGGATCTGTTAAAGTCAACCTCCTTTGCTTCTTCTAGGATCAATTCGTCAAGTTTCCATACATTATCTGGCACTAAATGAAACAGAAATGAATGGATGCATAACTGATCAGCAGCTGATTCATTGTTTTGTAAATATAGGGTGAAATTTTACTGGTGACCATAATGAGACAAAAATATTTTGAGCTTCCATAGTAACTTGGATCAACTGATCGGCAGTTTAGGTCCAAATATATTTTCATATTTCGATCTGTTGCTTGGGAATAGTTGCTCCTTATCGCCAGCCTGATCAGAGTTTCGGTCACATATATATAATCCATAAAAGTAAACTATGGATAATACTGTTTTTAGGGATAACTTTTAAAATTACCTAATAATAAAACTTCACACAGACTGTAATTATTATGCTCATAAAATATCAAGTGCTACAGACAACAAAATCAAAGTTATAGCAGTACCACAGGTATGTAGGTAGTCATTCATATAGCACCGTGGCCTTGACATATAATCACAATAACCTTCAAGCTTGTTTATTTACAATATATTTTTACATTACCTGATCCAAGGCCCCTGTTGCACATACTAAGCTGGCCTGTTCTCTTTGCAGACTTGATCAAACCATTCGTCAGGATCTGATCGTCAGCCTTCTTGTCTTGAAGATGAAACAGAGGTTTAGAAACATTAATTCTGGACTTCGCAGTGTGTCTAATAACTGGTGGTTTTGCAGGGGCCTTCACAGTCGGTTTTACAGGAGTTTTCACAGGGAGTTTCGACTTAACACTTGACATGATTGTGGGGACGGGTTACAGAGTTATCTAACGTTGCACTAACATCGTAAACCGTAGTAAATGTAAACAATACGCAATTTTTTGCGCAACAAAAGAAATCGCGCTCGCGCCGTCCATCCGCACCACACTACTGTGTTCGAAAACCATATTACGATTGTTATACAGACAGAGGGACAGCGTTTCAGTTATGTACTTTATACATATATGGTGAAAACCAAGTAAGCCCTAAATCGGTTTACTGTTTATTTTGTCTGTTTTGTGCTTTAACCATTCCTATTAAGCTAATTAATAAATTCATTAAAATAAAATCACATGGACCATGAATTAAGTTTTCGAACATACCGCTTCCTAAACGTCATTTGCGTTCCGTTTCACACGGCACGGTTGGTTAACGAAAATATGCACACAACTTCATGTTTTCGACTTTTCTATATGTAAGCATAGATGTTAATTTTTACTAAATTTTGACTTTATATGCGACTTTTTTGTCAGAGTCCTCCAACGACCCGATAAACCCTGGTGTCATAGTTTTTCAATCGCCTACAATTAATAGTATGCCTTTGACATGGTCGTCCGCCCGCCTCCTTAGTAATCACTAATCAATCATAAACAGCAACCGGGACCGACATGTCCATGTCGCTGGCTCCCCAAAGTATATATTTTTCAAAGCTGAGAGTCTCAAACGTTTGTGACGAATGGATGGACTCTTATTTTAAGACTGGTTTTCAATGTGACGCTACCTAGACTGAGATCTCAGGTCAAAAAATTTGGGGAGCCAGCGACATGCTTTTAGGTTAGAATTTCAGAGAAATCATCAGATTACTTGTTAACGGCGCAATGTGCCAAAATGATGGCTATGCCAAAGAAATGTGACGGAATATGTGACAGCTACAAGCACATTCAATAACTATGTGACTCAACTGGAGCTGAGAAATAAGCCATGGAATGTTTCCAACCCATGTCGCTGGCTCCCCAAAAAACCGGCATCCGAAATCTTTGCAAATACCACCTAAAACTACTTACCAAAGAGGAATTCTCGATCGTAATGTAGTAAATACTAGTTCTTCAAACAATCTCCTCTAGAATCAGCTTCGTTTTTGAGAAAACACAACATTTGTTTTTGTATGAATGTAAGGGTGACTACATCGTTCAACCCTTTTTGGGAAAGATTCAGGAACTTATGGTTTAATGATTTCCGTACAAATTATACTAAATATTACCTTGAACAATGTCCGCGAAGGGCTCTTAGTGTTTATATTGTGCTGGTACTATTAGCAGCACATCAACTTACCTATTAAAGGTACTTAGATTTCTGACAGTATTTTCCACGGTTTATTATTATAACATTTATAGTACAAATTCATTGTAGTAATCACGATCTCGTTGTTGTCGTTCGGGAGAAATCGTCACCGGCGCGACTTAGATTTTTGACGGTCATACAACTACTAAGCATTGCTAATTAAGCAATTAAAATGCAACATATGAAAAAAAAACAATATTTACCACGGTTTATTATAATAATATTTATAGTACAAAATCATTGTAGGTAGTAAGCCGATATGCTTGTATACACGATCTCATTGTTGTCGTTCGGGAGAAATCGTCACCGGCGCGGCCGGCGACTTATCAGGAGCACATCGGAAGTCCCTTTCATTTTCGTCGAAACGAGATCTTCATGGACAGATCCGAATGTCACCCGGCAATAAAGTTGCACGTGAGCGTATAAGGCTGAGTTAAGGTATTAATGTTTTAGAGTTTTATGCACTAACAGTGCTTTTTATTTTCATGTATAAAACTATTAAATTGAAATAATGCGTGTAGAGTATATTTATACAAGTCTAGTCAAGTATTGATGAAACTGAAAAACATTTCCCATGGAACACAGGTCCAATATAAAAAAAAGGGAATGTACACTCGGTTATAGCACATTAGGTAAAAGGGGTACTCCAAAAGAGCTGAATCATTTTTGTCCTTAGCAATATTTTTTTTCTATGTTTTAGTAGAAAATTACTTCTTTTGTGAGAATAAGTTTAAATTTAGATTATGTATTAACTGGGGATAAAAATAATTCAGTTCTTTTGGAGTATCCCTGTTACCTTATGTGCTACAACCGACTGTACCTACATACATGTTGTACAGGCTGTGAAAATGTAACAACGCTACAGTTTTATGAGAATAAACGATATTTATTTATTAATTATAGGAATCAATTCAAGCGGAGCACTTTCTTAACATTATTTAAGGTCATTTATAGTAAAATCTGTACGGAAATCAAAAGCCATAAGTTCCTGAAACTGTCCCAAAAAGGGTTGAACTATGTAGTCACCCTTTTATTCATACAAAAACAAATGTTGTGTTTTCTCAAAAACGAAGCTGATTCTAGAGGAGATTGTTTGAAGAACGAGTCTTTACTACATTACGATCGAGAATTCCTCTTTGGTTAGTAGTTTTAGGTGATACTTGCAGAGATTTCGGATGCCGGTTTTTTGGGGAGCCAGCGACATGGGTTGGAAACATTCCATGGCTTATTTCTCAGCTCCAGTTGAGTCACATAGCTATTGAATGTGCTTGTAGCTGTCACATATTCCGTCACATTTCTTTGGCATAGCCATCATTTTGGCACATTGCGCCGTTAACAAGTAATCTGATGATTTCTCTGAAATTCTAACCTAAAAGCATGTCGCTGGCTCCCCTATTTTTTGACCTGAGATCTCAGTCTATGTAGCGTCACATTGAAAACCAGTCTTAAAATAAGAGTCCATCCATTGGTCACAAACGTTTGAGCCTCTCAGCTTTGAAAAATATATACTTTGGGGAGCCAGCGACATGGACATGGACCGACGGCTTCACGTACCATCCGAAGCACGGAATCATTTTTCTTTTCGGATAAATCAGGTGGAAAAAATCGCAAAGTGATTAATAATTATTAACTTTATTCAGTCCTAACCAGACTGGGAACAAATTCACAAAGTGAGAAATAATCATCAACTTTGTTGGTGCCCCACCGAGAATCGAACCCGGAGGCACCCTCTCACCACAACCACCACTCCTCTCGTCAGTAGGACCTCGTCAAATTTTTATCTCTTCTTCAATAAAGACGAACCTAACCAGGCAGCCACTACTAGCCCTATAAGGTCTTAATTATATTCAGTGCAAACTTTTTGAGGATATATTTTACCTGAACAACTTTTCTTAATATAATTCATACGAAATATGAAAAAATAAGACCTCCCAAACAAGATTGTTCCAAAGATGTGTCACTAGGTACTTATGTGTATGTCTTCTTCTTTATCTTAGGGGCGATGCCCCCGTCGTTGTAACAGCCACCATTTCCGACTGTCAAAAGTCTTGTCCTTCAGGGAGGTATATGGTCTAATATATTTTTTCATAATTCGACCTATGTTACTTGTGGAAAGTTGATCAGATTCAAAAGTAGAGCTCACCCTAAAAATATTTGCACTGAATTCAAAAGTTCTACGGATACATAGGTAAAACCACTACATAGTAACAAGTTCAAAAGATATGCGCATTCTGTTCATATCCGTGTCACCGTGTCACCTCACCGGTACATACTCGTATGAGCGCTCGGCTGTTTCATCTCCACTGCTGAAAATAGCCCTCCACTCTATTGGACAGCATTTGACATATTTAATCATACGCCGCTTGTCGAGCGTAGTGCAAGGTATCGTATTTATAGTGAACGCTGATGCCTAATCGTTGGATTCATCCTTTCGTCTTCTATGACACTAGCGGTGCCAAACGTTATTCTAAGCTGGCACCAGTGGGCAAACTAGCCCAGACCTGCTAAAATGTAGCTATGTCTTGAAGTAGGTAGGTACTTATACTTACTGTCACCGAAGCTTCTTGGAGAATGAATAACCTTGGCAGGGCGAGGTGAAGCCGCCATGCGAGGACTACTGGTTACGTGGCGATACATTATTTTTGCACTAAATGTGACATTCGATGAAGAATGTAATTTTAAATCAACGAAATAATTTCACCGCGACAATAATATATTCTAATTAAATTCTAGGTTAAATTAACCCTAACTCTTAAAAATAAATAATCTATTTTGAGTAATTGATTTGATTTTACATTATTTTTGAGAATAATTTTATGACAAAAGTCGAAAATTATTATTTTTTGACATTTGATTTATGTTTTGCCTTTTGCCAGTATGTTCTACTAACGCTGTAAAAAGTTTTTATATTGGGACAATATTTTTATGCACAACGTGTATTAAACAAAAGTTTTAAAAAGAGCCTATTTCTCTAACTGCAAAACATTCAAGTATTATTCCATACGTAGCTGGTTTTATGTAGAACATCCCGTTATCTAAACGAGCTACGGTCTACGACGCTACGAGCTCGGACGGCTACATGCATGGCTACGGCTACGCGGCTACGAGGCATGCATTTGAGATGCGACCAAGTGGCCATTACTTGTCTGATATAAGCGTATGTGGCATTTGTTGGCGCGATGTATCGTTTGTGTTTCTAAAGGAGAAATAAAAGAGAGATCTTTCGGAACGACCATTTATTTTTCACTTGTCTTGTAAAGCGCCTGCGAAAAATCGAATGCAATCTAGTGAAATATTGTTTGGTTACGTTTTCATAAATTGCTTTACATTCTATAGCAACAGTTTCAGTCACATCAGTTTGCTGAATTGCAAAAGCGTTACAATTTTTGGTAATAAAAAAGAAGTAATAAGGATGTGAGAAGGCCTTAAAAGTCGTAACTTTGACAGCTAAAGTTATTTTTTTAAAGTATTTTACACTGATCTCTATTATACTAAGCATATACTAAGTATAAAGTTTTAGGACACTCTGGGGGTAATTATAAATTGTAGATTGGAAGTTGTGAAAACGTGGAAGCAGGCTAGGTATATATTTTTGACTTTGAACTTTGTAATTACAACCTACCAATAAAAGTTAAAAACAATAACAAAAGAAAGGCAAATAAACCATAAGTAAAAATCCCAAATCATATCTCTCGAAGATTGCGGAGCCTGTACTAGCCAACACACGATCAGCGCGAGTGACCCTCAGGTCCCTAACACTAGTGCCATCGTGCGGCGCCGCCTGCAACAGCTTGTCATGTATAGTTCGCTCCTTCACGGCGCTCTCTTCGTTGCTACGCCAGTATAGTGGTGTGAGAGTAGCTAGGCACTGAAAAGAAAGTACCTTCATTAATTGAGTTACCCAAATCGATGGTCGCAAACCTGGCACCAGATACGAGCTTACGATCTAGTTTTGTCTAAAATATTACATGTCTAAAATACCTTTTAAATGATTATTTCTTCCGCAAAAATAGACAGGAGTCTGCAGTTCTAAAATCCCCAAAACTACATCAAACATTTGAGCAGACTAAACAAAACGTTGTTTGGACATAGTTATAAACTTTTTGAATTCGCTTTTGAATAAGTTTAACGAGTTTAAACGAGTGGGTGGCCTAACTCCGTTCGTTGTTTTCAACTACGTACAGCTCCAATTTTGGTCCAGATATCATGCTGTTTCTTTTTATCGTGTAGCAGATTATTCAAGACACCAAACTAGATTAACAGTACATAGAATAAGAAGTTCCTACAGTATAAGTATCTACAAATTCCTTAAACTACAGTCAGTCCTGATGATGAGTCCTAAGAAACGCTAGAATAATTAAACAATTTGTTTCCAAACAAACAAAATACAAAATTCATTTTTAGAATTAGACCGGGTCTAATACTTAAAATGAGTGAAAGTGATCGCGAGTGCTTAAAAAGTTATAAAATACAAAATTAAACCACTGTACGTTCCTTATAGCCTTACTTATAGAGATAGAGATCTTACTTTGCAGCGATTGGTCGCACTTATCTGTTCCAAAGCTGTGTGATTGGTTACGTATGCCCCCACACCCCACCCCACTCCGACACGGCAGGGCGGGGCGAGTCGGCCCGCTTGGCTTCATTGGCGATTTTTCTTTCGCAGTGAGCGGTCGCGCTCAGAAAATATTTTTTTTAAATTTCGATAAAGTTTTAAATTTTAAACTTTGAAAAATTATTTTCTTACAATTTTAACGGTTTTGCACCGTTCGTTTTTTAAATTAATAAATTTAGTGATTTAATTGTTCCTATTTAAATAAATTTTAAAATCAGTGTGTATAAACTGGGTAAGTCCTTTATATTTTATTATGCATGTGGCAAATCAAATTTCTGAAGGCGGTTTTCCGTCGGACACAACTTTGCAATTTCTTACAATTTTAATAAATTATTATTGAAATCTGTCAAGACCGTTTACGAATAAATAAATTGTTCCTGGCGATCCGAATTCTGTGAACAAAATAGTTAATAATTTATGGGAATTATTTGTCAAGAATAATGATCCCAAATAAATAAGCAAAGTGTGTTATAGAAATTTGGTTGCTATCGAAGTTTTAGTTACCCGGATTTAACAATAGTGAATTTTTTTTACGAAAAGTTTTTAATCCGGAAGTAATTAATTCGTTCGATTCTTTACGAACGATCAAATGAAAATCCAATAATCATAGTGCACTTCGCACAAGCTTTGAGTGGCATTATTTTAAGATTTTCAATATAAATGTTCATCCCTCGCAGGTTTTTAAACTAGTTACCTTGAACTGATAGGTAGGTATTCCTCTAGAGAAGTAATACCTTTTTTCTATTTATAGGTTACTATCCCGTCGAACTAGTTTCTACATATCCCCCGTGCACGTTTTTCATTAATGTGCCTGATTGATTTATGGATTTTCATTTGTGAATGATTATTTTATTTTTACACGTGTTTTTGTAAATTGTTATTTGGACATAAATACATTTTTATGTCGTTTACTGGAGCTAGTAATGGTATACAGATGCTCCTTTCACGTAGCAACGTGTTATTCAAGTAACGCATCAAATACGTGATCTGTAGGTATTGTTCGGATACCTTCAAAGTTCTTTAAATAAATAAGTCGAACAGCGACAATTTTTATTTTAAAAGGGGGCCGCCATGACCCTGTGAAATGCTCTTAGTAATAAGAAAGTTTACGGAAGTCCAAGTCCGTAGAACGTCTTATAAAATAGAGTAATAAGAACTCCTCAAGGATCTTTTCGTTGTACCTAGAATAAATTGCAGAAAATATATATTCTAGTTGATTGCTATGATATGAAATGGCAGCACAAGCCAAGCTACATTTCGTCGGTTTTATAAGCTACCTCTGCGCAACGCAAGGTATACCCTATTTTATAACATCATCAGGAGTTCATTAGGCCGTCAGCGCATGACGTGTCCTTAGACTCCTACATCCCCGCGCAGGGGTTGTACCTTTTGATGTCATGCAGAATGCCCTCGCTTGCACTTGCAGGGCCTGAAATTCCGTCCTCGAGCCTTTCGTATACTTGACGAATTAATAAATCGACATGCGATACAAATTCCATGCATTATAGACTGTTTAGATGCAAATATTGCCAAAAATACTAACAAGTACTAAAAAGTATTTGTGTTGTGGGTTTCGGTACGATATGCAACTCAAAGAACTGGGTCCTCGTGGAGCCAAAGTTTCGAAATGTACCCACCAATATATTTTTAATACCTCGTGCAGAGTCGGCCAGCACCTTTGATAAAACGTTATTGCTTTAAGTACAGGTATTACTTTTGGTACCTACCTACCTTTTTATCAAACTTCCAAAAGTTTTGATGGCATCCGGCACATGCATGATTTGCTTTTGTCTGATCAAAGTAAAGCAGTCTTTCTTTACTTCTATGCTTATTTGTCTTCTAACGTGACAGTGAAATGCCCTCGTTAAATTTTGTCTTATCTGAAAGTACATCGTCCGGTCCACCGCCTGCGATGAGATAAAGCAATTGTAGCGAAGGGTAGTGTGTAGCACTAGTATTGATAGTGAAGCGCGCAGGTTCGAATCCTGCATGTGGTATAAAATTAGCCAAGTTTCCATAATTTTATACCTACCTAACACGGTTAAGGTTAAGTATTAAAATATATTTAACTACTCCGCTCGTAACAGCACACATGTGTGCTTGAAGTACAATACAAATCTATTGTTGCAAAATTCGACCTGAGCGAAGTGGTTAAGAAATAAAAGCTTCGAAAGGTGTGTTACAGACCTGAGTACAAGGAGTTTACTGTCTGACACATGTGTTACCTCGAGCGTATTAGAAAATAGAACGCGAGGGGATTCCTAAGATGTTAATTTGAAAATATTTTTACCTTGCACGCGTTCATAAGGTCCTCCTCTTTTAGTTCCATGAGCTTACGCTTTCAAATAACGATAGCTAGATTCCACTGAGAATTTGCAAAATAGGCTATCTGTAGGCAAAATATACCTACTTAAATGTTTGAAAAAATGTTTCAAATATAACATCCTAGCCCGAAAAAGTCTTGGCTATTAGAAAGTACAGGGAACAATATTCCTACGTAAGTATGAACTTTATCTACTCGGAATAAAGTTCAAAGTTAGAGAGCTGTCTAACGTTTTACAATGATTCTTAAGCAGAAGACATATTTGTCGTAGATTCACCGCATTCAGTCCCATCCTAGTAACCGTTACTGCCGAGTCTAAATTCTTGCAGGTTAAGGAAAATTTATAGACGGTTTAAGTCTGAAACAGTTTTCCTTTATGATCATTTCAGTGGCCTACCGAGGCCACGCAGTAAGAAAATGAGAAACATATTGATTTATTAGGTAACTGTGAAAACGACTGAATTTATAAATTTTTCCCTTGCTCACTGTCCTAAGTAGCAATAATTCACTTCTATTTCTATGCTATCACAGACCTCGTAGTGCTAATGCATTTCTGAGGGAGATCCCTCACGCTTGTCATTTGTTTACTTCTTTGAACTATGATCAAAAAGTGGCGTAAGAGTACCTACGTTAAATACTCGCTATGATTCTGGCATCAATCACGGAAGGGAATATGTACAATCTAAACTTAGAGATAAGTGCAGAGTTGTCCTAAAATAGTCCTACGTTTTTCTTAGCAACATGGAAACAGACAAATGTGGGGAGAGAAAACGGCCTTTTTGTAATGGCCTCATCTCAAAATGGATAAGTAAATAATGAAGACCTACCCATTTAATAGATCTCACACCGAAACTATAATAATTTTTACTTTTTAATTCATCGTGCATTGAGTGTACGGACTAAATTTCGTGAGGTGGAGATGTATGTAGGTAATTTACTTATTCCAGCATGTTGCAACTTGGGAGCTAGGTACACCCTATTGTTAATTCTGCTATATCAAGCTGTATAACATCAAAACTAGTGGAAGGTTGTCTAGCTGCTAAGGCGAGTGATGTAATATATACCTATTTGGTATATGCCAAATTTTGTGTTACCTACTCGAGTGCCTTGATCTTGAACATGATATTTTCTTCAGGTGCGTTTATATTGCCCGAAATATTATGAATGAAATGCATATTACGTAATTTGTATAACAACCTCCACTAGAGATGAAAAGTTCATGATATATTTTTCAGGTGCTTTCATATTACCTGAAATGTTATGAATGAAATGCATATGGCTTAATATGTATAACAACCTCCTCTAGAGATGAAAAGTTTTAGAGCGATAGTGGCGAATAGCAATAATGCGACACTGTCCCAGACGATATTAAGTTTTTATTTCCTCAAGTGTAGTCATGCTTACTACACCTACTTTTTCGATAATGAATGAAAGCTTTTGGGCAAGTAAACAACAAGTACCCACAGTCTATGTGGGTATTTTAAATAAATATACAAAAGGTTACAATCAGAGGGTACTTTTGCTAATTGATATTTGTGTAAGTGCCCTGTCTGCCTTGTTTGGGTTTGAAACACGAGTATCTACTCCTGTGTATAACATTGTTAGATGGTTGTTAGAAACGTACGATAGTGAACATAATTGCCTATCGTAAGACGTCAGCCTAAAATAATAATACCGTTGTTCCAATATATTTGCTCTGAATGTCAAGCACAAGACGTTGTTAAAAAATGCTTGAATGTACCTACGTACTAGGCAAATAGTTTGCCTATCAAGTAAAATATTTTCAGAATAGATACCTAGCGAGAATTATATTGGGAACTACCTACTACGTTCAATAGCTAGTATATTTTACCAACGGTGATCATAATGATATATAATATTTGTACGGTGACCCACGTAAGATCTAGGCTTCCACAATTAATTTGCAATGTTGCAATGTTTGTACTGTCTAATAGACAATAACGTCGTTTACCGACGTACCTTCGGATTAAATTTTCTCCGTAGGTAAGCTGTTAACAAAATGATAAAATTCTTATAATTTAAACTTTAGCTCATATTCTTTTATAGCTAGCTCGTTTTTGATTGTACATAAAATTAAAGCAAATTTGTGCCCTTTTCAAGTTTTAAACAGAGATCTGGGCTTTGCATGGGACGGTCAGAGGTAGTTATGGCAGAAAACAATTTCAATAATCGCCTCTTTTATTATATCAAGTTTAGGTAGATTTACCAAGATATTAATTAACTATATTATTATATACAATATAGTTTATTCAGAGGCCCGAGTGATGTTTTAAATAAAGCTTGACCGTTACTCCGACAAAGTAAACAAGGTTAGTTATTGATCATTATGTATTATAGCAAATATTATTAAGGCAAGCCCAAATGAGTCATATTTAAAAAATCATATGAAGGTATGATTTGATAACAAATTTATATGCATTTTGTTCTCCTGGGAAACTAGGTAGTCGTTTGGCCAGGTTTTTTGATTTACCTGCTTAAGCCCGTTTAGGTCAATGCATATCTTAAACAGTAGTGTTGACCTTATAGTAGGGAAATTTAACCTACTTATTACGTTACCTATAGCTTGAGTGATCAAGCACAATTACAATATATAAGCTATGTTTTTCTGTGTAAAAGAGCTATTTATTTACTATGTAAGTAAATAGATATCTAAAAGGTTTTATAAAAACGACCTGCAATGCGTATTTACCTCTAACTAAAGGTTCAATATTTTTATATTTTACTATTTTGGCTATTGAGTTTTTCAAATTTTTTTTTTTTTGAAATTTTCTATTTACTGTTCGGAAACTTTCAGATGAATTTCCGCGTACTTTCTATCTTATCAAAACGTATTGAGACTTACATAATGAATAACTGTAACTGTATAATGTGCATTTTTTATTAAACACGAGGTAAAGTTTTTCAAAGACATTATAAATGGCATGTTACAAATGCATCATTTTCATCATTCTATTATGCTTACCTAGAATGCCGTACGTAATATAGTACAAGAGGTTTTGAATTACATTTTCATTATAATTTATTATATTTTATCGTCATTTATGGGTGAGTTTATGATATTACAGTATTTTTTAATAAATACAATATAAATAAATTTTCAGTATAGTGGATCAAAATCATTATTGTTGATAAAGAAATTCATTTTTCTTTTTTAAAGAATAATAATACCTGTTTCTTTTTATAGTTTTTCACATTGGCGATAGCTCCCACTCCTCCAGGCGATATCAAACATGTCTCTATAAGTAAGGCTATAAGGAACGTACAGTGGTTTAATGACAGCATTTTACCTACCAATAAAATGCTTATTAAACTACTTACCTTCCTTATAGCCTTAAATTTTTAATTCTGCCTGGTGTATTTTGTAGTAATAATATTCTAATTAGAATATTATTATGAGACGCAATGAAGCCAAGCGGGCCGACTCGCCCCGCCCTGCCGTGTCGGAGTGGGGTGGGGTGTGGGGGCATACGTAACCAATCACACAGCTTTGGAACAGATAAGTGCGACCAATCGCTGCAAAGTAAGATCTCTATCTCTATAAGTAAGGCTATAAGGAAGGTAAGTAGTTTAATAAGCATTTTATTGGTAGGTAAAATGCTGTCATTACCCAATAATCACTCTACCACACAAAATCGAAAAATTAGCTGTCAATAATATAGAAGAATATCCGAAACTATGTTTGCATTATATTTCGAGCTTCGGAGGGCACGTTAAGCCATGGTACATGGTTAAGCCGTTAGTCTCAGTGGCTGTCTATATTACTTAGACGGCAGTCGTTACACAACCGTGTCAGAGGCCTACTACTACTAGTAGTAGGCGATCGAAAAACTCTGACACCAGGGTTCAGCGTGTCGTCGCACGACTCGGTGTCGCACACGAAAAAGAAAGATAATATTTCGCCATTTTCTTGTTGTAGAAGACCGACGACCGTAGTTTGAGGGATTTGCACCCTTACAATTAGGTACACATGTATTCCATATACTTATTATATTATTATTTATTTATTAATTCCAAAGCATAAATACAAATAAATTATCGTTTATTAAATCGAAACAAGTAAACATACAGTTCGGCGAGCAAAAAGCGAGCTTATCTTTTTAAGTGATCTTCTAGCCAACCAACTTACTTTAACCTTCAATCCGTTGTGCTTGAAATCGCTGTCCTTCACCACAAAATCTAGTGTCACACTGGTTCTCTCAAGCTCCCCTTGCTCCTCAGGTAAGGCTGGTATCATGGAGGCGGCGGGGGCGGGTTCCCCGTTGATGTACCAGGTGAGGCGCGTAGCAGGCCGGGAGAAGCCAGACGTACAGTTCACTCTTATGTGGTCGCCGGGTCGGTAGCGCGGGTGCAAACCAGTTATGATTGGCCCGTGGTCAGGAAGAACTAGAAAATAACGAAATCATGATAATGTAGTGTTTAGTGAAGTATTCGCATTAGGTAAACTATTGTGTCAGCACTTTCCGTTTATTATATACGTTTTGCGCTACATGCTCGTGGCTGTTTGCTTCCGTACGTTGACCAATATACAACAGTGTTTATTATGTCGTTTAATGCTGTGTGATGCCGGCTTAGAATAGCATCACCATTTCTTAGCCGTGGGTATCGTAAGAGGTGATTTAGGGACTCGAAGGTTACATGTGTATTGCAATTTAGGCGATGGGCTGACAACCTGTCACTATTATATATATACAATTATCTGAATGACTCTCAAATACTTGTCAGAATTGGTGTAAAGGTTTTTATGGCCATTGAAGCTCTGCCTACCCCGCAAGGAATATTGGCGTGATATAAGTATTTATATATGTTTATTATGTAATATAGTGTTTGTTTTCTACAACCCTTTGGAGCTATCCCTACATAAACACCATCACTAAACACTACAATATGACAACGCAACAATACCATTTAATGGTCATTAATAAGATCCCTTTCCTTTTTTTAAATTTAGTATGAGTTTGCTCTTGACTTTAGTCTAAGTCATAGGACAAAGACAGAGTCTAAGATGTACCTCACCCGAAGAAGCCTGTTCACTCTTACTTTCAAGAGATTAGGGTTGTATGCGTTTGGAAACACAGACGCAGAGAGTGAATTCCACTCTTTAGCAGTGCGCATTATAAATGATGACTGGAAACGCTTAGTCCGAATTGGTGGAATGGCAACCAGGCGGTGCGTCTGGATGTCCGATAGTAGAAGGGAGCTTGTGGAACAAGGCTGGTGGTTCCTTTTGCAAATAGAAGTAAAACATTATGTCTTACCTATCGGTGAACGTACGGTAAGTGCCTTTGTAAAAGAAACTCGTCGCCTCATTAAAAGACAGAGAAATGAGGGATGAATCACTATTCACTAGTAAAACAATGGCAGCCCAACTCATTATAAAGTTTGTTACCGATTTAGGATCAATTTAAGCCTTCAAGTCGTCAATCAAGCGGAGCTACATGAAAATAATTCAAGAGAGACGAAAGCTAAAAGCTTTTCAGTGTAGCTCAGTCTTGCCGTTTTTGTTAGAAAATTTTACTATTAAATGTTCATTGTTTTTTGTTCTAACGCTTGCGTTAGTAGGTCATGCAAATTACATTGTTTGACCAAAGATCTATCATTCAAAGACGCTGTTTCTATAAACTGTTTCTATATTACATACAAATATCACGCCTATATACCTTGCGTGGTAGGCAGAACGTAAACAGCCGTAAAAAACTAAAATTTATGCCACGTATGACAAACACGTGGGTTAATGCGGAAAAATGTGATCCCCCCAGATCCACACGACATGTTTCTATAGTGGACTGTGGAACATGAAAACAGTAGGTACAAGTAGAATTCTAGCAAAAAAAAAATCATTTAATCGTTTTGCAGGTGTATCTATCAGTGTTATCTTTACTAAAGTAATAATGGACGTTGATTTCAATTATATGAGTACTTGATTTTCGCCCAGCGGTTTCACCCGCTGCCACTCATTTTCCCGTGGTAATAGTTGTTTTCCTGCGGTAAAAAGTGGCTTATGTGTTATTACAGGTTATATTCTACCTGTGTTCCAAATTTCATCCAAATCGGTCAAGCCGTTTGAGCGTGAAGAGGTAAAAAACATACATACACACACACAAACTCTAAGATTTATAATATAAGTACGGATGATGGAAATTAAACGTGACCTTAATATCTCACACATATGCCATGATGTCACATTTTAAATAATTATTTACTAAGTAATCTTTTGATCTTCAGTTTTTCAATTCAGACATTCGAATCAGCAATTCCAAGCTACTTATAAACGAGAACATAAATAAACTTAATTGCAGAAAAACAAAACGTGGACATACAGATGGAAAAGAAAGTATTCAATGCAGTTTATTATCAAAGTTACTACGCACTACAAAGTTTTATATTTTTCAATAAAACTGACTAATTTATCCTTAACAAAATATACCAAAAGACATGTGGTTATTATTTATTGTCGTTTGATACGATGTAAAGAAAATGAACACAAATACTTATTTTGCGCTTCGGTGTACTTACCGTAAAATATTTCCACGAGTCAGTATTACGCGGCTTAACTAGAAAGGTCAGTACTTTCATAACATAAATGTCACCTGTATTTATTAACTACCTTGATATTTGGCCGTTTAAATTATATTTGACAATCTATATACGAGAGGTACATTTTACAATTAATAAAGCCGCGTCCATAGAGGATATGGTAGTCTTTGTTTTAATCTTATATCAGCACTTCCTTTTACGAGATCACGAGGGAATTAACTTTTTTCTTGGTAGATTTTAGTATCTCAGCTTTCAGCAATTTATCTACAAACCATTTTTATTATAATTATTGCACTTTAATCAAAATTATAAAACCTAATAAGGGAACTTCTAAAGCAGCTTTCATAATAGCACCACTATGGCACAGTTTGTTTGTACTCTTCTGGCTCTTACGAGGGTTATTTATGTTTATCATCCATCAGCTAGAACTTATACTGAATTGTTTTAGATCTGAGAGACTGGTTATTTAGCTGTACTTCAAATCCTCGTCTATTCTCCAACCTCGAAATTGGCAGAATTGTCCCTGTTGACAGAAGCCATATTTATAAAATTGCATTCAGTTGAAGAATATTTGAAACTTACCCACAACTGTCATGTCAGCATGATCCGATACGGTTGGGAAGAGAGGCCTCTCACCGGACACCTCGCAGCGGTATCGTCCAGCAGACTCCAGCACAGCAGGCGCCAGGGTCAGGTTCCCTCCGGTAGAGTCGTATTTCTGATGAAAAAAAGTATTGGTCCCGATTCTAGCGCATGCCTCTCTTTGATAAGTACTCCTAAGTACTACGAAGTTCCTCTCAAACGCATCGTTACGGAAAAATTACCTTGCCCCTTTTGAAAATGAAAAAATGAAAATGAAAAAATGAAAATGAAAATGAAATAACTTTATTCAATGTAGGATAGCATTATCACTTATTGACGTCATGATCGGTCATTGTATAAAAAAGAAATTTGCATAACGCAATTTTCTTCTTTTTATAACAATTTTGTAATGTCCTAATAGAAAACCGGCTCGGGCGGGATAAAAAAATAAAAATAAAGGCACTGCCTCGGGGCAGCATTTTCTTCTACTTATCTACATAAGTAAGTACATACACATATCACGCCTATTATCCCTTTTGGGGTAGGCAGAGCGTAAACGGTCGCAAAAACGGACATTTACGCCACGTCTGACATATATTTGATGGTCATTCAGAAGATTGTGTATCGCCATAGTGACAGGTTGTCAGCCCATCGCCTTAAATTGCAAATTACCCCTCAAGTCCCTTAGTCGCCTCTTACGACTCCTACGGGAAAGAAATGGGGTGATGCTATTCTAAGGCGGCATCACACTACATAAGTTACTAAATTATAACAACGTTGTTAACGAGCATAATCTTCTTACCTGAACTTCAACTCCAGGCAAAGAAAACTTCCGCCACGGCTCCAGATCCCGCGGCACATGTCTAAAGAACTCCCTGCCGTCTTTGTACCACTTCACGGAGTACAGAACATCGAGAGTTCCGAGCTTCCAAGAGCACGTTAGTAGAGCGCGCCCGTCCAGAGGCACATGTGATGGTACCCGCAGCCCTAGCAGCTCTAGCGATATTATGCATTCTGAAAAAGTGAGCACTTGTAAGTCTTGAGGTTCCCAGACACGTAAAGACATCAAATTCAAACGGTATATATATGCACCGAATTGCTCTATTCAGTTCAATACCTATTTGTTTTCATCCAAGTGCATAAATTCTTTGTTTTAATTAATGACTCTGAAACTGTTTTAGCAGCAAACTTAATAGCTCGGTTTAGCCACAAGTTATGTATTGGCGAGCGGTAATCTAGGTACAGTTTATGAAAGAACTATTTTTTTACAAAGTGCTTATTTTATTTCCACACATCTAAAACGGCTGTGTTTTTGTCTTGAGCGTCCACACACTTCCGAGCCAAGTCCTTCCGGCAGGCACAGCCAGCTCAGTGTAGCTAGAGGCCGGAAATATCCACTGATAAGGCTTCATTGATAGAAAAAGCAAGGAAAAAGCCATGTCCGCTGTCTATGTAACAATTTATGTAACATCCATTTCACGCACACTGACCGCCGCACATTCGTAGCACGTTTATTTTACATCCAACAACTTTAAATTGTAGTAGTCCAACTTTAGATAAACGTTAGTGCTACAAAGTCATTGAGTAAAGCTAATAGCAACCTTCTACATAATATATTTCAATTATAAACTCTGCTTATATCGCGTTTCAGAGTAGGTATTCATAGCTGAAAACGGAACTCACTCCTAATAAGACCGTTTTTCGGAAAAATCTAAAGTAACGACGATTTAGGTACTCAAATTAAAAACTGTAAACTAGTTTTACTAATATATTAGGTTTCTTTAATCATTGTAATCTACTTACAAATTAAACTATAATGCAACCGGTTCATAGGACTATACTTTAATATATGAACTATTTATTATTAGAAGAAGGTAGAATAAAAAGTTAAAAGTTAATTTACCTAGAAAACTGCCTAGGATATGGGGTTCCTTCAAGAAATTACAACACAAAGTGTAACATCACAACGGCTGTTTGAATTGCCGCTGTAAAAAGTCGACTTGACTACAAATTACCAGATTTGTATATGTCGAACAGGTCACTGGGGTTGTTACTGTTTTTTTCTACTTCCAGGATCGTGAAAAAGTGCATGCATTGCCTAACATAATGATACGAGAACTTTCTAATAATATACCTAAGTACTAACGCTATGGCACTAAAATGGCACTAACCTAACATAATAATACGAGAACTTTCTAATATATACCTAAGTACTAACGCTATGGCACTAAAAAGGCAGCGATCACAATATTCTGAATCCCCTCAGTTCAAACCTTTAAAACTTATCTGCTGTATCGCAGTCTCAATCGCAGTCTAACGAATGCCGCTGCTACCGGGTATTATTGTCATAATTGAATACCAAATTTTGATACACTTCTCGTGTTAGGTAGGTAAACAATTTTTAAAAAAATTAAAAATTTTCATTTCGCCCGCGCTTAAATATTTTGCATGTTTAAAAAAAAACATAATTTTCAATATTTTCTTTGCACTACAAAATATTTAGCAATCACACACGAGGGGGTTTGCTTGCACCTACGACTTACGGCATATCGTGCCATGATTTTTAGGGTTCCGTACCTCAAGAGACAAAAAACGGAACCCTCATAGGCTCAATTTGTTGTCCGTCCGTTTGTCCGTCCGTCCGTCTGTCACGACCCTTTATCTTGGGAACACATAGAGATATCGAGTTGAAATTAAAACCATACACTCATTATTAATTTAAAAAACTGTTGCAGAAATATAAATCTCCTAACTGAACGTCACAAGAAGATACGGCCGTTTATGTTGTAAAAAAACGCGTGTTTTTGACCCTCTCAAGGGAGTAAAAAATCATAGGGTACTTTCCGTAGACCTAAAACTATGAAGTAGCTTCGATTTGAAGTACAAGTGTAGGAAAAAATTAAGAAAGCTGTATTTAAAAAAGAATATGTTTTTTAGGGGGCTAAAAGAGGACAAAATTTTAAAATTGAAGCTATTCATGTTCTTCTCAACTTCAAGTCGGGTATGATATTCAAGGGCTTGATTTAATGTGTATGTTACGGAACCTTCGGTGGGCGAGTCCGACTCGCACATGGCTGAATTTTTCACGTACAGTCAGTTTAACACACAAAAAAGATTTTATATCTACTACTTATCTTCTTTCTTAAACGTTACAGTAAGACGTAGTTTCAGCAGAGACACAATTAAGTTGTGGTAATTACTATAAAACATATCAAAGGCCCTGTATAATATCGATAGTCGGGGACTATTTCCACTTTAGGCTATTTCTAAAACGTAGACTACCACCGGATTATTCTTGCTTTGTAGGCATCGATATCAAATTAGAATATAGTAGGTTTAGGCAGGTGTAGAAACAGTAGAAACTTCATGAAAGTGTTCATGAACTCATATGTCACTTAAATATAATAGTCCGATACGGCGGGCGTTATTTGAAGGCATAACTCATAAAAATTCTAAAGTCGCATATTTTTTGTACGATTGCGTAATCTTTAATTGCGTGTCTATAAAGTTCATATCACATGTATGGTAGCTCGTTCATTGAATTATTTTTTTAAGTGTCTATAATTAAACTTTCAATGTGATAGTTAATACAGTGTACAAACCCAGTTTGAGTCGTTTTTATCCACTGCAAACGAAAGTTTGTTAGCAATTAGCATAGACCTAAAACTATAAGCCGAAAATAAACTACTTTAATATTTTTGAAACATGTTTTTCATGTATATTATAATATATTTTTGAAACATGAAAAACTATCCAAACTAGGCTATTAGTCTGTGTATTATAAATAGAATAATGTAGAAATTACGTTACGTATTCTTCTTCATAATACCTGAGTAGTTACACCAGAAAAGTCTTTGAACGACACTATTTGTAGAAGTAAATAACAAAATGGCCAGAATCCAGAATACACCGTAAAACAAAAATTATCACTCACGAAAGATGTCAGCAGTAGGTAGGATCTAGGCATGTAATTTGATAATGTTGGGCATTTATTAACAGGGTATGTAAGGCAGTACATGGTTATAGGTGTGTGCTAATTTAACGGTTGTGAGTATAGATATGCTAGTGACTAGTCGACCATTTTTATAGTCGGAAAATAGTCTGCGACTAGTCGGCTGTAATAAAGGGACTGAATTTAATTATAATAATTAATTTCAATCAGTAATTATCATGTTCGAAATGAAACCACAACTGTTTTAATTGGTAGAGTAGAGCAGCTCTTAAAACGTGTACAGACGCGATTTCATTTTCATTTTAATAGTCGGCAGATTCTCAATTCTTTATTTCTGCTTACATGATGAAAAAAGATCTTAAAATTTAATTGGACGCAAATGCAAATTTAAATTTTTACATATAAATACCGTTTTGCATTTATTCTTCAATATTTACATAATTCACAAAACCTATTGTAATTAAATTAATATTTAAATAATGATTATTTTGGTATGTAATGTAATGGCCCTATTTAGCTTGCCCAGTAAACACACATCACAAACACTTTTAAGCCGATTATTTGGTAGTCAGCCAGTCGTCGGTGCATCTCTAATAGTAAGTAATATTTACCAATAACCAGCAGCAGTCCAAGTACGGGTAACAAGTGATGTCGTAGCGTCAGCATAGTAGCCTCCAAACAATCGTCCATCCCTCTTCAATATTTCCCAAAATCCGGAGACATTCTCTTCTTCTCCGTCATGTTATCTTTTGCTGAAAAGTATTACTGGTTAGTTTAATTTAATTATCATCCGTATAAGTCTTCCGTATAAGTCGTATAAATCTTATACGGATGTATAATATATATATACCTAGTCACCCCATTTCTTTCAATGATGGGCTGACAACCTGTCACTATTGCGAAACACAATTTTCCGAATGACCCTCAAATATTTGTCAGACTTGGTGTAAATGGCCGTTTTTGCTGCCGTTTACGCTCTGCCTACCCCGCTAGGGATAATAGGCGTGATATATGTGTAAGTCTTAGAGCAAGGGAATTTATTATGAAATTCTAGTAACATTCGTGATGCCATATAAAATTCATCGTAATAAGACTTGGCGATCGCTAAAACCACAAAATTTACTGTAAGTAATACAAAATACTACTTATTCGAGTAGTGCTTGTAAATAGAGCGAGTATGTATGTTTGTAGTAGGAAACCTGCAGCGGTTGTTACACTACCATGTCAGAGGCCTACTACCAGTAGTCGGCGGTTGAAAAGCTCTGACACCAGGGTTCATCGGGTCGTTGGACGATTCGCTGTCCCACACGAAAATAGAGACAGAGTAGGTCACCTAGTGATTTAGCGCGCTAATCTGATAGCGTCGAGATTTTTATAGCTTTACTCTTGATGTAGCTTGTTTATGAACGTTTGGATTCCCTATGAAACATCCCTTGTTCTGAGTTATAAATTCAAATTATCTAGTAAATTCAAAATCAATTAAAGGGGTTTCAACGGTGAGAACAATGTTTAAGGAAAATAGGTAAAAAATAGGTACAAGAGGTCACTGATCATTTTATTTTAATAAACTAGTGACCCAGCACCAGCAGCGAACAGGGTTATGAAACTACAGGCTACAAGTCTACAGGCGAAATTCTTAGTACATTGCGTAGCCGGTAATATTCCTAAGGATAATGGCTAACCGACTACGCAATGTACATCGAATTTTACCTATGGTTTGATAATATCGGGCACAGCTTTTATGTTAGCACCGCCGCGCCGTGCCAAAGGTTTGTTCCGTCAATTTTACGGTCTAGTACTAAAGTGTCTTGTTTCACTATTCTGGTAAACGAGGCTCTAAATTACAAGCAAAACTTATTCTGGAATATATGACTCCGCTTTTACCTATAGAATTATCAATAACGAAAGCTTCAGTTTTCTACCTACCTACCTTTGGACCTCTAATAAAAACAATATCCTAAAGGGGTATTAGTAAATTCTTAAAAATCTTTTACATTCATGATCCATCTGTTTCTTATACAGGGTTTTACATAAAATCTTATACGTACCAGACTACATATTATTGCAAAATTAGTGCTTTAGTTTACTCACCAATAAACCTTTAGCCTTCTTTAAAACGCGTTCACAAGTTTTCCAACATAAACGTTCATAAACAAATCTCCTTCACATCACACGACTAGAAAAACCACTGAAACAGTTACAGTCGACCACAAAAGTTGGGAACTAAGCGCGGAAAGTTGTAAGCACTTGAGCTCGCTCACATTAGCACGAGCGTACGGCCCGGGGTTCGAAGGCGGAATAACCCAGCCAGTTTAGAATTTCGATGCAAAATGTAGATGGGATATACAGGGTGTCAAAATTTAAAACATCACGGAATTTTCTATTACTGAAAAGCTTACAAGTACTTAATAATGTTTTTTTGTTTACTTGGGATTGGAGTTTTATTTGGCGAGTGAAGTCACAGCATAAATATTTTGTAAAGATCCTAAGCCAGACTTGTTGTAAGTTGAACTTTATATAGGCTAGGGGCCCAGCGGTTTCACCTGCTACTGTTTTCCTGCGGGAATAAGACCTTTTCCCGGCATTTATTACATATTAAATCACAACATCTATTAAAAAAACGCATTAAAATCCTTTGTATAATTCTGAAGATATTCAGTACGTACATAATACGAGTAAACAACTCAAGTGTATTTCACTATATTCCAATCTCTGGACAGGGCTAAACACCCTGTATTTGTTGCACGCTATGCTAAATTCTGCAGTGGACATTCGGATACTAAGTGTGCGGTTAGTGGATACGTATTGTTAGTACATAGACTATTTATAGGTAATACATATTGCACATATGCGAAAACCTATACAGATGTTGCATACGTACGACTACCTATTAAATATATTTACTGCTATGGTACTAACACGTAAAAACATGTACCTACATAAATACAAGCAAAGTTTACCTTACGTATAGGTAGGTATTTAGTAGCACTTGAAAATAATGTATAATATTTATAACTAGCGGCCCGCCCAGCGGTTTCACCCGCTGTTTCCCATTTTCCTGTAGGAAGCTTCTTTTCTCAGTAAAAGGTACTGTTTAATTTAGCGTTGCTATGCTGGGGTAAGTTAGGTATTAATGACGGTCTATGAATGCGCCGCGATTTCGCACGCATCGCTCTGGGCATATGTTGTCCCTTTCTCGCTCGCGGGGCGAGGGTGGCGGCGTGCGCGCGGGCCGCCTGGTAGACGCCAAGCGGTGATTTCTGCACCGCACTACCAGTCACTCAAAACCGTTCGGACGAGAACGTATTGTGTTTTGTACGGATTTCCCGCCACGCGTTTTGTGATGCCGCGTGTAATGGACGATTCAATTTGAGATCGCGCGTGTTGATGCATCGTATTATTGCGGTTCTCCTGGGTTATACTAGAATACCAGGCTTAGTGATTGTTGGATGTCTCGACGTCTTCCACGTGAGCGTCGCATTGAATAGGCATCAAGTGGCCATATCGGCTCGCGTTTTGTACGGCCCTAGTTCGTGTTGGGTCACGCGTAATGACTAATATCAAAGTGAAATACGAACAGAAGCT
This sequence comes from Tuta absoluta, assembly GCA_027580185.1. Lineage (NCBI taxonomy): Eukaryota > Metazoa > Arthropoda > Insecta > Lepidoptera > Gelechiidae > Tuta > Tuta absoluta. The sequence continues at coordinate 7,201,192 of JAQAHW010000008.1, forward strand.
GTGAGTGGTTTGAAGTGAATAACGCGCCAAGGCTGTAGTGGAATGCTGGGTGTCGATATCTTTTCCACCCAGCCCTGTAAGTACCCACGGAATTCCTATTTGATCCATTCCCTGTACTTCCTTTCTCCGTTGGGTATTTTATGCATTTGGACCGGCACGTTGACTGTAAGTGGTAAACCTAGTTGTCTTAGTATAAAACTGTTTTCTTCGTGTTAATGGTGTGTTCCCTTTAGTCATATTTGTTGTACCATATCATTGTGACTCCTTAGTACGAATTGCGGAATTCGTGGGGTGATATAATTTGGAGGTACTTACTTAGAATCTAGGGCTAATACGTGTGACGTAACGCCAGATCGGCAGACGGTATTTACTACCGACTCGAGTTATGTAAAGGTTGGAACACATCATTTGCCAATTTCACTCAACTTAGTTAATTAGGTTAAATAGATTTAGGTTCACGTTTGATTCATAGTATGCGCTGATATATTGTGCAGCGTATGTTATTTAGCGCTGCGTAACGCAGCCATTGTCTGCCTCCAGTTGAACTCCTGGTATTTTGCTCGAAATTTACCTGTGTAAATCGCTTCCACTGCGCGAGTTTAGCTTGGAATTAGACAATTTTTGGTAGCAGAGCGTGGTTCAGAAAACCACTAGATTTAAGATTATTTTAGTATAAGATTTTTAATCTACCTACATAAAAAAAAAAATATATTTATTGTGATTGTAGTGTGTGCCCTGTGTAGAATATCCTATCCGTAGGATCAGGGCCAATCAATTAGTGAATTGCTTGTTATTATCGTTGTGTTTACCCTGTGCGGATATCCTAACGGTAGGATCAGGGCCGATTGTCTATTATTTTTTTTTATTGTAAGGTTCGGTGTTACTTTGAGTTGGTACCATGGCTCCCACAATTACACAGCTTCAGGCAAAAATTAGAACGCACCTAATTTGGTTCGCGACTAAGCAGGCGATGGTCGGTCGCGGGGACCGAGAGGACGCACTCATCGCTTGTGCGCAACGGATTGACGAACGGGTCGCGGAGGTGTTGGATTGCCTCACTGGATGCGAGGAGTTATTTGATGGGACGCCTGATGAGGAGGTCAAACTTACGGTCCGGGCGAATGTGACCCAGTGCCTGGAGATCCAGCAGGCGGCTGCTGTGATCACCAGGCGTAGGGCTGGGGAGCCGGACCCACCCCATGGTCCGCGGGGACCGGGGGTGCAAGTGCCCCTGCCGGCTGTGGCGATTCCGGTCTTCCACGGGGACTACACGGATTGGACCCGATTCCAGGATCTGTTTGACAGTGTGATTCATAACCGCACTGACTTGCAGCCGGCATATAAAATGGCACAATTGATGGCCAAGCTGCAAGGTGAGCCCCATGAGCTGGTAAAGCATCTACCAGTCGATGATGCAAGTTACGAGACGGCTCGCGGTTTGCTGATCGAGAGATACAGCAACAAACGTCTCATGATTGACCAACTCCTGGAACAGTGGCTCACCGTGCCGACCATCACACGAGGGACGGACCTCAGGGCCAAGGTCCTCAACCCTGTCTGCGTTGCAGTGAACGCTCTTGAGAGACAGGGGATGCCGGTGTCAGGCTATGATTATATCCTGGTCCACACGTTGTTGCGCCGCCTGCCGAGCGACATGGCCGCTCGTTTTGAACAGTCACACGGAGGTAAGACATCTGATTACCTCCCGACCTTCGAGGAGCTCAAGTCCTTCCTCGAGGCCGAGTGCAGGCGGGTAGATGCCCAATTTGGAGAGTCGCCTCACGCGGAGTCTGCGGCCGCTCGCCGCCCGGAACGGCCGGGTGCACAGGCGCGAGACGGTAAGAGTAGGCCACCCAGGCGATACAATGTCGCTAATTTGGAATCGAGGTGTGCCTACTGCAGAGAGGCGGGGCATCAGGTGACTGCGTGTGAGGAGTTCGCTGCACAGCGGGTGCAGAAACGTCGTGGTGTGGTGCAGCAACGGCGTTGGTGCTTTAGGTGTATGGGGCCGCATCAGGTGCGAGAGTGCCCATCAAGCACCAACTGCAGGTACTGTCAGGGTGCCCACCATCAGCTCCTATGCATGAACCGCAGCGGAGATTACGGAGGCAGAGCTGACGCGGGTCAGCGGACGGAGTCTGCCCTACCTAGACGGGAGCAACGCTCCCCACCCCCTCCAAGGAGGAGTCCTCTTCCACCAGGGTTTCAGGGACGAGGCCAGGGACATCAGCAGGTGATGCCCCCTTCACCACGCGCGAGACAGTCACCACCTCGGCAGCAGGTGCCGGGACAGGGTAGGTGGTCACAGGTCCAAGGTCAGGGGCACCCATCACAAGTACGTGATGCTACGGGCGGGTGCCAACACCAGGGCCAGTACATGCAGTACTCGGCGGGTCTGAACAACATGGTGAGTTCCCATGACCCACGCATGCCTCTCCCCTTGGCTGAGCACCCGCGGCTACAGGCGCATCCACGGTACGCGCGCCTGCCGCAGGGTTACTATAGGCTGCCAGCCATGGCGTACAGGACCAGAGGTCCCTATCAGCAGGAGTGGGACCCACTCGAAGGTGTACGGAGAGAGGGGACCCCCCCGCAGGACGCGGACACTCCGCGCTTAGGTTCCTGCTAGGTAATCGCCGCCTACACGCCAGCTTCGGCCCCCCGGCCAATTACGGTATTGTTGCCTACGGCAATGATTTGGGTATGGGGATACGGTGGCCGCAGCATACAGGTAAGAGCCTTGTTAGATACAGGGGCTCAGGGTTGTATTGTGTCTAGTAAGCTGGTGAGTAGGCTACGCTTAAATATAAGGCCCACAACGGATGGGGCTGTAGGTATTGGAGGTGTAGATGTGCCTGACGTTCGGGGTCAGGTGAACTTCGAGTTCACATTAGGTAATACAGGTACAGGGGTCAGCTATCATGCCTCAGCAGTGGTGCTGGATGAAGTGGTAGGGAAACTTCCTCAGGTTCGGTTACCGTCAACGGTACGAGGGTTAACCACAGGCTTAGAGTTAGCTGATCCTGAATTTGATACTCCTGGTACGGTGGACGTTCTCCTCGGGTCAGACGTCCTCGGGAGATTCTGGTGTGGCAGAAAACGGGTACTTCAGCAAACTGGTTTAGTGGCCGTTGATACCACAGGGGGGTATGTTATTTTTGGCCCAGTTTGGAGACCTCAGGACCTACCAGAGGGCGATACGGTGCTCTATGGTAGTGTGTTGTCGGAGGTGCTGCAGAGGTTTTGGGAGTCTGAGGAGCCACCTACAGCGGATAGACGGAAGCCAGAGGATGACGAGTGCGAGCTGTTCTATCAGTACAACACTGCACGAAGTTCGTCAGGTAGGTTTGTTACCAGGCTGCCATTTCTCCCAAACCGCCCCTCCTTAGGTAGTTCGCGACAGATCGCGGAACGGAGACTACTGGCTATGGAGAGAAAGATCAAGCGAGATGCAGCACTTCGGCAGAAGTATATCGAATTCATGAGGGAGTACCTAGAGTTAGGCCACATGTCGGTGTCCAGCATAGATTGGAGGTGTGTCGAGCATTACTATATACCACACCTGGCTGTTTTGAAGTCACCGGAGGCGAAGATACGGGTAGTGTTTGACGGTTCTGCTCCTACATCGAATGGTGTGTCTGTGAACCAGTGTCTGCACGCGGGTCCCAAGTTGAACCGGGACATTGTGGACATCCTCACAGATTTTCGGTTGCACCAAGTAGCGTTCGTCGCAGACGTCAAAATGATGTTTCGCCAAACAATTATACACCCGGATGACCGTCGGTACCAGCTGATTTTGTGGCGTGAGAGCCCTGACGAGCCGATGGTCACTTATGAGCTTAACACGGTAACGTATGGTCTGAAGCCAAGTCCGTTTTTGGCAGTACGCACGCTGCGAGAGTTGGCCGCACAGGAAAGGGTAAGATTCCCTCGGGCCGCAGCAGTACTGGATCGCGACGTCTACGTGGATGACATCTGCACGGGTGCAGATAGCGTGCAACAAGCACTGCTACTACGAGACGAGCTGATCGCGATCATGGAATCAGGAGGTTATGAGTTGCGGAAATGGCTGTCCAGCTGTCCAGAGCTCCTGGCCGGGTTGCCAGGTGAGTTCCAGCAGGACCCGCACCTTTTCGAGAACCCGGACAATCCAAATACGTTGAGCATCCTAGGGGTGCAATATAGGCTAACGCATGATGTCTTTACGTATCAGATCGAGCCAGACCTTTTGCAGAAGACTTGGACGAAGCGTTCGGTATTATCGACGATCGCCAGAACTTTCGATCCTAACGGGTGGATCGCACCGGTGACGTTCATGGCGAAGTGCTTCTTGCAAAGGTTGTGGATAGCAAACTTGGGTTGGGACGACCAGCTCTCCGGAGAGCTGTTGAATGATTGGACCAAGTTTGTGACCACCTTACCAGGGATCGTACGCATCGCCATACCTCGCAAATTGCTCCCATCGGTGGGATGTAAGGCTACCCTACATGGGTTTTGTGATGCCTCGGAGCGAGGGTACGCGGCAGCTGTCTATTTGCGGACAGTCAGTTCAACGGGAACTGTAGACGTGCGTCTAGTTATGGCCAAGAGTAAGGTGGCTCCGGTTAGGACAAGATGGACCATTCCAAAGTTGGAATTGGCGGGAGCAGCGCTTCTCACGCGCTTGCTACATTATGTCGCTAGTAATCTACGCGGTACCATCAATTTGGATGAAACGGTGTACGCATGGACCGACAGTAGGATAGTTCTGTGCTGGTTACAGACGTCGGTATATACTCTTGAGGTTTTCGTGGCAAATCGGGTGTCACAGATTAAAGGATCGGAAACTCCGTTGGTATGGAGACACGTACCGGGAGAACAGAACCCAGCGGACTGCGCCTCACGGGGATGTAGGGCCCCTGATTTGGTAGGTCACTCACTGTGGTGGGGACCTCAGTGGCTGACTGAGTCACCTGAGAGATGGCCATACAATGAGTGCGGGTCGCCGCTTGGGCCACCTGATCGAGGTTTGCGAGTGAACGTAGGGCAGATCGTACCTAAGCCTAGTGCGGCTTTCTTGCTGGAACGATACAGCTCCCTCGACAAACTTCTAGGGGTGACAGGTTGGATCAAACGGTTCGTGAACAACTGTAGAAAACCTCAAGCAGAACGGAACTTGGCACCTGTCCTCTCGCCTGCGGAGCGGAATGCGGCTCTAAGTTTATTGGTTAGGGTCGTCCAGGCGGAACATTTTGAGGAAGAGGCCAGGCTGCTCAGGGATGGCCGTGGAAAGCTGAAGAGAGGTCTTGTGCGCCTCAACCCGTTCGTGGACGAGCATGGAATGCTCCGGGTTGGAGGTAGACTTCGGAACGCTAACCTGCCCTTTTCAGCACGGCATCCGCTGTTACTCCCAAAGAAGGGACCTTTGGTAGAACTTATAGTTAGGGATCGTCACCAGAAAAACTCGCATGCGGGCTGCAATGCACTTTTGGCTATTCTGCAGCGCGAGTTTTGGATCTTGTCTGGACGACGTACGGTACGGAGCATTGTGTTTCGGTGCTTGCCTTGCTATCGGTTGAAGGCAGCCACAATGCAACCTCAGATGGGAGACCTCCCACCGGACCGGGTGACGGAAGCCTGGACGTTTGCGGGTGTGGGAACGGACTTTGCGGGGCCTTTTATGGTAAAGGCATCACGCCTTCGCAACGCGAAGTCAATCAAGGCGTATTTGTGCGTGTTTGTGTGCCTAGCAACCAAGGCCGTCCACTTGGAACTCGTGGCCGACCTCACTACGGAGGCTTTCTTAGCAGCTTTAGATAGATTTGTGTCGCGAAGAGGGCGACCAGCGCTGATCAGGTCGGACTGTGGTACCAACTTTTAGGGCGCTGATCGATGTATGAAAGAAATTATAACGTTTTTATCGGAAAACGAGGAAGCTATCGGCACGAGCCTCTCCCGTCAGGGCATTAACTGGGTGTTCGATCCACCAGGATGCCCCCACTGGGGTGGTATATTTGAAGCGGTTGTAAAGTCCGCTAAGACGCATTTGATGCGCGTTATAGGTTTAACGATATTAACCTTTGAGGAGCTAGCGACCGTGTTTTGTAAATTGAGGCCGTTCTCAATTCACGTCCTTTGTGTCCGCTTAGCTTAGATCCGAATGATCTGGAGGCCCTGACACCAGGGCATTTCTTAATTGGCCGACCACTTAACGCCTTGCCAGAGTACCCCTACACAGAGGTCAGTAGCAATCGTTTGACGCGTTATGAGTTGCTGCAGCAAATGTCTCAGAATTTTTGGAAGCGATGGTCGCTTGAGTATTTGCACATTCTGCAGCAACGCCTTAAGTGGACGGACAGAACTGAACCCCCTCGCATCGGAGATCTCGTTCTGGTTAAGGATGCCAACCTGCCGCCACTGCGATGGCGCAGAGGGCGCATTCTCAACTTGTTCCCAGGTAGTGATGGCACTCCTCGAGTCGCGACAGTTCAGGTAGGGGATTCAGTTCTTAAGCGAGCAATAGCAACGCTATCTCGTCTCCCCAGTAGTGAATAGGCCTAAGGGATTCGGCCTAGGGCGGGTGAATGTTTAATTTAGCGTTGCTATGCTGGGGTAAGTTAGGTATTAATGACGGTCTATGAATGCGCCGCGATTTCGCACGCATCGCTCTGGGCATATGTTGTCCCTTTCTCGCTCGCGGGGCGAGGGTGGCGGCGTGCGCGCGGGCCGCCTGGTAGACGCCAAGCGGTGATTTCTGCACCGCACTACCAGTCACTCAAAACCGTTCGGACGAGAACGTATTGTGTTTTGTACGGATTTCCCGCCACGCGTTTTGTGATGCCGCGTGTAATGGACGATTCAATTTGAGATCGCGCGTGTTGATGCATCGTATTATTGCGGTTCTCCTGGGTTATACTAGAATACCAGGCTTAGTGATTGTTGGATGTCTCGACGTCTTCCACGTGAGCGTCGCATTGAATAGGCATCAAGTGGCCATATCGGCTCGCGTTTTGTACGGCCCTAGTTCGTGTTGGGTCACGCGTAATGACTAATATCAAAGTGAAATACGAACAGAAGCTGTGAGTGGTTTGAAGTGAATAACGCGCCAAGGCTGTAGTGGAATGCTGGGTGTCGATATCTTTTCCACCCAGCCCTGTAAGTACCCACGGAATTCCTATTTGATCCATTCCCTGTACTTCCTTTCTCCGTTGGGTATTTTATGCATTTGGACCGGCACGTTGACTGTAAGTGGTAAACCTAGTTGTCTTAGTATAAAACTGTTTTCTTCGTGTTAATGGTGTGTTCCCTTTAGTCATATTTGTTGTACCATATCATTGTGACTCCTTAGTACGAATTGCGGAATTCGTGGGGTGATATAATTTGGAGGTACTTACTTAGAATCTAGGGCTAATACGTGTGACGTAACGCCAGATCGGCAGACGGTATTTACTACCGACTCGAGTTATGTAAAGGTTGGAACACATCATTTGCCAATTTCACTCAACTTAGTTAATTAGGTTAAATAGATTTAGGTTCACGTTTGATTCATAGTATGCGCTGATATATTGTGCAGCGTATGTTATTTAGCGCTGCGTAACGCAGCCATTGTCTGCCTCCAGTTGAACTCCTGGTATTTTGCTCGAAATTTACCTGTGTAAATCGCTTCCACTGCGCGAGTTTAGCTTGGAATTAGACAGGTACTCTTAAAAACCATCCTCTTGAATCACTCTATATATTAAAAAGACATGACAGTTAATAGTTTCAAAGATCTAAGGTACATATGGACACGGAAAGCAACTGTATTTTATACTATGTAGTGATTATGTTGACCCCATAAATGACTAACTCGTGTGATAGTAGGTATCAGTATAAGTAGGTACATTTGCATTTCGGTTCGGAGAGACCAATATCGAAATCTAATAAAGTAAGTAGGTAGGTAGTAGTAATAACCATTTCAGTAGCGTTGTAATAGTTTTTAGCACCACAAAGTTAGACCATTGAAGTTTAATAAGCTTTGACGACGTATTTTCTACTGGTAAACTATTTTTAATGCTATTTGAACCGACGACGACGTAGAGCTAAAGTTCGCAGAGAAAATTCACTTCATAACTTTTCATCATAGTTGGTCCAACTTCCGACTCTTTGCGACATACTTATTAAGTTAGTTGAAGCTCTACATAAGTAATGGAATCACAAATTATTGTAAGGTAAAATAAGACACTAATTTGCGTAAGAATGTAGGATAGAAATGTGTTAAGTAGATTGGCCTCAATTCGGGATAACATACCTTAAATTAGCGCTGTCACTTTCCATCAAATGGGTTTAGTAAAGGATAAAAGATACCTAAGCCCTGTCATGTTAAAAAAATACAATGAGTTCTTCGCCATTTCTAGTCAATTTAGTCGCTATTGTTTTAATCGACGCCTTATTTTGACTGATAACGCGATTTTGCGACAATTATAAGAAATGACAGAACTTAGATATTATCAATAACTAAACCCACTTATTTGACGAAAAGTGACATAAGAGAATTGTTATCCCGAATTGAGGCCAATCACTGAAAAGCACGAGCAATAAAAAATAAGTAACTATATACCTTCTTATTCTTATCGAGTCAAATTGAGAGGCACAAAAGTGTTTAGTTATGATTTCATAAAACGTTGTACCTATTTCCCTATCGTTTAATCGCAAACCTACAAAATACAACACAGTCTATAAAGTGGTCAGGATTAGTAACTAACCCATTTGTTGTACCATAATTTCCAGCTACTTACTCTGAATTAGGCATAATCGTGGGCAAAGCTCCCATTGTCACCATATCAATTTGCACTAAGCACGCAAAAGGAATAGCATGATTAATAAGGAGACGCCCAAACCCTTTATGGTTAACGTGTTACAATAAGGGTACAGCCTAAAAGGGCCACTCGGGAAAGTTAATTATGATGACACTTGGTGAGCTTTGTAGAGTTGTTACAGTTTAATGTTTAATTTCAATTCCGCTTTTTCGGCGAGCAAAAATTACGGGGGTTTATGCTATTAGCGGCATTTTACAGTCATTTGTCGACCTGGCAAATGATTGTAAAGTCCATATGGATACAAGGTGTTATTCTTGGAATATAGTGCAAAATATCAGCCTAAAATACTCAACAACAAAGATAAAAGCAGTACTTAGTATCATATACGTAAGAAGAGCATGAGAGTGCAGACGTATCAATAATATTAAAATATAACTAGGATTACTAGGGTAAACATTCTTGATAGGTATCTTTTTAAACGACTACCTAACCAAATAACGAGTGTAATTTTTTTGAGAGTATGTAGGTAGGTATGTATATATATAAGATTCTTTAAAGGACTGGAACTCGTTAACCACTGAACAGAGTCGAATAGGAATAATGTCGGAAGAATCCTTACAATATCCTGAGTGTCATAGGCTAAGCTTTATCTCAGAAAGATGTCGTGTTTTTTTTAATTTATTATGCCTTTTAACACAAAGAGTGCACCTTGGTTAAAACCAGCTTGTTAAAACAAAACTGATAATAGTATTCTTCCAATCTACAAAACTAATAACTACCTATGCTAATTTAGAAATAAATCTAAATCAGGGATTTTATTTTGCTATATTTATATCAGATACCAAAAGTTTGTTTTGCCAAAACAAACAACTTATAAGCTCAGCTTACCTCACGTTCCCTGCTACCCAAGTCCGCTGGCTGGACAGCACTTTCCATTTCTGTCAACGATATGGAATAAAAGCATGTTTACACTCCATAGCGAGGGCGGTTCATGCAAATATGGACTCTACAATGCATTTAAATTTGGCAGTTCCACAGCGCTTCAAAATCTATTTCCTCCCGCTCCATCACTTTGACTCAATGGCATAACCGAACTCCTAAATTCCCTTTTTTTTTTTTTGTTAGCCTTGTCTGTGTCCCACTGCAGGGCAAAGGCCTCCCCTCTTTCATTAAATTCCCTATATATATTTAAACACTAAGAATCGGTAAACTCACCTGCTCACGTAAGTTTCTGTGACCCGCTTAAAAAAATATACTAATATTTTTTTAATGCTTAATGGGTGCTTTCTACAGAAAAATCGATGAATTTTATGGTTAAAATACTTGCAGAATGTCAGTGATGTGTTAAACTTTGATCCTTATGGGTGAACAGCAAAATACTTTTTGTAGATCGCAGTGGAACAGCCTGTTAATTGTGCTGTAGGTGGAAACTTGGTGACGAATGAGCTGTGACAGGCATTGTGACTCAGCTTTATCAAAGGGGTAAAAATTGCAAAAGCGTTAATGAGTGGTTTATTATTACTCACAAAAGAAGTATGTAAAAAATACCTACGAAGGTATCACACGATAAAGGGTTGAGTATGTGTCTATAGAACCGTTATTATACTGTGGGGTGTTGTATTTTTATTACTTTACTAGCGGCCCGCCCAGCGGTTTCACCCGCTGCTAACTGATTTCCCACGGCAAACAGACCTTCTCCCGACATAAATCATACATAAAAATACCTTCCTCTTGAATCACTCTATCTTTAAAAACACTTCATCCAGATCCGTTTAGTGATTTTGAAAATTTAAGCATACAAACAGACAGGGACAGACGTGGGAAGCGACTTAACTTTAAATTCCGTTTTTTTTAACCCCCCAAGGTATGAAAAGGGGGTTAAAAGTTTGTATGAAAGTTCGTTGTCTTAAGTGTGATCCGTTTCAAAATTAGTGATTAGACTTATGACTTAAAATAACTAAACACGTGTTTCAGCATATTTGAAATTTTAACCCTTAATAGGGTCAAACGGGGGTTTAAAGTTTGTATGAAAGTTCGTTTTTTAAAATGAATTCGATCTGTTTCAAAATTTGTGATTAGACTAATAATTTGAAATAATTAAACACGTGTTTCAGCATTTTTGAAATTTTAACCATTAAATGGGTGAAAAGGGGGTTAAAAGTTTGTATGAAAGTTTTTTATCTTAAATGTAATACATACATACATACATAAATCACGCCTATGTCCCTTACGGGGTAGGCAGAGCGTTAACGGCCGTAAAACGGACATTAACACCACGTCTGACAAAAGCTTGAGGGTCAATCAGATAACTGTGTATCACTATAGTGACAGGTTGTCAGCCCATCGCCTAAAATTGCAATACACATCCCTCGAGTCCCTTAGTCGGTTCTTACGACACCCATGGGTAAGACATGGGGTGATGCTATTCTAAGCCGGCATCACACGGCATTCTAAGCCGGCATCACACGGCATAGCCGGCATCACACGGCATAGCCGGCATCACACGGCATAGCCGGCATCACACGGCATAAATGTAATCTGTTTCAAAATTTCTGATTAGACTCATAACTTAAAATAACTAAATACGTGTTTCAGCATTTTTGAATTTTTAATCCTTAAAGGTGTCAAAAGGGGGTCAAAAGTTTACTACCAGTTGGGCTACCCGTTTTCCCATGGGAATGTGATTATTTCCCGGAATAAATTATACTTATAAACCTTCCTCTCAAGTTACTCTATCTAATAAAAAAAACCGCATCAAAATCCGTTGGGTAATTCTAAAGATATAAGGAGACACCAAACGGGAAGCGACTTTATTTTATACTATGTAGTGATTGCACACCTAGCTCTTATACCCTCATCAACATAATAATAATATAAAAGTTCCAATCCAAGGCGAATCTACAACTTCTCTACTCATTTATTTTTCATTGTTTTGTAAATACGCATAATAATTTAGTAGATTTTCTGTAAATAGTAAACAAAATTCAAATATAGGTAGGTAGGTACCTTCCTAATGAAATTCCGAAAATCAAAGCTTTCTTCGATATCACAAGATCATCGGTCACCATCACCCTAATGAAATGTCACTCGTCACGTCTCAAGTCTGTATAATTTCCCCAGTTATTTATGTTAAAAAACTAACCGACTTAATGTTAACGTACCTACCTTACCTACCTACATTTAAAGGGGATGATGCCACCCTTTGAATGTAACAGTAACAATTACCGATTAGTATCTATCATTCAGATAAATATTACAATAATTAGTTATGAGTTTCATTTAAGTTGTAGACAGATCATGATAGACTTATTCGATTTCTAAACATAATCAGTGCGACAGATCTTTTAAATCTGACAAATCTGTTAGTCCACGTTCCTCCTTACTGCACAGTCGGTTATAAACGTTTCCAAACAAAATAAGGAATTGAAATAAACAACACTTGACGGACAGGTCCTTGTCGAATAAAGAGACGCGAGCGAAAGTCATTAAAAGCAGTGGCGCAGAACTAATTAGATGAAAATTAGCTCGTTTTGACAGTTCGGGAGAGAGAGATGGTGATTTCGAAACGGCGTTAATTGGATTTGAACACGCTTAAAAGTAAAAATATCAGTATTTTTAAATTACTTTGACACAACGGGAGCAACAGCTCTTTATAAGGTGACAATCAAATCTGTGAACTGAAAATAAGAACAGTAGGTAATCAGCTACTCCTTGCTCACGTAACCTGAAATGCAACTTTACGGCTAAGTCCCGAACACTATTCAACATTTAATAGCAGGTATCTTCATGCAAAAGTTTCGGAGTGACCGCGGATCCGGTTTCCCGATCTGACGGGAACAGATCGCCCTCAAACGTGGTACAAATAAATGAGTTCACAAACTCGACGCTAATTGCAGCGCGCCATATCTCCTCCAACAAATTACATAAATCAAGGGAACGCCATATTAGGATCAGCACACGGAAAGCATTTTAAACACCTCGTTTCGCCGAATTTTTGAGATAACGCTCCGTAGCATTTCTCGACTGACTTGTAGCGCACATTACCGCCGACATGACACAATCTAAATCACAACCACGAAATACCTACGTGCTCCAGCGCCACACCACGCCAAGCTGTCCGTCTTTATATTCTACATTTAGTAATATTTATTGTACACACCAAGACATGTAATAGGTAAGCATACCGAAAGATAGATGCGAGAGGCATGTATTCTTTACTACACATACCTATACAGGGTGTACGGGACGGTGTACCGAACTTTGCAGGCATGAGCAAACCATAAAACTGAACAACTTTTACTATGTTCCTAGGGGAAGTTTTTTCTTATCGCCAGCCTGTCTTTAGTTTTCGCTATCGGTCACTAGTAAAATTTCACACTACATAGATACCATTATATTACCGCATTTTCGCGTCTACTTTGTTTGCGTCTACGATTCTTAAGTGATCTCTGACGTAGATTATGTTAGCGAAGGTAAGTCTAACGATTAGATGACGCGCACGCAAAAAAGAAAGACTACAACTTCTTAAAATATTCAAATTAGTGCCGAGACGTTTTTTCCGCAAGCCATTAAACAGAGATTGTCGCGCAAATGGTTCGAGCAAGTTTTCATGTTGATTCTGTGAACCCGACCGAAAGGAATGACATGACGTCTTCAACTCGGCTTTATAAAACATTGTTCAGCATCTAATAGCGTCAGAGAGGGTGGAGCAACTGATCAGGTAGTGCATCCGAGCTAAAAGGATATAAATATTGTAGTTTCCTACGTTATTTACAAATGTGTTACAGGTTAAGAAGTGCAGTGTTGCGTATAAGTTGCATTTGAGAACCCAAACGTGGATAATTTCAAACAGGACATCCCAGCACAGAATAATAATACCTAGTACTAGATTCTAGGCTGTATAGAATTTTATTATTAATTGTATACACCAACGCTGCGTCGAACGGGCTGCACTCGACTGCACTGCACGCGCGGGCGGGCTAAATGAGAATTTAGAAGTTATCCAAAGATATTAATTCGAAAGGGTTAGTGTAGTCGAATATCGAATATAGTCGTGTATATGAGGTAGAGAGCTCAGCCATCAGCATGTTACTTGCACAATATAAACCACTCTAAAAACTGAAACTAAAAAGTGATGCGTGATTTTATCAAGGAGCGCAGCGAGCCAGTCCATGAATCTGAAAAACTTTCGTAAAAAAACTAGGCTGAAATGTGTAAATTATTTTGAACTGGGAGGTCAATGTTCTTGTTCGTTGTTAAGCCTACGTCCCTTGGTGAAAATTGAACATTTTCACGGGTACGTCTATCCCTTGAAACTTTTCCTGACTCTCTGTTATTTTTTAACAGACACAATGTCGGATCGACAATGGCTCACGACGATAGCCGTGGCGATCTGTCTGACAGCATGCGTGGCGGCGTCTAGCCGTTGTAAGCTGATGATCCACGTACACAGGGCTGAACAGAAGGATCTCAAGGGCAACGTCTGCTGGGACAACGTGAAGATACGCTCGTGCAGAGGCTACTGCTTGACGTATGAGGTGAGGGTCATGCGTGGTGGTCTAGCAGTTTCAAGCAAGCTTGCAAGCTGATGGTCCATGTACACAGGGCTGAACAGAAGGACCTCAATGGCAACCATCTGCCAGGACAACAGGTAAAGATACGCTCGTGTAGAGGCTACTGCTTGACGTATGAGGTGAGGGTCTCGCGTGGTGGTCTAGCAGTTGCAAGCTGATGTTCCACGTACACAGGGCTGAACAGAAGGACCTCAATGGCAACCATCTGCCAGGACAACAGGTAAAGATACGCTCGTGTAGAGGCTACTGCTTGACGTATGAGGTGAGGGTCTCGCGTGGTGGTCTAGCAGTTGCAAGCTGATGGTCCACGTACACAGGGCTGAACAGAAGGACCTCAAGGGCAACGTGAAGATACGCTCGTGCAGGGGCTACTGCTTGACGTATGAGGTGAGGGTCTCGCGTGGTGTTCTAGCCGTTGCAAGCTGAGTGTACATGTACACACGGCTGAACAGAAGGACCTCAAGGGCAACGTGAAGATACGCTCGTGCAGGGGCTACTGCTTGACGTATGAGGTGAGGGTCTCGCGTGGTGGTCTAGCCGTTGCAAGCTGATGGTCCACGTACACAGGGCTGAACAGAAGGACCTCAATGGCAACCATCTGCCAGGACAACAGGTAAAGATACGCTCGTGTAGAGGCTACTGCTTGACGTATGAGGTGAGGGTCTCGCGTGGTGGTCTAGCCGTTGCAAGCTGAGTGTACATGTACACACGGCTGAACAGAAGGACCTCAAGGGCAACGTGAAGATACGCTCGTGCAGGGGCTACTGCTTGACGTATGAGGTGAGGGTCTCGCGTGGTGGTCTAGCCGTTGCAAGCTGAGTGTACATGTACACACGGCTGAACAGAAGGACCTCAAGGGCAACGTGAAGATACGCTCGTGCAGGGGCTACTGCTTGACGTATGAGGTGAGGGTCTCGCGTGGTGGTCTAGCCGTTGCAAGCTGAGTGTACATGTACACACGGCTGAACAGAAGGACCTCAAGGGCAACCATCTGCCAGGACAACAGATAAAGATACGCTCGTGTAGAGGCTACTGTTTGACGTATGAGGAGCGCCTTTGCAGATATCTTAAGTTTGTCTAGTAATCCAACATTAATTTCGATTGAATTCGGTAGCTGATGGTTCGCTGGCAATAAACTACTCACTTCTACCTGTTTACAGTGGATTTAAGATGTTTTCTAGAACGTAATGGATTTTGTACCTACTAAACCGCGTAGATAACGCACTACTCTTACAAGTAGTGAATCACGAATATCTGGGTTTGCCTATGTAGAGACTTTTAAAAACCATTAATTATTTTGATTCTTTCCAGACGCCGCACTGGCAGTTCCCGTACAAGGAGTCTCACCATGTCGTCTGCGTGCACGATGGTAGAAAACACAAGTTTGTACAACTGCGAAACTGTGACCCGGGCGTGGAGCCAAATACCGAAGATTACCATTACGTGGAGGCCGCGTCTTGCAAGTGCAAGGTATGATAGTGTGACTCTATTTGCCAACGCGCCCTGTCTGGTGTGTAAGGATCGCTTCCAATACCGATTGGCCGGCGGCTGACATCGTCATTTTCTTTCTTTTCGTCCCGAGTTTTTATATTGATCACGCGACAGTTTCTTGTGCCACCACGGGATGATCATTCTTAATCTTCTTCTACGTCGTTACATTTATTAATCGACTTCAAATTAGGAGATTTTCAATTTGTTGGAGTCTAGCTTTTTATTCATGCAATTTCAACAAGAATGGCACATCATGGCCATTGTTTAACAGAATAAATACTCATACGCCGTGAATAGCATCACCCCATTTCATTCCCGTGGATGTCGTAAGAGGCGACTGTGGGACTCGACATGTGTCTTGAAATATTTGGCGATGGGCTGACAACCTGTCACTTTGGTGATTCACATTGTGCTCTGAATGATCCTGAAATGTTTGTCAGTCGTGGCGTAAATGTAATTTTTTATGGCATTTGCGCTCTACCCCGCAAGGGCAAGGCCTGATATACGTATGCAATACTCAAGCTGTGTTTAAGAATTGAGTGGGGACTTGATTGTGTGTATTGCAATTCTAGGCGATGGGCTGACAACCTGTCACTATGGCGATACACAATTTTCCGAATGACCCTCAAATATTTGTCAGACGTGGCGTAAATGTCCGTTTTTGCGGCTGTTTACGCTCTGCCCACCCCGCAAGGGATAATAGGCGTGATATATGTATGTATGTATGTATAAGAATGTATCCATGTACAAAATTTTCTTACAGATATGCTCTTCAGATGACACCAGCTGCGAATGGCTGCCGCCAGACTCGACTCTTATTGATGAACTATTAGCTATAGACAGGGTGGAGCCAGAATCCATGGAAAACTCCATAGAAATAGACTAATCTACAAATTAATGAAAATGGCGCGTCGTATGAAAGGACCGAACGCTTGTATAATTTCCTTGAATCATGTCTGGCTGGATGCATGATTTGACGGAATTATAATATAATAAATTATATAATTGACACAAGATATTACAATGATACGTATATTTAAACATTTCGCAAGTTACACTTTTTAAGTAATGATTTTGAAAAACTCGTAATAAACAGTTGTATGAGAACGATGTGTTGTTTTATGTTTGGTGTTCCTACGATCTTCGCCTTCGATTTACTCTTGACTTCCTGTGATAGACTTGTAATTGCGTTTATAGTATTTTGGGCCGATTTTGGGTAAGTATAAAATAAAAGAGAAATTTGCATTTTTATTTTTTTGCCATATATATTCAGCGTAACCGCTTTGTTGGTTGATACAACTTCAACGTACATCAAATACTAATAACTAAAATTATTGTAGTCAAACATTACTTTGCACTATTTCTGCAAAACACCAAGACGATAATATCTACACATAATATAATAAACAAATACACAAATCGTATCGTCAACGATAATATCACTGCATATGCGTACACGAACTTAAGTCACGTACAGTCCAACGTCTAAAACACATTCCGGCGAAACATTGCAACAGAAACGTCCAAAAACGGGCCAGATGTACATCTCTCGATCAATCAACAGCGGCGCGGGCGCGGCCGCAGGCGCAGGGCGGGGCTGCGCGGGGCGCGGGGGGCGGGGCCGGGGGGCGGGGCCGGGGGCGGCGTCAGGGCTGCGGGTGGTGGCAGATGCGCAGCGTGGTGCCGAACTGCACCGACACGTCGTGCCGCGACTCGTCCGAGCCGGCCGACGAGGCGTCGTCGCCCTCCCCCGCCCCCTCGCCCGCCTCCACCAGCTCCTCGTAGGTGGGCGAGGGCGAGGGCAGCTCGTCGGGGTCGGGGGCGCGCGGGGTACTGGTTGAATATGTGTATGTGCGTGACGCGAGGTCAGTCCTCCTGCTCGTGCAGCTGGGCGAGCAGCGCGGCGCGGCGCGACTCCAGCTCGGCGTCGCTCCACCCCCCGCCCCCGCCCCCGGCGCCGCCCCCGCCGCTGCCCTCGCGGCCGGTACCGCCGGCGCTCGGTGACCGCGCAGAGCGAGCCTCCGCCGCGCGGGACCTTCAAATATTGCAATGTTTCATTTTTTTTATAATGCCATGATGTCGGCTTAGTATAGCATCACCCCATTTCTTTCTTTCGTGGGTATCGTTAAGAGGTTACTAAGGGATTCGAGGGTTAGTCGCGTAAATGTCCGTTTTTAACGGCCGTTTACGCTCTGTCTACGCAATTGGAATTAAGGGTGATGTATGTATGTAATTTCACCTGTCAATTTCTCCTATTTATCCCTAATTCGCCTATTACGACGTACATGTGGGAGCAGAAATGGGATGATGCTTTTCTGGATTGTGACTGGGCTGAATAAAGAAAGATTCTGCATTTGCCTAAGGCATTCGATATTGTTTCGATCACGATTCTACAGCGCAAATTACAAATATTGCTAAAATAAAACCTTGCAAAGAAGGTTCCAGGGTTACTTATTCAGTAGAAAGCAGTACACTTCTCCTTTACGCTACAACAAGTGACACAGAAGATATTTATTTTTGGAGTGCCGCAAGGAAGCATCTTTGGACCTATACTATTAGTAATACGTATGTATAGTCCGAATTGAAATATGCGTACTTTCTGTTATTTTATTTTTGATTATCGAGCGGTCTTTCTAGAATATTTAAATATATTTTCATTGATTAAGAGTTTTACAGAACACTCACGTTTTCACATATTTTCGTGATTTTTCATGCCCTTCTTACCTGTCCTTCTTGTCTTTCTTGTCCTTCTTCTTCTTGGGGCGGTAGGAGTGGTCGGGCTCCGGCGCGGGCTCGGGGCTCTCGGCCAAGCGCTTCTTCTTGCTCTTGTGCCGCGGCGGCTCCTCGTCCGATATGCCGCCCTCTTCGGGGCTCGGCGACTTCTGAAACAAAAATCATTGCAGGGATTCTAAAGACAAGTTTTAATTTGTGAAATGGCATTTTGGCATAGCACACAATTGCGTAAATTTTAAGTAATTTCTTCGTCTTTTTTTTTAAGTTTTTGCAAACATCTAAAAGTTCAGTGGAAAAGACAGAAATAAGTGAGATTTTCGGGGCTGGTTAACCTTTTTGAAAGATTGAGTGCGGGATTTTGGTTGGTTGGGTTTCCCATTACTTGTAATGGTGCTGGAAAAGAATATTGTGACAACGGTGGACATAGACGCGCCGACACACCAAAAGCGATAGCGATAGGATGTAAAGTTTTATCTTATGAGCTATAGATCCTGTCACTCAGGTACGGCGGGACCATAATGCAATTCCGGAATCACTTCACTACCTCTCCGGTTGCTATCTGTGGTAATATCACAGATTAGGTACCGGTAGTTTATAATAACTAAGAAAGGAACTTACAACAGCGCTGGCGGGCAGGGGCGGGGGCGGCGGGGAGGAATGCTTGCGATGTTTCTTCTTGCTCTTCTTGTGCTTCCTGGTGTCTGATGACGAGGCGGAGGCGCGCGACGCGGCGGGCGACGGCGACCGCGCGGGGGTGGCCGACCGCGAACGGGACTTCGACTGAAAACAATATCGATTATTTTGTGCATCGTATGACATACATTCATACATCACGCCTATATCCCTTGCGGGTTAGGCAGAGCGTAAACAGACATTTACGCCACATCTGAGAAATATTTGAGGGTCATTCAGAAAATTGCGTATCACCATAGTAACAGATTGTCAGCACATTGCTTAAAATTGCAATACAGATGTAACTCTCGAGTCCCTTACTCGCCTCTTAGGACACCCACGGGAAAGAAATAGGGTGATGTTATATTGTTACCTGGTTATAATTACTTTATTTTTCAAATAAACTAACTGTATTTTATATCGAAAATCTAGACCTTAAAAAAGCAATGATTATTTTGATTCGTAACATAAAGGCGCAGCGTGGCATGGCCACCAGGTGGACTAAGGATCATGTAAGGGTAGCGGGCAGCCCTTGGATGAGTTCAGCCCAGATCGCAGCCTATGCGTCTGGGAGAAGCCTATGTCCAGTATGCTGGATGTGTATCAGAAGGTTGCGTGTTTTCATCACGTCGGGGTCACCAACTACGCCGGATGTGGTAGGCAGCGGAGCAAGAAGTATAAATCTCGACGACTTTTTTGATAGTGCACGTTTATTCTGGATCATTATTTGCCTTATTTACCAAATATCTCGAAAACCGTTTCATGCGCAATGCCACCGGGGCGCCCTGGTCTGGTACCTGCGGAACGCCATCCGTCTCCCTACCATTAAAGCCTACATGAAAGTACTTCGACAACACTCCCCATCATTAAAAACCCCTAATTGTTGCCGCGTCCAACTACTTTCCCCATTCAACCTCGCGCCTTAAACGCCGTCCCAGACATGTCCTTTCTGATGATGATGACGACATCACCGTAGCCGCTGCTGCAGCCATTGCGAGTAGATCACACTCCACAAGCTCTTCAAGCAACCTCATTTGTTCCCCATTTTCGGAACTACCGGCACGTGCCGGGTAGATTCAGTCCAATCCGTACTTCCCAGAATTATTACTTGATGGTTGTTTGAACAACCACCCAAACTTCTCCGGTTGAGTCCGAGCTCCCCATCAAATAATCAGGTGTAGATTTCAAAGCCCCGGTGCTAAAATTACAAGTCCAGTCAAAGAGAACTAACTATCGGAATTTAAACTGTGCCGCAAATCACGTAAGGCAGTGAGATAAGAACATAAAAATGAAAAAAAAAAAAAAAAAGTTTTATTCAATGTAGGATAGTATTATCACTTATTGACGTCATGATCCGTCATTCTAAAAAAAGAAGTTTGTATAACACAATTTTCTTTTTTTTATAACAATTTTGTATTTTCCTAATAGAAAACCGGTTCGGGCGGGATAAAAAAATTAAAATAAAGGCACTGCCTCGGGGCTGGCCAGGTTTTTTTCACAGCACGTAACTTTATGCCACCACCGTTTATAAAACAAACGTTCCCTAATGTGAAATAAAGCTGGTTAGTTGCTTCCGCAACGTCCAGCAGTAGTGAGGAGACTCCGTATGTTCCGTGGAGGAGACTCACCGGCGAGACGGAGTGTTCTCGTTTCTTCTTCTTGGAGCGCTTGGACTTGCGCGCCTTGGGGTGGTGGTAGTGCATGCAGCTCTCCTCCTGCTCCAGCTGGAAGTCCTGCAAACATAACACCTCCTTGGTAAATACATACATACACATATTATCACGCCTTTATCCTCACTACCTGCGTCTGTGTTTCCAAAAGCATACAACCCTAATCGCTTCAAAGTAAGAGTGAACAGGCTTCTTCTGGGTGAGCTCGCTCCATCTTAGACTCTGTCTTTGTCCTATGACCTAGACTAGAGTCAAGAGCAAACCCATCATTAATAAATAAAAATAAATAAAAAATATTCCAATATTATCAATTAATTTGCCATGTATTTAATTTGTAATTTGACATATAAGTATAAAATGTTTGCAATGCCCTGAGCAGGGTTATTATGTGTGCTACTCCTATATATTATACTGTGACATCTGTATATTACCATGTAATAAGCAAAATAAACAAAAAATAAAATAAAATAAAATAAAATAAAATATCCCTTGCGGGGTAGGTAAAGCGTTCACGAGCGTTGCTGCACGTCTGAAAAATATTTGAGTGTCGTTTCAGAAAAAATTGGTATTACTATAGTGACAGGTTGTCAGCCTGTTGCATTGCTGAATACAAAGTATATATATCAGTTCATTAGATAATACTTTGATGTTCACTTATTATTAGAAATTATTTATATACTCCAGTTCATTAGAAAGTATTTTGATACATGCCAGATATTTAGAAAATACTTCGGTTAATGTCAGATTATTAGAAAAAGCTTTCAACACATGCCAGATTATTAAGAAAATAACGTATAATAAAAAACGTATAACGTATGCATAATTAAAGATAAAATAACGTAAATAAATAAATTTTAATCTGCTTTATGATTTACTAGATTTTCCGTGGTTATAGTTGTTTTGCCGCGGTAAAAAGTGGCCTATGTGTTATTCCGGTTTATACTCTACCTGTGTTCCAAATTTCATCCAAATCGGTCAAGCCGTTTGAGCGCGAAGAGGTAACTAACACACATATACACACACACAAACTCTCAGATTTATAATATTATATAATTACGAGTGTGTTTCTTTTATTCGACCTCACCTTATATATCCTGGCGCGTTCTTCATCATGAGGCACTGCGGTGAACTCCGGCAGAGTCAAGTCCAGTTTCTCTTTGGCCTGGTCCCAGGGCAGCTGGTGGTCGATGTTGGCTTCAGTCAGCGCCCATTTGAATGCACTCTCGATCTTCTTTTGAGCTTTGGATTCTTCTTTCATCTTCTCTTTGTTTTTGGCTTCAGCCTGACGAATATACAAAGGCATCAATCAATCACACATGTGAGAAAAGTTATTTAAAAAAATATAGAATATCATGATGAAACCAGTCGCAGATCTATTTTGTTACTCGGTATTAGAACTATCGACTCCTAAAGCCGCGATGAAAAACTAGTGAATTAGTAAGTAATAAATGCAAAAAAGAGCGCAAGTGTTGAATCGTTCGGTAAAAGCGTATGACGGCAATGTGTGAACAGTCACTCGCGTTAATGCTGCTGCGGAAGTATTTCGGGCGATGTTCGCGGCAGCGGCAGGAGCAGGAGTAAGATAAGTGTGTGGCTTTTGAATACAAACTGTCTGTGATGATTGCTCACCTTCTCGAGCAGGGAGTTGTAGGTCAACTTGACGTTGCCGGCGTCGAGCGAGGCGGACTTGCTGTCCTCACAGACTACAGTAGCAAACTCTTCAAACGTGGTGTCAGGCCTAACTTCGAACTCCTTCTCCTTGAGGATTTCCTTGATGACCTTCTTCTCGTCGTGGAAGCGAGCCTTCAGGTTCTCCACGTAGAACTTGAACAGGTCCAGCGGAGTCGAGCCGCTTTGACCTGGAAGTGGGTTTAGGAGTTTTGGAACTGCGATTTATTATTTTTAAACCATTTCATATTGCCTATTTGCCCCAAATAAACTCTCACAAGACATGGGCTGGCAGGCTTAAGAGATAAGCTCGCCAATGCGACAAAAAAAAAAAACTGTGTATTTTGTGCTTTAAAGAATATAATATACTAGCGGCCCGCCCAGCGGTTTCACCCGCTGCTAACTGATTTCCCACGGGAAACAGACTTTCTCCCGACATAAATCATACATAAAAACCTTCCTCTTGAGTCACTCTATCTTTTAAGAAAACTTTATCCAGATCCGTTAAGTGGTTTTGAAGATACATACAAACAAACAAACAGAATCCCCCAAGAGATGAAAAGGGGGTTAAAAGTTTGTATGAAAGTTCGTTGTCTTAAGTGTGATCCGTTTCAAAATTAGTAATCAAACTTATGACTTAAAATAATTAAACACGTGTTTCAGCATATTTGAAATTTTCACCCTTAATAGGGTCAAACGGGGGTTAAAAGTTTGTATGAAAGTTCGTTTTTTTAAATTAATGTGATCTGTTTCAAAATTTGTGGTTAGACTAATAATTAAAAACAATTAAACACGTGTTTCAGCATTTTTGAAATTTTAACCTTTAAATGGGTGAAAAGGGGGTTAAAAGTTTGTATGACAGTTTTTATCTTAAATGTGATCTGTTTCAAAATTTCTGATTAGACTCATAACTTAAAATAATTAAATACGTGTTTCAGCATTTTTGAAATTTTAATCCTTAAAGGTGTCAAAAGGGGGTCAAAAGTTTACTACCAGTTGGGCTACCCGTTTTCCCATGGGAATGTGACAATTTCCCGGTATAAATTATACTTATAAACCTTCCTCTCAAGTAACTCTATCTAGTAAAAAAAACCGCATCAAAATCCGTTGGGTAATTCTAGAGATATAAGGAGACACCAAACGGAAAGCGACTTTATTTTATACTATGTAGTGATATTAAACTACAACCCTCATACATTTTTCACTCTCTGTTCTTTAATAAAGTGACAGGAGCACACATAATGTCCCAAAAAGTTCACCTGTGCCATGTATTATCATTGTACAGGTACAAGTCCACATTTACAGACGAAAATCTGCCTGTAGCGCACTTGTAGTTACAATTTACAGGTTACAGGCGTTTTATGAAGACACTCGTAGAGCTACCATTGTCGGTACCGCTCCAAAATCTCGACTACAGGTAAATTTTACAAGTCGATGTACAACACTATCGATTCATTCATTTCATTCACTCAAATTCAACGTCAATGTTATAGCACAGATTAAATAATGTGAAAGTATGTAAACACTTTGCTAAATATATAAGACATTACACTGAAAACTATTATTTTGATAAAAAGGAAATTACAAAAATGAAATCAACAATATTTCTAATAATCAAATTATTGATAATAATCCACAATTGACGATAAAGTTTTCCTTTATTTAACGCCTCGAGCAAAATAATTTAGCAAGGAACGCATTTTGAGTACTTTTGAACATATTGAATAGATTTTTATGCAGAAATCTTGCACTTGTAAAAGAATTACCTAGGTCAGACGACCTGTAAAATTATTCACAAGTTGTTAGTTTTCACAGTTGTAGTTTACAAGTCTTTTGATGAACACCTGTAAAAATTTGCTCGATTGTGTTTTTAAATGCAAAATCTACCCTATGGTTTGTCGATGGAAATCTACAGGTGCCTGTAGCTGTGACTTGTAAAATTGTAGACCTGTAGCTTCAAAAAACGCCTGTAGTTGTAATTTTCATCAGTGTTGCTATTTTAATATTAATTTTGGCGCGATGTTGCCACTTTTTCGCCTGTATAATTGTAGTTGTTCAATGATAGCATAGGCCACAGGTTATTGACCACATTCAGAATTGTTATACCATTTTGTCTTCTTTTTCTTCTCGTGTGAGACACCGAGTCGACGAACGACTCGATGAACTCTGGTGTCAATTTTTTTCAAGCCGTCTAGGTAATCATAGACAGCAACCGGGACTGACGACTTAAAGTGCCCTCCAAAGCACGTAACTATCTTTCGTACGGAAAATCAGGAAGAAATATTTTAATTGTATTGAATAGGGTTATAATCTAGGTGTTATATATAACAATGTCAATGAAGTCCACACTATTCAACCAATTTAAATTAGCATGAAAATATTATTTGTGAATTAAATACAATTTTATTAGTTGTCATTAAATTAAATTTTAAATTCCAAACAAGTCATAGTTATGTATTTTAACACGAAGTCATTATTTTAAAATTAACGCTTAGTCATTCAGAAAGAGTATTAATATATATATACATATTGTATGTAGTTAAAGTTCAGTAGACTGTATATTTGTAGTTGTTATTCTATTTTCGTTTGTTATTTATTGCCTACTTACCACGCTACTTACCCAATAAGATATGAATTTTCTGACAACAAATGGGTTGGCTGGAAGAGATCTCTTCTTAAGAGATAAGCTCGCCTTTGCTACTAATTTTATTGTAAATCTTTTATTAATTTTGTGCAATAAAGGATACATTATGAAGAGTTGCACATACCCAGCATAGCAGAGAAGCGCATGTCGGCTGAAATAACGGGATACAGCTCCACCCACAGAGACATGGACGTCAGCTTCCCTTCCTCGTGGAGACTGTCCAGCAACGCCTGGCGAAACAAATTTAATTAGGTACCACCAAATAAATTCACGGAATT
This sequence comes from Tuta absoluta, assembly GCA_027580185.1. Taxonomy (NCBI): domain Eukaryota; kingdom Metazoa; phylum Arthropoda; class Insecta; order Lepidoptera; family Gelechiidae; genus Tuta; species Tuta absoluta. The sequence goes on from JAQAHW010000008.1 coordinate 7,226,695, forward strand.
TACAAATGGTTTACTGAAATTTATTTAACCGTGGTTGTACTCTTTAAAAACTTCTCGCCAAATAAACAAGTAATCGAAAAACTGTATGCAAAGAATCTAGTAATGTACAAGACGTATCGTATTCGCATAAAATTATGTGTTATGTTCATAAGATCGCTATACGCCACGCAAATAAGTTTAAAAATATACCAAACTTTCAACGATAAATATATCGAGCAAACTTTATTTAATCGTGTTTTCCTGCAACCAGAATCAAAATAGTAGGTAGAATGAAAAATCATTACACCTACATTAAAAGATGGTGTTTATCGTATTCGCTAACGAAATTGTGTGCATCCAAAAATAACTATTTTTCTCAAAGAACAGCCCTTAAGATTTTTGGAATTGTATGAGATGTTAACTTTACTATTGTACTTTGTAACCTTTGTAGTTTGTTTTGTTGTAGAAATAGTAGTCCAATTACAATTGTAAATTATGTTATCTTACCTCAACCCTATAAAATTAAATTTTAACCTTACCAAAGACTGTAATCCAACGAAAACTAATTATCAATACGGTAAGTGTGACAAAATCTAGTGATTTATATTTGAATACTTGTATTGCATTTATAATAAAGAAATATTTGATATTTACTTTGAGGAGATGTTATTCGTAAAAGTTGACCAAATTACATATAACCAGCATTAGATATTTCACCCTACCTTTTAATGTATTAACAAATAATTCCACAAGTATAACAATCATAAAGGGTGAAATTTTACTAGTGACCTGACCGAAACTGAAAACAGAGGTCGGGCTGGTGGTAAGGAACAACTTTCCTCAAGGAACATAGGTCGAAGTATGACAAAAAAAGAAAATTAACTGCCATACCATAGTAACCCAGCTGATCGGCAATTTTGTATGGAATGTCCGTTTTTTTTATATTTAGACCTATGTTCCTGGCGAAAAATGAACATTATCTTATCATCAGTCCGTCTTGAGAATCCGGTATCCGTCGCTAGTAAAATCTCAATGCACCCTATACGGAGTGTAAGGAACAGCCCTTCGAATACTGATAGGGTGCATGCAGACCATGAAACTGAACAACTTTACCCCTAGGAACATATATCAGGAAATGGCAAAAGATTTTTTCATGAGAAGTTGTTCAGTTATATGGGCTATATGCTTCCTATAAGTTTTCGGAGGGCTGTCCCTTACACCCTGTATAATGTGTGATTATTAACTATACCCGTTTTTATTTAATGTATAATGTAATGTGACTTACCAGGAAGTTGTCTCTATTCTTCCTCTGCTGGCGTTTATTTCTTTTCTTAGTCTGTTCCTTTTCTTGTTGGTATTCATTCTCTAGGTTCCTTATGTGCTGCTCGAACACTGCCATAGAATAAGTCAGATTTAGGGAAGATAGAGCCCTCCATTCGGGATATAAATACTTTTAATTAACCTTAAATTAGTACTGTCACTTTCCGTCAAATAGGCTTAGAAAAAGATAGGAGATATCTAAGACCTGTCATGTTTGAGAATTTCAATGGATTCTTCGCAATTTCTAGTCAATTTAGTCGCCATTATTTTCATCGCCGCCTTATTTTGACAGATAACACGTATTTTGAGTCAGGAGATATTTTAGTCATGTCATTCACCCTGCAATGTCCTAACCAGAACGTGATCAAATTCACAGTGATAAATATCAACTTTGTGAGAGTCCCACCGAGAATCGAACCCGGAACCTTTGCGCCACATCGGGCGTAGCACATATGACACTCACCAATGAGAGCGTCCTCCTTGTCCATGCCGAGCAGGCTGACGTCGTTTTTGAACGCAGAGTTCTCGAGAAGCAGCACCTGCGCCTCGCTCCACGTACTGCTGTACGTTATAGAGCTCATATTCTCCAAAACCTGATACACAAATTATACATAGTGTAAAAAAAAATACTGCAAATATTTTAAGGGGTCAACCAGTTCGTGAAACTGAACAACTCTTCCCAAGGAATATAGGTCGAAATATGAAAAAATATTTTGCCTTCCCATACAAATTCACCCGGCTGGCTAACACACTTAGTATGGGAGGACCAAATATTTATGTTTCTTCAGGAAAATTATTCAGTTTTATGGGCTGGTTCACCCCTTAAAATAATTGCAGTTGATTTTTTTACACCTTATATATCAAGCTTCTGATTCCCGCGTCTACATACGGCGTACACGTTATTAGAGATGAGGATGTATGTTATCGCTTCCGCGTTCCACTACCTGCTCATAAAAAATCGAATTATATTTGTCCGCCGGCCGCTCGCTCGTCGCAAGTTTACAAGAAAATCCTCGCAAGTAAGCACGTTTACAACAGGCCAGAATGACGCAAATATTTCGTTCCATAGTCTACCTGTGACTGGGCAATCTGGTCGCCGGCGGTAGACAAACGAATATAATTCATACATACACATATTTCGCCTATTATCCCTTGCGGGGTAGGCAGAGCGTTAAAGGTCGCAAAAAACGTACATTTACGCCACGTCTGACCAATATTTGAGGGTCATTCGAAAAATTGTGTATCGCCAAAAGTTGTCAGCCCATCGTCCATAAAATTGCAATATACACCCTCGAGTCCCTGAATCGCTTCTTAAGACTCCCATGGGAAAGAAATAGGGTGATGCTATTCTATGCGGGCATCACACGGCAGAATATAATTCGATTCTGAATAACGTAATTAATTATAAAATGATCGCCAAAAGTCTTTTAAAGATACTTAATTCAAATTAATTAAAATTCAAATGATTTTATAAAGTTGAAATAAAAATAACTTACTTGAGCCAACATTTTCATATTCCGTTTCTTGAGCACTTTCGCTTCCTCTTTCTCACGTTTCGTGATTGTAAAAATGCAGTCTTCAAATATATCACGACGGTCTGATTCGGGCACACATTTCCATATCTGGAAAAAAAGACCAACATATTTGAACTATCTTTATCAAATAAAAAAGGGTGTAGAAATGTATACTGGACTGGACAAATGTATATAAAGAAATACTCCTATATACTTAGCGTCGTGGCAACTGTGACCTGCCGAGATCCTTCTGATGGTCTCGCTCTGGCTAATGTGGCTTTGAAAGATAGAAAGGGACCGAGAGTGAATGCTTAGTCAGACACAGATAAGGTAAGGTCTAACTCTATTGTAAAATATTGATAGAAATGACACACCTCAAGGTTACTAAACATCTCCTCACATTTGTAGAATTTAGTGAGCGACGTGACGCGGTCGCAGCCCAGCAGAAACTCTTCTAGATTTTCACGATTTTTCTTCGTTTTCAACCTGCGAATTTACAACATCATTTTAGTACATTTTCTTCAAGATCCATTTAGCTATCATCATGGGCATTTATGAAAATCCATAACTACAAAGGTCCCGCCTCGAAAAGTATACTCTGACCGTCAGTTTTTTTTTACGTTCCATCAATGAACGAAAGGGAAAGTAAGACAGGATCGGGAATATGAAGTGGGTGTCGGCGGGACACATCGCTCGAAGAAGTATGAATCGGAAGGTAGCGGCTACCCGGCAGAAACCTGACTGAAAGTCTAGTCAAAACTTTTGATACGGTGCTAACATTTAATCTAGTACATTTACGAAATGCCGTGTGATGCCGGCTTAGAATAGCATCACCCCATTTCTTGCCCGTGGGAGTCGTAAGAAGCGTCTAAGGGAGGGTGTGTATTGCAATTTTAGGCGATGGGCCGACAACCTGTCACTATGGTGATACACAATTTTCCGGATGACCCTCAAATGTTTGTCAGACGTGGCGTAAATGTCCGTTTTTTGCGGCCGTTTACGCTCTGCCTACCCCGCAAGGGATTATAGGCGTAATATTGTATGTATTTACGAAATAATACAGTCCATACCTCTGTTCCTCCCGTTCGTCTTTTAGTTTCTGCGTCTTGTACGCGTTGAACGCTTGTTTCTTCTCGTTGAGTTTCTTGAAGGTCGCGTACCGCGGGTCCTTCGATATTATCTTCACGCATTGCTCCCACGTTGCGTTTGACGGCACATTCTGCATTCAACATTATATAAAGGATATTGTTGAGTATTTAATAGACATTAAAACCTACAACGACTAAAACTTCGTGAGACGCCCTCTAGTGGCAAAAGAAGTAAAAACGTCAGTCTCGCCTCTAAGCCCATGCATGGCGCATCGCGCATTAAAATATTAAAATATAAAATAAATCTATCGTCGCGTGTGCAAACAAACTGAAGTGTGTTGTAACATTGTGAATAATTTACTGGAGTTCATCGTTGTGAGTACTTTTGAACCAGCCTAAACGGAACATTTGGTGTCAGTCTGGCAACTCAGATGCGTAAGTTGCCCACTTCTTTTGCCACTAGAGGGCGTCTCACAAAGTTTTAGTCGTTGTAGGTTTTAATGTCTATTAAATACTCAACAGATATTCATTCTGTTTGTTCATGTATTAACGACACCTTAGCGCGTCAAGTGGACGTTCATGGCTAGACTGGTCGACTTAGAAAATGGTATGCAATAACCAGATATCAACCGCCACCGCCACCATCTGAAATATCGTTTTCAGACGGTGGTGGCGTAACGTAACATGCCGTGTGATTAACCTGGCCAGCCCCGAAGCAGTGCCTTTATTTATTTATTTTTAAACCGCCCGAGCCGGTTTTCTATTTACATTACAAAATTGTTATAAAAGAAAATTGTGTGATACAAATTTCTTTTTTTTACAGTGACGTATCATGACGTCAATAAGTTATTAAACTATTCTACATTTAATAAAGAATTTCAATTTAAAAAATCGAATTCCAAAGTGCCTTGACCTGCTATCACGTCCGTCGCGAATAAGGCGCGTGAGGTCATGCATATTAACTTGTCAGTATAAGTTCTTTTTTTATTAAGTATGGGTTTACTCTTGACTCTAGTCTAGGTCATAGGACAAAGACAGAGTCTAAGATGGAGCGAGCTCACCCAGAAGAAGCCTGTTCACTCTTACTTTGAAGAGATTAGGGTTGTATGCGTTTGGAAACACAGACGCAGGTAGTGAGTTCCATCCACTCTTTAGCAGTGCGCATTATAAATGATGACTGGAAGCGATTAGTCCGGATTGGTGGAATGGCAACCAAATTACTGAACCAATTCAGATTCTTAATGCATATACCAGCCTAACCTGGTGATTGACTTACCCTATCCTTGAGCAATTCCTTGAAGGCCTCAATGGCTTCCTTCTTATCCTTGTACAGCAGTTCGGGAGGTTTGTCATCGGAGCCGCCGTTTGATTGAGGCGGGGAAACTATTTCTTCCGGATTTACTAAAACAATTATACAAGAGATAGTTTATTGCAAATCTTTGCTTTATTGGACCAACGTAAATAATATTGCTGTGTTGCACCGCAAAGCGTAAGGTTAAGCTTATAAAGTGCCTTAATTTTACGCAGAATAATTTAATGATTTCATTTGTGGCTTTACTGTCTATAATTTTTTTAAGTTTGAGGGTCAATCAGATAACTTTGTATCACTATAGTGACAGGTTGTCAGCCCATCGCCTAAAATTGCAATACACACCTAGCCCTCGAGTCTCTTAGTCGCCTCTTACGACACCCATGGGTAAGAAATGGGGTGATGCTATTCTAAGCCGGCATCACAGAGTTATTCTAGTTTTAATTTAAAATAAAACTAGAAAAAGGATATTATTGATTAATTATAAAATGTCAACAAAGAAAGATCAAAGCAATATTTGTTGATAAGTATAATGTCAAAGATGGTTCATATATTCTCCTAAACTATAAAAAAATTGACAATAACCAATTCAACGATTCTGATTTAAATAAATGCATACTATAAGTAAATTTCATTTCATTTGGCAGCTTATTGAATAGCATTGGTTACTCCAAAACTAATAGGGACTAAAATAGTGCATGTTTTTCCATTGAACTTAAGATTCTACTCTAGGCACATACATATGATCAAGACATGTAGTCAGTCAGTACTATGAGAAAATACAGCCCAAATTGAAAAATCTTGTGACGAAACCGAACCCAACTGAGAAATCTTTTGCTGGGTAAGTCATTTTACTCTGTAAACGAGTATCTAGATTTTAAATTTGAATTTTATAATATATTATATATACTGACATTGCCTTCTATTATTAAATATTTTTAAATTGTTTTCATTATTATTATACTGTTTTTGACAAGCACTATGCGAATTCTTATTACGCACATCTATAACTTTAAAATGTAATTTCCATTGTGTATATAAATAAATCAAATCAATTAACCAATCAATCAATCATATCAATAATCAATCAATCAACCAAGCAAGCAAGCAATCAATCAATCAATCAATCAACCAACCAAGCAATCAATCAATCAAAGACCACCTACTCGTTGCGATTGCGCAATTAAATTTCTGCGAGTTCAAAAATACGTCTTAGCAACTTACTGTCCTCCGGTATGGGTATAGAGTTGGCGAGGCTGGGGTCGATGGAGGCGAGCGTCTTGGCCATAGCCTCGTCCAGCGCGGAGCTGCCCCCGCCCCCGCCCCCGCCCCCGCCCCCCACCGCGGGGCTGCCCGGCAGCGGCACCGAGCCGGGCCGCACGTCCGCGCTTGCAGCCGCCCTGTTCAAATTCAATTTATTATCAAATCGGGGACGTGCTAAAGAAAGGTCAGGTCAAGAGTACCCTAAACCGACGAGCATGCGTGAAGAGATTGATGAATGTAGAGGAGGCGAAAGAAGTATCCCAGGATCGTAGTAAGTGGAAGGAAGTAGTCTCTGCCCACCCCTCCGGGAAAGAGGCGTGATTTTTATGTATGTATGTTGAGTACCAAATTTTAAAACACTTCCCGTGTTAGGTATACAATTTTTGAAAACTTGCAAAATTTTCGAGTGCGGGCAGGATTTGAACCTGCGACTTTCGCATTACTAGTGGCGACGCCTCTTCCATCTGGGCTACCGCAGCTCATTTCTTGCCCGCCAATTTTGCAAGTGTATTTTAATGCCAGTAACGCTTGGCATGGCTCCATCTACCGGGTTAGTTTTGCACTAGTAATGCGAAAGTCGCAGGTTCAAATCCTGCCCGCACTCGAAAAATTTTGCAAGTTTAAAAAAAAAAATGTATGTATGTATTTATTATTATTAGCCCATGTCGTCCCACTGCAGGGCAAAGGCCACCCTCCCTTTCTTCCAAATTCAATTATGATCATATTTTTAGTTATACAAAATACAGGTCATATGATACATATATATAAATAAAAACACTACCATGTTGAAATTAAACTCCTTTGTGTAGGCCTCAAAAGCTGCGCTTCAAATACCTACTTCCCCCTTCAGCCCATTACGCCGCGCGTACATGTCTATATCACGCCTATAATCCGTTGCGGGGTAGGCAGAACGTATATTCAAGTAGTGAATATTGAGACTGTAAATATTGTGGGGTGAATATTAAGTGAATATGCCGTGTGATGCCGGCTTAGAATAGCATCACCCCGTTTCTTTCCCGTGGGAGTCGTAAGAGGCGACTAAGGGACTCGAGGGCGTGTATTGCAATTGTGGGCGATGGGCTGACAACCTGTCACTATTGCGATACACAATTTTCCGAATGACCCTCAAATATTTGTCAGACGTGGCGTAAATTGCCGATTTTTGCGGCCGTTTACGCTCTGCCTACCCCGCAAGGGATGATATGCGTGATATGTGTGTGTGAATATTAAGCTAGTAAACATAGAGGTGCTATTTTACATTGTACAAATGTCAACCTCCAATACCTTATTACATAGGCAGTGAATATTGTGGTACTGAAATAACAATATGTATGTATGAATTAATAATGAAACAGAATATAAGTTACTGTGCAGCCTCCTCCGCAGCAATCTTTTCCTTGATCTCCTGCAGTTCCTGCGGCACCACCCAGCTCGACTCCTTGGTTTCAATGTTGTGGTAATACACGCGCCCGGCGTCTGTTGTGTATTCTTTCCACACACATGATGACAACATTTTCTACAAACATAATATTGAAGGATATAGTAAAAGTGACGCATAAGATTGTTGTACATATGAAGTATTGAAATATAAATATTTAATACTTGATTGAACTATTTTTAGTCATGTAACTCTTTTTTTTTTTAATAATAATTTGGTAGGGCCGTGTGATAACGGCTTAGAATATTATCACCCCATTTCTTTCCTGTGGGAGTTGTAAGAGGCGACCAAGGGACTTGAGGGTGTGTATTTCAATTTCAGGCGATGGGCTGACAACCTGTCACTATGGCGATACACACACAATTTTTCAAATGGCCCTCAAATATATTTCAGACGTGGCATAAATGTCCGTTTTTGCGGCCATTTACGCTCTGCCTATCCCGCAAGGGATAATAGGCGTGATATGTGTATATATGTATGCATAATTTGGTAAAAGTAGTGATTTTGTTTGATTATAATTTAATCCCATTTTCGTACAATTTCATTAAATACTCAAAATGTGTCTTACCTCAGCAGGTGTCTTCAAATCGTCAGGTTTTTCCCACAAACTTTGTTTTGAGACTGAATTGTAGTAGTATGTGCGGCCATCTGGAGCTTTATGCTCGGACCAGGGACTGCTCTGGTTGGCCAAAGGAGCTATTTCTGGAGCTGGGGCAGTCAGATCCTGGGTATGTATAATCAATGTTATATATTACATGCTCTGTAGACATCAATTAATTTAGGTATAATTTTTTTTGTAGGAACTGATCTGTTACAAGAAGATATAAAACATCTACAAAAAATTCAGCATCTACTTTAAACATATTTCATAGTAATTATTATTCATAGACGCACATACTTGGATCAGATCGGGGACGTCCTAAAGAAAAGTCAGGTCAAGAGTACCCTAAACTGACGAGCATGTATGAAAAGATTCATCCATGTTGAAGAAGCGAAAGAGGTGTGTCAGGATCGTAGCAAGTGGAAAGATGAAGTCTCTGCCTACCCCTATGGGAAAGAGGAATGATTATATGTATGTATGTATGTATTATTCATAGGCAGGCAGTTGATGTGCGACTGGTAATGCCTGTATCTAGTTACTTATAATAAGTTTTAATTTATTTTATCTTTATTTGTTTTTTATGTTTGTCTAGTCTGTTCTTGTAATCGATGTTTGGTGCTGAGACACCTTCTGCCAGCTTGTTCCAATTCATGGACATCTGGGTTAGCAAAGTGTTCATATCCATATTGTAAACATGGATTGGAGTTGAAGTTTTTGAGGTCATAGTGTCAGTTCAACAATAAGTATGTTTCTATATGACCTCCTCAGTCTCTTTGCCCTTTAGAGTGCTTAATTTCATCTAGTCTTTCGTCATATGGTAGTCTCTTTAGTTGTCTTGAAAGTTTGGTGAATCTATGCACTACTTCCTCTAACAGTTCAATGTCCTTGTCAAAATAGGGGCCTCAAACTTGAAAAGCATATTCTAGTATCGGTCTAAATTATTATATAAAATTTATATTTATAATAACATTAATTATTCATTTAATAATATTCTTCAACGACTAACACCTTTGTCATCTGTGACCAGTGTGACCACGTGAAACGTAGGAATTTTAACCCCTTGTCTGTCATGTACCAGGAGCCGGACAACAATTTTGAACCTTAACTACTCCGCTCGTAACAGCACACATGTGTCCTTGTAGTACAATACAAATCTATTGTTGCAAAATTCGACCTGAGCGAAGTGGTTAACTCCCCACAATAAAATTCAAAACCAATGAAATTGTTATAGTATGAAGCGACAGACGAGTGCATCAGTCCATAAATTAATCAAATCACTACTTAGGTCAGTACTACTCTTCCCTGCTAGCAAATTTCATTTTGGCATACATTGCTGGTTATCTTCAGTTTATTGAAATGATGAAACCCATGAAAGAACTAGCAATGTATACTGATATGTGCAGCGCTGCATTGGCATTCGTTGCTGCTGCGATGAAACAGTAACTATTCAGTGTAATTTGATTTAAAAAATAGTTTTTGGTACATCTCAAAATCAACGCTATGGCTTAATTTCTTACCTATAGACTCTTCAAAAGGGCCCACACCCTTATTGCTTAATTTGTTATTCTCTTACACAAGGTATATTGCACAAAATTACTTTTTAAAAGCAAGTTAAGTAAGGTTAGCTTACATAGGCATAGGTTACTATAAAATACTTACAGATTTAAATTGAGGAAATCCTGGCGGCGGCATCGTAAAAGGTGGAATCATAGCAGGAAACCCCATAGGCGGTGGCATGCCTGGCATGGCGGGTGGCATGCCAGGCATGGGTGGCATTCCGGGCACGCCGGGAACACCAGGCACGCCAGGCACAGGCGGCATCGCCACTGCAGCCGCCGGGATCGGAGGAGCCAGGCCTCCTAACATCGGCGGGGGTAGCAGAGGCGCGGTGGTAGACATCAGTCCTGGCGAGCTTGTCCCAGTATTGGGAGGCTCCTGAACACAGAACGGTAATCTAGAATCTAGCCTAACCACAAGTCTCATTTATCTTGAATTACGAAAATATTTAATGCATTCTTACCATTGTTATGTATGCAACTGCTGCTGCTGCCTTTTATTACATGAACTTATTACATGAAATAAGCAACTAAATAACTAAAAATTTGGAAAAATTGGTAAATGCATTTCACCACACCACACAAGCATACACAAATGATATAAAAAGTACTTTGTGCACAAATGAAATGAAAATTGACATTTTACTTTTTAAAATGCGCGTTCCATTTCACAAAAACCAACCGTTTCACAGAAATTGTCTATGGTCATTCATTCAATATCTGAAAATAGGTGGAAATTAGCCAGTATCCAAGTTAAAAAATAATTTAAAAACTAAAATTAGACGCGCGGTCGACGGTTGTTGATTGTATTTTAGTAATTTTATTTGAGAATTTGCGATAGTTTTAGATTAATTACAACAAAGAGTGTACTTGAAGTGAGAAATCATAATATTTTATCGTGTGAGCAAGCTATTGAAAACTGTACAAAATGTCTAGTACATCACAAAAACACCGGAACTTCGTTGCCGAACCCATGGGCGAAAAGCCCGTTACAGAACTGGCAGGTGTTGGGGAAGTCCTAGGAAGAAGACTAGAAACCGCTGGTTTCGATAAGGTATGATTTCTACCCATTTCAATATGTTAACCTATTACTTTGGATGTCTGGGTTCAAAATCCTTGTGTCCTTGCGGTTACAAAATATTGAAAAAAATTTGCTCCAGTGATTGCCATTCAAATCAAGGCTCCTCCTATCCCTGGACCAATATCAATTTGGAATCGCTCATTAGCAATAGATATCACCATATAACTCGTTTTACATGAAAACTTTAATTTACACTGTGTGTTTCAAGGTTAACTGATTCAGTGATATCATCATATCACTGACAATGACTAATATTTGTGTAGAACTTTAGTTTTTGTTCTTATTATAGCTCCCATTTGTATTTGCTGATAAGCTTTGTGTAACCCATTTGCTCTCCTCTTTGTTGCAGGCATATGTGGTGTTAGGCCAGTTTTTAGTATTGAAGAAGGATAAGGAGCTATTCCAAGAGTGGATGAAAGAGACCTGTAATGCAAACTCAAAACAATCACTGGATTGCTATCAGTGTTTGAAGGACTGGTGTGACGAGTTCTTGTAAACAAATTGTAACTAACATTTTCATGAAATGTAAATAAGTAAATTGTAATGTATAAGCAAGACATGTTCGTCATTATATTATTAATATTTCATATATTTTTCCTAATAAATTTTGAAATAAATGTTTTTTCAAATACTATTGCTCTCTTTTGTCTGTCATAAAATAATAATTTGTAAGTGCCTAATTAATACTAATAGTTAGTATACAAAATAATTACCTAAGTATTTTGTGGTTAGGCTGAATTCAATAAAATATCAACTAAAATGTAATAGTTTTATTAACATAACCCATTATTCTGTGAATGATAATAAATACATACATAGTTCAAATTATATTTGTATATCAAGTCTACCAACAACATTTTGACTTCAGTGTTCTATTTTCTTTCTTAACTTGGGCAAATTTCATTCACATTATGTGCCTACTATCACAATAACGTCAGAAGACATAATTTTTCTTTATTATTTACATAGGTATGTCCACAGAGTACTTTTTAATATACAGGGCATTCAATGCATCATCTTTCGTAGCTCTTTTATACTAAAAAAGTCTTTCGTCGTCCATAAACATACTGTTCAGCAATGACGAAAGACTTTTTTAGTATAAAAGAGCTACGAAAGATGGTCCATTGAACGCGCCCAGGTATGTCTCAACATCTATTGTATCAGTTGATAGACTGTCAATATTATTCAAGCCATAACCACAACAAAGAAAATGAAGAAGAATATCAGGACACCAAAAATTTTAAACATAAGTGCTCTGTTCCCAGTCACACTTTGGAAATACTTCATGATCTCTCTGTGGCCTGCTTCCACATTCAACTCTGCCTCTTGTATGTTAGCATCAATCCTGCCTATTGCCTCATCTTGCTCTTTGACCATGTGGGCTAGTTGTTGGAAGATTCCCCCCAGTTCAACAATGGTGCTCTCAATATTGTGCATAGTTTCAGCCCGCTGTTGCACATATGAGTCGGTATCATCCCTCAATGCAAGCTGCTGTGTCTGCAGTTGCAGGCTTGATGAAGCATCAGCCATACCCCCCAAGTCTATGCTCACTTCATCTTGCTGCAGTAGGGATGGAACTTCCTTAACCACTGGTGCTACTCTTGAAAACTGTTCCCTTCGGTTGTTTTGATGCTTCAAGTTTTCTGAACGGACTTCAAGAACCTAAAAATTTAAAAGAATTGTAATGCTTGGCTTAAACTAATGACAAAAATGCATTAAAATGTACAGAAAACACTACTCTGCTAACCTGTTTAAATTGGTTACTCATAGAAGCTAGTCTTGACTGGAGAGCAAGCACTACACTAGAAGAATGGCTGTGCATGCTCCGTCGACCTCGAGGCATCTCACCCAGTCGAGCAATTTGCTGATTCAATGAACTTATATCCCCTTTGATAATATATGTCAGCTCTTGGATTTCAGTAGGTCTATCATCAAACAATGATTTCTTCTTTGCCACTGTAATATATTATTATATACACTATTATAGGATACATTATGTTAATTTATACCATAAAGAATATTTACATGGATGAACAGTAAACATTTTTAGTATTAAATTAAATCAATTAATAAAAATTTACATAAATTATTGTTTGTTTGATTGTATTGGTTAATTAACTATACTTACACAAAGCCAGTTTCTCAAGTTTGGCATAGGTACCAGTAATGTTTTTACTTATAACTTTTGCCATGGCCATGAATTGGGAATAAGTTGCAAGCACTGCGGCTTTACGCTCATCGCGCACTATCGGGCGAGCTAGAGTTCTGCCCTGCAGGCTCCGGACGGTCGCCACGAACTCATTCGTCCTGTCTCGGGCTGCCATCACTGGTTCGAAAACAAACTCCTCGAGGAAGTCGAACACTATGTCCGGCTCAACACTGTTCACAGGCGCTGATGTAGACTGTGAGTAACCGAACGATGTGTAGGGTTTCAACTGTGCACCACCTTTCTTGTCTAATTTGCTGTAAGTATCTTCGGTGTCGAGCAATGGTGTGCGGTCCGTCACACCTCCAACGTTGCGACGACGAGGGAGCATCGCATTCTAGATTTAGAATCTTTATGGTATACTTTGGAACAATGCTCACTATATCGAACGGAATTAATCATAAATGTATTTATTTAGTTGATAAAACTATAACTGAATCTGCATTTATTTACAGCTGTTTCAGACATTTCGACAATTCTTGACATCTGACACGTCATGCAATGTTTGGTATAGCCAAAGGTAAAAAAACGATGCCGTAGAAAAAAAGCGCGGGAAACGTCGTAGAGAGAGGTCGTATTTTCGTGTTTGGAAAATTTAATTTTTAATTTTTATGGTGTATATCTATCAGGATAGTCTGGTATTGTAAATATTTAAATTATTTAGTGTATATATTTCATAATTTGTGTATATTTGCTGTGGATTAGGTAAGTTCTGTACATATTTGATCGATTGTAAATTTTGTATGAAAGATCCCCCCGATGAAACTCGGGGGGGTAAAGGCGGGTTTTGGCCTGGCCTGAATCTCCCCGTAGGTTCTTCTATTACAATTGTTTCTAACGATGAACTAAGTAAAATGGATACAGATGGCTCGGTGTCATCAAGAACCGGTAATAATACGAGTCAATCGGATCGGAAACGGAAAACTCGCTTTATACGGATTTGTCGTGATTGTTCTAAGCGAAGGAAAAAGAAGGTTGACGGTAATCCAGTGGACGAAAATTATTGTCAGTGTGATATAATCGAAAATATTAATGAAAACACTATTGTCATGAAAAAAGTAATTCCTTTAGCCCCCAAAACTCAAACAGCTCACTTGCAACCGCAAATGACGGTTGACCAATCCCAATCTAACGAGAATACTCAATCGGTCAAACAAACTCAAGAAGTTCAAAAAACAGAGTTTCGTCAAGTGGGAAGGAGTGAATATCTGCCTTCAGATGTTGCTCCTTTCTTAATTCATGTACAAAAAATTGAAAATGCCCCCAACGATGGAACCATTTTGCATCCTATTGCATTTGGAAATTTTCTTAGAAAAAGTCAATTTCAAAATATAATTCCTGGAAGTGTCAAAAGAATCGGTAGAAACCGATGCACAGTTTCATTTTCAAAATTTAGTGATGCTAATAACTTTTTACAAAGTCATCTCTTGGAAATGCACAAATTCAAGGCTTTTATACCAACTTTTCATGTCACACGTATGGGCTTGGTCCGTGGAATTCCAGCAGATTGGAATGAAGAAGAGATCAAAAGCAATATCTCCACTCCTATTGGTTGTGGTAATATTATAAAAATAAGACGATTAAACTTCAAAGTCACCGTTAATGGAACCAACACGTGGAAACCCTCCGAATCGGTTGTAATAACTTTTGATGGTCAAGTTTTACCTAAACGATTGTTTTTATGTTACAATGCCCTTCCCGTAGAAGTATATGTTTATCCAACTATTCAATGCTTTAGATGTTGCAAATATGGTCATACGAAAATGCAATGCCGTGCTAAGTCCCCAAAGTGTTTTAAATGCGCGAAAGATCATCTGGGAGAAAATTGTGATATAGAAGAAGACAAGGCAAAATGTGTTATGTGCGAAGGCTCCCATTATGCGACTAACAAGAGATGCCCTGAATTCATAAGACAAAAAGAAATTAAGCACACAATGGCTCATAGCTGTGTTTCATACATAGAGGCTAGCAAACATTTCCCTCCTATTACAAAATCATACGCTGATGTTCTATCTTCCACCAGTTCTGTTCACGATCAGTTAAACGATTCTGCCCAGAAACCTTTGAACCACACGTCATACAAGAAAACTGTATTCCTTAAGCCTCGTTCAGCCCCTAGAACTCAAGCTGGTTACGACAAGGCTGGCCATAATGCAATACTTAAAGAATTTGAAGCTCCTCAGTCTCAGAATGGTTGTGCAATACAACCGAGAGACTCAAAATCAGAAGCAACTACCTTAAATACAATACTTGCGTTAATACGCACTCTTTTGCAGTCAAATTTATTACAACCGTCCCACGTTGCCCCTGTTACAGAAATTTTCAACATGTTAAGTAGTACTTTTAATGGATACAAAAATAATTCAATGGAATTGCAGGAGCATAATTCCTAAAAAAAGTGATCTTATTTACATAATTAATAAACATAAACCAATTTTAGTCGCTTTAGTGGAGACATGGTTGAAACCAGGATATGTTTTTAACATACCTGGTTATACTTGTCTTCGAGATGATCGATTAGATGGGTATGGTGGTGCAGCTATGCTCATTAAAAACTCTATTACATTTAGTCAAATTAGTTTTTCATCTCATTATTTTAATAATATTATCAACCTAGTTGGTGTTAAGCTCGACAATATTTCTGTGGTTTCAATTTATCTTTCTCGTTCTACGGCTCATGTTCTCAATGAATTTGATAATATTCTTTCGCATTTAACAGGGCCAGTCTTAGTTTTAGGTGACCTTAACTGCCATCATCAATCGTGGGGTTGCGGTATTACAAATTATAGTGGAGAGCGATTAATTGAAATTTTGGATGCGCATAACTTATGTTTATTAAACGATGGTTCTCCAACCCGTCGTACAAATCCTTATGAAAATGCCAGTGCTGTTGATTTATCTATATGTTCTCCTTCGTTAGCTTCATCCTTCTCGTGGTTACCTTTACCTTCGACTTTTGCCAGTGATCATTTCCCGCTTCTTTTGTGTTCAGATTTGATCAGATGCCCAAGCACCAAAAAGCGTAAGCCCCGTTTAAAATATAAATTAAATAAAGTTGATTGGAGTGAATTTAGAAAACTAGTTGAGAGAAAAATATTGGATATTCCGGAAATAGTTCAGGGTGGTGAAACCGATTCTTCTAATGCTCTGGCTCGATGCTTGGTTGAAGCTGCTGATCAACTCTTTCCAGTTAAGAATATTTCCTCTGACAAGATCCCATTTCCTCCGTGGTGGGATAATGAATGCACTAATATAGTTCGAAGAAGAAAGGATGCTGAAAGGGAATATGCTTTGAATATGTCGGACGTAAATTTGGACGAACTTAATGATATCATAAAAACTTCTCAGCAGTTTCTTAGAGACAAAAAACAAGATGGATGGAGAGCGTTTTGCTCCTCATTGTCCCCTACTACTTGTCCTTCAGAAGTTTGGAACAATATCAGACGTTTTAAATCTGCATTCCGTGAATCATTTTCATCTTTATGTCTTGCACCAACGTTAATAAACAATTTCCTTGATAAACTTGCTCCCCCCACTGTCCCTGAGGATAACCATTTTCTTCCATCACCATCTTATTCTTCTAATTCATATCCTACCTTAGATTCTCCATTTACAATGTATGAATTGAAAGGGGTTCTGTCGAGTGTAAAAGACTCCGCCCCAGGAGAAGATGGAATTCCATACTCCTTTTTAGTTCATCTCAGTGACCACACCTTAAACTATTATCTAAATTTAATAAACTCTGTTATGGTTTCTGGTAACATTCCCCCGTCATGGAAATCACAAGAAGTAATTCCTATTAAAAAACCAAATAAACCTTCTGATGATGCTGCTTCTTTTAGACCTATAGCTTTGTCTGCAGTATTCGCTAAAATTGCTGAACATTTAGTAAAAAATCGATTAGAATGGTACATAGAGCATAATCAGCTATTATCAAACAGCCAATATGGTTTTCGTAAAGCGAAGTGCACTATGGATAATTTAAGTATTCTTACTACCGATATTCGGTTAGCTTTTTCTCTAAACAAGTCGGTAGTCGCTGCATTTTTAGATATTTCATCGGCTTACGACAACGTCATAATTTCAAATCTTAAATGCAAACTAGTCGAACTAAAGGTACCCCAGATGCTGGTTAACTTCATTTACAATTTATTGTCTGTCCGAACTATATCAGTAGTAGTGAATGATCTGAACAAAGTAACACGTACAGTTTACAAAGGATTGCCGCAGGGATCTGTTCTCAGCCCTCTACTTTATAATATTTACACGTACGATTTGGAATCCTCATTAAATGGCTCAATAAACATCCTACAATATGCAGATGACTTACTTTTATACTCAATAGACGGATCATTAGACCTTGCATGTAATCTACTTTCATTATCACTTAATTCTTTAAAAGGCTGGTTAGATCGCAATGGATTGGATTTATCAGTTTCAAAAAGTTGTGTAGTAGTCTTTACCAGAATGAGAAGAATTGCTCCAATATCTGTTACATACAATGATCAAATTTTACCAGTTGAAAAGTGTGCAAAATTTTTAGGTATTTTACTGGACAGTAAACTTACTGGTGTTCCACATTTCGAATACGTCGTGTCTAAATGCGAGCGACTAATTAACATTGTTAGATGTTTGTCAGGCGTTTGGTGGGGGGCTCATCCTTTTTCTATGAAACTTATTTATAATGCTTTAATTAGGTCTGTTCTCGATTATGGTACATTTTTGTTAGAAGGAGGTAACGTGCAAGGTCTTAAAAAATTAGATTTAATTCAAGCAAAAGCTCTGAGGATCGTTGCTGGAGCAATGAAATCTAGCCCTATCAATGCGTTGCAAGTAGAATGTTGTGAACCTCCATTAAAGTTAAGACGGCAATATCTAAGCGACCGGTTCCTGTTCAAATCATTTCAGTTTTCTAATCATCCATTACATTTGAAACTACAGGCCATATCAGAATGCTTTGAAACTTCTCGGTATTGGCGGCATAAACCTATTCCATGTCTAGTACAAAGCTACAGAAAATTTATATCTATCCAACAACACATTTACCGTTCTCCTGCTTTGCCTCTGTTTGTTGCCACTTACGAATCTTTATTAATTCAACCTACTATACGCTATGATCTGGGTATCAGTAAACAAGACGTAAATGCCAATATTCAGTTTTTGTCCTCGATTGATAACGAAAACTGGCAGGACAACTATTATATTTTTACCGACGCATCGAAATCCTTGACTCACGAATGTGTCGGTGTGGGTGTATTTCTAGCTCAATTTAAATTAATAGTAAAAGTAAAACTTCCCCCAGAATCCTCCGTATTTACTGGTGAATGTTTAGCCATTCTTAAGGCGCTAGAGTTAGTATTATCAATGAATTTGAGTAAAACAGTTATCTTTTCAGATTCAAAAAGCGCATTACAGGCGTTAGATAAGTTCCCATTTAAAATGAAACCCTATTATCCAGTTGTGTTTGAAATACGTAAACGCCTTGAATTATGCATATCTAAAGGTCTATCTGTGCTATTTTCTTGGATTCCTAGTCACTGCGGTATAAAAGGAAACGAGAAGGCCGATTGTTTGGCTAAGGAGGCTGTGAGAGATGGTGACATGGTGCCATTTATAAATTACGTTCACGACTTAACAGCTCTTCCTAGAGTTTATCTTCAAAACACTTGGAATGAGCTTTGGTCAGATAGCAGGCAGTCAAAAGGGAGATCATTATTCAAGATTCAGCCGAACATTCCATCAAAACCATGGTTTTTTAAAGTAAAGGGGTCTAAAACTGTTATTTCGATCATTTCACGAATGCGATTGGGTCACGTCTGTACTCCTTTCCACTTGGCGAAACTAAATATTGTTAATAGTGATATGTGTGAGTGTGGGAGCGATGTAGGTGATCTGGATCATATATTTTTTGCATGCCCACTTCATGACCGGTCTTCCTTTCTCCGCAACCTACTTGCTCTCAAAGTTCCTTTTCCTTCCCGTATCTCTTGTCTTATAATGTATCCTATTTCATATTTTCATGTATTGTCATCATTTATTACTACAAATAATATAAAATTATAATATTTAGGTGTATTGTACGATATATCTGACTATCCTTAAAAAATATATATTTTTATTATAATTTTGAACGCGTTTCGTTTCCCTACCTTTACAACATGACATTGGCACAAAGTTTAACTAGCGCCATAAAAAAGAAAAAAAAAAAAAACGATGCCGTACCGAACCGTACAGGAAAGAGAAGGTGGTATCGATACCCAACGATTGGACGGGTTGGTTATCACGCTATTGAATCGCCATACTAGAATCGGGGGACATTATCTACCACACTCAATTTTAATAATTAATAGTTTGGTCATAGAGTTCATAATCACTTTTACCAGGTCGTAGTACATGGATCTCAAGAAGGCAGCGCTAGTGTTCAATGCAATGACGTTTGACGAACTGTCAGACGACGCCTACTAGTTATCTGTGGTCTGAAATTTTATCGCGGTGAAAGTTACTTGCAGTTTCTTATTGTGTGTTATTTCTATTGTTAATCAGATAAATTACATCAAAATTTGTTTAAAATTGGTGTAATGAAATGTTGCGTACCTAATTGTTTAACCAAAAGCAATAGTGGCGTCAAAATGCATAATTTTCCGCGACCGCAAAGCCGGCGGACTTTGTGGCTGAATAAAATCAAAGTAATGGAAAAATTTTCCAAATGGAAAAAGTAAGTAGATTTCTGTCTATATTCTTCTGTCTACTTTGGTCAGGGTATTAAATTCGTGTTTCATTCAAATCATCATCTTTGTTTCAAATAATAATATTTATTTTAAACAAAAGTATGAAAAATAGGGATTTCCAAAAAATTATCGACTATCGATGTTTTGACAATGCCATAATACGCTACTTTAAAATACAGAATATAATGTGGTCAATTAGAAATTAACACTGCTTTACTTATTTTAGTCTATTCCAGCCACTTTACAAATTAATGGTACCTACTAATTATTTATTTTTCTTTTAAGCTGCGAAAAATGACGAATATTCGACGATGAGTAACACCGCTGCTCTGCTACTATTCTATGATAAACTTTTCGACAGTGTACATTCCTCAAAAAGGAGCTTTGATGCAAGGGAAAAATGCGTACTCCTGTTGCAGTCAACAACGGCCACGTTGAGTTTTGGAGATGAAGATGCTATAAAGTTGTTAAAAATATGAAATACGTGCGTGACACATGATAGGCAAGGTAACCAAAAATTATCACTGTTCCTTCCTTACGTAACTGGATCACAACCCTGGAGTCTTTGAGTAAAATATGGGACTATGTAATTTAAATGTAAGTCTACGAAGTATTTCTTCAGAGATCTTTGGTTGTCAATTTCATTTTATATCATGTAAAAAAATCTTAGGCAAAGTATACTATTTTCCCACCAAAACATAAATGTGAACGTTGAAAGCTAAGTTCATCGTACAACCTACAAAAGTAGTGATATGTAAAATGCTTGCCATGTTGAGTAGACACTTCTGAAATTAATTTATTCAGGTATAGGATCGTTTAGCATTCACTAGTAAAATATAGCCAACTTCGATTCTACAATACTATAAAATTTGCCTTGGATAGTTTTAACATGCAAACAAATCTTTATGTAAGTTGTAATATTTAAAAGAAAATAAGACTGTGTTTCTTTTCAATAAAATAAAATAAATAAATCATTGTTATATTACACGCTTACCGCGTGTCTAGATATATGTAACAGTTAATAAACGAATTAACAAATCTTACATAGTTTTATTTCAAGTTCACTATGCATATCGATAGTAGTGGCACATCACTAGCAACACTAGCAGGTGGTAAGAGATAGAATTATATATACCTGTCTCTTTCTATGAGCACACTAGCGACATGCACTTGATTTAATGGAACTATAATTAGCGTCTCCGCCTGTGATTGGTCCGATTCCTATCTGTACCCTAGTACATTATCTTATTCATCTGTGTTGGTTATGTTATGTCGCGGTACGGGCGAGTGGAGTGTGTATGTATTACCTGCCATTTAATTTAAAAAGTTTGTTGTTGTGTGAGCGAACTGTCAAATCAGCTAGCAAAAAGTGGCCAAGTGAGCAGGCTGAATGTTTTGCTTTGCATTTAACAATTTATCTGCTCATATTACTTAAAATGAAAGTGAAAAATGATAACCTACGTGGCACAACTAATAAACTTATTTGCGATTACACTTCAGAGTGTTTTTCACGTCGCCTGGCTCACAGGAAAAGTGATAGTGGATGTGCTAACAGGAATCTCAATAGCAATTTTCAACGTTATCAGAAGTATAATATTATTCTTTCAAATTGTTTATGAAGACAATATACCCATATTTACAGAAGAGATACCTAGCTTTACTGATAATGTAGTCGACACAGTAGTAAACCAGTGGACTCAAGTGCAAGGTGGTCTGATCGAAGTGTATAGTGGTATAAACTGTAAGTTAAGTGCAATAATTGGGACTGTAAAATGGTTAACAAATGCTGTGATCACTATTGTTTGTGAAGTGTTAATTTTATTGAAGAATACAGTAATATTATTTGGAGATACACTATGGTTTATACTTACTTTTGTACCAGTACAATTGCCTCAGTTATTGAAAGCATTCTTGAAAAATGTCACTGATGTAACTGTAAAAGGAATCGTAGATGCATACATGGGTTTGCTAAAAATTACAAACTTCCTCACTGATGTGCCTTTGCAATCCTTTATTGGCATTATTAGTGCCATTGTGATAGTCCGCCTGTGTATACATTTCAGAGAGAACATTCAATCACAAGCAGTAACATTGTATTGGTCTCTAGTAAGAAAGCTTTGGTACTATTACTATGCATTTTATAACTATTTTGTAGATCCTGATGTAAGAGAGATAACTCGAATGTCTGCTGGGCAGGAAATAAGTCTCATTGAGAACCAACCACAGGCTGCTGCTGTAGTTGATGATGGGAGTGCAGCAGATGCTTTGTGTGTGGTATGCCAGGAACGCCAAAAATGTGTTCTAACCTTACCCTGCCGCCATGTTTGCTTGTGCACAGAATGTGTTATGCGTTTATATGGCTATCAACGCACATGCCCCATATGCAGAACTTTTATATACCACTCAGTTACTGTGTATTTGTGAAACCATGGCATCAACCAAGTCATTTTTATAACATTCCTGATGTATAGCATTTCCCATTTTTTATAACTGATTTATTATAAATGTTTTGTATTCATTGGTTTAGATTAAGAATTATGTCATCTCATAGTGTACTGGAAGGGTTTTTTATTAATTTAAGTGTAAGGTTTAAAATTTTGTAAGCATAGATTTTCAAATTAAACATGTGACTTTTTATATCTTGGATTATTATTATTATTTTGCTCCTTAAAGCTCTTTTCTCTTATAATGAATTGAATGAAGAAATACTTAAAATATGATATAATATAAGGTAATACAGAATTTGTACTACATTACCTATATTAAGAATGATAATTTGTACTAGTACCTATTTATTGCTTTAAAAATAAAGTACCTGATATGTACTATAATATCAGATCTACACTAGGCTTGTTCAGTACAAATATGATTGTTCTATCATAGTCAATCAGTGTTAATATAATTTTTATATTTACTTTTACATACATATGGCAAACAAAATTTTAAATGTCATGACTGTAAATGGCTGCTTCTAGAATTGCTCAGCATGTAATCACCATTGCCCATTCTTATTTCTCCATTGCGAGATAGTCTTCTGTTACGAGCATTAAATCTTAAATCTCTCAAAGACATTTGAACATCCTTAAATGCATTTAACATGAACACAGCAGTTACAACTACAAGAAAACCGCATATACATCCCAGGATATCCTTTAAATCCATGTGTTCCCATTCTCTGAATAGTATACCAGAAGCCATAATGACTAGTACTGTAAACATGACATAATAGACTGGGGTAACAATACTTGTATTGAATATATCTAAAGACTTATTTAGATAATTCATTTGAATCATTATACAAAATATGGTAGTAAACAAAAGAACCCAGAACATACAATGATTTAAGTTGTTGCTGCCACCACTAACAGTCTCCTTAATACCTAAGGCTACTGCTTTGCAAAAGACAACTGTTAGGCTGCCTATTGATGAACATAATAACAAGTACACAATAATATTTGAATTACCAAACCTAGGTACGAAAATGACCTTTACAATAAAACACATGGCAAGAATAATACCAACATAACTTACAAAGAGATAGTCACTAAGCTTCATGATTAATTCTTGAAATGTTTTAATTTCTTCTGATTTTGGTGAGTGTATAACAAACATGATTGAGCCGATGATACAGAGGAAACAGCCAATCTGAAATAAACAATTTGCCAAATAGGTAGGTTCATATTATAAAACAATCTGTATAAAATACTTAAGTAATCAACAATCAGATAGGCCACAAGAAAATGATAATAAATAGGTAGTCAATTATTACTTTCATGCAAAATTATTACCATAATTATTTGTTAACAGCTAAGTAAATTTAAAAAATGATCTTACCTTGCCTATGAAATTGAGTTTTTCATTAAGAAACTTTGAGGACAGTATTGCTGCTACAAGAACACTGAGTGCTCCCAGAGGAGTCACCAAAGCTGCTGGTGCAAATGCATAGGCAAGTAGATTTGCTGCCTCACCAATACCCACTGGAATAAGAGAAACAAACACCAAATTTACTTATGAATGTGATGTAGATCGCACCTACCTAATGATATTGCTCTATTTATCTATGTTATAAAGGTATAAGAATATAGACTGGAATTAAGTTATGAATAAACAAACTTACTTGTAATTAAACCTAGCCACCACATCCATTGTCTAAGATACCCATAGCCTCCTGCAGCAGCCCTAACATTCCCCACAGCATTGAGTCTTTTCAGTGCTACCTTTTTAATGATAAAACTAGAACCAATAAAGAGGCTCGAAGATATAGCCAAGCACAAGCCAACGGTAAACGAAACATTATCGTAATCACGCTCTTCCACTTTAATAGAATTTGACATTCTGTTTATTATATTTCTACCATTGCAAAATGTTCATCAATTCATACTCGGCTCAATCTTATCACTAATCAGCCGCACCGCACGCAATTGACCGCAAGCATTTGAATTGCTTGAGTCAAACTCATTGCCTTTTTCATCCTGGAAATTCTTTGAAATAACTATATGCCGTTGTTACGTTTCATCAACTCACAACGCAACACTACACACACCACACAGCACTGGTATTTTGGAATTAATTACAATAAGTTGATATAAAAAACATGATTCAGCATCATAACACGATAGGCTGAAGCTTCAAAAATTCCTAAACAGCACGTACGTAACCTTAACATCAAGCAGGTTAATTCAATACTTAACTACCAACTAGTTAATTAATCCACACGTGGACCTTATTACGAAAGCAATAAAATGAAAATTCCAGCGGAACAAAAAATTCCTTGCAAATAATTTACATTATTAACCACTGGAGCGTTCTTTGCCTCCCAGAGGCAAGTAAAAATAATGGCTAAATGGTTCATTGCCTCCTGGTGGCAAGCAACCTAGTCATTTAAAAATGACATAAAAGCTAATTGATTTATTATACTGTCCCTCTCCTACGTATATAAATCGTAATCTAGACATCCCTATTCATTCAACCAATTTACAACCTCGGACATGTTCATATAATTTTTTCGGATTATACGCGAATGAAATTCGCGCCAAACTCAGTCGTTCAATATTGTTAAATTTTATTCTCTAATTAAACAATATTTTACTATTACATGCAGTGCTTTTTTTACTTCTACCTGTTAACACAATAACAAACTATTATTAAAACACAAATGTTCTTGAACTTGTTTATTTTCGGTAAAATAGCATGTTTAACAATAAAATGCTGAAATATTTCCCTTGGTGCAATTTAATCTCGCTATATTACGAATTATTTTAAAGTGAGTACACAAAAAAATACACTTTTATATTGGATATTTTAATATAATTACAAATCAATAATTTGTTTTTACCAAATACGAGCCATTCTCGAGAAATCTTAGTTTAAAGCGAACCACGCGCGGCGGCGGTCGCGCACGAAAAAATGGCTGACCACTTCGGGGCAACTAGGTTTTGACAGGCTGACGCTTGAGAGGTTATGTAACGGACTGTACTAACAATCTTTTGACATAAGGGCACAATACATTGCTCGTAATGTAGGGAATGGAGCACGTTCACACAATGCCAAAATGGGCAGGGAAGTAGTAAGGGAAGTGTGGGCAGCGCAAATATGTAAACAGGTTACTCGCGATGTTACTCGTCATGCCGCCGCGCCGCGCCACTGCCACTTCCCGTGCTCCCTTGAATGTCAACGTTAGTATCTCTAAATAGTTTGTGAATGTCGGCTTTTCGCGCGCAAGTCAAAGGAAAGGCAGCACGAGCGCTAGTGAAATGTATTGCTATCTCGCTTACTCATATTGGTGCGAGAAGAGTATGACGACGCGGAAGTATTTCGAGCAATATTCGCGACAGCGACAGCGGCATGAGCATGGGCATAGTGTGAATTCACCAGCAGTAAGTCAGCGATCATCCGACATACATATAACATACCTACCCGACAATCGACCCGATTTCTCGAACAACACTTTTTTTCAAATGGCAACATGTTTACCGTCCGTTGTTCCGTTGGTTTCCCGCGCATTTTGTTGTCAATAGGTTAACCAATATCCCTAACCATCCTACTGGCCGGCTTTGATTAGAAAGTTAAATAGTATCTCGAGTACTTTTTTGGTTTATTTTATTGTCCTGGTGGTAAAAGTTAAGACCTCAAGATGGTGGGCAAGTCCAACAAGTTATACGTCCACAAAAGAGGTGAGAACTTTGAACTTGTTCTTAAGTTTCCTGTCGAGTACAGCTCTTTGTTCTTCATTTCTAGGTTTATTTTTTATAACCCAGAGATAGGTACACTACTATTAAATATTTGGTACATTACCAATACCAACTTTAACATGATAACCTTATTTTAAAATTAAGTATTAAAAATTTAGGTTATAATTTAAATTATGTATGAGTTGTAAATTTAAATTTACATCAATACCCCCTTTTTACTAATGAATTTGTAATCTCGACTATTTATATTTTTCAGTAACAGCATCGAGTCTAGTCGCGAAAGGCTTTGACAGTGGTGCCACTTCACAAAAAAAATATTTTCTCTAAACAATCTATCAGAATATATGTTGCTCAAGTTTTTAGTATTATCCTTATGAAATATTTGAACCTACCTCGATGAAATATTCGCTGTAATTAAAGTTATGGTAAAAAGTGCCTAAAAATTAACACTTGCTAATAATTACCATGACTTCAAAATAAATATTTCATTGAGTTTGTAGGTTTAAATTATTTAAACTAAAAACTTGAGCAACGGATGTTCTGATGGAGTAGAAATAAGTTGTTCTGTTGTGTCGTTATTCTTTGTATGTTATGTGTATGTATGTTATGTGTATTCTCTTGTAATGTTTTTGTGTACAATAAACAGTAAATAAAGTAATAATAGATTGTATAAAGAGATTATTTTTTGTGTAGTGGCTCCACTGTTGAGGCCATTCAAAACTGCACTTGCCTTGATGGGAGTACATTTTATAGTACTTTGTGATACAGTAGATAAATGGTATGCTCTGATGAATTAATGTTTTTTTTTCTTTTCTCAGGAGGGCGAATGGAGGAAGTACATATTGACAAAATTACCTCTCGCATCAAGAAGCTATGCTATGGACTTAACATGGATTTTGTAGATCCTGTAAGTTTAATCATCTACAACGGTTGGCCTTTTAAGTTATTTATTTAAAATTCTTCTTACACAATGGCCTTACTGCGCTTAGTGCACCACATGCAACATTGTTTCTTAACTACTTAAGCTACATAATATAAATGAAATGAAAATGGAGATTTTGTTTTGCAGGTATCAATTACTTTAAAAGTGATAAGTGGCATATACTCTGGAGTGACTACAGTGGAGTTGGACAACCTGGCGGCAGAGACAGCGGCCACTATGACCACTGACCACCCTGACTATGCGGTGTTGGCAGCCAGGATCGCTGTCTCCAACTTACACAAAGAAACCAAGAAACATTTCTCTGGTAAGTGAATCTCTCTTGGTATTTCAAGTAAAGCATTTACCCTTATCTTTTTGACTACTATCAGCTATCCAATCATGACAGAGTTTATACCTGTTTTTTATGCCTTGGTACTTTGATGATGACATTTATTTTAGCTTTTTCAAGTCACCAACATCTTCATTACTGTTTTTTTTTGTCATGTTTAGATTTCAGGCGAAAGGTCCACTATGATACATAATTTACTACTATTTAGTGCACTTCATACCACCCACTGTTTATGGTTGTTGTGTTTCAAATTCCTCATCTTTCAATTACTTCTGTACTTAACATCACATACAATTATTTGCAGATGTAATGACTGACTTGTACAACATAGTCAACCCATATACCAAGAAGCGGTCTCCTATGATCTCGGACTTCCATTATGACATCATAATGAAGAACAAGGAGAGGCTGGACTCTGCCATCGTGTATGACAGAGACTTCAAATACAACTACTTTGGATTCAAAACCCTCGAGAGATCATATTTGCTCAAGATTAACAACAAGGTAGGTAACTTGGAATAAGCTTCACAGGGATACAGATACAGATTGTTTATTTGGGGTTCTCCAAATGAAACGAAATATTGTACCCAACTCAATCCTCAATCAATTAAAAGAAATTCGGAAAAAATATTGTCGGTTATTTTGTATTGAGGTTTGCAAGAATTTTAATATTGTTGTAGTCCAATCCATTCCTATTGCTGCAAGGGGTTGGTATCTAGTGTAGTTCACTGCCCCTGCCGCTGCCGCGAATATTACCCGAAATACTTCCGCGGAAGTGTCAACGTGAGTGAGTGTTCAGACACATACTCCCTTGTAACAACAAGAGTGATCGAGATAGCAATACATTCGACTCGCGCTCGTGCTGCAGTTCCTTTGACTTCCGCACGAAAACCGACAGTCGCGGGAGCAAGAGAAGTAGCAGCGCGAGTATGCTGTTTACATGCTCGCACTCCCCACTTCTCGGGAAGGCGGCATAAACATAAAAAAAGTCTGGGCGTTCAGTGTATGTGCTGGGTCCATGTGTGTATAATCGCTTGCCGGATACGATCAGGAATGCAGCATCTCCACAAATATTTAAAAATAAATTAAAAAATTGGCTTCTCGAGAAGCAATTTTACGATTTGAAGGAGTTTTTGGCTCCACTTGTGACCTGATTTAGACTGAACCAAGAATTTATTATTTTTAATTGATTTTACCTACTATTTTTATTATAATAATTATTATAATCTATATACTGACTTGTAACAAATGTTATTAATAAAGTTATTGTATTGTATTGTAAACCCTTGGTGCTGTGCAGGTGGCGGAACGTCCTCAGCACATGCTGATGCGCGTGGCCATCGGAGTGCACGGCGCGGACGTGGACGCGGCCATCGACACGTACAACCTGCTTTCGGAGAAGTACTTCACGCACGCGTCGCCCACGCTGTTCGCGGCCGCCACGCCGCGCCCGCAGCTCTCCTCCTGCTTCCTCGTCGCCATGAAGAGCGACAGCATCGAGGGCATCTACGACACGCTCAAGGTACTGTAATAGCACAGTATAATTAATAGTACTAGCGTACAGTATGGTCACTCCCTGCCTCCCCCTACACGCGCCCGCGCTCGGAGGACGCTCAGACACCGGCTAGCAAGGACGCGACGACGAAGGTCATTTCATACTGCCGCACATTGCATTCCCGATTCGCGAACGCAAAATGGCGGCAACCCTGACGTGTTGTCTCACACACACAAGCATGGTCCGCGTTCGCCTACGCGAGCTTAGACTGTGTGCGTAGCAACGCGTTTGTTTCATACATTTGAGCGCCAGTGTCCGAGGTGTGGTAATAGAGTGAAATTTCACACGTGATCGATACCGAAAACTAATGACGGGCTGGTGATAAGGAACAACTTTCCGAAAAGGACCTTGTATTTTTTTTTTGCCAAATGTACCAGCTGACCATGTCAATTTGTATGTGAGGTATAATTTTTTTAAATATTTTCGTTATCGCTTAAGGATGCGCGCTAATCTCATTTGCTTAAAGTTCAACTAACTTATATAAGTCTGATTCCGCAGTTCCTTGCCGGTCTATTTTAACTTGCTGACATCCTTGTTGTTCTTGAAGTTTTGAAAAAATCGCGAGATTTTATCAGAAGTTTTCTACTATTTCGTTACTTATTTTATTAGGAATGCGCGCTGATCTCGAAGTCGGCGGGCGGCATCGGAGTGCACGTGCACTGCATCCGCGCGAAGGGCAGCTACATCGCCGGCACCAACGGAGTCTCCAACGGGCTCGTGCCCATGCTGCGCGTCTACAACAACACCGCGCGATACGTCGACCAGGTACACGGCACACTGCTGCCGCTGCCGCGAATATTGCCCGCAACACTTCTACGGAAGTATCAACGTGAAGTATTGCTCTTCTCGCACTAATGAGTGAGCGAGATGGCAACACATTCGTTCGTGATGCTGTTCAGCGGCAGCGGCATGACGAGTAGCAGCGCGAGTTACCTGTCACATGCTCGTGCTGCTTACTACCCATACTATTTCCCTGCCCATATTGCCATTGTGAGAACATGAAATTACACACAGGATTTTTAAAATTACTTAGTATCTTAATTTTGTTTAATGAAGAACGATTATTATTTAAATATTGCACTTTTGAATAGGCAATCTGATGATAAGTAGATTGATAGCGATGTTTCTGTACCATTTTGGAAACATAATTGACAATAAGTATTATCTTACCTTCTACCAGGGTGGCAACAAGCGGCCCGGCGCCTTCGCCGTGTACCTGGAGCCCTGGCACGCCGACGTGTTCGAGTTCCTCGACCTCAAGAAGAACACCGGCAAGGAAGAAGTCCGCGCCAGGGAGCTGTTCTACGCGCTCTGGATCCCCGACCTCTTCATGAAGAGAGTCGAGAAGAACGAGGACTGGAGCCTCATGTGCCCGCACGACTGCCCCGGCTTGGCCGACTGCTGGGGAGACGAGTTCGAGAAGCTCTACGAACAATACGAACAAGAGAAGCGATATGTAAGACAGGTTCGGGCACAGATACTATGGAAAGCCATCATCGAGTCGCAAGTCGAAACCGGTACACCTTACATGCTGTACAAGGACTCGTGCAACAGGAAAAGCAACCAGAAGAACCTCGGCACCATCAAGTGCAGCAACCTCTGCACGGAGATCGTCGAGTACACCGCCGAGGACGAGACCGCCGTCTGCAACCTCGCCTCCGTCGCGCTCAACATGTTCCTCAACGACGACAGGACCTACAACTTCCACAAGCTCAAGGAGGTCACCAAAACCATCACGCGGAACCTGAACAAGATCATAGACGTGAACTACTACCCGGTGGCGGAGGCGAGGAACTCCAACATGCGGCATCGCCCCATCGGCATCGGCGTGCAGGGGCTCGCCGACACCTTCGTGCTGATGCGCCTGCCCTACGAGAGCGAGGCCGCCATCCTACTCAACCAGCAGATCTTCGAGACCATCTACTACGGCGCGCTCGAGGCCAGCTGCGAGCTCGCGCAGCAGCACGGCGTCTACGAGACGTACCCCGGCTGCCCCGTCAGCCAGGGACAGCTGCAGTACGACATGTGGGGGAAGACGCCCACCGGCCTCTGGGACTGGGCCGCCCTCAAGGAGAAGATCGCCAAGCACGGCCTGAGGAACTCCCTGCTGCTCGCCCCCATGCCCACCGCCTCCACCGCGCAGATCCTCGGCAACAACGAGTCCTTCGAACCCTTCACGTCCAACATCTACCAGAGGAGGGTCCTGTCCGGCGAGTTCCAAGTCGTGAACCATCATCTGCTGCGGGACCTGACGGAGGCGGACCTGTGGGATGAAGACATGAAAAATCTCATCATCCACAACAATGGGTCGATTCAAAACATCGAATCTATTCCCAAAGAAATCAGGGATCTCTACAAGACCGTGTGGGAGATCTCTGTGAAAACGACCATACAGATGGCTGCGGACCGAGGCGCTTTCATCGACCAGAGTCAGTCCTTCAATATTCACGTCGCGGCACCGAACTACGGCAAACTGACGTCGATACACTTCTACGCGTGGAAGATGGGGCTGAAAACGGGAATGTACTACTTGCGCACCAAGCCCGCCGCCAACGCGATACAGTTCACTGTCGACAAGTCGAAGGTGAGGGGCAAGCCTGAGAATGGGGTGTCCAATGGTGACAGCAACGGAACATCAGACAAGGATGAGGCCAATATGGCAGCCATTACATGTTCACTGCAAAATAAAGACGAATGCATGAGCTGCGGATCATAAATTAATTACTTTTAAATATTTAGGTAAGACTGTAAAAATAAATTAGTTTATAAGTGAAATTTTAAAGATCAGTGATCATCACCCAGTGTTAAATTTTTAAGAGTTGAAGATACATTGATTATGTAAGAGTTATCATAATATTTTTGTACAACCTTAAATAATTTTAGGGTAAGCAAGACTGTTTTGTATTCTCATAATTCACAAAAATAAATTGTACACATTATTTTAAAGTGCGCTTTTTTCATTAATGTCATCACATCAAACTCATAACATCACCAATTATTATACAAAAAGGGCATGAAAGGAAATAAGATGCTTATGGGAATAAACATATAATGAATTAAATAATAATTATTATTTCAATTAATAATAGTATTTTAATTATCTACATCTTAAATAAGGTCAAAATAATTAGCTCTTCCTATAGCTTCTCAAAATTGGAAATATTATGTCTAGGGCTTCATAAATCTCATTTCTTGTTTTTCCACCTGAAAAAAGATATAAAAAAGCTTTATAAGAAATTATTCTGTAGAAGATATACAAAAGACTTCATTCAGATTCCTCTTTTATTTTGTTTATAGAATAAATGAGGATAGGTGGAAAAAAAAAATGCTAAGTAGGTAGCCTGTCAGAATCAAGGCTAATTACATTGTATAAACAATTACTGAATAAGATTATTAGAACATGGATATATACCTGTAAAAACTATTTTCCCATTCACAAATATCAACAGCACAACTCTTGGCCGCACCATTCTGTACACCAGCCCTGGGAACAGCTCTGGCTCATATGAGGTGAATTGCCCATGGGCTTGCTGAAGAGCTTCCAGTCTTATAGGAAATCTTAGATCACCAGTTGCAATAAAATTCTGTATCTTGAAGTCCAGGAATTTTGCCTGCAAAAACATATTAATGTCAAGGTCATGCTAATCTTGCTAGATAAAGGCAGGTAATTAAACAAGGTAATCAAATTATAGAAACAGTATAAAATTTTATGACAAATACACAAACATACTGGGAAACCAAGTTTCTGAATGATCCTGGCAATTTTTCTAGCTGCTATGTATGAATCATGTTCTGTTCTTGCTCCTGTGCATACAATTTTTCCTGACCTGGAACCATAAAACATTACAATAATATTTTGTAATAATTCATGAAAATAGTGATTGTTGATGTTGACCTAATGTGGTTCTGCCATAAATTGGATTTGATAGAATAAAATAATCTGGTTACCTAAATACTAAAGCTGTGGCACGGGGTTCTAAGATCTTCATGACTACTCCTTGGAATCTGGCTGGATTATATTCAGAGAATCTGGTTCTGCAGTAAATATCCAATAACTTCAGTTCACAACCCAAGCTTACAGTGGAAACACAGTTTCTGAAAGGGTAATATTGACAATATTGTAAGACAGTAAAAACACATTCAAAACAGATGATTTAAGTTTTTAATTAATTTTATCATTTTATATACATAATGATGGAAATTGGTCTTACTGTATTTTTATACTGTTTCTTGCTTGTGTTGTGCCACTCGGCATAGGAGTTAAGGCAGTCATAGCACTGTGAGGGTTTACAGGCTGTGGTGTAAACAAACTGTGTGTAGGTGTTAGTGCGACATCTCCAATGATTCTCTGTTGAGACATTGTAGCTGTATTTGTGTCACTTCGACCACTCTCTGGCCTTTGTAGAGGGGTTCTTATTACACTGCTGATCACTGATGGCCTTTGCATGGTCTCATCTTTAGGAGTTTGTGAAAAAAATGATGTAGTTGAAATAGAACTGGCATGATCATTTGTTTCCATTTGCTGAAAAACACACATTATGGTCAGCGAGGTACTTTTATGGCGAGAAATGATGCAATGCATAACACAAACCTGACTCGAGCCTAGGTCGTTCCAGTTGGGAGTGGGAACAGCTGGCGTTTGTCTCCTAAATGGACTGTTGATCTGCAGTGAAGTTTCTTTATATTCATCCATTTTACAAATATAAAACTGCAGTGGTTGCAGTAGTGACTTTAATTAAGTAGTTTTCACACTTTCAAGTACATCACAAACTAACTACGTAGTGTATAGTAGGCGTGTAGGTATTTGGTTGGTATAAAAACATAACCTCATTTGTGTGAAGTACGAAAGTTAATGTTTTGATAACTATAGAATATTGTTATTGCTGAATATAATCTTTAAATTTACTGCTTGTATACTCTGATCCTTGTATTTAAATAATATTGAGATTTATCGAAAATAAATAAATTGTATTCAACTCAACAAACTCCCAGTGAGGTGAGAGAGGTTAGAATTCTCTCTCACTCATTGTCATTGATCTTCGTCTCAAGTCAGCTGTCAACTTGTCTATGGTTAGTAAGAGTTAAGAAATCGGTGAGAATATATTTCATTCGTAATGAAATAACGTTATATCATATCGCACGCCTTTTATTTTCCGATGTACTGTTAATTCAAAAAGCTTCACAGGAAAATATTAGCTTGTATTTCTATTTGTATGAGAAATATTTGTTATTCTTGATAAAACACCGTAAAATAGGTAAGTACTAAAAAACAAACTTTATCAAATAACGATTTAAAGATAGATTATGGCCCAGTTTAGAGATCGCAGCTCTACTACACCACTTTAAGAACTCAATATGCCAAACCGTTTTGTCTTTGACCTGCTGTGTGACCATGCTTTTCGCTGAAGGAAGGGGTTGCATCAAACTCGTTATCAATGGAGGAAGCGGTCTAAAATCAAGAAAAAGGGACTATTTACCAATATTGTGGTGTATAAATAAATGGTGAATAGTTTATGTTGTGTTCGCTTTGCATAAATAGTTCCATTTTGAAGTATGGCTTCGACGGGCAGTACTCCGTTTCCGAAATGGCAACTGGCCATACTTCTCGGTGCACCTTTGGCCATCGGGTTAGGTTACCTTTATATGAGGAACAGATTAGAAGACCCCGAAAAGAAGAAAGTAGCCGAACTTAAGGCGAAGACAACAATATCCTTGGATAACGAAGAAAATAATGCAAAAGCGGCGGAGAGCGCCATCGACCGCGCCATGAAGCTGAAGGGCGCCGGGAACCGCGCGTTCCATGCAGGCGAGTACGACAAGGCGATCGCTTTGTACAACGAAGCTATCGAGGCGTGTCCCCCCGACCGCCCTGTCGACCTTGCCACCTTCTACCAGAACCGCTCGGCGTGTTACGAGAAGCGCGAGATGTGGGACCAAGTCAAGGAAGACTGCACCTTCGCGCTCAAACTTAACGAGAAATATGTTAAGGCGTTCTTGCGGCGGTCGCGAGCAGCCGAAAAGAGCGGTGATCTTGTACTGGCACTTGAAGATGTAACCTCGGCTTGTATACTTGAAAGGTTCCAAGTGCAAAGTTCTCTAGTCAATGCGGACAGGATTCTGAAAGCGCTTGGTAGACAACACGCGCGTGAGGCGCTAGCGAAACGACGCCCAGTCATGCCGTCAAAGCATTTCATTAAAACTTATTTCTCTGCCTTCTCTGAAGATCCTATTGCTAAGATCAAACTGGATGAGTCTGCTACTGGTGGTTTTGCCCAAGCAAAGAAAGCCCTCAATGCCCAGGACTATGATACTATTGTTGATTCATGCACAGAAGAAATTAATGCTAATGGCAAATACAAAAATGAGGCCCTACTTTTACGTGCCACCTTCTATTTATTGCTGGGAAGGCATGAAGAAGCTCAGGTAGACCTCGGAAAGGTTATCGACAGTGATGCTGCCACGAAAGTGAAAGTAAATGCTTTGATCAAACGTGCATCTCTTTTCACTCAGCTGGAGAACACAGAAAGGTGTCTGGAAGATTTTGCCCTTGCTGCACAACTGGATCCTAACAACTCAGACATCTACCACCACCGTGGGCAAGTGTATCTACTTTTGGAGCGTATGGATGAGGCTACTACGGAGTTTGCTAAGGCTGTGGACCTTAACCCTGACTTTTCTATTGCCTACATCCAGAAATGCTATGCTGACTATAGGCATGCTCAGATCAACAAGAATGTTGGAGCTTTGGCTCAAGTTAGAGCTGATTTCGAAAGTGCATTAGAAAGGTTCCCTAGATGCGCAGAAGCCTACATACTGTTTGCACAAGTATTGTCTGATCAGCAAGAATGGGGCAGAGCAGAGGCTCTCTTTGACCAGGCTCTGTCAGTAGACCCCAAAAACGCCACTCTTTATGTTCACAAAGGACTTGTTCAACTACAGAAGAGTACAGACTTTGATAAAGCTGTAAAATTGATTAACAAAGCAATCGAGATGGATGACAAATGTGACTTTGCCTATGAAACACTTGGCACTATTGAAGTACAAAGGTGAGACATTGATTTAACTAACTAAAAGTTGTTATCAATCTGCACAGCAATTGTGGCTGTGAGCCAACCTTAATTTAAGATGTGTCATGATTGACTTAGCATTAGTTAATATGTTTAGTGGTGATTAAGTGTTTATCACTGCAGCTTATCATAACAATGTTAGGATTGTGTTATCAATAGGGTTTTTATGAAAGGATAACCTCTTTCTTGTTAATATTGTTCTACATACCTTAAATTTTGTTACATAATCGTATAGCTTCAGAAAGATAACTCTTATCTGGGATAGATGTTTTTACCTTGAGCATGTATGTTTGTTATTTTTAACCTACAATTTTATAATTTCAGAG
This sequence comes from Tuta absoluta, assembly GCA_027580185.1. Taxonomy (NCBI): domain Eukaryota; kingdom Metazoa; phylum Arthropoda; class Insecta; order Lepidoptera; family Gelechiidae; genus Tuta; species Tuta absoluta. The sequence goes on from JAQAHW010000008.1 coordinate 7,263,188, forward strand.
GTAACTTGAAGCGGTCTTTGGAGCTGTTTGAGAAGGCGATTGCATTAGCCAAGACCGAATTGGAGATGACGCATCTATTCTCGCTAAAGGACGCGGCGGGCGCGCAGCTTAAAGTGTCAGAGCGCTGGGGGCTCGACTGGACCGTCAGCTAGGCCCCACAACTGTGACCCCTGTCCCCACTTGCCCGCCACAAGTCAAGCAAGCAATAAGAGTACCACCTAGCAGTCCTAGCATATGCATTCATTTCAAATCCATTATCATTTATCATACTGCTACTAATTTTTATTAATTTGTTCTCCTAACAGATATTTAAATTGGTAGGTACTTATTATGCCGCCGCCGACTCTTACCGTATAGTTACGTGTTTTTAACATTAGTCTTTGTAATGTTAATATACACAATTGAGCTAAACCATGTTTAACACGCTTACGAAGGTTTTGGTGTACTATGTACAGTACATAAGTCTCTGTTTGGTTTTATCACTTCATTCTCAGTCTTTTTTAAGTTCACATTTGTAGAAACCATCAGGCTAGAAGGATTGTCACTTCATTCTCAGCCTTTTTTAAGTTTACATTTTTAGAAACCATCAGGCTAGAAGGATTGTCCATAAAGATAAATCTGTTGTAAATAATCCTTTCATTATTAAATGCACAGGCATTTCCGTTTAAACTGTTGGCTAATACAATATTTATAAAATATTTTGCCATTTTTAAAGTGTACACTTTTGCGTGAGAGATATATGTTGAGGATATTCTTATCTACTTCATATTGAAGTTGTGGATCCATCATTTCATATACAGACAGACTCCTGAATAGTTCTGATACATGCATTGAAAGAACCTAGGTACTGCATTTAATGACATTGAACTACATGTTTTGATATATTTCAATTAATAGGTAAATAAAAGGATACTATTAAATTATGTAGTGACCATTGCAGGACTGAGCGAAAACGAAAATTGTCTTAAATAAATACCAATCAAAGCTGTCTAAAATTTTAACAATTTGTTGATTGGTTATTGTTATGTATATTTTAGATGTCATTTTGTGATATTTACTGTGTTTTTGCATTTATTTTATTACTGCTGTATTTATCATTTCACTTCCTTCTTGTCTTGTCTGTAATAACCATATTATAAAAATGTGGTGTTTAGAATTATATTGTCTTTTATTTTAACTTGGGTAGCAATGCTCGCTCAGTCTGTAACAGCATAAATAGAACGAAGTAAATAATCCACCACATTGGAATGGTAATATCATCGTCATCACATCAATCACACACATACTGTAGGCAATAGTTAAACATGTCTTGTTGTTTGGTGCAGGAATCCACTGTTGGAGTAAATTTGGGCTATAGGCTCTTGTATGTGCCAGTTAGGGCGGTATGTTTTATTGTGTCGTAGAATGTTTTTAATTACGGCAATATATTTATTTTGTTTTGATGTGATATCAAGTTTGTATCAAGTAGTTTAAGAACGCATATGATATATTTGGCCGCCCCTATAAAAATTATTTGTATCTTGGAGATCCAAGTTTGTTTGCGGAGCTAATTGTTATCTTTATTTTGGGTCCAAGATAAGCACTGCCTTTTTGAATCGCTGGTGATTTGTGATTGTTGATTGTAGATGTCGCTGTTTGTACGGAGTGCGCGTGACTCCGCGCGGCGCTAGCGGGTGTGGTGTGCCCAAATCACGCTTAGTGCTTTGGTAACACCGCAAAATTTTAAGTTAGTTTGTGAATTATAATTATTCATAGTTTGAAAAAAAATGGTTCTACAAGAGTTGTTACCTCACCGATAGTGGATAGATATCAATTTATGAAAATTACGAAATACATTATTGAAATGAATTAAGGTATTTTATTAAAATAACTACAATATTCATTCGCTTTTAACAATACTAATTTAAGAACGCATTTGCGTAGTAGTACTAGTAGGCCGTGGTAATTAGACATTAATGTATTGTCGACTTTTCTTTTTAACATTGTATGTGGTGCACATTAGTGAAGCCCTGCTGTGCTACAATGGCACGTTCTCGCACACTGATTACGGCGAGGACCCGGTGACTTACAGAGGCCTGTTCTATCCTTCGTCGCAAGCAATCGCCAGAATACATTGTGCGCTCACTGTAGCTTGTGAAGGTAAGCTATTTAAATATTTGATAAATACACATGTTTATATCACTTCACCTTTATCCTCTCCTCTACCCAGCCTACGCAGCCTACTCTGTGACCCAGCCATATAGACCACAGAACTATGCTTAGTTCTGTGATATAGACAAAGTTGTGCTAAACAAGTGCCTAGTGCTGTATTCTTTGGCCTAGTGCAAGTTAGTGCCATTGAGGCAAAGTTGTGAGGAGCGGAGCCCAGCGGTGCATGAATTGACTAATCACTAACGCGAAGAGCAGATATCGAGATTTATAATTGGTCAATTTGGCTCCGCTCCGCTCCGCACAGCTTCGCCCTATTCGAGACTGACGCACTCTAGGCTCTTTTTCCACTGCTCCGATCCGTCACCGGATGACGGAAGTCGCCTTCAGTAAAATATCGAAAGACCGGTCAACGCTTTTCCACCTATCCGGTAAAAAACGGACGTTAAAGTTTCATTATCTCGACGGACGTGGTAGAATTCAGTAGGTACCAATTATTAATATTTAGTATCTTTTTTAAATTATTCTTCATTCGTGCCATCCGAAATGTGTCCTGCCTTCAATCGTGAACAACTTCTAGCGATTTTGTTATATGCTAGGAGACTAAGAAGACGGAAGCGGTATTGGATACATCCTCTGTTTAGGAACAGATGCCTAGTAATCATTATCAAAGTGATCAGTCGTAACAATTGAATTTACACCTGCTTCAGTTTCTGACTCCACAATAATCACAGGAGTCGAATCATCTATATAATAACATACAGCACTAGTGTTAACAGAGGTGCTAGTTTGAGCTGTTGAGTCTAAATTTGCATTTTCATTCTGTAAAGAATCGTTTAAAATAAGCTTATCCCTATTACTCATTGACGTAGTATCGTTTCTTTCTTCGTTTCTTTTTACTATTCTATCTTTATACTCTGCTAAAGTTATATCCCACAGGCTGCAATGTAAACAAATCGTACGGGAACATTTTTACGAGCCTAACCTCAAAAGCATATACCGGCACTCGTTTGTATCTAACTGGTAAATGCCGGACCGGAAACAGGTAGTGCAAAAGCATGCATAGATTTTGTACGTCTGCCACTTCGGACCGATAAAATACGATTCCGGTTTGGCAAATTACCGTTACGATAAAAATCGGATACCGGAGCAGTGGAAAAGCAAGTATAGAAGTTTAATAGATTTCTTAATCGGATTGGAAATTACTGTTTCGATAAAAGCCGGCTTTTGCACTACCTGTTTCCGGTCCGGCATTTACCAGTTAGATACAAACGAGTGCCGGTATATGCTTTTGAGGTTAGGCTGTTTCTCCCATACAAAAATTTTCAAAAAATTTGTCTTTTTGAATGGGAAGTCCAGTTTTTTTAGTTTTTCGGAAATATGGTACTTAGAAAAGTTGTTCAGTTTTACGATTAGAACACACCCTGAAAGTTAGTCTAGTCGATTCACAAACACAATGTATACTTATCTAGTTATTTATTATAAGAGATGCTATCTTTGTTCCAATAATTATTAAAATAAATGTTGTTGATTTTGTACCATTTTGTGTCATATACTTACTTACCTTAAAGTCACTGAGAGCATTTCTTTAGGAGTAATGCAATACCTAAAGTTAGTGTCATGTCGAGCAATTGATGGTTTTATGTGATGTAAAACAAAATTGAATGTAGCAGGCGTCATTCTATAATAAAGGTAAAATTTTCTTTCGTCTTCCAACATTTGTTCATAAGAAGTATAAAATGCTCCTACTAGGCATCTGTTCCTAAACAGAGGATGTATCCAATACCGCTTCCGTCTTCTGAGTCTCCTAGCATATAACAAAATCGCTAGAAGTTGTTTACAATTGAAGGCAGGATACATTTCGGATGGCACGAATGAAGAATAATTAAAAAAAGATACTGAATATTAATAATCGGTACCTACTGAATTCTACCACGTCCGTCAAGATAATGAAACTTTAACGTCCGTTTTTACCGGATAGGTGGAAAAGCGTTGACCGGTCTTCCGATATTTTACTGAAGGCTACTTCCGTCATCCGGTGACGGATCGGAGCAGTGGAAAAAGAGCCTAAGGCTTGAACCATAAAGTTTATCCAGAATTAGTAAGTATAAAATTTCGTGATTTTAAAATGTGACGTATTAATACCTATTCATGACATAAGTGATAGGTGTTATAAAATTGACGTTATCAGCGCCCGCGATCAGCGCATATTCATACCTGAGGTTATGATATTTGAGTTTCTTGGGTACCACACCAGCCCCGCCAGTAACCATGAGCCCAAATGTCGAGGGCCCTGCTGTTGTGTGTGTTGTGTTGGTGCGCTAGAGGCACCGTGGCGCTGGTCTGCTACAACTGCTCCACCACGCACGAGACCGATACCGCGTGCGCCGGCGCCTTCGCCCCGCTGTACCGGGACTTCAATGACAGCGCGGGCCTCTTAGTCAACTGTTCTGCAGGTGCTTATGCTGAATATTGTGTGCGAATTTCATGGTTCAGCTAGAAACAACTAGAAACGTGGATGCTCATAGTGAAGTGGCCGCTAGTTTAACAACGATGGAAGTCTGTTGGGTTTCAAGGGTTTTATGACTCTGTATTATAGACGGCACGGCCCTTTTAGATTTCTTTTTATTTGCGGTCGTTCATAAAACTTCTTAACCACTAAGATGCTATTCCGAAGTATGCGGCGGACAGCGGCGCGACGTCCAACGGCATATGGCGCAGCTATCGGCCGTCGGCCGCGGGTTCTACTGATTTGTATGGATTTGTATGAAATCTGTCATCATCATCATATCAGCCATAGGACGTCCACTGCTGAACATATGTCTCCCCTTAATATTTCCACCTCGTCCGATTAGCATTCAGCATTTCCCCGCGGACTTGACCAGATCGTCCGTCCATCTCGCGGGGGGTCGTAATGAAATCTATACGAACGCGTAACTGCACATGCTGGCGGCCGCCGCGGCACGTGCAGCAACGGCAGTAGGTACAGCTACAGCGCCGGCGGCGACTGCAAACCAGTATTGTCGCAACTGCCCTACGATAAACCCGTATTTTTCTACCGCTAAAAATCTGTGTGCTTCGGAAACTGAACATCATTAGGGTTCTTCAGGTCGTAGACTCTTCGGGTTGTTAGAATTCATCGAGGTTTAGGGTTCTTTGGGTTGTTTGAATTCATCGAGTTTTAGGGTTCTTCGGGTTGTAAGGGTTCATCAGGTAGTTAGGGTAAATCCGGTCGTTAGGATAATCAGGATTTTCACGACTCGTTATGATTTTTATTCGCGAATGAATTTATTCTTTAATAAAAAGCGCTATTAGTTTATATAATTACCTACCTTATTCGCGTGTAATCATCTAGACAAAATTTATTCGAATAATGCCCTAGCACACGTCGTCGCCCGTCGCTATCGGCCGCTACCTTTGGAATAGCACCTTTAAAGACCTATACAACTCCGGATCACCTTTGGGAAGGTTCGTCGAATCTATTATAGAGGTTTTTTAATGAGAGTGTTTTTTGTCAGAAAACGCGATGTGCTTTGTGCGGTCCTGGCAAGCGCGTGCGAAGTACGCGTGGATCGTGCAGCGCGGCTGCTACCGCCCCGTCGCCAACGACTCCGCACGCCAAGCAGTGAACGTCCCGACGCGAGCCATGTCCTGCACACACCGCAAGTAAGACCCTTATTTCAACTTTGTATACAGACAACGCTATGTGCTTCGTCTGCTACTTATCAGACATGTGGTCCACCGAATCAAACTTATCCGAAGTTAGAACAACCCAGTACACACAATCAAACTTTATTTGCGTTTCAGCAAGTTAATTATGAGTTTTATGCGGGTCATCGGCAATTAAGTACTTACTCTATACCTATGTGTAAGGTTTGCAGGCTATCTTTGTCAGGCATGGTTTTTTTACACCCCCGCGTGTATATTACATACATACATACATAAATCACGCCTATATCCCTTACGGGGTAGGCAGAGCGTTAACGGCCGTAAAACGGATATTAACACCACGTCTGACAAAAGTTTGAGGGTCAATCAGATAGCTGTGTATCACTATAGTGACAGGTTGTCAGCCCATCGCCTAAAATTGCAATACACACCCTCGAGTCCCTTAGTCGCCTCTTACGACACCCATGAGTAAGAAATGGGGTGGTGCTATTCTAGGCCGGCATCACGCGGCACAGGCCGGCATCACGCGGCCGCGTGTATATTACCTTTTAAAATTTACCTACTAGTGGTAGAGTCCTATCTGATAATACTGCTACATTTTGCCTTGGCTAGCAAGATCTCGTCCAACGTAGAGCTTAAACTCTAACTCTCCCCGACTCTACCTAATTTGTATTACAGATTGCGTGATGCAGATTACAGTGTGTGCCTCTGTCACGCAGACTGGTGCAACTTCTCATCACCCCCTGTACATTCTCAATATTTTGTAGTGTTTGTTTCCCTTATTAACTTCTTGTGTTTATTATTTTGAGTTATGTGTATTGTGAAGCCGTCGTCGGCTCTTCTTCCATACATATAAGCTGTGGTATCGCAATAAATGTTACTTTATCGGTTTATAAGCAGCTTTCACTTTATCTACGATGCCTGTATTTCTACGAAAAGGATGGTAAGAAATGTGTGTGTCAGTGGGGCGCGTCCGCTGGCGTACGCCTCTTTTTTGTACACGTGCTTCCATCTAAACCTACATAATTAGAAAAATAGAAAATTTCCCTTCGACATCATTTCTGTTTGGAGCTTTAGGAAAAATTTCCACGACTTCTTTTCCTTATGCAAACGTAGTAAGTACCAACTTACCAAGTGTAAAATAAAATAGGTAGAAAAAACATTAAGTACATCACCGCTTTAAAATAAATAATTTTAATTACTAAGTATAACATGTCTATGAATAAATTACTAACATACCTAAGTACTTAACTAAATAATTTGACATAAGTACAATTTGAGATTGTAAAAGAACATAAATTATCCTTATCTACTTGTACAAGTAGAACTAACTACTTACACTTAAAACGTAATAATGTATGATCAAGGTGGGATATGTAGGTACATACACGTACCTACTTATAAGATTTTTGTCTAAAGCACAGTTTTCGGAATAACTCCGCTGCTCAAAGCACAAGCACAACTGCATTATTTTACATACAATACAATCCATAAAATATCCGTACACCACCGGTTTAATTAGTTACGATCTCGAATTTAAACACGTTTGCGGTAACTATGAACTTCTACAACGAAACCGGTTTTTGGTATTGTGCTACGTGAATTACGCTAATCTCTGAGGTGTTGTACCGCGCACGCTCACCTTCGCTCGTCATCATCGTCATCGTCGTCTTCGTCATCAATGTCATCGTCATCATCATCATCCTCCGCGATGTCGTCCAGCAAGGAACTGACAGTCCCCGTGACAACGTTGGACAGCAGGCCAGTTACTCCCGTCGCGTTCTGCCGCCCTTTCAGATAATTGAACACTAAACCCTCCAGTTTGTCTTCGTCAAATGGCAGGATTTCGTCGATGCTTATTGGCAGTTGGCGTTTTGTACGCTTCACGGCAATTTTCTTCGAATAATCGTTCTCGTCGTTATCCACAATACCTTTTCTGTAAATCTCCAAGGGGACGTCACTGCCGTCGCTCACATCGTATTTAATTCCGAGATCAGTTTCCTGTATTTCAATCGAGCCACGACCCTCGTCAACTAAAGATTTTAGATTTTGAGCTCTACTTCTTCTCACCTCTCCTTTCTCAGTCTTTGTTGAGGAATATTTTTCTTTTATTGGGTGTAAATGCTTCACTTCATTAGTTTCGTTAGGTTTTGAAATTTCGTTGTTGATTGCATCATTTTCATCAATCGGTTTTGGCTTGGCGCCATAAGATTTTACTTTAGAATGTCCTTGAATAATTAAATACATAGGAACAGTGGGTGCTTCAGTAGTAGATTTAATATTTTCTATCAACAGAGAAGATGCTGCAGTGGGCATTGGTGTCGTATAACGCATATGTAAATATGGGTCATGGGTGTGCATTGATGGCTTTTTATGCATGAAGGCATTGGGAACATGTGTATTTACATGGAAAGGCTGTTTATGTGATGTCGGCGTAGTTTCTGTGTGCTTAGCCGGCGGCGGTGGTTGCATGGTTTGCATAGTTTCCAATTCCATGCTGTCTTCGGTTGGATTTTCTTTATAAACGTGTAGGTTTTCCGACGCATGTGCGTATAGATTGTCTTCTAGTCTGTCAGGGCCGTTTAGTAAAGGCATAGTGCTCATAGGACTTAACATGTCCAACAAGCTTGTATTTGGTCGTGAACTTGTGAAACCGGTCGGAGTAGTTGGGAAGACGCTCAAAACGATTTTGTCGGTGGTTGTTTCTTCGTTGTAATCGATTGTGTATGTAGAAGCTTCGGTGGTTCTTTCGGTAATCCACGTAGGATGGGTCTCTGTGGTTGTAGTTGTAGTATGTGCGGCAGTCGAACGCAGGGGTGGCAGAGCAGTCGGAAGGAATGTTGGCAGTAACAGTGGATTAGTAGTTACTCGCGGCGGAGGTGGAGCTTCAGACAACATTGGCTTGTAAAACGAGTATGGCTGTTTTGATAGCTCTATGTGATCATTGAAGATCAGGTTATGCGTGTCATTAGCCGATTCAATGTCATCAAGAGGGGTCGTTGGTCCCCACCCCGCATAGGCACTGGTCACTGCATGATTTGGCATCATTTTTGTTTGATTAGCATCAAGTATCCAGTTTTGGCTAGTTGTGGAGGATTGATAGATCAAGTTCGATTCCTGTAGAGCGTACAGGGACGTAAGATGTTCTGGTGGCTGTTGTGTAGTATCTTTCACTAATTTTGGTGGATCAGTCACTTTGATGTGTGAAGCAGGCGAGACATGTTTATCATTTAGGATAAACAGTAGTGGCTTGTGTCCCGGGGGTGGCGGCGGGGGCGGGACTAGTATGGTCATGGGGTAGTGGTCGTTGAGTCTGTAGGAGTAGTCTTCGTATTTGTTCGGTGGAGGTCTGTGGTGTCGGCGGGGCGGGGGCGGCTGACGAGGGACGACGCTGGGCTTGCGTGAGGACACGCCCAGGACGAGCACCTCGGACTTCCGCTCCGGGTAGCGGTCGCGCTCAAGGCGCGTGTCGTCGGCCCAGTAGTGCACGTGCTCCAGCACCGGCGGCTCGTAGTCGTACGTAGGGTCGTTGCGCAGTGGGTCCCCCCGACCAGTCAACGGCTTCCATTGATCAAAGTCCATTCGGGGCGAGAATATCGACGCCATTACTGGATTCGAGGTATCACCAGCGTCTGAGACGAAAATAAACAATCAAAATTTAGGTGATTCGGCAAACATGTAGGTACATTTTGTGGTTAGGATAAATTGAAAAACCGTTAATTTGTTAACAAATATTGATTGTACACAAATGTATAACTAGTTATAAAACTAAAACACTGTTACAGAAAGGTACCCGCTCAGCAAAATGTTTTTAGAGTGTACTTGAGCAGCACTCCCAAAGCACTGGTCTTAGAGCAATTTCTTAAACCTTGCATACTCACATGAAACATTAGCGATGTGTTTCAGTGAAGTTGTATCTACCACACCGGGCTCCGGCGTCGCTGATACCAGGAGCCAGCTCAGCCCCACCAGGAGAGTGCCAATTTGCTTCTGTGAATTAAGAATTAACTTTATGATAGGTAATTATTCAGTTCTAATCATTTGAAAATTATGTTGATGGTCCAGCTAGTAGTTGTTTTTGTTGTGCGACGATGCCATCTGCGTACAAACAATAGTATGAGCAACTGTTTACCAAAGTTTGTATCCAAAACAAAGCCGATCGGCCCTAATTGCTTGATAAATAATAATCGCATACTTATTCTCGCTCGGTGCAGTTTCCATGCAATTAGAGCGTTGGCGGATTGTCTGTTTTTTGGGCAGTTTCAGCGCAAGTAGCTCGTTAAAATGCCAGGCGGCAGGCGGCGGGAAGAAAGACGAGCTAATTTAATATTTAAACCATCCTCCTTATGTTTATGTAGGTACCATGAAATAATATGCTTGGCCCCGATCGCCTGTTTGGGAAAAATGGTGGGATATTATGTGTGTTAACGAGCACCTGTTATTAATATTGCTTACTTAGGCTGCGTCAGTCAGCGGTTCACGCTCCTTTTCACGTCGCTGAATGGAATTACCAAGTGGGTCGCATCGCGCGGCATTAAAGAGCAACATGATTAAATTAACTGTTTATAAAGAAAATGGAAGGTCAAACGATTATCGCCCCTTTGTATTTAGGGCGTCCACTTAGGTATTATAGCCGACCATTTATGTAGGGTACTTTTCCAAAAAAGTTAATAATGTATAACATACGCGTTAAGCTCGACACGTTTCTTCTATTCCTACCTACTCTACACGGTGACCTAAATTATGTACCTAACCTAAATACTTGACAGTCCGTAAACGTGGGAATGTACGACCAGACGACGACGGGGAGACAAACGGGTCGTTTGTTGACGCAATGCTCACATACTCACATCTTCATTGTGTGTCCATCATTCAGAACTTAAAAGATATTTCCATAGATGTATTCGCGATCCTTTACTTTCGAAAGTCATCGTCATTTCACACGAGAAGTGAAAAATAGATCCACTTAATCAATTTTACAGCAAAAGATAAATGAGATAATTATCTTCATTTCCCACAGAAATCAATCAACTACAATCTCTGCTTTGAAGTGGTCCGATCCACATAAAATTAGAATGATTTATAATAAATTAAATTTAATGTTAACTATCTGTGATAGAAGTTATTTTGTGACTGAAATGCAATAAACAGAAATTATTTTATTGGTAAGGTGATCAAAATGTATGTCTAAAGTACCTCCTGATTGAATATTACCCCATGCGTAATATTAATTGCAAGAAGTGCATTATTTTATCCGGGGTACGTGACCTCGTAATTGAGTAATCGCCGTCGGACAGGATTTTGGCATGCACCAAGGGCTTAGGTGACAAGAGCGTTGAGTAGGTCTAGATTAGCACCAGGATGCGCTGGACGCGTCAGTGAAAGCGTCGGCGACGGCTCCAAGGCCTGCGCGTGCGACGAATTGCTAACACACTCTTACATGACGGGAATCGGACTAAGGCGTTTTGCATCTGATTTACCCTCACATGTCCTTTCACTCTTATATCACGTCCATTGAAGTAGGATAAAAGCGACATTCTGATAACGGATTCGTGATTCAGTTTCCGCAATTTAGGCTATGAGCTCAGTTACCTAAGCCTCGCTCTGTAACCGGATAACAAAAGCATATCTTACGTGATTCAGAAATTAGCATTTTTATATGCATCTTGCACGCACAGCGACATCTCAATCTCGCGCATCCCAATACATGAAAACTACGTGTTTAACTTAGGTAATTGTACCTTATTTTGATCTATGCTACTATTTTACAGGTGAAATTCGATGTTCATTGCGTAGGTGGTCGGTTAGCAATTATGATAGCAGGATTATTAGCCGGCTACGCAAAGTATTAGAAATTCACCTGAAGACTTGCAGCCTGTAGTTTCATAATCATAACTAGAAACCGGATTATATGCAATATAAAAGGCCTGAATTAAAATCAAATTACAAGTTTTACGTATAAAAACAAAATAATAGTCATTTTTGACCCAAACTTTTTCCGCGCACTCGATACCAATGAGAACAATTTTAGCAAAGCATTAGTAATAATCGGAAGGGAGAGAGAAAACAAGGCGCGCTGCGCTCAAAAATATTTAAAATGTGTCGAAATAACTTTTAAGGGAAAATGTGCTATTTGCGTTGAAAATGCCTTAAAAATGCACATAATATGCAAATGCTTATAATCCGGTCTCTAATCATAACATAACAAAGGGCACTGGCAACCAGTAGTCAGTTGTACAACACCGTCCCCAAAAATATTAAGTTTCTCGAAATAATGCATATTTGAGACAAAAGGGAAAAGGACATAATTGTATCTGTATCTTATCTCATACGCTATCTCCAATAAGAATAAGCCTCCGCGTTGCCCACAACTTGCGGATAGAGTTTTCTGAATCAGCCTATCAGCCTTTAATATTATTACTAAGATTTAATATTTTGGTAAAAGACAATTATACCAACTTTATTCTAAAAAAACTTTTTCACATAAGTACATCTACAAACTGTACAGTCTCTAAGGGAAGATGCACATGGCATATACCTAGGCGTCTAACCGGCTGAGCCACGCGACTCTACCGACACGTACTCGTACGGCAAATATTTACCCGGACGCGACTTTCCATTTCTAATTCTATGAGCTATTGTGGTTAACCCAATCCTCTAGTTTTACTCACTAAAGAAAATTAATACTTGGTCACAGTAAGTCAAAACGTTTACTGTGTATGTGCGGTTGCGCAGCTTTAAATTTTTATTGACCACATTGTCGTAGGAATCAGTAAGAGATTTACCACTAATTATATTATATTAAATTTATGACATGACATTATTATGCTAATAATATCCATTGATGCACAGATATTTACTTAAATTATTAATTAAAAGACCATGTGTGGAAGATGTTATCATTTCCTTTGCCAATAATGCAAAACTAATCTAACCTCTAGCAGTCTGCAAAATTTCTTATTTATCATTTTCGATAAAATCTTTACCCCAGAAGTTCTTACAATTAATAGACAGTGCTCGGTGCAGTGTGTACGTATCTACTGCTATTAGGGTAGAGTAGAGAAAACCTATGGGGTCACGAAATCACGATCCAGCATTCAGAAAGCAACGGGTGACAGGGAAAGGGGTCTATTATCTTCACGTGTGCTTAATTTGCTTCATATAAAACAACATGTCCATTTAGCGGCTTTACTAGCTGCTATCCGTCTTCCAGTGGAAGTAATCAGTTTTAAGCTGTTAAAATTAGCTTATTTTACTGAGGAATAACACAAATTAATATGGTTGAAAGGATTTTTGATACCGGTTAAATATAGATTAACTATTAGTTATTAGATTTGTTATGTACCGCTACCTTACCTCTAGTAGGCAGACTATTAGGTAATACATTCTGAAGCTGATTCTGCTCCAGTGCCCTTCCAAGTGTTTTCTAAACCGCAGAGGACCCCTACTATCTGACCTACAGTTAATCGAAACACTATCCAACAAAATCGTTCCATAAGATGACCAGTAAAAACGATCCGAACTAAAATCCAAAACATGTTTGCGTACTTGCAGATTGTTTCTAGGTAAGCGGCAGTAAGCGGTAAATAAATTATCATTTTTATGGGGCGTAATTTTGAGCACGGCTATGAAGCGACATTATACGCCATAACACTTGACTTTACTATACAAACCTACACGACACACTAGCACTGGGTACGATAATGTTACGGTTGTTTGTGTACAAAGACATTTAATAAATACATAGGTAAAGTATTTTATTTAGATTTATTTTTGTATTTTGTTAACAACTATTTTAAGTAGGTAGGTTAATGTAGTACCTATAAGTACAAACAATCGACAGCAGCCGGTCACCCACTAAAACTGCCTACTGCAATTATAAAACAAAACAGTGAATTTAATATATTGTATCTGTTTGTGACTGCTACCAATGTACTGAGGTATATACATACCTATCGAGCTAATGGCTGATGCCAAATTTCCATGGGAGCTTTACCTTTCTTTGTGATGGACATGTGATCTTTGTCTTTATTTTGCCATACATTCATAGTTTTTATCAGCTTCTTTAAGGCCCCAGGTGCTGCTAGCGACGATAACGCCGCCTACCTTAGATTTATCATCCGCCAAACAAACAGGTTTTTTGCACGAATGAATAATCATTCACGCACTTCCGAAAAACTTGTATTTATTTGGCAGTGAAAGTTTTCGGCATTTATTAAATAAAAGTTATGCTGATAGTGTGCGGGGTGGAGCGGGAACGGGGGGGAGAGCAGGAGGGGGGCGGGGCGTGGGAACTCTTGCGCAGACCGAGTGGCGCCACGGGCGGTTTGCCGCGCCGCCGCCGCCGCCTACGCCACCGCCGCCGCCGCCGCCTTCCCTCCGCCTCAGCTTATCAGGCGGAAGCTCCATCTTTTTTTCCACGATGTGATAAAAAAAACTTCATCTTTGAGGCAATCTGGTAATAAGCTATCATGTAGCTCTACAAATATTGATCGAGAAAATATGAAGTCGAGCAGATAATATTGTACTTATGTACCTACGTTTATTAGCTACTATTTATTAATTTAATTCGAATATTGTTTCTCTTTTTACTGTTCGTATCTTTCTACATTAACATAACCAGTCCACTGCAATAATAGTGTAAAAAAATATAGATTTGACAAACATATTTTTGACAGTGGTAATAAGTTTCAGCGGATAATGGTAGATGACCGAGTCAAGCGTCCAGCTGGTGTGGGTTGAAGGAAAGAAATATTAACACTTTCTCGTGGTTTATGTGTCGTTGACCCGCGGTGCGGGGCGGTGAGGTGAGGATGAGCCCACGCGCGCCGGTGAGGATGAGCCCACGCGCGGCAAAGAGCACAGACCGGTGAGACGGTAGACCACCGTCGTTGCCTGTCCGTTCATCATTAGACCGGTAATGGCTTCCATCTCCATGCTATGTTCCATGGGATTGGTGCGATTTAATTAATAAAATGACTTACAACAAAGTAATACTAATAGGCGATGCGTTTTGTATTGTATCGTCGTTTTCGGATTTTGAATTATTCTTTATTGTCCAAAGCACATCAAAGTTAAACTTAGCTGAGTTATATGTAGTGCATGACTACAGTGTGATTAAATATAATTTTAATGGATATTTTTAGTACTTGAGACCTACCATTGACTTCCTGTTCTTTGCTACCTACCGTCTTTTCTGATAAAACTTACTTAAACTGAAATGTTGCATTATCTAGCTCTACATTAATATATTACTTAATTATTTATAAAGTTACGAAATAGTTTATACCTACGTTAGAGTAGTATTTTAATATTCTAATAAACACATTTATAATAAATTACATAAAACCTAGGTACAGCTCGTGCGTTATAATTGCAATTTCTCCGTACAAAAGACATCAACGCGCGCTGTTTTTAATATTTTTATGAATTTTGATATTTCCCTATGTATTTTCTGTCTTATACTTATTGTGCTACTTTAAACAATATCCTAGATACAACAGGCAAATAAAACGCCACTTAAACTCGTAAACTTTACAGTCGGTAGAGCTTTTACGATCTGTTAAATAAAGAAACAAAATAAAATAAACGAAACGGTGACTTACTGAAGGCATGTTAGTATCGGTTCCTGGGAAAGTTGAGGGTGAGATGGGGCGCTTCAGTAATCACTACCACGATAAGGCACTTCGCGTATTGTTGATGAATGCGCACGGAGCGTGACGCGTGGTGCGCGCGGTGTCTGCGGCGCGTCTGGCCGTGCGCGTGCGCGCGCCCCATAGCGCACACCTCGCGCCCGCACCACCGGACCGCTCGCGCTGCTGGACCCTGCGATGAGACCCGTTCTGGCATCAAATGTCAAATCACAAACGTGATCGCATCATTGTTTTCACCCAGCTATGGGTGGGTAATGGGACTCCATTCAATGTTCTGATCCTGTAGACTACCTCTCTGATTTGGCGATTGCTGTTTGCCACCGTATCAATATCCATTGTTAGCTTACATGTAAAGGTACTAAGAGGTAGTTAATAGCTAGATTTGTAAGCTAAACAATTCAAAGAATAAAAGAGAATCAAAGAAACACCTTAAAAAACACTTCCTTATAAAAGCTTAAATGACCGTTTTTCCTTAATTTAAGTTGAAAGTTAACAATGCGCTAGACTAGACACACCGTGGGCGTAGACAAATAAATTACACATGGAACAAGTGCCTCTACATAAAATATAAATTTCTCCTTTACCTTGTGCCTAAATTTTACGACACTAATAAAATAGCTGTTTAGCAGTCAATTTTATATTTCCAGTTTTATTAATCTGCCATTCGTCTTCTGTGCTAGAATTATAGTGACTTTATCTATCTACTATACTTAGTTAAGTAATATTAAGTACGCTAACAGATACCATCATGATCTACCTAACCTAGGTACCTAGATTGAGTTCACAAGATTTTCTGTGAGGTAGATAGTGTGTAAATTTCCTTTGATTTTTGGTTATTAAATATTTTCGCGGACTACCTACACTTATTCTATCCATTGTATGTAAATACGTGTTTCGAGTAGAATCCAAATTAGTCACTGTTTTCTGACAGGGGCCTAGCTGACCCTATGTTGTAAATGCCATTGTGGCATCACTGACCCCACGGCCGACAGCTCAGCCGACAGTTACAATGAAATTCTAACTACCGACGTCGGTGACCACTACTGGCAGAGCTAAAATATCTATAACTACTGTATGACTTACATTCACATACATACATAAATCACGTCATATCTCTTACGAGGTAGGCAGAGCGTTAACGGCCGTAAAACGGATATTAACACCACGTCTGACAAAAGTTTGAGGGTCAATCAGATATCTGTGTATCACTTTAGTGACAGGTTGTCATAGCCTATCGCCTAAATTGCAGTACACATCTAACCCTCGAGTCCCTTAGTCGCCTCTTACGACACCCATGGATGAGAAATGGAGTAATGCCATTCTAAGCCGGCATCACACGGCACTTACATTCACATAGATAAATAAGTATTCAATAGTTTGTCTTTTCCTCTCACTGACGTATTTTTAAACTTCGTTATAAATTTCTTTCGTGCCGACGAAACCCGGAGCAGACGAATCTTTACTTAGCGGTGTTGTAGTCTCTGCGAACAACAGTAAATAAACCTAGAAAATTACTTTCGGAGCTAAATGATCTATACTTAATCAGTAATCACAATAATGTTTTAAACGTTTTTTTTAACCACTATACTTATTTAGCTCGGTACTATGTCTTTGTTGTGCGTTGTCGCACGGAGCACCGAGGTGAAATTTCCCTCGCTGTAATGCACACCACGTATGCTAACCTTTTGAGGATCACAACATAACAACTTGACGTGAAACGCCGCTGGTCATACATACGATCAATTAGATTCCTCCTACGGTAATAGGGCATAGAAAGGCAGGGATTAAATTGTGCAACGTCCTATATTAGGTACGTAATAAATAAATAAAGTTTTGTGCATGTTTTGTTATGTAAAAATTATTATGCAATTTTATAGGATGTCTAATATTATGTGTAAGTATGTCATACTATTTTGGTAAGTAAGTAGATTAAAGGATGTAAGCGGTCGCTGACTGAACTGTCGTCGGTGCAGAAGAAGGAAGTGACGAAAGGAGCCGAGAAACACTCACTACAAACTTCAGGGTCAGGCAGGGTTTCCAGGATATTGATATTATATTCTTTTGGACAGTCGAGAAAAAGGAACCTACGGTATTAGTTCAAGTGTTACGTTAAATACTACGGCTCACGGCTTGAATGTAAAGTTCCTAACACCCTGTAAAAGAAATATTGATCTTTCTTCTGTACAAATAGTGTATTTTTTTAAGCTATTGTTCATCTGGGTTTATGGGCTGGTATACTCCAGTATTTTTTTACATTTTGTATTATTGTAACTGATTCATGATTAAGATTAAACACTAGCAGGAAAATGTAAAGATTTCCTGCTTTTTATGGAATACATCCTTGTTTTTTTTTGCTATTTTGTCGTATTGTTAATGTCGTAAAATTTAAACAAGGTAAAGGAGAAATTTTTATTTTAGATAGAGGCACTTGTTCCATGTGTAATTTATTTTTTGTCAATTTTAGTTATTTTCCTCGCTAGAGAGCTCTAATACAACTGTTCTGCAAAACTTAGTAATTTTAGGGTTACTAACTGAGGGATTGGAGGGTTAAATGTATATTGTAGTTTTAAGTGATGTGGTGACAACCTGTCACTATAGTGATACACATGTTCTGAAGGACCCTCAAATTTTTGTCAGATGTGGTATGACAGTTTGTTTTTTGCAGACATTTGCACTCTGCCTACCCTCCAAGAGATAGGGATATAGGAGAGATATATGATACACTCTGCTTTTATTTAAGAATGACTTATAATGTGGACATGTTGTTTACATTGCCGTGTGATGCCGGCTTAGAATAGCATCACCCCATATCTTTCCCTTGGGAGTCGTAAGAGGCGACTAAGGGACTCGAGGGTGTGTATTGCAATTTTAGGCGATAGGCTGACAACTGTCACTATAGCGATACACAATATTCCAAATAACCCCCAAACATTTGTCAGACGTGGTGTATATGGCCGTTTTTTGCGGCTGTTTACGCTCTGCCTACCCCGCAAGGGATTATAGGCGTGATATGTGTATGTGTGTTGTTTACATTATAATGAGTTTGCACTCTGCCTAACCTTCAAGGGATAGGGATATAGAAGTGATATATGACCTTAGGTATGTAGTTATTTTAGAACAGTTATGCCAACATAATAAAGAAATTAATATCTATACACAAATGGGAAAGATAGGTATTTCAAAAATACATATATTTTAATTAAGATTTTGCTTTATTGCTATATGTTTCATAAACTCATCTAAAGGATCTTCTTCTGTAGTGTTACTGTCCATAGAATTCTTTTTTCCATACACTTCCACTAGTTTCATATGCTCCTCCAAATTCTCCACCTCGTTGGTGACTGAATCAAAGTATTGGTCTTCAGCATCTTGTGACACTTGTTTCAAGTCATCATATTGCTCATCATTGTCAATACTGCTGTAGTCAACGTCTACATCCCTTCCTTCAATGAAGCTGCTGTACATTTCTTGTAAGAATTCTTCTTTGAGCAAATGTCTCTCTGGGGCAGTTATCATAGCCTGTTTTCTGGGCTCAGGTTTAAAACTGGGTGTGGTGTCTGGAGTTTCAAAGTCTCCCCACTGCTTGGTTTTAGCTTTTGCCTGAGTGTTCGCCTCCCTCACGCCATGTTCTTGTGAGCTTGGGGTTAGGATGTCCTCTTCCAACATTTGTTCATTTTTAGTTTCTCTCATTTTATTTCTATCCACTGTCTCTAGTATCATATTTAGAAATGTGAGATTGTCTCTATCAACCCCATCTCTTTCTACTATTTCCTCATCAGTCAAATACTGTCCAACAAGCTGTTCATACAGCAATGGATTTCTATACATCATTTCTTTTTCACTAAAATAATCTGTTTCTTCTTGTAACTTTTGCATTGCTTTATATCTTCTATTTCTAGTTCTTTTATTTCTGCTTTCTTCAGAGTGATATTTCTTTAGGCTGGCTAAGCATTCTTGAAACTTTTCCTTTTCATTTAGAAGATGTGATAAATTTTCAAAGTATCCCAAATGATTTGCAGAGAGGTACTTTCCAAATTGCATGAGGAAGTCGGTCGGCGAGCGCTGATACAGATCACGAGCCATGCGGATCTTATCGTTGGTTTTAACTTCCGTTTCATCGATTCGTGCGTTTTTAAATGAGATCTTAGCGCATCGTACGAGATAGTCGATTATGTCATTGATAGGGTCAATGTCCTCTTCATATTCTCTATCGGTCTCTACGTTAGTAACTGGACTCTCTTCAATATCCATGGTTAATTTATTAGATTAAAATACAGATGCAATGTTTTTCTAGGTTGGCTATGTACTTCAATATGTGAAAATTATGCCAAATTCAACGAGTACTTGATTTGCAGGTGGTCTCATTGCTAATATTTATTATTAGTATGTTATAACAATCGTTCAATTAAATTCAATTCCTGGTTTTATGGATAACAATTGTAATTATTTCGACAAATATGTACCAAACAAACAAATTCACAATAGATTGTCAAAAAGTGACAGTACAATAAGATGGAGAAGAAGAAGAAGTGCGTTTTGATTCATAAGTAACTTTTTTTAAATTATTTGATTTTAAATAGAAACCGAAAATCCGCAAAAATATAAGTGAATATACAAAAATATTTTTTTTGTGGAAACTAACCCTTATTAGATAATTATTGTAATAGTCCTTAAATTAATTAACATTAGTAAATTATACTCATATAAACTTTAACGAAACGCGTGTGCTGTCTTCCAACTTACGTATCGACTATCGTACGATATTGTTAACATTGCTGATTATGTTAAATTACGAAAGACTTATTATCCGTAAAACCAGCAGTATACTATTAATAAAAAAATATCATAATCTAACAATTGTAAGGATTAAACATAATACAATTTTGAGATTCTGTTTTTGCGATATCAAGAAATAAAAGTTTTATTTCCGTCATTTCCGTACCACTTTTTCTCTCTCTGTCGTGTTTATTGTGCGAGCATCGGCGAGTGATATACAAGCGCAATATCGCAATCTACTGATATGAAATGAAATTTCTTCTCGCTCGACTCGTAGAATCGTTTTTGCAAAATAACACTTTTGTAAATAAACATTGATGTATTCTAAAGATTTAATAAGAGAAGTGGTTTATCTACTTTGTGTATACTTTACTAACCGTTATGTTGCGATAGATACAGAAAGAAAATAATGAATCACCGTTGTTGTTTCCTTGTCTCGGTGCTTTGAATAAAATAAACAGGAATCCCCTAGCAGTTCCGTATACAACCCAACTATCTGGACGCTTATTACAGTGCGGGAGGACCGTTGTGACCAGTGTTTTGTAATGGAATACTTGACCCAGTGGAAATGGGAGGATATGTGCGGGCCGGCGGGCCTGCAGCCCTGGGACGACCTCGACAAGGACTTCGGGCCTTGCTTCCAGGAACTCTTCTTACAAATACCAGTGTGTTTCATAATAGCCATCGTTTCTGGCTACTTCGTGGGCTACCGAAAGGAATGGGTGATTAGAGAGAAAACTCAAGAAAGATCAATAGTTCTGCGTAGCTTTGTAGTTCTGGCCCTAGTGTTTATTCCTATTTTAGAACTATACATATGCATAACGAAAGTTGACTTTGTTTTATATCCAGTGGAATACTTTGCTGCAGGCTCAACATGTTTGTCATGGTTGGTCCATTTTGGTTATGTTTTGGCACTGAAACATCGCTTGGGCCCAAGTGCCCGAGGTCCTTCCATCCTGCTTGTTCTGTGGGCTGTATCAGTGCTATTTACAACAGTGGCACTTCGCACTAGCATCAGGGATGGCAGTCAGATAGGGTTTCAAGTTGCTACCCTCGTCTGCCATGGAATCTACTTCCTTACTCTGTTGCCGTCAAGTAACTCAAGGCCTACATACTACTCTCGTTGTCTTGTTGGATCTCAACACAACCATGTAAGAGACTAGTTTAATTCTATATATTTGTCCTCCATGATGCATCTCATTAAAAAATGGTTTATATTCTTTCAGAGTGAATACACCCCACTATTACCGCATTCAGATGAAGGTATACTAGGCACCGCCATGCAAGGGACTGGTTGTACATCAAAACTGTTATTTTCTTGGGTTAACCCACTGCTCCAAAAAGGTAATAATTATAGTTTCTCTTGGGTTCAACCTGGTGAATCGTCTTCTTCTTTTTCTGTGACACACCAAGTCATCAAATGACTCAATGAATCCTGGTGATAGTTTTTAACCGCCTACTACTAGTATTAGCTCCTGACATGGTTGTGAAATGACCACCGTTGAAGTAATCATAGACAGCACCCAGGACCAATGGCTTAACATACCCTCCGAAGCACGGAACCATCATTCATTTCAGACAATCAGGTGGTTCAGCCTGCAATGTCCTAACCAGACTGGGAACAAATTCACATAGTCATAAATATCAACTTTGTGAGTGCCCCACCGAGAATTGAACCCAGAACCTTTGCGTTGGTTGTGCAGGCAGTCATACTACCACTGTGCCACATCAGCCGTAAAAATTGTGCTGAATTGTAATAAATAGTGAATCATCACTTTTTATTTTATTTCATTAGCAAAATACTCAGGTAGCTAGCTTAAATACAAAAAATTATCAGGTGATTAGATACTAGTGACAATATTTACCTAGATTTCCACAATATCCCCTGAAATGTGTGGTTAACTCAAATATTAAATCAGATGGTGTCACCTAACTGTAATTTTATTAATTGTCTACTTATTTTTGTAGGATTAGAAAACAAATTGAATGACCCAGAGGAACTATTTGACCTCCCTGCTAAGTACCGGTGCTCTTATGTTGGTGCTCGAATGGATAGAGCTTTGGTAGGTAACATAGACGAATACCAGCAATTCGCAGAAGTGCCACATGAGCCCTTCATAGCTTCAGGTAAGACACTTTATTACTTATATGTTATTTTTAAACTTATTTTTTCAAGATGTGTTAAAAGTAATTGTGTGATTTAGATTGCTTTTCCTTAAATTATCATCATACGCCAATACCTATCCAGTGCAGGCCACAAACCTTTTCTCCTTTAACCATTTAACTTTAAACTCAAAAATAAAAAAAAAGAAGCTAATGTAATCACCATGTAGCCGATGTAGTAAAAAAGTCAGTATGTTCAGAAATAAAACTATTGTCTCGGACTTTTCCCTGTATTGTAAATAGTATGTGAAATTTTAGGCTATGGTGCAATAGGCGAGATAGGTCCCCAAACGTCGACGCCCGTCACGCCCACGTCCCGTGTGTTGGTGCGCCCGCGGCGGCAGAACGTCACGTTACTGCGGGCGCTACACTCGGTGTTCGCCGCACAGTTCTACAGCATAGGCTTGCTCAAACTCGTGTCGGACATGGCGGGTTTCGCCGGGCCTATGCTGCTTAACAAACTCGTCGCGTTTGTCGAGGACGAGACCATTGATCAACATCTAGGGTAAGGATACGAATTAATTATCTAATCAAATGGTTTAAAACTGTCTACTCTGTTGTAATGTAAATATTTTATTTCAGGTATTCTTATGCAGCTGGACTTTTAGCTGCTACTCTAATTTCTTCTTTATTTAATGTCCACTTCAATTGGTTCATGTCTCTAATTGGGTTGAAAATGCGAGGTGCCATAGTCGCCACTATACTCAGGAAAACACTAAGCGTAACCTCTTCTGAACTATCGAAGGCATTCTCTGTTGGAGAGATTACTAACTTCATGTCAACTGACACAGACAGAATCGTGAATTCGTGTCCCAGTTTCCATGCTTTATGGAGCATTCCTTTACAGGTATATTATTACTGATATGACGAAATATTTTATCTATACTTCAGATTGCTTATTATAGTAAATACTTGGTTTTCTTTCAGTTATTCATCACACTTTTTCTTTTATACCAACAAGTCGGAATCTCGTTTCTCGCGGGAGTAGCGTTCTCAGTGATTCTTATACCGATCAACAAAGTAATCGCTAACAAAATCGGTGACTTAAGTACAAAGATGATGACACACAAAGACACGCGTGTAAGTCTTATCAGCGACATGCTGAAGGGTATCAGAACTGTGAAAGTATATGTTTGGGAGGATTACTTCATTGATAGAGTTAACGGTAAGTTCAGTTCTTCCATGCAACATATTATATCCAAGTTAACAAAGAATGTTTATGAAAAATACAGGATATTAGGGAAATAGTTATGTATTATTATCTTATATATAACTTTTACTGTATATAACTTTTGCAAAAGTGATAGAACAAAAGATATTATTTTTGATACAATACACTGAGAAACCGTGGAATGACCTGCCTGACAGTGTAGTTTCGGCAAGTAGCATAAATGCATTTAAAAACAAACTAGACGAACATCAAAAACAGTTTCGTGGCAAATCAAATAACTTAACATAATAACTAAAGTGAACTATAAGTGCTATATATAGTGACGAACTTGAACAGTGTATAGGATGCAGGCATAAACAAACAAAGTTGTGCGGTCATTCCCAAAAACCTGTTATTCTACTTTCAGAGGCTCGAACGCAAGAGCTGAAGTACCTGCGTGGTAGGAAATACTTGGACGCGATCTGTGTGGTATTATGGGCGACTACACCGGTAATAGTTGCCGCTCTTACACTCGGAACGCACGCTTTGCGAGGACAACCATTAGGTGCACCTATGGTAAGCGAAGAAGGACAAGTCCTGGTTTTATTGTTTTCTTTTTAAATTAAATTCTTATATTATATTACTTAGCCTTAGTCGTCCCACTGCTGGGCAGATGAGGCCTCCCTTTTCTCTTTCCATCCTGTTTTCCAAATTAAATTATCATGGCTTAAATTTGTTTTAGGTGTTTACAACAATCGCATTGATCAATATGCTGATAGGCCCTTTAAACGCTTTTCCTTGGGTTCTAAATGGCCTCACAGAAGCTTGGGTTTCGATTAAACGGATACAAAAACTTCTGGACGTAAGTTTACATTTTTTAACTTATTTTTGAGGTTTAAAATAGTGATTTGAAGAAACCCTTTAAACATCTCTTTAGCTTCCAGATATGGACCTTGAAAAATATTACGACAGAGTTAACACAAACCATGACGAGGACAAAGTTATTATTTTCAAAAACGCTTCGTTCGGGTGGGCTAAGCCTTCGAAACGGAGAAAAATGCCACAGAAGACGAAAAAGAATAAAGGAAAATCCAAGAAGAGACTTTCGGCGCCGCGACACGATTCAACCTCTTCCGCTGAGGTTTTACTTGACGAACCTTTTATGCTGAAGGATATTTCTTTAGAAATTGGTAAAGGCGAGCTTGTGGGAATAACTGGAGCTGTAGGTAGCGGGAAGACATCGCTTCTGCTCGCTATAATTGGCGACATGATAAAGCGGGGTGGCGACATACAAATACCCGACAACTTGAATGGCTTCGGCTACGTTTCGCAGAAGCCTTGGCTAGTTCGGGGCACGATTCGAGACAACATCCTGTTTGGGAAGCCGTATGACGAAACCAAGTTTCGCAACGTGGTTGACGCTTGTGCATTGACCGGTAATAAACGCTTTTAGTATTAGTTTATGAGAAATATCCGAATACTAATTGGAGATACACTTAATAGTTTAATACCCTGTAACTTGAAAACATTTTGTAAGAACTTTTTGTAAACCGATTGAGTAAACTAAGATCTGTTAACTAATAATTCTAATAACTTACAGAGGACCTAAACATACTCGGTTGGAACTCTTACGTTGGAGAGGGCGGTTGCACGTTGAGTGGTGGTCAAAGAGCCCGCATCGCTTTGGCACGAGCAGTTTATCAAGATAAACAAGGTTAGTTTTTCGCGCCTGGAATTCCCTGAAATACTATAATTAGTCTGGATTCAGCGGGGCCATTTCCATAGCAGATTTTCTCTCGCTTTCTTAACAATGTAAAAGAAAAGAGACTGGAACTTAACAGTTGTCACTCATTTCCCTGATTTAGCTGCTGTTTTTATATATAGGGTGAAATAAAAGACTATGGTCATGTCTAGATATGCGTAAATGCGTAAGAGATGTCCCGTCAGAAAAGACACCGCCGGTTCATTGAGATATGGTGCATAACTGAGTTTAACTACATAATATTTTATATTTCCTACAGTATATCTTCTAGACGACATATTCTCCGGTCTGGATGGCGTCGTGGCGTCGCACATCATGCAGCGTTGCGTGTTGGGGCTGCTGCGTCACACGACGCGCGTCCTTGTCGCACACTCGCCGCGCCATCTCGCTCGCACCAACACCACCGTGCTGCTGAGAGAGGGACAGGTCGCCGCGCAAGGTACAGATACCGGCGAACTACTTGAGCTCATGCAGCGTTGCGTGTTGGGGCTGCTGCGTCACACGACGCGCGTCCTTGTCGCACACTCGCCGCGTCATCTCGCTCGCACCAACACCACCGTGCTGCTGAGAGAGGGACAGGTCGCCGCGCATGGTACTACCG
Organism: Tuta absoluta; assembly: GCA_027580185.1. NCBI lineage: Eukaryota > Metazoa > Arthropoda > Insecta > Lepidoptera > Gelechiidae > Tuta > Tuta absoluta. The sequence continues at coordinate 7,289,110 of JAQAHW010000008.1, forward strand.
GGGAACTACTTGAGCTCATGCAGCGTTGCTAGGCTATTTTTGCCTTTTAGGTAGAAAGTTAACAATGTTTCCTGTCTCCCTCTTTCTCACTAGTCAACGTCTGGAGTCTGGAGACATGACTAAATTGAAGTCTGATAGATGTTTTCCAAAGTATGCAAAAGAAAGAAAATCATGAAATAAACTTAATATTTAACTGAGGAATACCTACGCAACCTGAATGAAAAGTTTGTGGGGAATGTTTAGCCATGCTTTTCTTTAATTTGTAATGAAAATATCTCAAATGTTCACTGCCTATCTAGGTCCTCCAGAAATAGTGCTCAATGACATTGAGGAGTTCCTTCCGAGTGAGACCGAGTCGATCGGGGAAGAACCAGCAAAACCGGTCGAGGTCGTCAAAGATGAATCTGATGCTGTCAGCAGAACTAGTCTGGAGGATGACGTAAGTAGATATTTTTCTCTAAAGGCCACCGTAGTTTCAACAAAACGCTTTACAAGTGGTTCAGTTTACGCTGATTGATTATAAAGCAAAATTGTTGCGACGAGATATCTTGATCTTATAGCCTGATCCACTCTGGCCTCCATAGTGCGGAAGCTTTACACGATCTACTTTGATTACTATTGGTGTTAGAAATAACACCAATAGTCAATCGCTCTTGCTTTGCTACGAGAGCAAAAAAGATCTGACCGTCGTTCTTACAAATGTTTTTTTAACCCGATTGTTGTGAACGTTGCGATGTCATTCGCTACAATTTATGTACAACCTAGGGTATTTTAATTTCAGGAATCAATGACGCAAGGCACAGTCGGTTGGTGGGTCGTTTGCCTGTACATGAAGGCGATAGGCATTTTCCTTTCAATCTCTATATTCCTCTCCTTAGTCCTCATGCAACTGTCCCAAAACTTCACATTCCTATGGCTCACGTATTGGCTCAAGAACCGGCCTAAGAATGCTACCACTATAGAGAGCCAAGTGAAATTATCAGAGCCACATGAAACTGCCACCCTTATGGACCACGCGGCCAACACTATTGACAGTATCGTGCACACTGTATTAAATACAACATTAGCCATATATAACACATTGAGTACTCCAGCTAACATGATTGAGGAGAAAGAACCATTGCCTCTGACGGCGACTATGAACGCGTCTTCGTCATACAACGACAACTTCTACTTGGAGATATACTTCGGGCTAGCGGGGCTCAACCTAGTGTTCACGGTGATGCGGGCGTTCCTCTTCGCATATGGAGGGGTGAAAGCAGCTGCTAAAATACACAAGCATCTGCTCAAGGTCATTGTTAAGGTACGTGTAATTTTCGTAATTAACAACCACAACTATTCACGGCTGGACATGGGCCTCCCCTATTCGTATTGGGGCCGTTTGCATGGTTATCACCTTATCACATTCGAATTGCTGTATATCGCAAACATTTTCCACGTTTGAATCATATGGACCAAATATATATTCTTCTATTTTTAGGCTAAAGTGAAGTTCTTCGACATAACTCCGACGGGACGAATTATAAACAGATTCTCGTCTGACACTTACACGGTGGATGATTCGTTACCGTTTATACTGAACATTCTACTTGCTCAATGCTTTTCATTGGTTGGTGAGTACAATTACACGTATAAAAATAATACGAGTGACTTCTTTATCTTCTGAAACAGTAAAAAAGATGCAATTAGACTCATGAATTATTTTTAAACCATTCTGTTTACTTAACAGGTGCGATTGCTGTGACTGTGTACGGTCTTCCGTGGGTGATGGTGGCGATTCTTCCGCTTATTATAATTTACTATCGTCTGCAGCGGAGGTACCGCGTCACCTCGCGACAGTTGAAGCGGCTGCAGAGTGTCACTCTATCTCCTGTTTACGCGCATTTCAATGATACGCTTGAGGGTATGCGCAAAGCTGATTGATTGCATATAAAACATTGACTCTTGTTCGGCTTCACAAGGATTATTTACTTTTTTGGATATCCAGGTCTGACGACACTACGAGCAATGGCAGCAGATAGTCGCTGGCTGGAACTTGGCTCGGAATTAGTCGAATCGTGGCAGCGCGCGGCTCTGTGTGCAGCCGCCGCGGCGCAGTGGCTCGGCTTGCGGCTGCAAGTGAGCGCCGGAGCCGTCGTAGCGGCCGCCGCGCTCGTAGCCGTGCTACAGCGGGCTACGCACGCCGCTGATCCAGGTGAGTGTCAGTGCTACGTGTGTCGTAGCCGCCGCGGCGCAGTGGCTCGGCTTGCGGCTGCAAGTGAGCGCCGGAGCCGTCGTAGCGGCCGCCGCGCTCGTAGCCGTGCTACAGCGGGCTACGCACGCCGCTGATCCAGGTGAGTGTCAGTGCTACGTGTGTCGTAGCCGCCGCGGCGCAGTGGCTCGGCTTGCGACTGCAAATAAGCGCCGAAGCCGTCGTAGCGGCCGCCGCGCTCGTAGCCGTGCTACAGCGGGCTATGCACGCCGCTGATCCAGGTGAGTGTCAGTGCTACGTGTGTCGTAGCCGCCGCGGCGCAGTGGCTCGGCTTGCGACTGCAAGTAAGCGCCGAAGCCGTCGTAGCGGCCGCCGCGCTCGTAGCCGTGCTACAGCGGGCTACGCACGCCGCTGATCCAGGTGAGTGTCAGTGCTACGTGTGTCGTAGCCGCCGCGGCGCAGTGGCTCGGCTTGCGACTGCAAGTAAGCGCCGAAGCCGTCGTAGCGGCCGCCGCGCTCGTAGCCGTGCTACAGCGGGCTACGCACGCCGCTGATCCAGGTGAGTGTCAGTGCTACGTGTGTCGTAGCCGCCGCGGCGCAGTGGCTCGGCTTGCGACTGCAAGTAAGCGCCGGAGCCGTCGTAGCGGCCGCCGCGCTCGTAGCCGTGCTACAGCGGGCTACGCACGCCGCTGATCCAGGTGAGTGTCAGTGCTACGTGTGTCGTAGCCGCCGCGGCGCAGTGGCTCGGCTTGCGACTGCAAGTAAGCGCCGAAGCCGTCGTAGCGGCCGCCGCGCTCGTAGCCGTGCTACAGCGGGCTACGCACGCCGCTGATCCAGGTGAGTGTCAGTGCTACGTGTGTCGTAGCCGCCGCGGCGCAGTGGCTCGGCTTGCGACTGCAAGTAAGCGCCGAAGCCGTCGTAGCGGCCGCCGCGCTCGTAGCCGTGCTACAGCGGGCTACGCACGCCGCTGATCCAGGTGAGTGTCAGTGCTACGTGTGTCGTAGCCGCCGCGGCGCAGTGGCTCGGCTTGCGACTGCAAGTAAGCGCCGAAGCCGTCGTAGCGGCCGCCGCGCTCGTAGCCGTGCTACAGCGGGCTACGCACGCCGCTGATCCAGGTGAGTGTCAGTGCTACGTGTGTCGTAGCCGCCGCGGCGCAGTGGCTTGGCTTGCGGCTGCAAGTAAGCGCCGAAGCCGTCGTAGCGTCCGCCGGTTTCGTATCCCTCGTAGGCTCGGTGAATGCTTCGTAGACTCTTTCTGTCAGCTATAGGTACTTTCTTTGTACAATCATTATATTACCGTACTTTATTTACAGGTCTTGTTGGTCTAGCGATTGCGTACGCGCTGTCGATGTCATCTGTATTGAGCAGCGTACTTAACTCATTCACTGAGACAGAACGCGAGATGATCGCTGTAGAGCGAGTAGGCGAATATATGACGCAGGTGAGAGAAAGAGACAATAACAGTTTAGTTACTCTTTCTATTTCAAAGTAGATATAGCGTGAGTGAACTTCCATTACATTATATTTTTAATTTTAGGTAGAAAGTGAAGTGACAGACGGTGAAACACCGCCGTATGGCTGGCCGTCTCAAGGAGTTATAACTTTTGAAGACGTGTTCTTGAAATACAGGTCAGTAATATAACCGTTTTCTTATGGTTCTCTTTAGCTTCAGGGCCCTTGAAATACTTTTACATGCAGTTATGTACACTTGTCGTGTAATGTTCGGATTACGAATTCGAACACTGAACACAGACATGCTTTCTACATTCTGATACTTTTTGTCTAAAACGCTGAAGTGAACTTATTGCTATTTGATAAAATGGAGAAATAAAACGTATGTTTCTGTGCTAATACTTATTGAATGTTGCGTAACCTACTATTTACATGTATTTTGTTTGTAGTGGCAAAGAGAACGCCGCCATGGCGTTAAAAGGCGTGACATTTTCAACGTACCCCGGCGAGAAGCTGGGCGTGGTGGGGCGCACCGGAGCGGGGAAGAGCTCCCTGCTGTCCGCCATACTGCGCCTCAACACGCCCTGCGGGGGGCGGGTGCTGCTGGACGGCGTCCCTCTCGCACATATACACCTGCGCGCGCTCAGGTAACTAACATCCAGCTCCATACTGCGCCTCAACACGCCCTGCGGGGGGCGGGTGCTGCTGGACGGCGTCCCTCTCGCACATATACACCTGCGCGCGCTCAGGTAACTAACATCCAGCTCCATACTGCGCCTCAACACGCCCTGCGGGGGGCGGGTGCTGCTGGACGGCGTCCCTCTCGCACATATACACCTGCGCGCGCTCAGGTAACTAAACCTTATTTTATAATCAGATAGACTAAAATGACATTTGGTGGGTTGCCACGTTATTGTATTTAAAAATAAAAATAAAATAGTGTTGTACCCTAATGATCATGATTCGAATAGTGTGATTGAATCTTTTTAAAAATAAATTTTGTTAATTTCAATTTTCATAAATAAATTCGCCTAAAAGACTAACATACTACTTTTTTCTAAACAAACTAACTTCACGTTTATTTCTTGTCTGATGACCGACAACAATACGTTTTTGTTGTTATCGTCAGAGGATTTGAATTTATTTACCAGGTTCACCACAGCAGCAAATTAAGTTATAAAATTTGTTTACCATATGGGTTAATGTTACAGTCTTCTATTTAAGCTACCTACCCATTTTTTAAAATCTGGTGGAAAAGGTAAATGTAAAAATAAAGAAATCGAAAAATTCTCTTAATCACTATTTATTTGTGATGAATCCGTATCAGAGTCTGAGTCTGTAATAAAGCTTTCTGTAACGACATCAATGAGGTGGTCGAGCTGCATCATTTTGCTCTCTTCCTTTATAACATGATCAATACAACTCGACCACCGTTGCGGTGTCATCATCTGCAGCCCTTCATTGATTAATTGTTTCAAGTCGGCCATTTTAAAACTTTTATTATTTCTGGCGACATGCCCCTTAACCTGTGCCCATACTAATTCTATGGGATTCAGCTCACAGTGGTAAGGGGGCAGTCTTAAGATGGTGACACCGTAAGATGCAGCGAGCTCATCGACAGCTTTTTTTTGGTAAGCTTTTTTTAATGGATCTTTTGTTACTATAGGCCGACCGCTTTAAAGTAACAAAATATCCATTCAAAGAAACACGGGGGACAACATTCGCTATTCGTACAAAGCGGGGCGGGGTAAATGCCAGAGAGGAGAACGAGTGTCGCTTCTTAGCGGTTAGTTTTCTTGGCTACAACCAAGGTCACTACAAATGTTTATTTGAACGCAAATGATAACACAAGTAGTAAAGTATTCAACCTTACATTTTAAATTACAATACTATTCATTGTTAATTTCTTTGAACAAAACGAAAAGTTGTGTATAAACGTAAAGTAACGTATATATACTCTTTTACGTGACCGAGAGTCAAGTATTTATTATGCATAATTTATTTACAAATAAAACTCCATCGAGGAATCATCTCACAACAGTTCAATGAATACAATGAATGAGTCAAACCACAACACTAGACTTACGCTGGCAACATTTTAAAAAAATAAGGCTGTTCTTAGCTGTCAGTTTAGTCTATCTGATTATAAATTAAGGTTTAGTAGTAGGCGGTCGAAAAACTCTTGACACCGGGGTTCATCGGGTCGTTGAACGACTCGGTGTCCCATACGAAAACAAGAAGAACTATATGTCTGAAATGTTCCACAGATCGCGCATCGCGGTGATCCCGCAAGAGCCGTTTATATTCGCGGGCAGCGTGCGCGACAACGTCGACCCGCTCAGACAGTACTACGACGCGGAGGTGTGGCGCGCGTTGGACGCTTGCGGGCTTAAAGACGCGCTCACAGGGCAAGGGGGGCTGGCAGCGAACGCGGGCTCGCTGTCGAGGGGCCGCGCGCAGCTGCTGTGTCTGGCGAGGGCCGTGTTGCAGAGGGCTAAGGTAACTTATCGATAGACAATCGCCTCAAAACGGGATATAAATTCTCATAACTTACCTCAAATTAGCGCTTTCACTTTCCATCAAATAGGTTTAGAAAAGGATAAGAGAAACCTCAGTCATTTCGCTTATAATTAAACGCAAAATACGCGTAAAACAATAAGGCGACGATGAAAACAATGGCAACTGAATTTTGTATGGGAGTACTAAGCTTTTTAAATTTCGTCAACTATACTATTAAATATGTGTTTCCCGGCCATTGATCTACAACAACCCTAGATTACGCGCGTACGCTCAAAAAGTGGGCCGGTAAAGTAGTGCACAATTTGCAAGCGAGCACTTCTTTCCCACAGTGCGTGGCTGGCCGCGAAACTGTTAACATGACCAAGTACGGGCTAACAAATAAGGCTGAATTCAATAGATTATGGTGAGGTTCGTTGTGATATTTTGAATCAGGCGGACGCAATGAATCTATAAATCGCTATGTATGACTGTATAGTTCAGTAGGTGACAAAATCTTAGCGTAATTTTGTATGAGGCGCTAAATCTAGGGTTGTTGTAGATCAATGTTCCCGGCACACAGAACAAAACTGTTGGTTGGTGGCGCTTAGGTGTATTAATTCAAACCAGATTATTGATGTTTATGCAATTTTTAATTCCTTACAGGTGCTGCTCGTGGACGAGGCGACGGCCAACCTCGACCAAGACACGGAGCGAATGATTCTGGACACGATACGCAGCTCCTTCGCCGGATCCACGGTTATCTTCGTGGCGCATCGCGTCGCGGGAGTGTTGGAGTGTTCTAGAGTCGCCGTTTTAGGTACTTATTTAAATTTTGCATTTTGTCTTTTCATCTTTCGTGACATGTTTAGGGGTTCAAACGGTAGAAGTTACGAAGCCGTTTCAAAGACCTCAAACATAATCGGATTTCATTTAAAAAGAAACTGGGATGACAGCCAAGACCTCAACCATGATTGTATTTCATTTAAAAAGAAACTGGGATGACAGCCAAACGTCTCCAGGGGCGCGTTCAATGGACCACGGATAATATATCTTTCGTCGCTCTTTTATACTTTGACAGTTCGTAAAACCGCGTTTTTGAGTGCATGGTAGAAAAATTCTCCTGACTGGCGTGCTAAAACGCGGTTTTATGACCTTTCATCGGAGAAAATACCGACTAGGAGAAACAGCATGAACGCATTTAGCAAAAAATCAACCCTGCCGTGTCCACACCTTTGTATAAGAAATTTAATTTTGTATATATGTAAGTGGAGTACAAAGTTTTACATGGTATCTCAGGTGGTGGAGAGCTACTCGAACTACGTACGCCAGACGATGCGCTCGCCGACCCCACCTCGCATCTATACCGGCTGGTCCACCCCGACGCGAGGGACTACGACAGCTAGCTGGGAGGTTAGTTCTACTGTATTATGATGAAGCGTTCAACTGACTTTAACCTATGTGTAGATAAAAGCAATAAAATGATATTTCTGTATTTTCTATTATGTTTAAGAATCGTCAATGATCTCTACAAATAGGTCACCATTTGAAATAAGTATGTATAATTATACCTATACTTGCTTGATAAGATAAATGATGAACTTATAAAACAGAGTTAACAATGTAAGAAACTATAGTCTTTCCAAGTCAACATAATTGTGATCAGATGCATACAATTTTTCTTTGCCTTTTCACGCCAATTTAGATTCCTATATGGCGTCCTGCTGTCAGAAATCAAATTAACTCTTGGAAAGACGCATAGTATAGACAAACATATCGATATAGAAATTGATTTTATGAACTATATTTTTTATTAGACAATATCTGTGAGAAGTAAGAAATGATAAAAGGTAATTATGACAAAAACGACAATTTTAAGAATATAATCGGTTGTATATAATTTAATTGACTAGTTTTATGTAAAATATTAGTTATCTTGTTTATGTGGCCAAAGTTTATTTGTGTGTATGAAAGTGACTTGCCTTGCTGTGACGGAAAGCGTACCTTTGCCTTTGGCAAAAAAAAGGCTGTAAACTTTTAGACTGATTGAGTGATGATGTTCAATGCGCAGCAAATTTTGTTAAAAATAAATGTTCACTGTAAGAATATGCAACAAACAGTCGCTGACCGCTATACTTTGGCGGAGCAGAATGTAAGTATGGAGGGCGCCGATTATTTAGTTGCACATTTTCAGCAATGCACATTATTTTTGGACATAATTTGTTTCGCATAAGGCTCATCCAGAATTGTATTGTCTGTCTACATGTTGACTGTATTATTCTTTATATTATTGTAATTGTATTTGTTTTTGTGAATTTAAAGATACGTCTAGTCTTATGTAAGACATTAATTAGGGTGTCATAGGGCTGGCGCTCATGTAGCTTCGCGTTACGTGCATGAACATGAGTAAACGATAAAAGCAAACCAATGTCGTCGATATTTCAATTCGCTACTGGAAACGTTGAGACTAGATGAAAGCCGGACCGAGTGAGTAAATTAATTGCCTGTTACATTAATACCATATATTAGCCAAAAATATTGTGTTTTCATTTAGATGTAAGAGATTTAAGTATTTAAATATCTATCCAGTAACATTATTTTCCAATGATTGTTTTAATAATTGATTCCTTGAGACCATGTGATATAATTAAGCGATATGACTAATGATGGAGTAAAAAAATAATAAACAAATTATTATATTCTTAAAAACTGATTTTATTTCGAAAATAAATTACATATTACGCTCTTCTGGTTTCTTGTAAGGAAAATCGATGTATTCAAAGATCTCCTCTTCAGAAGAAATGGGGACTGGTTCTCCAGGGACACCTACAAAACATTCAAGCTATTTAAGGCTGGACAATAAAAATGCCGCTTTCCGCATCTGGACGTATTTTGGACTCGAATTATATTCGTTAGCCGGTGGCCCGCGGCCAGTATCCGATATTATCAAACTACAGGGTACAATTTTACAGGTGAAATACGATTTTATTGCGTAGTCGGTTAGCCATTATGATACCAAGAATATGAACCAGCTACGTAATGTACTAAGAATTCCACCTGTAGACTTGTAGCCTGTAGTTACATAACATAGGCACGGTGCCTATGTTTCATAACATGTAACCTGTAAAATTGTAGCCTGTAGTTTGATAATATCGGGTACAGGTCGCGCCGTCGCAATTTTACAACAAAATGTGCCTATATGTCATCGTAACATTACAGTAAAGTTACTTAGTAGGTATATTGTGATATTACGAAGTAAAACTGTGAAATAGTAAAACGCCATGCAAGAAATCGCAATGAGCGTTCTGATTGGTCGAACGTCATGTGTCCGTGCTATTATCACAAAAACACTGTTTGTTTACATTCAAGAACCAACGAAATGTCAACCAAACATGGCATCGATAGGAACATGACCAATCAGAACGCTTGGTGTAATTCCTCACTTAAGACATCACTACTTTACGCTTTCGTTCGTTACATTGAATTCTGCCCAAAAAAATTCGTGTAATCGTGATCCGTGAGTATGTTTTACAATATTTCAAACAATTATTCTTACGAGATAAACTGTAAACTAGCGTTTTTTGTAGTTTTACGGTGACTATTATTTATGCGTCCGATTACAGTTATTTTTCAAGCGACGAAAGACCTCGCCCAAGCGGGGAAATATAATTTTCGCTAGCGCGCGTCACACATGCTGGCGGAACCGATATAATTAATCAAAATAATAAATAAAAATGTAATAGTGGATACTTGGCTTTATACTGATAGTAAATAAATAATAAAAATAGGTAAAAACAGAACAAGTACATACCAGTGACACCCAAAGGGCGCAACGAGTACTCGTTAAGAGTGAAGTTGTGGTCGATGGCGTGCGCCCGCATACTCTTATTGAATACGTCGCTGCCCGTAAAGTACAGCACTGCGCAGTGGTACTGCTCTTGCGGGAGCAGGCGGATGTCAAGACGACGGGCGGGCAGCTCTTCTGATAGCCGACATACGCCCTGGAAACACGAAACGCTTGAAAACTTTGCTATTAAGCGACATATTAGAAGCCGTTCAACGCCGTCGCATAAGTTCATTTATCTGCGATGACAGCTCTTAAAACCACGTTTTTAGGCGTATCAGGAGAAAATTTCTACTTGTCAAACTTATCCTATCCCATTCATGCTCACACGTCGGATAAAATTTCTCGATCTCTCGACTGAGATAAAATTTTGCCACGCAATTTATCTAGTGTTTTGGTGATATATTTATATTTTTGTTCTTTATCGTGTTGAACTATAAATTATACTTAAATAAGTTTATATTTACGAATATAAGAACAGACAAAGCGGCAAATCTTTAGAAATAGCTAATATGATGACATCTAACTGTCTTTCGTTCATTCACTTCGCACAACCCCCATTCAGAGGTGTGTTAATTTAAATTTTAAGCTGAAGTTATCTTATCCGGAGCACGTTGAACGTACCCCAACCGCGTTGCGGCAAGAGCAAGGCCACGCTGAAGTTGGCGGTGTTGCCAGGGCAAAGCAGGATTTAGGCTCGAATTATATTCGTCCGCAGGGTGCTCGTCGCACGCATGTTCACAAGAAAATGCCCACCTGTGGCCAGCGGACGCAAAGTTTTAAGGGTAACGCCGTACTCACCATAAACTTGGTGTCTCCAATAGATAGAGTATCGATGACGAGAGTGTTCAAAGAGGCCACCAGCTTCTTCAGCAAGTGGTTGCCGTCTGAATGTTTCTTCTTACCCTCGGCCACTTTAATGGAGGGATGCGTCACAAGCGCGTCGATATCACCGCTTTCCTGCTTACCGCGTCTAATAAAAAAATAAGTAGGTGCATTATATGCGTGCAACTACCTACTTAAAAACGAATTTTAACCACAACGCCCCAATACTTTATTCTTTTTTTAACCCTGTTAATTGAGTCGTCATGACGAAATACTTTTATAATACGTAAGGACCTTAGGTAGGTAGTCGAGTGTAAGGGACGCTCGAGCACTTTTGACTAGGATTTAGAAAAGGAACTCTATCGTAATTTAAACAAAGGTGGCATTGGATGGAATGACAAACGGCTCTCACGGTCACCCAAGTTCACCCAACGGAAAACGGCGGCGTTTGTCATTCTAGGGAATGTCACCTTTATTTCAATTACGTACAGTTTTTTTATTCCTATTAAAAGTGTTCGATCTGTCGTCGCTCGCAAAAACATACGTTTGGTCTGCGGCAGCCCTAACAAGATAACGTCACCATAATTATTTATTTAAGTAGAGAAAAACTTCAAACCTGTAACTGCCACAAATTGTTACGTTAAATTCAGGATCTACGTTTTTGATCAATTCTTTGAGCTTTGTTTCAATTTCTTTTATCTCCTGCCGTGGTAGCTTTTTCTCAAAATCTTCAAAATATCTGTAAAAGAATTCAAGTTATTTTTGCGAGGATCCTAAGAATTTCTTCATCCGACTGGTACCTAATGTGGTAAACCATAAAATGAAACTTCAACTCGAATTATTTCCGTCCGCCGGCCGCCAGAGACCCGTTGCTCTAGCTGGGGCTTTATATAATTCAAAACGTTGCAGCCGGCGGCCGGCGTACGAATATAATTCGAAGCTTACTTTAGACCAAGGACCTGATGGTGGGTAAGTTTATTTGCATTTTTTCTGAGGTCATCAATAGTTTTTATGCCACTTCTGACCAACTCGGCAGCTTTGACTGGTCCTATGCCAGTTACGCGTGTGAGAGTGTTGATAGCCTGTGCTTCCTCATCCTGATGTATATTCTCCAGCTTTTTCAACTTTCCCGTTTGAAGAAATTCGTCAATTTTCATGGCAATTTTTTCTCCTATGCCATTTAATTTTTTTGCTTCATCTCCAGATTCGATTCGTTTGCTGTGAGATGCTAAAACACTGGCAGCTTTTTTGTATGCATTAAACTTATGAATGTTACGGCTAACATTCTTTTCGTAATCTGCCAGCTCCATCAAGAAGTCACAAAAGTCACCGTTCAGGTTGTCGGTACCCGCTGGATTTTTGCGTTTGCTCATATTCAAATTAAAAATGAACCAAGTCAACCAGGTCCACTGAGCTGTACCACTACTGGCCACACAAAGTACTCGATGCTGGCCACTACCACCACAAATAAAAATGTCGCTTTACTAAGTCGTAGAAAACACCTACAACTACAATTATTTAAATTTGGCGGCTTTGTTTATCTCGTTGGCACACCTGCAAAAAAAGAAACACTCCTATTAACGCAACCAAATTAAAAATGTGTAACAACGAAAGTAGTCAGAATTATAGCCGAAGTTCAATAATATTTAAAAATATACCATGATTTAATTATCAAATTCTAATAATTTCTAAATACGTTTTCCTGTGAAGTCGCTATCATGCACAACGGTATCGTTACTTTACGATGTTATGTGCGTGAAACGGAATGTAGAGAAGTGCCAAATTAAATGTCAACTTGTTTGAGGTTGTTTTGTATAAAATCAGATTATATTCCTTTTTCGTTAGTTTTTGTTGTTTTGTGTGAATATGTGGTACAATTTTAGTGAAATTGAAGTTGTTAAGTGTATAAGCGCATCACCTGTTATATCCGTGCGTCTCAAATAAATCTTCGCCATGGAAAACTTCACAGAGGAACTGTTCAAATATTTTGGGCACCGAAATTTCAAAAGTGAATTACAGGAACGTGCAGTGAGAGCTATAGTACGAGGTATGCAAGATCACATTTTGTAAATTATTTTGGCAGAAATATGCATTTCGATTCACACGCAATATGTTTATGATGCTGAATTATGATGGCTATGCTACTAAGCAGTTGTGTAAATACAGTGTTACTTTCTAAATATGTCAAATTATACCAATGCCGCCAAGATAACGAACAAAACTATTGGCTCCTTTCACACTAGTGTCTTTTTTAGTATGAATTTTGTTTAGACAAGAATTTTCAATTAATTCTTCCCTTTCTTTATCAATTTGAAAGCTCACTCATATTTTTAAATTTAATTTGATCAAACCTACGATTAAAATTTAATTTCAAAATAAAAATTAGGTTTTAATCCTGGCCTGTTTTTTAAATAATTTAGATTTACTTCTATAAATAATTTTTAATTCAAATTATATACCACAAATTCTTTGGCTCTACAGATGTGCATGATGTTTATGTGTCCATGCCTACTGGATCAGGAAAATCACTATGCTTTCAACTACCAGCTATGTTAAAGGAAAACAAAGTAGCTATAGTCTTCTCACCTCTCCTTGCCCTTATAAAGGATCAGATAGACCACCTGATGAAGAACAAAATCACAGCAGAATCTATTAATTCTAAAATGACAACAAAAGATAGAGAGCGGGTGTTAAATGATTTGAGAAGTATGAAACCAAATACTCGGTTCCTGTATGTAACTCCTGAGCAAGCTGCCACGGGCACATTTCAGTCTCTCATGGAGCATCTAGTCAAGTACAGGAAAATTTCATATGTGGTAGTTGATGAAGCTCACTGTGTGAGTGAGTGGGGCCATGACTTCAGACCAGACTATCTAAAGTTGGGGAACTTAAAGGAAAAATACTCAAACATTACATGGATAGCACTGACAGCCACAGCCAGTGCTGAGGTAGCTAAAGACATTCTGGAGAATCTCAAGCTAAGACAACCAGTTGCACAGTTCAAGACTCCCAGTTTTAGGAAAAACTTATTCTATGATGTAGTATACCAGAATTGCATTGATGATGAAGTAGGACATTTATTAGAATTTTTACAAAAATCTTTGAAGGAGGATGAAAATATAAAAACAGTAAGTGTACACTTGCCCTTATGTTGCTGAGAGAAATTTCAGTTTATTCAGGGTGTTCCAAAAAGTTCTGAAGTCCTTTTATGGCAAAGGGTGACCCAGCCTTTTTTCAATTTAAAAGCTATATTCTACTGCTCCATACCTACATCAATTAAAGTAATTTATGTTATCTGTGGACTGCTGTAATTGGCCTTACAAAATGTTTATGCAATATGTAAAGTTATTAGTTCAGTTCCAAATAAACTAAACCAAAAAATAAAATAAAAATAAAGGCTATTTCACCCCTTGAAAGGAAATTAAGTAAAAACACTTAAATTAGTTCTTTTGACCCTGTTGAATTTTCTTAATTCTTTAGTACTGAGAACTTATAAGCAGCTGTTCCAAATTTATTAAAAAGTAAAGTGTATTTTAATTTATTGCAGAAAGATAAAAATGCTGTTATAGTATATTGTCGGACTAGAGATCAAACTGAAGACCTATCAAACATGCTCAATAAAAAAGGACTCAAATCACTTGCATATCACGGAGGTATTAAATTGTTTTATGCTTTGTATAGGTACTTCCAGTCAAGCCATAAATCTGTTACATGCAATCAATTTATAGGAAACTTTGATAAGAGAATTTAAAACATGTTGAATTGATTTTTTAAATAAAATGTTACTAGAATATTGTCATGCATGACATCTATGAAACTGACTATGGAGTATTTAATGCAAGGAACATATATACCCCTCTTAGCGAGATTTAATGTGTTCAACCTAATCCCTAAGTTCCTGAATTTTACTCTGCTATCAGCAATTTGGTACGTGCAAAGGTTAATTTTAAAAATATTGTCGAAATATATTAAATTACTATTCTCATTCAATGTTATCCAAAATATGCAAAGTTAGATTTATTTGAAAGTTTTTATTTTGATGCCATTGTTTACAGTTATAGTAACGTCATTATAATGGTAGTTTTATACAATGTATCATTCTAAAAAGTAGCTCCTTTGACTAGTATGCAAGTAGCAAATTCTATGCTCCTTAATGTAGGGAAGTTATTAATTGACTAAGGGTGGGCTTAAAATCAGCATGCACTGTGCCCATACCTTTTTTCCATGCTGTACTTACTTTTGTGTACCTAGGTTTAATAGTAGAATGTGCTTATATTTTTATTTCTGTATGTATTTTGTGTTGGAAAATAGGTATTCGAAGTATAAGAAATTAAATTGATAAACTAAAAAAAGAGAGCATAATTAAATTAAAGTTAAAAAATATTTTATTTTCTAGGTTTGAAAGGTCCAGAAAGAGTAGAAGTACAAGAGAAGTGGTCTCGAGGCGAATGTCCTTGCGTGTGTGCCACCGTGTCGTTTGGCATGGGTGTGGATAAGGCCACGGTCCGCGCAGTCGCGCATTGGGGACTCGCGCAAAATGTTGCTGCTTACTATCAGGTACAAACAATAAGGTTTTCCACACGCGTTCGTGCTGCCGTTCCTTTGACTCGCGCACGAAAAGCCGACAATCGAGGGAGCACGGGAAGTGGCAGCCGCATGACGAGTAGGTAGCAGCACGAGGAACCTGTTCACATATTCGCGCTTCCCACTTCCCTTGCTATTTCCCTGCCCATATTGGCATCGTATGAATGTGCTATAAGAGACCCACAATTTTGACTACTAGTTAAACTTTTACAGGAATCCGGACGGGCGGGTCGCGACGGCAAATCGGCATTCTGTCGCATCTATTACAGCCACAGCGATCGGAACGCAGTCGACTTCTTGCTCAAGAAAGAACTGGCCATGGCCAAGACTGACGAACAGAAGAAGCGCTGTAAGAACACGTATAAGAGCTTCGAGATCATGGTCAAATATTGTGAAGATGTCAAGTAAGTGCCCACTTATTTACACTTGAGGTAATGAAAAGAAATCACCGTGTACCGTGCTATTATGATATTTTAAGGTATTTACAGTATAGCCATTCCAATAAGCCATATTTGACAGCTGTCTGATTCGTGCTAATGCTGTGGAAGAGGGTTCATTTTCATCTCTTTTAGTATGGACATGACAGCTGTCAAATATGGCTTATTAGAATGGCCTAACTTTAGTACAGGGAAGCTCACTCACGTGCGGTTAGACACTCGAACCGCCAATGTAGGTATTATGCGCGCGGCATAAGAAAAGTCCAAACTGTCTAACCCAGCCTGATCTTGACTGTACAAGTAATCTTGTGTTGTATCTTTGAGGTGTCGTCACAAAATCTTCGCGGAATACTTCGGCGAGGAGTTGCCGAAGTGCTTGGGTCGGTGCGACGTGTGCGCGGACGAGCGTGCCGTGCGGCGAGCGCTCGAGCAGCACACTCGCCGCGCCATGAGCGCGCGCTTGGAGCGCGGCGGGTTCGTCTCCAACGAGGACCCCTCGGGGCTCTACGGCGAGGGCAGATACGGACAAAAGAAGTAAGTTGCTAATGTAACATGATGTAAACGCGAGTTTCTTTTTTATGATTGTAAATTCATATATCACGTCTATATCCTTTGCGGGGTTGGCAGAACGTAAACAGCCTTAAAAACGGTGAATTACGCCAAGCCTGACAAACATTTCCGGGTCATTCAAAATTGTGTAAGGATTAACATTGTTACAAGTTGTCAGCCCATCCTGAAATTGCAATACACATGTAGCCCTCACGTCCCTTAGTCCCCTTTTACGACACCCATGGAAAAGAAATGAGGTGCTGCTATTCTAAGCCAGCATCACACGGCGAAGTTTTTTTTGGTAGTTGCCTTCCTTTTAAGAGTTTTGTACCAAAAATGCCGTGTTTCTGTTGCCGTTATAACAACAAATATTATTAATGATAATAAATAAAAATTAAGGGGGCTCCCATACAAAAAACGTGTTTTTATCTATAATAGTTCAGAGGCAGTATCTCATGAACAGTAATAGTTAGACAGCTGTTCACAGAATACATGTATTATTGTTGCCGCTAATATAACAATGACTAAAATACAGGTGAAATTAATATTCAAGGGGGGCTCCCCCCATACAGCGAAATAACTAGCTGTTACCCGCGGCGTTACCCGCATAAGTGATGATAAAAACTATCTTAAGTGTTAATTCATTTAACCTTCTATATGTGTGCCAAATTTCATTACAATCGGTGCAGTAGTTTTTTCGTGAAGAAGTATCAAACAAACATACAAACTTTCGCATTTATAATATTAGAAGGATAGTATGAAGCCCTTAGCCGACGTTTAAAATGTTACTAATTATCCCGATTCATGTCCCGCAGAGAAAGTTGTTTAGTGTTCACCGCTCGGAATATTTCAGGCAACAATTTATAAATAAATAAATATCCTGGACAGTTCACACAGCGCCACCTAGCCCCAAACTAAGCAAAGCTTGTACTATGGGAACTAGATAGCTGATATTAATACTTAAATACTTTTTTTGTGTAAATAAATACATATCATACATAGAAACACCCAGACGCGACACAAATATCTGAAAATGACTTAACGGACGTTTGTGAGTTGTGGGGATCGAACCCACGACCCTCAGTAGCAGGCAGGGGTACTATCCGCTACGCCATCAGGCCAGTCGATTTGACATGTTATATGTTGCAGGGAAGCAGAGTCGTACTTCGACAACGACGGCTCAGGCTCGGACGGCGAGAGCAGTCGCAAGCGCGTGGCTGAAGAAACCCGCTCGCTCATACTGAAGGAACTAGCCAGCCGCCGCCGACACACCGACAAACCGACAGACACCGACCACTCCGCCAAGTACTCCCAGTGCAGGGCCGCTGAAAGCACCGCAACCAAGGTACACTGACAACTGAATATTTTAGACTCATACAGGGTGTTTATTAGTAGTTTATGCAACTGTCAATTATGCCACTAAAATGCGAGTGTCTTTGATAATAGTCTCACACAAAGCATGCTGTTGCACAAACTATTTTATCTACACTCTACAAAAAAACTCTAAATAATCAACTACATTCACTTTTCCTAACTTTCACACCGACAATCCAACGCCGCGTTCAAGATGTCAAGTGGCGCGAAGATGTTCTCCTCACTTTCAATTTTTATAATAAATATGGGTAAAGTAAATTACTCTAAACAAGACAAGTCACAGCATAACATGGAACGGATGACAGGTGTGGCGGAAGATGGCGGAAATTTTGAGCATTGGCACAGAACACTTTTCATTTCCCCGTTGTATCGAAAGGCTTGCAACATCATTAAGACGCAATGTTACAGTATTTCACACGAAACTGTAATTTCTATAGGCAAAATGCATAAAGCAAGTCTTACAACTGTTTTCGACTTTATAATCCGAACATTATTTACGATACTTAGACGATTGTGAAAAAAAACATAAAAAGGTTATAGTAGATTGCGCCTACGTCACACATTGACGTTGTCCAAAGAGGTCATTATTTACCACGAGTGACTTGGCACGCATCGCTGTAAACGGTGAATTCAAATTGCATTCGTATAAATTTCGGATAGTCCCATAAGTCCCAAAACAAATCACTATTCAAGACCATTTCATTGTCCAATATTTGTTTACAATCTGACCTTTAACAAATTTGAATTTCAAATCAATTAGACTTTATTCCAAAACATGACAATCGCTAGACCTTGGCATAGTCTATATTTCCTGTTCACGTATGCGAATAATCGAAACTTTCAGGTGAACGGTCTGACGGTCGCGAGCCGCGAGGGGTACCTAAACTTGCTGAAGGATGCTTTGAACAGTAATCTCAACAGTATGCGGGAGATTGAGAGTCCGGAGAGAACGTTGACCAAGAATGACGTGGAACAGTGCGCGGTCGACATGGAGTACGAAGCGTTCTCTAAAAGCACGGTTGTCAGTCTGTACCGGCGAGCTATGACTAAAACGGTAGGTTCTTACCTATTATATTGGGTGGCATTTTAACAGTGACCGATAGCGAAAACTAAGGACTGGCTGGTGATAAGGAACAACTTTTACCAAGAAACATAGTTCGAAATATGAAAATAAGGAACCTGCCAATAACATACAAATTGACTAGGCCTATTAAAGAGTGTACCAAACTGTGTCTTTTCACATCCCATTTTTCGACATATGTTCCTAGTCAACTTACGTAAGTTGTTCCTTGTCACCAGGCGGTCCTAAATTTTTGCTATCGCTCACTAAAAGTTACACCCTATAAAGCAAACTGAAAAGCAAAACTTTTTATGGGTTTATCAGCCAATTTGTATTTAATAACTTTTTGGTGTTGAAAAATTCGTAGAATAAAAGTTATTTATTCAGTTATATACATAGAGCAACCCCAAACGCGTTGTGTGGGTGGATGCCCTTCAGGATAACATAAACTCAGTAAACAATCGAGAGTGCTATTTTTCTAACACATTTCCCCTATACCTCAAAATATTAGGTTTGAAATAATGTTCGTTCCAGATATCAGCAGTGAAGGCGTACAAAGATAGCTTGTGTCCAGAACTGAAAACGTTTGAACCAAAGAAGAGATGCACGCTGAGCGAGTTCGCCAGAGAGTTCGAAGCACAGAGGAAGGAGAAGTTGCAGAAACATCACGGGTTTGTCGCCGCATCGGACCTCACGAGGGGTAAGATAATTACATGATAGAAAAGAAAAGAGAAATAAAAGCCTTTCATGTCTGTTTAGTCATAAAATATATAGAATCAATGTATAATCAATGTTTATTCTTTTAGGGGACACAGATATTAAGAATGAGGAAAGACAATTATCTAAAGCAGACAAAGAGACAAAAAGAAAAGCTAACTCCTTTAAAAGAGACCCACTTACACAGACAAAGCTACAAACATTCTTTAAAAAAGCTTCTGATATATCTCCTAGATCTTCTATGGATGTTAGTGATGATGATAATGGATTGGTCATAGATGAAAATGATAAACACAATTACGACGATACCACACTCAAATTAGAAAATATTGAAGACGTAGACAGTACACAAGAAAATAATAATCACGAGGATACCACACTTAAGATTGAAGAAGGGGACGAACCGGACAACGAAGAAAATGAAAGATCGCCCAGTAAATACGTTAACATAAACATTACTCTGCAAGGAGTTCCTAGTAGCAAGACCAAATCCTCCAAGCCCGACGATAAACATAAAGACGGCAAAAGACACAAGAGTAAATCAATATCTGTGTCACCATTGAAAGCTTCACCAAAAAAACGTAAAATCAAAGCTTTGTTTGGAGAATCATCCGACAGTGAAAATGAACCAGAAGTTACGAAAATAATTAAAATAGAAAAGGAAGAAACGAAAAAATCTAATCCAGATCTCAAACAAAAAAGAACCGATCCAGAATCAGATGAACAAGGATTAAAAAAAGATCAACACGATCATAAAACAAAATCAGAACATTCGGATTCTAAAAAGCACAAGAAAGAAAGAAAAGAAAAGGAATCAAAAAGCTCTAAACGACATCAGCATAAACATCACCATTCTCCAAAGAAGGCTCACTCTAAAGATGGAAAAAATAAAAAAGATCATTACGAAAATACTACAAAATCTACTGACGATGATGAAAAAACTAAAGTAGATATCACCAAAGAGAAACACACAGAAACAGTAACAGAAGTCAGTAAATCAATATCCGGCGAATTGTCAGACAGTGAAACCGAAAAAGAACTCGTCATTGATGACGGGTATAGTACAGAATCTCAAATTAAAGACGAAGGAATGGAAACTCATGAAAAGAAAAAACACAATGAATCCAATGAATCTAACAGTTCTGCTCCAATGGACATGGATACATCCGACCAGTCACAACAAAATATTTCAAGTGAAAGTAATGAACCTGCTTCATTCGATAAGAGCAATATAGACGATGAAAAATTAGACAAAGCTCATAAATTAAGTAGAGAAGCTGACAAAGTGCTACAGGCACTAAAACGATTTGCAGAAATGCCACCAGAACCAGTTATAGTGGCAAAACCCACTGAAAAGAAAGAAGTTGCCGATAATGCTAAAGAAAAATCAGCACCAAAATCGCCCCGACCACTAAGCAAAACCGATTCAAAAGATGCAACAAAAAGAAGTAAGTTAAGTTTAAATAACAATAAAGAAAAGCATAATAAAGTGAGCACTGAGACAGATAAATCCAAAGACGAGAGACATAAGGACGAGAGATCGCGGAAAATTGAGAAACCTAAAACAGACAAGAAAAAAGTCAAAGAAGAAACTGTGGTAAAAAAGACCGAAAAAGTAGACGTCGCTTCGCTGGTAGTGAAACTACTGATGCCTTATTACAAGGGAAAGCAAATCAGCAATCGCGATCTGTTCAAGATCACGGCTCGCCACATCGTGCACCAGTTGCTTGCCATACAAGTTACGGGTAAGGTGTTATCTAATTGCTTATTTTTTATATTTTTATTTACATAAATCAGGATATCCATTGGTTAAGTAGGACACAGTAACTTTATACATAACTCGCATGCGTCAAATCGGGAGGAGCAGATTTTTTGCAGACTTGTTTATGAAGTTGTTGCCGTGTGATGTCGGCTTAGAATTGCATCACACCGTGCGTGTCGTAAATCGTAAGAGGAGATTTCTTTCCCGAGGGTGCCGTAAGAGGGAGGACTGACAAACTGCAACTAAGGCCATATTCAATTTTCTCGAATGACCCTCAAATGTTAGTCAGACGTGGCGTAAATGTTTACGCTCTGCCTGGATATAGGCGTGATGTGTGTGTTTATGAAGTCTGTAGTAACCTAGAGCGCCGACCGCAACATTTTATTGGGCTATTTTATTTTTATGCTTAAATAATCATGATAAGATAACAATCACATTACTGTTGTTACTAATGTACAACTTTTCCTTGTTGCAGAGGAAGCTGCTATTAATATGTTACTGAAAAAAGCTTTCAGTGAAAAAGTAAAAATAGAGAACGAGAGTGATTTAGTTATTAAATTAAATTTAAGCAATAAAGTGTAAGAAATGATTGTTAAGTTCAATAAATAATTAATATTTATGTAATCGTTGTGGCAAGTTTTAAATGCTATCAATTTCTTCTTATTCGTGTACATTGTTGAATAAAATAATATAATTATATTTATTATTATCATTGTTTTATTTCATACTACTTTCACATACAGTTATAATGAAAAAGTAGAATACAGTAAAAAGTATTAATACTTATCAACAAATATATTCTTAATCTTAGGAACAAGTCGAGTTAAATTACCAAGATTTGGTAGAAAATACAGAACTTGCTTAGCAAGTCTACTTATTATCTGTAACATTTATCACCTTAGGTCTAAACGCACCAAAGTGCTCAATATCTGGAGAGCACAAAAGTACTAATCCAGTAAAAATGGTCGACGTACCTAATTATAATCACATCATTTTAATGATATCAACACACAGAGAGTACTACATGTATATATGTTGGTTAACACGTTAACGAAGAAAATAGAAAGTCGAGCTTAAGCCCTGGACTAAGTCCCAAATAATAGATCGAAGTCATCGTCATCGGCGCGGTCCGAGGGCCCCGGGGTCGGCGACACGCGACGCGAGGGCGCCAGCGACACCACCGCCACGTACCCGCCCGAGCTCTGCAGCGTCGCCAGGTGCTGCGACAGCTCCCCGCCGCCGCCAGCCGCCGCCACCGCCGGGGCGCCTGCGTCCGCCCGACTGGACGAGCCGTTCATGTCGTCATCGTCAGACGAGTCCTGAATCTGGCTGCGAGGCCCGGCGGGGTCGGGCCGGCTGGACGGCACCCAGGCTATCTGGCTGTCCGGCTGGCTGGAAGGCCCCGGCACAGGGGACCAGCGCATCTTCGGTTTAGTCGCAGGCGAAGCTTTCGCTTTGCGCGGACTCTGTTTCGATTTACGTTCGCGTGTCTTATCACAATCGGGCTTGCTTGAAGGCCCTGGCACCGACACCGGCACCGGCACTGGCGACAAGCGTGGCGGCGACGAGCGTACCGGCGACAAGCGTGCCGACGCTGCGGGCGACACTTGAGGAGCTTTTGGAGGAATCTCATCTAATAAAAAGTGTACGCGTTTTTTAGGTTTCGGCTCAACTGGTTTCTTTTTCTTTCCCGACTTGCTTGAGAAGTCGCGTACTTTAATTGCTGGTTTCGTTGGAGGATCTGGTTTACGCGGAGCTTGCGGAGTTACGTGAGGATCTGGTTTACGCGGAGCTTGCGGAGTTACGTGAGGATCTGGTTTACGAGGAGCTTGCGGAGTTACGTGAGGATCTGGTTTACGAGGAGCTTGCGGAGTTACGTGAGGATCTGGTTTACGCGGAGCTTGCGGAGTTACGTGAGGATCTGGTTTACGAGGAGCTTGCGGAGTTACGTGAGGATCTGGTTTACGCGGAGCTTGCGGAGTTACGTGAGGATCTGGTTTACGCGGAGCTTGCGGAGTTACGTGAGGATCTGGTTTACGAGGAGCTTGCGGAGTTACGTAAGATGTTCTCGTAACGCTAGGTTCAATTACCTGTTCATACAGGATATCTTCAGGGAATAATTCAAACGGTATATTAATAACAGAGGTTGGTTTGAAAACTGAAGTCGTAGTAATAGTAGTGGCATGAGCAGTAGTGGCAGGAGCGGTAGTGGAGGTAACAGTAGTGGTTTCCGGTCAAATTCGCAGTGCGCGTTTTTTGGCCGGCGACCGGTTGGTGTTCCTCTGCGGTCGTTTGCGCGAGGCTCTGGGCGTCTCTGGCTCGTTGGTGGTGGAGGATGTGACCAGGTTCCGAGTGTTGCCGAATGAGGGTTCAGTGCCGATGGTCTCTTGGAACTGTCGCACGCTCTGCACGAGTTCTTCGTCGTTCTCAATTAGTTCCTCGATCTGGAAAACAAACGATCGATGTAGCTTATTTTCGAAAAGTAGGAAATAGTGACTGATGCGGCGCAGTGGTAGTGCGTCTGCCTTCTACGCGGATGGCCTGGGTTAGGTTAGGTTAGATATTAGGGTAGATTCCTAGCCAGGGTGGCCTCTCTGCTGGTCTGGGTGGCGGGTGGTCTTTACGGGTGTTTCTATTATTATTAAACATTTATTGCACACATACATACATATAATCACGCCGCTTTCCCATAGGGGTATGCAGAGACTACATCTTTCCACTTGCCACGATCCGGACACACCTGTTTCGCTTCTTCAACATGCATTTATCTTTTCATACATGCTCGTCGGTTTAGGGTACTTGAGAACGTCCCCGATCTGATCCAAGTTCCAACGTTCCCGTCCACACTCGCCATATACACCTGCTTTGTTAATCTTCTTTCATTCATTCTCTCAATGTAACCAAACTATCTCAGCATTCCTTTTTCTATACCAGTCACTACGTCTTCTTTTATACCGCAAGCAACGTTCTCTTATCACGCTATTCCTTATCCTATCACTCAATTTCACTCCAATCATACTTTTTAGTGCTCTCATTTCTACCGCATTTATTCTACTTTCATGCTTTTTCTGCCATACCCAACTTTCACTCCCATACATAAGTGTTGGAACTAACACTTCTCTATGCACAGCCAGACATGCCTTATTAGACACTGGCTGGCTGTTCATAAAAGTATGCAACGCTCCATTCACCATGTTGCCGGCATTTACCCTCCTTTCAATATCACTTTCACACTGTCCATCTGATGTAAACTTCGATCCCAAATATACAAACTCTTTCACTTGGTCCACCCTCTACCTCTATCATAACGTTACACTCCGTCATACCTTCTTCTTTTTTCAAAAACCATTGTTTTCGTCTTACTTACATTCACTTTCATTCTTTTTTTTCAAAGCCTCATTCATAATGTCTAACACCTTTCTCGATGTTAAACAGCTCAGTGAAGGCCCCGTTAATCCTGACAAAAACAAGCTCGTACCAAGATGCTGCTCACTCCATGCACGGATAGTGCCGACCACAATTCATTCCTCAGTACTCTATCATAGGCCTTTTCCAGATCCACGAATGTGCAAAAGACTTTTATCTACACTCGTATCATAATGTTCGAATTATGAATTCGAAAACAGATGCATAATGACCTACTTTATGCATTCTGCCTATAAAAACTAGGGTTTACTATAAATTACAGAAGCGTAATGACTTAATGAGAAAACTCTTAATACGATAAAGTTGAGAAATTAAACGAAGTTTTTTTTTCCAATACTCAAATCGCTATCTTCCGCCGCACCTGACAGTTGTTGTTGTACGAAAAATTTTCGGATGTTGTTCAGTTTTTTTAATAGGTTTTTGTTCTGTTGTTGTTGAGATGTTGTTCAGATGTTGATTAGTTGTTGTTCAGATGTTATTCCGATGTTGTTCAGTGTTGTTCAGTTGTGGTTCAGTGTTGTTCAGTTGTTGTTCAGTTGTTTAGTTATTTGCTGTTGAGACTCGACATCTAAACAACTGTTAGTAAAGAATCTTCAAAATTTCATATCAAGCCATATTACGTTCTCGTATTGAATTTGACCATGTATCGGGCCTTGCAATCGCCGGTGCGGACGTTTGGAAAAGTGTTCAACTGAGTTAATTTTTTAGAGTGTAGATAAAATAGTGTATGCAACTGCATATAATTAGGCATTAGAATGCTCGTGTCAATCTATTATCACACTCGGCTAACAGACACTTGCATTCTAATGACCCCCATTATACGACAGTTGCATAAACTACTATTTTGGTTCTTAGTCAAAAACTTTTCCGCTATGCACCGCAAGGAAAAGACCTGATCCGTACATCACATCCCCTTTTGAAATCCCGCTTGAGCATCCCAGACTTTCTCATCAGTTTCTGTCACAACTCTTTCAATCAATGCCCTTGCATACAGTTTACCGACGACGCTGAGAAGGCTTATACCGCGGTAACTTTTACAGTCTAGCTGTGACCCTTTTCCCTTGTATAATAGCACTATTACCACACTATTACAGCCTTGCACCATTCACTTGGCACTCGACCGCTTCGCCCACAAAGGTTCAAAAGGAGGTACAGCTGACTAGCTGCTACGCCTTCGCCAGTCTTCAGCATCCTAACCGATACTCTATCATACCCTGCGCAGCCTTACTAGATTTCATGCTTTTCAAACCTTTCATAATCTCATCCATTTCAATCTCACTTTCGTTTTCACTGTCATCTTCTTCATGTATGTTCACCTCTTATACACATACACATATCACGCTTTTTATCCCTTGCGGGGTAGGCAGAGCGTAAACGACCACAAAAACGGACATTTACGCCACGTCTGACATATATTTGAGGGTCATTCAGAAAATTGTGTATCGTCATAGTGACAGGTATCACCTTCTTCTTTTTTAAACAAGCTTTCAAAATATTCCTTCCATCTCTTCAACACACATTCCTGGCTCGGAATCCTACTCAACTCTGATTGTGCTCTAGTTGTCCTTATGGATTTCTAGAAAACCTTTAAGTTCGTGCAAAAGTTTTCTGATAGCCTCCTGTCCAACTCATCTTTATTTTCCTCTTTCTTTCGTTCCACTGTCTTCTTTACTACATTCTTTAAACTTTTATACTCTTTTCGTGCTTTCTCCACATCCTGATCTGTTGCTTTCTGCAATCTTTAGTTAGCTTTAGTAGCCAATTAATCTAACCATGCTTTCTTCTTCTTCTGCACATCTTTACTCATGCATGCAGTCTTTCGCTTATTACCTTTCGCCCGTCTAGTGACTCCACATACTTCAACAGCAACTTTGACAATTCCTTCATTAAATACCTTCCAACCATAATCAATGTTATTCATCTCATCTATCTTATCAAATTCATCCTTTAACCTTTTGACATATCCTTTCTTACCTCTTTTTCTTGCAAATTTTCCACTTTCACTCTTTCCAGAACACTGGTCGCTTCGGGCACTCTATGTCGCCATCGTTTAAAGAGACCACTTATTCGTGATATGATCAGAAAGTGGTGTGTGTCGATCCCGGCCCCGCGATACGCACGAGTGTCTAGAACTTTCTTCTTCAATCTTTCATCCACAATCACAAAATTTATAATGGTTCTTGATACACCTTCTGCTCTTGTATAAGTGTGAATCTTCTTGTGTTGAAACATTGTATTCGACACAAGAACATCCCACTCCAAACAAATCCCTAACAAACTCTTTCCATTCTCATTAACTTCAGTGACATACAAAGAATGACAACACAACAGGACAACTTATTTCTACTAAGAAATTTCTTCCAGCTGACCTACAGAAAGTGAGAATTTTACAAAACTGGCGGATTGAGCGTGCACAATTACGTACTTAAATAAATAAATGCCAATAAAATGAACTAATGGGCTGACAACTTGTCACTATGGCGATACACAATTTTCCGAATGACCCTCAAACGTTTGTCAGACGTGGCGTAAATGTCCGTTTTATCGGCCGTTTATGCTCTGCCTACCCCGCAAGGGATAAAGGCGTGATGTATGTATGTATGTAAAATGAACTAACATGTAAATATAGTAACGAAAAAATATATTAAAACTTACATAATTAAACATACATATATTTCATACATATACAGGGTGTAAGGGACAGCCCTCCGAATACTGAAAGGGTGCATTCAGATCATGAAACTGAACAATGACGACGTGATGAAAAATATAAACTATAGTATCCTACCTTTCATTAAAGAATACAAGCCATACACGCTTTATTATACTGTTATTTCAAAGGTTGCAGGCAGTTTCAAAGCTACCCCAAGCCTGGGGCAGATTTATAAAAAAAAACTACATTTGTGTAAAGTGCTATGACATAATGTATGCAGAGTTTGTGGTCACTGATAAGCTTCGTAGAACACAGTATACAGAAAAAAATTGATATTACCATATTGTAAAAGATTCAGCCAATTTTATAAAATTCTTTCAGTGCTGTCCCAGGCTCCCCAACATACCTCGTGTCTGTAGTCCAGCAGCAGGTCGGTGGCGATGCGCACGAGGTACGCGACCACCTGCCCACCCTTGCCGCGCAGGCGTGAGTGCAGCCTCAATACCGCCGGCACCACTACTTCCGCCACCGTGCTCTTCATTTTCTGCAAAATAATAAATTGTGTAGTCATCTGGGAGGCGGTTTGGGGTTGGTTTGCATACAATTTTAAGTCAGATTTGTATTACACATACAGTCATAATTATTCAAAAACAACACGCATAAGCATAACCCTTGTAGCATAATGTCTACTACATACTCCTAGAAAAGCATGTTCGCGGCTTAGGGGTACCATGACCTATTACTTTAAAAGTGTTTCCAATTATAACATAGGTCATAATAATAGTATTACTTTCAATTCAATGCAGTATAAAATATAAACATTATGCCAAACAAATAGTGTGACAATGTGTGACAGTGAATTTTTTGCAAACCGAGATTAGGAACTTCAACAATATGAAAACGACGGTATCCCCCAGCAGTATAGTGTACGTTACTGTAATGTTGCCGCGGGCAGAGGTGGTTGTACTCACATGTGACACGATGTTGGTGGTGATGCGTTCTTGCAAGTCATCCACGTCGCCCGCCTCGCCGTCTCGTTGAGGTTTTCCTGGAAAAAAATTTTTTTTTTTTTTTGTTGACACAATGTATCGTAATTTTTTGCTTATACAGGGTAGCCCGTATGAATAGTGACGTCCAAAGTCAAAATTTTAATACCTTTACTAAGGGATATCCTAATCACCCGTATGTATGTTATGTTCCGAGATTTTTAGTAGTTTCCGAGTTAATCAACGTTTAATGTTGTATGGGAAACTTTCGGCAGACGGGCTATTTTCATTTTATTTTTGTAAAAGGCCTGTTCGAGCGGTTGTTTTTGTAGCATAATCTTCATTAATGTCTAATTCCAAGCTAAACTCCCGCAGTGGAAGCGATTTACACAGGTAAATTTCTAGTAAAATACCAGGAGTTCAACTGAAGGCAGACAATGGCCGCGTTACGCAGCGCTAAATAGCATACGCTGCACAATATAGCAGCGCATACTATGAACTAAACGTGAACCTAAATCTATTTAACTTAATTAACTAAGTTGAGTGAAATTGGCAAATGATGTGTTCTGACCTTTACATAACTCAATTTTGTAGTAAATACCGTCTGCCGATCTGGCGTTACGTCACACGTATAAGCACTAGATTATAAGTAAGTACCTCCAAATTATATCACCCCACGAATTCCGCAATTCGTACTAAGGAGTCACAATGATAATGGTACAACAAATATGACTAAAGGGAACACACCATTAACACGAGAAAACAGTTTTATACTAAACAACCAGGTTTAACACTTACAGTCACGTGCCGGCGCAAATGCATAAATACCCAACGGAGAAAGGAAGTTCAGGGAATGGATCAAATAGGAATTCCGTTGGTACTTACAGGGCTGGGTGGAAAAGATATCGACACCCAGCATTCCACTACAGCCTTGGCGCGTTATTCACGTCAAACCACTCACAGCTTCTGTTCGTATTCCACTTTGATATTAGTCATTACGCGTGACCCAACCCGAATTTGGGCCGTACAAACGCGGGCCAAAATGGCCACCTGATGCCTATTCAACGCGACGCTCACGTGGAAGACGTCGAGACATCCAACAATCACTAAGCCTGGCATTCCAGTACAACCCAGGAGAAACGCAATAATACGATGCATCAACACGCGCGATCTCAAATTGAATCGTCCATTACACGCGGCATCACAAAACGCGTGGCGGGAAATCCGCACAATACGCGATACCCTCCTGTCCGAACGGTTTTGAGTGACTGACCGCGGTGCAGAAATCACCGCTTGGCGCCGTCAGGCGGTCTGCGCGCACGTCGCCAGTCTCGCCCTGCGAGTGAGAAAGGGACAACACACGCCCAGAGCGACGCGTGCGAAATCGCGGCGCATTCATAGACCGTCATTAATACCTAACTTACCCCAGCATAGCAACGCTAAATATTAAACATTCACCCGCCCTAGGCCGAATCCCTTAGGCCTATTCACTACTGGGGAGACGAGATAGCGTTGCTATTGCTCGCTTAAGAACTGAATCCCCTACCTGAACTGTCGCGACTCGAGGAGTGCCATCACTACCTGGGAACAAGTTGAGAATGCGCCCTCTGCGCCATCGCAGTGGCGGCAGGTTGGCATCCTTAACCAGAACGAGATCTCCGATGCGAGGGGGTTCAGTTCTGTCCGTCCACTTAAGGCGTTGCTGCAGAATGTGCAAATACTCAAGCGACCATCGCTTCCAAAAATTCTGAGACATTTGCTGCAGCAACTCATAACGCGTCAAACGATTGCTACTGACCTCTGTGTAGGGGTATTCTGGCAAGGCGTTAAGTGGTCGGCCAATTAAGAAATGCCCTGGTGTCAGGGCCTCCAGATCATTCGGATCTGAGCTAAGCGGACACAAGGGACTTATAATATCGTTAAACCTATAACGCGCATCAAATGCGTCTTAGCGGACTTTACAACCGCTTCAAATATACCACCCCAGTGGGGGCATCCTGGTGGATCGAACACCCAGTTAATGCCCTGACGGGAGAGGCTCGTGCCGATAGCTTCCTCGTTTTCCGATAAAAACGTTATAATTTCTTTCATACATCGATCAGCGCCCTTAAAGTTGGTACCACAGTCCGACCTGATCAGCGCTGGTCGCCCTCTTCGCGACACAAATCTATCTAAAGCTGCTAAGAAAGCCTCCGTAGTGAGGTCGGCCACGAGTTCCAAGTGGACGGCCTTGGTTGCTAGGCACACAAACACGCACAAATACGCCTTGATTGACTTCGCGTTGCGAAGGCGTGATGCCTTTACCATAAAAAGCCCCGCAAAGTCCGTTCCCACACCCGCAAACGTCCAGGCTTCCGTCACCCGGTCCGGTGGGAGGTCTCCCATCTGAGGTTGCATTGTGGCTGCCTTCAACCGATAGCAAGGCAAGCACCGAAACACAATGCTCCGTACCGTACGTCGTCCAGACAAGATCCAAAACTCGCGCTGCAGAATAGCCAAAAGTGCATTGCAGCCCGCATGCGAGTTTTTCTGGTGACGATCCCTAACTATAAGTTCAACCAAAGGTCCCTTCTTTGGGAGTAACAGCGGATGCCGTGCTGAAAAGGGCAGGTTAGCGTTCCGAAGTCTACCTCCAACCCGGAGCATTCCATGCTCGTCCACGAACGGGTTGAGGCGCACAAGACCTCCCTTCAGCTTCCCACGGCCATCCCTGAGCAGCCTGGCCTCTTCCTCAAAATGTTCCGCCTGGACGACCCTAACCAATAAACTTAGAGCCGCATTCCGCTCCGCAGGCGAGAGGACAGGTGCCAAGTTCCGTTCTGCTTGAGGTTTTCTACAGTTGTTCACGAACCGTTTGATCCAACCTGTCACCCCTAGAAGTTTGTCGAGGGAGCTGTATCGTTCCAGCAAGAAAGCCGCACTAGGCTTAGGTACGATCTGCCCTACGTTCACTCGCAAACCTCGATCAGGTGGCCCAAGCGGCGACCCGCACTCATTGTATGGCCATCTCTCAGGTGACTCAGTCAGCCACTGAGGTCCCCACCACAGTGAGTGACCTACCAAATCAGGGGCCCTACATCCCCGTGAGGCGCAGTCCGCTGGGTTCTGTTCTCCCGGTACGTGTCTCCATACCAACGGAGTTTCCGATCCTTTAATCTGTGACACCCGATTTGCCACGAAAACCTCAAGAGTATGTACCGACGTCTGTAACCAGCACAGAACTATCCTACTGTCGGTCCATGCGTACACCGTTTCATCCAAAGTGATGGTACCGCGTAGATTACTAGCGACATGATGTAGCAAGCGCGTGAGAAGCGCTGCTCCCGCCAATTCCAACTTTGGAATGGTCCATCTTGTCCTAACCGGAGCCACCTTACTCTTGGCCATAACTAGACGCACGTCTACAGTTCCCGTTGAACTGACTGTCCGCAAATAGACAGCTGCCGCGTACCCTCGCTCCGAGGCATCACAAAACCCATGTAGGGTAGCCTTACATCCCACCGATGGGAGCAACTTGCGAGGTATGGCGATGCGTACGATCCCTGGTAAGGTGGTCACAAGCTTGGTCCAATCATTCAACAGCTCTCCGGAGAGCTGGTCGTCCCAACCCAAGTTTGCTATCCACAACCTTTGCAAGAAGCACTTCGCCATGAACGTCACCGGTGCGATCCACCCGTTAGGATCGAAAGTTCTGGCGATCGTCGATAATACCGAACGCTTCGTCCAAGTCTTCTGCAAAAGGTCTGGCTCGATCTGATACGTAAAGACATCATGCGTTGGCCTATATTGCACCCCTAGGATGCTCAACGTATTTGGATTGTCCGGGTTCTCGAAAAGGTGCGGGTCCTGCTGGAACTCACCTGGCAACCCGGCCAGGAGCTCTGGACAGCTGGACAGCCATTTCCGCAACTCATAACCTCCTGATTCCATGATCGCGATCAGCTCGTCTCGTAGTAGCAGTGCTTGTTGCACGCTATCTGCACCCGTGCAGATGTCATCCACGTAGACGTCGCGATCCAGTACTGCTGCGGCTCGAGGGAATCTTACCCTTTCCTGTGCGGCCAACTCTCGCAGCGTGCGTACTGCCAAAAACGGACTTGGCTTCAGACCATACGTTACCGTGTTGAGCTCATAAGTGACCATCGGCTCGTCAGGGCTCTCACGCCACAAAATCAGCTGGTACCGACGGTCATCCGGGTGTATAATTGTTTGGCGAAACATCATTTTGACGTCTGCGACGAACGCTACTTGGTGCAACCGAAAATCTGTGAGGATGTCCACAATGTCCCGGTTCAACTTGGGACCCGCGTGCAGACACTGGTTCACAGACACACCATTCGATGTAGGAGCAGAACCGTCAAACACTACCCGTATCTTCGCCTCCGGTGACTTCAAAACAGCCAGGTGTGGTATATAGTAATGCTCGACACACCTCCAATCTATGCTGGACACCGACATGTGGCCTAACTCTAGGTACTCCCTCATGAATTCGATATACTTCTGCCGAAGTGCTGCATCTCGCTTCATCTTTCTCTCCATAGCCAGTAGTCTCCGTTCCGCGATCTGTCGCGAACTACCTAAGGAGGGGCGGTTTGGGAGAAATGGCAGCCTGGTAACAAACCTACCTGACGAACTTCGTGCAGTGTTGTACTGATAGAACAGCTCGCACTCGTCATCCTCTGGCTTCCGTCTATCCGCTGTGGGTGGCTCCTCAGACTCCCAAAACCTCTGCAGCACCTCCGACAACACACTACCATAGAGAACCGTATCGCCCTCTGGTAGGTCCTGAGGTCTCCAAACTGGGCCAAAAATAACATACCTCCCTGTGGTATCAACGGCCACTAAACCAGTTTGCTGAAGTACCCGTTTTCTGCCACACCAGAATCTCCCGAGGACGTCTGACCCGAGGAGAACGTCCACCGTACCAGGAGTATCAAATTCAGGATCAGCTAACTCTACGCCTGTGGTTAACCCTCGTACCGTTGACGGTAACCGAACCTGAGGAAGTTTCCCTACCACTTCATCCAGCACCACTGCTGAGGCATGATAGCTGACCCCTGTACCTGTATTACCTAATGTGAACTCGAAGTTCACCTGACCCCGAACGTCAGGCACATCTACACCTCCAATACCTACAGCCCCATCCGTTGTGGGCCTTATATTTAAGCGTAGCCTACTCACCAGCTTACTAGACACAATACAACCCTGAGCCCCTGTATCTAACAAGGCTCTTACCTGTATGCTGCGGCCACCGTATCCCCATACCCAAATCATTGCCGTAGGCAACAATACCGTAATTGGCCGGGGGGCCGAAGCTGGCGTGTAGGCGGCGATTACCTAGCAGGAACCTAAGCGCGGAGTGTCCGCGTCCTGCGGGGGGGTCCCCTCTCTCCGTACACCTTCGAGTGGGTCCCACTCCTGCTGATAGGGACCTCTGGTCCTGTACGCCATGGCTGGCAGCCTATAGTAACCCTGCGGCAGGCGCGCGTACCGTGGATGCGCCTGTAGCCGCGGGTGCTCAGCCAAGGGGAGAGGCATGCGTGGGTCATGGGAACTCACCATGTTGTTCAGACCCGCCGAGTACTGCATGTACTGGCCCTGGTGTTGGCACCCGCCCGTAGCATCACGTACTTGTGATGGGTGCCCCTGACCTTGGACCTGTGACCACCTACCCTGTTCCGGCACCTGCTGCCGAGGTGGTGACTGTCTCGCGCGTGGTGAAGGGGGCATCACCTGCTGATGTCCCTGGCCTCGTCCCTGAAACCCTGGTGGAAGAGGACTCCTCCTTGGAGGGGGTGGGGAGCGTTGCTCCCGTCTAGGTAGGGCAGACTCCGTCCGCTGACCCGCGTCAGCTCTGCCTCCGTAATCTCCGCTGCGGTTCATGCATAGGAGCTGATGGTGGGCACCCTGGCAGTACCTGCAGTTGGTGCTTGATGGGCACTCTCGCACCTGATGCGGCCCCATACACCTAAAGCACCAACGCCGTTGCTGCACCACACCACGACGTTTCTGCACCCGCTGTGCAGCGAACTCCTCAGACGCAGTCACCTGATGCCCCGCCTCTCTGCAGTAGGCACACCTCGATTCCAAATTAGCGACATTGTATCGCCTGGGTGGCCTACTCTTACCGTCTCGCGCCTGTGCACCCGGCCGTTCCGGGCGGCGAGCGGCCGCAGACTCCGCGTGAGGCGACTCTCCAAATTGGGCATCTACCCGCCTGCACTCGGCCTCGAGGAAGGACTTGAGCTCCTCGAAGGTCGGGAGGTAATCAGATGTCTTACCTCCGTGTGACTGTTCAAAACGAGCGGCCATGTCGCTCGGCAGGCGGCGCAACAACGTGTGGACCAGGATATAATCATAGCCTGACACCGGCATCCCCTGTCTCTCAAGAGCGTTCACTGCAACGCAGACAGGGTTGAGGACCTTGGCCCTGAGGTCCGTCCCTCTTGTGATGGTCGGCACGGTGAGCCACTGTTCCAGGAGTTGGTCAATCATGAGACGTTTGTTGCTGTATCTCTCGATCAGCAAACCGCGAGCCGTCTCGTAACTTGCATCATCGACTGGTAGATGCTTTACCAGCTCATGGGGCTCACCTTGCAGCTTGGCCATCAATTGTGCCATTTTATATGCCGGCTGCAAGTCAGTGCGGTTATGAATCACACTGTCAAACAGATCCTGGAATCGGGTCCAATCCGTGTAGTCCCCGTGGAAGACCGGAATCGCCACAGCCGGCAGGGGCACTTGCACCCCCGGTCCCCGCGGACCATGGGGTGGGTCCGGCTCCCCAGCCCTACGCCTGGTGATCACAGCAGCCGCCTGCTGGATCTCCTGCCCTATCTCCAGGCACTGGGTCACATTCGCCCGGACCGTAAGTTTGACCTCCTCATCAGGCGTCCCATCAAATAACTCCTCGCATCCAGTGAGGCAATCCAACACCTCCGCGACCCGTTCGTCAATCCGTTGCGCACAAGCGATGAGTGCGTCCTCTCGGTCCCCGCGACCGACCATCGCCTGCTTAGTCGCGAACCACATTAGGTGCGCTCTAATTTTCGCCTGAAGCTGTCTAATTGTTGGAGCCATGGTACCAACCCAAAGTAACACCGAACCTTACAATAAAAAACAATAATAGACAATCGGCCCTGATCCTACCGTTAGGATATCCGCACAGGGTAAACACAACGATAATAACAAGCAATTCACTAATTGATTGGCCCTGATCCTACCGATAGGATATTCTACACAGGGCACACTACAATCACAATAAATATATTTTTTTTTTATGTAGGTAGATTAAAAATCTTATACTAAAATAATCTTAAATCTAGTGGTTTTCTGAACCAGGCTCTGCTACCAAAAATTGTCTAATTCCAAGCTAAACTCCCGCAGTGGAAGCGATTTACACAGGTAAATTTCTAGTAAAATACCAGGAGTTCAACTGAAGGCAGACAATGGCCGCGTTACGCAGCGCTAAATAGCATACGCTGCACAATATAGCAGCGCATACTATGAACTAAACGTGAACCTAAATCTATTTAACTTAATTAACTAAGTTGAGTGAAATTGGCAAATGATGTGTTCTGACCTTTACATAACTCAATTCTGTAGTAAATACCGTCTGCCGATCTGGCGTTACGTCACACGTATAAGCACTAGATTATAAGTAAGTACCTCCAAATTATATCACCCCACGAATTCCGCAATTCGTACTAAGGAGTCACAATGATAATGGTACAACAAATATGACTAAAGGGAACACACCATTAACACGAGAAAACAGTTTTATACTAAACAACCAGGTTTAACACTTACAGTCACGTGCCGGCGCAAATGCATAAATACCCAACGGAGAAAGGAAGTTCAGGGAATGGATCAAATAGGAATTCCGTTGGTACTTACAGGGCTGGGTGGAAAAGATATCGACACCCAGCATTCCACTACAGCCTTGGCGCGTTATTCACGTCAAACCACTCACAGCTTCTGTTCGTATTCCACTTTGATATTAGTCATTACGCGTGACCCAACCCGAATTTGGGCCGTACAAACGCGGGCCAAAATGGCCACCTGATGCCTATTCAACGCGACGCTCACGTGGAAGACGTCGAGACATCCAACAATCACTAAGCCTGGCATTCCAGTACAACCCAGGAGAAACGCAATAATACGATGCATCAACACGCGCGATCTCAAATTGAATCGTCCATTACACGCGGCATCACAAAACGCGTGGCGGGAAATCCGCACAATACGCGATACCCTCCTGTCCGAACGGTTTTGAGTGACTGACCGCGGTGCAGAAATCACCGCTTGGCGCCGTCAGGCGGTCTGCGCGCACGTCGCCAGTCTCGCCCTGCGAGTGAGAAAGGGACAACACACGCCCAGAGCGACGCGTGCGAAATCGCGGCGCATTCATAGACCGTCATTAATACCTAACTTACCCCAGCATAGCAACGCTAAATTAAACAATTAATCTTTTCAAGCTTACAAAAAAAAATATGGCCTCTTTGTAGAATTCTCCCCATACAACTTTATGAGTTTTTTTTGATTTTGAGCCCCGGGGCTTTTAATCTACACCTGACTGTATGGTGGGGAGCAGGAGCTCACCCGGAAAAGCTTGTGGTTGTTCAAACAACCAGCTCAATCGCGCCCTTGGGGCGCGATTGGGCTTACGAGTTGTTCTGGGGAGAACGTATTGGACTGAATCTACCCGGCACGTGCCGGTAGTTCCCAAAGTGGGGAGCAAATGAGGGACGCAACTTTATGAGTTGTATAACTCGGAAACTACAAAAAAAATCGCGGAACATACATGGGGATGGTTCGGATACCCCTTAGTGTTAGGCATGTAAGTTGTGTCTTTGGACGTCACTATTCGGGCCACCCTTTATACGTTTTTTTTTCACAGTTCTGTAGGTCACTGCAGCGCTGTGAGCGGATCGTATAGCGGAGAGCGGGGCATGTATTAACGGGGGTAAAGATTAACAAGGCAATTACCGCTAAACTTTATGTGAACGAACGAAGTTCATACGATTTCTAACGCCACTTGTGACACATTGCAATTAGTATGCTGTCGAACAAAGTTGTGTTTCAGGCGTGCTTTTTCGCAGGCAAATGATCATTTTCATGGCAACCATTTTTTTATTTGTGACGTGATTATTTGTTCAAAACAGACAGGATTTACTTAAAACGGTGGTGTTTTTTCACTTTTTATGCTATTGTAGTTAAAATATGTCAAAATATTGAATTAGTAAAAAAATTGCTATAAATAAATCTCCAGGGCAAGTATTAAAAATGTTGGCACTGGTAATTATCTCGATTACATTTAATGTGTAAAAAATTGGGTGACTTAAATAGTAAAACTTAATTAAATACTTAAAAGGGTACAGAAATGAATAGTGTTCCGGCTGTATAACTTTTTTTAAATGATGGTGATATCAATTTATTAATTATCTAATATTAAACATCAAAAAATAGCAGTAATTGTTTAATTTTTTACTGATACAATTCCTTAGGGTATCTGCCTGTGTGAAAAACTGTATTTTTGAATAAAGTAGGAAGAAGTATGTGCGTTTCTTTTATCAAAATCTTTAAAATATTGTTGACCCTTTTTATGGCCTAAAATATAATCTCTACCTAGTGCTTTTTTCACATAGTTGTCAAAGTTTTTAAAGTTGTTAATACATACCCCAGTCTCCCTTACCTAAAATATTGACTTGAGGCAAGAAGAGAACGAAATCATTAGGGAAAATAAAAAACATTAATAGAAAAAACGTATATGTGAAATAGAACTCACTGGGCAGCTTCATTCTAGGCCCGCAGAGGAGGGTGATCGTGTCAAGCAGCGCCGCGTTCATAGCGTCTGTCAACTCCCCGTCCCCTTCATCTGTCATATCCGCTGCATGCTCCAGCACTTCCCTCGCCAGGCGACACTGCAAGTTCAGTTTCTGGACGATGGACAGCCGTTGTAGCATCACGTCGTAAATTAACTGCCGGTTGTCGAACGAGATCTTGCTTTCAGCTGAAATCAATGAAAAATGTATTATTGGAAGATTGAACCAGGGGACATAATACAATATTCAGTATTATGAATGGAATGAAAATATAACGCAAGCGTATTAAGTAGAACAATTTTTTATTAATTCATACAAATTACGATAAAAGAAATTAATGAATTGTAACAAATCCAGCATTTAACATTTTGCTGTGTGGTGCCGGCTTACAATAGCATATACCCTTGGGGAGGCCTACGTCCAGCAGTGGACTGCAATAGGCTGATGATGATGAGGTTCACTTTGGGAAAAATTTCTAGGCGAACACAACAGAAAATGAAGTTCTATTCAACCGAAAATGTTACTTGAAAATCAATAATTTTTCTCTACCGATTGAATTTCTAGTTTTTTCCAAACATTTGATATGTAATGATTAGACATACTGTTTCCGTCGTCGTTGTAATGCATGACGCAGTCGACGAAGTGGTGGTAGATGGTGTCGGCGGTGAGGCAGCACGTCACGTAATATTCCGCCGGCTCGCGCACGTCGTGGTCATCGTCTGCTAACAGCGCGCAGTATCTGACACAAACACGTTATTGTTAAAACAATGTTTAAGGTCTTATAAAATTCAGTCAAAATATGTTCAGGGTGAGTTTTACTCGTGAAACTGAACAACTTGTTCCAAGGAACATACATAAAGAGATTAAATTGGACCTACCATACACAAATGTTCAAGAGAATATGTAACTTTTTACGGGAGGTAATTTTTTTCCAACTTTCGCCCTATGTTTCTTAGGGAAAATTGTTTCTTGTCACCAGCCAGTTCTGAGTTTTCGGTATCGGTCACTAGTAAAATGTCACCCCATATTCAATAATAATAATGTGGGTATAAAAATACACGAGGCTGTAAGCTGGCGCGCACTATATCTGCCGGTGCGATTAACACGTCTTCCAGCTTCGACCGCTTTAGAACAACAACAGCAACAAGTCTAGAAAATGAATGCATAGCAATCCTACTCTAATCGATTTATACTTCTAATGTCATTAGATATCCATATAAACAATGCGGTTCGGTTCTATCCACTGTATCAGAAAGGGTCGGTTTATAGTGAGCAACTCGGCCGCTGCGGCGGCGCAAAAACGGTTAGGCAGGTACTCGCGAAATAACAAAGAACCAAATTGAGTTAATTAATATATGATACGCAGTATAAATCGTTGCAAAAAAACCTTGTAAATTCGCGACAAACTTCCTGGACGCTCACTATAATCCCACCCTAAT
This sequence comes from Tuta absoluta, assembly GCA_027580185.1. Classification (NCBI taxonomy): domain Eukaryota; kingdom Metazoa; phylum Arthropoda; class Insecta; order Lepidoptera; family Gelechiidae; genus Tuta; species Tuta absoluta. The sequence continues at coordinate 7,328,728 of JAQAHW010000008.1, forward strand.
ACAGCAGAGCCCGTACACATTTAGATCATCAACTAAATTTTGACCAACAAATAGAAGAAGTAATAACAACGGGTTTAATGTATTTCAATTCGATGAGAACTTGTCGCGACTTTAAGCGTCCCTCATCTTTCATTTGTCTGTATAATGCCTTAGTACAACCCAACATAGAATACGCATCGCAAATATGGAACCCACTTATAATAAATAAATTGACCAAATCGAGTTAGTACAAAGAAATTTCTAACATTTATATTTATTGCACTTAAATGCTATCGCAAGAAAGCTCTTCTCCAGTAGATTTAAATCCAAGTTCTCTATTATCCCTACAATCTACACGCACTCTTTCAGATGTAATGCTATTTGATACGGTTTGCAACAACATTTTTGATTGTCCAAGTCTTACAAGTTACGTCACTTAAGAGTATAATGTTCCTTCCCGTCCCTATTAACTGTTGTTACCGCTCGCTGTAAAACTGATTTAATTGAACTCAGTTGCTGTAGTTTCAAGATATCACTTTTAAGAAAATTTACAGATTGATGGTTTATTGTAAGACAAAAAGATAAAGTTTGCGTAAGTGTATAATTTATCAGCCTGTTACTGAACTACCTACCTGTTTATAATCATCCCGTCAATAGTAACATTGACTGTATAAAAACTTTTGCTCTATATACTATGTAAGTTTTTTTTTAAATATTAAGGATGGGTTTGCTCTTGACTCTAGTCTAGGTCATAGGACAGAGACAGAGTCTAAGATGGAGCGAGCTCACGCAGAAGAAGCCTGTTCACTCTTACTTTGAAGAGATTAGGGTTGTATGCGTTTGGAAACACAGACGCAGGTAGTGAGTTCCACTCTTTAGCAGTGCGCATTATAAATGATGACTGGAAGCGCTTCGTCCGAATTGGTGGAATGGCAACTAGGTATGGATGGTATCCGGCGGTGCGTCTGGATGTAACTTATGTATAAAGTTGTTTGCTTCTCCAAATAAATAAAATAGTGTTCACCTGTAGTAGAGCGGCGTCCTCAACCGCAGGTACCCGGCGAGCAGCAGTCGCGTGAGGGAGCGCGCGGCGGCGCGGCGCAGTGCGCCCTCCGCTGCCGGGCACAGGCAACCGCTCATGCAGCCCAGCAGCGGCTCCACTATGCAAGTGTATCTGTGCAAAATTAAAACAACATGTAAAAAAAGTCCGGCAACAGATTATCCGCCAGGAGACCAAAGAAACGGACATAGTCTGGAAGTGGAAATTAGAAATTATTTATTTGCAAGAATACATGTCATCTATCTATCTATCTTATTAGCCTTTATTGGCTCACTGCAACTGGACATAGGTCTCTTCTTTAATGCGCCAACCTTTCCCTACAACCGATATTATATCATCTGACCATCGGGCCGATGATCTGCCCACTGGCCGCTTTCAGTCCCTCGCCCGCCACTCTGTCACTGCTTTGGTCCACCTTACATCTAACCGCCTTAACAAGTGTCCTGCCCATACATGTCATGCATAATTAGATCTTAAATTAGAGTCCAGTACAGTATTCTGTTTGCTTCAAGCGTGCAAAATTTTACTAACAATGACATTTTGATTATCATATAATCATATATTACGATTTAAGTGGTCTCACCTCATCTGTCGTAGAACCGAGATGTACGGTGAAGCATGAGGGTCGTCGAGTGGAGGCCACGCCTCGGCAAGCATACCGTTGGACGCCCTCCGGCCAGATGGACCCATGACTTGAAGAAGGCGTCTGGTAGCGACTGTATGGCGAAAACGGGATATCGTGCCTTGTGGCATTCTCAGGGCGAGGCTTTCGTCCAGAATTGGACTGTATAGGTTGATGTGATGATGTAAAACATGTTTCAGGGCACGTTAATGAAACAGAACAACTTTCTCCAAGTATTAGAAGACTCATATTACTAATTGTATCACACATGCCGAGGCACCTACGGCTGAGAGCATACCTGATACATATGTCGGTGAGTGTGAGCAGGGCGTTGACCCGGGCCGCCAGTGGGGCGGTGTGGTCCTGCAGCAACATGGCGAGCGGGGGCGCGGCCAGGGTGGCGGTGTCGCGCGACCGCACGCAGAGCCGCCCGAGACCCACTACACACATGCCGAGGCACCTGCGGCTGAGAGCATACCTGATGCATATGTCGGTGAGTGTGAGCAGGGCGTTGACCCGGGCCGCCAGTGGGGCGGTGTGGTCCTGCAGCAACATGGCGAGCGGGGGCGCGGCCAGGGTGGCGGTGTCGCGCGACCGCACGCAGAGCCGCCCGAGACCCACTACACACATGCCGAGGCACCTGCCGCTGGGAGCATACCTGATGCATATGTCGGTGAGTGTGAGCAGGGCGTTGACCCGGGCCGCCAGTGGGGCGGTGTGGTCCTGCAGCAACATGGCGAGCGGGGGCGCGGCCAGGGTGGCGGTGTCGCGCGACCGCACGCAGAGCCGCCCGAGACCCACTACACACATGCCGAGGCACCTGCCGCTGGGAGCATACCTGATGCATATGTCGGTGAGTGTGAGCAGGGCGTTGACCCGGGCCGCCAGTGGGGCGGTGTGGTCCTGCAGCAACATGGCGAGCGGGGGCGCGGCCAGGGTGGCGGTGTCGCGCGACCGCACGCAGAGCCGCCCGAGACCCACTACACACATGCCGAGGCATTCCGCCGACCATTCTGATGTGACAAAATAGATGATTTCAATTCGAGAAAATCTTATATCACGTTCACACTATGCACCTGCTCCTGCCGCTGTCGCGAATATTGCTCAAAATACTTCCGCGGAAGTATCAATGCGAGTGAGTGTTCACACACTGCCGTTATACTCTTCTCGAACCAATATGAGTGAGCGAGATAGCAATACATTCCACACGCGTTCGTGCTGTCGTTCCTTTGACTCGCGCACGAAAAACCGACAATCTAGGGAGCACGGGAAGTGGCAGCGGCATGACGAGTAGCAGCGCGAGTAACCAGTTCACATATTCGCGCTGCCCAATTCCCTTAATAAGTATTTCCCCGTCCATATTGGCATTGTGTGAACGTGCTATTATAATAACGTCACTTTGCTGGAATATGAGATATCGAAGTCATGTCATGTTTAAAATGATTTTGATTCAAACACTTGTACTCGTTTCACTTATTTTTTATTTTCGTCCCAACCGGTTTCGCTTAAATAAGCATCTTCAGGGGGCAATTACACTTTTCGTACTAAAATATACAATTAAAATACATCGAAAATAGTTCTATACATTTGATGATAGTGCAATAATCGTTAATGTTAAAATGTAAACAATAACTGTGACGGTAGGAAAATAAATAAATTTCGGGTTGCCTACCGTGGGGAGATTACCCATAAATGGGGAGATTTAATATTTTTCTACCAATACTAGGTACGTCTATTATAAGGTTTTAATAAGTACTTTTAAAAGGAAAAGTGCAATAATAAAGGTCAATTTGTATAAATAAATATAAATTAATAAAAAAATAAAAATGATTTAAAAGTCAACAAAATTAAATAAGATTCAATGTCAGGTTATTTTATAACTATGTCAATGAATAATTGGATAAAAGTAAAACTAATAGTTTATATGAAAATAGAAATGTCATAGAAAAGTTAGGTTAATTATCATTAAAGTAAAATAATAAAGGGGATCTGTTTAATTCTAGTTGCTCATTCAGTAATATGTCAGTTTTAATTCAATGTCAAGTTTAATTGTATATTTTAGTACGAAAAGTGTAATTGCCCCCTGAAGATGCTTATTTAAGCGAAACCGGTTGGGACGAAAATAAAAAATAAGTGAAACGAGTACAAGTGTTTGAATCAAAATCATAACAATGGAGTTTCACCAAGTGCCGACAATTGCAAGTATAAACTATCATGTTTAAAAATGACGGCAATTTCGCTATATTTAGTCAAGTTCGTCGCTATTGTTTTAATCATCGCCTTATTTTGCAGACAACGCACATTTTGCATCAAATTATAAGACATGACTTAAATACGATATCTGCTATCTTTTTATAAACCTATTTGGCGAGAAATGACAGCGCTAATTTAAGTTAAGGTATTTTTTCCCGGGTAAACTTGTAACAACCAAGGGGTCTGATGTAACAGCCGTTGGGTGAGTTGTAAAAGCCTCGGGGTTAGTTATAGCAGTCTCTGTGGGAGTTGTAACATTCACGGGATCAGTTGTAAAAAGGTAAAGTTATCAAATACGTGATTCGGCATCTTCAAAATTTTAACCCCTGAAGGGGTAAACGGAGGTACACAGGTAGTACGAAATTTATGGTTTTTAAATGTGATCTGTTTCAAAAATTTAGATGTCATGATAATTAGATGATAAAATAATTGCGAGCAGAATCGCTAGTTTATCATACAAAACATAGTTGAAAAATAGCTCTTACAAGTTAAGTTAAGAACACAAGCCTAATTTTGTCGCATATTGTGCGCACCTGGGCTGAGTTTGAGTTTACAGACTTTTATTTTCTCATTTATGACATGTTATATTATACTGTCACTTACATGAGAAACAGGGTAAATGTAAGATCTAAATTTGCGTTCACTTTGCCCAGAACACACGCTTTTGACATTCATGTAGTAGGTAAACAATCAGTACTCAACCAAATCTCCAACCGAAATAGTTAAGCACTTAATAAAATGTGTTGGGCTAATTTACGTTTAAATTGGCAAATAGAATCAATTCTTTGAATATCCGAGGGTAATTTGTTTACAAATCCACTTCTTGATGTGTATTTTTTGTATTTTAGTATGTATGTATTTTAAAAATTATTTGGTAGGTATTAATATTGTTTAGTTAAAACGTTACTTAGTTTAAAAAAAAGTTACTTAGATTTGTTAAATTTGTTAAATTAATGTTTTTATGTCTTTTATGTGTTGCCGCTGCTATTTACAGTGTGTTTTTCAATGTTTTCTCTTAGTGTGCAGGGTTGCCTGGAAGAGATCGCGCGATAAGGCCGCCTTTGCTTAGATTGTGTTGTTTGTTTTTGTCCTTGTATATGTTATGATTATTAATGTGAGCAATAAAGTGTTTCTGTCTGTCTGTCTGTCTGATGTGAACAATACTCCTTCCGTAGTTAGTTCGTGTTTTAGATAGTACAAGGTAACTGGCGCGTCTCAGGGAGTGTTTAAAGTGATATTTTTTAAGCGTAAAGGTTACCGAGAATTTGATTTATTTTGGATAGGATTTGTTTTCCTAATATGCATTTATTATAAATAGTAAAAAGTAGTAACAGGGTTTTGCCGTCCGTGTGATGCCGGCTTAGAATAGCATCACCCCATTTCTTTCCCTTGGGAGTCGTAAGAGGCGACTGAGGGACTTGAGGGTGTGTATTGCAATTTTAGGCAATAGGATGACAACCTGTCACTATGGCGATACACAATTTACCGTATGAACCTCAAATATTCATCAAATCTACTCTCCTTTACCCCAAGGTTGTCTGGTAGAAATAGCTACCTAGCTATAAGGCCGCCTATATTGTACTCTTTCTTTTCTATCTGTATGTCCATTTCTTGTTTTTGTGCAATAAAGTATATTTATGTTTATGTTTATATTTGTCAGACGTGGCGTAAATTACCCGTTTTTTGCGGCTGTTTGCGGTCTGCCTACCCCGCAAGGGATTATAGGCGTGATATGTGTATATAGTAACAGGCTTAGTACTGTATTAAAACTAATAGTACATTTTTTGATAATACAGCTGTAAGATTCCCAAAAAAAAAAACAACAAAAAAAAAAGAAAGAAAAAAACCAGGGTTTGGGTAGCATTGCCCTGTGTAAGTACCAGGCGGGGGGTGGGCGATGGCGTTGAGGAACAGGTCCTTGAGGCGCGGGGAGGGGGGCGCGGGGGCCACCAGCGACAGGTCGGCTGCTCGCACCCACTCTTCCACATCCGTGCTATTTAGCGCCGCGCGCTCCGCTGATGACAAACACAGAAAATATCAGTCCAAATTAAAAGTACACCGAAACTTAAAGGGCGGGGCACACCGGCTCCGTATCCGTTCCGTATCCGTTCCGTGCTGCACGCAAGCGGTGTGCCGTATCTCATACAGTCCCATACATTACAACGTCATAAGTTCGTGCGTGACTACGGACGAGAGCTGGATACGAAACGGATACGGAGCCGGTGTGCCCCATCTTTTATATCGGATGAAATTTTACTAGTGATAGTTTAGAGATATAACTTTAGTATATTCAGTTGTCACTTTTAAAGTCAAATTCGCTACTTACATAATTGCAAAAGTTCTGTAGCCCACGTCAAATCGAGAGGGTCTAAATGTGCGGCGAGGTTTGCGCTCGCGAGCCTGCAACCTGGAACATTCAAAATACCAAACTCATAATATTTATCAAAATATCCAACAAATTGTATACATGGCTTTCCAAAAACGCAAGATTTGAAAGACACAAATGATGTAGAAATCCTGCTCGCGATAGACAATCTTGCAAGTTTTCTAAAAAATTTATACATAACACGGGAAGTGTTTTAATAATTTGGTACACAATTCTGTTGATTAGTTTAACAATTTATTGTACACAAGTGTAAACATAAAAACAGGGTACAAGAAATACTAATTTAAGTTGTTTTATAGGATTTTCATTATAAAATTATGATCTGCATTGGTTAAGATACGTAGGATTATGAAACACGCTGGGCAAAAAAAAAATTGTAAAAAAATTCATTTGTGCAAAATATCGTTTGATTGTCGAAATTGATTGTTTGCAATGTGGGCGGTTGTTGGCTTGTTGAATGAGCATTTTCAAATGTGTTCGGTGAAAATATGGGACCGGCATATAAGTAAGGGCGAGATCCACTCTTCAAAATTTGACCAAATTGGACATCCGATATGAATCCACTTTATGTAAAGGTGGAAAAATATTTCAATTTGTAAAGGTAAATTTTTAAAATACATTTGAAATTTCAACAAAAGTGTACCTAAGAAATGATGTTCAGTTTCACGAGTAGTAATAACCCTTTAAAATATTTGTACTTAATTCTCTCTCTCTCTCTTCGTGTGGGTCTCTGAGTCGCCCAAACGACCCGATGAACCCTGGTGCCAGAGTTTTTCAACTGCCTACTACTAACTGTACTTGATTAAATGTGACCTTCTATAATAGTAGTTTATGCAACTGTCGTATAATGGGGGTCATTACAATGCGAGTGTGATAAAAGTTTGAAACGAGGATTCTAATGCCTAATTATAGCAGTTGCATACACTATTTTATCTACGCTCTAAAAAAATAATAGTATATTATGGTCGTACCGTCGTCTGTAGCAGTGGCCAGGCGGCGCACGAGATGGTTGCGCAGTCGCGTGCGCGCGTCCGTGCGCGCCCAGCGCGACCACGCCTCCAGCAGCTCCAGGGTGAGCGCCATCAGGCGCGGGTCTCGACGCTGACGGAAAATCACCACTTACAATACACTACTAGTCTAACCAATAACTTTATACGAACCATTATTTATTTATTTATTTTGAGCCGAAATGTCCCACTGCAGGGTAAAGGCTCTGTCTGGGCCGCCTCCACCCAGTTTTGGGCGTGGACGTGTAACTCATCTTTCCACCTTTTTCTTGACGACCACGTGCCCGTTTTGCGTTGGAAGGGACCCAAGTAGTTGTTATCTTTGCCCATAGTGCAGCAGGTATTCTGGCAACATGTCCAGTTGTATAAAAAACTGAAGTTGTTACGTCACTTTTTTTTTAGTTCCTGTCCCTAATGATTTTTACCCCTGGGCTATTTATATCTACACCTGACTGTATGGTAGGGAGCAGGAACTCACCCGGAGAAGTATTTTTTGGTTGTTTAAATAACCCTTGGGGCGCGATTGGGCTTACGAGTTGTTCTGGGAAGAACGTATTGCGCTCAATCTACCCGGCACGTGCCGGTAGTTCCCAAAATGGGGAACAAATGAGGGAATTGTTACGTCACTATACACTATGACGTCAAAATAGAAACTTCGTTTCTCAGTTTAGTAAGTATCATAATGCATATTTTGAAAAATGATGTATAATTTAATGTAAATTCAATCTGGAATATTTTTACTCAGTTATTTACGTAATCGATTTAGCAGTGTCAATATTGAAAACTAAGGAACGATTATATCATGTTATCATTGTAGTACACATACCTTTGGATCGTCAGCAATCTTGTAATAGTAATCCAACGCGAAGCCAATCTCATTGTACTGCACGTGCCTCGCCACGCTCGTGAGCATGACAAGCGCGTGCAGGTCGCGCTCGTCCGACAGCGCGGCCAGGTGCGTGCTCAGCGCGTCCACCAGCCGAATGCTGTACGGAGCAACAACAAACACATCAGATCTCATTGTACTGCACGTGCCTCGCCACGCTCGTGAGCATGACAAGCGCGTGCAGGTCGCGCTCGTCCGACAGCGCGGCCAGGTGCGTGCTCAGCGCGTCCACCAGCCGAATGCTGTACGGAGCAACAACAAACACATCAGATCTCATTGTACTGAACGTGCCTCGCCACGCTCGTGAGCATGACAAGCGCGTGCAGGTCGCGCTCGTCCGACAGCGCGGCCAGGTGCGTGCTCAGCGCGTCCACCAGCCGAATGCTGTACGGAGCAACAACAAACACATCAGATCTCATTGTACTGAACGTGCCTCGCCACGCTCGTGAGCATGACAAGCGCGTGCAGGTCGCGCTCGTCCGACAGCGCGGCCAGGTGCGTGCTCAGCGCGTCCACCAGCCGAATGCTGTACGGAGCAACAACAAACACATCAGATCTCATTGTACTGAACGTGCCTCGCCACGCTCGTGAGCATGACAAGCGCGTGCAGGTCGCGCTCGTCCGACAGCGCGGCCAGGTGCGTGCTCAGCGCGTCCACCAGCCGAATGCTGTACGGAGCAACAACAAACACATCAGATCTCATTGTACTGAACGTGCCTCGCCACGCTCGTGAGCATGACAAGCGCGTGCAGGTCGCGCTCGTCCGACAGCGCGGCCAGGTGCGTGCTCAGCGCGTCCACCAGCCGAATGCTGTACGGAGCAACAACAAACACATCAGATCTCATTGTACTGCACGTGCCTCGCCACGCTCGTGAGCATGACAAGCGCGTGCAGGTCGCGCTCGTCCGACAGCGCGGCCAGGTGCGTGCTCAGCGCGTCCACCAGCCGAATGCTGTACGGAGCAACAACAAACACATCAGGTCTCATTGTACTGAACGTGCCTCGCCACGCTCGTGAGCATGACAAGCGCGTGCAGGTCGCGCTCGTCCGACAGCGCGGCCAGGTGCGTGCTCAGCGCGTCCACCAGCCGAATGCTGTACGGAGCAACAATAAACACATCAGATCTCATTGTACTGCACGTGCTCGTCACGCTCGTGAGCGTGACAAGCGCGTGCAGGTCGCGCTCGTCCGACAGCGCGGCCAGGTGCGTGCTCAGCGCGTCCACCAGCCGAATGCTGTACGGAGCAACAACAAACACATCAGGTCTCATTGTACTGCACGTGCCCGCCACGCTCGTGAGCATGACAAGCGCGTGCAGGTCGCGCTCGTCCGACAGCGCGGCCAGGTGCGTGCTCAGCGCGTCCACCAGCCGAATGCTGTACGGAGCAACAACAAACACATCAGGTCTCATTGTACTGCACGTGCCCGCCACGCTCGTGAGCATGACAAGCGCGTGCAGGTCGCGCTCGTCCGACAGCGCGGCCAGGTGCGTGCTCAGCGCGTCCACCAGCCGAATGCTGTACGGAGCAACAACAAACACATCAGGTCTCATTGTACTGCACGTGCCCGCCACGCTCGTGAGCATGACAAGCGCGTGCAGGTCGCGCTCGTCCGACAGCGCGGCCAGGTGCGTGCTCAGCGCGTCCACCAGCCGAATGCTGTACGGAGCAACAACAAACACATCAGATCTCATTGTACTGCACGTGCCCGCCACGCTCGTGACAGGTTGTCAGCCCATCGCTTAAAATTACAATTCACATGTCAACCTCAAGTTCCTTGGTCGCCTCTTACCACACATACGGGAAAGAAATGAGGTGATGCTATTCTAAGCCGACATCACACGGAACACGGTGAATAGGTATTTAGCTATCAACTGATACAACTACTGTTTTTGTTTATGATCTATACTACCAAATGATTGCGACTTAAAGTTTGCGCTGGTGATGTGCTGTTTTAAGTAACATAGGTAAACTATATAATTTGTGTTCCCGCCAACAAACTGCTATGCGGTTTGGCAACTCTGTGCCTACTTTGAGGTAAATTTATTTCTTCTAATAAATGAACTTTTTTTTTTCACACAAAATCGCACGGAGCTTTCCTACCCATTGGAAAAACAGAATTATTTTATTTTATTTATTTTAGGGAATCTTACAGCTATATTATCAAAAAAGGACTATAAGTTTTAGTACAGTACTTACATACATACATAAATTACGGGGTAGGCAGAGCGTTAAAGGCCGTTCAACGTATATTAACACCACATCTGACAAAAGTTTGAGGGTCAATCAGATAACTGTGTATCACTATAGTGACAGGTTGTCAGGCCGTCGCCTAAAATTGCAATACACACCCTCGAGTCCCTTAGTCGCCTCTTACGACACCCATGGGTCAGAAATGGGGTGATGCTTTTCCAAGCCGGCATCACACGGCAAAGTACAGTACTTAGCCATTAATAATATAGATAAAGAATATAGTACATTACGTCACAGGCCGAGCAATAAGTAAAGCAATTTCTGGTGGAGTGGCATTGGAAGGCCGAGACGAAGTCGAGGCCTTCTAAAGTAAACGAGACCAGAAATTGTTATTTCGGCCGTGGATTGTACAATACTTTTCTCTCATTTGCAAGGAAATACAGTAATTTTAGAAAATAATTAATTTATTATGAAAGAAAGAATTATGGAGCGACACTTAATTCATGTTGAAAGTTATATTACAGTTTGTACAATTAGTTAAAAAATGTTGAACATGGTATTGTGTACCATAAAACACCTAAACACGAAAGTGTGAAGTTAAAGAACCTTTTTTTTCCGGCCTAGTCCGGAAATTTCTATTACAGTCCTCTGCGCCTTGACTATGATAATGAAGCCATTTCCGAGCAAATTGGAGAAAATTATGATACGTACCTGATGCAGTTAGTGGAGTGTGAGAGGATGCCGCACGCCTTGAGCAGGTGCCGGCGCATGTTGTGCCGCGTGACCGCCGCGAGGAACATCCACGGCAGCAGCTCCTCGCAGGCGCCCGCGCTGAACCGCTGCAGACGCTCCACTAACAACTCCTGCACCAGCTTCGTCACTTGCTCTTGGACCTGCGATTAGGGAACATTTAAGCCTTCTCCCTATTTTCGGATTTTTGTTTTGCGTCAAAATAAGATTGACAAAATGGCTACTGATACGGAACTGGTGTGTGTTGCCTGTTTGTGCCAAACAATTACTTCGTGGCCGGAGTCACCGTCTTCTGGCGGTACCTTCACAAAGAACCGAACACCACAGTCACTCCCCACTGGTGCTTGCACTCAATCAGCTCAACACGCTCCTAGCTACGTCACCTCAGACAGACCTATTTGCAGACCCCTTTGCTAAACTCTTTAAACAGTGTTTGTTGTTTGCTGAAAGCATTTAAGTAAATATATTTTTTGTTAAGTTTCACAATTACTTTTTGTATAAATTTTTAATTTTGTTACTATATGTTAATTTTACAGTGCATAGGCTAAGCTGTAATGCTGTAAAATTTATTTCAATAAATAATTATTAATATAGTGTTAAGGAATTTATTGAACAAAAACGAACACTGTAATTTATAATGTGACATGATAATTAAGTATATATAGAATCTTATTGGAAGCAATGTAATAACATTTTAATTGTAATAATAACAACAACGACATTTAAACTGAACACACTGCGCTATTTTTCTGTAACCATGACATCTGTAGGTATGTAACTGTATTCTGGTAAATAAATGATTTATGATTTACGTAATACATAACTGGGAGGCTACACCACAGATTAGGTAATGCTACACTCCTATGTAAAAAAATAAAAGACGTCCAAGTGCGAGTCAGAATAGCGAACCTAGGGTTGCGATCAATTTTCAACAAATATTTAAAATAAATTTATTTTACTTTTAGTATTTGTTGTAATGGTGGCATCAGAAATACATAACCTTTGGAAATTTCAACAGTCTAACTGTCACGGTTCATGAGATACAGCCTCCGTTCCATTATCTATTAAAACGAGGAAAAAAATATGTTTTCGTATGCCTTTAAATACTTATTTAATCTAATTTTCAGTATTTGTTTTATAGCGACAGCGGAAAGACATTATCTGTGAAAAAATCAGGTGACTGATTTCCACCGGTAATGAGATACAGCCTGGTAAATAAATGGACAGACAATCCAGTCTCAGTAATAGGGTCCCGGTTTGATAAAATGAACTGGATATTTCACGCTGTCGTTGAATTGAGGAAGTATTCTTAACTCTGTCCACGAACGTAGAACAGCAAGTTACTGTACTGACACGTATCATGAGATACGTATGTGAGGTGTTCATGTTACGTTCACACACGACCGGCTCTTGCCGCTGTCGCAAATATTGCCTAAATTAATTCCACAGAAGTATCAATGTAGTGTTGCCGTCACTCTTCTCGCAGCAATACGTGTGAGCGAGATAGCAATACATTCCACTCGTGCTCGTGCTGCCAACCGATACTCGCGGGAAATGGCAGCGGCATGACGAGTAGCAGCCCGAATAACCTGTTTCCATGCTCGCGCTGCCCATTTGCCTTATCATATCCCTGTCCATAGCGCGAGTGTCTGAACGTGGCGTTACCTTGGTCTCGGGGTCGGAGAGTTGCCGCAAGGGCCCGAGGAGGAAGGCGTCGAACACGTCGGGTATCGGCCGCTGCAGCGTCAGCTCGCCCATCGCAGAGATCGCTCCGGAACGCACTATGATGCTCGCGTCGCGACACAGCAACACCAATATCTGTACAAACGTTAAATAACGCATTCAAATCACTTCATTCGTACATAAGTATATATATACGCTTTTATCCCTTGTGGGGAAGAGCGGTAACGGCCCCAAATATTTAAGGGCCGTTTCAGAAAATCTATATACTGATGAAATAGTGACAGGTCAGCTTTTAGTCTAAGTTGTAATACACATAAAACCCTTGAGTTTCTTAGTCGCCTCTTATGACAGCCGCGAGAAGAAAATGGGGTGATGCTGCGGCATCACAGCTCTATGAAATGCGAAATATTTATTTTGCTGACATTATGTTTCCTCGGCAGGTAAGCTTGATCAGTTTCTATCGGCTATGTGACATCGAACTCAACATCGTGTTTGAGCACGGGAAATTGATGAATTGAGGTGTGAGGTGGCGAGGAATGGAGTGGACGAATAGGTTGTCCTACTAGTCAAATGAGCTACATTTTTAAACGACATTTTGTATGAAAAGCTGACAATGATACGTCACTACACACTGTTTAGGATGGCGTCAAAATGTTAGAGTAATAAATCTTATCTTGCATATTTTGAAAAACGATGAATGAGTATTATTCTACTTCGGGATTTTAGACATAAAACTCTCGTATTTTATTGATTACGTGGGACTGTCAGCGAGCGGTGCACGAGCGCGAGCGCGGCGCGGCGCACGGCCGCACGCTCGTCCACCACGCCGCGCGCCGCCACCGCCATCAGCCGGGACACAGGCCTACTGGAGTATGTCTCACCCGGAGGTCTTCCGGCGTGGGCTCGGCCGTGTGTCGCGCTGTCAGCGAGCGGTGCACGAGCGCGAGCGCGGCGCGGCGCACGGCCGCACGCTCGTCCACCACGCCGCGCGCCGCCACCGCCATCAGCCGGGACACAGGCCTACTGGAGTATGTCTCACCCGGAGGTCTTCCGGCGTGGGCTCGGCCGTGTGTCGCGCTGTCAGCGAGCGGTGCACGAGCGCGAGCGCGGCGCGGCGCACGGCCGCACGCTCGTCCACCACGCCGCGCGCCGCCACCGCCATCAGCCGGGACACAGGCCTACTGGAGTATGTCTCACCCGGAGGTCTTCCGGCGTGGGCTCGGCCGTGTGTCGCGCTGTCAGCGAGCGGTGCACGAGCGCGAGCGCGGCGCGGCGCACGGCCGCACGCTCGTCCACCACGCCGCGCGCCGCCACCGCCATCAGCCGGGACACAGGCCTACTGGAGTATGTCTCACCCGGAGGTCTTCCGGCGTGGGCTCGGCCGTGTGTCGCGCTGTCAGCGAGCGGTGCACGAGCGCGAGCGCGGCGCGGCGCACGGCCGCACGCTCGTCCACCACGCCGCGCGCCGCCACCGCCATCAGCCGGGACACGGCGCCGTCGCCATTCAGCTCCTACATGGATCAACATCTTCAGTAAATGAAAATAAGAAATTGAAAAAATTAAAGCGCCAGGCGCAGCTAGAACATTTAAAGAAGCAAATTTTCATCGTATGGTTTGTATTCTTACTCTAATTGTGGACTAACCATACTATTAGTTACAGTAACTTATACTAAATGTCGCTTGTACGCCGCGTCGCTTCAAGATGAGTACCAAAAGATTGAAGATATGGAAGAGTCGGTCGAGGCGTTGTTGGTTTAGGTGGTAGAGCAGTGGGACGTTCAAGCTCCGGCCGACACTAAATTTTTTTCAATTCCTTATTTTTATTTATGACTAGCAGCCCGCCCAGCGGTTTCACCCGCCGCTAACAATTCCCCCCGGGAATAAGACAGTTTAATACAGCCTATGTTTTGAAACAAATATCGTTTTTAGATGGTGGCGTAAAGTTACATGCCGTGTGATTAACCTGGCCAGCCCCATCCATGGCAGTGCCTTTATTTTTTTTTATCTTACCCGAGCCGGTTTTCTATTAGGTCATAACAAAATTGAAATAAAAAAAAAATATGACGGTTCATGACGTCAATAAGTGATAATACTATCCTACATTGAATAAAGAATTTCAATTTCAATTAACGGTAAAAGATTTTTTTAAATCCGTCCAGTAGTTTCGGAGCCTATTCAATTCAAACAAACAATAAAAAAATCTGCAATTTTAGGCGATGGCCTGACAACCTGTCATTACGACGATACACCATTTTCAGAATCTCCCTCAAATATTTGTCAGACGTGGCGTAAATGTCCGTTTTTGCTGCCATTTACGCTCTGCCTACCCCGCAAGGGATTATAGGCGTGATATATGTATGTATGTATGTAATACCGGCTTGACTGTTGCCGTGTGATGCCGGCTTGCCGTGTGATGCCGGCTTAGAATAGCATCACCCCATTACTTTCCCGTGGGTGTCGTAAGAAGCGACTAAGGGACTCGAGAGTGTGTATTGCAAATTAAGGCGATGGGCTGACAACCTGTCACTATGGTGATACACAATATTCCAAATGACCCTCAAATGTTTGTCAGACGTGGCGTAGATGTCTGTTTTTTACGGCCGTTTACGCTCTGCCTACCCCGTAAGGGATTATAGGCGTGATATATGTATGTATGTATGTATGTAATAAAAAAACCTGTTTCTAATATTAGTGTAGATTATATTATTATTATTTTAGTGTGATGCCGGCTAAGAATAGCATCACCCCATTTCTTTCCCGTGGGAGTCATAGGAGGCGACTAAAGGATTTGAGGGTGTCTGTTACAATTTTAGGCGATGGACTGACAACCTGTCACTATGGCGATACTCAATTTTCCGAATGACCCTTAAACATATGTCAGACGTGGCGTAAATGTCCGTTTTTGCGGCCGTTTACGCCCTGCCTACCCCGCAAGGGATAATAGGCGTGATATGTGTATGTATGTATTATTTTAGTGTAGATTTTTTGATGCATTATTTAATGTTTTTTGTCGTCTTTTTTTATACCAAGAAAGGGACAGCCCTTCGAATACTGAAAGGGTGCATGAAACATAAAACTGGACAACTTTCCCCTAGAAACATATGTCAGGAAACGCCAAAAAAATGACCTTCCATACAAAGTCACAATCAGCTGACTGCATTCACTATGGGAAGTCAGTTTTTTTACGTTTCCTGAAATATGTTCCTAGGGGAAAGTTGTTCAGTTTCATGGTCTGCATGTACCCTTTCAGTATTCGGAGGGCTATCCCAGACACCCTTTGATACAGTCATGATTAAATGTAATCATTACACTGGTACGAATAATGTGGCGTAGTTTGTAAATTTTTAAATGAAAAAGTAGTTATTGTGGCATAACTGTAATAGTTAGACATATGGTATCGCGGACATTATTATAGATATTGATGTCTTCTATAAAACTGTAGTACATCACTTTGCTCTATTGTCAATAATTTCCACAGCGTACGCGATATAAGCTATTTTTTTGGTACATTTTTCACACTTTGGGTTACATTATCGATATTTTCACGCGGATCCCTATTTTTTTCTCGTATAAAATATAGCCTATGTTCATCAGGAATAATGTAGGATTATAATGGTAAAAGAATTTTTAAAATCGGGCCAGTAGTTTCGGAGCCTATTCGATGCAAACAAACAAACAAACATACAAACAAACAAACAAACAATCAAATCTTTCCTCTTTATAATATTAGTGTAGATTCGATGCAAACAAACAAACAAACAAACATACAAACAAACAAACAAACAATCAAATCTTTCCTCTTTATAATATTAGTGTAGATAATATAGCAATGTGAGTGCAAAATCAACTGTAGTAGTAAAATAACATCTGCAGTATTTTCGTGTCATCTTCAATCGCAGTATGGCTCCCTCGTTTCGCTCGCAGTAAATACATTTTATATCGGTGGAAGTAGAACGCAGTGTAGAACTCCAATCATTTGTTTAAACGTGAAACAACAAGCTATATCAGGTCGCAAAACGTTTTGTGTTAGTGTTTGTGAAAAAACGAGTACGCATTGCTCGCAATACTATGTATACGGGTTGTCCCGGATAAGTGGTCCAAAGAAAAATATAAATTCTGGAGATACTACTAATATCTTATATGAAATGAAAATGAAATTCTTTATTCAATGTAGGATAGTATTATCATATCACTTTTTTGACGTCATGAACCGTCAATATAAAAAAAAAAATTGTATCACACAATTTTCTTTTTTTTATAACAATTTTGTAATGTCCTAATAGAAAACCGGCTCGGGCGGGAGAAAAAATAAAAATAAAGGCACTGCCACGGGGCTGGCCAGGTTAATCAAACGGCACGTAACTTTACGCCACCGCCATCTGAAAACGATATTTGTTTCAATTTGAATTCAAGATTTTTAAAGCGTGTAGTTTACATGCGTATAATTAACCGGACCTCCTGAACAGGAAAAACACCCCAAAAACCTGCGCAGAAGTGCTCCTTAATAAATATCATATATATAAATAATTAAATCTACCAGTTTGAACTTAATAAGATTGTTGTTTTAGGGAAAAATGTCCGACTTTAATTTCGGAACCGCAACTATACCTGTATAGCGTGCCTCATGGGCGCGCGTTCGCTCAGCAGACACTCGGTGAGCACGTTGAAGGCGCGCGTGCGCAGTGTGGACGAGGAGTCGTTGACGCGCTCGTACACCGCGCGCAGTATCTGCTGGTGCGGCGCGGTGTGCGGCTCGGTGCGCGCGAACCCCATGTATGCATCGTCCGGGTCAGGCTGGCATGAATATGAAAAATATTTATTTAAAAAACAACATTAAGAGTGCAACTCACTACCTGCGTCTGTGTTTCCAAACGCATACAACCCTGATCTCTTCAAAGTAAGAGTGAACAGGCTTCTTCTGGGTGAGCTCGCTTCATCTTAGACTCTGTCTCTGTCCTATGACCTAGACTAGAGACAAGAGCAAACCCATACTTAATATATAAAAAAACATAAAAGAAAACTCTTTTTCCAGGCAAATAAACCCATTTTGTTAATACACACACCTTAAAATGCTATGTTAGTAAGTACTTAAAAACTTATTTAATTCTAAATTGTTTTTTTTTTTGTTTTGACATGATTCACATGCAATTCAGTGAACCGTGCCAAAACCGCTGAGTCCATCCGGCTTTCAACCACCTTAAGGATTTCATTGGTGCATAGATGACATTTCATAATTTTTGACTAACCTAGTACATGTATGGAGTAGAATAGAGGTACATAGTTGAGCTTACTATGCCCACACTAGGCCACGCCTGTGTCGTGGGAATCATAAATGTTTAACTAAAAACTATTCACCCCAGACAGAATACAAATCAGATACAAATGTGATTTAGTATTATAATTAATATTAAAGCAATGAACATAAAGAAATATCATGCATTAAATTCGTAATTATAAAATCTGGAAAAAAAAAAAATTGTAAAAAAATAAAAGTGTAAATAAAGGGAAAAAATAGAAATAAGTTTTTTACTATTACTTAGTTTTAACTAACAGTTCCTCAGTCATAATCATAATCAAGGGCAGGTAACCATTTATTAATTAACGGGTATACAACAAGCAAATTAATAAAAACAAACGTGACTAATACTAGTGGATAAAAAAGCATAATTTAGGATTTATTTAATAAAACCAGTGTCATCTGCGCAGCAGAGACGAATCTAACGACACCTCTCATATGCCAACATCCGTCTAGCCGTTAGGAATTTAGCCCGTGAAAAAGAATTAACTTGTCCACATACATAGACATACATATATAAAGGTATACTCGAAAAACATTACCTTCCTTCTAAGACAGTCGGGTAAGAATGGAAAGGAACATTTTATCGCAACGTAGGTAAAAGTGTGTAAAAAGCCAAATGAAATTCAGTTTTTTTGTTGAGTGTGGTTAAAATAGTGTATACAACTGCATAAACTTAGTCATAAGAATGCTCGTGTCAAACTTTTATCACAACAGACACTTGCATTCTAATGATTCCCAATATGTGATAATATATGAAAGTTGCATAAACTACTATTATTGCGAATGTATAATGTTATTGGCATCAAGATACAGTTGCAAAATTGGCGGGCAATGTATGAGCTGCGGTAGTATGGATGGGAGAGGCGTCGTCACTAGTGATGGCGAAAGTCGCAGGTACAAATCCTGCCCGCGCTTGAAATATTTTGCAATATTTCAAAAATTTTATTCTATGGGAAGTGTTTTGAAATGTAGTACTTTTTATAATTTATTTATATTCACACCATTTTCAACAACACTATTCATTGGACTATTTATAGTACATCATCGAAAATTACAAATTCGAATACCTAGATGATGCCGTATGATACCGGCTCAGACTTGCATCACCCCATTTCTTTCCCGTGGGAATCGTAAGAGGCGACTAAGAGACTCGAGGGTGTGTATTGCAATTTTAGGCGATGGGCTGACAATCTGTCACTATGTCGATACACAATTTTCCGAATGACTCTCAAATATTTGTCTGACGTGGCGTAAATGTCCGTTTTTTACGCTCTAGATCCCTACAGGCGTGATGTGTGTGTGATGTGTGTGTGTGAATACCTAGATACTTACATTTTCCGCATCTTGGCTGTTTTCATCCTCGCTGGGCGTGGGCGGGGGCTGGTTCTCGCTGTTAGGCTCTCCATCCGGGGTCGCCTCCTCTCTTGTTTCTTCGCCATCTTTTGCAGGTTGGTCTTCTCCCTCCATTGGAGCATCTATAATTGTATTAGGTTTTTTGGTAGTTTAGTTGCATGATAAGGGATATAAAAGAAGACGTAGTGACGGGTGTAGAAAAGGGTATTTTAAGCATACCCTTTTCATAATGTAAACAAACTTTGTATGTAAATGACAGCTCGCAACTATCAGTTTCATACAAAGTTTGTTTACTTTATATGTGTACGTAACTTTGTATGTAACTGACAGTTGCGAGCTGTCATTTACATACAAAGTTTGTTTACATTATTGGTCATCCTTAAATAAACGGAGCATAGATGGTTTGGTCATGTAGAGATGATGAATGAAAGAAGATTAAAGAAACAGGTGTATATGGCAAGTGTGGATGGGAACGTCGGAAGGGGAAGACCTCTACGAACGTACCTCGATCAAATCGGGGACGTGCTTAAGAAAGGTCAGGTCAAGAGTACCCTAAACCGACGAGCGTGCATGAAGAGATTGATGAAAAGAAGTATGCCAGGATCGTAGTAAGTGGAAGGAAGTAGTCTCTGCCTACCCCTCCGGGGAAGAGGCGTGATTTATGTTTGTATGTATGTAGTTGCATCAGACACACTTGTTGTGTATAGAATATGATATATCTTCAAGTAGTAACAAGAAGGCCAAAACAAGCCGAAAGGATGTCCAGCTACCCATGATCACCGGGACTTATGGTGCTCTTTCTGGGTATAACTTTATTATCACAATGTTAAAATATTTACTGAAAATATTTCAAGAGGTAAACTAGCCTATGAAACTGGACAACTATGGAACATAGGTAAGTCAAAACATGTTTTTTAAATTGGAACTTCCACTAAAGTAAATTAAGCAGTTAATCGACCATTTTGTATAGGATGCTCAAACTATTTTTTATATTTTGCACATGTTGAATGGGCAAAGGGTTATACCCTTTTTGTTGCTCCCTGTACAGGATAGAATAAAATATATTGGGTATAAAATGAATAGTGTACTCAGGCAGGATGGCACCCCACTAATCACTTATGGGTCACGCACGGTATACGGTATGTCATACTAGATGTTACCCGCGGCTTTGCCCGAGTACTCATATGGAATAAAATTAACAATAACTTATCTCCATCTCCCTCTTAAGGGGTGACATATTGACATATTGGGCGCGGAGGTTGGGGTGGCCGCCAACTTTTGCTTTAGTTCTATATCTGTATCGCCTATACGTATAGTTTAGATAGGCTCCTGGTGATCTATATCAGGTACTCCAGACCTTTGAAGTCTATATGCCATTAGAAGCGGCCTATCACACTGAACAACTTTTGCTTCGGTTCCATATTTGTATCTCCTATAGTTTAGGTGGGCTCCTGGTGGTGCATCTGATGGTCTACTTTAGGTACTACAGGCCCTCGAGTAGTGATAAAAACTATCCTATGTGTTAATTCATGTTACCTTCTATGTGTGTGCCAAATTTCATTACAATCGGTTCAGTAGTTTTTGCGTGAATAATTATCAAATAATCAAACCAACAAACATACAAAATTTCGCATTTATAATATTAGTAGGATGGTGCATGTATTTGTTTATATTTACCTGTGTTTTCAGTTTGGTCTGACGGCGGCGGCTCTGGTTGAGATTCTTCTTCCGGCTCGTTGGACAGTAAGCTTGCTAGCAATTCCTGAAATCAAAATGTTCAGGTACATTTTCCTGTGAATGTAGGATTCATTGTCATAAGTACATGACGCAAGTTTAGATTATTTCCTTTTTTTGTTTGCAAACTACCTCTACATAAAACAAATTTGAACATTACAAACATTTTTCGCTTTCATAAAATGATGTGTAAATCAACCTTAAGACTTAAGGGCGATCTTCATGCCCGTCACTTCACCAACCTGCGATCTCTGGGTAGTAACCACTAGACTATGGAGGCAGTAGCTTACCAGGGCGATCTGGCGGTGCGGTATCTTGGCGGTGGTGGAGAGCACGAGCAGCCACTTGACCATGTAGCGGTAGGTCTTGCGCGGCAGCATGCTCATCATGCCCGTCACTTCACCAACCTGCGATCTCTGGGTAGTAACCACTAGACTATGGAGGCAGTAGCTTACCAGGGCGATCTGGCGGTGCGGTATCTTGGCGGTGGTGGAGAGCACGAGCAGCCACTTGACCATGTAGCGGTAGGTCTTGCGCGGCAGCATGCTCATCATGCCCGTCACTTCACCAACTCGGATCTCTGGGTAGTAACCACTAGACTATGGAGGCAGTAGCTTACCAGGGCGATCTGGCGGTGCGGTATCTTGGCGGTGGTGGAGAGCACGAGCAGCCACTTGACCATGTAGCGGTAGGTCTTGCGCGGCAGCATGCTCATCATGCCCGTCACTTCACCAACTTGGATCTCTGGGTAGTAACCTAGACTATGAAGGCAGTAGCTTACCAGGGCGATCTGGCGGTGCGGTATCTTGGCGGTGGTGGAGAGCACGAGCAGCCACTTGACCATGTAGCGGTAGGTCTTGCGCGGCAGCATGCTCATCATGCCCGTCACTTCACCAACTTGGATCTCTGGGTAGTAACCTAGACTATGAAGGCAGTAGCTTACCAGGGCGATCTGGCGGTGCGGTATCTTGGCGGTGGTGGAGAGCACGAGCAGCCACTTGACCATGTAGCGGTAGGTCTTGCGAGGCAGCATGCTCATCATGCCCGTCACTTCACCAACTTGGATCTCTGGGTAGTAACCTAGACTATGAAGGCAGTAGCTTACCAGGGCGATCTGGCGGTGCGGTATCTTGGCGGTGGTGGAGAGCACGAGCAGCCACTTGACCATGTAGCGGTAGGTCTTGCGCGGCAGCATGCTCATCATGCCCGATACCAGAGACGCGCGAGCGTGACGAACCTCACCTCGTTCCTGACAAATAAACAAACTGACTGATACACTTAATGTTAATGTATCTTGATAAACTCTATTATTATCATCGACACAAGTATGTCACAAGAATTCTATTAGGATTCGGTTTTCTATTAGGACAATACATAATTGTTATAAAAAGAAGAAAATTGCGTTATGCAAATTTCTTTTTTTTTACAATGACCGATCATAACGTCAATAAGTGATAATGCTATCCTACATTGAATAAAGTTATTTCATTTTCATTTTCATTGAGGATTCCATCTTTCAAAACTATTAAATTTTATCATAAGTATATTGTTGTTTGTTGTTAATATACAGAATATAGTTGTAATGTATAAAATATATCTTACTGCTGCCTACAATTTTATTTACACTTGTCTGACATTGTTTGTCTAATTCCAAGCTAAACTCCCGCAGTGGAAGCGATTTACACAGGTAAATTTCGAGCAAAATACCAGGAGTTCAACTGGAGGCAGACAATGGCTGCGTTACGCAGCGCTAAATAACATACGCTGCACAATATAGCAGCGCATACTATGAATTAAACGTGAACCTAAATCTATTTAACCTAATTAACTAAGTTGAGTGAAATTGGCAAATGATGTGTTCCAACCTTTACATAACTCAAGTCGGTAGTAAATACCGTCTGCCGATCTGGCGTTACGTCACACGTATTAGCACTAGATTATAAGTAAGTACCTCCAAATTATATCACCCCACGAATTCCGCAATTCGTACTAAGGAGTCACAATGATATGGTACAACAAATATGACTAAAGGGAACACACCATTAACACGGAGAAACAGTTTTATACTAAACAACTAGGTTTATCACTTACAGTCAACGCCGGTCCAAATGCATAAAATACCCAACGGAGAAAGGAAGTTCAGGGAATGGATCAAATAGGAATTCCGTGGGTACTTACAGGGCTGGGTGGAAAAGATATCGACACCCAGCACTCCACTACAGCCTTGGCGCGTTATTCACTTCAAACCACTCACAGCTCCTGTTCGTATTCCACTTTGATATCAGTCATTACGCGTGACCCAACCCGAATTAGGGCCGTACAAAACGCGAGCCGATATGGCCACTTGATGCCTATTCAACGCGACGCTCACGTGGAAGACGTCGAGACATCCAACAATCACTAAGCCTGGCATTCCAGTACAACCCAGGAGAAACGCAATAATACGATGCATCAACACGCGCGATCTCAAATTGAATCGTCCATTACACGCGGCATCACAAAACGCGTGGCGGGAAATCCGCACAATACGCGATACCCTCCCGTCCGAACGGTTTTGAGTGACTGACCGCGGTGCAGAAATCACCGCTTGGCGCCTACCAGGCGACCCGCGCGCACGCCGCCACCCTCGCCCCGCGAGCGATAAAGGGACAACATATGCCCAGAGCGATGCGTGCGAAATCGCGGCGCATTCATAGACCGTCATTAATACCTAACTTACCCCAGCATAGCAACGCTAAATTAAACATTCACCCGCCCTAGGCCGAATCCCTTAGGCCTATTCACTACTGGGGAGACGAGATAGCGTTGCTATTGCTCGCTTAAGAACTGAATCCCCTACCTGAACTGTCGCGACTCGAGGAGTGCCATCACTACCTGGGAACAAGTTGAGAATGCGCCCTCTGCGCCATCGCAGTGGCGGCAGGTTGGCATCCTTAACCAGAACGAGATCTCCGATGCGAGGGGGTTCAGTTCTGTCCGTCCACTTAAGGCGTTGCTGCAGAATGTGCAAATACTCAAGCGACCATCGCTTCCAAAAATTCTGAGACATTTGCTGCAGCAACTCATAACGCGTCAAACGATTGCTACTGACCTCTGTGTAGGGGTATTCTGGCAAGGCGTTAAGTGGTCGGCCAATTAAGAAATGCCCTGGTGTCAGGGCCTCCAGATCATTTGGATCTGAGCTAAGCGGACACAAAGGACGTGAATTGAGAACGGCCTCAATTTTACAAAACACGGTCGCTAGCTCCTCAAAGGTTAATATCGTTAAACCTATAACGCGCATCAAATGCGTCTTAGCGGACTTTACAACCGCTTCAAATATACCACCCCAGTGGGGGCATCCTGGTGGATCGAACACCCAGTTAATGCCCTGACGGGAGAGGCTCGTGCCGATAGCTTCCTCGTTTTCCGATAAAAACGTTATAATTTCTTTCATACATCGATCAGCGCCCTTAAAGTTGGTACCACAGTCCGACCTGATCAGCGCTGGTCGCCCTCTTCGCGACACAAATCTATCTAAAGCTGCTAAGAAAGCCTCCGTAGTGAGGTCGGCCACGAGTTCCAAGTGGACGGCCTTGGTTGCTAGGCACACAAACACGCACAAATACGCCTTGATTGACTTCGCGTTGCGAAGGCGTGATGCCTTTACCATAAAAGGCCCCGCAAAGTCCGTTCCCACACCCGCAAACGTCCAGGCTTCCGTCACCCGGTCCGGTGGGAGGTCTCCCATCTGAGGTTGCATTGTGGCTGCCTTCAACCGATAGCAAGGCAAGCACCGAAACACAATGCTCCGTACCGTACGTCGTCCAGACAAGATCCAAAACTCGCGCTGCAGAATAGCCAAAAGTGCATTGCAGCCCGCATGCGAGTTTTTCTGGTGACGATCCCTAACTATAAGTTCTACCAAAGGTCCCTTCTTTGGGAGTACCAGCGGATGCCGTGCTGAAAAGGGCAGGTTAGCGTTCCGAAGTCTACCTCCAACCCGGAGCATTCCATGCTCGTCCACGAACGGGTTGAGGCGCACAAGACCTCCCTTCAGCTTTCCACGGCCATCCCTGAGCAGCCTGGCCTCTTCCTCAAAATGTTCCGCCTGGACGACCCTAACCAATAAACTTAGAGCCGCATTCCGCTCCGCAGGCGAGAGGACAGGTGCCAAGTTCCGTTCTGCTTGAGGTTTTCTACAGTTGTTCACGAACCGTTTGATCCAACCTGTCACCCCTAGAAGTTTGTCGAGGGAGCTGTATCGTTCCAGCAAGAAAGCCGCACTAGGCTTAGGTACGATCTGCCCTACGTTCACTCGCAAACCTCGATCAGGTGGCCCAAGCGGCGACCCGCACTCATTGTATGGCCATCTCTCAGGTGACTCAGTCAGCCACTGAGGTCCCCACCACAGTGAGTGACCTACCAAATCAGGGGCCCTACATCCCCGTGAGGCGCAGTCCGCTGGGTTCTGTTCTCCCGGTACGTGTCTCCATACCAACGGAGTTTCCGATCCTTTAATCTGTGACACCCGATTTGCCACGAAAACCTCAAGAGTATGTACCGACGTCTGTAACCAGCACAGAACTATCCTACTGTCGGTCCATGCGTACACCGTTTCATCCAAATTGATGGTACCGCGTAGATTACTAGCGACATGATGTAGCAAGCGCGTGAGAAGCGCTGCTCCCGCCAATTCCAACTTTGGAATGGTCCATCTTGTCCTAACCGGAGCCACCTTACTCTTGGCCATAACTAGACGCACGTCTACAGTTCCCGTTGAACTGACTGTCCGCAAATAGACAGCTGCCGCGTACCCTCGCTCCGAGGCATCACAAAACCCATGTAGGGTAGCCTTACATCCCACCGATGGGAGCAACTTGCGAGGTATGGCGATGCGTACGATCCCTGGTAAGGTGGTCACAAACTTGGTCCAATCATTCAACAGCTCTCCGGAGAGCTGGTCGTCCCAACCCAAGTTTGCTATCCACAACCTTTGCAAGAAGCACTTCGCCATGAACGTCACCGGTGCGATCCACCCGTTAGGATCGAAAGTTCTGGCGATCGTCGATAATACCGAACGCTTCGTCCAAGTCTTCTGCAAAAGGTCTGGCTCGATCTGATACGTAAAGACATCATGCGTTGGCCTATATTGCACCCCTAGGATGCTCAACGTATTTGGATTGTCCGGGTTCTCGAAAAGGTGCGGGTCCTGCTGGAACTCACCTGGCAACCCGGCCAGGAGCTCTGGACAGCTGGACAGCCATTTCCGCAACTCATAACCTCCTGATTCCATGATCGCGATCAGCTCGTCTCGTAGTAGCAGTGCTTGTTGCACGCTATCTGCACCCGTGCAGATGTCATCCACGTAGACGTCGCGATCCAGTACTGCTGCGGCTCGAGGGAATCTTACCCTTTCCTGTGCGGCCAACTCTCGCAGCGTGCGTACTGCCAAAAACGGACTTGGCTTCAGACCATACGTTACCGTGTTAAGCTCATAAGTGACCATCGGCTCGTCAGGGCTCTCACGCCACAAAATCAGCTGGTACCGACGGTCATCTGGGTGTATAATTGTTTGGCGAAACATCATTTTGACGTCTGCGACGAACGCTACTTGGTGCAACCGAAAATCTGTGAGGATGTCCACAATGTCCCGGTTCAACTTGGGACCCGCGTGCAGACACTGGTTCACAGACACACCATTCGATGTAGGAGCAGAACCGTCAAACACTACCCGTATCTTCGCCTCCGGTGACTTCAAAACAGCCAGGTGTGGCACGTAGTAATGCTCGACACACCTCCAATCTATGCTGGACACCGACATGTGGCCTAACTCTAGGTACTCCCTCATGAATTCGATATACTTCTGCCGAAGTGCTGCATCTCGCTTCATCTTTCTCTCCATAGCCAGTAGTCTCCGTTCCGCGATCTGTCGCGAACTACCTAAGGAGGGGCGGTTTGGGAGAAATGGCAGCCTGGTAACAAACCTACCTGACGAACTTCGTGCAGTGTTGTACTGATAGAACAGCTCGCACTCGTCATCCTCTGGCTTCCGTCTATCCGCTGTGGGTGGCTCCTCAGACTCCCAAAACCTCTGCAGCACCTCCGACAACACACTACCATAGAGAACCGTATCGCCCTCTGGTAGGTCCTGAGGTCTCCAAACTGGGCCAAAAATAACATACCCCCCTGTGGTATCAACGGCCACTAAACCAGTTTGCTGAAGTACCCGTTTTCTGCCACACCAGAATCTCCCGAGGACGTCTGACCCGAGGAGAACGTCCACCGTACCAGGAGTATCAAATTCAGGATCAGCTAACTCTAAGCCTGTGGTTAACCCTCGTACCGTTGACGGTAACCGAACCTGAGGAAGTTTCCCTACCACTTCATCCAGCACCACTGCTGAGGCATGATAGCTGACCCCTGTACCTGTATTACCTAATGTGAACTCGAAGTTCACCTGACCCCGAACGTCAGGCACATCTACACCTCCAATACCTACAGCCCCATCCGTTGTGGGCCTTATATTTAAGCGTAGCCTACTCACCAGCTTACTAGACACAATACAACCCTGAGCCCCTGTATCTAACAAGGCTCTTACCTGTATGCTGCGGCCACCGTATCCCCATACCCAAATCATTGCCGTAGGCAACAATACCGTAATTGGCCGGGGGGCCGAAGCTGGCGTGTAGGCGGCGATTACCTAGCAGGAATCTAAGCGCGGAGTGTCCGCGTCCTGCGGGGGGGTCCCCTCTCTCCGTACACCTTCGAGTGGGTCCCACTCCTGCTGATAGGGACCTCTGGTCCTGTACGCCATGGCTGGCAGCCTATAGTAACCCTGCGGCAGGCGCGCGTACCGTGGATGCGCCTGTAGCCGCGGGTGCTCAGCCAAGGGGAGAGGCATGCGTGGGTCATGAGACCTCACCATGTTGTTCAGTCCCGCCGAGTACTGCATGTACTGGCCCTGGTGTTGGCACCCGCCCGTAGCATCACGTACTTGTGATGGGTGCCCCTGACCTTGGACCTGTGACCACCTACCCTGTTCCGGCACCTGCTGCCGAGGTGGTGACTGTCTCGCGCGTGGTGAAGGGGGCATCACCTGCTGATGTCCCTGGCCTCGTCCCTGAAACCCTGGTGGAAGAGGACTCCTCCTTGGAGGGGGTGGGGAGCGTTGCTCCCGTCTAGGTAGGGCAGACTCCGTCCGCTGACCCGCGTCAGCTCTGCCTCCGTTATCTCCGCTGCGGTTCATGCATAGGAGCTGATGGTGGGCACCCTGGCAGTACCTGCAGTTGGTGCTTGATGGGCACTCTCGCACCTGATGCGGCCCCATACACCTAAAGCACCAACGCCGTTGCTGCACCACACCACGACGTTTCTGCACCCGCTGTGCAGCGAACTCCTCACACGCAGTCACCTGATGCCCCGCCTCTCTGCAGTAGGCACACCTCGATTCCAAATTAGCGACATTGTATCGCCTGGGTGGCCTACTCTTACCGTCTCGCGCCTGTGCACCCGGCCGTTCCGGGCGGCGAGCGGCCGCAGACTCCGCGTGAGGCGACTCTCCAAATTGGGCATCTACCCGCCTGCACTCGGCCTCGAGGAAGGACTTGAGCTCCTCGAAGGTCGGGAGGTAATCAGATGTCTTACCTCCGTGTGACTGTTCAAAACGAGCGGCCATGTCGCTCGGCAGGCGGCGCAACAACGTGTGGACCAGGATATAATCATAGCCTGACACCGGCATCCCCTGTCTCTCAAGAGCGTTCACTGCAACGCAGACAGGGTTGAGGACCTTGGCCCTGAGGTCCGTCCCTCGTGTGATGGTCGGCACGGTGAGCCACTGTTCCAGGAGTTGGTCAATCATGAGACGTTTGTTGCTGTATCTCTCGATCAGCAAACCGCGAGCCGTCTCGTAACTTGCATCATCGACTGGTAGATGCTTTACCAGCTCATGGGGCTCACCTTGCAGCTTGGCCATCAATTGTGCCATTTTATATGCCGGCTGCAAGTCAGTGCGGTTATGAATCACACTGTCAAACAGATCCTGGAATCGGGTCCAATCCGTGTAGTCCCCGTGGAAGACCGGAATAGCCACAGCCGGCAGGGGCACTTGCACCCCCGGTCCCCGCGGACCATGGGATGGGTCCGGCTCCCCAGCCCTACGCCTGGTGATCACAGCAGCCGCCTGCTGGATCTCCTGCCCTATCTCCAGGCACTGGGTCACATTCGTCCGGACCGTAAGTTTGACCTCCTCATCAGGCGTCCCATCAAATAACTCCTCGCATCCAGTGAGGCAATCCAACACCTCCGCGACCCGTTCGTCAATCCGTTGCGCACAAGCGATGAGTGCGTCCTCTCGGTCCCCGCGACCGACCATCGCCTGCTTAGTCGCGAACCAAATTAGGTGCGTTCTAATTTTTGCCTGAAGCTGTGTAATTGTGGGAGCCATGGTACCAACTCAAAGTAACACCGAACCTTACAATAAAAAAAAAATAGACAATCGGCCCTGATCCTACCGTTAGGATATCCGCACAGGGTAAACACAACGATAATAACAAGCAATTCACTAATTGATTGGCCCTGATCCTACCGATAGGATATTCTACACAGGGCACACTACAATCACAATAAATATATTTTTTTATGTAGGTAGATTAAAAATCTTATACTAAAATAATCTTAAATCTAGTGGTTTTCTGAACCACGCTCTGCTACCTTGTCTAATTCCTTGTCTAATTCCAAGCTAAACTCCCGCAGTGGAAGCGATTTACACAGGTAAATTTCGAGCAAAATACCAGGAGTTCAACTGGAGGCAGACAATGGCTGCGTTACGCAGCGCTAAATAACATACGCTGCACAATATAGCAGCGCATACTATGAATTAAACGTGAACCTAAATCTATTTAACCTAATTAACTAAGTTGAGTGAAATTGGCAAATGATGTGTTCCAACCTTTACATAACTCAAGTCGGTAGTAAATACCGTCTGCCGATCTGGCGTTACGTCACACGTATTAGCACTAGATTATAAGTAAGTACCTCCAAATTATATCACCCCACGAATTCCGCAATTCGTACTAAGGAGTCACAATGATATGGTACAACAAATATGACTAAAGGGAACACACCATTAACACGGAGAAACAGTTTTATACTAAACAACTAGGTTTATCACTTACAGTCAACGCCGGTCCAAATGCATAAAATACCCAACGGAGAAAGGAAGTTCAGGGAATGGATCAAATAGGAATTCCGTGGGTACTTACAGGGCTGGGTGGAAAAGATATCGACACCCAGCACTCCACTACAGCCTTGGCGCGTTATTCACTTCAAACCACTCACAGCTCCTGTTCGTATTCCACTTTGATATCAGTCATTACGCGTGACCCAACCCGAATTAGGGCCGTACAAAACGCGAGCCGATATGGCCACTTGATGCCTATTCAACGCGACGCTCACGTGGAAGACGTCGAGACATCCAACAATCACTAAGCCTGGCATTCCAGTACAACCCAGGAGAAACGCAATAATACGATGCATCAACACGCGCGATCTCAAATTGAATCGTCCATTACACGCGGCATCACAAAACGCGTGGCGGGAAATCCGCACAATACGCGATACCCTCCCGTCCGAACGGTTTTGAGTGACTGACCGCGGTGCAGAAATCACCGCTTGGCGCCTACCAGGCGACCCGCGCGCACGCCGCCACCCTCGCCCCGCGAGCGATAAAGGGACAACATATGCCCAGAGCGATGCGTGCGAAATCGCGGCGCATTCATAGACCGTCATTAATACCTAACTTACCCCAGCATAGCAACGCTAAATTAAACATTGTTCGAATTCAGATTGCAAATTCGAAAACAGTTGTATACTTTTGCATTATGCATCTAAACATGACTTCTCTTCTCAAAAATTTGTATCTAAAAATTACTTTAATCTTAATACAACGAGATATCCTGTGACAACAAAACTCCGAAGAAAAAATATTTCACCAGGGACTTATGTGCAAAGTGTTGTTTGTTTACATTCCCTTAATTTATATGTAGAGTGAAGATACAATTGTGTATGCAATTGCATAATATGTGCAAAGTGTTGTTTGTTTACATTCCCTTAATTTATATGTAGAGTCAAGGACCATATATAACCACTTTAAGGTATTAGAAGCTTGTACTTTGAGAGCAATGCTAATCCATTCCTATAATTTTGTATGGGAGTTCACAAATTTCCTAAAATGAGTAATAATTTCTGGTTTTTACTAAGTTAATTTAGTGTATATTAAAATTAAAGGGAACCCAAAAGAATAAATGTCCGCGAAGGGTAATAATAATAATAACAATCGTGTAAATTCTCTCACAATTAAATCATTTGATATCTTCACAGCATTTCGTCTCCACTTTATTCTCGACCGTTTAAAGATCCTAAAGTTTTTATTAATATAACGTATGCGCACCTAATAATTAGCAGATATTTATTTTGTTTTAATAGAAATAAATACTTAAAAAAGAGTTATTATTTTATTGATATTTTTTTTACTACTTTTTCTGCGGAGTCATAAATATTGGTTTATAGATTGACTTAAAATAAGCAATCCCAAAAAAATTTGCTTGATCATGAATCATTGACGAAAAACGAAGATTGCTTCCACAGTGTTTCAAGTAATAGACACTTGCGTCGCGCTCTAATGCCCTCCATTATATGACAGTTGCATAAAATACTTACATGCATCAATATGTATGTATTAGAAATAAATACTTAACGGGCCTACTTCCATGAAGTGAGGTGAAAAGGAGCTACGAGAATGCATTTTGTACATAATCTGAGGCACATCACTGTCAACAAAATTTTGTTTTTTAATCTTCAAGATATGAGGAATAAGCCAGGGCAGCGCAAAATCTCATTTTATATTTAATTACGGAGAAATTAAAATTTGAAGTTACCTCTATTTTTCAGTGATGAAGCGTGGCGTAAGAGATTTCCTCCGCTAGTGCTAATCGAACTGTATTGATCTTAGTATGATTATTAATGGCAATTTCACGTTGAACCCGCCAGGGCGGTTATTTTTTGACAAAACAACTTAGTTTTTAAGAAATTTAGCAAAACACTTACTGTTTCCGGCTGCTTTCCTTGAGAATAAAAGGTTTTTGTTTTGATGTGTTTCCTCTGCTGTCAAAACTGACGTGGAATTGATCATAGATAAACGGAATATGATGCAGACGCGACACACTGTACATTTGTTCAATATTTTGACCGTGAAAAATGATTGTAGCTAGAATTTTGCCGTAAAATATATCAACTATCTACAACAACGGCATTCTATCCGCTATGGATAATTTTGCCAATGTCAATACTACGTTGATTGATACATCGAACGAAACGCAAAATATGAACCGATTAGACGCAGGTATTAAAAATATGTTTACGATCAAATAATAGGATGACGTGGTTGTTAGTGCAAATTAGAATGAAGTAGTTAGGTTCGATTTATATGCAACACTAGACGGCGGCACGGCAGCACAAAAGCAGTTTTTTAACCGCGGGGGAAATTTTTAATTGTATAGTATATGGAGCGCTGCGCATACGGTCACCACCAACCACAGTTTTAGGACAAATTATAAGAAAGCAAGTATAATAATTATGTACATGTACTTACGTACATACATACATACACACACATATCACGCCCATATCTCTTGCAACTTGCGTACCTAGTATACAAAAGTATTATTTATGTAGTAAAAGATTTTTGTCAGATTTCAGTTCAAGAGTGGGATCAATTGATTCGGAAGGTTTTTAGTGTTATGGGATAGAAAGTTTCTAGAGTGGCACTGGGTCAAGATGTTCATGCTAGGGTAACACTGGGTTCTAGACTCATACCTAGCTGAAAAGTCCTAGAGTGTCACCGAACAAAATGCCAATACTAATGTTAAAATTAATTTCCAGGTAGGTAGGTACTCATCATTTCGGGAAGGTCGAGGGTGTCATTATATTAAAGGTTGTGGTCACCCTGGTTCGTTGGTAACACCGAAATATACCAAACATTGTATAGGGCTATAAATCCCTTTTCTAAAAATACCAATTTCAAGACCAAAAATTACAGGATTATCCAGATAGGAATGGATTAAAAACCTTAGTCAAAAAAACAATTAGAAGCACCTTCGATTTTAAAGTTTTCTTAGTTACTTTAATAGATATCACCAAAATGTATGATAATTTTTAACTATGAAGCAATTCAACTGGTGTCGGTGATTAAAGGAAAAAGATTGTAAAAGGTGTTCGAAGGTTTGAAAATTTTAAGGCATGCGGCTTTGTGTATGTCTGATGGTCAACAAATTTTGTTCAAAAACTAATGAACGGTGCGAGAATGCGACCGCTATATATTATCATATCATACTCAAATATATAATGGCCGTCGCTTATTGGTTTTTGCTATTTATATTTTGAACTTACATATGTATACTGATTTATGCAATCAACGTTTAAAATTGAAATTGAAATTTAACAGTATTAGTTGCGCTTAAGGTGCACGCAATGACAAAAATGACAAAGAAATATCTAAAAAAAGTTTCTTAATGTCGAAGTTCGCAAAAAAATTTACAATACCAGGATGGACAAAAACGAAACAAAAATATGTTCGCGCAAAGTGCGTAACATGATACTGGCCACTTGCATTTTTAAACCTGAAGTAATAAGTTGGCTTTATTTAGTTTAATGACTTTGCTTCTTCTGTAATAACGTTAAACTAAAAAGTTGTAAATATGATTTGAGATGTTATGAAGATAAGTGTTTTGTGAACTGATTTAGCCCTTATTTTTAGATGAATTCTTTTCATGTACTGAAAGCGGAAGAATAACAGACAGTACAGTTTATAGAGTTCATAATTAATATGGATACTATGCGTTCAGCTAAGTCTTGGCGAATGGTTCAGCTTATTTCAAAATATGGTCCTTATAATATAATGTAGGTTAATATTCCTTCCAAGTTATAATATCAACTTTGTGAGTAGTCCACCGTGAATCGAACCCGGAACCTTTGCGCCGCAGGCAGTCGCACTACCATTGGTCGTCAAGTATTGTATCAGTACCAGTTAGACTAACATTATATGAAATGGTGACACCTCTATAATATACTCTTTGACATGACTTCCGAATTTCATTTGAATTTCGTTCCTTCCGTAGAAGTAGGAGTCTTAAAAAAGAATTATTATTTTATTGATGTTTTTTTTTACTACTTTTTCTGCGGAGTCATAAATATTGGTTTATAGATTGACTTAAAATAAGCAATCCCAAAAAATTTGCTTGATCATGAATCATTGACGAAAAACGAAGATTGCTTCCACAGTGTTTCAAGTAATAGACACTTGCGTCGCGCTCTAATGCCCTCCATTATATGACAGTTGCATAAAATACTTACATGCATCAATATGTATGTATTAGAAATAAATACTTAAAAAAGAATTATTATTTTATTAATGTTTTTTTTTACTACTTTTTCTGCGGAGTCATAAATATTGGTTTATAGATTGACTTAAAATAAGCAATCCCAAAAAATTTGCTTGATCATGAATCATTGACGAAAAACGAAGATTGCTTCCACAGTGTTTCATGTAATAGATACTTGCGTCGCGCTCTAATGCCCTCCATTATATGACAGTTGCATAAAATACTTACATGCATCAATATGTTCGAAGCTACTTACCAGTCCATCAGAAGCATGACACAGATGTTGAAGTAGCGCAGTAAAAGCAGGGAGTGCTGCTTTACGATAGCTGGACAGAAGTAAGCCTACATATGTTACATATGAAGACATAACAAGATTCTGAAAAAGAAATAATAACATCAGCCAATCGTAGGTAATTTTTTTCAGTTGATGTTCAATCATCACACTTCAATAGTTTTCTTTTTGCGAATTAGGTAAGCGAATTAAGAAAAAGATTATGTTCCAAGAACTCTGTAGATGGCGTTGAGCTGACTACTTTACTATATGTATAGATGCCAACAGACATGATAAAAAAGTAATATATCGGTTTGAATCTATCCTCGTTTTTTCGCTTTGTTATTAATGAATACTATGTTTTTTGTTTGTACGTTGTTTTTGTTGGGTTTTCGTTAATACTCAGGAAAACTCATAAAAGTAAATATGTTTGTGATGCAAATAATGTAACAAAAAAAAACGTAACTAATCAGTTACGTTTCGTTTTACGGTCTCATACATCCTTGCAAGTGAAAAAAATAAAAATGTATGTGTCACATACCAAGTACGGCGCCATCTACCCAGCGACTAAAGAAGAGTAAAAAAAAAAGAAAACTTTCAATGATGCCGGCTTAGAATAGCAACACCCCATTTCTTTCCTGCGGGTGTCATAAGAGGCGACTAAGGGAGTCGAGGGTTTCATGTGTACATATTACAATTTTAGGCAACAGGCTGACAACCTATCACTATAGTGATACGTTATTGTTCTAAAACAGCCCTGAAATTTTTGTGAGACATGGTGATAGCGAGCATTTTTTACGGCCTATGCTTTGCCTACCCCGCAATGGATAAAGGCGTAATATTTGCAACATGATAGAGTGCTCGTTAAAGTTTGTGGCCACTTTTACTAGGTTTGATCTCTAGGGGACATTCTTTCCAGTATTTTTGTTTTAGTTACTTGGAATCCATGTTGATCAATCCTACAGTTGCTTAAGAACTTGTTTTATTCTGCCTGTGCTGAAAAAATATATATAGCAATAGCAAATCATATCGTAGTAAATAGGACTTAACTCAAATTAATTTAAAAGCTAATAAATTATCCATATAATAATATATACTCACATTAGCATTTCTGCAATCCACAGACGCTGCTACTAGACTTGGTGAAATGCATTTGAAAACAAGCTTAATGACAACAGCATTAGGTTTATTATTTGAGTCATAAATCAGGATGTTTATTATTTCGTAAATAACACCAGCTATATTAGTCATCTCAATTTTATCTGAAAGTACAGACATGATAAAAAGTTATAATAAATAAAAACAATCATATAAATTAATTACGATTATCCTTTTAAACCAAATCTACTTAGTTTTTTGTTCAGATATTAAACCATAATGATATCAATACTTTATAAATTTTTTAAATAAAGTTATTAATAGCTTAATAGGTATTATAGGTACTTATCTTATCAAATGTGACAGATCAGTTAGTTATATGATGACTATTGATGACCAAATATAAATGTTATGGATAATACAGGTCTTTGAAAGTACTGACCTTTCGAGCAAGTGTTTTAAAGTAGGTACTGATAATATTTTTGTACAAAAAGTATTTGCTTAGTAGTTTTTTTTCTTTTATTTTGATTGTATAAAACTGCATTAAAATAATAACTACTCCTGTTTTTGCATGTTTTGTTGAGTAGAAATTAGTCTGATTTAGTGGAATGCTAATATTTAATGTATCGAAAATATATATGTTTTTTTAGTTCTGGACTCTACAATTTCAGCCCCGGGGCTATGAAATCTACACCTGACTGTATGGTGGGGAGCAGGAGCTCACCCGGAGAAGTTTTGTGATTATTATTATTATTATTATATTTTTAATACACTAGCAGCTCATTGAGCTGTTGCGTGTATATCACTGCACTTGTGTCTTAATTTTTTGATTGTATAGTTTTTAAATGATTGTCAAGTCTATTTTTGAAACTGTTCACACTTGGTGCACTGATTACTGTCTCTGGGAGAGTGTTCCAGAGATCCACAACACGATTAGGCAAGAAGTGTTTCCTTGGATTGCTAGCAGTTTTGGTCTTCCATAACTTCATAGAGTGCCATTGATTGATAGATTGTTAAAACAACCAGCACAATCGCGCTCTTTCGTATTCTGGTTAAAAACGCTGTTCAACTGCACAGCTAGCTCCTTCATCAAACAACTTTTATCAACTTTCTTTCGATTCGATGCTTTCGCTACTGAGTAGAAGGTACTCCGTCCTCACACCAAACTATACAGGCAGGAGTCCCTCAGGGCTCCATCCTGTCCCCATTACTTTTCACGCTTTACACTAACGACGTCCCCTAATCGCCCATGTCACAGTTGGCTATGTTTGCTGATGACATTGCCATTTACGCGTCCCACCGTAACCACGAAAAATTAGTTAAGATACTCCAGAACGCACTAGACTCCCTCAGGAGCTTGTTCCACAAATGGAGAATTGGTCAATCCCGAAAAAAGTGCAGCCGTGCACTTTCGTAGGGGCACAAACCGGCTGTAAAGCTTTTCGGCCGACCCATCTGTGAACAAATACCTAGGAGTCACCCTGAACTCCAGGCTTAGCTGCCGTAGCCACATCATGAGAGTTCGCAACCGCGCGGCGTTCGTTTTGGGCAGATTACATCCGATGTTAAATAAACGGAGCGCACTCTCTCTTAGAAATAAGGTGAGAATTTACACCACCTGCGTCATCCCTATTATAATCTACGCCAGCGTAACCTTTGCTCACACCTTCGATTCACATCTGAATATGCTACAGGTCATCCAAAACCGTTTCATGCCCAAAGGGGCGCTCTGGTACATGCGGAACGCAACCTCCACATCGACTTAGGTCTCCTCCCTACCATTAAAGTGTACTGGTCCGAATTCATTTAATACTGCCAAAGCCGATCGACACGAAAAAAAAAGCGTATATGAAGGAAGCTTCCCGTCATCATAAAAACCCCTTTATAGTTTCTGCGTCCAACTACTTCCCCCATCCATCCTCGCCGCGTTTTAATGCCGCTGCAGCCATTGCGAGTAGATCACACTCCACAAGCTCCTCAAGCAACCGACGCCCCCACCGGCGGGGGCGCGGAGGTCCCTCATTTGTTCCCCATTTTGGGAACTACTGGCACATGCCGGGTAGACAGTAGCGCCCCAAGGGCGCGATTGGGCTGGTTGTTTTAACAACCACAAAACTTCGGGTGAGCTCCTGCACCCCAGCATACAGTCAGGTGCAGATTTCTCTCTGGCTGGAGTTTTATATTTTGCCATAACCTCTTTGTTGAACACATGGTCTGCACAAGTGACTATGTACTTAAAACACACACAACATGTGTAGAGCTAGCATAGAGTATGTATAGAGTAAGCATAGAGCACAGGTATGTCTGAATCCACCCTAACACTGATGGTCACCCTAGCGAATTGAACATTAACTAGTGGTCTAGGCATCATTAAGCTGTAGTGTAGAACATTATCTTCAACCACTTAACTGATGAATGTTCAGTAGTTTAGTTGAATAGCGTCGTTTGACTAATGAGTTAGCTGTGCAATTGTACAGCGTTTTTAACCAGTTGGTTGCGACACATACTTTGCTCTGATTGCCAGCAAACCTTGTTCAAATGATGCACAAACAAATATGCATAAAAGTCTATATCTCAAAAAACTGGTTAATACAAATAGTAGTAGTATGTAATAGTTGAAATGTGGATATTAAAACATCTGCATTAGTTTGTCAACAAAAAGATAAGTACCTATACTAAAAACAATAATTTATCAATTTTACTTACCCACATTACTAAGTTTATTCACAATAGCACCTCCAGTTACATCAACTAGGTTATTGATGATATCCTCAAAATTCATATCAGATGGATTCAATTGTAATGAGTCTGTAATTGCTCTCAGGTCCAGGACAAACCCACGCAGTTCTTTCAAGATATAGTTCACTTCTTTTGTAAGCTCTTTAGTATTATAGAAGTTATCTTGATTTTCACACAATATCTTAGGAAAACCGAGACACGCAAGTGAATGGGCAAACAGCTGTGAATGATATATATGGTATGCTTTGTAGCCAGGAATGGCCAAGAACTTGTAGTACAGACGAGCTGCCAGTATAGCATTGTTCCTATGTTCTTTTGTGATGACATTCTTAGTCCCATAGTCTATGTAGTATGCCACTAAAGCGAGCAATTTCTGATACTCTACATGCTGAGATAAAGTCGCCCAAGATTGGTCTTCATCATACTCTGAATTGAGCCAGCAGTCAATAGTCCTCATTACACTTTTAAACACCATTGGTATGTCAAGGGATTCCAGTATAGCTTCATATTCAGAAGGAAATTCACCAAATTCCAGGAATTCGGAATAATAAATACCTTGCGCCCAATCATCAACCAGAACGTCGAGCCGCAGTGTATTGAGTTCTTCCAAAACTTCCATCATTTTGAATGACTTTAATTTACACTGATAAGCACAAAAATATCATAAAACTGGATCAAATATTTATTATTTCTAAAGAAGTAAACACACGCGACTTTGGTCAATACATGATACTTTTTTTTTTATGGCTTCTGTCATCACAACATCGCTACGATTACACTATGCACGATGCTACGATCACACTATGCACATGTGTGCATTTCCCTGGCATGGTCACCATGGAAAACCATAACTTTGAGTATGCAGAATAATTGTCGATTAATTGTCGAAATTTGTCGGACAAAAACCAGAATTTGTCGGGACACCGTTTAGAAGATATAACGCATTGAAAGTGACCGTGCTGGAGAAACGTTTCTACAGCACGGTCACCGCTGGATCTTGATAACCAGACCACTTAGCAAGGATCCGATTATTACAAATAAATGTCGTTTAATTGTCGACCCCACATGCAAAAAATCAGAATGATCCGATGCGCCGTTCAAAAGATATAAGGTGCTGTTCCGAACCGAGCGGCCGACGGCCGACGGCCGACAGCATATGCCGCGGCGGCCGACCTTGGCCGCCGCGGCACTACTGGTTCGTATGGGCTTGTATGGGATACTATCCGAACCGAGCGGCGACTGCAGATGCTATCGGCCGCCGCGCATCTGCCGCGGCGGCTTTACGTTGTTTGGGTCGGAATATAGTTTTCAGAACTAGTTATTATGTTTAATAGGGTTCATAATGTCGTTAGAGTTTATCATGTGTCCAGAGTTCATCGGATCGCTAGGTTCATCGGGTTATCATGGTTCATCGGGTTACTATGGTTCATCGGATCGTTGAGTTCATCTTGTCGTTCGGGTTCATCATGTGGCCATAGTTCATCTGTTCGCTAGGTTCATCGGGTTATTATGGTTCATCGGGTCGTTGAGTTCATCTTGTCGTTAGGGTTCATCATGTGGCCAGACTTCATCGGTTCGCTAGATTCATCGGGTTATCATGGTTCATCGGGTTATTATGGTTCATCGGGTCGTTGGATTCATTTTGTCGTTAGGGTTCATCATGTGGCCAGAGTTCATCGGTTCGCAAGGTTCATCGGGTTATCGTGGTTTATCAGGTTATCATGGTTCATCGGGTTATTATGGTTCATCGGGTCGTTGGGTTCATCTTGTCGTTAGGGTTCATCATGTGGCCAGATTTCATCGGTTCGCTAGGTTCATCGGGTTATCATGGTTCATCGGGTTATTATGGTTCATCGGGTCGTTGGATTCATTTTGTCGTTAGGATTCATCATGTGGCCAGAGTTCATCGTTTCGCTAGGTTCATCGGGTTATCATGGTTCATCGGGTTATTATGGTTCATCGGGTCGTTGGGTTCATCTTGTCGTTAGAGTTCATCATGTGGCCAGATTTCATCGGTTCGCTAGGTTCATCGGGTTATCATGGTTCATCGGGTTATTATGGTTCATCGGGTCGTTGGATTCATTTTGTCGTTAGGGTTCATCATGTGGCCAGAGTTCATGGGTTCGCTAGGTTCATCGGGTTATCATGGTTCATCGGTTTATCATGGTTCATCGGGTTGTTATGGTTCATCGGGTCGTTGGGTTCATTTTGTCGTTAGGGTTCATCATGTGGTCATCAGAGTTCATCGTTTCGCTAGGTTCATCGGGTTGTCATGGTTCATCGGGTTGTCATGGTTCATCGGGTTATTATGGTTCATCGGGTTATTACGGTTCATCGGGTCGTTGGGTTCAACTTCTCGTTCGGGTTCACCATGTGGCCATAGTTTATCGATTCGCTAGGTTCATTGGGTTATCATGGTTCATCGGTTTAGCATGGTTTATCGGGTTATTAGGTTCATCGGGTCGTTGGATTCATTATTTCGTTAGGGTTCATCATGAGGCCAGAGTTCATCGGTTTGCTAGGTTCATCGGGTTATGATGGTTCATCGAGTCGTTGGGTTCATCTTGTCATTACGGTTCATCATGTGGCCAGAGTTCATCGGTTCGCTATGTTCATCGGTTTATCATGGTTCATCGGGTTATTATGGTTCATCGGGTCGTTGAGTTGATCTTGCTGTTAGGGTTCATCATGTAGCCAGAGTTCATCGGGTGGTTAGAATTCATCAGTTGGCTGGGTTCATCGGGTCTTTAGGATCATCTCAACTAAACAGTCGCATTCGACCATTTTCGATAGTAGAATATTACTTGTGTATCGTATCTTGTTGTTTGCCTTGTGATGCCGGCTAAGAATAGCGTCGCCCCATTTCCTTGCTGTGTGATGCTTGCTTAGAATAACATCACCCCATTTCTTTCCCGTTGGAGTCGTAAGAGGCGACGGAGGGACTTGAGGGCGTGTATTGCAATTTTAGGCGATGGGCTGACAACCTGTCACTATGGCATACATAAATACATACATAAATCACGCTTTTATCCCTTACGGGGTAGGCAGAGCGTTAATGGCCGTAAAACGGATATTAACACCACTTCTGACAAAAGTTTGAGGGTCAATCAGATAACTATGTATCACAATAGTGACAGGTTGTCAGCCCATCGCCTAAAATTGTAATGTATGTATTGCTATTCTAAGCCGGCGTCACTATGGCAATACACAATTTTTCGAATAACCATTCAATCATTTGTCAGACGTGGCATAAATGTCCGTTTCTTGCGGCCGTTTACGCTCTGCCCACCCCGCAAGGGATTATAGGTATGATATGTGTGTGTGTGTGTGTTGTTTGTGTATATATCGTAAAGCCGCCGCAACTATAGTGGTCTGTATATAGACTCTGGACCTGGTCTGTCATGATCATGACCAGTATAAAGTTAAAATTATCCTAAAGACCCAATGAACCATGATAGCCCGATGAACCTAGCGAACCGATAAACTCTGGCGACTCGATGAACAATAACGACCCGATGAACTCTGGCCACATGATGAACCCTAACGACAAGATGATTCCAACGACCCGATGAACCATAATAACCCGATGAACCATGATAACCCGATGAACCTAGCAAAACGATGAACTCTGGCCAAATGATGAACCCTAACGATAAAATGAACCCAACGACCCGATGAACCGTAATAACCCGATGAACCATGATAACCCGATGAACCTAGCAAAACGATGAACTCTGGCCACATGATGAACCCTAACGATAAAATGAACCCAACGACCCTATGAACCATAATAACCCGATGAAAAATAATACCGTGTGATGCCGGCTTAGAATAGCATCACCCCATTTCTTACCCATGGGTGTCGTAAGAGGCGACTAAGTGACTCGAGGGTTAGATGTGTATTACAATTTTATTTTAGGCGATGGGCTGACAACCTGTCACTAAAGTGATACACAGTTATCTGATTGACCCTCAAACTTTTGTCAGAAGTGGTGTTAATATCCGTTTTACGGCCGTTAATGCTCTGTCTACCCCGTAAGGCAAATAGGCGTGATTTATGTATGTATGTATGTATAAAAAATAATAACCCGATGAACCATGATAACCCGATGAACTTAGCAAAACGATGAACTCTGGCCACATGATGAACCTTAACGACAAGAAGAACCCAACGACCCTATGAACCATGATAACCCGATGAACCATAATAACCCAATAAACATAATAACTAAGTCCTGAAAACTATAATCTGACATGTGCTGTCGGCCGTCGGCCGCTGCCTTCGGAATGACATCTGCCGCGGCGGCCGACGGCCGACGGCCGATAGCCGCGCCATGTGCCATCGGCCGTCGGCCGTCGGCCGTAGGCCGCTCGGTTCGGAACAGCACCTATAAGCTGGTTCTGGTGACCGTGCTAGAGAAATGCATTTCCCTGGCACGGTCACCGCTGGATCTCGATAACCACGGCACGTATCGAGGATCTGATTGGTGGAAATAAAAGTCGTTTAATTGTCGACCCCACATGCAAAAAATCAGAATGATCCGATGCGCCGTTCAAAAGATACAAGCTGGTTCTGGTGACCGTGCTAGAGAAATGCATTTCCCTGGCACGGTCACCGCTGGATCTCGATAACCACGGCACGTATCGAGGATCTGATTGGTGGAAATAAATGTCGTTTAATTGTCGACCCCGCATGCAGAAATGCAGAATTTGTCGGCCTTTAGTTTGGAAGATATTAGCAAATACTTTTTTTGTATGGGCCTATAGTACGGGAGCTAACTTCAAATTATACCTAGTATACCTTCATAATATAAGAAAAGATTAAAAACTAAAAAGATTATTAGTGTTTTTTTTAATTCTTACCTAATTTAATAAAATGGCAACATTTAATATTATAAAAGGGAAAGTAACTCTGTCTGTCTGTCTGTAACCTTATCAAGGCTCATCCGCCTAACCGATCCTTAAGAAATTTGTTACAGGGGAAGTTGGTTTACCAGAGACAAACATAGGCACTTTTATCAGCTATCGAGGGTCTGCAGCAGCTGATGTAGATCATCAACAGTCCAGCTAAACTATACGAGATACAAAAATAATGTCTTACAAAGAGTTGTTC
Source organism: Tuta absoluta (assembly GCA_027580185.1). Lineage (NCBI taxonomy): Eukaryota > Metazoa > Arthropoda > Insecta > Lepidoptera > Gelechiidae > Tuta > Tuta absoluta. The sequence goes on from JAQAHW010000008.1 coordinate 7,372,571, forward strand.
AACGTGATGAGACGCTTCTGCAGGCATATAGGAATCGAGGGTCTGCAGCAGCACCTGATGTAGACCTTCAACAGCTCTTATTTACCTTTTGGCACCAACAGTAAAGTACAGTATAAACTTCAAGTTGTAAGTTATACTGATATTATAATAACTTACTTTCTGTAGCACCATTAAAAAACACAAACTTATTTAATTTAAACTTGAAAAAGAGTCGTACAACAGCCATGTTTAAATGCAAGCAACAGTTTGGAGATTAGGTGTTACCATTATTATCGAATCGAAACACTGGAATGGCCATGTTTGCACTTTAGGGACTAACGAACGACACGGTAATATCGGTAGGTTGACGGTAGGTATATGTTATATATGAAGTAACAAGAAAGATAGACAATAACTTCATGATATAAAAAAAGAACACCACTATCGGGACAATATCGGCGTAGGTGGAATACGAATCAGAACAATGTATTTTGAAAAAAGTGCAATATAAGAATTTTTCAAAGTAAAACAATTTATAAGTTACTTATTTGACGTCATCCAAAATGTTGGCTCGATATTGTGGCGATATCAGCCCGATATTATAGTCCCGCGATATCGATGAATTCGTGCAAAGACGCTCATCGGCCGATATTGGGGCTGGTTAACTTTTCATGTATGAAGTCATCGTATAAGTTTAATAATATACTCCGTCTGGTAATACAGCAATCACACGACCCAATTTATCGGGTTCGATTTTGAAGGCATTGCTGGTTACTTATGAATTTCTTTAATAACTAAAATTTAAAATGATGTGTTGTAGTAAAATTTTGTTTAAATCGATAAAATGTTGGGTACATTAATTCTCAGAAAATAATAATGAGTTATATTAAAATAAAGTTTCAACATTATATGACGTAGGTCGTAGGCATTAGTCACTTAGGGGCGGACATACCTGTGTTATTTTATTACACTATGTTATTGTATATCTCCCTTTCTTGAGAGAAAGAGAGATGGATACATAAAAAATTAAACAGGACCAATATCGTCCTCAATGACTATGGGGATTTTCCAAAGTCAGCTTTATATTTCTTTTGACGTATGAACTTTGTCAGTAGGTAGACTTAAGTATTGTCATTTAATTTAATTTATATTCTCACAATTTTTGTATGGGATTGAACTGTAATTACTTATTTTTGATCGTAATTATTATCATTATGCATTTTATTCAGATAAAACGAACACATTATCACTTGATTACCATATCACAAGGATTTCGATGTTGTAGTGCTCCGGCATTCGGCAACAGCACCACCTAGTAGAAACTCAAGCTATGGAATAAAAAATCCCCATTGACTATTACTTTTTTCGTTAGTAGTTATTAATTAGGATTGTGGTATTTTTTGCACAAATTAAGTAAGGATTTAAAAAAACACTGAAAATCTTTTTAGTTTTCAATCTTTTCTTATTTTATGAAGGTATACTAGGTATAATTTGAAGTTAGCTCTCGTACTATAGGCCCATACAAAAAAAGTATTCGCGATTATCTTCTAAACTAAAGGCCGACAAATTCTGCATTTCTGCATGCGGGGTCGACAATTAATCGACATTTATTTCCACCAATCAGATCCTCGCTACGTGCCGTGGTTATCGAGATCCAACGGTGACCGTGCCGGGGAAATGCATTTCTCTAGCACGGTCACCAGAACCAGCTTATATCTTTTGAAAGGCGCATCGGATCATTCTGATTTTTTGCATGTGGGGTCGACAATTAAACGACATTTATTTGTAATAATCGGATCCTTGCTAAGTGGTCTGGTTATCAAGATCCAGCGGTGACCGTGCTGTAGAAACGTTTCTCCAGCACGGTCACTTTCAATGCGTTATATCTTCTAAACGGTGTCCCGACAAATTCTGGTTTTTGTCCGACAAATTTCGACAATTATTCTGCATACTCAAAGTTATGGTTTTCCATGGTGACCATGCCAGGGAAATGCACACGATGCACATTGCTCTTGCTTGCTTGCTCCTTTGACAAATTACAAAGAGTATTAAAATAAACTCAAATTATAGCAGCGGTCACCCGGCGGCGTTGCCCGCATCATAACCCACGTCGGAATGGCGGGACCATTACGGCCACTCTACGTTTCTACGTTTTAATCATTTTATCTACACTCGTCTCATAATGTTCTAATTATGAATTCGAAAACTTTTGTATAAAGACAGTGCCATGTATTATGATTGTACAGGTACAGGTCCACATTTACAGGCGAAAATCTGTCTGTAGCGCACTTGTAGTTACAATTTACAGGTTACAGGCGTTTTATGAAGACACTAATTGAAGGGCCCAGTTGCAGGAGTCCCTAAGTCTACTTAGGGACTTCTTTACCTGATGCCACCATCGTGTAGAGCACGTCAAAATTAGTAATACCTCTTATTTTTTAATTTTATAAAAGTGCCTAGGTCCGAAATATACAAATCATTTTTGGCAAAATTATTTGATTTTGGGACCAAAAAGTCCCTTTGACAGTAATAAGTCTCTAACTAACAAAATTTATTGCAAAAAAGTGACTAATTTGCTACATTTTACGATAAGAAATCCCTAAGTCCAACCGAATTGTATTAAGAAAGCAGGAAGTCCTGGCAATTTACGTCTAAAAGCCCTTGTATCCAAAGCTTGTAATTCTTGAAAAAACTATGATTTGATCTAAAAAATGACAGGTTATTTCAAGATTTTCTTTTGCAGAAGTTGTTTGAAAGAGTAAAGTTGCTAAATTTCTCAAGAATTATGCAAGAACAGGAGGAAGACAAGTTGAAACGGTAGGTTTTCGCATATTTATTAGGCATTTGAACTGTCCTTGTCGGTTCATGTATTTTTTGCATTGTTTTTAAACTTTTCACTATTTTGTTTCATGTACTACCCATAGACTTATGAAAACAAGTGGCTTATTGAATAGTTCGGAATCTGATCATGATTCCTCTGGATCTGAGTGGTCACCTAGTTCAGAATCCACCAGCAAGCTGGAGAAAATTATTTCGAAAACAGCACTTTCTAACAAAAAAAATGTCGTTCAGTTATCTGTACCTACGGCAAAAGTTTCCAATAATGCAGTCCAACTATTGCAAAATGAGGCTTCATGTTCTGGAAAAATAAAACAGACAACTGTTACTAAAACTGAAGATTCTAAACTTACTGCGAGCAGTTCTAATGCCATCAAAATGTGTAGTCGGAACAAAAATATCTTGCAAAATATAAAACTGCCGAGGTCTACGTCTAAGTCTAAAAACACATCAAGAAAACCATCAGATTTGTCCGTTAAGGCAACCGCCGACGATGGTATTACGAAAAAGTATACAAATCCAGTTACGATCAAAGTGCAGCGAAATCAAGTTTCGTCCCAAGTTAAACCGTTATCCAAGCCTAAATCTCAGCCAAAGACTATTATAAAAACGGCCAATAATACACCAAACTTGAAACCACCTACGGAAGTCTTAACTCCTAAAGAACTGTCAACTCCAACAAAAAACAAATCGGACGAAAACTCTCTAACATCGAAGTGTAAAAACCCAGTTACGATCAAAGTGCAGCGAAATCAAGTTTCGTCCCAAGTTACACCGTTATCTAAGCCTAAATCTCAGCCAAAGACTATTATAAAAACAGCTATTAATACACCAAACTTGAAACCACCTACGGAAGTCTTAACTCCTAAAGAACCGCCTACTCCAACAAAAAACAAATATGATGAAAACTCTCCAACATCCAGAACTCAAGAACATCGTGAACAAAATTTTACTGATCCTACATTAAATTCTGAAAATGGACTTGTTGGTGGTTCAAAAGGGTTTATTTATCCTCTACCGGAACAAAAGTTAGTTAATTTTGTTAACACTGGTTTGGAAGATAAAACATCACAGCTGAAATTCAAGCGCAATTGCCTGGAAACTGAAAATAAGAGTGCATGTGATTCCAAGAATAATATTGACCAAGATAAGGATAATACGGACATTGTAGCAATACCATATCAAGTGGAAATTGATACACTATCCTCTTCGCGCGACAAATCAATCTCTAATGCTCAATCTGAATCAATTATGGAGAATTCTATGGATACAACAATTTCATGTACTGAAAACATACCGCCAAATGACGACGATTTTGTCCACGAAGATGTAACAGCAAACATTGAATCAGAATATATTGAGTTTAAGCCTATAGAGCATTTGGAGTCAGATTTGAATATGATAATTAACCCAGAAACTGGAATTTTAGAATTATCATCTGCTAACTGTGAAGGTGATCGTAATTTATCCTTGAAACGGAAGTTAATCAACCCTGAAATAGGAGCCCTGGAAGATGATAACGAATATGTACCAAAAAAAATAGAGCAAACGATAAAACGGAAATGTAAACTACTGAATCCTACGACTGGGATTTTGGAAGAAATAGAGGATGAAACTGAAACTTCTGAAGAAAAAAGTAATGGTAAGAAAAAGAGAAGAACCCCAAAATTATGGGCTAGAAAGAAAGCTCAAGAAGAACGACTTAAAGATCATACAAGGAGAAATATTCCAAACTGCCGATGTAAATGTCGAAACAAGATTTCAGAACAAGAAGCTGAAAAGATCTTTCAAAAGTTTATAAATTTGGATACCCACACCGAACAAAACATTTATTTACAGGGATGTGTAAAAGAAGAAGTGCCCAAACGATTCCGTCCGCGGCAAAAGGGATCACGACCTAGAAGATGTTTTTTGTACACTTTGAAATTAAAGAAAAAAGATATAACGGTATGCTGCTCAGCATTTTTAGCAGTACATGACATTAAACGCGATCGTTTGAAAAAAAAGGTACTGCAAAAACACAAAGATATTGCAGATGGTAGAGGAAAACATGATAATCATCCTAGAAGGGTGCCTCAGGAATCGATTGAAAAGATCCACTCCTTTATTTCAGGTTTACCAGTCCAAGCTTCTCATTATTCTAGGACTGATAATAAACACCGCAAATACCTGTCAGCTGACTTGAACATCGCAGAATTACATAGGCAGTTTTTAACGATCAATCCGGATTTGAAAGATGTTGTTAAATATGAAAAGTTTCGAGATGTTTTCAATTTAGATTTTAATATTTCGTTTGGTTCTCCCCGAAAAGATATTTGTAATGTATGTGAGAAATTTAAAGTTGATATTAAATCAGCTGAACTGGCACAGAAAACGGAAGAACTGGAACGACTTAAAGGCGAGAGGGAACTACATCACAAGAAAGCTGAAACATTCTTTAATAAACTCACAGAAGCCAGTAAAGACACAGACGATCATACGCTCGCAATTTGTTTCGACTATCAAAAAAATTTACCGTTGCCTGTCACAAACGCTCAAGATGAATTCTACCGCAGGCAATTGTGGTTGCATAATTTCGGAGTACATAACATTAAAGAAGGCACCGCTACGATGTATCTCTATACAGAAAATTATGCCCTAAAAGGGCCAAACGAGGTGATAACGGCTCTGGAAGACTATATAGAATGCAATAAAAAGCCAGAACATACACATCTCAAAATATTTTGTGACAACTGCTTCAGTCAAAATAAAAATAGATATTTATATGCTTTCCTCGATCAGTTGTGCAGCCAGTGGGTGGTGTGTTTGAGAATGTGACAGTAGTTTATCCTATTCCAGGGCATTCAATGATGCCCGTGGACAGAGATTTTGCCCAAATTGAAAAGAGGAGACTGAAGAAGCAAACGATCTACTCAGCTGAGTATTATGTTGAACTGATTAAAAGTAGCAGAATCTCTCAGCCTTTTGAGATTGTGTTCATGCAAAGAAATCTCAGAAAAAACGTCGAAGATGAGAGTTATTATAGTGAAAGACTATAAAAAGCTGTACGAAGAGTACGTAAAGCCTGTCCCAGGTATATCTGCTTGTAGAGAAGTGAAATTTAGCAAACTGAATCGACCAGCTTTACGTAGTGCAATGAATGGTCCTTTTAAGTCATTTACGTTTTATCGTACAGGTATGCCAAGAAATATAAGAAAAGAACCTGAAAATGCATACGATGGTCCTTTAAAGCTAAAGCCTGGAAAAATTAGAGACATCATTCACTTGCTTAAGTTTGTACCTGATGAAGAGTTATATTTTTACTCAGACATACTGACTACTAACGAAGCTAACGTTGCAAGTCAAGTGATAGTAGATTTTGAAGATGACAATGAATGATCTTCGTGTGTTTTTATAAACTGATTTAAACTTTTAAAATTACTTTGGCAGAAGTCTTTAAGTCCATTTAGTTTTGTTGTTTTAGTTATAAGTCCAATAAATACTGCGTTAAAAGTTACTTACTTACGAAAAATATTGTAAAAAGAGGCTAAGTCCCCCTGTTAGGACTTAAGTCCATGACATTAAAAGTTGATATAATCGCTATTAAGTGTGTAATCACAGTCTTTTTTTAAACTAGATTACAATTTAAAACATTTTCTTCACTTTGGCGTTTCTTTTTTTCACTATAACCTGATAGAATTATTTCCAAACCAAATGACAGTACTTTTTCCTTCGTATTGTAAAACGTTTTTTTGGGACTTAGGGACTTTTGCAACTGGGCCCTTCAATTGTAAAGCTACCATTGTCAGTACCGCTCCAAAATCTCGACTACGGGTAAATTTTACAAGTCGATGTACAATGTCCATGTCGCTGGCTCCCCAAAGTATATATTTTTCAAAGCTGAGAGGCTCAAACGTTTGTGACCAATGGATGGACTCTTATTTTAAGACTGGTTTTCAATGTGACGCTACCTAGACTGAGATCTCAGGTCAAAAAATTGGGGAGCCAGCGACATGCTTTTAGGTTAGAATTTCGGAGAAATCATCAGATTACTTGTTAACGGCGCAATGTGCCAAAATGATGGCTATGTCAAAGAAATGTGACGGAATATGTGACAGCTACAAGCACATTCAATAGCTATGTGACTCAACTGGAGCTGAGAAATAAGCCATGGAATGTTTCCACCCCATGTCGCTGGCTCCCCAAAAAACCGGCATCCGAAATCTCTGCAAGTATCACCTAAAACTACTAACCAAAGAGGAATTCTCGATCGTAATGTAGTAAAGACTCGTTCTTTAAACAATCTCCTCTAGAATCAGCTTCGTTTTTGAGAAAACACAACATTTGTTTTTGTATGAACATAAGGGTGACTACATCGTTCAACCCTTTTTGGGACAGTTTCAGGAACTTATGGCTTTTGATTTCCGTACAGATTTTACTATAAATGACCTTAAATAATGTTAAGAAAGTGCTCCGCTTGAATTGATTCCTATAATTAATAAATAAATATCGTTTATTCTCATAAAACTGTAGCGTTGTTACATTTTCAGTCTGTACAACATGTATGTAGGTATAGTCAGTTGTAGCACATAAGGTAACAGGGATACTCCAAAAGAACTGACTTATTTTTATAACTATTTGTATAACCGAGTGTACATTCCATTTTTTTTTATATTGGACCTGTGTTCCATGGGAAATGTTTTTCAGTTTCATCAATACTTGACTAGACTTGTATAAATATACTCTACACGCATTATTTCAATTTTATAGTTTTATACATGAGAATAATAAAGCACTGTTAGTGCATAAAACTCTAAAACATTAATACCTAAACACAGCCTTATACGCGCTAGCGCTCACGTGCAACTTTATTGCCGGGTGACATTCGGACCTATCCATGAAGATCTCTTTTCGACGAAAATGAAAGGGACTTCCGATGTGCTTCTGATAAGTCGCCGGCTGCGCCGGTGACGATTTCTCCCGAACGACAACAACGAGAGTACTATAAATGTTATAATAATAAACCGTGGAAAATACCGTCAAAAATCTAAGTACCTTTAATAGGTAAGTTGATGTGCTGCTAATAGTACCAGCACAATATAAACACTATGAGCCCTTCGCGGACATTGTTCAAGGTAATATTTAGTATAATTTGTACGGAAATCATTAAACCATAAGTTCCTGAATCTGTCCCAAAAAGGGTTGAACGATGTAGTCACCCTTATATTCATACAAAAACAAATGTTGTGTTTTCTCAAAAACGAAGCTGATTCTAGAGGAGATTGTTTGAAGAACGAGTCTTTACTACATTACGATCGAGAATTCCTCTTTGGTTAGTAGTTTTAGGTGATACTTGCAGAGATTTCGGATGCCGGTTTTTTGGGGAGCCAGCGACATGGGGTGGAAACATTCCATGGCTTATTTCTCAGCTCCAGTTGAGTCACATAGCTATTGAATGTGCTTGTAGCTGTCACATATTCCGTCACATTTCTTTGGCATAGCCATCATTTTGGCACATTGCGCCGTTAACAAGTAATCTGATGATTTCTCCGAAATTCTAACCTAAAAGCATGTCGCTGGCTCCCCAATTTTTTGACCTGAGATCTCAGTCTAGGTAGCGTCACATTGAAAACCAGTCTTAAAATAAGAGTCCATCCATTGGTCACAAACGTTTGAGCCTCTCAGCTTTGAAAAATATATACTTTGGGGAGCCAGCGACATGGACATGATGTACAACACTATCGATTCATTCATTTCATTTTCATTCACTCAAATTCGTATCCGTTATCAAAGCGTAAGGCTGTACAGTGTATTTTTACCTTTGCCATTGCAAATTTAAATATCAATAACATATGTTTATGACAGATAACCTCAAAAGCAGGAAATGCAAATCGTAATGCGATATATGGAAATAAATATTAAAAGTAACCAATAAATAAAGTTTGTTTTATATAAAAAGAAATGGCGACTAAACGCCCTGTTTCTTGGTTTATAACTGAAAAAGGCCGCAAGTTTTCCTTCGGTGTAATAACAGCTACCGGGCTCGGATGTACTTTAGCCAAATTTGCTCCCCACACCTTTGGGTTGGATTATTACAAAGATTTTGTGCGGTTTTATAAGTAATGTATGCTTTCTAAGTCGTCCATTACTACGATAAAATTTCTGGTGTAACATTTTCAAAATTCCCCTATGTATGTTTTATTGCAGTAATGGTAAACCAGCAGACCTACCGAAGGAGTTAAACGACCGGTGTCAAGAATGTCTTGACATCCTGAAGGTACCTGACATCCACAGAAAACTAGTGCAGCCATTTAGCGTTTTTGGTTATGACTTGTTTCATGCAGGTGAGTTAAACTAACATAACATTGAGAATAGATAGGAAAGTAAGCATCTGATCTTAGGACCTGAAAACATTTTTTTTTAAAGCTTGATATAATTGAGCTATAATAGTTGTACACAAACATAATATTAAATCTGTACTGAAAATGAGTTCTATAATTAAAAGTTCTATTTCTTATCATTATCAACAGGCAGCAGCTTTTCCAAATTTGGCATGGCAGTGGGTATTCCAGTAAACTTTACATACAAATCTCTTGCTGATATTGAAAAGGATGCCATCCAGGTAAATTTTCAAGCATATTTAATCAGATAAATTGTTCCCTGTTGCTTACTAATTTAATTAATATTTTAAATGTTTCCAAAGACTACTTAATTTATGTTTTAGCATGTTCTACACACTCCTGGCCATTATTAAAATATTTGTTTAGAAAATATAAAGATTCCATACTTTACAGGTCAATTTGAAAAAGGTGGACTGGGAATCAGACACTGGCAAGAAACTAGCTGATGCTTTAATATTGCCAGAGAAGGTGCAGAAGTTCGCCATCTGCAGGGAAATACTCATGACTCAGAACAATAAAGCTATGTATGAAGCTGTCTATCCATTCACATGTGTATTCCTGGTTTATAATTTTGCACAGGTACTAAATAAGAGGCTCAATTTGTATGCAGCAGTGCCTGCTGTTAGAGGCATTATGTATAGTATTCTGGGAATGTTTGGCATTGGAACATACTTCCTCATGAAAGATATGACTGAAGTGTACTATGAAAGTGAAACTGACAAGAAACTCTGTGAATTGGGAGATGATTTCATTGAGAGTGGTGTTATATTCTACGATAAATTATTGAAAAGGAATCAGGCTTTGAGAGAATTGATGGGAGCAGAAGGCGAGACAAAGTATAGTAAATTAGGGAATGAGAATTTCGGAATACGTCAACCTCGCATTGCTCTAGTACACAGAAAAATGTTTTTTGAAAACAAATTAAAAGATAAACAAAAGGAGGAATTAAATGCGGAAGTAATCGAAAATTCTGTTTAGATTAAATTAAGTATTTTATATCTAGTAGTAGACCTTGAAAATAATATTAAAGTATATTTATGAAATAATTGTTTCATTTGTAAATCTAAATTATCCTTATTATTTGAGTGTCGAATGCTTCGGCTTTATGCATGTTCACTCTATGCACCTGCTCCTGCCGTTGTCGAGGAATATTGCTCGAAATACTTCCGCAGAAGAATCAACGCGATAGTGTGCACACACTGCCGTCATACTCTTCTCGCATCAATAAGAGTGAGCGAGATAACAATACATTTCAGTGGCAGGCAGCGCGCTAAAATGAAATTAATTTAATTTGATGTAGGATCACATTTATCACTTATTGACGGCATGATCCGTCATTGTAAAAAAATGAAGTCTAATACAATTTTCTTTTTTTTATAACAATTTCGTGTTGTCCTAATAAAAACCGGTGCGGGCGGTATATAAAAATAAAGGCACTGCCTCGGGGCTTAGTAATCACACGGCATGTAATTTTACGCCACTACCACCAGTAAACGACATTTGTTTCAAATTTAAGTCAGCATTCTTACATGCGTATAATAATTAACCACACCCCCTGAACAGGAAAACCCCCCAAAAACCTGGCCAGAAGACATGGCATGACGAGTAGTAGCGCGAGCTCGAGCGCGAGTAACCTGTGTACCCTGTTAACATACCCGCGCTGCCCACTTCCCCTACTATATCCCTGATTCCCTGCTCATATGACCATTGTGTGAACTGACATGACTGACATGAATATTTTTTGTGCTCCGCCAGACGTACAGATTTGTCAGTGGCGTTGTTTAAGTCTTTATTAGTAAGTATCACTCATAAACATGTCAGTCAATGCTCTATTTACCTCCCTATCTTCTTTCAAGCTTAAAGTTGTAGGTAGTTTTAGTTCCAAAGTCCCAATAGTATTTTCTATTTATTAATGCGATACAATTGAGTACTTAAAATATAATTGATTAGTTAATCCTGCATCTAAATAAATCTTTAGACGATAAACATTTATTTGATACTTATGTTTAATGACATATTTATATGTGCACTTATGTGCACAATGTCGAGTCGAGTGGTGGTATAATAAGTTTCTTCGTGTCTGGGCTCGCCCGGGCGGGGACCGCCGCACGTGAACTAGGGCCCTGTCTGATATAATAAAGCTAACCATTAGACTTAATTGTCAAAATCCTACATATTTGCCACATTGTCATGGTAAAAATCGACAGGTAAAGTTTTGACAACTTGTCGCTATTCTAAACCCGTTGAATAAAACTCTACAATTGTCAAAAACATAGTTCTGTGTCAAAACCATGGTCAAATCTTTTGATGATTGACAGTCGCGACAATTTTGTCAGATTTTGACATAATTGTCAAAGACTTGATTATATGAAACAGCGTAAGCGTAAAAAGAAATCAATTGATTCAATTATCAATTGGTATTATTACTCATAGTATTCGGCGGTTTTCTGTAACGGCGAATGAAAAATTTATTCTTCTTATATTTTATTAAATATTCATCACTACTCTCGCTGTTTGACGTAAGCACCATTTTAGTTGGTTGCGCGACACAGGGTATGGGCTCCTGTTCCTGTCAATAATATCCGACAGTTTTACAAATGCAGAATTATCAAGTTTTTCATGACAACTTGTCAACTGTCACCAGATGCGCAAAATTTTTTATTGAACAAAAATTTTACAAATGGTCACGACAATCGGACTTAATTGTAAAATTCCCACCATGACAATTTTGTCACCTGTACCACAGAATAATAACTAGTAACTAGCCTGTACCTAAGTTTTATTAAACAGAAACTTGTCAAATTGTCGGAATTGTCAACCATGACATAATTGTCGTATAGACAGTTTTATATGACAGGGGTGTTGCAGAATATTTTTAAAATAACGGTTTTCACGGTATATTAGCCGATAATTCTAGTAACTAACGAGAGGACGCACGCCTTTATGTGGTAAATGTAAGTGCAATATGTGAAATATCTAACATTTTTGCATAATTTTGATATCGGCAGGTGAGCCGCGGTAGTAATGCAACTTAAATAAAAAATTGAAACTTAAATAATGCACCTCCTGTTCGCGTTGATAATTGTGGTTTTCATTGACGATTGCTTAATTTTAGCGTAGCTAATGCGTAAATATGGATACCTATCTGAATAGAATGAGGTAAGGAACGAAGGTGGGCAAGTTTTAGAGATGCATCGTATCGTATCCCGTACGGCTGAGGTGGGCTGAGATGACAATCGTGCTAGCCATGCAATGGCTGATGGCCTCTTCAGCTGTCTGTACCTACTACTCATGGGACCAGCGCGGCCACTTTCGGTAAGTTTCTACACTCTCTCTCTCTTTGCGTGTGGGACACCGAGTCATCCAACGACCCGATGAACCCTGGTGTCAGTTTCTACTTATATACTTATACAAATATGAAAATGCAAACTGGACCTCCCATTCTAATATCACCGCCGGCTGAATCAAAATTATGAAAATACTGCAGGTTGAGGTCCAGGCATTTTTATCTCCTGTAAGTTAAGTTAACTTTTGGTTAGCAGCAAAAGATGACGCTGTATTATTTTAATCTATTTACGAGTTAGCAAGTAGTTCAGCTATCCCTCAAAGGATGTCGCTTTCAGTGTTAGTATTTATTCGTGATAGTTATCGAGACTCTGTGATCGAGACATAATACCGTTGCATTGCACATGAAAATAGCACGAAGGAATTATATTAAAATCACATATTTTTATAATTTTGGATAGAGAAATAGTTATTATGCCAAAAACAGTTTACACGGTTTCAGTTTTTACTGCTGAAATCCATTGAATCAATTTTTTTCTCTGCGTGCTCATCCTAGCCGGCATGCGGCAGCGTTAATATAAACCCAATTACAGTACAGACACCCATACTCCGGGTATGTACAGCGTTTAGATCTACAGACCAGACAACAACACAGCACACCGTAGCACACCTACATTATTCTCGTGTTGCCCGGTTTCGTTTCTGGCAAAACGCCGGCTGCTGCCGCAGCAAGTTCGCTGGACTCATGCAATGTGGTCGCAGTTCGAACCTAACCTAACCCTTGACGCCAGGGGATGATTGCACGTAACATACACATTTTTGAGCTGTATAAATAATAATTTATTAATAAAATAATTTTTTGAGCTTCAGTATTAATCATCATAATGTCATTAATAGTCCGATACGGCTGGCATTATTTGAGGGCATAACTTATAAAAATTCTAAAGTCGCTTATTTTTTGTACGATTACATAGTGCGTGTCTGTAAAGCACATATTACGTTTTGTGTCATTTTTGACGCTTGCTTAAATTTTCAATTCAATGTATGGTAGCTCGTTTAATAAATAAAAAGTGTATATAATTAAATAAACATTATAAAATGTACCAGTATTGTCAATGTGACAGTTCATACAGTGTACGAACCCAGTTTGAGTCGTTTTTATCTACTGCAAACGAAAGTATGTTAGCATATACCTAAAATTACACAAAATAATAAATTGGGTTCGGCCAATGGTCTAGAAACTATAAGCCAAAAATGAACTACTTAAATATTTTTGAAACCTGAAAAGTTATCCATACTGGGCTATAATTATAAAAAATATTATAAGTTATTAAAAAAAACAATTATTCGGTACAAATAACTTTCATAATTAACGACATCATTGATCATTAAAAAACATTTGAATGTGATTACAATTATTTAATTATATGTTGATCCAAAATAAAGTCATGATCAAAATATCAGTCATAATTAAACATGCCATAATTAAAACTAAGGTGTTAGTAGTATTATTATTAATTGACTTTTACATTTGTAATTTAAATTTATTTATTTACGTCATTCCTTATTTCTTACCCCTGGAGTATGTAGTGTTGTATTTAGAAATACAACACTGCTGAATAAATAAACTAAATACTTAAATTTCAATGGCTTCTTTTAAAATTTCTTAGTAATTTAAATCAGAATGACGGCTTTGAATTACCTAATGCATGGAATCCATGCAGTGATCAAACAAAATATGCAAAAAGAGTGATCGTGCTAATAATGACATTTAACGCGAGGACACTAAGTTCGTAATGTCGTGACTTTCAAGTGAGTTCCGTTAGTGATCGACATAATCGCAGGAAAAGTGTATGCAGAACAGCATACCAATAATATATGTAATGTCCATCTAGATACCCATCCGCAAAACATCCGTTGTTCCGTGAACATGGCCCATGAAAAGTGCATGCAATGCAACTGGGTCGTAATCGGACAATTCAACAAAACAACAAAGTAGGTATCGCGGAAAGAACCCCGTTTCAGTATTCTGTGTTTTCAGTAATTGATGTCATTAATGATTAATATAATTCTCAATTTCTCACTAACCACTATCATTACGTCGAATAGATAATACATGAATGTTTTTTTCGCCTTCGTAGCGTGTTTATCGTAGAAATGTGCCGTTCCCAGTAACATTGCATGGGAATATTCCGAGTAACTTTCCCGGGCACGAGGAATATCCCCCGAAAACATAGAAACATTGAAGATAAAAATTATTTTTACAATATTTTCCACATACTAAATACAATAATTTGAAGTAAAATAAGTGGAAAGGCGTTACAAAATCGAATTTTTTGGTGAACATTCGGAAGATTGTGGCAAATATGATTATTATTATAGGTATTTTGTAAAAATCCCGTATGATGCCGGCTTATAATAGCATCACCCCAATTCTTTCAATTGGGTGCCGTAAGAAGCGACTAAGGGACTCTAGGGTGTGTATTGGGTGCGATTGAAAGAAAGAAAGAAAGAAAGAAAAATCATATATTCGATTGGTTGACCACCTGTCACTATGAACATACACCATTTTCCGACGTGGAGTAAATGACCGTTTTTACGGCCATTTATGCTTTGTCTGCCCCGCAAGGGATTATGGGCGTGATGTATGTATGTATTTTGTAGAAAAATAATGTAGTTGGGACTAGGTATTCTTTATCGTGTAAAATCCGACTTAACCACAGACAGGAGCCTGACGGTACTGTAGTCGGGGTTGTATTACCGCGGTTTCGCAGTTCTGCTGAAACTTTTCTTTAAATTCTGTCATGATTCTGATTTTTAATGTATGGTAGATATATAAAATACGATTTTCAGCGTATATACACTTGCTGATGCTGGTTTCCTGGGAATTACTATTCAAGGCGACACATCTTACTCTCAACCCCAGAAAAGACATTGATTATTAACAGTTTCATTACGAGGAAATAGGATATTATATGATTATGATAGATTACGTGCTGGTCACTACTAACAAAACTGCATTACATAAATTGGATACTCCAAGGACTTTACAGTTTTTTGGGTATTGGGGTGCACAGAACCCGCTGCATACAACAATAAAATCGCATGCATGTAGCGTATATAGAGTTTCATGAGAATCTACTGCTCAGCAGAGTCGCTCCATTTTATAATAGTAAAGAGGTTAGTAAATCTTCTTCTTCTTCTTTGCTCCATCCCATAGTAAATGCAATTTTTAATTAACGTAGTGATTATTTTTATGTTGATATTCTAATATGCATTGTAGGCTACAGAAATAATCTGCTAAGGCGATTAACATTCTCCGAGCACCTGGGAGAGACGTGCCGTATAATAAGAGGGTGCCTAAAACCCACTCCACGTAACATGATGTATTGTACCCTCTGGCTGGGATTCCTCCACCAGACGTCCGCCGAGAAGTAGCTTGTGCAGTGGAGAAACTTAAACAAGAAACTGTCTCTCGTCACCCACTGTACAACCACTCTATGATTCACGCCCGTCTCAGAAGCCGGAGTAGCTTCCTGAAGTGTACAGCATCCACAAACGACGATTCACAACAGACCAGAGAAAAGCTATGGAAATCACACTGGCCGCCGCCACCTGGGTTTATTCCACCGTCCGAGACTTTGCCACGGGCACATAAATTACCGTGGCAAACCTGGAAATCTCTTAACAGGTTGCGAAAGCAGGTTGGCCGCTGTAGAGAAAACATGGCGAAGTGGGTGGGACTTTAACGACAAAACGCAAGTGCACTGCGAATGTGGAGCCCCATCGCAATCTATGGCGCACCAAACATCATGCTCTCTTTTGCCAGTCTCTTGCAGCAAAGTCGATCTGAACTTGGCGACTGAGAATGCCATTGCATTAATGCAATTGCATGGAAAGTTGTTGAGTTTCATGTTCTGAATGCCCCCTACCTTTATAAGTATTCGAAGGGCTGTCCCTTAAAGTTTACACCCTGTATACTAGATGCTTAATGTATTTTGTTGTTCCAAATTGCCAATGTCATTGCCTCGTTCGTAATTAATTAGGTAAGTACCTAAATTAATTCCTTTATCTTATTATCTGTCTTAGAGACTTTCGATCAAAGTCGGAAATCTTAAGTATGATAAAGTTTTACATGTGTTCAAATAAATAATGTTATAAGACATAAATGCACAATGTCGAGTGGTGGTGTAGTGCTCCTTTTATTCGTCAGCTTGTTTGTCTCCGGGTTCACCCGGGGACCACCACACGTGGACCTGGCAGAGAAATATTTTGAAAATAACGGTTTTCAAGGTAGCCGATTTTCTAATAATATACGAGAGGACGCTCGCCTTGACGTGGTAAGATCAATTTGTTTTTATATCTTTTTTTAGTATTTGTAAAATTGCACCGCTGGCAGGATTCGAACCTTCCGACTTTATGTCCATCAGAATGACTGGCCAAAGTAACAAAAAGACGTTTAAACATAATCATATTTTAGTACCTATTTAGTACTATTTGGTACCTATGCTTAAATATTTAGTACCTCATTATTCAAAGAATTATTGAATTAAAAAAATGGCCAGTCATTCTGATGTCTGAATGACTGGCCACGTTTATATTTCCCATATAAGGGCTGTATAATATGCATTTATCTGTGCATTATTTATGACTATTTAGCACCTTTACATATATTATTTTTAGATTTTTAAAGCAAACCGAATAGATGATATCAACAAAACATACTTTATTGAAAAATTAATACAAAACTATAGGTTTAAAAATATCTTTTAATGATTTGCCAAAAAATATGACGTTAATATTATTGATTACAAACTTTTATCTGCTAGCATTATTATACGTCTATCTGCTATTCTATTATATTAATATACGTTTATTTGTTACTTCCGCCAGTCATTCTGATCGACATTTCGGTATCAGTACCAACGCCTTTTCTGACTGAGCTACTGCGACTTACCTGCCGTTGGTGAAAAGGTTATAATATGCAAGTATATCTTAATGACCATGTTGCGTGGCATGGTTGCATCTACCGGGATAATGTAGGAACTAATTCCCAGCGACTTATGCATTCTTTGCAGATTGAATGTAGCCGAAGCAACGAACACCCGCGATAAATTGTGTACCTCCTTGCTTTTTAAAGCACGTCAACGTAATGGTTAGGTATAAAATTTTGATTTTGAGAACTTACAAATTTGCACCGCAGCACAGCAGACAGGTTTCGAACCTGCGATTTTGGGTATCAGTACCTTCTACTGGTCTACCGCCCAACCTTATACCATAAGAATAGATAATAATACTGCGTATAGAAACGAAACTCCTTTGTCTGGGCCCCAAAAGCCGCGCTTTAAATACCTACTTCCCCCCGCAGCCCGTAACGCCCCGCACTATCCCGCGCTTTAAGTCGGGGCTGTCACGTGCCAATAATTTTATTCCAGACTAGCGGCCAGTCAAGCGGTTGCGACCGCTGCTAACAGTTTTCCCGTGGGAACAAAATATTTACCCGTTTTAAACTCTTACCTTACCATTTTATTGTTAATAGGTAGGTACAGAATTTTAAAATAGGTGCAAAACATACCTACGATACGAATGTGCTTATTTATCATTATCAGCTAACAATGACTTAGGCACCTAGGTAGTTTAAGTTAGAAAATGGAAACTAGGTACCTTCGTAAGTAAAAATAGGAATACACGCAACAATTACGTATAATAACGAATGGTAGGTACCTAGGTATTTACTGTAAAATCATCACTTACCTTGGCTCATCTTTAGGCAAATTAAAAAAACTTAGATGCGGAGTCTTCCTCGCATCACTTTTCCTGCCATACACACCACAATAATTCGGCATTGCTAAATTTTTCCCAAAAAATGAAAATTCGACCCGAGCGACGAACGTTTCCGCGGCGAAGCGCACTCCCGACTGAATTGTTCTCTAAGAGACAGCCAGACGGATTGACCTTGAGCGCGTCTGGAGCGGGAGTGTCATCTCTATGTGATTTCTACTCTATGCTTATACCCTTCACTTTACGTTAATCACTCGTCTGTCGCTTCATACTATAACAATTTCATTGGTTTTGAATTTTATTGTGGGTAGTTAAGGTTCAAAATTGTTGTCCGGCTCCCGGTACGTGACAGACAATTAACGTATTTTGAAATTTAGTACAATTTATCTCGGGTTTTCATCGCTTCGGCTACATTAAATCTGTAAAGAATGAATTAGTCGCTGGGAATTTGTTCTTACATTTCTACACTATCCCACTAGATGGATACATATACATGCCACGCTCAGCTTGGTATGGCTTGGCTTGGCATTCATTGGCTACGTTGCTCGTAAGTTGTAAAGTAACAAATAAGTGTTGGCCCTAAACACTTGCCGCACGCATAAACAGTGCATATAACGATACAATTTGCGAGCACGTTATTTCTCGTAACAAATGACCTGATGCTCAAGCGATTGTATACTTTGTGTTAGGATTAATCTGCCACTGGAAGTGGAATTTTGGTTTACCTTTCTGCTTTTCTGGACTAACTAGTTCTTGCATTTCTAGCCAAATCTGATACGTAAATATGGATACCCTTGTGAAGTACATGAGGTGACGACTGAAGATGGGTACATTTTGGAGATGCATCGTATCCCGTACGGTCGAGATGAGAATGACGTGCCGGGTAAGGACCGACCAGTCGTGTTTGTCATGCACGGGCTGATGGCCTCTTCAGCTGATTATATTATTATGGGCCCAGGGACAGCATTGGGTAAGTATGTGCCACAGATCACTTATAGTATATGTCCCATTTGGATTGTTACAAAATGCTGTTAGAATAGTTCAGCTATCCGCCGGCAGACGTCACTGCTGGTGTAGAGAACGGAAAGATATAACGGAAAGACACAACAAGTATTTTATACGCTTTACTATCTCTACAACGGTCTTTGATTTTCAGGGTACACCCTTGCCGATGGTGGTTTCGACGTGTGGATGGGTAACGCCCGTGGTACACACTATTCGAAGCGACATGTTACTCTTAGCCCAAGAGACATTGATTTTTGGCAGTTCAGTTGGGAGGAAATTGGCCTGATAGACGTACCGGCTATGATAGATTACGCACTCGCCACCACAAATAAGACGCGACTGCATTACATTGGACACTCCCAAGGCACTACAGTATTTTGGGTGATGGGCTCCTTGAAACCTGAATACAACGATAAAATCATAAGCATGCAAGCGTTTGCACCTGTAGCGTATCTAGAGTATCATAAGAATCCGTTCCTTACTTCCATTGCACCATTTGCTAATAGCATTGAGGTCAGTTCTGAATTCAGAATTTTAGCCTGCCTGTATTTACCGTTTTTTTTAGTGTACACTACATTGTCTATTTGCCATTGCAGTCTATTGGTCGAGCGCTCGGATTCGGAGAACTTATTTCGAGGAATATAGTTATTCGTCTCTTTGGTACGTTGTTTTGTCAAGACGGTGCTCCAACGCAGCCGTTGTGTAACAATTTGATTTTCTTCATCGCTGGGACCAGCACTGACAATCAGTTTAATACCGTAAGTAATAAATAACAGCATTTTCATTAAGGTGGTTCGAGAGCCCAGTAGTGGCGCCTCCAAACAGGAAAAAATCCCTGGACACGCTATTCATCTGGAAACCAAATTATCTATTCTCGGCAATAAATAACTACTTACAAAGATTATTTAGAATCAATATAATCTTGTAAAGACTGTGCGATTTGGTTATGTATTCCAAAAATTACAATACATAACTAAAGCGCTTAGTTTCTACAAGGTCTTATTGAATCTAAATAAAAATAACCTTTTTAGGTGACTAGCGAACCAGCCAGGGATTTTTTTCCTATTTGAGGGCGCCACTGGGCGTGGTTTGACCGCAAGGAAACCTCCTGTTCTGCCTGTCTGATAACTGTAATATTATATGCAAGAGATGGCTCCTTGTTTTTACTCGTATTACCTATTTTTAGACGATGTACCCGGTGAAACTGGCCCATGCACCCGGCGGCGCTTCAGTGCGACAGATTGCCCATTATGGTCAGTTCATCAATAAGAACCTCTTCCGGAGATACAACCACAACATGTTGACTAACTGGTTCAAGTACGGCAGCTTCACCCCACCTGACTACGACCTCAGCAAGATAACCGCCCCGGTGTATATGCACCACGTTGACAATGATGTGTTTGCTGACTTAAGAGACATGGATAAACTGTGGAATCAACTCGGAAATCCAGTAGCAAAAATAAGGGTTCCGTACGATGGATTCAGCCATCTTGATTTTGCCTGGGGGCAGCACGCGAAATCTGTGTTGTATGATAATACCGTGGAAATAATGAAGAGTTTACCTGAAAATTAAGTTTTAATAAAAAATTACAATCGGAAAGGGGCTATTTTTATTTAGAATTTTATATGCCTGTTCGTGTTTGGCTCGGCGGCAGTGCAGCAGAAAGTAAAACTTGAGCTCTCCTAATAAAAATGGGACGTATAATTTCGAGGAAACCATGTTATTATTATCGCGAGAGCTTAAAAAGTTATATGTTATTATTTTATTCTTATGACTATGACCATGGTATGGCCATACACGGCTTGTCTGGACTTGACTTGGCCCTAATGCCGAGGGCGCCAGGTGCTCTTCAATGCAGTGCATGTGCGGGTGTTAATTTAAAAGCATGCCATAGCTTCAGGGCAGATTCAGTATCAATAAAGGAAGCCAAAAAAAAATATTTTTTTAATGTTCTGTAGGAGCAAGACCGATCTCATTCGATCAATAACAATCCAAAGTGATTTAGAAACTTGTTAAAATATTTTTTGATTTATTATTAATTTGACAAGTTTATTTTAACAAGTTTCTAAATCACTTTGGATTGTTATTGATTGAATGAGATCGATCTTGCTCAATATTGCAGTACATAAAAAAGTATATGTTTAATAGTTTTTTTGGTCTCCTTTATCGATACTGAAACTACCCTGAAGCTATGGCACGCATTTAAATTAACACCCTGTATACATAGGGTTCCTTTTTCGATAAAAACAAATGAATCGGTAAGCGGTTGAAATATGGAAAGGCGTATTACGTGGTAAGTATTCAGAAATGGGGAAGTTTCTAAATCACTTTGGATTGTTATTGATATAGACCGATCATGCTCTTACAGTACATACATTGTAAAAAAAATTTTAGCTTCCTTTAGCGATACTGAAACTGCCCTGAAGCTATGGCACGCATTTAAATAAACTTAACACCCTGTATACAGGGTTTTAGCATAGGGTTCCTTTGTAGATAAACAAATGAATCGGTAAGCGGTTGAAATATGGAAAGGCGTTTTACGTGGTATTCAGACATGGGGTCGGAAAATTAAGCGCTTAATCGATAAAGCGTTCATCGGGTCCGTGGTTCTGCCACATGCCCCCCTGACCTGACTAAGCGATTTCCAGCAGAAAGTGCATCGCCACCCCATGCCCCTCTTCGCAGGCAGGAGTTCACACACCACGCAGCTTCAGCTTCTGATGACGAAGCTGTGATGCAGTGATAGGTTTTGATCTATTTGCCTGTTCATGAGGGAAAAATTAATAAAGAACACACTATCATGTCAGTCAGGGGGGCGGCCAAAAGGACTTGCATCCAGGCCAGAAAACCTCTATAAGAAAATATAAAAAGTCAAGTGTGCCGTGTGATGCCGGCTTAGAATAGCATCACCCCATTTCTTACCCATGGGTGTCGTAAGAGGCGACTTAGGGACTCGAGGGTTGGATGTGTATTGCAATTTGTCACTATAGTGATACACAGTTATCTGATTGACCCTCAAACTTTTGTCAGACGTGGTGTTAATATCGGTTTTACGGCCGTTAACGCTCTGCCTACCCCGTAAGGTATATAGGCGTGATTTATGTATGTATGTATGTATGTAAAAAGTCAAGGGGGCGTTCACGACAGTCGGATAAAGGTAGTCGGAAGCGTCTAGTTACTAGTTATTATTCTGTGGAAGCGTACGAAGGGTTGTCTGTGCGGAAAAAGAATAGGCGTGGTAAGTTAACTAATCATTTTTTCGTAGGTTGCCATGGCATTTCTCATAGTGAGGCACAGAGAGGTCCGCAATTTCCACGCCATACTCTTTCCGCACATACTCTTGAAATCACGTAAAGTTTGACCATCTCAGTAAGCCATATTTGACAGCTATCATCTCTATACCAAAAGAAAACGGACCCTCTGTCAATTTTAATCACAGGTTTTCTTCAATTTTGGAGGCATAATATTAAGTAAAGAAGTTTTCTTTTTGAGAATTAAAAAATAGTTTAGTATTCCAAAAACTCTGTAGATGGCGTTGAACTGACTACGTTCTTGTTGTCCTTACTCATGAATACCAATATTAAAATACGTTTACATAAGTGCCACTAGCACCGCAAATGTTATTTTCAAACTTACAATCAAACTCCAGTTAAAGCTTCTTTATAATTTTTTGATAAAGAAGCTTGAAAACATATAAATTATGAAATTTGTTCTAATCATATTTTAACATCACCTACGATTAGTTTTTCGTAAATTTGTTCAATGCACAGATACTAGGGTTTTACTGTTTTATTATATGTATAGATAGATTGAACCTCTTCATTTTTTTTTATTATTGTCACCCTACGAATTGACCATAATGACAAGTTGCCGAAGGCAATTATGTGTGTAAAACGCTTCTCGTTTGTGAACTGCCGCGGCATTATGTAAATAGACGAGTAATACTATATTTCGCCTGCGCCATACAATCTTTATTGCTTTGACGGTCAACCAATTTATTAGGTACTTGCTTGAAGAAAATGAAATATATTACTGGTAGGTATGAAGTGTAAATCGAAATCCAGAATCCGAAATCCGCATATTACCGCTGCTAAAAGTCTAAAAGTGAACACCGTGGCTGAGCTTTGGTCATGCACATGTCGTTTTCTTGCAAATTTAACAGTGTTGTTTTCTCGTAAATTAGAGAAGATACGGCTGTTTTGGTTATAGTTAAGTAATGTACCGCTTGTATTGCTACTGGGATTTCTTTCAGAACATTTATACCGCTATTTTTACGGAGATAAACGAAAGCCTCCCAAGCAAATGCCATATGAGCTTTAATCGCCTTTTATTCCTCTATTTGGTATTTAGGTATAAAAAATCGGTACAAATAAAGATTTGCGATTGGTAAGGGCATCCATGCGATCATTTTGTTTGTAGATCAATCCTTTGCAGATATATTTGAAGCTTTTCCAATTTTGAGGTTATAAAATCATTTGGATCCTGGGCCACTGTACAATGGCGATATTTTAAAAATGCTTGCGATACAAATGTTCTCATTACTAAAATAAGCAATCTCATCAAAAGTACAAAAGGTACGTGGAGGCAGAATCCTAAAATAAGCTGTGGACCCTTCATTAAAATAGACACGAATATGTTATGCGTCCAAGCACGCTGAACGTACCCCAACTCAGCTGTCAGTCAGTCTCATCTCAGTCAGTCAAGTCAGTGTTCAGCAATAATTTTCGTTCGTAGAGTATTTGCAGTGTTTCGAGTGTTTCTGCGTTTTCTAGATTTATTTTCGTTATCTTATTTACTTCTGTTGTCATAAGCTTAAAATGTATGATTTGTGATAAATTGATAATAAAAGAGAAACAATAATTTACGTAGGCAATCTCCTTCAGTGATCTCCCTGTGTGGTGACTGCGAGGCACATCGCCTTGGCGAAAGCCTTGGTGCGGTGATTTTAGTCAGCAGCATAGATAGTTAGCAAAATGTGTGGGGGTTTCACGTGCTCCAAGAATGCTCTGATCGCCTTAAACATCCTTTATGTGGTAAGTGCGTTTCCAGTATTTTCTTACAGATAGCTAACGCTTGGACAAAGGATTACATCGACCTGTTCGACATGACATGGTGTTATCTATTGAAATGATAAGCCAGTATTGATATCATATAGTCACTGCTTGACCCAATATTTTAATATACCTAATAAAATAACATTACTTACTTTAGAGTGAGAATTGAAAACAGTTATGTTTATGTCAGGTTGTGGCGTCGATCCTCATCTCGGTGGCGGTGTACGGGCAGGCGTCGTCGCTGGTCACCAACCTGCCCATTGTGGGAGGCATACTGGCTTGTGGGGTGTTCCTTATCCTGGTCTCTTTCCTGGGCCTGGCCGGCGCTGTGAAGCATCACCAAGTTATGCTCTTCTTTGTATCCTTTTCAATCATAGTATGACTAACTATAAATAAGTACAGAAAAAGAATCTTTACAGATCTTTATTTTCTCATTAACTTATCAAGTTTTCAATATTTAATAACTAAACTAAACTATTGTGTAATTTTCAATATTTAATAACTAAACTTAACTATTGTGTAAATGGATCTGCAATTCCGAATTTTACTTTCTAAAATTTTGAGGTCATAACATAACTTATAGCCATGTTTTGATTCTCTTGTGGAAAAAGTAAATTAAAAACTAAATACCTAGTTGTAATAGTTTTAAAATTAGAATATCATTCTAATTCTTAATTAGTTAACTTTCTTTGTTATTATTTGTTGTAATATTTATTAGAAATAAAGTCCTGAATGTAAGTTTAGTACATGGTGATTCTGTTCCTGCTATTCCTGGTGCAGTTCTCAGTGGCCTGTGCATGTCTGGCTGTCAATGAGGAGCAGCAGGGCATGCTGGCCAAACAGGTAACATACACACTAGCACAATGTTTATACATTTTATATAGAGTGATGTGAGCTTTGGGTAGAACCTTTGATTAGTAAAAGGCAAATAAAGGATTAATGCTGGAAATGGGTAGCAGGAATTCCTGTTAATTCTACAATTTGCACCTTCTGGTGAAGTGTGGCTATGGTCACTATGGCAAACTACATGCAATTCGGAGAGACACATGCCCAGCAGTATCCTGTCATAACTTTAATATTTTAGGTCTGGATTATTATAAATATTTATTACATCATCATTCTTAACAACCAGATATTATTTATTGTTCATAAATATGAAAAAGGCACCACTTTAAAGTTTTGACTTAATTTATCAGTTTACAACAGTAGTCTGAAAAAAAGTGGCTGATAATGTTAATACATTAACAGCTACTACAGTCCACTGCTGAACACGGGTCTCTCCCTAAAAAATTCTGAAGTAGTAATGTTATTAATTTATTTTTATAACTGAAAAACATTAAAACTATTTATGGATTAATCAAAACAAGCCTTTCTATAAATTCAATTAGGTTGTATTTATAACTACTGATATGTAATAGGTATTTTTATTAATTTAGAGCCCACAACAAGTATTGCCTGATTATTATTATTATTTGAGAAGTAGGGGTTGGTCCTAAAAGACCAACAGCCACTGCGACCTTTGCAGATCTACATATATTGCCTGATTAATGTGAGTGATGTGAAATTGTTGTTCCCAGGGTTGGGACAGAGTGGACATGGATGTGCGAGGGCAGGTCCAGGAGCGCTTCCAGTGCTGCGCCTTCATGTCCAGGAACAGCAACTCCACCATCGACCAACATCCCTCTTGTGATGCCGTTGATGTAAGTACCACCAACAATTTAATAATATAAAAAAGATATTTCAAATTCTTTAACTAACTATAAACCAACATGCTATATTGACATTTTATAATATAACCATAGTATATTCATAATCTAACAATAGGATTTTTAATTCCAGAAAATTTGCTGTGCTAGTGAAGGGCTTCCCGTAGACTGTGGGGATGGTTGTAAACCTTGCATGGACAAACTGAAAGAAACAATTGACTATGCATTCAAACTCTGCGGCGGCATCGGGCTCTTCTTCAGTTTCACTGAGGTATAATTTTTTTTTTACTTCTATACATATATTTTTTATAATACACTTTTTTAAACTACAGTAGCTGGCCATGTTTAAATAGTGCTAAATGATAATCCATGATAAAACACAAGGTTACATTCCTATTGATTATAAATAACTATGCCAATACTTCTTTATACATATTATTGCAAATAAATGAAAACTTGAGTAACAGACAAGACTGTATAAAGTTTCACAATATTCAGTGCACTATTATTTTTATCACGAAATGTGTGGCCTATAACATTTTCAGTCTTGGCAAAGTTTCACAGTGGTATCTAGATTTTTTACATTTTTCAAAGTTTATCTAAATAAAAGGTCATGTATAAATTAAATTTACTTCATTGAGGCTATATTTGATATTTTATACTAGTTGATTATATTTTAAGCAAATTTTGTCAATGCTACAAATCGTATTTCATAAAATTGTAGTCTTCAGCTCATTCAGTCCATTTCCATAAAAGTGTGGTCTGTTTCCTCAATGAACTAACTATGTGTGGCAACCATCTCTGGATGTATGTTTGTGATTAACCCATGGCGATTACTTTCCAGTTTTTGGGTGTATGGTTGACTGTAAGATATCGTAATCAAAAGGACCCGCGTGCTAACCCCAGTGCATTTCTGTGAATGATCTGACGATACGGACTCACGGCATTTATCTATTGAGGTGGTTTGGTGTTTGTGCATGTGTTCGCCAGTTGGGGCTATAATTTATATTGATAAAATTATTATACATGTATCTCTATTGTTTGCTCTTGAGTAGTCTAAGCCCGATAAAGTCGAGACAGAGCGCACAACCTAATTAAATATAATGCCTAACAAAGCTAAACTAAAGTAGATATGTTTGATTTATATTTCAATATTTGTTATAGCCTTAACTTATCTCGTTGTAGTGTATTGTGATAGTAACGCGTCATGTGAAAACTGGAGTTAATTTACCTGTAACCTATTATAATATCCATCACAATAATGCTTCCATGGTTTGATGTTAACTGGCTTTGCCTTCACTTACATTTTCGTACTTAAATTACAATGTGCTCCATCTAATGTGTGCTGCGATACAACACTGGTTTTGTTGTGATGGCGTCCTTACGCTATTATATTTGAGATCTAATTCATGGAATAACCACAAGAAAAATAAAAGGATAGTATATGTGTTCAAAATCATCCACTCATCGCAAAAGTAAGTAGCATCATTAATTGTTAAAATTGTTGAATGAATATTTTGTGGAAAATGCTTTCAATGTCGTACGATTTGTTTATTGTTTGCAAGCTTATTACCAACGACATTGTTTGTACATACATATTTATCTATTAGCACGTTCACACCATGCTCCTGCCCCTGCCGCTGTTACGAATATTGCTCGAAATACTTCCGCTGAAGTATCAACGCGAGTAAGGTTTAACCACAGATTTAGAAACTAAATCTGTGGGTTTAACACACTGCCGTTATACTCTTCTCGCAGCAATATGAGTGATCGAGATAGCAATACATTCGTGCTGCCATTCCTTTGACTCGCGCACGAAAAGCCGACAATCGAGGGAGCACGGGAAGTGGCAGCGCGAGTAACCGATGTACATAGTCACGCTGCCTCCTTCCCTTACTATTTCCCTGCCCATATTGGCATTGTGTGAACGTGCTATATAAGTTAACAGCAGCACGCAAGTTGCACGTGCATGTGTGTGTGTTTGGTGCATGTGAGTTACCTTTACAGACAGACATACTGCATGTTAAACATTCTGAGTCGTTTTCACACTTAAGCCTGTAAGTAAATATTTTCTGTTTCATAAAAGACCTTGTCGTAAATTTTCTTCGATAGGTAATAAATAATAATAAATAATAATGGGATCCAGCCAATGTACAACTTGAATCAATACAAAATTGACGGGACTTATTAAGAAGTTTTTTATCCGTACATATTCCCGTCGAGAATCATTCATTAACACGATAAGAAAAAGAAATACTTAGTTTCGTAACAGTTGTCAGATTAAGTAGAAGTCCAAATCAAAATGTATGAAAACGACATGATCTCGAGACACGATATTTAAGTTATATTTTGTGTGTTTATATAACAAGTTGTACTGTTTTTCAGTTATTTGCCGTGTGGCTGGCGCGACGCTACCGCAACCAACCGGACCCAAACTACAAGGAGCCACATGCCATCTTCCCCAGTAGGAAAAACTATCTTTATTAGAGATTATTCTTCTGTTAAACTTTTAATTGAAATGTGCTCTTCTTTCTTTACAAAATACATCACAATCATAGCCCTGTGTCGGCGGGTGCTATTCACGTACCCAGAAATACTCACAAAGGAAACCAAATCCCAAAGAGGACATCAATATATCCGAATTGGTATCAGTTTCTTTCATAGATTCTATGTAATTCATCTTTATTATCAGTCACCTATCGACTCCGTATTTTTCAAGATATAGAGCATGTTTTATCATATCATGTGAGTGAGAACCAAGTGAAGGTACTGAATATAATTTTATTATTTAAGAAAATAGATAGCCGTCTACACTTGACTGACCCATAGATTTCAGTTAATTTACTTAATAATGTTTTATAATTTATAGAACAATACTCTGGAAATGGTGCAACCCGTGATTTAAAAAAAACGTGTATTTTTAGGTATAAATCATACATATGCATCCAAAACATAATCAATAGGTAAATGTTTTCCATTCCAAGATAGTTTACCTACAGAGGCTTTTTGCAGTTTTAATTGTTAAGACTTACATTTTACTATTGTAGTAGGTAATTATTTTAAAATGTAACTTATTTTATTTACTATCTAGGATTCTAGGTATTTTGTTTTACCAGGGTACTTGAAATTGTGATGGCAAGCCAACACAACCACATCGTTCGGCTTCTGGTTAGAAAATCTCAGTATGTTTCATATAAAAATGATGTTGGATTGAGCAAATGGTTGATTGGCTTTTACAATGATTTCAAGTATCTATACTAAACCAGACGAACAAGGTGTTAAAAGGCATAATTTAGTAATATAGCGTGATCTCACGATCGACTGTTAAGATGTAAGATGCGGGAACTTTGTGTTCATTACTACTGGTTTCGTGATTTTCGTGATTCGTGCATGATTAACAATTTGTACATTTTGTGTACTAGTCAGTAGTATAATAATTTAAGCTGCGTTTATGTGAGAGAATCAGTAAACTCAAATGAATATAATGAAGTCCTAATTTAAGTCAGAAGAAAAATATTTTTGAGTTGTATTTGTATAAATGGAAAAATTTCATGTAGAGAAGTTTGTTTGCTGCGTGTTCGTATGAGAACGTGGCTGGTCTATAGTTGAGCTATAGCATTTTTTATTTATCTATAGCATTTTTTCAGTTATGTAAAAATCAAGAAAAATAACATGTACTGTTTTCTCCCAATGTATAATTTGTAGCCGAATACTTCCTTGCCCTATCTATACAAAGCTTTAATTAGTTTGCTAGTGCCACTTAGA
Organism: Tuta absoluta; assembly: GCA_027580185.1. Classification (NCBI taxonomy): domain Eukaryota; kingdom Metazoa; phylum Arthropoda; class Insecta; order Lepidoptera; family Gelechiidae; genus Tuta; species Tuta absoluta. The sequence goes on from JAQAHW010000008.1 coordinate 7,402,365, forward strand.
GACAATTACTCTTATGAATTTATTATACGATTTTTATTTAGGAACATATAGCTTGTTTACCAGAATATTTGAGTAAATATAAGTACCTAGATATTTCTTCATGTCCAATTATGTCCAAACATTTTGTTACTACAAAAATAAACCTTTTTAGTTTTCAACTATATTCATATATTCATGTATTCATGATGTCTAGTAAATTAATATTTTCCAAAGATATAATCACATATTTTAATATTCTTCCGATACCTGTGTAATTTATCCTGGAATAAAGTGTGCAGCATTATTATTTTGTTTCAGTTATAGAAGTATGATGACATAACGATCAACATACTTTCATGCCAAATTATCCCAAAACTCAATTACTCACGTGATATAAATACAATCATGCGTAATAAATACCTACATAGCCGAAAGTGAAATCTTAGATAACAGTGCGACACTCCACACCCTTTTTTAAATGTTGTATACGATGACAACAGAACTCGCGTCTGTTACACACGGATGTACGTTTGGTTTGCAATTTAGCATCAGTAGGTATGCATGTACGTACATCGTTATTGAGGGCAAAATACGAGGTTCGGTAGAGTTGGCACTTGGCAACGATGCAGCGGCGGCGCTAGGTGACAGGTCCCCGCGCAAGCTAGCGCGCACCATCTCCGAGCGTCGCGCGCCGCCCGCCCGCCCGCCCGCGCCGCCAGGGCGGAGAACCCCACTCGTCGGGCCACGGCTGACATACGACAGTCGCGCGCCGCCACCAAACACCCATATACACGCATCGATCCGCACAAAAACCGTCGCGTTACGCTCATTATTTCAGTGCAGTGACAGTGCAACCACGATGTCCTTCGATCACGATGAACTACGCGACGAGTAAGTATCGCGTTTCACGAAAAACACGCCCGCAATGTCTGCTAATATACATAATTGACAATCAAGCGAATTGAGGGTCTTATCATGTAATTAACAGTAATTTACTCGCGTTGAAGATTCAGCTACCTATGTATTGTTGTGATGTCAGCTCTTCTATTCCTAGTCACACTTTTATGTATTGAGTTTTTACCTGCCCATTTCAACCTTTTCATATGTGTGCCATAAAAGCTACTTATTACATACGTGTAGAGAGAATCGCATATAATATTACATCGAGAGCAAACTTACGGGAAGTTTTAATTGAATGTGTTCGCGTGATGGGATACGTTACGTGGTTCATTATGACGAGGAATTGTTCCTCTAGTTAAAACTTCCCCGTACGGGTGCGACTGAGGTACCTATTGTCAGTATTGATGATTCAGTAAACAACTGGCCATTGATGGTAAATGGAGGAGAGCGCCTGAACTTGACACGACCTCTTCGCGTCATGTTAACCTACTTCCTAAATGGTACCCACAGGCGCCTAGTTTGTTTTATCATACGGCTTCGTGTTTACTCTTTTGTTGTCAGTAAATAGAAGAAGCCCTAGGGAGAATCAGAAATACAAACAGTACTTAGGTTAACCTAGAATGTAACATTTATTAATAAGATATTTTTTATTAATATTAGCCGTAGTAGGTACAATCAGCAGCATTATAATAACCTACCAATTAAAGGGATAAATCTACTTACACTGGTCATTCTAATCTTTCTAACTATTTGAAGGACCATTATATGTTGATCCTTTCAGTGGATATCTCGAGGTGTTGCTGATAGTGGTACATTTTCTGTAGGTACACAGAATCAAATTGAATTAAATTGAAAAGATTGAATCAGTCTGCTGAACTCTGCTGTAAAAGAGCCCTATATCAGGAAAAGACTGTTGCAGCTTGGTTAGCTGCCTTTTTTTTATTAAGTAAACCTTTGACGATGAACCGATGGATTTACCATGGGAGATCCAAATATTCATATTCACGTATCCGATATTCTTATGGCTAAGCTGAGTTGTTAGTTATCGGGAAGAGAAGACAATTCACTCGCACCTTAATATAAGTCTACACTTAGCACCTTATTATTCCTGTACCTAATACGTAAATGCATTCTATGCGCCATAGTTTTGTAAGAATGCAATTTATCTTTGGGTTTCTGAGTGAGCTTGCTCCATCTTCGACTCTTGCTCAGATTGAGTTGGCCCAAACTAGAGTCAAGAGTAAACCTATCATCAATAAAATTAAACTACATAAAAGTATAGGTTTATCCAGCAAACCATAATCAATCTAATTGCGCCTAGATTGCTCTACCAGTGGGATTAATAATTCAGAGCAGCGTTGAGCGTTGTATACATCCGCTACGCTTGGTATATGGAATGCAAGCATTTTGATAAAGATCGAAATGAAACACTCATGGTGAGCTACGAGCACAATAGAAAAGAAATACAGGTGTTCGGCAGAACGTGGAACATACGAAAAAGGGTGTTTCTACTTGTGATTCTGAACAACTTTTACTATGGGGCAACTATGGGGCCACATGCGAATTCGCAGATTGGATTTTCCATAGAAAAATTCAACTCGGCAAAAATTTATGAAACACCCAATTTTTTTTTTATTTGGCCCCGTAGTAAATGTTGTTGAGAAACACCCTTTTTCGTGTATTCATCGTTCTGCCGAACTCCCTGTATTATTTGTTGAGTGCTTGATTATACTCCTGAATTCCGTGTTGATTGTTAAGGTTTACTTATTGTTTGGACTGTTAAAAATATCTAGATATATCGACCTCATTTTGTGTAGGCATTTCAATTTGTTTTCGGAAAATATGTCAGCGGCATAGAATACATGCTTCGATACAACAATATGTACAATGTCTTCTGATAATTTTTGCAATATGGCTTGAAACTTGAATTCCTGACATACACGTACGTACTAATTATTTATTACAATCGTCCGGTTAGTTGTAGTATATTCAGTCGTTTTTAATCGAGGTCGAGACTATATCTGAAGTCTGTAGACTATCTTGTGTCTGGTCCCAGCTGATTGTCAATAACCGTTAAGCAGAATCATCAGCCACTCGCTTGGTTTCCATTCCACATAAACATTGAATGAATTGATTGACATTTGGCTCTACATCGTACGTACACAAACATTATTGTCGTGGCAGCGAGGATTATTGTTGTTCGTTTCTCATTGCGGGCTTACGTGTTATCGTGTTTGAAGCCGCTGGTATAAAGCGGCAATGTTTCGTGTTATTGGAAATGTGTCGTTGTAATAGGGTATTTGTATTGTACTACAGTGAAGGATTGTGTGGTCGGCGAGCATGACCCGTTCTTGTAGAACACAACTATTATTCGGCTCTCGACAGTAGCCGCACGCAGCTGTTGCTTCAGTTATTTAATTTGTGAATATTTATTTTATATCTTTTTGAATTAAATATTCTTTAGAACTTGATATTTGGTGTCTTTTCTGGATTATAACTTAAAGGTAAGATCCGAAAAATTATGGAATTTTTTACTTTCATAAATAAGTAAGTATTTATAATTTAAGAACATAATGTTCATATCCGGAGAACAATTTGAAGCGCGATTAATGAAATCATTATTTCGTACATTTTAAACTGTTGTTTACTACTAAAATAAAATGTGTAAGGTAGTACTTACTGTTAAATCAATCAACTCTAATTTGAATCCAAAAATGCACCTCAACGAGTTTGCCGGTAACCTTCGTGTGTTGTAGGTACTTACTTGACTTGCTAGGAACAAGTAGCTTACTTGCAAAATGAAAGTGTTTAAGAAAATTACATACCTACTTACATTACTAGATGTATATCTGTAATTTTCTTAAACACTGTCATTTTATTTTAACTCAACGAAAAGAACTTAAACAGATGCATGCAGATATTAGATATAACTTGCATATAATTTTATACTTTGGTGATGATTAGGCAGTGAGATATAGAGTTCTTACTCACAGTATGAGTGAGAGGTCTAATTTACATATGTTACTAGCGTATGGTGGGATGATCAAATATCTTTTTGATGCAAATAAACCTTGGCGAAAGTCATCATCCCGACAAGATTGATAAAAATATCAAGTTTTGTCAAATAAATCATTAAAAAACAATAACTTACGAATTTTGTGTAGTGCTCTAGTGACCTTGAAAGATCTGTTTGCCAACAAAGATAAACACCAGCGTTCGACTAGCAAGTGCGAGTTTACCAACAAACTTGTTATTACTAAATTTAGCTTATCGGGTGGTGATAATAATAACCTTATATAATCTGCATTTTTGAACATTTTATTGCATCAATTGAAGAGAACTTCCTACATCAATTTTTGTGCTTATAGTATAGGTGCATTGCATTGCATAACCCAGCTGTTTCAATGGCCTATTGTTACTCGAATAACAATTCTCCCTCAGTGACAGCAGGGAACCCTCGAATATACGGAAGGTTCTAATAATAATACTTATTTGCTTAAGGGACCTTAGGGACATGGAGCCTTTCTCTACCATAGTAGGTACTACGAGCCCCTGTTGAAGACAACGATTATTTTCAGAAACAAAGTAATTTACAGACAATAAAAATATATAAAAGAATGTTCCAATCGGGTTCTATAAACTAGTTGACCTTTTAAACTGATGTAATAAATTAATAATAAGTTATGTTTTCGGATGGAAGCAAAACATATTAGGTATATTTTATCTTTTGCGTACCTTTGCAATTTTTATGTTTTAATTTCGTCATGATTTACGTTTGTTTTGTTTTTTGTTTTGTTGCTATTATTTATTTTATTTTTTCGTTGTTTTCGTCCAATAGACGCGACGATGCCGTGCAACTGTGACGTGGAGATGAGGAGCAGCTTTGAGCACACGAATGTCTGTGAGAAGGCGCGTGTGGCTTCCCAGCATCAGAAAGGATCCCACCAGAACGGATCCCACCAAAACGAACCCCACCACAGCAGATCCCATCAGAACGGATCCCACCACCCGCACCGGCGACTCTTCGACGAGGAGGAACAGGAGATGATGAAGCGAGAGGATGAGGAATCCCTCTCTGTTAGGTTGTTTGCTTGTTCTATTTTCAATTTCTATTCACAATTCAGGTCAGCGTATAATGGGTCGGGTTATGTTTGCCTGAAGACAGGTTTGGTTTTTTTTTATAACTGCCTGCGTGTGTTATTCTCACATGGATTAATCAGAGTTCAATCCTGTTTTCCTTCTAACATTAACTTTGAAATAGGAATAAGAGAAAATTGTATTTCCTTGATTAGTCTGCATGTCGTGTGTTTTAGAATAAAACGAACTAACTTAAACCTGAATACCTTCATTATCGAACGTGTGCAATGGGTGATGAACTTTCGAGCAGCAGGCTTCCATCGATAATCCATATCTGAGTTGCAAGCTAATGAGTAGATTAACCCTCGAATCACAATCGTAGTCGCGGTCAGTGCAATGATAACACTCCGATAACATCATATTGTGCTATCATCAGCACATCAACTTAGCCATTTAAAGGATCAACTTATACCGGTTGTTCTTAGTAACTGTGTGAAAATCCAGTTTAAGTTAATTCCATAAAGGGTAGGTTGATTTGCTGCAGATAGTATCTACCTACACATACACATACGTTTTTGGTTACCTGCATCGTTCTCACGCGTTTCCTATTTTTCTAGGTACATCCATTTGTTAAGTCTTTGATCTGATATAAATTCTTCACTTGTACCTTATAAACTTTGTTGGCTTTGTAAGGTAGTATGGGAATATGTCTAGAGCAACCTTCTAAAATTGTTATATGAATTTCTCTTCTGTTAGTTATACCTATGGATTAAGATAGTCAATTCTATTTTCGTTATGAACTCTGCTGCAAAAAGCTGCTACAGGACAAAGATTAATAAGGAAATCAGTTTTTAAATGTTTTATTATAAGTACATACATACATACATATATCACGCCTATATCCCTTGTGGGGTAGGCAGAGCGTAAACGGCCGAAAAAACAGTCACTTACGCCACGTCTGACAAACATTTAAGGGTCATTCAGGTAATTATGTATTACTATAGTGACAGGTTGTCAGCCCATCGCCTAAAATTGCAAAACACATGTAACCTTCGAGTCCCTTAGTCGCCTCATACGACACCCATGGGAAAGAAATGGGGTGCTGCTATTCTAAGCCGGCATCACACGGCACTTATTATAAGTACTTGCGTCTTATGTGAAATAGGTCCAATAATGTAGAGTACTTTACCTACTGCCCTGTGTGTCCTGTCCTGTGTAAGCTCGTTACCATTATTATACAAAGCTCTTTTGTAGCTCTGTGTGTTTAGGACTTGTAGCCAGTAAAGATACTAACTACGCAAACATGTTTCACGATTTGATTTGTGTACTTTGTGACACATTGCTGTTATATCTTAGGAACCTAAATGAAAATAAAAAACCAAAAATTTCCACACTAGTGGGATTTGAAACCCGGACTCCCCCGATTTGGATTCTGTAATTTTTGTAAAGATTTCCACTCGCGTGAATGTTACGATGTTTATATTTTCTGTTGATATAAACAATCTTATAAAAACAAATCATTCCATTGAAACACTTTGTTTGCAGCGGCAACTGGCCCGAGTCCAAAATCTCTACAACTGTACATTATTTACTACAAGTGGATCCATACGTACATACCTTATGTGCTGTGTGTTTCTGCCGATACTGGCAACATTAATATTCAAATTTCCTACTGCGCTGGCCAGGCATATCCAGCTTCCTAAAAGCTGAACTGCGATAGGGATTACCTTTAAACTAAAACTTATAAATAAAACGTGTACATGGTATGCGTTGTTTATTATTGTACTTGTTATGTAAATCATTATTTCACCTCTCCAGCTTGAAAAGAACAATTGCCGCGAAAATCCAGTAGGCATAATCAAAATCAATAAAAAAACTATAATCATTTATTCACTTTAATCCATTGAGGTATAAAGGTACATAATATCTCAATGCTTTAATCTAGTATTAATGTCGTTTTTATCCACTTTATGGAGAAAAGTAATAAGAATTTCGAACATCTCATTTTAAATCTATAGTCATGCATGACAATGGTGGCGGAGCGTTTTAATATTATTTCAGACGGTTATTTATTTCTTTTTGTAAGTGTTTTGTTCTATTAATTAGTTGACATTTCTTAAACCTATTGAGACAATTATTTTCAAAAATATAATTGGGTGGGAATTTTTATTTTGCCTGAAGCTGTACAGCCAATTTACTAAAATTGACAGTATCAAAAATTTTTCACTGGTAGAGCAAAAAATGTATGTGTACCTACCCCACGGGAGCAAATTTATTCGCAACTTATGCTATTGAATCCCTCGCTGACCTCAGGATACTAGTTTTGAATCAGTCGTTACGCTCGTTATTCAATTTTAGTATCCTTCGCTATCTCTGGTTTCAAAATTAGCACTCGAAGAAAAAATAAACTTTGCTCTCTTGTTGTACAAATAACTATCTCCCATGAATCCCACAACATAAATTTTCTCTTCTTTTTGTCCATCTTCATCACCCAAAAGATTAATTCAAGTTGATAAGAAGCATCAACTTAAATCTCTACACCAGTTCATTTGTCAAACTATTATATCTCATTTATTTATTGCTGCCATTTTCTAGAATATGTCCCGTTCGTCGTTTGTTGTACAGGTAAATTATAAATATTGACTTAAAATATTTTCCCGTTCGACGCCTGCTGTGGGTTTTCTACTGAATCACAGTGCGGAATGTTGTGTAAATTATATTAAATACTTTGTTTTTCTGCAGGTATCCAGATGGGACGGTCAAGCTACGCAACCCTAATATAGAGCTGATGGACCAGGACATCTTGTACCACCTGGCTCTCGGCAGCGGCTCGCACGACCTCGTCGAGATGTTCGGTGACGTCAAGGTGAGAGTTCCTCGTACATCGGACGGATATAATTTCCTGAGATTCTAAAGCCTAGAAGAATGTAAATACGACCGTGATGGGACAGCCTACAAAAATTAAAAGCCAGTCACATGTTATATCCAGAACTATCCTGCATGTACCGAATACACACACACATCACGCCTATAATCCCTTGCGGGACAGGCAGCGCGTAAATGGCCGCAAAAACGGGCATTTACGCCACATCTGACAAATATTTGAGGGACATACGGAAAATTGTGTATCGCTTTAGTGACAGCTTGTCAGCCCATCGCTGAACATTGAAATACACACCCTAGCTTCCCTTAGTCGCCTCTTACGACTCCCACAGGAAAGAAATGGGGAAATGCTATTCTTAGCCGGCATCACACGGCATTAACCGAAACTGAAGAGAAATAAATACTAAAATCAAAGAGCACAGCTTTGTGAAGTAAGTAATTATATTCGCAAGTTAAACCAATAATTTATCTAGCCGTCTAACTCTATAATTTTAGAATTTCTATGTCGGGCTCGAGACCGCCCGTCTCGAAGTTTCTCCGTAATAGATAGTGTATTCAAGATAAACCGCAATGGTTGTGTTCCGTTTCCACGTGTAATTTGCGACGTGAGACGTCTGTTCCATAGTTAGCAGGAGATTGCTTGAATAAGATTAGATTGATATATCCGTGTTTTAAATCTATTTCGAAACAGAACTATTTTATTGCGGATTTATCATGCATGATATAAATAGTAAATAAGCTAGGGACATATTTGCTTATTATGAACATGCTTATAAGCATGCCCATAATAAGCAAGCTCAGCCAAGTGCACACACTTGCTCGTAATGAGCATGCTTTTGTCAGTAATGATACTAATGATGATAATGCAAAAAGGATAGTAGCTAGCCTCATGAAGCCTAGCAAATTGCAACGTCTTTGATGTACTTGTTGACTCTTAACATAACTTTTTCCCCATGATAGTGTGTGAAATATCTAAACTACAATAAAACTAAATAAATTTTTTTGAAACCATATTTAGCCCTTATATTGTTTTTATACAACGACGATACCGGATCTCACAAATATTCATATGATCTGTAATAGGACACGAATATGACTTTTTATACCACACCTACATAGAAAGTGCCCTATAACTAAATAAAACGTGGTAGGAACGTGCGTGAGTCATTGTTGACGTTTCAGATGAGCGGGAGACAATAATCCATACAAATCACTTTCTTCCCTAGGGAAAATAGCATGCAACTGGCAAAACATTCGTAAAACACAAAGCAAACGCAATAAGTCCATTCAGCCAAGTCTTGCATTCTGCCTGCTAAAATATTAGAGAGAATATTTAAGTATGTAGTCAAAATAGTACACTTGGCTAAGTGGACTTAATTGCGTTTGCCTTGTACGAAATACATTTTAAAAAGGAAATCACTCTAACGCGCCAATTATCATTGAAATTTTCGAAGTTTTTTTTTGTATTCCTGTTTTTTCATTCACGCAGGTGTAGTATAAAGCACTATGTATCACTCGGAAGAAAGTCCGATAAAAACTCGTGTGTATTGAGGCCCGAAGCGCACCCTCGTTTTTAATCGGCTCCTTTTTCTCCGTGTGCACAATGTACCTACTATTACCCATCTCCTCAACAACGTTTACTCGTCATGTTTGTTTTGTCTCCAAAACAATCACAACACAAATAATTATATATTTTTTGTGTAAATAGCTTTTGTTAACATTGGAAAAATCCGCCAATGTCTAAGTAGGAAAACGCAATAAAACATCTCCTGTGAAATTGTATCAAATTACATGAAGCACGTGTGTCAAGCGGCTTGCTCATATTGAGCATGCTTCTTACTAGCACGTCTGTACATGTCTATTTTATATGAGCATGCTAGTGTCATTTGATCCAATTTCACAGGACAGGTTTTATTGTGATTTCCTACTAAGACATTGGTGGAGTTGTCCGCTGTTGACAGAGGCAATATTTAAAAAAAAAAAACTATTTGCGTGGATTATTTGTGTTGCTGTGTTGCGGTATTGCTATTGTTTTGAGAAACAAAACAAATATGACGAGTAAACTAGAAAAACGTTAATACGTTATTGCGAACTGCTCTCACCATCACCCATCCGACATCAACCTGCCAAGCATGGTGTGTTTGTCAAATACTGCCCCCTTAGAGCCTGTGTCCATAGTTAAATATACGAATGATTTCTCAAATACTAAACGCAAATTAAAAAAAAACCGTTGTATATTTTTTTTCCATACAACACTCATTAGAATATTTTAAATACTTAGTAATATATTTTCAGTATTTTTCATTTTCTCCCCATGTTACTTAGTTTTATATATATTTTAGGTTGTATCTGCAAAATTAGCACCCTATCCTTGTCAAAATCGAAAGATATTCTAGTCAAAAACTTCTGAAATATAAGGCTAGAACCTCTAAATTTAAAGATTTTATCTTTAGAAAGTTAAAAAGATTAATATGTAGAATTGGGACCACTATTCTGGAGAAAAAGTTATGTTACGAGCTTGGTTACGAGTCAACAAGAACATCAAAGACGTTGCGGGGCTTCACGTGGAGCGAAACACAGATAAGCTATGAGTCTAGGTACTACTATCCTCTTTGCACTATTATAATTTCTGACATAATCACACTTGGCTGAGCTTGTTTATTATGGGCAATAAAAAAAAAACCATACCAGTCTTGGTCGGCTGCTACATTTTGTATGGGAGGTATTATTATTTTTTCATATTTCGATCTATGTTTCTTGGTTCATTCGTTGAAAGGAACGCAGTACTTTTCCTAACATCCTGTATAAGCATGTTCATAAGAAAATGTGTCCGGAGCTCTTAAATAGGTTTGGTGCCACACGGGGTGGTTCTGTTTGTCTATGAATGCGGATACCTTTCCCTCAGAGAGCTTTCCCCGAGAAATTATGCATACGTTTTCTTTGGTTAGAGACGAAAAAAACCGACTACCCATACAAAACATGATTGCTGTTAATACAAGAAGTAGTTTTTAGTAGTTCAGTTTCGTTTTCGAATGTTGATTAGTTTCATTTCTGCCGTTGTCTGTATTCTTACTGTCCTTTAAACCCAGCCCTGTGTTTAGTACCATTTCAGGCTGATTGAATTTATCAATGCCACTTATTATTGGTCATCTTACGTATTTAACCAAAATGTCTGATTGACCAACAGTTCGTGTGTATGGGCGGCACACCGAAGCGCATGGAGGAGTTTGCGTACCACATAATGGCGGAGATCGGACACAAGCTCCCCACTGGGACCACTCTGCAGGACATCAGCCAGTTCTCCTACCGCTACTCCATGTACAAAGTGGGCCCAGTGCTCTCCATCAGCGTGAGTATCTGATATATCCAACTGGGCCCACAGTAACAGAAATCGGACACAAGCTCCCCACTGGGCCCACCCTCCACTCCATGTACAAAGTGGACCCAGAAACAATTTCGCATGCGAAAGTGTACAACGAGTGGTCTAACCATTCGTATTACACTTTCTTCTACTCGAATCTGTTCATGTGATGGGTATGTGTGAATTATTTGTGTCTTGGAACGTATGATACGATCTTTCAAAGATCTTGAAATTGAAAACTTGCAAAATTTTCAAGCGCGGGCAGGACTAGTAATGCGAAAGTCGCCGGTTCAAATCCTGCCCGCGCTGGAAAATTGTATACCTAACACGGGAAGTGTTTAAAAAAATTGGTATTCTACGTATGATACGAACAGCTATATGGAAGACTTTCGCATGCGAATTATTAGAGTGAGTATCTGTTTATATCCTGTATCTTGTTGTAGTAGGTGTCTAAATTGTTCTTATAAAAATGTTTTCTTCGTATTGATTAAATGTTATTGCTACGTGATACCAAGGCCGGTTCAGCAGTTGACTGTTAAACAACTTTACGTGCGCGGAAAGAATGACTAGGAGAAGCAAATTAAATTTCACAAGTAGGAGCTGTTGGAAATAACACGAGTTTCTAACCATCTTTCTTCAATAACTAGGTTAGAAAACTTACTGGGAAATGCGAATAAATATTGTAATAAGTCATTTTAATACAATTTCACGTAAATTTCTCGTTTGATAGAAAAAGAAATGATAGATGATTTATTTAACAAAACCAAGCGTTAAAGTACAGGGTGAAATTTTACTAGTACCCGATAGCAAAAACTAAGAACGGACAGGTGATAAGGAACAACTTTCCCCAAGGAACATAGGTCGAAATATGAAAACACTAGATTTCTGCCCGAACATTTTTCATATTTCGAACTATGTTTCGTTTGGGGAAAGTTCGTGCTTATCACCAGCCCGTCCTAAGTTTTCGCTATCGGTCACTAGTAAAGTTTCATCCAATACGATCTTCTTATTCAAAATAACTATTTGCTTATCATTTCATGATAAAGCTCGTAAAAATACCCTTGAGAAACGTGCCAACGCGCAGTTTTAATTGAGAAAATGTGATCTATATTAACAACGAATGATAGTGATAAGACGTTAATAAACAGATCTTAGGTCAAGAATTCAAGATGAATTTGAGTCGTTTATTTAAATATTGTGAACATTAGGGGTCACAGGACTGGCGGAAGGGCGGGTTTAATACGTCTGCTACCAAAAACATGAACCCACAAAAAAAGCGCGTGATCCGTAAAGTTTTTTTACATACAATAATGTTTACCCTTTTCCATACATACACCACACGTACACATATCACGCCTTTACCTCTTGCGGAGTACGCAGAACGGTAACGGCGGTGAAATACGGTATCGCGACGTCTGACAAATATTTGAGAGCCGTTTCAGAAACATCGCGTATCACTATATTGACAGGTTGTCAGTCTGTTGCCTAAAATATTAATACACCCGCAGGAAGCAGGAATATTAGATTTGAAAAAGTCTAGGAAATTGGTACATCGGAAACCGGAATTGGCTGCAGTCGCATTGAATTTAAAGCGCCGACCGAGGTGAATCGTCGCGTGACGTCACTTTATCGACCAGCGAAGAGGGCCTAGAGCCGACCCTGGGCATGGGCGTTAGTAGCAGAAGAATCATTTTAATATGCTTCATAATATCTACGTTGCTAGCACATTATAGAAAAGCTTATTTAATTGATGACCAGACCTTATCTCATTTCAGTAAATTCAATATTTTTGGGCACAGCAGCGGCAGATGACGAAAAATTTTTGTTTTTCGATACTGTAGCGAACTAGCAATTGCAAACGATAACAAGTGTTACGAGTTTTATATTTACCAAAAATATTTACTGTTGGTTATTTTTATTAAATTACCCATTTTTATTATGCCCAGGGCGTGTAGAAAGTTTCAAAAGCAAATTTCATACAATATATTTTGTGTTTTCTGTATTCATGAACGTTACCTATCTCTATCTATTTTCAGTTTCATTTAAGACGAATAATTTTTGCTAACCAAGGTGGGTACCTACGTCTCTATTACGTACTGTTCCTTTTAATAATAATAATATACTTTATTGCACACAAAACATAATTACATAAAAAAAAAAACAATACAACAAGGCGGCCTTAATGCTAAAGTAGCATTATCTTCCAGGCAACCTTTTTATATCATTCATTGATTATATCTTTGAATTAAAAATAACTGAAGTGATCATAAAACTTTAGACCCTTTATTGCTTAACTTACGTAACTCGTAACCTAAGTGCGGTCCTGGCAAAAGCTCGGTGAGCAGAGAGGCCAATCCTCGTGCCAGCCGGCGCACCAGTCGGTCAATTGGGGGGATTGATGAGCACTGGTGTGGACACGCGCTGCTCCACGGTCCACGTGTCAACACCATTTAGCTAGCTAGTCAGTAGCATATTACCATTTACACCTATTACCATACACTTCGGGCTTCAGGTGGGCAAGACTGTCTTATTACCATTTTACGATGCTGGTTCTGCTCACACGTAAGTAGTTAAGTATAAATTTAAAAAAATATAAGTTGAGTATAAGATTGACGTGATAAGTGTAAATTTGTAAGTTAATTTTTATTCATGTAAGTGATTTATACCCTCCAATTGCAATACCTTTTTATATTTTAATTTATTGTACTATTTTGTGTATGTCGGCCACCGAAATAAAAATCTCCATTCTCTAACTGTTATGGTTTGACTTCGCTGCACGGTACCCTAAAAAGACTCCCTAGGAAAAGTTTTTCATTACACATACATTTAGTCTGGTACCTGGTTTGAGACATTATGTGGAACACCAGGAGCTTAGCTAAACTACTTACGGAAAGGGCTCCACAGCAAAAGCTTTTAAGCCTTTTCTGCTGTTACTGAATTAAGGATATTGATGAGGGACTCAGAGAGCCTAGCTAAACAGTAGAAAAACCTACTCTTTCTATAAATTAGGTCGATGAATAAGTATTATGCATTTTTTAACTCCTAGTGTAAGTAATACTGAATTAAAGAAGCTGGTGCGGAAATAGAAATTTCAGAAAAAATTGCAGTACAAGGTTTGGCTGACTTAAAGACATAGACTAGACACCTACGAAAATAAAATTAAATACAGTCATCTTAATTTGGCGAAACAAAGGTCGCGGGCACCAGCTTGTACCATATAAACAAAGTCTCACAGTATCAGTTTGATTTGAAAGGTAGTCGATATCACATGATGGATCGCGTGGCCCACCAAACAGTGATTGATTCATCTCCCTACGGACTCGTGTGAGCTTTGGTTGTTGTTCCCTTTCCACCTAACAGGCTAATTGGATTTTCACACTGAAATATTATATGCTCTTGCCAGTATCACATGTATGATCACGTTGTGCCGGTAATACAATCTTTAAGTAGATGTAATAATACTAGTAATTATATTATCTTTGAGTAGAAGTATAAAAGCTGGCTTTATGACGTTACTAGCTTTTACCCGCGACTTCGTCCGCGTTAGATAGTTTTTTTAGAAACAGGTTCAGGTTTAGGTGGGCTCCTGATGCTGGTGGTCTACACAACGTACACCAGATCCTCAATGTTCTTGTGAAAAGAAGCGGCCCATCATACTGAACAACTTTTGTTTTGGAACCATGCCTGTCACTCTAATAGTTTAGCTGGGCTCCTGATGGTACACCTGGTGGTCTACATAATGTACTCCAGATCCTCAATGACCTTGTGAAAAGAAGCAGCCCATCATACTGGCCAACTCTCGTTTTGGAACCATTTCTGTATCTCTAATGGTTTAGCTGGGCTCCTGATGGTACACCTGGTGGTCTACATAAGGTACACCAGATCCTCAATGTTCTTGTGAAAAGAAGCGGCCCATCATACTGAACAACTTTTGTTTTGGAACCATGCCTGTCACTCTAATAGTTTAGCTGGGCTCCTGATGGTACACCTGGTGGTCTACATAAGGTACACCAGATCCTCAATGTTCTTGTGAAAAGAAGCGGCCCATCATACTGAACAACTTTTGTTTTGGAACCATGCCTGTCACTCTAATAGTTTAGCTGGGCTCCTGATGGTACACCTGGTGGTCTACATAAGGAACACCAGATCCTCAATGTTCTTGTGAAAAGAAGCGGCCCATCATACTGAACAACTTTTGTTTTGGAACCATGCCTGTCACTCTAATAGTTTAGCTGGGCTCCTGATGGTACACCTGGTGGTCTACATAATGTACTCCAGATCCTCTATGTCCTTGTGAAAAGAAGCAGCCCATCATACTGAACAACTTTTGTTTTGGAACCATGCCTGTATCTCTAATAGTTTAGCTGGGCTCCTGGTGGTACACCTGGTGGTCTACATAAGGTACTCCAGATCCTCAATGTCCTTGTGAAAAGAAGCGGCCCATCATACTGAACAACTTTTGTTTTGGAACCATGCCTGTATCTCAAATAAGTAGTTTAGCTGGGCTCCTGGTGGTACACCTGGTGGTCTACATAATGTACTCCAGATCCTCAATGACCTTGTGAAAAGAAGCAGCCCATCATACTGGCCAACTCTCGTTTTGGAACCATTTCTGTATCTCTAATGGTTTAGCTGGGCTCCTGATGGTACACCTGGTGGTCTACATAAGGTACTCCAGATCCTCAATGTCCTTGTGAAAAGAAGTGGCCCATCATACTGAACAACTTTTGTTTTGGAACCAAGCCTGTATCTCTAATAGTTTAGCTGGGCTCCTGGTGGTACACCTGGTGGTCTACATAAGGTACTCCAGATCCTCAATGTCCTTGTGAAATGAAGCGGCCCATCATACTGAACAACTTTTGTTTTGGCACCATGCCTGTATCTATAATAGTGTAGCTGGGCTCCTGGTGGTACACCTGGTGGTCTACATCTATACTCCAGACCCTCGAATGGTGATAAAAAGTAGCCTATGTCCGTTCTCGGTATGCTAGCAATCTCTGTGCCAAGTTTCATGAAGATCGGTTCAGCGGTTTGGCCGTGAAAGCGTAGCAGACAGACAGACAGACAGACAGACAGACAGAGTTACTTTCGCATTTATAATATTAGTGTGGAAGTGTGGATAAAATAACAAGTTTAGAATTTCGTTGGTATGGCTTTTACCAACTAACTTCTTAGATTATTAAGCTCTGTCAACCCTATTTTTTATTAAACTGTAGCACGGCATTTTATTATAACTGCAGCGGGGTAAGTAAACTATTAAAGTGTAGCAAAAACACAACAAATCTATATTTGATGCGGAAAGTTGGAAAAGGTTGGTACTGGCACGACTTCCGCTTAATTCCTGCTTACTGTTGGCCTCGTGCCACGGACTTGCTCACTCACTTACTTATTCATAGCCACTCGTGTCCTTCTCAGCATTATGGTAACACTCCTGGGACCCTGCAGCTGAAAGTTTTTCTAGTGGGACGGTTATTTTTGCGCAAACTTTGTTGGAGACTTTGTCGCAGAGTTAAAGATCTGCATTGGTTTATAAACATAGTTATTTCGTAACTCCACTAACAACTAAGTAAAAGGTTTCTCGTGAACGTTTTCTCCTGTACTTTTATTGTTTGATTGATGTCTATAGTCTTTTTAATTCATATAGATTTGATATAGATCCATAATCACGCCTTTATCCCTAACTCTGCAAAATGTCAAAAGTCTTAATAAAACGGTTGTTTTTTACCTCATCTAACAAGCGGAAGTTTTTCCCAGGCTATAAACTGCAAGAAACTGTTACAATAAAATATGATTTCAAACTGTAATAGCACGTTCACACCATGCACCTGCTCCTGCCGCTGTCGCGAATATTGCTCGAAATACTTCCGCGGAAGTATAATCGCGAGTGTGTGTTCACACACTGCCGTTATACTCTTCTCGCACCAATATGAGTAAGCGAGATAGCAATATATTCCACAAACGTTGCTGCCGTTCCTTTGACTCGCTCTCGAAAAGCCGACAATCGAGAGAGCACGGGAAGTGACGGCGGCATGACGAGAAGCAGCGCGAGTAACCTGTTCACACATTTGCGCTGCCCACTTCCCTTACTATTTCCCTGCCCATATTGACAGTGTGTGAACGCGCTATAAGAAATGTGTTTTCTTAATTCCAGCACGGGATGGGCATCCCATCGATAGGTATCCTGCTGCACGAGGTGATCAAGCTGATGTACCACGCGAAGGTGCGCGACCCGGTGTTCTTCCGCATCGGCACCTGCGGGGGCATCGGCTACGAGGGCGGCACCGTCGTCCTCTCAGAGGAGGCCGTCGACGGAGCCCTAAAGAGTGCTCTTGAATTGGTAAGATAGCAGTCATCACAACAACAGCACAAAGTAACATAACAAAATTATTTTTGCACATTAAATAAATAATACAACCATAGATAAACACAGATAAAAGAAACTGTTCAACAAGGCGGCCTTAAAGCTTCTCTACCAGGCAACCTTAGAGTGAAAGAGAAAGTGTGACAAGGGAAGCGGGATAGTGCAAATATTACCCATGAGCACTAAATACACAAATAATACTACTTAAACATTTTTACATATCAATACATACCTTCACCTAAACCTAATTTATGGAAGTCAGAAAACAGCAGCAGCCAGTACAATTATTATTATTAGATAACAAATAAGGGAAATATACGCATACATTTCCGATAAATAAAGATTTTTTACTTGAATTTTGAAAGTATACATACAATTTACTGCTGGTCTTATACTTGTTTTAGCAAAACTCACTACTCCGACACAAGGGCTCACCTGTGCCCGATATTGTCAAACTACAGGTGAAATTCGTTGTCCATTGTGTAGTCGGTTAGCCATTGTAATGCCAGGTATATTAACCATCTACGCAATGTACTACGAATGTCACCTGTAGACTTGTAGCCTGTAGTTTCATAACATGGTCGATTGTCGCGCCGGTGTTCCCCGTCTACATTCAACGATAGAATATGGGGTGATGTTTATTCTACGCCAACACCAAATTTACCCATATCATTGAAATCGTAAAACAAAAACAGTAGTTTCATGAAATTTTGTACCTTCTCGACAATATCGTCGGTCGAATCATGAAAGGGCGTAACCAACAAAATGGCGATTTTTAGTTTTATACACCACGGCATTGAAAAATATGCATATTTTAATGTCACGAGAGGACTTATCTGAATTCCTGTCCTGGAAGACTGCACGAACAATCACGAAGAGACTTAACTACTGTTTCATACTTCAATTATTTTTCACGAATAGGCGACTGCAGTTACGCGACTCTTCGTGATATTATTTTTACACGTTAAATGCGAGTTTGAATTCAGTTACGCCAATTAAGATACGATAAGATAAGAAAGCTTTTTATTTCCTTACTAAATAACTTTAACAGTTTGTGTAGTTATGTTAGATTAATTTCAAAATCTTAGTCTATGTTAGTTTTAGCATTAATAACTAGTATATCTTTTTATTCATTTATTAGATTTTCGCCCAGCGGGGTCACCCACTGCCTCTCATTTTCCCGTGGTAATAGTTGTTTTCTAGCTGTAAAAAGTAGCCTACGGTTATACTTTACCTGTGTTCCAAATTTCATCCGAATCGGTCAAGCCGTTTGAGCTTGAAGAGATAACAAATATACATACACACACAAACTCTCAGATTTATAATATTAGTACGGATTTGATTTGTAAGGTCCGCTTACAACGGTGAAAGCCTCCTCCAAACGAAGAGTTTGGAAGAGATTTTGTGCAGTTCTTGACCACAGGTTTCCTACAACGTAAACAATGTCGTCACACCATCTTTTGTTCAGCCTACCTCTTCTTCGGGACTTGTCATTTCAAGTTGTTACAACTTTGTACCATCTATGATCATGCACTCTTTGGGTGTGACCTGTCCATCTCCATTTCATCTGAAGTACAAGCTTGCCAACATCCTTGGCTTTAGTTTTTTCCTTATAAGGTGATGTCTTACTCTATCTTTAAGTCTGATATTCATATTCATTAATTCATTTATTTATTCGTTTACAATATGCATTGTGTTCGAAATTACATTTGCACATTAAAAAGCAACAATTACAAATTATTAAATTGAAAAGTGAACTCAATTCCATAAATTAATTAAATAAACAACTAAATATAGCTTCCTTCTACCTCTTTGACACACTCTTATTTGGTTCAACGTTGGTTGTGTTAATGGCCAGGTTCGGCAAGCGTAAGTGAGGTGAGGCAAGGTGTTAAACAAATTTCCATGGCTTGTTTTTAGCTCTACAGGAAGTAGTAACTATAACTCATAACTACCTCGAATGGTGTAACTGTCACATCGGTTCCAGAGATTCTCGCTGAAATTGAGGACTTCTACGGAAATCTGTATGCCTCGCATGCACAGAAACCTCCACCTGACGCGACCACAGACCCCAGAGCTCCACTCTCTCGCCACTTTACAGACGATCTCGGGCGTGAATGTAGACGAAATCGGGGCGGCTCTTATACAGCTTAAGAATAGGAAGGCTCCCGATGAAGACGGAGTAGCCTCTGAGTTACTTAAGGCAGGTGGAAAACCTGTACTTGAGGAGCTGAAAAGGCTATAATATAACTCTGTTATAGCCAATGGAACAACCCCGAAGGCGTGAAGCAGAGTTGTTGTGGCATTGTTTTTCAAGAAAGGAGACAAAACGCTCCTCAAAAACTACAGGGCAATCACACTTCTGAGCGACGTCTATAAGCTGTTCTCGAGAGTCATTACAAATCGTTTGGAATTAAGATTTGACGCCTTCCAGCCAACGGAACATGCTGGGTTTCGTAAAAACTTCAGCGTTTTGGACCAAATCCATACTGTACGGCAGGTAATACAGAAGTTAGAAGAATATAACCAACCACTGTGTATGGCCTTTGAGGACTACAAAAAAGCCTTCGACTTCGACTCCATCGAAACCTGGGCTGTTTTGGAGTTCTTGCAGCGGTGCCAAGTGGATTGGCGATAAGTGGAGGTGCTAAGAAGACTCTATCAAATGGCAACAATGTCGGTCCAAGTACAAAACCATAAAACAGGATCCATCAAACTACTCCGTGTAAGACAGGGTGACGTTATATTCTTGAAACTCTTTACCAATTCGCTGGAGGATATCTTTAAAACTTTGCAGTGGGATTGACTAGACATCAACGTCAACGGCAAATATCTCACACATCTCCGCTTTGCCGACGATATAGTAATAATGGCTGAATCGCTGCAGGATCTGCAAAAAATGCTGACCAGTCTCAACGTCGCCTCGAGACGTGTTGGACTCGGGATGAACTTGGACAAGAAGAAAGTCATGTTCAATCAACACATCATCCCCGAGCCGGTCTCCGTCAAAGGTATAGCCCTTGAAGTTGTCCAGAAGTATGTGTACCTTGGGAAAACTTTGCAGCTGGGTAGATATAACTTTGAGGCTGAAATCACCAGAAGAGTGCAGCTGGGCTGGGCAGCATTTGCGAAGTTGCGTCATATTTTGGAATCACCCTTGCCACAGTGCCTCACGACCAAGGTTTTCGATCAGTGCGTCTTGCCAATCATGATCTATGGAGCCGAGACGTGGAACCTGACATTAAAACTGGCCCACCGGTTACATGTCACTCAGAGAGCTATGGAAAAGTCTCGGTATTTCTATAATGGACAAAATTTTAAATGAGACTATCCGCAAAAAGATCAAAGTTAAGGACAAAGTCTGGAAGTGTAGCAAAATGAAGTGGCTGTGGGCTGGGGCACATTTGTCGTGGAACTGACGGACGGTGAAGTAAATGGGTTCTCGAGTGGAGGCCACGCCTCAGCAAGCGTAGTGTTGGACGACATCCGGCCAGATGGACCGAGGCCTTAAAAATGGGGGCTGGTAGCGACTGGATGGCGAAAACGGGAGATCGTGCCCTATGGAGTACCCAGGGGGAGGCCTACGTCAAGCAGTGGACTGTAATAGGCTGATGTATGTATGTAATAAAGAATATATACATATCTCTTTGAGAAATGTTCAGACTGATTTATTTGATTATAAGTGTCTAACTGTATGTTAAAATATATATTAATCCATACATTTTATTTTTATGTTTTTTTTAGACTGATTATAACTGATTATAACTGTATGCATATCTCTTTGACAGATGTTCAGACTGATTCATTTGATTATAAGTGTCTAATTGTATATTCAAATATATATTATTTCATACATTATGTTCAAATTTACTTTAATATAAATGGACACAAGTGATAATTATAACAAAATGTTACATCACGAATAGGCGTAAGTGGATCTTCAGTGAAAAAAAGTAAAATATCTCATTAATTTATAAAGTTATCGAAAATCTATTAATAACTGGCTATAAAGGATTAAATTTGCTATAAAATAATTTAATTACCTTCTAAATAAATATTAAGATAACTTTTGTATGACCGTGAAACTGGTCGCTGATTTCTTTAATTTGCTCTCCTGTAAAGTTATAAAAAAACAGTTACGCCTTTTTATGATTCAACCGACGATATGCATACAATTTTTACTTTAAACATTTCTGTGATGGTCCAATATCTGAACACCAAGTAACTATATTTCCAGAATGTCCTTGGCAAGAACATTCAGCGGCCGGCCAAGCTGGACAAGTGGTTGGTGCGTGAGCTCAAAGCACTCGCCGACCCGGAGGACCCCTACGACACTGTAACCGGCAAGACTATGTGTACCTACGACTTCTATGAAGGTAATACATTACGGAGGTAAAGCATATCGTCATTTCATTTAACAGTTGAAAGTATCAGTGATCCTGGTTACTGCCCTAAATTTTTAAAGTTACCGCAAATAAATATGCGATAAAAAATCAACATATAATTAAAGACTACTAAAAAGTATTTGTTAGGTAAAATATTCTATCTCGAGTAAAAAGGAGTGAGATGGCGAACAAAGTTGATATTTATCACTTTGAGATTTTTTTCCAGTTTTATTAGGACTTTGCCGTGTGATGCCGGCTTAGAATAGTGTCACCCCATTTCTTTCGCGCGGGAATCGTAAGAGGTGATTAAGTGACTCGAGTGTGTGTATTGCTATTTTAGGCGATGGGCTGACAACCTGTCACTATGGCGATACACAATTTTTAGTTGTGTTAATTTTTTTAGGGCGTTTACGCTCTGCCTACCCCGCAAGGGATTAAAGGCGTGATGTGTGTGTGGGTGTGTGTGTGTGTATTAGAACTTTGCTGGTTAAGTCTGACAGTAGGGTTCCTCGGGTTAGTCCAATCGGTATCCCACACGACATAAGAATAAGATGACTGACTTATTTTCTCGATTACCGGTGTTTTACATGCAGTTTATTTCTGCTGCAACAAAATTAAATTTTTATGTAGGTTTCTATCTATGATTTTTCTCTAGTGCCTTCATCGCATATGAGTATAAACTGATGCATCTGAAGGACTTGGCTTCGTGCTAGTTCTTCTTCCTATATTTAAGTAGATAATGAAGGTTGCCTTTTCTCTCTATAGACTTTCAAGATCTTCTTTTACGTATTTTAGAACATTCTGTAGCATTTTGGGGAAATTACCATCAAGCTCTGGTGTATTGTAGTTAAATTCGCTTCGAAGATTCATAGCGGTTGCTCCAGAGGCTTTTTTCTCTTGCAAGATAATCACGAGTTCAGTTGGCCATTGAAAAATGTGCTTATTTTTGGACGCAAGATTCGCCCTAAAGATCCATTTTGACTATTTTCAATATACATACATACATACGTCACGCCTATATCCCTTGCGGGGTAGGCAGAGCGCAAACGGCCGCAAAACGGACATTTACGCTACGTCTGACAAATGTTTGAGGGTCATTCGGCTAATTGTGCATCGCCATAGTGATAGATACATACATACACATATCACGCCCATAGTCCCTTGCGGGGTAGGCAGGGCATAAACGGCCGTGAAAAACGGTAATTTACGCCACGTCTGACAAAAGTCCGAGGGTCAATCAGAAAACTGTGTATCACTATAGTGACAGGTTGTCAGCCCATCGCCTAAAATTGCAATACACACCCTCGAGTCCCTTAGTCGCTTCTTACGACACCCACGAGCAAGAAATGGGGTTATGCTCATTTTAAGTATTAGCAGGCCTGTGTCACTCCGCGTGTAGGTATTGAAAACATACCTCCAGGCGCCGGCCACTGCAAAAGGGCTAATCTAGCGGGCTGCCGCAAGCGAAAGAAGTCACACGCGTGCGCTATTTGTTCAATTTTCTCGACAATTTTTTGCAAGATGGAGAGACGAAAACATACATACATACATATATCACGCCTATAATCCCTTGCGGGGTAGGCAGAGCGTAAACGACCGCTAAAAACGGACATTTACGCCACGTCTGACAAACATTTTAGGGTTATTCAGAAAATTGTGAATCGCCATAGTGACAGGTTGTCAGCCCATCGCCTAAAATTGTTCGTCGTCGCCTTTTCCGACACCCACGGGAAAAAAAATTGTATACATTATAATATTATTATTATTAGTATACATTTTATTATTATTATGTTGGTATTCTTTTCGGATCTCGGGCCCACAGGGACCCGGTCCTTTGAGGCATGCCAAAGCCAACAGCACAGAGGCCTTTTTTATACCAAATAATGTGTTGTGATGCGTACATCGAGCGGATACTTGCTCTGTCTGCACTATAGAAGTACTCGTACACCCAGAGCCAGCACCCGCCTGATGCAAGGACTATTGCAGGTTTATTACTTCATTGAATTAAATCTTCGGCAATAATCGTATAGCATATACAATTATGCTGCTAGGTCTTAGACTACATGAACGCACTCGTCGCTGCCTGCTGCGTGCCCGCCAAAAGTAGGAGTAAACGCTCGTGTTGTGCGCTAGATGGCGTAAGTAGTTTCTCGAAGTAAGCAACCCTAGACCGCGGCTCATATTCCCTCAAAAAAATATTTGGCAGGTATGCAAATGAACACGTGGTTGACTGGAACGCGAGCTAAATTAAATCATATTGTCTATCAGATTGAGTACATATTTCTTTGAAAACCATTGCGAAGTAAAGCTTCTGTAACGCTAGTTACTAGTTATTATTCTGTGGTATTAGACCGGGTCTATCGCGATAGTATATAGGTAAATATTAGTAATTTACCTGTGTCCCGACGTTTCAATACAGTTTCACGGGATCACAAACTTTCATAAATTGATTTCCAGGGCAAGGTCGGTTAGACGGAGCGTTCTGCGACTTCACCGAAGCCGACAAGATGGAGTACCTGGAGAGCGTGCACAAGGCGGGCGTCGTCAACATCGAGATGGAGTCGCTCGCGTTCGCCGCGCTCACGCACCACGCCGGCATCAAAGCGGCCGTCATCTGCGTCACCTTCCTCGATAGACTCAAGGGGGACCAGGTCAGTCTACATTCAATACAGCATCTGAAGAACTGATGAAGTAAAAAGAAAACGGCCAAGAGCGTTTCAGAAATTAAAGAATTTCGTTGTCTGGGGCGCGTTCATGCTGTTTCTCCTAGTTGGTATATTCTCCGGTGACAGCACGCCAGTCAGGAGAAATTTTCTACCATGCGCTCCAAAACGCGGTTTTACGAACTGTCAAAGCATAAAAGTGCGACAAAAGATATATTATTCGTGGTGCATTGAACGCGCCCCTAAATCTAGAAGCCGTTCAACGCTGCCGCATAAGATAATTTAACTGCGATGACAGCTCGTAAAACCGCGTTTTAGAGCGTCTGTCAAGAGAAAGTTTTAACTTGTCAAAATTATCTTACCCTGTTCATGCGCACACGTCGGATAAAATTTCTCGACCTGTCGACTGAATTTTCACCAAACGTCAGTTTGACAGGTGCATAGGTGCATATTTCTGATTTTTATCGTATTGCACTATAAATTATACTTTTATATGTTTAAATTTACGAAAATAAGAACAGACACAGCGGCATATCTTTAGAAATCACTAATGTGATGACATCTAACTGACTTTCGTTCATTCACTTCGCCAAACCCCCGTTCAGAGGTGTATTAGTTTAATTTTAAGCCAAGGTTATCTTATCCGGAGCACGTTGAACGTACCCCTAAAGAACTGCCTCAGATAAAGTAAAAAGAAAACGGCCAAGAGCGTTTTAGACATTAAAGAATTTCGTTGTCTGTATATATGAATTAAACTGTAGCGACCTCTGGTAGCTACTAAAAGAAGCTCATTCAAAGTGGTTCACGAGAAAGCAAGTCGCAATAAAAATTCCAACATATCTGCAAGATGGCGCCACGTGACAGATTGACAGAATTAAGATGCGGTATGAAAGTGTTTCAACGCGCACCGCATATACATCTTCCAATTCTATCCAGGTGGACCAGTCGGTCCCCTTGCCACAACCCCCAGTCAGGCAGGTTAGCTATCCGTTTCTCGCCACCACCTGGAACCCCCTATTCTGCCTACTGGCATATATTTTTGTCACCCGCCATAGAACTTTATTTCAATGCCAAAAAGACCATTTAACAGGTTTGGTAATGTTAAAAGCTCAGGAATTCTACATCTATTTATTTATTTAACTTTATGCAATAAATTACATGGACGGACTTAATTCCGAGAGCAGTATCTAACAGTCTACCTTACGACATATAAAAATGCTATCGCCTATCAGTATGCCGGGAGATTCTTGATTTGCAACTTACCTTGCAGCGTTGGCTTATAATAGTATCAGGCCAATAGGGCGCGTCCCTTGTCCAGCGGTGAACAGCTGTGTATATTCCCAGCTTATGCTACCTTCAAGTAGCCGGTGGCCTTCATTAAATCTAAATGAGTTCAGTGGTTGATGTATAATTTTTGATTACCAGGTATTAGCGCCTAAGGAAGTGTTGGACGAGTGGCAACAACGACCCACAAAACTCGTCTGTCGATACATCAAGAAGTAAGTTTTATTGTTTACTTATCGTTTTATTTTAAATAGGGCAAATAAATAAAATAGATTTTCAAGTTTAAGCATGGTGGAGATGCTGGGCAATGAAACAAGAAATTGGGTAGGGTTAAAGAAAATATATCTTCTAAAAATTCAATTCGGTCGTGTTTAGTCCTGCGGGCACCGAGTCGACGAACAAACCAATGAACCCTGACGATGATTATGTATGTATACGTCCCTAGCACCCTGTGTTGTGAAAATAATCGACTCGGATTTTCATAGAAACTATCTACAAAAAATAAATTATTTTTTGTGTATAGTCCATCGATTGCAGTATATCTCCTATCTTTCTGTTAACCTGTGTAAGATAAGATAATTGAGTTAATTGTAACGTCGTGGCCCCCAGGTACCTGCAGATGAAGGGTCGCATTTCCCTCGACGGTCACGGCTCGGTGGCCGTGAAGAGCCCGCGCCGGTTCAAGCTCGTGCAGCAGGAGTCCGAGACCTACGACTAAACAAGTGGTCACCCTACACCCTGTCCGAGACTAACGACTAAACAAGTGGTCACCCTACACCCTAGTCCGAGACCTACGACTAAACAAGTGGTCACCCTACACCCTGTCCGAGACCTACGACTAAACAAGTGGTCACCCTACACCCTAGTCTGAGACCTACGACTAAACAAGTGGTCACCCTACACCCTAGTCCGAGACCTACGACTAAACAAGTGGTCACCCTACACCCTGTCCGAGACCTACGACTAAACAAGTGGTCACCCTACACCCTAGTCTGAGACCTACGACTAAACAAGTGGTCACCCTACACCCTAGTCCGAGACCTACGACTAAACAAGTCGTCACCCTACATCCTAGTCCGAGACCTACGACTAAACAAGTCGTCACCCTACACCCTGTCCGAGACTAACGACTAAACAAGTGGTCACCCTACACCCTGTCCGAGACCAACGAGTAAACAAGTGGTCACCCTACATCCTAGTCCGAGACCTACGACTAAACAAGTGGTCACCCTACACCCTAGTCTGAGACCTAGGACTAAACAAGTGGTCACCCTACACCCTACACCCTGCTCCCTACAGTTACCGTCGACATATGCACTCCGACCCACCGAGCGACACATGGCCTCAGCTATGGTTTAGGAATTGGACGACACTATAAAAATAAGAAAGTAATTAACAATTAGTCTAAATTGAGCGATTCAGTGGGTCAGGACTTTGATATCGATAGTACGTTTTGGCGCTCTTTCGTCGAACGAACTAGCCGTCGGGCAGCGAGTCTATGGTCATAATTGTGTAACTGTAACATTTACAAACGAGTTTTTCAAACTCAGTTTGAAAAAATAAGTTAAAAAAAATACTCATAGTCAAGAATTTGAACCGCATAAAAACCCTAAGTATATCGTTCATCACGATTTCTAACAACTACAAGACACACCCGTGCCGGTGAGATAACATCGCATTGTTTTCACAATATCCTGCCTCCAGTAAACATTGCACCGTCAGTATCTTTCAGAATTCAGCTGATTGATGGATATTGCATATGAACGTAACGATGTTTAATGTTTTTCATACAAAACCATAAAACTAGATTAACGAAACGATATAACGATCGAGATATTATTCTTGTCTATGCTTTGTGTGTTTGAAATTCCGAGCCGATCCTTTACGTTATGACGGCGTAAAGCTGGAAACATACTATCTGACGCGTTCCTCATTTCTGCGACTTATTTGAATCTGGGCGGTAAATATAGCCGGGGACGTGACCTTGAATCTTCGGATGTCTGGGGGTGATTTAGCCAGCCGGCCATTTGAAAACGTCCGTGGACACTCCTTTCACACTGTCCTCAGCCGCAGCTGATGCACGCGTCAGATAGTATGTTCTTACATTAACGGTTCATGTGCGCGCCAACCTTAATACAGTTCATTGCGTGGTACTGTCTACTGCACTCGCAAACACTTGTTGTTGTTAGCGGGAGGGTGAATTCAATACTGCCAACCAAACAGTTTTGACAGCTCTATACGCACAGTTGTAAAAATTGAATTATGGTCCGTTCAGCTCGCTGACCGACGCGGTTCGCGCATCACATTCTGTCGTAGTAGAGACAATCACGAATGTAGATAGCTAGCTTTAATTTTGACCCCTCTGCTCATAGATATATTCGATAATATATTCATGGTTAATATTCATTATGAATATGTAATTATTGAAACTAAATTCATCGCCTCACTGCCATATAATTTATATGGAGTAGGAACCTAAAAATTGGTTTCAAAGATAGATAAATATATTACAAGTATTTGCTCGTTTCCAGTTAAATCTGATAATATTTACATGTATGCTCAACCAACTTTATGGTTTTGCAATGGATCGTACATTCCAGTGTGTGTGACAGGGGCTATGTATAGCGACGAAAATGTTAGTTAATATTGTCTTAAATGTATTAATTTACACTTAGCTTTATGATATCTGTCGAATCAACGACCAAAAAAAGCTTCGCATTAAATATATGTGACGTTATTTCGTAGATCTTTTTCGGAAAGACACCTAAATCGTTAATGATGATAGTTATTGACACAGTTACTGTAATAAAAAAAAATATAGAACGTAATACATATCGCCAAATATAACTTTTTAATATCTCCCTAGAAGCATATCTTTACTTTTGAAAATATTCTGCAAAATATCAACTTTTCGAAAATATTACAGCAGACGTAAATACGAATTGGTAAAATTAAAGTTTATAGTCCTAAATTTACAATATAATTAAAGAATAATTTGTCATGAATTAAATCCATTCTCATACTTATTTCAAATAGATAATCTTACTAAATTATAAATACTTATAAGTAATTATTACGAATATAGCCGTAAGGTAGATTTCATGATGTGTTTACAAGTTACAAGCATTAAGTTATTGCAAATGTTAGCGAACTTGTGATAAAGGAGTAGTGTTAGACATAAGGACCACATCGGACGACGCGCGGTTGATCAATACAACCGCACTTTAAGTTATGTTGCATGACTAAATATACAGTGTTTAAGGGAAATGACTGCACAACTTTTCAGGCGTGTTCTTGACGTGAAACTGTTCAACTTTTCATTGTAACTATTTACCAACACATAAAAAAGTGGTATCCCATAAGGAATGTCTCGGGCAGCAACAAAGTTTGTATAAAAGTGTAATATTTTTCCGAATTCAAAAAAGCTTCCTTAGAAAAGTGGTTCAGTTTTACGTCTAACTGACTGTATAAAATATTAAGTTTTCTTGCCTGTTAAAAAAGTATAAGAAAAATACAAATACATTGCGAATAAATTCTGTTCAGAACAGAGGCTTCCAAACTTTTTCATATTTGAAGGTGTTGTTCGTTACACGACACCATATTTAAAGAAAAATAAATTCAGTTAAAATAAAATTGCAAGTAGCATAAAAAAAGATAGTGTCTTGATTTACCACTCTTACCTACCTACCGGTACATCATATTATATCTAACCTCTCGAAGCAGGCCTGCGTAACAGTTTGCGAAACCCTGAGGTGACGTGACTCTGTTTGGGAACCTCTGGTCTAGAAATACCTAGAAATACAGGATTTTATAAACTAAAGTACCGCCATTCCAATAAGACGTATTTGACAGCTGTCATCTCCATAATAAAAGAGATGTCAACAAACTAAAATGGACCCTCTGCCATGTATTATCACGAATCTGACAGGTACTTTGGGCGACTGTGTTGATCAACAATCGTCAGTCTCTGATTGATTTAATGTGCTTCCACGTGTGTTACATTGTTGTTGACTGCACAAAGTGTTGTCGAATGCTTTTTGACGTTTCGAACTGTTTACGTTCTATGTTCACGTTAATTCTGGTTGAATGTACGTTCAATATGCAAGTGTTCACCTTTATTAATATTATATATGTTAGTAAGCTAAGATCTAAGATTGCGAAGTATTGGTTCCAGTGAAACCGTATAAAAGAGTAGACGAGTCATACAGATAAAATCTTCTGTTTTTGTTTTGTATGTGGGTCAAGATCAAGACCATTTGGGAGTGTTAGATTAGTCACTAACTTGTCTCAAATTAAAAAATCTTGCAACATCGGAAAGGCTTTCTTAAAAATGTAATGTTTAAGGTGTTAACACGCTGGTCGTCAGTTTAACTCTTTACCTAATGGATATTTTCATTATTTGTATTAATCATCATACTTTGGGAAACGTTGGAACAAAAAAAAAAACAAAATGATATGTCAATAATAGCAATAGCTGGAAAAACTCCGTTCATTTTCTAATGACTAATCATGTAAATAAACTTTGTATGTATCTGATAGTTACGAGCTGTCAGTTTATACAGGATTAGACATTAGAAAATAAACGTTCCTAGGTATATGTTCTACTTTACTAGTTGATTATCTATGCTTCTTCAGTAGCATTAATTATATTTTAATGTTTTGATATGATTGATTATGCTACTGACATTTGTGGTGACGATCAATCGTCAGTGATGAATCAATCCTAAAATCATAAGTCCCCATATGTTTCCAGTGCTGAACATTTATTGTTAATCAATAGTAGCACGAAATGTTTATGCATTTATGATTCATTACAAAACTCAGTAACTCCACTAGTTATGTATGCTAATCAGACATATGTTATTGCCCAAGAAATGAGTATGTATTGTATCGTATGAGTGGCTTAAGTTCCCTCCAAACATAACCGTAGTGTGAATACGCGACTTCTCATTCCGCTATCTTATTATAATAGTTTACTGTAAGTAAATAAGGTATATATTCTATTGGATGTTGACATTGAGTGTTGAATGATTGATGGATTAATCATGAAGTTTAGCAAATATTTCAATATACCAATTGTTGTTTAGGATTAAGGCTGCATTGACGACCTACTTAGATGTAAATAAAATGTTAAAACAAGTTTAAAGGACAATGTGTTTGAATCGATCTTTCCTTGAACCAATGATAAAATATACTACAGTAAAACAAGATATTCCTCGTGGGAAGGAATAAAAAAACACTAGACTTGCATTTCTCAGCTTTTAATTGATTCACTTAAAGCACTAATATTAACTACTTAAAGTTATTACGACAGCAAGTTTCGAGTCAATTTACATTATTTCACCTATAAATGGCACCATACTCTTCCTAGATAAATGTTCACATATCTGAAAGAATACTTATTTAATTACTCTACACTTAAATACATAGAGGTCCGTGTGCTTCAACATTGCAAGTGCTTTATACTGGATGTTGGAGAAATTGCGCAAAATTCTTGTGTAGTTACGCAACTTAGGAAACTTTGTATCACTTTAGGAGCAGACGTCATTATGGTAAGATGATATGTGCAATTGTTTCTTTAATAGATTTTTCTAAAATAATTCCACTTTACCCCACGAGTGTTTTGCGATATTTCCCAAACACCGTGTATAACGTCTTGAGGCTCGACAATGTGACACATCACACATGCGAGAGGCAGCCGCGTGTCTTATCATAATTGCGATTTTCAATTTGGGAACTCGTTATGGAAAATAAAAATGAGATGACGTAAATCATCAGTCGCGGTGAGTAGACCCCACTGGAGCGAATCGAAACCGACTGCGGCGGATAGTGCAAGTGCGAATTACACACGCAATAAATTACCGTCACTCAGTCTTCAATAA
The DNA here is from genome assembly GCA_027580185.1 of Tuta absoluta. NCBI lineage: Eukaryota > Metazoa > Arthropoda > Insecta > Lepidoptera > Gelechiidae > Tuta > Tuta absoluta. The sequence continues at coordinate 7,434,140 of JAQAHW010000008.1, forward strand.
ATAATGTTCCGTTTACACTGTAGTGTAATTTATGTTTCTGGTTAATCTACTTATAGTTAAATGAGCAAATAAGTGTCGTATGGTGATGGATCGTGTCCGGGGAGAGCGCCGCCGATGACGAGAATTGAGGGTCGATGTTTTACTCAGCGACCGAGAGACACCTTCCAGGCATTGCCGACTGCGTGAATTCCACGCGACGTGGTGTCTCCTTCACTTGAGCTGTAGGAACTTCATGAGCGCGTCATAGATGAGGCGCGGGCTCGCGTCGCCGTCGGCCGTGTAGCGCACGCCGCGCAGCGCGCCGTCCTCGTGGCGCACCACGCCGTACTCGCCCACGATGAACCCGTCGGACGTGCGCTCCTCGACGCGGTACTTGCGGTACTGCCGTCCCTCCACCACGTACCCCACCTTGCAGTTCTCCTGCTTGCAGCTGTCGGTGCTGGACTCCTGCACGCCGTGGCTGCGCCCTTCCGTGAGCACGCTGATTTTCTCGTCCACCTCGTAGTTCTTCTCCGGCTGGTGTTCGGTGGGGCCACTCGCCTTGCTCTGTGCCGTTAGAGGGAGGGCGGCCGTGGTGTACGGAGTGGATGTGACAACAGTGCTGCTGACAGCCTGCGCTGGCCGCTGCCACGGCGCGGGATCGCTCGCTGCGGGCGGCAGATGCAAAGACGCTGGCTGGCTGTAAAACTTGGCGGGTTCACTGTAAATCTTTGCGGGTTCACTATAAACCTTAGCCGGTTCACTATAAATCTTTGCAGGTTCACTGTAGATCTTAGCCGGTTCACTGTAAAACTTAGCTGGTTCGCTGTAGATTTGCGCGGGTTGACTGTAAACCTTCGCCGGTTCGTGGTAGAACTTTGGAGGTTCGTTGTAATACTTGGGCGTTTCAGACACAGCCCTCTTCGGGGTTACATACGTATCACTAGGTTCATTATAACTACTTGTGGCTTTGGAAGCGTCGTGCACTATATCGAAACTCATAGTCGTTAATCTCTGATTGTTTCCCCTTTCGCTTATCGGTTTATGACTTAACCCTTGAATATAATTTCGTGCGGACGCCGACAGTGACACCGACCTAGCTAGTGGAATATTTTCCACATTCTCACCGGTTTCTTCATTTTTTGCATCGACTTCCAGAACTGAAGTGGGTTCAGCAATGGAATCCGCGGTATCATTAGAGTACCGGTTTTTTATATTTGTCGCATACGAGTGTATGCTTTCAAAGTGCTGAAGACCTCTGGACTCCTTCTTTGAGAGTAGTTGTTTTATGAACTCCATGTTGGCTCCGGCGAAGGCGGTTGGCATTATCGATGCTTCAGTTTCTCTGTGTCTATCTGTTGCTGCAGTGGAGATGCTCTCAGTAACAGGACTGGTCTGATAGCTAGTGCGCGGAGTGTAGTGTTTGTGCTCGTGTAGTCTGCTGGGCTTCCCCTTGCCGCGGCCGACGGCGACGGAGGAGGTGATGCTGACGGAGATGACCTGCTCTTGCGACTGGTCGGGCGGGTCCCCTGCCTGCCCCCGAGGATCGCTCGCGTGGAGCGCCGGCTGCACGGGAATAGGCCATACCGGGGCACATGACAGTATCTGAAACAATGAATATTTAAATTATAAAATAATTTTTTACCAGTTCAAAAGAAGATTTGTGTAATAGTGGTGAAATTGTAAATGTTGTAAATCATAATATTCTATATCTATATGGATTTGATCAGGAGCGCTTGCTTGTAACCGATACTCGGTACCAATCAAGTAAGCCGATTCATGAGATTTTTGATAAATAGTTAAATACATTAACTAAGTTGTTACTCCTCGCTATCTTTGTGTCTTTGAAGTAAGTAGTGCAAGTTTTTCTCCAGGAAAGGATACTTGTACATAAATACAATTAATGCGGAACTGTATTACCTGCGTCAGTAAATTGAATAGTTTAGATTACCTATCGTATGTTATAAGGTCAAGATACCTATTCTGCGCTACATTACATGTGTCATGTCATGTTGATTTATTATTTCGGTAGCAGCATCTACTTGTTTTTTGTTAATGGCAATGGTTGTACGGTTTTATGTAGTTCTCGTGTGTTTTCGTGACAGGTTCCGGATGCCCGCGCTCGCGTTAACGTCAGTGTAAAAAGTTAATACGCGCGTTTGACCGGCGAGATATGTTGAAGTGGTCGTTAAGTGGACCGGGACGTGAGTGACTCAACAAAGAAACAAAGGGACGTGTGGAACTGACATTTGTGTGAAGCCGGCGCCGACGCCTAGTTCACACTGCCTCAGTCTGCCTCACTGCCCGCCGCCTCCTGATAAACATTCCGGGCTTTAAAGGGCACATATTCATGTTATTGGGACTATTATTTTTAATGCTGGACGAGCTATCTATATTACTGTTGATTTTCCCTCCGGCGATATTCAGCAAAAAGAATTTGTATAACAACAGCTAGGTATGTGGATGGCATATACAGACCGAATGGTCAATTAAAATGGTTACCTAGTCCTAGGCGACAGACGTTGAAAGAAAATGCGTTCTGTGACCGTCATCCACTTATTTTTATGGCGCAAAAGTATGCTTTATTGGCTCACCCATTAACATACAAAGAATGACGGCAATATGGATTGTTGCACCTCTGTTCTGAGTCCAGATTTAAATTAAAATGCGTTTATTTAAAAGACCACATCGGCCAGATTGTGGGAGGCTCTTGTTGTCGCCATCCGGAACGCAAGTAACTCGATCTAGTAAAGGCCTTGAGAGGTTTCTTTTCAATGTCATGCTTTTTTAACATCAGAGGTTTTGTGCAGTGGCAGTGGTCTGTCTCCTAAGGTGCCGGGTTCTGTTCCCGGTTGAGGCAGATATTCAATCTGGTATGGGTGTTCTTTGTGCATCTGTTTGTGTTTATACCATGGCACCCCGATTTAGGGAATCCTAGAAGAAGCTATGAATTGTTCGTGTGTTTTCTAAGAGCACTTTAATGGGTTGTACCTACTTGTACCATTGATTTATTTCGAATAGTCGTTTGCATTAAGTGTGATAGCTTTTTGTACAGATAATTATTTGTTAAATTTATTTTTGTTACACGTTTTGACAAACAAGTTCGGTAGAATTGATAAAGACATTAGTTAGTCTATTAGTGAATATCTACAATAGGAAACTCCTAATTTTGGCAAATGTCAATTGAAAACCAGCAAATATCGAAGAAGATCCCTTTGTTATGTAGTTTCACTTTATAAGGGGCAGTTAGAAAAATTTGTGTTTTTGGATGCACGCAATTTCGTTGGTGAAAACGATAAAGATGTAATCGATTTTTATGTATTGTGATTTCTCGTTATATTATCTACATCATTGTCGCTGGAAAACACGATTAAAGAAAGTTTGATCAATAAATTAATTTTTCAAAATTTGGTGTATTTTCACACTTTTTTGCGTAGTGTAAAGACACATAATTCTTTGCAAATACGATACGTATTCTACATTACTAGATTCTTGTCGTACAGTTTTTAGATTACTTGTTCATTTGGCGAGAAATTTCCAAAAGAGTGAAAAATCGTCTAAATACGGCGATTCCGCTCTGTTCTCACACACAATATTTGCCATTAGTGGGAAAGCAACGTTTAAAAGTTCGAGGCAGGGCCTTAAAATACAATAATTGAAAACCCGCAGGTAAAATTACTTTCATTTAAAAATAGTACGTTCAGTCTCAAGCTCGAGGTCGAACTATCACATAACGATGCCATTGACCACTCATATTCATAATTTTAGTGCTTCAATTTATGGATGACCAGGATGAGCAAGATAAGATCCTTGCAAATTGCTATAATAGATGCTACACTATTTATTTTAAGAATGTATAAACCGTTTATGTGAAAAAATAAAGCTTGCGTTCATGTCTTTTGTATGAAAGTAGGTATCTACCGATAGCGACTATTTTGGTTGCAATATGTTTCAGCTGACACAAAATATCTGCAGCCGTCATTTATGTCATTACCAGTGACTTTTGATGCCTAAACTTGTATCTGTACTTGTGTACATACTATTATCTTATTCATCTGTGTACATACTTACTTGACATTAATATGTATATTAACAGCCACAACTTGGCCACAACAGTCCAATAATGCGAGCGCAGTGCAAGATATGGCTAATGATAGCAATGGGGAACGCTGCTCCCCATTGCCTGGGTGAATTTATCCCTCAGTCGCTATTTACGACACCCACGGTTTGTATTGGGTAATGCTATTCTATGCCGGCAACACTCGGCAAACTTGCTAGATATTATTATTTAACACTCACACATAAATACTTACATACACATATCACATCACGTCTTTATCCCTTGCGGGGTAGGCAGAGCGTTACCGGTCGGAAAATGCTTCGCTATCGGCACGTCTGGCAAATATTTGAAGCCCGTTTTAGAAAAAGCGTGTAGTGATACGATGTGGTGATGCTAATCTTAGCCAGCATTACACGGCAGACAGAATTTTAACACACTACCAAAGAGGCTAGTTAGAGCTATTTAAGCTTTCACGCCACTCAAGCAGGAAAGAGCACTCTACTCGTAGCTTTTGACTGAAGGGATAACAAATGACCTATTATGTAGCCATTTTTTGCCACGCGATGCAACAAAACCCCTGTTATTAAACTGTTTTCAACTTTCGCGGTCACACATAATAATACTCAAAATATTAAAACAGGATTCCTACCAAACATCAGTGGTTCCGTGATCTTGGCCCATGCAACTGGGCCGAAATATCGGACAATTCATTAAAAACAAGTATAGCGGTAAGAACGCCGTTTTAATATTTTTAAGTCATAACCCTGTATATTTTTATAATTCTGATTATAAGACATGACAAGAATAGTACATAAAAAGGTTTTCGCTATAAATATAGTGCGCGCGTTTATGTCTTTTGTTTGGAAGCGTTTGGTGCATGATATTCATAATAGGTATTTATCTACACTCGTCTCGTAATGTTCGAATTATGATTCGAAAACAGTTGTATAAAGACCTGCTTTATGCGTTCTGCCTATAGAAATTACAGACGTGTAATGCCTTAATGAGAAGGCTCTTTCTTCGATAAACTTGAGAAATGAAACGAAGTTTTTTTTTGCTAATACTCAAATCGCCATCTTCTGCCGCACCTGTCAGTCTTTGTTGTGGTAATTGTGCGGTTGTTGTTTAGTTGTTGTACCGATGTTGTTCAGTAGTTGTTCAGTTGTTGTTATCTGTTGTTTAGTTGTTGTACCGATGTTGTTCAGTTGTTGTACCGATGTTGTGCGTATTTATATCATCATGGGGTAGCATAATGTGGCATTCACTAGTTTTGGTGACGGTAACGGTTCAGGAAAATTGGATGGAGCAGTTTTTAAACCGGATCGGCAGTAATTTAGGTTTTACCAGAACGACCTTCCAATAACAGCGAATCAGTGAAATCATTTCAATTACTTATTGACAGTTGTATAAAGACTTGCTTTATGCATTCTGCCTATAGAAATTACAGACGCGTAATGCCTTAATGAGAAGGCTCTTTCTTCGATAAAGTTGAGAAATAAACGAAGTTTTTTTTTGCTAATACTCAAATCGCCATCTTCTGCCGCACCTGTCAGTTGTTGTTTTATGATAATTGTGCGGTTGTTGTTCACTTGTTGTTATCTGTTGTTTAGTTGTTGCACCGATGTTGTTCAGTTGTTGTACCGATGTTGTGCGTATTTATATCATCATGGGGTAGCATAAAGTGGCATTCACAAGTTTTGGTGACGGTAACGGTTCAGGAAAATTGGTTGGAGCAGTTCCTAAACCGGATCGGCAGTAATTTAGGTTTTACCAGAACGACCTTCCAATAACAGCGAATCAGTGAAATCATTCCAATTACTTATTGACTAGACTCCGGCGATCTTTAACAATATGTTAAGTATCGTTTACTGAGTTTGGATTTTTGTTAAATATTGTGAGTAATTGTAGCATTGAGCTAGTAAAATGCGACGGAGCGTTCATAGTTTGAGCGGAAATCGTTTTTAGCAAGGTATGTGGGCCAGGGCTGGAGCTAGGCAACTAGAAGATTATAATTATCAGTTTCGCTAAAAAAAATGTAACAATAAATATAGCAATGTTACAAATTGCTGTTTCCAATTTTATAAAAAGAATATTATTCAAGCTTGTATAACTAAAAATTTTTTTCAAGCATGTTGTTGTTTGTTCTTCTTGAGTTCTCATAGAATGCACACATTCTTGCTCTTTTTCCTGTTTGTCTTCAAGTCCAAGCAATACATCAACGAAAGCTAACTTAATGCATCTATCAAAATTGGCTGGTTAATGCAAACTATTCCGTCTGTTAATGTCAGTGCGTAGTAATCCAGATTACGCGCCCGATTTGATTAGTTTTACGCTTTGCTCAACGTGCTTTGTGCTTTTGTCTAGTTGATTTAGATATAAAAGTACTGTATAAAAGCACAGGGTGTGTATTGCAATTTAGGCGATGGGCTGACAACCTGTCACTACGGCGATACAGAAATTTCCGAATGACCCTCAAATGTTTGTCAGACGCGGCGTAAATGTCCGTTTTTTGCAGCCGTTTACGCTCTGCCTACCCCGCAAGGGATTACAGGCGTGATATGTATGTATTTAAAAGTACTCCGTGATAGGTTTAGATAGCCATCAGATCTAGGTGTACCTAATGCTTAAAATAAGTAAGTCGCAAGTAGGTACCCATATACAGGATGTAAGGGACGGTGTACCGAAAACTTTGCAGGCATGATCAGACCATGAAACTGAACAACTTTTACTTTGGAGCCTATGTTGGGAGACGAAATTTTTTTTTTCGACTTTCCATAGAAAGTCAGTCAGCTGATCGGAAATTATGTATGGAGGTCGAAAAAAAAATCTCGTTTACCAACATAGCTTCCATAGAAAAAGTTGTTCAGTTTCATGGTCTGATCATGCCTGCGAAGTTTTCGGTACACCGTCCCTTACACCCCGTATAGTGTGTGGCGGTCCTACAGCCGCCGCCGTCGCGTCGTCGTCTGCGTCACGGCGGCTGCGCGTGCGCCGCTGTCAGCGACCGGCGCGACCTTGCACCCAAACAACCAACGAACGCGATAGGGGTCACTTCACACCGCGACGCGATATATTAGATACTTGAAGGTGCTGATAGCGCTACGGATCGAGCAAGATGTGATGAAGTGCATCTTGAATTGACTAATAATTGTACCTACCCACTAACTGCCCCTGTTTGTTATGTATACTTACTTATACTTTGTCAATATACACAAGTTTACTATTTGTAACGCTGCGTAGTAACAACAGGTGTGGTGTGGGAATAGCAAAAACATAAATTAAAATAAGATTGTAATTTTTTGGGATCAGGTCAGTAAAATATTGTTCCATATTATGAGACGTATTTACCTAATAATTTATTGAGCACAATAATCGCGGTCACATAAAATATTATACTAGAGTTCCCTGCACCGTCTATACCAAACCCTACGCGACATTTCTCTGCTCAAATACCCGCGGTTGTCCTTGTCCGTGGCCAACACCTTACATTGACAACCTTATTGAACTTTTACTACACTTGCATTACATAAGTAAGATACCTACCTGCACCAATCTACATGCATGACTTATAATAATAATAATAACAACGTTGTTTACAATAATAATTAAACCGAACAAATAAATAACCGATCCATGTCAATAGGCTGCCAATTAAAATATATTCTTCAAAGCAGTAGACTTTACTAAATCAATATGTAGGTATGTATTAGATCTACAGAACATGTTCAACGTCTTAATAACGCATTAATAAAATGGAAGAATGATGCAAATACTGCATCTTACATAGCAATAGTCATTTTAAAATAGTCCAATCGATATAAATAATGGCTGTAATTATGTTACCACGTCATTGTTACCTGATTTATCTTTTTTGTCGAAGCATTTATAAATATCAAACGAAGCGATTTTTTAATATGAAATGATCTACTAACATGTTGTAGGAATTTTATACAAAAACGTGGGCGCCGTCGACTTGTTTTAGTTCGTTAGGGTTCCGTACCTCAAAAGGAAAAAAAACCAATCCCAGGATTACTCTGTTGTCCGTCCGTCCGACTGTATGTCAAGACCCTATATCACGGGAACGAGATGACATATTGACTTGAAATTCACACCATATACTCAATCAAGTATACGGTCACTTGTAATTGTTGTGTAAAAATTCAACCTCCTAACTTAAAACATAAAGTAAAAAAGATACGGCCGAAAAAAGCATGTATATGACTCTCTCAAGGGAATCAAAATTCATACTTCCCGCGGAAGAAGTATAAAATTTGGCAAGTAGCTTTGTTTTAATGTAGGTACAAGTTTAGGAAAAATTTTTGTTTCAGGGGCCGAGAAGAACAAAATTTTAAAATTGGAGCTTGTAGTTTCAAGTGGGGCAGATGTGTATGTTACAGAACCTTGGACGAGTTGCCGTTTTTCTTCTGTTTTGTCTCGGTCTCAAATTAAATTTTTGTTCATTGGGTTTCGAATTTCAAATTTGCTCTCCTTTTGTAACAACCGGGTATGAGTGGAAATAAGCGCGGAAATGCATCTCCCTCGTGGGCGGCACATGGCGGCGTGACAGTAGAATTATGTTATACCACCATCGCAATTATATAACTGGGGAGCTGGTTACTTTGGAACACGTACGATTTGAACAGAGAAACAGCATGTATGCAGGTAGTTAGCATGGAAATATAGTTAGTCAGTTTGTGACTTCTTAAGTCCACAAAAAAGACAACTTTTTCAATAGGCGGGCGGATAAAGTGCGACTTAGTAAGTGGGCGGGCGGAATGCGGAAGCAGGTAGAACTGCACAGTGAAATACTAACTAGCGGTCGGTCTTTACTATCACCCAGCTTCATACAACAAAAGTAACAGATTGTGAGCGCTTTATATATTTATAATAATACATACATACATACATACATAAATCACGCCTATATCCCTTACGGGGTAGGCAGAGCGTTAACGGCCGTAAAACGGATATTAACACCACGTCTGACAAAATTTTGAGGGTCAATCAGATAACTGCGTATCACCATAGTGACAGGTTGTCAGCCCATCGCCTAATATTGCAATACACATCCCTCGATTCCCTTAGTCGGCTCTTACGACACCCATGGGTAAGAAATGGTGTGATGCTATTCTAAGCCGGCATCACACGGCATCATTATCATTTATAATAATTCTTATAGGATAACAGGCCTAACTCGATTCCTTAAACTGTTTTCAAATTTTTGGTTATATGTATATGAAATAATAATTATGTCTAGTCTTTATGTCTACTAATTTATGTAGGAAGGATAATAAAATGTAAGTACCTGAGTAGAAGTAGTGGGCGCAGACAAGTCACAAGCGCTACCGTGACAGTGAAAATACAAAACATACGAACTAAACGTGGTACTACAAGGCCAAGCGCCGCAGCTTTTTTTATTATTTATTAACAAGCTTGCAAATTGACGACCAAAATTGTATTACAAATTAAATTATTATCTTCCATTTTAGTGATAAATGATCTCCAATTCTTAGTTACATATTCAAATGAGTGAATTTATAACTTCCTTTATTTGCTCTCAGATAAATCATAGTAGGTATCACTTTATCAAATTCGATTCAATTTTGCGAACATAAATGATCGATCAATAATTTAAATATCCCGGCCGTAGTCACTGCGATAAAATAGTCAATTATTCGCAATGAAATAATAATAGTTTTCCACAAGTCTAAGTAGATGGAGCCCTTGAACAGATTATACACAGTAATCGTAATATAATAGATTAATAGTAGGTACTTATTTATATCCACTGATAGTGTCGCGTAGGATGGCGGCGGCAGTTCGCGCCCTCTCCTGTCACCAATACTAGATCCGGCTCTGCGTAATCATTGCACAATTGCACATTATTAGGTAGGTACGATTGTTTTGTAGACCTTGAATTAGGTTATCCCATCATTTAGAAAATAGATTAAATTTAAAATTGACGATAAAATATAACGCGTTCAAAATCAACAAGCTTGCATAACCCTACGGTTTTGTAGACTTTAATCTATGTTTGATATGTTCGATCAGATGTTTATCTAATAATTAAAAGTGTCTGGTGTTGCTGTTTTTATAGTAAGAAAGCACAAAGGAAGTGTCAGTCAATCCGTTCATGTGCGGTACGTGTAAGGGCGTTTGATAAAAGGCTGTTGAAGGCCGCCCGCCGTGCGGCGCCCGCGCCGCTGCGCTGCCGTCCGCGCTCCACTTCGCTAATCGAACAATAACCGACTACTGTCACACCTGCAATGACATAACGACCGTAATATTTCTACTACTGCGCTTTTTGAGGCAAAGACAGGCAAAGGTCGCTGGAGACAGAACTTGATGGATATTGTGTTTAAGAGTAGGTAATAATGTCTCGTATGGAATGTTTGTAACTACAGTTAATTACAATGAGTAAGTACCTTCTTATGAATTGACGTTTAACTAAACTATGTAGAATGTGCAGACGTAAGATAAGCTACCTTGAACGAGACCTTATACCTACTCAATCTATTCGATAGTGAAGTCATGTGTAGTACTGCGTTATGAATGGGACAAAATTTTATAGCTAATCGAATCCAATTGCTGCACAGATAAAAACGCGTTTTTGTATCTCAGTGCTACTAGCAAAAACTTAAAGACACAAGTGTATTGTATTATCTTTAGATCTAGTTATGTATGAGCTACATATTTTCGTTTTAAGTAGTAACTTCCTGTGATAATACAACGTTTCCTGCCCTCAATTTTTACTTGGAGCAAAAAGTAGGCGCACGTAATAATACATAACTGCTAGATACATAAGTTTGCAGCTTACTGATAGATAACACACTAATAAAATTGAAGTTTTCAGATCGTAGGAAACTTGTTTTAAACTGTCAAGTAAGTTTTAAGACAGGTCACGTAGTACTTGTAACAAATTTGGGACAATCGAGTTCCTTGTATTAACTCTTAAACCACTTGATCGTTAATACAAGACGTCAAACCTTAAATGGTTTACGAGTGCAAATATGGTCCGAAAGAAGATTGATATGTGAAAGAAGAGTTGTGTTTTATGTAAATCTGAGCGTGTAAAAAGGTAGTCCCCTGAATAAAAAACTACGTGTAAAATGTTAAATTGAAACATTGGCATTTATCGTTTATTTAAAGCCCGTAATGAGGACGATATGAGTGTTTAAGGCACCTAGTAACCTTTAATAAAACTTATTGATTGTCCTGAACTTCTTAACGTAGATATTAAGAAGACGTTTCCTGAGTTTTTGCGGAATTTATTGGATGCAGGCCTATAATCTTTACAACGTCCAATATAATTTACTAAGAATGTTTAAAAAACGTTTAAGTACCGACGTATCTTCTGCTTAAGTCTTCTTATTTTTTTATTAATTCTGCCGTAAGCAAGTACCTAGGTACCTAGGTTTCTCAAAGCTAGTGGCTTATTTCGATCCAGACGAATGTTTTGTTTGTATGGAACTAAAAAGGTGGGCAGGTAGTTATTTTTATATCTATAATATATATATCGTTTGTCGTGGAAGATTTAGTGATTCGCCTTTGTATTTATTGCCTGTATAAGGAATGGTAAGTGCAAGGAGAGGCAGAACCTGTTCTGATTTACCAGATCGTGCGGAATTTTAAATTCGAATGCAAATAAACCCCCTTGGTCGACAACTACTAATATAGGGAAATGGTTGCTGGTAATATTCACTAGAAACCAACCTGCAGAAAAATTAAGTACCTACATACATAGGTCCTACGTCCTACCTAATAACAATTTTCGATAAAACTCGACTCGAGCCTTTTATGTGTAGGTATTACAATTTAAGGAGACAGACCTGTCGTTAATCGATATGGTGATACACGATATTTCTGAAACGGCCCTCAAATATTTGTCAGACCTGGCGATAGCGATCGTATATTACGGCAGTTAACGCTCTGCTTACCCCGCAAGGAATAAAGGCGTGATACATGTATGTATGTACACTCGGTTGTAGCACATAAGGTAACAGGGGTACTCTAAAAGAACTGTATTATTTTTATCCCCAGTTAGTAGATAATCAAACTTATTCTCATAAAAGAAGTAATTTTCTACTAAAACATATTCATGTCAAGAAAAAACATTGCTTAGGACAAAAATAATTCAGCTCTTTTGGAGTACCCCTGGTACCTTATGTGCTATAACCGACTGTATATAGATGTATGTGCATGCTTGCTCAAGCTCTTCTTCTTCCCATTCTGGACTAAGCTGACGTTTGCTATTTGGATGTGACTGAGGAGCTGCTTAATAAGCTTGAGCGCTTACAAAATCTTGCTTTTAGATTCATTTTCGGTTTTCGCAAATATGATCACGTCTCAGAGTTTCGCGCTCACCGGTCCGACTTAACCGCGATGTGCACATCCTTTGTGTCCTCTACAAACTCCTTCATGACCAATCCTCTTCTGATGATCTCCTTTTACGTTTCCTGCACTTATCCCCTGATTCCCGATCTAGGCGTTCTTGCATCACAAAAATGCTTGATTGCCCTAGATCAAACACTAAGTTCCTTTTTAATTCCTTTACTTATCGTGACACTCAAATGTGGAACAAGCTACCTAGAGCTATTCAATATAGTTCCACCTACTTCACTTTAAAAAAAAGAGTGAAAGAGCATTTTATTTTATCATCATCTTTGTAATTTATTATATGAATATAATTTATTGTATCACTACATAGTATAAAATAAAGTCGTTTCACGTTTGGTGTCTCCTTATATCTCTAGAATTACCCAACGGATTTTGATACGGTTTTTTTTATTAGATAGAGTAACTTGAAAGGAAGGTTTATAAGTATAATTTATTCCGGTAAATTGTCACATTCCCATGGGAAAACGGGTAGCCCAACTGGAAGTAAACTTTTGACCCCCTTTTGACACCCTAAAGGTTTAAATTTAAAAAAATGCTGAAACACGTATTTTATTATTTTAAGTTATGAGTCTAATCAGAAATTTTTAAACAGATCACATTTAAGATAAAAAACTTTCTTACAAACTTTTAACCCCCTTTTCACCCATTTAAGGGTTAAAATTTCAAAAATGCTGAAACACGTGTTTAATTATTTTGTGTTATTAGTCTAATCACAAATTTTGAAACAGATCACATTCATTTAAAAAAACGATCTTTCATACAAACTTTAAACCCCCTTTTGACCTTATTAAGGGTTAAAATTTAAAATATGCTGAAACACGTGTTTAATTATTTTAAGTCATAAGTCTAATCACTTATTTTGCAACGGATCACACTTAAGACAACGAACTTTTATACAAACTTTGAACCCCCTTTTCATCCCTTGGGGGATAAAAAAAAACGGAATTTTACCTATGTAAGTTGCTTTATTACATACTAGCGGCCCGCCCAGCGGTTTCACCCGCTGCTAACTGATTTCCCACGGGAAACAGACATTCTCCCTTCATAAATCATACATAAAAACCTTCCTCTCGAATCACTATCTTTTGAAAAAACTTCATCCAGATCCGTTAAGTGATTTTGAAAATTTAAGCATACAAACAAACAAACGTGGGAAGTGACTTTACTTTATACTATGTAGTGATAATCCGTCTCACTTCATTAACGCATTAGGCTAGGATGATGCAGATAAAATTTTGTATGAAGCCCAGATAAGAGGTATAGTGGCAAGATGCATTGACGGAGGTGGACGCTAGAATTGTATCACTACATAGTATAAAATAAAGTCGCTTCCCGTTTGGGGTCTCCTTATATGTTAAGTATTACCCAAAGATTTTGATGCGTTTTTTTTATTAGATAGAGTAACTTGAGAGGAAGGTTTATAAGTATAATTTATTCCGGGAAATTGTCAAATTCCCATGGGAAAACAGGTAGCCAAACTGGTAGTAAACTTTTGACACCGTTAAGGATAAAAATTTCAAAAATGCTGAAACACGTGTTTTATTATTTTAAGTCATAAGTCTTATCACTAATTTTGAAACGGATCAGACTTAAGACAACGATCTTTCATACAAACTTTTAACCCCCTTTTCATCACTTGGGGGATTTAAAAAAACCGGGATTTTATCAGCCTATGAACGGCTTTTCCATCTTCACGGAATTTCGCAAAAACTCTCCAATGTTGTAAACTGCAAAGACGCAAGTAATTTTTTGCAGCGGCCACTAACTCATACAAACCGCCATAAATATGCAGTAGGGACATTTCCGCAAAACATATTTAGAGGAATTAGCGTAATTATTTCCATGGACGGAAAACTTGCTCCATTGCTCTACAACATAATATTATACTTTCGCGCACCTCCCGAGCCATGACTTGGGTAGGTGTCATACAGCACAAAGGGAAAGGATATTGCTCGAAATAAGCAGGCGCCGTCGCTAATAATTGACACAACATCATGCAGTAGCATTAATTGTAACATTAATGTTTAGAATCTCAACGACCATGGTGATCTATTTACCACCCTTTTTAATGGTAAAACTTCACAACTTGGATCGATTCTAAACCCAAAAACAAATCAATTTGACATACTATTTTAACCAAAGACTAAAACGACTAAACAAATACCAAACGACACATAATTTCAATTTCGATAAACAAATTTTCATCAAAATAATAAAATTAAATGCAAATACCTTATGGTTTTTGAAAAAACATATCTATAGTGCGTTTGAAAAACTAACAGCGACATCTATGTTTGTATTATGGAACTAAAATATTATTTCTTCTCAGTTTTCGTGATAGTACAAATGCTTAACTACTGAAGCTAGAGAGATAAAACTTAGAATGTAGTTTTATATGTAATAAAGCAACTTACATAGGTAAAATTCCGTTTTTTTTTATCCCCCAAGGGATGAAAAGGGGGTTCAAAGTTTGTATAAAAGTTCGTTGTCTTAAGTGTGATCCGTTGCAAAATAAGTGATTAGACTTATGACTTAAAATAATTAAACACGTGTTTCAGCATATTTTAAATTTTAACCCTTAATAAGGTCAAAAGGGGGTTTAAAGTTTGTATGAAAGATCGTTTTTTTAAATGAATGTGATCTGTTTCAAAATTTGTGATTAGACTAATAACACAAAATAATTAAACACGTGTTTCAGCATTTTTGAAATTTTAACCCTTAAATGGGTGAAAAGGGGGTTAAAAGTTTGTATGAAAGTTTTTTATCTTAAATGTGATCTGTTTAAAAATTTCTGATTAGACTCATAATTTAAAATAATAAAATACGTGTTTCAGCATTTTTTAAAATTTAAACCTTTAGGGTGTCAAAAGGGGGTCAAAAGTTTACTTCCAGTTGGGCTACCCGTTTTCCCATGGGAATGTGACAATTTCCCGGAATAAATTATACTTATAAACCTTCCTTTCAAGTTACTCTATCTAATAAAAAAAACCGTATCAAAATCCGTTGGGTAATTCTAGAGATATAAGGAGACACCAAACGTGAAACGACTTTATTTTATACTATGTAGTGATAAAACTACATTCTAAGTTTTATCTCTCTAGCTTCAGTAGTTAAGCATTTGTACTATCACGAAAACTGAGAAGAAATAATATTTTAGTTCCATAATACAAACATAGATGTCGCTGTTAGTTTTTCAAACGCACTATAGATATGTTTTTTCAAAAACCATAAGGTATTTGCATTTAATTTTATTATTTTGATGAAAATTTGTTTATCGAAATTGAAATTATGTGTCGTTTGGTATTTGTTTAGTCGTTTTAGTCTTTGGTTAAAATAGTATGTCAAATTGATTTGTTTTTGGGTTTAGAATCGATCCAAGTTGTGAAGTTTTACCATTAAAAAGGGTGGTAAATAGATCACCATGGTCGTTGAGATTCTAAACATTAATGTTACAATTAATGCTACTGCATGATGTTGTGTCAATTATTAGCGACGGCGCCTGCTTATTTCGAGCAATATCCTTTCCCTTTGTGCTGTATGACACCTACCCAAGTCATGGCTCGGGAGGTGCGCGAAAGTATAATATTATGTTGTAGAGCAATGGAGCAAGTTTTCCGTCCATGGAAATAATTACGCTAATTCCTCTAAATATGTTTTGCGGAAATGTCCCTACTGCATATTTATGGCGGTTTGTATGAGTTAGTGGCCGCTGCAAAAAATTACTTGCGTCTTTGCAGTTTACAACATTGGAGAGTTTTTGCGAAATTCCGTGAAGATGGAAAAGCCGTTCATAGGCTGATAAAATCCCGGTTTTTTTAAATCCCCCAAGTGATGAAAAGGGGGTTAAAAGTTTGTATGAAAGATCGTTGTCTTAAGTCTGATCCGTTTCAAAATTAGTGATAAGACTTATGACTTAAAATAATAAAACACGTGTTTCAGCATTTTTGAAATTTTTATCCTTAACGGTGTCAAAAGTTTACTACCAGTTTGGCTACCTGTTTTCCCATGGGAATTTGACAATTTCCCGGAATAAATTATACTTATAAACCTTCCTCTCAAGTTACTCTATCTAATAAAAAAAACGCATCAAAATCTTTGGGTAATACTTAACATATAAGGAGACCCCAAACGGGAAGCGACTTTATTTTATACTATGTAGTGATACAATTCTAGCGTCCACCTCCGTCAATGCATCTTGCCACTATACCTCTTATCTGGGCTTCATACAAAATTTTATCTGCATCATCCTAGCCTAATGCGTTAATGAAGTGAGACGGATTATCACTACATAGTATAAAGTAAAGTCACTTCCCACGTTTGTTTGTTTGTATGCTTAAATTTTCAAAATCACTTAACGGATCTGGATGAAGTTTTTCAAAAGATAGTGATTCGAGAGGAAGGTTTTTATGTATGATTTATGAAGGGAGAATGTCTGTTTCCCGTGGGAAATCAGTTAGCAGCGGGTGAAACCGCTGGGCGGGCCGCTAGTATTTTATAAGTTTGTATGTAAGTATTATTATATGTATCTGTCATATTAGTATTTTTTAGTTTATTTATAATATTTTGTTTAGGTATTAGGTAGTTTTTAGTTTGTTATTTTTCTTTTCGTCATTGTATTTCTTTTGTCCCGTTTTATCACTTCTTCCACCCTCATTAGGTTGGCTGGAAGAGATCTCTTATACAGATACGCTCGCCTTTGTATTAATTTTAAATTTAAACTTTGTGTATTTATGCAATAAAGGATAGATGGGTATTACATTCATACAGATAATCACGCTTATAAACCCTTGCGAGGTAGGCAGAGCGGAGGAAACGGCCGTAAATAACGGTCATTTTTTAGCCACGTCCGAAAAAAATTTGAGTGTCATTCGGAAAATTGTGTACCTATCGCCTATGTAATGGACTATGAATTAACTAAAACTTTGAATAAATTAAGATGTTTTGTACAGAACATGGAACGTCCTTGTCACTCTACTCTACAGCTTAATTTGTCAAGTTATAAGATTAATGCGAGTTCAATGTAATAAACAAGTTAATCTTTAAAATAAGTACTTCAAACTTTGATACATACATGCATTTACATTTACAATCACAACAGTCCACTGCTAGACATGGGCCTCCCCCTATTGGGGGGTATTGCCCTACTCACCAGGCTTGGCAAGCAGATTGGCGAGTGCTTTGCAAGATATTGCTTTCATAGGGAACGCTGCTGGCTATTCCCTGAATGATTTTACGACACCAACGGGTACTATTGTGGTGACGCTATTTTAAGTGCTGTGTGATGCCGGCTTAGAATAGCATCACCTCATTTCTTTCCTGTGGGAGTCATAAGAGGTGACTAAGGGACTCGAGGGTGTGTATTGCTATTTTAGGCGATGGGCGGACAACCTGTCACTGTGGCGATACACGAATGACCCTCAAATGTTTTTTTCAGACGTGACGTAAATGTCCGTTCTTTGCGGCCGCTTACGCTGTGCCTAACCCGCAAGGGATTATAGGCGTGATATGTGTATATATATACGTGTATGTATGTATATATGTGTATGTATGCTATTTTAAGCCCGCATCACACGGCCTTTGATATCTTTGGTTTAAGGGCCTGCCTCGAACTTTTAAACGTCCCTTTCCCACTAATGGCAAATCCTGTGTGTGAGAACAGAGCGGAATCGCTATATTTCGACGATTTTTCACTCCTTTGGAAATTTCTCGTCAAATAAACAAGTAATCAAAAAACTGTACGACAAGAATCTAGTAATGTACAAGACGTATCGTATTGGAAAAAATAATGTGTTATGTTCATAAGATTGCTATACACTACGCAAAAAAGTGTAAATATAGACCAAACTTTGAAAAATAAATCTATCGAGCAAACTTTCTTTAGTCGTGTTTTCCTGCGACAAAATCTATAATGATAAATCATTATACACAAAAATAAGGTGTTTATCGAATTCACCAAAATAATTGCGTGCATCCAAAAATACCCATATTTCTCACGGCCCGCCCTTAAGGCACGGAAGTGTTATTACTTATTCTATGTTTATGGCCTTAATTATCGTCAAATGCCTAAAATCGCGATGTTTGAAGAACTAGTAATTGAATCATAAAGAAGTAGTGTAATAGATTGAGTTCAAGTATCTATTTTGGTTAAATGGCATTACATTTTTTACACAACTGCCCAACCAAAAAAGAAGTGTAATGTTTTTAGAGTTCATATAGGTATGTATGTATGTAAGTATATGCGATTCTTTAAAGTGCTGCAACTCGCTAACCACTGAAGAAATTCGAATGGGAACTGTATCGGAAGAATCCTTACATTATCCAGAGTGTCATGGGTTAGGCTTTAAAAAGCCGTCGTGTTTATTTATTTTTAATTTATTATGCTTGTTGTTGTGTCAATTGGAAAAAACCCAAAGTGAACCTAAATTCTCCAAAACGGCTTTAATTATGTAGTTCGTTTTTACACACAATAAAAGATATTACCTAGCAATATTACTAGTTTTATTTTCATCTTACATACACGTGAAAAGTATTTAAACCTCCAAAAAACGCGCGTAATCTGATTGGATGTTTCTCTCTGACGTAGCGGCAATGTAAGGGACAGTCGCACCTACTAACCGCCTTAATAAAAGAACGTCAATAAAAACACATAAACAGCCTACGCGCCGGCACTGCCTACCTAACCTTTCATGAACATCAGGAAGTCCCATACCTGTTTCGTCCTCAAATAGAGCAAACTTAGTCCCCGATCCAGTTTGTAAAAGATCACTCTGACATTTATTATGGGCGGATTTCAAGTCTACTTTTTATTCGATGCTCTCATTATTCCAGATATTTTATTGTTACGGCCTACGGACGCGAACCGTACCGTAAAGGCGGTTGCTATGCAGTAATTAAATATGGACTACAAAGAATAGCCGCTGGCTCTGTGGCTGTTGCAAGCTATAAGGAACTGATTGACGCTTGGATATCCTGCAAATATTTATGTGCCATTCAAATATATTTATTCTTTGATATTATTGGATTTCAGCTGAATTTCTAACAAAGGCCAAGACTAGGAAACACACAGGTTTCGTTGAAAGTCCTAAAAGTATTAGTTTCAGTAGGAGATTAATATCTATAGTTTCATGGGCGAATAGCAGAATTTAACTTCTAACTAGTACTTTTCACCTTGTAAATATTTTAGTAAGGTACGCTTATTATAAATGACATTTTGGCGAAACGCGAAATTGGAAAACTGCTTTTTAGGTACTCAGCGACTAAAGGATAGTAATTAAAAGTAGTCTAATACTTAATGATAGTAATATGCCGTATGATGACGGCTTAGAATAGCATTACCCCAATTCTACCCGTAGGTGTCGTAAAAAGCGACAAACGGATAAATTAATCCAGGGAATGAGCAACAGCGTTCCCTGTGAATGCGCCATCTCCAATCCCAATCCGCTTGCCAAGCGTGGATAGTATGGCATACCCCAATAGAGAAAGGCCCATGTCCAGCAGTGGACTGTTGTTGCTGTTTATGTTTTTTTTGGACTCTGCGATTTAAGCCCCGGGGCTTTGAAATCTACACCTGACTGGCTGGTAGGGAGCGAGGGACCACCCAGAGAAGTTCTCGTAGTTGTTTAAACAACCAGCCCAATTGCGCCATATGGGGCGCGACTGGGTTTAGGAATTGTTCTCTGAAGAACGGATTGGTCTGAGATTGTTTACGTTTAATGTCTAAGTACTCACTGAAAATTACAAAGAAAACTCGGTCTCGGTTCTTTATGATACGAGAATTTAAAAAGTGATGTAACAGACAAATCGTTTGTATGTTCACGGTCACAGTTTGTTACGGTAACAGCTAGTTTACTCGATTTAAATATTTTTAACACAAAAAAACATGAGTACTTATTCGTGACTTCGTTATTGCATTTTGATATTTACATTGCAAAACGCATTCCTGCTTAGACACGTCTGAAATACGCATTGTATAAGATCATCCGGCTGTTTATTAGCTGCTAAGGATTTTTTTTTAATAATAGAAAAAAACAATTTTAGAATAATAAGTAGAAAAAATATATAACTTACCAGAAAGAAAATCCATGTAAAATTGTTCCTCATCTCGTCACAGGTCGGGGTCGCACTTATACACTTGAACGATACTACTGTATTGATAAGGACATGTCCACTCTTTCAGGGATCACTAGCAAGAACATGGTTTCAGTAATTCCACGGACGGTAGTTTAGTTTTCAGAACATTGCAGGATAATTTGAATTTGGCGACTTGTCACAGTGTAAAACTAAGCGAAGTATGTTTGTTCGCTTCTAGTACACGTGTGCAGTGCGCGCGCGCAGCGGTCAACTACGGCAACCGCGCAGCTCGCAGTGACCTTCCCAATTACCGATTTATTATATTAATGCACTTTCTTGCTACAGTAATCACTGGAACGAGAGCGAATCGATTGTTTATAAGACTCTAGAATTCCGCTTATTAATAAGTACTGATATTGGGTCCGTTAGATTCAAATTGATACGGTATGTTAAGATTTTTAAAATAATATTTTATTTGTAGTTTAAATTAAGTAAAAATTGAATAAAATGAAAACATTGATTTAAAAATGTGTATCAACTCTGTAACTCTTTAGACAAAAGAATTTAGAGAATGTAAAAAATTCAATTGATTCGATAATATATGTACCTACATAAAATATGCGACCAGCGCGTAAAATACTTTAGTTAGAATTCGCGGAATGTTTCCTGAGAACGTATGGTAGTAATAATATTATATTCTGTGGTATTGGTTCCTCAGTGTCCGTGGTCGTGCTGCCGGTACTGCTGCACCGTTGGGGCGTAAGGGTCGTGTGCGTAGGGCGCTGGCGGGGCGGGGACGTATGGAGCCTCGTACTGAGGGTACGCGGGAGCAGGCGCCTGGAAGAAATTACTCTGATAAATATTACCTATAGTAAGGAGAACATGGACGGATAGAGATTTTGATTTTGTGAGGCAGTTCAAACACTAATCATATTTACTTTATGACAGCGACTTATTAGCTGTAAATTTGGCTATGAAGGTGTAGTATCTGCTTTGACACGCTGATAAGTTTATCTTAAAAACCACGTTGCTATAGAAATCGAAGACTCTGTCTACCTTACTTAGTTGGGATAAACCCCATCGTTAGGGGTTTCCGAGTCCAAACAGCGCCTTGCTTGCCGTTTTCCCAATCGCTTTTACCCGTTACGTGAAAATGTCAAGGCTTTGGAGCCATATCTGGGTCTTTCTTCTAAAGGTTTGTTTTTATTTTGCTTCACATTAAAATATCCCTGAATAATATGGGCTACTTTTACTGTGTAAAAGGAGTGAGGTAGGGTGGGTGTACCAGTCCCAAACCATTTAAGGGAACTTTTTGACTTTGAAACTCTCTGGACAAGTATTTAGTATATTTAACGCAGAAAAACATTTATAAAGATGTTTATTATTTAATAATAAAGGATTATTGATATAATTCTTCAACACATATTTATAAGTCTTTTATTTATTTTATGAACAATACTAAAAACGGGAATGCCCCTAAGTTTGACCGGAGCGCTCCAATAAAGGACCACTTTTGGACCAATAGTTGACCATTCTATTTATATGAATAAAACACAGTTTCAAAAGTTTTTAATAAAAACTAGATATTTAATAGTAAAACCAAAGCTAGTATACAGATCAAACATAATTAGAAAAATGACTCTCATTAACGGTAAAGTTTCAACTTCAACTGGTCATTCTTGGGAACACCTCTTTGTACTGTGTACCAATAGAAAACCAGCGTGGTCAATTACTGGAACACAAAGTTTTTAAACGATTAAAATGACAGTTTAATGCTCTGAATTTGTTATAAAGAGCATCACTATGAAAAAAAAGGAAAAAAAAGTAAATACCATAGATCACCAGTAGCAAACCACTTGGTCAACAATAGGGACCCAGTACAAAGCGTGTTCCAGTAGTTAACCACATTTAAAATTACCTCTTATTAACATTTTTTAGTAAATATAATCACTTAAAGGACTCAAGCTAACACCAAACTTCAAAAATAATATCATTTGGTGACAATAATTATGAAATAACAAGTGAAATTCAAATATTTTACTTACCATGTCCATTCGCACTTGTAACTGTAATGGCTGCTGGAAGGCAAATGAACGAGACACTAATCTCTTAAAATAAGCAAAATAACGATATCTTTCGTTCCCTCTCACAAAAAAATATTCCGTGGGGTTGGTAACAGTCAAGGCAACATAACAAAAGAAGTATTTTGTTCAAATATGCCCGCGTTTTCTTAAAATATTCAATTGAACACGTAAGTGGTCAACTACTGGTGCCTGGTTTGGGACTGGTACACCCACCCTATATCCATGGAAATACCATATCGAGGGTTTTTTAAACCTAAGTATAAGGATAGTATGACGGCCGATGTGCAGCAGTAGTCACTTCTCGCTCGCTAGCAGTTGCGTATAAACGTCTACGACTATAATAGATATTTGTAAAACATTTACCCTCACAATGAAAAAGTGTCATGTTTGCAACAAGAACTTCACCAAGCAGAAGCTAGGGCTGGTGTGTAGCTGTTGTGAAATTGAAGTCCACACAGCTACTGCATGCAGTGGCCTTACAGCAAAACAACTGGCGACCCTACGAGCGGCGGAGACGCTGCAATGGATCTGCAGAGACTGCAACCTCTCCGGTTCCAGACGATCATCTTTTATTTCTCCGGATGAACTGGAGCAGGAAGAAGAAACTGTGGTAAATGCTGCGGCCAGCGCTGGCGTGGACGTACAGAAATTGCTGGATACCATGACCAAAAAAGTGCAAGCGATCGTCAAGAGTGAGTTGTCTGCCATAATTACTTCCGTGGAATTTGCAACTAATAAAGTTGAAGAGTTTGACCTGAAGCTTAAAGATGCTAAAGAAACTATCAAAGATATGGAACGAAAACAACAAGCATTAAAAAATCAAAATACCCACCTAACAACCCAAGTAGAAGCCCTGGAGCAGCGCATAGAGGCTATGGAACAGGTTCAACTTACAAAGTGCATTGAAATCGCAAATTTACCTATAAGCGACAACGACAATCCAATAGAGTTTGCTAACAATATAAGCGTTTTACTAGACGTTGAAGATAACAAACCCGTACGTGCCAAACGACTACCCTCTCGAAAGGATAAAAGAGCAGGAAACATTTTTGTTGAGCTGGTTGACGAGGACAGTAGGATCAAGTGGTTAGCCGCTGCACGCTCAAGAGAAATCGTGGCATCTGATGTAAACAAGAATTTGGCAGGCGAAGCAGCTTTTAGTAAAATCTATGTACGGGAAGCACTAACCAACAGAAACAAACATCTTCTAGGAAAAGCTAAGCATGACCTCTCAGCTGCCTATAAATTTGTCTGGTGCAAGTATGGGAAAGTTTTTGTTCGGAAGACTGAAACTGATAAGATATACTGGATAAGAAGTGAGTCTGACATTAAGTCGTTACTAGCCAAAGCTTAAAGAAACTTATCTTAGTACTGACTTATCGCTAACAACCTACATTTCATAACCTAATGGAAGATTTTCAAGACAATATAATTGAGCTAGCTGATTGCATTGATGTTACCCACTTCTTAAACCAACTACCTAACAAAAATATTTCTAAAATAACATGTATTCATGTAAACATACGTTCAACCTTGAAAAACTTTAGCAAACTAGAGCAAATCATTTACTCAAACTTGAACCAGATTGATATAATTGTTTTAACCGAAGCAAATATATCGAATCAAATTTGTCATCTTTTTTACTTAGATAGTTATAATATCCACACACAACTCAGAAAAAACAGTAAAGGTGGAGGTATTGTTATATACGTCCACAAAAAACACAAATTCCAAATGTTAAAATCCAATACAATTCATTTTGAGTCCCTAATTGGTAAACTCGAAACATCACAACACTATACTTTAGCCGTGTGTGCTATATACAGGGCGCCTAATAAAAATAAACAACGGTTCATTACAGAGCTAGAGAACACACTATCATTTGCACAAGAATCCGACCTAATTTGTATCGGTGACACCAACATAAATCTCGCACTTGATGATCCTATAAAGAAATCATATCTGGACATGTTGTGTGCACACGGTCTCATAAGCGGGATTACTGATTACACCAGAATTGAATCGAAAAACGATGTGATTTCCAGAACATGTATTGATCATATATTTATTAGATCCCGATTACGAGATGTGTACTGTGGGGCGCTCTGCACCGTACTGGCAGATCATCGAATGATAGCCGCTGCGCTATTAGGGACCCCCCGTATACATGATGCTCCATTTTTCAAACCGCGTATAGACAATGAAATACTTTATAAGGAATTTAAAAGAATTGACTGGGAAATGTTTGAAAATATGCAGAATCCGGTTGAGATTTATAAATTAATGAACTCTAGACTAACGGAATGTTATGATAAAGCCACGTGTATGCATAAAATAAGTAATTCAAAGCGAAGTAAAGAACCTTGGATAAATAAAAAAGTTATTAATGTATGTGAGAAAAGAGACATTCTTTTTTTAGAATGGAAAAAAGACACCAAAAATAAAGTTGCACGACTTGAATATAACAAACAAAGAAACAAAACCCACAAAATAATAGAACAGGCACGTAACAAATATCATAAAAACGAGATATGGAAATTTAGAGGAAACATTAAAAAATTATGGGGAATCTTAAATAGAATCTCTGGAAAAATCATTAATTCAATAGATGATATTGTAACAAAAGCTTTTAAATCTACGGGCTCAAATGAAAATATAGCTAACCTATTTGCAAATAAGTTCACACAAAATGTGCATAGCATCATACCCAATTGTAATAAAAAGATAATTAATGAAGAAATGTATAGGTCTTCTTCGGAAACATCTATGTTTTATAAAAAAAGCAACCACCAAAAGTGTACACAAAATTATTAACAGTCTTAAGGCCAATAAATCACCAGGAATAGATGGTATACGCACAATTGACATTAAGAAAATTGCAGATAAAATTGCTGCGGTCATAGCGCAGCTAATTAACTCTAGCCTTGCCTCGGGGATATATCCTGATGAACTCAAAGTAGGACTGGTAAGACCCATTTTCAAAGGCGGGGATAGTAAAGACTGCGCTAAGTATCGACCTATAACAATGCTTCCTATTATAGATAAGATTACTGAGAAACATTTCAGTAATCAAATTCACAGTTTTTACAAAGAACACGGGATATTATCGCCCAACCAATTTGGTTTCCAACCAAATAAAAGCACTTCTTTACTTTTATCTAAATTTACTGATACGGTTAACCATCATCTTAACGGAAAAAAACATGTCTTGCTAATCTTTATTGATTTTAGCAAGGCATTTGATACACTGAGACACGAAACGTTACTTGATAAACTTGAACATACCGGAATAAGAGGGCCAGTGTTACAATGGTGTAAAAGCTACCTCGAAAAGAGATCGTACAGAGTTAAAGTAGGTGAAGCCGTGAGTAGCGACGTAAATGTCACTGATGGTACAGCACAGGGTTCTGTTCTAGGCCCATTGCATTACTTGGCCTATGTCAACGACATGAATAACTGTGTTAAGCATTGTGACGTGTTTCATTATGCAGACGACACTTGCTTAGTGGCCGCTGATAGGAATCTTGATAATGCCTTGGAAAAATCACAATCTGATTTTGACATGATTTGTCGATGGTCGCATGATAACGGACTTGTGTTAAATGCTGAGAAAACAAAACTGGTACACGTTCATTCTAACCATTTTAAGACATTTAATACACTAGTTCGAATAACAGCTCATGAACACGAATGCTTGCATAGTAGTTGCGACGATAGCAATTGTCAATGCCCTGCACTTGAGCAGGTATCAGAGCAAAAGTATCTGGGATTGGCAGTTGATAGCCACTTTAACTGGGGTAAACACATTGAAGCAGTTTGCGTCCGACTTAGGCAGGTCATGGCAAAGTTTTATGTAATTAAAAGCAAAATACCTTATTCTGTGAGGTTATCTATGTATTTGGCCCTAGCAGAAAGCATAATATCATATGGGTTAACTAGTTATGGTCGTACATTTCCAACCTACCTTAGGCAAATCTATAATTTACAACTTAGGTTATTAAAACTTATTGTACCCCCTAAGGTAAAGGCAACAGTTAAAACTGACAGCGAATTATTTGACTACTGTGAAGTGCTGTCAGTATTTAAAAAGTTTCGACTTAATTTTATTAAAGAAAACTATTTTAGATCTGAAATTCAAATACCTATATCACACATCAAAATAACACGACAAGTAGCGGACAAAAAATTGATAACACCTAAATGTATAAATTATTACGGTAAACGAACATCTAATTACATGATACCTCATATACTTAACAGCTTACCTAAGCAACTTAAAGAGAAAATAAATAAAACAAACATAACAACACTTTTAAAAAACTAATTCTTAAATAATTCCGAACTTTTTTTAAATCTCCACTAGTCTATGAATTAATCATCCTGTAGATGTTCGCCTGGCAAAACTGGTTGCGACGCTGTCTTTTGTTTGCAAGATGTTAGCCTACTTACGTACTTGCTTGTTTACGGCTTACGGCTCATTTGTCGGGATGGGTACTGTCTTGTATGGAAATAGTGTATTTGTTTGATGTGTGTGAATGTTATAATATTATAGGTAATGTTTGATACTTCCTTTTTTGGACGTATATGTTATATTATAAATAACGAGCTGGGAAGCCTGATGTCAAGACAAACCTCTTCGGGTTTAGTGACGTCATTTAATGTTTTTTGTATTCATTTTTAAAACAAAATAAATGAAAAAAAAAAAAAAAAAGTGGGACTGCCTGCGGCGCAAAGGTTCCGGGTTGAATCCCGGTATGGCAATCATAAAGTTGATATAATCACTTTGTGATTTTATTCCCAGTCTGGTTAGGAAACTACAGTACAGGCTGAACCACCTGATTGTCCGTAAGTAAGATGGTTCCGTGATTTGTAGGGCACATTAAGCCGTCTCGGCTCCGGTTGCTGTCTGTCTATGATTACTTAGACGGCGGTCGATACGCAACCATGTAAGAGGCCTACAAGTAGTAGTAGGAGGTAGAAAATCTCTGACGATGTCCCACACGAAAAGAAGAAGAAGACCTAAGTAGTAAACGGTAGAATAAGTTTGCTTACATAGCTGGGTGCCGGGTAACTCGGCTTCTCGTGGTGGTGTTTCTTGATGGTGATCAGGTGGTTCTTGAGCATGTCCTTAATCGATAGCTTCGTCGCCAGCATGTTGGCTGCTAAAGCTTTGTTGAACGCCTTCAACTCCTGTGGATAAGTTAAATTTCAAATCGGTCCAAACATTTTTAAAATCAAGTCTTTTTTGCAAATCATAAAAAAATATATGGGTACTTAGCATATATTATCACAATATTTTGGTGTTGCAGACAACAAACAATTTTGATAACTTAATCTATAGGTAGGTACATACTTTTTATATACTTATATCGCAGGTATAGGGCAAAACATGAATTATGGCTAAACGACGATAAAATATACTGAACAAACATACATACATAGCTCTCAGATTTGTAATATTAGTGTGGATGGATTATAAGAAGAAAACATGTCTGTTTGTAACAAAGGGGCTCAATAAATACTGTACAGATTAAAAAAAAACCTTCTCCGTTAGAATGTTATTCTTATGTAGGTTTCTAATACCGGCTACTTTTTACCACGGACAAATATGTTATTCCTTTAGAAAATTGGTCACGGCGTAACTACCTTTTAAGTTTTCAAAAATTGTTTACCTAACACGGGAAGTTTTTGGTATTCAATTTATCGCGGGTTTTCATCGCTAAGACTACACTCAATCTGTTAAGATAGAATAAGTCGCCGGGTATTAGTAAAGTTGTAAAACTAACCCGGTCCGGAAGATGGAACTTGCAAAATTGGCGGGCAAGAAATGAGCTGCGGTAGCCCAGATGGTAGAGGCGTCGCCACTAGTAATGCGAAAGTCGCAGGTTCAAATCCTGCCCGCGCTTGAAAATTTTGCAAGTTTAAAAAGAATACTACCTTGATCTTAGCTTTGAGCGCCCAGAGCCCATCCTTGAGCAAGTCCAGCTTGCCGGGCTGCAGGTCCTCGTCGTAGGAGTACTCCTGGTTGTACGCGGGGGCTTCGTACAGGTGGTGCTCGGAGCCGTAGGCGGCTGCAGGCTCGTCGTAGGCCGCGCGGAACAGGTGCTTCTCGTCTTCATCCAGCTCAGAAAAGTTGGGCACGTGCCGACATAGCACTAACGAACACAATACACTTTACAAATAGATTGAAAGTGTAGATCATTGTCCTTAAATTTGCAAATCTATGAATTCCAAGAGAGGTGGTGTGAGACTTTTGAACGCGTTGTGTGGGCAACGTACAAATAATACACTGGTATTGAAACCACTTTTAAATGAATACAAAACGTTTATTTGGCTAAATATTTTTTTACAAATGTGGTTGTGCACTGCCTCCCACACTAGGATTCCCTGTGTTGTGGGATAGCAGCCTCTTCCCTTAGGATGCAATTATATAATAATAAACATGATGAGATATAACAAACAAGAAAAAAATAAAAAAACAAAAGTGTGTGTGTGTGAGAGTGAGTGTGGTGTGTATGTGTGTGTGTTTGAGTGATGGTGTTCTATAAGTAGGTTCTTAAATAAACGTAGTAAGATTGTATATAGTATTTTTTATACTAGTAATATAAAGTATTCCTAATTTTTGTGAGGTCTAAATAAAATAAATATAAATATGACAATAAGGAGGTAAATTATAACACATCTAAACTTTTTAGTATTTAAGTCTATCAATAATAGAATAGAATTGGTCATTATACCTACTCATTATACATAAAGATGGACGATCTACATATGACTTCTTGTAAAAATTGTTTATCAGTTAAGCTCCTGGGTGTTTCCAATTAATGTTTTGTTCCCATTTATATTATTGCTAACTACAACTTGACTTTAACAGTTAAACGAATTCCTTTAAGATCATTTAAGCAGAAACTTGTGGTTATTACTAAGTATAAAAAATAAATAAAAGATTGTCGCTGTGGTTAACAAATTAAGGAAAATAATCATCAACAAATGAGTTACCTCTCATTGCAAGAAAAATAAGCAGTTAAAATATATTAACGTTATCTCGTTGCGTATGAATTATGAAAATGGCAGTCGATATCAAAACTTCATCAGTGTGGTCGAGACCGCGTGGTTATTTATAACTTCATACTTTTATTCTCAATCATCAGCGCAAAATCTTTGCAATCAAGTCGATCTGTAGAGGAAAAATTAATAACTTACCCGAGGTGACAAGTAATACAATATAAATTAAGCGGAGACACATTTTTAATCACAATTAAAGCTATCTTGTCGCGAGGTGCACAATAAATGGCTTCTTCGTGCGATGAATATCTCCGGAAAAGCTACCTACCCTCACAATTAAAATTACTTACTTTTTAAATTCTGTTGATGGTCATGATAAATCGTTTCTTTTCTAAAGAAATAATGGACACCTGTAAAAATAATTGAGTAAACAAAAAGTCATTTATATGTGTCACAATATGTATATTTGCATTGGTTTTTGCCACTAACATTACATTGTGAATAAACTGTAAGTGCTTTAACAATTTGTGATTACTACATGCTAACGACAACGTGAATCAATTCTCACATAATTTTCTTTTATAAATTCTCATAGGAACTGCGGGCAAATAAATAAAATAACATGATACTTAAACATATAAAACGATTAATGTAAGAATTATCAACGCAACCATGTAAAGGAAGACAGTTCTTAATTAAAAATGAACCTATTGCAGTGAGCCGGGTTGACTGACACTTAGTTTGCATTTTGGTGAATTATGTCGATTGACAATCCCTATACTTTATGTCATTTGCATAAATACGAAGCGACAATCATTTAAAATGTATCCAGTGTTTGATATTATCAAACTACAGGCTACAATTTTACAGGTGAAATTCGATGTTCATTGCGTAGTCGGTTAGCCATTATGATAGCGGGAATATCAACCGGCTACGCAGTTTACTACGAATTACACCTGTAGACTTGTAGCCTGTAGTTTCATAACATAGGCCACAGGTGTTGACAATAATAAGAAAGTATATTTGAAGAAAGTAGATTTGACGCGCTACTTTGATAATGGCAACACTGGTGACCGCCCATTCAAAGCGGATTCCGACCGCGTTCAACTTTTATCCAAGCCACATTGTCCAAGTATACTTTTATAATATCAACGCGGCTTAATTTGAAAAACCAATCAGGTAGGTACGTAGTAGGCATTTATTTATACACTTTCACATCATTCAATAAATTAGCAATGAATTTCAGTTATGTAACTATCAATAAAACTATATCTATGCTTTTAAAAGTTCTACTTTTGAATGTAATAGTTTAATGTTACTTCTGTGCCGTAAACTTTAAACACACTTAACTATAAAATCCACCACGAAAATCCAGATACATTTGTCACTACAATGGCAGTGAAGGCGGATCGTTTTACTTATTATTAATACTTGAGTAATATATACATGGAGTAAAAAAATTAGCTGAGAATATATTAAGGGGTGAACCAGTACGTGAAACTGAACAACTTTCCCCAAGGAACATAGGTCGAATTATGAAAAAAAAATTGGCCCTCCAATACAAATTATCCCGGCCGGGTGACACACTAAGTATGGGAGGGTCAAATTATTTTTTCATATTTCGACCTATGTTCCTTGGGGAAAGTTGTTCAGTTTCACGTACTGGTTCACCCTTTAAAATATTCTTAGTTAATTTTTTTACACCTTATATTTTTTGTCTACTCTTGGTTTTCTATAAGTACCAACATTAATTACAGTATCACGTCACGCGTGATACTGATAACGGCGTGAAGTGGATGGCCAGCCAGCTGGACCCACCATATTAGTAGTAGGTACTTTAGTTCATGTTATTTTGAGCTCCACGTTTGCGTCTGACGAATAGAGGGACGTATAGTTGTTAGGGCGAGTCTCTTGCGAATGTTTTCCCCTACAATTCCCACACAAAACCAAAAAGTTTGCTCTATCGGTCGTGGTAAACAGAATTGTCTTTGGCCACGTCGCAATGTATTTCGATGTTTACGGTTTGTTTAGAAAAACAGCCGCAAGAGACATGACTTTAGATAAGCTATCGATGTTTCAGTCCAAACAGAACTACTACACTGCGAACGCCCTAAGCTATGTTACTCCGTGTTCTAGAAGCGCGCGCGGCGTCGCGACTGTCAGAGGTTGGGGCGTGCTCGGTACAAGTCGTCCTCCAACTCGAAGGCGCAGGCGGGAGGGTCCGCGTAGCCGGAGTCGTCGTAGCGTAGCGACCTGCGGGATAAATTTCGGCAGTGATCAATATGTGGTTTCGGTTCCTGCCAACGTATTAACAGGACTTCGGGGTACTCATTTAAGGCAGTGCCGACCGTCCAGTGGTGCCCTCACCTGTTTTTTAATAATTTCTTTATAATTGCTAAAATTGTTTGCTTCTACAGTTTTTAAGTACTTTGTTATGTTCGCTGTTGGTTTTCCTATCAAAATAAATTGAAATGAAATAAAATAAAAGGGACAAATTGTTGTCCTGTACGTTAAGTTTATTTCAAGGTACAACAATAAGCTTTATAAGTATATGTATTGCTATGCTGCTTTAATATCACTAAAGCCCATTGGTGTATTTAGAAATAAACTTATCGTATAGGACAATTCGTCCGTTTTAGATTTTTTATAATTTATTCAGATTTGAAAAAATTAATTAAAACATGAAAAAGCCTCTGGACGTTCGGATTTACCTCGGCGCAGGCTAAGGTACAGTCAAGCTCAGACTGGGTTAGACAGTTTAGACTTTGGGCCGATCTTTTGCTGCACGCATATGTATGACTTACACTTACATTGGCGATTCAAGTGTCTAACTGTATGTGAGCTTGACTGTACCAAGATAGTCAATACAATTCTTAGCAGCTGTATGTAAAACCAGTAGGTTTAGGTGCTGCTGATTACATTACCTATACTTAAACAATTTGAACTCCTTTGTAGTCCAAATTCTCTACTCTCAAATACAATACATGGATACCTACGCGAACAGACCAAGATTGATTGGCATTTTGAAGAGGAAGATAGAACCATTTGTTACAATCAAGTTTGCTTTTCTTTTACTGTTTAAGACTTTGATTTATTGCACATGCAAGATGAGGTCGTTAAGGTGAATGTTTGGAAGTAGGAAGGCTCCATGTACACTTATTCTAATCGGAACTTGTTTGGTAATTAAATTAGCATGATATTAACCAGACTACCTAAATCGCTAGATCTACTCAGGAAAATGGATTACGGTAGATATGTCGAATTCCGCCCCCAGGCACCTAACTACCTATTTTGGAGTTCCACAAAAATGTATCAAAATATATACCCTACATAATCATGTGCTAAATTCAGCAGAACCATGCACCATGGCACCATCCTACAGCGGTCCAGTAATTTAAAGTTTGTCATGAGTTTCTGCATTTATATTATTTCCACGCGACCCGTGCGGATAAACAAAATATCTAGATGTTTGCCCCGAATTTCCATCCAGCAGGTGTAGTAAGAGGTGATTCATGCACTTGAGGAATAGGCAAATGCCGTGAGCTTCGAAATCTTAAAATATATATAAGTAAGCTACTCGTATGAAGTATATATCGCTCTGGACTGTTAGCAAAAGTTCTATGTTGTCTTTGTCGTTTTGCTACTGACTGAGACGGCTGTGTTCGTATCCATGCCAACCGTTCGTAGCTAGTAAGGCGCACTTTTATTATTGTAGTCTAATGCTACGTTCACAACATGTTCCTGGTCGTACGTACGCGGTATTTCCCTGTCCATAGCTAGAGAGTGTGAACGCGGCATAAGGCCCAGAGGTTGTATACTTGTATTGTATCTGTATCGTACCTGTCGGGCGTCCTGGTGCGGCAGCGCGAGGGCGGCGGGGATCGCGACGCGGCGCGCAGCAGCGCGGGGTCGTCGTAGCGTCGCGACACCACCGTGAAGTCGTGGTGCGCGTCGATCAGCTTCTGCAGTCGCGACACCATCTCGAAGTCAGACACCGACGCCGGCACCAATATGCCCAGCAGCTTCGCGATCGAATTCCTGCGCATTCATAGTATCGCGTCATTCATCCACGTTTTGCTAGCGGCTGAAACTGTAAACTCAGGATGGGCTTGTAGTTAGGAATAACTTTACCTAAGGTATCCTACCTGGCACAATATAAAAAGTAAATTTACCTTCAATAATAGAACTTCAATAATTCAATTAAGTTGATCGCTGATTTTCTACAGTAGGTCAATTTATTTCTGGCATGTTTCTATATTCTTTAGGAAAAGAAAGTTTTTTGCTCCTCATCACTAACCTATCCGGTAAGTATAAATTCACCCTATTATCACCTATTACAAAAGGAAACCAACGACAGAAGATTCGAAGGTAAAACATTTCAAATCGAGCGTTCATTATTTGACGATATGGTTATTATAGGTACTCTGGGTATGCTTGCTATAGGTACTCTTGTTGGCTTCACTTTTATAAACGACCAATCTTGTTAAATAAAGAACGAGTATAAAAGCTAGAATTAAGATTGCAATCACATATTATGTCGAATTTAAACGTGTAATTTCTTGCACGTTACTGGCTATCGCGATACGTGCAAATAAGACCAACATTTCCGAGGGGTAAGTGCAAAGCTCAGAGCAAGAAAGCTCAGAGCAAGAAAAAGCTCAAAAGGGAGAACCCAACCAATAACGAGAATGAAGCCATGAAAAAGTTCAGTCAACCAGACTTGACGGGCATTTTATCTAAACTTATAAAAACAAATGTCCTCATTGATTGAAGCAGAGCCTAAACTACTAATGGTAGAAACATGAAATTTGGGCAATACCTATAGGTTTATTTTAGGTAGGTACTATAAAGGGTGAAATTATACTAGTGAAATATGACCATTACCAACCCGATCTGAAATTTCGCACTCGGAAATCTGAGATCAGGCTGGTGATAAGAAACAACTTTGCCCAAGGAACGGAAAGGAAAAGGTCGAAATATGAAAAAAGGTTTGGTTTGGACCTCCCATTTCCCATACAAAATTGTCGATCGGCTGATTTGAGTTACTATGGTAGTTCAAAATATTTTTGACTTATATCGACCTATGTTCCTTAGGGAAAGTTTTTCCTTATCACCAGCCCATACTCTGTTTTCAGTATCGGTCACTATTACAATTTCATCCTATATATTGTTAACCCTAGCTCACCTACATACACACGCAAAATTTTTTGCAAGTAAAAATACAGTTGTCTTAAACTAGTCCGTTGTATGGGAGAGTCCGAGGTGTGCTACTATTTCAAAAATACATCTCCTGGCGGTTAATAGAAATCCCTCTGAAAATTATTCTTTTCTGTAAATAAGTGCAAAATGCGTAAATAAAATACGAGGAGAATGGCAATACGAGTTAGCGATCATCGATCTGCCGTGTCACTCGTGTCAGCGAGATCGGAGATGCGCGCCCGACGATCCATTGTCCGACTGGGGCGAGCGACATATTGTTGTATATCCCGCGACTGACGGACGCGGACGATAACATCTTTGGATAAGATCGATCATCTTCTTTGTTATCGTTTCGTAAAATGGATAGTAAAAAGGTAAGTTATCTTTTGACATGCCTCTTTTATGTTGCGTGGCATTTCCTGAGCTAATTCTTACCGTTAAGCCACCCTGTCATTTAAAGGATTCTTAAAATGAAGACGTGTCAAAACATGGAACAAAGACCTACCACAGAAATATCTGGGATCTGACTGCTCTTCTATCGGGATTTTAATTTGGCTTACTGTAGCTGCTTCTATCACTTTCTAAAAAAGGACAGATAGGTAATCTATTATTCACATAATTTTGACTATGAAAGCTGTAGTTTTTATTTTTGCGAAATGGGAATTGTATATGTAGATGTACCTATGCACTATCCCGCTTAGCCATACCTTTTTCACCCAAAGGTTGCCTGGTAGAAATTGCTACCTCAGCAATAAGGCCGCCTAAATTGTACCGATCTTTTATAATTTTTAGTATCTGTTTGTTCTGTTGTGTTTTGTACAAATAAAGTATATTGTATTGTATTGTAATTGCCAATGATGATGGCCTATCAGAATGATGATGACCGTTGAATGAAGTATATGGAAATTCACCTGAAGCTTTGTAGCTGCGCCTCCCTGCGCTGGCACTCGGCGAGAGCTTCCTTGGTGCGCGCGAGGTCATCGCGCAGTATGCTGATCTGGATTAAAGATACAGATGAAAATCAATTTCTTATCAAACCGTGTCTTGATTGTTTCAAGGTAGGTAAATCAGTATAGTGTCTACAGCTTGCCCATTTCGGAGTTGCAATGGTAAAACTTAAACATCGACATTTTATGTTATTTTATTTAACATCATAATTATAACATAGTTTTAAAGTTTCTTACTAACACTATAATCATGTATGAAGTCAGATAAAATATTATTATTTCATTTTGTATAACAATTTTGCCGTGTGATGCCGGCGTAGAATAGCATCAGCCCATTTCTTACCCATGGGTGTCGTAAGAGCCGACTAAGGGACTCGAGGGATGTGTATTGCAATTTTAGGCGATGGGCTGACAAACTGTCACTATAGTGATACACAGTTAGCTAATTTACCCTCAAGCTTTTGTCAGACGTGGTGTTAATATCCGTTTTACGGCCGTTAACGCTCTGCCTACCCCGTAAGGGATATAGGCGTGATTTATGTATATTTTTGCTTTGAGTTTCAGACATTTAATATATTTTGGATATACAGCCCATAGCACTAAATCGGCGGCAGTGGAAGTCTCTTCTGCGAGCCCTATGTCTCTGATGAGCATAACCCTTAGCTAAGAGCCATTTCTTTAAATTATTTCCTAATCTTACACCGGTCAGTTCTTGTAATGTCACAGATGAATGTCTAAAAACCTGGTGCTCAGTAGTGGTCCGCTCCTGCTCGAAGGTCTCCCCGGTGGAGCGCACCTGGTCCTTCAACACGTTCACCTTCCGGTTGTACCGAGCGCGAAGGATCTCAGCCTCTTCCAACTTCTTTTGTAGCTCTTCAATCTTTCGCGCGCGCTCCAAAGATGTTATCTGGTAGACAGTATTGGACTTCAATAGCGCGTTCACACAATGCCAATGGGCAGCGATATAGTAAGGAAAGTGGGCTTCGCGAGTATGTAAACAGGTTACTCGCGCTGCTACTCGTCACGCTGCTGCCACTCCCCGTGCTCCCTCGAATGTCAGCTTTTGATGGCAGCACGATCACGAATGAAATGTACTGCTATCTCGCTCACTCATACTACTGCGAGAAGAGTATGAGGGCATTAGTGTGTGAACACTCTCTCGCGTTAATACTTCCGCGGAAGTATTTCAAGCAATATTCGCGACAGCGGCAGAAGCAGGAGCAGGTGCATAGTGTGAACGTGCTATAATAAATGATGCATCTGCAAATCATGTTTTGTCGTAAGTGCTGTAAAAAAGGAACTCATAGTCAGCTTGAAAGACGTTAATGCCTCATACCTTTGTATGGAGAGTATCTTAAGGGCTAAACGAACGATCGGATAAACGTAGTTGTTTATTGCAATGATACTGTGAAATATCAGGGAGTTGAACCTACCAAAAAAAACACAGTGCTTTTTGTTTTGATGCTGAACGTGTTATTTATTGCCTTTACAATCTGTCGATAAAATTATCAGTGGTCTGGTGGTAGGTTTTGTTTTATGTTTTAGCTACTCACACTTAAATTAAATTCGGTTTCATTCCAAACATGACCTTTGCAAGTAGGTAAGTACTTACCTAAAATCTACCTACCTAATTATTAAACCCAAATTTTATCGAATAAACAACTTAATTTTCGTTCGGCAAATATATACCTACGGGTCGGGTGGGGGGAGCCGATCCCAAACCAAGCACTAGTAGTACATTTTAATTTAATTTGGCTTTCATAATTGAATATCAAGGTTTTCTGCTAATTAATATGGGATATTTGATTGATGCCATTACCCACGGGTGTCGTAAAAGGCAACTAAGGGACTCGAGGGTTTCATGTGTATTACAATTTTAGGTGACAGGTTGACATCCTGTCACTATAGTGCTACTCGATTTTTTTGAGACGGCCCTCAAATATTTGTCAGACGTGGCAATAGCTACCGTATTATATTACGGCCGTTAACGCTTTGCCTACCACGCAAGGAATAAAGACGTGATTGTGTTTGTATGTATGTATTTGATTGATAACGTTTTGGCATCAGAAAGATAAAATATGATTGTAATTTTTGTTTGGCATTGTATCAAACTGGTTGGGACTGGCACGTCGACCTTACGTACTAAACAACCTACCTACGTAGTTTAGGTACCTACCTACTATACGGGATATTTATATATAGACAGCCCTCCGAATACTGATGTGATGCATACAGACCATGAAACTGAACAACTTTCCTTCGAAACATATGTCAGGAAACGAACAAAAAAAAAGAAAACAATTAGCTGACTGCATTTTATATGAGAAGTCAATTTTTTTGACGTTTCCTGAAATATTTTCTTAAGGGAAGGTGTTCAGTTACACGGTCTCAATGCACCCTGTCAGTATTCGGAGGGCTGTCCCTTACACCCTGTATATTTACGATCTTTATTTACGAAGACGCCATTATGAATAAAGTTTGCATATTTCGACGATACAGAAGCTCGTAAAGTCAAGCTTATTGAATAGCGAGCAAGTTCAATGAGTGAGATCACGCCGGTACCTATGAGAGTAAATCGGTTTAACCTTGCATGCAAATTATTCCAGTAAATCTACTTTGCGCTGTAGAATAAATAAATTGACACTTATAGATTAGTCTAC
Organism: Tuta absoluta; assembly: GCA_027580185.1. Classification (NCBI taxonomy): domain Eukaryota; kingdom Metazoa; phylum Arthropoda; class Insecta; order Lepidoptera; family Gelechiidae; genus Tuta; species Tuta absoluta. Next base: position 7,472,541 of record JAQAHW010000008.1, read on the forward strand.
ATATTTTATCTAGATTGTTCGGAGTCCTAGCGTCATCTTTTATTATATAATCTTTATTGAGAAACCAGGATGAATTAAATCCACCCATCAAAAGTGTACATAAACCCACTATAGTTTATTTTGTTTCATAGGTGAGCTTTAAGTGAGGGTAGTAAGGTTTAAAATGGCTGTCCCACATGCTGTATCGGGGTAGATGGGGCCTTAAAGGAGTTTAGGCAAATTGGTAACTATTTTGTGGACGACCTTACATTGTACGTTTTTTAACCCTCTGTAAAATCAAAACAAAACGGGTCATTGTCTCGGTTTACAGGCGCGCCTAGGCGCCTGAACGATGCGCGAATGACGGTGCGGATTCCATTCTGAGACTGATGGTATTTTGATGAACAAGCACATTTTTTACTCGCGTTTTTTAGCTTTGTTCACTAAATGCAGTTTGGGGAGTAAGCAGAGACAGGTACCACACTTTGTACTGTTAATTTTAAAGTTATATAGGCGTAGTATAGCTAAATACTAGTTAACAAGAGCGGGGTAACTAGTATCTGTAGTAAAACAATATATATGCACAGACTGCTACCTACCTATAGACACAATGAATAGAATACCTGACACTTCCAAACTTGCGGATTAAATATACACACGTACCTAACTCTATAAACAAAACAATGCATATGGAAGCAACATAAGGCAGCTTGAGGATTCGAAACCCGATCCCGTACTGTTGAGAACGATTGATACTTAGTTTGAGCTACAGTCAGCTGTTACCTTATACTCTGCAGCGTCAGCAAGCTGCGCGTTGAGGTCTCGGAGCTGAGCGCGCGCATCGGCGAGCTGTGTGGCGAGTTTGTCCGCTTGTCTTGCCAACTTCTTGCTGCGACAGATCGCCTCGTCGCGCTCGGCTTGCAGCACCGCGCGGACACGGCTGCTTTCCTCCTTATGAGGAAAATTGGGATATTAATATTCTCAAAGATACTTCGTTCTTACAAGCAGCGTGATGGCGGTTTACAATAGTGGTGAGTGTCGTAAAAGCGAAAAAGGGAGATATAAATCTAAGGAATGGGCATCGTTCTCTATGAAATATAAAACACCTTGCAATGCACTGGCTCAACTGCCTGTCAAGCGCGGAACAGGGCAAACACCCTCTGTGAACACCCCCTAAATACCCATGACTGCTGTGGCTGTTAACATGATGTGACGTAATTTTTTCATGGCTAATTTACATTATTCAAGATATAAGGTACCAGCTGTTTTGTACGGAATCACTGCTTCGAAAAAGGAAATATCTAGCCTAGTTACTCGGTCTACTATGAAATGTATGAAGCGACCGTAAATAAGCCCCCGACAATTTGTCTAAAATGATAATCGATTTGGTGCCGAAATGGCTGTTGAATCGAATGGGAATTAGACCACCGGTTCACCGCAAGTTAGAAATGAATTAACAAAATAATGAACTATAGATTTTAACCGCAACCTTATCTATCTTAATAGGATCGTTAACATGTTTGCCTTTTTAGGTATTTTAGGATTGCAAAAATACATTTATGTAAAATATATCCTACCTGTACGCTGAGTTTTCGTCTTAACAAATCTAGATGCAGATCTTTCCTCTGCAGCTGCTCTCGTAGAATCCTGATTCGCCGCTGTAGCTGATACACCACGGCCGTCTGCAACATCAGCTACGTGTCAACTACTGTTCAAATAACTTGTTAATAATCTACCAATATCCGCTCTTTAACTATAATTATCAACGTCAATACCTATCTCATCTAACTACTGATAGTAAATTGCTTACATAACATTATCTCGACTTCGATACTGTCTAATGACTACCTACTACTGAATTAATGAGAATTAAATTGCGTGAGACATTTCTGTAGCAGTGCTGTTTACGTGCGAATGATAGGTAAAATATAAAATGCTATTAAGGGGTCATAATGTGTCGGTAGCTCGCTAATTATGCGGGAAGTATAATTCCTATTTGGTAGGTATGTTAAAGTACCTATCTAAAACCGAAATATATGTCATGCCAATTTGGAGAGATATCTTACTTCTTTAAGATAGGGCAAATCATGGAAAGATCTTTCTCTGCGGAGTCTCGGCAGCGTGCCATAGTATCCGTAATATAGCAGCTATGCAAAACACACATTTTATACAACAAAAACAACACTCACTATACAACATAACAATTAGTGTCCGATATTATCAAACTACAGGGTACAATATTCGTTGATAGAAAATTAGAAATTCGTTGTTTAATGCGTAGTCAGTTTGCCATTATGATATCAGAAATATTGACCGGCTACGCAATGTTCTAAGAATTTCACATGTAAACTTGTAGCCTGTAGTTTCATAACATAGGCAAATGAATCGTTGGTCAGTATAATGAAAATATTTTAGAGAGAAGTGCCGATAGATTAGATATCTCAATAAAACAAATTATAATTATGCACTTTCCTCTTTGACAAATAGGACCTACAAAATAAAACAGTTATTAACGAAAAACATCTTGATACTGATATAAAAAGTTTAGTTCAAGAGCTCGTCCGTTTTAGTTCAATTTGATAGGTCGAAAAGTGTCAGGGGCATTCCAAGAAAGATACAAGTTACGTATGGTATTGATACGAAGTTATAGGCCGTGTAGAATAGAATATTCAAGAAAGTTCAATTTATAATCGGCGTATAATCGTACGCCGATTGTTTGTCATTTTCCAAAATATGTTTCTTGGAGAAAGTTGTTCAGTTTCATGGCCTGATTTATGCCTGCAAAGTTTTCGGGAACTACATCTCTTACACTTGGTATATTTTGTTGCGGATTTTTTCGCGGAATGCCCCGTCAATGTTAAAATAGCCATAAAATGGAGACCTTATCAATTTTGACACTCCATGGTGCACGCGAGCTGCAATGAGGTATACCTTGTCCACGATCTTGTCGCTCTCGAGCCGGGCCAGCTGCTCGGCGCGGTGCAGCAGCGACAGCTCGTCCATGCTCAGTGTGCGGCTGAGGCGCTCCATGGTGCATGCTCAGTGTGCGGCTGAGGCGCTCCATGGTGCATGCTCAGTGTGCGGCTGAGGCGCTCCATGGTGCACGCGAGCTGCAATGAGGTATACCTTGTCCACGATCTTGTCGCTCTCGAGCCGGGCCAGCTGCTCGGCGCGGTGCAGCAGCGACAGCTCGTCCATGCTCAGTGTGCGGCTGAGGCGCTCCATGGTGCATGCTTAGTGTGCGGCTGAGGCGCTCCATGGTGCATGCTCAGTGTGCGGCTGAGGCGCTCCATGGTGCATGCGAGCTGCAATGAGGTATACCTTGTCCACGATCTTGTCGCTCTCGAGCCGGGCCAGCTGCTCGGCGCGGTGCAGCAGCGACAGCTCGTCCATGCTCAGTGTGCGGCTGAGGCGCTCCATGGTGCATGCTCAGTGTGCGGCTGAGGCGCTCCATGGTGCATGCTCAGTGTGCGGCTGAGGCGCTCCATGGTGCATGCTCAGTGTGCGGCTGAGGCGCTCCATGGTGCATGCGAGCTGCAATGAGGTATACCTTGTCCACGATCTTGTCGCTCTCGAGCCGGGCCAGCTGCTCGGCGCGGTGCAGCAGCGACAGCTCGTCCATGCTCAGTGTGCGGCTGAGGCGCTCCATGGTGCATGCTCAGTGTGCGGCTGAGGCGCTCCATGGTGCATGCTCAGTGTGCGGCTGAGGCGCTCCATGGTGCATGCTCAGTGTGCGGCTGAGGCACTCCATGGTGCATGCTCAGTGTGCGGCTGAGGCGCTCCATGGTGCATGCTCAGTGTGCGGCTGAGGCGCTCCATGGTGCATGCTCAGTGTGCGGCTGAGGCGCTCCATGGTGCACGCGAGCTGCAATGAGGTATACCTTGTCCACGATCTTGTCGCTCTCGAGCCGGGCCAGCTGCTCGGCGCGGTGCAGCAGCGACAGCTCGTCCATGCTCAGTGTGCGGCTGAGGCGCTCCATGGTGCATGCTCAGTGTGCGGCTGAGGCGCTCCATGGTGCATGCTCAGTGTGCGGCTGAGGCGCTCCATGGTGCATGCGAGCTGCAATGAGGTATACCTTGTCCACGATCTTGTCGCTCTCGAGCCGGGCCAGCTGCTCGGCGCGGTGCAGCAGCGACAGCTCGTCCATGCTCAGTGTGCGGCTGAGGCGCTCCATGGTGCATGCTCAGTGTGCGGCTGAGGCGCTCCATGGTGCATGCTCAGTGTGCGGCTGAGGCGCTCCATGGTGCATGCTCAGTGTGCGGCTGAGGCGCTCCATGGTGCATGCTCAGTGTGCGGCTGAGGCGCTCCATGGTGCACGCGAGCTGCAATGAGGTATACCTTGTCCACGATCTTGTCGCTCTCGAGCCGGGCCAGCTGCTCGGCGCGGTGCAGCAGCGACAGCTCGTCCATGCTCAGTGTGCGGCTGAGGCGCTCCATGGTGCATGCTCAGTGTGCGGCTGAGGCGCTCCATGGTGCATGCTCAGTGTGCGGCTGAGGCGCTCCATGGTGCATGCTCAGTGTGCGGCTGAGGCGCTCCATGGTGCATGCTCAGTGTGCGGCTGAGGCGCTCCATGGTGCATGCTCAGTGTGCGGCTGAGGCGCTCCATGGTGCATGCTCAGTGTGCGGCTGAGGCGCTCCATGGTGCATGCTCAGTGTGCGGCTGAGGCGCTCCATGGTGCATGCTCAGTGTGCGGCTGAGGCACTCCATGGTGCATGCTCAGTGTGCGGCTGAGGCGCTCCATGGTGCATGCGAGCTGCAATGAGGTATACCTTGTCCACGATCTTGTCGCTCTCGAGCCGGGCCAGCTGCTCGGCGCGGTGCAGCAGCGACAGCTCGTCCATGCTCAGTGTGCGGCTGAGGCGCTCCATGGTGCATGCTCAGTGTGCGGCTGAGGCGCTCCATGGTGCATGCTCAGTGTGCGGCTGAGGCGCTCCATGGTGCATGCTCAGTGTGCGGCTGAGGCGCTCCATGGTGCATGCTCAGTGTGCGGCTGAGGCGCTCCATGGTGCATGCTCAGTGTGCGGCTGAGGCGCTCCATGGTGCATGCTCAGTGTGCGGCTGAGGCGCTCCATGGTGCATGCTCAGTGTGCGGCTGAGGCGCTCCATGGTGCATGCGAGCTGCAATGAGGTATACCTTGTCCACGATCTTGTCGCTCTCGAGCCGGGCCAGCTGCTCGGCGCGGTGCAGCAGCGACAGCTCGTCCATGCTCAGTGTGCGGCTGAGGCGCTCCATGGTGCATGCTCAGTGTGCGGCTGAGGCGCTCCATGGTGCATGCTCAGTGTGCGGCTGAGGCGCTCCATGGTGCATGCGAGCTGCAATGAGGTATACCTTGTCCACGATCTTGTCGCTCTCGAGCCGGGCCAGCTGCTCGGCGCGGTGCAGCAGCGACAGCTCGTCCATGCTCAGTGTGCGGCTGAGGCGCTCCATGGTGCATGCTCAGTGTGCGGCTGAGGCGCTCCATGGTGCATGCTCAGTGTGCGGCTGAGGCGCTCCATGGTGCATGCTCAGTGTGCGGCTGAGGCGCTCCATGGTGCATGCTCAGTGTGCGGCTGAGGCGCTCCATGGTGCATGCTCAGTGTGCGGCTGAGGCGCTCCATGGTGCATGCTCAGTGTGCGGCTGAGGCGCTCCATGGTGCATGCTCATCGTGCGGCTGAGGCGCTCCATGGTGCACGCGAGCTGCAATGAGGTATACCTTGTCCACGATCTTGTCGCTCTCGAGCCGGGCCAGCTGCTCGGCGCGGTGCAGCAGCGACAGCTCGTCCATGCTCAGTGTGCGGCTGAGGCGCTCCATGGTGCATGCTCAGTGTGCGGCTGAGGCGCTCCATGGTGCATGCTCAGTGTGCGGCTGAGGCGCTCCATGGTGCATGCTCAGTGTGCGGCTGAGGCGCTCCATGGTGCATGCTCAGTGTGCGGCTGAGGCGCTCCATGGTGCATGCTCAGTGTGCGGCTGAGGCGCTCCATGGTGCATGCTCAGTGTGCGGCTGAGGCGCTCCATGGTGCATGCTCAGTGTGCGGCTGAGGCGCTCCATGGTGCATGCTCAGTGTGCGGCTGAGGCGCTCCATGGTGCACGCGAGCTGCAATGAGGTATACCTTGTCCACGATCTTGTCGCTCTCGAGCCGGGCCAGCTGCTCGGCGCGGTGCAGCAGCGACAGCTCGTCCATGCTCAGTGTGCGGCTGAGGCGCTCCATGGTGCATGCTCAGTGTGCGGCTGAGGCGCTCCATGGTGCATGCTCAGTGTGCGGCTGAGGCGCTCCATGGTGCATGCTCAGTGTGCGGCTGAGGCGCTCCATGGTGCATGCTCAGTGTGCGGCTGAGGCGCTCCATGGTGCATGCTCAGTGTGCGGCTGAGGCACTCCATGGTGCATGCTCAGTGTGCGGCTGAGGCGCTCCATGGTGCATGCGAGCTGCAATGAGGTATACCTTGTCCACGATCTTGTCGCTCTCGAGCCGGGCCAGCTGCTCGGCGCGGTGCAGCAGCGACAGCTCGTCCATGCTCAGTGTGCGGCTGAGGCGCTCCATGGTGCATGCTCAGTGTGCGGCTGAGGCGCTCCATGGTGCATGCTCAGTGTGCGGCTGAGGCGCTCCATGGTGCATGCTCAGTGTGCGGCTGAGGCGCTCCATGGTGCATGCTCAGTGTGCGGCTGAGGCGCTCCATGGTGCATGCTCAGTGTGCGGCTGAGGCGCTCCATGGTGCATGCTCAGTGTGCGGCTGAGGCGCTCCATGGTGCATGCTCAGTGTGCGGCTGAGGCGCTCCATGGTGCATGCTCAGTGTGCGGCTGAGGCGCTCCATGGTGCATGCTCAGTGTGCGGCTGAGGCGCTCCATGGTGCATGCTCAGTGTGCGGCTGAGGCGCTCCATGGTGCATGCTCAGTGTGCGGCTGAGGCGCTCCATGGTGCATGCTCAGTGTGCGGCTGAGGCGCTCCATGGTGCATGCTCAGTGTGCGGCTGAGGCGCTCCATGGTGCATGCTCAGTGTGCGGCTGAGGCGCTCCATGGTGCACGCGAGCTGCAATGAGGTATACCTTGTCCACGATCTTGTCGCTCTCGAGCCGGGCCAGCTGCTCGGCGCGGTGCAGCAGCGACAGCTCGTCCATGCTCAGTGTGCGGCTGAGGCGCTCCATGGTGCATGCTCAGTGTGCGGCTGAGGCGCTCCATGGTGCATGCTCAGTGTGCGGCTGAGGCGCTCCATGGTGCATGCTCAGTGTGCGGCTGAGGCGCTCCATGGTGCATGCTCAGTGTGCGGCTGAGGCGCTCCATGGTGCACGCGAGCTGCAATGAGGTATACCTTGTCCACGATCTTGTCGCTCTCGAGCCGGGCCAGCTGCTCGGCGCGGTGCAGCAGCGACAGCTCGTCCATGCTCAGTGTGCGGCTGAGGCGCTCCATGGTGCATGCTCAGTGTGCGGCTGAGGCGCTCCATGGTGCATGCTCAGTGTGCGGCTGAGGCGCTCCGTGGTGCATGCTCAGTGTGCGGCTGAGGCGCTCCATGGTGCATGCTCAGTGTGCGGCTGAGGCGCTCCGTGGTGCATGCTCAGTGTGCGGCTGAGGCGCTCCATGGTGCATGCTCAGTGTGCGGCTGAGGCGCTCCATGGTGCATGCTCAGTGTGCGGCTGAGGCGCTCCATGGTGCATGCTCAGTGTGCGGCTGAGGCGCTCCATGGTGCATGCTCAGTGTGCGGCTGAGGCGCTCCATGGTGCATGCTCAGTGTGCGGCTGAGGCGCTCCATGGTGCATGCTCAGTGTGCGGCTGAGGCGCTCCATGGTGCATGCTCAGTGTGCGGCTGAGGCGCTCCATGGTGCATGCTCAGTGTGCGGCTGAGGCGCTCCGTGGTGCATGCTCAGTGTGCGGCTGAGGCGCTCCATGGTGCATGCTCAGTGTGCGGCTGAGGCGCTCCATGGTGCATGCTCAGTGTGCGGCTGAGGCGCTCCATGGTGCATGCTCAGTGTGCGGCTGAGGCGCTCCATGGTGCATGCTCAGTGTGCGGCTGAGGCGCTCCATGGTGCACGCGAGCTGCAATGAGGTATACCTTGTCCACGATCTTGTCGCTCTCGAGCCGGGCCAGCTGCTCGGCGCGGTGCAGCAGCGACAGCTCGTCCATGCTCAGTGTGCGGCTGAGGCGCTCCATGGTGCATGCTCAGTGTGCGGCTGAGGCGCTCCATGGTGCATGCTCAGTGTGCGGCTGAGGCGCTCCATGGTGCATGCTCAGTGTGCGGCTGAGGCGCTCCATGGTGCATGCTCAGTGTGCGGCTGAGGCGCTCCATGGTGCATGCTCAGTGTGCGGCTGAGGCGCTCCATGGTGCATGCGAGCTGCAATGAGGTATACCTTGTCCACGATCTTGTCGCTCTCGAGCCGGGCCAGCTGCTCGGCGCGGTGCAGCAGCGACAGCTCGTCCATGCTCAGTGTGCGGCTGAGGCGCTCCATGGTGCATGCTCAGTGTGCGGCTGAGGCGCTCCATGGTGCATGCGAGCTGCAATGAGGTATACCTTGTCCACGATCTTGTCGCTCTCGAGCCGGGCCAGCTGCTCGGCGCGGTGCAGCAGCGACAGCTCGTCCATGCTCAGTGTGCGGCTGAGGCGCTCCATGGTGCATGCTCAGTGTGCGGCTGAGGCGCTCCATGGTGCATGCTCAGTGTGCGGCTGAGGCGCTCCATGGTGCATGCTCAGTGTGCGGCTGAGGCGCTCCATGGTGCATGCTCAGTGTGCGGCTGAGGCGCTCCATGGTGCATGCTCAGTGTGCGGCTGAGGCGCTCCATGGTGCATGCGAGCTGCAATGAGGTATACCTTGTCCACGATCTTGTCGCTCTCGAGCCGGGCCAGCTGCTCGGCGCGGTGCAGCAGCGACAGCTCGTCCATGCTCAGTGTGCGGCTGAGGCGCTCCATGGTGCATGCTCAGTGTGCGGCTGAGGCGCTCCATGGTGCATGCGAGCTGCAATGAGGTATACCTTGTCCACGATCTTGTCGCTCTCGAGCCGGGCCAGCTGCTCGGCGCGGTGCAGCAGCGACAGCTCGTCCATGCTCAGTGTGCGGCTGAGGCGCTCCATGGTGCATGCTCAGTGTGCGGCTGAGGCGCTCCATGGTGCATGCTCAGTGTGCGGCTGAGGCGCTCCATGGTGCATGCTCAGTGTGCGGCTGAGGCGCTCCATGGTCCATGCTCAGTGTGCGGCTGAGGCGCTCCATGGTCCATGCTCAGTGTGCGGCTGAGGCGCTCCATGGTGCATGCTCAGTGTGCGGCTGAGGCGCTCCATGGTCCATGCTCAGTGTGCGGCTGAGGCGCTCCATGGTCCATGCTCAGTGTGCGGCTGAGGCGCTCCATGGTGCATGCTCAGTGTGCGGCTGAGGCGCTCCATGGTGCATGCTCAGTGTGCGGCTGAGGCGCTCCATGGTGCACGCGAGCTGCAATGAGGTATACCTTGTCCACGATCTTGTCGCTCTCGAGCCGGGCCAGCTGCTCGGCGCGGTGCAGCAGCGACAGCTCGTCCATGCTCAGTGTGCGGCTGAGGCGCTCCATGGTGCATGCTCAGTGTGCGGCTGAGGCGCTCCATGGTGCATGCTCAGTGTGCGGCTGAGGCGCTCCATGGTGCATGCTCAGTGTGCGGCTGAGGCGCTCCATGGTGCATGCTCAGTGTGCGGCTGAGGCGCTCCATGGTCCATGCTCAGTGTGCGGCTGAGGCGCTCCATGGTCCATGCTCAGTGTGCGGCTGAGGCGCTCCATGGTGCATGCTCAGTGTGCGGCTGAGGCGCTCCATGGTGCATGCGAGCTGCAATGAGGTATACCTTGTCCACGATCTTGTCGCTCTCGAGCCGGGCCAGCTGCTCGGCGCGGTGCAGCAGCGACAGCTCGTCCATGCTCAGTGTGCGGCTGAGGCGCTCCATGGTGCATGCTCAGTGTGCGGCTGAGGCGCTCCATGGTGCATGCTCAGTGTGCGGCTGAGGCGCTCCATGGTGCACGCGAGCTGCAATGAGGTATACCTTGTCCACGATCTTGTCGCTCTCGAGCCGGGCCAGCTGCTCGGCGCGGTGCAGCAGCGACAGCTCGTCCATGCTCAGTGTGCGGCTGAGGCGCTCCATGGTGCATGCTCAGTGTGCGGCTGAGGCGCTCCATGGTCCATGCTCAGTGTGCGGCTGAGGCGCTCCATGGTGCATGCTCAGTGTGCGGCTGAGGCGCTCCATGGTGCATGCTCAGTGTGCGGCTGAGGCGCTCCATGGTGCATGCTCAGTGTGCGGCTGAGGCGCTCCATGGTGCATGCGAGCTGCAATGAGGTATACCTTGTCCACGATCTTGTCGCTCTCGAGCCGGGCCAGCTGCTCGGCGCGGTGCAGCAGCGACAGCTCGTCCATGCTCAGTGTGCGGCTGAGGCGCTCCATGGTGCATGCTCAGTGTGCGGCTGAGGCGCTCCATGGTGCACGCGAGCTGCAATGAGGTATACCTTGTCCACGATCTTGTCGCTCTCGAGCCGGGCCAGCTGCTCGGCGCGGTGCAGCAGCGACAGCTCGTCCATGCTCAGTGTGCGGCTGAGGCGCTCCATGGTGCATGCTCAGTGTGCGGCTGAGGCGCTCCATGGTGCACGCGAGCTGCAATGAGGTATACCTTGTCCACGATCTTGTCGCTCTCGAGCCGGGCCAGCTGCTCGGCGCGGTGCAGCAGCGACAGCTCGTCCATGCTCAGTGTGCGGCTGAGGCGCTCCATGGTGCATGCTCAGTGTGCGGCTGAGGCGCTCCATGGTGCATGCGAGCTGCAATGAGGTATACCTTGTCCACGATCTTGTCGCTCTCGAGCCGGGCCAGCTGCTCGGCGCGGTGCAGCAGCGACAGCTCGTCCATGCTCAGTGTGCGGCTGAGGCGCTCCATGGTGCATGCTCAGTGTGCGGCTGAGGCGCTCCATGGTGCATGCTCAGTGTGCGGCTGAGGCGCTCCATGGTGCATGCTCAGTGTGCGGCTGAGGCGCTCCATGGTGCATGCTCAGTGTGCGGCTGAGGCGCTCCATGGTGCATGCTCAGTGTGCGGCTGAGGCGCTCCATGGTGCATGCTCAGTGTGCGGCTGAGGCGCTCCATGGTGCATGCTCAGTGTGCGGCTGAGGCGCTCCATGGTGCATGCTCAGTGTGCGGCTGAGGCGCTCCATGGTGCATGCTCAGTGTGCGGCTGAGGCGCTCCATGGTGCATGCTCAGTGTGCGGCTGAGGCGCTCCATGGTCCATGCTCAGTGTGCGGCTGAGGCGCTCCATGGTCCATGCTCAGTGTGCGGCTGAGGCGCTCCATGGTGCATGCTCAGTGTGCGGCTGAGGCGCTCCATGGTCCATGCTCAGTGTGCGGCTGAGGCGCTCCATGGTCCATGCTCAGTGTGCGGCTGAGGCGCTCCATGGTGCATGCTCAGTGTGCGGCTGAGGCGCTCCATGGTGCATGCTCAGTGTGCGGCTGAGGCGCTCCATGGTGCACGCGAGCTGCAATGAGGTATACCTTGTCCACGATCTTGTCGCTCTCGAGCCGGGCCAGCTGCTCGGCGCGGTGCAGCAGCGACAGCTCGTCCATGCTCAGTGTGCGGCTGAGGCGCTCCATGGTGCATGCTCAGTGTGCGGCTGAGGCGCTCCATGGTGCATGCTCAGTGTGCGGCTGAGGCGCTCCATGGTGCATGCTCAGTGTGCGGCTGAGGCGCTCCATGGTGCATGCTCAGTGTGCGGCTGAGGCGCTCCATGGTCCATGCTCAGTGTGCGGCTGAGGCGCTCCATGGTCCATGCTCAGTGTGCGGCTGAGGCGCTCCATGGTGCATGCTCAGTGTGCGGCTGAGGCGCTCCATGGTGCATGCGAGCTGCAATGAGGTATACCTTGTCCACGATCTTGTCGCTCTCGAGCCGGGCCAGCTGCTCGGCGCGGTGCAGCAGCGACAGCTCGTCCATGCTCAGTGTGCGGCTGAGGCGCTCCATGGTGCATGCTCAGTGTGCGGCTGAGGCGCTCCATGGTGCATGCTCAGTGTGCGGCTGAGGCGCTCCATGGTGCACGCGAGCTGCAATGAGGTATACCTTGTCCACGATCTTGTCGCTCTCGAGCCGGGCCAGCTGCTCGGCGCGGTGCAGCAGCGACAGCTCGTCCATGCTCAGTGTGCGGCTGAGGCGCTCCATGGTGCATGCTCAGTGTGCGGCTGAGGCGCTCCATGGTCCATGCTCAGTGTGCGGCTGAGGCGCTCCATGGTGCATGCTCAGTGTGCGGCTGAGGCGCTCCATGGTGCATGCTCAGTGTGCGGCTGAGGCGCTCCATGGTGCATGCTCAGTGTGCGGCTGAGGCGCTCCATGGTGCATGCGAGCTGCAATGAGGTATACCTTGTCCACGATCTTGTCGCTCTCGAGCCGGGCCAGCTGCTCGGCGCGGTGCAGCAGCGACAGCTCGTCCATGCTCAGTGTGCGGCTGAGGCGCTCCATGGTGCATGCTCAGTGTGCGGCTGAGGCGCTCCATGGTGCACGCGAGCTGCAATGAGGTATACCTTGTCCACGATCTTGTCGCTCTCGAGCCGGGCCAGCTGCTCGGCGCGGTGCAGCAGCGACAGCTCGTCCATGCTCAGTGTGCGGCTGAGGCGCTCCATGGTGCATGCTCAGTGTGCGGCTGAGGCGCTCCATGGTGCATGCTCAGTGTGCGGCTGAGGCGCTCCATGGTGCATGCGAGCTGCAATGAGGTATACCTTGTCCACGATCTTGTCGCTCTCGAGCCGGGCCAGCTGCTCGGCGCGGTGCAGCAGCGACAGCTCGTCCATGCTCAGTGTGCGGCTGAGGCGCTCCATGGTGCATGCTCAGTGTGCGGCTGAGGCGCTCCATGGTGCATGCTCAGTGTGCGGCTGAGGCGCTCCATGGTGCATGCTCAGTGTGCGGCTGAGGCGCTCCATGGTGCATGCTCAGTGTGCGGCTGAGGCGCTCCATGGTGCATGCTCAGTGTGCGGCTGAGGCGCTCCATGGTGCACGCGAGCTGCAATGAGGTATACCTTGTCCACGATCTTGTCGCTCTCGAGCCGGGCCAGCTGCTCGGCGCGGTGCAGCAGCGACAGCTCGTCCATGCTCAGTGTGCGGCTGAGGCGCTCCATGGTGCATGCTCAGTGTGCGGCTGAGGCGCTCCATGGTGCATGCTCAGTGTGCGGCTGAGGCGCTCCATGGTGCATGCTCAGTGTGCGGCTGAGGCGCTCCATGGTGCATGCTCAGTGTGCGGCTGAGGCGCTCCATGGTGCATGCTCAGTGTGCGGCTGAGGCGCTCCATGGTGCACGCGAGCTGCAATGAGGTATACCTTGTCCACGATCTTGTCGCTCTCGAGCCGGGCCAGCTGCTCGGCGCGGTGCAGCAGCGACAGCTCGTCCATGCTCAGTGTGCGGCTGAGGCGCTCCATGGTGCATGCTCAGTGTGCGGCTGAGGCGCTCCATGGTGCATGCTCAGTGTGCGGCTGAGGCGCTCCATGGTGCATGCTCAGTGTGCGGCTGAGGCGCTCCATGGTGCATGCTCAGTGTGCGGCTGAGGCGCTCCATGGTGCATGCTCAGTGTGCGGCTGAGGCGCTCCATGGTGCATGCTTAGTGTGCGGCTGAGGCGCTCCATGGTGCACGCGAGCTGCAATGAGGTATACCTTGTCCACGATCTTGTCGCTCTCGAGCCGGGCCAGCTGCTCGGCGCGGTGCAGCAGCGACAGCTCGTCCATGCTCAGTGTGCGGCTGAGGCGCTCCATGGTGCATGCTCAGTGTGCGGCTGAGGCGCTCCATGGTGCATGCTCAGTGTGCGGCTGAGGCGCTCCATGGTGCACGCGAGCTGCAATGAGGTATACCTTGTCCACGATCTTGTCGCTCTCGAGCCGGGCCAGCTGCTCGGCGCGGTGCAGCAGCGACAGCTCGTCCATGCTCAGTGTGCGGCTGAGGCGCTCCATGGTGCATGCTCAGTGTGCGGCTGAGGCGCTCCATGGTGCATGCTCAGTGTGCGGCTGAGGCGCTCCATGGTGCATGCTCAGTGTGCGGCTGAGGCGCTCCATGGTGCATGCTCAGTGTGCGGCTGAGGCGCTCCATGGTGCACGCGAGCTGCAATGAGGTATACCTTGTCCACGATCTTGTCGCTCTCGAGCCGGGCCAGCTGCTCGGCGCGGTGCAGCAGCGACAGCTCGTCCATGCTCAGTGTGCGGCTGAGGCGCTCCATGGTGCATGCTCAGTGTGCGGCTGAGGCACTCCATGGTGCATGCTCAGTGTGCGGCTGAGGCGCTCCATGGTGCACGCGAGCTGCAATGAGGTATACCTTGTCCACGATCTTGTCGCTCTCGAGCCGGGCCAGCTGCTCGGCGCGGTGCAGCAGCGACAGCTCGTCCATGCTCAGTGTGCGGCTGAGGCGCTCCATGGTGCATGCTCAGTGTGCGGCTGAGGCGCTCCATGGTGCACGCGAGCTGCAATGAGGTATACCTTGTCCACGATCTTGTCGCTCTCGAGCCGGGCCAGCTGCTCGGCGCGGTGCAGCAGCGACAGCTCGTCCATGCTCAGTGTGCGGCTGAGGCGCTCCATGGTGCATGCTCAGTGTGCGGCTGAGGCGCTCCATGGTGCACGCGAGCTGCAATGAGGTATACCTTGTCCACGATCTTGTCGCTCTCGAGCCGGGCCAGCTGCTCGGCGCGGTGCAGCAGCGACAGCTCGTCCATGCTCAGTGTGCGGCTGAGGCGCTCCATGGTGCATGCTCAGTGTGCGGCTGAGGCGCTCCATGGTGCATGCTCAGTGTGCGGCTGAGGCGCTCCATGGTGCATGCTCAGTGTGCGGCTGAGGCGCTCCATGGTGCATGCTCAGTGTGCGGCTGAGGCGCTCCATGGTGCATGCTCAGTGTGCGGCTGAGGCGCTCCATGGTGCATGCTCAGTGTGCGGCTGAGGCGCTCCATGGTGCACGCGAGCTGCAATGAGGTATACCTTGTCCACGATCTTGTCGCTCTCGAGCCGGGCCAGCTGCTCGGCGCGGTGCAGCAGCGACAGCTCGTCCATGCTCAGTGTGCGGCTGAGGCGCTCCATGGTGCATGCTCAGTGTGCGGCTGAGGCGCTCCATGGTGCATGCTCAGTGTGCGGCTGAGGCGCTCCATGGTGCACGCGAGCTGCAATGAGGTATACCTTGTCCACGATCTTGTCGCTCTCGAGCCGGGCCAGCTGCTCGGCGCGGTGCAGCAGCGACAGCTCGTCCATGCTCAGTGTGCGGCTGAGGCGCTCCATGGTGCATGCTTAGTGTGCGGCTGAGGCGCTCCATGGTGCATGCTTAGTGTGCGGCTGAGGCGCTCCATGGTGCACGCGAGCTGCAATGAGGTATACCTTGTCCACGATCTTGTCGCTCTCGAGCCGGGCCAGCTGCTCGGCGCGGTGCAGCAGCGACTCCGTGTGCAGCTCCAGCCCCGCGTCCTGCGACAGCTCGTCCATGTTCATTGTGCGGCTGAGGCGCTCCAGGAATGCCACGAACTGTTAAACGGTCATGAGTCTTTAATTCTCGTTTATAGGTAAGTTGAGATAGGTACATAGGTATTTATTTAACTATATTCATTAATTAAATTGTGCACGATTTATCAGCCTTACCTTATGCTATCTCTCTACCGTAGGACTGCTGGAAAAGATTTCTTTTTAGAAATAAGTAGTACCTGTTGTGTTGTTTTTCTTTAATGTAATTGTTCTGTGTTTTATCTTGTGTGCAATTAACAGTTAAATAAATAAATACATAACTTCTTTCACATGCCATTTTTGCCAAACTACATGCTTATTTCAATGTTATGTATTACAATGTTTCCTGATGCTTAATAAAACGACATAGATTTTCAGCCAGCTCCCGCGGTATGTCTAATCCAGCAGAACCACGTTATGCGAAAAAATATCTCTCTCGGCACGCATTCTGCGCTTCCGCACACGAAATTAACATAACTGGATCGTTAGGAATATCTTTATTTTAAAGAAAATTAAAATTATTATCTAAATTTTTAAATGATAGTGCACGCCTTATCTGCCTCACTTTATGAGATCTCACTGCCCAAGGTCTGCTGGAAGAGATTTCTTTTTAGAAATAAGTAGACCTGTTGTGAATTGTTTCATATATGTATGTGTCCTATGTTTTTATTGTGTGCAATAAATGGTTTAATAATAGGTTGTAAACACGTAGTTAAAGGACATTAACTGCCGCTTTATATCTAAGATATGATACCTATAATCGGCCCTAACAGATCACAAGTTATACACTTATGAAAATTACGTGAGCACGATGATGATGTTAGGTTTCTGCCTCGATACTACTCTGATAAAATATATAACCAGAAAATAGTAACTGAGTCGCATATCTAATGGTTGTTGTTTTTCAACTGGCTACTTGCACTACGTGGTAGGTTACAGGGGCGCATTTACCATATGGGCTACTAGAGCGCGTGTCCCGAGGCGGCGGCAACCTTTTTCGGGTTAACTCGCAGCCATTATCTTATAATAAGGCATATTTTAAAATATTAAAATAGTTACGTTTTTAACGCAAATAGATGGCGTTAAACATCAGGCGGTTACTCAACTAGCTAAGCATTGGCGTTCTAGCATTAGTGAATTGTTTGTTCCTTTTTGGACCTCCAACTTATTACCGATATCAAAATACGCTGAAATAAACGCCACTAGAGCACCGCAAATATTATTTCCGAACCGACAACCAAACTCGACTTATACCTAGTTAATACATTTTTAAGGATGTTCATTTGGACGTTGGACGATTCAGTATACCCCACGAAAAGAGGAAGAATCAAACTCCCCATTAAATATGTTCATCGCTACCTATCGATGATTTTCAGTACTTTTTTATTCTTTAAACAGCTGTCAAAAAAGGCCTCGATTGTACAAGCACGTCTGAAACTTACATTAGCCTTATCCTTGCGTAAGTGATCCTTGGCGACCTCTGCGGCGTTTAGCTCGGCTTCTAGCTTGTGCAGCTTGGCTTCGAGCATGGCGCGCTCGTCCTCCAGCATGCGAGCGCGCGCGGCCGACTGCTCGTGCATGTGCGCAGTGCGCGACAGCTGCTGCGACTCCACACCGAGCTTGTCGCGCAGAGCTTCTATTTGCTACACAACATAAGCGATATTTACGGAGTCATCAAAAGTAGGGCTTTTGTAGCGAAGAAATGGCAATTTTCTGAATAGGTACACGAACGTTAAACATGATCATTTTTCACTCCTTTATGCACTCTTAAACATGACTCAGCGTCCTAATTTAAAGGTTTAGCTTCCGCAGTGTAATGAAATGACAGCTGTAGATTTCATAAATGTATGTTTACCTTTTTACTTATTTAGTTCCTCTGATATTAAGAATTAAACTAAGTATATTAAATCGAGGCCACTGCTGCGGATGACAATACTATTGCATGCTGTACTGTATGTTGATAGAAAAAATGCGAAAACATGCATGTACACGATGTGTTTTGAGTAAAATAAATATATTTGTACTTACATTTAAGTTGTTTAAAACTTACCACTGTTTTGTCTTTATTATCACTTAATATTTCGCGTATCCTGTCTTTGATTGTGCTTTCGTGTGCCTCGACGAATCGCGTGGGTAGGCTCAGTAGAATGGCTATCGATTCCATTGTGTTCCTGAATTCAGCTTGAAGTCTCTGATATTTCTCTTCTCGATGACGAAGATCCTCTGGAAAACAACATGTTTAGAAAACCTGCTTTAATAGTAAATTTCCTACAATACTTTTGCTGATTAGTCTTGTATACCTTTCAATTGCATTATAATCGATTCGTTTTGAGTTACATTGTCGGTCACCACATTCAAATTCTTACTGCAATGGGTCAATTTTTCTCTGGCTTCGTGTAGCTCCCGCTCTAGTACTCTGTTTTGTACAGACAGAGATTCTTTTTCCTGTTTGACTCTTTCCATTTCAAGTACCTGCGATGAAAGTTGTCGTTGTAACATATCTTTATCAGCATTGGCTCTTTCGAGCGCATCTCTGCAGCTCCGAAAGTCCTGTTCAACTGACGATAAGTTTTCGGTGGTGTTCATGCACCTATTTTTTAGTCTTGAAACTTCTTGCACTAGTTCCGCCGCTTTGATGATGAGGCTTTCAGGAGAGTGCGTGTGCGTCGTGTCGCAGAACTCTGCGTCTAACGCAGCGGAGAGTCGCCGGATCAGGTCGTGGTACTGACAACGAGCGTTTTCTTTCTGCTGCTCTTCATTGTGACATTCCATTTCAAGTGAGCGAAGTTTCTTCTCGTAGTCTTTAATTTTCTCTTCGCAGTAGCGATTGTCCCTCTGTAATGTTTGTACCGTGAGCTCGCTTCTCCCTCTATCAGCTTGTAAGTTTCTTTGCATTTCTTCAAGATCTTGAATCTTTTTTCTAAGGGACGATATGATGGCATTTTGTCGAGCATTTTGTTCGCGCAGGTGGTCTATTTCCACCTGCTGCTCCAATATTCTCTGGTCGCGGGATAGCATTTGGTTTTTCAAATCGCTGTTCTATAAAATAAACTAGGTCAACTTTTATGCTGTTTGTAAGTACAGATTTCCAATGACAATAATTGATTCTACTACGTACTTCCGATAATAATTTGTCACGTTTGTACTGGAGACCAGCAAGATCGCTCCTCAGGGTTGTGATCACGTCATTGCCAACTACTGCTTCCATCTGGTAAAGTAATACGCTATTACAATCAAATTACAATGAATATTGTACATAATGGTTAGCCTATATAGGTATACCTGGCGTAAGAAGTTCAATAACTTACGAAATTCCATCATGAAGATATTTTTAACCAGCTGGGAAGACGGTTTTACTTGCCGTGCAGAAGATTACTACTGAAAGTAGGTACTTCGTATTTCAACGTAGCGTGAGAGGGGTCGCTATTTCAGGCTTGCAGGAGTCACGATACCCTTATATTCACTTTATATCATACTGTATAGATAATTTACATAAACCGAGGCCGGAAAGGAGCGCATCGAATTATAACTCGTTTGCTCGAAGGCTTGAAGGTTTGTCATTTGCTGTGGGGGATGTCGTTGAAAAGATTTTTCGTGAAAATAGAGGCACATACCTATATTACCTATAGATATATGTTTTCATGAGTAAGGTGAGCTGTAAGGTAGGCATGTTATGGGTATGTTAGTAGCTGGGAACAAGCCGTGCGAGGTACGGTACGAGTACGAGTGCTGCACGCTATCTGGTTGCCCGATGGCCGCATCGCAATCATGACTACCATGATTAGGCGATATTGCACGGTTAATTTTATAAACAAGGTGATGCGTTTGATTTGATTAGAGATAAGGTTAGCAGTATTACGTAAATTTTCAATCTGTATCGAGGGAAACAGGAGCAGGAAATCACTTTAAAAAATCTTTTTTTTTAACCATACTATACAAAAAAAACTTTCTGATCCTTTTCTTCATAGTACTCGTGCCACAATGTGCAGACATCACATCTGCAAGGTAACTTAGTTCGCGATCTCGATTCGAAGATATATCGTGTTTGATAGCTACTTATAAAAAAAAACTTGGGTTATAAAACACCTAATTTTGACATGTTTACAATAAGGTAAGTACCATAACATTTTTAGTATAGTGATATTGTTCAAAATAATCTGAGCAATAGGCTCGTTTGGATTTGAGGTGACTAGGGGAGTTTTCGGATTGCAGGAACGTTTATTTTCTTGCCCTACATTCATTTATTTTAGGACCAACATACATCGACACACGCGTGAATAGGGTTCATAGATTGATTGGTTCATAACACAACACATACAAAAAAGTATCTACTGAACAAGAAACTATTTTTTTTTATATGAATACAAGATTACCTACTCCTATGGGTCGGCTAATATTGTTATAAACTCAAATTTCATATTTCAACCTATTTCTTAGGAAATATTGTTCAGTAAGTTAGTAAAGAATCTTTATGGCACATTCAAAATACAAACAAATACAAGAAATTTTCTTTCATGAGCTGGATCATCCCTTGAAAAATTCAACATTCAAAATTGAAGAGTTTTTTTTACATCTAGTATCGATCTTTTACAAGGGGGGTTTTATTTATTTTACCTAATTGTAATGTTTATGAACTGTATAGCTAGGCATACATTCGCTGTTGTTAACATTCAATGCATATTTTATTAAAAGTAACTTACCTCTGAGGGGCTTTTGCTGCAGAGGGTTTCGTATATTTTCCAGTCCTCGGCTTCGTCCTTGCCCTTCTCGTCTTCCATCGCGGTTCTATTTAGAGGCACACGTTAATTCGTCGTCACTGATCGGTCAGGTAGCCAGTTGACAGTAAGTTACTACGCCACCGCCGCGCCGTTGCTACGATCACGCCGTGTAAACACTGAAATCGATATTAGCATAATTCACTTTGTTTTGAAGGAACATTTTGCGCTTCTTTGTACCTTCTCAGTGGACAATTATAATTAGAAATACTTACTCGAACTTTTTGCTCTTAGGTGAGCCTTGAGTTCACGTTGTCTTACTCAAAACGTATCTCTGTCTGTATGTCCACATTTTTCCAGTAGAAAATGGACAAAATTGAGGAATGCCTTAAGCTGCAAATGTTAAGGCAGCAAAAGTTATGAAATGTAAAAATAAAAAGGCGTAGGAGCAATATGCCAAAATTAAAGTTGTACCTTTTCGTCTAGTTAGTAGCATAATTTGACTGCCAATTTCTACGAAAAGTACCTATACAAAAGAAGAAGTACCTAAGCGACAACGCCGAGTCGAGCGGACTAGTTCGGACTGCGAGACACGCGCGGGTCGCCCAGCCCGGATAATACTAAAAACTTGGGCAGCGGATAATCTAATAGATTGTTTGTTTCAAGATAAACCTTTTTTGTGAAGTGGCGCCACTGTCGAGGTCGTTCGCGAGTACACTCGCCTTAACAAAATATTGAAATTAACGCTAGTGGTGCAAGTTGAGGTTGAGAGTATCTTAGGGGGATTAATGTGCATGTTACGGAACCCTCGGAGGGCGAGTACAACTTGCACTTGGCCGTTTTATTTTTCATATTTTGATCAATTTTGTTCTTCAGTTTCGTGGGTTGGTTCCTGGTTCACTCCTTAAATATTTGCAACAAATTATTTATACATCCTATATTTGAAAGTTTTTGGGAAACAGTAATGTATTTATTGATTAATTATAAATGGCCAAAGGCAAGGAATAACTTCTGGGTACATTTAAGGCCGTCCGCTCCCTCAGGCGGTTACCCGCGCGGGCAGGCCGGTCTGACAGCGCCGCCATTATAAGCTTCTAACCAAATTTATTATTCAGATTTGTATTTAACTAGTGTACTGGTACGTTAAATTTTGGTGGATGCTATGAAATTAAACAATTAAATACATAGAAAATAAAGTCGTTTTATTTAGATTATTTTAATACAATACTATCAAATGAAAGAGTAACGAGTACTTTACGTAAAGCTAGCACGTTTCGTGTGTGGTTTCACCCCGCGGAAAAATTTAACATAAATGTGGTTTGTTTTGCACTCACAGTGCTATAATATTTTCATTAATGAAAATATGAAATTAACAACGTTTGCGTCGGCCGGGGACCCCCGGGACCTGTGGATATTTATATTTATTTTTTCCGCGGCGTAATCACTCGGTGGAAACGCACGTTTCTTATAATAATCAATCACAACAGCCTTGTTACAAGTACAACAAATTTTATTTAATCGTTGAGGCCAAGACTAGTTGAGCATGGCGACGACAGGGAGACATCGCAACAATGGCCATCTCTGCATGAGGAAGTGTAGAGTGCTACTGGCGATACCTACTCAGATCTGGTGCCTAAATATACTTTCACTTCTGGTTTAGATGCCTATGACGCATTAAGACCATACATATTAGGACTTCATAATATCACATGAACAGTACGAGTACTTATGCTAATGGTATGTATCATAACGTTTGTTTTTTTTTAGTTACAACTAAGTTTACGTGATCGTAATTCTTAATTTAGAAGCACCTGTCAAATATTTATAATCACGAAAGAATTTACATACTATTAGAAAAAATCTTATCCAATCGGTGGTGGCACTTTCTTAATTACTACTATCTAGGAAACGCATTAAATGCAACATAAAAAGCCTGGAAATATGCATAGAAAACGCGCGTGAAATATGCACGGAAACTGGCAAAATAAGCTACTTAGAACAAAATTGAAACTTAAGGTACGGTACCTATAAAAGAAAAATGATTCACTTTTTTCAAATTTGACAATATAGGATATTTTCTCCGTATTTAAATGATTCAGGATAGTTAGTAATCCACGATGACACAGTTTTTTTCGGGAGTCAAGGACAGCTGACATATTCTTGTAGATCGATGACCGCACTCACCAACAGTAAGAACAATTTTACCAAAAAATGCTTAATATGCGGGAGAGAGCACGGGAGTTATACGATCATAACGAAATCCAACATGGCTGCATATGCAAATGCATATTATCTGGTCTCTACTAATATCTAATAGTATCTAAAAAATCAACGTCAACAGTTGTCTGTTTAACAAATCTTATAAACTAATAATCTTATGTCAGATAATGGACTTAGAACCTAAAGAGGTATTCACGGTTCAAAAGATGTTAATACAAAAACGATTTGGCAACAATTTCAAATAAACAGATTTTTTTCAGCGAAGTGAAATGTAAGACTTGAACTTACATAAGATTATGTCTAAGTAACTGCCAAAGCAAACATCTTTCGTACCTACTGAACGATCAATATTTTGATCTTAACTTAATAATAATCAATAATTAAAAATTATAAAGGATATAAAAAAGGAAAACAAAATATGCTGCAAAGACTCTGTAATACTAAAGAATATAGTTCACTCACACTCAAGACAACCTTAGAAAAATGTTAGACAAAAAAAGACCATCAAATAAATTGATGATCTAAGATTTAAAATGCTTTGGCAACAGATTAACTATAAAAGTTATGGCACGTCTAAAGACTTGATCTTGAGCTGTCGGAGGCGGAGGGCATATATATACTTTAATACTACAGAGATCAATGGGGGGGGGGGTGCGCCTACAGGAAGTAGAGCGTCTCGTTGAGCGTGTAGTGCGGCTGGTTGTGCAGCGAGTTGGCGGCGAGGAAGGCGAGCTTGTGCGCGTACTGGCAGACGGAGGGCACGCGCACCGCGCACGAGTTGTTGAAGTACATGTGCGTCAGCTTGTACGTCAGCCGCTGGATCTGCAATCGCGCAAACGAACCTCAGTGACACATCCTACGTATTGAAACGTTTAGGCCGTACGCTCGCTTACGCGGTTTCACGCGCGGGCCAGCCCGCGCGTGAGGCCGCGCGCGGTCTCGCGGGATCCGCGCGGCGGTCTGACATCGCCGCCATTATTACCCGTCCAAATGTAGAAGGCGCATAGTGCCTAGGTAGTTGTAATATGGCAAGTGTCGTCGTGTTCGTACGGGTTATATTATGTCGCGGGTTGCTGAAGCCGCGGCGCGGGTGACCGCAGGCCGCGTCACGGGGCGCCAATCTTGTGTTTTGTCAAATCTGGCCCGCGCGGGCCGTCCCGCGCGTGAAACCGCGTGAGCGAGCGTACGGCCTTATAATATTGATCGATAACGAGTCATAATTATAATTTCCGCGTTTGAATGCAAAGCTCTAACTAACAGTGGCTGAGGATTCATAAAACACGATTCCCATAAGCTTTCCTTTTGGAATATTGCGACTTATTGACTTTTTAAAATAAATATGGTAGGCCGCGATTTAACCCGCACTGAGTAAAGGCGGCTAAAAGCCGGCATGTGACGAGTTGTGCGATGATGACGCATCATTTCATGATATGGTTAGTGGCGAATAATGTAGTTGCAGTAAGATACTACAAGTCCTGGGTATTATTGTCATTATTTGTCATATTAAAGTGGGATTGAAAAGGTTATTTTGATAATTTTGTTACAGTAGTTTTTTTTTTCGGTCTTTGGCCGTACGCTCGCTTACGCGGTTTATATCAAAGGCCGTACGCTCGCTCACGCGGTTTCACGCGAGACCGCGCGTGAGGCCGCGCGCGGTCTCGCGGGATCCGCGCGGCGGTCTGACATCGCCGCCATTATTACCCGTCCAAATTTAGAAGGCGCATAGTGCCTAGGTAGTTGTAATATGGCAAGTGTCGTCGTGTTCGTACGGGTTATATTATGTCGCGGGTTGCTGAAGCCGCGGTGCGGGTGACCGCAGGCCGCGTCACGGGGCGCCAATCTTGTGTTTTGTCAAATCTGGCCCGCGCGGGACGTCCCGCGCGTGAAACCGCGTGAGCGAGCGTACGGCCTTTGATATACTACCAAGGATTGGATCATGAAAAACTTAACCCTTCACCACTGCTAACTGATAAGTATAGTTACCCGATCAGGATGCAGAGAAGTAGTGTCGTAGATGACGTTGTAGCTGGTGGGGGCGATGGTGCCCTCGCGCACGTTTTGAGAGACGAGGTAGAAGTCGTAACTGTAATCAAATATTTACATTACATGTGGCTAAAGATTGATAGCAGTACCTCAAGAAGGTAGTAATTACATAACATTAACGGCCACAACAGTCCACTGATAGACACAGGTCGTACCTAAAGAAGGTAGTACATAAATAACATTAAAGGCCACAACAGTCCACTGATAGACACAGGTCTCCCCTTATTGGGGGGTATTGCCTTACTCCCCACACTGGGCAACCAATGGCAACAATTTCCATTCCCGGGATGAATTTATATGAAGAACAAATTTTGTAAGACTGGCTTGCCTAGCTAGATAATAATAACATGGGGTGTTAGTTGATGATCAATTGATGAGGAAATGAGGTGAATACTGAAATGGTGCGTGCGTACCGCTCGGGCAGCGTGATGACGTCGTCGATGATGGTGCCGGGGCGCGGGTTGTCGCCGGAGCGGCCGCGGTCCACGAAGATGCGCGTGTTGATGCGCTTCGACACTATGATGAACGCCAGCTTCACCGGCTCGCCCTGGTACAGCGTCTCCAGCTGCTTCTTGATCTCCTCCACCTACAAATTATAACAAGTTGGTATTATTATAGATCAACCTATGTCTTTCCCGCGGGTGTCGTAAGAGGCGACTAATGTCAGCAGCACAAGCGGGAATGTAATGTTTTGCTATCTCGCTCACTTGTATTGCTGCAATATGAGTATGACGGCAGTGTGTGAACACTCACTCGCGTTAATACTTCCGCGTAGGTATTCCGGTAAATATTCGTGGCAGCGGCAGAAGCAGGAGCACGGCTTGAACGGAGCAGAGCATTAGAGTATAATAATATATAGTGCGCCTTACTAGCTTACCACCAGTTGGCACGGGCACGCACACAGCCGTCTATCCGTGCCTCTGTCGATCAGTAACCTCACGACAGAAACAACATGTAACTATTGCTAACGCTGGGCACAACAGTCCAGAGCAGTATAGCACTCTTTAGCTTACTTACATACGGGGTGTAAGGGACCGCCCTCCGAATACTGATAGGGTTTGGTTTGGTTTTGACATGGTTTGAATGCACCCTGTCAGTATTCGAAGGGCTGTCCCATACACCATGTATATTCTGAGCCCTCGGATCCGGCTCACGCGTTGATACTTCCTGCGGAAGTATTTCGGGCAATATTCGCGGCAGTGTCGGGAGCAGGAGCATGGTGTGAACGTAGCATGAGGGAGTTGAGGGTTTCGTGGGTATTACAATTTTATTAGGCAATACCTGTCACTATAGTGATACACGGCCCTCACATATTTGTTAGACGTGGCGATAACGACCGTATTCGTATTTATTTATATTGAATTTGTGATATGACGATTACAAAGTAGAGCATATTCCCAGGTTTGCTCCAAATATGTATAATCTACCCACAGAAAGAGTCAGGTAGATCCAGAGAGATAAGAATGTGTAATGTTACCTCGTGGCTGTGCACGTAGGGGATCTGGCCGTCGCCCACTCCGTCGCGGTAGATGAAGATGCGGCCGGGCAGCACATCTGGAAAATAGTAGGAGCATTCATATTTACACCAAATTGTCAGTTCAAATTGTACAATAGTTTGGCAAATCAGAGAGGAAACGTTGCCAGCATTTTGGGGACTCTGCCTCGGGGCGTTGATCTGGTAGAAGTTTTCAATTTGTGCATTTGTTTGTAATAATTTTGATTAGTGTTTGACTGGCTCCTGATTGTGTGCTCGGCTGCTCGGTTCGTGCGTACTCACTGTTCCGCTCGCGGTACTTGCGCACGACGGTGGCGATGTTCCTGCGTACTCACTGTTCCGCTCGCGGTACTTGCGCACGGCGGTGGCGATGTTCCTGCGTACTCACTGTTCCGCTCGCGGTACTTGCGCACGGCGGTGGCGATGTTCCTGCGTACTCACTGTTCCGCTCGCGGTACTTGCGCACGACGGTGGCGATGTTCCTGCGTACTCACTGTTCCGCTCGCGGTACTTGCGCACGGCGGTGGCGATGTTCCTGCGTACTCACTGTTCCGCTCGCGGTACTTGCGCACGGCGGTGGCGATGTTCCTGCGTACTCACTGTTCCGCTCGCGGTACTTGCGCACGGCGGTGGCGATGTTCCTGCGTACTCACTGTTCCGCTCGCGGTACTTGCGCACGGCGGTGGCGATGTTCCTGCGTACTCACTGTTCCGCTCGCGGTACTTGCGCACGGCGGTGGCGATGTTCCTGCGTACTCACTGTTCCGCTCGCGGTACTTGCGCACGGCGGTGGCGATGTTCCTGCGTACTCACTGTTCCGCTCGCGGTACTTGCGCACGGCGGTGGCGATGTTCCTGCGTACTCACTGTTCCGCTCGCGGTACTTGCGCACGGCGGTGGCGATGTTGATGCCCATGTGCGCGCTGAGCTCCTCCCCGCTGGTGTGCGCGTTGACGGTGCTGTAGTAGTGCGTCATCTGCTTGTCGAGCGTGGCCACGAACGCGCCGAAGCTCTTGTCCTTGGCGCGCGTGTCGTGGCACACGTCGTAGCCGATCACCATCAGCGTCGGCAGGGGCACCTCCACCGACCACGGCGCGCCGCCCAGCTGCAAACGGAACAACATCAGTTACAAATCTCATCATGCATATTTCGAACAACGATGAATGAGTCTCATATGGTACTACTCTACTTTTGGACACTGATTTTTTATACCTCCAAGTCCCGTATTTCATTAACTACCCAGGACACGACCCTACTGTTCGCGCGGCATGATCCGTATTGCGTCTCTGTTCGTCTCTGGTCGTGTTCCACCGCGTTGCAACTGCATTTTGCTCGAGGCGTTCGGAGCGTTGAAATCGTGTTTTTCGTTGGAAATAATAGGACAATACGTCACTGGCCGAGTATAAAGGAATTCCTGGTGGAGTGGCATTGGAAGGCCGAGACGAAGTCGAGGCCTTCTAAAGTAAACGAGACCAGAAATTGTTATTTCGGCCGTGGATTGTACAATACTTTTCTCTCATTTGCAAGGAAATAACAATAATAATACAGTAATTTTAGAAAATAATTTTCCATTGAATAAATTCTTCGTATGCCTTT